>OX276390.1:27920142-30497356 GCA_946251805.1 Cybosia mesomella
TATTACTGTAAGGGAGAGTGAAAGCGATGGCTCCGGAAGTCAGTCCCAAGATTCTTTAATTCTGATAGATACTGACTGTTCCCGGGACACGTAACAGCAGGATGAGTTATTTAACTAAAACTCAAGTTGTCTCTTTTGTAAGCAGAACAAGGCCATACGGTTGTGCTAAAATAACTGCTATGTCAGTCAGACAGTCTATCTCAAGCTGCAACACGCATCAGGCCATCTCCATTTATAGACATATGTATTTACATTCAAGTATTGTTGAAGGTCTAATTATGAATACAATTAATATAAATGTATAACAATACATACATTTATTAGCTTACTTATGAAATAATTAACATGGTAGCCGTCGTATTATAATCAATGCTTTCTATAAGTATTTAGTTTAACTAACAAATACTTCGTACTTTACAAATAAATAAATATAATTGGGGTCACCACAAATGAATATACCTAATGTATTAATAAAGTTTCATAATTAGAAACCTTGTTCGCTTTTAACTATTTCTACACGAGGGCGTAATTTTAAGAACGTTAGTATACTGAAACTCTTGATATTTGGCAGGCCAATCTTCTCATTGTGCCAGGCAGGGTGCACGCCACATGCGAAGATTGGCAAGAAACAAAGAGACAATTAAAGAACTGCTACTACATAATCTTCTTGGTCTCTACTGCTACAACAGTCAAAGAGGTGTCTATTCTATAGTCTGTGTGTCTGTCTATAGTGGAAACTTGTGAAAATAGTGTATGTTCTAATACACTTCAGCAACTAAGAAGATATACAAGCATAAATATTAAAAGAATTAAAAACAAGTTGAATTCCTGAGACGAGCTCAGCCGAATACAAGGGATTTTCGATTTAGCGGTTTTTTTTTTTGCGATTTTTTGCGATTTTTTCTTTATCTTGCAATGGTTCACCCCAGCACGAATCTATTACCGAAAACAGCAACTCGATAGCTCATCTCCTTCATACCCAAAACCGTGACAGAAAATTGGCAGCGACGACGTCGACGAAAACTCGATAGCAATAGGGCTTTTCTAAAGAAAATCCCTAAAAACGATTTTTATCATAGCTGTGTTTGGGTTGGGCTAAATCTATCTTTTGCTATGTTAATTTAGGTTTATATGCAAGTAGATAACTTTTTAATTTTATCAGTACCTTTTTTTTTTTTTTTATCGTGCGGAAATCCCTTCGGATACCCCCCGCCGGTCAGCGGGGGCGGTTATGTCGGGCTTGCACCGACTAAAACCGCACGCCGTCTCGGGTCTTCAGACGCCGGGGTGTAAGGTTACCCATAGAGCATATCCCTCGCACCCCGGCTGACCCTGGGCCATCTCACCACTAACAGCATCGCTCATCCTGTCTCCTCTGAAAGCAGAGGAGTACGGAGAGCGATGTGTTCCCGCCACGTTGGGTATTGGCCGACGATCAATGCCAACCCTATGAAGGGGTGAAGGGGAAGCCATTGACCGCCGCCCAGGGTGTACCGGCCGCTCCGATTCCGTTCCCCCCGGACTGCAGCGGGATCGGAATCGGAGCGGCACTCGAGGAGGTTACCCAACACACACCCCAATTTTATCAGTACCTAGTTTATTACATATTCATGAGATTATATTAATACATTTCATATGCTACGCCACTTTTGATAATGACTGAATCAATATCGTGCATTATTTCTACTGACAAGTTCAACCCCTGCCCGGCTATGCACTTGCTGACCCCTGAACGCAATCAAACCGAAATTGGATTACTATGGAGGGTTTTTCGCAATCGTGCACGGTGGTACCCACCCGGCCGAATTTTGTGACAAATTTGTGTAATCAAATTTCTACCACCAGTGCGAACCATGCGAGGAAGTCATCTCCCAGAAGGAAGGCGCGGAGCGGATCAGGGAGGGAGATCCCCTTGCTGATACAAACCGACGCCGGCGAGTCGGGCGGCGGAGGCGCGAGTACTTGCGCCTCATGCCGCCCTGAGCGTGGCTGCGGGTGTGAGGGACGGAGTAAGCCCTCTACCCGCTGATCTAGCCACCCGCGAAGAGGATGACGTCCATGTGTGCCTGGACGTCGACCAATTGAGACTATGAAAGGTGTGGTGCCCTCGTTAGTGGTCATGCGCTAGGGGGGGTTGTGATAGAAGTATTCCTGCATAGTTTCAGGCCTCCCCGACAAGGCGCAGAGTATGGCACACCGTGGGGTTTAATGGGTATACCCATCCGGTCAGCGAATGGGAGAGTCCCACACACGATCTCCGGCTACCACCCCGTAGCCGGCGGTGACGTGCGTAACAGCATTCCCCACGTAAAAAAAGGCCTGCGTGAAAAGTCATCATTACTACAATAAGCCCAACCTAATGTAGGTGTATTCTCGACAGCTAGGCACCTGCGGGGGTTGTCAAAAGTCAAAAACAAGGTCGTCAACATTCTTTATGGGACAGTCTCTTGTCTGCCTGATAGTGATGATTTTATGTTTCTCATCGAATCGAATCACGAAGTTTCAAAACAACTTTAAAACAACAAAAACAATAGTGCTAATATTTGTTAAATAAAGTACCTATACACAATCTATAGAGGTTACCCCTCCAAAATTCATAGGCTACTAGAAACTACCGAGAGCAAAAATAGCTCACAGGAAAACCTAGAAAGAGGAAAGACCACGGGGAACTCTGACACGTCTGCGTGGATTTAGATTTTTAGGGTTTTAGTTCCTTTGCCTGTTCCGTCACGTCTGTGTGATTGTACCCTAATTCTTAAATTAAAGTAGCCAATGTTACGCCTTGTAACCCTACCTATCTACCAGCGAGTCCGATCAAAATCGGCCCAGCCATTCCAGAGATTACCTAAGTCAAACAGACAGAAAGGCACAACATTTTTGAAAATTGTATTTTTGCTGTAGGTTGAAAATCGTAGGTTTTAATATTACAGACACTTCAATTTTATTTATTTGGATAGAGTATATAATTATAACAATTGCTACTGACCAGATATTTATTATTTTATGTTTATTAATCACATTTCTGTTGCAAAACAATTCGACACGTCATTGTCATCATAAAATCGATATTGCATTAATGTCACGCTACACACGCCGACGCACGGTGACTCATGAGACTGCTATTCACTCACCACTCACCAAGGACTAAAATATGTGGAGTATCGGAGCGTGCACTCATTACGTTCACACCACATGATGTATAGGAACGGATAGTAAGGTCAATATGTTCCTAATTAGTGTTAAAATACATACTTAAAAACTACTTTGATGGTAAAAGAAATTACTCATGCGGAAGTTAGTTTTATGGAGCTAAATACGTAAATTGCATCGATACTGTCGAAAATAAACTGTTTATGTTCTACCATCGCAGTAACGTAAAGTTTCTGTGCAATGTATAATTTCAACACTATGGACAAAATCGATAAGATACGAGGACCAACAGGTGAAATATTTTTGCTTATTCTTGGTAATAAATATAATATATTCTGTGACTTTATGAGCTTTCAATGATGTGATCGATACCCATTATCGATTTTTATGCTACTATTGGTAATGTTACAGTGTCACTCATTATATCTATGTGTTACCTTTAAAAGAGGAATTCTTGTATATATATGTATTTATATGTATGATCCCCGAGCCTTTTCCCAACTCAATTGGAGTCGGCTTTTCAGTCTAACTGCGAAGCGGCTGAAGTTCGATATTTACTGTGAAGCGACTGCCATTTGACCTCCACAACCCATTGGCGATATCGAAATTCTGTAGTTAGACCATTTGTCGGATTTTTAGGGCTCCAACTACCCGTAACGACCGCCATAGATTTTTGTATGGCAACCGGGACCGATGGCTATACGTGCTCTCCGAGGCACGGAGGGGTCTCAATGTGTAAGAAGAATGGTCACCCATCCTAAGACTGCCTTTGCTAGTGTTGTTTAACTTTGCAATGTGTTAACCTACTCGGTATACTCGTATATGTCTCAGAAATGGCTCCAAAGATTTTCATGAAATTTAGTATACAGGGGGTTTCGGGGGCGGTAAATCGATTTAGCTCTCAGGCTAGTCTCATTTTTAGAAAACGTCGAAAAAAACATCCTGAAATTTATCAATAGTGTTCTTAAGAAGAAATCATTCCCATCTTCGATCCGTGCTTTCGCCATTCGGTTTAGGTGCTTACCCAGACTCCCGCAATCTTTGGGACCGCCAATTATAATGCACAATGACAACCAATGGTTTAAGAGATTGTTCACGATTGTTGTCAGATCGGATCGGAGCGTGAAGTTCGCTCAGTGAGTATTTATAGTAAATGGAACGGTCCTCTGTCATACTAAAGTGGCGAAGATTCTATTGCTCAAGTCCAGGATTTCAGTACAGTCGCGGTTAACTCTGCAGACCCTAATCACGGCTAGGCTAATAATAAATGCAGTTGAGTATCACTCAGCAGGATGACAGGACCGCGCGTTCCCTTGGCTTCCACAATACGACTATAGAGAATAGCAGTAATAACAAGATATTGTGCCAAATAGGTATAAGCGACCGACCTGAAGAGTTTCCTGGACAGGGTCACTAATAAATATACACGTAAACCTGCACAGCTATTTCTTTAGCCATGAGCACAATAAACCAATAAGAGTCTGTTCTCACCACCAACAATGAGGTAGACGTTAGGGAAGACCGTCTTGGCCTGCTGAAGTTGTCGCGAGTGTCCCTGATGGAACATGTCGTAGATACCATCCGAGTACACGCGCACCTTGCGGTTCGCGCTGCCGGCCAGCGCCTGCGCACGATTGATGCGCCCATAGTGACACCGCTCCCGCTCAGCTATGGCTGCGGGGTCTGTACTGAATGGTGCTGCTGTTATCAGTGACTGGAACAATAAGAAATTTGTGGTCACAAATTATGCATCTGGTTGTTTGAGAAATTTCAGTATTGAAAGTAATAAGAGTAATTACATTAACAGCTATTCTGTTACGTAAGTATATTTGGAATGAAAACATAGATGATTTCTGGCAACAGATAGTCATCGTATTGAACACTTAAACATTATTAAACATCCTTAAGTTTGAGATTTATCCTACTTGATATTATAAATATGAAAGTTTGTGAAGATGTTTGGATGTTTGATACTCAATTAGATGTTAACGGATCTGGCTGAAATTTGGGGTATAGATTATAGTCTGGAATAACACGTGGAATTTTATTTTATATATTTTATCCCTGGAATAGGTTCCCATGGTTGGCGGGAAAAGGATCAGTAAAAGCGGGGGAAACCGCAGGCAGTAGGTTGGTGGTTAAAAGTTTTTTAGTTTATTCAGTACCTTATATAGAAAACAAATATCGTAGCATTAATAATAAGAATAATTTATGGAAACCATCAATTATACAAGTACACAGAGTCGCTGTCTCCTGAGCTAAGTTGTTAACTTGTATAACAGAAGACAGTTCCTTCCCACATGTTACACAATGTTGTTTCAGTAAATTACATAAAAAGAATACAGGAATAGAAAAAGAGTAAGTATACAAACAATGGCAACTAAATATTTTATTTTTTTACTAGATTAACTAAGTTTATGTGTGTATGTGTGAGAGCTTATGTGACAGGGTGTGTAGATGTGCATCGCAAATGTGACGTTGTTTGTATAATTATGTTGATTTGAGAATATGGATTCTATTTGTTCATAGTTCATTTCTGTAATTAGGTTCTATATATATTTCTGAAACGTGTGGTTGTTAAATTTATGTGTGTCTATAGTAGCCATTGTATTGTATATTCGCGGTGCCTTATAATCATAGAGACGTTGCGCATAGCTATAAGTAACTAGTGGTACTGGACATCGGAAACGTCTTTTGACATTTTTAGGTAAGTATGGGATGGAAACTTGGTGGTATCTACGCTTTGCGAACGGGAAAGACCTGAGCACTTTTATATAGATCAGTTGTTGGGTGGCGAAAAGGCAAAAACATAAGAATCTTCAAGACGGCCAGCGCTATGAGCGCGTTCTAGCTGTATTTTTGATTTGCAGGCTCCACCCCAAGAACAGATACAATAGCTCAGTATGCACTCACAGAGTGCGCTGTATGTTTGAGTTGTAAGTTGCTTTGGTGCAACGGTTCTTAGTTCTTTAAAAACTATATAAGTTGCCCGGTCCTATTACTCAGATGTAAGGTATGTCGGTCCCAGAGTAAAGATTCATCCACTACAACTTCTTAGTACTGTAGAGGCACGATTCATTCAAATAGTCACAACGACATTGAGTTTTTATGCTGAAACTTGAACCGGGGCTCGAGATTTCAATCTTACTGAAGTATAAGTAGTTAGATTTAGTGGTATTAAAAGTAAGGAGGTTATTGTCCAGCCATTGCGTCACTCTAGCCAAGCCAGTCTCTGCCATTTTCCTCGCATGCTCCGATGTTGTGCCGTGAAAAAGAATAACGGTATCATCCGCAAACATAATTTCCGCATTACTTAGAGTTAGTCCAACAAGACTCTTGAGGTATGCTAGAAACAGTGTCGGCCCGATCGTACTTCCCTGCGGAATCCCAAATGTGCATTTTGCGGCATCGCTCATATGTTTTCCTACTCTTACTCGCTGCTCACGATCCGTCCAATAGTCCTGGAGAACATGTCCTCTGATACCCATCGTGTCTAATTTTGATATTAAGATAGGAATTGAATCTGTATCGAAGGCTTTTTTCAGGTCCAGGAAAACTTCTATTACCTTTTTTCTCACCTCTACATATTTAGTTACAGAGGAGGTTAAAGTTAATACAGCATCATTTGTGGAAAGTTCTATCCGAAACCCAATTGGCGACGTGTTATCAGCTTAATTTTGTCTAAATATCCGAATAGTCGTCGATTGACCAGCTTTTCCAACACCTTAAGATAGACAGCAAAATAGCGAGATAGGTCTGTAGTTTCAAACTATTTTTTCGACCTCGGTGATAATCACCGATTTAAACAAGGCTGGAAAAGTCCCTCGCCCTAGACTAAGATTGCAGAGGTGGGTGATCCGTTCAGAATTAGTAGTATTAGGACGTTATAATTTGTTATTTCACAGTTACCTATTAACAAAAATCCTTTGCCTTTAATTATAATGAGGGCTACGATACAAACAGGCATTTTGATATAGGGCAGATAAAAATAAAAACCACAACAATTCATGCCTTTAACTTTTTTGAGAACAGCAACTCTATCATGAAATGTTATAAGTGAATAAAATACATAGAGACCAATAGTCCAACTGGGCCTAAGCATATTTATCCAATAAGATCCTTCTTCGTAAATGTCGCCGATTTTTTCTTTTCTCTTAGTAACTATATGACCATAAACAAACAAGCAGCCATGTTTGCGTGTCGTCACCTTTAGTGAAAGGTACGAAACTGAACATTAGAAGTACGGAATTTCTAATGTACGGTTTCGGATTTAATAATTTTGTCAACAACTTTGAAACTTTGCGGTGAAAGCTGTTCCCCACTACGGAACCTTTTACGAAATACACGACATATTGAAAGCAATTTGTTGAGTGTTTTTAGGGTCAATCATCTTCCGGGTTGCGAGGGAAATGCCTCATGATTAATTCTTCTCTATAATGTTTGTCAAACATTATATCGCTTCGTTTTCTGTGTCGTTTCTCAAAATAAAAGTTTTTTATTCTCTTGTCGACTAATCGTGCTTCTTTTTTTAATAAATATATAAACAAAATTAGTGTAGCTTTGTGTGGCACCCTAACATTTAATCGCCGATGCCATGCTTCTACACTGTTATTTGTGCGGTGTCGATCTGCTGCACAATTTATCATGGCGGTGGACTTAAGCCATTGCTTATTAAAATAATTAGCAAATTTTTCCATTTCAACTGTTTTAGGAGATTCTGCAAGTATAGATAGCCATGCGTCATTCATTTTTTCAAGGGGCACTAGTGGTAAATATGCTGTCAGTCTCGTAATTTTTTTACCCAGTCTAGATTCACTCAATTTTATATCTCGCCTTTTTCCAAATAGCACGATTATAGTGAAAATAGCACCCACTAACCATTCCATCTGGAAATACTGATCTATACCCGTTTATCAATGCTGTTTCAAAATCACACTTGAATTTAGTTATTTCTATTCCTAAATTGGCCTTTATCAATGAGAATAATCTGTTGTAGGTAGTTTCCGTTTTATCTGGTAATAAAGCATAGAGAACAGGCACAACGTTAGTGTAATTTTCGCAACTGTAGAGATCTACGTGAATTGAAAAAAATTGCTTAAAGGGCTTTGGCGTCCTCTTAAATGTACCATTCGCCGAAGAATAATTTATTTTTAAAATTTCGGATTGATTTACTGCAAATTTAAGAGCAAAAGATGACACTCTTGTTTTCATCCCCATCTTCTACGAGAAGAAAATCATTGGCAAGTATTTTAGAAATCTTTACATCCGTTAAATTATTGCACTCAGTCATTTGAACTTTTAAATTTATTAAAATTATTATTAATTAATTATTATTTTATTTATTTAAATTTATTTATTTTTTTATTTTTTTTTTTTTTTTTTTTTACTTTTAGCACTGCTGTTCGATGTAGTGGGACCACGGGCCCTTAATGGATTAATCACATATTTGAGAATTAAAAAAAAAAGTAATTAATTTTCGCAACCGATGCTTTATTGTAAAAAAAAACAAACTTTAAAATTAACATACCACTTATCTACTAAAAAACGTTTACATTGTAGCTAAAATAAATTTACACTTGCATACTTGCATAATTAAAGTTAAGGGTTTCAATGGCGTTTTTAGAATCGGGTATGGCCTCCTGCATTATCTATAATACACTGAAGACGTTCCCGCATGGACATGACCATGTTCTGACATCTATACATTCCTCTATAGTGTTCCCATAACTCGAATACATGATTACAAATAGCGGTTGCAGTGCGAGGAGTTGACGGATCCCAGTTTTGCACCATCAATCCCCACATGTTTTCAATTGGATTCATGTCCGGAGATTTAGGTGGAAATGGCAAAGCAATAATTTCGTCGTTGTGCTCTCTAAACCATGCTCTGGTCAATTTTGCAGTGTGTACGGGTGAATTGTCGTGAACAAAATTAAACGGATCGATGCTTGGATAACAATTTCTAACAGTTGGTATGAAAACGTCTTCCATAATATCAACCTAACCTTGAGCATTCAATCGTCCACCAATTTCTATTAATTCTCCAGACCCAGCAGACGACATCCAGCCCCAAAATCCAAGGTTTATTCTGCCGCTTGCATGAACATTGACAATATTTCTTTCTAAATACCTTGTGTTATTAATTCGCCACAAGGTGACCCTTCCACTTTCATCTGATGTAAAAGTTTTTTCATCACTGAATATGACATTCTCGAAATTGAAGTCTAGATAGTCTCGTGCAAATCTCAATCGTTCTTCCTTGTGTATTGCAGTCAGAGCAAGCTTCCTGGCCGGAAGGTATTTTGAAAGAAATATTGTCAATGTTCATGCAAGCGGCAGAATAAACCTTGGATTTTGGGGCTGGATGTCGTCTGCTGGGCCTGGAGAATTAATAGAAATTGGTGGACGATTGAATGCTCAAGGTTACGTTGATATTATGGAAGACGTTTTGATACCAACTGTTAGAAATTGTTATCCAGGCATCGATCCGTTTAATTTTGTTCACGACAATTCACCCGTACACACTGCAAGATTGACCAGAGCATGGTTTAGAGAGCACAACGACGAAATTATTGCTTTGCCATTTCCACCTAAATCTCCGGACATAAATCCAATTGAAAACATGTGGGGATTGATGGTGCAAAACTGGGATCCGTCAACTCCTCGCACTGCAACCGCTATTTGTAATCATGTATTCGAGTTATGGGAACACTATAGAGGAATGTATATATGTCAGAACATGGTCATGTCCATGCGGGAACGTCTTCAGTGTATTATAGATAATGCAGGAGGCCATACCCGATTCTAAAAACGCCATTGAAAACCTTAACTTTAATTATGCAAGTATGCAAGAGTACATTTTTTTAGCTACAATGTAAACGTTTTTTAGTAGATAAGTGGTATGTTAATTTTAAAGTTCATGTTTTTTTTTACAATAAAGCATCGGTTGCGAAGATTAATTACTTTTTTTTTATTCTCAAATATGTGATTAATCCATTAAGGGCCCGTGGTCCCACTACATCGAACAGCAGTGCTATTCTCTAACTTTCACTCGTCGACGGACACAGCGCTGCTGGCTCGTCGTAGAGCAATCGACTAATCCCATCATAGAATCGTCGGCGAGCACAACCTTGTTCTATGATGTGATTGGTCGATTGCTGCGGGCTCGTCGACTAGTAAAAAGTTAGAGAATAGCACTTTTTTATACCACTTAGATGGCAGTCAAGCGCACGGCCTACCTGATGGAAAGTGGTTACCGTGGCCTATAGACATGTACAACACCAGGGCCAGGGGCACCACACTCGAGCTGCCGACACTGCTGCTAATAATTGAATAATACCACTTCCCCTTTTGTCTGACTATTTTGATTCAATTAAATATCAGTCACTTTAAAAACAATATAGTTATGAGTATTGGAAAAAAATTGAATCAGCTTATTTTGAAAATAGTTTTTTTGATTATTTTGAAACCTTAACGCGAGTGATTAATATTAAAAAGAAGTAAGTCAGGTTATTAAAAAAAATTATAGAGTCAATACTTTTGGAACTCAGTTTTTGATCAGCTACTATTGACGCTGACTGTACTCCTGCTTTATGCAATACACGTCGGACTGTTGACCGTGATATATAAAACTCAGTAGCCAAGTTTGCGACTGGAGTGAACCCGTTGTATCTTGTCCTTCTAACAATTTCGTTACGTGTAGAAGCAGATGTAACAGTCGGTCGTCCTGTTTTTCGAATTTGATTAACATGTCCTTCGCTGTCCCATCTATTGATCCAAAGAGTAACGGTATTTCGAGCAACACCAACACGTCTTGCGATGTCACCAATTGGCAAGCCATCTTCATGAAGCGTTACTATACGATGTCTTTCATGATCTGATAGATAATGCGACATATCGATGATAAAGGAATTAAGGAAATTTACTAATTTGTAGTGCTATTTAGTCAAATTATGACTTCCTAGAAATATATAGGTGCCTAACCTACTTAGGAATAATCAGTAATAGATTATATTCAGTTCAGTTCTTGGTTTATATAGCCACTTCAAGTGACAATTCTTGACAATGTCATAAAACAAAAGGCAGAGCACAATATTTAAATCAAAATATACATCAGTATTCTAAAAAGGTTTATGTTCGACGAAAGTTTTATTCTTAATTCAGGTACTTTTGAAACTTTTTATAGAACCATTGTGTGAAAAACTTATGAAAATTTCTGATACTGCTTTACTTTTGATGGATAGTTTTTTTTTGCATTATGAAAATATTAATGTACCAAACACTTTTGCGACGCGATTTTGTCAGACTATTGTGATATATCTTGCAAAGCATTTCTTTTGGACAAATCACATACTACGCTACTATTGATGTTGACTGTACGTTTGAACTAAACTTTGAAATTTCCTTTTCAAAAATAGATTTCACTGACTTCATTTTTTACATACTGCCTGTCTACAAGAATCCATCACAAAAGCCCTCACATTCTTATCGTGATGTGATTTACACGTATGTTTGCTTTGTCGAACGACAGCGTTCCGATCGGCATGCACTACATTGTTTTCGATTGATGCACCTCCATAAGGAATTACCACTTTTGTTGCTATTGCCCCAATTGTACCGATGCCTATGAAATAAAAGTGATGATTTTCCTTTTTGGTTGACAATAAAATGCAGATTTTCTTTATTAAAATCCATCACTATTAGAAAAAACAAAAAGTTTAAATTCCCTTCGGATACCCCCCCGCGTGCCAGCGGGGGCGGTTATGTCGGGCTTGAACCGACTAAAACCGCACGACGTCTCGAGTCTACAGACGCCGGGGTGTAAGGTTGCCCATAGAGCATATACCTCGCACCCCGACTGACCCTGGGCCATCTCCACTTGCGAGATTTGGCCCCCTCGGATTTGGGAACCACGGTGTCCCCGTCTTGCCCCGGTTTAGGGGAGGGGCGCTAGTCGCCCCACCGTCCCGGCCTGCTTCTGCTGGGCTGACAGGTGGCCTCACCTCTCACCCCCAGGCCTGCGCTCATGGAGGACGGAGGTCATTAAGCGACCTCCGACGCCTGAGTCGCCTGCGACGCGCGGCGAGCATGTTGCGGGCTCGGCGGGCCGGGAGAGTTCTAAATCTCTCTCGGGCGCGCTCCGCCATCTCCTTCGCGAGCATTACATGCTCGCAGTAATTTTTATATGGTGTACAACCTATGTCTTACCTATGTGAAGTTCTCATGAAAGCTATGAAAGTCTTTACACCAAAACCATAATATACCAGGCATAACTCTATTTTCCAATCGACTGTACCGTAATCTCTGTACATTCTAGTTTTTAGACATTTTGCGACTTCGGCAAAATGCTATTATACCATAATGAGAAATGGACGTAAACAGTATTAGTCTTTATAATGACTGCGGCAACTTGCGTTCGAGGCATCTATCGCCCGACCGGCATGTCTTATCAGGGAGTCACTACATTTTTCTTAAAAAGGGAGTGAAAACTTCAGCCAAAGTGTATCAAGATACTGTCTTGGATCATGTTGTGAAACCTCTCAGCAATACACTTTTTAAAAGTATACCGTGGACATTCCAGCAGGACTCTGCTCCTGATCACTAGGCACGAACTACCCAACCCTGGCTAGAAAACAACGTTCTGGACTTTATAAGAGTTGAAGACTGGCCCTCATCTAGCTCAGACCTCAACCCTTTAGACTACAAATTATAGTCAGTTTTAGAGGACATGGCCTGCTCTAAACGACACGGCGACATAGTCTCTTAAAAAATCTTTGGAGCAAGCAGTGGCAAAATTTCCCTTGGAAACAGTGCGTAAATCCATAGATTCGTGGCCAAACAGATTAAAGGCCTGTATAAAAGCCAAAGGTGGCCATTTCGAATTAAATTTATTTTTATTTTTTGCTAAGACTTTAATAAATATGTCGGTATACATTTTAATAATATTACATTACTTAATTAAAAAAAAATGCATTTTCATTTGTAACAAAACTTATGGCTGGACTAGGCATACCTTTTTTTTTTTTTATCGTGCGAAAATCCCTTAAGATACCCCTCCGCGTGCCAGCGGGGGCGGTTATGTCGGGCTTGAACCGACTAAAACCGCACGTCGTCTCGGGTCTGCAGGTGCCGGGGTGTAAGGTTGCCCATAAAGCATATCCCTCGCACCCCGACTGATCATCCATCTCCGGTTTCGAGATGGCCCCCTCGGGTTTGGGAACCACGGTGTCCCCGTCTTGCCCCGGTTTGGGGGAGGGGCGCTAGTCGCCCCACCGTCCCGGCCTGCTTCTGCTAGGGTGACAGGCGACATCACCTGCCACCCCCAGGCCTGCGCTTATGGAGGACGGAGGTCGTTAAGCGACCTCCGGCGCCTGAGTCGCCTGCGACGCGCGGCGAGCATGTTGCGGGCTCGGCGGGCCGGGAGAGTTCTGAACCTCTCCCGGGCGCGCTCCGCCATCTCCTTCGCGAGCATCACATGCTCGCAGAAGGAGGTGGCGGCGGCCCACGCGCTCGCGCTCCACACCATTGCCGCAATCATGCTGCCGAGCGAGAGGACTCCCATCCCGATGGCTGCCACGAGGTCACGCCTCGGCGCCTCCCACGCCGGGCAGTTTGCCAGCGTGTGCAGCCCTGAGTCCTCGCTCGCGTCACAGTGATGACACTCAGGCGTTGGCTCCTTCCTGATCCGATGCAGGTGGTCCCCGAAGCACCCCTTCCCGGAGATCACCTGCGTCAGTCGGTACGAGAGGCTTCCGTGTCGCCTCTCTAGCCAATCCTCCATGATGGGCTTTACCGCCGCTATTGCGGCGTGGACTAGGCATACCTATATAAAACAAAGTCGGCTTAGAGAAACGGTTTGTAACTCAAGAACAGGTGGACCTATTTGTAAGGTGTAAGGTGGCCAAATAAGGTACCCCGTAAGCCTTGTACCCCGGCTGACCCTGGCCCATCTACGGCTCCAGGATGGCCCCGTCGGGATACTGTGCCAATAATAGCAATTAGGATAATTAAAAATAAGAAATATTCACGAAATAAATTCAGCTAATAAGGTATTTAAACAACATAACTTGATTCTAAGGCGGAACGAAGTTTGCCGGGTCAGGTAGTATGCAGTATGCTGTAGTTGTGTGTGTGCTTTTGATCTTTTGACAGGCTTCACGCACTCTACTTATTTGCGCTTTAAACACCTCCTCATCGCAGAACCTCCAGCTTTATTCAGTCGGATCTGTTGGGTTGTCAACGCGAACGTTACGTGTGCATTCATGCGAATTTTGGCGGGTTATTAACCTACGCTGTTATATCTACTCCGTGTGTAGTGAATGCATGCGAATCCAACAAGTCAAATAAAAACCCTTCTTTTTTCCATCTGCCTATTAATAAAAAAAGGTGTGCAATTTTTACAAGCTTGTATTAAACTTGCTCTCTATGTATGTATGTTAGTGCAGGTCAAATCGTGCAACTGAATTTTGAAGCAGTTATCCTCAACCGAATGAGATGAAATTTTACATACATATCCAGTTTGGATTACAATGCATTAATATGGTACCATGGAGCTGGTCTGATGATGGAGTAGGAAGGTGGCCATAGGAAATCATTAACTAAACAAGATGAACCTAGCGAGTTTGGGCTCTTTTGTTAGGGTTCCGTTGCCAAATAGCAAAAAACGGAACCCTTATAGATTCGTCATGTCTGTCTGTCTGTCCGTTCGTATGTCACAGCTACTTTTTTTCCGAAACTATAAGAACTATGCTGTTGAAACTTGGTAAGTAGATGTATTCTGTGAACCGCATTAAGATTTTCACAGTAAAATAGAAAAAATACAATAAATTTTGGGGGCTCCTCATACTTAG
Source organism: Cybosia mesomella (assembly GCA_946251805.1). Taxonomy (NCBI): domain Eukaryota; kingdom Metazoa; phylum Arthropoda; class Insecta; order Lepidoptera; family Erebidae; genus Cybosia; species Cybosia mesomella. The sequence continues at coordinate 27,935,142 of OX276390.1, forward strand.
AACTGAAATTAAATTTTTTTTTTCATCTAACCCATACGTGTGAGGTGTCTATGGATAGGTCTTCAAAAATGATATTGAGATTTCTAATATAATTTTTCCCTGTAACTTCTAAAATAAGAGAATGATAAAACTAAAAAAAAAATATTACGTACCTTTTTTTTTTTTTTCGTGCGGAAACATTACCATGTAAACTTCCAGCGAAAATTGGTTCTATCTAGTAAGTATTGGTGGTATCTAGTAAGTAGTTTTTTTTAATACGTCATAAATCGTAAAACGCAATTTACCTTTCATTCAATCAAATCAAATATAAAATTTAAAAAAATGTATTATTGCGTTCGAGGCATCTATCGCCCGACCGGCATGTCTTATCAGGGAGTCACTACATTTTTCTTAAAAAGGAGTGACCTCCGGCGCCTGAGTCGCCTGCGACGCGCGGCGAGCATGTTGCGGGCTCGGCGGGCCGGGAGAGTTCTGAGCGATACTTACTGCTTCACCGATTAAAACCAATTGAATGACATGAGACTGTTCAGGGGTGGTGTGTAGCGTATTCGACAATTAATTAAAACAAATGCTTGTTGTGGACACTGCTGTTTATTGCGCTTTTTCTACGCACATTATTTAAGTACTTAACCTTTAAGAGATTACAAAATTACACTAGGTAGAAGCTACACCATCATTTAAATTCAATAATGTTCTTCACATTGTAGATTACACAAAAATTTACAAATGCTGACTACTTACTCGAAGGTGCCTTAATCAAACCTTGGAGAAACGTGCTGGGAGACACAATACCATGTCTTGAATTGGTATGTTGTTACATGGACATTAAACCACGCCACATGGATGGAACGTTACTCGAGGTTTCCCCGGTGATATGCAGAAACTTGAGCGATCATCAGCAGGCCCACCTTTATTATTTTATATTATTAATTTAATGGTAAGAAAAAACCGATCATGTCGGCTTCCCTATCAATTTAAACCTCTTCTTCTTGTAATTCATTGTTATTCTTTATTTTTCTCTTTAAGTAGTAGAAATTAACTCAATTCTAATTTAAATGTGATTTGGTTGAGAAAGACGCTACGCTTCTTCAAGCCGAACTCAGTGTTGCTATCCTCCTAACCTCTTGCCATACTATAGAACTATTATATTTTTAAGTCTTATGTTGAGAACAGAGATACTTTATTTTGGATTTAAATGTAAGTTAATATTTAACTATTTAAATTGTCATTTATTATAACATTAACTATTTAATTAAATAATTGACTTTTATTTAGTTTAAGCTGAAGTAGCGACAACTGTCAATTTCTTTTTTTAAAGCTTTACTTGTACATCGATAATGCTGTGAGTTGTGGTTTATCGATTCTTGATCATAGATGTCGCTAAAGGTATCAAAAGGTGAATTTAAATGTTGATTCTTTTTTTATGTGTTACAGAGTCCGACTCGCACTTGGCCGCTTTTATTTTTTCTTGGTAAACACTCTGGTGCTACTTGATATTAAAGGTCTGAAAATGGAGGCGGTAAGTGGTCTGAAACTAAACACGATGATATTGCCGTGTTGAGCTCCTTTGGCTGGTCTACGCAAGAACTCTGGTGGTACATGACATTACTAGAAGTAAAACGTTGAAAATAAAATAAATAATGAAAAAGAAGCTTCAAATAAAAATCCTCTGCATTGCCTATTTCTGGACATGCAGAAGGCCTTCGATTGTGTTCCTCACGCGATGATCTGGTGGGTTCTGCGGTCCAAAGGGGTTCCAGAATCCTATATTGACATCATCTGAGACATGTACCACGATTCCAATTTCACATCACAATCGGGGTACACCAGGGATCAGTGCTTAGTCCGTGTCTGTTTAGCATGATATTAGACGTTCTGTAGGACAGCATCAGAAATTTACACGAGCAACGTCCGTGGCCATAGCATTACAACGTTCACTAGTACGTAATTCCAAGGTCAAGCAGCTGCAACGTAATAATAACCTTACGATCGAGCCTTAAGATACATATTTGCACGCAGCGGTTGATCACATGGACAAGTAGGCATTAAACTTGTACCAGTACGTTGATTTTCCAGGCAGTGATTCATCTGTACCAACTATTAGGTAATTTTAGCTTTTGCGCTGTTTCAGAATCCTGAAAAGCCAGTGCAAAATAATGCTAATTTAAATCAAAAATAAATAAAACCGGTTTCCTGTTTTTAGAAGGTGGATTAATTCCTGCAGTATTATTGTTAAATGCAATTTAATTCATATGTACTGTAGCGAAAAGAGGACCTTGGCCCTAAGCAATTTTCAGAATATTATATAGCATTATATCCTGTCTAACGTCGTTTAGATAAAGCATTAAGCACACTGGACGTTATGCATTCGTAGCTATTCGAGCGTTGGGAATGTTCGGATGTCATGATGCGTTAGAAATGAAAGTCATTTATTAAAATATTTTCCGGAATGTTTTCGGCAGGTAGGTAATTGCTACACTAATAACAAATCAAAGCTATTTTGTTTAGCTAATCACAAATTTAAGTTCTTCGTCTATAGTCTTCAGTTTTTTGGAAGAAAGTGTATCTACACCTTGAGTGACACTTGGTAAGCTAATTTTGATTAATTGGATTATGGTTGTGATTCACTACATAATGAGTTTGATGACTTTCTCGAAAATCGCCCTTATTGCGCTCACTGAGGAAAATATGGCCACTGTCGCACATTTTTTTATCGCACAAGTAGTTTTTGAGTTCTGCAACTTATACATTGGTACGTTAATATTTACTTGTCAACTGACTTATGTAATAAAAAGTAGGAAATAAATGATTAAAAAAAAACTAAACAAACACGCTTTTTATAGAAAACCGAACAAAAAAATAGAAAATAAGTTTTAATAAATTTAAATTAAGAATAAATAGTGTTTTTTTTTAAATATAAATTCATAATAGTGTAAATAAAAAAAAGTATTTTATTTAAAAAAAAGCGTGGGGTGCATGGGTCAATAGATACAAATATTTTATTGACAGACATGAGTAGAGTGATTATCATTTTGATAATATCTTAAAAAGCACCCTACGCTTTTTTTTAAAGTAAAATACATTTATTTTTATTTACACTATTATTAATTTATATTTATTGAATTTTTTGACACTATTCTTAATTTAAATTTATTAAAACCTATTTTCTATTTTTTTAGTTCGGTATTCTATAAAAAGCGTGTTTTAACTATTATTTATTAAGGTTTCAATTCTTTTGCATGGAACCCTATTAAATTTTCTCAAAATACAAGTAGCCTATGTTACGCCTTCAAACCTCTAGGTAAAAACTGTCTAGGGATATAAGGGTCGGTAGACTAAACCACATAAGTCAAAAAAATGCTTTTTGTTATTACAAATCCAACCACATTCAAAAAAATTAATACACCGACCGACTAAAACACATAAGGCATAGTCGGTCATAGCAATATGAACTCTAATGTGTACCTTTTCAACCTTATAGCTCTCTTCAAATCTTACGATATTATAAATAACACAAGTCAACATATGTCAACAGGTCCACGAACATTTTTGTATTTAGTAAGACGATGTCTATGACTTATGTGATTAGGGACGTTAAGTGGGTGACGTTATCATTTTGCTAGCTTGAGGGTAGTTCATTAAGAATATAATTTATTGACTAAAAATATTGAAGTGCATGTGTTGCTCGAAAGGTATAACGCTAATTCACTCAGTAGTGATACGATCATTGAAAACTTTGGTTTAGTGTAGACGTTATAAATAAAATATCATATTTTCATATTGAATATGGATAATCGCCGAGAAAAGAAATTAGTCGAGATGGTGTTAAAACCTTCATCTACTCAAGGTAAGTCTGAGAACTTTTCGAATTAAAATATGTATTAAAGAAAGTAGGTACTGTATTTGCATTTCATAATGTTTTTTTTATTTATTTCTTTGGAAAATAATTGCAATTCTTATGTTCGTATGTCGATATCGTTCAAAATACTATACTCCATTTGGTTAGGTACTTAAAAAAAGGTAAACAAGAAAAATGGCGGATTTCAGAGATTGTCAACCGTTAATCACAATGGTATTTTCGTGAACATCCGTTCTATAAGGATTAGTATCTTTGGGCCACGTTTCCTCAACAAACTTGAATATGTTTATTACAGATTGTTTCTCTGAAGACGGAAGAGGGCTCCTCTTGATACGTTTCTTCTTCGGAGATGGAAATGAATGGGATTTAGGACGACTAGTACCAGGTTCAGGATCACCCATTTCCACAGTTAAACCAACAAAACAATTAACAAATCTACTAACAACTATAATAATAACACCACAGAAACACCAAATTTTAACAATTATGGTTACGAACAATATACGAACTGCGAATAGACTGACAGTCATGCACGTATGGCGCGATCTGGAAAAAACTGTATTGAACACCTGTTTTTTCAGTTTCTTTATGGTAGGCACAGTGCAATACTTTTAAAATCATTTTAAATAATATAATTATTATGATTTTTCAGCTTAGGAAGTAATAAATGTAGCTTAATATTAAACAAAGTAGTTAAATATAGAAAATTATAAGAGAAGAAATGGATTTTAAGTTCTAAAATGATTTATTTTGGTTTCTTTTTATTTCGGAACGAAAAATGCCCCTATAAAAGAACCCTTTTTACGATTTGTTTACCTTTTTTTAAGTACCTAAACAAACGGAGTATAAGTATGTTATTTTCTAGGTGATCAGAATGACCAAGAAACTAGAAGTATACCAATCCAAGATGAACCAGTGCCTTCTACATCTTCAGGATGTACTGGTAATACATATGTTGCTCAACCAATGCAAGATGAACCAATGCCTTCCACATCATCGGGATGTACTGGTAATACATATGTTGCTCAACCAATGGACTTTTCAAGTGATGACTCGGCCCAGGACCCACTCTATGTACTGTCTGAAAGTGCAGCAGTTTCTAGTTCTAGTAACGAATCTTCTACCGAAGATGTAGCCGAAGCTATTTCCCTAAGCTCCGCAATAACATCAACTATTTGTATGTCTCCAAAAAAAAGTATACGCGTCAAGAAACAAGAAAAACAACTGAAACGAAACGCAGGTCAGTCATATAAAACATTGAAAGGAAAAGTGATAGCTAGCCGTAAAATGAAAGACCTTCCAATGTGTCGAATGAAATGCAAGGAACGCATATCATTAATCAACAGGCAGGCTATTTTTGATGAGTATTGGCATATGGGGCCATATCTCAAAAGATACACGTATATAGCTTCATTAATGGAAATACAAGAAAAAGCCACTCAAAGGCAACGAACACTAGATCCTGAAAGTCAAAAATGTCGGACAAAGACTTACAAATATTTTTTTTCAATTCACGGAAAGCGTGAGCCTATCTTTCGAGGATGTTTACTCAAAACTTTAGGTGAAAGCGATAATTTTATAAAATCTGTTGCTCTGAAGAAACGATCGTCATTAGGCGGCACTCAATTAGATGACAACCGAGGTAAAAGCATACCAAAGCACAAAATCTCTGATGAAAATAGACTAGTAATAAAGGAACACATCTTGTCATTTCCATCTTATGAAAGTCATTATACTAGAAAGAGTACATCGAAGAAATATTTGCCTTCTCATATAACTATTAATAAAATGTACAACTTATTCTGTGAAAATCGAGATAGGCCCCCGTCAATAAAAAATTTGAGGCAAGAGTTTCATAAATTAGGGGTCAAAAAACCTCGTGCCGATACGTGTTATACGTGTGATAGATATAAAATGCAAATTCAGTTGTGTCAAGATAGCCAGACCAAAGCTGAGTTACTTGCTCAACATAATGAGCACAAGGTTGCTGCTGATCAAGCTTACGAAAGGAAGAAAATTGATACACAGATGTGCAAAAATGATAGTTCTGTTCAAGTGTACACTTTTGATTTGCAGCAGTGTTTACCTACTCCAGCGCTAACTTCGTCTGTAGCTTTTTACAAACGTCAGTTGTGGACCTTCAATTTAACTGTACACGACAACAAAACTGGTAAAGCTGTTTGCTACATATGGTACGAAACTGTTGCTGCAAGAGGAGCTAATCAAATAGCCTCTTGTCTTTTTAAGCACAAGCAAGCGTATCTTCCAGAAAACACAAAGCATTTTATATTCTATTCTGATACTTGTGGGGGCCAGAACCGAAACTCTCATGTAAGTGCAATGTTTACCTGGGCTCTGCAAAAATTAAACATTGACATTATTGATAACAAATTTATGATTCCCGGTCACAGCCATTTAGAAGTAGATACCGACCACGGGATTTTTGAAAAAAAATGAAAAAAACTGAACTGCAAATCTATCACCCGCAAGATTGGATGCAATTGATAAGATCAAGCAGCAAAAAATTTTAAGTGGTCGAAATGAAAAATACAGTTTTTTTTTACTTCTCTTCATTGCTAAAGGGTCCGTTATGCGTTAGTATTACGACACAAAGATATAGATGGGCGACAATTTAAGTGGCTCGATAAAAGATGGCTGCGGTATGACAACGAGTACGGAGTTATTTCTTACAAAAATGACTTGGAAGAAGAAACAGATTTTTTTAAACTCAACTTGAAAAGAAGAGGTTCTGTTGTACCAGATAGCATTCCCATAATATCGTTACAGCCTTTACCGATATCCAAGGACAAAAAAGACGATTTATTATCTTTATTCACATTAATACCTGATATTTTCCACAGCTTTTATAGAGATTTGCCTACTGCAAATGATTTGAGGAATACTGACCCCGATATTATAGACAGTGAAGACGATGAATAATTTAATTTTTACGAAGTCTTTACACGTCCCTACTTTATTCAAAAGAAAATAGAAATTAATTTAGAATTAGGTTTCATTTGTTTTTTTTTATACATCTGCACTGTTCTTATTCCCCTTAAGTCACAATTTTAGGCACAAGATAGCTGTTCCTAATTACATAAGTCACCAAAAAACTACTTTTTTAATTTTATATTTACAGAAGTTTATGTTGCATGTTAGTATTGTATTGTAAACCTAAAAAAATAAAATAAAATGTAATTAAATACCCATCATGTTTTTTTTTAGTTATTTGTTGTTCCTGAAAAGTATGACTTTTTGACATATGTGGTTTAGTCTACCGACCCTACAATATTACACTAATAGAATTAAAAAAATATCAATCCTAGAAAAAACTTTTGAATACCAAATTGTTGATGGTACATTTCTATTACTGATTTCAAATTTAAATAAAAAGAAAAAGATTGTCTAAGGTGGCAAAAAACAAATAACTATTCTCTTTATGTGAATAAGTAAAAATTCTATGTAATACAAGGTATTACATTGTCAGTCTTATCAAATAACCCGCCCCTCATTGTACCCGGCGGAAAGGTATTAGACTGGCAGCATTAATTTGATCGAAAGCTGATATGATTGAGATGGTTTTCAGCTATAAATGTGTCGGAGGTTTTAAATTTTTAAATTAATAGTACCAGTCATTACGTAAAATAAAATATATATTTTTTTATTTACACTATTAATTTATATTTATTGAAATTTTTAACACTATTCTTATTTTAAATTCTTAATTTAAATTTAATAAAAATTATTTTCTATTTTTTTAGTTCGGTTTTCTATAAAAAGCGTGTTCTTTAGTTTGTTTAAATTATTATTTATTTCCTACTTTTTAGTTTTGTTTATTCATAAATAAATTAACACGCTGCTGTTGTCAACTATTTCAGAGTTTATAATGTGACATTATTCGCTACTACGTGATACAAAGTTGACGGGGTAGATGGCGCTGTTATCAAATATTTACAGAGCTGTCAGTAAATATTTCGCGAATTCATTAGTTTAAATTATTTTGCAAATTGAAAAATAATTTTATCAAATTAGTGTATTGTCATCGGTCCTCGATAAATCTACAAAGTTTGAACGAAATCTGGCCGTTTAAAGTGGGTCAAAATCGCGCCTAAAGGAGTCGGTTAGAAACAAACATACAGGTGAAGCTAATAAAAAGCGTATAAAAAAGGTTACATTTGCATGATTTTTTCCAACTTATTTCTTCTTTTGGAACTACATCTCAGTCACATAATATACCTACCTCAAACGTTACTTGATATTTTTTCTCATTATTTCCTAATTAACCAGCTGTTTATTTCAAAGTAATTATGGAAACCTTATAAACAAGATAGTGCCGTAGGTATTGGTTGGTTCAACCGTCAAGGTTCAAATGGTTCAGACAATGATAATGAAGTGGCGTGATGTGACGCGTCGGTGCTCACTGGCCTGACAGCCAGCGGCAATAGATTAGCAAACGATTCATGATGTCTAATCTGTGTTTAGCTACACGCATTGTGTCCGGTGGATAACACTGAGTACGTGTACTACTATTTATTATAATTTTGCTATATATATGTGCTTGTCTATAAGTTAAAATATAAGTTTTGAACTTTACAATTAATTACTTATTATTTTTAATACTTCTACCAAACCAAAGTAAGCAGGACGTGATTTTTCATTGACTAGCAATACCAAGGTATTTCTGTAACATTTTTGATACCCAATTCACAGGTACTGAAAATGTGACATAAATTAGGGAAAATGATAAAGTCAAGAGACAGGTTGATTTATTAAGGCAAGGGCATACAACGACTCAAGGTATTTTTGGCATAGCAAAATTGCCACTTTACGCCACAACGAGGCGCTGGCGACCCGCGTTCAGTTTCTCAGAAGTTTCGCAGAAAAACAACTTGGGTTAATTATTAAGATGGTGTTTTAGTATCAACACAAATAATGATACAACTGTGATTTACATAGAAGATCTTCTAGTAGCATTTAAGATAAAGGGAATAAAGCTTATAATAATGATAATATTGTAATATAGCTATTAGGAAGAAAGAACTTAAGACATAAATATCATGAAAGTTACAGAATAGGCCTGAGATAATAGAAAAAGAATGAGATATAAAGTGTACAATGTATGTTTATATAGTAGGTATATAGATAACTAGCTGTTGCGCGCGGATCCACCCGCTAGGATGTCGGTTATCACACGTGGACGTCCATACGAACTGTCCTACATGCCGAAATTTCAAAAACGTTGTAAAGCACATTTATTATTTATCAAGTGCGTATAATAATACAAAGTTTCATGATGGTATCACAATTCGCTGATTTCAAGACGAAAAGTTACCTCCATAATAATAAAATGTAAATTTTGTGTTATTGAAACTTTCTTCTACTTGACATACAACAGGAAGTATTAACAAAATCCAATGAATCACTTTTACCAAGAATGTCATCATAACAGTTATCATATTCATTATTCGGGTCACATAGATATTCAAATAAACATTACGCATTGCATTGCACAATAAAAAATCCGTTCCCGCAGGGGGAACGCACAGGTAGATTTCGTGAAGCAATTAATATTATTTTATATAGAGAACTACGGACTTTAAACAGTTTATTTTTTTTTTCTCGAAAACGGTAATTTTTACGGAAAAACTTTTCAGACATTTATTTTAGACTTAAAAATGTCCTATCGATTAAAAATATTTCCTACAAAAAGAATGTTCACCGGTTAGAAGTAATGATTTTTTCCCCGAAAATTTTGGTTTTTCCCCCCTCCACTTTTAGTTAAAGTTTTAATCTTATAACCGTTCTAATTTTATCCCATAGTATACATGAATACCAACAACTTTTAATTATAAAAATTAAAAGTTGTCGGTATTCATGTATACTATGGGATAAAATTAGAACGGTTCGAATATCTTTCATGGAACGTGAAATTTTGAGGAAAAACTGATTTCAGAAAAAGTGAGGCCCTTGGGCCGGATTCCACCCTACATGAATACCAACAACTTTTAATTATAAAAATTAAAAGTTGTTGGTATTCATGTATACTATGGGATAAAATTAGAACGGTTCGAATATCTTTCATGGAACGTGAAATTTTGAGGAAAAACTGATTTCAGAAAAAGTGAGGCCCTTGGGCCGGATTCCACCCGTTCACGAACTTAAACTAAGTTTACACCCAAGCAATTTTTGACCGCAGTTTGAAAGCGTCGGGGCAAAAATGCGACCGTGAGAGTGCCGCAAATTTTGGGAAGTGGAACCATACATACATATATATATTATATATATAAACTTTTTGACAAGTGGTCATTTCGGACTCAGGGGGTCATAACTAGACCCTCCTATGAAGATTTTTTTTTTAAATTCGACAGTAGTCAAGAAACCAATAGGTAGATCGATTTCATCGAAATCTACCTAAAAATACATTCACCATACCATACCAACTACTTTTGAAGTTATACTTCCTTTGGCGCGCACACCGTCACGAAAAACCGATACCATGAAGTTAGCTAGAAAACCGACACCCTGAAGTTAGCTAGCTAGTCAACATTTTACTTACGTACGTACGAGTATGTACGTTTATAGAATTTGAGGTTAGTTGACGGTGTGTATTATTTATTAAAATCCTTAACTAATGTAACATTACTATATCTATATACGTAGGATAACGCGAAGGATACAATTTTTAGGCACATTTTTATCTTGTTACGCCAAAGAAGTATAACTTCTTACGTGCGTGTATAAGTACACACACACTTTTTTATAACGAAAAGGTAATTTTAACTACGATTCGTACAACCCTGTACTGATTTAGAATAGAGGAAACTAACACTGCTAGTGCAATCACGGGGTGTTACTATAATGTCCAAATGGTTATAGCAAAGGGATGTTCTTTTCCCCGTGGACCTAAATAAATAACTAAAGCTAGGCATGACCAAGGGTAAGCGCCATCGTCCTCATTTTCTAAAACGGGGTCAGAACTTTCTTCAGACTGTGAGCAAATACAGGGTTATTTACTGCTTTAGCGATAGCCGATGCTGTTAATGATATAGCGGGACGAAGTATTAAAGAAACTACAGTAGCTTTCTTTATGAAAAAAAGGCTGGGAGTACCGACCGCAGTGAAAACATCACTTCTGTCCCGCCACTTCTGTTATCCATCCCTCCCGCACTCACTCCCTCCAATGTGGTCGTGTCTATCTTACGAATTGCGGGAGTAATTCGTAAGATAGACGTCGCAATTTTCAGATGGTTGCGGGAATAATCGCCGTTACAAAGTGTAGAAGTTAATGCTAGTTCCAAAAATTGCTATATTACATACCGCGAAACCGGCCAACTTTCCTCTTGGCGGACAACATAGATCGAAGGGCCTTGCAAGGATCATGACGGCCTCTGTGGCGTAGCGATAGTGCATTCGACTGCTACGACAGGGGGCGCGGGTTCGATTCCCGCTCAGTGCAAATATTTGTATGCATGAATATGTCTATTTGCATTGGTATGGGTGTTTTTATGTTATGGTATGTATTTACAAAAAAAAGTATATTAGTATGTTTATCAGCATTCTGGAACCCATAATACAAGCTAGTTAAACTAATCTTACTTTGGGACTAGAAAGTTCTGCGTAGAAATGTCGTAGAGTATTTATTTATTTAACAGAAAAAATAACTTAGGTAATCTTTGAATTCCAATGCTCTCTAAAGAAATAGTTTTTTTGTTGTTTGGTAAATATAAATATATTAGGTTGGGGAAAAAGTCTTCTCGCATATAGTATGTATGAACTTTTAATAAAACCTCGACGACCTTTGGCTATACTATTTGTACCGGGCTGATTTTGGTATCATTTAAAAGTTTAAATTTTAAAGAAGATAATTCCAAATTCAAATTAGGAAAATGCGCGATTTTCATTAATTTGTATTTCTTACCGTCAAGATGAGTGAATCTAATGAAGAAATTAGATACATTTAAAAATTTACTACAAAAAAGGTAAAAATGCAACGCAAGCCGCGAAAAAAATATGCGATGTTTATGGACCTAGTGCAGTGTCTGTGAGAGTAGCACAAATTTAGTTTAAGCGTTTTCAATCCGGAAATTTTGATGTCAAAGATGCACGTCGCTCTGGTCGCCCTGTTACGGATAAAATGGATGCTATTTTTGAAAAAGTGGACCAAGATCGGCATATCACTAGTTACGACGTAGCTGAAGACCTGGGCATTGACCACAAAACAGTTTTGGCGCATTTGAAAAAAAATGGGTACACAAAAAAGCTCGATATTTGGGTACCTCACGAGCTCTCTGAAAGAAACCTAATGAACCGTGTACTCATTTGTGATTCTTTATTACGACGTAATGAAACCCGACCATTTTTGAAGAAATTGATAACTAGTGATGAAAAGTGGATCACGTACGACAAGGACGTGCGAAAATGGTCATGGTCTAAGCCCGGTCAGGCTTCACAGACTGGTGAAACCCGGGTTAACTCGCAACAAGGTGATGCTGTGTGTGTGGTGGGATTCATTATGAGCTGTTACCACCAGGCAGGACCATCGATTCAGAACTCTACTGCGAACAACTGATAAGATTAAAGCAAGAACTTGAGAGAAAGCGGCCGGAATTAATTAAAAGAAGGGGTGTGGTTTTTCATCATGATAACGCTAGACCTCACACGTCTTTAACCACTCAGCAAAAATTAAGAGAGTTTGGCTGGGAGGTCTTAATGCATCCATCGTATAGTCCTGACCTGGTACCTTCAGATTTCCACCTGTTTCGGTCTCTTCAGAATTCTTTAGGCAGTGTCAGGTTAACATCACGAGAGGACTGCCAAAACTACTTGACGCAGTTTTTTGATCAGAAGCCCCAAAATTTCTATAGCAATGGGATCATGTCCCTACTTATAAGATGCCAAAAAGTTATCGAACAAAATGTAAATAAACTATATTAAAAAATGTTTTGAATATTCATATAAAATGCGAAAAGACTTTTGCCCCAACCTATTACGTTCACTAAATTGCTCATGATACGTGCTCAAAATCAGTTGTGTAAAAATAATACCAAAACCTGCGATTGCATTTCCATTGACCGGATTACATTTTTGAGTTAAGTGATTATAAAAATGGTATAACATATAAATTATGCTAATGATTCTTTTTGGTTGAGAACTTTAGTGCATATTTCTTTGAGATAATGCAGTGGGTAATGTTTGCCGAACTCCAAAGTTTTAAAAATATATATGTTTCGACCACGGGCCACGGTATCATTATGAATGGCAACTTTAGATCTTTCACTTTAACATACTAAATTACTAAAGCCTCAAGGCGGATCTTGCCAATATCAAAGTTGAGCAATGTTGGACACTTTGGCAGGTAATTATGCCCACTTCTTTAACAGTAATTTCTCGGAATGCTATAGAGTGCACCATTAAGCACTATATTCTGGGATATAGAGTATTTGTGGCAATAAATATAATGGACATGTTTCCTACACGTGCCCACATACAAATTTCTTAAAAACGCAAGAATGTGGGTAAATTTAACCGGTTTCACGGTACCGTACAGGGTATATCGTATGCAAAAATATTAAACTACGTCAATAGTTGAAGAACGTTCGATATGGCATTGAATTTGTGTTTATGCATTATAACGGTAGTATGACATGAAAATTACTTTTAGTTCCTTATTTATAAAACTACTAGCGGTCCATGACCCGGCTTCGCCCGAGAATAAATTCGTAAAAATATCCTATAACCCGATTGCACCGCCACCCACCGGGTCCAACAGTAAATGTGAAATAGAATTTAATATTGAATTTCATGATGCTTATAAAGCTTCAAAACTTTCCATGTAACGGACTTGTCTTGACTTGTGTAAATGTATTGTCGAAATGGTGTACTATTGCATTAGGTAGTATGAGTGAATAAAAAAATAAATAACTTACATGAAAGGTGAAGGTAGAGGAAGCTCGTGCAGTGTTTAAGTGTGCCGCAGTGTGCGGGCTGCCGGAGGTAGAAAGGCGTGAGAATATCGATGTATAAATATTATAATGAACAGGCGGGATGGCATTAGGCATTTTTTGGAATCAATGCGAAATATTAATGTAAAATCGAGTGTATTTGAAAGAAAACAGAAAAATAATATTATAATAAGTCTGGCCGGGGGGGTATCCGAAGGGATTTCCGCACGGAAAAAAAAAGAAAAAAAAAAGGTACTATGACGATCTTATGGTTAACCCAATGGCACATAAATGCATACCTAGGTTACATATTTTTAAATTCCTAAATGTCCGTCGAGGTCTTCAGCAAATAATATGCACTTATGCAGTAGTGCCCTTATGATGAAATAAATAATCGCTATGATATCCTTACATAATTATATCTAGACAAGTTCAACGATTATGAAAAACTCTAATATTATCGTCCAACACGGCTATGGTCTGTGTCAGAGCCACTGGAATGCAAATCTGTATTCCGGGCACTTTTGAGTTTAAGGAGGGAAAATTCGGAAGTATATTCGGCTGAAAAGTTAAAAGGGAGTTCTAGTATATACAGATACATACTCTTTGCATAAAATATATTATTTGAAGTTATATGATGATTTAATATCATAAAGATATATAGAAAGAAAAGCATATTAATTGCTTACAAATTTCATAAAAATATAGATTAAATTATAATGCCGCTATTGTTCGCGCGTTTTAGATGACGGACTTCAGTTATTTAATATAATATTCATAGTTTTTATTCATTGAATCACTTTAACTGCTTGTAGGTACATATAGATGATGTGTTTTTCAGATACCGGATACTGTTTTTTTTTTTCGTGCGGAAATCCCGCCGGCCAGCGGGGGCGGTTATGTCGGGCTTGAACCGACTAAAACCGCACGCCGTCTCGGGTCTTCAGACGCCGGGGTGTTAGGTTGCCCATAGAGCATATCCCTCGCACCCCGACTGACCCTGTGCCATCTCCGGTTTCGAAACCACGGAGTCCCCGCCTTGCCCCGGTTTGGGGGAGGGGCGCTAGTCGCCCCACCGTCCCGGCCTACTTCTGCTGGGGTGACAAGCGGCCTCACCTGCCACCCCCAGGCCTGCGCTTATGGAGGACGGAGGTCGTTAAGCGACCTCCGGCGCCTGAGTCGCCTGCGACGCGCGGCGAGCATGTTGCGGGCTCGGCGGGCCGGGAGAGTTCTGAGCCTCCGCCATCTCCTTCGCGAGCATTACATGCTCGCAGAAGGAGGTGACGGCGGCCCACGCGCTCGCGCTCCGCACCGTTGCCGCAATAATACTGCCGAGCGAGAGGACTCCCACCCCGATGGCTGCCACAAGGTCACGCCTCGGCGCCTCCACGCCGAGCAGTCCGCCAGCGTGTGCAACCCTGAGTCCTCGCTAGCGTCGCAGTGATGACACTCAGGCGTTGGCTCCTTCCTGATCCGATGCAGGTGGTTCTTGAAGCACCCCTTCCCGGAGACCACCTGCGTCAGTCGGTACGAGAGGCTTCCGTGTCGCCTCTCTAGCCAATCCTCCATGATGGGCCTTACCGCCGCTATTGCGGCGTGCCCTGCGCTTAGTCGCCCAAGTCGTTCCTTCCACTCCACCACGATGGCCTGGCGGAGCTGGGACTGCATGACCTCGATTTCACGAGGATCGGGGTTCCGTCCCTGCTCCCGCGCCTCCTTTCGCCACTGGTACAGTTGCGATAGGGCTCTCGCCTCCAGGTCCCATGGCGGAGTTCCGGCAAGGAGACTCGCCGCCTCGAAGGAGACCGTGCGGTACCCGCGGATGACCCTAATGGCCATCACTCGCTGCGGAGCGCGCAGCATCCGCACAGTTCTGGTCCTCAGGGCCTCCGCCCATATTGGGCACACATACAGGGCCATGGACCGCACGATCCCCGCGTAGAGTCTCCTGCAGGAGTCATCGGGAGATACCAGATACATAGTGCTCTTTCTGTTCCAAGAGATACGAAAATATTGGTGTAAAGGGATGAAGTATCTCCAATATTGCGGTTACATTATTACGAAAACCAGTGATTGCTTGAAAATTTAAATTGAAAAACCATCAGATGTAGTCGATTAATCACTTAAAAAAGCATTGAAAGTCTGTTCACCTAAATTGGGTTCTAAGTTTTACTCGATAAAATTCGTTGGGTAAAATATTTGTTTATTATCTCTTCTACATTTATTTTTACAGGTACACCCTAATATGGGGTGCTTGGTTGGGGACCTCCACGCGGTGCACCCTGGGCAACGGAGACGGCAGCGCCTCTCTCCTAGGGTGGGAGAGACGCTGCCGCCTACGGCGAACTCCGACCGAGGCGAGGACGGCCCTGTTGAGGGCTGTTCGGAAGCTTTCCACGTGTCCCTCTGACTAGCAGATGGCACAGTGGAGAGCAAGTAAGGGGGCCATCTCGAAACCGGAGATGGCCCAGGGTCAGTCGGGGTGCGAGGGATATGCTCTATGGGTAACCTTACACCCCGGCGTCTTAAGACCCGAGACGGCGTGCGGTTTTAGTCGGTTCAAGCCCGACATAACCGCCCCCGCTGGAGACCCCCCGCTCTCCAGCGGGGGCGGTATCCGAAGGGATTTCCGCACGAAAAAAAAAAAAGGTACACCCTAATATAACAGAGTAGGTAATCTAATTATGTATTATGATTATACATCTAATAGACAATACTGTGTCTGTAAACTTACTCAGAGAGCAACAAAACAATTTAGTTTGAATTAAACTCGGTACGTATCCATATATAGTATATACTATAGTTAAGATGTAGATATATCTGAAATCAGCTCTGTGGCTGGATTTCATAGTAAAAATCGGTTTAACTAAACTGGAAATTGGAACTTTACTCAAGACAAATAATTGGACTAAAACGTTACAACGCATTATTTAAGGTGTCACTAAATTAGGTCTCTGAATTTGGTGAGATTTGGTATCGACAAAATATTATTTGAAACAAAAAAACATCGGGTAAAGTAAAAAAAAAAAATTTAAAATTTAAAAATAAGAAAAAAAAAATGAAAAAAAAAAAACACCACCAGCGACCAGCGGCACGTGACGCAGGTCGCGATTTAGGTATTTCCCACACATCCGCTTGGTGAATACTGCGAGGAGAAAGACTGCACGCCTACCACGTGCGTCACGGGTAGGCGTGAAGGTAGGGTAGTAACGAGAAGAAATCTCGCATACAGCTAATGACGAAAGTAAGCTCGTAGTACCTGCTATTGAATCGCTTATTAAAAGGCCCTGTCTGGACGTAAGCTACCATAATTATGCTTATTTTTTGTTTCTAAGATTATTTCTCTCTCTCTCTAAGATTACTGATGCTAGACAGTTGATTTTTTTTATATATACAGCTAATTATCTACTGTTCATGCACATTCAAAACAAGGACGCAAGAACTTAAAATAATAGTCTTTAGATGATAACAGTTTTTTTATCTTACCGTTTGATAAGTTTCAACCGAACAAATATTTGAGTACTTAGATACTTATAGAGACCTCACAATCGCACTTTCAATATTGACGTGACGAAAGTTCAAGATACAACGTCCCAAAATGAAGTAGCCGAGTTAACAAAATGAGTGGTCGAAGGCTACATTTGGAGGCTGAAAGAAATATAATGAAATCGCTTGGAGGTTAAATTTATTTTCAATTGTAATGTTTTGGGCATTCTATTGTGTACTAGGTACCAACAGAGGATCTTGAAAGAAGTACAAGATTGATTTAAACCACTTGCTAAAATAGCAATGAATGCCATGATACATCACGTACAATTAGCGTATGTAGCTGTATTTATTATCTAACTCAGTGATTGAATGAAGAACCATTATTAATATTATGCCACTCAAGGTTCCCTTATAATTATATGCAGGTATGCAGTTCAAGCTGTGTCTCGAGCTGTTTGGCAGTTCTAAAATAGTTTGCAATAATGTTAACGGGTATTAACGCGATCATGTATGATCGCGTTAATGTCGCGATATGTAGGTATATACCACGTGACCACGGCCAGTGTAACCTGGTCGAAACGTCAGGCAATCCAAAGGATACATGATCGCGTTAATTCCCGTTAACATTATTGTATATCATGGAACGAGAAGCATTATCAAGTCGCAATAGTTAATTAATTTATCAAACCGGCCCTACAATACTAAAACTAATTTAATTGCAGTCATATTTTTGTTAAATAATAGTAGTAGTTTTATGTAATTCTATTACATAAAACTATCTTTTTTTTTTTTTTTATCGTGCGGAAATCCCTTCGGATACCCCCCCGCCGACCAGCGTGGGCGGTTATGTCGGGCTTGCACCGACTAAAACCGCACGCCGTCTCGGGTCTTCAGACGCCGGGGTGTAAGGTTACCCATAGAGCATATCCCTCGCACCTCGACTGACCCTGGGCCATCTCGCCACTAACAGCATCGCTCATCCTGTCTCCTCTGAAAGCAGAGGAGTACGGAGAGCGATGTGTTCCCGCCACGTTGGGTATTGGCCGACGATCAATGCCAACCCTATGAAGGGGTGAAGGGGAAGCCATTGACCGCCGCCCAGGGTGTATCGGCCGCTCCGATTCCGTTCCCCCCGGACTGCAGCGGGATCGGAATCGGAGCGACACTCGAGGAGGTTACCCAACACACACCCCTACATAAAACTACCTAGGTTTCATTGTTGGAAATCAGTGAAGTTCTCAAGATATTTTTTATAAACACAGTACCTAGCTATTGAACAATAGATAGTCTTAATAAATGTAGAAAGAGAACTTAAAACTCTACTAGTAAGTTGTTATTAAACGAATAGAAAGTTTTGACTTATATCCAAGTCCTAACAGCGAAGGTTTACTTATATTTGATATTATTATGTTTGTGAATAATACAATCGCGTCGTAAAAGTAGTAGAGGTTTAACTTCAATATCATATAAGTTCACTCGTAAACTTCCGCATAACCATTGAAACTGGTTGGTTTATCGCATACGCCTACGAGAATTTGAAAGTAAAGTTTATAAAGAACGGCGTATGATAAACCAAAAACAAACAAAACAATTGTGGGTGGCCAACGGCATCGAACTTGAACCTGGATAATTTCCATCGTGAAGGAAATGTTTCGGATACGTACCTAACCATAGCAAAACAATAGTTCAGAATAACCTTGGACTTGGACAAGTGTTTTTACTAAATATAATGTTATGTGATTGTAGTATGAGATAACATACAATTGCTCAATAATAATAGCTTTTACACGAACTATCATTTACTGAGAGTCACAGGACAATTCATTTTATGCTAATTCTTCATGCTATGCTTAAAATTCTGAATATTTTAAAGGGATTAAGTAAGTCCTGTGTTATTTGCTTATAAAAATGTTTGCCAAGCCGCTGCAGTTTGACGCAGATAAACAATGGTCACGGTTTAATACAATGCGTATGTTAAAGTTGACAATATGGACTTGGCGATTAAACTATTTAGAGACTTATTCTAGTCCGTATTATGGGTCTTCCCCAATTTAAAGGCTAGTCAATAATCTTAAATATTAATTAACTAGGTAACTTGCAAACAAAATCTCACAATAGTTCAAATTAAACGTTTAATGTGTGCCATGAGCCATGCCATGACACATATGATCAAAAATGTTCTTCAATTTTTTTCTGAATTTCGATCGAGGTGCGAGGGATATGCTCTATGGGCAACCTTACACCCCAGCGTCTTTAGACCCGAGACGACGTGCGGTTTTAGTCTGTTTAAGCCCAACATAACCGCGCCCGCTGGCCGGCAGGGGGGTATCAAAAGGGATTTCCGCACGAAAAAAAAAAGGTACTTACCGGTATGTGTCGCTACTGCTTTCAATTCAATTTATAAATACCGTGTTATCATAATCAAAATATGTACATTTTAGATGCAAAATACTTTTATTAATTGAAAAGGAATCGCTAGTTAAGTGATATTTGCCTAGTTTGATACGAGTACCTGCACCATTGACAGTATGTCAAAGTAAGTACATAGTGTAGGCTAGTGTAGGTATAGTCAAGAATTGTAGTTATGATTGCAAAGTTTGTAGGCTAATATAAACTATCAGAGATCAATATGTTAATCGTTGATCGAATAAAAATAATATCATGATATGACTAATGAAGAAAATCACAGGCAAGTCGCTGATATCCCCGAAACACACGTACCCACAGATTGATGTTAAAGAGGACACCTGAGGAAAAATGTAAAAGAATTCAGAACAGACCTCTGCCTAATGTCTGAGGAGATCTTCCAAAGAAAAAAGATAGGAGATTTGATCTTGATAGGGTTGAAAATTAGGTTATATGACGTCACTGATAAAATGTTGATAGTTTGTGGTTAATCAGTGTTTGGATTTAATACAGAAAAAAATGTTATTCATTATTATATTATGTATTATGCAAATAAGTTATGCAAAGCTGGCCCAAGAAGTTGGTGATCCGCAAATGTTATTTTACAGCAAATTCGGAAAAATACAATGCAAACAATAAACCGTCACTTGCAAATACATGAGGTTTTATGTAGGAAGTGTTAGAAGTTTGGAGAAATTTGTAGGTGTTCATTATCTTTTAATGTGACATTCATTAACATGCTGTGGCTGTAGTCATCGGTAAATGAGATTTTGTATTCACTGCATATTTTATAATGTTTTAAATTATCGTTGGTGCTAATGCGAAGTTTGATAGGTACATAATACAGGCCTGTTTTGTTAGAATTTTAATGAGGAAATTCTTATCGAACTTTCTACGGAATTGGTTAAACATAATATACCTATTACAAGCTTCTGCTGTTTATCAAGTGTCTAACTTTCACTTGGACCCGAACAAACAATGTAGACTGTTTAAACTGCTGATTAAAACATTATTATATGATGATAGTCGACTTCGTACTCACTGTTTTTTTATATGTGTTTCGTTGGCATACCTATAAAATATGTAGTTCATTTTATCACCGGTACTTAATTAAAAACGTAGTAGTGTGGAGTAGGTACTTACATTGTAATTTATTGGTTCCTTTTTGGTATATCCCTTTTTTCTGTATCCATTGAGGCCTGTCTCCAATGGTATGTTGACGAGCCCGTGCCCGTTGGTGAGTGTTGTGGTTATCGTCAACGCTGACATCATCAATATTTACTTTTTCAGTTTTAAGCAACAATATTAAACGATATACATAAATTCGAACTATTAAAGCTATAAATCCGGAACTTCTTGCATTATTTATTAAAGAAATAATATTGAAAAAATATTTTCTAAAATAGGATCGTAAACTTCAAGTTTGAGTGATGATTGACAATTATTTTTTTCCGACAGTTTCGTACGATTCTATGAAATAACCAGCCTTTTATTTCTACAACGGAATACGCGCACTCCGCGGACTAGTACAAGTGACTTACTAACTAAACCAACATAGCCACCGATAACGCGAGGTAGGGAGTTGGCTAGAGGAATGTATCTGGTATGGGTTGGACGAAAACGGGTGTGCGGACCGAAGAGCGGGGCGGTCGATGTTGGTGGCGCGACGCCGACGTGGAGGCTCGGCTGACACGCGACGCTCAACGAAACGCCCCGATTGGGAACTGTATATACCGGCATGACGGCGTCGCCCTCTACACATCTGCATATCTTATAGTGTTCAAAATATGTAGTACATAATAATAGCAATTGTACGTTTACATTGAGATTTGCACATTAGTAAAAATATAACTTTACCTTCTCTAGCCATATTCTTTAGAGAAAAATGACCTACCTGTCCCATCACAGAGGGAATTTGCAAGGAATACAACTATTACTTACTTAATGTTAGCCTGTGGTCATCCAAATGGAGGTATAGATAACATCTACAGGACCCCAGCTATAATAAACTATCCCAATACTCAGCACGGGTCTCCTCTCTTAGTATAAAAAAAAGATAGGAAGGGCTAGACCATAGTGGACCTCACTAGTCGAGAACTAGAGCGCTTTCTGTGGTCTTCTTCAAACTATGAAGATTGCAAAATTTACACTGGTCTTGCAAGTAAGACGTATTTTATCAACACATCGTACGATGATGATAATGAATGAATCATTAATGCGCTACCTTATAATCATAATAATTGCGTTGACAATATGTGATTGTGATTATAGGATCGAGATCTGAAGGCCAACTCCCGTTATAAAATTATGTTCAAATTTTGTATTCTCAATCTAGTCTCGATCTGCCAAATGTCACTAAAGGTTTATCTCGTAACAATTTTTTTTTTTAAATATGTGTAAGTATATATAATAATTTTAACACCTTTGTTTGAAGGAAGAAGTGTACTCATTTTGTTATCAGGAAACCTTTTTTGACATTTGGGATATCGAAACTAGATTGAGACTGAATCTTGAACATCTTGTTATTACGAAAATTGGCCTTCAGGTGACTCCTGCCGCCGTAAATACAAATGTAGGTAAACTTTGACACAGACATTTCACGTCTGTGTCGAAAATAGGTACAAAATCAGACTGATGAAATACATCAGCTTCAGCCTCAAAATAAGAACGAAAAAAGGCTTGTTCTACCATATTCCTTGACGTAGAACAAGCTTTCGTGAAGTCTTGGCTTATAAACAAATTAAAACTCATGTTACCAAGACAGTTTGCTAAAATTCTCGAGTCATACATATATCAAACAGAACCTTTCGTATTCGACAAGAACGAAATAAGGCCAATCAAAGCTGGGGTACAACAGGGAAGTGTATTAGGCCTAATCCTATACCTACTAGAGTTCCAAGATTCCATTACATAAAAACATACTCGTAAATACCAAATAAGCGTGTCAAAATGGCGAATAAGGCTGAACGAAAGCAAGTCAATTTACAAATAAAAGAACAGAATATTTCCCTGTATTTATAAATAGTAAACAAGTACCATACGCTTATACAGTCAAATATCGTGGTATGAGGTTTGACACCTAGCTGCACCGGAAACCAAGCACACGTAAAAATAAATGGACTTATGGTTTTCAGCTATGGGGATAAAGTCAGTGCACCCTGGTATATTCGAAAAAGACTTCATTTTTTTTATTTCTTTTAACAGTGGTACTTTTTAACCGACTTCAAAAAGGTGGAGGTTCTATGTTCGTCTCCGTCCATTTTTTCTTTTAATTATATATGTCCATCGATGTTTCCGGTGTTTATGAACCGATTTGTTAAATTCTGGTTGCTATGGGTTTGTTTTAACTCCAAGTTGGTCCCATATAAATTTTATTAGTGTGGACACAGAATTCCGTAGATGCAACAGGAAACCTCTCAAAATCAAATAGAAAATGTGAAATTATCTGGGAATAGTAGGTGTATGATGGAACATGATGTCAAATGTCAAATATGTTTCGTTTGGAATAGTTATCTTGAAATGCGGTCATATTGGTGCCGATTCTGCTGTTACAAAACTCTCTTAAATAAAATACCGTTTAAAAAATCTAGATTTAATCCGACGACGGCGGAATTCGAAAAAAAAAATCTAAATTCAAATGAAATACATTTAGAGACAGTTTAGATTAGTGAAATGAGCAACAAAATTAACGCCATTGTCTAAAAAAGGTTTGTTTTAAGATGCTCCCTCACTGCGAGCACCTGTAATGTTTACAGATTCGAACCTAAGATACATTAGTGAGTGGATGGATAGTAGAGTGGAGTGGAGACTAGAGTGGAGTATTAGGTTACTTGTGACAAAGCACGAAGAAATAGGAATAGAAAGCACCAAGCTAGAAAGTTAATAATAATAATATAATAATAATAATAATCATCTTTATTCACGCAAACAAAAACATCATACAATATAATATGAGATAGTGTCGCAGTACAGGTATTGGTTTTTGTTACATAACAATTGAATTCACAACTGGTACCTTAGCTAGGATACGTAGTAGCCTGTATTAAAGATACCAGTTTTCAGCTTAAACTTATACTTCACTAACAACCATAAGCGAGACGGTATGTGACCAGTAATAATGCTTTGGACACAACTAAAGATTACAATTTAATACCTACTAATTAAATAAATAATAAAAGTAAAGAAATAAAAATAACACTACTAAAAACAGTTCAAGTGTGAGATGTCATGTGTGTGTGTGTTCGTGTGTGTGTGTTCGTGTGTGTGTGTGAGAGTGTATGTTTGTGTGTGCCTGTAGAGTGCGTAGACATGTGGTAAATGCGTATCTGTCATTTAGTTAAATACTAAGAACAATCAGGCTCTCTGTCTCCCGATACGTCAGCCCCAAGAGCCACTCACGAACATTAGGCCTGCAAGCTTTGTTGGACAAATGATATATGGGAAGCAATCTATTTACTTTGTTGTATAAAATAGGGGCTAAAAAATAATTTAATTTTTGGGAATGGCTGAAATTTGCCTTGTTCGTGACACATATCCTGTCCCTACGCCTTCTTGTGATATTCACATAAGGAGACGCAGCATGCTGCAAAAGGACCGTTTGGTATATAAATAATGGCCTTACTGTTAAGACTTCGCAATTTCTATAAAGTTCAGTGGTAGGAAAAGTAAACTCACGGAAAGTACTCACTTTAAGGACAGCTCTCTGTGCTCTTTCCAATTCAAGGAGTACTGTTTTAGACGCACCTCCCCATGTCGATATACAATACGTCAATAGAGATTGACATAGTGCGTAGTAAACCCGTCTAACAAAACGGGGCTCGGCCACATGACGAAGGGATTTAAAAATATATATAAGTCGTCTGACTCTGCCCTGTAGAATTTCAAGGTGTGAAAATTTCAAATTGACATCAAGTGTAATGCCCTAATATTTGATGGCTGATGCACTCTCGAGTAAAGGGCAATTGCAGCTCTGGTCGTGAGGAGCACGGCACGAGTGGACTTTAAGAGACATTGAGCTCGGTGGTTGGGTTGGTAACCTAAAAGTAAAGCTCATAAATTTGGTTTTGCTGGCATTTAGAGTCAGAGAGTTTTGAGCCAACCAAGCTGAGATCGAATTAAGTCCAAGCTGAGCTGTTGTAAATGTCTCTTGCTAGTCATTTCCCGTGATAGTGAGAGCCGTATCATCCGCGAACGTTGTGATCCTGATGTTAGGCAAGCTTATTTGACAGAGCTGGTTAATATACACCAAAAAGAGAGTTGGACCGATCACACTGCCCTGTGGAACACCAAATGTAACAGGAAGTTCGTTACCCATATGTTCACAGATTTTAACACATTGGGTTCTATGTTGTAGATAGTCTCTGAAAATGGCAAGGGGCAGTCCTCTAACACCAATGCTCTCTAACTTTCGCAGCAGGAGTGGAATAGAAACTGTGTCAAAGGCTTTTGCAACATCTAAGAAAATTGTTAGGACTTTCTTCTTACTGTCTAGACTTTTCACTATATAAACACACTATATAAAGTTAACCTCACCTGGAAGCTGGTACTCCTACTGATTGATGGAGAAGGCTCTGGTGCAGGTTTTCCTCTCGGAGTTGGGAGGTCAGACGACAGTCACTTCCATAAAAGTGGTATAAAGCAAATTAAAAGGATGAGAAGGGGAAAATGATCCCCGGATTCCGAGGTGACAGCCTGGGATGCAACCGGGAACAAACTTGAGATGTTGAGTTACATTCTCTCAAAACGGAGAAAGAAGCATTATAACAAAAAGACCGACTACAATAAAGCACAAAAGGCACCGATTTTTACTAGGCGTCTTACATTGTTCCGACTTTTACTAGGTGGTCTTAAATTGTATGATAATAGTGGCTTTTGAAAAGACTGTTGATGGAGCTCATACTGATGGTGGTTGTACATTCTCGCAGAGACACCCCGAGACAGGCCGAGAGCGAGTATGTACATGGTGCTCTCGTCTTGTCTCGCACTCTCGTTCCCGCCTCGGTCGGTCTCGATCGCATGTTATGCGCCCGAGTTAAAGGATCTCGTTCGTTCTCGCAAGGACAACGAGAGCGCGGGTGTACACACTTGTTCATTTAGTTCCCCGATGACTGTATTTATGCCAAGACAGACCTTTGTGTCAAGAGAGTCCTTATGTGGTCGAATGAGCGTGAATAACAGTTTTTGGAGTACTATTTGGGTTTTAGAATTTTCTTTTTATGGTAAACATGAAAAAAAAAATGGTAATAGCTCACATCACAAAGACAAACAGCAGCAGCGGTTTCAACGTCCATTACGACGGGAATCTTCGGTACAATAGTATGCTCTCGTCGAGGGGCTTCTCGGCCGAGACTCTTTTTGAGAGCCTCTCAACGAGTGTGTACAGCCGCCATGGAAGGATTCTTTTTTGCTAAAAAATAATAAGTGTGGACCAATGTATGCTAGATGTTTTATACCACTAAAATAAGTTCCTGTAGGTCGCTAGAATTTGAATTGACGTCCTTACCTATTTTGTGCAAAACTTTTACGTAGGGTAATAAGATAGGTTCTTTACTTAATATACCTACGAAATAGAATCTATAAACGCTGAAAATAAAAATGTTGAATCTGCTTACCAGAGCCGTCTACCATGGATATTTATAGTAATAAGAATTAAGAAAATGTTTCGAGTATCCATCCAACACTGCCTAAACTTATGATATGCTTTTTATTAAAAAAAAAGATATTTTGATCTATACGCATCTTGGCTGACATACTCATAAATTACTTACTTGCTTACTTATGCCATACAATAACCTACAAATTACATTTCTTACGACTAAACAACATAATATATATTTGCATAATATTCAAATCATTATTACACTTCACTTTGTACACACTAATTGACTGGTGACACTTTCAAACTCCCTGTATTATACCTACTCATTCGCTACCTAGTTTTAAAAGGATTTCTTTAATACAAAAAAGCGGCCAAGTGCGAGTCGGACTCGCCCATGAAGGGTTCCGTAGCAGCAAGTAACATATTAATGCTTTTTTTAAATGTATTATTTGAGTTGATTAAATGAAAGGTAAATTGCGGTTTACGATTTATGACGTATTAAAAAAAACTACTTGCTAGATCTCGTGCAAACCAATTTTCGGTGGAAGTTTACATGGTAATGTACATAAATTATTTTCTTAAGTTTTATCATTCTCTTAGTTTAGAAGTTACAGGGGGGGACCACGACACATTTTACCACTTTGGAAGTCTCTCGCGCAAACTATTTACTTTAGAGAAAAATGATATTAGAAACCTCAATATCATTTTTGAAGACCTATCCATAGATACTCGGATACCCCACACGTATGGGTTTGATGAAAAAAATTTTTTGCGTTTCAGTTCTAAGTATGGGGAGCCCCCAAAATTTATTGTTTTTTTTCTATTTTTGTGTGAAAATCTTAATGCGGTTCACAGAATACATCTATTTACCAAGTTTCAACAGCATAGTTCTTATAGTTTTGGAAAAAAAGTGGCTGTGACATACTGACGGACAGACAGACAGACAAGACGAATCTATAAGGGTTCCGATTTTTGCCATTTGGCAACGGAACCCTAAAAATGGGAAAATATTTTAAGCGCTCACAATAAAGGTTGTTTCATATTTGTAAGCCGTGTAAGTAAGTATAACCTATTGTACCAGTACCACTTTACTAATATATAATATTTTTTAGAGCGGATAACAATGTCCTTGTCCTAGATTGAGCACTACACAGCATTAAATTTACATATGAATATTAGTTCTGTTAAAAACACGAAACAATGGCGTAACTATCGAGCTGTTTGAACGAAAAGAATAAGTACAAATTTAACACTTGAGAATAAAGGGTTACCAATTATTATGTCTTGAGTTTCTTCTTGACATTTTATCCACATTTGAAGCACTCTACGGGTCTACCATTCAAAGATAAAAGTAACTTCACACTCAAATATTCACAAAACCTTTTTACATATTTTGTTTATTATTTTATGGATGGTTTAAGATTTGAAGTGATAATTAAATAAAAAATTGTTATTTTGTCTTTGACTGTACTTCATCCATCGGGTATTTTAGTTTTAGTTTTGAAATCTAATCTTTTTATAATATTATTCCTGAAAAGCAGATTACTAAATACCAATATAAATTAAAGAAACTACATGAGCAAATGAAATGAAATGAAATGAAATGAAATTTATTTGCTTGAAGTATGGTAAATACATAGAAATGTGATGGTAGAATATTATAATTTGGTTCCACATACTGCGCCGCCGCCGGATTGACGTGCAATATACCCGACATGCAAATTTGTACATTGCTGTCTGACAATAATTGACAGCATTAACAATCCGCTTTATCTGATACATACAGAGTTGACACTTTTTATAACAATGTTTACAATACCAGGCCACTCAGAAAGTATTGCGAAAAAAAGTTTTTATATATGAGAGACTGGTCAGTTATAATCTATTTCTAAAATATGATTATTTATGAGTAAAAATAAGTACGTTCCAATTTCAAAATTTCTCTCTGCATTTTTTGCAAGATAATTTCAATTATAGTGTCTCATTGAAAAATGGATCTGCGTCGGGAACATTTTCGCGCTATGATTTTCTACGATTTCAAGTGTCGCCTGAAACCAGACGAATCGTACGATAGACTTCAAATGGCATTCATGGATGAAGGCCCTTCCAAGACGACCGTGTATCGTTGGTATAACGAATTCAAGCGCGGTCGACTGACTTTGGAGGATGAAGAAAGAAGTGGTCGCCCTTTGACGGCTGTTACGGAAGAAAACGTGCTATCAGTGAAAAATTTAATCCAAGATAATAGACGAGTCACATATCAAGAGATTCAGCACATTCTTCAGATTGGATCGGGAAGCCTTCACGAGATTCTACACGTGCATCTTCGTGTGAGAAGGATAGTTTCACGCTGGGTGCCGCACAATCTCACCGATGCTCAGAAGCAGGCCCGGGTGGAATGGTGTCGTGATATGATAAACAAGTTTGAAGCAGGCGCGTCTCGGCGTGTTTATGACATCATTACAGGTGATGAGTCGTGGATTTATCAGTATGATCCAGAAACAAAACGCCAGTCGACGGTTTGGGTGTTTCAAAACGAATCAACACCTACCAAAGTGAAGCGATCTAGAAGCGGAGGGAAGATTTAGATCGCGAGTTTTTTCAATTTGTCTGGCTACTTGTTATCAATCCCTTTACGAAATCAAAGAAGCATCAACGCTGAATGGTACACTACCAAATGCTTGGCAGAAGCTTTCTCTGTAGTGAGCTACAAGCGACCAAACACAGGGCTCCGCGGGATACTACTCCACCATGACAACGCGCCCGCACACACCGCGCTTAAAACGAGGGACTTCCTGGACAGCACTCCGGTTAAACTCCTAGGTAACCCTCCTTACAGCCCTGACCTTGCACCGTGCGACTTCTTTTTATTCCCGAAAATAAAAAATCAGCTCAAAGGGATACAATTTTCGTCGCCGGAAGATGCGCTGTCAACGTTTGAGCAGCAGAAGGCCACGACCGCGGTTGCCCAAGTGGTGGAGCAGATCCGGTGGCTGGGTCTCGAGTTGGCTCTGAATAAAACCGAGGCCCTGTTCTTTCATGGGCCTCGGAGCAAGCCACCTGAGGGATCCAGTCTCATCGTGGGAGGCAATCGCATCGGCATCAAGCACCAAATGAAATATTTGGTGCTCGTGCTCGACGGCCGATGGGACTTCGGAGAGCACATCCGAAGTCTGGCCCCCAAATTTAAGGGCACAGTTATCGGTCTGGTGCGGCTGTTGCCCAACATGAGGGGGCCCGATGACTCCTGCAGGAGACTACGCGGGGATCGTGCGGTCCATGGCCCTATATGGGTGCCCAATATGGGCGGAGGCCCTGAAAGCCAGAAGTGTGCGGATGCTGCGCGCTCTGCAGCGGGTGATAGCCAACAGGGTCATCCGGGGATACCGCACGATCTCCTTTGAGGGGGCGAGTCTCCGTGCCGGAACTCCACCATGGAACCTGGAGGCGAAAGCCCCTTCGCAACTTTACCAATGGCGAAAGGAGGCGCGTCCCTGTTGGACGGGACCCTGAGCCTTGAGAAATCGAGGCCGTGCAGTCCTAGCTCCACGAGGCCATCGTGCGTTTCAGTTCTAAAGAACGGGGAGCCCACAAATATTATTGTTTTTTACCCGACTGCGCGACGCAAAGGAGGGTAATGTGTTTATCAGTCTATGTATGTATGTTTGTTTCTATGTGGCGTTCTAGAGACCAAATGCGTAGGCCGATTTTGATAATTCTTACGTCAATCGATTCTTCTTAATCTTGCGAGTGTCACTAAAGACATGACAGTAATCAAAATTCACCACAGCGACAACCAGACGCCATAGTGTCATAATGAAAAAAAAAAGTCGATGAACTATGTCAAGTGGGGTGTCGTTGAATAGGTATTTTAAAATCATCTTTAGGTTCCTTTTATCATTTTTCATTTTAAATAATAGTTTAGGATATATATCGATTTAAAGTTGTTTAACAAAACAATCATTCTCGCTCATTTTGTTACTTATTGATTTAAGTTTTCATTTCAAGTATAAACGATTACAAACAAAAATATTTTTGGTAAAAAATAACTTTTATTCATCGCCAAGTCGCCGAGTAAAATAAGGTTTACCACCAAGCTCGATAGATGGCGCTGTACATTTGATGCACGTTTGTGAATCGCGGTGTTAAGATTCTCCGCGTCTACTAATTAAATTCTTTGTTATGGATTTAAGTTTTCATACTTTACAACTGATTTTAGCTCACTAAGAGAGAATAGTTAACTGACTTTAGTACGTACGTAAATTAGAAAATATTTAATTTGGATTCCTATTGTTTTTAGGGTTCCGTACCTCGTAAGGAAAAAACGGAACCCTTATAGGATCACTTTGTTGTCCGTCCGTCGTTCTGTCAAGACCCTATTTCTCAGGAACGCGTGGAGGCATCAAGCTGAAATTTATATCAAATACTCAGTTAGGTCTACTGTCCCTTGGAGCTGTGAAGAAATCAAACTTCTAAGGCAACGCAATCAAAAGATACAGCCGTTTATGCTTGACTTAAGTTCACGAATTTTTGCTAAATGTCAAGCATATGTAGCTTTGAGCCGAGTTAGGTCTCTAGAGGGACTAATCATCAGTAGTTTAGACCACCGCTAGTGTTACTTAAAAATCCCCAAGATATTAACTCCCTCAATGAAATGACTAGATTGCGAAATTTACCATCTTATAACGAAGTCAATGAATCGTAACTAAAAAGTATAAAATAAAAAATTTAAAGAAAAACCAAAAACTCGACTACGTAAAAACTAATTTTCAAAAATACGTAAAAAAATTAACTTAAATAAAAACTAAAAAGAAAGAAACAAGCCCAGTAGTTTAGAATTGTGTTAAGTAATACTAAATAACTACACAATTGAAATAGTTTTATAATCGATACACACATAAAACAAATCATAAATTCTAATGTAGAACAGAAGGACTCACAGTCGGGGCCCATTCAAATTTTACCAATCAAATCTTCCCAAGGGGGCCCCGACTGTGAATTTTGTTAAGTAATACTCTTAACAGAATTCTAAACTACTGGACTTGTTTCTTTCTTTTTAGTTTTTATTTAAGTTAATTTTTTCACGTATTTTTTAAAATTAGTTTTTACGCAGTCGGGATTTTTGTTTTTCTTTAAATTTTTTTTTTGCTATTATTGTGTGAAAATCTCAAAATGTGTGAATATCGTTTCACAGAATACATCTATTTACCAAGTTTCAACAGCTTAGATCTTATAGTTTTGGAAAAAAGTGGCTGTGACATACGGACGGACAGACAGACAGATATGACGAATCTATTAGGGTTCCGTTTTTTGCCATTTGGCAAAGGAACCCTAAAAATGAACGGTATTTATTAATGCTTATAATAAATCTGTAGTAGGTCCAATTCTGTACATTGAAGATATTTAGAAAAAAAAATTTGGAGGGCCGTCCATTATCGATGCTGAAGTCGAAAATGTATTTGTTTTATTTTTGTCTGTCTGTCTGTGTGGAGACCAGGCATAACGCCGAAACTACTGAATGGATTCAAACGAAACTTGGCATGTTTTGAGTGCATATAGTGAGGAAGGTTCTTAGATTGTTTTCTATCCCGAAAGTTTGCCCGGTTCCCTTGGGGCAGGGGATGAAAGTCAAAATGTCAAATAAGCTATAATTCATTAACGCGTGGTACAATTTCATTAATTTCCTGCTTTTCCTTTTCCACTTCGCACGATTTTGGGCATCCATGGTAGTAAGACCATTGGTACGCATGTCATCCCTTACGACGTCAAACCAGCACTTGTGCAGCAGCCTCCTGCCGGGACCCGGTAGAACTGCCATAGCCAGACATTACCCACGTATGGGGAATGGTGTATGATGGGGAAGGGTTTTGTGTCGCCAACAGCGGTTCGAACCACGGAATCGGAATCGCGGTACATGTCAATATAGAGTTCTGGAACCAATTTGGACCCTTAGGAGCCCACCAGATAATCATGGGAGTAATACAATCGAAGGCCTTCTGCATCTCCAGAAATAGGCAATGCATTTCTCCTCAACGATCCTTAGTGTAAAAACCGGATCCTACGCGAAAGTCATATTGATACTCTCGGAGTATCAATATGGCTTTCGCGTATATAGGATCCGGTGCAGTCAGAGGGACTGACTGATGAGGCTAATTGACTAATTAGCCTTTCGAAGAGCTTCGTGGTGTGAAACATTACCTTTATACCGCGGTAGTTGCCACACTCCTGCACCGACTTCTTGCCTTTGAAGACTGGAATAATGATACTCAGCCTCTATTGGATTGGAATCGACTCGGTGTGTAGTGTACGATTGACGAGTTGCCAACACCACGGGGACCCATGGCCTTCCAGGAGATTTGGACGCTTGCCAATTTTTAAAGAGGGTTTTCTTCACCCTAGTCTCCTGGACTGTGTCGTTCCACAACCAAGTGTACTTGTCACACTTGCCCCTACCCTTAGACATGCGGAGCACTGTACTCGCCGATTCTAGAACGGCTGTCTGAATCTTGTCCCAGGAGTTCTTACCATGTTCATCTACAGCCTCAACGCACTTGTCGCCGATAGGTGAGTTAAACCCCTGGGACATGGCTTCACCAAGTGCAGCGTGAGATGCATGACAAGACGACGATGTTATGCAGTGAGACTCTTTCCGCCGATAAACTAGCAGTTGGCCACTTTGCTGATGATGTCTCTCCTAGTGAGTAGGAAATCGATCTGAGCAAGTACCGTGTATTCATTCATATACCAATGCATTCATTCAATAGCTATTATTTTAACGTTAATAACAGACAATTCAATTTAATTTATTTGTATAAAAGTAATAGACCTACCCACTGTTCTTCATATAACGATCAAATTATATATTACACTAGCTGTCCCCCGCGGCTCCGCCCGCGGCTTCGCCCGCGGCATACTTCGCCCCGTGGCACCTATTAATCCCAAACATGCCTGTAATTTTTTTATGCAATTTTTTAAACTTTTCTCTCCGTAAAAACAATCCTTGGACTTCAACGAACATTAAAAAAAAAAAGAATTGGTCAAATTGGTCAAGGAGTTGTTGACTTATGCGCTTACCAACACATTTTGCGATTCATTTTTATATATATAGATTATTGATTGAGGTAATGTCATTTTCACCACCCCCGCTGGCCGGCGGGGGGGTATCCGAAGGGATTTCCGCACGAAAAAAAAAATTTATATAAAATGTCATTTTATCTAATTTCATATGGTGTAATGTAGACATTTTCTATAATTCATATTTGTACTAATATTCCATTTAGTGTAATATTCAGTTACTACATCATGTTACGTATTATATTCAGAATTTATTTGTCACGTTATATATTATTAGGAAATAAAGCGATAAAGCGAAGAAGCGAAAGAAATTGTAATATAGCGATCAGAAAGTCGGTCCCGTAAAAGCTTAGATGAACCAAACTATGAAAAAGAGCAATAGAAGAGTGAACCCCGGGTGCCAAGCTGCAAGATCTTGATGGGACCCCAAATACCTCCTACCTGCCTATATAAGGCCTCCTAAACCCGTGGGGTGCATACACTAATGGGCCCCCACACATGTATCGGGCCCGTACACCCATGCGGCCCCATATACCCATGGACACCATTAAGATCCGTAGAGCATTTGGACCAAGCAAGATATGAGAGGTTATGGAAAAGAGAAGTGGAAGACCTGGGCTCCAAACTGTGAGCTATGCATGCAACCGGGATTGGAGCTCGGATTCATGAGGTTAGGGCCCAAAGCAAAAGTTTCATCAGCAATAAAATATTAGATAGATATTCAAAGGCGTGTGAAGGTTCATGTCAGTTCAAATTATGTCATTTGAATAAGTCTATTAGTATCAATGTCAATCATTACAAATTCTTCTATTGTATCGACTAATGTCATAAGACATTTAATGCTATTATAATGCAGATATATGACTTATCATGAATATTTGTTTTTTTTTTTTTTTCTTTTTTTTTTATATTTAGTCCGTCCAATTGACTGTACCCCGCCTGATGGTAAGCTGAGGTAAAGTCCAAAAAGAAGTGGCCACCATTTCTAGAGATTGCCCCTAGAATGGTGGCCCCTACCTAGACGGCCTCAACAGATGTTTTTTCACGCCCCGCTTAAAGAGCCCAGGATTGTAGGTAGAAGGGAACACGTGAGTGGGTAAAGCGTTCCAGTGCTTGGTTCGCGATGGTATCGATTGCACTGTATGAGGATGACACCTAAGTCCTGCACGTGTTGTTCGGGACAAGAAGGGAGAAGGAGGAATCAATTGAAATAACTCATCGGAACATTCACCATGGTAAATACGATAGAATACTGCCAAGGAGGCTATATCTCTACGCAGCTGCAGAGATTCTAGAGAGCTGGTGATCTCAGGACTATCAATGATCCGGACTGCCCGTCGCTGCAATCTATCGAGAGCGTCTAGTAAGTACTGAGCGGAGCCATCCCACAGGTGAGAACAGTATTCCACGCAGGGACGGATTTGAGTCTTATATAAAAGACACCGCTGCCCCGGCGTGAAAAACCGCCTCACCCTGTTCAGCACTCCGAGTTTACGAGAAGCTGTTTTAATAACGCTCTCAATGTAATTTTTATTATTAAGTTTGCAGCGAACATCCATACCGAGCATGTTGATACTGTCCTGCAGTGGTAGTGGTGTGTTCCGAAGAGTTGGGAGGGGAAGGAAAGGAGATACCTTTGCTGTAAACGCGCATGCCTGTGTTTTCTTGGCATTGAACTCGACCAGGTTCTCAGATCCCCATTGGGAAATGTGGTCAAGGTCCTGATCGAGCTCAATGACAAGTTGCCGTCTTCTCTCCTCGATGTCAGTCTGCTTGGCCGCTGAATGTCCGAGATAACGCCCATGCAAAGTACTGTCATCTGCATAGCAATGTATGCTGCCCACGGACAGCATATCATTGATATGCAGAAGAAAGAGAGTGGGCGATAAGACGGACCCCTGAGGCACACCAGCATTAACCTGCATGAACTCAGAAGCCCGGCCGTCACAAAGGACTCGGATGCTGCGCTCATGCAGAAAACTGGCAACCCAGCTGCACAGTCGAGATGGCAGACCGTAGGTCGGGAGCTTGGCAAGAAGCGAACTGTGCCAGACCCTATCGAAAGCTTTGGCGATGTCAAGGCTGATAGCCAGTGACTCGCCACGCTTGTCCATAGCCTCACCCCAGAGATGTGTGACGTACGCCAGAAGATCACCCGTTGACCGTTTTGGCCTAAAACCATATTGCCGGTCGTTAATTATGGAGTGATCTTCTAGGTAACGCATGAGCTGTGCGTTAATAATGTGTTCAAACACCTTGCTGAGAACTGAGGTGACAGCTATGGGTCGATAGTTGCCCGGATCGGACCGATCTCCTTTTTTGGGGACCGGTTGTACGTTTGCCTCTTTCCAATACCCCGGGACCAATCCCGAGGAATAAGACAGGCGATACAGTCGCGTCAGCGTTGGAGCTAACTCCGCTGCGCATTTTTTAAGAACTACCGCTGGTATACCATCAGGGCCACTGGCTTTCCGGACGTCGAGTGACTGTAGTGCAGCGCGGACGTCGCATTGCCTGATACGAATATCAGGCATTGAGTGGTCACAAGTGACAGGTGTTGGCGGCTGCAAGCCAAAGTCGTCGATTCGGGAGTTAGCCGCAAAGAGGTTAACCAGCATATCTGCTTGCTCTTGCGGCTCGTGAGCCAGTGAACCGTCAGGGTAACGCAACGGGGGCAGCGAAGGCTGGCAGAAGTTAGATTGCACGGCTTTGGCCAGTCGCCAGTACCCACGGCTACCCGCGGGATGTGACATGAGTTGCTGACCAAGCCGTGCTATGCGCTGGGCATCCGCTCTGACGTATGCCCTCTTGCAGTCCTTAGTGGCCCTGTTATACGCCGCCTTGAGGTGCCCTGCATTCGGATCGCACTCGACTCGTGCCCTAGTCCACGCGCGGTACGCCGACCGTTTCCGTTGAACAGCATCAGCGCACTCGCGCCCAAACCAAGGCCGAGTTCTGCGGGCGCTGGTGACCTCAGTGTGTGGAATATAATATTCCATACCCAAGCTGATTTCACCAGCGACGGCAGAAGCACAATCCGATGGGTCCTTTCCATCAAAGCAGCGCTTAGACCACGGGACGGATGCGAAATAGTCTCGCATGCCGTCCCAATCCGCTGACGAGTAATGCCATAGCCGTCGCTTTATCACCATAGGTTGTGGAGGTGCAGTAACTGGCACGTTGGCGCAGACCAGACAGTGGTCGGAGGAACCCAGTGGAGCTCGTACCGACACTCTGTACTGGGCTGGGTGGGTCGTCAGTAGAAGGTCAAGCAGAGAGGGCTCATGACTTGATATGTCTGGTATCCGGGTGGTCTGTTGTACCAGTTGAGTCAAGTCATGCGTCAGTGCGAATGCGTGGGCGGCCCGTCCCGCATGGTCAGTTTTGAGAGAGCCCAGCCAGGTCTCGTGGTGGGCGTTGAAGTCTCCCAAAAATACCATTTCGGCGGTCGGAAACCGCTCCTGCGTAACATCTGCCGCCTGACTCAGGTGGTCGAAGAGTCGAGTTGTCTCGTTGTTGTGTAATGAGTAACTACTTACTTATTTACACTACTTATACTTTCATTTAAAAAAGTTCGAGTCTCAACTTTTTATCATTGGGTTTGTACATCTAGCTCATTCTCTACGAAGTGGCATTTACGCTAATCAAACCTACATTCAAAAATCGTACGATTTCACTGTACATCTCCCGCAAACAGACACACGTCCTGCCTCTAACACGTTCCGCTCGGGACTGATTGTCAACCATATAGAGGTGGTCAGTCAGTGTGTTTGAGTTAGTAATATAGAGTCATAGGTAGAAAACGTAGGTATTTTGAATTTTCATGGTATAATTCAGCATTTATGTAGATTTGGATAACCGATTTTCACTCTCCTATCAATTACCTTCATTTTGGTATTATTTTTATTTTTCTAACCTGAACACAACTCAAATAAAACTGGAATCCGTTTTCGGTTAGACCAATCTTTGAGAGCAAATTCTATCGAGGAAAGTAAAAGTCATCGTGTATCGTATAACCGAAAATACTAGTTTGAAAAGTCTAGAACATATATGATTTTCAGAATACAGGGACTTCTCATTTTCAAAAAAATCTTCATATAAAAGCACCCTTCCTCAGGGACCCTTGGGGAGGACACCGTGCGGTTTTAGTCGAGACACGACATAACGACCCCCGCTGGCCAGCGGGGGGGTATCCGAAGGGATTTCCGCACATCAAAAAAAAAAAAAGGGACCCTCGCCTTAAGCTATTTTTTTTTAGATAAGCTTTACATTCCGCGAAAAAATATTATAGCCCAGATCAAACTCCCCGCGGACGAAATCGCGGGTACAGCTAGTTATTTCATATAAGTGGAGTAAAAATTATATTTCTTTATTAATTCAATTAAATTTTTTAAGCATTTTGTATGCTTACTTTTTTCTAAAGATTTAGATCGGAAAAAGAGAACATCTAGGACGGGACTTGAACCCGCGACCTGTCCCTTACAGGGGAAATGCTCTGACCAACTGAGCCACCTAGACACGTCCCAGATATTCGAAATTCTCCGATATATCATATACGTCTTAAGGGACTGGTCGCGGGTTCAAGTCCCGTCCTAGGTGTTCTCTTTTTCCGATCAAAATTTTTCTTTATTAATATTTAAATCTGGACATTTACAATCTTTTTCCAAAAAATGCTTGTCTTCTCTCCTTCAATTGCAACTATTATGCAATAAAAAAAAACATACTTTTAACATGATATAACTAGATATTAAATTTACACATGTCTGTCATCGTCAAGGAAAAACAATTGCCTTTTCGAAATAATATTTGTATACAGGTAAATGTTTCAGAATTCATGGTTGTTTCAACCATATTTTTCACGGAGATATCGAGGCTGATGTAGTTTTGCTCCGCTTTCATACAATGACGAATTCTTGGCACTTGAACTAAATTTTAATTTTATTCTCCAACTATCTCACTCATCTCACAAATGTATAACAGTATGCTTAATAATGTAGGAACTGACGAATCACTGTGTCATAAATATCTAATTAATTTACTTTGCTATTGGAATTTAAATACTTTCATCTGCTTATATAGCAATTTAATACTTGTTATTTTAAATGCAATACCTCCTTGCATCGCATGCTGTCGATATCTGTATTTGTATGGAGGCCTCCGAGGCTTGATTTTTGATTACCGCCATTACACTGAGATTTTATAAAAAGTATGTGATGATATACTATCACCATATTACCAGCAGATCTTAATTCCAATGATAACAACATACATTTTACTAAGGAATTAAAGACAAATCCATACTAATATTATTAATGCAAAAGTAACACTGTTTGAGAATGGACATGGGCTACCTTTCTTTGTTTTTTCGTGCGGAAATCCCCTCGGATACCCCCTCGCCGGTCAGCGGGGGCTGTTATGTCGGGCTTGAACCGACTAAAAACGCACGACGTCTCGGCTCTACAGACGCCGGAATGTAAGGTTGCCCATAAAGCATTTCCCTCGCACCCCGACTGACCCTGGGCTATCTCCGGTTTCCAGATGGCCCCCCTCGGGTTTGGGAACCACGGTGTCCCCGTCTTGCCCCGGTTAGGGGGGGGGGGGCGAGATTCCCGACACCGTCCCGACTTGCTTCTGCTGAGGTGACAGGCGGCCGCAGCTGCCACCCTCAGGTTTGCGCTCATGCTTAACGACCTCCGCCGTCTGAGTCGCCGGCAACGAGCGGCGAGCATGTTGCGGGCTCAATCTCTCCCGGGCGCGCTCCTACATCTTCTTCTCGAGCCGTACATGCTCGCAAAAGAGGCGGCGGCGGCCGACGCGCTCCCGCTCCGCGCCATTGCCGCAATCATGCTGCCGAGCGAAGGACATTAGCTACCTAATATCGCGAAAAAAATGTTTGAAGGAGTTCAAATAGAGGATGACACTTTGTATGAAACTTCGTCATTTTCAAAGATCACTATGAAATTTCAACCTTTGTGGGGATGACATATGAGATGATAATTCGTAATGTTTAGTCACGATAACCGACAAGCCTTCCTAGACATACTTGTAATCAGAGGGCTTTCCATGACGTGTTACAGCGTTTGTGTTCCGGGCGGGAAAGAGGGATATAATAGGGTATATAGTTCCGTCCCTCTTTCTCATCTGGAACACGAACAGGTGCTTAAACTATCAAACTCATTACCTTGCCACGCAATTAGCTATCCTAGGAATGTTATTCGTGGGGTCTGTGAAAAGAAACACCTGGACACTGAACTCGAACATGTCAAGTAAGTTCTGCAAGACAACATATAATAATATTTTAGGACATTCTACACAGTGCTATATGGACCCAAAGTAAACTTAGCTTAACTAGCCTGTAATATGGGTTCAAGACAGGACCGAATTCTAAAACGATACTCAAGCATGAATTTCGACTTGAGACTAGTTCTGAGTACAGATTGTAGGTGGTGTAAAAATTTATTTGAGTAGAGATTTTATGATTGCTCAGATGATTCACGTATATAAAATCTCCATTCAATATTGTCGGAAGTTTACGCGAATGTCACACATTGAAATAAAACATTTTTTATCGGATTTGTTTATGTTATTTTATTATTTACATTGAACCCGACGTTTCGGTTGCTATTCAGCAGCCATGGTCACGGGTCTCCCCGTCTTTTAATCTCCACTCAAGTTTAGTTCTAGAATACAATCTGTATTTGAACCTAGTTTCAAGACGAGACTCATGACTAAGTATCGTTCTAGAATCGCCTTAACCACGCAATAAAAACTAAATTCTATACTATGTCGATGCCATTTTCCAAAAGTAGCACAAGAATCGGCATTCCCTGAATTTACGTTCCCGTGAATGCTATACATATTTTAACCCAAAAACCGGGAATTCCCAGTATGTTTACTTTTGGCCACCGGAATTTACCGGTTCTGAAACCTAGTAGAGTCTTTTGTACATTGGCACGATTACGATAAGTGTTTTCCTTGTTGTTGTGATTGCCGATGTGTAATGTGTATTTATACAAAAATGAGTGGATATCTACGAGAAAATATATCAGTGTCAAATAAAAAGTAGTTAAAATTTCATACATGGGTTCACATGGGTTCAACTGGTTCGCATACAACGAGAAAAGGTAGGTTAGGTATTATTATTAATTACACATGTATTTTTAAATGATCACAGTGTGACGCTGCCATGATAATAAGTAAACTATCATAAACTGAACAGCGAGTAGAAAAATGTTATCAATAAGTGATAAAATCTCAGTTATAAATAATTTCAAACAACATTAGAATTATAAAATGAACAAGGTGTACGCGAAATGTTGTAACACCAATACCACATAATTATACTTTTATAAAATGGTAAATTAGTTGAATCTGTACATTCCGGATCCAATGAGGTATCACATAATTTTAAGAGCAGTATCTCTATTTTAGACCAATTTCAACTTGTTGTCTAGACTATAACAGCGTATATAGCTAATTAAAAAACATACAACGACGATAGTTAATGGCACTTACGATATCATGCAAAATATCCTTCTTATAATCTACTAAATGTGACGGTGACATACAGCTTATGATATGTTATTCTTTGGATAAAATTACAAAAACTTAAAAAAAAAGTTATAAGACAATACAGTAGGTGATTTCTAGAACCTGAATGCAGCTCCAATTATTGTGAATCTAAACTATCCAGGGACACCTAAAAATTCATCAGCTTTAATATTGAATTTCATAATTCTTCCTTCAAAAGTGTTGAACTTCCAACACACGGCACTCCAGAGATATTATTTTGAAAAATGTCGAAAGGCGTTTACAACCAGAAATAGGTATTAGAATTTTCGTGTTTCTTACTTTGGAAATAACGAATTATATGGTAATTCGTTATTTCCAAAGTAAGAACAACTGCTCTTCCCTTTTTACTACCTTATATATAGATATTTATATATGTGACAGATGTGACAGTTTTGTGAGTTTGTTTAGTGGGATGGTTTATAATTATATACAGGGCCGATAAAAAGAAAAAGTTAATAAGATTACATAAGTACTAAAATTTATCTTATCTAGAATAATCTGTACCTGATAGCTGATACATTTAGGGTAAAATCATATTTGTCAACATTATTTCATTCTTAAATATGAGTGGTGCAGATAAAATAATAATATTCGGTACAGATATCCGACACAAAACTTACGTAGCCTTAATAATTTACGAATGAAACTTACCATCAAAAACGATCAGTATGGGCCCCCCAGATTGGGTCCTTAGCTTGTCTGAAGTGTATCCATCATATAATTGCACTTGGTGATGAGGGTCTGGTGATGGAACCAAAAGAAATATATATACTACTGATCAATGGCTCATAGTTAAATTATTCCAGGAGGTACATTAAACTGGACGATGAGTTTCAGACGCCGCCGGGAACTGAATATTATATAGCAGTAGTTTGTACCCAAGCCTTCACTGGTTACTGGCCTTCATTTTCAAAGTCATTAGTGTTTTTCAAAATGCTACCCCTGACAGGGTGAATTGGGGGTTAGTTTATATGGCAAATTTGTATCCTTAAAGGAAGGATTATGAAAGGTGTGTGTTTGGATAGCTCCCTGGATGGTTTAGATCCACAATTAGAATCGGTAGGTGGCGCTGCAATCAATTATTTGCGAATATACAGGCCGCTATGCTAGTATCTGTCTTATTTAGTAGTAGTAATCTGGTCACATTAATATTCATACGAGCGCTCATCCCGTGTTACTGTTGAACAGTAGAATTGCTCGTAAACGTGCAAAATAAGACCTAACTTGAGGTCTACATGTTAAGCTTGAGTGACGGCGTTTTTCAATTATTCAATTAAGCTAATAACAACATCGGGGTGCTTTGACGGAATTAAAGTACACGTTACTCAAAAACCAAATTTTAAAAGAGGCAGGGTACAAACAAACGGATATTTTCTGAGCGTAGCTGTTTTATATCAGCTATGTGTTCTTTGATGCGAGTGCCAATGCTTCGCTTGGTTTGACCATAGTTTTGAAACGTCGGGTTCAATGTAAATAATAAAATACATTCAAATAAATCGTGATAGAATCCGTTAAAAATAGTTTTATTTCAAAGATAAATTATAGACCGAGAGATGATGACAGAAAATTCAAGATCATTTGTACCAGTGTATGGCGACCCTTCAGTAGTCTAATTACCTTTTTTT
Source organism: Cybosia mesomella (assembly GCA_946251805.1). Taxonomy (NCBI): domain Eukaryota; kingdom Metazoa; phylum Arthropoda; class Insecta; order Lepidoptera; family Erebidae; genus Cybosia; species Cybosia mesomella. Next base: position 27,977,706 of record OX276390.1, read on the forward strand.
TTTTTATCGTGCGGAAATCCCTTCGGATACCCCCCCGCCGGCCAGCGGGGGCGGTTATGTCGGGCTTGCACCGACTAAAACCGCACGCCGTCTCGGGTCTTCAGACGCCGGGGTGTAAGGTTACCCATAGAGCATATCCCTCGCACCCCGGCTGACCCTGGGCCATCTCACCACTAACAGCATCGCTCATCCTGTCTCCTCTGAAAGCAGAGGAGTACGGAGAGCGATGTGTTCCCGCCACGTTGGGTATTGGCCGACGATCAATGCCAACCCTATGAAAGGGTGAAGGGGAAGCCATTGACCGCCGCCCAGGGTGTACCGGCCGCTCCGATTCCGTTCCCCCCGGACTGCAGCGGGATCGGAATCGGAGCGACACTCGAGGAGGTTACCCAACACACACCCCTAGTAGTCTAATTACCTAATGACGAAAAAGAAAAAGATGGTCATAGCGTAGGTACCGGCTGCCCAAACTCATAGGGGTTAATCGAACATGTCGGATAAATTACGAGTGTCGAACCGAACGATTTGTTCCACCAAAAATCTTGTTTGTAGGTTGATGTCTCCATGGATTTGGCACCGACTTCAACAGGAAAGACTTATGACTGTTTTTTTCTTTTGAATTAAATATGCAGTTATTTTTCACTTCTCAGTCCCTTCTTGGTTTTTGAAGTCGGTTCTATTTCTTTATAATATTTTTTTTAAATTCATACAGAGTTGACAGGTGTGATTTTACCTTTATTCTTATGAAAAACCTTAAGATAGATAATAAAAAATGTCTATCAGAAATTAGTAATAACATTCATTATGAGTAAATATCAGTTTATCGATCGAAAGATTATATTATCCTTGAGGAAATCCTTCCTCGGACCCGACGAGACTCCTCTTGATGAAACAGACGATTCGTTTTCGATACAGTGCAAAAGCTTTGCATATGTTATGAAGTCTAGAATTTTCTGTTTCAAGCTTGCACAGAAAATAATCATAGATCTATATGTTACCGGTGATGTAGGCACTATACCTATTCCGGTAGTTTATGGAATACCTAGGTATTCTTTAGAATGTCTAAAACTTAAAGGAAAAGAATAAAATTCTACTTCTGGGAGGTTAAAAAAATCAGCACGCAAGTTAACCTAACGTGTCAGTCGGACTAGTCGGTAATTATTTTGCTCTTACTAAAATACAGTAAAAGGTTATTTTAAGGTCATAGCTCAGTAGAACCACCAGGGACCCGACCCGAACTGCAACACCTAGTTTCTCGGTGTCCACTCGTTAGACGACAGGTGGTCCACGTCCACCTTAAATCTCAAACTACCTGAATGTTTGTGTTATATTGTAAACCAACCAGTTTATGAAATAGCGAAAATTAATATGTCCTTTGAACTGCCTGGACGTGACGTCTCGATTAGACTGCCAGTTACGCGTTTTTCACGTACTTGAATGCTATTTTTTTACTTAAACTGTAGGTAATGCGTGTGCGAAATTGGATCAGCGTATCGTGTAGGTACGTTATTTTTTACGAGACAATGGATGTGAAGTATTCTGAGCATCCACGTACATCAGGACTTGTCGATTATAGTATTTGAGTGTTATAATTGAAGCACAAGCTGGCATAGTATTGTTTGCGGATGATACGTCGCTAATATTCAAAGTAGATCGGCGTAATACAAATGCAAATAATGTTAATAATATTTTGAACGCCATTTCAAATTGGTTTTCTGCAAACAACCTATTGTTGAATGCAGAAAAGACCAAATGCATTAGGTTTACACTGCCTAATGTGAGGCAAACACACGTTGATATCATGCTGGGGGGGCAAAGGTTGGAATTTGTAAATAGCACTACCTTTCTAGGAATTACAATGGATTCGAAATTGCAATGGGGTGACCATATCACTATTTTGGCCAATAAACTCAGCTCTGCTGCTTACGCTGTCAGACAGATTAGGCGGTTGACAGATGAATCTACTGCTAGGCTGGTATACTTTAGTTACTTCCATAGTCTGATGTCCTATGGAATACTACTTTGGGGGAATGCAGCAGATTTAGAAACTATCTTTATATTACAAAAAAGGGCAATTCGTGCCATTTATTGTTTAGGTAAGAGAGATTCTCTTAGGGAACGATTCAAAAATATTAATATTTTAACTGTAGCTTCCCAATATATATTCGAGAACATACTGTATGTCAGGAAAAATATTTCCAATTTTACAAAAGTAAGTGGCATTACAGACAGAAATCTGCGCAATAAAAATAAACTGATCCTTCCATGTTATCGGCTCAGCAAAGTTAGTGATTCTTTTAGGGGGGAAGGTATACGCTTTTATAATAAATTACCTGAATCGGTCCTTGGTATGCCTGACAATAAATTTAAAACCTTTGTTAAGACCACCTTATGTAAAAAAGCATACTATAGGACAGAAGACAGAGACCTTAAAGACAAAAATGTCTGGCTTGAGCATGGTGCAGGCCCCTCTTAATGCTACAACTACAGCATAATATTGTAGTAGGCAACCTTTTTTTTCCCATATTTTAACTTTTTAAATTATTTTAACGTTTAACTTAGGTTAAATTTTTATTTTAACTTTTGTTTTTTTTTATATACCTTTATTTATCTTGACACGAGACAAAAATGTACATTCGTCCATATTTAGTCTTAAGAAATCACTATTTATAATATGACGTCTCGAAAATGCCGCAGTGGAGTTTGTTGCGCCGTTTCTTCTCCACTAGGGCCTAGGAAGCGGTGGTAAACTTAGTTTTAAGCAGATTTTGACGTCAAAAAGATGTAATTACGTTGCACTATTTTGAAAAATAAAGACTTTGACTTTGACTTTGACAGATAATTAGTTCTCCAGCTTCTGTGATTGCTGAGCAAATGTTTGAAGACTTAATTTAGTTATTTTTTTCCTATTACCCCATTTAAATATCAGCCTCGTAGGCCTCGTCCAAGTTCTGAGACGCCGGGGTGTAAGGTTGCCCATAGAGCATATCCCTCGCACCCCGACTGACCCTGGGCCATCTCCGGTTTCGAGATGGCCCCCTCGGGTTGCTGGGCCGTCCCGGCCTGCTTCTGCTGGGGTGATAGGCGGCCTCACCTGCCACGCCTAACTTAATCCATACCTATCACAAACGACGCAAGACTTAACAGATTTGGCTATTGCTGATAGTTGTGAAAATGAGGTTCGGAAACCTTTCAAAATGTTCTAATTATTGGTTGTGTCTGTACTGGAATCATGTTTCTCCTTTCAGGGTAGGACACTTAACAATTACCGTAGCGTTGACAGGGATACAAATATTTTTCTCAAATTAACCAAACTATAAGCACGACACCTGTGAAAATGTACACCACAATTAACAGATGCTGGAGAACTAATTCATCAGCTACTCACTTGTCATATTCACAAATTAACTGCTACAGTAATGTTAAAGAGTATTTAAAACTACAAATATTTGTTTGTAAAAAAATGACCTAACATGAGATTTCATTATACATACAGGTAGCAATTGAAAGTGAGGAAAGGAATGTTTAGCCACTAAAATGCAATAGGTATGAATATTCGTCATATTTGTGGAAATGTGACGGCTTTGGCATCTCGATATGAAATAGCAGTAAGAAAAACTATATTATCGAATATTAGGTGTTACCTATACTGATACCGTTGCTACGACCCACAGGGCCCTATTCCCATGATCAAAAGTATTCCAGAGTTTCCAGACTATTATCTATCTTTGGGCCAAATTTCATCCGGCTTTAACTTACGCATTTATAATATTAGTAAAATGAGCTGTGCCCGCAACTTCGTCCGCGCGGATTTAGATTTTTAAGGTTTCAATTCTTTTGCTTGGAACCCTATTAAATACAATATATATAAAATACAAGTATCCTATGTTACGCCTTCAAACCTCAAAACTGTCTGGGGATATATATTAGGTCGTTACATATGAAATTCCCGGTTTTCTTGAAGAAATTGGAGGAAACCCAATTTTCACAACAACAACATTTTTGCATTTTTTTAGGAATGACAAATCCAAATTTTATGTTTTTTTTTTGTGTATGAATGAGACAACATTAAGCTAACAAACAGCAACTTTTATTACATTTTTGAAAAGTGACAGCTGTTAAGTAAAACGAAATTTAACATCAAAATGGATAGCATTTAGGAAGTACTGTTTTTGAAGATCGAATTAATTTATCAAGCGGCCAATAAAATCAAAATTTAATACAGAGTTGTAAAATCTTGAAATCAACTTTCAAACAAAATATAAATAATGGAAATAGAGTCTGGCTATCGGTTCTCTGCACTGGACTGTTTTTTAAAATCTATACATGGCAATATTTTTGAACTGTCATGAGTGTCATGTCACTGTCAAACGGATTGTCCCGTTTTTGTGTTTATAGTGTTTTTCAATCCATATTCTTTTGAAATTATTGAAAAATGCCGAAAGCTATCAAAGGCGTAGTTAGAAAGTTGATATTTACCATGATCGGCAAGTATCAAGACATAAAACTTGATAATGAACGAATCCAGAACGAAAAAATACATCGCTTAGACGAAATCCTTACAGCTGCTGGTAAGTATTCTTGATAGTTGGCTTGATATTTATGTCCGGGTATCATGTGTGAATACTATTTACTATTTATTTTTCTTGTATGTGTTTTAGAAGGTGACCTGGCGAGAGTCAAGACGTTACTGAAAGAGTTAAAATGTTTTGAGGAAAAAGAAGCGTTGAACTCTGAAACGAAATATTTGGATACAATTGCTACTATGACAGGTAGGTAAATTTATGGTTTTGTAAAATGTCTTAAAATCTTTGTACGATTATTTTCAATGTTTGCATACAAGTTTACCTTTGTTCATAGTATAGTGGAACAGTTAAATTATTGTTAGGCTTTTATATTTTTTACATTCAATTACATTTTTATATTTTTCCTTTGCAGAAATATCTGTTAGAACTATTAAAACAATCAAGAAGGAGGGTTCTATAAACCAAGGAGAATGGAATACACCCGGCAAGAAAAAAAAAAACAAAACGAAAGAAAACGACATTCCATTTGAAGAAATTTATACTAAAGATGAATTAATGTGCCTCGTTAAAGAGAATAAGCCTGAACCCTTGTATAAAGCAGAAGAACTTCTAAAACAACATGGCCACGAAGTGCTTAAACTACCTCCATACCACTGTGATTTAAATGCTATTGAGCTCATATGGAGTTTAGCTAAACGAAAAGTGGCTAGCAAAAATATAGGAGTACCAGGGGCAGAAATGGAAAACTTAATTAAAGAGTCATTTCTTAGTGTAACGGCTGATGATTGGAAGAAATGCACAGATCACGTTATTCACGTCGAAAATGAATACAAATTAAGAGATGGAATCACAGAAACAGCACTGGAACGATTTATAATAAATGTACGTGATGATGATGACGATAGTGACAGTTCATTTTCAGGTGTTGAATTTATAGAATCAGACTTTGATTATGAATCATAATAAAATTATAAATATTAATGCCTTGTAATTTTTTTTCTTGTATCCTGGACATGATAATTATTTGCATGATGAGCAAGCATGTATGTTAACTTTATGTGTAAGTTGGAAATTTATTTTTTAATAAAAGCATACTAGCAACAGAAATTACTAGTATAAAACTGCTTGTGTGGGTTCATACCGGTAGTGCAATGACTGGGGATCGAAACTGTAACCTCAACATTGTACGTCCAATGCCATAACCATTACATTAGGCTACAGTCACCGTTAATTCATAAATACCGGAGTGCAAGTTTGGGCCGCAAACGGGACTAAACGCTATAATGATGATATCTAAGCTAATTTTAAAGTTTGTGCAGCTTATCCGACTCAGTTTGTTATATAATATGTACAGGTATGATAACACGTAATAAATAAAAATGTATAAAATAGCTTTAATTGAATATAAAAAATAATAGTATCAAACGCATTTCTTCAGTCTGTAGTCGGTGTTGTCACCCCTTGTTTTTTTGAATTTACTGCTCTTTTCTTGTGCAAAGAACCGATGGCCAGACTCTAGCTATTAAATTACAGGAATAACGAACTCATGAATTTGTAAGAAAATTTCATAGGTAAGATAAAGATAAAGATAAAAGATAAAATATTCTTTATTGTACACCATAAAAGTAGTAATAAATAAATAATATTCGACTCAAGTTAATAAATGTACAATGGGCGGCCTTATCGCTAACAGCGATCTCTTCCAGGCAACCTTTGGATGGATAGAAATCAAAAGAGATGGATAAGGGCAGTGAACAATTAACAATGAAAAAGAAGAAAAAGAAATTATACATATATTAGATAAATAAACAAAAATTACATATAAATCAGTCGTATTTTAAGCATAAACACAATATATTACATTATAAGTGTATACCAATATATATAATACAAAAAATATTTACATATACCTATACCAACTATATAGTCACCTAACGGGAGATGGGCAAATAGTGATCTTTTAACATATTTTTAAAAGACACCAATGACTGTGCTCTCTTTATATGTAGTGGCAGTTCATTCCACAGGCGAACTGCCTGAATAGTAAAAGATTGATCAAAGAATCTTGAAGAATGCACTGGCATTTCCAGTCTCAAATTTTCCGATGGCCTCACAAATCTTGAATGTGTGTCACGAAGGAACTTGAACCGTTCTGTGAGATAAAGGGGTGTACAAGGATTAAACAATATGCTGTATAATAAAGAAAGTATATGAGTATTCCGACGAAGGCGAATTGGGAGCGAATTGGGCGAATTACGAAATTCGGATACGTGATCATATTTGCGTAAACCAAATATAAATCTAATACAGAAATTCTGAAGACGCTCAAGCTTGTCAAGTTGCTCCTCGGTGAGATCTAGATAGCTGACGTCGGCATAATCAAGAAGTGGGAGTAAGAGGGTTTGTGCAAGCGCAGTTTTGGTAGCAGTTGGAAGAAAGTTTCGCAATCTACGCAAGGACCCTGCAGCTGCAAACAACTTGCGGCTGACTTCCTGTAATTGATGACCCCAGGACAAAGTGTTATCAATATAAATACCTAAGTTCTTTACATTATCACTAATTTGTATAGGAGAACCATTGAAAATAACTTGGGGCAGCTGTGTATAGTCAATGCGTGACATCATCCAGGGCCTTCCAATGACAATGACTTGCGTCTTTGCGGAGTTTACCTGAAGTCCATAGTTGTTGCTCCATTCACATATGCGTTCTAAGTCCATATTTATTATAGCAAATGCTTCTGACAGCTGATTCAAATGCGCCTGCGTATATATTTGAAGGTCATCTGCAGAAAGGTGGTCGGATAAAAGTAATTGTTTTGAAATGGAATTTATAAAAACGGCGAAAAGTAATGGAGATAGAACGTCACCCTCCGGCACACCGACTGTTATATCGCACCATGAAGAAAAGGAATCATCTATGCGCGTACGTTGCCGGCGGCCAGACAGGTAACTGTGAAACCAATCAATCACCGTTGGAGATATGTTAATCGAGCGCAGTATGCCTAGTAGGATTTGAAAGTCCACTGTGTTAAAAGCATTACTGAAATCCAATAGAGTAGGGTACTGTTAGATTTGCTTTCTCCATGCCTAATCTTATGTCATCCGTAACATTCACCAAGGCTGTAATGGTACTATGTCCAGGGCGGAAACCAGATTGAAACATATTTAAAAGTGAATTTTTAAAGAGAAAAGCATTAAGCTGAGTGTGTACAAGACGCTCAAGAACTTTGGAGAGGAAAGGTAATATAGATATCGGACGGTACTGGGAAAAGGAAGACAGATTACGTTTCTTGGGCAAGGGGACAATCTGTGCTTCTTTCCATGCAGACGGGAAGAAGCCACTAGAAATATAAAAGCTTAAAATGTGAGTTATAATAGGAAGGATCTGGTCTAGAATGGGTAGAATCATTTTACGGCTAACACAGTCATTGCCAACAGCATTTGATGTAATTGACATTACGCTCTTCTTAACATCACAATCAGTGAATTGATCAAAGACGAAGGGAGAATAGTTAGGAGCTGGAAGTGACGAAAGATGGTTAAGCGTATTTACTTTAGCAGTCCCTCCAAAATTGGACGAAGATGAGAAATGCTGGTTAAGTGCTTCGAGGTCAACGTTTTGAGTATCTTCTCTTGACTTTCCAACTCCTATGGTTCTCAAAAACTTCCATACTTTAGATGGATCACCGTTTTCGACAGAGACATGGATATATTGGCGTTGTGCATCCCTACACACCTTATTGCAGTGATTTCGTATTGCGACATATTTTTCCAAATTATTGGAGGTTGGTCGGCACTTATATTTGTATTTGGCTGCAGCTTTTTTCGCCATAATGGTCTAAATGGCATCGGTAAGTCAAGGAGCTGGTAGATGCTTCATTTTGATTGCACGCACCGGTGCATGCGTGTCAAAAAGTTCAATCAAATTCGAAGAAAACATATTAACTTTATCATCAATAGATTCCGAAGCAAGTAATGGGCTCCAGTCGATAGTGACAGCGTCATCACGAAGTTTATCATATTCATACTACCAAAATTGCGCTGCCTAAGAATTTTTGCCCTTGCCTTAGGAGGATGCAGTTTATAAGAAAGAAATATAAGGTCGTGATAGCAAAACATATCGGCATTGCATTGACCATGGCTAGTGACATGTTGTAAAGATAAGACTAGAATGAGATCAATAAGGGAAGGAATACAGTTAGGAAAGTGATGGGCAGCATTTAGAGGAAGAATGGAAAGATTGCAAGATAGTGATGTGCGCCGAAAAGAAGAAGTACGAGAATCATTTTTAGCTGGCCGGTGTTAAAATCTCCCATGACGATTGTATGACTGTAAGAAGGTGTTAAGTTTTCCAAAATGCGTTCAAAAGATGAGAAAAAGTTAATATCTGATGAAGGACAGTAGTACACACCAAGTAGTACTTTGGTGTGATAAAGGTCCACTTCTAAAAAGATGCTCACCCGCATTCGGAGGTGGTGGCTGTACTGATTTATCAATGATGCGAAAAGGAATTTACGTACGCAGATAAACTGCAACGCCACCAGCACGACCGTCCGCGCGATCATTCCGGATTAAATGGAATCCTGGAAGAGAGTATGTAGAAGTTTGATGAAAGGGCTTTAGCCAGGACTCAGATACAAGTATTGCATGGATATTCTTGCAGTCGAAACACGCCAGCATATCAGTGAAATGGGCAGGAATACTCTGGGCATTAAAGTGGAGTACATTAAAATTTCTGGGAACATCAGAAAATTGAGAATGCAGTGTATCAGTAAGTGAAGGGATACTGACAAAACTATCATTGAGGCTAGAAGCTGTGCGAAAACTTTCATCATCACTATCAGTCATTAATATAATATGTATACAAACACAGTATTTTTATTCTAGAAGTTAATAGTAATAAATATGTATATGAAAAATTAAATGAATAAGTACAACAGTAACAGTAACAGTTCTATCCACCCGCCAGTTGAGTGTCACAGTTGTTTAAATTGAACTCTACTACAGGCGTCGAGCAAAAAACCAACGAGAAAATAGGTACAGAAAAACTTAGAAGATTACTAAAGTAGAATGATACAAGCAATAGTTGGAAACTTCAAAACCACCAAACGACCAAAACAAATTTATGACAAGTTATAAAACAAAACGCAAGCTTACGTTGTAAAAAATAATTTGACGTGTACAGTCATTTTGGGTAACACTGAATTGCAGTTTAACTTTGAATAAAGTTGTGAAAAAGATTTATTAATTTATTTGATGGAAATGTTTTATTGTTTCAATATTATAATTGCGTAAAACGGATCGTCATGTTTTTTAACAAACGAAACGTAAAAAAATAAACTGTCAATATCATAATTTTGCAATTTAACCGCCTTTTTCGAGTGAAGTTGTTAGCAGTGTTTGTTAGTCGAATTTTAAATCGGAATTATATGTACTAAACTTATAATAATAATAACGTAAACAGGTAATTTTTGGTGTTTATCTTTAAAAGGTACTATAAATTTTATTATTTTTAAATCTTTGTCCGTACATGATGTTACATATTGTCTAAAACCGATAAAGTTGTAACGACGATCAAAATCGAAGTAATTTGGGTAACATTGAATGGTCCAAAATGGAATGAAAATAAATATAAATATGAATTAAAATAAATATAATAAATAAATGATAATAAGAATAATAAGTGAAAATAAAAGAGAATACATATTGTATCTATAAAGAAGAGGATAGTTTGTTTCCAGGAATGATACGAAAAATTAAACCCTTACAAGTTGCTGTGCTCCAAAAACATCTTTTAGGAGGTTGGTCCTGGCCTTCCAAAGTTGAAATATGCCAATTAGATGAGGCCAATATAATAAGTATTTTAAAAATAGCGTGGTCTTGCCATATGAAACAAGGGGGTCCAATTTGGTGGAAAAACAAACATTGTTAATTTTTATATTTTTTAATAAATCAAGATAACAGATATCCAAAAAAGCTGGAAAAAATTATATTGACGATGAAATTTTGTTCAGGGGTGATTGATTTTGTTTAAAAAAAATTACAAAATTAATTAGTAGCAGTCATTACGATTTTGATCTCATCTGATAGCCAAATAAACATATAATTTTATTATGTAATACACTGTGTTCCTACTTATCTTGATTTATTAAAAAATATAAAAATTAACAATGTTTGTTTTTCCACCAAATTGGACCCCCTTGTTTCATATGGCAAGACCACGCTATTTTTCACAGGTATACATCAAGTGACTTATGATTTTTATAGATTGGACTTTTTTTAATAAGAATACATCATTCAATTTTACCCAAATCTTAAAATATTTGGATAATAAAGGTTTTTAAATCCAAAAAAATATATGTATATATTCAAAGTTACCCAAAACTCGTGATAACTTTGAATTTGAGTTTTGGGGAAAATTTTAGTGAGTCTTTTTGTTTTTTTCCATAAATTTATTGGTTTAGAAAAATAAACCATCTCAAAAGGACACTATTTATTCTATAAAATAAAGATGTAATAAATATAATCAGATTGTTACATTAATAATCAGGTAAAAAATGTTCAAAGTTACCCAAATCGACTGTATCCGATTTATATATGCTTAAAGTAAACAATTTTATAGCAAAAACGGATGGAACGCAACCTTAGTTATATTGTTTTGACGTTTTGACACTTCTGACATTAAACTGAAAATATTTTATCAACAACTGCTTGTAATGATAATTAAATATTGTTTGCTATTGCATTTCACATTTGAATGTGAAGGTACCTACTGTATTATCATCAATTTGGAAAGAGGGTGAAAGCAAAACATTTATATTATTATTATATCAACAATGGAAAGTTATTACCCGAAGTCTGCAGCATTATGAAAGACAAAAATAACACACAAATTACTTTTTAGTCGCAGCAGTTCGCCTAAATTTAGTACTTGTAGTAGTAGTTGTAGTACCAGTACTCTTCGGGGCTTCAGCCAGCTCTACGTTCGCATCTTTTATGTTTTTGATCGTAGCTCATGTATCGAAGTAACACGGTGACGCGTACCGTTGGGACCAATAATATGGACATAACCCTCACGCGTCCAGCATTTGGCGACCCCGAATATTTCACGTGCAGCCAAGAAAGTCTCATGACGCGGCTTTGTGAGGAACTCCGAGAGAGTTACACCAGTGCTCTTCAATATTGTTTTTGAGAACCAAATCTTGTCCCTAATTGCTACATTATGCAACTTAACAAGGATGGGCCTTGGTTTGTGAGCACCTGATGGTCGATCCATTCTGTGACATCGTCTGATATCTGAAGCTAAGAAGTTCTCAACTTTAAGTTGTTGTTTCACTAACGTAGTGATCACAGTAGCTGTTACCTCAGAGTCCCCTTCAGCCACTCCATGAAAAAGGGCGTCCACGCATCTCTATGCCATCAACTTGATTGGAAATTTTCTCCACTTGATGCTGTAGTAGATTCAGCGCCTTTAATGCGAAGATTTTGAATGCACAAAATTCTGTTGCAATACTTGCTGTGACTCTGCCCCTGACGCACTGGTAACTTTTTGCGACTTGGTCTCGAAGTTTGCAAGACCTTCATGGAACATGGCCAGACAGGGATTCCTGCATGTGCTCCATAGTAGAAGTTATATTGCCGTAAATGTGTATTTATTATTGGAGATAACACTCACACTGATAGGTGAAATATATTAATCCGTAAGTGTATACATATAATTAACTTATAAGAGTCGTAAATATTTTTAATTTCAATTTAAATTGGGAGCAAAATAAAAGTCAACTTCTTTCAAAACTACCCACGGTAGACCTATTAACATTAATAGAATTTAAAATAACAATTCTAGAAAAAAGTTTTGAATACCAAATTGTTGATGGTAAATTTCTCTGATTTCAAATTTAAATAAAAAGAAAAATATTGTCTAAGGTGGCAAAAAACAAATAACTATTATCTTTATGTGAATAAATCAACAATTCTATATGATACAAGGTATTACATTGTCAGTCTTATCAAATAACCCGCCCCTCATTGTACCAGGCGCAAAGGTGCCCATTAGACTGGCAGCATTAATTTAATCGGAAGCTGATATGATTGAGATGGTTTTCAGCTATAAATGTGTCGGGGCTTTTAAATTTTTAAATTAATAGTAGTCCAGTCATTACGTCGGAAAAAACTGGTTAGAAATGCAAATGAACCGAGAAAGCTAAATTTTGGATATTACGTTAAAATTTCCTTATGCATTTACTGCAATCTTGAAAAAAAGTTAGGTTCAGTTTTTTCAAAAAACCTCGGTTCTCCGTTTTAATAAAATCAATATAGGTTTTATTGCATTTATATTGATTTGCAATCATTAAAATCTGTTATTTTAATATTACAAACAGATAATTCTCAATTTTATTTATTTGTATACATTAAAAAAGTATTAATAACAATGGGTAACCTAGAAATAACTTGGTTACCTTACACTAGTGCAGTAGCCACTATCACATAATAAAAAAACTAAAAAACACGCTTTTTATAGAAAACCGAACTAAAAAAATAATAAGTTTTAATAAATTGAAATTAAGAATAGGGTTAAAAATTTCAATAAATATAAATTACTAATAGTGTAAATAAAAAAAATAGAAAATAAGTTTTAATAAATTTTAATTTATTAGAACTTATTTTCTATTTTTTTAGTTCGGTTTTCTATAAAAAGCGTGTTTTTTAGTTTTTTTAAACTATTCTTTATTTTCTACTTTTTAGTTTGGTTTATTTATAATAGCTTGTTTTTTAAATTTTAAACTATTATTTGTTCTAATCGACTATAAATTCCGTGATAACTATATAAATTAATAACATCAGCTGTTGCCACCTATTTCAGAGTTTATAATGTGACATTATTCGCTATTACGTGATACAAAGTTGACGGGATAGATGGCGCTGTTATCAAATATTTACAGAGCTTTTTTACAATTCATTAGTTTATATTATTCTGCAAATTGAAAAATGGAATAATTTTATCAAATTAGTGTATTGTCATCGGTCCTCGATAAATCTACAAAGTTTGAACGAAATCTGGCCGCTTAAAGTGGGTCAAAACCGCGCCAAAAGGAGTCGGTTACAAACAAACATACAGGTGAAGCTAATAAAAAGCGTATAAAAAAAGTTTTTTTTTGAGTAACTTTGCCGACCTATTTTGACGTGCACAAAAGGCAACGACCGCCCTACTAACCGAGTGATGGGCGCCAAATAAACGCCTCCACTTCTCTAGTCAAAGCATATTATTTAGCTGCCAAAACACTGACACACTCACGTGGACCCATTACTGATAGTTCAGCTGATAGCAGCTGTGTAACTGCAACGTATTTAATTTCACGCTACAACTCATGGTAATTTACTCAATTGGCTACGTGGCATAGAACGTGAAACGCTTTTAAATATGACTTGCCTTACTTAAATAGAACTATTTTAGTCTGCTTTTCTTATTTAATGTATGTGGTGGGTCTGAGAACTATAGCTGGAATGAATTTGATAAGGGAACGTTGTGATATGGTAGAACACGAAAAAGACAGAGAAAGGGACGCTTAATAGATAGATAGGACACGTAGAGAGAATGGACGAAAGAAGATTCAGATTTATGAGGTAAAGGTGAATGGGCACCCAGTAAGGGTCAACCTACCTCATTCCAAGAAAGGAAGATTATTGAAATAAAACTATTTTTAACGGATTCTATCGCGATTTATTTGATGTCATTTTATATTTTTCATTGATCCCGACGTTTCGGTTGCTTGCCATGGTCACGGGGAGGTTCAATGTGTGACATTCGCGTAAACTTCCGACAATATCACAAGGAAGATTATGTCCTTTATCTATAGTACCTATTTCTTCGTCAACCGAGCGCCATCCCGGACCGACTCCCCCAAGCCCGAGAAGAAAGCAGGTGCCAGAGCCTCGTTAGTCAACTAGCAAAGGTATCGGCGTTGTTCTTCTATAAGTATACAGTAATATGCACTTAGGGGTGGTGGGCTAGAAAGCTCCTCGTTGTTAACCGTGAGTCAACAGAAGCTGTAATCCTGTACTTTTTCCTTTTTCCCGCGGGTTTTGTTACAAAATGACTCATGGATTTTTTAGGTAGTTTTTACATCGATTCAAGCCCGACATAACCGCCCCCGCTGGCCGGCGGGGGGTACCGAAGGGATTTCCGCACGAAAAAAAAAGGTGTTTTTACAAACAATTCAGTAAGTGAGGATGTACGTAGGTACCACAACAACGGAGGTACGTTGTTGTGGTACCGATTACGATTACATGATTACGATGAATCTTAGGTAAGTTTCATCGTAATCAGATAAACAATACAGGAGACGTAAATTAATATTAGTCATTCCATGAATTTATTATTAATCAACCTAGATTCTTGTTTTACATTAGACGATATAAAACGACAGGTACGATGATGGCATAGCCATGTATCGATAAAGTTTCTTGTTTGAAAAATATACATAATGTAAGTATTATTTTTAAACATTGCTAAATGTAATTCTATTGAAGATTATACAAAATCTTTATAAGAATCGCACTTTCCGTTTATAATAATTACTATCCCTTATTATAATAGTCTAAGATCAAAAAGCTATTAATTAGGTAGTTTAATGTTGTTCAAAATCGATGATAATTAGGACGTTGAGTCGAGAAGGCTATGAAAAAATAAGAAGGAACACCAAAAGTCCTCGGCAGAGCATTAGCCGAAAGTAACACATCGTTCAAAGATAAAGAAGACTTAGGGCCGATTTTTCAATGCTCAGTTAAACAACCAGATAGGATTAATTCTACAGGTAACTAGATTCTCAATTTTTCAACCACTAGATAAGCTTTAACTGATTGATAAACTCTTTAACTGGCTGATAAATTTATCTGGTGTCCGAACTGACACCAGTTAGCGACTATCTGTAGAGTTATTTGACGTTTCTGTCATCATGACGTGCGCCGTTTGTGCGTTTAAAATATTTGAAGGATGGATTTTTTTTGATTCAATCGACGATTTAATTACCGAAGAAGACTATAAGTACAGTGCTAAACTACTTAAATCCAGACAGAAAGAGTTGTAAGAGAACGGCCCGATAATATGTCTGAATGGAACGACACAAAATTTCACAGGCGATTTCGTCTTGAGAAATACACTGTGGAACTATTATTAGGTAACATTATTTGGAAGTAAAATTGCCATAACAAATAGGTAAGAATAAATTCCTTCCTAATTAATGATGTCAGATAACTTCGACAGAATCACTATGCATAGTATCCTCTCATGAGAAAGGAAGACGGCAAGAACAATTTATGGTTACGAATACTGTTAAATTGTGACACCCACTGTCACTGCCGCGAAAGTTGGCTGTCTCTTTTTAAATCTGTAAATGTACATAAGTGCGTCCTGTTCTCGCTGACTTAGTGTGAAGCTAGAAACAAAAATCAGTAGGTTAGTTATCTGACCGCTATTTGTTTATTTAAAAATTGGAATATTTTATTCGATTGATAAAATGTCAGTTAAAATTATCAACTAGATTGGTATCTGAAGTTTTATCTGGCGATTGAAAAATCGGCCCTTAGTGATGATGATGTCAATAAATTTAAATAATTCGACAAGAAGAATGAAATTGTTTTATTTTGTCTTAAATCGGGGTGAATATGTTATTTATTTGGGGCTATTCTCGAATAATATTTGTGTAACTATTCAATGACAGACGTAACTGAGACGCGGAGCCTTGATTTCTTTTCCACGGACTCTTAAAATGGCTAAAATAAAGTGCAGTAATTACAGTTTAGTACAATAGCAATACACTAGTGAAACTAGAATAGACTCGGGCGATTATTATATAAATAGGTATATATCATTTAGTATTATGGTAGCGTAGCTTCAACGCGCATGGCATCCGCACTCGCGCCGAGCGCTCGTAACGTGGCACGTGGTCAGAAATCACGCCACTTTGTTGGCGGCAAGCCCAAGCTATTGAATCATTTAGTTTTCATTTTCAGATGCCTGCAGAATGAAAACACCGTGGCCGCTGTTAATGATGGAGGCTGCCCACTACTACATAAAAATCAATGTTTGTCTGATCGTATTTTATGCGCTGTCGTACAGTTTATTCGTTACGATACTTTACACTGTGACGTACAGAGCTCCACCAACATATTTGGCCAAATCAACGTCATCTGTGTGCACTTCTAAACAACAGACGAGGCTCTGGTGCTTTGCTACTCGGGGTTGGGAGGTCAGACGGCAACCGCTTCCGGAAAAGACAATATACCATTTAAAATATTAAGCAGACCCCAGGCTCCCAAAGTGCAAGCTTTGGATAAATCTGGAAACACACTATGAGGATGATGATGAGGTTGCTGCCCGTAAGTTGTGAGGTATTATAGTAGGTACAGTTATTGGAACCGGTAGGTACTTAAAAGGGTTTTTTTCGATTTAGTTATTCATATGACTATAAGATTATAAGGACTAAGTTTTTAAATAACACAAAAATAATATTCAAGAATTACCAGATTTATTTACTTAATATCTATAAAATAAATTTAATGAATTTATTTTCTGCAAACGCTATAAAGTTTTATAAAATAAAATAAAAATTTTTTTTTCCGTACTCCAGGAGTACGGAAAAAAAAATATTTTACAAATTTCAGAAAAATTAAAATACGGAAATTTCTAGATGACGGTCGCATTTTTTTTCACTTGCAAAATATACCCTAGCATTGTAGCTTCCTATATACAAGTTTTTGATTATTTTCGATGCAGGACAGCTGAGGTATGACGTTTCTAAGTTTTTTATAATTTTCTATGGTAATAGGGTTGTCACAAAAAATATAATTATTCGAAATTTATAATATGTAGGTTGACGATACGAATGAGATAGTTAGATTGACTTAAACATTTTGGCTTTATTTAGTGATACAGCCCTAGTATTGCTGCTGAAATATTGCTGAACTCTATAATTTTCGCTTAAATTTTGTAAGTCGTTTCAGACATATGTATGTATGTCACTCATGAATGGCAACGTATTAATAATAACATAAGCTGGGAGTACCTCCACGCGGTGAAGGCGGTAACAGTTTTTGCTGGCTAAAACTCCCAATAATATGTACATATTATGTAGGTACATATTACTTTATTTTAATGTTTTCAGGTTTATGTTGTTTTCGTTGTCTTTTTGTATAAATTTATTTGGCGGCACAGTAGCCTACCCGGTAACGCAAGGGAGCAGCCGCCATCTAACAGTTTGTATTATTGTGTTATTTGACTCTTCTACAGCGTTTTCATTTGTAATCATGGAGTCGGACAAGTCGCATGCTGTACTTGAGCAGAGCCTGATCTGCTTTGCTGAAGGACGTCCTTCTGGGCCTCAAACGGAGGGCTTAATGCATGAGGGTTATGAGGGTGCCAACTCTGATACTGGTCAGCGGTTGGTAGCTTCTAACGACCAAGGCATGAATGTGAATCCGATCAAGGTTACGAAACGGGAAATGTATGAAGTTTTAGTGAAACAAGCGCGTTTATATGGTCTTAAAAAAAGACCCTTAGACCTCGACAAAGAAGAACGGACTGTGACTGTTTTAAGGACGTTATATCCAACACAAACATCGAATTTGGATAGTAAAAATAAAATTACTGTGGATACTCTAAATTATGAAAAGGAATATTAAGTAATATTATAAAGAGGAAAGATTTGTACTTTTGGATTTTTAGATTTATGTATGTAACGAATAAACTTGAAAACTACTGAACCAATTTGAAAAATTCTATCACCGTTGGTTACCTATTCTATCCCCGGGTGACATAGGATATATTATATTTTCAAAAAAAATAGGGATCCTTACTAAAACTCCAATAATGTAACCCAAGGCGTAAAATATTGACCTAACAAATTCCTTACATCGCGTGCGCTGCGAAAACTATTGATGATAGAACCAAATAATGTCCTACGACTTTGCAGAACACATCATTATGTACCAAAAGTGTCGCGACACCACATGTCTAGCTATTATAATTATGTCACAATAAGATTTTTTTATTTCAAAAATTTAATGGTAATGTCGGCGAAAATGCTCTTTGTATGTTTAAACAAAATTTAAACAAATAAAATAAAGATTTATAATAAATCTAGCGATGAATAATTCAATATATGTTGAGTTCGAAACTGCAGAAGTAAACAAACCTTGATTTATTCCGAATTTACCGCGGACGAAGTCGCGGGCAACTAGCTGTTTAATTTAATTTTATATTTTTATAATGTTTATAGGGATACTTGTAAAATTGTGACGTTTATATGTGCTCTCTATGGGCCTAAGCGAAATAAACGAAATTGATTCTTTGATTCAAACTTCAGAGGTGGTCTATTCAATTTTATCAACCTCAGGTTCAGAACTTTTGAAGTAACGACCAAAATATTTACACCATTGAAAGCGTTACTTCTTGTTTTTTAATAAACGATTTTTTATTTTTTAATATAAATGTAGAAACTTTCTCTTTACTCATTTTAAAATACATCTCAATTACAATTTTAAATGCATTTAATTTTTTTTATTAATAATTAATATTTTTATTATTTTAGTGAAATTTAGTATACTTGTCATATTAGTAAGTAGATAAATAATGCAAACTAAAAAATAAAAAATGTAATGACGAAAACTGAACTATACCATAGACTTGAGAGACAACCCTAACTAAAAGCTTAAAGACTGAATATTACAGCTGTCTTGTGTTCGTAGCGTCTAATTATTTTTGTGGTAGTAGTAATAACTGCCATTAACAATTAGGCACTACAAAATAATGCGACCGGCAAGGGATGCGTCTTTAAAAAAATAAATGAAATAATAATAAAATAAAATATTCTCGCTAAAATAGACCAGATTAGGTCACATTTTTTTTATAAATCGGTGCCTAAATTATAACAGAATCATGCAAAAAAAAATCCGTGAATAAAAACGAGTAACAAAGGAGATGAATGTTTTTTATGGTTTCTATGGACTTTTCTCGATTTCTGCAATTTCTCTAAAACTATCAGAGATAAAAATTTAGGAGTTTGACTATAAATTTAGTTTGGTAGTTATCTATCGTAAAACATAAAGAAATGAGGATGACCGCTACTGAGGCAAAATAATACACTGTGCGTTAGAGCGTGAGTGAGTTACAAACAACCAAACATCTTCACAAACTTTCACATTTATAATTTTAGTAGGATAACACCAGCTAGTAATGGGTTTCAGGCGAAATCCTTGAGTTTTAATTACGGTAGGTATAGATTTCATAAATACTACTACTATATATAAATTATGTAAAATATATCAATAAACTGGTACTCGTATAATGCATTATCTGAGAATATATATATGTATACGATTATAAGATCATGGCCCAAGCCAACCTCACCTGCAAGCCGGTACACCTGCTGGTTGACGGACGAGGCTCTAGCCAGACTGCAGACGCTCCCGTAACAGCCAAGATAAGCCAAATCGAGAAAGAGTAGGAGATCCGAGGATCCGTTTATAGGTTCCAAAGTGCAAACTTTGGATTCAACTGGGACTAAGCTGTGAAGATGATGACACACGCCTTCATATCTCCAAAGGCGTACACAGAGGTGTATCGTATTATAAACTCATATTACGCCAGTTACATTTTCACTATCATTCACACGAGTATGTTAGGCAATTTCTGTGTTGATAATATATAATCATGACGACAGAGCTACACTGCTACTTCCTGTGTGGGTAGACGGGATGCCAGCAATGGAAAACAAAACTGAATCAATAACTAGGGACAACCGTCTTTAGTCCTAGAAGAGCAATAAGCATTGCTAGAAGAATATTAGAATAACCATAAAGCCAGTCTGAGCTGCCAGGGATGTTGATACTTGAGAAACAGTTAACAGTCTTCGCTTCCTAATTTCAAATACATTACGTTACATACGTTTATTAATCTCAATAAGCGAGCTTGTTCGAATTAAAGTATGTACATATACTTATAGTAGCATTTTCAGCATTCCCGTGACATAGTAGCCGGCAAACTTTGTGAAGAAACGTCAAAATGTTCGCGAATGTGCACTAACTGGACAAACAATAAACCAATATAAATACTGATCAACTGATAGAACGAGCTCACCACTCACACTCGATCCACCACAAGAGACTGAAAAACGCATTCTGCGCTGCTAGAGTAGGTACATTATCACGGAGTTTGCCGGTCACTATCAGAGCAAAAGGAGTGGTGTTATCAAGACTGTAAGCTAACCTAGTTCACTCGCACGAGTCTCGAGTTCGCCTTAGGTAATAAAATTTTACAGGGCCGCAAATGCCACTTAATTGCACGCATCGTGCCAAATTGTTCAAACAAAAACGTAATTACATAATATAATTAATTTATATTTATATCAAACTGATTTATTAGAATGAGGTGTAATGGCCATACTTTGGAAGTTCCTTCGGTTATTGACGCCAAACTCAAGATATCAGTAAAATCTGACGAGAATGGTTCTGAAGCCCTACGGCTACAGACTAAAGCGCGCCGGCAACAAAGTGGTTCCAAAAATTCTAAAGTAAGGGTAATTCAAATTTGTTTAACGCCATCCTAGCCATGACCAGTATGGTAACCACGTGGTGTGTCTTCGTTATCCAAAGTATTGCCGACTTAGAAAGTTACTTTCATAACGGAAGTAACATATGGCGGCGGACCAATGTTCTACAGAATGATCCTAAAATGGAGCCCAGCGGCCAACCGCACAGCATATATGTAGTCGTTCGCCTCAATTCCAACTCGAGTTAGATCTCTTTTAAGTTCTCTTTTACGTAGGCATACAATAGTACAAAGTACCTTTTTTTTCGTGCGGAAATCCCCTCGGATACCCCCCGCCGGCCAGCGGGGGCGGTTATGTCCGCTTATTCGGAACCTGACCCGAAAACCTGTCCCGGTCGCGGGTTAGGTTAGAAACTTGAAAAAAAGAAAATTATTTGTTCCGAACGTAACCCTCTTCCTAACTTGACCCGACGTCTCGTTCCTATCATAACCCGAATTGCGCAGATTGGTCATTCTCTCTAATCTTTCTAAAAATAAAAAATACATATGTGTCAAACCAGTATTTAATATTTAGTATCCGACTTGGATAGGTTAGGTTAAAAGGCTAATGCGGGAGCGGAGCGTAGCTCCCGAATTAAGCCTTCGTGGTTATTTTTTTTATAACCATGCAGAAAATAAGTCATTTTCTAAGCTGTTTGATTAGGTTGTCTATTGTTTACCCGAAGATTATATACCATAATCATCATATTCCCGAATTTCATTTATCTGAATTTCATTTGCCCGAATGTTTTGTATGCCCTAAAAGGCATATGACATACTTTTAATTGCCCGAAACT
The DNA here is from genome assembly GCA_946251805.1 of Cybosia mesomella. Classification (NCBI taxonomy): domain Eukaryota; kingdom Metazoa; phylum Arthropoda; class Insecta; order Lepidoptera; family Erebidae; genus Cybosia; species Cybosia mesomella. The sequence continues at coordinate 27,999,613 of OX276390.1, forward strand.
TAGGTACCATAAGATACGAGTGCCATACGTATTGTTTTTCATATTTTAATTGCCATAATAATTATTAGACACAATATTTAAACGCCGTAATGATTATTAGACATAATATTTAAATGCCATAATAATTATTAGACAAATATTTAAACGCCTTATTAATCATTACACATGATATTTAAGTGCCATAATAAATTGTTTTCGAATCTTTTTCCAAGCTAGGCATTTGCTCATGATATTTCTACAGGCGCTCTAAAATGATTTACAAACCTGTTCTATATACATTGGTGGGTAGACGAAACATTTGTAAGCGATATTTTATCTATCCTAACCAAACTACTTCTGGGTGGTTTTAAAAAAATAACCACGAAAGGGATGGCGGGGTCTATTCGCTCGCTCCGCTCACTAAAACGACCCCGCCATCCTCTTCTAACCTAGCCTATACGAGTCGGGGTGCCCTAAAGTCACGATTGCATCCAATTTCTTCTGACATAACAACCGTTACACACCCAATGGCGATGGCAAATGATGTTATGGCATATGATAATTATGGCATGTGATAATTAGGGCATGTGATAATTAGGGCATGTGATAATTAGGGCTATAATGAAAATGACAAATGATGTTATGGTAAGTGACTTTGTGGGAAACAAAGCTTCTAGCACGTGATTAATATAGCAAATAAGAGTAGGGCAAATGAATAGTACGTCATATAATAATATGGCTGTTGACTATTATCGCAAATGATATTAGGGCAAATAAAATTTGGGCAAAGTATAACCATTTGATTAAATAGCTAGGCAAATAATTCGGGTTATGATAGGAACGAGACGTCGGGTCAGGTTAGGAAGAGGGTTACGGTTGGAACAAATATTACATTTTTCCGATAATAAATCTGTCGTGCCATAACTCTACGAGATGATGTAAAATGTCTAAAAAGATGGTAAATACCAGACCACGACCAGAGAAACTAATCTAATATAAAAATCTAGTTTCTATCAACATACACCATGCCATTGAATGGATTACATCCTATCTCAAATTACTCATAGACAATATATCATTATGGCTATACTCCGCACGCCAAATGATGATCCCTATGACGTTTCAACTGACAGTTGCATTAGTTATGCGAAACAATTTCGATAAAATACTGTTTTTTCAGGCAAATGTCATGTCATTCAGCCAGGTCATTCAACATAATAAGCAATATTTATTTATTTTGAAAAAAAGACTACGCGCATTGATGGACATAAAACACTAGATAAAAAAGTAACAGCCTTATTATATTAGATGGCTCCAACGTCGCCTTAAGACGTATTAATGTATTGGAGAATTTCGAATATCTGGGACGTGTCTAGGTGGCTCAGTTGGTCAGAGCATTCCCCCTGTAAGGGACTGGTCGCGGGTTCAAGTCCCGTCCTAGATGTTCTCTTTTTCCGATTTAAATCTTAAGAAAAAAGTAAGCATACAAAATGCTTAAAAATTTAATTGAAATAGTGTACTGCATGTTTCGCAGACAATATAAAACAATAGCACGAAGTAATATTTATTTTATTTTATTTATTTATTTATATTTTAACATCTGTAAACTAAGAACATACAGGAGATTGGCAATTTTACACATTTGTATAAACTGTGTCACATATGTATAAACTGCATTATAAAGCCTGCACTGAGTATTATCTGAAATTTGAGTTCTTTTACTATAGTAATTTTTGTGGCATCCTTTAGAAATTGCTTATAAATCTTAAACTGATTATCACTAAATAAACTACAAATTCATACACAAAATATTAAGATTACTTAGCATTACAATTAAATATTAGCTTTATGAATTGTTATCACATAAATGAACGAAAACATTTGTCATTCGCATTCAACCATCAATGGTTTATTTTATAAATGGCAATATTTAAATCTAAATGGAAACGGTAACTGATTAAATCTAAGATTAAACCCCAAGTTATTTAGATGAGATTCTGGGTACAAAATATTTCGAAAGGACAACCAGTTTTCTTTTTCACATTTGAAATAATGACACAAACGTCTAATACTGCAACCAAGAATGGGCATTGACCTTCAAGAACTAATTGACAATTAAATATTTGAAATCTCCTAATTTAAAACTTCTTATTCATTCAAGAAAGCTGTTTTCTAGTCTATTCATACTGTTATAAAGGCTCCATTCTTTCTCTTATAATATTGTTAGTTGGAGCATGAAGGTCATTTGCATTAATTTGTTTCACCCTACATTCTATTATGATAAAAATGTTAAGAGCTTTTGTTAGTGTCCATTAAGGAAGCAAATGCATACAGTTTAAACCAATTGGTTTCATTGAATGACTCACACGTATGATATTTATTCAAATGTTGCATAAGTTTGAAGATATTAAATAGTGTAATACATATTATACTTACAGGTTTAATATTTAATGCAACCATAATATTAAATAATTTAAAAGTGTACCTGTGTTTGAAAGGCAGCAGCAAGTGGCAATGTGTTTGAGCTGGCGTCACTCCCATTTTGACCTTCACCATTACCATCAGGCACTGTAGAGCTCATTTCCTTTTCGTTAAGCCTGGACCTCTTGCGGGACATTTTCACATTGCCTGCCGGCGTATTCCACTTCACAATAAGATACACTTGCAAACTATGGTTTCAGCGAAGTCTTATTTCGTGTAACAGTATGGTTAACGATGAATGTCAAGAAGTAGTCTGCTTTGTGTCCGACATGCAGTTTTAATTTACGGTTACAAAACGCATATTATCAAAAAAATACGCAAAAACTAAAAAAACAATTACGTATAATTTTAAATGTTGGGACAACTAAACAAAGTCGAATTCGTTTTCCAACGAAAGTTTCTTAATTCAATCCTGGCCCACACGGAATTTTTTGTCCAAGTACTGAAAGGTTATATAGAAAATATATTTTTCATGGATTACGACATTCGGGTTTGACAGTTCGACAACGAAAGAATTGACATATGGTTGCACTTTTTTTTTAGTTTGGGTTAGAATAATATTATGTAATCTGTGGTTTGGGTAAGTTTGTGTGTTGACAACTGACAAGTCGTCATAAAAACGTGTTTGGCTACCCCACCCCAGCCTGCAAAATAATAATACTTGTAATAAAAAAAATACTAATCGATAGATTTTCAATAGCTCAATTCAACTACGTTGTCCTTTAAAATTGCTCACCTTAAATTATTTAATTAAAAATCAATAAACGTATTTACGGTTATTTTTATGGCCTGGGAGTTTATACCGCAGTTTTAACCGTACCTAAACCAATAACTATAAGACCGATTCGGTTCTGGCACTTCGCCGGCCGCTGCCGCTTTTTTATTGGAAAGAGTATACCCCGAAGTTGGTCCCATATAAATTTTAAAATAAAAATCCAACCCTAAGGGTAGGAAAACAGGGGATGATTGATGGTGCACTCACTTATTGTAAGGTATGACTTGCTCACCGCGCGTCGCAGACGTCTCAGGCGCCAGAGGTCGCTTCACGACCTCCGTCCTCCATGAGCGCAGGCCTGGGGGTGGCAGGTAAGGCCGCCTGTCACCCCAGCAGAAGCAGGCCGGGACGGTGGGGCGACTAGCGCCCGTCCCCCAAACCGGGGCAAGACGGGGACACCGTGGTTCCCAAACCCGAGGGGGCCATCTCGAAACCGGAGATGGCCCAGGGTCTATATGCTCTATGGGCAACCTTACACCCCGGCGTATTAAGACCCGACACGGCGTGCGGTTTTAGTCGTTTCAAGCCCGGCGTAACCGCCCCCGCTGGCTGGCGGGGGGGTTTCCGAAGGGATTTCCGCACGAAAAAAAAAAGGTATTAGTTAATTACGTAAAGCGTAATGCGCGCCGCGACACGCCCCTTCGCCGGAAAATGCCGAGCTTTCACGAAGCTAATAACAGCGAGTCAACAACCCAAATGGGCACACACGTCGTTGCAAGTGGTCGTGCGTAGAGCGTATTTTTTGGAATGTTAATGTTTATCGCTGGAGATTTCATGTTGTATTGTTAATTAGATTTAATTATTTCGTTAAATTGATGGTAATTTAGTGATCTTTGTACATTGATTGTTTGGCGCCGACTCAAAATTACTTACCTATACTTACATTAGTTTAAGAACTTAGTTATCAAGGTTAATTAAACTCAACTATACAAAAATATATACATACTTAAATATACTTTCATTACTTTAAGAAGTTAGTGATTAAGGTTAAATAAATAAGGTTTATCATTTTTTGCTTTTAAGTTTTTTCGGCGGTTTAATCTTTTGTTGAAATTTTTTTATATTACTGGAAAAGAATGATATTGTTAAAAATATAATAAATAAATAACTTAACTATGTTACTCGTTTCTATTCTAATTCCAGTGATCTGCCTAATATTTTTGATAATGAAATGTTTAATTCTGGCTTGTCTCGATCAGTAATGGGTCAAGGGTTTATACCCAACGGGAAAAAACGGGCATTTACAGGGCGTGAAAGCAAAAACGAATTTACACCCGAATAAGCGCATAAACTATCAGGGCACATCAGGGCATAAACTATTGTACTGAAATAAAATGTATGGTATATGTAAACACAGTATAAACTTCTAAATAAATAAACAAATCTAAGCTTTTATTATAATATATATACTTTTACATGTTTGTAAATATGTTTGTATGTTAAGTACAAATCCTGCAAGAATAATTTAACCCACTTTGCGGGGTTCAATTAAGTTGAAATTTAGTAAACCTATATAATTTGAACAACAAAATAATAATATGGTACCATGGAGCTGGTCTGATGATGGAGAATGAAGAAGACCTTAGGAGCTCCTAAACTAAACAAGATACACTTATCGAGCTTGGGCTCATTTTTTTTTCTTGGCAAACACTGGTGTTACATGGTATTCAGGGTCTGAAGATGAGGTCAGAAAATAATCATAAGAACTGCTAAAGTACACAAGGTAAGTCCATAGAGTTTGAGTTCATTTGTTTTCTCCAGGAAAAAACATCCTGGTGTTATATGTATTCAGGGTCCGAAGATGTAGTCGATAGGTAGTCATAAGAACTGGGGTGCTTGGTTGGGGACCTCCACGCGGTGCACCCTGGGCAACGGAGACGGCAGCGCCTCTCTCCTAGGGTGGGAGAGACGCTGCCGCCTACGGCCAACTCCGACCGAGGCGAGGACGGCCCTGTTGAGGGCTGTTCGGAAGCTTTCCACGTGTCCCTCTGATTAGCAGAGGGCACAGTGGAGAGCAAGTAAGGGGCCATCTCGAAACCGGAGATGGCCCAGGGTCAGTCGGGGTGCGAGGGATATGCTCTATGGGTAACCTTACACCCCGGCGTCTTAAGACCCGAGACGGCGTGCGGTTTTAGTCGGTGCAAGCCCGACATAACCGCCCCCGCTGGAGACCCCCCGCTCTCCAGCGGGGGCGGTATCCGAAGGGATTTCCGCACGAAAAAAAAAAAAAAAAAAAAAGGTAGTCATTGTTACATATCTATGGCCTGATGCCCAGAGCCGTAAAAATTATATATTTTATCTATGCCCGACACATTTATTGACTCCCGATTCCGGCTGGACTGACTGCGCTCCAATTGTGCTTGATAATATAAAATATATTTAAAATAAATAATTCAAGAAGACTCAAGACTTTCCTTTCATAACATGGTGTCAGAAGTGAACACGAGACAAATAAGCTATGGCAGAATCAAAAATATTCATTTCCAATAATCTTAAGCCACTAACATTCGACGGAACGAACGCTTCGCAATGATGGCGAACATGGCGTCAAAGATTCGAAATATTCATGGACGCTAATGAAATTGACAAAGCATCTGAGCAAAAACAGATTGCTATTTTCCTCAATGTTGTGGGAGAGGAAGGACTAGACATTTATAATTCTTTTGATTTAGATAGAAAAACTACCAATCTCAAAACCATACTACAAAAATTTGAAGACAAATTTAACCCTCTCAAAAATGTAACAATGGAAAGATTCAATTTTTTCACACGAGCACAAAAACCTGATGAAACATTGGAAGAATATGTCACAATATTGAATAATCTGTCTGCTTCTTGTGAGTTGAAAGAGTTGCGTGAGTCCCTGATGCGTGATATTTTTGTCATTGGTATTTACAATAAAGGAATTAAAGAGAGATTTCTGCAGGAAGAAAATCTAACCATGGAACTGGCCATGAGAATTGCAAAATCGATTGAGTTGTCACAGGAGAGATTGACTAAATTACAACAAAAGTCTGAAAATATTACTGTTCAAACCATAAATACTAATAATCACCAGAACAGGTCAAGGTCAAAACATAGAAACAATGCTATACCACATGCACAAAGGAGAAACCCGTCAAATGCAAATTCAAAATCTCCAAATTCAAAAACTTGTCGTCGCTGTGGTCAAGTCCATATTTACAAGTGTCCGGCTAAAGGCAAAATATGCAGTAATTGCAAGAAAAAGGACCATTTTGCAAGTCAATGTTTCTTCAAAAACCCTAACCATACATTTATTTCAGGTAACAAAAATAAAAATGTGGGTATAATCCAATCTGAATCTGATCTTGAAAATAATTTTGTAATCAGCAGTGCACTCAACTCTAGCAATACTAAGGTAAAAAATAATTGGGAAATTAATGTTTGTTGTAATAACTATAACCTAAAATGCAAAATAGACACTGGTGCTGACACAAATGTCATTTCTAAAGAAACTTTAAACAAAATTAAATGTATGACACAAAGTCACATACCAATTAAAAGAACCAATAATAAAATATTTACATTTTCAGGTGAATTGGTGCCTAACTTAGGTTATTGTATACTGAGATGTCAATTTGAAAATGGTTTTTGTTCAAATATATGTTTCATTGTTATGGAATGTAATTGTCAAACAATAATTGGGTGGAACACTTGTGAGGAAGTAGGTATTGTAAAGAGAATATTTGAAATTAATAATAAGACGAGTAAGCCAAGGTCAGTGCAAAACAGTGTTTCCAAATACTCTTACTTGTTTGAAGGTTTAGGTTGTTTACCACATAAGGCTCATTTACATATTGATGAAAATGTACCACCAAAAGTATGCCCTGTCCGTAAGATACCATACACATTGCAAAACCGACTTAAAGTTGAATTAGATAATATGGAGAAATTGAAAGTAGTCGAGAAAGTAACTAAACCAACGAAATGGGTAAATTCAATTGTACTAGTTGAAAAACCCAATGGAAAATTAAGAGTGTGTTTGGATCCTAGAAATCTAAACGTAGCCATTAAAAGACCTCACTATCCTTACCCGACTTTTGACGACCTTAGATCCAAAGTAATTGGTGCATCTATATTTTCAAAATTAGACGCAAATTCTGGTTACTGGTCCATTCCTTTGGACTCTGAGAGCAGTGACCTCTGTACATTCAATACACCATTTGGTAGATATAAATTTCTGAGACTTCCGTACGGTATTAACTCTATTGGAGAAATTTTTCATAAAGTAATGAATGATTTGTTTGGTGATCTACCAGGTATTTTAATATTTGTAGATGATATCTTGGTTTATGGTTCTAATGAGCAAGAACATAATGAAAGACTTGAGTCCTTATTTAAACGTGCCTCAGAAGTAAATACTAGATTTAATTGATCAAAATGTCAATTTAACCTAGCTGAAATCCGCTATGTAGGTCACATTTTTAATAAAAATGGAATAAGTCCAGATAAATCCAAAGTAGACGCAATTTTCAATATTCCCAGTCCGAAAAATGTCAAGGAATTACAAAGATTCCTGGGTATGATTAATTATTTGGGATCTTACATTCCTAACTTAGCTGAAGAGACAAGCATTCTCAGAGACTTACTTAAAAAACACAATACTTGGCAATGGCTAGACCAGCATGAACAACAGTTCTCAAAATTAAAGTCATTAATTTGTAAATCTCCCGTTCTTGTGCACTATGACATAAATAAACCAATAAGAATGTCAGTTGATGCATCAAAAAATGCCGTAGGTGCTGTAATATTTCATGGGACAAATCCTATAGCTTATTCATCCAAATCACTTAATAAAGCCCAACAAAATTATGCACAAATTGAAAAAGAGCTTTATGCTATAGTTTTTGGTTGTCAAAGATTCCATCAATATATATATGGAAAGCCTATTCAAGTAGAGACGGACCATCAACCACTGGTCACTCTTTTTAAAAAACCTTTATCAGATGTTCCTACTAGACTACAAAGAATGATGATAACCTTACAAGCGTATCATTGATTGTAACCTATACTAAAGGTTCAGAAATGTATGTTTCAGACACACTTTCTCGAACACCATTCATTGACAATAGTCCTGAAATAATTAGCTTGAAAGAAATAGAAAAAAATGTAGAAATTCATGTAAATTTATTGATGTCTAACCTAGCAATTTCTCAAGATAAATTAAAACAAATTCTGTCTCATACAAACATGGATTTAAGTTTGCAAAAACTAAAACAATATTATAAAGACGGTTGGCCTCAATCTAAAAATCATTGCGATAGTTTAGTTTTACCATATTGGAATATCAAAGATGAAATCCATGTAATTAATGACATAGTGTTTAAAAACCAGTCAGTCATTATTCCTACTTCTATGAGAACTGAAATTCTAAATATTCTACATGAAGGTCATTTAGGTATTGAAAAATCAAAAAACTTGGCAAGAGGTATAGTTTATTGGCCTAACATCAACCATGATATAGAAAACAAAGTAAAGCAGTGTGAAACTTGTGCCATGTACAGTGTAAACAAAACAAAAGAACCACTTATGTCTCACAAACATCCATTGTTCCCATGGCAGAAGGTTGCCACTGATTTATTCGAGTATAAAAGTGAAAAATATTTACTTGTTGTTGATTTTTACTCAAGTTACATAGAAATTGCAAACTTAAAGAAAAACAGTCAAAGCTCAATAGTGATAACACATTTAAAATCTATTTTTGCCCGTCATGGCATACCAATGGAAATAGTTTCTGATGGTGGCCCGCCTTATAATTCAAGTGAATTTAAAAACTTTCTTCAACAGTGGGGCATTGAACATAGTGTTTCAAGTCCGCATTATCCAAAAGGAAATGGCCTTGCAGAAATATCTGTAAAAATAATTAAAAACATTTTAAGAAAATGTGAACAATCAGGCACAGACCCTTATTTAGGATTACTACAATATAGGACTACCGAAAGAGGGAACATAAGTTCACCTTCACAGCTGTTAATGTCTAGAAAATTAAGAACTAAATTACCTAGTAACATTAATAATCTCAAACCTAAGGTTGTAAAGTATTCAACACATTTAGAAAACAAAAATACAAACTTAAACAAAAGCAAAATGTACTATGATAGAAATTGTAAACAATATTCAGAGTTTGAGATACAAGAAAAAGTATATTTTAAGAAAAATCCTAGGGATATAATATGGTCTAAAGGTACAATAATTTCTAAAGCAAAACACCCAAGGTCTTTTGTAATACAAGATAGTTTAGGTTCTTCCTATAGGCGAAATACTCAACATATTCGCAAAGATCATAGTCATTGTAACCAGTTTAAGAAAACAGTAACATTTGACCCTAAAACTGTTAATCAATCGGAACCTATACCTAAGTGTAAAACATTACCTAATTCTCAAGATGATGAATATTGTACTTACTTTGTATATACTTACAATGAACCATCCGATTCCATTAGCTGTAATGAGGAATTATGTAATATTGAATCAGATACCTATATGTCAGTCGAATCAGATAGTCAATCCTTAGAGTCTGACCAAAATGAAACTATTGTTGAGACTCAGTCTCCGGAATATATAAATGTAAACAATGATGTGTCCTATTCAAGTATTCATGATTATAATGAGTATGTTAATGAAAACCAATTGTCTTTACCAGAACTTAGTCAGTCGAGTAGTGTATCTGCTCCATCAGAATATAAGAAAAGTTCTGTAGAAAGCTCACCAAATACTAATGTAAAGTCTCCTATTGATAATGAAAATCAAATACCTGAAAATAGATATAGTTCTAGAGGAAGATTGTTAAAGAAAATTGAAAAATTGGATTTGTAATGTTTGATAAATATGTATTAATTATTCACAATATAAATTAAAAATGTAACCCTTATAAATTAAATAAGTAAAATGACAATATGTGTAAGTAATATTAATGACAAATTATAATTTAAAAAATGCCTTTCTCTTTGTAAAAATATCAAAGATGTTTCAGGTTATGTTTATTTGTATTGTATCAATCAACCAATTAGTTGTCAATCTCAAATTGTTATGTCAGTCAGTTGTCAATGTCAAATGCGTTTAGTTTGTATAAAAAAGGGGCATGTTACATATCTATGGCCTGATGCCCAGAGCCGTAAAAATTATATATTTTATCTATGCCCGACACATTTATTGACTCCCGATTCCGGCTGGACTGACTGCGCTCCAATTGTGCTTGTTAATATAAAATATATTTAAAATAAATAATTCAAGAAGACTCAAGACTTTCATTTCATAACAGTCATAAGAACTATTAAGCTAAACCTGATAAACCTATCAAGTTTGGGCTTATTTGTTTTATAAGTGCTACATGATGTCTGCGGAAGATGGAGACGGTAGGTTATTTTTTTACCAGCTTTCATTTAACTTGGTCTGATTGTATGTATGTCAGTGAGGATCAAATCTTGCAACTGAATTTGGAAGCAGTTATCCTCAACCGATTAAGATGAAATTTTGCAGACACGTTTAGTTTGGACACAGATTACATAATATTATTCTAATGTTTGGATGACTATATGCATTAATATGATAAAGCGGCACAGGATGTATCCAAGTGTTTGTCCGTTGTGTTAAAGATGCGGTGAAGGAGAGATGGCGCTGAACAAGCAGGATAAAGAGGTGCATGGGCCAAGAGGCGTGAGATGACTGGTGTCATCTGTGACCCCAAAATGCCGGTTAGGTTGAAGGGGCAGGTCTATAAAACCATAATTAGGCCTGTCCTTTTACAAGGCTGTGAAGTGTGGCCATTGCTAGAGCTAAGTAAGCAGGAGCTGCGTGTCATGAAGATGAATATGCTGCGATGGATGTGCGGAGTCACGCGTAAAGATCACGTGAGGAACTCCCGCATCCGCGGCAGCCTCCATGTCCGTGACATTGCAGATAAAATGCAGGATTGTCGCCTTCGCTGGTGCGGCCACGTTTTTCGGCAGCCGCCTGACAACGTGGGTAACAAATGTCTGGTCAAGGCACCTCCGTTGGGCCCCGGTAGGAGGGGGAGACCCAAGAAGTGCTGTTTTGTGTCGTAAGGGATGACATGCGTGCTAATGGTCTTACTATCATGCATGCCCAATTTCGTGCGAAGTGGAGAAAGAAGAGGTGTAGGCCTCGGATGCAATCGGGACACAACGCTGAGATGATGATGATTGGTAAAACTAAAAAGGTGAAAATAAAAAAAATACTAAAAAGACTTAAAAAAAAGCTTTTCTTAAGGGTTTATTATTTTTATTATAACCTTTAAAAATCACATAGATTTCGCCTTAATCACAATAAAAATTATAGTATTTTTCGATCAATACAAAACTTTAAAAAAGCGGTGCATTTTCAATATTCGCTATTCGCTATTAAGCTTATCTGAATAAGCGCGGGAACCTTGAACAGTAAAAGGCGTCAATATTGTTTAAAATTATTATTTTTAGCATATTAGTGTTTTAAGTAACTATTCGCTGTGAAAATGGGCCCCAAAAAAAGGAAAAAAGCTGATGCCCCTGATGACCGCCTAATACCAGGCTCGGATTCCTCGGATTCCGACAGTGGAGAAAACACTTATCGGGTGTATAAGGTACCAGGGTACTCAAGAAAGTACCCGGAAAATATCAAAAAACAAGAATACATCGTATTTCTTGCCCATCAAGATGATCAAAAGTTCTTCACTGATAAAGACAGGCTTGCTATTTCGCATGCCATTCGAAAATATTGTGTTACAGGCATTCTTCATCTAAAATCAATTAACAAATATAAAATAGGAATCACATTTGACTTGTCCAATAATGCAAATGTGTTTCTATAAAATAAAAAAATGTTAGATGAATTAAGCTTAAAAGCAACCATTCCAGCAGCTGATACCGAGGTCACTGGCGTACTTACCTACTGACATATCGAATAAAATAATTTTTTCGTTGATCGGCAGTTCTAGGAATGTAATTCAGGTAAGACGCTTCATGCGTCGTGTGCGAAGCGAGGGTGGTACGGTTTCGTACCAGCCCACCCAAACCGTCGCCGTCACCTTTGCCTCCACTGAACTCCCACAGTATGTATACCTCGATTCATGGAGATACCAGGTAAGCGTATATGTTCCTCCAGTGAAACAATGTTTGCATTGTTTGAAATTTGGTCATATTGCGAAATTTTGTAGAAATGCTGAAGTTTGTTCAATTTGCACTCTAAAGCATAACTTTAGACAATGCCAAGAAAACCCTGAGAATGCCAAATGTATTAATTGTGGTGGCAATCATGTTGCCATATCCAATACTTGTCCCATTAAGAAAGCCAAAATTGAAGAAAGTAAAATAAAGTCAAAATCTATTCAATATTCTGATTTATTTAATGAAAATTCTTTTCCACAATTGACTATGTCCTATATTGAATCTCAAATAAAAAATCTTACTAAATCCGAATTTTTCATGAATATTTTAACAAAAACTATAACTAAAATTGTACTTAACCAAAAAGATACTCCTATAAACTCTGCATCCATTAAAGAAACCTTACAACAAACACTTCTGAATAGCTCCTTTTCTCCTCATAATGGATCTTAACATTATGCAGTGGAATGCCCAAAGCATTATAAGTAACAGGATTGTATTTACTAAATTTCTTTACGATCATAATATACACATAGCAATAATATCCGAAACATGGCTAACTCCTCTTAAAGTTTTTAACATAAGGGGATATAATATTGAAAGAAATGATCTTGGCAATAAGCATAATGGCGTAGCTATTTTAATTCAGAATAGTATCAATTATAGAAAAGTAAATACATATTTTGATAACTCCTTACAAAACATTTGTGTAAGAGTTACTATAAATAATAAAGAAATAAGTATAGTTAGTTTTTATTGTCCAACAAATTGTACTCCTTCTTTTAATAAACATAAATTTGAATTAATAATAAAATCTGTTCCTGAACCAATGATTTTTGCAGGTGATTTTAATGCTCATCACACATCCTGGGGATGTAATTCAGATAATCCTAGAGGTCGAGATATCTTGGAAATAGTTGATAATAATAATCTTGTTCTTTTAAATACTGGTGAAGTGACAACAGTGGGTTCGCTGACTTGGCGACCAAATGCATTAGACTTGACTTTAGTTACTCCTACTTTGGCTTTTTCTTCTAACTGGTCCGTATGTAAAGATCCTCTTGGAGGCTATCACCTTCCTGTAATTATAAATATTGAAAATAATGTAAATAGTGGTTCATTTAAAAACAATTGTAACATGCAACTGCCCATTTACCCTAACTTTAAAATGGTAGATTGGAAAATGTACACACAATATGTAGATTTAGACTTAACAAATTTTCAGCCATATGACTTTACTCCATTGGATGCATATACTAGGTTTTTGAAAGTTTTACATTCTGCAGTTGATAAATCTCTTCCATATTCTACATCTCAGTCCCCTACCAATTCTCCTTCAAATAGTTTTAGTCAGTTTAAGAAGAGACCCCCTCTTCCATGGTGGAATAAAAAATGTACAGAAGTAGTTCAAAATTCCAAATCTGCTTATCTTAAATTTAAAAACAACCCCTCAGATGAGACTTATATAGAGTTCAAAAGATTACAAGCTTTAAAAAAACTTACACTGAAAGTAGAGAGATCAAAAAGTTGGGTTGAATTGTGTAATTCCTTCAATCGATGTACTCCACTTTCACGTATCTGGAATTATATGCGAAGATTTAATAGAACATATTCTTGTAACAATAGTGATGATAGTTGGGTACATGATTTCCTAAAAAAATATACTCCAGACTATGTAAATAATAATATTAATTTTGCTGATAGTGATAATTCTACAAATAATTTTATAACCAATAAATTTAGCATACAGGAGTTGATTTCTGCTTTATACTCTAGAAAGGACAGTGCTTTTGGTCTGGATGGCGTTCCATACATTATGTTGAAAAAACTCAGTGAAAAAGGACTTCATATCCTCCTACAGATATTAAACAGTTTATGGTTGAATAATGACATACCTAATTCATGGAAATCAGATTGTTTGGTTCCTATTTTGAAACCCGATAAGTTAAGAACAGATCCAAATTCCTATCGTCCCATTGCTCTTACGTCTAGTGTTGGTAAAGTTTTTGAACAACTATTAAAACAAAGGTTAGAATTTTATTTAGAAAAAAATAACATTTTACCTGCAAATCAATTTGGATTCCGAAGGGGAACGTCGGCACGTGAAAGTAACGTGAAGTTTATGTCAAATATAACTGTCATCTTTATGGTCCAAGATTTGCTTCTGTTGGTACTTGTCCTTTCACCTTTATTTTTCATTATAAACATACGTCGCTTGAATATGATTCTTGGTTCAGAAGTCAAAAATCTTCAGTTTGCTGATGATTTGGTCATAAACGCATCTGGAAATAATTTAATTAGTGTTACAAATACTCTCAATAAATCTTTGGAAGGTTTACACAGGTATTTCTCTTACCTGAATCTTGAAGTAAATGCTTTAAAATCAAACTTGGTAGTTTTTGGTAATTCGAGCCTCTCTATTCCCTCTGTGCATTATAATGAAGTACCTATTCCTGTCTCTCGTGAAGTTAAGTTTTTAGGAGTAACATTTACTAATAATGTTTCTTGGAAAAAATATAGCGAACTAATTGCAACAAGAGCTAATAAAGCTTTCAATATTTTAAAAACACTGTGTAGTACATCATGGAGAGCTGATCCCAAAATATTACTGCTTTTATATAAATCTCTAATTCGCAGTCACTTCGAATATGGCTTTTTATGCTTTGCAAAAGATACCAAAATAGTAGATAGTTTGGATAAAATACAAAACAAATGCTTAAGACTTATTACTGGAGCCTTCAAAAGTACTCCTATTAATGTAATGCAAGTTGAGTGTAAACTACCTTCACTAAATATAAGATTTTCATATTTAAAAGAAAGATTTATTTTGAAACTTTACAGCAAAAATAACAATCATTTATTTGTAAACTTAAAACATTCCTCTTTATCACCCTCTTCTAATTCCCCATACATACTGTTGGGATTTTCGCAATATGTACAATATCTTGAATCTTTGCAAATTTATAGGTCATCCATTCTCCCCTGTTATCAGGGAGAATTTGATAGTAAATTTCCTGCAATGAGCATCATTATTGATCAGAAACTATCTTCCAAAGAAGATGTATATAGTACACTTTCAGAGTTTAGTGGTTATAGATTCGTGTATACAGACGGGTCCAAAACTGATTCTGCTGTCTCTTTCGCTATTTTTGATGGTCACCTAAATACAGGTACTGGTTATAAAATAAATACAAAATCAAGTATATTCACAGCTGAGGCTGTGGCTATTCTAGCTGCTTTGAAGCACATTAAACATAGAAATAATGGATCTAACAAGTGGGTCGTAGTTAGTGATAGCATGAGTGTTTTAGAAAATCTTAAGAATAACAAGTTTCAGGCTGACACGAATCATTATATTCATCTAATTAAAGAACTTTGGTTTAATTTATGTTCTGTACATAAAATTGAAGTATTATTCATATGGTTTCACCATATGATTCTTCCTTCACATGTTGGTGTATTAGGTAATGAGAAGGCAGATTTTTTGGCCAGAACTATTACAAATTCTTCGATCATTATTCCTGATTCTAGCAGTCGTCTTAATGTCTTAGTGCCATGTACAGATATAATCACCTTATTAAAGAATAGATCCATTCAGTTATGGAGGCGATATTGGAACCGATCTGTGCAAATTGAAAATAAAGGCCTATGGTATGCTACTTATAATGTTCCTATTGGATCAATACCCTGGTTTTGCAAAAGCAAATTTTATGCCAACAGGAAATTCTACTCCACTATTCTAAGGCTTCGTTTTGGTCATTGTCGTCTAAGCTATCATCTCTCTCGTCTAAACATGGTAACATCTCCTCTCTGTGAGCATTGTAACTCTCAAGAGGAACAGACTTTGTCTCACATATTCTTTGTTTGCACATCCTTTGGCATTCAGCGCCTTGTGCTAATGGATGAGCTAATTGAAATTTATGGTGAATCTGCATTAGTACCGCGCAACATTCAGACTCTTCTTGTAAATGGCTCCACATACGCAGCTATGTATAAATTTATTGTTACTACAGTAGGTCAAATTTAATTAATATTTTGTATGGTTTCTCTGTATGTAAATTGAAGCTATTAATTTAAAAAAAAATAAAAAAAATAAAAATATTAAAATATATTTAATATACACGTATATTATATAAGAACCCAAAAAAAAGAAAAAAATAAATAAATATATATATATAAATAAAAACTTAATAAATGGTAAATTTAAAAAAAAGAATATGAACAAGAATAAACTGATGACAAGGCAGCATGGTTAAAGAACCTTAGCCTGTTCCGAAAGGAGCAAATAAAAAAAAAAAAAAACATTAAGCTTATCTATTGACTAAATATGGACTAAATAAAATCACAGAATAGTTAATTCAGACGACAGAATAGTTAATATAAGTCACAGAATAGTTTATATGAACCACAGAATAATTAAGAATAACTATAAATCACAGTAATTTGTATAAAGTATTCATGGCTTCAATTTAAAATGACAAATTTCATGATCAATAATAACTATTTCAGACCAAACCACCAAAAAGGGTTCCTACCCGGAATTTCAGGATGTCTGGAACACAATTCTTTACTGGCGGAAAGTTTAAAAGATGCCAGATCAAATGAAAAGCAAATAACAGTTTGTTGGATAGACCTAGAAAACGCTTTTGGCTCAGTACAACACGAGCTTATGTTGTTTGCATTAAAATGGTATCACTTTCCGTCCATCATTTGGGAAATAATATCCTCTTATTATGGTAAATTAAAGTTTGTGATTAATACCAAAGATGGATACACGCAACCTTTAAATTATAATGTGGGTTTGTTCCAAGGTTGCTGTTTATCACCTATAGTTTTCAATATAGTAATAAATATTTTAATAGACAACATTTCCACACACGACAAGAAGTGGGGCTATCGGTTTAAGCTAAACGGTAAATATACGGAGTCTATCCTCGCATTCGCGGACGATTTGGCAATACTGACTCGTAACCCAAAGCAGTGCCAGGACCTACTGCGTAGAGTAGACGATTTCTGTACATGTACAGATGGAATGAGAGCAAAACCTAGCAAATGCTACTGTCTATGTCTGGGTAGGCGGGGTACCAGGTATACTTCATATGACCCAGGGCTTAGTATAGGCGGGGAAAACGTTTCAACTATATCTGAAACCGTGCCTTTTAAATTCCTCGGAAGAAAGATTCTGTTGTTTCTGTTGTCACAGAGGTTGCACTCCAGCTTTGGACGAATTAATTGATAGTTTCATTATCGATTTAAAAAAGGTAGACCAACAACCAATAAGTAATGTTAAAAAAGCTTGGATCTATGACAATTATTTAACCTCGCGTCTTAACTGGCCGTTTCTTATATATGATATAAACCAGAGCCTCCTCAAAAAACTAGATGCGAGTGTCATTAAGACACTGAAGTCGTGGCTAGGGCTAGCTCAGTCGGCCGACCCGTCGGCACTATATAGATCCGCGAATAATTTTGGAATGACGCTTAAGAAGCCATCAGAACTCTATAAACACCTAAGAGTAACTAAAATGCACGTCTTATCGGAATCTAAAGACGAAATAGTAAAAGTCCTTCCAAAAGATAAAAATGCATCGGAGCTCGAATCACGCCTCCAGTTCCATAAAAGATTCATGATAGGCTCGCAGACTGGTAGAGTAGGTCTAGGTAATATTCAGAGACAAACAGATAAAGAAATAACAAAATCTTTTCTTCAAGCAGACGAAAACAACAACTATAAGGTGCACGCAATGAACCTAGAAATGCAAAACGAATGGTTGACCCTAGGTGAATTTTGTATTCCCATAGCCTTAAAATGGCGTACCATAATATACGACTGGTCACCGGCCTTACTTAAATTTTACCTAAATGCATTCCAGTTGACCCTCCCCGACCAAAGCAATCTGGTCAGATGGGGAAAAGCCACAGATAAAACATGTAACTCATGTGGTGAAGCAACTGGTACGGCTAGGCACCTACTAGTGGGTTGTAAAACGCTATTAGACCGGGGTCATTACTCGCGCCGTCATGATAAGGTATTAGAAATCATACGTGAGGCTGTAAGTTTGGCGGTAGCTAGAGCGAAAAAAGGATTAACCACAAACCAAAGAAATGACATTGCGTTTGTAAAGGAAGGCTGCTCAAAGAAATCACCTCAAAAGCCATATTCAATTTTGATAGCTGCCGTTGACTGGACAATACTCGTAGACGCGTATGAGAAGCACTATAGGATACCGGAGGATGTCTGTGCCTCATCATCCAGACCCGACATATTCCTTTTTTCACGATCGCATAAGCGTGCAGTGCTTGTAGAACTCACAGTACCGTGGGAAACTAATATACCTAAAGACCACGCTATAAAGACAAACAAATACTTTGATTTGACTAACGAGTTAACCAAAAACGGCTACGTGGTTAAACTCTATGCCGTAGAAGTAGGAGCAAGGGGAATTCCAGCTAAATCCCTGTACAACTTACTTAAAGACCTCGGATTGCCAAGAGCTTCAGTAAGCTCTTTATTAAAACGTATATCAAAAGCGGCATTATTAGGATCTTACCAAATTTGGATAGGTAGGGGGGGGAACACTACTGACGGTGGAGGTGAGCGCTGATGCATCACAAGGTGGCCACCCTAAACCTACATCTGGGTCGCAAGTCCCAGTCGCCGTCATGGTGTTCCTCTCTGTACCACGCTATGGACCCGGCGACCGCACGGTGAATCCATGGAGTGCTGAGAATCGGATCTCTTATGAACATTATCTACCATTACCATCGCTAAGTAGAGGATCAGTTTCAACAAGCTGTTGCTTTCTTAAACCAGGTTCAGGTTCGTTAGTCAAAGTATTTTGGGTTGTTTCAGTCTATTCATCTGAAATTTCTTTAATTGATACATTTGATTCGTCGTCATCTTTGGATACATTACAGAACATCACAGAAAAGTTACTATAAATCACAGTTGCATAAAGCATTTTTTTTTTCATGTGCATATTTCTAAACAGTACTGTTGGGTACGACAGAAACGGGATAGATGGCCAAGAGGTATATGGCGGCCTAATGACTTTTATACCGCTGGTGCTTCTGTCGGGCGGCGAGTGGACTGTATGAAGATCTTGATGCTGGCGGGTGGACGAAGGTGCCGATGGGAGCGTGGATTCTGAAATGCTTGCGGCTTGATGAATGATGATCTGCAGAAGGGTACTTCAATTTCAAGGGTCTTTCCAGTGAAACAGCGATTTCTTACTTCTTGTTTATTAGAGGTGTTTTCTCTAGGGCTGCTGGTTCCGGACTGAATTCGGGACAGTTCTTCGTCACTACACCCCAGCTGGGGTGCGTGTAAACATGCTCGTAGGCGATGTGCCCCTACCATGTAGATTTCTTCGCCTCCCCTAAATAAGGGAGGGTCGTTGGCTCGGGTTATAGCCTCATTTCCGACGTGTGGGCCGGGACTCCCTCTTCACGCCGCTTCGGCGGACGCTCCAGCCAGGTGAGATGAACGGTTACCCGTTCAAGGCCCAGCTGGGAGCGTACCTGCGACAGAAGCGGCGGCTGGCCGGGATCCTGGCACCACTGGGTGTTATTCATCTTTGACCGTCTGCCTGCTCGCCCGCCCGCGCTGGCCACATAGCGCAGGTATCGCAAGGGAGTACCCGCGAATGTCGGCTGCGGAGGACGGACTCGCTGAGGGCAGACGATCGGGTTATGTACACAGTACAGGTGATAAAATAAAAAATATAAAATGTAAATATTGAGGTGAGGCCGCCCGCTCTGCGAACCGGCTAGGTATCGATTCGCAGAGCGCGGCGGGCCCGCAGCTGTTGCCGCGGCGGGACGTGCGCGCGCGCAGCGCGGCCGGCGCTCGGCGCGGCGGCCGTGCGTACACTGGCCTGCGATGCGGCGCGCTTGGAGGCGGGGCCGGCGGGGGCGCGCCAGACTGCGCGGCGCCACCGGCTCCACGGGACGCTATTGCTGTTGTTATAGTGTGCTACTGCGGTAGCACACAAGCGGCGCTTGAGGTTTACCCCGTAACAAATCCGCTAATCCTGGGAATTAGCGTCTTATTTGGGGGGTTGGAGTCACTTATGAGGTCGTAGGCCCGTCAGCGAGTAGGTCGCGGGGCAGCTTGTGGCGGTCAGGTGGGCGAGCGTGCCACGGCGCCAGTCCGCGGATGTGGCTCCACGCGGAAGTGTCGGCGCGTCGAACATCCGTCGGGTGAGCGACTTCACGAAGTCGTCCAGGCTCTCAACTCGCAGATCTCGCTGGATCACGTCGCCCCTCACGTAGCGAGGTGCGTTCACCACCTTCCTCAGGGTGGCTGACTGCTGCTGGCGGAGTAGGGCGCGGCTCGTCTCGCTCGTGAGGGCGAACCAAGCTGGCGCTGCGTACGTGAGCTGTGAGCGCACGTACAGCTTATAGATGTTGAGCTTCACGCGGGGGGGGAGATTCGAGGAGAGCGCTGGACGTAGTAGCGCGCGGGTAACGCGCGCCTTCGCGACCACACTGCTGACGTGCCTCTTCATGGAGAGCCGCCGATCCAGTGTGACGCCCAGATACGTCACGGACGGCTTCCACGGTATGGGCTCCATGTGGAGGAGGAGGGGCGGTGGGAGCTTCCTCTTGGTGGAGATGGTTATCGCCTGTGTCTTCCCCACGTTCACCGACAGTCGCCATTTTGATAGCCACTGGGGCAGGAGGTCGAGGCTTTTTTGTATTTTTGACGCGGCGTGTTTGGCGTTGAGGCTGGTCGCGGTGTACGCCGCGTCATCGGCATATAGGGCGAGTAGCGTGCCTTCTGCTACTGGGATGTCGTCGGTGTAACATGAGTACAACACAGGCGATAAGCAGCTGCCTTGCGGTACACCTGCAAGGATAGGGTGCAGCTGGGAGGTGGCGTCTTCCACCGCCACTCTGAAGGTCCGGTTTTCCAGGAACGTGGAGACCACCTTAACGATCCGGCGGGGCACCTGGGATGTGGAGAGCTTGTACAGCAGACCGGCATGCCATACACGGTCAAAGGCTTTTTCTATGTCGAGGAATACTGCTACGGCGTGTTCGCGCTTGTTGCGCGCTGCGGTAATCCCGTGCAGTACCCTCGACAGTTGGAGCGTCGTGGAGTGGTCAGACCTGAACCCGAACTGTTCCGGTCTGGGTGTCACGTGCGGTGTGAGGTGCCTTAATAGCAGCTGCTCGAACACCTTCGAAATTGTCGGCAACAAGGTGATGGGCCGATAGCTTTCGGGCTTCAATATGTTTTTGCCCGGTTTGGGCAGCATAACCACTCTCCCCTCCTTCCAGATGTTTGGGAAGGTCCCGGTGCGCACGATGCCGGTAAATAACCGGGCAAGCGACTCGAAGTAGCATCTCAGGTGTTCGTCAACAGCTGCTAAATGGTCATGCTCGTCAGACGGGTTCGGCGTGAACTGACGCTCCAGATGGCGGGCCAGTATGCCCGCCCGGTCTGCTGCCTGGTATCTGGGTGCCCCGTCCTCGTGTAGGAGAGGGCGCACCGGAGCTGGGGTGTTCGTGAGCCGTCGACACAACTTGTGTATCGACGGCCAATCGTCCCTTATATGATCTATATGATCCTCCCAGCTCTCGGCTTGGTACGTGTGGATCTCGGCCTTCACTCTCCCTCCGAGCCGGTTGAGCTCCGCCTTCATCGTAGGGCAGCGGGTCCTTTGCCACTGCCTCCGTAGGCGTTTCTTAGCGGCCATCAAATTTAAAATATGAGCCGGCAGTCGCGGAGGTCGCTCCTGGGTGCGTGGGGATGTACGTGCCGCTTCGAGGGCGCCCCGGATACACGCGGTTAGACCCGCTGCTAGCTCATCGACGTCGGCTGGGGAGCTGATAGGCCGGGTGGGCGTGGTGGTCTCCAGCGTTCCTGAAAAGAGGGTCCAGTCCGGTTGGGGACGTGGCGCTGGAGGGGCGATCTGGGTAGGCTGCTGGTCCAGGGTAACTACAACAGGCCTGTGATCCGATCCCAGCTGCTCGACTAGGACCTGTTGTGTGATCTGGCTATCCAGACGGTCGTTGTAGACTATGATGTCTAGCACGTCGGGGTCTATAAGCGGGGTATCCGGGTACCGGGTTGGCACCTCCGGTCCCCCGACGTGATAGCCCCGGGTTTCGGCGTCTGCGTGTAGACGTACACCAGCCGAGTTTGTGACGGCGGAGTTCCACGCTGGGTGTTTGCTGTTTAGGTCCCCCGCTATAAGTACAGTGGCGGAGGCGGTGAGCAGGCCGTGGAGGTCTGCAACATCAAGATTTTGGCCGGGTGGCCTGTAGGCTGCATATATTCTTGTGTGGGCTCCACCCATGTGCAGCTCCACACCCAGCGTGTAAACTGTGTTGAAGTGTAAGATGGGAATCGGCTGGTGTACGATCCTCCGGCGGATCAGAATAGCCAGACCACGGAAGCTAATGGGCCTCCCAGATTGTTCGGAGCGTTCGTCCCTCCTATAAACGAGGAATCCCGGGAAATTAATTTTTTCTGCAGGTCCCAGGAGCGTCTCGCTTATGAGCGCCACGTCTATCCTGTGTGCCTGCAGTAGAGGGCGGAGGAGTGCGACCTTACCGCGAAGGCCGCGAGCATTCCAGTGGAGTACTCTCAACCCGTATCTATCCATTGGAATGTTTAAGCATGTCTATTACGCCAGCGAGTGCTATCTGCACTACGTCGGTGGCGTCCTCTCCTTTCTGGAGGGCAGAGACTATCTTTAACAAGATGTTAACCGCGGCCTCCAAAATGGGGTTTTTCCCCGTGCCCGCCGGCTTGGCGGACGTTGCCGGCTTAGCCTGGGGGTCCACTTCTTGCGTTTGGGCCTTCGCCCTTCTTCCCCGGGAAACGGGGGCGGCGACCGGTTGAGGGACGGGTTTCGCCTCTCTGGTAGGGTCGCTACTAGGCTTCGCAATGCCTAGCGCCTCTTGAGGACGGGGCCCTTTCCGGCCCCGTTTGCGCTTTCTTCGTCCTCTGCCGGAAGAGGTGGTTCCGCGCGCCGTGGGTTCGTTCGCTGCCGCCATCAGCGATGCACCCTGAGACTTTTCGCCGGTGGGCTGGGCTTTTACGGGAGCCGGTCGTGACTCGCTCGTCGCGGCGACCATGCCCGCTCTCTTGTTTCGAGCTTCCTTCTTAAAGATGGGGCAATTTTGATGATTAGCGGGGTGCTAGTTCGCGCACGTGGCCGGTTCTTCACGCGGGCGCGGGCACTCTTTGGCCAGGTGGCCGCCTCCGCACCGCACGCAGGCCATCGGTCTGTGGCACTGGTGTGATGAGTGGCGGAATTTTTGGCACCGATGGCACTGCGCGGGTCTTCGTTTGCCCCGCCAGGCCTCAATTTTCACTCCCGGG
The DNA here is from genome assembly GCA_946251805.1 of Cybosia mesomella. NCBI lineage: Eukaryota > Metazoa > Arthropoda > Insecta > Lepidoptera > Erebidae > Cybosia > Cybosia mesomella. The sequence goes on from OX276390.1 coordinate 28,023,308, forward strand.
ATACCGAGCATCTCGGTGATCTCGTAGATCCCGGGAGCGGTCGTGGGAGTCCGCTTCAGTATAGCGAGGAGGATGCACCCCGGTCGCCCGCTTCTCGCCTGTATGTTACGAACATACTCCGGCTCGAAGCCCAGCTCACGAAGCTCGTCTTCCACCTCTTCCGGCGTCGCGTTGCTCGGCAGTCCCCTTATGGCGACCTTCAAGCTTCTCTCCGCAGGGGGGGAGTAAGAGAACCAGGCGATGTTCTCGACCTTCTCTAACTCCACTAGGTATCGTTGGACGATACGGTACTCGTCCTCTCCCTGCGGAGAGAAACGGATACCCTTCCCGAAGGGTCGCGCACTGGCTGCCCTCCCTAGCTTCTCCTTGAGCTTACGCATATGGTAAGCCCAATCCGGGAGAAATTCCACTATTAGTGGTGGGTAGCGCGGTTTGGGCGCGCTGATCGGTGGGGCCGGGTCCGCTAGGGATCCGGGCGCCTGCTCCGAGGTGGTGGGGGCTGCCGGCGTACGCGCTGTCGTCGTGACCCTCGACGCACTCGTACTTGCCTGCGCATAGGTAACCGCGACGGGGGGCGCGTCGGTGTCGCGCCGGTTTAGACGCGGATCGCGCTGCGGCTGCGGCGGCCGTTGCGGCGCGGTCGCGCAGTGCCGCTTCTCGTTTTCCCTGTCTTTCCCGTCGGGGCTCCTAGGTTTCTTAGCCCCCCGCTGTTGTTGCGGTAGGGACTCGTAAGATTGTGTTCTTAGTAGGGCCGTCTGATTTTTGGCGAAGAGGTGTACGGCCTCTTGCTGGCGAGTCCTTGGGGACGGAGTGATCCCGCGGCTCTCGCTCTTGTTCCCCGTGGGGGGAGGGTGTGTGGCCGACTCCGCCGAAGAGAACTCGGCGTCCGATGCTAGGTACGAGTGCATCGAGGGGGTCGGCGAAAACAAAGCGTCCTGGGCTTCCCGATCATTGGGGCCCTTCTTGCGGCCGGGCGTGCAGCCGGGCGTGCGCGGCGCGGAAGCACTGCTCGACGCCGGCGTGGGCGGAGTGTCGCGGTGCGCCGCGCGGGGCGCGGAGGGGGGCGCGGGCGGGCGTGGGGCGGGCGCGCGCGACGAGCTCGCGGGCGCGGGCGCAGGCGCCGGGGCCGCGCGGGGCTCGCGCGCCCGCCCCGCCGGAGTGCGGGCGGGCGCGGGCTCGCGGGGGCGCCGACCTCCATCGGCTCAACCGCGGAGGGAGCCGGTGGCTGGTTACGCCGATGGGTATGGTCACCTGATGATGATGGTGGCCGAGGTATCGGTGCATGTTGGGGTGGTGCGGTGGAGGTACCGCGGGACCCTGCAAAAGGCGCATAGGGTGGGCTGGGTGACCTCAGGATCGGCATACTGAGGCTCGGCGGGTACTGCGGCTGCGCCGGTCTTGTCACTGGTGCTGGTGCTCTGCTACCGACGTGACTTTGCGAGCCCTGATAAGGGCTTTTTGGACTTTTATAGCTGCTTCTGGAGCCCTTAGAAGGGCTGTATTCGGAGGACATGGCTGTGGTCGGTCCTGCTGCGACTGCTCAGAAAGGCTCTTCTGGGCGTCTGGTTCGCCCGCGGCGGTATTCCGCGCTCGGTGCGCACGGATACGTCAAAAGTTGACGTCTCCGCGAGCACCGAGGCGTAAATACTAGTGCGGGTAGATGCAGTCCGTGCGGCTCGGTGATATTTTGAAGTGCGGGTAGCTGCAAAATTCTCCGTTGGCCCGAAGCGATCCTGAATTCGGGAGGAAAAATGACCGGTTTATATAGGGTACTCTGACCAATCAGAGCCCTTTGGATTCTACCTACAAACTGCTTTAGCCAATCAGCGGCTTTGTTTACATTGCCTATTTTATTTTTCCTCACGGATTCTATATTTTACAATTTTATCTTATAGATAATACCTTATATTTACTTAATAACATAAATTTAATAATAAAAACATTAGTTTAGACCTTAAAACTATAAAAATAGCTATCGGCTCTCGTTATGGTAAAGTTCTACAGTAGCTAAGTTGGCGCCGCCAAGCGGAAATGATTGGAGACTCATTTGGGACTTTTATTCACTTAAATCTAATTACAAAACTTATTACATAACCTTATGAACTATTTACAAATTGCAAGTATTGGTGTCGTCGCTAATAAGTACTTAAAGTAAAGTAAACAGTAGTCTCGCTAAGTAGAGGATCATTTTCAACAAACTGTTGTTTTCTTAAACCAGAAGTGGATGTTTCGTCTGTTAAATTATTCTAGGTTAGTTCAGTGTCTTCATCTGAAATGTTTCAATGGATAGCTCTGATTCGTAGTAGTCGATAGTATATTCGTAATTACCAACTTGCGCATCCAGTCGATCCCAGCTACCTTTTTCAGGTCGTCCGTCCATCTTGCTGGGGGACGTCCTATTTCCGTTTACCGATTCGTGGTCTCCACTTTAGGTCAATGTCTACGTTTCGGCACCGTAAGCCATGACAGGTAGGACGTACTGGTCGAACACCTTTATTTTTAGGCATTGCGGTAAATGGGGGGAGAAAACCCGACGTAGTTTGCCAAATGCTGCCCAACCTAATTGGACCCTTTTGGTGACTTCTTTCTTTAAGTTGTTTCTACAGAGCTGGATAACCTGCCCAAGGTAGACATACTGTTGAACAAATTCGAGTATCGGCCCTTCGACCGCAATCGGTCTCGGTGTGACATGTTCGTTGAACATAACCTTGGTTTTTTCAGTCAGATGTTCACGCATAGAGCGACGCGTCGAGAGGCTCCATTTAGGCTGTGCAGCATCCCGCCCAGTTGCTTCAGCTATGCGGGACTATGACGATGAAGTCGGCGAACCGAAGATGCGATATTTACCTTTTTTTTTTTTTTTTTATCGTGCGGAAATCCCTTCGGATACCCCCCCGCCGGCCAGCGGGGGCGGTTATGTCGGGCTTACACCGACTAAAACCGCACGCCGTCTCGGGTCTTCAGACGCCGGGGTGTAAGGTTACCCATAGAGCATATCCCTCGCACCCCGGCTGACCCTGGGCCATCTCACCACTAACAGCATCGCTCATCCTGTCTCCTCTGAAAGCAGAGGAGTACGGAGAGCGATGTGTTCCCGCCACGTTGGGTATTGGCCGACGATCAATGCCAACCCTATGAAGGGGTGAAGGGGAAGCCATTGACCGCCGCCCAGGGTGTACCGGCCGCTCCGATTCCGTTCCCCCTGGACTGCAGCGGGATCGGAATCGGAGCGACACTCGAGGAGGTTACCCAACACACACCCCAGATGCGATATGTACCTACTCGCCGTTTAAATTTATATTCCGCCCAGTCTGATTCAGAGTCTTGAAGACGTCCTCCAGCGCGTTGGTGAATAGCTTGGGGGATATAACATCCTCCTGTCTCACTCCACGCTGTAGGCTTATGGGGTTCGTCTCCTGGTCTTGGAGCTGGACGGACATAGTGGCGGTCTCATATAGGCATCTTAGCACTTCGATGTCAACACGACACCGCTGCAGAGCATCCAGAACTGCCCAGGTCTCGATGGAGTCGAAGGCTTTCTTGTAGTCCACAAAAGCATTGTTACATATTAGTTAGTATGTTGTAGTTATATTACAGCACCATTGAGTACCTAGTCGTACGCCGTGCTTTTGGGTCCTAATAATTATTGAAACAAGCGGCGATAGCCCAGTGGTGTACGTAACGGGCTGCCGAGACGAGGTCTCGAGTTCGATCCCCAGTCGCCCCGGACAGACACCTCTGACTTTTCGTAGTTATGTGTGTATTAAAAATGTTGATTATCGCTCGCTTAGTAATGTGCCTGGTAGATGGCAATAGGCTCGCCCCCTATTACATGGGGACCCTAACATAACTGGTGAATCGTGGGTGTGCAATACACCTCTGCCTACTCCTTCGGGGATACAGGCGTGAGGTTATGTTATGTAATGTAATTACTGAAAAAGGGTAGTTGAAGTGTCAAAACCTATTTTAAAAGCTCTTGTATATTTTTAAATTAAAAAATACAGAATTTACCTTTAAATGTCAAATTACAGTTAAAAGCCTTCTATATCCTCTAGTGCACCCTCTCACTTATAAACATCTCCTGGATTGCTACTTCACTGCACTTAATTCTTCATACACAAAATGGATCTATATACCAACTTATTTAACTGCATGGAGGAGTTATCAGCAACATTCACTGAGCGCATGGCCCAATATGAAGAGGATCTGAGGATCGCTGGTGGTGAGTCAACAATTCATAAATCTGTAGCCAGTATTTCCCGGGACTTCACAGAGTTTAAAGGCCTCATATGGAGAACACTGGGTACACTGAAGTCCCAGATGGAGCTACTAGTGAAGGGCTTGGATCGGCATGAGATGGCTTCCCGAGCGAAAGTTCTGCTGCTACATGGTCTTTCTGAGGATGATAGTTCTGATCTTGTGGGCAGTGTTATTAACCCTTAACTTGGCAGCGGAAAAAGTAATCGATTATCTTTTTCTATCTTGGTTTATTTAGCTTCTAAGTGATAATTATACATGGAAAAAATAAAATAAAAAAATATTTATTTATATTTTTGGATTTATGACGTGTATCTTATAATATACATTGCCAAGAGTTCCATATTTTAGTAGAAAATAATCGTGTATCTTTAAAGATACATTGCCTGCTGGTAAGAGAAAAAAAACAGTGTTTTGGTAAGGAAAATAAATTATATTATCTTAAGTCACAGCCATTAGTTAAAAATTACTTGTAATAATAACGCTTCTTAAGATTACATCACATATTGAGATCATACAAGAAACGATTTGAGAATCCAATGTTTTCATACTCTATAAAACTCTATAAAAAATTAAACGAAACATAAATGTACCTTTTAACATTGCACGTATAAAAAAATGCTCTTCTAAAACAACATTACCAAGAAATAAACATGTGTTCTCTAACATTGTACTTTAAAAAATCTAACACTTATACATATTGAAAGCAATAAATGTAGGAATCTAAGATGTAGTATGATACTCATAAAAACAATTCAGTCAAGCACAGTCTTACATTGCATTTACTGCACAAAAATTTGGTCTGCCCTTTGATGCATTTTTTACAGCGGCCTTTTGTTGTAAATGTTGGCAAATGACCAACATGGTCGTAACGACTGTCAACTTGACATCCAGGAGTCAGAAATCTCTTATGGCTTCTCTTGACTTGACTTAACTTTGAAGTTATTTTTATCGCCCTTTGTAACGTGATAAGACTTTTGCTTATGGCACATCTAAATTCTTTAAGTCTCATTGGCTTAGAATCTTTGGTCTCTCTTCTGTAAACCAGCCAAGCGTTGTTAACGCAAATGTCAAGGACCTGGGAGAAGAGTGGCAAGTACCATCTATGTGACTTCATCTCCATGCGGTACAAGGCAATGAGCATGTCGGCGAGATCAACACCTCCCATGCGCGAGTTATAATGCCGAATCATGTTAGGACAAGTTACTTGTTGTCTGGACTTAGTCGTCTTATTATATCGTAAAATCGGTTGAGTCGGATAAGCATCCACGTAGGTACTTGCTGCGGTGACGCACTTGTTGTCGAACCATTTCACAACAACGATCTTGCTTTCGTTCGAGACAACTTGAGCAAAAGCGCCACGGCCCCTCTTCTTCAAAATTTTGTCAGTGGGTAACTTTTTGTTTGCTTCACGTAGGCGATTCGACCTTATAGTGCCTAAACTGAAAATCCCGTACCTACTCATTCCTCAAGTGGTCGAGCAACTCTAGTGAAGTGAAGAAGTTGTCGAAGTAAAGTACTTTAAAGGCAGGCTGTTGAATCGTTTGTGATAGTGCTATAACAACTTTTGCTCCTAAACCCATGCATTCTTCTTTATCAGTAAATATATGGTGACGAAAGGTATCTTCCCCTCCGTAAATCAAAAAATCATACACGAATCCGGTCATTCCTGCTCGCACAAATATTTTATACCCCCACTTCCGAGGTTTGCTTTTTATGTATTGTTTCCGTGAGCCTGCTCTGGTCCCTTTGTATGGAACTATCATTTCATCAATGCTGAAATGGTTTTCCTCTTCGACTTTCAAGCAATTAAGACGAACTCTTTCAAGGAATGGCCGGATTTTATAGTACCGATCTCTATCCTCCCTTAAATTATCTGCAAAATGCAGAAATCTTCGGATTTGTTGAAACCGTTTTAGGCTCATTACATCCGCTACTTTGTCAAACCTGAGAAAAAACGACCAATAGTCGGTGTAAGCTGGCATATCAACGACACCCATAAGAAGGTTGATGGCAATGAAATCTTTTATATCGTCGGTTGTTACATTCAGCGAAGTGCCCTTTAATTGAACATGATACAGATTCGTTTGGTCCACCAATAATTCTAGTATATCGTCAGAAAAGAACATGCGAAAATATTCTGAAGGTGACTTGGTATCAAAAGGTTTACTAAATGTTTTTTCTTCGATATTTGCAGTGCCACAAAAATGTTGAGTAGTCCATTTCACATCAATCTTCTTTTGTTTCGATGGTTTTTTTTTAGGCGCCGTAGTTTTGTTCTTCTTGGACCGTGTTGCATTAGACGGTGAAGGAGCCACATAATTAAACGGGGTCACGGCAGCAGCAAATGGTGAATATGGATGTATGGCAGAAGTGGCCGAATTACGTTGTACCTGCAGATTTTCCGGAGTTGCAGTGTTGGGCTGAATCAACGGAGTCAGGGGTGAGTACAATGGAGCCAGAGGACTTTCTTCAGAACAAGACGTAGTTATGGATGTAACTTGGACGGCTATTTGGTTTGCATCTTTAATTTCGTTATTTGGGCTATCACTGTCTGAAAGTAAATGCAAATTTTCCAAAGACGAAGCTATAGACGGTGCTGACGAGCTGTTGGAATCATTTATACACCTGGGTAGATTCAGTTCATCTTCAGAGGAATCAGTCTTTTCTAGATCTGAGTCTGCTCCTGGCTTAGGTACTAATGCTAAAATTCGCTGAGATCTTGTGATTGGCTGCAAACGTGAAATAATTGCACATTAAAACAACGAAATAAAAACAATTTTTATTTAAACATGATTTTTATTTCAAACTAGCTGACCCGGCAGACTTCGTACTGCCTCAATCGATAACATCTTCCATATTTATTCACCCTTTAAACCTTCTCTGGACCTCCACAAATAATTCAAGACCAAAATTAGCCAAATCGGTCCAGCCGTTCTCAAGTTTTAGCGAGACTAACGAACAGCAATTCATTTTTATATATAAAGATTTTAAAACAGAAAAACTATTTAACACATTTTGTCAAATCCTTGGCAATGTTGACAATAATGTACACGACTAACCGCAAGTAATAATATATGTAATCTGGCAATGTATCCTAAAATGCACACGACCAAATTAACGTTACTATATGCATAACCTGGCAATGTGCATTTATAGATACACCAAGAAAAACGCTAACGATTGTCGAACAAAATAAGTTTTTTTCTGTCAAATTGAAATTAAAACCGTAAGTTCAAGTACTGAACTATAAGATGAAGTTACTAGCTTAGGGCCAAACCAGTAAATAAAGGAATTATTGCATGTTATTACCTTGAGTCTCGTAATCGCACGCGAACGGTCCACCACCTTGCGAGCTTTCTAGTATATATCAAAGAGAATATAAGCACTACGTTTAGTATATATTTAATAATCTATGTTGCGAGCTACTGGCGAATAGTGTTGCCAGAATGCTAAAATATATTTTTTGGTAGAAAGTTTAGACGTTATACTACCATTTCTAACAAAAGAGACAGTTGAAAACGAGCGATACTACTCGCAATATTTTTTTTTACAAAATGTGCATTATTAGATACCTACGCTGCCAAGTTAAGGGTTAAGGTGTTTGTGGACAAAATGAAGATCACCAATTTCTCATCTAAGGATGTAGCGGTCTGTCATCGGTTGGGGAGTAACACAAGTAAACCTCGCCCACTGTTGGTGCGGTTTGAACATCGTGGAATTCGTAGCGAGATATGGCAAAACAAGACAAAGTTGAAAGGCACAGGTCTAACGATATCAGAGTTCCTCACAAAGCCCCGACACGAGGTGTTCGTATGTGCTAGGAGGCACTTTGGTGTGAGGCGATGTTGGACGGCTGATGGCAAGATCATTGTTCAGGTCTCGGATAATTCTCGGCATAGAATCGAGTCGGCGGGTGAGCTGCAGCAACTTATGCGACAATTCCCTGTAGCCGAATCGTCAGATGCTACATCCAATGCAGTGAGCATGGCTACGGATCGAAGACCACGCAGGTTGTTGAAGTGACGTGTTCGATAAAGCGTTGTTTTTTTTTGTCTATGTCTTTTTTATGATAAATTGTTTTTGTCGGTCAGTTTCACTTCTAACCTCAACTTGTTTGAAAATAATTTAACTTTGACGTATTGTATCTCTCGTTCGGAAACGCTATGAATGCATGGTTGGATATTAGTCTTTTCACCCACATTGTGCAACCAGCGAGTGCATAGAGGATTGGAAGAAAAAATATTATTGGAGTTTATATTTGAATAAAAACTTTTTATTTATTTTAATTTAATTATATAGTACTATATTTATTTATTTATGTTGATAGATTCGGATGAAGAGAGTTTTGTATCGTGTTCTTCTTCTGCTGCGTCTAGTGATAGTTTTACTAGTGTGTCCAGTGATGACGATTCTGTACAGCTCGGTGACAAACTATTCTCAATTTTTTCAGCCTTTCCTCTTTTTTCAATGTTGTCCACATTAATGCTCAAAGCATTCCTGCGCATTATTCTGGCCTTCTATCTTCTTTTGATTCCGAGTACGTTCATGCGGTATTAGTTTCTGAGACTTTTCTTAAGCCGGCACTTCCTTCTTCCCAGTTTTCTCTCCCCGGGTATAAGCTTTTGCGTGTTGACAGAACGGGTAAGGCATGTGGGGGGGTTGCTGTGTATCTTCGTGGAGATATTTCTTATAAGGTTGTTGACCAGTCTCAGGTGTATACTCAAACTTTGTAGAATATATTTTTATTGAGATTAATTTTAAGCATACTCAAACACTACTGGGTGTTTTTTACAGCCCTTCAAGTAGTATTAATTATTTCTCCTCTTTTGAAACGCTACTTGAAAATTTTTCGTTTAAGTATGAGCATAGAATTATCCTCGGGGACTTCAACACCTGTCTTCTTAGGGGTGACTCACGCAACCGTGAACTCTACTCTATTGTCTCTTCTGTCAACATGCAAATTCTACCCTTAAATGCGACACATAAAGCCCCTAATTGTAGGCCGTCGCTACTTGACCTTATTTTAGTATTTAACTCTCATAAAGTGGCTTCTCATGGACAGCTGTCAGCTCCGTTCTCCCACCACGACCTTCTATATCTCTCCTATAAACTTCGTCCTCCGAAACGCAAGAGTAAATTTTTATTTCTTCGTAGTTTCAAAAACATTGATCTGGAGCGTTTGAGAGACGACGTGGATGATGTTGTTTGGTCTTCTCTTTATAATTGTGATGACCTGGATGGGAAGGTGTCTATTTTTACCAGAACATTGTTGAAAATCTATGATGTACATGCCCCTCTTAAAAAAGTAAGAGTTAGACATCTTCCAGCACCGTGGCTTTCTCCATCCATCAAAGCTCTCATGTCGAGGCGAGATAAGGCCAAACGTAGATATAGTAAGTGCCCGTCTGATGAAAACTGGGCCCTATACAAGAAACTACGAAATCACTGCAATCGTATGTGTAGGGATGCGAGACGAAGCCACATTCACGAGTCCATTCAGAATCTTAACACTTCTCAACTATGGCTATTTCTGAAATCTTTAGGTATTGGGAAGATCGTAAATGATAACCCTACTGAGATGGACCTCAATACATTTAATACTCATTTCTCAACTTCTCCCACTACCATTCCAAGTGATGTCAAATCTTCGACACTAAACAATCTCTCTTCTCTTCCACTGCCGTTAAATAATACTTTTTCATTACACCCGGTTGCGGAGGCAGATGTTAAGAGACATTTACAATCTATTTCTTCTAAAGCAGTAGGTGATGATGGTCTTCAACTTCAAATGCTTCTTCCCATCCTGAATCATATCATTTCTATCTTTACCCACATTATCAACTACTCATTATTCTCTAACTTCTTTCCTTCATCGTGGAAGAGGGCCTTTGTCTTGCCTCTGCCCAAAATACCCAACCCTACCATGCTTACCCACTTCCGACCTATCTCAATTCTTCCTATCATGTCTAAGGTTCTCGAAAGTGTTGTCTACGATCAACTATCTAGATACCTCTCATCTAATAGCCTGCTAAGTCCATTCCAATCTGGCTTTCGCCGTGGTCATAGTACTGTAACAGCTCTAGTCAAAATAACTGATGACATAAGGATGGCCATGGAGAATAAGCAACGCACAGTTTTGGTCTTATTGGACTTTAGCAGTGCCTTCAATTCTGTTGATTTTGACATCCTTCTGGGAATCTTAACATCTCTTAATGTTTCTGCTTCTGCAACTGCATGGTTCAAGTCGTTTTGAGTATCTCGTACCTCGGGGCAAACCCTGTCGTCTTTCCTCCTCCCTTCTACTTCATACTCCTGCACACAGCTCCAGGGACGCTCGCAATCTGTTCGTATCAATGAGGACTCTTCCGATTGGTGCGACTTGGGGGCGGGCGTGCCTCAGGGTGGCGTTCTTTCTCCTCTTCTGTTTTCCGTTTTTATAAATGCCATTACTAAGGTACTTACTTCACACTATCATCTCTATGCAGACGATTTGCAGTTATATCGACACTTTGGAGCCAATGAATTGCCGGGGGCCGTGGTCGCCATCAACAGTGACCTAGCGAACATTAACTCTTGGGCCAAATCTTTTGGATTATTAGTAAATCCACATAAATCACAAGCGATCATTATTGGTGGTAGATATATGCTTGGCCTTCTCGATCACAATTCCATACCTCCAATAATTTATGACTCTGTGGCCATCAACTATTCGAAGAGTGCTAAAAACTTGGCCGTGTTCATCGACTGTAATCTCTCTTGGGATGTTCACATTGCAGATGTGAGCCGGAAGGTATACTACTCGATCTCTCAAACGTCTTCAGAAGTTCCTTCCTCTTCAAACTAAAGTTACTCTTGCACAATGTCTTCTTCTCCCACTATTAGACTACGCTGATGTCTGTTTTCTCGATGCTTCGGAGGACCTCCTAAACAAACTCGAACGCTTGCAGAATTTGGGAATTCGGTTTGTATTCGGTCTACGAAAATTCGATCATGTTTCTGAATTTCGGAAAAGACTGAACTGGCTCCCTATTCGGCAGCGTCGTAATACTCATATCTTATCTCTTCTCTATACTATCCTTCACAACTCTTATTCTCCAAATTATCTGCGGGAACGTTTTGAGTATCTCGTACCTCGGGGCAAACCCTGTCGTCTTTCCTCCTCCCTTCTACTTCATACTCCTGCACACAGCTCCAGCTGTTATGATGGGTCATTCACTGTACGGGCTGTTCGACTATGGAACTCACTACCGCACCATATTCGAGACAGTAGCAGTCTGGACATCTTCAAAAGAAGAACTAAAGAACATTTCCTCTCACAATGTTAAAGTATTTATGTATGTATATAAGGTATTTATATATAACTATATAAGTATAACTAAGTATAACTATGTATAAAATATAAATGTATGGATGTAGGTATATTATTTTATTTTACAAATAGTAGGTATATTATATTTACTTTTTGGATGTATAATTTATGTAAGTCTATTGATTTATTTTTGCCATCTTTCGTTTATGTATACATTTTTTATTTGTACACTTTGCTTCCCTCTGTTATTTTCTTTTTTCTACCTCTACTGCTCAAAGGTTTGCTGGTAGAGAACTCTTTTAGAGTTAAGCTCGCCTTTGTACATAATTTATTTTAACTGTAAAACATTTATATCTTTTTCATTTTTTGTGTACAATAAAGAATTAAGAAAAATCCTTTTAAAAACAAGCTTTTATTCAATTGTCATCCAAACTAAATTATGCAAAATTTCAACTCAATCAAAGGCCAACAAATGCTCGAAAAAAGGTTTGCAAATGACGGACAACTTACATATGAACAGTGCAAGTTAAATAAAAGCTTGTAAAAATCAGGAAGACAGTATAATACCATATATACTTACGGGTCAGAATCACGCTCAAGGCAGCGAACGCACTCATCATATCAGCCGTAGGAAGTCCACTGCTGAACATAGGCCTCCCCTATTGACTTCCATTTTGACCTGTCTGTAGCGGCCTGCATCCATCGAGTCCCTGCGCTCTTTACCAGGTCGTCTGTCCACCTCAGGCCGCTCAAATTCAGGTAACTTTTGACAGCGGCTTCAAAATGTAACCGTTGCGTAAAAGTTAACTTGAAAATGCGCGGCCAAAAATATATAAACTGCCTAATCATATGTATCTAGCCCTGTATGTATGTATATGTTTATAACCCATTCTAAACAATAAAATGCTTTTAATGTCTCGGTTCAAATAAAATATACGCTAATTCATTCAACAAAAACAGTTACAAATACAGCATCTAGTGTTGGGATCGAACGTATTCACTGAGAATGATTGAATTATACTTGTTTGCATTAACTTCGACTATTTATTGCCTTGCGTTTGTAGTTAAGGATTATTGTATCAACTTTTAATGAAAATCATCAAAATGTTAAAGTTGTGTTGTTTAGATTAAAAGTTGTCACTATATTATGTAAAAACAACAATTAAAATAGGTACTTCAATATGGGGGTGCTTGGTTGGGGACCTCCACGCGGTGCACCCTGGGCAACGGAGACGGCAGCGCCTCTCTCCTAGGGTGGGAGAGACGCTGCCGCCTACGGCCAACTCCGACCGAGGCGGGGACGGCCCTGTTGAGGGCTGTTGGGAAGCTTTCCACGTGTCCCTCTGATTAGCAGATGGCACAGTGGAGAGCAAGTAAGTGGGCCATCTCGAAACCGGAAATGGCCCGGGGTCAGTCGGGGTGCGAGAGATATGCTCTATGGGTAACCTTACACCCCGGCGTCTTAAGACCCGAGACGGCGTGCGGTTTTAGTCGGTGCAAGCCCGCCATACCCCGACCCCCTCGTGCAGTGCAATGGGGTCAGCTGGCCCTGAAAAGGGCCGGTTGGTCAGACTCTTGGCCGTTGACGTTGACGCCAGCTACTCCAGAGGAGCAATCAATAATGCGTCATCGCCCACGTTGCCCAGGGTGTACCAAACTTGGAGGTGATCCAACCAGTCGCACCCCGAGCACAAATACCTTTTTTTTTTTTTTTTATCGTGCGGAAATCCCTTCGGATACCCCCCCGCCGGCCAGCGGGGGCGGTTATGTCGGGCTTGCACCGACTAAAACCGCACGCCGTCTCGGGTCTTCAGACGCCGGGGTGTAAGGTTACCCATAGAGCATATCCCTCGCACCCCGGCTGACCCTGGGCCATCTCACCACTAACAGCATCGCTCATCCTGTCTCCTCTGAAAGCAGAGGAGTACGGAGAGCGATGTGTTCCCGCCACGTTGGGTATTGGCCGACGATCAATGCCAACCCTATGAAGGGGTGAAGGGGAAGCCATTGACCGCCGCCCAGGGTGTACCGGCCGCTCCGATTCCGTTCCCCCCGGACTGCAGCGGGATCGGAATCGGAGCGACACTCGAGGAGGTTACCCAACACACACCCCCGAGCACAAATACCTTTTCTTTTTTTTATCGTGGGGAAATCCCTTCGGATACCCCCCCGCCTGCCAGCGGGGGCGGTTATGTCGGGCTTGCACCGACTAAAACCGCACGCCGTCTCGGGTCTTCAGACGCCGGGGTGTAAGGTTACCCATAGAGCATATCCCTCGCACCCCGACTGACCCTGGGCCATCTCACCACTAACAGCATCGCTCATCCTGTCTCCTCTGAAAGCAGAGGAGTACGGAGAGCGATGTGTTCCCGCCACGTTGGGTATTGGCCGACGATCAATGCCAACCCTATGAAGGGGTGAAGGGGAAGCCATTGACCGCCGCCCAGGGTGTACCGGCCGCTCCGATTCCGTTCCCCCCGGACTGCAGCGGGATCGGAATCGGAGCAACACTCGAGGAGGTTACCCAACACACACCCCGAGCACAAATACCTATGCGTAAAATCGATTGCAACTTCAGAAATATAATCCATTGCTGTTTGAAATCAAATAGGTTACATAACTAAGTATTTGACCAAAAATTGAGCTGTCAAAAGTTAAATGGTTGGACAGAGTAATGTCTGTATGTGTATTACGAATGTAATTTTATCACAACCGATCCGAAGTCACACCTTACTACCACACTGGTGTGACTATGGTTCATTTTATTTATCCGTGGCCACACTAGTGTGACTATGGATAATTTTATTTACCTGTAGTCACATTGGTATAGCTATTGATAATTGTACCCGATCCATAGTCACACCAACAGACCATTGACGTTGTCGCGAAAGTTCTATACTGCGAAAACATAACATAACATAACTTCAGCCGGCGCTTCGCCGGCCGCTGCCGTGGCAAGCTCGCTTCGCTCGCGCTCTGTTAGGGTCACAGTTCTAACCTAACCTAACCTAGCCATAGTCACACTAGTGTAGCCACGGATAAATAAAATGAACCATAGTCACACCAGTGTGGTAGTAAGGTGTGACTACGGATCGGTCGGCAATTTTATATGTCTGGACATATGGAGCGAGGGTCAGAAGTGTTTGTTAATTTGGAGTTTAGACTGCCGTTTTCCATATTCGTACCAATATTTGTCATATAAAAACAAAATATAATGTCAAATAACGTTTATTTTAGTTAAACAAAGAAATGTATATATAATATTATTATATTTATTGAATAAAATTATTTCTTATAAACAGACATGACGCCTCGTCCATTGCGAGAAACAGCCACCAAATTCCCATCGTAACCGAAATATGGCAAACTATTTAATAAAACATAAATGCAGACGGCCCAATTCTTTCAAAAACATTTATTTTCATAATAATAAAAAAACACCGAGTACACTTGAAATGTTTAAACAGTAAGTAATGTATACCTAATGTTGCCTTCAGGCCCAATACATTTTGATTCGATACGTAAAACGCAACAGCTACAATAAAGAGCCTCCTACAAAGTAAATATTAAGGTTACAAAATAGTAATCATACAGGGAGAAACAACAAATACCCTTAAATCTTTAACTGCCGATATATTTGACATAACATGAAAAGCAAAAACATGCGTATACGCTTTAGACTTGTAGTTAACATTTATAACCTCTTAAATATTTTTCAAATATCAAAGAATAATTGGACCATCCCCATCATAGTTGCTTACAAAATACTGACATTAAGAAAAACAACTACATATAAAGACAATGAATATGCTCAAAGAGGTACTAACACTTTAATGGCTCAAGCACGAAGTTAACTTCAAAAATTGGTATAAAAATATATCACAGCAATTTAAGTTAAGCCAACTGGTATTTTGCTGAATGAGATCGACGGAGAAAACTTGAAAGGAAACACGAATTCGTTATATTAGATAGTTACATTATAATTTCTCTGAATCAGTCGTTTCATAAAACTCGGCTAAAACTCGTCTAAATACATAAAACAGTTGTTTAGAATTATTACGAAATTTTATACACTTTATCATAATTGTCGTCCAGGCGGTCAATGCGAGTTAGGTGATGAGATGCGAAGGGCGCGATGAGGAGTGCGGGACTGGCAACGGATGAGCGCGATGTGCCAGGAGTGTGACGTGTGTTGTAATAAATATATGGAGTGTGATACTCGATCACTATGTGGACAGTGCTAACTGCAACGCCTCCTTGTGTTCGTTGCTCAGCTGCATTAGAACCGAATTGAATAGCTCAGTGTTACTCTGAAACGAAATAATACATAATTATACATAAATATCAAAAATGTAAATGACCACGTCTCGCTTCCATATGTCATAACTGGCAACACACACTGGTCAAAGACTTTCGTCTTGAGAAATTGAGGTATTTCGGACGCGAATATATGCCGGAGCTTCTCGAACGCTGCCCATCCGAGCTGGATTCGACGAGAGATCTCTTTCTCGAAGTTGGACTTACCTAACTGGATCGTCTGTCCTAGGTAAAAATAGTGGTCAACAACTTCGAGTGTAATGTTCCCAATATTAACTGGAGCGGGTGCAACATGGGCATTGGACATGATTCTCGTCTTATCGATGTTCATCCTAAGACCCACTCTTTGAGAAGCATTACTAAGATCTTCGAGCATTGTATTCAGGTCTTCCAAGGTCTCAGCCATAAGAACTATCATCATCGGCAAACCGTAGGTGTGTTAGGAACTTGCCATTGATGTTGATGCTGCATCCTTTCCATTCCAGAAGCTTAAAAATATCCTCCAACGCAGCTGTGAACAGTTTCGGAGAGATGACGTCTCCCTGTCTCACACCTTGCTGTAGTTGGATAGGATTAGAGCTCTGGTTCTGTAATCGGAGTGACATGGTGGCGTTTTGGTATAAGTACCTCAGCACCTCGATGTACCTGTAGTCTATTTGACACCTCTGGAGAGACTGCAGGACCGCCCAGGTCTCAATCGACTCGAAGGCTTTCTCATAGTCCACGAACGCCAAGCAAAGTGGCTAGTTGTACTCTTCGGTCTTCTGTAAACTTGCCGTAGCGTATGAATGTTGTCTATGGTACTATAGCCTTTCCGAAACCCGGCTTGTTCGGGTGGTTGGAAGTCGTCGAACCTGCTAGCGAGACGATTCGTAATGACTCTCGAAAACAACTTATAGATATGGCTCAGAAGCGAGATGGGTCTGTAATTTTTCAAGAGAGTCTTATCACCCTTCTTGAAAAACAGCATCACATCGCTTCTGCCCCACGCCCTTGGCGTTTGGCCTCGAGGATGACTGAATTGAAAAGCGAAAAGGAAGACCTTAAGTATCGGCTTTACGCCCGCTCTCAGAAGCTCTGTTGTGATTCCGTCATCGCCCGCCGCCTTGTTGTTTTTAAGCTGCTTGTGAGCCATTCTAATCTTGTACAGGCGGACTATGGGTCTCATAAGAAGGCTCAAGGGCCCAGCGAACAATGGAGAGAGCGATGCTCGGTATTTCCCTGCGCGATCGAATCAGAAATGATGAGATCCGCAGGAGAACTAAAACAACCGACATCGCTCGAAGGATTGCATCGCTGAAGTGGCAGTGGGCGGGACACATAGCGCGGAGAACCGATGACAGCTGGGGCGGAAAGGTGCTCGAATGGCGACCGCGTACCGGACGACGTTCCGTGGGCAGGCCCCCTACAAGGTGGACCGACGATCTAGCCAAGGTCGCGGGAAGCCGCTGGATGCGGGCAGCGCAGGACCGATCGTTGTGGAGATCCTTGGGGGAGGCCTCTGCCCAGCAGTGGGCGTTGTTTGGCTTTATAAATTTAGGATTTATAAATATTTTGCGTTTTTAAATGTTGAAAATCAAAAAGCTCGATACATTTTCGAATGCATACATGTATATATACAGCTATAAGGCGCAATATATCTAATGATCAGGGAAACCAAGAGTATTATTGTTTTCACATCTAGTGGTTCTGTTAGGTGAAAAACCTATTAAAATATTGTCGTTTACACGCATCTCGTACCAAATTGGACAAGTTGGGCAAGTTTTCCTTTGCGAACCAGTCCCCGTCTATCATCCAGCTGCTTATTAATATAAAGCTCAAATACAGATTTTCCCATTTACAATTTCATGCCTTGTTAATCCATTATTATATTCATTAACAAAAGTGTCTCGATTTGTTATACAGTAGTCATTTTTACTTCGTTATTTATCTTAAAAAAAACGAAGTAAAAATTAGATTAAATGAGTATTTACAGAAAATTATAGATGAAAGCTTAACTGGATTAAGAACATCATTTGTGGGTTACTCGAATGTATCAGATTACAGTGGATTGGCGAGGTGGTTTATGAGATACGTACCTGTATTTGTCTGACGAGAGCCACCATCTGCGCGTGCACGGGGTTGTCGTTGGGCACGGCGTCCCTGAGGAAGGCTTCAGCGAGCGTTGCGAGGACTCGCTGGGGCGCGTCGGGCGAGGCGAGCGCGGCGTGGCCGCTGGCCGCCAGCTCGCACAGCAGCGAGTACACGTGCGGCGCCTCCTCCGTGTCCTCCGTCACGGGTAACCAAGTCAGCCTGCAAACAAATAGAGGAATAAATAAAGTATTCTTTCTGTGCTTTATGCCATGAGGCCATGACCTCTACGGTCAGAGGTTGTCACTTCGGATCACGCTTATGACACGACACCTGCTTTTCTATTTTCTTTTATTTCATAATTTAGCTTATGGCTACACTGCATCGTTTGGGAAGGCACGGCTTACATGTATTATAGCGGGTACTGGGGCGTTATGTTCTGGTAACGAGCTGACCCGCTTTCTATCGTTTTCACTTCGCACGTTCGTTTCGCACCGGCAATATAGTTGCGTGGCACAATAGCGGGACCCCTGAGCATGCGCAACAGCTCACCATCTGCAGTGCTTCAGCCAAGTGCCCTACCATCTAGGCACTGGACCAACTCATCAACAATGATTATTGACTCGCTTCCCTGAGACCATCCATTTATATATTTTTTTTGTAATGAAATTCTATTCCTTTTTACAGACTTCTCAATTTCAAATTAACCTACCTTTTATTTCAATTTAACCTCTTTATCTCTCGCTTTATACAGGGTTGTCCCGAAACTCGACGTCAACCCGGGACAGGGTGAAAAGGCAAGTCATGCTGGTTGCCAGAAAAATATTAAAAAAAATCTAAGTTGCATAATTTTAAAATTACAGGCATTTTAAGAAAAAGTGCTAAATTACACACCCTGTGGCAGTCTTTTTACTCCTGTTGCCACAAATCTTAACTTTTTCCAACAATTTTTTTTGCTTTGTAACCCTGAATAATGCGTCTCTAAACTGTAATACAAATTTGTAAATCAGCTGCTCTATCTTTCATAACAATAGGACTTATTTCTTAGAAAACAACTAAAATAACAACATTACCTAGTTTTTATTAGTTTTTATTGAAAAAAAAGTGCACCACGCGAGCTTGGCAAGTTATGTCAAAAGTTGGTGCATTTAGTAAGGATTCCAAAATGGTATAATACTTGGTAAGTTGTTGCTGCTATCGTGGGCAAAAAATTTTTTTTTGTAAATTTGAAGGGCCGATTCCAATACTGAATAAATCTAACTCACTGGCACCTGTGCTTGTCTATCATAAAAACTATGAATAAACAGCTTATTCACTAAATTTAAAGTACTCTTAGTGTGTGCATTGGAATAGGCACGATGTTTTTGTAAAATTTTAATTAAAACTAAAACTAAATTTTATACTAAGGTTTATTTATTAAATTTACAATTAAATATTTTTATTACAGCAAATGTTCGAAATGCCTTCCTTCGGCGGCAATACAAGCCCGATATCTCTTTAAAAGAGATCGAGCTATTTTTCGGGCGAATCGTCCATTATTTACGAAATCGGCTGCTTCGGCTATTCTTTGCCGTAGTTCAAATTCGTTTTCGATTGCCTTTGAATAGACTTTTTCTTTGACTGCTCCCCAGTAAAAAAAGTCCAATGGATTTAAATCCGGTGAACGGGCCGGCCACGAGATTGGACCAGACCGTCCGATCCATCTTCCGGGAAACTCTTCATCGAGATATTCTCGAACTGAGCGAGCATAGTGCGCTGGGCACCCATCTTGCTGGAACAACATTTCTCTGTAAATGTTTAATGGCACGTCTTCTAGTAAATTTGGTAGATGGTTCTGTAGAAAGTCCAAATAGGCCTCGCCATTCAACGCACTAGGCAGCTCAAAAGGACCAATTATTTGACCATTCAGAATTCCGGTCCACATGTTGACTTTGAATCGGTACTGGGACCGGTCCTGCCTCAGTAAATGAGGGTTCTCTACATGCCATTCATGCAAATTATGCATGTTCATGTAGCCATCCTTTTTAAAAGTTGATTCATCAGACCATAAAATTTTTGTTAAGAAAAGGGGGTCATCCCTGTACCTCTCCAACATCGTACGGCAAAAATTTATTCGAGGTTGGTAGTCCCTGGGTAGTAACGTCTGTAGTCGCTGTACGTGGTATGGGTGTAATTCGTGCCTTTTTAAAATTCGATGGGCTATACTTTTTGGCACGCCGGTGGTTATCTCAATAGCCCTTACTGAAGTGCTTGGGTCTTCTTCGACAGCTGCAAGCACTTCGTCTTCCATCGGGTTAGCGGGTCTTCCTCCAACATGCTCATGATTTGGTAGGCGGCCCTCTGAGAAGAGTAAACGATGTACGTTCGTAAACACGCGATGATCGGGGTAACGAGCAGCGTTTGGGTACCTTTCACGGTAAAGTCTGGCAGCAGCACTAGCATTGCACCTGCATTCGCCATAAATGAGGTGCATATTAGTGTATTCACTAGTGGTATACACAGACATCTTGGCACTAGTCACGTGAAGTCCAGGAGAAAGCAAAAGTCGTCGTTTAGGGAAAACAAACAGTCCCAATCCAAATCACAAGCAATCACAAGTCCATAAACGAAGCCAAAAGTAGTCAGTACGAAATCAACACAAACGAATAAAAAATAAGCGCAGTAAACGAAGGAGCGTAACGTACTGATTTGTGTTTGGCATGTGAGTACAATAGCGGCTACCTGGCGTCACTCTCTGTCTCGCTTGCACTTGGTTAAATGACTCTCCGTTTCAGTCTCGTCTACAAAACCCGTCTTGCTCGCACTTGATATGGTGACTCTTTCCGTCTCAGTTACTTACGTGTTAAATTTACTCAGCAATGACATCGGCTCTTCAAAAAAATTGTGTCTATTCCAATGCACACACTAATAAACTATTTATTCATAGTTTTTATGATAGACAAGCACAGGTGCCAGTGAGTTAAATTTATTCAGTATTGGAATCGGCCCTTCAAATTTACTAAAAAAAATTTTTTGTCCACGATAGCAGCAACAACTTACCAAGTATTATACCATTTTGGAATCCTTACTAAATGCGCCAACTTTTGACATAACTTGCCAAGCTCGCGTGGTGCACTTTTTTTTCAATAAAAACTAATAAAAACTAGGTAATGTTGTTATTTTAGTTGTTTTCTAAGAAATAAGTCCTATTGTTATGAAAGATAGAGCAACTGATTTCCAAATTTGTATTACAGTTTAGAGACGCATTATTCAGGGTTACAAAGCAAAAAAAATTGTTGGAAAAAGTTAAGATTTGTGGCAACAGGAGTAAAAAGACTGTCACAGGGTGTGTAATTTTGCACTTTTTCTTAAAATGCCTGTAATTTTAAAATCATGCAACTTAGATTTTTTTTATATTTTTCTGGCAACCAGCATGACTTGCCTTTTCACCCGGTCCCGGGTTGACGTCGAGTTTCGGGACACCCTGTATAACATTTAACCATTTTCAACATTTTAATGATTATATATTATTATGAACTGATTCACTTTTGTATTTTTTTTGCTAATTGCGTATATTGCGTAAGTATAACCATACTTAATAATGCTTCAGATGTTGATGTAGAATTATTGTTCTATGAGATAAAGAAAGACTGCGGGCAGATGGATGCGGCAAGCTGAAGACAGGGCGCTATGGCGCTCATTAGGGGAGACCTATGTCCAGCAGTGGACTAGCATAGGTTGATGATGTGTGTGATGTGTGAGATAAAGAAAAAGTTACAGCCGGTTTTGTGGAATTATATGCAGATTAGCAGTATCTTTATTCGATGGATAGGTCGAAATATAAAAAAAGCAGCCAAGTGCGAGTCGGACTCGCCCATTAAGTGTTCCGTAGCAGCAAGTAACATAATGTTTTATTTTTATGAATTAAAGGTAAATTGCGGTTTACGATTTATGACTTATTAAAAAAAAACTACTTACTAGACCTTGTTCAAACCAATTTTCGGTGGAAGTTTACATGGTAATGTACATCATATATTTTTCTTAGTTTTATCATTCTCTTATTTTAGAAGTTACAGGGGGCAGGGGGACACATTTTACCACTTTGGAAGTGTCTCTCGCGCAAACTATTCAGTTTAGAAAAAAATGATATTAGAAACCTCAAAATCGAATAGAGTTTCAGATAAGTATGGGGAACCCCCAAAATTTATTGTCTTTTTTGTATGAAAATCTTAATGCGGTGCACAGAATATATCTACTTACCAAGTTTCAACAGCATAGTTCTTATGGTTTCGGAAAAAAGTGGCTGTGACATACGGACGGACAGACAGATAGACATGACGAATCTATAAGGGTTCCGTTTTTTGCCATTTGGCAACGGAACCCTAAAAAAGAAAGGTACTGACCAGTGCCTAATAATTTCATCCCTGTCGATCTGCGAGTGGTTGTACTTGATGATCTTGGCGACGGCGGAGATGGCGTTCTCCGTGGCGTTGAGGTTCTCGACGGAGCGCGCGTCGGGCTCGGCAATGAGCGCGGCGAGCAACGGCGCGGCGCGCGCGCAGGCCGGCGCGAAGTGCGCGCCGCCGAACTGCGCCAGCACGCCGCAGCCGTACGCCGCCGCCTGCCGCACCTCCGCCTCGCCCGAGCGCAGCCCCGCCAGCATGGGCTCCAGGAAGATGTCCTGGTACTTTGCGCACGCCGGACCTGCCATCACCGAGGTACGTTACACGCGTGTGCCGTCACACCTTACCAGTATTTAGGATCGTTTCTCAAAAATAATTGTTATACCTATATCTTTTAACTGACTTCGTTCCACCTTAAATCAAGTTATGTTGGTTTCCTTATCAGCTGAATTTATTTCGTAAATGTCATCGTGAGGATATAACCGTGGGGGTTTTCCACGAAAAAATATATTTAAAAACCACAAAATGGTACAGTGTAGTCGGAGACCAATTTAAAAATTCAAAGATCATGAAAATCGGTCCACCCATTCTCGAGTTATAAACGGTAGGATTAATTCGGGTTTATTTTAAATAAATAGACTAGCTGTTGCACGCGACTTCGTCCAAGTTAAGTCCGAAATAGATTAAGGTATGTTGTTGATCGACGCGCTCGTGACTAAGTATCAACCGAGTAGGTTAACACATTGAAAAGTTAGGCAATCCTAATTAGGTCAGTCTTAGGATAGGTAACATTTATTACATCATTGCCCAATGATGAATATCCAAATCCTTTTTTTTTCAACCAAAATCAGCAAGTTATTTGGAATTGCTCCCCGCACCGATTTCTTCTACCTAACCTAAGCACCCCCGCTGCGACTTGGGTCGGGTGCGCTCTATCGAACGCAATTTTTTTTTAAAGATTTTGGTGCATTCCCCGTTTGCCCGTCGGTCACCGCACTGCACGCAAAATTCAACCTAAAGACGGTTACCCTTGAAATGATTTTTGAAGTGGATTGGACCAAGGAATCACCCTCCTTAGAGATAGAATTTCTGAAAATCCTTCTTCATATTAATCCAAGTGCCTCAGGAAATGTGTTAAGCCGTTGGTCCAGCTTGCAATAAGAACGTCTGTGACATTTGTTACGGGTAGTCGGAGGCCTTAAAGTTCTATGGTTGTCTAAATACAGAAATTAGATATCGCCAGCGGATTGTGGAGGTCTGAGCGGGTTGTGGTGTTAAGTTTTAATGTTATTAAGGAGTAAAATTGGAAAGCTTTTATTCCCACTACACATTTCTCCTGTCATCATAACCGGTGGCCCACGGTAAAACTAGCAAGTGTGCATGAGCCTTAAATGACTAAGATGATACAATACAGTACACCTCATAAATGCTTGTTGTACTTCAAATAACATGCTTAACATTCTTACCTCCGTATTCAATCACGTCGTCGAATATACAAATAGCCCACTGACGATCTGAGTATGGGCGGCCCGGAGCTAGTAACTGAACGAGATGCGGTAGCAAACTATCCAAATGTGGGAAAAAGCTCTCTCTGTAAGCTGACATAAGAGCGTGCAGAACGTCGGCAACACGTGATAAACCATATACATCTTCATTGTCTTCATCAGCTAGTTGTTCCTCAACAACCTGGAATCCAATATACATTATTAAACAGTATTCATTTTAAGACGAAGAAGTACATTTCCCAAAAAGGTCCAAGGGAACCAAGTTTATATGACAGGGATGACAGTCAAAAAAAAAAAATATTGACTGTCAATACAAAAATATTGATATACTATTGATGCGCAAACGCGATTCGAACCTATACTGACACCAGATCACGATATTGGATCGCGATATTTATCGACTGTTTAATCCCTGCCTATGGGTTAGCAATATGCGATTCTTGGTGAATAAACAAAAAGGGATTATAATATGATTATATGAACAATCTCATGATCATTATGAAGTTACCTCGTCATAGTCTTCATCCGCACGTTTTTGACGACGTTCTGTGGCGCGTTCGAAATGTTCGGTGAGGAGTTTGTTTAGTATCCTTAATACTTCAGTCATCATCTCCTCTGATAGACAACCACCACCAAGTAATTCAATACACTGGAAAAAATAATAAGTACAGTAAAACTCCCATATGTGGCTTACTATTTTCAACTATGCGCAAGAACAGACTTTTAGTTCTTGCCATGGACATAAAGAAAAAATATTTCCAGAAACAATAACTTGGAATTAAAATCAACTGAATTAGCATTTAAATAGATTAGAAATAAAAATTAAATATACCTTAGCAAGACTGTTAAGAAGTTCAACCTGTACTTCTTGTTCAGGTTCAGAGTCTACCGCCTTAAGCAACTCTGGTAAGATATAGGCCCACATGCCTTGAATGTATTGAGGACCACGGATACGAGCGCACTCCAGTAAATATGGCAGGGACTCTGCGGCAGCCGTGCGGACGTTGTCGTGGAAATAAAACTTTAACATTGGCACCATTAATTTGACTACATCTTCAGCATATTCAGCAAATTCCTCTTTGAGTTCACGAGCGTAACAGACCAGCATGTCACACGCTGACGCTTTGTCTTCGAGACCTGTGGACAAACAGAATAGTTTATTCACATTTTAGGGACAAGAACTAATTATCATCTCAGTGATTAGACTGCTCGCGATGAAAATTAGATTAAACCAAAACAAAAAGTGATTCTCTTACCAGCAGTTTTAATGCCGAAATTCTGTTGTTCACCAAGTGTAACAAAGTGCCAGTCTAGATCACCCTCAATCGTCTCTAGGTCATCGTTGTCCAGCAACGCAACTTCGGGTTTCATTGCAGCTGTACGCATCACAGGCTCCATAACCATAGGTAGGTACTGTGCAAATTTCTTGCCTTTAAAATAATACAAAATATTGGTTATTTTTATTTATTTCCTTACAAAACATCTGATTACGGCTAAGAGCCAATTGCAGAAAAACAACAAAAAAAAATTTGAGTTACACATTATAATCGATCATAGTTCTTTGGTCTATTGGGTGGTTGCTTCTGAAATGTTAAATATTTTATTTATTCATACATGTTTCTAAGACGGCCTAAAATTTGTTGATAACAAATAGGTTCAAGCAACACAAAAGCATTTTTTAAATATTGTATAGTATATAATTGTATGTGAACTGAGATCCCTTACTTTCTATGTAAGAAAGAAATGGAGCAAATGCCACAAGTGATTTTCCAATGATATGGAAGTGATGTACCTCGCCATATAAGTATATCACTAACGAACATTGGGTAAGAAGTCTTTTATTTTAGGTGTTCGAGCCTTCGCTTGAACCACATTTGAGATTAACGTTCCGATATTCGTCAACATCTGCTATCTCACTCTCTCACAAGGCATTTACGACATAATCCTTACTATACCTGTCCTTGTCTCGCATCTGTCGGGCAGCGCGCGGCGGGGCGGTAGCGCAGTACGCTTTCGATATTCGTGAAGTCAACATGTCTCCACTCAAAGTATTATATCATGGCATTATGGTTCGTTCGGCGCCTTCGAGCCCAACGATAATGTCTTACCGCTCGGCGCCTCATTAGGCCCAGCGAAGAACGAGTCATACACTCGTGAACATACTATGAGTATGTTTTGGGGCCTAAACATTTAGACGACCGTCGCGTCAGTCGGGACGACTGCCGTCGCCCCGATTTGGCTGGCCGTCGCTTCAATTGAGATGACGGCCTCTGGGATGATCATTGCGTCTGCTCCTTCGCGGCGACGATCGCCCCCGGCTGGGGCGACTATCGACGCCCCATTGGGGATGACTCGTCCGAGTGGACGATACACGTAAATGATTTTTTTATGTTTCTCATGCCAAAAATCACTCTTTTAATGAGGAATTTACGTAATTGCTTCCAGAGCTATGGCAGATTTAACATCTATGGGTGCCCTGGCAGCAGGGTCTTATTGCCTCCTTAGACAAACATTTTCCGAGCTATTGGAGGGATTGAAAAGTCTACAACTACACTTTTGAAGAGCTATTTGGCAGTAGCCAGCCAGCAGCGGATCTGGCACGAGCCTTCAACCCTAAAACAACAAGACTGTCGGAACGATCATACAGGTCAATAAGAACAACTATCTTAAAGTGGCCTCTAGGCAGAGCCGTCCTTTATGCACCACACAATTTAATGGAGAAAATACACTCCCCAGGCTATGATGCCTTCATGAATACCGTAAGGGAGTTGAAACCGAAACTTGCTAAAAGACGAGAGGCTTCGCTAGAATTAGAGCGTCTCAATCCACTAGCAGTAACGAAGTCTTCTACAAGTTCAAAAAGATCGATCGAGACTTCGGTAGAAGAACATCATAGTGAGGTGTGTGTAATAATGGCATATTATTTAGTGCAGTAATAAATGAGCTACCAGTAAGTAAAGTCGTGTCTTACTCCAATTACACCTTACGACCACACCACATGGCGACCCTGCCAGTCGGTTCCCACGAGTTCACGCCGTTAGCAGAATAAGATAGCCGTGGACTCGTTACCGTACTGTACCGAGAATGGTACATTCGATTCCTACTGTGACGTCGTTAGCTTCGGCTTATGTGACTTTACATTATAATTTCAACATACCAAATATTTTTTTTTTTTCCAAAAATGGGATCGCGCTGTGCAAAATGTGCGTGTGAGAATCGAGAAATCATAGTAAATCAACACGGTATCAACGGACAAGTAGAAGCGGATACATCTACACACTTCTAAACCAACAATATCCTTTTATCTACGATTTTGGCGTTGTGTGGAGCGGCAGTACTATACATTTTGTACAGGCAGTCCATCAAAACGTACGTCATACACTAGCGTAACAAGCACACGGCTCCGACACAAGGTAGTAGCGATTATCTACTAGCCTCGGTACTGAACCAGCAGATATTGTTGTTTAACAAGATGCTCAGCATGCAATCCGAACAGAATGAGAATATTAAGACAATGATGCAATATCAACAGATAAGTGCTTCACCGCACACACGCCAACTCTGCGAGGAAGAACCCAATCAATCATTTGAGTCACTTATTGAAAGCACCCAATCTGAGGAAGAGAATGACGACCATGTCCAAGAGACAGTGAACTCTCCCTATTTGTCTACTACTCGGCAAACAAAAGTACCTAGCTGATCTACTGGGAAAAATTGCGAATGCACAGAGAGAATTGGCGGTATTATCGGATAGACAAAGAAGGGAGTTCTATAAACCCCCTATTAAAGCTTTTCGAAACATCTTACACGATATCCCACCTTCAAGGACACATCTGTTCGAGGACAAATCTTTTACAGAGATGATAATGGAACTAGGCGGGATACATAAACTGTTTCCAAATATGAAATAACCATATATGAACAAGAAACCAAACACTCAATGGGCGAAGCCGAGAATTTCACACCATAGATTTCAAGGCACCCGAAACATGACAAAAAGAAATCCGCCATCCACCCACTATAGAGAAGGTGATGAAAAGGGACGACGTCAGAAACACTTTCCTCCCAAGAAATAAAAATATCAGGGAATAAGAGGAATGTGGTAAGAAATGACTTCTTCACTGCGGGGTGCCTAGCCACTTTTACCAAAAACTGGGTAGGGGCGACTGTAAACCTTTTAAAGCGAATATGTGGATACAGAATCCCTTTCAAAGACATTCTGCCTACAATACGATTCACTCAAGCAAACATTCAAAAATATCAGACACGCGCATCCTCAGAAATCTCATTAGAAATAAAGAAAATGCTGCAATCCCAAGATTTGCGAGTCAGCACACATCAATCAGGATTCCTATCGACAATGTTTCTCAGAGAAAAAACGGACGGGGGCAACCGGCCAATATTTAACCTGAAAAAGTTACACGAATATGTAAGTGTCCCAAGGTTTCTAATGATAAATCATCAAGAAATCCCATCACACCCAAAAGAAAGAGTTAGAATTGTTACTTGATGAAAATCGACCTATCAAAGGCATATTTTCATGTGTCAATCAATCACAATCATCGTCGGTATCTGTCTCTTTCGTACCAAGGGAACATACGAGATGGCCTGTCTACCTTTCGGGCAATTGCCAAAATCACGAACTGGATAGCACAACAACTTCGTCAAGAAGGATGCAGAGTGATAGTCTATCTCGACGACTCCTTGTTTATGAACGAAGACCCGGTAATACTAGAGCAAAAAACGACCTCCGCCATAGAATACCTAAGGAGCCTAGAGTGGCAAATCAATCAAGCAAAATCATGGAACATTGCTTCGACCACCATAGAATATCTAGGCATTACTTGGGATACAAGTCAAAACACCAAGGGTTTATCAACAGTAAAAATTGGACAGCTGCGGAAGTGCATACAAGATCTCCAGAGTCTACTGAGGCTACTGAGGAACATGGCTACCGCCCCGCCGCGCGCTGCCCGACAGATGCGAGACAAGGACAGGCATAGTATGGATGACATCGTAAATGCCTTGTGATAGAGTGAGATAGCAGATGTTGTTGACGAATATCGGAATGTTAATCTCATGCGGTCTAATTACAAAACACGGTCTATTTGTAAAACCAGGTTTAAATCGTCTTTAGACCATGGTCTAAATAAAGTCATATTACAAAAAGCGTTTTAAGAGTAAACCATAGATTATCTTTGGTCTAAAGATAAACCTGCGTGACCCCTACAGTCCATCAAATCTAAGAGGTACCGTTTGACGTTTCATATTTTTCAAACCGAAACAACTTTGTTCATACGTACATTATTCAGTTTCGATAACCTTTTTCATAAAACCATGAATTTAGAAAGATTTCATTATTGTATCTGTACTGTACAATTCTTAATATCTAAATGTAATTGAAAACTTTCAAACAAAGCAAAATAACACATATTTACACAGTAAATAATTTCTAATAGTTATATTCTTGACCTCATTACAAAGTTACGTAGTTAGGTCACTGCACGTAGTGTTGCGACTCTTCGGATACACTTGTATGCAAAAAAATCGTTTACATATACGAAAAATCGAATGTATTATTTACAAATTACACTTGACAACCAAACAAATATTTTTTCATGTGAATGGGATTTATCTCACATATTACGATTACATAACTAAATAGTTATGTAATCGTAAAATATGAGATAAAACCCATTCACCAAAAATACGTATTTATAAATCAAATATATTTGCTTCTTTAAAAAGTTGTCGAAAGCGATTTGTCGATTTTTGATTTTCGCGCCCAAATAAGTCGGGGTTTCTCGCGCTAACGCTGTCGAAATAGTAAATGGAGTCAGGGATAGTGTTTTTACATTTATTTTTGTGTATGATAGTATGGGTTTGCATATTACAGAGAAATAAACAAATTTTTAACAAGCACATCCATTGATTTTACAATTACAATTTTTTCTTCTAAGTCTTATTTCTACGTCTAAAACTAATAAAAATAAGGTATGTAGAACCCATTCACAAAAATGTTGTTGCCTGATGTTATAAATTAACGACGTTACTGCGCGACCGCATAATGCACTGAATACACAGATACCCTAAAATAAATTAATTTAATTATTTTTAGGTCAATAGGCAAAATCGCAGGTGTCCAAGTCTCTACAATTTTTTTTTTTCTGGCAACACTGCCAACTACAAGCGCACGCGGTCCGCTCGGTCGGTTCGGCGTCAGCAGTCTCTCGCCATCTTGGAAGCTGACTGTGCGCGTACTTGCTTTCTCGTTTGTGTTTTACAATTTGTGACTTGGCTATTACTTTTCTGGACTGATCATTCTTTATCCGTTTACCTTGGCAATATTTATACTGGACTCCGAACTAAGCAAGTGTTTATTAATAATGTCGAAAAGAGGACGTACTTTGAACAGCCAGGCTCGTGAATTGGTGGTGAAATTACACGAGTATTTTGAGCGTGAATCTCAAAATGGTGGACTTCTACTGCCAGTTACACAAGTTCGGGATCGCGTCGGTGAAGCTCTCGGTATTGGTAGCCGCACCGTTGGCAAAATATTAAGTGAAAAATATGGGCCTTCGGGGAGTGACAGTAACGTACTTCACACACCGAAAAAACGAAAAAGAAATAAACCTGTGACAGGCATCGATGAATTCGATAGTCATGCTATTAGAAACCATATATACGGGTATTTTACAAGAGGCGAATTTCCAACATTGGCAAAGTTATGTGCAACTTTAAAAGATGCCGGGCTGTATAAGGGAAGCATAGAGTCGTTGAGAACGGTAATAACAGGAATTGGCTTCAGATACAAAAAAGTTGACAAACGAAAAATTGTTATGGAGCGACATGACATAATTATGCAGCGACTAACATTCCTGCGCGAAGTTAAACAAATTATAAACTGGGATAATGTAATATTTTTGGACGAAACTTGGCTAAATTCCAACCATTCTGTGCCGAAAACATGGACTGATGATTCTGAAGCTTCGTGCTCGAAGGTGCCGATAGGAAAAGGTGGACGCCTCATAATATGCCATGCTGGGTCAGCGTCTACAGGCTTCGTGGAAAACTCTTTATTAGCTTTCCAATCCAAAAGCACTAAAAAGTATCATGAAGAAATGGACGCAGTAAGGTTCCGAGAGTGGTTCTTAAATTTATTACAGAATATCCCTCCTAACAGCACAATTATAATGGATAATGCCCCATACCACTCTGTGCAAATTGATAAAGCACCTACGTCAGCCAATAAGAAAGCAGATTTGGTGGCATGGCTGCAAAGAAAAGGAGTGGATGCCGACATGTCACTATTAAAAGCTGAATTATTACAGTTAGTGAAATTGCATAAACCACCAAAACCGACATATGTAATTGACCAATTGGCCGAAGAGCACGGGCACAAAGTCATACGACTTCCTCCGTACCATTGCCAATATAATGCCATTGAACTGATTTGGGCCCAAGTTAAAGGTAATATTTTATAATATTATAATAATAACACGAGTACTTCTAACATTTATAATTTAAACAATGGTTTTCGTCTGCTATCAAATAGTTACATTATTGTTTTACAGGTTATGCAGCAAGACACAACACAAAACCACCCTTCAGTGTCAAGAAAATGGAAGGTTTATTAAAGGAAACATGTGCCCAAGTTACACAGGAAGATTGGAGTAAAGTAGTACAAAAAACAAAGAAAATAATAATGGACGACTTCGAAAGAGACGTACACTTTGATAATGTAATGGACAATCAACTGGTCATTAATTTAAATGACGATGATGACGAAGACGACGATACTAGTACTAGTAGTGAATAAAAAAATATCCTAAACATTTCTTTTATTTAATTATAACAATTGATTTCTTAAAATTCGGATATTATAGTAATCGATCTCTCAAAGTTCGGATATTATAGTAATCGATTT
The DNA here is from genome assembly GCA_946251805.1 of Cybosia mesomella. NCBI lineage: Eukaryota > Metazoa > Arthropoda > Insecta > Lepidoptera > Erebidae > Cybosia > Cybosia mesomella. The sequence continues at coordinate 28,055,078 of OX276390.1, forward strand.
TTTCATCCCATCCCTATCATTCAATTGTCAGAACTGTCAAACGGTACTTCTTAGATTTGACGGACTATAGTTTAACGTTGGTTTATAGTGTAATCACAATAATCACATACGTCAAAGTTGTCATTTAAGAATTCTTCTATTTAGGTTGTTATTATTCGTACATATTTTTGCTCGCAATGGATATTAACGCAGTTGATGAAATGGATATCGAAGAAATTGGACATATCACGCTTACCTAACAGACATCGTATTAGAGTGAACCCCTTTGTGGATCTATCTGAGGCAGCTTTTAGGCAGTATAGATTTTCCAATTGTTTTGCTATGAGAGTTGTTGATTTAATTGGGGATGAATTGGCTCAGGGTCCTCGGGGATACCCGGTATCTCCTTTTCTTATAATGTTCCATTTTATAATTAATTTTACTATGTAACATACAACTTACAGTAGGTATAAAGTTTCGTAATTCGTTTCGAACAACGCGGGAAAACTGCGTTCCGTTTAACATCCATAGATCTTACAATATTTTAAAACAATGATTGCTAAATAAAGGCATTATAGTGATATTTTATAACTAAATAAAGAATAACTATTATCCATAAAGTTGAATTTAATTAAAATATATGTTGTAAATATATTTTTGACCAATCTTAGTAAATATTATTTATCAATGACTTCAGAAAACTTTTGCTTTTGGAGGATATGGAACGTTGCGATCGAATGGTGTCATAATGAACGAACAATACTTGTAGTTATCTGTGGTTTTTATTGAAGCCAAGGTTTAAATCATGGTACTAAGTAGTCTACGGTTTATTCAATTTTTGTAATAAGAAGAAGTTTAAACCATGGTCTTGAGATTAAGCCTAGACTTTATAGTTCGGGATTAAACCAGACTTTATTCCGTTTTTTGTAATAAGACCGATGTGGTTTAAGCTACGGCTGAAACCTAAATATCCGTGTTTTACCCTTCGGGGGAACAACGGTTCTATTTAGCCAAGCCAATTCAAAGAATACAGTTGAATACAGAATATACTGAGATGATAATGATGAATTCAAAAAAAAACAGTTGGTGGCGTTTTATCATGAACTGGGTAGCCGTTAATTTTATTTTAGAGCACAGTAAAAAGGGGCAGACTACTATGAAAATAACAAGTTGTACTTTCGTATATACCAAACGGAAACAAGGCGATTTTAGCAGGATGTCTCACTATTCTTATTTTGTTATATTATGACATAGCAAAAACATTTTTTTAACAGTTAATAGCAAAAGTATTCTGTCAGACATATTTTGGATCTAAACGGTTTTGATGTTGCTTAATAGTTATTTATGCAACTGTGGTATAATGAGGGGTATTAAAACATGAATGTGGGTTTATCACACGAAGCGAAGCTGAGTGTGATAATAGTATCACATGAGTGTTTTAATACCTAATTATACAGTTGCATACAAGACTTTATCTACACCCATGATGTGTCCTCTATAAAATAGTAAGTAAACAAAACAATTTGCAAAAATAATAGCGACGAAAAATAGCGGGAATTCGAATTCGAACGAATAAGCTTTAATTTTTTTTTACGGCGCGCCGCCGCCGCTGTGGTGGTGCAATGCAACGCGCGTGAATGACAGTTCTTTTTTTGAAACTCATACAGATTCCACGCATCGGGCGGTAAGAATTTGGCTGTCTGATGAGTAACCCTTTGCGCGGAAGAGATTGAAAAAGCGAAAGGAGTGTTATTATGAAATTTCATACAACATTATAACACCCGTTCGGATGATATTATGGTTATTATGACATTGGATGTATTAATGTTGGCAATAAGCTAACTGTTTCAGAATCTTTTATAGAGGATTTATAGCATGGGTGTAGATAAAGATAATAATAGTATGTGTTGCTATTTAATTTTAGACACTTCAAAAGTTAGTAAATAAAAAATATGTATTTTATAATTTAATTATACCTTCGTTTTTCGTTCAAAGTGATTAACATTACAATTCATGTGACTTGTAATGTTAATAATATTACATATAAATATTTTTAAAACAGTAATAATATCTAAATTATGACATGATTGCGGCATCCGAGTACCTTTCGTCAAATCCCTCTCCCCTCCACCTATGCCCAAAACTTATTACATATTGATGAACTCACCCATTATTCTACAGATACGTGACCAGGCCGATATGAGGTATGAAGTCTGTGGGTCATCAGCAGGTAGTTGGTCACCCTCTGTGTGGGTCTTGAGGAGTAAATCCATCACTTCAGAAGCATCTGCTGTGAATGCTTCACCAACAGCTAAACCTAACAATATAAAAAAGCACATGTGTTTAACTTTTCTTCATCATGTAATCACAGGTATAGAATGGTGTTTACTAAGCCTCATCACGCTCATCAGTGAAACCATAGAGAAAAGGTCTTTGTTAATAAGAGACTGACGCCCAAATGTATAAGGAACATAAAGCGCTAATTATCTTAATATTTCTATTGGAATATTTGCTTAGCTGCTCCACATTATGAAGTAGCCGAAAATAAAATATTACGTTTTTAAATTGCAATATATAGAAATGTAATAATGCAATGTTCTACTTACCAATAAGACTGACACACTCAATGGTTTTTCCACGAAGCATTTTGAAGTCATCAGTGGTAGCATTGGCAATTATGTACTTGAGACAAGGCATCAAGCGGTCATAGTAAACAACAAAGTCTTTCTCTACAGTATCAGCTACAGAGGCTATAGTTGTAACAATTTGTTCCAGCACAAGCTTGGTGCCTCGTTCAACCAGCTAAAACATTAAAATTATTTATTTTAGCACCTATGAAGTCCTTTACCCAAGTCAACTTGTATAACACCAAAAGTAATAATATGTATGTGAACTGAGATCCATAACTTTCTATGTGAGAAAGAAATGAAGCAAAAGTCACATTTAATATCCCAATGCTATGGAAGTAATTTACTCGTACATATGAGTATATCACTAACGAACATTGGGCAAGTATATTGAAATTATATGATTGACTTTTTATTGACTTATCTTACCTCTTTAAATTTAGTGGTTAAAATAATTTCAAGCTTGTTCATCAGAGGATCAAGGTATTGAGTGAGGATTGGTTTGGGACAATCTTCACTGAAGTTTACTAAAGCAGCTGCTGCATGTGCCTGTAATAAATATAATTCTTGAGTACTCTCATTCGGTATAAAGAACTTTGAATATCTCGGAACCCATATTACCTGCACACGAGGGTTAGCATTGTCATCAAGGACCATCAAGAGCCCCGGGACTACTTTGTCATGGAATTTCTTCTCAAAAATTGGAGCGAAGTCAGTTGACATTTGTCCTACAGCGTTGCATGCGGCGTAGCGCACACGTGGATGCTGTAATATTTGCATTTATTTTTATATTAGTGTTTGATACATATTGTTTGCATCAAAAGGAAGTAGCGAAAATGGTAAGTACTCACAGGATCAGTTAGATAGTTTAGAACCGCAGAAACGACTTGATCCAGCATTTGCTCCATTTGCTTATGACAGCCTTCGCCAGCCGAAGAGACTGCCATGAGTGCGGCATGGCGACGTCTCCAATCTTCCGAGTGCAACATCTCGGGCACTTGCCCAACAATCAAAGTCAACATTATTTTGCCACCGAGACCGCAGCACATACGGTCTAGAGCTGATTCAGCAGCTACGTAATTTCTGCAATAATACATGGAGAGTCAATACCTAACATCGAAAATTACTTAATTTTATGGAGGCTAAAGACAAACAAATACTTTGATTTGACTAACGAGTTAACCAAAAACGGCTACGTGGTTAAACTCTATGCCGTAGAAGTAGGAGCAAGGGGAATTCCAGCTAAATCCCTGTACAACTTACTTAAAGACCTCGGATTGCCAAGAGCTTCAGTAAGCTCTTTATTAAAACGTATATCAAAAGCGGCATTGTTAGGATCTTACCAAATTTGGATAGGTAGGGGGGGGAACACTACTGACGGTGGAGGTGAGCGCTGATGCATCACAAGGTGGCCACCCTAAACCTACATCTGGGTCGCAAGTCCCAGTCGCCGTCATGGTGTTCCTCTCTGTACCACGCTATGGACCCGGCGACCGCACGGTGAATCCATGGAGTGCTGAGAATCGGATCTCTCTCCCTCTATCTCATATGTGCCAGTAATCAAATAAAGTAATAAAAGTATAGAAATAAAATGTTTTCAAGGGACTGACACTCAAATGTATAAGGAACATAGAGTGCTAATTATCTTGTTATTTAATCTTGGAAGATTCTATGTGGCTACAACATCAATTATGTAGCCAAAAAACAGAAATCTTACTTCAATCGAAATAATGTAAAAAGTGCATTTTGTGACATATGGGTTTGACAGAAGAATCGTGCAAGTTTTACATTCTGTCTATACACAGAACATAAAACTTGCACGATTTGGACGAAAATAAAACAATACTAAAATTAGAAGTTATTACTTAATCAGTTTTTAAATGTCTAATAATGTATAATATTGAGTCGAAGGAAAGTAAAGTTTTTAAAAAAAAAAAAATTCTACAATTAATTAAAAATATGATAGGATTCTTTATTTCTGCGAGACGTCCTTTAAAGTTTACGTTCTACTATTTTCATTATGGAAATAAATCGGTTCATATGACAAATCGTAAGTTAGCAAGGGAGTTGCTAAACCACAAGTGTCCTTATGGTTTACAGTATAGCTTGACTCATTTCAAATCCATTCGTATACGATATACACGCAATTTCATGCGTTAATGTTATGAAAATAAGATTTGAAGCTGCGCGCACCCGCCGGCTCCCTAAGGCACCGGTGGGGTTTGACGGAGGCAAGTCTGCTGCAATCCGTTATTCCCGCAATCTATTTGTAGACACGCAACACTAAACGACAGCTGTCAAAATGCATTTCTTAGATTATTTCAACTGGAAACTTATTCATAGAATATATGACAATATTAGTATAAAATATCGACAATATAATGTCACATAATAACTAACTATTATTGTCACTGCAATTGTGAGCTAGCCGAAGGAATAAGCCTCAACATCTCATATAAAATTCAACACAAATAATTGTTTTTCATAAGTATTTCATAACCAACAACCACTGGGGTAAACGGGGCCAGGTAGGATGACAATCTGCGAAAAGACTGCGGGCAGATGCTGGATGCGGCAAGCTGAAGACAGGGCGCTATGGCGCTCATTAGGGGATACCTATGTCCAGCAGTGGATTAGAGTAGGTTGATGATGATGAAGTATTAAATTGTGATGACCAGATAGAACAATTTTAGAAGAGTAAAACTTTAGTGCATGTACTAACTGTTCATTGTCATCCTCGGCAGCATCGTCCTTTATAGACCAGTCAGGCTCGTCTTCGAGTTCGCACATCATCTCGAGCACCAGCGGAGTGAGGGTGCGCACTCCGTTGGGAACTTGCTTGCGCACCATCGCAGGTGCCGTCTCGCACAGTGTTACCATCGCTTCCAAGGCAAGTTGTCGCCAGTTGTCTTCAGCGTCTTTATCGCTTACCATCTGTATTCATTAATAGTATATTAGACTTTTTTTTATCAGGCTTGCTATTTTGATATTACTACTACATCCTTATATCCCTATGACTCGTCTTACGTTCAGCAAAATTTTGCAAAAATATTCCTGTTTTGCATAATGTGGTAGCTGAACGATAAAGGGTAATTTATTTATACATACATCATAATATATATATATTTTGAAATATAAGGGGAAATTGTTTTGCATCTAACAATATAAAATGCCTCATTTTAATTTTATACTAACCTTTATGCACACATGGAAAATAGGCTCCAGTTGTGGTCTCAAGAATTTAGGTGCAGACTCCGCTAGTTCGATAAGCACTTTCAGAGCCGAGTCGTCGTCACTTTTCTCAATCGATTGAACAATAACCTGTCAGAGAAATACAATTTAAGTTACGTTTTCATAAAGTTGTCCTAAATTAACAAATCAGTGTCAGTCATATACATACACAATAGCTCTGAGCGGGAATCGAACCCGCGACCTCTGACTTAGCTGTCGAACGCACTACGGCCACGCCACAGAGGTCGTGTTTGTTAATGTTTGGATAACTACTATCAAACTTCATCCTATTTAGAGGACGATGTTAGCGAAATTACCAATTTAATTTTGCACATGTTGGCAATACCACAATCAATTATAAGCATGGGTATGTAAATATGTGCTAATAATAATATACTTATCGCATGGCATTCCTGCACTACTGTCTATGGAATCTTTCAAATGATGAGGAGTACTCAAATAGAAATATGGTTCTATATAAGGGTTTTAATATATCGATTTATATGCATCATGCTATTAGAGTGTGCTTTCTAATGTCCGCAGCTTAATGCCATTAGTAGGATAAATATTGGTCATAGTTGAAATTACCCCCACCACAGGGCAATGACATTATCTCCTATTTTCGAAACTAATTCCTTTGAACATACAAAATATGTTTTCTGCCTTAAATCTACAATAGTTGAATTTGTCATTTGTAGTCGAAATAGTATCGTATAATATCTATACGATACTACAAATAAATAAAATTGATGTTTGTTTGTAATATTAAAATAACAGATTTTTAATGAATGCACATGCAAAAATACAATTTATAATTTTTTGTATGTTTGAATCTGGAACGGCTGGGCCAATTTTGACGACACTTTCACTGGTAGATAAAAAAAAATAGGTTCTGTGCAAAATAATAAAACCTTAAAATTCGAAATCCACGCGGACGAAGTCTCCGCCTATACTGTGCCATTTTGTGGTTCATTTATTTGCAGAAATAGCCGGCCAGCGGTGGTGGTTATGTCGAACTCGAACCGATCAAAACCTCATCCGAGGTCAAAGGTCCAGGGGGACTTCCGCACGAAAAAACAACGTACATGCTTCTGATCTTCTAACTCATATTTCTATAAAGCGTGATACACACATTCACTTAATTTATTTTCTTCAACTTGAAAGATAGGGTTAGCTTTGGACCCAATAGGTGGCATTGTTGTCGATAGTTCTTTTTCATTTGTCCGCGCCCATATTTATATAATAAAAGCCACGTGTCGCTGTGTTCGTACACGCTCATCTCTGAAACCACTATATCAACTTCCAGGAAATTGTGTGAATAGGTAATGTTGATAGGACCAGCTTGAAAGGTAGGATAGGTTAGTCAGGACAAGAGCTCCGCATTACACTGGTTAATCCACATCTGCCTTTCTTGCTCTCTTTGCCTACCCATATATTTAGTACCAGCTTAGTAGGAATAAATATTGATTCGATGCGTTTCCCGAATATAAATGATTCTTCTTTTTCTAACAACTATTACATTACCTAATTAATAAAATGCACCAACCTGCATCAAAGGAATAAGTATATCGCCGAAATGTTTTTGAATAGCAGGCTCTTTGTCATGAAGGAGTATGAATGCACCCACAGCTTTTACAGCTTGAATGCGTAGAACATCAGAGCTAGACTGGAGTGCAGACAGCAACATGCGCTTTATCACCGGCAAGTTCTCATTCTGAGCAAGCCCAAACACACCAGGCACAGACCTGATAACAACAACACAAAAGTATATATTTATGTTTTCCATAAATATAAAAACTAATGATTCAGATCCAGTAATTATTGCATCAACTGTGTAAAGGCCTTGGCAAAAGACCAAATACCAATAAAATGAATTAGGAATAATATGTCCTAGAATATTTATTATTATTATTTCCTTTATTTAATTTCTATACATATTATTACATTTTTAATATATATAAAAAAAAATACATATATAAATAAAGTGAGCGTTAGGTGAGCCTGAGCGTTTAATATATATTCATTATTATTTATCGAGCTATATCACGCCTCACCCTAGAGTAAGGGAGAGGCGGCGAGATAGCCCCGGCGCGGCAAGCAGCAGTCGGCCAGGGCATTACAACGATTGGCAGAGGAACCGCCGGACTATTCGGGTATTGTCAAGCAAGACCGCTCTCTGTATCGTTTCCGCCACTGATTTCCCACTAATCCCGAGCCTCCCTAGATGAACTGAGAGGCTCCTTGGGATCAAACCATTGGCTGAAATAACAACTGGGACTATTTCTGTGGACCGCACCCCCCACATGTCTTGTGCGCCAGGTTCAGATATTTGGTTTTCTTATCTGCTTCGGCGCGGACGAGGTTCTCGTCATAGGGAATAGTGATGTCCACAAGAAATACCCGTGACTCTGCCCGGTCCATCAGCACGATATCAAGCTTATTCGCTAGAATTGTCCTATCCGTGATGATGGACCGGTCCCAGTAGAGCTTGGCGCGGTCATTTTCGAGTACGGTTTCCGGCGCGTACTTGTAGAATGGCAGCCTCTGCGCAATGAGGCCGTATTTAAGGGCCTTGATGTAGAATTCTGGCTGCTTGGTCGTGCCTGTGCAGATACTCAGTGTTAGCAAGCATGGAACAACCGGAGGTCACATGTCTGAGTGACTCGCCAGGACGGGGTGGCATAAACGACACACGACCGTGGTTCCTTTTTTTCAGCAGCCAGTGCACGGAGGCTTCTCGGTCCACGTGAGGCTCATGTAAAGCCTAAAAGAAGCGTCCGTGCAGCTCTTTTCCCTTCCACGCGACCTCACGCTCAGAGGCACTAAGTACTGCTGGTGCACGCCACTCTGTGTTAGCCAGGACTAGCGGGCTCAGTCCTTTATCGCATTCAATGACCTCTTTATGCATCTCACTGTTCGTCTTCGATAGGAAATATTCCCTGAGACTGCATATCTCGCGATTGTGCATAGCCTTGGCACTGAGAAAGCCCCGGCCTCCGCACTTTCGCGGGATGTACAATCTCATAACCGAAGACTTCGGGTGGAGCATTCTATGGAGGGTCATAGTTGCGCGGACTCTTCTATCCAGGGCGTCCAGTTCGCTCTGAGACCACCTGATCACGCCGAAGGTGTACAACAGGACGGGCATCACCGATCCGTTAAACGCCCGTGTCTTGTTCACACCCGATAAAAGGCTGTTACACACTTTTACCAGACGTTCCCAAAACACGTCGCATGCGGCCCGTTTGATGCCCGTCGCGTCGACACCCACATTCTGCGACATGCCCAGGTACCGGTATGTTTCACCCTCGGAGAGTTAACGAAGGCTCACCCCACCGGACTACTACACTGGTATACGATCCGATGAGACAATTCTCCCCCGCTCCACATGAAGAACCGCACACTTATCCACTCCAAGCTCCATGCCGATGCTGCCGCTGAAATCACAAGTGATATCTAGCAACCGCATCAGACCTGCAGCGTTTGGGGCAAACAACTTGAGGTCGTCCATGTAGAACAGGTGAGACACCTTCGGGCCCCCTCTCCGAAGCTGGAAGCCCGTCCCTGACTCATCTAGCAATGTGCTTAGAGGATAGACAATCACCCTGAAAGATACCCCGCTTCACCTTTATCCGGTCTTCCGCATCCGACAGTCGCACCCCAGAAAGACTAAGCATTGTGCTCCATTGCTCCATACAGGCATCGAGGAAGTCTCGAACTGTATGATCAATTTTATACAGCTCGAGGACCCTTTTCAGCCATGTATGAGGGACCGAGTCAAATGCTTTCTTGTAGTCTATCCAAGCAGCGGAGAAATTACGTCGGTTGCGTTTGACCTGCTGGCTAATTACCGCTCGATTTATCCTATCGATTAGGAGGAGTTCCTTGGTTCCACGACTACCACGTCGACATCCGTTCTGGGCATTAGCGACGATGCAACAGCTGTTTAGATGGCTCGCTATCTTTGCCTCCAGAACAGATGTCAGTGTCTTGTAGGTGGTAGGAAGGCACGTTATCGGTCGGTATTGCGATGGGTCCGTGGTACGCTCCGACTTAGGAACCAAATGAGTGACCCCAGTAGTGAGGAAGTTAGGGAGCTCTGTCATGGCTAGGGCTTCCTGGAACTGTCTTGCGAGGGTGTCATGGGAAGCCCGAAAACTCTTCAGCCAGTAATGCTGTAGTCCATCGCTCCCTGGAGACTTCCAGTGCGGAGCTTTGGCAACTGCTAAGCGAACATCGTCCTGGCTGATAGTTATCGGGCTCATTGGCAGTATATCTGCACACGACTCCTCGATGACCTGCATCCAGGGTCCCTCCACATGCTCCACATGTCGTGACCATAGGTTACGCCAAAATGCCACCAGCTCCTGTCCGTAAGGACGCTCAGTAGCGGCGTTGACCCTTAGCTGCTCTAACGATCTGTAGAACTTCCTCTGATCACTCATGAAGAGGCGATTCTGGTGATACCTTTTTACTCGTTCTGAGTACCGTCGTATTCACTTGCTCCAAGCTGCCACCTTCTGTTTCAGGGTGTCAATGCGGTTTATCAGTTGATGAGATTTGGGATTGCGGGACCTAAGTCACACCCCGCAAATGCTTTCCTGAAAAACCGCAGGACTCTCGGCCTTATATGACCCGCCCTGAAACTAATCAGTTTGCCGATGAGGACCCTAGTCTCAGCGATACGATTTTCAATTCTGCGCTTCCAAGCAGACTCAGCGTCTCTCTCACGCCGAGCATCAGCAGCTGCCACCTGCCGATTTGGCTATAGCTTAGCGCCGATAAACCGGCATACTGCCATTGCGGTGCCAAACGGAATTGAATTCGTATCGCCGAGACTGCTGCTGTTCTGTGTATTATTATTATTTCCTTTATTACATTTTAAACACATATAAATTATATTTTTAAATACATTCCATATATATATAAAAAAAAACAAATATATTTAAAAATATAAAAAATAGTAGCCCACCGGCATCGGGTACAGGGACCAAGCTACCGGTGGTTATTATTATTATTATTACTATTAAAATCTTCGTAAGTTTATTGTAACACAATTTGGCGTACAATGTCTGAAGAACTACTATCAAACTCCATCCTATTGAGAGGATGGTGTTAGCGAAATTCTCAGTTTAATTTTGCACATCTTGGCAATACCACATTTCATATAAGAAATATGTATGTAAATATGTGCTACATTTTATTTATGTTAATAAGGCGACGAATAAGCACACGTCCCAGTTGACGGTAAGTGGTTATCGTGACCTTTATAGGTCACGATAACCACTTAACGTCAACTGGGCCTAACCAACCTAACCAATTGTTACAACGGTTGCAACATTGTAGGTGTTACTTGTGCAATAGGCATTTTGACTATATTTAAAATATTGTAGGTACGAATTGTTGTCATCCTAATAAAAAGTACCGTAAAAAACATTTTTTATTAATTTTCAATATAAAATAAGTTTCTTTTTTGTTAAAAAATCAAGATTAAAATCTCACTTTTTTTGAGATTTGATCACGGGCTTATAAACGCTCTGTGACGTCACACATAAGTAAACAGATTTTCAATACAGGCTGTCTACATTTCCTAGTGTTAATCGACTGACTCAATTATTAATTACTAATAATTTTTCACTTTGATCTTATATATCTCAAAATAAACCATTATTTTTGCAACTAATTTCAATAATTATATAAACGTGCTTTAAGTCTCTTACTTTTTACTTTCGTGTGACGTCACATGTCACGGGATCCGTTATGGCGCGTACTTTTTGAAATCAAACTTCAATATCGATTTTTATCGTAAATAAAACAGTTCTCAAAAAAATATTGATGCAATCTGCATTTTTATGTTGTAATACATAATACAGAACTATTTTTTAGCAGTAGTCAAATACCCTATTTCTCTATCACTTTCTCAAACCGTACGAAATGCAGTGTACTGTTCAACCTTTAAAAATGAACGCACGGTGAGACAGATGCTTAAGTTTGTAATTTTTGAGGTTACCCTCTTTTCTGCGTCCGAAGCGCTCACTAGCTTCGGTTTCAGTGGTGAATTTCGCACGTCCGCATATTCCATACAAAAATATGTAATGGTTATTTAATTTCGTATAGGGTCTGAAACCATACGAAATACAAGTACTGCGACTTTACCCATCAGTATGGACGCGTGGTTTCGTTGACTGCTCTAAGTTGGGTAACTTTTGACGTTATCCGTATTTTCCACGCCGAAAGAGTTCAAAAGCTACAGACTTAGCGGTGAAACTTCTTTTTGGGGTCGACGGTTTTAAATTGTACTAGTTATATTACTTCTTACCTACACATAAACTTAGGACGGTTATCTAATTGTTTTAAGTTGAAATTCCAACAAGTAGTACACAGACGGTCACCCATCTGTCAAGGTCCCAACTAAAACTGCATGCGAATAAAATATTTCTCATGTACAAGGGGACTACTATTAATTTGACACATTAGATGTCAATGGGACAGAACTTTAATATTTGAGGTGAGCGGCCGGTACACCTTGGGCGGCGGTCAATGGCTTCCCCTTCACCCCTTCATGGGGTTGGCATTGATCGTCGGCCAATACCCAACGTGGCGGGAACACATCGCTCTCCGTACTCCTCTGCTTTCAGAGGAGACAGGATGAGCGATGCTGTTAGTGGTGAGATGGCCCAGGGTCAGCCGGGGTGCGAGGGATATGCTCTATGGGTAACCTTACACCCCGGCGTCTGAAGACCCGAGACGGCGTGCGGTTTTAGTCGGTGCAAGCCCGACATAACCACCCCCGCTGGCCGGCGGGGGGGTATCCGAAGGGATTTCCGCACGATAAAAAAAAAAAAAAAAAAAAAAGGTATGGAGGACTTACAGCTTACATTATTAAGATAGTACAGACACGTAAAACAGAAAGCCAATTGCAGAGAGTAAGTAATTATGTTTTTTTATAACTCATTTAGAAAGAAAGAAAGAAACAGAAAGAAACATTTATTAGTGCAAAGAGGCCACAAACTAAATGCACCAAATGGGTACCCAGTTCAGCATGTGCCAGATAGCAACCTGGCGCTGGTTTTCTACTGGACCCCAACTGGTTCGTGACACACGGACGCCCCACCGTCAAATAAATGGTGTGACAGAGTATAGTGTAAAAATAAATATAAATACACAATACAATATAATACGGTTAATACATAATATATATAATCAAATGTGTGTCATCAATAAACTTAAATTAACGATATATTTGCGTTTACGTTATCCCGCCTCCTTTGAGTTTCCAAGAGAAATAGCCGTAAACGTTTCCTAAACGCGTAGTAATGGAGCGTAATGGTGGTGGATGATTGTTCCATATTTTGGAAGCTGCATAACGAAAACTACCCCTAAATGACGCAGATCGATGCTGCTGTATTGATAGTTGCTTGGAGCGCTGCCTTCTGGCACACAATCTTCTGCTAGTAACCCAGCCAAGCTTGTCAAACAAATATCGTGGCTCCCCGCATCTGATAACACCGAACAGAAGACATGCCATGTGCATCTTTCTTCTGGTGTGACATGACTTCTGTGCGGTATTGCGAAACAGAAACGAGCACAGGCATTTTGAACGCGCTGTACTAATCTTTCAAATTCAATTTGATGTTCATCTGAATTTAATTACAAAAGTACCTTTCATTACTCATAAATATATATATTTAAGAAAATATATAATCATTGATAAAAGATCAGAAATATTAAGATGGTGACATATAACTGCAAGGGTGTGAAACGTTCCTCGGTACACGTGAAAGACCTATGTGAGAAATACGATATCCTATGTTTACAAGAATTGTGGTTGTTTCCCCACGATATTCATTATATAGGACAACTACACGATGACTTCGAATATTATGCGGTGTCGGCAATGGATCCCTCAGTTGGCACGCACAAGGGACGCCCGTACGGAGGACTTGCGATTATGTGGAGAAAAAACTTGTTTACGTGTGTTACGCCAGTTAGCTGCGAGTCAACGCGAGTCATAGCGGTGCGTGTACAACTATTAGATCGCAGTATGATTATAATGTCTATTTACATGCCGACGAACGACGTTAAGAATCAGCCTTTGTTTATGGAGTGTCTTGGCGTAATAAACTCTATTCGGGAAGATTGTGACAGTGAATGTGTTTTCGCATTGGGAGACTATAACGCAGATAGAAATAGTTTATTTGAACGAGACCTGAATCAGTTTTGTAGTGATAGTGATTGGACCTGTGCGGATGTTCGAGTTTTGGGTGAGAGATCACATACATATACCTTTGTTAGTGATATCTATGGTACGCCCAGCTGGCTGGACCACTGCTTGGTAACATTTTCGGCCTGGGATATGATAAGAAATATTTATGTAGTATATGACCCCTCTGCATCGGACCACTTTCCAATGGTAATAGAGTGTAATCTAAATTTAATAAAACCAACAATTGAAATATCTGAAACACTTTGCAACAAAGTCATTTGGGGCAATAGGGACACAAATCAATGTTTACTGTATACTAACTTGTGTAATAAATACTTACATGAAATATGTGATGCGCACTTAAATAACCTGCCTTGTGTAGGTCAGTCATGTAATGATTATAATCATCATGCACTCATTGAAAAATATTATTGTGAAATTACGAGCTCTTTGACACGAGCCGCGACTGAATCATTTAAGGCAAAACGAAAATGTAATAAATCTATAGTTATAGGATGGAATAACCATCTTAAACATGTACATAACGTCGCGAGGGAGTGTTTTAAGACTTGGAATATATGTGGCAGACCTACAGAAGGCAGAGTATACCAAAATATGTGTGAAAGCAGAAAAACATTTAAAAACAAAATGAAGTGGTGTCAGAGAAACAGTGAAAGAATTAAGTTGGACCTGATTACTAAACAGAGAGCTTCCAAAGATTTTTGTAAATTTTGGAAATCTACTAACAATTTGTCCTTTAAGCCGCGCCTACCTGTAACTGTAAATGGGTTACAAAAACACAATTTAATCGCGGCATCATTTGCACGCCATTTTAGTCAAACACTGAATGTAAAAAATGCATCTAGTACCGTTAGTAGCAGCAGCGACAGCCGCGCGGCACGTTGTGTCCGGGCGACTTCGCCACCAAGTTTTACAATATCGGCGGACGATATTTTTTATTGTTTACGTAAAATGAAAAAGGGAAAATCGCCGGGACACGACGGGCTTAGTATTGAACATATACAGTTGGGTGGTCCCGTGTTATGTAATAAGATGGCCATTCTATATAATGCTTGTTTGAGTCATGGTTTTCTGCCGAAAGATATTATGAAAACAATTGTTGTACCTCTGGTAAAAAATAAAACTGGTGATGTTTCAAGTTTATGTAATTACAGGCCGATATCATTAGCAACTGTGTTATCAAAGGTTTTTGAGACAATGTTACATTCACAATTACTTGAATATATCAATCTTCATGGAGCACAGTTTGGCTTTCGTCCCAGATTATCGACGGATATGGCTATATTTTCTCTTAAAAACACTGTAAAGACGGAAAACACACAGAAAAAAACGGATGTGTATGCATGCTTCCTTGATTTGAGTCGCGCATTTGATACCATTAATTATGAAGTACTGTGGGCAAAAATGGAGGAGGCGGGAATCCCTGAGGATATAACCCGGGTCATTAGGTACTGGTACGGGGGTCAAACCAACACGGTCAGGTGGGGGTCTGCGCTGTCTGAGGAGTATACTCTCGGGTGTGGCGTTAGGCAGGGCGGACTTACATCTCCGACGCTTTTCAATCTTTATATCAACAGTCTGATTGAGGAGCTGAGCGGGACTGGGATTGGCTGTCACTTAAACAACGTTTGTGTAAATAATCTCAGCTACGCCGACGATATGGTGCTGCTGAGCCCCTCAGTCAGTGCTTTAAATAAATTGATAGCTATTTGTGAAAACTATGCCAGAGGTCACAGTTTAACTTATAATGTGAAAAAATCAGAGGTTGTTATTTTTAAGCATGGCAAGGGACCCGATAACCTACCGTCTATAAAGTTAAATGGCTGTGAGTTAAACATTGTCTCGAAATTCAAATATTTAGGCCACATGATAACAGACACATTGAAGGATGACGAGGACATGGAAAGGCAACGGAGATCCATAGCCGCAAAAAGCAATATGCTTGGTCGCCGATTCTCAAAGTGCTCAAATGAAGTTAAAATTACCCTGTTCAAGGCTTACTGCCAGCCCATGTACACATGTCAGCTGTGGCGGCACTATACACAGCGAGCGTATAATGCGCTGAGAGTACAATACAATAACGCCTTTCGCTGCATGCTACGGCTGCCGTGGAGGTGCAGTGCGTCTGGCATGTTTGCCATGAACAGGGTAGATGACTTCTATGCCGTTATGCGAAAACGTCACGCCTCTTTCATGTATAGTATCAGGGAATCAACAAATGACGTAATAAAGGCCGTATATGGGGCTTGTTGGACTCACATATGCGGCCTAGGACATGGTTATCCCAATATAAAATAAGTAAATAAATAAATACATAGGTACATGTTTATTGTAGGAAAATTGATTTACTTTAATTTAATTTGATCTAATTTAATTGAACATGCAATCACATTTTGGACATTTTAGATTATTTTACATTTAGTTTTACAATTTCATTTAATTTTATTTTTAATTTCATTCTCATCTTAATTTAATTGTTTTTAATTTGATCTTATTGTTATTATTTATTTATTTATTTGCCATGTGTTTTATTTTACTTTGTTTTATTTTATTTTTTCAATATGATTTTATAATTATCAAATGTTTATGGGTTAATAATTGCCTGAAATAAATATATTCATTCATTCATTCATTCATTCAAAAGATTTTATTTTAATTTTAATTGAATACCCATTGAAAAGAAAATGAATTTAAATAAAGTGAAAATTGCTCATGCTCATAAAACTAACTTTGAACCATGGCGGTCCGTGAGACCACGCGTCCATTACGGTAGTGCCCATGTGAAAATACTTAGGTATCTAGTCGCCGTAAGCAGAAAGCAATGTATTCACCGAGACTTGTATCTGTACAAGTATGTAGTCATCTCGGATCTCTCAGATTTTGTGGTACCGTCACCCACCTGGGACAGAAATAACGTAATCTCAACGTTGAGTACCTGGAGATTACGTAATTTCGGCCCCAGGACACATACATACAGCCGCCCGCGGGCTGTATGGAATCATTCAGCATGCGGGCGTCTTGTGGACGGCCATATGACATGGATCTTCCTCATGCTTACACATTTTACGAAAGTCAATAGTGATAACCTATTCCCCGCTCACAGCAATCTAATCGGGTGATATAGCCGCGATCTTATAGGCAATAGAGGTTTTACACATCACAGGCGCGCCTGCTTTCATTCGGGCTCATTCATTTCAAATATAATAACTACACAGTGAAGAAAAGATTGAACACAAATTTACCAAATAAGCAAACTCCCTACGTTATTAGTCACTCTAAAATTAGACAAATTCCAAATATTTCCAGATATGCTGAATCTCGATGATCAATAGTAAGTTATATTGATATATCAGTGCTGAAATAAATACATTGAGCTGATTTCACTAAAGATAGGAACCGTGATCAAGTCGAACTTAACTGCGCCATCATGTTTTACCCAATGAATTTCATTGAGTAAAAGTGAGAACCGCATGTACTTTGTTTTATTCCGTGTGGAAACTTCTGTGTCAATCACCTCACTCTGGGCACGACGAAGTAGTTTTGTCGGAGACTCGGAGTCGGACGGGCTATACCAAACCAGTACTTCGATATCTGTAGACCTGCCATACATCCGAAGTTGCAGACCGAATTTTCGGGTTTTAAATTGATACATACCATGGAATGCATTTATCGCGCAATCAGGCTCGAAGATGGCAGGTGTCACTTCGTTCGGCCTAAACCATACCGAAAAAATCCTAAGCAACTTCGTGGTGCGTAAAGGCTATCTTTCGTGCGGACCCGATGTTTCGGGTGTAAGTTTCATGGGAGCTTTAGATCCCTAAACGGATTATCCGCGGAACGCAATGCCCACCAGCCTGCGGCAGTACATGTAGCTATAATTAGCCGATACATGAATCTGAACTGTGTTAAATTAAGACAAATATAATTTTTACAAATTGCTACAAAAGAGAACTATTTTACTTACGTGAACATTCGTATGCCAGCCTCTTGCAGATGAGGATTTTGGACTGCACCAGCACAATTGAACATGAATTGTAAGAATTCTGGCCATTGGTTGACGCCATCGTCATCTATATGGTTTCTTGCCAATTCTGATACTACATCACAGATCTAGAACAAGGATTCCCATTTTGTGATATTGTCAGACAAAACGTAAATGGTGGGTGAAAATCTTTAGAATTCAGAATTATTTTTAAGAGTGCCTACTAAGAAGTTATTGAGTTACGCCTTAAAAGTGGCAAATCAAAAATCATAAAATATTTCATAGCATTTCCACGGCCGCACCCTCGGCGATGAAAAAATTTACGGAGCGAGAGCATTCGCAATAGCAGCGTGTTTTTATGCAGGGATTATACTGTGCTGTGCCATTAAAGACATAAAACCACTGATAACTAGTAAATGAATGAATAAATGAACTGATAACGCAAACAAGTGGGATAATGCCGTAATCGGTTATGCTGTGGATGTGCGTGAATTGCAAGCGCTTTCGCCGTGGCATCCACAATGGCTCACCCGCGTTAGTACTAGTTCTCATTCATTTACTTGATATATTCTTGGTATAAGACTTGTAGGTAGTTATTTATTATTTAATTTACTATTAATAGTTGGTGGCTATTAGATATCTTCTGACCCCCATTCAACTTGATTGACCATTTATCAGCTATTGACTAATTGGCAATGATAACACTATATAGGCTCACATATATCTTCCTGAAATATAAGGCAGTTACAAAACAATAGATTCCCAGCAAAAAAAAATTAACATGACCTGGTCCTGATCATACTTGTATGTTAAAATTTAATTTTTGTATGACTTTTGAGTACTTCAAATCACTGATAGAAGATGGTGCAACCTGCATTCTGCAACCAGTAATGATACATAACACACATTTTTATGAATCTGTACCGGTTGCAGAATGTTAACTGGCTTTTACAAGAAAGTAATAATGCACTAGATAAAATATAGCAATCTACCAAGAACTTTTTTATGGCTTCTTGTAGATAGTAGTGACTCACTTGTGTTGTGTGTAGATGTGACTCAACACACCAATTAGATGTTAGATTAGAGACATTACTTAGCTGATGTGTGCCCCACTCTGTGAGATACTGAATTACAAAATATGCTGATTTAACTGTATTAAAAAAACAGTTCAAATAGTGAACAAGTAATGATCCATAAGTATGGAGTAGTTTTTATAAACAATACCTAGTACATACAATATCAATTGATCTTGTAAACGGACAAGGATATAAGTATACACCCTTATATGTGGCTAACATTGCCATGCAGTTACACCTGCGAAAGTCCTGATTCCATGGGAACATTGGGATAAAAGTAGCCATGTTACTAAGGGTTAATGTAACATTCTAATGGTATAAGAGATTTTGAAATCAGTTCATTAGTTCAAGAGGTTATCAAATACAAACAAATCTTTCCTCTATACTATTAAGTACACAAGTATAGATTAGTATAGAAGGTGTATGTTAAGGTAGGTATAATCTACCTAAAAAAAAAAAAAAAAGGTATAATCTACTTATTTCCTTGGCTGTGTCTTCATTTACTAAAAAGGGATCTAAGATAAACTATAGGTACAGCTTCCCAATATGTTACCTGGATTGTGTAATTTTTATTTTACAACCAAACCTACATATGAAATATTGCAGCCTCATTTTTTTGATGTTTGATAAAAACAGTTGACCATTCAAGTTTAGAATGAAAATAATATTTTACTTGATAAAACTATATAAGCAGAAAGATTATAAGCTGACTAAAAGATATGGTATAACTACTGAATATGCCTCTGCAGTCTACTAAAACTGGGGTAATTAAAAACTAAAATATTTTGTGCTCAAGTTCTAAACTAACCTTGCGTCGCAATTGCTGACTAACGTCCATCTGTAGTGTGAGGAGTAACTGCTCTCGGAGTGCTGTTTGCTGTTCAAATGGTAGCTTTGGGAAGAATTCAAAGAACTCAGCACTGAACAATCGGCGCAACAGCACGGCGGCTGTCTGACGCCCCTCTTCTCCAACATCGGCATTCTGGATTGCGCCCACCAAGTAGATCACTTTTGTCTCTGTAGGGATGTTGTTGTATGCCTCCTGACAGGTTAAGTAAATTTCAAAGTATAATACACCATTTATGCTCTTATAAAGTAACACTCTACAATATCATGTAAACAAGTCATTGTCTCAGTATATGTAGTCTATTGTTGATGTTTAGTACTGTACTGTAATGTAAAGCCGTCTCTATACAAAGATAATTTTTCATTGTTTACAAGTTTCAGCATCGTTTTTAAAACATAGAAATGTGACTAACAAACTGTTAGAATCACATGTATTTAAATGTGAATAGCCGCCCGGCGGCAAATATGCGTTTTTATAGGCTTTGATTAATGTAAACACATGAACATTAAAATTCGTTATCTACAAAAGTGACGGAATGCACATTTTTTTTTTTGTCATTAAATGGGTTTAGTTTCGAGACTTGTGAAGAAATAGATCTTCTAGCAACAAAAGTTACATTAGATATCCTCCATGACCACGTTTTGACACGAGGCCGCATAGGAATGTTAGGAATAAATATCGTATATTTTAGGGACATTCAAATGTATAAAATATTAAAACACAATATACCTAAAGTACTTACCTCTGCTTGGGATCTGGTTACGTTATCTGTTGCTAATAAAGTATTTAGTAATTGGTAAAATTGCGCCTGATCTCCTGCCATGTTGAACCTCTTCGAAAAGGCCCAGTTTTTTTTCATAAACTTTTATGGTCACTTCGTACATGTTGCCAGTATCATTGCAATGCTTTTTGAATAAGCAGATAATTTAATTTCTGAGGAAACTTTTTGAGCGTAGCGTTTTTAAAGGAAATAAGTAAAAATAAAACTTTTGAACATTTTTAGTAAGCATGATTATACATTAATAATATATATAACTTCATATTTTATTATCAATTAGTAGTAAATAGACAATATAGAAATAATGAGTGAATGATTGATTGAAAATATAGTATCTCTATCAAACTGGATATTTCGCCTGGAAATATAGTTTGTAGTTGCGTTCATTGACCCCTGTTATGTTCTCTATCTCTCTCGCACCCTCGAAAATCGCCATAAGTACAAAACATCCCAATCGTAACGTTTCAAAGTCAAACTTACGCAACAGCAGAGTTCTTTGCAGCTTCGTTTTGATTCTAGTTAACATCTACGAAAATTCTCTGAACACCATATATATAAATTGTTACTAAATTAAGGTCAATAGGCCATGTTTGACATTTCATCAAAATTCGACAACGTAACCTTGTGACGGAGGAACAAAATATTTAAAGTTAGAACTGCAAAATTGCTTAACTATTTACAGTTTAAAATGCATATTTATTGCAATAATGACAAAATAAGGCAATTTTACGATTTACTTTGGCTAATAAACCATTTTAAACAAATTAAACAATTGTTTTTCTAAAAAACTGAATGTCATTACAAGGTTACGTCGGTAAACCCTTTTTCTTTTCAAACACTAGGGATGTTACCCAATACATTAAATGAATGAATGAATGAAAGCGTTTATTCATTTATAAAATTACAATCTAATAATTTTACCTCCACCAAACTGCATTGCAGTTTGTTGTATATTATAATTACTTCGGGCCACCAACCAGGTGGACACCGAAGTCTTAAAATCACGCAAAAAAAATCAAAATCTTACTCCCACTTTTTATCACTTTTCTCGACGTTTCACATGATTCTAAGTCTAATTAAGCAAAAAAAAATTTTGTGTCGGTCTGTTTGTTGGTCTGGATGTCTGGATGTCTGGATGTCTGTTTACGCAATAACTCAAGAACCACTTATCCGATTTAAAAAATTCTTTCGCCAATCATCTTGTTTGGTTAATGGGAAGAACTGATTAGATTTCGGGGTTTGTACGTTCAAGGTTTCGGGTACCTACCATACAAATAGTCCCTAAAAAACTTTTACAAGTGAGTTTCTTTCGAGTTATCAAAGTAACGCGTATTTGACTTTGACATTTGAGTGACAATGACAATACGTATCTTGTATATTTACATAAAACAACCAGACTCTGGAAGAAACTGAAATATAAAATCATTTGTTTGTGTTTTTGACGTCGAAGACGTTTGATTTGATTTCAATTTCTTCATATTTATTGCTCAATATATAAAGACGCGTCGAATAATATGCATAAAGCCTAAGGTCTGTAATTTTGAATAAAAATACTGCAACAAAAATATCTAAGTTTGGCCCGAAGTTTGACAATCACTGTGTGATTTCCGCCCCGAAGGAATGTTTAGCCATAAATAATAACCGCAGTTTGATTATAATAAAACGTATTATTATTTAAATAAACTAAAAAAATACAAATAAAAGGCTGTGTGGTGCCGGCCTAGAAGAGAATAGTACCACCCCAACTCTTCCCGTGGGTGTCGTAAGAGGCGACTAAGGGACATATCCGGGGGCGAGCAGCAGCGCCCCAGCAGAACAACCCCTCCACCAAACTGCGATCCCCAACCCGCCTGCCCAGCGTGGGGATTATGGGCATTACCCCCCCATGAAGAAAACAGCCAATAAACAGCCCCTAGTTCCCGGCCGCCTCGCTATCCCTGGTCATGGTAGCGGCCATCGTAACGGCGGGGCAGGGGGTGCTAAGAATCCCCGGGCTACATTAGGCTACCACACTCTTCAGAAACTGACCCTGGCTACGTATAACGGACGCACTCTGAGGCTTGACCATCATCTAGCGCAGTTGGAAGTGGAGTTAGAGAACATTAAATGGCATGTTCTCGGGTTATGCGAAGTCCGTAGAGAGGGAGAGGACACCGTAACCCGTGACTCGGGCCATCTTCTCTACTTTTGCGAGGGTGATAAAACATACCAGGGTGGCGTAGGTTTCCTCGTCAATAGGGCCCTCTCTAACAACGTTCAAGAAATCTCCATCGTGTCGAACAGGGTAGCGTACTTGATCCTTCCGCTATCCCAGTGGTATAGCATGAAGGTAATTCAGGTCTATGCACTGACCTCGGCACACTCGGATGATGAAGTGGAGGATATGTATGAAGACATATCCGAAGCCTTGCACAACACCACTAAGGCTCACTTCAACGTTGTTATGGGGGACATTAACGGCAAGGTACCCAGTCTGGGTACGAATCCCGAATAGGCCCGCATGGTTATGGAGTTAGGAATTACAGGGGGCAAATGCTTGTCAACTTCCTTGAGAAAGAGGGACTATTCTTAATGAATTCCTTCTTTAAGAAACAGCCTCAAAGGAAGTGGACATGGCAAAGCCCCGACGCTGTGACAAAAAATGAGGTCGACTTCATCATGACGGATAGCAAGCACATATTCAGAGATGTCTCAGTGATCAACAGGTTTAATACCGGATCTGATCACCGACTGCTCCGAGGCTCTCTGAATATCAACCTAAAGCTTGAAAGAAACCGTCTGATGATGTCCTCGCTCCGACCTAACCCAACCCAAATCAGGGTGGGCACCGAGAAGTTCCAGCAGCTTCTCGGGGAAAGATTTGTTGCCTTGGAACCCACTGATGACTCTGACGAGACCTTACACAATCTGGTCGAAACGCTGAGAGACGAGGGCATCAAGTTCTGCAAAAAACAGCGTACTGGCAGGAAGTCTAAACTCTCGGATGAGATTCTGGGGCTGATGGCAAGAAGACGGGAAACCACCCAAGCGACTTCGTCAGACAGGTCAGAACTAAACAAGGAAATTGCGAAGATGGTAACGCGCGACCTTCGGAGCTTCAACACAAGCCTCATTGAAGAGGCGATAGAGCGAAACCGAGGGTCCAAAGTATTCACTCAGCAGCTTGGCACGAGCCATCTGACGAAGCTCAAAACGCATGACGGGAAGACCGTATTGTCGAAGTCGGAGATCTCCACCGAGATAGAGGATTTCTATGGCCGTCTGTACACTGCACATGCTCCCCGTCCTCGACGAGACGACCATGATTCCAGAGCCATCCTGACACGCCACTATACTGACGAACTACCTGATATCAGTCAAGACGAGATCGTGTTAGCTCTGAGGCAGCTTAAAAATGAAAAAGCCCCATGTTTTTTTTTTTTTTTTTTTATTTAATAACAAGGTATACAATTTTCTTGTGCACTAGAAGTATAACAAAAACCAGAAAGGTTTATCCGTACACTACGATCGTCGTTCAGTCGTGCTCGAACATAGTAGTTAGTAGTATAGGTAGGTACATAATCAGTTCTTAAATACTAATCTTACATTTATGTGCATATTTACAGTAGCCTACCTTTCTCAGTGTTTTATATTTAGAATAATACAAGTAGTATTTTTTTTGTTGTTGTTGTAGGTACTTACATAATAATTATTTCATCCAAGATACTTGTCCAATAAATTATACAAATGACTTTCGTAATTCAGTAGATAATAGTGAATTCTTGTTTCATAAGATTTTACATTCTAAGGTGATAGCAAATAATAGTAAGACATACAAAATAAACTTTTTTTTTTCTTGTTATTTAACAACATGTGGGTAAGTTAGCATAAAATTCCAACGGCGATACAACACTGGCTTATAGTGATAGCTAGGTACAAGATTACGGCTGGTTAGTTGTAGGATTGCGTACAGGATGATTCACACCGAATAAAAATAAGAATTACATATTTAACCTATCATGTTTTTTTTTTCTCTCTTGGGCTATACATTACATGGTTTCTTTTTTTTAGTATATTATTAATTGAAGACGGAATTACTTAGGAGCTTCTGAAGGCAGGAGGAGCTCCTGTCATACAGGAGCTACAGAAACTCTTCAATTCCGTCCTTCACAGTGGGAGAACTCCTAAGGCGTGGAGCGGAAGTTTGGTTGTTCTCTTTTTAAGAAGGGTGATAAGACCCTCCTTAAAAACTAAAGACCCATCACACTCCTGAGCCACGTCTATAAGCTGTTTTCACGAGTGGTCACGAATCGTCTCGCCAGGAGACTCGACGAGTTCCAGCCACCGGAACAGGTTGGGTTCCGCGGAGGATATGGCATAGACCACATTTACACAGTGAGGCAGATTAAACAGAAGTCCGAAGAGTATAATCAGCCCCTGTGTCTCGCTTTTATGGACTATGAAAAGGCCTTTGACTCCGTCGAAACTTGGGCTGTTCTGGAATCCTTACAGCGATGCCAAGTAGACTATCGTTATGTCGAGGTGTTGAGATGCCTTTAAGAAGCCGCCACTATGAGTGTCCAAGTACAGGGTCAGCAGTCTAAACCCATCCAATTGCGCAGAGTAGTGAGACAGGGGGCTGTCATATCCCCGAAACTGTTCACGAGCGCATTGGAAGATATGTTTAAGACGCTGGACTGGAAAGGTAAGGGCATAAATATAAACGGCGACTACATCTCACACCTGCGATTCGCTGATGACATAGTCTTAATGGCGGAATCGCTAGATGAGCTCACCCAGATGCTGGGCAGCCTAGCTTCAGCCTCGCGACGCATCGGTCTTGGCATGAATTTGGATAAAACCAAAGTCATGATCAATGGCCACATTGATCCGGGACCGGTCGTCCTTACCTTTACCTTTACCTTCTTGTAATTGTTTCTGAGTACACTTATCTCGGGCAGATTGTGCAGTTAGGTAAAAACAATTTTGAGAAGGAGGCCAAGAGGAGGATCCAGCTAGGCTGGGCAGCGTTTGGGAAACTACGTTGGGTCTTCT
Organism: Cybosia mesomella; assembly: GCA_946251805.1. Classification (NCBI taxonomy): domain Eukaryota; kingdom Metazoa; phylum Arthropoda; class Insecta; order Lepidoptera; family Erebidae; genus Cybosia; species Cybosia mesomella. The sequence continues at coordinate 28,080,859 of OX276390.1, forward strand.
CGTCATCCATACCGCAGTGTTTGAAAACGAAAGTTTTCAATCAGTGCGTCCTACCCATAATGTCCTACGGAGCTGAGACGTGGACACTCACGGTAGGGCTGGTCCACCAGTTCAAAGTCGCTCAGCGAACTATGGAAAGAGCTATGCTCGGAGTTTCTCTGAAGGATAGGATTCGTAACGAATACATCCAACAGAGAACCTAGGTTATCGACATAGCTCAAAGAATTAGCATGCTGAAGTGGCAGTGGGCCGGCCATATCTCGCGAAGAATTGACAACCGCTGGGGTAAACGTGTTCTTGAGAGGAGGCCACGACTCGGCAAACGTAGTGCAGGACGCCATCCGGCCAGGTGGGATGACGATCTGCGAAAGACTGCGGGCAGATGCTGGATGCGGCAAGCTGAAGACAGGGCACTATGGCGCTCATTAGGGTAGACCTATGTCCAGCAGTGGACTTGAATAGGTTGATGATGATGATGATGATGAAAAAAATACAAAAATAATTAAATTGAAACAAAAAAAATAATATATATTAAAAAAAACTCATGGGATTTTCCTGGCAACACTAAAACCTGTCCATGACGCTATGTCGCCACCATTACATGACGCAGTCATTTGTCGTTGTGCGAAGTGACTATGCGTTTCTGTGTGTTCTCTGTTATTTTCTTCCTACTCGGCTTCTTTTATTGGACTGATCTTGCTCTGACGTTTACCTGGTTATAATTTGGACTACGATTGCTTAAAGATTTGTTACCATGTTATTATATTTATATTATGTTACTAGCTGACCCGGCAGACTTCGTACTGCCTCAATCGATAGCACCTTTTAAACCTTCTCTGGACCTCCACAAATAATTAAAGACCAAAATTAGCCAAATCGGTCCAGCCGTTCTCGAGTTTTAGCGAGACTAACGAACAGCAATTCATTTTTATATATAAGAAGAAGAAGAAGATTACCATTACCATATCGAAACTAGGGAAAGCTCTAAAGAGTCAAACTCGTGAACATGTGGTGGAATTGTACGAGTATTTCGAACGAGAATGTGTTAACGGTGGCCCTCTTTTACCTATAACACAAGTGAGAGACCGCGTTGCCGAAGCATTAGGAATAGGGAAGAAGACTGTATCCGAAATTCTGAAAGAAAAATACGGACCATCAGGCGCAGACTTAAAAGAGAATACTTTACGAACTTCAAAAAGAAGAAACGGAGACAAGAAAGTTGTTGGAGTTGATAATTTTGATGCCGCTGCAATTCGCAACTATATTTATGGATATTACACGCGAAAAGAATATCCTACACGGAAAAAGCTTTTGGTGTGGTTAAATGAAGCAGGTTTATTTCTGGCGGTAAAACCTCTCTGTCAAAGGTTTTGAAATCAATCGGCTTGAGATACAAAAAATCTGACTAGCGGAAAATCCTACTGGGACGCTACGATATCATTTTGAAAAAAGTAACATTTTTACGTCAGATAAACAAAATTGCTGATTGGAACAATGTAGTGTTTATTGATGAAACGTGATTGAATGTGAACCATACAGTTTTCCGGTCATGGATCGATGATACAGCGGCCTCCACCTCAAAAGTACCATCGGGAAAAGGAGCCCGTCTTATTATATGTCACGCGGGTTCAGCTTCTCAAGGATTTATTCCAGACTGATATCTTTGAGTGCAGACAGCAGTGTTAATAGTGATAGTTATGACACTGATAGATCATCAGAATATTTTATTTTGTCAAATTATGTACGTGTTTTATTTTGTTTAATTTCCGGAAAAGCCATTTCAATTAATTTCACATGATTTTTATTGATTTTATCATGCCCAAGGACAATGCCAAGCTACGTGACTAGTCTCACAATATTTCTATGTATAATGAAATACATGGTGACCCTATTAGAAGAGAACGAACAGCCTCCGTTCTATGCATCTCACTCGGTTCGTTTATTTTAGTCTAGTGCTCAGTCCTGTTAGTATAATACGTCCATGAGTATATCATTTCAGTGCCCGCTATTTTAATAATACAGCAACACTGAAAAATTGTGTTATTTTTCTATCATTGTAAAATGACCAACCGTTTCGTATTCTGCGGGACAGTCCCACAGTGGAAGTATCCAATATATTGTGTCACTTATGCCCCGTAAAATGTCGAATGCGTTCCGCACGTCTATAATCCATTACGTTATTTCTTTTTATTGTTATTTGTTGGCTGTAAGCTACCTACCCCACCCCAGCCTGCAAAATAATAATATTTGTAATAAAAAAATACTAATCGATAGATTTTCAATAGCTCAATTCAACTACATTGCCCATTAAAATTTCTCACCTTAAATTTTTTAATTAAAAATCAATAAAGTCGTTGAAAAAAAAATCATTTATCCGTACTTTCAAACTCCTATATCTTTTGATATATACAATATTTTAAATTGCTCAAAGTGTTAAAAAACTGCTCAAGTTGCATTTATAATTGCTCAAGTACAGTTTGTAACAGCTTTATTGATTTTTAATTAAATAATTTAAGGTGAGCCATTTTAAAGGACAACGTAGTTGAATTGAGCTATTGAAAATCTATCGATTAGTATTTTTTTTATTACAAATATTATTATTTTGCAGGCTGGGGTGGGGTAGCTCTGTAAGCTTCCTAATACTACAACTTAAAACAAATAATGGTGCTCTAGACTCAAAGTAAGAACAGCTGAACTAGCTTGTAATATTATGGATTTTAGAATGCGGATGCGATCGCAGATAAACAGACTTATTTTTTTTTTGTAAAATACATACCTATAAATCATTATGATCAAATATTTCCAACAGCGAATATTTTACATTAAAAAAGAAATATTATCGGATTCTCTTAGCTTTGTTCCTTTGAATGTCGATTATCAAGACTTTTGATCATATCTCTGGTTCTAAACAACCAATTGGGATGAAACATTCGGCAGACTTTAAGACTGACCGAGATTTTTCTAATTAACTATTTGTCAATTTTCGGAAAGATATTTTTAAATATTCGTAATTTTATTTTATATCTCTTACAAGTAACGTTTACCCAAAAAGCGGTATTTATTTTTAAGAAAAATCTTCCAGTAATTTGAAATTCACGCGAAAACAGCCAATCACGAGACATTCCACTGGCTGTGGCGTAATATTACAGTAACCTTTGTAGCTTTTTACTGGAAGCAACAAACTTATATAAGCTAATAATATGTATATTTATAATATAAATATATTTTATGAAAATAATAAGCTTCGAAACCTGCCTTTGTGTATAAGGACAACAATTAAATATCCCGACAAATTGTTGAGCTGAGCGAAGCGAAGCTCTTATACGTGGCTAAGCCGTTTTGGTTGAGACTGTACTCCTCCGGAACCACAATACCGATCTTGACCAAATTTGCCATGGTGATAGTGTAGACACCGCCGAGTGTTTAGAGGGGTCAACTGTTCAAATACAATGTACCATTGAGGAATAATCATCGAAAAACAGTTTCACAAGCGCGCGGGGCATAGCTATGCACGCGACCATAGTAAGATATCTTATTTTTCAAGTAAGAGTCCTGCTCGCTCAGCTCAATTTATTTCAGTCGCACCTTGCACTGAATTCCTAGTTTATACATGTTCCTATATGTCTCAAACATCGATAGCAGTACAGTACATGATGGGCCTCACTTCTTCTGTGTGTCCACATTAAGAAAGCCACTGCATGTTTGCAGCATCCTTTGGAGGCAAGGCAGTCAGCACACTAGACACCTTGTACTAATCCTATAATTATTGTTTATACGGGACTTAATCGCGTTAATAAATATATAATGGTATATATTTACCTCGACGTTTCGGACGCGATGGGCGCAACATCGCGTCCGAAACGTCGAGGTAAATATATACCATTATATATTTATTAACGCGATTAAGTCCCGTATAAACAATAATTATGTGTGAAAATCGTGTAAGTTTAAATCAATATATTGTACTAATCCTTCCTTTTCATCGATGACCATGGACACCGAGTATGGCTGTTGACAAACCTTATGTTCAGAACCAGTGGCGACTCTAGCCCATGTAGCGCCAGTGTGCAATCATTAACCTAGCGTCCTTTAGGGCTACTTCGCAATACGTCCTGCTGCATGTCGTCATGAGCGTGTCGTCCGCGTAGCTTCCAGTTGTAGCCAATGTTCCATAGGAGCGGCCCTAACACCGACCTCTGTGAAACATCTTACATACATCTTACGCCGACCGAGAACGGTCATATTTAGGAAGATGATGGCTCTCTCCGACAAAGACTATGTGGTAGGTAGGTAGTAGGTAGTAGATAGGTAGGCACTTCTGATAGGTGACCTCCTCCCTAATGCAATTCCAGGGCATTTTGGCGTTGAAAGCATTGGCGATGTCCAGGGACACTGCCAGAGCCCTCACGCGCATGATCGCATCCATGATGGAGCAACCCCAGCGGAAGCCGCATTGGCCATCCGCCAGGTCCAGCCCCACTCCAAAGAGTTTACACACCTCATCGAGCAACACTATGGGCCGGTAGGTAGACAGTGTGTCCGCCGGACGCCCCTCCTTTCGATGAGGACTAGTTTCGTCTTGTCTTCCACAATTTCGGAAACTGGCCCAGCTTCAATGCCCTGAGGAGCCCTTTAGGTACTTCATTTAAAAATTATTCTTTGTTATTCTAAAAAAAGTATTAAGTATCTTTTTCTGGGTTTCTGGCATTAGTAAGCAAAGGGGCTAACTATCTCTAGACAGTGGCCGACAGTAACATTGTTATCCTTTAATGCTCCTACAGCCCTCTTTATTTTTTCATCGTTTTCGGCGGATTTTAATATTACAAAAAAAAGTCGTGATCGTGCCGAAAACGATGAAAAAATAAAGAGGGCTGTAGGAGCATTAAAGGATAACAATGTTACTGTCGGCCACTGTCTAGAGATAGTTAGCCCCTTTGCTTACTAATGCCAGAAACCCAGAAAAAGATACTTAATACTTTTTTTAGAATAACAAAGAATAATTTTTAAATGAAGTACCTAATTTAGATCCAAATAGTTTATTATAATATAAATATAGATTATGATAGCTAAGAGCGGATAGTTTGGTTTAAGTACAAATAAATACAAATAAATGTTTTGGAACGGTATATTTATTCAAGTGGTTTAGATAATCTTGATTATACTAAATTTAAACTGATCTTATAATTTGACCACTAGTGGTAAAATGCTACTGATGTTGTTTTATTTTACCACTAGTGGTAAAATGAGACAATTTTCACCACTGGTGGTGATATGGGAGTAGTACTGTGTTATTTGGTCACTGGTAGTCAGTTGGGATATAGAAATCCCAAGTCACCACCAGTGGCAAGTTCATGGTGGTCAGATGGTCCGAAGGGTCTCAGCCGGGGCTCGAGAGCCTCGTCATCTAGGACTCACGCTCGGCTTGGAAGGCCGTTGAGTCCCGAAGTGATGCATTTGGCTTTAAGCCGTAGCACCACCAGCCCTAGTTCTGCCCAAGTAACCTCAGGCACGTCGTCGTTATCCATGGCGGGGCCACCTGTGGTGGAACATGTTCCATCGCCGGCGCTTGGAACAGGGAGCCGATATCCCTCTCGAGTAGCTCTGGCTGGAGACACTGGTTCAACGGCTGGGACTGCCGGAACAGCTTTCCCCTTATCGTAGGGCCACCCCCACAGGTCTCGCTACAGCGTGACCAGCAGCTCGGGGTGGATGCTATACGAAATGCAAACTGGAGCTCTTTTTACGAGGAGTTAAGTTATAACGCCTTGCGTCATAACACCACGGGTGCAGGTTCATTAAAAGTGCCGAGGCCGGCGCGGCGGGTCAGACTTATAATCTGCCGTATGTTTGTTTGCAATTGGTTTAATAGAACCGGAGATATGACCAAAAAACGATAACCGACCTTCGAGTGCGCAGAGTCGGGGGCATCAGCTAGTTTATAATATTAGTAGGATAATGGAAACGTAGATATCATTTATTTTTCATGATCACAGACGTTGACTATAATATGTATCCCAACCTTACTATAAAACGTGGTTTCCCCAAAGAAAGAGATGCAAAACATAGTACATACGTTATCGTCGTTTATGGTAAATTTGAAAATATCCAACAAATTTATTCTTCAGATAATCAAGAATGAGTCGATAAATTGAGCGGAAAGTGTGAATTGTGTGAAATGTGAATTGCTTGGTGAAATGTCAAATATGTATATTGTCTAATCAATTTGTCACTTTATTTAACTATCAAAATTTATTAAAAAATGCTGTGCAGTTAGCACAATATTTACGATTTCAGTAACTTAAGCTAGTGTACAATATTAAGTTTGATTTTATATATAAAAATAGTTTCATCGTGTGTAGTGTCCCTTGATAATGGTGATTATTTAAGCTTTATCGTACTATCTATCTCTTAACCTCGAAATTGATGATAATTCTTGGTATATTTGTGACTTGGTATTGTTTGCATTACAGGCAAGTTCGATTATTTTGGCTGGTCTTGGGATGGCTGCCGTAGGATTTGCTGGTCGCTATATCCTCAGACAGATGCCCAATGCGTCCTTAAAATTTGCAGAGGCTGTGAAAAATCTTCCAAAATTTGATGCAGATACTTTAGCCAACTCTAAGTATTACAAAGGTGGCTTTGAACCTAAAATGACGAAACGAGAAGCAGCCCTGATTTTGGGAGTCAGTCCTACAGCTAGTAAAGCGAAGGTAATTGTCTTATATTGTATAATTATATTATTATAAGTATTATTTCATCAGCGAGATTAAGAAACTCTGCAGTGTTTACCCTCTGCTGCTTCATTTCAGATAAGGGATGCCCATCGAAAGATTATGCTACTAAATCATCCTGACAGAGGTGGGTCTCCTTTGATTGCAGCTAAGATTAATGAAGCTAAAGACCTTCTTGAAAGTGGGAAGTCATGAATTAAGCACTTAGTAAAAATTGTGTATAATAGGAAATTGTTTTTTGAATCCCGCAGGTATTTAAATATTCAGTTACTCTTTAAATGTAGAATATGTTGTTGTTTTAAAAGGGTAATTGCTTATGAATAAAAAACATTTCAACATCTCAATAGTCTATTCTGTCACAATGAACATTCTAACATATATTATGGCATATAGGTACTAACACAGTGATTTGAAATTCATGCAGAACAGCTTCCCAATTACAGCACATATGCAAAGATCCAAAAGACATCATCAATAGAGTATATTATAAAAATTGATGTAAACATTACTTTAAAAATTTGGGATGAAAATACTAAGTACTACTAGTACATTTTGTAAACCCTACTATCTAGTAATAATTGGTTCCACATTTTGTTTCAGTGCCAAGGAGCACTTCATAAAAAAAAATATTACAACAAGCTTTTAAAACAATGTAACAGCATAAGCAAATATACTTGATTTAAATAAATAGAATATATTTATAATGATGGTCAATTACTGTATGCAATCAAGTAGATGAATTACAGTGAGGGTATATATAAACTATGCTCTGTCCAACAATCTATTTAGCTTCAGAATGTAACTGTTGCATTCATCCTAAAATTAAACTGGGAAATGCGAGGCCAAAAAAAAATCTTAACACTAAAATGCTTTAAATGTCTCAGTCTAATTAAAATATACAATAATTCACTCGTGCAACAAAAACAGTTTCATTTTTTCCACTTCTAAGTGTTGGGATCAAATGTATTCACTGCATCGGTTACACTTATTTGTATATGCTAAGCTAAGCTATGGATTATTGTACTACTTTTAATGAAAAACATCAAAATGTTGTGTTGTGGATTAAAAGTTGTCACTAATAGTCACCATATTATGTAAAAATAATTACTACTTAAATATTATTTTAATACATATATATATATAGGCCGATATTTTTAGCATTCCATGGATTCTCCGTGCAGGTGCCGGGTCCATCGCGTTGCTAAGTTGGAAACTCGGGACAGTGCTTGGGACTTGCGACCCAAGTGTAGGTTTAGAACGGGCCCCTTTTGTTGATGTACATCAACGCTCACCTTCACTACCCAAGTTCCCCTCCCTGCCTAACCAAATTTGATGCGAACCTACTAGTGCCGCTTTAGACATTCGTCCTAGTAATGAGCTTATTGTAGCTCTCGATAGGCTTAGGATAGATCTTTAAGCAGGTTATAGAGATTTTGCTGGTATGCCTCTCGCTCCCACTTCCACTGCATACAAATTAACCACGTAACCGTTTTTGGTTAATTCGTTTGTGAGATTGATATTTTTCTTTATTGTGTGGTCCTTCGGTATATTTGTTTGCCACGGTACAGTAAGTTCCACAATGACCACATATTTTAACCTTTTTGGAGTAAAGAAATATGTCAGGTCTAGATGACGAAACCCCAACATCCTCCGGAATTTTATAGTGCTTTTCATATGTGTCGATTAGGAGAGTCCAATCTGGGGCAGTATCTAAGATTGAATAAGGCTTGTTCCTGGATTTTATGAATGAACCGTCAAACAAAGTTGATATACGTCTGTTAGTCAATCCTATTTGGGCTCTAGCTACTGCCAGGCTCATTGCTTCACGTATGATGAAAAGCACCTTATCGTGGTGGCGCCGGCGTGGGTATTGGCCTATCGAGAAGCTCCCTACATCCTACTAATATGTGCCTAGCCGTCCCTATTGCCTCGCCACAAGTATAATTGTTTTTCTGTAGCCTTTCCCAACCTTACTACGTTACTCTGGTCTGAGAGGGTCATCTGAAAGGCGTTAAGATAGAATTTTAACAGGGCCGGCACCACTCATAAATCAAGGTGCGCCACATTAAGGCCATCGGTATGCAGAACTCTCCCATTGTCAACCATTCATTTTGTATTTCCAAATTCATCGCGTGCACTCGATATTTATCATTTTTGTCTTGTTTTAGAAAGGACCTAAGTATATGCAGGTCCCTTTCTGGCCGTCGTCCTCCCAACCCTACTCTGTTCGACTGGGGCCCTATCATAAATCGTTTATTGAATATGAGTCTAGATTCAAGCTCGGACGCGTTATTATCTTTCGGGAGTGCCCTGACTGTGTCATCTTGATCTTAAATCCTTACTTTGTGGTCTTTGGTAACTCTAAGGTGTTTATAGAGCTCCGGTGGTTTCTTTAATTTCATCCCAAAATTATTTTGATCCCTAAATAGAGTAGAGGGGGGATCAGCAGAATGCTCTAGTCCAAGCCACGATTTTAGTGATTTTATGACAGTTGCATCTATTTTCGCTAGTAAGTTTTTGTAAATCATATACCACAAAAGGCCAAGTCAGACGTGATGTTAAGTAGTTGTCAATGTTGTCATATATCCAAGCTTTTTTGATATTGTTCAGTGGTAGCTGATCTATCTTATGTAGGTCATTTAAAAACATATCGACACCTTCATCTAAGGACGGTGTGCGTCCTTTATAGTCTATCTTTCTCCCAAGAAATTAAATGACACCGATTCAGCGACTATGGAAACTGGTTTACCCCCTATGAAGAGTCCCGGGTCGTAGAAGGTAAATTTGGTGTCCCGTCTACCCAGACACAGACAGTAACACTTACTGGGCTTCGTGCTCAGTCCATTTGTCCACGAACAGAACCCATCGATATATATATATATATATAATTAACTGACATTCATTATTATTTTGCATAAAAAAATTTAACATATCAAGCAAAAATAAAATATCGATGTGTAAAATCAATTGCAACTTCTTCAGAAATAAAGTCAATTGTTGTTTGAAATCATAATTAGGACATATATTTGATGAACAATTGTCAAACGTTAAATAAATGGGTTAACAGAGTATAATTGTTTCAATAAGCATGTGATGCTCGCGAAGGAGATGGCGGAGCGCGCGGGAGAGGTTCAGAACTCTCCCGGCCCGCCGAGCCCGCAACATGCTCGCCGCGCGGCGCAGGCGACTCAGGCGCCGGACGTCGCTCAACGACCTCCGTCCTCTATGAGCGCAGGCCTGGGGGTGGCAGGTGAGGCCGCCTGTCACCCCAGCAGAAGCAGGCCGGGACGGTGGGGCGACTAGCGCCCCTCCCCCAAACCGGGGCAAGACGGGGACACCGTGGTTCCCAAAACCGAGGGGGCCATCTCGAAACCGGAGATGGCCCAGGGTCAGTCGGGGTGCGAGGGATATGCTCTATGGGCAACCTTACACCCCGGCGTCTGTAGACCCGAGACGGCGTGCGGTTTTAGTCGGTTCAAGCCCGACATAACCGCCCCCGCTGGCCGGCGGGGGGGTATCCGAAGGGATTTCCGCACGAAAATTAAAAAAAAAAAAGGTATGTTAGATTGAATTTATTTGATTTTCAACCAAATCAATATCAAACGTAACAGTATCAAAGAAACTTGAGTGCACACTTATTGAACTTACACAACAGAACTGCAGCATAGAAGATATGCTAGGAAAAACTACACTACTTTTGAGTTCAGGGCCCTGCCAACACCATCGGGCCCAAGTTAACCTCACGTGCAAGCAGGTGCTGATCGACAGACGAGGTTTTGGCGCTGGTTTTCCATTCGGAGTTGGGGGGTCGGATGGCAGTCGCCCCCGGGAAAACTGAAAACGTCAAATAAATCATGGAAAGAAAAGAAAAGATTACGTTAGCGATAGGGCGCCGCCCCAAAACGGCGCGCAAGAGCCTCGTCTGACTCTTGTGCCAAGTGGGTTAGGGCTGCAGTGTACGGGGCGGGCACGCCCAAATCGTGAAATCAGGAAACTCCGCTTCGCAACTTGGAATATTGGTCGCGCGAGGGAGTTGGCTGATGCACTCTCCCAGGCGGAGGGCGGCCGTGGCGTTCCTACAGGAGTCTCCTGGTGGAAGGGCAGTAGATCCCGGCTTATTGGGGACGGCTACAAGCTCATCTACACAGGTGCACCACCTAGTGGGGAGAATGGAGTAGCCGTGGTGCTCTCCCGGGAGCTTCAGAGCGACATCTTGGAGGTGAAACGCTGTAGCGACCGGCTTTGGTTGTGCGGGTGCTTTTTGATGGGTTTGTTACCCATCTGATAAGTGCCTACGCGCCACAGGCCGGACGCAGCGAAGCTGAAAAGCTCTCGTTCTGGAACCAACTCGGGAGAGTGCTTCGTGATATTCCTTTGTCACAGGGTATTGTTCTGGGTGGTGACCTGAACGTTCATGTGGGTATTTGGTGTGAGGAACTTGAGCGTATTCACGGTGATTTTGGGTACGGTAGTCGCAACTCGGAGGATGAGTACATCTTCAGAACGTGTGCGGCTACCGACTTAGCTATCGTGAACACGTATTTCAAAAAGAAACCAGAACATCTTATCACCTACAGACACGCGGGGCACGCTACTCAGATTGATTTCCTACTCACTAGAAGACATCACCAGCAAAGTGGTCAACTGCAAGGTTATCCGCGGAGAGAATCTCACTGCACAACATCGTCTCCTTGTCATGGATCTCGGCGTGAAGCCCAAATACAAACACGTCGAGCGCTGCGATGGCTGAATCAAGTGGTAGCTGCTTGATGAAGCCACGTCCCAAAAGTTTACCTCAGCTATCGGCGACAAGTGTCTTTAAGCTACAGGTGAACATGTTCAGAACTCCTGGGGCAAGATTCAGGCAGCCATTCTTGAATCGGCGAGGGCAGTGCTCGGCATGTCTATGGGTGGGCGGAGGTGTAACATGGACACTTGGTGGTGGAACGACAGTCCAGAAGGAGACTAGGGTGAAGAAAGCCCTCTTTAAAAAGTGGCAAGCGTCCAAATCTCCTGAAGACCGCAACGCGTACAGAGTTGCTAAGCGCGCTACTAAAATAGCTGTAGCCAGAGCCAGACAAGATCACTTGCAAACACTGGATGACAATTTGGAATCGTCATAGGGGCAAAAGCTCATCTATAAGTTGGCGCGTTCCAGGGTCAAAGCGGCACATGATTATAACCAAGTGCCGCTATGTTAAAGACCCTGGGGGCAAACTGTTATACGAGGAATTCGCGGTGAAGAGATGGCGCTCCTATTTCGACGAGCTCCTGGACAAGCAGCATAAAGAGGTGCAGCCACCGGACCTCCTTCCAAATCAAAGACTAGTGCCATTAACGCCTGAAGAACAGACTGCTCTTCGCCGCATGAATAATCGGGACACCGGACCTCCTTCCAAATCAAAGACTAGTGCCATTAACGCCTGAAGAACAGACTGCTCTTCGCCGCATGAAGAATCGGAAAGCTGTCGAAGCTGATCAAGGCCTGGAAGGCAATGGATCTCCGTGGTGTGGGCATCCTTACAAACCTCTTCAACCGCGTACTCCTCACTGGGAAGATCCCAAGCCAATGTCGGCTAAGTATCATCAGTCCAGTCTTCAAAGGCAAGGGGTCAGTGCAGGAGTGTGGGAACTACCGAGGTATTAAGGTAATGTCCCACTGATAATCTCTGGAACGGCTGGGCCGATTTTGACGGGATTTTCACTAGTAGATAGCTAATATTACAAGGCGTAACATAGGATACTTTAATTTCAGATTTCAAAATAATTAGTGTTCCACTCGGGTGAAGTCGTGGGCACAGCTAGTAAATATAGAAACACCCATACTAATGCAAATAGACATATTCATGCATACAAACATTTACTGATGGGGAATCAAACCTGCCACTTCCGACGTAGCAGTCAAAAGCTCTACCGCCACACCACAGATTTGATAAAATATATTTGCATGTTTCATAAGGTAAGTTAGTAGAGAACCATCTTGCATTATTTTTACACTTGACTACATGAAGATGGTCACCATACTACACGGACAACATACTAGTAATTTGGAATCATGGTGATATGAACACATTTTGACGGCCTATGGGGCCTATCATAACGTACTACGAGCTATATAGGATGTATAGCTCCATCCTTCTCCCTCTGGATCGCGACTCAAAACAGGATCGCAATCAAAAGCACATCATGATAGGCCCACTGTTGAAAATTTTGAGCTAATCACTGGACTTATTGTTTCAAAATTGAACAAGGGTTTGATATTTTTGTTAAGATTATTGACTACTAGCATCGCCATTTTTTCTTTCTTTTTTCGCCAAAGAATTTTTGAAATCAGTTCATCAGTTTCAGTGTTTATCAATTACAAACTTTCCTCTTTATAATATTAAGTATAGATAATGATGAAAGCGTCGGTAGCTTAGTGGTTAAGGAATCGACCCTACGATCGAGAGGTCCCGGGTTCGAATCCTGGCCATTACACTACCGCCGTGAACCCACTCGTGACACAATCAATTTAGCTTAGCTGGAGGGGTTTAGGGGGAATATTAGTAATTTCGGTTAATATTAATATATAAATATAATATTCTTATCACAAAAATAAATAAAAATGATGGCTATAGGTATCACAAAATTGAAAATTCTGGCTTTATTTAATCTAAATATATGAGGGTTAAAAATCAGAAAATATATTTAAAAGGTACATTTATCGCCCTTTTTGCGCTAAAAATAAGCGCAATGACATTATTGTGTTTTAATACTTCATCATGCATCTTGATATGATGTATAACACGAAATCTGCTGTCGGATAAATACTCTGCTGTTATAATTACTAATTTGAGCAAATAATACATATAAATTATAAAGATGTCGTAGCCTTAGACATTTAAAAATTAGCCTAAATTATATTAGTAGATCAAACACATAAAGCTGGTAGAACGTAATAAAAGTATATCAATTCTTGAATTTCAAACTGTAATTGTTAACAATTTTGAACTGCAATTCATTGAAAGTGGATATTACCAATACCAATCTCAGGAACGACGCGATAAGTCTAAACTAATCTGCGTTATCATGTCTTGCTTAAAACTTGCGAATCCAGTTTAGTTTCACTGGTGAAATCCAGCCTTAGTTACAGATTGTGAATGTTGTTGATTCAAATTTATCATAACCCTGATGGTAATGGATGGGATTTTAATCTACAACACACCAGTGAACTCACGTTAGCATACGTCTCTTCTTCTTAGTGATGTTTCAGATTGCATCCGAGGCTTTCACCTCGAAGCCCGGAGTCCGCTTACTCTTATTCTCCTTTTACATACATACATACATAAACTCACGCCTATATCCCCGATGGGGTAGGCAGAGGTGCTAGCACCCACATTTCGCCAGTTTATGTTTAGGTCCCAATGTAATAGGTGGCGAGCCTATTGCCATTATTCTCCTTTTGATTTAGCTTATTAAGCTTTTATGGGAGTGACTGCCTTCTGACCGTTTAACCTCGAGAATTAAGCGTGCGCCACGTCTGTCAATCAGCAAGTGTACCCGTTTGCACGTGAGGTTGACTTCTTCCCCAAAGATTTTAGTGAGGCCCCATATTGGCCCACGTTAACATATTTATGTAGTAAGCTGAATTGATAGGGTTCTTAAGAATGTGCAAAAAACCGCGTAACTAGCAAAAACTACCAACTATAAACTAATTGTTTATCTCAAGATTAAATTCATTGTTTTACGAGTATAACACATAGTTCTAAATATTCGTACTAGGTTTCATGATTTTGTATATTTATTTACACTGCCTACAAAAGCCAATCTTTGTTTAATAGTTCACCTTTTACAGTAAGTATACACAACGTCTACCATCCCTTAAAGTAAATTTATGAAATATTGACACTCCGGGAGTGCCGTAAAAAGTGAAAACTTGGACAGTAATTGTCCATGTGTATTTTTTGGATCCTCAGGAAATATTTACACAGCCATCTAAGTTGTTCATTATGAATCAGTTCGAAACTGTATCAAGGTCAGAATAAAATAATGTAGTTAAGGTTCCAAACGAGTTCATAAGCTACAACAAAGATGGCGATGTTATAAAAAATTTGAACATGGAAAGCGTAACGGTGACGGTGACACGAATTCCATGAATCCATGCGCATAGAGAAGTTTTCGCTTCAATAAAAATATACCTATAATGGACAACTATATCCAATCTTAAACATAAAGACTTAAAAAAATCATAGTAAATTGTATAGCATCTATCCTATAGATTTGGGTTTCATTTAAGAAAATATCTCCAAAGATCTTAAACACCTTATAATAATATTTACATCAAATGACATAATATAGCAAAAATATATGCATTATGCAAATAAATACATTAATAACCTTTATTCGGTAAGATGTAACCATTAACTAATAAAATATCAATTGACTATACTATATTTTGTGCTATAACTACAAGTCAACCAAATCCCATAATTATAAACGGTTGTCCTTTCACATATTGAAAGCAAAGGAAAAGATATATAATAATTTTTATTTTATTCTTTTGATAACAGATAAAATTTTAACCTTTGTGGTTAAACCAGTACTTAATGTTTAAAATAAGGTAAATTTTGTATTCAAGATATGGCAAATACCTAAAAATCTTGGATTTTCTATTATGAGACTTATGACCCAGTGTAATTACCGTATTTACATAATATTAATTTTGATTAATAACTAGAGGGCATAGGAATTGATACTTTAGGATACAAATAAACAGCTAAAAAAATGCGCACTTTGTTCATACTCTTATAATTACAAGTATACCAAAAAAATTGGACAACAAAAATAATACTACTAACAAAAATACTTTAATGATATGCAAAACAACATTACAACTTATAACTAAACTTATCAAACAGCAAATAAGTTGCTTAAAGGTTTGTCATGACTGCTTGAAATAAAAAGTCCATTTGGTGAACACTTATTCCAACTGAAGTTCTCGGGAGGCAAAGCTGGACAGACTAGTGAGGTTTGTCTAAAATCGCAATGAGCTAGTTATTTTGGATAGCAGCAAAGAATGCAAACCCTAGATAGAAAAAAAGCGTGGTAAACTAATCTAAATCTTACTCATTCATAGCTTTAATTATTGATACGTACTCGCTACTACTACGAAAAGTACTTCCGAAATTTGAGTCCGGCACTAAAGTTGCTTCGGTCCGCAACTTCAGATGTGCGTTTCATGGTAGGCTACTAAGATCGTCGCTCATCTATCAACCCGGTGCCTCACTAGCGTCGCCTCGTCGCTTATTGACGATGATAGGCAATAACCGAGACCACAGTGCGCTCGGTTGACAACGGGAAAATGTTGGGCGGTCGATGAATTGATGAGTGCTTCGCGAACGACCTCCTGCAGTCTTACGGTACGATGCACTGTTGTGAATAATGGAGCGATAGAAGACGCGGTCAGACGGCAATCGCTCCTGTAAAAGCCAAGATAAGCGACATCAGGAGGAAAAAGCGTAGGAGAGCGGACTTCGGGCTCCAAAATGTAAGACTTGCATGCAACCGGGATAAGCGGTCATGGGACGAGAAGGGACGCCATCCGTATAAAGATAGAGCTATCGGCGAGGTTACAGAGTTGTTTAGTGAACGCATAAAGAAACCTCAAATATGAATCGAGGTGTTGACCGGAAGCCGGGTAGATAAATGAGCGATTGTCCTTAATAGAAAGATTGTTCAGTGTTGAGTGCCATACCCAATATTAGCAGAATTTATAATTTGGTTTAGTGGCTACATGAAAATGTAGAAAATAAATTTATATTATTTTTTTAACCAAAATTGTGCAAAAACTAAGCATAGGACCTGTTTCATGTGGTAATTCGACATCGCCGTTATCATAAAGAAATACGATATTTTGAGTAGTGCATGTCACATATATGATTTGGTAGTGTATCAAGAATGAGATCAGGACACAAGCATTTAACCCATTGTGTTCACCGAAGTGGCTCCTTCTGTTGTTGCTCTCGACGTTGCTTAGCAAAACGGGCCCTCAGTTTTATTATTGTAGCATTTGACAAAGTTCCAGGTACTCTAAAAATTGACTGTAAACAAAAAACTTAAATCAGTTGGATGAAAAACATCATTTATATGTATAGTCTCTACAAGTCCCTAATGTTACTGTACTTTCTTCAGTATCTATGGTTAACATTTAAATATACAGTCGATGTACAGAGAAACAGTAATTTCCTATAAATTCATTAGGTGAACGGGTCGTGCGCCGATATATAGTATACGGTAGCAGTAGCAGTGTAAATATTATATCAAAAGTATTTTATTTTCTTTCAAATTCTCCTAATAAATAGAAATACAAACCGCCTTTATATATACTAGGTACATCAAGCCCGACATAACCGCCCCCGCTGGCCGGCGGGGGGGTTTCCTAGGGGATTTCAGCACGATAAAAAAAAAAGAACACCGAGACTCAGAAGAACTTTGAACACGAGTTTTATTAAGCATCATCACCATCAACCTATTCTACTCCACTGCTGGACATAGGTCTCCCCCAATGAGCGCCATAGCGCCCTGTCTTCAGCATGAGACAGGGCGCTATGGCGCATGAGCATGTTTTATAAGCATGATCTAGTTTTTATAAGCATAGTGACCATTAATCATTTCAAATTAAATACTATAATAGTATAAAAACTACTTTCAGTGAAATTATACAAAATCAGCTTGTAATTTAAAATAATCGTCAACACATACTAACCTGCATAAACTCATGACAGTGCAAAGCGCTGGCGTTCTTCACTATTGCTTTAAAGCACTCCGCCAGGGAGGTAAAGTCATTACACGCCATTATATCAGCACGGTTGTTTTTTATCAGTGTCAGACAGACGCGAAATAAAATTTTTGAACCTTCATAAAATAGACAGTCCCATATTCGAAGTACAGTTTCAATTGGGAGGACTTCGGCAAATAGGCAGACAAACCATTTTGTGGTTATTACAGCCCATGGTAAACCTGGAAATGAGCATAATAATAATATTAAAATAGTGTCGAATTATTGTGCTTATAGTAACCGAAATTACTAATATTTCTCCTAACCCCTCCAGCTAAGCTAAATTCCTTGTGTTAGGAGTGGGTTCACGTCGGTAGTGTTTCCAGGATTCGAACCCGGGACCTTTCGATTGTAGGGTCAACCCGGGAAATCATATCACATACTTGGAAAATTTCAAATCAGTAGTGAATTTAGAGGTTGGTTAAATTCGATCTTCCAAGATTGGTTTGCCATACCATTAGCCATAATTGCCAGTTAATACATACCCAAATTAATAACGTGTTGGTGCACATCTGGCACTTTAGCTTTGACTAGTTCAGATAACACTTCAATGTCAACGATTAGGCCATCCATTGTTTTAGTATAGTAGTCCGGGAGAATCTTCTCTACCAGCACCTTGAGAAGCCAGAATGACGTTTCTTCACTTTTGGTTGCTAACAGTAGCAAACCTAAAAATTTCAGTAATATAACATTAAAATAAATTCATAAGGCGCCGAACAAAAAGAACGGCCGAAAGCGCGGGCGCGCCTCGTACGTATTTAAGACGTGTCTGCTGTTAAAGTATAGTTTATCAATAAGACGGGGCGGCGACACATTTTCACAATGCAAGTTTTTTTCCTGTTGCATACAAGTTAGTTAGTTAGTTAGTTTACCTGGGCTGTTCCGCACTTAGCCTCTTGATTGGGCCATTGTGCGTAGCATCTTACCTCTCACTCCAACCAACCCAGATCTTCCCAAAAAGTCAGCAGCCTTTTCAGGTTTCCACATGCTTCCCGGAGAGACGCTGGCGACTGGAGGAATTTCGCCCGTTGTTCGGCCACGCTCATGCACTCTGTAAGCACATGATGTGGCGTTTCTTTTGCCCCCATGCAGCCTCTGCACAGGGGGCTGTCCGTCACACCTATTGTAAATAGATGCTTGTTTAGAGGACAGTGACCGGTCAAGATGCCTATGACCTTGCGGATCTGGTCCCTTTTTAATCTGATGAAGTTTCGGCTAAACGTTTTTGATGCTACCGGAACTGCATTCTTTGTTTGCCTGCATCCTTCAATGTTTGTCCATTCTTTTTGATGGGTTTCTTCCGTATTTTTCCGCAGCCAAGTTTTGACCTGTGCTTGAGGTATAGGTAGTATTGGTTCCGGTCCATATACTGTTGCCCCTGATCCTCTCTTGGCCAATTCATCGGCTGCGTCGTTGCCGAGGGAGTTGCTGTGTCCCTTGATCCATTGCAGCGTGACCTTGTGTTTGCAATGGATTGGAGTGTATTGTGACATTCCAATATGAGGACAGAGGTTATGGTGTTGCTTTTCAGAGCTTGGAGTACGGATGCACTGTCTGATATGATCTTTATATCTAGATCTTTGACGTCTCTGGCGGCAATCGTCTCCGCCGCTCTCGTTATGCCAATACATTCAGCTTGGAATATTGTACTTAGCTTGTCCAGGGTGGTTGTTATTTTGATGTTTAGGTCATTCGAGAAGACACCTGCTCCGGTACCATATGTGGTTTTAGAGCCGTCTGTGTATATCCTAACTTCTTTGACGACAGAGCTGTCTCTTTTTTCCTCAGTAAGTTGAATATGATAATTCCTTTCGAAGACGTGGTGACACGGTATTCTGTCTACGGGCGCCTCAAGAAGTGGTATCTTCTTTAGGATTCCCTGTAGAATTTTTGAATGCTTTGTTCCAGTATTCTCTTTCCAGAGCCCATTACTTTTCAGTCTTAAGGCTGCTGCCTTGGCCTCCTCCTGTATGATTAGATGCAGCGGTCTCAGGTTTAGGAGGTGCTCTAGTGCGGCTGATGGAGTGGTTCTCATGCATCCAGTGGCTGCTGTACTCGCTAGGCGTTGTAGACTCTGGAGCTTTTCTTTCACAGTGATCAGTTCTGTTCTGGGCCACCATACAACTGATCCATAGGTTAGAGAAGGCCTGATAATTGCAGTATACAACCCAAAGTGTTATCTTGGTGTTAAGTTCTTACCAACGAGTCTTCTGCATTGCCAAAAAGTTATGCAGGCCTTTTTCATTTTAGCATTTATGTGGCTAGTCCAATTCAACTTATTGTCAAGTATGATGCCCAGATATTTAACTTGAGTTGTTAGGGCTAGTTTGGTATTAAATAGTTTTGGTAGTTGTAGTTCTGGTAACTTTCTTTTGTTGGTGAAAAGGATAAGTTCTGTTTTTTTTCGGGTTTACTGATAATCGGTGTTCTTCGCACCATTCTTCCACAATCTGAAGGGCTGAGCGCATGACTTTGCATAGCACGTTCTCAGCCGTTCCGCTTATTAGTATTGCAAGATCATCCGCATACCCGATGGTGGTGTATCTTCTCTCATTTAGTCTCTTTAGAAGACTGTCTACTACTATGTTCCATAAGAGTGGTGATAGGACGCCTCCCTGGGGGCATCCTCTGACTACCTTTGCTCTTGTGATGGTGTTACTCATCACTATCTGGACTGCTCTGTTGCTTATCAGCTGAGTGATCCAGTCCCTTATGGCTGGTTCTACCTTACGCTTCCGTAAGGCTTCGTTAATGCTGCTGTGTACCGTTTTGTCGAAAGCCCCTTCTATATCTATGAAAGTAGCTAGTGTTGAGGCTTTATTTGTGATAGCCGATTCTATCTTGTGCACTACCGTGTGTAGTGCAGACTGTTGATCTACCTTTCCTGTATGCGTGTTGCTGAGGATGTAGTGGGTTGTCTTTTAGTGTTCCATCCCTTAGGTATCGATCTACTAGTCTCTCCAACGTTTTAAGGAGGAATGATGTGAGACTAATGGGCCTGAATGATTTGGAATGTGTGTAGTCCTCCTTACCTGGTTTTGGTAGGAAGACTACTTTTGCCTCTCTCCATAATCTGGGTATGTATTTGAAGGCAATGCAGGCCCTGTAGATTGGAAGTAGATATTTTGCTATTCTTGTCAGTTGCCATTGTAGTAGTGCTGGGAATATTCCATCCAGCCCTGCAGACTTAAAGGGTTTGAAGGTTTTTATGGCCCACTCTATTTTGTCTGCAGTTACTACCTTGTTTGCGATTTCCCATTCTTGGGCTGTTGGTACACTATAGTGTTCTGGTGGCCAGTCAATGGAATCGATGGATGGTGTGACTTGACAACCAGGGAAGTGTGTTTCCAGCAGTACTGCGCTGGTTTCATTTTCCGTATTAGTGTAAGTGCCGTCTTCTCTCTTAAGTGAGCCCATGAGGTTGAGTTCACCTTTGGCCAGGACTTTCCTTACTCTTGCGGCTTGGTTTGTCGAGTTTATGCTACTACAGAAACTCTGCCAGGCCTCAGTTCTACGATACCTGATGCGTTTCTTGTAGTATTTTTGTGCATTTTTGTATTTGTCCCAGTCCTCAGGGGTTCTGGTGTTTTTTGCTCGGTTGTAGAGCTTTCTCAGGCCTCCACGTAGTCGCTCGAGTTCTGGCCCCCACCAGGAGCTCTTTTCTGGACCTTTGGGTGTTACAACAGGACACGCTGGCTCGTAGCTTTCCAGCAGAGCTGCAGTGATAGAATGTACGTTGTCTGTTGCATACAATAAAATTGAAGCAATAACTTGCATCGTCTAAGCAACATGTCACATTCTTGCTCTACTAGGCAATTTTTCTATGCAAACTGTTTTGGGAATAAACAACACACACAATAATTTTTATGCAATTATTGTATTCAATTGGATTCTCTCTTCATTTGCAAACACGAGTGCCGTAACCTTAGAATCGTTTATCTTTTTCTTTGCCCCGTGATACTGCGTCTTGAGAATTCGTATTTTGTATATAATTAAGAGTGCATTTCACCAATTAATAGAACCAAAATCTATTAAACCTAAACTGCATTATCATATCCCACGACACAAGTAATCCGAGTGTGGTATCTAGGGAGCCATTGTATTTCTTTAAAAAAAAATTGAGACAATAAATATTATTATTATATTATACACAAGCTGCTACAGACCGGTCGAAATTGAAGTCGATGTGGGAGGCCTATGTTTAGCAGTGGACTTCCTACGGCTGATATGATGATGATGATGATGATGATACACAATTAACTTCATTGAGTGAAACATGAGAACGCAGTATAGTTCTCTATAAAGAATAGATTTTCACTGGTGACATCCAGCTCTAAATTCTGGAACTACCCGTACTTGTAGAAACAAGCAAGTTCGTATAAAATGCTTTGGTGGTAAGTATTGCTTACATTTAGACACATTATACTCCATATTAGGTAAGGGTCTAAAAAAAAAGTATGGTAAATTTGTCATAATAAATTAATACTACTCAATATAACTCCAAAGTTCAGGTATGTTTCATAATTATTGTGGATGGTGGTGTTAAATAGAATATTAAAGGTGTGTTCTAATTCCACATTATTGACAGTTTCAAATTTGTGCTATATTAACATGGCAATAATAATATTTATAAGGTAGGTATGATTTTAGTGAGGTGGATTTTGTTTACCATACTTATTTAATTCAATTACAAAAATTAAAGGGAATTTTGTATGAACTAAAATAGAATTTTACCACAATTAAGTCTGGATTTATTTTTTGCATTCTTTTACTCATATAACCAAATTAACACAAAAAGTACAAGTAATAATGTAATGAGTTATTGAAATTCTCTAAGAATCTACAGCATATATCAAGAAACTAAACCAATTTAATTCCAGTCCATTTGACCTATCTCAATTAATACGGTCAAATAGCACATGTATGAGTGTCCAATATTGTTATAAGAGACTTAGGAACAGTATCAAGTGGGACGACTTTAAAAATACAGATATTTGTTTGTGAGATTTAACTCATGGAAAAACTAGTATGGCAGTTAAATTGTAATCAAATGTCTAACTTTCTGATGTAACTTCTCCTGAAGAACTTCTAAACTACACAATAGACTTTGATGCAGTGTTAGTGTACACTATCATTCGGAATTTAATGTAAAATAGTTCATATAGGTATGCATGACAGAAAATATACAAAATGACATCTTTTTGCAAAGTTTACAAAATATGCTATTGCATATTATTCTCCATGCATAGCTGGGACTGATAAGTGTTAGTGTACACTATCATTCAGAATTTTAATGTAAAATATTTCATATAGGTATGCATGAAAGAAAATATAAAAAACTAGCATCGCCACGCGGTTTCACCCGCGTAAGTAGTCTTGATCCCGTGGGAATATGGGGATAAAAAGTAGCCTATGCTACTCACCATCCAAATGGTGAAAGAATTTTTGAAATCGCTCCAGTAGTTTTTGAGCCAATTCCTTACAAACATAAACAACAAACTTACATACAAATCTTGCGTCTTTATAATATTAGTATAGATGACATATTTTTGCAAACTTAACAAAACATGCTATTGCATATTATTCTCCATGCATAACTGGGACTGATTAGTTAGTAGTTAGTAGTAGCTAATAATAACATTAAAGAGTTTGTGTTTGTTTCAATATTGAAGTCTATATGTGATTGGAAAAATTAATTTTGCATTCAATAGCTTTTTTCTAAGGAGAATTATAGGCCATATAATATCACACTATATCCCTTAGGAGTCATGCAAAAAAGAAAAAAAAAAGAATGACCCAGATTGATAGGCGACGTGACACAGTGAAATAAAACTGAGTGTGATAGGTAAGACCTATTATTTAGAAATTTGTAATACAATAGTGGGCCTGGGCATAGACTGTCTTGTCGGAGGCAGTTTATGCTACCTTTGTTATTATATAAATGGATGTTAATATGAGACAGAGATTTAGATCTCACCTGCAATATAATTAAGTCCTTGGCAGTATCCAACTACCCTATTATTGTGTGCATATGCTATGAGTATGTTGAACAAATGTGTTTGGTGGTTAGCTTCTTTAGTAAAGTATATATTGTCTGGAAAAGTGCGTGGGAGATCGGTTTTCACTATCTCAACCAAATCTTTTTCAAACGGTCCATCTAGTATTTTATGGTATAAGTCAGGGCATTGCTCTTTCATCTTATCTGCTTCCGATATTGCCATCCAAACCGATGGTCGATGTTCACCTGAAAATCACAGTGTTAACTTTGTGATAAATATTTGACCTTGTTGATAGGATTAGATTATAGATAAATGTTTCAATATAAACTGGAAGATTTTGCTTGTGGGCTATCTGATTTGTAATATGTAATATTTACATAATTGTGTAATTTAATTTTATGATGTGAATATTTAGCAACGGTTCAATTTATTCATGGTTTTTCAAACAATACATACTACCTTACTAAGTTATTAACAGACTGATAACTAGACACTTTAGTTTTTTTTTTGTTGTTTAAGTGGCATTATATGGCCATGTGGTATTTTATTAATGTAGATAAGTTACATGACACCACTACATGGGCTACCATGAGGTGTTGCTGCTTATTAGTTAACTATTATGAATATTACTAAATTATAGCTACAATAGTATTTCAGGTTATTGTAGACTTGTGTATTTAAATTAAGGAAAACAATACCTACTATATATTTTCAAACAAAAAAGCTTCCTTTTAATAACATGTATGTATTTTAAATATATTTTTACCCAGAACATATTGATCATTATGAAATACAATCAATGTTATCAAAGCAACATTGTGATAGACATTTCAAATGTTTAGTACAAAATGAAAGTTAAGTGAAAATTCTCACGACATATCAATGTAAACAAAGAGACACTCACTGGGTACTCCTTTGCGGACATATCTCTTTACTGTGTTAGTGCGTTTGACCGACTTTCCTTCGCCAAGCAAGGTAGCCCATTTCTGCGCCCTCGTTGCCAGTACCTTTATGTAATTCGACATAAAATCCTCATAGCTCTCGTAATTAAAGTCCTCGTGTCTCTCAAATCCGTACTCATCGACCGCGCTAAAAGCAAAAGTAAATTTTGCAAACATCACTTCAATAACAATACACTAATTTATTGGTAATAGCAGGCGACGGCTAGATTGGTACCTAAAGGTAGACTGAGCCATTATGTCGTGGAATCCGATTGATTAGTCATTTAATAAGCTTTAGAATATAAATTACGAGTTTTATTTTTTGTCAGATACGCCCCAAATAGTCTACTTCGATCACCCCCACATGATGATTATGATGAATGAATTTTGCCCTCGGAATGAATGAATGACGGGTTCACAATTTTGACAATAGTGACTTTTTCACTCACGTTCAGAAACTTGCTTATTTCAGAAGAATAAAATGTATTTGAAATATTGGAATAAAGTAGTATGGGTACGTACCGTGATTAGTACTAACCCAGTGATGTGTTTACACTTAACTTTTAACTGTATCCCCAAAGGGGTAGGCAGAGGTGTATTACACCCACGATTCGCCAGTTATGTTAAGGTCCCAATATATTAGGGGGCGAGCCTATTGCCATCTACCGGGCACAATATTAAGCGAGCGATATTTACCATTTATTATTGCACACATAACTACGAAAAGTCAGAGGTGTGTGCCCGGGTTCGACTGCGGATCGAATTCGAGGCCTCGACTCAGCAGTCTGTTACTTATGCCACTGGGCTATCGCCGCTCTATATACTGCCTATTCTGCGATAAAAGATAACGGTCTGGAAATTTTAAATAAAAAGTATACGGGTATAGTTGCCGAGGTTTTCGGGGTTAGTGATTACGTTAATATACCATCCATTTCGCGGAAAAAGATGGTAGAATTGAAATTAACAATAAAATCAATATAGGTAACGTTTTCAAGGTTTCCGGGATGGTTGATTATGAATACGAGTATACTATCTATTTCGCGATAAAAGATGGCGGACACGAAATTTAAAAAAAAGAACAATATGAGTATCGTTTTCGAGTTCTTCTGGGTTGGTGATTACGAATATACTATCGACGATGGTGAATCAGAGATATACATTGAAGAAATTGATGAAGCCACCGAAACAACTTAAAATATTTTGACAGCCGAACCTGGTCCATGGGAACCATCCACTTCTGGTTTAAGAAAGCAACAATTTCTTGAAACTTATCCTATACTTTAGGTAATAATGTTCATGAAACAAAAACACTTTATGCAAATTACTGTAATTTATAGTAACTATTCTGTAATTTGAATTACTTTTGTTTGATTTGTATTAACTATTATGTGATTTGTAGTAACTATTCTGTGGTATGGGGCGCAACGTGCGTCGACACCCTTGCAGCTTTAAACCATCCAAGCACAGCGGGTTGTCCCGGCGCTGCTTCTGCATCTGCGGAAAGCCTCAAACGGCGTAAATACTCCAACCTAGTAGGTGATTATGTTTTTGAGTCCTTTGGGGTTGAGACATTGGGGTCCAAGTGCCCGTTTTGTCTACATAAAATTGGCAAAGCGGCTGATCGACGCTACACGTGGCTGGCTGGACTTTATCTTGCACAAAGAATTAGCATTGCCATTTAACGAGGCAATGCTGCCAGTCTTCTTTCAGGGTAACTGGATACGCTTCTACAACAAGCTTCCTAGTGAAATGAAGAATCTACCTCTTCATAAATTTAAAAGCCAAATTAAAACTACACTCTGCCAAAAAGGCTATTATAAAATTCAAGACTATTTAGACGACAAACAAGCTTTGATTAACAAACAAACAAGCGTTTGATTTATTAAAATTTGCTTTTATACCGGGTTTACATATAAAATACATTTTATTTGAAGAATGGCGTATACTCATTTTTGCCTTAACGTCAAGTAAATGTCCGCTTTTGATAACACCATAAACCCCGGTTTTACCCCATAAACCCTCGACCCATCACTGTTACTACTACAGGTATATCTAGCCTTTAGCTTAATAAGCCGCACTAATGATAAGTCACTTAACAAAGCAACATTTTTAAATGAACACACGGGCTAACACGGCTGCCCCAGTCACACACACAAATCAATTATTGTAGCCCTATCATACCACATACATATGCATGTTCAAAGCCCACCCATGTCCATCATAGTGTTGATTGTTGAGTTAATTCTGTTCAATACTATAGGAATGGAACTATGTCAAAAGGTCTGTGGAATGGAATGGCTTAAAGGTCTTATAACTAAACCAAAACATAAAAAAAAAACAATATGCCAAAAATCAAAACAATAAATGATTTTGACGTGTGATGAATTCAGAATAATATTCTACGATATTTCATGCTTTTCTGTATGATTAAAAACAACTTCTAAAGATTTGTATTTCATAATAATCATTCGTGCTATTAAAAATTAAATTGTACTGAATACCGAAGTCCAAAAGATGGGACCGCCGCCCGTAGTAACAGGAATTTCTCCAAAAGAAGGACCCCCAGGGACTCGGGTGACGATACGTGGAGAGTTTTTGGGCACCACCGTTACAGATTTAATAGGTGAGCATAGCACGATTAAAAGTAACTTCAATTTAGTGCTATTCACATCTTATGTTACCCTAACTTCCAGTGTAAAGTGGGCGTAAAGTTATTATTACCAGGGCTTTTTTTGTGAGGACACCCAGTGTTCCCAAAGGAAATTACGAAATTATCGAAAAACTGCCTTAGAAACTGAAAAAAAAATGAAAGAAATTGAATAAAATATATTAAAACAAAATAAATTGAGGTAACCTTTACAATTTTTTTGTCTAAATACAAGCAGTGCAGAGGCGTAATCTTCGCCCTATATTTCTCCTCGACAATCCTTAGGGTAAAGACCGGATCCATGGCTTCCGGATCCATGGCTTCGTGTCCAGGGCGAAACCCATATTCAAGCTCCAAGAGTTTACACTTCCGTTAACCAGAAGTAATGTATAAATAAATAAATCCTCAGAGAAAAAAAAACATAGTAGCCCCTACACTCCTGCACCGACCCTTACATTTGAAGACGGGAGTGTTGATACTCAGCCTCCATTGGTTTGGGCTCTTCCCGGTGAGGAGTACACGGTTACAAAGGTTTGTAAGATTGCTTACACCACAGGGACCCATCACCTTCAGGTCCTCGATGGGGCCTTCATTGGGTACAACAGTTTTCCAATTCTTCTTGTAATGCATTTGCTGTGGATAAACCTATTAAATGAATAAATAAATAAATAAATAAAGTGAAGATTCTACTTCTACAGGTGTTATCAGTGGCACTAGTTCTTGATTCGGAGGGAGATTCAATGGCTGCATTGTTGATCTTCAGGATATTTGGTCGCTTCTCACTTTTTAAAGAGGGCTTTCTTCACCCATGGGACTGTGTAGTTCCACCACCAAGTTTCTTTGTCACACTTGCGTCCATCCTTGTACATGCCAAGCACCTCCTTATAGCTGCCTGAATCTTCTTCCAGCAGTCCTGAACAGGTTCGTTTTCAGCATCAGTGCACTCATCACTGATAGCTGAGGCTAATTTCTGGGATGTGATGATTTGTGGGAGGATTGCTGTTTGGCCTTCCAAACCCCGAGGGGAAAGACCGCGCCAGAGGCCCTATTGGCACACTATGATCTATCGAGACCGTAATCTTAGCAATCCATGGATTCTCCGTGCGGGTGCCGGGTCCATCGCGTTGCTGAGTTGGGAACTCGGGACAGTGCCTGGGACTTGCGACCCAAGTGTAGGTTTAGAAGGGGCCCCTTTTGTTGATGTACATCAACACTCACCTTCACTACCCAAGTTCCCCTCCCTGCCTAACCAAATTTGATACGAACCTACTAGTGCCGCTTTAGACATTCGTCCTAGTAATGAGCTTATTGTAGCTCTCGATAGGCCTAGATCTTTAAGTAGGTTATAGAGAGATTTTGCTGGTATACCTCTCGCTCCCACTTCCACTGCATACAAATTAACCACGTAACCGTTTTTGATTAATTCGTTTGTGAGATCATAGTATTTATTTTTCTTTATTGTGTGGTCCTTCGGTATATTTGTTTCCCACGGTACAGTAAGTTCCACAAGAACCACATGTTTTAATCTCTTAGAATATAGGAATATGTCAGGTCTAGATGACGAAACCCCAACATCCTCCGGAATTTTGTAGTGCTTTTCATACGTGTCGATTAGGAGAGTCCAATCTGGGGCAGTATCTAAGATTGAATAAGGTTTGTTCCTGGGTGTTATGGATGAACCTTCAGACACAAAGTTGATATGACGTCTGTTAGTAGTCAATCCTTTTTGGGCTCTAGCTACTGCCAGACTCATTGCTTCACGTATGATGATAAGCACCTTATCGTGGCGGCGTGAGTAATGGCCTCTATCGAGAAGCACCCTACATCCTACTAATATGTGTCTAGCCGTCCCTATTGCCTCACCACAAGTATAACATTGTTTTTCTGTGGCCTTCCCCCACCTTACCAGATTACTCTGGTCTGGGAGGGTCATCTGAAAGGCGTTAAGATAAAATTTTAACAGGGCCGGCGACCAGTCATAGATCAAGGTGCGCCACTTTAAGGCCATCGGTATGCAGAACTCTCCCATTGTCAACCATTCATTTTGGATTTCCAAATTCATCGCGTGCACTCGATATTTATCATTTTCGTCTTGTTTTAGAAAGGACTTAAGTATATCCTGGTCCCTTTCTGGCTCTCGTACTCCCAACCCCACTCTGTTTGACTGGGCCCCTATCATAAATCGTTTATGGAATAGAAGTCTAGATTCAAGCTCGGACGCGTTATTATCTTTCGGGAGTGCCCTGATTGTGACATCTTGGGATTTTCCTAAGATGTGGGCTTTGGTAACTCTAAGATGTTTATAGAGCTCCGATGGTTTCTTAAGTTTCATCCCAAAATTATTTTGATCCCTAAATAGAGCAGAGGAATCAGCAGAGTGCGCTAGTCCAAGCCACGATTTTAGCGATTTTATGACAGTTGCATCTATTTTCGCCAGTAAGGTTTTACCGAATTCATACACCAGAAAAGGCCAAGTCAGACGTGATGTTAAGTAGTTGTCATATATCCAAGCTTTTTTGATATTGTTTAGTGGTATCTGATCTATCTTATTTAGGTCATTTATAAACGTATCGACAACTTCATCTAAGGATGGTGTGCGTCCTTTATAGTCTATCTTTCTCCCAAGAAATTTAAATGGCACCGATTCAGCGACTATGGAAACTGGTTTACCCCCAATGAAGAGTCCCGGGTCGTAAGAGGTAAATTTGGTGTCCCGTCTACCCAGACATAGACAGTGACACTTACTGGGCTTCGTCCTCAGTCCATTTGTCCACGAACAGAACTCATCGACTTCCTTTAATAGTTCCTGACATTGTTTTGGATTGCGCGTCAGTATTGCGAGATCGTCAGCAAAAGCTAAGATGGACTCTGAGTATATGTTATTTACTTTAAACCGATAACCCCATTTCTTTTCGTGACGTATTAACTTGGTAATTAAGATATTAATTACTATGTTAAATGCTATTGGTGACAAGCAGCATCCCTGAAACAGTCCCACATTATACCGTAATGGTCCTGTGTGTACTTCTTGGAAGCTTATAGCAAATTTTAGCTGGGAGTAATACGACTCGATTATCTCTATGACCACGGGCGGAAAGTTATACCATTGCAACGCGTATACCATAAGGTAATGTGGAATTGAGCCATATATAACTTTCGAGCATTAGCGAGGGCACGCTAATACTAAAAAATATAACAAAAAAAGGCCTGATAATTACTGAAATATATTTCAGGGCTCAAAATATGTGGCTGTGATTGCTTACTGTCTGCTGAATGGAAAAGTAAGAATAAAATAGTAGCTCGCTCTGGACCATGTAAAGGACGAGGTGATATTATAGTGACCACAAGGTCTGGAGGAGAAGGCACATCCACTGTACAGTTTAGAGGTATATGTTACTCTGTTCTACTTGTGCTTTATTTTAAAACAGTATTAACCATCTTCTATCTAATAACAATCAAGCTTAGTAAACATATACAATGACTTCTATGTATACTAGACAAGCAGTTCAGGACAAAATGTGTGTCACACTTTGGGGGTGACAAGGGAATGGGGAAGGAGTACAGGATGCCACGTCATAGATTCATCATTCTGGCGCCGTTACAGTACTTTACAGATGTCAGGATCTCATAAAAAATCATATTAAAATTCTTGTTCAGCTAGAAAAAAAAAATCTTTGTGGCAACAACAAAATGTGGCACCTAAGTTGTGTACAACAGCGTCTGAAAATCAGCTAGAAAAAAAAAATCTTTGTGGCAACAACAAAATGTGGCACCTAAGTTGTGTACAACAGCGTCTGAAAATCGAAATTTTTTTGTTCCCAATAGCCAGTCTAGTATACATAGAAGTCATTGTGCATATATATGCATAGATGCATATACTAGATACATAATACTTTTCTGTCACTTGGGCAAGTATAAATAACAGCCCACATTTTTCTTTTGTCCTTGAAAACCTAAATTTCCTTTACCATCCTTAACCAACTAACACATACCAGTTTCTGGAGCTTCTGACCTGCTCTATTTTGAAAACATAGTTTGAACTAAGGACTTTAGGCTGACTTCCACATGTATTTTTGCCTTTCCCCAAGGAGTGCTTTACTTTAATGAAATTTATACTTTAAGTAACACAACTATTTTATCAGCATTTTAATTAAACCAAATATGATTGTATATTACACAAAGCATTATAGTATCAAAATGTATAACTATTTCAGGCTACCATGAATCTATAGGGCCTGTGAAGGAAAGTGCAGTATGGGTAGAAGAAGCTGCACCTCCCTCTTTGCCCTGGGGTCGCAGGCCCATGTCACCAACTACTTATATTCCTCCTGATCCTCTGGGATTGTCCACTGAGGGAGACGATTGCAAGTTTCCGGAAGAGGAGCTACATGAGATGTTTCCTGATGGGTTCGTTCTCTATGTAATTTACTATAATTGCACTAACAAACTGATAAAGGAAGAAGCTATTGGAAGTATAAAAAAGAACCAAATTAAACATTGATTAAAACAATAGTGTGCAGTAGAGACTGATATTCTTAGCAATCCATGGATTCTCCGAGCGGGTGCCGGGTCCATCGCGTTGCTGAGTTGGGAACTCGGGTCAGTGCCTGGGACTTGCGACCCAAGTGTAGGTTTAGAAGGGGCCCCTTTTGTTGATGTACATCAACACTCACCTTCACTACCCAAGTTCCCCTCCCTGCCTAACCAAATTTGATACGAACCTACTAGTGCCGCTTTAGACATTCGTCCTAGTAATGAGCTTATTGTAGCTCTCGATAGGCCTAGATCTTTAAGTAGGTTATAGAGAGATTTTGCTGGTGTACCTCTCGCTCCCACTTCCACTGCATACAAATTAACCACGTAACCGTTTTTGATTAATTCGTTTGTGAGATCATAGTATTTATTTTTCTTTATTGTGTGGTCCTTCGGTATATTTGTTTCCCACGGTACAGTAAGTTCCACAAGAACCACATGTTTTAACCTCTTAGAATATAGGAATATGTCAGGTCTAGATGACGAAACCCCAACATCATCCGGAATTTTATAGTGCTTTTCATACGTGTCGATTAGGAGAGTCCAATCTGGGGCAGTATGTAAGATTGAATAAGGTTTGTTCCTGGATATTATGGATGAACCTTCAGACACAAAGTTGATATGACGTCTGTTAGTAGTCAATCCTTTTTTGGCTCTAGCTACTGCCAGACTCATTGCTTCACGTATGATGATAAGCACCTTATCGTGGTGGCGTGAGTAATGGCCTCTATCGAGAAGCACCCTACATCCTACTAATATGTGTCTAGCCGTCCCTATTGCCTCACCACAAGTATAACATTGTTTTTCTGTGGCCTTCCCCCACCTTACCAGATTACTCTGGTCTGGGAGGGTCACCTGAAAGGCGTTAAGATAGAATTTTAACAGGGCCGGCGACCAGTCATAGATCAAGGTGCGCCACTTTAAGGCCATCGGTATGCAGAACTCTCCCATTGTCAACCATTCATTTTGTATTTCCAAATTCATCGCGTGCACTCGATATTTATCATTTTCGTCTTGTTTTAGAAAGGACTTAAGTATATCCTCGTCCCTTTCTGGCTCTCGTACTCCCAACCCCACTCTGTTCGACTGGGCCCCTATCATAAATCGTTTATGGAATAGGAGTCTAGATTCAAGCTCGGACGCGTTATTATCTTTCGGGAGTGCCCTGATTGTGACATCTTGGGATTTACCTAAGATGTGGGCTTTGGTAACTCTAAGGTGTTTATAGAGCTCGGATGGTTTCTTAAGTTTCATCCCAAAATTATTTTGATCCCTAAATAGAGCAGAGGAATCAGCCGAGTGCGCTAGTCCAAGCCACGATTTTAGCGATTTTATGACAGTTGCATCTATTTTCGCCAGTAAGGTTTTACCGAATTCATACACCAGAAAAGGCCAAGTCAGACGTGATGTTAAGTAGTTGTCATATATCCAAGCTTTTTTGATATTGTTTAGTGGTATCTGTGGGCCTACCGCCCACGAAGTGTCGTCGATATCACAGCCGTCGAAATGTTGCGCTGGTCAAGGTCGACGGCCATTTTGTACCGCCCCATTGATAATCGATGCCAGCGCAGCGTAAGAATGAATGAAACGCTGTTTTTGACAGTTAAATAGCTGCCGCCTAAAAAAATTCAAATCTACGGCGTCGCTTTGAAGTGTCATTTCATTACGGCACCTCATGAGCTGTCGTTTTGAATATTATTTTCTTTTCCGACGGTTGATTACGATGCCGATTGCACCTAACACTGGGCTACTATGGCTTTTATGGTTGCGACTGCCGACGAGTGGATTCTGCCGTCCTATTGCAGCTAACACTGGGCTACTATGGCTTTTATGGGGGCGACTGCCGACGAGTGGGTTCTGTCCTCCTATTCACCTAACAATGGGCTACTATGGCTTTTATGGGGGCGACTGGGTTCTGCCCTCCTATTGTACCTAACACTGGGCTACTATGGCTTTTATGGGGGTGACTGCCGACGAGTGGGTTCTGCCCTCCTATTGTACGTAACACTGGGCTACTATGGCTTTTATGGGGGCGACTGGGTTCTGCCCTCCTATTGCACCTAACACTGGGCTACTATAGCTTTTATGGGGGCGACTGGGTTCTGCCCTCCTATTGCACCTAACACTGGGCAACTATGGCTTTTATGGGGGCGACTGCCGACGATGGAATTTCGTCCTCCAACGTAGGTGCAATAGAAGGGCAGAACCCAGTCGCCCCCATAAAAGCCATAGTAGCCCAGTGTTGGGGCCATGTTGCGGACAACACACCTCTTTTTTATAATATCTTTTTATACCTTTTTTCTTAATATCATTATAAATTTGAAATTAGATCTAGAGTCAGTATTCGGTTAGGTATCTTTGATATAAGATGGTTTGGTAAGATGGAAAATATAAAGTTTTACAAAAGTGCAATTGAATTATGATTTGACCTGCTGTTGCTGTCCCTGTCCATTACATTTGGGAGGGCAGAACCCACTCGTTGGCAGTCGCCCCCATAAAAGTCATAGTAGTCCAGTGTTAGGTACAATAGGAGGGCAGAACCCAGTCGCCCCCATAAAAGCCATAGTAGCTCAGTGTTAGGTGCAATAGGAGGGCAGAACCCACTCGTCGGCAGTCGCCCCCATAAAAGCCATAGTAGCCCAGTGTTAGGTGCAATAGGACGGCAGAACCCACTCGTCGGCAGTCGCCCCCATAAAAGCCATAGTAGTCCAGTGTTAGGTGCAATAGGACGGCAGAACCCACTCGTCGGCAGTCGCACCCATAAAAGCCATAGTAGCCCAGTGTTAGGTGCAATCGGCATCGTAATCAACCGTCGGAAAAGAAAATAATATTCAAAACGACAGCTCATGAGACGCCGTCGATTTGAATTTTTTTAGGCGGCAGCTATTTAACTGTCAAAAACAGCGTTTCATTCATTCTTACGCTGCGCCGGCATCGATTATCAATGGGGCGGTACAAAATGGCCGTCGACCTTGACCAGCGCAACATTTCGACGGCTGTGATATCGACGACACTTGGGCGGTAGGCCCACTGATCTATCTTATTTAGGTCATTTATAAACGTATCGACAACTTCATCTAAGGATGGTGTGCGTCCTTTATAGTCTATCTTTCTCCCAAGAAATTTAAATGGCACCGATTCAGCGACTATGGAAACTGGTTTACCCCCAATGAAGAGTCCCGGGTTGTAGGAGGTAAATTTGGTGTCCCGTCTACCCAGACACAGACAGTGACACTTACTGGGCTTCGTCCTCAGTCCATTTGTCCACGAACAGAACTCATCGACTTCCTTTAATAGTTCCTGACATTGTTTTGGATTACGCGTCAGTATTGCGAGATCGTCAGCAAAAGCTAAGATGGACTCTGAGTATATGTTATTTACTTTAAACCGATAACCCCATTTCTTTTCGTGACGTATTAACTTGGTAATTAAGATATTAATTACTATGTTAAATTCTATTGGTGACAAGCAGCATCCCTGAAACAGTCCCACATTATACCGTAATGGTCCTGTGTGTACTTCTTGGAAGCTTATAGCAAATTTTAGCTGCGAGTAATACGACTCGATTATCTCTATGACCACGGGTGGAAAGTTATACCATTGCAACGCGTATACCATAAGGTAATGTGGAATTGAGCCAAATGCATTTTCTAGGTCTATCCAACATTATCTATTTTTCGAGGGCTTACCTGGGGTGCCCGGCAACGGACACTTGGGGAGGACACCGTGCGGTTTTAGTCGAGACACGACATAACCACCCCCGCTGGCCAGCGGGGGGGTATCCGAAGGGATTTCCGCACGTAAAAAAAAAAAAAAAAAAGATCTATCCAACATACCGTTATCTGTCTTTCGTTTTTTCTGGCATCTTTTAAGCTTTCCGCTAACAGACTATTGTGTTCCAGACAACCAGAAATGCCGGGTAAAAACCCTTTCTGGTGGTTAGGTCCGAAATACCTATTGTTAATCATAAAATGACACATTTTTGTTTGTAGAATTGAGAAAAATATTTTTGAAATTGTGTTAGTTAGTGCTATCGGTCTAGTATCTTTAGGATGGGTTCTTCATGTTTTTTTGGAATGAGAACGAAAACCGCTTCGCCAAATGCGACTGGTATATTCTTTTCTGACCAGATTTTACTGAATATATTTGTGAGATGTTTACGAACTGTTGGACATTTTTTATACACTATGTATGGAACCCCATCAGGGCCCGGAGCCGATTTAGATGATTTCTTTTTTATTTGTATCTCTATTTCCTCTATGGTAGGTGCATTCCCTTGGAATTGTACTAGAGGGTCGTGGTGTCTTTGGGTTTCCGGTTGATTGTATGGTGTTCTGCATTTAAGTATTTCGTAAGTGTTTTTGTAATGTTCGTAAGTTTGTTCTTTGGTCAGAAGAAGTTTACCATTTTGGCTTTTAAAGATGTTTTTTGAGTACTGAAAAGGGTTTTTATCAAAATTTACTTCGTGCCTTGCCCTATCGTAATTATCGCAATTGTTTGCTATTTGTTGCGATATACCTTGTATTAGTTTAAGAATTGATCTTAATGCCCTAGACAGTTGGTGACTAAGATGATAATCGCCCAAGGCTTTGGCATCTCGAAGTTTTTTGTTTAGCTCCCTTTTCTTTCTCCGCAATTTAGTTTTAAAAGAGTTTTCTTTAATTTTAGGAGCATGGTAATTTGGAGGTGGATAATGCTCACTAAAATACGTATAAATTGTATCTTGGAAAGTGTTTACTTGGCTATTTAGATCTTGTTTCTTGCCTGGATGTTCTAGCAGAATGGCCAAATTTTCGTCGTGCACTTTCCAGGTTGAGTTTTGAAGGCTCGGAATGCTAAGACGTGTCCGGATATTAATGGACTCCTGGTTACTTTGACACGATGGTTCACCATGGGATGTATGAGGGTCAACTCTATCCGTAGTGACTGATGAAGTTCTTACCGACGGCTGTCGTGCTTCAACACCATGTGTATTCAAATGTTTGATGTACCAAGCTCGCCTCTTGTATTGTTTCCCGCAGTGAGTCAGTTGATGGACCCCGGACCCTGATGTGAGAGGTTGATGAATAGCAAATCAGTTGCACTTACCACTACTACAATATAGGGTATCATGTTTGATTGCCGGGTTTGACTTATTTGGAACATACAGACTCAAACAAACTCACTCTAATATTACCATAAGCCTACTCTAACATAAATCAATAATATATATGTTTCAGCTCTGGCAAGCTGTCTGATGATAACTTCCAGCCTGGTTGGTATCTGCTTGAACATCACAGCAACACTTCATATGAAGATCTTAAAGCTGGAATGGTATTTCTGCAAAGGAAGGTATGTGTATTAAGTTTTTTTCCCCCATTATCTGTTGTAACAAATGAAAATGGCTGCACAATTAGCACAGTTGATTTTGCGAAGGCATACAGGCAGACGTTTCTTTTCGTAATGGTAATAAAATTAATATTCATAAATGTGTTTAACAGTTCAGACCGCATATCAAACATCATGTTTTTTATTTTGCCCACATTTAACATAACAAAATGGACGTGGTTGAAGTGATGTTTCAAAACAAGCATGAAAAGGACTTACTTACAAAAGGTTGCTAGATGTGATTAGGTGCATTTGTGCACTCTATTTTTTAAGATATCAGATTGCTATTAATTATTATAAATATAAATATATAATTATAAATATCCAGGTGGAAAGTCAAAAAGAGGGCCAGCTAAGTTTCTTGAAGGCAAACACAGGTGCGGTCATGGACCAGCTTGATCGACTTGTCCTGCTCAAAAATATGTACGAAGAAGATGAGAGAAAGAATGGCAAAGAACCTTTGCCGAGCTTACAAGTGGCCATAGAGGGTACTGATTTTATTTAATAATTTTATAAAACAAGATATGGTGGTTGGTTGTTAACTAATGAATAAAATTGTTTTCAACTTTTTTTCCAGAATCCATAACACTAGCAGATTCCTTGTTCTCTGAGATCTTGTCTCGAAAAGACAATGCAGACAAGACGCGTGAGGCATTATCACTTCTGACCCGACACAAGTTCTTATTCCAACTGCCAGCTTCCATTGACAGAAACATTAGGAAAAAGGAGTATGACCTAGTTGTTAATGACTATACAAGAGTCAAGAATTTGTTTGGAAATACTGATGTTAAGGTTAGTAACATAGGTTGGTTACAGTAAGGCTTGTGGTTTATCTACAGAGGTGCAAAAGTTCAAATGAACGAAAAGGCGATTTAATTTATTGTTGTCATCTAACATAAGACTTATAACTAATTTGTGTTTTTCTAGCTGTTCCAGAAGATTCTTGACGAGATAGATAAGAAAATAGAGGATTTAAAAGAAAAGCTGTATAATAGAATGAAAACTATGCCGATCAATGTGCAGGAGCAGACTAAATATATCAGGTGGGCTCTTCTTCACCAGAGTAGCAATCCCACTTATGTCCAAAGTCTGCACCTTGGAGCCTGGGATCCGCTCTCCTACTCCTCCTTTCCATATTTAGTTTATTTTGACTTTTACGAGACCGACAGCTATACGACCACCCAAACCCGAGACAAAACTTCCTCATCCTCGTCCGTCAATTAGCAGTTTACCGGCGTCGTGGATGGTTAGTTGTATGTTGTTGTTAAATTTTGCTGTGATGAAATCAGACCTAAATGTTATTTCACGGTGAGGATTTTTTCACAACAATAAACTACAGATATAACCGCTGTTCATAATAATATATCATTGTTGTTTTCAGGTTATTAATAAGTTTAAACTGGGTGGGCGACGCGGCATGGGTCGCTATCACTAGCCGCAAAGACTATCTGATGAGCCTCATGAACACAGTCAAAGACCACTTCAAGCAGAAAGAGGAACAAGAATGCTCCGATAAAGGTCAATTTAGTTACTTCTATGGAGCTTTTCTTTATTTTTCAAAATGAATATGCAATTGTGTGAAAAAAATTAGTATTTAAAGAATTTTTTTCTTCAGACAGGGGAAACACTGTTTTGGGCCAAATAAATATGTTCCACCTCCTTCCACCAGTGGTTATACGTAAAAAAAACCTTTCTTCTACCTGATTACCCCCATTTAAATCCTCGCTTCGTAGGTAATCGCAAAGTCCTGTACGATTAAATTTATATGGCCATTGCTGATAGTTGTAAAAATGACCTTTAGAATCCCTCATATGTGCTCTAATTATTTATTGTCTAATTAAAAGTTAGCCATTGCAGTAAATGTATGAGCCGATCGTATTTACAGGCAAGCGTAAGCTGAAGGACGTGGAGCTGGAGGCGGGAGCAGGGGGCGTGTGGAGCGTTCGCGGCGCGTGGTGTGCGGCGGCCTGCGGAGCCCTGGCCGCTCAGCTGCACGCGCTGTGGCCTCTCGCGCGACGGTACTTCGCCGGCGAGCTGGCTGGCGAGCCCACGGAACAGCGCAGGCATGCAGAGCTTAAGGTCAGAATTGAGGACCACGTTTACCTTAGATGAGTTTTTTTTTATTGTATGTATTCGAAGTGAGTTTACGTGAACGTGACCGTGATGTCAGTTTGTCATTGACGTCAGAACGTGAGTTTTCGTAGAAGTGGCATACTGGGTGGAGGTTGAACGGTTGGAGGCATATGGAATTTGGTGTACAAACGTTACGACTTTTACCATGAGGTACGAACCCTCTAACCCAGGGGTTCCGAAGCTTTCAAGATAGGTAACGATATTTATCAAATAGCCCCAAATAGCTTTTATTTTGTGGAACCCCGTATCAAATGACTACAATCAAAGACGCCGTAGTTTAAATAAGAAAATAATAATTATTAAACACTTGACCGTTATTCGAAGCTTACTTGATGAGAGTAGCGCTTGTCGTATTTCCGGTTTCTTCGGTCTCTTTCACTCCTTATACCTCCTATATATGTGTATCTCGCTTGCACATCCGGCTACCCCACCAGGCCTTCCACACTGTGAGTGTGACAGGCGGGTTTTTGAATCATTGGCGTCTTGTTTTCCGTCGAGTGCAGACGTTCGTCAAGACTACGTTGCACTAGTAATTATAACATTTGTAATAGTCTCTTATCTAATATCACTTTTTTTTAATAAAAAAAAAATATACGTGAAATCGTTAGTGTTTTTAGTGATATTCTCTTATAATATACAACCGTGCTATTAAGCAGAGTACTTTTGCGTTAAACGTGCTTCTCATCGGGTACTGTAAGTGATAGATTACTTTATTATATTAATCTGCAATTTTCAATAAGTGGGTACATCTATATAACGGTTTTACTGTTCGTACTCATAATCAATTCTTAATATTTGATTTAAATAGTTGACTTTATTTTGTATATACCCACCTTTACCCACCAACGATGCGTAAAAGAAAACGCCGTCATCGCCTTCACCATAAAAAGAAGGGGGGCAAACGTAACCGCAAAGCCTTATTACACAAATTATCCTGTGAGGTTAGCGAACTACGCAAACACTTTTATGATAGTGGTTCTGTCCACCCATGCAACCAACCTGCTGTAACCTTTTGCTGTACAGGCGAGGAGCAGGATAGGGACGATGGGGACGTAATCTCGTTATTGCCTAAGGAGGACTTTGGGCCCTTGTTCGATGAAGGCAACGAGGAACTCGCAAAAGAGTCGCATAAATTTAACTTTAACATTCAAGTTAAATTGAAAGAACCCTCTGTGCCCAAAACTCCAGATGAATTCTTGAAAGTGTTAGAAAATATTCAGCACTTTGATAAAGATGAGTGGAGCGAGGTTAAGTATGCCGAAGTTCAAAAATCATACAACCACACTCCCGGCATTACAGAATTGGAG
The DNA here is from genome assembly GCA_946251805.1 of Cybosia mesomella. NCBI lineage: Eukaryota > Metazoa > Arthropoda > Insecta > Lepidoptera > Erebidae > Cybosia > Cybosia mesomella. The sequence continues at coordinate 28,121,333 of OX276390.1, forward strand.
ATAAACGATGAAGTAAAACCTTACGATTCCCAACGCCACTTAGCGTATGCGGATAAAGCGTATGGTGCATTAACCTTTTGCGTCCTGAAGCAGCGTGAGGTTTTACAAAGTAGTATGACCGATTTAATTACCTGGGCCGGAGATAAAGGTAATATATCAACCCAACAACTCCGCGATAAGATCGCAGATTTGTTTTCTGAAGGAGAATATCACAAGGTATGCTCCGAGATGTTGCACCTCATCTGTGGTCATCGCGCAGAGACCATTCAAATGCGTAGAGATAGCATTATCAATTTTGCAAGAGACCCATTAATCAAATCGTCCCTGCGAAAAATTCCACCTTCAAGCCAACATATCTTTAATGGGGAAAAACTGACATCATTTTTAGAGAAAAGTGGAGGCGTGAAAAAGGCTTTTTTACCTCCTAATAAAACTGGCGGCTACAAAAATAAGAGTGTCGCACGCAACCCCTCGCAGGGGTCAGTGAATTACGAAGTACCCTCGCAGGGTACCATTCAGACCTTTCGCACTGGGCCATGTTCTGTCCAGCCCTCGCAGGACTGCGTACATAGTCGACCCAGTCAAAGCTGTGGACCCCCACAGGGTCCCGGAAACAGACATAGCTACGGTAGCTCTCGTGGTGCCAACAATAATACACGAGGATCTTTTCGTCCCCGTGGAGGTAGCCAGCGAACCAATAGACAAGACCCCGCTAAGAACAGGAAGCGCCCTGCAGCCCCTGATTCCTATTCAGGAACTAAGAGAAGGAGGTACTGACTACTTACGGGCGGGTCAGAAACTGAGCGCACCAGATACTTTGCTTCACCTAATAAAAGGTTATCGCATACCTTTCATTCGAAAACCTCGTCTTGTTTTACCCAACACATGCAGTCAATTCAGAACAATGGAGTCCAAAGAGATGTCAACTATCATCTCACAAATGTTGTCTCAGAGCATACTAGAGATGGCCCCCATGGTCCCCGGGTTTCTTATCGACAATGTTCCTGGTTCCGAAAACCGATGGTACCAACCGACCAATTTTCAACCTAAAAAATTTGAACCAATTTGTTCTCACTCCACCATTCAAACTCATAAATGTCTTCCGAGTACCAAGTTTCCTTCAACCAGAAGACTGGCTTTGCAAAGTACATCTATCGCAGGCCTACTTCAACGTGCCAATTTGCCAGTTACACAGGCGATTCCTGCGACTAATTTACAAAGGAAAATTGTTACAAATGACATGTCTTCCATTTGGTCTAAGTACAGCACCCAGAGTATTTGCGACACTGACAAACTGGGTACTTATACTGCCAGGGGGGACGCCGTTTGACCAGACGGGTGATCAGCCCTTCTTTGTGGGGCCATTTCACCCATTTCCCCTATAACGACTGTCATACATATTCGTATGGCAACCGGGACCGACATCTTAACGTGCTCTCCGACGCACGACCAGACCAATGCAAATGCTCATATTCATGCATACAAATATTTGCACTGAGCGGGGATCGAACCCGCGCCTCCTGCGTAGCGGCCGCTTTCAATACCGCCACGCCACGGAGGCTGTCAAACAAACTGGGTAGCACAAACGTTAAGACAGGAGGGCATTCGAGTACTGGTCTACTTAGACGATTATTTGGTGGCTCATCAAAACCCTCAAACGCTTCGAGTACACATTCAAATAGTGCTAGACCGGTTGCGCTTCCTGGGCTGGCAAATAAATCTCCAAAAATCCGTGACGTCGCCATGCAAAAGCCTGACGTATCTGGGCATTGCATGGGATCCATGGCGAAACGAGAGATCCTTGCCGCACGAAAAAATAACATCTCTAGTACAGAAGATTCAACAATTGTTAAAGAAGGGTGCAACAAATTTAAAAAATCTCCAGAGCTTAGTGGGGACATTGAACTTTGCAAGTTTCGCGGTGCCCATGGGCAGACTCAATTTTCGAGACACACTCATGTTTCTAAACAAAATCCAGAAAAAGGTCATTACCAGCTCGTACACTCTACCATCAGAAGTAAGAGACGACCTGGAGTGGTGGCTTCTGAATTGCCACCGATCTTCCCCGATTCATCTCAATCCGCCGTCGCATTTTCTTACCACAGACGCATCAGACATTGCATGGGGAGTTCAATTCGATGGCCAGTCACTGTCAGGACGTTGGACGAACCAAGAACAGGGCCTCCATTACAATCAAAAGGAAATGCTCGCGATACTGAAAGCCTTAGAAGAACATGGGGTACAAATGTCCAGGTCAACGGTCTTGGTACAATGCGACAACAGAACTGTGGTAGCATATTTACGAAACGAGGGGTGGACCAGATCACCCGCCTTGATGGAACTAACAAAGCAAGTTTTCCATCTTCTGTGCATCTACCAGATCAACCTAAAGATACAACACTTGCCGGGAAAATACAACAGCTATGCAGATCACCTGTCGCGGCACTGGCTTCCTCCTCCGGAGTGGCATCTTCTACCTCGGTGCACGACAATAATATTCAAAAGGTTTGGCGTACCCTTTTTTTTTTTTTTTTTATCGTGCGGAAATCCCTTCGGATACCCCCCCGCCGGCCAGCGGCCAGCGGGGGCGGTTATGTCGGGCTTGCACCGACTAAAACCGCACGCCGTCTCGGGTCTTCAGACGCCGGGGTGTAAGGTTACCCATAGAGCATATCCCTCGCACCCCGGCTGACCCTGGGCCATCTCACCACTAACAGCATCGCTCATCCTGTCTCCTCTGAAAGCAGAGGAGTACGGAGAGCGATGTGTTCCCGCCACGTTGGGTATTGGCCGACGAGGGCACGCCGCAATAGCGGCGGTAAGGCCCATCATGGAGGATTGGCTAGAGAGGCGACACGGAAGCCTCTCGTACCGACTGACGCAGGTGATCTCCGGGAAGGGGTGCTTCGGGGACCACCTGCATCGGATCAGGAAGGAGCCAACGCCTGAGTGTCATCACTGTGACGCGAGCGAGGACTCAGGGCTGCACACGCTGGCGGACTGCCCGGCGTGGGAGGTGCCGAGGCGTGGCCTCGTGGCAGCCATCGGGGTGGGAGTCCTCTCGCTCGGCAGCATGATTGCGGCAATGGTGCGGAGCGCGAGCGCGTGGGCCGCCGCCGTATCCTTCTGCGAGCATGTGATGCTCGCGAAGGAGATGGCGGAGCGCGCCCGGGAGAGGTTCAGAACCCTCCCGGCCCGCCGAGCCCGCAACATGCTCGCCTCGCGTCGCAGGCGACTCAGGCGCCGGAGGTCGCTTAACGACCTCCGTCCTCCATGAGCGCAGGCCTGGGGGTGGCAGGTGAGGCCGCCTGTCACCCCAGCAGAAGCAGGCCGGGACGGTGGGGCGACTAGCGCCCCTCCCCCAAACCGGGGCAAGACGGGGACACCGTGGTTCCCAAACCCGAGGGGGCCATCTCGAAACCGGAGATGGCCCAGGGTCAGTCGGGGTGCGAGGGATATGCTCTATGGGCAACCTTACACTCCGGCGTCTGCAGACCCGAGACGGCGTGCGGTTTTAGTCGGTTCAAGCCCGACATAACCGCCCCCGCTGACCGGCGGGGGGGTATCCGAGGGGATTTCCGCACGAAAAAAAAAAAAAAAAAAAGGGTATTGGCCGACGATCAATGCCTACCCTATGAAGGGGTGAAGGGGAAGCCATTGACCGCCGCCCAGGGTGTACCGGCCGCTCCGATTCCGTTCCCCCCGGACTGCAGCGGGATCGGAATCGGACCGACACTCGAGGAGGTTACCCAACACACACCCCTTACCCAACACACACCCCAGGTTTGGCGTACCCATGATAGACCTGTTTGCTTCCGAGCGGGCAAAGGTAGTGACGAATTATGTAACGCTGGACCAGAACGATTCACAAGCGTTGTACCACGATGCCTTCTCCCACAGCTGGAACTACCCTCTAGCTTGGTTCTTTCCACCACCTTACCTCATACCACAGGTGTTAGAGCACCTCATCTCAGCAACCGGAGTATTCCTCGTGGTAGTCCCGAGATGGGAGCGAGTGTTCTGGCGGCCAGACCTGAAAGCTCGTGCAATAGCAGCTCCGTTCTCAATAGAGAAACTACACCTGCACCTGATAGACACAGTGACCGGCCTACCACCCCCCAAAGATCAAGAAATGACTATGGAAGTGTGGAAATGTGGGGGTGGTCACAAAATTTAACAGAATGGAATGAAGCTCAAATACAATTGTTACAATCTGCCTGGCGTCCGTCTACCAAAAAGACATAAAGCAGAATGGAACAGATGGCTTACGTGGCGCTAAGCCCTTTAACAGCTACAGGTCCAACCTTAGCTCGTTTTCTAGCGGATTTATATATTATTGATGGGTTAGCGTATAATACTATCTTGCTACATAAAGCAGTTGTTTCTACCTTAAGTAACGTAACTCCGATATTGCAGATAAACTAAGCTCAGATGTTTTAGTTAGGCATATTCTAAAATCTATTGCATTGAAAAAACCTGTATCCATAAAGCATCCGATCTGGAACATAGATAAATTAGCTTCATTTTTAAGTGCGTATTTTGTAAATGAGAATAGTGCTTTCGCAACTTCTAGACATACAGCAACATTGCTTCTCTTATGTTCGGGCAGGAGAGTGCACGACTTGACCCTGTTAACCGTAGATTCTAACCACCTGATCGATAACGATCACTATTTGATCCTATGGCCTATCTTTGGATCTAAAACAGACACTGCTGTATACAGACAGTCCGGATGGAAACTGTCTTACAATCCTACAAATAAAAATTTGGACCCTGTTTTCTGGGTAAAACATACTATATCTGTACTAGAAGAGAGACGTAGTACAAATAATTGCAACAAGCTGTTTCTTAACATCAGAGAGAAACCAAGAGCTGCTTCTCGTACTGTTATCGCGGGATGGGTCAAATCCTTATTGTTGGAAGCTGGCGTCGTGGCTCTACCAGGAAGTATACGGTCGGCCGTTGCGTCCAAGAACTGGGCCGACAATTTTCCCTTAGATGAAATCCTCTCCAGGGGAAATTGGAGGTCACAGAACACTTTCGCACGCTTCTACTGCAGAGAGGTTATGCCACCAGACACTAGTTCTGGTATAACTAAAGTGTTTAATCCAATTAATTAAATCAGTTTATTGATTCGAATTAGGTGATCAATTCAGTAAACCAGTGTTAATCAACTACTTAAATCTGTTTTATGAAATTCTACTATGTGATCATTATTGCGACCCTCGATGAACATTTTTTTTTTTTTTAAAGAATATTAGTAACCGAAATTACTAATATTCCCCCTAACCCCTCCAGCTAAGCTAAATTGCTTGTGTTAGGAGTGGGTTCACGTCGGTAGTGTAATGGCCAGGATTCGAACCCGGGACCTCTCGATCGTAGGGTCGACTCCTTAACCACTAAGCTACCGTCGTGATACATAATTACATGATTTATTATGTGTAGGAGTATATTGTTACTACCTAATCTCTTAAATTGATTAAGTTAATATAGGATTTTCTTGCACATCCCTTGGTTTTATTATAAATAAAAAAGGGCCTTCGTTATCTCAACCCCGAATATTTAAATAACCTATAGATTAATTATTGTGCTTAGGCACTACTTGCGCTTAGGTACTTATATATCACATTTCCCACCAGGCGATAACAGACACGTCTCATAAAGTAAGCTTCAAATAACGGTCAAATGTTTAATAGCAGTGTTTTACCTGAAATAAAACACATATTAAATACTTACCTTATTTGAAGCTTACACTTAAATTCTGCCTGGTGCAGATCTCAGACTCAATTATTCAAAAACCCGCCTGTCACACTCACAGTGTGGAAGGCCTGGTGGGGTAGCCGGATGTGCAAGCGAGATACACATATATAGGAGGTATAAGGAGTGAAAGAGACCGAAGAAACCGGAAATACGACAAGCGCTACTCTCATCAAGTAAGCTTCAAATAAGGTAAGTATTGAATATGTGTTTTATTCACTTCAGACGCGTGTCCACACCATTTTACCACACTAGTGTGTCGATGGTATAACACCTGTTACTCGTGGTCATACCACTGGTGTGACAATGGTGTAATACATGTTGCTTGTGGTCATACTGGTGTGACAATGGTGTAATACATGTTGCTTGTGGTAAACACTGCTATTACAAATATTTGAAAAGTGAAACACTTTGTTCTTTACTTAAATTTTTTGTCATCACATATTAGGCGCTGTTTCACAATAATATTTGCACTTAACAACTGTGATATAGTTTAACTGCCAATAATACATGATTTCGCGGAACCCTTGGGACTTTTACACGGAACCCACTTTAGGAATTGCAACTCCAACCAATTAACGATAAAACTCCGTCCTTATGAGGTTAAAAGTAAGTTAGCAGCGTGGCTTAATCAGAGGATTCGAACTATTGTTACCTTGCCCGGTGCATAAATCGCATCTGTTCACGCTTTCGGGGATATACAGGCGTGAGTATTTGTCTTTATGTACCGGTTATAAAGTTAACACTGTAATTGAAATAAAACTATTTTTAACGGATTCTATCGCGGTTTATTTGTTGTTATTTTATTATTTACATTGAACCTGACGTTTCGGTTGCTTTTCAGTAGCCAGTCGACGGTAAATCGGTATAGAATCCGTTAAAAACAGTTTTATTTCAATGTGTGACATTCGCGTAAACTTCCGACAATATCATTAACACTGTAATTTACCAATTATAGGAGATGATAATAGCCGCAGTGGAGTTGTTCTCTGATCACATGCGCTCGTGCCTGTTGTCCGGCAGTAGCAGCAAGACTCTGCCGACGGACGCGCTACGTGTCCGCCTCGTCGCTAACCTTCGACATCTGCGGGAGGCCTACGATGAGCTGATTAAACTGGACTTACCTTCACAGGTATGGCTTGAGAGTTTATTATATCTGTAACTTAGTAGTTTTGAGTGTTGCCAGAATCTCGAATCGGTATGGACATATTACTGTCGCATTTTTGTGCTACTGTTCGCATATACTGGCGGGCTATTGTCTCTGCGTACCCTTGAGACAGAAACGCGTGAGTGAAGATGTCTTTAATTGATTTTATTATTGACTGATAGGAAGAGGGATACAGATATACGAGAATGGTGTGACCTGAAAGAGAATGTTGGCACAAGAATTGAAAGGGTATGCTAAGGTGGTTTTGGCTTAGAATGAATGAGTACTAAGCGTGTAACACACCAAGTATGTAAGCCAGATGTAAGTGGGCATACACTAATCAAATTAGTGAGGTATTGAAAAAAGGCCAGGTCAAAAGCCCTTGAAGCCGGAGGGCTTGCATGAAAGGCTTTAATGACAGCAGAGGAAGATCGTAAAGGACAGAAGCAGATGGCGGTCTGTTGTCTCTGTCTACCCCGGAGGGAAACAGCCGTGTATAGATGTATGCATTTATTATCTGTAGTTTTTTTTTTTCAATTTGTATTGTTATATTTCTATTTTCATCATCAAATGTTAATAGTGGTTAGCCAATTTTGTAAGATGCACGTACCGCCCATACATTTTTCATTTTTTTTAGAAATCGCTCGGATATCAATTATTCAATTTATAAACTTTCGTCTCATTTCAGCCCCTAAGTATAGTCGAGAAAGTAATATTCGACTACCGCCTTTATGGAATGACGGTGTTCTTGCAACGTGCTCACAAACGGGTCAAGGGACTCGACGAAAAAGAGACGTGGAAGATAGAGGAGTTCACGGATTATGGCGCCATCACTAACCTTGTAAGTGTTTTAGGAATTCATGTTAACAAATAGAAATCATAGGACTCTACTTATGTAGTACAATAGTATAATACTGTGGACGCTCTTTTCCTTCTGCCTGTACCGCACCCCAATATAGCCCTAAAGAAATTATCTACTAATTAAAAATATAAACCTTAGTTTAAAAAAAAAACAAAATAGAATGCTGGATGATTGTTGCAAGTACCCCACACCTATTTTCAACAATAAAGTAAATGTTGTATTACTCACTTTTTTTTACTAATCTCAAACTCATTAACAAATCTTTTTTACATTGTAGTTTAGTCTTCTATTAAAGCGTATTTTTTAAACTATTATTTATTTTCTCTTTTATATATAGATTAATATTTAAATAAAGTATAAGGTATAAAAATAATTAAAAAAAAGAATATTTAAATTACTATATCATTAGTATTAAAGGTCCTCGGATAAGTGTGCAAAATTTTAAACATAAAAAAAAAACTTAAACTCACGCCTGTATCCCCGAAGGGGTAGGCAGAGGTGCTAGCACCCACATTTCGCCAGTTTATGTTTAGGTCCATTGGGACCTGGGAATGTAAAATTTTAAATTCATCCGACACCAATCTTTAAAATCGAATTCAAAGATTCTGCTACATGCAAACATATGTATGTACTAGTACTAGTATGTACTAAGCTCATAAAAACGTATTAAAAACATTCCAGCCGCAACTATTAGAGACCTACACGAACGAGGCGTTATCGGCCATTCACAAATGCGTGGCGAGCGGCGGGCGGCGCGAAACTGCACTACTAGTGGAGAACAGTGAGCCCGCTAACACGTTACACAAGCACACACAGAATATACTGCTAGCCTACGTTACCGTGCTGAAAGACCTCGCTCTGCATCATGATGATACGCAGGTAATTATTGAATTTTTTTAATGAAGTAATTTATTCAGCCTAATACCAGACTGACACCTTGATAATAAATGTATCCAACTGTCGGTCCAATGTACGACAGAGAGAATGCTCTACAAAACGGAAGTAAGTCGATCTTAGCCGGACTCTCTCTTCTTCCCGACATCGGCGACGCGACGTGCCAACCCAAGCGCCGGGACATGTATGATAATTTTAGATAACGACTTTGAATTATTTAGGTAACATAGCCATACCTTGCCATACTTTGTGCTATACCTAACTATCTTGTGCGTGTAGTATATTAAATAAAAATTAGGAAGTAATAAGTTAAACTTTGGGATACCTACCCAATATTCGAGGGGGCCATGTCGACACCGGAGATGGCCCAGGGTCAGTCGGGGTGCGAGGGATATGCTCTCTGGGCAACCTTACACCCCGGCGTCTTAAGACCCGCGACGGCGTGCGGTTTTAGTTGGTTCAAGCCCGACATAACTGCACGAAAAAAAAAGTGTACCTACCCAATAGAAAAAAAAAATTGTTAGTGATACATGAAATAAACAATTTTTCTATAGTATGGTTAATAAAAATATGAAAAATAAAACTAGGTACAATGCATCTACTTTCTATGTCTACGTTACAGGAGTTCAATAACGACAACTTGTCAGTGGCTCTGGAGCAACGTATAGAGGAAGGTGCGAGCAACAGCCGGAGCTGGCAGCAACGGTTGTTGCTGGCCGGTACCAACGCGCACTACACCAGGCGCGTCACACTCACTAAAATATCTGACGCGTTTCAGAAGTATGTTTATTGAAATTTATGCCTATTTTATTACTCATACAGTTTAGCTGTTAGTGCGCACAACGTTGCCAACGAAGTGTGCAACGAAGGTATATAACAATCGCACAATCACTGATATTTTTAAACTTCTTTCTATAACAAACAAAAAAGCAAATAAAAATTATTTAATAACATACGATATTTAATAACGACGAGCGAGGTTTTTTGGCACTCCCTTAACCAAAAATCAGATTGAAATAGCGCATAGACTTCGTTCAGGCCACTATCCGTCAAGAAAGTTTGGACATCTCATGAAAAAAGTGTACTCACCTAACTGTGAAATATGTTGTACGCTAGATGATATCCAACACTTGCTGACGGATTGTGTCAAGTTTCGGAGCCAGAGGGAGGCGTTGGTGCGAAAACAACATAAACGTGCGTGATGTGGGTGTATTCTCAAGTATTTTGGGGAATCCCACCTCTGATGTTGCTCGGGATCTCTTTCAGTTGTTTTCACTCCAACGACTCTGCCCTACTCCTCTAGCGTAAGTGCAATAGTGATTGTAAATAAGGTACAATGAGGCTAACATACTACTATGTAGCAAAAGCCTCTATAAAAAATCTTTTTCTTTTTTATTCTTTCAGTTACGGTTTCCCACAACCAACAGAGGCATTACAAGCTACGAAAGAAGCACTGAGTTCTCTCGAATCTACAATAGCAGAAACATACCTAGAACACAAGGGTGATCCTCTAGTAGGTACGATAGAGCCCAGTATGGACATGGGACGGCATAAGACTGATGCGGACGCGATAATTGATGACGCCAGACCGTACGTGTACGAGATTATCAATAATTTGATCGCTGTACATGCCGAGGTATGTGTTATTTTTATTGTTGCATATTGAAGTTAATAATCAAATCCGATTTTACTAAACCTAAAATGAATGACATTAAAAGTGTGTGTGTAATTCAAATTGCTATCTAATTTATAAAAATCTCATGTCAGTGTTTGTTATCGAACTCCTCCGAAACGGCTTGAACGATTTTTTTTTTGCATACTTGGTAGGTTTGAGAATAGGTCGTAGGCTATATTTATACCACTAGATGAACGGGATCAGAATCTCACGCGGGCATTCGAAAACCCAATGATGCAGTTTTAGTTTTCACCAAAATCGGGCCAGACTTCTTTGAGTACTTTTCGCTATACCTTTTTTTTTTTTTTTTTTTTTTCGTGCGGAAATCCCTTCGGATACCCCCCCGCGTGCCAGCGGGGGCGGTTATGTCGGGCTTGAACCGACTAAAACCGCAGGCCGTCTCGGGTCTACAGACGCCGGGGTGTAAGGTTGCCCATAGAGCATATCCCTCGCACCCCGACTGACCCTGGGCCATCTCCGGTTTCGAGATGGCCCCCTCGGGTTTGGGAACCACGGTGTCCCCGTCTTGCCCCGGTTTGGGGGAGGGGCGCTAGTCGCCCCACCGTCCCGGCCTGCTTCTGCTGGGGTGACAGGTGGCCTCACCCGCCACCCCCAGGCCTGCGCTCATGGAGGACGGAGGTCGTTAAGCGACCTCCGGCGCCTGAGTTGCCTGCGACGCGCGGCGAGCAAGTTGCGGGCTCGGCGGACCGGGAGAGTTCTAAGTCTCTCCCGGGCGCGCTCCGCCACCTCCTTCGCGAGCATTACATGCTCGCAGCGTAGTTTCAGATTCGAAGTTACCATCTTCCCAATAAAAAGGTCAAAATTTTTCCATAAACAACCTCATACTCATTATAATGTATTACAAACTTACAAATACATACAGTGAGAACGTAGAGGCGTATTTATATGTCCACATTTTGTCAGCTATATTTTGGTCCCATGTAAAAGGGGCGACCAAATTACCGTGGGGGAACCAAAAGAAAATGTAAGACTGGATATCTCTTTAAGCAAAGATTAGTAGTGTCAGCAAAACCTCGAACATGAGTTTAACTGGCTGTTATCGGAAAGCCCAACATAAAACCATAAATATTATTAATTTTATGTGAACAAATATGTTATAAAAGAACCGTAATATAAGATTTATAAATATGTTTACTGGTGGTAGAAATTTGATGACACAAATTGGTCACAAAATTCGGCCGGGTGGGTACCACCGTGCATGATTGCGAAAAACCCTCCATAGTAATCCAATTTCGGTTTGATTGCGTTCAGGTGACAGCAAGTGCATAGCCGGGCAGGGGGATTGTGGTCGCAGCACTAGTGGGACTGGTGGGTGTCACGCGGTGCTGCGACGACAATCCTCTTCTGATGAGGCCGTCAAGCTGAGTGCCACCATTGTTAACATGGTACGTGTATGTAGTGGTGACCCTCTTTCCTGAGACTTTACCTTCAGCTTTACCTTTACCATCAGGCGAGGTGAAGTCAAATTGACGTGTCCTAAATATATATTAAAAAAAAATGTGTTAATGTTTAGGCATCATATGTTAAGGTTCTATAATTATTAATTTTTATATTATTTTTATTTTCATTGTTATAAAAATTAATATAATTTTCATATTAACAAAAGTACGCAAAAACACGACGTCGCTGTCGCAAATTTCGCATTTTACTAAACAAAAGTTGCGTCCTGTTTCAATAGATGGCGTTAAGATAGAATTGGGTCGTACTATTAATTCGTTTACAGAAAATTTATAAGTTCTTCTGAAAATACTTGACGGATTAACTTTGCGCAGAGGCAATATCGTAACCAATGAGGTTAATTCAAGGTGCGATTATTGCTAGTTGAAAACTTTACCAATAGTCCAATACCCCGCCTTGTGGACGTGAAATACCGTCCGCTATGGCAATTTTTGCATGGCCGTAAAGGCCTAATAAATAACCATGAAACGTATTGGAGGTAAGAAAGTAGAGATGAGTCGTACTAGGTAAATTTTGTATTGTACTAACAAAGAGAATATAAGCACTACGTTTAAGAGTCGGGAGCTCCTTAGAAAAAAAGAGAAAAACCACTTTGTATGAACGGGTGCTAAGACTAAGCACCAACAAAACAAAAATTACTCATGACACATGAGGTGCCGGAGCTACCAACATAATCACGAAATAGGGATGTTCTATTCATTTGTAATTTTTATCGATAAACAGAAAAAAAAATGTACGCACTCCTTGCATTTTCTTTTACATTTCAATAAAATGAATACACTACACTAGGACAGTGTAGTGTATTCATTTTATGTGATAATGGTAAAATAAAACTTCAGGATCTATTTTCCAAGGCTCAATTGCTGCGCTTTCTTTGCCGAATCTGCAGAAACTTCTTCGTTTAAAGCGAACGAACTATTAATTAATCCGCATTCGTTTCGAATCATTAAATGGCTCAGACGGCGCAACAACTGATCTACCATTTTATTTTTATGCGTTTGACACACACAGGATACGTCGATACTGGATATCATCTCAGTCTTACAATATTTACTTATATCCTCGATGTACAAAATTGGTTTTACTACCCGTTCAAACGTAGATGTTGCAACATCTATGCTTTCGCAAAGTTGTAATGATGGATATGTTAGTGATAGTTTATCAGGCCACCATTCTCGTAGCGCAATGTAATTATAATAAGAATTTGGCTTTGGATTTAAAATTTTCATGGCATTAATACATTGTTCACAAGTAACATTTTTTAAAAGCACTGAAGCCAAATACCCGCTTACGTAAACAGTTGGTTGTTTATCGAAGGCTTTAAATATTTGTTCCAAGTCTTTCTCGAAATTTTCGACTTCAGGAATATGCAGAACGGGATGAGTGACATTGTCCGATATTATATTGTTTTCCTTAGCAGCTTCGTTTTACCGTCCATGACAAGTTCACCAGCTTGGAGGAAATTATTTCTAATAGACTTAAAAAGATGTGGAACGTCAAATACAATGAAATTTTTTTCTTTGCTTGCATAAAATAATTTGACTCAGCTGGAACCGAAGAGAACTTTTTGAGCAAATTTAATGCACCCACATTCGTAGGTCCCTGGTCACAAACGGTGGCTATAATTTTGTAACCAACATTCGTCAAAGCTTCAATTACAGTTTTAATAATCACAACTAATTTTTCTGTTGCGATTGTTCCTTTGACAAAGTAATGGGCGATAGGTTGTTTAAATTTTTTGCGTATGCCTTGAAGCATGAACACAAGGGCATGATCTGCAATTTTTTCTGAACGTCCGCCTTCGTCACCCAGATCTACATAGCCATCAATTTTGTCCGCCGCAACATTGTAAATAAGTCGACGTTTTAATGCTATCTCATCAAATAAAATAGCACAGATCTTATCTTCCTCTTTTAATGTTTCAGCTTTCGATTTCAAATGCGTTAAAACACAGGGATCAACACCTGGCTCCAGTTTCATTTTTTCTAAAATTGTTTGCAACGTTCGTACACTTGGCATTGATAAAAGTTGACCAAAATATCGGTATGCTTTAGGTGATTTCTTATATAAGGCAAGAGCTACGCTTTTATTTAATTTAGACCAGCGATAACCTTTTGGTTTGCGTTTTTCGTTCTTTAAAGTCGATTCAAGAAGACTTTTTAACGCAGGTGAAGAAATGTTATCAACTTGGACAACTTTTTTTCGGAGATTTTTAATTAAATGTTTTTCTGTCTTATTCTATTTAATAGTTTTTTTTTCGAGGTGTAGTAGGTTTATTTGGAGCAGTCATCTTTACTTTCCTATTCCGAGGTGTCAGAGGTTTTGTAGTCGTGCTTGAAAGTCCTGGAATATTGACAGTAACTTGTTAACTAAATCCGTTACACGGCGAAGTGAGAAATAAAACATAACATAAACTCACGCCTATATCCCCAAAGGGGTAGGCAGAGGTGCTAGCACCCACATTTCGAAGGGGCGAAAGGGCGACCATTAGTATAATAATATAACGTACTTATTGTCAATAAAACGTATGAAATACAAAAATATCGATAGTCGATAAAAAAATGTCAAGCACTATTGATAGTTTGTATCATTGATATAAACATTGATTTGCATGAGTGTAATTTAAAAGTTACAAAGCTTATTACATAAACATTTTACTATACGAGTCAAATAATAAAAGATCTATGCTTACCTGTCTTCATCCAAAGGAAATTTAGCCATGAAGATTCGTTTTTCGGCAACTGACCGGCCGGATCTTAGACCACATATTTCACATGTTTTATAATGCATGTTTTATACTTTTACAATACACAACAAAGAGAATATAACTACACAACACCTCCTACTTAGGTACACACACAAATATTGTTAGTTTGTACGTTTGTAATAAATCAACTTAATTGTTGTTGTTTTCTTGGCAGCATAGACCAGACCATAGATTAGAAAAAAATTGGAATTGCATGCGTTTGACAAGGCCGAATAGATATTAAAGCGAGAGGGCAATAGCCGCCATTATTTCTAGCACACGTTTCATAGTTAATTTTTTTACTAGGAAGTTGCGCCAGACTGTGTACTAAGTGCACCTAGTTCAAGTCCGTACAAATACTCGATCCAAATACCTGTTCCACCCAGTGTTGCCAGAGCCTAATCTAATCAGCCCAGGTTGCCATTTGTAGGTTCAAATGTTGCCATCTGAATAATAATTATATTAACGGGGATTAACGCGATCACTTATTTAAAGGTATTACATACCTCTGGTTTGCCTGACGTTTCGACCAGGTTGCACTGGCCGTGGTCACAGGCTGACTGGCTCAGCGTTGCACGCCCTCCGTCGTCGAATCCGTGAAGTAGAAGATTCCTCTTACACCCGCACATTTTCGTTATTGTTGAGATTTTTGTTGTGTAATTATTATACCATGGAACGCGAAAGTTTAAAAGTTAGTGTTGCCATCTGAAACCAAAGGTTGCCATTAGAAAAAATCTGTAAAAAATCTGTTTTTATTGTAATAAAAATATTTATGCATATACCTATACCTATTGGGTACTGTTTATTGCTCTGCATTTTGGTTGATAAAAATTGAAATAAAAAAAAACTGTTTGCCAAAAATTTTAATCCTTTTGGTTGATAAATAGTTATTTACACAAAATTTGTTTTCCTTAAGAACTTATGCTTAGTTTGGCTTTGGGGTCAGATGACCGTGTGTAAGATGTCCCGGATATATTATTATAATTTAAATCTATGTATTCCTGAAAATAAAATGACTACATAATATTGTTACGTGCGCGAGGTACAAATTAAATGCCGTTTATACAACGAAGAAGTTTATTCGCTCACCACAAACTAGACAACTAAATAACTAGCACACACAGTACTCTCAACAGTTCCAGTCGCTCAGCAGTTCACAATAGTCCACAGTAGTTCCTTATGTCGCAGGTATAACTCTCTTGGTTCACTTCGGTAAGATGTGTTCACTTTCGAAAATTAACTGACTCGTGTCGATAGCCGGGCGTCCTTTTATAGCGGGGTAGAAGATTCCGGAATCATCTAGAGATAAGGCACTAGAGCGTTCGAGAATAGTAGGTATTTACTGGGGCGTTCGAGAAAACAAGTACCTACACAGTCGTGCCGACGACAGAGGTGGGGCATTCACCTCTATCGTCGGCACGACTGTTGTCGCGATTTGTAGGTAAAGTAGGTATAGGTAGACAAAAGGGCTTGTGATTTCTTATTGACTTTTCTGGATTTTTCTAAACGGATCGATAGAGTACTTCGACATTAACAATGCGTTTTAATTTCTAGAAGATTCGATCAGTAGTTTCCGAGATATCGACGATCGTTGTAACATTACCCCCCTCTTAATCATGCTCGTCCCGAGCATCATTTGTTCCATGATATCGCGTCAACCTATCCACATGAACTACCTTTGGTTTTCCCCTAAGCCCCTTCTTAATGCGGTAGGTGATGTCATTGATTCTTGTAACAACCGTATAGGGTCCATCCCAGCGAGCTTGAAGTTTCGGAGATTTTCCCTTTCTGCGTAGCGGATTGTGAAACCATACCAGGGTTCCTTCTTCAAAACCGTTGGTGTTTGCGTTTCTATCGTACCGGGTTTTCATCCTTATACCCGTCTTCAAATTGTTTTCCGTACCATTCTGTGCACCTCGTCCAGCCGGTTTTGAAGTTCACTCACGTAGTCCGTTACGGGCTTAGGACTTTCGGGTGGCGTGCCGGTTATTGCATCCACTGGTAGCCTTATCTCTCGACCAAAATTGACTTTAGCTGGAGTGTGTCCCGTACTGTCATGCACCGCAGATCGATAGGACATCAGGAACAGTGGGATGTACTGGTCCCAATCTTTTTGGTGTTCGTCGACAACTTTAGCCAAGTGATTTTCCAACGTCTGGTTAAACCTCTCGACCATTCCGTCTGACTGCGGGTGCGCTGGAGTCGTACGGATTTTTTTTATACCGAGGAGTTTGCACATTTCTTGAAACAGAGCAGACTCGAAGTTTCGTCCTTGGTCGGAGTGGATTTCCATAGGTGCGCCGTATCGACTGACCACTTCCTGAACCAGTTTCTTGGCTACAGTGACTGCTTCCTGGTTGGGTGTCGCAAATACTTCCGGCCACTTAGTGAAGTAGTCTTGCACTACTATGATGTATTTGTTACCCTCATCAGTCGTTGGAAAAGGTCCAGCAACATCAATGGCGATACGTTCCCACGGTGCTCCAACGTTGTACAGCTTCAATTTTCCTTTGCTTCTTGTCGGCGGTCCTTTAACCGAAGCACATGCAGTGCATTTACGGCACCAATCCTCGACATCTTCCCGACAACGAAGCCAGTAAAACCGCTGTCGCACTTTAACCAGGGTTTTCTTGACTCCGAGATGCCCGCCAGAAATACTATCGTGGATGTGCCGTAAGAGTGGGGCCACCTTGCTTCGTGGTACCACTACTTGCATGGTTACTTCCTTACCATCGTTAGACTCCCATTTCCTATACAGGACATCTTCTACCAGAGCTAAGCTGTCCCACTGGGCTCAATAGCTTTTGGTAGTTGAACTGTAAGCAGATACATCACCCCATCGGGGTTTGCTTCCAAGTTGTTTCCAGTGCAGTATAGGTTGTAGATCATCATCATCTTCTTGCGCCTTCTTCATACTGCTTCCACTCCATTCGTCGTCAAGTCCATTCACCTTTATGACTTTAATCTCTTCTCGGGCTTCGTTCCTCTGACAATGCTTGCAATCTTCGACACACGGCCTTCGTGACAAAGCATCAGCATTGCCGTGCCCTTTTCCACTTCGGTGTTCTATCACAAAGGGAAATTCCTGTAGTTGCTCGATCCATCTTGCTACTTGGCCTTCCGGATTCTTGAATTGCAGCAACCATTGTAGCGCAGCATGATCTGTCCTTAGTGTAAACTCTCGTCCTATAAGGTACTTATTAAAATGCTGTAAAGACTTCACCACAGCGAGAAGTTCACGACGAGTTACACAGTAATTCCTTTCCGGTTTAGATAGCGATTTACTGAAGTATGCTATTACAACATGGCGATCTCCCTGCACTTGTGACAACACTCCACCTATTCCGCTGTTACTGGCGTCCTTGTCCACAATGAATCTACCTTCCCTAGTAGGATAACCCAATATAGGGGCTTCGCACAATCGTTGTTTAAGCGTACTAAAAGCTTGCTCGCAATCCAGGTCCCAAACGACCTTCCTTCTTTTTTACTAGTACCACAGGTGATGACCGCGGACTCGTAGAAGGTTCAATCACCTTGTTATCGGCCATGTCTTTAATCATAACTGCTACCTCCTCTTCTCTTGCCCATGGTAAACGTCGAGGTCTTTGTTTTATAGGCCTGGAGTCACCTGTGTCAATCCGGTGTTTCACGAGCCCAGTCCTTCCACAGTCATTTCCGGTTGCAAAGATGTCTCTAAATCGTAGCAAGAGGTCTCTGGCTTGATGCAATGCTGATGCCGATAAGTTTTCCTTGGAATTCTCGAGAAGTTGCTGAATGTGATCTTCGGGGATTTGTGTACCACCTTGTTTAGTCGAAGTGCTGTCCAACCGTCTCAGGTACTGTACTTCCTCACATTTTCCGAACACACTATTCTTCTTCAGGAGAACCATTTCGTCACTGAGGTTGAGGATTCTCACCCTAGCGATTCCGTTCGGCATCAGTAAGGTTCTCGCTGTTATTAAGTTTTGATGACTGCCGGTATCTTCGACAATAAGACATCTTCTTTGTTCAGTCTTCGCAGGAAACCTCACTCTGACTAATGTTTCCGATTTAGGAGCTAACTTCGTATCCGTTAAACAGTAAAGAGTGCACGGGTGCGATCCTTGTAAACAAACTTCCTGATCAGGAAATCTCAGCACCCCTCTAGGTATATCCAAGACACATCGGTAGTTCTTCAAGAAATCCAGCCCCAAAATGCAGTCATCAGTGATATTAGCAATTAATACTGACTGGTGATATATTTGGTCGCCAATTCTTACCTCCACATCTGTTTCACCGAGGACGGTCACTGGCTGGCCAGTAGCTGTCTGAAACTGGCACCTCGGAGATCGTTTTTCCCACCTTATGGTGCGTTTCAGCAATTCCGGCCTTACAACTGTACGTGAAGCTCCAGTATCCACTGTTAAACTGCAAGGTTGATTGTCTAAGATGGCCTCGATGATCAGACTATTTCCATTGCCAACTTGAGTTATTGTGATGGTTGGGGCCTCATGTCGACCAGCCAGCGCCCGCCCCGCGGCCCTGGCGACATTTAGTTTAACGGAACATCTTGATCGACTTGGGTCCCGGAGTCCGTGACCCTCCTCCGTTTCCTCGAAGGACACTCTGACTGGATATGGCCCCTTCCTCTACAGGAATAACACGTTGGGACATACCGCGGCTTCCTCTCCTCCGCAACTACCTCCTTGACCTCCCTGACCTTACTTATCCCGGCATTCTGCCGTACGGTTTCCACCTCAAGGGCATAAGCCAGTGCTTCTTTTAAGGTCTGGCAGTGACGCAACTGTACACTAGTTTTCACTTCTGCGTCCCGTATACCGTTTAGGAAGGCCTCCAGTAGAGTGGTCTCGATCATCACGGGTGTAGATGAGTAGGCCCGACGAACGAGCCTTTCAACCTCTACAGCCCATTCCTGGAGGCTTTCACCAGCTTTTTGTTTCCTTTCGCGTAGCTGCGCTCGGTAGACATTCTCCAGGTGCTTGTCACCGTAGCGTGTGTCTAATGCTTCCATCAGGGACTCCAGTGTCCTTCCTTCAGGTGGCAGGTTTTCCAGTATAACTAAGGCATCTCCTCGTAATGCAAGTGTCAAGGCCATAAAGGACTCCTCGTTGCTCCAGGCTTTAGTTTTTACCAATATCTCAAATTGGTACTTGAAGGCTGTCCACGAGGAAGTTCCATCGAAGTGTGGTAGGTCGAACTTCGCTGATGATGTTGAGATCGCGGCAACAGGTCCGCAAGTTTTTAGCCTGAAAATCTCTTTTTGAAGCTCTTGCAAGCGATCGTCAACAGGTCCGCAGGTTTTTAGCCTGACGATCTCTTTTTCAAGCTCTTGTAAGCGGCCGTCCATGGTCCCAGTCTTCAAGGCCACTTCCTTACTCAGCATTTGCAAGCAGTCGTCAATGGTCCCAGTCTTCGAAGCCACTTCCTTACTCCCAGTGCATGGATGCCTGCATCGATTTTACCCATGACAGCTTCCTGGTTGGCCTGTATCATCTCTTGCATGGAGGCCTGCATCGTCTGTTGACTAGCCTCTTGATTGGCCTGCATTTCTTGCAAGGAGGCCTGCATCATCTGCTGCATAGAAGCCAGCAGCGTCATCATGTTGGTATCTGACGAGGTTCCATCTGGTGGTGCCGTAGTTCCCGCTGAGACAGCAGCATCGGCCTGACGCCCTTCATCTTCGAGGCTCCGTTGACGTGCAGCATCCATTTCCACTTGACGTCTGGTCCGTGGAGTACGCCCTTCGTCTTCACGTGGTAATAACGGCATCGCACTTCTGACACCAGTTGTTACGTGCGCGGGGTACAAATTAAATGCCGTTTATACAACGAAGAAGTTTATTCGCTCACCACAAACTAGACAACTAAATAACTAGCACACACAGTACTCTCAACAGTTCCAGTCGCTCAGCAGTTGACAGTAGTCCACAGTAGTTCCTTATGTCGCAGGTATAACTCTCTTGGTTCACTTCGGTAAGATGTGTTCACTTTCGCTTTCGAAAATTAACTGACTCGTGTCGATAGCCGGGCGTCCTTTTATAGCGGGGTAGAATATTCCGGAATCATCTAGAGATAAGGCACTAGAGCGTTCGAGAATAGTAGGTATTTACTGGGGCGTTCGAGAAAACAAGTACCTACACAGTCGTGCTGACGATAGAGGTGGGGCATTCACCTCTATCGTCGGCACGACTGTTGTCGCGATTTGTAGGTAAAGTAGGTATAGGTAGACAAAAGGGCTTGTGATTTCTTATTGACTTTTCTGGATTTTTCTAAACGGATCGATAGAGTACTTCGACATTCACAATGCATTTTAATTTCTAGAAGATTCGATCAGTAGTTTCCGAGATATCGACGATCGTTGTAACAATATAAATAAAATAAATGAAAATAAAAAATAAATTAAGACTCCTATTTCACAACACAAACACATTTTTCTAGAAGCTGAAATGTTTTTTCGTATTTAAAGAAAATATGTGTTAGTGTCCATGCATTTTAAATCCAATATTAAAAACATGTAAAAAATAAATATTAATTTCCCAGCACCTTTAATCAGTGGTTAATATTTTATTTTCCTATCCAACATGGTTTTTTTTGGCTCGAATGTAACCGCATCTTTAACAGATGTTTTCACAGCCATTAATGACGATATCGTATTTGTGTTGAGACGGTTTCTGTTATCAGTCTTTATAAATTCAGTTGACTGAAAATACGTTCCACACAGGCATTTGAAAAGCGAGGCAGCACAAAAAGCATGTTCACAACTTTTTTTAAATTGGGGAATGGTTGGTTATTTGAAGCATTTTTAATTTTAAATATAGTTCTCCAATACTCTTGGGCATTTTCTGTTTTACAATCAACAGAGTCCAACAGCGCATGGCTCGTCCATTCCGTCTGCAAATCTTGAATGTTTATGTGAGCTGATAAGTTTGGAAAACGTTTAATAACATCATATAAAACTTGATGATCGTTCGCCTGAGCTTTTTGTGGATTACGATTTTTTTGACCACATCAAAAAGTGGGTCTGTGAAATCAAATCTTTTAATAATTTGACCAACCAGCTCAATATAAAATGCTAAGCAACTTTTTTGAAATGTCTGGATTTGTTCCATTGGTGGTTGGGCTACTTGTTTCAGTTCGTTTATTGAACTTTGTGCGGCTACTCCCAAGTATACTTTTTCCAAAGTGATAAAGTATTCAGGATTCGAATATTCAATATTCAAAGGGTTGATGAATTTGCAATAATTGATTTTCATGTAATTGCATGCCACAGTTTTGATAAGTTTTTGCAGTTTCGGTTTAAGAATGTGCAAAAGAGGTATCTCAGATTGAAACAGAATGTTAAAATCTGTGAGCAGTCCCAAAACATACGACATGAATTCGAGATATATGCGTGTAAATTTATTGTTTAACGCTGATAGGATGTCGTCGGTCACTTTACTGGGGTCTTCGAGAACCTCTACTCTAAAATATGCAGCCAGAACATCATATTGTTCTAAGACCCTATCTACGCAGGCCTTTATTGATAATCATCTGGTGGTTGCTGGGCTCAAAATTTTGTGGATATCTACTTTGAAATAGTCTTGAAACTCTTTCAATTTATCCTGCCTTAATGAGCTACGGCTGAAATGTGCGCCAACGCTTCTTAGCATATCTTCAATTGATTTTGGCAGTTTCAAACATGCTTTTGATGCCGCAAGATGAATCATGTGACACGAACACTTTACACAGGCAATATGCGGAATCTCTTTTTTTAAATGGCTAAACACAGAATTGTGCGCGCCTACCATGCTGTTTGTTGTGTCTGAAGCAAATCCAACGAAGTTTGTCAGAGGAATTTGTCTTTGTTTAAGCCAGTCAAGCAGGCTCTTAGTTAAATCTTCCACTTTTCCTGACTTAACCTCGTATATATCTAGAAATTTTGTAACAATAGCATCAATTTCATCATCAAAATAGATCACTGCCAAAGCACATTGTTTTACGACACAGATGTCAGTGGTCTCATCCATTATGATGCTGAAAAATGAGTTTTTCAACTTATCCACGAGTTCCACTTATCCGATCTAAATCTTTAGAAAAAAGTAAGCATACAAAATGCTTAAGAATTTAATTGAATTATCCACGAGATGTTCAGTGGATATTGGTGCTAAGACATTTGTTATGACTGCTGTGGTTTTGGTTCGGCCTAACTTTAATGAATTAGCTATTTTTGAATCCGAAAATGTATTGGCCAAAAATGGAATTAGGCTGTCAGTTAGGGATAATGGCAAGTTATTCTTCGCAATAAATGCAGATATTTTCAGTTCTGCTCTCTTTCTCAGTACCTCTTCATTAGTGGGCTTCAATAATTCTTCGATAGGTTTATTGTTGCTTGCGAGTCTGATCTGGGCCATGTGTTTTTGTGATTCCATGTGCCATTGTCAATGGCGAATTTTCGGTTAACCAACAAACAATCGCAAATGGTGCAGTATGGTTTTTCTTGGCCATTCTGCCCTTTCTTTGAGATTCAGTTTTTAAATTTGATATCAGTTAGCCATTTTTCTGAAAATGATCTCGGTTTAACTGATGTGCTTGAATACTTCGAAGAAGAGGCAATTGGTGTTAGAGATGTGCTTGAAGACTTTGAAGAGGAAGCAATTGGTGTAGAGGTGTGCTTGAAGACTTTGAAGAGGAGGCAACTGGTATTGGTGAAGTGCTTGAAGACTTTGAAGAAGAAGCATCAGGTGTTGGTGTCATGATAGTGGTCGTAGCTGTTATCAATTTTGTTGCATGCTCAATGCTATGAGTTTCATTAGAAATACACATTTGAGGGTCAGAATCAGAAGAAACAGTTAAGTTGTTGTTGGTTTGAATATCCATTGAAGGTTTTTGTCATAAGTCCTTTCATAGCCCTTATTTATTAGTAAAAACCACACCATGCAAAATAACCATGAAGCAAAAAAGATATTTGCATCAAAAGCATCATTCAAAAGCAAAAATTAACAATATCAGATAATACTAATTGCAAACCAGTTGTTACACACAATAATATCAGTCGCTTTGTTAGTTGGTCAAATGAAATTGTAACCCAAACAATATTGTACTTATGTATAAGGTGGGCAATATTTTTAACTGTTTGGTTCTGTTTTTGTTGTGGTGAATGACTCAATCTTTTTTTTTTTGAAGGAGCTTCATGCAGTTCCGAACCCGCCGCCACTTGGTCATCGTTTTGTCTAGATTTTGCTATTAAAAATCTCTTCATGACGCTGGTAATTTTTAAAAGCCAAACTATGCAAAATAAAAACGAAAAAACTTTTAAAATAAACAGTGCTTCCCATTACCAAAAGACAAAAAGCAGTGTCAAGTAACTGAAAAATAACACTCACCTAGGTTTTTCGAAGTTTTTTGAGTCACTCACACAGTGGGTTGGTGAATTCCAAGTCAATGAAAAAAATAATCTGTAAAAAACAGCCGTAAGTAAATAAAAAATTATAACCTTTGCCTATCCTATTATGGATGAAATGATGAACTATTAATCTAAGAAAATTGTAAGGTGGCAACACTTTCCTTCTTTCATTTGTTTGAATTGAAAATAAAAAACATTTGGTTGACATTGACAGATGAGTTTTGTAGGTATTTGTAGCATTCTTATGCACTCACTAGATGGCGCAATCTGTCTCTTTTGGAAACTTTTTTGTGTAAAGTTTTTGGCTTGGTTTCAACATCTTTAAGCCACTTTTTATTTTAATGTTTCAAACACTTCACTTATTTGACTGGGATAAACTGGTGGTGAAATGGGTGGTTATGTTTAGTTTTTTAAATTTCGTACTTATAAGGTATCAACCAGTCATACCCATTTAATTTAATAATATTCACTGGGTGAACGCAATCAATAGCTCAGTAAAACAAATTTAAAAAAAAAGTTTCAAGTACTACCAAGTGATGGCACATTGCCATCTATCGAAAATTTTAAAATCCAACTTTAAATATCTACTGGAAAACTCATTGTTTGATCCAACTGAATGCAACTAGGTACCTACCATTTGCCTAGTTTTATTAGAGCATATTTTTGTTTTACAAAATATATAAAGAGTAAAACTGAAATGGAGCTGTTCTCGAACCTACTGTAGTGTAGACGTGTACACCGAACACAGATCGCGCTTGTAGTCTCTGTCTTGCTTGACACTCGCGCGAAATGCGCGGCAAAACGGACAGGAGTTTTAGTTTAGTTAGACGAATAAATTCTGAATGCAACGTAATATTCAGAAATGTTACTGAATTTCAGTAAGTATAAGTTGTGTTTAAAAAAATATAGGCTGAAATTCACATTATTTGAGACAAAATCTGAAACTCGAAGACAAACCATAAACACTCTTTGCAGTTGAAATTACCTACTTAGGTACTTACCTTTCGTCGATTTCATGCGCATTAACTTATGACTCTATGAGCAATCTTAAAAAGCGTCTTATTCCTATCCTAGGTACCCAAAAGGCTGGGAAGGGCGCTGATTATAAATAATGAATGAATGATGATTCAATCAGTAAAATTGTTTTTTCAAGGTATAAGTATAGGTAGCTTCTTCGATTAAAACAATAAAAAGAGAACTTACCAATAGATTTAAAATCGAAAAGTAGGTATTTGTAAACCACGAAAACTTTCTTCCGTATATTACAAAATTTACAAAGTACTCTTTCACTTTCTTGTTTCTTTGCACTGCACTGCACAGCACACTGCACACAGATACATAGGTACTTTTTGTTTTAGAGTTTTCATAAAATTACTTTTATCTCTAGATTCACCAAAATAGACCTTTTAGCCGTGGAAATACGGGTACATTTTGTTTGTCTACTAATTATGTATTGTTTTTAATTGGGAATAAAAATGCGTTCAAGGTTTTGATTTTATTCAATTCGATGCTTTCAGTTCATCTGCGAAAGATATTCGATATTTTTTTACTGATGATCACGCGACGAGTCGAAAAGTTGCCAAAAAGTTGCCATTTGAGCTTGGTTGCCATTTGGTTGCCACCAAGGGTCAAATGTTGCCAAAATGGCAACCAAAGTTGCCAAATGGCAACGCTGGTTCCACCTAGTCCATAAAGTACGCATACTTTAAAGTATGCGTAGTTTGCGTACCTCTAATACGCAGTAATGAATCCTCCCTTCATACTTTACACATACTTACATAGGACTGTCAACGTAAAGATTCATCTACATTGTAGATTGTAGGCGTATTTAAAAGATTTCAATTCATTTTTCAGATTAAAGTTTTTTTTTAAATAATATTTTTACCTATTTTTAGGGATTTTCTTTAGAAAAGCCAGCTATGGAGTTGTCGTCGACGTCGTCGTCGTTGCCAATTTTCTGTCACGGTTTTGGGTATGAAGGAGATGAGCTATCGAGTTGCTGTTTTCGGTAATAGATTCGTGCTGGGGTGAACCATTGCAAGATAAAGAAAAAATCGCAAAAAATCGCAAAAAAAATAAATCGCAAAATCGAAAATCCCTTGTATTCGGCTGAGCTCGTCTCAGGAATTCAACTTGTTTTGTTTAATTTTTAGTATTTTTAGGGATTTTCGTTAGAAAAGCCCTATTGCTATCGACTTGTCGTCGTTGCCAATTTTCTGTCACGGTTTTGGTTATGAAGGAGATGAGCTATCGAGTTGCTGTTTTCAGTAATAGATTCGTGCTGGGGTGAACCATTGCAAGATAAAAAAAAAAAAGGGATTTTCTTTAGAAAAGCCCGATTGCTATCGCTAACCATTGCAAGATAAAAAAAAATCGCAAAATATCGCAAAAAAATAATAATCGCAAAATCGAAAATCCCTTGTATTCGGCTGAGCTCGTCTCAGGAATTCAACTTGTTTGTTTTTGAATCACCTTTTTATCATTGTTCTATTTTATTTATATACAAGTAGAAAATCAGCGTTACGAATTTTGATTTAAGAACATTATTTGTTATACTTTTCGGGTCCCCAGCCTCGTTCTCTTGATATCTGCATGTTTACATTCTCAAATATTTAGTTTGTATTGCTTGTATATTACAAATGCAAAACAAATTTAGTACCTATGTTTGCAGGAACTATCAAAATTTTAACAATCATTTTTAATAAAAAGACATTTCAAGTTTGTTTACCTTTATTTAACTACATATCTCGTATAGACGGCATCGGATACCTTTTTTTTTTTTTTCGTGCGGAAATCCCTTCGGATACCCCCCCGCGTGCCAGCGGGGGCGGTTATGTCGGGCTTGAACCGACTAAAACCGCACGCCGTCTCGGTCTACAGACGCCAGTGTATAAAATCTGCCTAGTATTTGGAGACTAGTCGAGACTTCAAGTCCCGACTAGTCTCGAGTATTGTCAGACAAAGTTGGAAAGACTGCTGAATAGTGTAGTTAAAAAAGGACAGATTATTAATATATTCTTGCTCAACACGACTGCGCGTCGCGTTACTTTTAGGCCCTCAAATATGGTTGAAATTCAAATAATTGATACCCAAATAACTTAGGCAAGCAAGAGTGCGGGTCGCGTTACTTTTATGTGCATTAAAATATGGTTGAAATTCAAATGACTGACACATGAATGATTTACTGACTGGCAAATAAGATGAGCAGGCCGCGGGTGCGGTGCGCCGCCTAGGCATAGTGAGACTAGGTGGATCGAGTATTTTAAAAGTTGGAATAGGTGCCACCTAGTCTCGTTAAATACCTAGTCCCTGCATCTGTTCTAGTATATACGCTTAATAATAATAATAAATTTTTATTATGCCAAAAAGTACAGAGTTTTGACAATGATTCTACAAGATTCTGCTTAACATGTTTGATAAACAATAGCTTGGTAGAAATAAAAATTATAGAGATACAAACTTCTCTCTTCTCGCTTCATCTCTATAAGAAAGAGAGACTATGGATGGAGATGAATGGACCACGGACTGGGATCGCGGATGACTCTGTCGTGACAATACTGTAAGCCGACTAGCCGAGTACATCACTATACTAGCGGCACGCTATGATGGCGTTTAAATAGTGATGTGAAATGTCAATTTAAAATAGAAAAAAATCAAATCATATGCGAGTCAAATTCATAGATTTTGGATACTTTATAAATTTTTAAAATATCGAATTTTGAAAAACATAGCCATAATTGTCGTAATTTAGTACACTGAACCTCACTATTGACTATATAGAACAGAAATTTTCTCCTTCAAACTTAGTATTTATTTTTACGAAACTTCATGAGCGGACTAACGTCAAAACGGCCATCATAGCGTGCCGCTAGTTTAGGAAGGGGTCCATTACAAAGGGCATAAATATAATTCTGCAGCCTTTAATTAATTGCGCACAAACATTTAGGGAAATAAAGAGATATTACTGTAAAGCGTTAGAACTTCTAGGTCGAAAGCAATTCTAATTTAAATTTTTCTAATGTAAAGGCAGCAAACAAGCGCACTAGCAATAAATGGTAAGTAGTTACCAAATAAATTAATGAGTACCGAAACTATTTTTAACTGTTAAATTTTAATTTTATAATTTAAACATTTAAAGACACAAAACGAGTGATTCGTTTTTAAAAAGACAAAATAATGCGAATATGGTTTTCGACTACTAAAATTAATTCCTGTAGGTTGGGAAAACGTAACCAGTATTCCACGTGCGGGTAACAGCAACAACATAACATAAACAACCTACAGCCAGTTGACTTTTCAAAATTTATCAAATTCAAAGTTAAGCAATACTAGCCAGGTCCGTCCTAGGATGGGTGAACATTCTTAACACATTGAGACCCTTTTGTGCGTCGGAGAGCAAGTTAAGCCGTCGGTCCTGGTTGCCATAGGAAGATCTATGGCAATCGTTACGGTTAGTTGGAGGTCTAAAAAGTCCGAAAAGTGGTCTGAATACAGGAGATCAATATCGCTAGTAGGTTGTGGCGTGACCTCCACGATATCTGAAGATGGCAGTTGCTCCACGGCAAGTATCGAAATTGGGTCTTTTCGTAGTTGGACTGAAAAGCCGACCCCAACCGAGCTGGGAAAAGGCCCGGCGTATGAGATTATATAAAATCGATCCCGGGTTCAAGCAGCTCGGCATCATTGATTGTTCAGACCTTTTATTAGTTTTTTCGTTGATTCGCACATGCTAATTTTTGTTCAAGATGTTTGCCGGTTTACTTATTTTGTAAGTAATCTGTCCGGTGTCTATCTATTCTTTAGGCGCGTTCGGCATTTTTTTACATGGGGAAAACAATTGAATTCACGACACTGTTACCTACACCGCGCTTTCACTCGCCGTACTCGAAAACAAACTACGCGCTGGTTGAGTCCATAATACATGGAGCGCGACGCCTGGGAGCCTGTCAATGACTTCTATGTATACTAGGCTCAGACAGACTAGTATACGTAGAAGTCATTAAAATTGGAACAATAACATGGTATAGATATTTGGACGCTACAGGACACAAAAGTTTTGTCCACTTTTGTGGCGCCACTTTTTGTTGCTGGCATAGCCTCAGAGTATTTTATTTTATATGCGATCATCATCTGTCATCTTTGAGGGCTCCAAAATTATTCATCGTGGTGATTCGTCCCGTACCCCTCCCCCGTTCCCGCCTCACCCCCTAAGTGTGACATACTATTGATATTGTTCTGAACTGCTTGTCTAGTATACATGAAAGTCATTTGTAATAGGCATTTTGACTATATTTAAAATATTCTACGAATTGTTGTCATCCTAATAAAATGTACCGTAAAAAACATATTTTATTAATTTTCAATATAAAATAAGTTTCTTTTTTGTTAAAAAATCAAGATTTTTTTTGAGATTTGATCATGTACTTATAAACGCTCTGTGACGTCACACATAAGTAAACAGAGTTTTTCAATACAGGCTGTCTGCATTTCCTAGTGTTAATCGACTAGTTCAATTATTAATTACTAATAATGTTTCACTTTTATCTTATATATCTCAAAATAAAACATTATTTTTGCAACAATTATATAAACGTGCATCAAGTCGCATACTGTTTACTTTGGTGTGACGTCACATGTCACGGGATCCGTTATTGCGCGTACTTTTTTAAATCAAACTTTAATATCGATTTTTATCGTAAATAAAACAGTTCTCAAAAAAATATTGACGCAATCTGCATTTTTATGTTGTAATACATATTACAGAACTATTTTTTAGCCGAAGTCAAATACCGTATTGTTTAAGTTTTCACTTCTGTCGGCACTCCCGAATGCCACTGCGGCTGGTTGCGTGTGCAGGTGGACGGCGTGTGCGGCGCGGTGTCGGTGCGCTACGTGCGCGACATCTGCGAGACGGTGTGCGAGGAGCTGGCGCGCCTGGCCGCGTGCGCGCCCGCCGCGCCGCCGCCGCCGCGCGCCGCCTTCCAGGCGCGCCTCGAGCACGCGCTGCTGCACGTCGCCACCGCAGAGCACCTCACGCGCAAGGCTGAGTAAGTACTCACTACCATTTACACATTCCTTGTTTTTCCACTGTGCCTCCTGCTTTATGAGCGGCCTTGGTTAAACATTAGCTGGAAATAGCAACGTCTCACGTAAAGGAAAGGAGAGTTGCCCTGGGTGCACCGCGTCGAGATTTTCAACCACACCGCCGTAAAAGGGGGTGAATAGAGATGAAGGAATGAATAGAAATAAAATTGTCATCGTTATCAATATAACGTTGTTACCGGTTGCGACCGAGGCTTACACCTCGAAGCCCAGGGAAGGGATTTCCGCACGAAAAAAGAAAAAAAAAAACAAGGGTCCGCTTACCCTCCTTTTGATTGATTTCCTTCTCCTCCTTTGGATTTTGCTTATACGGCATTTATGGGAGCGACTGCCGTCTGACCTCCCTACCTTTTTTTATTATATCAAATCTTGCAATCATAAGGCTATAAACATATGTGATGACAGGTTTTTGTCATGTAAGGCGCTACTCTCAGCAGAGTCAGCCTTTTCCTTAATTAAGTCAGTCCATCCTTCCAACCCTGATAGGAAAATCCGCACCAGAGCCTCGTCCGTCAATCAGCCGGTGTACCAGCTTGCAGTTAAACGCGAGCCTATCGATTACAAAACAAAAAAAAAGTAAGGTTGACTTAGGACTCAAAGGTCCTGGTGGTACACCATACATACCTAGGTAGAATGTTAGCAGTGAGCAGCGATGCCTCCCTAAAAGGAAGAAGAAGCATTGCCCGGGAGTTTTTAGTTTTTAGCCCATGAAAGTAGAAGAAACGAAAGATGTATGCCAAGAAGCAGCTAGTGGAAAGATATTTACCCCTTTAAGGTTGGGTATTTACAAAGTCACATCAAATATTATCAGAACAGAGTAAACATAAAATCATATTCAGGTTGAGAATGAGAATCGCTTATGTAATCTAATCTTTTATTTTCAGAAACCATTTGATGGAGGCATTAGCTGGCATCCCACCATTAGAAAGTGAAGAAGAAAAACAGTGAGTTAATTCAGCATAGCAGAATAAAAAAGTTAGAAAACAAAACCACCAACAAAAATAACTATAAATTGTTGTCAGTTGTTGACAACTGTAACAATTTTGTTCCGATATGCCTCGTCTCGCTGGAAATCGCGATAAATCATTCAACATCTGTGCAATTCACCTCATTTCACCCTCGTAACTCGGATCGAGCTTAGTTTATTTTGCCCTTTCTCTATTATAATTTCCTTCATTTACCGAAAATGTACATGCTATTAATTTTTTATTTGCATTTTTAAAAGCTATCCGATTGGCCTATACGAAGAGGGAAATTCGATCAATCTCTTTGTAATTATAAACATGTTTTTTTTTTCTTGTCAGGCGAATGGACTCAATAGTTGAAGGATTTAAGAAGAGGATGAAACTGCAACTTGCTAGCTTAAACTGCAACATGGAGACTGTGTAATGTATTCTGAATAGTAACATTGAGTATTTAGCTCAGGCGTAGATATCTCTTGCATGAATTATATTCTTCGTACTTCAAAGCGAAGGTGCTTTGAGATTATGACGCTTTTCCCACAACTAGGATGTGGGACTGTCTCAAACAGTTACATTTGTTGAGAACAATCAGTTTGGCGGAAGTATTAGGATCACCATCAACATAAAAAAAAACAATCAGCAAAAATTGTAAAATAATAATAATAAAAAATAGGTTATTGCCCAATATAGTACATACAATATTGTGCGTACACTAGGCACGCCTATTCTGTAGGTGCCGTTATTGTTAACTATTTTATGTGTGATGATCTAAAACGTATTGGTTAAACCAATATTTATTGTTATGGTTCATATTTATAGTCAAAGACAATATAAGTATATAGTCTGGAATAAATGTTTGAATATTTATAAGTTAAAAATATCTTAAGGTAATCTTAGTATATGAAACATGTTTATTAAGAATTTTCATTTCAATATCAAACTATTTATATAATGGTAAAATAAAATATTTAATATATATCAAAGTATTTGATACTTTCTTCGCACTTCATGATCGGTTTTCTGGTTCAGTCATTCTTTGAGCCTCTTGTGCAATCTTGTAGCTCTGTACAAAATAGACTTGTGTAGTGTTATTCTTAAATTATTATATGGACTCGTGCAACTCTAACTCGTGCAAATCAGTATTAAGGAGGGCGCCCATACATTTACCGGTGGGTTGTGGCGGTCAGATGACAGTCGCTTCATAAAAAAAGTTGATCTATTTCACAATTAAGACTGAAAGCTGACCCAAAAAAATATGATGACTTAAATACTCTACGGCTCTACCTGGGCCGCCTGTTTCTGTAACAACGTGGACATAGTTGATCCAGTTTCTGCCACCATCTTGCGAAAGTAACCCTTTTTACTCTGGAGCAGTATGTGCGGGTGGTCGTACTCCATGAGGCGACCAGCGTCCAGAACAAGTATCTAGGCATAGATATGATTAGTTTATTAGTTGCTTATTAAAGGGTTGGTTGTAGCTTAGTCATAGGCGTGCGAAGATAGGATTGCATTGTCTTCGTTGGAGAAAAGCTGCGCCAGAGCCTCGCGCAGGTTTTTCTCTCGGTGTCAGACGGTAGTTGTTCACGAAAGCCCACATAACCAATAAAAAAACAATAAGCGGACCGCGGGCTCCAAAGTTCAAAATTTGCTATGAGGACGATGATGATGGAGGGACCCCATATACCGTAACACACATGTGATGGTGTGATGTTCCTCCAACATAAAGGAAGGATCTTCGGCTAGTCCGAAGACCCTTCATTTGTGTTGCAAGGTGATCCCGCCTGGCGGGCCGCAGCCCCACGGTTGTTGTTGGGATGTTATATATGCAGTTCAGTTGGCTTTTGCTAGATGGCCATGAGTACACGTGGTAAGGTTACACACACACGGTATGTAATCTACTTTAGACTCTGTCAGACAGTCATCATTATAATACATTTCCTATTAAGCAAGTATTCTAAGTAAGTTCATATTAATAGCAAGTTTACTTTGTCGGAGTCAATGATGGTGTTGAGCCTATGCGCTATAGTGAGCACAGTACACGATCGGAAGTGTAGCCTGATGGCAGTTTGTATGAGGGCGTCAGTTTGCGCGTCTACATTGGCGGTCGCCTCGTCCAGCACGAGTATCTTGTCATTGTGCACAATGGCTCGCGCCAGGCAGACTAGCTGCCGCTCTCCTACGCTGAAGTTAGACCCACCCTCTTGTACTTCCTTGTATAGGGCATCTGGGAAAGTAAAGTAAAGTAATTTAATAAATAATAAATACTATAAATAATAAATATTCTACGACATTCTACACAGCGCTTTCTGGACCCAAAGTAAGCCTAGTTTAACTAGCTTGTGTTGTGGGTTCCAGAATGCGGATAAACATACTTATATACTTTTTTTTGTAAATACATACATATTATACATAGAATGTAGTAATTTGATATACAGGGTCAAGTGGAAGTGGATGGCGTAATCTGAAACTATTAGTAATAGCAAAAAGTATTCAAAGGAGTCTCGGGCCTGCTTTTGATGGAAACTAAAACTGGATCCTTGGGAAATCAAAATTGTTAGCCAGAAATCGAATGGGCGCGTTGACATGGGCCGCATCGTTATTGGTATGTATCCTTACTAAAAACTAATGCTGAACTGTGACCAGTAACTAGTATGACCAGAATACTTGGTTGTCAATAAATTAAAGTAACTACACCGTGTAGTAACTTGTACTCGTTGCATTATGTTTTAAGTAGTACCTATTCAAACAAGTGCACAAAAATATGTCCCAACGAAAGCACGATCTTCATGCTAAGAGAAAACAACTAACATAACATAACTTCATGCCTGTATCCCCGACGGGATAGGCAGAGGTGTATTACACACCCACGATTGGCCAGTTATGTTTAGGTCCTAATGCAATAGGGAGCGAGCCTATAGCCATCTACCGGGCACATTAAGCGAGCGATAATTAACATTAAAAAACCTTCGCCTTGCTTAATAAAGTCCTCATTTGTAGGCACTCTGGAACTTTCACTGCAGAAATTGGATATATTAGCCATGTAAAGACGCATCAGCATCAGTAACCAATTTCGACAACTTGAGAAGACGGTCGCCATAGCGATAACCAGCTTGGAGAACATCATGCCTATAGGCCTATGGGGCCGTAGGTTTACCGTAGCTTATTTTCGAGTAGTAGGTACGTTAGATATAGGAATCATGAAAGTAACTAAATCTTTTGACTAACCTGCTCCGACATCTTCAGAATGCAGCTCTACATTATACAAAGCGTTCAGCAATACATCATCTGAGTATTGACCGAATGGGTCTAAATTCTTTCTCATGGTCCCGCTAAACAACACTGGTTCCTAAAATGGAAGAATATACCTAGCATTCATCACCCGCATCTTGGGAACTATACATATATAGTACATTTTGGATAATATCTATTCATGTAGAGAAATGTAGGTGAAGTAAGAGTGGTGTACCTGTGGGATTATTGATAACTTCTCTCTCAAGTCGTGTAAACCGATGCTAGTAATATCTATCCCATCAATGGTGATGGAGCCCTCTAGATATGCTAATCTGAATAGTGCTTGTATTATGGACGATTTGCCAGCTCCTGTTCTGCCAACAATACCAATCTGCAACAGGTAAATATTTTTGAAGAATAAAATGTCAGTGAATTCTTGCAACACGTAAAGGATTATTTTGACTTCATATATTTTTTAGACCGCAAGAGCTCTGCTGATATGGAACGGCCTTAACCAATATTTTGTCATATTGGTGTTCCTTTTAGTAAAATAAAACAAAATATAATTTCTAACAGTTTTCTCGGTTAGTAAACTGAAATAAAAAATAATTAAAAAAAAGCAACTAAAAACTCGCTTTAATAAAATAATAAACTAAAAAGTAACAAATAATTGTTAATGACTAAGATTTGTTTTATTATTAAAATTTTTGATATAACTGCAAGTTACTTCCATCAGATTACCTTTTCTCCAGGCTGTACACGAAACTGCAATTTATGCAACACGTAGTTGCTGTCTGGGGCATATCTTAAACTCAAATCGTTGAAATGAATAACACCTTCAGAAGGCCAATCGCGAGGAGGTTTTTTGTCAGAATCCTGAAATTTACAAACATTAACAACATTAAGCTGGTTGAATTTTTTCATTAGACATAATTAAAATGCGACTCAGCGCAATGCAGCTGATGGTGGCGGTTAAATTAGCTCTATCCTTTAGAGAACCTATAAATATATGGATGGCGTGTTTTGAAGCGAAGGTTACTGTTATGAGAAGTCCCTTTTATCCTTTTTTTTCTTTTTCGTTTACCTTTACTTAATAGTTCTATCAGTGCCTATCTTTCTTATGCCTATATTTGTCGCACGATAATGAACTGAATCGCTATACCCGGACACGTGTTTCGTTCTTATAATCCCGGTTTTTTTAAGCGGGCGTGAAAAAGCATCTGTCGAGGCCGTCAAGGAGGATACCATTTTAGGTAGGACAGGAATAGTGGCCCGTATCTTCTGGATTTCACCCTAGCTTCTTACCATCCAGCGGGATGCAGACAATTGAGGGACTGAATATTAAAAACTAACGGGTGTCGTAAGGCAAATGTTAATTATTTACTTACGCTATACAATGCGGGTTCATTTGGCAGTTTTGTATATTCAAGGATTCGTTCCACGCTGGTCATTTGATTTTCCATTTCAGCTGATTGTCGCATACCCCATTGAAAGATTCCCGTCAGAGATATCGACTGTGTTATCGCTAGGCCTACACTACTCGCAACCATATCTAAATAGAACATTTTTTTTAGAATGTTAAATGTAGGCTACTAAAACTCGTCATCATCTTAACGATGCGCACTGTTGCATTTGAAGCTGTCATCTCGGTACCCACAGTTTTTTTGTTTGGTTTATTTAGGCTATACCTGAAGCGACTGCCATCTGTCATCCGTTGATCGGCAGGTGTACCGGCTAGTAGCTGAGGCAGGCTTGGGCCTCAAAGATGTTAATAGGACCCCATACGCCCTGCAGAAGTAGGCTACTAAAACTAACCTATTAAATTAGTCTATACTATACTAT
This sequence comes from Cybosia mesomella, assembly GCA_946251805.1. Taxonomy (NCBI): domain Eukaryota; kingdom Metazoa; phylum Arthropoda; class Insecta; order Lepidoptera; family Erebidae; genus Cybosia; species Cybosia mesomella. The sequence goes on from OX276390.1 coordinate 28,157,411, forward strand.
ACTATACAATACTATGATAATATCTATAGTCACATTCTCTACCTACCTACATTATAAAAAGTAAAATGGTGATGTAGGGGACCGACCGTCTTTTCTATATCCAATTTCTTTATCTTGGTTTTGACACGCACTAATGAGGATCAAGAAACTTAATATAAAAAAACAAATATCCAAGTTCTTAATAAGTAAAAGATTTTCAAAGTTTTAATAGACGTTATTCATCAATCATCAGCTATAGAATATTAAGAAATTACCAGTCTTCATTATACAGCTAAATGTCACACATATAATGAAGAGCAAACAAATGAGGTCAAGGAAGTATCCGAAAGCTCTGCTGCAGGTTATAAAGAGGTACCACGCGGCGCTGTGGAGATCCTGATGAAGATCGAACTCTTCGGCCAATAGGAATTCAGCGCCGAAAGATCGGATTGTCGCCAGGCCTAAGATTGTGGCGTTCACATGGCTGAAGACAGGACTGCGAGCTGGTAACAATATTTCATGAATATGTTAATTATTTGATACCTTTTCGCGTATGCCCGCGGCCCCGACCGCGTGGAATACTGATCCTATAGGAATCTGTTTCCAGTATAAAAAGCCTAAGTACATCATATACGCAGTCGTACTGTACATGTGTTCTTTCAGCTAAATCCATCTCGCTCTCTCGCACTCGCAATAATAATTAAGTTAGGATAGTGAAGTGTGACTAGGTACATCTTGAGCATAGTGAAACCAAATAAAATGTAGAAGCGGTATTTTCATATTAAAAACAATTTATTTTCGACACTACGACTAACACCGCACAAAAGTGAAGGTTATTCAAAATAACTAAGTACATAATTATTAATTTGTGATACTTACTGATTCCCTCTAAACGCTTAACAGCACCAGTGGTTCTGATATATATAATGCGAAATATGTAAAATATTATAAGTGAAGCGACAATCGGTATCAACAAAGTTATGTCAGTCATCAATATAACTGCAACAACACCGACCAAATTCAATATTATCTGAAAGATACACACATACTTAAATGCTATTATTTGGATAGATTCTTATTTATTCTGCTTCAAAACAGGATATCAACGATATTTTAGAGCTGTATGAGAATATTTGAGGGTTCTGACTAGCTGTATTGATACCTTTTTTTTTTTTTTTCGTGCGGAAATCCCCTCGGATACCCCCCCGCCGGCCAGCGGGGGCGGTTATGTCGGGCTTGAACCGACTAAAACCGCACGCCGTCTCGGGTCTGCAGACGCCGGGGTGTAAGGTTGCCCATAGAGCATATCCCCTCGCACCCCGACTGACCCTGGGCCATCTCCGGTTTCGAGATGGCCCCCTCGGGTTTGGGAACCACGGTGTCCCCGTCTTGCCCCGGTTTGGGGGAGGGGCGCTAGTCGCCCCACCGTCCCGGCCTGCTTCTGCTGGGGTGACAGGCGGCCTCACCTGCCACCCCCAGGCCTGCGCTCATGGAGGACGGAGGTCGTTAAGCGACCTCCGGCGCCTGAGTCGCCTGCGACGCGAGGCGAGCATGTTGCGGGCTCGGCGGGCCGGGAGGGTTCTGAATCTCTCCCGGGCGCGCTCCGCCATCTCCTTCGCGAGCATCACATGCTCGCAGAAGGAGGTGGCGGCGGCCCACGCGCTCGCGCTCCGCACCATTGCCGCAATCATGCTGCCGAGCGAGAGGACTCCCACCCCGATGGCTGCCACGAGGTCACGCCTCGGCACCTCCCACGCCGGGCAGTCCGCCAGCGTGTGCAGCCCTGAGTCCTCGCTCGCGTCACACTGATGACATTCAGGCGTTGGCTCCTTCCTGATCCGATGCAGGTGGTCCCCGAAGCACCCCTTCCCGGAGATCACCTGCGTCAGTCGGTACGAGAGGCTTCCGTGTCGCCTCTCTAGCCAATCCTCCATGATGGGCCTTACCGCCGCTATTGCGGCGTGCCCTGCGCTTGGTCGCCCAAGTCGTTCCTTCCACTCCACCACGATGGCCTGGCGGAGCTGGGACTGCATGGCCTCGATTTCTCGATGCTCGGGGTTCAGTCCCTGCTCCCGCGCCTCCTTTCGCCACTGGTACAGTTGCGAAAGGGCTGTATTGGTACCTATTCATGACCATTGGTACAGATACTTTGTTGTTACCTGAAAGCTATCAATCATAGCCTGCGGAAGCAATTCATCAACAGCTCCCATGTCCTTACTGAATCGATTCAAAATTCTTCCTGATGGGTTCTTATGAAAGAAGCTCATCGGTGATCGCGAAATCGATTCAAACATTTTATCATGTAAGCTGAAAATTTGACAAACCAGTGAAAGACAAGTTATCCGATAATTATCAACACATTTTATCCGATATTCGATATTTACGTGATCGAAGATTTCATGCATAATGAAAAGAACATGAACGCCCGAATTAATGCAACCACAATAGTTCCTATAGTGATCAAACCAAAAATCATTACAAAATGGCTTCGTGACAGCCCTTGTTCTCTCCATATCAAAATATCCACTGTGCTGTCACCCGTCAATCGATCTTCAACATTACTCCTGAAGTAAAAATAACGAATGATGAATTTAAAAACCGCAAGGGGGGTCTAAGCAAACTGTGTCTATATTAACTGTCACCATTTGCTGATCCAATAATCGCAAGCACTTGCAAAAAACTGAGCTAAGAGGAACATGCTAAATACGATGGCAGCTTGGAGGGTGGGCGCTCCCGCCAGGAAATAATCGCGATACACTGATCCACCCACACGACCTATAGTTTGAATTTCTGCGTCAGGTTTTTGATCCTGGAAATCAATTATAAGATTAGTATTTATATCCCTAGCGTAGTAGGCCAATTTGTCCATCACTCCATCTTGCCTTTAGCAAGATGGACTGACGACCTGCATAAGGTAACTGGGATATACTTGATGTGGAAGGCCAATTACCGGATGCTATGGGGCACATAGGGAGAGGCCTATGTTCAGCAATGGACTGCGATAGGCTAATTGATTGAAAGTTTATACCGACCACCGACCAATTGATATTGAACACGTTTCATAAGATTAAAATTGTAATTGAAATTGTGAAGCACAAATAATTGTGTTCTTATCGTTGAGAAGTTATAATTTATGTGTTAAAAATTTGTTTATTAAGTAAATGGAACCTGGTGAGATTGTTTACCCTATTGATTTAAACAAAAATACTCACAGCCGCGCTGAGATCCATTATAATTGACCAATGACGTCTATGTAAACTCAAAGCGCTCGGATGCATAACCGTTGATAAACTTTGAATACTCAGAAGGTTGTCTTCTTCGTGCACTTCTCGTGCTTTTTCATTCATCAGTTGGATTATCTTCAACTCTTTTTCCTAAAACAGTACCTACTTCTGTGACTACCTGGAAACTTTATTTTACAATGGCTAGATATTTAGTTCAGATATATTTACATCTAGTTCGTTGAATGCTCCGTCAGCTATAATTTTCCCCTTATCCATTATTACAACTTGGTCAACCATTTTTATGAATTGCAACTGGTGGGTTACTAAAACGACAGTCTTCTGCGCCAAATACCTATTCAGATTAAAATTTAGTCAAACTGTAACAATAGTATACCTTACTCGCATGAAGTCAAGGAAACTTACCTTTTAATGCATCTATCGAATATGTGTTTTGCAACTTCAGTGTCCACAGCTGATAGAGGATCATCAAGCAAATATATATCAGCCTAAAGAGAATAACAGTATTTTTTATATCGTTCCATTGATTTTGTTTGTTTGATTTTAGTTACTATTAAATATTTCCTTTAATGGGTAAATAAATGGGCAATATTACTTATAACTCCTGTAACGTATTACCAATGCGCCACTATATTGAATCTCTGTACCTAATAGTGGAGATACCAGTCCCAATTTGTTGGTAGGCGTTGCAGTGACATAGATAAATCTTATTCTTATTACGATTTCGAAATAGTAAACATAAAAGGTATCAAAGGCGTTACTGCTTAGCTATTTTTGCTGATCCAAAAACCTAATAAACGTAGAAAAAAAACTCTGGAGATCTAACTCAGCACAAGAAAGTTATAGCTCGTCCGAAATGGATCCCGTTCAAATAGAATCCGGTTAACATGGAATTCGTCCAAACGGGCTAGAAAGGTTGAGGAGGTTCAAGTTTAAGCGAGGATGCCCCTGTGCTCTTCCCTTAATATAAAATTGGACAATATAATTGAAATTGAATTTACGTAACAAGTTACCTCCTTGTAAACTGCTCTGGCGAGATTAATTCTGGCGCGTTGCCCACCACTGAGTGAAACTCCGCGCTCGCCAACTACTGTTTTATCGCCGTGAGGAAATAGCGATATGTCTCGTTCAAGAGCACATACCCTACACACTTCCATGTATCGAGTTTTTTGAAATGATTGTCCAAATAATATATTTTGACGAACAGATCCTGTGAAATAAAACTCTGAATTCGAAATTTCGAAGATAATATAGCTTTGTCTTATTCTTGGTGTAAAATAAAGAGATATAATACGACTAATACTTTATTTATGTTTAATTTGTTGACTTAAATAGCTACGGGTAATTTTTATATTGGAATACTTTTACTACGGTTACTGAGCAAAATAGAAAAAGATTTTCAAAGTTTTAGTTACTTGTTACCTACGAAAAGCCAAGGGTCTTGACTGGCGTAACTGAGAGTGCCATTAACCTCGAGACTTCCACTGGAGCAAGGCAGTTCGCTGAGCAGCATGTGCAGTAAGGTTGACTTACCGGCACCGACCGATCCTATCACAGTTGTCAAACAACCACTGTAGATCTATAATTCAGAATTGTTTGGTATATCATCATTAGCTGAACAATATATGTTTTCTATCAAACTTAAAAAGAGCAATAGGAAAAATCTCCTGAAACAGGCGTGTATTAAAGATTTGTACCGCCGGACGGAGATAGTTCTTGAGGTATATAAGAAGTATGTATGACAAGAGAAAGTGAAGAGCTGATTATCTCTACCGCGGGATATAAATACAAGAGGAAGGTATCTGACAGCTATCGCTTATGTGATAGAATACTCTATGTTCAGCATAATTCGCAAAACGATTGGCTACTAACTGTGGACATTTGTCTATTTTAAGGCCGACAGGCCTAAAAGTAGACAATATTGAAATATATATAACATGAAAGAATATTGAAAATTATTACCAATCAAGTCACAGTCTCGTATGACGTGATTGGTCATAATATGTATGAATTTGGCGAGTTACCATAGTAAATGACATGTAATCTGTGCTAAAGATTACTACTTAGGTTTAAAGACCCTTACTTTTACCTTTACCTTTACTTTTACCTTTATAGTCCGTCGTCTGTACCTACCCCCGAAAAAAAGTACATGTATGTTTGTATTTTAAACATACTCACTAATAAGTCTAAATTTTTGACATCATCATTGTCCGACGATCTTAACCACCTAGTTGATGCATCTTCAAATTTTATAGCTATTTCTCCTTTATTGATATCTGCAATAGAGGTACGTGAGGGTACGTGTAAATGGACAGGCAGGCCGGGGTCGACCTCACAATATACATTGATCTAATTTATGATGTATTGAGAAATTGGTAGATCAGAAGCACACGAAACCGACGGTTTGCGTAAACGGGTTAATGCCAGGAAGCTCGTGAGGAGAGTAAGGATAGAAGCAGATGGCCGGCTGTTATTTCTGCCTACCCCAGAGGTAGAAAGTCGTGAATATATGTATGTATAAAGTAGATGGGAATCTTAATCATTATAGTTTATTGAATGGAATTTACCTTGAAAATCAACATCGGGAACTTGCTGAGACGTGCTTGGCTGAGACCGTGCAGTGTTCGAAATGCGATGATGTGATTGTGGTGCTGACAAAATATAATTAATTATTTCTTCGTCAATATCTACCTAAATCACTTAACTGTACAAGATTCCATACCTATAATAATCACTCGTTTCTTTTTGACTCTAGATATGTCTTCAGATTGTACCTGTACTCTGGGAGGTAATTCACATTCTTCACTCAGCAAGTAGTCGCGAATTCTTTGCACTGCAACGTTCATTTCTGCTATCTAAAACATGGTGGTATCACTCAATAAGTAGTTAGAATAAACTCGGGTAGCTTTATTAAATCATCACCCAAGACATAGCCGACGTAGGTATAGTATAGGAGAATTTCGAATATTCAGGAAGTGTCCAGGTAGCTCAGTCATGCAGAGTATTCCCTGTGAAAGGGCCTAGTCGCAGGTTCAAATTCCGTCCTGGATGTTGACTTTTTCAGATCTAAATCTACGTCAAAAAGAAACCATGTAGGTAGAAATAAAAGAGGGGTGTGTGGGGCCCCACAAAGATCTTAGGGACCCAAGCCAACTTCACCTGCCGATTAACGAACTAGGCTCTGGTTTAAGAATGGCGTCGCTCTCGCAAAAGGCAAGATAAGCCAAATCAATAGAAATAATAGGAGAGCGGACCCCGGGCTCCGAAATACAAGTTTCGGATGCAACCGGGACTAATGCTATGCTATGATGATGACGAGGTAGGATTAAAAGAGAGATCAAACTTACTTGTCCAACCGCCTGAGGGAAGTACAACGTCATGGTTTGCTTCGTGATATTGTAGAAGCAAGTTAGGAAAAAAACATTTTCGACATTTATCCGGTTCACATACGTCACATACATCAACACCGTGATGAAGATGCCGAAACGTGACGTGAACATTATGAAAGACATAATTATGCCACGAATGTATGATGTCATCTTTATGTAGAAAATTTCTTGGCTGTTGGTGTAATAATAGATATATTATTTTTTGTAATAGATACGTAGGTAGTTGTAATCATAAATTATTGCTGGTAGTGATAGTTAATTGTAATCATTTCTTAGTGATTTTTTTTTAATGATTTGGATTTTTTATTATTTGACACGTCGGAAAGTAGAGTGAGAGTTTGGTCCGATTTTTGTAGAGCGTTCTATCTTACATCGGATACCTTTCTAGAGTACTTAAAAACATTTGTGTTCAAACTGGGATATGCGCTGGGCGGTAGAGAACGCTCTACAAAACAGAACTCTCACTTCTTTACGACGCGAAGTGCCAAATCAGAACGTTTGAATGCGTTAATCTTAGCAACTACTGGGCCCTTATTCAGGTTGACCACGATTGCGCTTAACGGACGAAAAATACGTTTACACGTCGAAATAGTGCAAAACAATTCAGGGCCCTTATTTGGGTCGACCACGGGTACTAATCGGCGCTACGGTGGAATAAAAAAAGGTAACGATTTCTTTATTTTATTCTTTAGGTTTTGACATAACAAAAAAAAATGTCAACTTTGGAATAGAAATCCATGTTCAGCACAGAGTTGAAGAAAGTGCTCAAAAGGTACCAAAAACGGTGTTTAACAATCAAATGGAAACCGTCGGTGAATGAGTCCCAGTGAACTTAAATCGGCGTAGTTGATTTCCAGTAAATTGCGAAAAACCGTGTTTTTCGCGTAAAGTTTTGAGAGTCTATTACTTCCGTTTTAATTGATATGAAGAGTTATAACTTGGACATGTTGTTGAATCGGTTTCATATTTGTGAAGATATTATCTACAACTTGCTATGGTCACTATTGTAGAATAATCGTAAGTATTGAAAAATTTAAATAAAAAAGGGGGCCATCACACCTGGCGGCAAGATGTGTTTTGTAATTTTTAGGGGTCTCAGGTGAACAAGAAACTGGCCATAGTTGCCGGTCTTCGGATTTTGCATACTCAACTACCTGTAAAAAACGCCCTGTCTATATAATAAACGTTTACAAAATTATTAATGGTAGCGACGAAATACGATGTTTAAACACGTAGGCTCCTCACTGGCATTTCGATCCGAGGTGCGGTGCAGTAGCAGCGTGAATAATGTTTTACCCCTTCGGCATGTAAACGTATTTTTCTATAGATTAGCGTGATCGTGGTCCAACTGAATAAGGGCCCTGACTGCCACCGTACCGTACCGTGGATCGAAATGTCTGTAAAGAGAACACGCGTACGGTTGGAAATTACCTTCGAGTTTAGACAAATCACATGGTAGCGCCGATTGGTAACCGTAACGAACAGAATAAGGGCCCTTTTTTATCATGCGGAAATCCCCCCATATAACCACCCCCGCCAGGTTGTTATGTCGGATTCAAACCGACTAAAACCGCACGCCGTCTCGGGTCTTCAAACGCCGGGGTGTAAGGCATTTACCTCGCACCCGGGAACAGAATAAGGACCCTGGTTGTAATTAATAAAAATCCTGTTTTTGGTTGGATGGCCCATTTATCTAGCACGGTTATAGGCTAATATATAATATCATATAAATAATATATAATATCATCACGCTATTACCTAGGAGAGCGGAGCAGTAAATATACATGTCAACAAATCGGGCATATTTCTGTACATAATTGTAAGATGAAAAAATAACGGGCAGGTGCCACGGGAGATCGAATTTATTTATTTATTTATAGTTAAATAAAACGGTACATGACCAATTACATTAAATAACTTAAAAATTAACAGCATACCACAACATAACATAGTATAAAGCAGATATCTCAAATTTGTATGGAAGATTTCCTTGCATACTTACTCTAGGAAAATATAAGACATCACGCATTACGAAGTAAGTCACGGGCGAAGCCGCGAGGCATAGCTAGTTTTTTTTTGGAAGGCGTCTACTTACCGTCGAACCGTGTCAATAATTTTCCTAAACGGTTTCTCCCATGTATACATCTTTATCACTTCCATTCCTATGATGATTTCTTTCATCAGCCTGACACGTTCGTCTGACTTTTCCGCTGTCTTTCTTCGGAAGTATGCCGTATTAGTTCCCAAAAATACTAAACGAAAAATGAGTAGTTTTGACAGTGTTATCTTAGATCAGTTTTCATTTATATTTATGAACAAAGACAAAAAGTAATCGCTGATTTAAGTGAACAATAACCTACCTGAGTGAACGCCATTGTCTATAACGTTGCTACTTTTTAATTATCATAGAAATTCAATTTTTTTGATTCAGCATGAACATGTTGAATTTTTTAGGTGCGAATGCAAAAGAAATTTATTTTGCTTACTTTGAAACGGTATGACAGCAATAATGATCAGGGATCCATAAACTGCTGGCATTCCCATCTCCCGATATACATAAATAGTTAGTAACTGTAACCAACATAGACCGAGGGTAAAGCGTTATACTCAGGCCGCCGAACCTAAATAAACATCTAAGACATCCTCACGACTAAGAGTAGGCTAAACGTTAGGTTGCATGGATCGCCAAAAAAATCGTCGGGGCCCAAGCCGATCTCAGCTGCAAGCCAGGTTCAGGCTTTCTTCTTGGGGTTGGGGGTTAGATGGCAGTCGCGACCGTAAGAGCCTAGCGAGAGGAATCGAACTATGGAAAGCGGACCCCGGGGTCCAAAGTTCAAGCTTTGGATGCAATTGAGATGACATTTGGGTGATGAAAAGACGCAGCGTGTGCCCAAACTGGTGTAGACACAAGCTTTTCCCGTTCCTACCTTAGTCTCTAGTAAGTATATGTATAATAATCCATGTACCTTATAGTCTACGAACAACTTTGGCGGTCGATAGTCGCCTGAGTAAAAACATAAAGCCGACTGACATATAAACGGTGAGCACTGCACTAAATGACTCGCGTGATGTCATCGATGATGGGAATATATATATATATATATTGACGACCTCTGTGGCGTAGCGGTAGTGCGTTTGACTGCTAAGTCAGAGGTCGCAGGTTTGATTCCCGCTCAGTGCAAATATGTATATGTGCATTAGTCTGGGTGTTTCTATGTATATTATGATGTGTTTATAACAAAAAGTATTTAAGTATGTTTATCTGCATTCAAGAACCCATATGACAAGCTCTGCGTAGTTTGGGTCTAGATGGCGTTGTTTAATTTGTCCTAGAATATTGATTTATTTATTTTATTATAAAATGTCACGTTCGGATTTCATAAGTACTAATAAATGCACACGCGGTACCTAGCCGTGTATTAACTACATAAAATATTTGAACTTACCAAAGTTTCTAGCGGTCCTATCCAAAGGTAGTGGACAAATACGGGTCCGGTGTCAAAACGGTTGACATCGTTTGCCATAAGGTTTAAAACTAACCCAGCGCTGCTCTCGGACAATGCTTGTATGTTGACTTTGAGAGACTGAAACAATTTTGAATAATCACTAGTTGATATGTATCACTATGATAGTAGTGTGAAGGAAATAATAAATAAGTATATTATTTTGTTCTAGCTATTACCCGAAGATCCGTCCGCGTAGGATACACACACACCACACATCCTTTTAAAGTTTTTTTATACTTGATAAAGTCAGGGGCTTTTATTCCTGACGGAATATGCTAACACCAATGTCCCTTAGGTACTCGTCTTTCTCTCAAAAAGTGAAAGAGAGTCACTGCGGGGTCTCCTTGACCGTCCGTCATAGGTCTCTAGCCATTTCTGATGTTGGGTGTGCTACCTAACATTCCTTAACATTTGCAGCTTCGCTACATGCAGTCTTCTTTCGTCGCTTTCATGGCCAAACATGTAAGAACATCGATTTAGTATACCTTTCTGTAAATAAGACTACATATTCCGACCCTCATCTTCATGCCCATATGCATGACAGCCATCATAAAAGGGTGTTGTACCGTGACGTTGACGCTGCTGCAGAAGATAATACCGAACGCGAAGAACACGGCTTCTCCCCAAGTGACACCTCCGTCCATATCATAGTACGAGAACAGACGGTGTATGTATGTGCCATTTTTTCTAAAAATAAAATCAATTTGTTGAATAGCGGGATTCTGATGCAGGTTTTATAGATTAGAATTGATTCAGGGAGTTTTTTCATTTCCTAGACTCCGATTTAACTTTGATATTTGTAGCTGTTTAAAGTGTTCGAAATTGTAGTACCTAATGTTTAGTAGGTAAGTAGTCACTCTTTTACTGAACATTTGTAGTGTTTAAACAGTGTAAAAGTCTGATATACATAGAAATTAGGAATTCTTATTCTAGGAACAAACGAATCACCAACACTGGATTTCATCAGTGGAAAACCGTTCATCGCTGAAATCAGCCTAAGTTCATACTTATGAACTAGCTGTTACTCGCGACTTCGTACGCGTTAAGTTCGGAATTTATCAAGGTATGTTTATTTGTTCTATCTTGATACTAACACGTAAGTATTAAGTTACTTTATTTAACGGGCCGGATGAGGTGATGAAGTACACTCATATTACATTGACAATTCATTCGAAATAGAGATATATGAAACATCGAAATTAATTCTGCCCGATTTCTTAATATCGTAATGATATTCATTATGAAATGTTTATGCGTCTCTAATCAACTTTTATACGTTGGTAACTCTGCGGAGTTACGAGATTTCACATTTTACTGCTCTTTTTTTTTAAAGAATATTAGTAACCGAAATTACTAATATTCCCCCTAACCCCTCCAGCTAAGCTAAATTACTTGTGTTAGAAGTGGGTTCACGTCGGTAGTGTAATGGCGAGGATTCGAACCCGGGACCTCTCGATCGTAAGGTCGACTCGAATCCTTAACCACTAAGCTACGGACGCTTTCAGGTATAGCATAATGAGTTATAGTACGGATTTTGACCATGTCTGAGTTCTGCTGAACTACAACATTTCGTAAAGACGCAGCAATAATTAGCTTAGCTAATATTCTAATATTAGCTAAGTGTAAGTACAAGATAGATAAGTAATTATAATATCTTTGCATATAATAAAATTGTAGCGAGGTGAAAACTGAACATTGATTATTATTGTAAAATAGTACATTGTTACCCTAGGGGTGAAAGTAACTTAGTGAGGGCGCCAATAGTTCGAGGGACTAAATAAGTCTTTAACCCGAGGTAAACACTGTGCTTTTCATTACGAATACAAGGAAAGTAAAAATAAAAACATGAATTAGCTAAAGAAAAAATGAAAAAACCTTCAAATCGAAAAACAAATGAAGATCGAATTGTCGCTTTTCCGCCTATCTTGTTTATTTTTTTTTCTGTGGCCGGCCATTAGCTATTCAGCCATTATTTTTCATTTTTATCATTGAAAAAATGTTAAATATTATGCCCAAATCTATGTTATTTTAAGGAAATTGTTGAAACTAAACTAAAGTACTTAAAGTTATTTAAAAAATATATATTCTTTACATAATCAATACTTAACTTTATTTTATTTCAATTTTATATCGCGCTGTAATTGAGTGGCTGTATAGAAAGTTGGTACATGGTTGGTACATTAAAAATTAGAAAATAGAATTAGTTTTTTTTAATAATTTGACAGCTGTCAGTTGAAAGCGATTCTCCCTAGGGATGAAAAGTATTACTTTCATCCCGCTCCTCAGGCAACTTCAGACCTACTTTCAGAGTATGAGTAATGAAAAAATTATTTATGTGTGTTCTAGGAGCGATACCGACTCCGAAAATGAGATTTTTAGAATTTTTGTCTGTTTGTCGGTTTATCTGTTTGTCTGCTTTTTATTTTATCGATGTCCGAGCATTACTTAAAAACCCGCTAAACAGTTTTGGTTGAAATTTTGCAGGAACTTTCTTCTAGGGCATGGTCATAAACTGCGCTATATATCATCACATCACGCTATTATAGGTATGATAGGAGCAGTAGAGCAAAATCGTTGTGAACTATTATTGATGACAACTTTATTATTACAAGGTAGTTCTTTACGAAATTTTGTAGTTCAGCAGAACTCAGACATGGTCAAAATCCGTACTGTAACTCATTATGCTATACCTGAAAGCGTCGGTAGCTTAGTGGTTAAGGATTCGAGTCTAATATCTAATATTCTAGACACAACAGTTTCATAGGAATTTATACTAGCAGGCCTGGGGGTGGCGGGTGAGGCCACCTGTCACCCCAGCAGAAGCAGGCCGGGACGGTGGGGCGACTAGCGCCCCTCCCCCAAACGGGGCAAGACGGGGACACCGTGGTTCCCAAACCCGAGGGGGCCATCTCGAAACCGGAGATGGCCCAGGGTCAGTCGGGGTGCGAGGGATATGCTCTATGGGCAACCTTACACCCCGGCGTCTGTAGACCCGAGACGGCGTGCGGTTTTAGTCGGTTCAAGCCCGACATAACCACGCTGGCACGCGGGGGGGTATCCGAAGGGATTTCCGCACGAAAAAAAAAAAAAGGTACTTACGTTACATTTCCTTGAACTGGACTATAGTATCGTAACAACATGCCTAGGAACAGTGGTTGCTGCAATCTGTTACAAGAAAAATATATATAGGTATTATGTCACTGAGTAATAGATTCGATGAAGAATAAGCCGTTTATTCTAAAAAAAAATGTGATTAAGGCTGGGTACTAACTGATGTTACGGAGCGTCGTGGACGGGCCACGAGAAAACAAGCAATTGCTCGTCCGTAAGCACGAATGCTCGCTTTGTAACATAACTGTATTTTTTTTTGAAGTGAAAACTTCTTTAGCGGCGTTGTGCACTTTTTTGTAATGGGTAAAAAAGGTTAATCTCGCGTCAGTTAAACACGTGACCTGCTCGTAAGACAACAAATATAGAAGCGCTAATTTCACACTGTACTTAACAACCTTGGTGGCGCGTTCGTCTAATGAGCGGTCGTTGACTTCGTCAAGACTGAGATCGATTGCGACCGAGGTCCAAGAAACACTTGTCATCATATAACTTGCAAAATTATTCCCTAACCATTCCAAAATATCAAAAATGCACAACATTAATATTCAAGTTTTTACTTCTGCGGCACTCCCGGAGTGCAACCCGTCGTTTAAAAAAAAAAAAAACACTTTTTAAAATTATACTCAGTAACATCGGTCAGTACATGGTCAGTACGTCGCACAAAATTCTCTGAACATTTAAAAAAAGGGTTTCTGTTAGTTTCAGAACTGACACAGATGTGATCTGTGATCTGTGTGATCTGTGTCAGTTCTGAAAGATATCTTAAAAAAAATTAGCCAAATGAAATTTGACCCACATATCGACATATTCAAATTTATATCACCGTAATGAGTGTGCGAATCACAGTCACAGTGGGTTTTTTTGATCTCAACATTAAGTAAAATACGTGTGTTGCACATGACCTGATTAAAAACTCCATGGCTGCAAGAATGAGGCCGTACAACATGAGCTCCGTGCCGAACACCTTGAAAAGAACTCTCCATAAGCTGGGTTTATAATCTCGGCCGCGATCTCGAGCACGCTGTGCCTTCTTCACTTCTTCATCCCAGGCTCTTTGTACTGCGTCACCTTTTCAAAAATATTTTTTTAAATATATTGCAACATAATTATATTTGCCTGCCTTCTCAGTTTACTTTAATTTCAAGACACGAAATCACTTTACTAATAAATTCAATAATCTTATATTAAACTCGATGCCAAAAGTGTACGGTGTTGTATGACAGAAATCATACTTTGTTTTCGTTCGCACTTACTGATTAGTGCATGTCCTCCTATCTTACCTAACACATCCGAGCGATGCTCTGGTAAAGGCGCGTAGAGATCCGCATCTTTTATATCTCGACTGTAGCCAAGTTTGAATGTTTCTAATGTCCATCTGAAAGGCATCAAGTGAATGACATCAGCAGATTCCATTACAGAGTTAGATCACATCTTGATCACACGACAATATTTTCTTCTAAATGATTCATATCTAATCCTGGGCCATGCAATTTATAGTTATACCAATTATTTATCTTTAAGTGTTTGGCGATAATAGTTTGAAATTTTGAATTTTACAGCGGTTTAAAGGAATTTACTCTTTTATAATTATACCCTGACCAGCACCGCCTTGTTACTCGACGTTAAAGGGTAGCCCCCGCGATCGGCTGCACTTCTTCTTTAGATATAGGACTGCGCGTAATCAAATTCAAATTTGTAAAACCAACCATATGATGTCCAGATATAGACTCCGAATAGAGTTTAAATCAGAAGTATTCGATGAAACCGAACCGTCGTCGCGTCACCGCATCAGTGAGCGACAACCTTTATAAAACACTTGACATGAAACACTTATTTTAAGCGTTAATTATCCAGAAGAGGCAATACATACAGCATAAAGCAAAATCGTACGTATCGTCGCGATACGCTTGCCTTTTCTGTGCAATTCACGGCTTAGATCTGTCTGTGACGTACCTACCCGAACGTGAGGATGGAGAATAAGTTGGCTCTATACCGTGGATTGACCTGTCTCCTCAATTTTGGGCCGGTATCCATCTTAAGTGTGGATTAAATAAATACTTCCGCTCATAAATAAATATGTCTTTCATTTGTAAGATTCTTATATAAACTAAATATGAAATCTACGTGGTCATGGGGAATGGTCATGGTTTTGCTGTGCTGTTAGTAAGTTAACAATTATTAAGTAAATAATATATTTATTTTAATTATAATAGGTGTACCTAAGTGCCATAGGTTCCTACGTAACTATTTTATCTACTACTAAGTACTATTGTAACATAGTGCAATACTTATTTTATAATATATTATGATGACAAACAGAATTATGTGTAAAGAATGAGAACTGACTATTCCGGAAAGACTTTTCTGTAAGTATACCATTTTACAACTTTTGTGTGCGAATTGTGAACTATTATTATACGAATTTGTAAGAGCCATAATATTCAGGGCCCAAGGCAACTTCACCTGCAAGCCGGTAGGTACATCTGGTGATTGACGGAAGAGGCACTGGCGGCGCAGGCTCTCCTCTTGGGGTTAGGGTCCAAACGGTCGAGCTACACAACGGAGGAAAAAGCGTAAGACCCTGGCCCCCTGATCGCTGGGTCACCGTCTCTACTAAGTAACATTGCATCGATAATATTGCACCTATGCAGGTTGCAGGCTGCTAACTATATGGTTCGCAGAATTTCTCCCCGTGTCCCTCTGAGTTTGAACCTCTGTGAACGTGTCCGCTCTCTTTGAATTTTTTGATGCGATACTCCTTTGCTCCGGTTCGTAATGTGGTGCATAGTAAATATGAAAGTATATAACGTTAGATACGAAGATGTAATTCGACTTTAACAAATGTTTTTACAAAAGCTAAAATTACGTTATTCCCCTATAACAATGAAAATTATTATCAAATGAAAAAATAAACTTGACACGTCCATAATCCGTTCTTTTAACACAAAATACGTGACTATTGGCTCACTCATTATTCAATTAACATATAATATTGATATGGTTTAACGAAACATGTGTTTTCAAATAAAAATGTCGCAATACATAGGAGTTGATCTATATATAGTCTCATTCCTTTTGGGAGTATTAACTTTGTTGTGAACCATGTTCTCCATAAGGACTGTTTGGTTCTTCGTGGCCGCTTCCTTATTAGCGGTAAGTTTAACATTATTAAAATTAGGAATTAGTAGTTATTATAGTTCCATAATATTTTTATTGGCAAGTGGCATGAAGGTAAATGCTTGATAATATGGGTATATGGGGGCTCTGATGGAGCCTTCGGAGCCCAAACCAACATGTCTTGCTAGCCGTGCACCTCTGGTTTAACGGATGAGGCTCTGGCGCAGGCGCTTCTCTCGGGGTTTGGAGGTCACACGGCAATCGCTTCCGGCAAAGCTGACATACTAATCAAAAACCATAAGAGGACCCCGGGTTCCAAAGTGCATACTTTGGATGGGGTTGGAAAGCTCCCCACCCAACATTTTACCATTATTTCATCTTTTGTAAATTGCGAAATATTCGAACACTAGCCCCGGCTTCGCACTAAATATACCTACCACAGAATATCTTTAGCGCCGGTCCCCCGGCCGGAACTGTCGCCATCACTATATCACTGCATTTTAAATCTGTAATATCTTCGACAATTCATTTAAATTTCATGTTGTAAATAGAACATATTGATTGAGCCACATTACACAATGTATTTAGGCTCATAATTGGATAAGGACTAATGGTGTATTGCTGAAAATCGGTTCGTAAATAAGCCATTATTTCTCATAAAAAGTAATGGATAAAAAAATGGTTATTGTGGGTTATCCCTATGATCTCATACATATACGTCGATGTATGTCTGTGTGTGTATATGTGTGTGTGTCTGTCTATGGCATCGTAGCTCTCAAACGGATGGACCGATGTCGATGCGGTTTTTACCTTTGAAAGCCAGTTTCCTTGTGGTGGTTCTTAGCTATGTTTGGCTAATGTCGGGCCAGCAGTATAAGAGTATCAGCTCTTTTCCAAAATGATGAAAGGCATTTTTAGCGCATGATTATTTGGCGTAGGGGGCTTTTTAAATTTTATAACATAACATAACATAAACTCACGCCTATATCCCCGATGGGGTAGGCAATTTTATACTATGTAGTTATAGGTTACATAACAAATTATTTATAAAAATAGCTCTAATTTTGATGTTTCTAGAATAAATCTTTTATCCCAACAAGGCAACCCAGTTTATTTGACCATACTTTTTATCTGTTCACAGGAGTCCCAAGCCCAATGGGTTCGACGTACACAATGCGCTGTATGCCCTACAACTGCAAATGTTCGTTATGACTCTTGCAATTCAGCACTCGAAGACTTAAGTGTTTTGTTACAATTGGTTAAAGTTATCGATGACAAGGAACCGTGTGGTCAGCAGAATGGTGGACTTAGTGATGAAATTATCATGAAGTTGGTTAACGCTTTGGTATACACTGCTACACAAAATTGTGGTGGCAATAACCAAGGTGGTGGTGGTGGTGGTATATGGGGAGGTATTGGGGGAGGTGTAAGTGGTTTCATTGGGGGAGGTGTAGGTGGGGGCTTAGTAGGAGGATTGGGTGGAGGTGCAGGAGGAGGCTTAGGTGGTGGTCTAGGTGGTGGATTAGGTGGTGGTATCGGAGGTGAATTAGGTGGTGGCTTGGCAGGTGGTGCAGGAGGAGGCTTAGGTGGTGGTCTTGTAGGTGAATTAGGTGGTAGCTTGGCTGGTGGGCTAGGTGGTGGTTTAGGTGGAGGGATAGCTGGCGGGGCAGGAGGGGGCTTAGGTGGAGGGTTAGCTGGTGGAGCAGGAGGTGGCATAGGTGGAGGATTAGCTGGTGAGCTAGGAGGTGGTTTAGGTGGAGGATTAGCTGGTGGTGCTGCGGGTGGTTTAGGTGGAGTGTTAGCCGGTGGCGCTGGGGGTGGTTTAGGTGGAGCGTTAGCCGGTGGCGCTGGGGGAGGTTTAGGTGGAGGGTTAGCTGGTGGCGTTGGGGGAGGTTTGGGCGGAGCGCTAGCCGGTGGTGCTGGGGGTGGTTTAGGTGGAGCGTCAGCTGGTGGCGCTGGGGGAGGTTTAGGTGGAGCGTTAGCTGGTGGCGTTGGGGGAGAATTAGGTGGAGCTATAGCTGGTGGTTTAGGTGGAGGGTTGGCTGGTGGAGCAGGAGGAGGTTTAGCTGGAGCATTAGCTGGTGGGGGTGGTTTAGGAGGTGCCAGTGAAGCAATTGGAACCTTAGCTACTGAGGGTATTGAAGAAGCAAATATAAGAAATGCTCGTAATTCGGACAATAGTTCTAGTCTGTTAGAACCAACTTCATCTGACGAATGGAGCAACAGTAACGCGGAAAGTTCTCATGAATCTAAAGTACATGAAGGTGATAATAACGAACTCATTAAGAAGCATGGTTCTGATATACTCCTGCCTGGTCACATGGCTGATTTAGAGTCTAAAGTTAAAGAATTCAATATCACCGACGTAAGCAACGAGGATATCGTAGCGACAGAAAACGCAAAAAACAAATAACGCAAAAATAACAGTAGGTATTCATGGAGTTTCTTACTTACTTTTTTTTAAGTTATGAAGTTTGTTGATGTTGATAAACTACTTGCTTCAAAATCCTCAATGTAATGTAGCAAAATTTCCTTTTTTAGTATGTCAATAAATTTTATAATATTTTTTTGACAAATGATAATTTTTATTTTTTTATAAGTACCTACCACCTTTGTTTCATTGAAATTTTTAGCTGAATCTCATGGTCCCTTACTAAGCGGGCTCATAATACATGTGACAATACTTAATACTAGATACGTACAAACGACGCTAACGATGTGATGTGAGCATGTGAGTGAAGTAGTGTGTTTTTATATTTATGTTAATTGGCCTATTTGATAAATATAAATAGAGAGAGATTCCCTCTAAATAACCATTAGATCGAATATTCCCACTAGGTACCTTCCTACCTGGGGTGTGTGTTGGGTAACCTCCTCGAGTGTCGCTCCGATTCCGATCCCGCTGCAGTCCGGGGGGAACGGAATCGGAGCGGCCGGTACACCCTGGGCGGCGGTTAATGGCTTCCCCTTCATAGGGTTGGCATTGATCATCGGCCAATACCCAACGTGGCGGGAACACATCGCTCTCCGTACTCCTCTGCTTTCAGAGGAGACAGGATGAGCGATGCTGTTAGTGGTGAGATGGCCCAGGGTCAGTCGGGGTGCGAGGGATATGCTCTATGGGTAACCTTACACCCCGGCGTCTGAAGACCCGAGACGGCGTGCGGTTTTAGTCGGTTCAAGCCCGACATAACCGCCCCCGCTGGCTGGCGAGGGGGTATCCGAAGGGATTTCCGCACGAGTAAAAAAAAACGGTACCTTCCTACCTATTATTTAAAAAAATCCGTTCCCGCAGGGGGAACGCACAGGTAGATTTCGTGAAGCACGGTTAGAAATATTTTTTGCCCCTCTATGACCTATGCTTCTTCTATGACCCACGCCGAGCGCATTTTTAACATGCTTAATTTTTTTTTTCTCGAAAACGGTAACTTTTAGCGAAAATCTTTTCAGACATTTATTTTAGACTTAAAAATGGCCTATCGATTAAAAATGTTTCCGACACCAAGAATGTTCACCGGTTAGAAGTTATGATTTTTTTCCCGAAAAATTTTGGTTTCCCCCCCTCCACTTTTAGTTAAAGTTTTAATCTTATAGGTTTATAATTAAAAGTTGTTGGTATTCATGTATACTATGGGATAAAATTAGAACGGTTCGAATATCTTTCATGGAACGTGAAAATTTGAGGAAAAACTGATTTCACAAAAAGTGAGGCCCTACCGTCCCCTTAGGCCGGATTCCACCCGTTCACGAACTTAAACTAAGTTTACACCCAAGCAATTTTTGACCGCAGTTTGAAAGCGATCGGGGCAAAAATGCGACCTGAGGATGCGAATTGAGGAGTGGACACGGTCCAATATTTTTATAATAGTATTTTAGTATCTAACATTTTTCGAAAACTGATCTCAAAATGTCGGCGATTCCTTCTCCGCCATGCGCGATGCGATACAGTCCTCATTCAACCTAATGCATAGTTACATCTTGGATTTTTAATGTAGGTACTGTACACCAAAGTGTAGGTAGGTATTACCCCATTTAAAGACGTCTGGTGTGATACCCGCTTGACGTTAAGTTTCAGGTCACCATGTTATCTACCAATATTGACTGATATTTTATATAAATTACGTGTGTTAATACGTTCTGTGTTCATATTCGCCTCGTTTCGGCTCTATATCGCCCTAGGTTGACTTCAAAACTTTCAATTTACTGACAGGTGCATTATATAAACTAGGTCCACAAGGCAGTAGCTCTTGCAATGTTGAGCTGAGAGCTGAGAGTGCCCATGTCTGAGTGATTTGCCCGCTAATCGGATGGGTATATCTACCCACTAAACCCCACGGTGTGCTATACTCTGCGCATTGTCGGGTGGGCCTGAAACTATGCAGGAATACTTCTATGGCGACCCCCCTAGCGCATGCCCAATAACGCGGGCACCACACCGTTCATACTCTCAATTGGTCGACGACCAGGCACACATGGAAGTCATCCCCTTCGCAGGTGGCTAGATCAGCGGGTAGAGGGCTTACCCCGTCCCTCACACCCGCAGCCACGCTCAGGGCGGCATGAGGCGCAAGTACTCGCGCCTCCGCCGCCCGGCTCGCTGGCGGCGGTTTGGATCAGTAAGGGAATCTCCCTCCCTAATCCGCTCCACGCCTTCCTTCTGCGAAATGACGTCCTCGCAGAAGGATGCGACCGCGGTGAAATTCCTTTCGCTGGCGGCCATGGATCGGACGATGGCCTTCAGCGAGAGGTCACTCCCTATGACTGCAGTGAGGGCCCGGCGCGGCGACTCCCAGGCCGGGCAGGCCGCAAGCGTGTGCTGCGCCGAGTCCTCACTGCAGATGCAGTGTTGGCAGGCGGGACTTGATTCCCTCCTAGCGACCTTGAACAGGTACTTTCCGAAGCAGCCGTGCCCGGAAAGCACCTGCGTAAGTCGGAAGGAAAGAGTCCCATGCTGCCGCCCTGCCCACTCGACAATAACCGGCTGGAGCGCCTCCAGGGTAGCAAAGCCAACACGTGGAGCCTCCAGCCGGGACGACCACCTCGCCATAATCTCCATGCCACCCGTGAATCTCCTCGGGCGGAGACCGACTGCCGCCATCCGCCCGAGCACTTCTGCCTCTAAGTCTCACGGGGGAGTGCCAGCCAATGCGCACGCTACCTCCGTAGACACAGTGCGGTAACCGTGTATGGCCTTGACCGCCATAACCCTCTGATGGCGCCACAGTCGGTCCCTATTTTGTGCGGTCAAGGCCGCCGCCCACACCGGCGCACCGTACAGAGCCATTGACCGGACAACCCCCGTGTACAGCCGCCTGCACGCGACGCTGGGTCCCCCTAGGGTGGGCAAGAGCCGACCCAGGGCAGACGCGAAGTCGACGAGCTTCGGGGCGAGCTGCCTGAAGTGGTCGTCGAAGTGCCGCCTTCCGTCCGTAGCACCAACTTCGTAACCTAACCGCCTTTTTCTATTTTGTTTAGGCAGGAAAAAATGTACTTCATCCGCATACCACGCGGTGCGGGGACGCATGTGGGGCTCTCATCACACTAAAACAACCTACCGTGTGCCATACACCGCGACTTAGTGAGTGAAACGTCGGAAATACTACGCACTCGTCGACAGAACACCCATGCGGTGCGGGCCCGTCTTCTAGGCGATGTCCAGACACACCGGGAGATGACCCGCAAATGGGTGATGACCCCTTTGCGAGTGGAGGGCAAGCCTCGTCCCATCCACCCGCGGCCTCACTAGAGTGGCATTAGGCGCAGGAATGCGTGCGCACGCCGCTCAGTTCGCGGGCGGCTGATCGGATCCGCGAGGCCGTCTGCCTCTCTGATCCTCTCTGCCTATAAAATAAGTATGCTGTTAACTGTTTTGACAGGTTTATTTATATAAAATAAGTAATAAACAATTATAATCTTAATAATTAGAATCCGCGTCTCATGCTTTACTCTTGAGTCCTCCAGAGTGTCAATCGGTCTGGCAACACAGCCTATGTTGCCAGACCGATTGACCCATGGTTCAGGATGTGACACCCTTTTATTAACGGCAACACCGGATACTATTAATATCTTACATCCCCCTTTTTCTAAATTTCAAAATCTTCTAGATGTTTCAGTCTCTTAACTAATCTTCCATACCTTGTCTGATACTCCGAACTATTTCCACTTAAATCTATATTAGACTCGCTTGGACTCTTATCGTTCCTATCATTAACAGTCATATTACAATCAGTATTGTTATCTATGACTTATTCTCAATAATACTATTATCTACTTCCCTTTCTATCTCAAAGCTATTTTGATTTTTGCAATTGCTTAAATATTTTCTATTTCTGATAAATTCTTGCCCTTTTTCAGTAACAATTTTATATTAATTTGGTCTTACATCCCTAGACTTAACATAGGCATTGGCATGTGGCTTGGTGCCCTGATTTAATATCACTTTGTCTCCCTCCTTAATGTGATGTGGTGATCTAGTACATTTGTAGTGCACTCTTCTAGAGTGAGATTTGTTTCTTTCAACAGTCTTTCTTTGAGTTTACTATCCTTTGTTCCTCTTATAATTTGATCCCTTATGAGACTATCTTTCAACTATTTGAAATTACAGTCTACACTTAATTTTCTTAACTGTGTGATATAGTTGTCAAAAATTTCATTCTCTTTTATCTCTCTTGTGAAAAATAAGTGTCTGGACACAGTTTCATTGACTTGTGGCAAGTAATAGCCATCAAGTTTGCCCAACAGCTCCGTCAGGGTCGTCTCGTTTGTGCATTCAAGGGTATTATACACCTCTAGCAGCTCCTCACCAGCTATGTGTAGCAATAATGCTACTTTTTCTTCTTCAGTTCCTAATTTCTCTACTACTTTAGCAGCTTTAAAGTACAATGGGAACTTTTGTTTCCATTTTTTATAATCTTCTCCTGGATTACCCGAGATCAAAGCGGCGGCGGCGGTTTCAGCAAACCCTTTTCAATCACTAACGATCATAAGTATATTGAATCTTTATACGTTTCTTGACTGCGCCATATAAAATAGGTATGCTGTTAACTGTTTTGACAGGTTTATTTATATAAAATAAGTAATAAACAATTATAATCTTAATAATTAGAATTCGCGTCTCATGCTTTACTCTTGAGTCCTCCAGAGTACCAGCCTGTGTTGCCAGACCGATTGACCCATGGTTCAGGATGTGACACCCTTTGTACACTGCCGCCTCCTTCTGCGAGATGACTGCCTCGCAGAAGGAAGCGACCGCGGTGAAACACCTCTCGCTGCGTGCCATGGAGCGCAGGATGGCCGGCAGCGACAGTTCGACTCCCACTGTTGCCATGAGATCACAGCGCTGCACCGCCCGGACAAGCCTCGAGCGTGTGCTGCACCATGTCCTCGCGGCTGCGACAGTGATGATACGCGGGACTCGATTCCCTCCTGGCGACTGAGTACAGATACTTTTCGAAGCAGCCGTGCTCGGAAAGCATATGAGTCAGTCGGAAGGAAAGGATCCTGTGCTGTCTTTCCGTCCACTCGACAATGACTGGCTGGAGCGCCGCCACGGTGCGATGACCTGCACTCGGGGACTCCAGCCGGGACGACCAGTCAGCCATGATGGCTTGGCGGGCGGCATCTCGCCACCCGCGGACCTCTTCGGGCGGGGGACCGATGTTGTGTCGTCTGCCGATATACTATGGCGAGCACTTCCGCCTCCAGATTCCACGGAGCATGATGAGTGCCAACTCTGGGGAAACCTAACCACCTAACCTAATCTAACAACCCATCCTAACCTGAATTGTAGTTTTTGAGAAATCAGATTTAGAACTTTTTGTTCGATGATTATTCCTCCGTGGCATTTCATGGTACTTCATAATTTAAATTAGTATAGCCTATGTCCGTCACATCACTATCATCTATGATTATGCTAAAAATCATTAAAATCTAGGGTCTAGGCGCTAGAGACACAAACGAAATACATCGAGTGGAGTGAAAGGAGCTTTCGCTCGAAAACGTCTCACTATCAGATCAATAAAAAAAAATTGCTATTCCCAAAATCCAAACATAGATACAGTAATGATTTTCAATTTCATATAGGTACATTTATACATTTACTTATGTAACGTTTATTTTCTTTACGAACAAGAGACGAACGTTATCAGCTTCAGGTTAACGGTTACAAAACCGTTATTAAATTATTCGTTGAAAAACCCTTTGAGTATGTTCAATAGGTACTCAAAGATAATATACAAGTTGAGGAGTAGTATCTGTCCGAGTCTTTCGACTCGATTCTTTTTTTGCCAGTAATACTGCACTAATAAACTCGAAGTATAATTAAATATACGTACATTAATCAATTAATTAATTGCATATTATGTATATTGTAACTATTGTATATAATGGTAATAGAGACAAAAATCTTGAACAAATTTCAAAAAGTTCGTACATTTGTACGACCCAACCAATCAAAAAAGCGGCCAAGTGCGAGTCGGACTCGCCCATGAAGGGTTCCGTAGCAGCAAGTAACATAATATTTATTTTTATTTTTATATTTATGTTGATTGAATTAAAGGTTTACGATTTATGATTTATTAAAAAAAAAACTACTTACTAGATCTCGTTCAAACCAATTATCGGTGGAAGTTTACATAGTAATTTACATCATATATTTTTTTTAGTCTTATCATTCTGTTATTTTCGAAGTTACAGGGGGGGGGGGGACACATTTTACCACTTTGGAAGTGTCTCTCTTGCAAACTATTCAGTTTAGAAAAAACATGACGAATCTATAAGGGATCCGTTTTTTGCCATTTGGCAACGGAACCCTAAAAACCAAATAAAAGGAAAGGACTGATCAACCAATGAGGCGAGCGCTTTGAGCCCGTGATTAGTTTAATACAGATATCTATGATTGATTAATTGGTGCGCCTCCACCGTAGTTGCCCGGGCTTACCACCAAAGAGACTGAAAGAGACCTACAAAAGCCCTACTCCGCGGCTGACTCCGCACACCACTACTATTGACACGACAGCTGTCATCAAATACGTTAGTTGACATTGGACATAATTTTGAAAAAGTTTATTGTTTTCATTGGTTTTCAGAAACTTATGGCTTTTTTATTTTGCTAAGTAAAAAAATTATGCATAGATTATTGTAATTAAATCCTTATTTGCTTTTAAGTCAACTGTCAAAATGACTTCAGAGGCAGAAACTTTGAAAACAAATGAGTTTCTTCGACGTCGAAAGCTGAGACTTCAACAGGTTTGAGTTTTATTAACTTTTTGTAATATTTATAATCTTAGTGAAAATTATAACAGATTTTAGAGGTTTTACAAGTGTGAGGTTGTTTTAGGTTCGAGAGCAATCTAAAGATATAGCAAAAAAAATACGACAACGCGCGCAGGTCGAGACTTTACGGCAGGTTGTTGACCTAGACGCTAATAAACAAAAGGAATACTTTGACCGACAAGAAAAACTAGTCAAACGCCTAGAGGTGCTATATGCGAGAGGGCTAACCAATATTGGTGCAAGTCATCACAGTGCCTCTCAGTTGAGACAAGGTAAGAAAGTAACAACATAGTTATACTTGCTTATTATTTAACTATAGTGATTCCAATATATAGCTTCATATGAGTTAAGCTTGATGTGAATAGAACCTTAAAGATTTTTTATTGACAACTAGCTGATGCCTTCGGCTCTGCCCGTGTGAAATTTTCCTGTTACCCATGGGAACCTTTTCCTGGAATAAAGAGTAGGCTATGATATTCCAGACTATAATCTATCCCTGTACCAAATTTTAGCCAGATCCTGTCAGGCGTTAGACAGTGATTGAATAATAAACATCCAAACATCTTTACAAATTTTCACATTTATAATATTAGTAGGAAGTGGGTAGGAATAGTAGGATACTGTACACTAATAATTATTACAATCGAGATAATCTAAAAAGTGCATTTTGACACATGAGTTTCACAGAAGACAGATACAAAACGTAAACCTTGCACGATTCAAATGAAAATAAAACATAATTCTAAAAGAAGAAGCTATTAGTTAAATAATTTTTAAATGAGTAATCACTATATAGTATAAAATAAAGTTACATTTCCCATCTGTCTGTCCCTATGTATGCTTAGATCTTTAAAGCTATGTTCTTGATTTTTAAGCGGTTTTTCTCAATAGATAGTCATTCAAAAGGAATGTTTATATGTATAATACATGCATAATATCACATATAATAAATACATTGCTAGTAATAATAAAGTACATAATATTACTAGTATTGTATAATATTGAGTTGAAGGTATGTAATGATAATATAAATATACCTAGTAATATATATAGTAATATATATAGTACCTTGACTTGGCTCACGAGGTTACCGCCATGTGGGATGTCGATTCATCGATCATTGTCCCGATAGTCATTTCGGCGAACGGGCTGATAGCGAAGAGCCTCGACCAACACCTCAAGAGACTCTCGCTAGATGGTTGGGTCAAGGGTCAGATGCAGAAGGCGGTTATCCTCGACACGGCACGCATTGTCCGGAGGTTTCTCTCTCTGTGACCCCGACCGCCGGTAGCTTGGGCCCTGCCACGCTACCGGTGGAGCACTATTTTTTATATTTTTAAATAGATGTTTTCTTTTTTTTTTTTTTATATGTATTTAAAAATGTAATTTATAAGTAATTTTAAAGTAAATAAAGATATAAATATAAATAATAAAAATTAGTAGAAATTTTTATTGAAATATATATGTCAATATTACAATTAAAATTTCTACAATTAATTTTTTTATTTAAAATATGACCGCATTCTTTATTTCTGCCAGATGTCCTAAAAATGGTACATTCTATTATTGTCATTATGGAATTTTATTGTTGTTACATTTTAATCATTTCGGTGGTGAAGATTGTTTCATATGACAAATAGTAAGCAAGGGAGTTGCTAAACCATGAGCTTTCCTATGGCTTACAGTATAGATCAACTCAATACAAATTCATTTGTATATGATACACATGCAATTTCATATGTTAATATTATAACAATAAGATTTGAAGCGATGCACACCTGCCAGCTCCTTAAGGGCCGGTGGGATTGACGTAGGCAAATCTGCTGCAATAGGTTATTCTCACAATTATTGTATATTGTATTGTAGACACTCAACATAAAACAATGGCTGACAAAGTACACTTCTTAGATTATTTCAACTGGACTATATATTACTTGTACATTTTCAGATGATGTAATTAAGACAGATCTATCTAAAGTAAGGGGCAGAGAGGCTGCTGCTGAACTAAGGAAGAAACGGCAAGAAAAACTAGATCAACAGAAAAAACTTTTAGATAGAAAAATTCAAGCTAGGTAATGTATCTGATAAAATGAAAGGTCCTTACTGCCATAGAGC
This sequence comes from Cybosia mesomella, assembly GCA_946251805.1. Taxonomy (NCBI): domain Eukaryota; kingdom Metazoa; phylum Arthropoda; class Insecta; order Lepidoptera; family Erebidae; genus Cybosia; species Cybosia mesomella. The sequence goes on from OX276390.1 coordinate 28,185,143, forward strand.
ATGTAACACGTTTCCTATTGGCACCAACTGTGGATTTGATTGTTGGTTACAGCTGATTAATGGAATGTTGTCCTTGTGGGCTTCCTTTTTTTAAATGAGCAGTCATCTCCACTATTACCACTATTTTTTAATCTTAAAAAATCTTCACCTTTACCAGAAAATCTACATGTAACACAGGCCATAACATGGGAACCTATTACTAAGACTCTGCTGTCCGTCCGTCCGTCACCAGGCTCTATCTCGGGAACTGTGATAGCTAGACATTTGAAATTTGCACAGATGATGAAATAAAATATTTAAGTCCAGCCCGCATACAAGAAACATTTTTTTTGCGTTTTTGCTGGGTATTAATAACAGCAACAGTTAGACACTTGAAATATTCACAGAATATTTCATTGTATATTTACTTCAAAAATAAATAATAAAATTAAATCAAACCCATCATCACATCTGTTTATAGTCTTATGACCGATTGCAAGATGTAATAATAATTAAAACAAAATAAATTAAGGGGGCTCCCTTTGTATAGATATTGGGACAGAACCTATCGTGCGCGAGTCCGACTCGCACTTGGCCGGTTTTTTAAGTAAAGATTTTATGGTTTGTTTTCATTAGATATACATACCTATTGTCGTTACAAATCTGATTTTATTCCAATTTTAACTGTTGTTAACTCTTTAAAAATCTAACCTTTTTTCCTTTTTACAGAGAAACTGCTAATGTAATAAGTCGCGAAAAATCATCTGCAGTTGTAAATAAATTGACAAAAGCTGCTTCACAAAATTCTGAAGAGCTATCTCATAAAGGTGCTGGAGCTACTGAAATTGTAAATACACCTGATGTCAATCATAATGAAACAGAAGCAGTCATAAAAAATGACATGGCAACACAATATGACGCTGAGACAGAGCCCAATGAGAGCCAACCAGTGCCAGCCTTAGTACTTCCAAATGATGCCCAAAGCAGCTTAAATCAGGATGAACAAGTACCTAAATCTGATCATAGCAAACGACTAGACTTGTTTGCAGTCAGCAAAGAAATGCCTACAGATTTGCGTGCCCAGCATGTGCATGTTTCTGATAGAAGAGATACTGTAAGACCTTCTCTGACACTAGTGTCAGAATACCTGCAGACCAGAAAACTTCGACTGCGCGAAACAGAACCTCCAAGTACTAATAAGAAACCTGATGATATGTCAAGCTTGAGGCAAACTATTCTACGAACACGAAATACTAAGACTGAAGGTAGATGTTATGATGTTTGCCATGTGTTAGATGAACAAGTTATACCAGTGCCTTCGTGGCATGCTGAGAGATCATGTGAATTCTGTGCAAACCAAATATTTCATAATAAAAACTTAACCCACGCTAAGCAGTTTACATCTGTGACAAATTCTCAAATTAATAGAATTTTTAGTTCCATAAGGCCCAAGAAACCAATTGATGCAGGACCAAGTCCAGTTCTGCGGTCAACAAGTCCATTTAGAAGGAATAAAGTGTGTCAAAGATCTAGTAAGCAATATGGAAGTATCATGCTGCATCATCTTTGCTCTCGATTAGATGTGGTTTATGGTATCATAGTTTAAGCATTTCATCACAAAGTTACTATTAATTTTCTCATGACTAACTACTACCGCTACTGCCAGTGGGGCCGCCGTTTGACCAGACGGGTGATCAGCCCTTCTATGTGGGGCCATTTCACCCAATTCCCCTATGACGACTGTCATACATATTCGTATGGCAACCGGGACCGACATCTTAACGTGCTCTCCGAGGCACGACCAGACCAATGCAAATACCATGGAGGCTGTCCTCATGACTAACTATTACACATATGAATTTATGATTCTAGCTTTTTGTGTGCAGTAATATTTGGGTGCTGACCTTTTATTGTAAAATCCACAATCCAAAAAGTAAAGTTTCTTTCATATAAAACTTGTCCTGACAATCAAACACATCAAGTAATAAATCATCCAAATTAATCAGGCCATTCTCAAGTATTGCGTTTAGCAACAGATTTAGTGATTCATTATTTTTATATAATTGGATAAGAGTTGATAGCGTATATGATGTTAGACTCGTAGAATATGATCAGTTGCCAATGTTAGGCACATTCTCTATGTATGATCAATTGTGTTGTAACATTTTTTATCATTTTTAAGTAATTTTCATGACTTCCAACTAACTCATTTATTTACTGTTTTTTAAGACTATATGTTTCAATGGTCTATATTAATTTATCCCTAATTCAGTTCCAGGTAAAGGTGTCACTTGTGCTGACAACTTTAAAGTAGATCATGTGCTAAACAAAAAGAGTTCAGTTACTATGTACAATCACAATACACGAGACTCTAGAGACTTGCCCTGTAGTGATGAACAACTGGTGGTTAGAGATTCACAAACTGAAGAGGATGCATATGCACAAGCTCTAAAAGAGGCTTCACTTACACATGGGACAGACAAGGAGCGTCCAAAAAAAGTTCAAGATATGAGAAATAAAGTTGCAGTGACTAAACAAACTGTTGAGAAGGAATACAAGGATACTATACATTTTTTAAACTCCTTGCCAAAGGATAAGGGTAGTAAAATTACTGTAAGTATTGAAATCTGATGATTTTGTATGTTATAAAAACTGTACAGTTTTTTATTTTTTGAAGCTGTAACGTTGATAAATCAATGCTAGTGCATCAATTTATGGGTGCAGTTTAAACAGTACAGGGTGATCGTAACGATTTCTCGCACCGTGTGTGCTACCCATTAGTCTTTATGTATTGCTTGCTGAAGGGAATTGTAGGGAGCAATGAGGACATTCAAATGAAATTGGACGTAAATATTTCAGAAAACTGCGTATATGGATGAACGCAGCCAACAAATGCACAATGAAAATCGTCAACACAAGTTGCAACAGGAATATCGGAAGATAGAAAAAGAATGCAGAATACACCACCACGCCTGCTCGGTAAATATATAATTTTACACTGCATTGCACGTATTTCATATTGAAGAAATTGTGCCAATTAATAAACTAGATGATAATAATTATTTCGTTGTCCGACTACATTTAGACCTTAATTATTTAGTATGGGTAAACAAGTAGTAATAACAAAAACTATGAACTGCGGCTCTTTTTGAAAACATAAATTATGTGGCCAAAATCCGCTTTAATCAAATAAACACACTATATACAGTAATAATACACTAACACTAAAATATTTGATTTCCAGAAAAAAGGTTATAATAAATCCCAGGCAACTTCAAAGCAAGATGTAGATGACGATTTCGACATCAGAGATTTCCAGTACTCTTGGATGCCCGTGCCAGAAAGTGATGGCAACCTTGCCATACACACAATACCAAACACAGTCAAGGAAGGGAAGTCTGGCAATACAGTGAAATTTAGCACAGTTGATAGCTACCATGAATACAGATCTAGACATAAACATACTCCACCTACAAAAGACACCAGTCAAGATAAGCAACCATATAAGAACCGCCCACAGACTGTAATTATTGACAAAAATGCGAGTCAATCTACTGATGATTCTTCTACAACAACAGATACCAGCTCCGTTGAAAATCTACGACTTGAAAAAAAGGATAAGAAAGTTAGACAAGAGACAAAAGATGATCAAAGCACGTCAGACGCCGAAAGAATTATAATTTACAAAATACTTGATAGGAAAAGTGGTAGACAGTCGAAGAAAAAGAATAAATTATTGAGTGATATAGCTAAATCTTTGACGTCCATTGAGAAAGTACAGAAATCTGTGGTTGAAGATAATAATGGTGAACCAGTCAAGAGGCGGCATGCTAAAGGGAAACTTCGTCATTATAATAATACAACTGACAATTCAGTCTCTTTTGAACATGTCAATGAAGGTACTATGTATATCATTATTACTTATATCACCTTTATTCAAAACTAGCTGCGCTCGTGACTTATCCGCATGGTAGTCTATATTAGCTTCAAATGGCATGATTTAGCTTGGATTCGAATGATTTGTTTAATTCTAATCGGTTCACGAACAATTATGTTATACTTACCACAATGAAAACCATTCAAATTTGTTTCAATATGACCTGAGATTGTTGTGCCCGTACAATGCTGATCTTAACTGAACTTTTACTCTTTCTCCCGACAAATCATAAGTCTGGTACTGTACTTGATATTTACTTTTTCCTTATAAAGAATGTTAGTAATAGAAATTACTAAGATTCCCTCTAACCCCTCCAGCTAAGGTAAATTGCTTGTATTAGGAGTGGGTTCACGTCGGTAGTGTAATGGCCAGAATTCGAAACCGGGACCTCTCGATCGTAAGGCCGACTATTTAACCACTAAGCTACCAACTTGCGACACAGTGCCGCATTAGATTCAGAGTTCGATTCTCATTGTTATAGTGTTTTATTGTTAGGAAATAATAGCATCACAGAGTACCTATAAATAAAAAACTGCACAGTTGACAATAAAAGGATTGCCACTCACTACTAGGGATCAAAAACCGTTTGCAAAACATAATTGTTAATACTCTATACAGGCAGCCTGCCTCTGGGGAAATACAGGCATGATGAGGAGTTTACTTATTTGAAAAAATAACATTATTTTATTTTACTTTCAGGCATATACAAAATAGCTGAAGAAAAGAAGTGAGTTTATTTTAAATACACTTAATTAACCAATCCTCTTCCAATTCTATTAACCTGTCCTATCCTCTCATAGGGGAACCCACAAGGTGATGCGTTGTTTTTCTACTAATTTTGAATACTGGCAGACATCTACCAGATGCAAACCTTGGTGGTAAATAATCATAACATGATTTCAATGTAGTACTGTGGAATCTCGATTAACTACGAGTAAATGTGCTCGGGTTTGACACTCCAGGGGAACGCGAATTTGTATAACTGTGGTCCAGATAATCGAGGCTCCACTGTATTTAAAAAGTTTATTATTCATTTTGTAGTGTTCTTAATTTGAATCACTGTATAAGAATTTTATTTCATTCATGTAAGATTGAATATCGTGGAAAGTGCATCTGTAGACATAGACAACCTATTACCTAGAGCATTAAGTGTTTTTGGGGCCTTAGTGTCCTTTTGGGGAGCCAAGACCAACCAAGACCTTCGAGGCTCAGCCAACTTCGCCTGCAAGCCGGTACACCTGCTTATTGACGGACGAGGTTCTGGCGCAGTCCTCTCAGGGTTGGAGGTCAGACGGCAGGTGCACCCATAAAAGACGTATGAACCAAACCAAAAGGTGTTAGCGGACTCCAGGCAGCAGCTTCAAGGTGAAAGCCTCCGATGCAACCGGGAAGAACGCGCCAACGCTAACATGGCTGGACACCGTGAATGCTGAATAACCCATACCCCAGACCATTGACATGCCAAGGCTAATCAAGGCTTTCTGAATAGTTCAGATCAAAGAAAGTTATGTATGTAAGAATTCTATGAAGTAACGCACTATTGTTGTTCCCTATGCCATTATGAAGTAACGCTCTATTGTTGTTCCCTATGCCATTGGGAACACTCCATGACACAAAACCAGTATATGACAGCAGGCACATTATTTTCATACTCATATTTAGATCTCGGCATACATGCTTACACATGCTACAGATGAAACTTTATCATACCACCTTCACAGGGACAACATGGCTTCGATGCACTCACCAAATGAAACTGACTGTCCAGAAAACACTCACATCACAGGAGACAAACACCAGTACAGAAAAATAAGTAGCGACAAGAAAAGAGGTAAAGAAATGTTTTTTTAAACTACTAGTAACAATGATGGCATAGAATAAGTAGTTCAGTGTATAAAAGTTCCTAAACCATATGGGGGTATTTCTTCGAAATTTCATTCTTCAACTGATTCATCTGGCCAAAATTAAATTTCACTATCAGCTTTGTAACACATATTCATATGAAAATATGGATTCCAAAGAACATATATTTGAATCAGGGACTCATGCTCACGTTTATACAGTACTTTTCAAGATATCGACATTCAAATATTTTGTGCCCAGATGAATCAGAATTGGTGACAGATAAATCAGAAACAAAAATTTAAACTAAATAAACTTTAATACTTAACCAATTAGATAAACCTCTTACAATTAAAAAATCACAGGGCACTTGACATCAGTCTTAGTAATGTATCTTATTTTTTAATTAGATGTATAATAACATGAATGAGATCAACTTTAATTATATGGAATGTTTGACACCAATCGTATGTCCAACTATCAAAACAAAGATACACAAGTAAGTCAAGTAAAAGTTAATAAAATTACTAAAGGAAATATTTTCTTGACTTTTTGCAAGGGAGCGAGCTGCTTTCAATTGGAAATTGAACAACTGCTGAATTTTTGGATGAAGATGGAGTAGTCGTATTTTCCCCAATGGTGTCAGACACTTTTGTCCGTTTATCATATGGAGGCCGTTTAAATATAAAAAAATCCTCATCGTCTGAATCTGAGCGATCCAAGGTTTTCTGATGAAGGGTTGATAGGACATCTCTGGTGAATTTTGGAGTTATACGTCTTTCATCGATTGTCGACGTCTCTATCCAAAAGCTGTCATCATCGGGAAGGTCGAGATCTTGACCAGTCTGAATTTGGTTCAAAGTTTGTTGCGTTTAACCAAAGATTTGCATGGAGCTTTCTTTGATATCACTTTTCTTACATTTGCAGATTGGACGTTTACGACACTCTGTTTCTCATCTTCTATGGTGTAAAAACCAATGTGTTGACCATGATAACATTGAGTGGCTTCATGTGAACAATCGTCCAAGCTACAACTAAGTTCTCTCATAGCTAAAGTCTGAAGTTGATTGGCGCTCCATATAACCTGATGTGTTCTCATGGTCCCACGGAATTCCTTTAAATTATTGGGAATCAGCATCTCTTTTTCCAATATGCCCGACTCATTAACTGTTTCGATGATAACTCCTGGACAATGTTCTTTTAGATGTCTGATAAGAATTTCAACGTTTGGAATGTCATGCCCTCTCGCAACTATTTGATCAGCAGTTCGTTTTAGCACTCCTCCGACGCCATCAGGAGCCCCTTTTCCATATCCTTTTTCAGAATAATTCCATACTAATAATCGCAAACTTGGAAAGAACCAGTGCATCTTCGCTATTATGTAAAACATTTTGCGATTACGATATTGTGCCGATGGTGAATCTGAGATAAAGTTAAGTGTTGTTACGTCCGGCACTTCATTTTCAAGAAATCCTAGAATTGGCTGCAAATGTTCCCAAATTGCCACGGCATCATGGCGCAAACATTCGCTGATGGTACAGTAAGACTGCTTACACAGTTTACCATGTTTGATGTAGTAAATAACAGAGGTGTGTAATGTTACTTGCTGTCTGGAACTGCCAAAGTGGAAAGACTGAATCTCAGAGGTATATTTAGTATTATAGTTTTCACTAAAATCAAAGTGTATGATGCATTCTGTAGGCTTCAGGTTTTCTTTCAATTTTTTTGTATAATAATTATATTAAGCAATAATATTTCCGCAGTGGCGCATATAAGGTACTAACAGGTTTTCGAAATGTTCGATTATATCTTTGGGATGCGCCGCAACTTTCTCCTTGATCGTTTGAATCGTAGCTTTTTCTTTTCCGTCTTTGTTGTATGTTTTTTTTACTTTGTTCCAAATCCAGTAATGTGTTTCTTTGGCATTGTCAAATTCTTTATAATTTATTATCTTATTTTTGCAAATATCACAGTTCTTAGCCAGACATTGTACATTCTTGGCATCACAACATAGTGACTGGAGAATCCCCGTGACAGATTTTTCATCAATCAGAGCATTTTTCCGAAGGGCTACAACGACAAGCTCCATATTTTCGTGATCTTTACATAAACATGTTTCCCGAATATTGACGTTTGGTACGCGTACCCAAAATGGACGAAGCTTGCAAAACGCACTGTAACTTATTTTGTGTTGAGGATTGGTTTCTATATACTTTTTGTGTAAATTCTGCAAGCTGTCGGTAAGATATCGCTTCCGTTTTCTTTCTCTGCCTTTGGTAACAAATTCTTTTTTTCCTGCACACATCCTACTATTTTCATCTTCTTCAAAATACATTGCGACATGTTCTTTAATTCCGGTAGCACACGATTTATCAACTAGCTGTATTTTTTCATTTTCAGATAGGTTTTTCTTTTGTTTTTCATATCCATCTTTTACACGTTTATCTCCTTGTAGTCGCTTTATCTTTTTCCTGTAATTTTCATTGATTCTTTTCAACTCTAGAATTTTTTGATCCTTCAGTTGTAATTCTTTATTGTATCTGTATTGAAACTTACGTAAAATGTGTTTCCAAGGCGATTTCTTTTTAACAGATCTTTCCCGAGAAGTTTGTTTACATGTCTTAGGGCTGACAACACGCCGTGGAGACGATACGATGCTACTTTGCGGGCTGGGAGTCCTCGGTTAATCTGACATGGAAGTGTTTGGTGAAAGAGATCTTATTGTTCTCGAAGTGACGTCAGCTTTTAATGAAACATCGGTATCATTTTCTGTTTGGTTCAAATCAGTTCCAAGTGTCTGCTTTTGTCTTATAGTGGATCTTGTTATACGTGTAGAAGGAGGTGAAGACTGTGATAATACTTGTGATAAGCCAGGAATAATTGAAGCTTCTGGAGACGGTGGTAAATCTAAATTTAAAGGATCATTTACTGAAATATTATCTGCACGATCAACTTCATTAATAATTATTTCCTCTTCGGAATTGATAGCACTTTTATTCAATTTCTTTTTAGCATAGCATCTTCGACTACTTTCTCTACTTTTCTTCCTAGCAATTTTTTGTTGTTTAGGTGTTAAACTCTGCACGGATACTATTTTACCTTCTCTTTTTCTTTTCAAATATGTTTCTTTCATTTTTAATTTCCACAGAGCATACTTGTCTGGATCTTTTCTTATATTTTGCATCCTTATGCGCTCTGCCAGTCTCTTTTTCTCCTTCTTTTTATCTGCAGATTGTGGCATTGTTGTAAACTATGATATTAAAAGAAAAAAATAATAGAGATATTTAAAGATAAATAACTTTTCATGTTTTTTATTAGGGAAAATTAATCTTAAAATTGCTATTTTATCAATAGCGTAATAGTATAAGTTATAGTACAATGTAACAAAAATGCTAATTAAAATATTTAAACTAAATACATATGAAAGTATAGCGGCTATATACTTGTAGCAGCTATACTTTAATATGTATGTTAGGAATAAAAGCAAAACGCTATAAAACCGCTCCTTTCTAATCCATATGGTGTTTTGACCATATGAAGCAGGCACAGATGAATCAGGATTTTGCCTATAATTATGCATAACTCCATATTCATACAGGCTTCAGTATTAAAAGTTTTCCACATTAAAACATTATCTAAAACCATCACGGCAAACGCAAATTGAGGTTTTAAAACAATGAAATAAATCTTATAAAGTAGGCATTGTAATCAGAATGCCACCTGAACCAAGCACAGATGAATCATATATTTACCTTCGTAACACCGGGTTCTCTGGCTACCAGCCGCAAGTCCACCTCCTAGCTTGTTCGTTGCACGACTGATTCCCCCCGCGCGCAAAATCAGTCTCCTAGCAGTATTACCCGGTCAACTATGGTCAAGCATAGCTTACACCATATTAATCAGTATTATACGCCGGACACTTATGTTTTACTTATTTATAAAAAAAGTATAAGTAGTTATAACTACTACGCATTATTTTATAAAAGGACAATTCATTTCCTTTCAATAAAATTATTATTTATATGAATTTATCGAATGAAAAACGCCACATAAAACATTTTCTTTCGGAAAATGGCAAACGGACGCGTTATATGAATCAGAAGAACATACTTCAAATGTTTTTATTTTGTACCTAGACAGCAAGTATTTCAAAAATATCATTTGACCAAGTTAGGGACAAAGCTAAAGTATCCAAAACAAAAATTTACAGGCAATTATGTTAGTTGGTTACAGAAATACACCCATAGAAATAGAAAATTTTGTCTTCGAAGAACTACCCATGGCATGGCAATATATCGACACCTGCAAAGAAAAAGATTGTAAACTCAGTTTTTAAACCACGACGTAAAAAGCAGGTCCCGAACGGATGAACCGATTTAAATTTCGTTTTTTTTTTATTTGAAAGGTAAATTCGTCGGGAGGATTCTTTGCTATGTGCTTTTAAAAATTTGACATAAAAGGCATCATGGAATGCCTCCTCATCTTATGCTTGTGGTAACGTACCCAGAAGACTGGCAGCATTGCCACATTGTATGTCAATGCTTATTCTCTGTCCTAATAAAAAGCTAGCGCTTCTGGTCATGCGACGCGTCGTTCATACGCTTCTCAATCTCCCTGAACAGATTGCGAGCACTCGGACCCTATGACCCTAAGCACAAACGGCACATATTCATAATCGCCAATGAGATTCGAGTATTTGCGCCGTTTGAATCTCTGCAGAAGCAGCAACAGCGACGGCACAGCCAGCAGTGCATGTTGCGTCCCACACCAGAGTCCTACTCATTTTTCATGGCATTAATTACATACCGTCCGGTCTCTTGCCATCGTCGTCGCGCATCAAACCGTTCAGCTCAAGTACAGCTGGTATACCGGCGGTGACAAGAGCACGTTTGATTTGGATTATGTAATTAAGACTGGTGTGCCGTGGTATTCGTACAGTACTCCTGCAGCACGCCAAGCCATGGTGTCCTAATCTCCCCACGGCTGCTCCACATCAACATCAATGCGGAGAAACACATGGGGCAACTAAACGAAGGCATGTTGCAATGCGGAATATAGTGTCATCTAACATAGTTCCTATGTTAGACGACAGAAGAGCTTGTAACCAAAGACCCGACTCCCACGTGCCTACCGCCAGCAAATGGGCACGCTCAGCAGCAATAGAATATGTGTTTATTTAATGTTGTCTTACTGTTTTTATTGATTTCATGTTACAGTCGACCAGTTGAAAACGGTCTAAAATATGGATATTGCTCTTAAAATCATGTGAATTGAAAAATGTGCCAAGAACTTGTAATAAATAGCACATAGACAATTCTATTGCAAATGTAATAAACAATTAAATATGAAAAAAAGGCATTTCTATTTTCGCCAATATTTCATTGACTATTCATATTTAATAATTTCAAATAAAGAACTCTCGGGTCCCGGCACTCCTATCTCCATTATTTCAAATCAATCAATTAGCCTATTGCAGTCCATTATTTATAATTTTAATTTAACGCTGAAAATGGGTCTCCTCGCGATAATTTAAGGTTACGCGCGCGACCTCATAGCGAGTATGCTACATTGTTTTTTTTTAAGGTATCAATTTTTTTTTGATACCACATGAGTTTAATAGTAGTACCTATCCCTATTTTAGATCATTTTCAAATTATCAACTAGACTATTATTTAACAGTTGAAAGTTGCAGCCCTCATCAAAACAAATCTTGCTTTGCACGTGTTAATATAAGATAAATAAATAACGTCTTTCGCTACCAGGCAATAAGGTTCGATCTAGCTAACATACCAATCTATCAAGAATTTTTCTTTTTCGCATGCTGTGCCGTTCTCGCGAGCTCGGATTTCTAATTATTTTTAATTATCCGTTAATTTTTAGGTTCCGTCCCAGAATGGGAAAGCGGACACATTTCTCAGCCACAACGGTAAGTCATCTACATTAGTCCAGTCAAAATTGACATTTGACTTAATAATGGAATAATTCGCATAGAGCTGAAAATTGGCAGAGACGATGGCGAGATTTATAGCCAATGTTGGATTCAAGGCTTCCCTCGAGATTAGGTTTTATTTATTTATTTAGACGATCCTGTGCAAACTCGTGACATATTAGGCTTTATATCCTAATTCCCGTTACAACATATACCCTAACAACCATGACTCACCTCATAGGTATAGGTACCTTTACCTCTACCTACCTCATAGGTGGTGCGGAAATGTGTGCATATTATGTAAAAAATGAATTTTCTAATTATTAAAACCGCGATATCTCACGAATGGTGAGTCGTAAGTGACTGGACCATTTTTATAGAGAATTGTATGATCGACACCTTTTGTCTGACCTATTTTCACGTTAAAACTTACCGTTTTCGAAAATGGAAAAATACTTAATTTTGTATGTTTGACCTTGAATGATTTTTTTTTCAGAAGTGGGATAGAAGGGGATTTTTGACATCTTATTTATAATGATGTATTTCACGTCTCTGTCAATTTTCAGCTTATTCCTAAGTTATGACTTATTTTTGTTTATTTTGACTTTATTGGGAAGTTTTACTAAATAAAGAATATTATAAAAATGCATATTCTTCACAGGGTACCCAAGTCTAGCCATTGCTCCACTACATGCAAAGAGAATCATAATAATGCAGCTTCAAAAGTTTGGAATACTGCATCTACATCGAAACACCTTGCAACTTCGTCATCATCATCTTTTGAAACTGCCAGGAACGATAAATCAAAAACTGAACCCTCCGAAGGTGGTTACATAAAACTTGTAGATGTAGCAGGACAAGAAACTGGTAAGTTCTTCCTAGGTGACACAGGTTATCTCAAAGATAATGCTTACGAAGTTGTTATACAACTAAGAAAGAAGGACAGTTCGAAAGGCGAAGAAAAATCACGAGGAACAGTCTTGCCACAGGAAAGTAAGGAGTCTACTATTGAAAGTTCTGGAAGCAAACCGTATGAAAAGGCTAATACAGAAATTGTGGAATCTATTCATTTAGTAACATCAGATTCTGATACTAATATACGTCAGGATCCTGAAGCCGACAAAGCTTACGCATCAAGGAAGGCTTCTGGCAAGGGGACATCAACCCGAAGTTCAAAGGAGCCCGGTATTATAGCGTTAGAAGAAGAAATTAGGATAACTGATCAGTATAAAGATCAAAGCGTCCCTTGTCGCATAGAAGAAACACATCACAAGGAAACAACTGAACAGAAAAACAATGTCTCTGAGAAAGGTACTTCAACAACAATACAAAATGATGACCAAACACCGATGTCACGATTCGATCCACCATCTAGACCTGCCACTACCACGTATACCCAGACAACAAGCTCTCCAATACACAGACCTGTATATATCCACATGAGTTCTTCAACCTCTACAGCCTATATGAGCCCGCCCGATATGATCTTGCCGAATTTTTTTAGACGTGATTCTGGCTTGACTGATTACGAAACGAGTGAAATTAAAGATATAGATACCGCGCGTAAACAGGTAAGTGGTAGACATTTTAAAAAATGTAGACCAAATGCCAGGAAATCGGTAAGCAAAGTGAATTTACAATATCTGGACTATAGAAAAAGTAAACATAACAGTACACCACCAAATTCTGTAAGAAGTTACCATACCAGTGCAGATAATTTAAGACTTCACAAAGTAAGTCGAAGCAAAAATGTAAAAGTAGACAAAAAATGCAAATGTTACAACTGTGCTGATTCATCTAAAGATGATGTGAATAAATGGCACACGAAAACAAAACATGGCGCTCTTGACAGCTATCGATCGTCTCAAAATTTTAATCTACTAACTAGTATGAAGGGTGCCACAAAAAAATACCAAACCACAAGTTCAGCCTGCAGCAGGAGAACTAGAGAAGCCAGCTTAGCACCAATTGTAAAAGGTTATATCAATAAATTACTAGCACTAAACAAAGAAGGTCTGAAGGCCTTAGAAGTGGCTGATCAAGAATGTAGTTCAATTGGTACACCTGGCAGCTCAATTATTAATGTCTCTTGTAATATTGATGGACGAAAATCTTCAATAGGAAATAAAATATCTTTAGAACATATCAAAAAAGTTTTCATGCGACAAGTTATGCACGAGCATCTGAACAATCAGGTTAAGCCACCATTAATTCCACCAATGTTTATTACTGCTAGTAAAAAATGTTTACCGCGTAAACCCCGTCGGAAGTCCGTGCATAAAATAAAGTCTTTAAATATTTCTAAACATTTGCTTAAAAAACATAAAAATGAAGAACCTAAATCAACGAACCATATATCAATTTCGACAACAACAGACGACTATAGTAAAACATTCGCGAGTTCCAATGCTAGTAGGTCACGACCACGTAGGTCGCCCTTATCTAGACAAGGACAATCTACAAAACCTTCATGCACGTTTAATCCTGCAGACATAACCTCTAGAAAAAACGTTAAACAAGTGCCAGTCCAAAGTAACAAAAAAGGTGAAGAAAAAGAAATTACTCCTCATGTTCGAAAGCATATACCGAAAAGAACCACAATACCCGAAACTTCACCAGAAACTGAATCATCTAAAGAGTCGCATGATTATTACAAAAACAAACCTGACATTCCTATTAGTATGTCTACACAAACTAGTCACAATATTGATAGTGACTTCATGAAATTAGCCGAAGATAAACTTCATAATATGGAAAAAATTGCTGACTTGACTGAAAAATGCACGAAGCGATTGTCAAATCTAGCTAAAGTTTTAGAAGAAGTGAGGAAAAATAAATCTTTAGTTTACAGTCAGATTTCAACCTCTGATTCTACAGATTCTCATTCTGATAAAGTGGTGAAAACTCCTGTACCCATCGATTTAGGTGAAGTACCAAATACTTTTGAAATCAAATCTCCAGAACCTATCCCAGAAAAGGAATATACTCCAATAGCTGGGAGAGAAAAGTCGCCCACCGAATACATTTCTTTTTTAACAGACATTCCTAAACCAATACATAAGCTGCCAGAACAGCCTGCAAGCATCCCAGTATCACCAATAAATACAGAGGCATATACATCTATAAAATGTAAACAGAAACCGCCACCGGCATTGTCACGAATTCATTTGAAACATGCTCAGGAAGACATAGTTCCACATGAACTCTCAACAGTCATAGAAGTAGATTCGCCAATGAGCATTAAAAACAAGACGCATTCATCGCGCCGATATGACCCTAACACTTCTAATAGATCTTCTAATGAAGATAAAGAACCAACTAAGAATAATAAGAATACTGAAATATCAAAAGGTAAAGACTCGATTGCCAATCCAGACTTGCTTCAGAGTAATCTGGAGCTACCCAAACAACCAAAAATAACGAATTCAAATGATTCTAAATTTCAAATGATAGATTTAAAACATTTTAACGAAATTATGTTAGAACCTTTTATTAGTATACACGAATACGCAAAAAAATATAATGTCGACGCACCCGATGAAATGTCCAATATTGAAGAAATACAAAGAGATGATGCTATAAATGATGATATGAGTTCGTTACATTCCGACGGCAGCCTTCCAGATGTTATTGCCGAATTGCTTAAACGAAATATTATTACTGAACCTTTCAAATTCGACACCCCGTCAAATGTTAACTCTACCACTATTTCATCGGAGTCCACATTATCAATGTTAGCTTTGTCGAAAGCACGAAAGGGCAAAAAGAGAGGTAACGTTATGTTTCGGAATAAAGAAAACGTTGGCGAGACGTCCGACACGCTAAGCATATCTTCGAATCCTGACTTAGAGAATGCATTTAAAAAGCTCGGAATGGGATGGGCGTCGTCAACTTTGAAAAAGACGAAAGAGAGGTTAGCTTTATCGTCTTCATCAAATACTTCCAGCTCCAGCATATCACAATTAAAAATTAAAAGTTTTCACCATGATATACCAGCTCTTGTTACTGACTCAGTTTCATCTGTGCTTTTGTCAAAAAAGGGGCCTGAGACTAAAACTTTAGTTGAAAATTCGAAAGATGCTAAACATCAAACAAGTTTCCCCGACTCTATGACTGTAAATGATTTTTTAGCCAATGAACTAGCAAATAAAATAACATTTACTACTAATAAGACCGGCATCAACGAAACAGAAGAGTTTGTTTCATTGTTTGAGACAAAAATGCCAGAAGGGCTGAACCAGGAAACACAGGAGAATTGCGATGAAAATTCCAATGACAGTGTGCCTAGTGGCGTTAACAGGGCGCGCACTTCAACTCCTGTGCAGATATTTAAATCGATGATGTATCATTCTAGTTCCGGTTCGAACATATCTAATGGTTTATTTAGTAACGTTGATGACCTATCTTCAGTAAAAATGACTTCTAACTCCATGAAGAATAACTCAACATCTGATAAGGATGAGTTGATAATTCCTAATTTTAGCCTTAAAATGAAAAAAGGTATTGACAGTAGTAAAAGTGACTAATGTTGGTATAAATTGTTGGTTTGTAATAATAATACTTATTTATGTGATAGATTAAATTAAAAAAAATATATATGAACCTTTAATTTGTGATGATGTTTAGGCTTTATGTATATTATGAATAAATCAAAACAAGTTTAAATTTATCTCTTGTATTTTTGTTAAATTTTTAAAATATCTTACTAGAGTATTCATTTTATATTGGACTATAACATATATACAACCTCGTTAGATCTATTTCCAGATTCAGATAATTGTGTTGAGATTTCTATATACAATATGTATATTTACATAAATATCACATACAATCAAAACACTGCTTATTGATATCCAATTAGGGACATGCCAAATATTATACATATAAACTAACATCCACTTTTAACAGGCTTTGTTGTATTCCTAACAGCAGCAAAAACATTGACAAAGCTCCCACATATTAATAATAATTTAGAGCTATGAAATTCTTTACTATTAAATAACTTAAGACAATAAATAATTACATCAAAGTAAATTAATACCTGCTAAAAGATCACAGAACACAATTAGTTCCTAAACTATACTAATATGGAAACATATTTAGAGACAATGATTGTTATAACATCTAATTAAATAAATTATTAGATTCAGGTTTATAGTATTAGAAAATTTAAGATAAGTGAATAAATTACATTTCCTATAATTTATTAAAATTTTGCTATTCCTTTTTGCCATCCTTTAGTAGTCGTTCTTTCACTAAGGTATAAGCAAGTCCTATAGTTAGTGCTGACACTACGGTGCCTTGGGCCGCTACTCTCAATTGCATTAGGAAAACACTGGTGCTCATTTTTCCTCTAGTCTTATATTTGTATGCTCCAAAACCACAGACGCCAATCAGGCCTAGTATTCCTGAAAGCATAGATATAAACACATAATAAGTGATAATTGTAGGAATACAAATTATTGACTTGCTGCTCTAAAATATTGTTATAACCTATAGCAATAGAATTTGAAAAAAAAAAAGTTCTTTTAAGAAATTTACTTTTATTCTTAAATGTAGTCTCACTATAATGAAAATGATTATTTAGTGCAATACCTGTGCTTATTTCAAAAGCTTGTATTGTGCTAGTTATTTCCCTGTTTTCTATTTGGTGCTCAGAAAATCCGCACAGGTATTGCATACAATTTTTATTATTGTTATAAATAAATAAATATTCTACAACATTCTACACAGCACTTTCTAGACCCAAAGTAAGCATAGTTTAACTAGCTTGTGTTATGGGTTCCAGAATGCGGATAAACATACTTATATACATTTTGTATAAAAGCTTGTTTTTTTAAAGTTTTTGTTATTATTTATTTTAATTTCATCTTTTTAGTTTTAGTAATATCATGTAGCTCTAGTGACCCTGCATACCATGTACCAACAAATAGTTTGCTAAGGCAAAACAAACAAGGCCAAACTTGATAAGTTATCTTGTTTAGTTTAGGAATTCCTATGGCACCCTTCCTACTCCATATTTAGACCCTGAATACCATAACATAACATAGAGTGTTTGCCAAGACAAAACAAATGAGCTCAAACTCGAACTGAACTTGAACTGGTCTATCTTGTTTGGTTTAGAAGTTCCTGTGCCTTCCTACTCCACCATCAGACCAGCTCCATGGTACCATATTATTGCATTGTCATCCAACTATATGTGTATGCAGAATTTCAGCGCAATCAAATTGGTAAAAAAATATTTGCAATTTTTTATAGACAACATACATCTGAACAGTACAAGTTAATAAAAAGCTTGTAAAAATATAAATGCTATTTCTCAACCAGTTGGGCACAACAATAACAGGTCTGTTTTTTAGTATCCCAAGTGCAGGTCTCTTTGTATAAAGATGTAAAGTACATATAGTGAATTGATGTAACCTTGAGATAGTACTCTCCAGTGAAATTATCACTTACTTTCAAACTTCAAAACTTAAATTTAAGTCAGAACCTATAAGGAAGTTACCATCTGCAACATGTAACAATTTTTATTTTAGATTGATTTTCATAACTGCTCAATTTATAACCCAGTAATTTCTGGTAAAATAGAATCATACATGACATAATATATCACATGGTTGCATGTTTCTTACCCACTATCATAAATGGAGAGTCCTTGGACTTCCTGGCTAATTTATCTGCCTGAGATTCTTCATTATAGTTGAATATTGGCTTGTTCGACATTTTTATTGTATTTGTGCCTGCAAAAAGTGAAGGAATATGTAAGTAGAAAAACTTCAGCATCTCGTAAATTATACATGTATCTAACCATCAGTTAAAGACATATATATTGACTTCTGTCACACCATTTACCACTTCACGATAAAACGTGAAATTAGGAGTGAATTTCTCAATAATTGAAATTATAAGAATCGGCTAGTGTAGTAAACACCTTATTATATTACATATTATAACCTATACATTAATATTTAATTGTTCCACAAAAAAAATTATGTAACAAACATTTTTAATTATTGCATCACATTAGGAATGAATACTCACATGGAAGGCGACACTGCGACAGCCAATAATTTAATGATCTAATTTATGACAGCTACTGACAGCTTTCTTGCATTGGTATCAATGGTATGGCAATTTCTGGGAACTTTTCGCACTGTTCTTTTTCTATACAATTGTTATGACGTTAATCGTTGAATGTGGAATCATGTCAATGTCAATGTCACAGGAGAGACGTATTTGGATTTTTTCCATCCATTACGCATGTGTGACGTGTGTAGACGTCAAACGGTGGGGCGCGGCGCAGCGGTGCTCAGAAATCTAACGTCAAAATCAATCGTCTAAATCACGATATTTCGTACTTATCATAAGTAACATAAACACAACACACACGAGTTTTTGAACGTAGTTTGTCAGTTATGATGGTTATGTCCCTTTATTTGTTGTCAGTTTGGTATAAAATAAAATAACGGCGAGAGATTATTTTTAATATAGTATGTAAGTACATAGGTACCTTTTTTTTCTTTTTTTTCTCGTGCGGAAATCCCTTCGGATACCCCCCCCCCCCCCGCCGGCCAGCGGGGGCGGTTATGTCAGGCTTGAACCGACTAAAACCTTACGCTGTCTCGGGTCTGAAGACGGGGGGAAGCCGGGGTTACCCATAGAGCATATCCCTCGCACCCCGACTGACCCCGGGCCATCTCCGGTTTTGAGATGGCCCCCTTAATTGCTCTCCACTGTGCCATCTGCTAATCAGAGGGACACGTGGAAAGCTTCCGAACAGCCCTCAACAGGGCCGTCCTCGCCTCGATCGGAGTTGGCCGTAGGCGGCAGCCTCTCTCCCGTCCTAGGAGAGAGGCGCTGCCGTCTCCGTTGCCCAGGGTGTACCGCGTGGAGGTCCCCAAATAAGCACCCCAGTAGACCCATGTCTCCATGAGGTCCTGGCGGAGCAAGGACCGCAGAGCCCTGATTTCTTAGGGCTCCGACCTATGGCCCCGCTCCAGCCCCTCCTTGCGCCACTGGTACAGCAGCGCAAGGGCTCTCGCTTCCAGGTCCCATGGAGGGGTCCCGGCTAGGAGACATGCCGCCTCGACGGAGATCGTGCGATACCCCCTGATGACTCTGACGGCCATCGCTTTTAACGGGCTGTTTAATACAGCCACGTTGCGGGCCGCCAGAGTGTCCGCCCATACTGGGGCCCCGTACAGGGCCATGCTTCGCACGATCCCCAGGTACAGTCTCGTAGTGGGGTGGTATCTATGGATAGGTCTTCAAAAATGATATTGAGGTTTCTAATATCATTTTTTTCTAAACTGAATAGTTTGCAAGAGAGACACTTCAAAAGTGGTAAAATGTGTGTTGTGCGATCATTTCATATTTCTATAACGATGGACCTGTGGCACAACCAATTTTATTGTGCGATGAAAAATTATGATAAGAAACTTGTTTTATTTTATCCCTGTAACACAACTATTACAACAATAAATGAAAAACTCATTTATAACGTTTTAATTAAAAATGAAAGTAAGTTAGGTATCTGTTAAAACTATCTTTATCTTAATTTGTCTATGGCATGCCCTATGGTATATTCTCCACATAAGAACTGCATAATTCATCTCTTACTATTATCTCTTTTCTCTTCTGGACACTATGTTGCTGCTAAATTTTAATGTGAGTTAACGTGTCCATGTTTTTTAATACATTCAACAGCCTCAAAATTGTCACATTGTTTTTATTCAAATTCTTGTTGAGTTGCGAGTGCCATGATTCAGCCTTAGATTATTAATATGTCATATTAATATATGACATATTAATAATCTAAGTATCGCGGGTCGACTAAACGGTCTTGATCCTTAGTATGGTTTTGAAAGGAACTTTGATTATATTATATTACTCTAAATTAAGGTTTTTTACGCATTTTAATTTAAAACTAGCAATTATATATAATACCTTTTTTTTTCGTGCGGAAATCCCTTCGGATACCCCCCCGCCGGCCAGCGGGGGTGGTTATGTCGGCCTTGAACCGACTAAAACCGCACGCCGTCTCGGGTCTTCAGACGTCGGGGTGTAATGTTGCCCATAGAGCATATCCCTCGCACCCCTACTGACCCTGGGCCATCTCCGGTTTCGAGATGACCCCTTCGGGTTTGGCAACCATGGTGTCCCCGTCTTGCCCCGGTTTGGGGGAGGGGCGCTAGTCGCCCCACCGTCCCGGCCTGCTGCTGCTGGGGTGACAGGCGGCCTCACCTGCCACCCCCAGGCCTGCGCTCATGGAGGACGGAGGTCGTTAAGCGACCTCCGGCGCCTGAGTCGCCTGCGACGCGCGGCGAGCATGTTGCGGGCTCGGCGGGCCGGGAGAGTTCTGGACCTCTCCCGGGCGCGCTCCGCCATCTCCTTCGCGAGCATTACATGCTCGCAGAAGGAGGCGGCGGCGGCCCACGCGCTCGCGCTCCGCACCATTGCCGCAATCATGCTGCCGAGCGAGAGGACTCCCACCCCGATGGCTGCCACGAGGTCACGCCTCGGCGCCTCCCACGCCGGGCAGTCCGCCAGTGTGTGCAGCCCTGAGTCCTCGCTAGCGTCGCAGTGATGACACTCAGGCGTTGGCTCCTTCCTGATCCGATGCAGGTGGTCCCCGAAGCACCCCTTCCCTGAGACCACCTGCGTCAGTCGGTACGAGAGGCTTCCGTGATGCCTCTCTAGCCACCGCTATTGCGGCGTGCCCTGCGCTTGGTCGCCCAAGTCGTTCCTTCCACTCCACTACGATGGCCTGGCGGAGCTGGGACTGCACGGCCTCGATTTCTTGAGGCTCGGGGTGCCGTCCCTGCTCCCGCGCCTCCTTTCGCCACTGGTACAGTTGCGAAAGGGCTCTCGCCTCCAGGTCCCATATTGACCGGAAGCCATATTGGCCATCAGCCCGGCCCGGCCCCACTCTTGAGAGGTGCTCGACGAGGCGCTTCGCAATTACTCTTTCAAAGAGCTTGCACACCTCGTCGAGCAACACTATGGGCCGGTAGGCGGACGGCGATTCCGCCGGGCGCCCCTCCTTTCGGATGAGGACCAGTTTCCCCGTCTTCCACAATTTCGGAAACCGGCCCCGCTCCAAACATGCGCTGAGAAGCCCTCTCAGTCGGGGCTCGAGAGCGTGTCGACTAGAGCTAGGACCCACGCTCGGCCTGGAATGCCGTCGGGTCCCGGGGCGGTGCGTTTGGCTCTCAGCCTTCTCACCGCCAGCTCTGGTTCTACCCAAGTGACCTCGGGCATCGTCGTCGTCGGGCACCATTGACGACCGAGGCGGAGTCATCTGCGGTGGAACATGTTCCACCACCCGCGCTGGGAACAGGGAGCTAACAACTCCTCCGAGCAGCTCCGGCTGGAGACACTGGGTCAACGGCCAGGCCTTGGGGCGCAGTTTTCCCCTTACCATTAGGTAGGGCCGCCCCCAAGGGTCCCGCTCCTGCCCGGGAAACTACTAATGAAATAAATAATTTAGCTATGTTATAATTTAGTATGTATTTATTTAATAAAATATATATACATACATACATACATAGGCTCACGCCTGTTTCCCGTAGGGGTAGGCAGAGACTACGGACCGCCATTTGCTACGATCCTGACATATCTAAAATATATACACTTATATGAAAATAACTGTTTATTTATAAACAAATAAAGAAAAGAAAAAAAAAACGTTTATATTGTGTTATTAATAATAATACGTTATAATATTTTGCGGGTTCTTTATAAGTAGTTTTAATTTCTGAAAGCGTAAATGTTAAATTAAAAATATTAAGGTCCTTGAAGAAAATATTTAACTCTTTTCCATACAACAATATAGCATAACTATGTAGCATCACACCCACTCTCAATAACGAAAACAATACGTTACAAGTACTTTCTAAGGTGCCAAAATTAGTAAGTGATTCAGTGTTGTTATATAGCGTGTAAACTGTATTTATTTATTTTTTAAATTAAGTAATACACGGGCAATAAATGATTTATATTCTTCTTTTCTTCTTTGTCGCAACTGAGTCCGACTTAGCTCTGAGCTTAAGCCGACTAATTCTGCCAATGTCAAGTTTTAGATAAATTACATAGTATATCTATTAGAAAATTCAAGTAAAAAACAATAGTAGTCACAATAATAATTGCCATAGATCCTACATTATCACTAGATGTGGAAACTTCAATAATATTCCCTTCAGGATATTTTGAACGAGGCGACACATCTCCTCGTTTTTCTTTTCTAAAACAAAATAAAATTAATCAATGCATTTCATTTCATTATTTATAAAATGAGTAAAGTATATCAAATTTAAATAATACCTTGCTGCTCTTGCTTTCATCAAAGATTCAATGTGTCGTATCTTGCGTTTACCGAGACATTGGTATTTATATTTGTTTTTTCCCATTTCGACTTATAGGTAATAACGTTCAGCTAAAATCAAAGTAACTTTTATTAGAAATCTGGTAAACAATTGTTAAGAAACACAGAAAATGTATGATCCGATACTCACAACGATCAAGATCGGCGGATGTAGTTTCACACCTGCTTAGCACGCACACAACCACAGTGCCGACGTGGCTCTTATACACACAGCGGTAGTACCTTTACGCAAAAGCACGCGAAATCAACCAACACAGGTCCGTCCGTGGCAAGCGCTTGCGCGGTACCACAAAGTACTTTTTAATACGCGGTACTGAGTTCGCAGCGTCGGTGTAACCAAATATATACAAGTTTAG
The DNA here is from genome assembly GCA_946251805.1 of Cybosia mesomella. NCBI lineage: Eukaryota > Metazoa > Arthropoda > Insecta > Lepidoptera > Erebidae > Cybosia > Cybosia mesomella. The sequence goes on from OX276390.1 coordinate 28,208,569, forward strand.
TTTATACACGTTTAGTTTGACGTTATTGAAGAAGATAAAATGAAAGATATTTTTCATGTATTGGCTAGGTATAGACATTATGGCAATGCATCATATTTTGACGACGAAAACCTTGCAACTAGCCATTTTTTCGTAAAAGCGCTCTTAATATGTCTAGATAGACAGTCAAAGCGTTGAAAGCGGCCAAAAAAAAAAATAGGGCCCAACTATTGGGCCCAAAACGATTTTCCTGCTTTCAGTGTCAGACGCACTGTCAGTGGGCACGGACAATAATTAGTGATTTTGAAAATGACGGTTTGTGTGGTATAAGCGTGCAGAAATTATAAAGGACATACTAAATCAATAAACCAACCAATTTTGCAAACCAATTTTAGGAAAATAAGCCATTAGCTTTTTTCTAAAATAATTTAATATTGTCGTCGCCATTTTATACCTAACGGGTGTGTTGCTAGTTACTCAAATCAAAACTCCCATAAAAAACGTGGCCTAGCCGGTATATTATGCAATATAATATGAGTATCGTATGAGGGGTATTTCGGCATGCTGAGTACGAATTTGATGTCATTTTTGCAAGACAAAATATGACCACCAAGTCGTAGTTATGAAAGTTCAGAATGAACTTGGTATCATGTATTTTCGGTTATATTATTTCAGAACACCAAGCGATCCAATACTAAGAAACCGATGGATACAGATAATTCGAAAAAGTCGTAAAGAGGAATTCTGGCAACCGACGAAAAACTCAGTTGTTGCTCTGACCATTTCAATAGAAAAGAGTAATATTTGGTCAATGAGCAGGGACGCCTAAGATTAAAGAAGGGGACGGTGCCTCGTAAGGCAAGTTTATAAAATTATAATAAAAAAATATTCCACAAAAACGGGTACAATTATTGTAATTTTATTTCCTTGGACGCTTTTACAGTCTCCTAATACATACAGAGTTTAAATGTAAAATTTCAGCGGGATTTTACGATAAATATGCATACTTTTATGTTGCCCGACGTTTCGCGTAATATCCTTATCATGCAATATAATTTTCTAAAAGTTAATATTACAAATAAAGTTGGTAATGATTTGGCTTAACCTAAATAATTTAAAAGACACCAATTGTACCTACTAATTTATCAAGCCAGCAAGCTCATGCAGCAAGATAAAAATATATCAATAATTTTCTTTATTTTTGACATCATTAGTTTTATTTACTTTCACCATATTGATCACAGGATTCACAGGTCCCGCTCCGTGCAAATATTTGTAGGTATGTATGAATATTTGAATAGTATATTTGCATTGGTCTGGGCATTCATCTCAATCGGTTAATATAACTGCTTCAAAATTCAGTTGCAAAATTTGACCCGAATATACATACATACAGCCAAGTTGAATAAAATTTGTAAGATAAGTTATGCGTCATATCACAAAAATAATCAAAAAAATAGTAGTCAAAAATACTTCAAGTACTAGCTTTCACTAGACCAGTCTATAATTAATATTACGATAATTCGACCAACGAAACATGTTGTTAATGTTGTATCAATATTATTCATTAAAACATAAAATTTTCCCTATTTTTAAGGCAGTTTTTAGCAACTGGTATCTATTTATACACGCACACTAAAAATGCAAACTGACATGACGCGAGTGTAAGACGAAGCTGTCACGCACACTATTATGGAAAATTCGTCCCATTTCTTTTTGTTCTTTTGCAGCGCGAACCTCTATCTAGACATATTAATAATCTAAGGATTCAGCAACATTATTCGTGCGGTGTCGTTGCCCAAATACACTTACAATGTGGTTAAAGTTTGGCTTTTTCAAAAATAACTCTATATATTTTATGAAAGAACGCATTTTAAGTTTAGCGATCTTGTGTTCCTCTTTTATATATTCCCAACCCTGTAACATCACATTTTCCGGCAACAAAGGTAAAACTACACACATCCCCACGATACGTTTTTCTTCCTTAGATTCATGTTTTAAAAATTTGGCCGTTTTCCATAAATTTTTCATCCAATGGTAAAAACACCCAACAATAGTAGTTTGGGGAAATTGTTCATTTACTGCATTTTTTATGAACGCTATTTCGAAGTCACAATGCAGTTTGTGAATATTCCATCCTAATTGTGATTTTATTATGTCCAAAAGAGCAACGTAACTACTTTGTTTCTTGTCAGACATGAGGGCGAATAGCAATGGCTTAACATGAACAGTGTCTGATGAACTACTAAAGTCGGCGTGAATGTCAAATAACTGCTTAAATGGTTTTACGCAGTTCTTAAATGTTGAATCCGCAAAAATTTCTTGTACGTCACAGAAAAATTGTCTTGATTGTTGAGAGCAAAACAAAATTATTCGAGTTCCATTATGAAAATAATCTCCCAAAACAAAATCGGAGAATTTCGTAGGAATCTGGACATCTTCCACATTAGTAAAAGACGTTTTAGTTGCACCGATTGATTTGTTTCTGGCATCATATAGACTATGCTTCAGTCTAACATAGGATGGTAATGTTGCTATTAAATTAAGACCTTTCTCATTCGTTTGTAACACACTATCTTGGAAAAGTTGTGGAATTGGCCTATCAGAGGTTTTCACTGTATCCATCAAAGTGGCCTTTTCTCTTAAAAATATGTTTTTCGAAAAGTCCATGGTACATTTTGTGGTATTTCTTTTTTAAAACGACGTCATCCTGAAACGATATACATATTTCATATTACTGTTTGAAGGTAATGTGGATATATACAACATAAGTAGGTGTACATACTTACTTTTATAGTTATTGTGCCTGGACATTTTGTTTTCCTATACTGTGAGCATCTCATGACAGAAGAACCATTTTTATACTTTCGTATCTTATGATATTGGTACTTGTCATGTAAAATCATTTTCCCCCATTTACTGTCCATGTAAAAAAGTTCACCAATTGAAGACATTTTCAAAAGTATTAAAGGAAAATCAATAATGAACTAAATAAATATACATTCCTTTACTATCCAAAGTCCTTGAAAACGTTGTTCATAATCAACTAGCATCTTACCTTTCCTCTAACAGCCTGCTGAGTCCATACCAATCTGGTTTCCGCCGTGGTCATAGCACTGTAACTGCTCTGGTCAAAATTACTGACGATATGCGACTGGCTATGGAGAATAAACGGCTAACAATTTGGGTGCTGTTGGATTTCAGCAGTGCTTTTAACTCTGTTGATTTTGATGTCCTTTTAGGAGTCCTAGCTTCTCTAAAGGTCTCATCCTCTGTAACTGCGTGGTTTAAATCATATCTTCAGGGGCGCTCGCAGTCTGTGCGCTATGAAGAGGCTTCCTCTGAATGGTGCAGTTTGACTGCGGGAGTCCCACAAGGTGGCGTACTATCTCCTCTTCTCTTTTCCGTTTTTATAAATGCTATCACAAAAGTCATTACTTCACACTATCACCTCTATGCAGACGACCTGCAGCTGTATCGACACTTCAAGGCCGAGGAGGTGACTGAGGCTGTGGCGGCTATCAACAATAATCTTGTTAACATTAGTCAATGGGCTAGATCTTTCGGGCTTCTGGTTAATCCAACGAAATCGCAAGCAATCATTGTTGGTAGCCGATACATGTTGAATCTTTTGGTTCACGAGTCTCTTCCGAAAGTTTTATACGATGCGACTCCTATTGCTTTTTCGAAACACGTGAAAAATTTAGGTGTCTATATAGACTCTAATCTGGTCTGGGACGTCCATATTGCAGATGTTAGCAAAAGGGTGTACTGCTCGTTTCAGTCCCTCAAACGTCTCCAGAAATTTCTACCATTTCAAACTAAAGTTACTCTTGCGCAATCTCTTCTGCTTCCACTTTTAGACTACGCTGATGTCTGTTATCTTGATGCAAAGGAGGAACTTCTTAGTAAACTCGAAAGACTGCAAAACTTGGGTATTCGCTTCATTTTTTGTCTCCGGAAGTATGACCATGTTTCGGAATTTCGGGCAAAGTTGAAGTGGTTACCTATTCGTCAGCGTAGAGACTCTCATATTCTCTCTCTTCTATACTCTATTCTTTTCAATCCTGATTCGCCTTCTTACTTAAGAGAACGCTTTCAGTATCTTGTCCCCAGGGGTAAACCCTGTCGCACCTCCTCTGCGCTTCTTCTTCGAACTCCTCTTCACTGCTCCAGCTGTTACGATGGCTCATTTACTGTTCGCGCGGTAAGGTTGTGGAATGCGCTGCCTCACTCTGTACGCGATAGCACTTCTTTGAACGTATTCAAGATCAAAATAAAAGAACTGGTCCTTGCTCAAACTAGATAACTGTGTATTATTTATTTATGTAATTTCCATAATTTATTGTATATTTAGGAATTTATGTAGTGTATTTATGTATACATATATTTATATATATAAATTTGTCTGTATGTATGTAATTTAATATGTATGGTATGTGTGTTCTTAGTACTTTTATATTCTATTATTAAGTATGTTGTCTGCAATTGTACACTTGCACTTACTACCCTTTTGTTGCTGTTTCTCCTTTATCCCCCAAAGGTTTGCTGGGAGAAAACTCAATACTGAGTTAAGCTCGCCTTTGTACATCTAATTATAATTATGCCTGTTACTGTACTATTTTATGTGTGTACAATAAAGAATTAAGAATAAGAAATGTCCTCATAAAAACAAAACAGCATTCAAAGTACAATCACAGAATAACACATTTTCAAGTGGCCTGCAATGTATGCAAAGAGGTTTTTGGTTAAATACGGCATGATAATGGAGTAAGTTGATAGATAGGAACAATGATCATCATCATTATCATCCTAGCATTTCATCCCGGTTGCATCCTCAGCTTGTCGCTTCAGAGCCCAGGGTATGCCTATATAAACTTAGATGTGGCTTATTTTCGGCTATGATCGGGAGCGACTGCCGTCTGACCTCCCAGCCTGAATTGTGGTTAGTAGCCAACCTCAGACAGAGTTTTTCAGTATAAATCTTAAGGCTTTCACGGCCGGCGTTGCATGTAGAATATACTGCTTCCGGGCTGTTTGGCCGTGGTCCATCGGAAACTTGTGTTCCAGACGTTTCGTCGATCACTGCGGTCGACATCTTCAGTGGTACACGTCGGGACGCCGTCGAGTGCGGAGAACCTTCCTCGGCGGCGAACTCGGTGCGACTGATGTAAAGGCCCGAGTCACTGGCGTATTTATAGGTGCAATGGGAGGGGCTAAACAACGTGATCGCTCCTGATTGGTTGAGAGCGAAACGTCTGGAACACAAGTTTCCGATGGACCACGGCCAAACAGCCCGGAAGCAGTATATTCTACAGAGTTTTCCAGGTTTTTTAAATAAGTAGGTACCGTACATCTTGGCCCCAAGTCGCGAGAGAAATGCGCGTATTGGTTTGATATGGTCTATGATTGGTGGATTTGAGCTCCTCCGCCACCGTGTGGTACCCCGTGCTATCCTCAAAAGACAGCCAAAAAACGCGTATTGCGCATATACATACATATAAGTAGGTACATTTTGTGACGTCACTGAGGTCAAGATAATATAATATTCCAGTATCTACCTGTAAACCAATACCTACATAGGTACGTACTTAAGTTTTCGTTTAGTAGGTAGGTGTAAGCACACTTTATATCATTTTTGTAGGTGAGTTTAGCGGGAAAAATTCCGGGGTCATTTGGGTATAATTCCGAATAATATGGGATAATTCGGAATTATTCGGAATTTTTATATCTATAGTTACAACCAACAAATGAAAAAATACAAGAAATAACAATAGCGTAACGTGATGTTCCGTAGTCTATACTATAAATTTCCAATCTTGTATCAAAAAGCTTCCAAACATTTCTCCTCTATAAATTGTATACAAAAGGACGGAAGCGCTCAGTTGAAATACCACTAAACGGTCACCCATATAATGGAAGGCCGCCCCAAGGTTGCTTAACCTACTGATCGTTTACCGAACAGTGGCCGCATCTGGCTACGAGCGCTTCTAGACAGGAACTATAATATTATATAAATAAATCATTGGATAGGAAGGTGTCATTGTGTTACAGGTACTATAAAGTGTATAAAAATATATGTAACCATTAGCCAACTACTCAGACGTGTCACGGGGACAAATTCATCAAAGCGTGTCCCGATAGCACAACTAGTTGTACTATCAAGTTAGTCTATGGGTCCGGGGGGATGTAAACTTTTACCGAAAATTGGTTTGAACGAGATCTAGTAAGTATTTCTTTTTTAATACGTCATAAATCGTAAACCGCAATTTACCTTTCATTCAATCAACTGAAATATAAACTTTTTACTTGCTGCTACGGAACCCTTCATGTGTGAGTCCGACTCGCACTTGGCGCTTTTTTTGGATCTGAGTCACAATGAGTGACAATGTTTATATTTGTTATTTTTTTACTCTGGTAATATTGTTACAACGATCGAATCCTTGTAACGGCTGTCTTAAGTTGGCGGTAGGAAATCGATTTTTTAATATTTTTTTGACTAAATAAATTGTTCGTCGATTTCCCCTCTATCTATCCTAAAATATAGAGGTTATAGAGCCTATAGTGTTAATGTACCAAATACAGGCATCAAATACTTGGTGACAGTCTAGACACTACCAACATACCCAAATACATAGGCACAATCATCGTGTTTAAATAGTTAAAATGATCTTATTTGTGTATCAATAAATTGGAGAATTAACAACAAACTATCAACTAGCTGGCGAGTGTACCTCAGGGTTCAGAAGGGGGGTTACACCGGGGTTGACGGGTGGCGTCGGCGGCAGCGACACGTATAATATTCATCCTTACTTTATTATCCCAATGCATCTTTATAACGCAGTGCTTATAGCCTATTTTCACTTATAACGGTATAACTCGCTATATATTTATATACATATTTTTAATACATTATTATATACATACATAATTATATACATACTTTTACTACATCGTCTCAAACTTTTTCGTCTGTGTGTTGCATGTCGCGTGACGGTCGGCCGCGGAGTAGGGATAAAGTGAAAGGCGCTCGTCATAGCAGCCAAGGCCAATATGGCGGCGCCTATAGTTCGCAGCAGCTGACCGTGTAGTGTATAGACTATTACCATGCATACCCAACCAGTACATTCTAAAATTAGTATTTACTTTCACCAATAGATGACACTAATATAATAGGCTCATATTTAAAAAAAATAATAAAAGAAATACCATTTTGGTCATAATATTAAGCTGTGTAAAGGTTTCTAAAATATAATACTAGGTTAATCAATATCCCTGTAGTTATTTAAACTTATCAAAAACGTAGTTATGAGAAAATGGCTTTCGATCCTTATTAATAACTTAAATATATGACCATAGATTTCAACATCTATACATATAATAATATCGTAACGAGGTGAAAACTGTACTGTACTGTTTGTGTTCTAGGAACGATACCGATGCCAAAAATGTGATTTATGGAATTTTTATCTGTTTTTCTGTTTGTCTCTTATTATCGATGTCCGAGCATCACTTGAAAACCGCGGAACAGATTCAGCTGAAATTTAGCATGAACATTCTTCTAGGGTATGTATGAAGTATATAGCGCAGTTTATGAAAACTGCGCTATATTTCATCACGCTATTATAAGTGTGATAGGAGCAGCAGGGTAAAATCGACCAGATCTATTATTGAACATTCCTTTATACTCGTAATAACAAAGCAGAATTATTTTCATCACGAAATTGCAGTTTGATAGAACTCGGACATGGTCAACGTTCGGACTATAAATCATTACGCTATAGCTAAAAGGTGATGAGCAGTAAAATATGAAATCTCGAATCTACAGAGTAACCTACGTGTAACAGATAGTTGATTAGAAACTCAACCGTTGATAATAAATATCATCACACTATTATATTAGGCAACCAGGTAGAATTTATTTCGATGGTACACGTAAACATCTATTCCAACATGATAAATGATTGAAAATATAACAATGAAATAGGTAACCTAATACATGTTGGGTTCGAAACATGCTGAAATACCTTGCTCTATTCAGAATTTAATGCGGACGAAGTCGCGGGCAACACCTAGTATACTAAATTGATGGAAAAACCAAATTAAGAATAATTAAACATAAGTAAGTTGTGGTACCTACGTACTTATTACCATTTACGTAGGTACAGTCAGCGTCAAAATTTGATGATCATATTCAGGTGTTAAAAGTAGTTGATGCAAATTTTTTTTTGAAGAACGCTGGTACACTTGTTCATTTATTCGTAACCAAAAGTAGACATTTGAATTATCATGCTTCTTTTTTCAAAAATTACGAACTTCCCATATTAACTTTCGTAATTGACATGTCTTTTGTTTGGAATACATTTGAAAGGGTGTATAATATTCCCGGGGTGCCCGGCAATGGACACTTGAGGAGGACACCATGCGGTTTTAGTTGGTTCCTGCCCGACATAACTATCCCCGCTGGCCGGCGGCGGGTTTCCGAAGGGATTTTCACACGTAGAAACAAAAAAAAAGGGTGTATATATTGGAGCCGATTCTCCTGTTATAGTAAGAGCGTTTACGGGGAGAGTGGCTAAGATTACCTATATTCTGGGTAGAATTTATAGATTGGCAATGAAGAAATTGTGGGAAAAATGGGGTGTATGCTAGAAAACCTTCTGCCAAGGTCGAATTGACCTAAGAGAAGGAAAACTCGAAACAAAACCCTCTACCAACCCGTCTGGCCAGCGTGGTAGTAGTAGGCTATAACCCTCCCATGAATAGAAGCCACAATAAAAGGCCCCCAGTTCCCGGTGGTCCCGCTATTCCCGACAACGGTAGCGGTCGCGGTATCAGCGGGGCTTACGCGGGCTTGGGCGGGTTATGGGAGACTACCAACAAAAACTACAGCTGGTAGCGTAAAATTGCAGTACCCTTCGGCTGGACCATCATCTCGCCGAACTGGAGATAGAACTGGGTCGCATAAACTGGCACATATTGGGGTTGTCCGAGATCCGAAGATAGGGGGAGGACACGATAACCCTTGAGTCAGGCGACTTATTCTACTTCAGAGAAGGTGATTAGCTCTCCCAGGGAGGTGTCGATTTTCTGGTCAAAAAGGACCTCATTAGCAGCGTTGTGGAAGTCGGTAGTGTGTCGAACCGGGTAGCGTACCTTGTCCTAAAAATCACTAACAGGCGTTCCCTGAAGGTGATACAGGTATATACGCCGAACTTGACCCACCCAGATGAAACCGCCGAGGCCGTGTATGAGGACATTGTCAAGGCAATGAATTATACCGCCAAGGCCACCTACAGCGTTGTTATGGGGGACTTCAATGCCAAAGTGGGAGTACAAGAACGCGGCGAAATGTGAATCTCACCCTATAGAGTGGGGCGCAGAAATTACAGGGGGCAAATGCCAGTCAACTTTCTCGAATGCCAGGGGCTCTTCTTAATGAATACTTTCTTTAAGAAGAAGCTCCATAGGAAGTGGACTTGGCAAAGCCGGGATTCCGTGGTAAGGAAAGAGATAGATTTTTCCATTACGGACAGTAAGCACATGTAAGCACATATTTAGAGATGGCTCCGTGATTAACAGGTTCAACACCGGAAGTGATCACCTAGACTTGTCAGAGGCTCTTTAAATATCAACCTTAAGGCTGAAAGATTCCAAATGATACGGTCTACTCTCCGACCTACGCCGCTCCAAGTAGCTCTAGGGCCCGGAAAGTTTCAACTGGAACTTCGAAATCATTTTGCAATGCTGGACAAGCAGTATTGGTGAGGAAACCGACACAGTGGTCAAAACTCTGCAGGAAGTGTCCCGACAGTTGTTTCCCAGAAAACACAAACAGCTAGAGTCCAAACTCTCACCCGAGACTCTCGAAATAATGAGGAAGAGGCGTGATGAGCCCTCAACTCAGTCGTTTTCGTCAGATGGGAGAGCCTTAAACCAAAAAATATAAGACGCTTCAACTCTCGTATCGTTCATGATACGATTGAGCGAAATAGGGGGTCGAAAGTGTTCGCTCAGCAGTTGGGAAGGCCCCATCTGACGAAACTTAAAACTGACGATGGCAGAACCATCTCATCAAGGTTCGAGATTCTCGAAGAGGTCGAGAAGTTCTATGGACAGCTGTATGCATCACGGATGACTAAACCGACGGGACACAGCTATGAAGACCACAGAGCCTCACTCACGCGTCATTACACCGAGGAAATACCGCATGTCGAGCAGTGCGAGATAGAGGCGGCTCTCAAGCAAACAAAGAACAACAGGTGCCCTGGCGATGACGGAATTACTACTGAGCTCCTAAAAGCAGGCGGTGTCAAAGTGCTCAAAGAGCTAGCGAGCCTTTTTAATTCCGTCATCCAGCAAGGCTTAACACCTAGGGCATGCAGCGGGAGTGCGGTGGTACTGTTCTTCAAAATAGGTGATAAGGACTTGCTAAAGAGTTACAGACCCATCTCACTTCTGAGTCATGTCTACAAGCGGTTCTCGAGAGTCGTCACGAATCGTCTTACCAGCAGGCTCGACGAGTTTTAGCCACCGGAGCAAGCCGGGTTTCGAAAAGGCTACAGTACCGTGGACTACATTCATACTATTCGGTAGATTATACAAAAGACTCACGAGTACAATCAGCCGCTGTGTATGGCTTTTGTGGACTACGAAAAAGCCTTCGACTCCATCGAGATCTGGGCAGTTCTGGATGCTCTGCAACGGTGTCGTGTTGATTGGCGATACATCGAAGTGCTGAGATGCCTATATGAGACCGCCACTATGTCCGTCCAGCTCCATGACCAGAAGACGAACCCCATAAGCCTACAGCGTGGAGTGAGACAGGGGGATGTTATAACCCCCAAACTATTCACCAACGCGCTGGAGGACGTCTTCAAGACTCTAGTTTGGACTGGGCGGGGTATAACATAAACGGCGAGTACATTCGGTTCGCCGACGACATAGTTGCGGAGTCGCTGAAGCAGCTTGACGAGATGCTGCACAGCCTAAATGGAGCCTCTCGACGCGTCGGTCTTGGTGTGAACTTTGACAAAACCAAGGTTATGTTCAACGAACATGTCACACCGAGACCGATTGCCGTCGAAGGGTCGACACTTGAAGTTGTTCAACAGTATGTCTACCTTGGGCAGGTTATCCAGCTCGGTAGAAACAACTTCGAGAAAGAAGTCACCAAAAGGATCCAATTAGGTTGGGCAGCATTTGGCAAACTACGTCGGGATTCTCCTCCCCTTTACCGCAATGCCTAAAAACAAAGGTGTTCGACCAATGCGTCCTACCAGTCATGACTTATGGTGCCAAAACATGGACATTGACAGTAAGGCTAAGTCGACGACTTAAAAGTTGCGCAGCGGGCTATGGCGCGAGCTATGCTTGGGGTTTTTTTGAAGGATAAAATTCGAAATGAGGCCATCCGACAAAGAACTAAAGTTACCGACATAGCTCGCAGAATAAGCAAGCTGAAGTGGCAATGGGCCGGCCACATCTGCTGAAGGACCGATCGCCGATGGAGCAAACATTTCCTAGAGTAGAGACCACGAACCGGTAAACGGAAGGTAGGAAGTCCCCCAGCAAGATGGACGGACGACGGTTAATTGATTGAATGAAAAAAACTATCGCTATTCCTTTCTCGTATACGCTGATAGCCAGTCAATAGTTCATGATCTGTTTACGTTTATTGTCAGTCCGATGTACGACAGAGAAAACGCTCTACAAAACCGAAGTAAGTCGATCTTAGCCGAACTCTACCTCTTCTTCCCGATATCCCAACCTAAGCATCGGGGCCTGTACACAACTGTTTAAGCTAGACTACCTTTTTAAAATCTAAATTTAATCCGATGGCAAATAGAACAAAATTACGTAATTCAAATAAAGTTATTTTAGTTTAGTGAGATGAGCAATAGAATTGCGGCCATTGTGTGAATTCAATAGGAAATGAAAGATTATTTTGTTTTATAGCTCTAGGTTGTTTTTTTTCCATAGTTTCGCACCATTTTGAACGTCAAGGTGACTTTGTACTCATCATCAGTTTTTGAAACTTTATCGCAATACTTACTTTGGACGCTTTGTAGCATCACCTACTTTTGACGCTTTGTAACATCACCTACTTTTGACGTTCTGTAGCATCACCTACTTTTGATACCTGGATACGATCATCAATCTTTTACGCCGACTGTACCCTACGATACGAAACCCTACAATGGTAATAAGTACATGGTGGTGCTTACGTATAATGCGAATTATTTGTGTTGAGATTGAGAGTATAATAACAGAATAAAGAAATACATAACTTAAACACATCACATTATAATAATTTTTTGTTTTTCATTTTGTTTGATTTCATAATCAATTTAATTCTGATTTAGATTTTTAATTGATTTAGATTTAATTTTAAATTATTTCGACTCACCATATTATGGGAGCACCTTAGAAGTTGGTTAAATTCACAGATAATATAATAAACATATACGTAAAATATATAGGTTGATAACACCTAATATGGACACCATTTGCAATAAAATAAACACAATATTAATTAACCTTTTTTAAACTGGAATACATATATCAATAATTGAAGTAAAAATAGTATTATAATCCTCAGAGCACAAAGTTATTAATTTCATATTCTGTTTATTATTTTACGAATGGTTTCAGAGCCAAGGTGATCCCTGAATTAGAATTTGTTAGGCTACTTTTGTCGTTGACTGTACAAAGGACGGCCTTATCGCTAAACGCGATGTCTTCCAGGCAGCCTTAGGATAGACTGGAATTTTTTACACGCGCCGAGCAATGAAACGACCCGTGTGGCGTAGCGGTAGAGCGTTCGACTGCTAAGTAAGAGGTCGCGGGTTCGATTCCCGCTCAGTGCAAATATTTGTGTGCATGAATATAAATATTTGCATTGGTCTGAGTATTTTTATGTATAACATATAAGTATTTACAAAAAGAAGTATCTAAGTATGTATATCCACATTCTAGAACCCATAACACAAGCTAGTTAAGCTATGCTTACTTTGGGTCTTGCTAGCGCTGTGTAGAATGTCGTAGAACATTTCTTTATTAAATTTGATTAATGCTTCCTCGCTCTGTTCCATAGACTGAGAATGTAGGTACCTATATGAAGTTTTATTACCTTCTAACAGTTGCCCGCGGCTCCGCCCGCGTCAAATTCTGATCCCGTTCCCGCAACCCATGGGAACCTATTCCCGGGATAAAAGTAGCCTATGTGTTATTCCGGACTATAATCTATCCCTGTACCAATTTCAGCCAGATCCGTTCAGCAGTTTGTGCGTGAAAGAGCAACAAAGATACATACATACTCACAAACTTTTGCATGTATAATATTTGTAGGATATTATAGGAAAAATTCATAGCCTGGCAATAAAAAAACTACCGCTGTTTCTACCGTATACGCTGATAGCCAGTCTAAAGCTTTAGCTTGTATTCTCATTCGACGCTCTGTTCCTTGACCTTGACGACCGTATGCAGTTTACGTAGACACCCGTTCAGTGCCCCAAAGCCCGGTTGAAATTATTTGAAGTGAACGAAAATTTAAAACAACGCCATCTATTATCTCTTTGTACAAAATCTGCATGGAATCTATAATTATTGTAGACATCTATTGGAGGAAAAATTGCATTAATTTTGCCAGACCAGTTAGACGACGGGGCTGCAAATTTTTGTTTTAGTTCGTGTATCTGTATTAGAATAATATTATGTAATCTGTGCTATTACTCATTTGTGCCAGTGCTCCACGCTATTTTGATTGTTTTTGTCAGTGTTTATTGTACTTAAATGTTGTTTGTCAGTGTTTAATGTAAATGTGAATGGAATATCTGCTTTTTTGTTTGACTGTATTAGCTGTAAGTTTTCCATGTGCAAATAAATAAATAAATAAATAAATAAATAAATATTATTCCAAAAATTTTTTGTTAAATGTCTATAATGTGAAAAAAAGTTTCAATTTTACCGTGGTTTCATAAAACCACACAATCCTTTTTTTTAATTATATAACTATATTTTATGTAACGCAAATAATTTCGTATTCTTTTTAAATTTAGGAGTATTTTATACTATTGAGGCTGTTTTTAACAAGATTTCTGTCCCTTCTATTCAATTAGCACACCTAAGTACTACCTTTATTATACCTACTTACCTTTAAATTAAAATTGAATTGCGAATTATTCTTTTCGAACATAATTAAATGATTAACTACGATTATCACCATGCTTTGCTAACGTGCCATTAATTATTTTTTGCAAAGTATTAACCTAACTACTGATATTTAGGGAGTAATTTTGAACCTAAATGGCCGCGCTTTAATCATTTAACACGGAGATACATTTCGCACGCGTTACTCTCTCAAAGTACATGACAATTTGGTCGTGTCAGTATCGTAGTTTGGTCGTGTTGGTATAGTAGGCGACCAATCAGGTGACGGAATTCCAAACTTCTGTTGATAAGTGTGCGTAATTCCTTCGTAATAATGTTGTAGTGTGCTATACGTGTGCACCTCGTCTCCCGCCAAATTATGCAGAATATATTCTACGCGCCGCGGGCAGTGACGGTATCTGCATTTAAATTACTCAAAAGATTTTATGGGGTTAGAAGTTCGAATTTATAACTAAAAATAAAAGAACGGCTCCATAAATGAAATCATCACGTAAAAAATATATTTAAGTAATTTTTTTGGTCCCATTAAATACCAGTCATGATTTGCACAAAGCAATAGTTACAAATTGATAATTAGGATACGTGTACCTATACTGAAATAGTAGTTGCGACTCATTATTATTTTACATTATATTAATAATAAATTGCTTTTACCACCAAACATATTAGTGTTGTGTGTTCCATAAATTTATGCATAAATATGATCATTATTTAGGTATCCGATAAATTTATTGGGAAGCAATGTGTACACGTATTAATTATTCTTATGCGGGGCCAGCGGTAGCCTACTAAAATAAAACTATTTAATACAGTAGACTAGTCCGCTGGCTTCATTGAGAAATGCCACTCTCTGAAGATCCTATCCATAAAATAGATATAGAATTTCAGCTTCACGCTACACTCACTGCAGGCGTAAATTATCAAAGCGTAGGAACTCACAACTGACGAGGTGATTGTTGTGGGTCACGTAATTCTTCTGTGCCTATTTATTTTGTGTCCTACCATAACGCTGATACACATTCACGCCGTAACTCCAACACAATTAACAAGTACAAAATGCCTAAACAAAATTGCGCATTTTAAAACAACCGCAATCGTAGCATAGATATAAATACATAGTATAATTGGTACTCTCCACATATTGACTATATAACTGATATATATATACTGACATGATTTTTTATTTGTGACTGATTCTACTTAAAATTTCAGATACCTACTGATGTACAAAGTTAGCGATCTCAAAGCAATTCCATTACACGTGTTCATAAAGGATGGGAAATATGATGATTAGGGAATATTTCTATATTCAAGTTGTTCCCGGGTAAGCATACAAAAATAAGATCAAAATACTCCTAACTACTTGATTTTCGTACATTCGGTCGAGACGAATAAGTACATATGCATACAAATAAAATAGCTACCCTACGAATAGAATCGCCTAACTTCGGCTAATATAGTTTCATAGGACGACTCGTCAATAAGAATGAATCGCTTAGCGCGTCTACTGAAATAATATATATCTCCAGTATAAATATCAAACCACAGGGCATGAATATGCAAGTCATGTTTCTCCAACCGTTTCTTCAGCATTCCATAGGACGCAATATTTTGTAACTGTTGAAGAGTGTTCACCTGAAATTAATTAATGTTTTTTGTTTAATTTCAATTTTTGTTTAAGTTAAACGTTAAGGTGTGCACTGACCGGCGGCGTTACACGGCGTAATGACGCTTACAAAGATGCGTTCGTGCAGTCAATTTGGAGAAACAAGCGAGCAACTCGTACATAGGTTTTTGTACAGGACACGCTCGCTACGAATGCTACATTACGACCCGTAACACCGGTCAGTACGTAGCTTTAGTTATATCCCTACAGTAAATGATAATCCTTTTATGATTCTAAAGTATTATTAATCTATGGAAAACACGGTTAATATTCCATTTTTAAAATGCTATGGGTTTTGTCAACAAGACTATAACTATAATACAGCAGGTTAAAATCTCTTACATATCTTATGAAAATGACGACGTTTAGGTAGATTATCATTATTTGATTTCAGGTTTTGGAACTAAAAAGCATCAATAACGTATCGTATTGTCCTTTATCAAATATGTCTATGATAATTAGTGATACCTGTGATAATTTGTCTTCTATACAAAATTTGTTATCGGGGTCTATATAGGCTACAAATTTTCGTTGTGGTGTTTCAGCTGTAAACAGCATAGGCTTTGAAAAGTCACCTCCCATGCTAATGAATTTATCTAAGCTGGTGTGAGCGTGTGTACAAAGCCATGATTTTAGTGGTGACAGTCTTCTCTGCTCCTGAAAAATATTGAAGTTTTGAGTAATCTTACCAATTTCATGCTGACTAGCTGGAACGCAAAGTAGCGTTATTTCAATGTCAAAATATGCGTTATAACTTAATTTAAAGGGTTTTCATCACTGTTATGTACAAAATATACTAACGGTTCTGGGTGAAGACGTTTATATATTATTGTATATTTTCGAATAAGAGGTATAATTTCGATGTTATTTCGGCCTGTATACCCAAGGGCAGTTGGAGGTAGTTATATTTTATACAGGTCACCGACTATATTTTCGGCATTACGTACAATAAAACAAATTAGTTAACCGTAGTTAACCCTATGGGTCCAAAGAAATAGTCTCTGATTGCAATATCAAGGCTTAATTTCATTAGACTACCAAAACTAAACGTATCATTATCACTAGTTCCACCAGAAATTACTTCCGTGGAACTAGTGAGACTTTTTTTCTCAGTAGTTCCATGCGATCCCATCCGCATAGATAATGGAACAAATGAAACAGAACTTAGTCGAACTGGTCTCACTAGTTCCATCGTAGTTGATCCGTGGAACTAGTGAGTTTTTTTTTTCTCAGTCATTCCATGGATCTTTTTAATGGAACAAGTGAAACTAAAGTTAATGAACATCATCCGTACCACAAACGCTGTGGAAGGATGGCACCATAATATTAATAATAAAGTACCAAAGAATGAAACCAACTTAATAATAACATTTAATATGTTATTTAATGAAAGCAATTTAACTGCCTTTTATGGAAATCAACCTCCCAAAAAAAGAAGAATAGTTAGTATAGAATGATTTCATCAAAGAAACACAAATGGAATTAATTTCAGGTGATATTACCATTGCTAATTTTTTGGACAAATTACGACAACATATCGTATTATTTTCAGAAAATGAGCCTGATTACCATAGATATCATAAGTACTCTATTCTATTATCTAGGCTGATTATTTATTCAGTGCTTGAAATCATAAAAAAATATACCTAAAAATCTATCTATCTAGATCTTTTTCATATTTTTTTGCGTTTTCTTCATTTATTATGATGCGTCATCGCGCACGTTGCCCAGGGTGCACCAAACTTGGAGGTGATCCAACCAGTCGCACCCCAATGGTCAAGTACCTGTCGACGAATCGAGCGGATTGATTTCATTTCCTCAGAATTTCTGTAACTTTGTCTCAACAAAAGACGAACTCATCAACAAAGTATTCCGGAGTAGCTGGCGTCAACGTCAACGGCCAAGAGTCTGACCAACCGGCCCTTTTCAGGGCCAGCTGACCCCATTGCACGAGGGGGTCGGGGTATGGCGAGCCTGCAAGGCCCGCGGGGGGGAGTGGTCGCTCCAGGTACCCCTCTGCTGTTATCAGAGGGGACACTGTGAATGGCCCAGGGTCAGTTGGAGTGCGAGGGATATGCTCTATGGGTAACCTTACACCCCGACGTCTGTAGACCTGAGACGGCGTGCGGTTTTAATCGGTTCAAGCCCGACATAACCGCCCCCGCTGGTCGGTGGTGGGGTATCCGAAGGGATTTCCGCACAACAAAAAAAAAAAAAGGTACTTGACCATTACCGATAGTCAGTAATTGCGCAGAGAAATCTTCAACAGATGTATCGTTCAGCAATGTAACTCTCATGTTTGTTGTCAGCTGAAGTTTCTTCACATAGCGCCATAGATTCGATGATTTGAGGCAAGCGTTTATTTCGTCTGCAGCAGTTGATCTTGGAATTACTGGTAAAAAAGTTCGACAAAAAATTCCAGACAGTAAAATCATTGCGCCTCCAAAACATCTCGAGTTATTGCGTAGATCTTTCAATGTTCGATGAAGTGCTTCCAATGCACGTTTATGCGCCATTGTGCATTCGTCCCAGATGATGATTTTCGATGCTGATAAAACTTTGGCCATTGCGGAATGTTTTGCAATATACATGTTGGTTCTTCAATAGTTTGAAGATTTAACGGTTTAACCCAATTTTAATGCTGAATGAGCCGTACGGCATCCTTCTAACAATGTGGCTGTTGCGACGTACAAAGGCAGTCCGCGATATATGCATGAATATGCGCCAGATGCAATGACATATGTACGTCATTATGGTCAGCCAGATCTTTTTATTACTTTTACCTGTAATCCAAAATGGATAGAAATTGTTCAATTGCTGCTTCCCGGACAATGTTCACGTTTCATGTCTTTTTTTTATCTTTATAAAAAGTATCCTATGTCCTTCTCCTGGTTCTAAGCTACCTCCCCACCAATTTTCAGCCAAATTAGTTCAGCCGTTCTTGAGTTATAAATAGTGTAACTAACACGACTTTCTTTTATATATATAGATATTTTGATGATATTTTTTTAGAAAGTGGAACTAATGAGAATGATGTTGATTAACTTTAGTTTCACTTGTTCCATTAAAAAGATCCATGGAACTACTGAGAAAAAAAAGCTCCTAGTTCCATGGATCAACTACGATGGATAGTTCCAGACCAGTTCGACTAAGTTTTGTTTCATTTGTTCCATTATCTAAGCGGATGGGATCGCATGGAACTACTGAGAAAAATAAGTGGCACTAGTTTCACGGAACTAATTGGTGGAACTAGTGAGAATGATCCAACTAAACTAAGTACATCAAGATTTTGGAATAATAAATTACTTCGATTGGACTAACCATGCTGGATTCCTTTTTACTTCTTAACTTATATAGTAAATTCATTGCTTTACAATCACTGTGCCCACACACTATAATGTGCCTTATGTCGTTTACAATACAACCAAGTTCCATCGCCGCTGGTTCACAACTGGTCATCTCGTCCACGAAGTACTGAGAGTGAGGTATAACGTTGCCCGCATTTCTTACTAAAGTAGTATGGAAAAAAAAATTAAAGCTGGAAAATACATCTTAATGAACTATTAATGACACTGAAACTTGAATCCTGGACAGGGGCTCGACTTATTAAAATTACAATGATTTCCAAACTTACAGAATTTGATAGATCATATTGAATACCGAAATTTTATTCACGTTTTTCCTTCTAACCGAATCAAAATTACTTGTTTTTAACCCTCAACGCAAAAAAGATGGGGTGTTATAAGTTTGACGTGTTTTTTTTTATTTAACTTAATAATTAATTTACAACACTTTAAATAAAAACATCAGTTGCCAAACTGCGGAGCAGTTTGTCGGCATCTAGTCCACTTGATTAATTCCATTATGTTGTAAAACATTGTATTTCTATTCAAGCCTTACTTAGTACTTATTAAATACACAAAACACAGCTTCTACAAAATAACACCACTCAGTTGGGACAACGAATTATAACATAACTGGTACAATTATGTTATAATTCGCTGTCCGATATATTCAATCACTTACATATATTAGGTGTTACCTAGGCACACATACACAAAAAACACATGCATAGCATATACAATATTCACACATCTGTGAACTCGCTTTATAAACTACGGACAGAGCGACAGGTAGTGTTTCACCAATACCTTCTTTAGGTGATACTTGGACCTTACATCACCAAGCGATCCTTCAGGCAGCATTTACTAAAGTAGGCGTTAGATATTTTCTGGCGCGTTTACCGAAGTAGTTATTTGTCTTAGGCACTGCTAGTCTATTTTTCCTTGCTAGTCTAGTTGGGTAGTTATGTACTCGTCTGTTTTTATGTATCATTGCGTTATGCTGTTCAAGTAAGATGGTCAGTTTGGCCTTCATTTGTATAGGTAGTATATTACATACCTTAAATAATTGTTCATAATCCATTACTTTATTTTAAACTTTTTTACTAATACTTTTAATATTCTTATTTGTAGCAGTTTAATTTTGTTAAGGTGTGTATCAAATGTAAAACCATAACTACCCAACGCATAACTGACAATGGAATCCGCTAGTGAGTAATACAGCATGTACAATATTCCTTTACTGACAATAGGCTTAAGGGTCCACATCTTTCCTAGAACTGTCCTCAGTTTATTACATACATTGTCTACATGCAAGTGCCACGAGAAATTATTATCCAGCACTACACCTAGGTATTTATAGGTACCTGTTCTATAAGTTTACAGTCGCAGTTACTTTGACTCTGATGTAAACATTCGTATGAGTGACCTTTTATGTTAATATTAATGTTTTTTGTGTGAGTATATGGGGAGTATATCGGCATACATTTTGTTTTGTTGGTATTAATAATGATGCCGTTGTCGTGTGCCCATTTAACTATACTGTCAAAGTCTTCTTGCATTTTAATCTGTATTTTACTTATGTCCCTATCACTATAAATTAGGCATGTATCATCTGCGTACATGAGTGATACACAGTTTTTGATCACATTGTGCATGCTATTCACATGTACTATATAGCCAACCGGACCAAATACAGAACCGGTAGGCACACCATATTTTATGTCACCCTCTTGACTTATCGCTCCGCATACTGACACTTTGAGACATCGGTTTTGTAGGTACGAACGTAGCCAATTATTGATTGGTCCTCGTATACCACATTCGTCCATAGCTTTTATCAAGCTATCATGATCTAGAGTATCAAATGCTTTTTTTAAATCTATATAAATTACTACTACTATATTCTGTTTATCTAGGCTGTTATTGACGATATCCGTAAATTGCTCCAAAGCAGTTGCCGTGCTTCTATTTGGACGAAAGCCGTGTTGAGTGTCACTAATTATGTTATTGTTTTCTAAGAATGTCGTTATTTGACGTACAATTAATTTTTCTACGATTTTATTTATTGTGTTCAGTATGGCTATAGGCCTACAATTTGTGTAATCAGCATGGGAGCCTTGCTTATAAATTGGTCGTACAATAGAAATTTTCAACTCTTTAGGATATACGCCTTTTTCCACACAGAGATTCGTAAAATACGCAATAATGGGACTTATTTTTTTATTTATATACTTTAGGTCTTTAACTCTTTTCCCGTCTGTTCCCGGGGCTTTATTATTGTCCAATCTGTTTATAACAATTTGGACGTCTTCAGCAGTCACTTTTTTAAACCTGAAACTGACATTACTTGGCTGTACATACGTATTTCTATCCAATAATTGTATTTGGCATTTGTGTTTTATATTGTCTATTTCTGTCGTGAATATTTTACAAAAATTGTTAGCAACACAGACTGGGGATGCATCTTTCGCTAAATATTTTTTTACCACACTATCCACTGATAATTTTTGCCTACCTATCCAGCCGTTTATGTTACACCAGATTTTACGCATGTCACCTTTACATTTTTCAATAGACTCTCGCCTGTATTTTTCTTTGGCAAGTTTTATAAGCTTATGCGTCTTATTTCTATACGTCGTGTACTCTAATCTTAAAATGTTGTTACTTGAATCATTTTTACACCTTCTAAAAATACAATCTCTATGTTCTATCATTTTTCTAGTGTCCTATTTACCCACGGTTGGGATTCACGCTTAGTTGTTTCTATGTTTATTCTGCTAGTCTTATAAATCTCGTCAAATATTAAGAACAATTCACTATACAACTTAATAGGGTCCCCCGTCTTTAATAAATCTGACCAGTTAGTTTTTACTAGCTTTTGTTTTATAAGTTCGTTGCGAAAAACTGTTTTGAAGCGAGTGTTTTGCGATTCTATACTCTGTTTACCTATATTCGCAGTTAGTCCCGTTAAGTGATGGTCCGAGATCCTTTCAGCTACTGTATATGCACATAGCTGTGTTACATGGCGGCCGCATCGGCCAGTGCGCATAAAGACGTGATCGAGGCAACTTGTCACACGTCGCCCGTTCACAATAACATCACGCGTAATATCTTGTATGCCGCATTGTAACCCTAGTTCCGATAACATATCTAAGTATATATTAGAGGCCTGGTCCCTAAACTCTTTTAAAATGTTTATGTTGCAGTCTCCAACCAAGTACACATCGCTGTTTTTGTCTATTGTTTTTATAAACCGGTTAATTTCATTAGTAAACAGTGTTTTATTGGTGTGCGGTGGCCTGTATATAACAATCAAATCTGCAGTGTAGTTATCTAGCGTTATAGATGCGTGCATTAGCTCGTGTGTTGTTGTGATGCATATTTTCTCAAGATTACAAAGTATGTTATCCGATACAAACATTAAAATACCTCCACCTTTTTTATTTTCTCTTGTTAATGAATATGAATTAAAACCTTCGATTGTGAACTGATATAACTCCTCTTCCTGTATATTGATTTCTGTTACACAGATTATATCTATATTACACAGACTTTTTTCTAGTAGCACTTGTAGTTCGTTAAAATGTTTTCTTAGCGAAGCGATATTAATATGTGTTATATGTAGTGATGTCGTATGTTCATTTATATGCTGTTGCCAGCTACTTGTTTTTTTGAAAGAGTAACTGTATGTCTTGTATCTGAGAAAGCGGGTCACCATTTAAAACCATAGTTTTTAGTTTATTATTTTTATTTAAGAAATAGGTATATTACGTAGGTATAAGGGTGATGAGTGAATGACGTATGACAATAATAACTACTCTCGTTTCTCTGGTACATAACTTTCAATATCACTCTCAAAATAAATTTGGTATACTTTTGTTTCACTGTCATCCTTCTTTATCAGTACTTTCCCATCTTTAACCCATATATATTTGTAGGTCTCCTTAAGCTTGTTTTTTGTGGCCTAGAAAACCTGACGCAAATGACGCGTTAGGTGTTCATTTATGAAAATACGGGTATTATTATTATTTTTAAATAAGATATCGTTAGTCGGAGCTACCTTACGACTTCTCAACCATTCAGTACGTGCCTCTTTTGTCTTCATCTTCACAATAATCGTGTTAGGTCCTTTCTTGTTTCGGCTTTCACCCTTTACTCTCCATGTTCTTTCTATGTCTTCTACCTTCAGGGACAGTTGTGTGGCGAGACGCTGCACTACTTCTTTGACGTTTTCATTTTCATGTTTATCTACGTTCACTAGCTCAACAGACATGGCTAATTCCTTTTGTTCCAATGACATAATACGTTGTTCGAGCGCTCTGTTGCATTTTTCGAGGTAGATATTTTTTTGTATTATATCTTTTGTTCTATTTTCTCGCTTTTTATTTTCTTTGTATTTTCATGCTGTATTTTTCCAATCTCCTCAATATCTAATTTCAAATTATTTATAGACTGTATTTCCTTCATTGTTTCTTGTATCCCATCCTGCATTTTATTGAAACGTCTTTCTTGTTCTTCTTTTACGGTACTCAATAGGCTGTAGACACCCTTAATCTCGTCTCGAAAAGAATTTAAAATTTCATTTAGATCACATTCTGATGAGCACGATGTTTTATATCTCCTTGTATCTTGCGCTATGGAGGAATCACTGTCTGTATCCTCACCATTCCGCTTTTTTTTATTGGTTCGCCTCTTGGTTGCTGATTTATCTTTTTCCATCATAACTGTTTTGAGATTTTTTCGAATTATAGCATTCTGTGTGTGTGTGTGTATCTGTGGTATTGTAGCTCCCGAACGGATGAACCGATAGATTAAGATCGAAAAAGAGAACACCTAGGAGGGGACTTGAACCCGCGACCAGTCCTTTACAGGGGGAATGCTCTGATCAACTGACTACCGAGGTAGTCAGTTCAGCGTCTGTGTCTAGACACGTCCCAGATACTCGAAATTCGCCGAAATATTAACCGATTTCGATTTTGTTTCTTTTTTGTTTTGAAAGGTGAATCAGTCGGGAGTGTTCTTAGCTATTTAGCTCTTCAATTTTTAATTTAATCCTATAATCATGATAACGTGGCCTTACTGAATTGCGTCCATAGAGAAAAGATTATAATTACTCTGTGATTGATGTCAGTAGATGTCATGTCATGTCATAGACACAATGTCAGTAGATGCATCCCACGTGTTTTTTAAGTAGCTATGTTTTTTTTTTACTTAAAAGGGCTAAGATTTTACTTAAGTAACGTAAACTCTGTAGAGAAATGTTGGATTATGCAAAATTATTGTTTATTTAACATTGTAAGTAGATAATTATTAAATAGAAAAGTAGTAAGTAGAAAAAATATTAAAAATGTCTACAAACCAACAAACATATCTCCGACACTAGTTTCAGTAAACCTTGTAGGAATCATTCGACTGTCCATGCAAGTGTAGAAAACTGCTTTAGGCTGAAATACAAAAATTATCTTGCTTATAACCAAACCGCGAGTTACTAAATGTTTAGTGCTTTTTTTAATAATAGGTCTTTACCTATGAAATTGCCGAAAATTTTCTTACAAATTCATGAGTTCGTTATTCCCGTAATTTAATAGCTATTTCCATTATTTATATTTTGTTTGAAAGTTGGTTTCAAGATTTTACAACTCTGTATTAAATTTTGTTTTTATTGGCCGCTTGATAAATTAATTCGATCTTCAAAAACAGTACTTCCTAAATGATATCCAATTTGATGATAAATTTCGTATTACTTAACAGCCTGCACTTTTCAAAAATGTAATAAAAGTTGCTGTTTGTTAGCTTAATGTTGTCTCATTCATACACATAAAAAAATCATAAAATTTGGATTTGTCATTCCTAAAAAAATGCAAAAATGTTAGTACTGAAAATTGGGTTTCCTCCAATTTCTTCAAGAAAAACGGCAATTTCATATGTAACGACCTAATATAATATATTAAATATTATAATCGCTAAAGTAGTCGGTATGGATATTTGTTACTCTTTCACGCACAAACAGCTGAACGGATCTGGCTGAAATTTGGTACAGGGAGAGATTATAGTCTGGAATACCAAACAGGCTATTATTTTTATTCCTGAAATAGGTTCCCATGGAAAGCGCTAACGGGATCAGAATTCCACGCGGGCGGAGCCGCGAGCAACGACTAGTATAATATAACCTTTTATTACATTACCCCAAATATACGAAGTGGTTTTGTCAACGAGGTATAGGTATTTAATAGTCAAAGTTATGGGTTTGATGAATGGTTAATGGTTATCAATCTCAGCCCGAATCAAAGCATCCGATCGGCTGATTTTTATATATTTGTTTTAATGCGACTCTATACGATAAAAGAAAGCAGTTTGTAAATGCTAGATAGTAAGCTTATCGGCAGTTTCCGATGTCTAACGGACTATTTTAAAATAAGCTTTTTATTAATAAAATCAGTTGTATTGAAACAAAAATAATAATTTTATGCAAGGGTTGTGCTGATTTCAAAAGCTTGTAGGTATCGCGCAAGTTTTGTCTGTGTTCTAATTGCGATACAAGCTTTTAAAATCAGCACAACCCTTACATAAAATTATTATTTTCTTATTAGTACAACTAATTTAAACTTCAAATTGTTTTTAAATGCTGGAAACCACTGGTAGCATTGATGAGTAAACAGACACAGTGGTCAAAACTCTGCAAGGGTGTTTATTTAGACGTATTGTTTATTAAGACGTTTTTGCCCATTGGGCGAAAACACGACCCATCACTAGACATGACCATGAACTTTTTGACCAACAAAAAATGTTCTCAACTCGATGCGTATATTTTATTTTACTTAAACATTAGCACAATAAACACTCACTTATAACATATTTTACAAATAAGAAGCTGAATTTACAATTGTTGATATTTTTTATTAAAACCTCAAAATTAAAATGTGGACATATCTAAAGATTTAGATTGGAAAAAGAGAACATCTAGAACGGGACATTTTTTTTGTAATAAAACCTAGTAAATTTATACCTATTTGTATCTAAATTTTGAATTTTCAAATTTTATTTGTAATTTTTAGAATCGAACCTCCCGAGGTGTTATTATTAATCGAATTCTTCTTCAAAGGGATTCTAGCATATGCTCTCAGTCCGACTGGTACGATTCTAGCACCAGCTTGATTCCAACTAGTGCTATAAATTCTAGCGACGGCCTTGATTCCGACGAGTACTCATTCTAGTGACAGCCTGGAGTCTTGCTACAGCTGTAGGACTAACTAGTTCTACGAAGCCAAAACTGAAGTGACTGAAGAAGTTGAAGCACTCTTAAGAAGTTTGAGAACTCTTGTAAATGTAACTGTAACTCTGTAAAATAAATAACGATCACGAAGTACTGGAACTTTTATAGATAGTCTATAATAAAGACAGTAGCAGTTGCAGTAATAAGTATAAAAACTAATTTCCTTTTCCGATTACGGTTCAATCCACAATAATCATCATAGCGTTGTGTTTTCTAAATGTCACCAGCAGATAACAAACACGTCTTCAATACGATACTGTATGCTTTCCGGAGGCATCAATATAACGGTTTTACATAAAATAAAACCGATATTATGTGCCGATAAGGAAAGCATACAGTATCGCAGGAAGATCTTCCTGGTGAAACCTATGACAATCTAAGTGACAGCGATTCCCACCTTGCTGGTTTGACAGTGCTGACATCTATCAAACGTCAGGTGAAACGTAACCATAGAGACCGCATTTATGGCTAAGTATAGACAGCTTTCTTCAATACGATACTGTATGCTTTCCTTCTCGGCACATAATATCGGTTTTATTTTTATGTAAAACCGTTATATTATTAGTAAGCGGCAACACTAACGATATTTCAACAGCACAAAAGGTACTTATAAAAAACAACAATACTATACTTGCTACACCCCATACAACATAAGGGCCTATACTCGCAGGGTAACCAGGGTGTATGGGGTCCTCCAAGACCTACGGGGTGAAGCCAACCTCACCTGCAAACCGGTACACCTGTCGATTGACGAACGAAGCTCTATTTATAGGTACATAATTTAGTCACTTATTAAATCTGACCTGAATGTGTGGTATCTAGACGACGGAACCCTCGGGGGTACACCGGAAGGACCTGAACGCCCTGATTCCCGGCCTCAGGAAACTGGGCCTGGAGGTGAATCCCTCTAAATGTGAATTGTTCCCTTGCAGCACTGAAGCTCGTGCTTGCTTTCCACGTTTCAGTTTCCTATTGCCTGGCCTCAAAGAACTTTCTTCTCTATCTTTCACCCTATTAGGGTCTCCTATCTGCTGATGCGGTGCCAGAGGCAATCTTTTCTCGTAACAAGCTTCTCCTGACCGCTCGAGAACGTCTCAAGGACCTTTCTGCGCATGTAGCGTTAGTGTTGTTGCGCATGTGTTTTGCCCTCCCTAAGATAACGTACCTCCTGAGGATTGAACCAACCTGGGTTTGTCCCGTGGAAGTCGCAGCATTCGACAACACACTTAAGTCCACAGTTGAGTCGATCCTCAATATATCTCTCAACGAAGACCAGTGGACACAGGCGACTCTCCCCATCCGTCACGGAGGTATCGGGGTGCGACGCGCGTGGGATGTGGGGTTGCTGGCTTTCCTGGCGTCGGCGCATGGGGCGGTGGACCTTGTCACTGTAATCCTCAATAACAATGGTGGCAAGGTGACCGTGCCCTATGCAGCCGGCGCCGAGACAGAGTGAATTGCCCGCAGTTCGGCGTTGTCAAGTCCTGTCACTACCCATGCCCAGGGCGCCTGGGACGAGGCTATGGTTGGAGGACTCAGGGAGCGGTTGGTAGAGGGTGCAGCGGGAGCCGATCTGGCGAGGCTTAGGGCGGTGTCACAGCCAGAATCGGGAGCATGGCTGCACGCGCTGCCTTCGCCTCACATGGGCACTTTACTGGACGACAACTCTTTGCGGGTGACGGTGGCCCTCCGCCTGGGTTGCAAGGTGTGCGAATCCCATAGATGCACCTGCGGCTCCATGGTGGGGGATGACGGCCAGCACGCACTGAGTTGTCGTAGAAGCGCGGGTAGTTTTCCGCGTCACCATGCTCTCAACGACATACAGCGTAGAGCATTTGTATCGGCGGCACACAAAAATAGAAAAAAAAACATTTGGGGGTTCTTATACTTATTCTTCCTTCTTATACTGAAACTCAAGATTTAAAATCAAACTCAAATTTTTTTTAATGAATTCTAAATTTTTCTTCTAAAGATTTCTTAATGAACCATTCTTAAGAACCAATCATAATTTAAAAGGATAGGACGTAATAAATGCACTGTTTCCTTCACAAATTATATAAGCGCTAACAATTTTATTGATAAATGTAGTTCATTAGACGGTAATCTTAAGGCATTTCTGCCAACATTTAATATCACCAGAATGGGGCTTGTCCGTGGAGTCCCAGCTGACTGGTCACTTGATGAAATTCAAGACAACTTATCTGTCCCAATTGGCTGTGGTAAGATATTAAAAGTTAGACGGTTAAATTTTAAAGTCTATGTAGATGGTTCATACACATGGAAGCCCTCTCAGTCTATTGTAATCCCTTGATGGTCAAGTTTTACCCAAAAGGGTTTACATATGCTACAATGCCCTGCCAGTTGATATATATGTGTATCCCACTATTCAGTGCTATCGATGCTGTCGCTACGGACATACCAAGAACCAGTGCCGATCTGGCCAACCTAGGTGTTACAAATTTGCACAAAACCATTTAGGAGAAACATGTTCTGTTGAGCAAGATAACGCTTCATGTATTTGTTGCTCTGGAAGGCACTATGCAATTAATAAAAGTTGTCCTGAATTTCTAAGGCAAAAAGATATAAAGCATTCTATGGCTCACTCCTGTATTTCATATGCAGAAGCATTAAAACTTCATCCACCAGTGTCAAAGTCTTTTGCTGAGGTTTTGACTTCTATGCCTTCTAAATCTGCTCAACCATCTTCCCAATCGGGTCCTAACAACATACCGACTTCTTATAAGAAAACGGTTTGGCAAAAGCCACGAGCTCCTACGAAATTAACACAGGGTTACGATCAGGCAGCCCATAAAGCCATCCTTAGTGAGTTTCGATTTCCAACTCCAAATGATGGTTGCGGATTATCTCTATCAAAAGATCCCGCACAGTCCCAGACCCAACAAAGTGATGATCTAGATTGCATTGTCGATATGATTAAAAACCTTATTGGTATGTTAGTTCTTAAAAAAATTATAAAACCGTCCCACGCCGACATCAATGACTTTGCAAACATTTCCCCAAATAATCAATTGTATTGTAATTGTAATGGACAGCATAATCCAGTGGAATTCTCGATCAGTAATTCCTAAAAAAACTGATCTTCTTTATCTTGTTAATAAGTTTAAACCTGTTATAATATCTCTATCAGAGACCTGGCTAAAAAGTTGGCAATTATTTGGTATTATAGGTTACACCTGCATACGTAGTGACAGAAATGACGGCTACGGCGGTGTAGCCATACTAATTAGAAATAATCTACCTTTTTCTCGTATTCCATTTGCAAATAATAATCTTTCTCTTATTGATATTGTCGGTGTAATTATTGTCAATATTTCTTTTGTGTCTGTATATATTCCGAAGGCCTCCAATGCTGCCATAAGAGAGTTAGAAAATGTAATTTCTTCGCTTGATAGACCTTTTTTGGCTATGGGTGATTTTAATTGTCACCATCAATATTGGGGAAGTAGCGTGACGAGAAGTAATGGTAGAAGGCTCTTGAATATCTTGGACAATCATAATTTATGCCTATTAAATTCGGGTCAGCCCACTCGCCGTACAGGTTCAGACCAAATAATTAGTGCTGTGGATCTATCAATATGTACACCTAACCTAGCCTCCTCACTGTCGTGGTCCCTTCTTTCATCTTCTTATGGAAGTGATAATTTTCCAATTATTATCTCCTCACCTGTTAGTAATCCTGTCATCAAAAAGCGATGCCCCAGATTAAAGTACAGATTACATGATGTTGATTGGCACCAATTTCGAACCCAAGTAGATACTAATATTTCACTACTACCAGAAATTGTGCGTGGTGGCGAGAATGATTGCAACGACGCTTTGGCCAAGTGTCTGATTAATGTTGCTGATCAATTGTTTCCCTTTAAGAATATTGCATCTAATAGGATTCCGTTGCCACCTTGGTGGGATGCACAGTGTTCTGATGCTGTCAAAAAAAGAAAAGAGGCTGAGAAAATATATGCTGAAAATATGTCACCTGAAAACTTAGATTACCTGACACAAACATTGAAAGAAACCCGTACCATCCTTAAGGAAAAAAAGTTTCAAGGATGGACGGCTTTTTGTGACTCTTTGTCCCCGACAACTTGTCCTTCAGAGGTGTGGCGTAGCATTAAACGGTTTAGATCTGCTTTCAATGACTCATCTTCTCAGTGTCAACTTCCTTCTTCTCTGACTAACAGTTTTCTTGATATATTAGCTCCCCCTTATGTTGCAGAGAAAGACTCACACTCTGCCACCACAGCTCTTTTCCCTGTCATTCACACAGGTACTCCTTTGTGCATGCCCTTCAGTTTGTATGAGTTGAAGGGGATTCTATCGTCCGTTAAAGATTCTGCTCCTGGTGAAGATGGCATACCTTACTCTTTTCTTGCTCATTTAAGTGATGATAGTCTAACTTACTATTTAAATCTAGTTAACTCTGCTCTTACCTCTGGGAACATCCCTTCTTGGCGATTCCAAGAGGTTATCCCAATTTTAAAATCTGGTAAACCACCCAACAATGCTGAATCATACCGACCAATAGCTCTTTCGTCTGTTCTTGTTAAAGTGGCTGAGCACCTTGTTAAAAACCGTCTGGAATGGTACATTGAGAGTAATCATATATTATCAAGAAGCCAGTTTGGTTTCCGAAAAGGAAATAGTACAATAGATAGTATAAGTGTATTCACTACTGACATTCATCTCGCGTTTTCAAACAACAGATTTGTGGTTGCATCATTTTTAGATATCAATAGTGCCTATGATAATGTCATTTTATCTATCCTAAAACGCAAATTAATAGCTCTTAAAATTCCGCATCTTCTAGGCAACTTTATCTTAAACTTACTATCCGTTAGATATGTATCCGTGTACTCTGCTGATGGTAGCAGAAAAACCCATTCAGTTTTTAAAGGCCTTCCACAAGGATCAGTACTCAGCCCTCTACTTTTTAATATATATACCTCTGATTTGGAGCCCTCACTGAAGGGCATAGTTAATATCTTACAGTATGCTGATGACCTACTATTATATTCTATGGATGAATCCATTAACAACGCCTGTGAGTCTTTAACAACTTCTCACAAATTATTAAAATGTTGGCTGGATGAAAATGGATTAAGCCTATCAATTCACAAGAGCAATGTTGTTGTTTTCACTAAAAAAAAAGCGTTTCCTGATCCCATAGTTAAATTTAATGACTCTATTTTAACCGTAAAAGACTCCGTAAAATTTTTAGGTCTAATTTTAGACAAGAAACTTACCGGAGAGCCGCATTTTACGTATGTTGTGAACAAGTGTGAACGTTTGCTTAACATTATGAGATGTTTGACGGGTGTTTGGTGGGGTGCTCATCCCACTAGCCTTAAGCTTTTATATAATGCAATCATTCGTAGTGTCCTAGATTATGGAACATTCCTGTTAGACGGGGGCAATAAAAAAGGTACCAAAAAATTAGATGACATACAATCCAAGGCTCTGAGAATCATTTCGGGCGCAATGAAATCAAGCCCACTAAATGCAGGTAGAGTGTGTGGATCCACCACTTTACCTCCGACGCCAGTACCTATCGGATAGGTTTATATTTAAAATAATGGAATCAACAAACCATTTATTACATAAACAACTAGAAGCTCTTGATCAGCTTGTTCTGAACTCCAAGTTCTGGAGACGACAAAGCACTCCATGCATAATTAACAGCTATAGGAAATTTAAATCAATACATGGACGGGTCTTTCGTTCGCCATCGCTTGCCCTTTTTGACAGTATATCCTATGAATCATTAACCCTTGCACCTGACATCTGCTATAGTATAGGTATAAATAAAGGAGACCCAGATGCTAAATTTAATTTCAATAAGACAGTGGATGACAATTGGCGTGACTGGCACCATATTTTTACTGACTCTTCTAAAAGTAGATTTACTTGTGTAGGTATAGGCATTTATCATTCACAATTTAAAATTTCACAAAAGGTTAAGCTTCCCCCTGAAACTTCAGTTTATACTGGAGAGTGCTTTGGTCTTTTCAAAGCATTAGAGTATGTATTATTAGCCAAGCTCCCAAAGGCTGTAATATTTACTGATTCTAAAAGTGCGCTTCAATCCATAGATAAGTTTCCATTTAAAAAACCATATTATCCAATTATCTTTGACATCAGAAAATTACTAAATATTTGCCGATCCAAAGGTCACTCCGTTATATTTACTTGGGTACCTAGCCATTGCGGAATTTGGGGAAATGAGAAAGCCGACCAACTTGCAAAAGAAGCAGTTCATGATGGTGATATGTATCCTTATACTTTATATTGTCATGATCTCGTGAATTTGCCTATGAATTTCTTAATAGATCGTTGGTCTAAATATTTCACAGATTCCTGTAAATTTAAAGGTAAGAGATATTTCGATGTTCAACCTGAAATCTCACGAAAACCGTGGTTTAGTAGGGTTGAATGTTCAAGGCTATCAGCTTCAATTATTATACGAATGCGGCTAGGCCATGTCTGTACTCCCTCCCACCTTGCTAGGTTGCAAATTGTAGACTGCGATTTGTGTGACTGTGGAATGGAAGTTGGAGACATTGATCATATTTTCTTCTCATGTCCGCGTTATGACCGTTCCTCATTCCTGCGTTCTATCATTTCCTTGTCGGTCCCTCTTCCTTCCCGAATGAGTTGCTTATTAATGAATCCCATACTATATTATAATGTTATTTCCTCTTTCTTTCTACTGAATGATATTAAGTTGTAATTATGATTTTTAGTTATATATTTTAAGATCCTTTATTTGTATTTTTATTTTACTTTTTTGGACTTCACTATCAAACCTATCTAATTATCCAAATTCCGTTCCTTTTTCTTTCCTCGGTAATATTTTCTAATGTTTAGTAGTTTCCTTAACTTTGTCGTTGGCACACAGCTTGCTAGTGCCAAAAGGGGAAAAAAAAAAAATTTACAAATTTGTCAATAATAATTATTGACATATATATAGAACTGTCAAATTAGTTGAAAATATAAATTGAATTTGTATTTACATAAACGATTTGCTGTGATATTCGAATTATTCAATCGAAAACGAAAAAGAGCGACAAATTTCCTGAGTTTATAAACTCTAATAAAAACATTTAAGTGATACAAATTAACACATGTTTGTATTTTCTGAATAATTATAAGGTCAGTCGCATTTACACTTACCGTTGGGTTATCTTTTACTTCTTGAAACTGTTTCACCATACTTGCTCGATCCAAAACGCGATACCGCATTATACCCCTCAAGATTTTCTCCATGTTTCTTCAATTCTGCAATCACATTTACCTATCACCGTTCTTTTAACGATATAAAATAAGGAGGTAAAACATGCGGCTAAACTGAGATTGACATGTCTGACCTTCATTAGTCTAGCTTATCGTGTCCGATGCGGACTCGTTTTATTGAGTAATGTAAAAGTTGTGGGTTGCGGGTCAACGACAGACCATATTTTGTTACGAAAATCAGATTTCGTTATAAATCCTTATCATATTTATTTGTGCAGATAAAAACATACTAAACAGATAGGGACATGTAGCAATGTAAAGTACAGATTTTTTTATGCTAAACATTATGACTACATTTGAGAAAAGTTAATTTTGTTCATTGAGTATATCAATTACTTATTTTAGATGGCTTCAGGTGTTATTGGTGATGGAAACCAAGAATGTTCTTCAAAAGCACTGCCAGAAAATCACCGTTTTTTGGAGCCAGTGAAAGCAGTTAAAACAATTACAGATATGGCTGTATGGGAGAAATCTGAAGCATACATGGAGTATACTGGCTTCATAGCCACACTTAATGAAGCTATCAAAGGAAAACCTCTATCAGTAGACTGCAAAATATCTGATAATGTAAAGAAAATATTAGCATTACTTGACACATTAGACAAATATATAGATGAGTTCCCACCAGTGGAACAACCACAGAGATTTGGTAATACATCATTTAGAGAATGGCTAGCAAAAGTTAAAGCTAACACGACTACAATTTTGCAAGAAGCATTAGAACCGAGGTTGCATGTAACAATATGTGAAATTAAAGTTTACTTAGAGGAAAGCTTCGGTAATGCTACAAGAATAGATTATGGGACGGGACATGAGATGGCATTTGTAATGTTCCTATGTTGTTTATACAAAATTGGTATGTTGGACTCAGATGATAATGTGGCCATAGTATTCATTGTCTTCAACAAATATATAAATATCTCAAGAAGATTGCAGAAAACTTATAGAATGGAACCCGCAGGCAGCCACGGAGTTTGGAGTTTAGATGATTATCAGTTCATACCCTTTATTTGGGGTAGCTCGCAGCTCATCAATCAACCTAGAATTTACCCGCCTGTAAAGTTCTTAGAGGAGGAAATTATTGATAAATATTGTGATGAATATATGTTCATATCGTGTATCAAGTACATAAAAGAAGTTAAGAAAGGTCCTTTTGCAGAGCATTCTAATCAGTTGTGGAGTATCAGTGCAGTTGGCTCTTGGACCAAGATTAACCAAGGTCTCATCAAGATGTACAAAAAAGAAATACTGTCAAAGTTTCCTGTAGTCCAGCATGTGCATTTTGGATCTCTGCTTCCTATAAGAAGATTTCCGTTAAATTAATTTTGAGAATGTGAATAATATTAATTTGCAAATAAAATATGATGATTCACGGAAAGATGGAATAATGATGATGGAAGAATTATGTGGTGTAATTGGTTTGATTCCTGCTCAGTGCAAATATTCATATACATGATTATGCCTATTTTCACGAAAAAAAAATGCATATAAGAATATTTATCTACATTCTAGAACCCATATAACAACCTATTTAGTTTGGGTTTAGAAGGTGGCAAGCGAAATGTAAATGATGTTTAAACTCTTTATTTATTTTGTAATCTTCATTATAATATGTGCACTTATGTATTATTATGTTATCTGTGTGTAATTTATATTCTCGTTGCTAAATAGCCAGTATTAAAGTAGTGCAAATCTAACAAGTCACTATGATCAATGATCAACTAACAAAATTAATTGTGATATTAAATTATGTAGCTCCTGTCACGTACTTAACACATTTTATTATTGTATTGTCCTAATCTCAGCCTTCTTCCTTTTGTGATAACCAGTGTACTTGTAATCTATTAAACAAAAGTTACGATATCACTTTTAAACTTAATAGATACCACCTGTACCTTGGCATTATTTAAGTATAAAAATAATGCCAATATATAATAAATTATGATGCTAATAATTTAAGACTGGATTTCACAATTTAAATAGATAACTCTTTATTATACACCAAAAATTAAGAGTACAGACATAAATAAGTATGTAAACAGTTGAAAGTACAATGTATGGCCTTATCGCTAAAAGCAATTTCTTCCAGGCAAACCTAATTTAATAGGAAAACGTGAGAACTGTTTCGTTGGACAGATTTTCATTGGTGAAATCCAGTTTTACTTGAATATTATCTTCAACAAGCGGTAACAAATTGTAATAGACTTACATATTTTCACTAGTGACGATATATTTAACTAAGTACCTGTCCATAGGTATGTACGTTTTGTGTCTTAAAATGCGTTTTTTTTCTCGATCCCCCGTATAGTTTCCTGCAGAGTCCTCTCTGCCCTACAATTTCAGGGCCAAACTTGGGAGATGTTCTCCGAAGTCCCATCGGCCGTCGAGCACGAGCTCCAAATGCCGATGCGAGTGCCTTCTATTGGATACTAAACTGGAACCCTCAGGTGGCTTGCTCCGAGGCTCATGAGAGGACAGGGCCTCGGTTTTTTGCAGACCCACCTCGAGACAGCCGCCGCCCATGCGCAACGACTTGGGCAACGCGGTCGTCGACTTCAGGGTCGCCTGGCACTACGTCGCACCGCACACCGTCACAAGCGTGTCGTCCGCGTAACACGTGACGGCAGCACCATCTGCGAGCAGACCGCGGGCCGGTGTTTTTAGCTCTGAGCCTTCGCACCGCCAGCTCTAGTTCTACCATAGTGAACTCGAGCACGTCGTCTTTCACGCTGGGCGCTATAGGCGACCGAGGCGGAGTCATCTGCGGTGGAATATGTTCCACCGCCCTTGCTGAGAGCAGGGAGTCAACATCTTTTCCGAGGAGCTCTGGCTGGAGACACCGGGCGGGGCCCGGGGGCGCAGCTTGCCCCTGGCTATTAGGTATTGGTATAGCGGGTATTAGCGGTTCGGCACCTCTTTTCTTTACTGCACTATCGAGATATTTGTTCACATAACAATAGTTCATTTAACATAAGCCAAGTTTATTTTTAATATCTCTAATGCACAGACACCTAATTTACAATTTTAAAATAGTATAGATACATACCTACCCAATTGTATCATTCAACAACTATTTTGTAAAATGTAGAAACATTGCAATAAATTACGTATGAAAAAATAATAGCTTTTTATTATACCTAACACTAGCTGACCCGGCATTTGTTCCGCCTTAGAATGAAGTTACGTTAGCTACTTTATCAGCTGATATTCGTGAATATGTTATATTTTTTTTAATTAGTAGTATTTGCATTGCTAGTAAGTATAGGTAGCTACAGACCGATCAAAATGGAAGTCATTGGGAGGCCTATGTTCAGCAGTGGACTTCCTACGGCTGGTATGATGATGATCCTAGGTAGTATATATATAAAATACCAAAGATCATGAAAATCGGTCAACCCGTTATCGAGTTTATAGCGGCCATCACTAACACATAAGGCCTTCCTCTCGGGGTTGGAGGGCCAAGGGCGCCCGGGACCGCTTACCCCTTTTGGTTTGGCTTACGCATACCGCTTTTATAGGAGCGACTGCCATCTGACGTCCCAGTCCCTGCCCCGAGAGGAAAGCTTGCGCCAGAGCCTCGTCTGTCAATAAACAGGTACACCGGCTTGCAGATGAGGTTGGCTTAGCCCCAGGTCTTGGTGGGGAGGGGGGGGGGGTAATTTTCATACTTATGTGATGAGGTTTGAAGGGACTTCTTTTTGATTTTGCTTGTTCATTTGCAAGGGCTGCATGGACTCGTCGCATTTTTCCCTCTTGGGCAGATAGACAACAGCCCGCCATCTGCTTCTATTCTTATACATTCTTTAGGCACTTCACGAGCGTTCTCTACATAGAATGTGCTCTATTGTCTAGAAAACTTTCATGCAAGCCCGTTTGTTTAGAGTGCTTTTGACCTGCCCTTTTTTAGCCCACTAACATGTGCCTGAGTATCCGTCACGAGAAGCTATAAATTATGTAAACAAAGGTCCACGAGCTCACAATATTTGGTTCCAAAAAAACAATATTTTT
Organism: Cybosia mesomella; assembly: GCA_946251805.1. Lineage (NCBI taxonomy): Eukaryota > Metazoa > Arthropoda > Insecta > Lepidoptera > Erebidae > Cybosia > Cybosia mesomella. The sequence continues at coordinate 28,246,319 of OX276390.1, forward strand.
TTTTCAAATATTTATTATTTACGTACCTCTTTTGACGTTTTTTTTCGTGGCGAATTGATGTCCTTAAATGTACCGGGTACTGGGTCCATTATACGTAATAATAAATAACAATAACTATAAAACTACCGCAACAAAAATAATAAAACTAACAGTAAAACTAAGAGTGGTAGAGTCAAGCAACAGTCATTTTGGCCGTTGCATGAATGGGCCGACTCGACCGGGGAAGCACCACCCTCTCACAGAATATCGACGCCAAATAACAGTATTTGAACTGTTGCGTTCCGTTTGGTGAGTGAGAGTGCCGGAGCCCAAACTCCTTTCCCATCCCCTCCCAAAATCTTTTCCCATCCCCTCCCAAACTCCTTTCCCATCCCCTTTCCTTTACAGGGTCGGCAGCGCGAGTGTGACGCCACTGGTGTTGCACACGTCCATAGGCCGCGGTAACCGCTTCCCATCAGGTGGGCCGTGTGCTTGTCTGCCACCTTAGTAGTATAAAAAAAAAATAACCATGTAATAACGAAACAATAACAAATTTACAATAACAACCAAATCCACGATATTAACAAAGCAATGAAACAAACTTGTGCGCATTCGATAGTTTCGATACTCGAATGACGAGTACCTATATTTCAAAATGGCGAACCGAGCGCGTCCCGGTGCCAAGATACACAAACGACAGCGCTTTGTATCGTTAAATATGATCCGACTAAATTAAATAGGTTGTTTTTTTCATATAACGCATCTAAATTTTACGTCGATTGAATATGGTCGATTCAATATTTTCTCGCAGTAAAAATATTTCCTTAGTAAAAGCTGTTTGTTTACAAAATTTATAGCTTCTCGTGACGTATACTTTAGTGTCATTCGCTCATACAGTAGATTCGTTATTATGCGTTCGTCATTGAATCGATCGAGTTTTCATTTTAAAGTAGGTAGATATGGGTAGATTATTAAATATGAACACTAAATAATTATATTATTATATAATTATATATATAATTATATTATTAATATGCGTTCGTCATTGAATCGATCGAGTTTTCATTTTAAAGTAGGTAGATATGGGTAGATTATTAAATATGAACACTAAATAATTATATACAAGTTTAATAACAATATATAGGTAGGTACTATTTTATTAAAACAATTATCGGTAGGTATCCTAGCAGGTACCTATTACATAATAATAAATAACAGCAGGTAACAGATAATGCGCATAAATTAATAGGTAAGTATTATACGTATCCCTATACAATTATGTTTACAACAACTTTCCTCGCTCACTTTCACTTCACAATGCCGACAATTTTGATATCCCACATAATCTTCATATCATACATAGAAGGTTATATACTATAATACCCCTAAATGTTTCCTAAAGCTCCTGGCTTAACTGAAAATAATTGAAATTGAAATCAATTCATGAAATGCTTCATGACCTACTAAGGTACTCAATAGTAGCAGTAGGTAGTAGCTAGTGGAACACAGTAAAGTAGTAGTAGTGGAATCTATTAGAATGTTTTTAAATCTTCCAATTTTGTTAAATACCTATTGAAATTCGTCATCACATCATCAACTTTTGACGCTGACTGGACTGTATCTTAGCTGTACGTACGTAGTACGTACCTAACTACCTACTATCTAAGTATTCTGTGCTAAAGATAGGTAACAACATTACTTATTTTGCCTAGGTATTACAGACATCTGCTTTTTTATATTGTCGACATTCTTGTAGCAAGGTAACAATTTGGTAGGTACTTGATAATTATGTCCTAACTTATTTAATGTTCGTTCGTTTTAGGCATGGCTGCAATCGCAACATTTTCTTGCTTATTGAAATGATTCGTATATATGTGGTAGAGCATGCCAGCGGTGAGCGCCCCGACTGCTGTGCCTTGCGCGATCACTCGGAACTGCATGAGGAACACGCTGGTGCTCATGGCACCGCGGCGTTTGTACGCGTATGCGCCGTACCCGCAGGCTGCTAGCAGACCGCCAATACCTGCAAATACGAATATTAAAATCATTATTTTTTAGCTTTTCAAAAGTCATCATCGTCATCTTAGCGTTGTTCCCGGTTGCAAGTACAGGGTGTGTGGCGCACACGGGCGCAGGGTCTTAGGGAGCGTCAAGCGCCGTTCGCGCAACCTCAAAAGAGCATACGATGTACGCGGCTCTGGCGCTCTCAAAGACTCTGCGCCCTTGTTATATGGCCGACACCGCGCAAAGCAACGCGCGCCACGAGCGGCTCTGCTTTCTAACAGGATGTAAATTGCACCATTTGCTCCCAAAATTCCTTTTTGACCGCGCGCCTACTAGAGGGCGCCAGGGTTTTGACTGCACACGGGCGCTACAATAGGCTAGAGCCGCCCCTGCATCCGAGGCTTTCACCTCAGAGCTCCGGATCCGCTGTCTTCTTCTTTTGAGTTGGCTTATAGGCTAGCGACTACTGTCTATCCTCCCAACCCCGAGAAACAAGGCTGCCCCAAAGGTTCGTCCATCGATCAGCAGGTGTACTGGCGGTAGATGAGGTAGGCTTGGCCTCACAGGTATTGGTGGGACCCAATACACACAACGTAGCTTTTTTGAAGTATAGTAGGCACCTACCTACTTCACAGGGACATTCCCTGTTTCGTGGGAATTTATATAAGATTTTATCATCAATATGTATGCTTAGTGAATGAAGAAGATGCGATACAATAAACAGGTACGGACCGTACGGTCCACAACAACGGGGCGAGGCCCGAGGTGATTAGAGGGCATACCATGACGTGTTAAAACGTCCGTGTTCTGGTGAGAAAGAGGAATGGAGCTATATACTTTATATAACTTTCTCGCCGTAGTAAACACGTCATGGTAAACTCACAGTTGACTAATAAAATCTCTTCGCTGCGCTATGTACTACTATGCTAACATTATAGGTATTTAAACTATCATGGTCACTAACATAAGTATTAGAGTTAACGGGATATTTACCATGTGGTATATATATCGGACATTCTTAGAACCACATGGTAAATATCCCGTTAACTCTAATACTTATGCTAACATTATTGTTATTCATTCAATTACATTTTTAAGCATTTTGTATGCTTACTTTTTTCTAAAGATTTAGATCGGAAAAAGAGAACATCTAGAACGTGGTGTCTAGGTGACTCAGTTGGTCAGAGCATTCCCCCTGTAAGGGACTGGTCGCGGGTTCAAGTCCCGTCATAGATGTTCTCTTCTTCCGATCTAAATCTTTAGAAAAAAAATATTGTTATTCATTTGGAGAAAGTCAGCATTCTAAATTGCAGTAGGTACCTACTGCAATTATTAATCCGTAAATCTCATTCTAAGAGATTCCCTATTATACCAAGAGAATAACTTAACTTCGCCAGAGCAGATCAGTAAGGTGGTTGGTACCTAAGTACTTTGGCCGATCCGGGAAGTCAATATTACCAAAATCAATAGAAGGGACCAAAAGTATTGTTTAAGAAGAGTGGGTGTAAAATACAGCTATAGGAATATGAAGGCATGAGTATAACTTCACTAAATAATATATAAGTTCAATAAATTTAGATATAAGTATAAAACTGTAACAAATGCACCTATAATACATTATTATAGCTATTCACTCTATGCAGTGTCAATTCTGAGTGCTAATACAATAGAAATGCTTACGTTAGAGATGGTACCTATTGTCACGTCAACGTGATTTTACCAAGCCTGAAATTGTTTTATTAAATGTTATTGTTAAATAAAGAAAATATCTAATCAACACCTCTTTCATTGACGCCATCCGTTAGAGCGTGTTTTGAGCTACAAACATCCAAACATACACACAGATAACAGACGTCTTCAAAAATTTTCACATTTGAAATATTAGTAGGAATTAGGATAGGATTTAATACAATTATAATGCACTTGAGAGCGTAACAGTAGCGACTGTTATATTTGAGATCCAACAGTTTAGATTGAAATAAAACTATTTTTAACGGATTCTATCGCGATTTATTTGATGTTATTTTATATTCTACATTGATCCCGACGTTTCGGTTGCTTTTCAGCAGCCATGGTCACGGGGAGACTAAATATGGTTGTTGCCTTGTAGTTAGAATGAGCTCACAGTGTCATGAAGTCTTGTTGTATTTTGATTTTTATTGGAATTAATTAAGTGAATCACTGGGTCAAAAACTAGTGGTACATTCCAACCATCTTCTCTATTAAAATTAGGATGTTTTTTAATTCCAATAGCTTCGCAGAGCATCCTAGGTAGGAATCGATTTTCTTTGGCGAGTATTTGTGGTTTATCAAATCTTAAGTAATGTTTGGTCCCTTTTTTATTCCCTCCGGATACCCCCCCTGCCGGCCAGCGGGGGCAACGGTTATGTCGGGCTTGAATCGACTACGCACGCCGTCTCGGGTCTTCAGACGCCGGGGTGTAAGGTTGCACATAGAGCATATCCCTCGCACTCCCGACAGACCCTGGGCCATCTCCGGTTTCGAGATGGCCCCCTCGGGTGATGTTTGGTCCCCTGTTGCACGTGTTAACATACAGCAGACTTTTTTGAGCGTTGGTGTTTTATATCAGCTATGTGTTCTTTGACGCGAGTGCCAATGCTTCGCTTGGTTGGACCAATAAATCGCGTTAATAATAACATCAAACAAATCGCGATAGAATCCGTTAAAAATAGTTTTATTTCAATGTGTGACATTCGCGTAAACTTACGACAATATCATAACAGTCTAGGTTTATATTATAACAAGAATTGGGTAGCTAGTAGGTAGAAATTATACATAATACGCACCAATAACCATGAAGGGAGATTCTTTGGTCTTTCGTGTCAGCTTCTCGCTCTGGCTCTCCTCGTGGTAATCATACGTTGGTATTTCTTGAGACATGTTTTTGCAACTGCAACGAGAACAAATAAGTAACATTAATGGATTGGTTTAAGTTGGTATCTACCCTTCTTTCAGGGTTAGGTACCACAATCTGACAGAAGATGCGTCGGGCCTATTTACTGGATGCATTAGTGCATTATATATTGATAGTTCAAGCCCAATTTGAGGTTTAAGGTGGTTTTCATTCTTCGATAATAATGATAGTAAAACGTAGGAAGGTAATAATCTACATGAAATATGACGATAGGCTTAATAATCTAAATAATATAATGATAAGATCCCGAAAATGTCTAGCATCAAAGTTAATTTTTTAATACTTAGATTTAGTACATATGTAAAGGTGGTAGTTATCATAGGTAGTTATTTTTAATAAATTTATTGCCAGCTACTACAGACAGCATCAAAAGTAGATGATGATTGTACAGATAAAAACAATAGAAGTGTAAATTATGAATGCTATTTATCTTAAACAAAATATAGAAATATTTTAATAAAGTCCACTTAGTAGGTAGGTACTACTTAAAAAGCATTTTCACTGAAACATATGAATTACTTTGCTCAAAAACGAATTATTAAACTCTGAAAATATTCATACATTCGTTCTGGAGTTGACTGTACATTCAGTTACTCTTTGATATGCGCACAGTCAATGGGCCAGTCTTCGATTAGGTTATATGATCGAAGACTCATAGTAGGTAGGGGAACATGTGTTACGTTGGACAGTGCAGTGGACTACAATGTCTAAAATAAATCTAATTTCAAAAAACTCTTTTGCTTCAAAATAATATTATCTATGGCAGTCGAAGCATCTTTTGTCCACTCTAACATGAAGTTAGTGGAAATTCGACGGCGCCGCGTGTGTGCAGATAAAAAAGGGAATTTCAAAGAACGGACGCGCGTCCTAGACATGTCTTTGTGCAAGTCCCACGCGGAGTGAGCGGAGGACACTTCTACGACGCGAGTCCGTTCTGTTTGTCCGGCGCCTATAAAAATGGTTTGAAGAAATGGCTCCTATGGTGTACATTGATTCCCCCAATTAACTACGCACATTGAACATTGACCAAGGTACATCGTACTGTGCTAATTGAATTGAAAACGTTTTCGTAGATATTAATATATTAAAAATAAACTTCCTATAGCCTGCTGATGTCCGTCTTTATTTAACCCTATATATCCATCAAAACTTGGTAGGGTCCAAGTGTCATCAGGTCTGTTGAACCCTGGACATTTTTGACCTATTTTTTCTAGTGGCTTTTGTGTCACTGTAGTAATGTAGTTTTAGTTAATGTCTAAAAACCACAGATTTCAATAATGAGTTATTTAGTTGAATAATTTACTTACTTATCTGGGTTAGCCTTTCTAGGGCACACCAGACTCCCCAGCCACACAGGTTGATGTGACAAAACACCATGCGGTCCGATATCCGGTCTATTGCCAATAGAGGAGTTATATGTCCGTGGCCCAAAACGCCCACCAGCTCCTGGCATTTTTGCTGGATCACCCACCTCTCCTTCAAAGACACGAGCGCTCGGAGAAGGAGGCTTTCTTTAAATCACTAATTAGGTGAAGAACTGCCCAGCTCAATACCACTTGACTATCATTGTGGCTTTTAGCGTTATTAGTATTCGCAGCTTCGTAGAGCCACCTTTCCCAGTCGGGATAAGACTTGACTCTGCCAGACTTTGTTTGCTGCTGCCAAATAATTTAGAGACTGCTAACATAACCCCATCGCTATTTCTCCAGTGTTAATCAGACTCACTGAAGAAACTGAGTATTTCACTCTTAACGCAGAGCACTCCTGTCTCGGCATAACATTACATTAGCCAGAAGCAGCCACAAGCCACAACTCCAACGATAAGTAAAGGTTGGTGTGGGCGTTGTTTTGTACCCATCACAATTAAGCGAGTAGGTATTTTACTACCACGCAGGAAGGCAGCAACGATTCTACGTTATTTTTAGAATAGGTATATCACACCTCGGCAAAAAAAGTGTCACCAATGTACAAACATGTTCGCACATTGTGACACTTTACTGCCGATGTGCGGTATGTAGATAGTTTTAGGTAGGTAGAGGCACAGGGGGGGAGCCAGTGGGTTATGGCATCCAATCTTGTTTAGGCATAATTACATACATACATATAGTCACGCCTTTTTCCCATAGGGGTAGGCAGAGAGAACATCTTTCCCCTTGCTACGATCTTGGCATACGCCTTTCGCTTCTTCCACTTTCATAATTGTTTTCATACATGCACGCCGGTTACGGGTACTTCTGACCTGGCCCTTCTTCAAAACGTCATCGATCTGATTGGCATACGTACGCCTAGGTCGACCTTTACCGGTTTGCCCAGTAGCCCTCGCTTCATAAATCTGTTTCGTTAATCTCCTTTCATCCATCCTCTCTACCTGACCGAACCATGTAAGCATCCCTTTCTCTATCTTGGTCACTACATCTTCTGCCATACCACAACGTTCCCTTATCACGCTGTTCCTCACTTGGTCCATCAGGGTCACTTCAGCTATACTTCTCAGACTTCTCATTTCAACAGCATTCAGCTTACTGTCGTGTTCCTTCTGCCACACCCAACATTCACTACCATACATAAGTGTGGGGACGAGTACTCCTCTATGAACAGCCAGTCGTGCCTCTTTAGATACTTTCTGGCTGCTCATAAAATTATGCAGGGCCCCATTCACTTGATTACCAGCCAAAACTCTTCGCTCAATATCACAGTCATACTTTCCATCCCTCGTAAACTTTTAACCCAAGTATACAAACTCTTTCACTTGTTCTACTGTTTCTCCTTCAATCAGAATTCTACAATATGTCATGTTTTCTTCTCTTTCAAAAATCATCACTTTCGTCTTACTTACATTTATTTTCATTCCTTTGTTTGTTAAGGCCCCATGCATAATATTACCCATCGCCTGCAACTCCTGTTCCGATGATGCCAATATTACTTGATCATCAGCGTACAGCAGGCATTTGACGGTCAAGTCATTCATTCTTAATCCATACGCACTCTCTTTCAGTTCTTTCAAGCAATCGTCTATAAATAAGTTAAATAGTCCCGGCGATGCCACACATCCTTGTCTAACACTTTTTCCGATGTTATACCAGAATTATACACTAGAATGCGTTTTGCGGCTGCGAAGGGTAAAGAGGCACGCGAAGGGCACGCGCGAATGGATCACGCGCACTGGGTCGTTTTATAATCGGACATATATTGGTTTTAAGCGGATTTGTTGTAATTTTTATCGATCTTCGAGGACGAAATTTAAGTACTTGGGCCATTGTCTTTGAAATTTTATCTTGTATAGCGTATACAGTAATCATTTAATTAAAGTGATAATTCTTCGTAAATATTTGGGTTCTGCCTTTCATTGCTCCACTTTATTTTAAGTATCATAACATAACACAAATTCACGCCTGTATCCCCGAAGGGGTAGGCAGAGGTGTATTACACACCCACGATGCGATTTTAATTATCATTTATGGATAAATGGCATTAGGATTATGTGACTTATATTCCGTTATGTTTTAAAGTATATGTTTTAGTACATGTATTTGTGGTCTGGCCACTATTGCTCACAATGGTTAAATTAAGATTATGTAAAAAGTTATGTTTAGATTAGTTTCTTGATGATGAGAATTTAAGGCTGATTAAAATACCAAATCAATCAAAATACCAAAAATTATACTAAAATCTTCATTCAGACAAAAGTCATTGGACTTATTCCTTATAAGTGGTTCCAATTCCCTCGCCACTCCCCTTCCTACCATAACGACGTAGACAGGCACTTTTAGATCGGTTCTGGCATGTTTCTTGTAGGACGCGGCAATCTGCCAACTCCATCCGCGTGGAAATCATCTTACAAAGTAGGCCTACCTACCAAGTAGATGCAGGCAAAAGTTAGAACTAAAAATATCTAAGTCCCTAACCAAGTGATAGGTATCTATGAATCCGTCTTGATAAACATTTATTTTGGGAGGGAGTCACGATTATTTACTGTACCTTTGTAAACAACAACCAAAAAAACTAAGTAACCCACTATAATGTTATAGGTAATAATCAAAACTTACATGTTTAGTATAAATTTTGCTTCAGAATTATATCACACACTACACAGCAACGCGCAACGGTATCAAATAAAAAGTCAAGGACGCACTGAAAATCGTACCTACTCACCACGACTACACGTGATTGAATAAAACCGGCAGAGTCTTGCTAAGTCGTAACTCGCGGACTGAGCGAGCGATGATATCACTAACGATACCACAGGAGAATTACTCCATAAAGAAAACGTTCACAAAATGTTATGTACAATCTAATGTATTGTCCCCTGTCGGTTATTATAAGTAATATACTTCACAGTTATCTAATCTCACCTTGGAATACGACAGGTAGTAGGCGAGAATGAATGAATCCTTTCAATATTGCGTAAAAATTCATGACGTCATGTTTACAGTTGCGTTAAGTATCTATATACTCATTCAATTATACCTATTATGAAGTCACACAATTTTACAGCCGATAAACATAATAGGGATAATTTTATTCGCTAATTTGTGAATAAATTAATATTCTAGGACATTACACAGCTATCTAGATCCGCATAGCTTTTTTTTATTGTTTTGTAAATACATAAAAAATATACAAAGAAATACCCAGACCAATGCAAATAGACATATTCATGCATACAAATATTTGCACCGAGCGGGAATCGAACCCGCGCTCCCTGTCGTAGCAGGCGAATGCTAGTGCATTAGCGGCCGTAGCGGTAGCCCGCTACGCCACAGCGGCTGTCAAGTTTGTAATGTAGGTTCTAGAATGAGGATTACATTTTAAGTACCTACATAAATTATATAACATTTCCAGTGAGCCGGACACCTGCTGATTGACGAATTAGCTTCAAACCCTGCGGTTTCCTCTCGAGGTTTGGGGGCCAAACGGTAGTCGCTCCCGTAAAAGACAAGATGCACCAAATAACAGGAAGATAAAGAGTAAGCGGACCCCGGGCTCTGAGGTGAAAGCCGGGAACCACGCTAAGATGACGATGAATGTCGTTCGAACAGTTATGTACTTCACTGAGAGATAAGTGGTTTAATTATTTAGATAATCAAATGATACAATAAATATTTATAAATAATTTGTTTAATTACAAAGTTTGAGGTTTACAAAGAAATCAACAACTTCTGTTGTTGTCTGTACACTTGTGCAACATAAAAATATAGGATACATGTGAAGTCGCCACACGGCAACACGTGTAATAAATAGTTGAAATAAAGGGAGTGACCTCTCAATCACCTCCATGCATACATCCATTATCATTACATACACTTTTTTTTGGATAAATTTCAGTATATGACACCTTTTATTTGCAACAGCGCAGCAGTTGGCTAGTGAAAAACCGGTACTGAATTATTTCACTGCCTATTTATGAGGGTCTACAGGGTTTGACTGCAGCTGGCCTATGTTTCCCCTGGGTCAAGAGTTATTTGTTATATAATTATTACTACAGAATATTATGTTGCATTTGTTTTTTATTAGATAAATGACCGTCTTCATGAACGATCGCGACGGATTCGCGCTTCATAGATTGTATAGAAATACGTGGCATGACGATAATATTGCCGTGATTATCTCGTTCGTGGGGACGGCCCCTTAGGTTACCGAGAGAAACTAGACTACAAAAATTAAAAATATGTAAGATGAGTATTTAAACCCGATTAGTATTCAAATTTCTTAACCGATGGCTCGAAAGAATCGATCGAAAGGTCTAAGCAGGAAGGAAGTTAAAAACAAATATAATTTTTGTATAAGAACTTTATACTACACGCTAGAGTTTATATCATTGAACAATCTATGTAACGACCATTGGATACAATTTAAATAAAAATTAGTTAATCGGTTTATTGTAGGTGGATATAAGCTATACACCAATACGCTAAGTCTCAGAGGAGTAGACCAGTAGATAACTATGATATCTCATATCCTATAACACATTTTGTGCCATAATAGTTAAACGCAAATGAACCTACGGGGTAAGGCTAATCATTCAAATAGTCTGATATCACAAGACGTTATCGTGAACTGAAAAGAATCCATCACAATCACAGATAAAACAACCTACACTTAAAATTAAGATAAAGCGGCAACATTATTCTATAAATATTTTAACAGTGACGTTGTGTGTTCAAACATTATAGTTCAAAAATGGATTCGTAAAACAGTTTTTAAGTTTCTTTTAACCCCCGACGCAAAAACAGGGTATTATAAATTTAACCTGTGTATTTGTGTTTGGGTGCGTTTGACTGTAGCGTCATAGCTCCCAAACGGATTTATAATTTTATAATTCTCTTGAGTGTCAAAAACAATAATACATAAGTTATTATTTTTTAATGAAGTGCGTATGCCCAGTTGGTATATTAAGCTCTTTAGGCATAATAAAGTACTGCTATCATGATGTTTATGAATAAAAAAGAAAAGTATGATATAAATTAAAATTATCCTTCTGGCTATTTCACGCCGAGTAAATAGAACCTCGAAGCATAAGCACTTAATTACGAAAATAGTACCCATGTGGGACACCAAGCTTTAAATAAATTATTTTTTGTTTTTATTTAATATCTGATACAAAAGAATTTTAGAGGATGCGTGTTATTACCATTATGATTTAGAGGTTGAAGTAAATGACATTAAATAATTTACTTAACTTATATTACACCTTAAATTGTACTAAACATACGTATCATAACTCATTTAATTTTAAAACATACCGAAAAAAAGTTTATCCAAGGGAGCAGAGTAGAGACAAAGAAAACTGACTCAAAAGGATTTGGACTTTAAACATGACTGTCAAAAAGTATAAAATAAGCTGTCCACGAAAATGAAATAAGGGTATCCTTATTTCATTTGATTTCACGGACGCATTTTATGTAACGAGTTCGTGCTTTTTCGCTTCACGCCGCATAATAGCATGACAGTGACTGGTAACAGCCGCCACGAATTACGCGCTCGTTCATTCGTAGATGCCCGAAACTTGATTGGGTATAGTTTAGAATCTGCATTCACCAAGAAGACTTCTGTATAAACCTGCGTTTAATTATGTTGATTTTGGACTTGTTCATTGTTATAGATAGAAGATGAAAGATGTAGATACAAGAGTAGTAATAGTAGGTAAGTAATAAGAGTAAGTTTTGTGTTAATGTTCAGTGTGTAGTCATCGGTATGGAATCAGGGTAATCGCGCTTGATTAAAGTGTTCATCGTGTCGATAACGATGCCTGTCTCGGTGTGAATTAAGTCTAAATATAAACTTCAAAAGTTGCCATGACTTCTGAATGTTCCTGTTTGAGTATTGCAATATAACAAAATATACTTTGGCATATTGACAGTATTAACTTAAATTTAAACTAGTTAAGGCAGCTTTTTAAAAATATTAATTAGCTCGCATATAACCACAATGCTATTAAGTCATGATGCAGTCTAGATGCATGCTTGCCTCAAAAGATGCGCATTTGCTCAAATAATGTTACTTAAATTGAATTTTCTAACTAATAAGACAGCTGTCTTTGTATTTAGCCAACACATGTTAACTAATACATTTCTAATATTAAACTACACATATACAAATACGCAAACAAGATTGCTATACCTTCTTATAGTAATACTCTCTCTCTCCTTGTGTATTATAAAACTTGTGGGTACAATCGAGAGTAATAATTATCGTCCTCATATTTATGAGAAGATACATTAAATTTGTTTATGCAAGAGAAAAACCATCAACAATACAAATCCAACATCTAAAAAAGTCAAATATGAAGCTAGAAATTAATTGCATGTTGCATTCGCAATTTAATTTATTTGACCACATGTCATATTCTTTAAAGATTTTGGTTTTCGGACATTATTAATTCTGGCTGTTAAACCGTTGAATGGTCTATTGGAAGTTCAAACGTTTTGAAAACTATATGGTGATAAAATAGTGTTTATAGTTTTATAATTTCTTTAAGGCCAATTAAATTGGTCTGAATTTTGGCTAAAGTAGGTCATAACTTTCCACTTACGACTACATTTTTGAGTGATGTCAACAATTTAAGCAGGGTCTTCAAATATTAAAAATGAAGTATAACAAAGAACCAGTAGGTATATACAGTAATAAGAAACTATATTGACTATTTTTTTCTATATAAAAGACAATTACGCTTTAAAATTATCTCTGTACTTATGGGGATTTTAAATAAAGTTAACGGTCTCAAATTGGGTGTTGAACAGCGATAGCACTTGCTAAGTCCACTTTAATTCTGCCCTAGATCTTGAAAGATAAAGCCTGCTGTCTGCATACACACCAAAAAGCCATTACGAACGAACGTAGTCTTAGTACTGAGTCTTATTATATACAAGCTAATTCTATAGCCTTCATTCGACTTTAACCATGCTCTAGAATTAGTACTTCTTCACTTGGTGTGGACACAACAGTTTATGCAAGTAAGCAGTATTATAACTGGTTGGTCTTCGTTCGTTTTCTGGTGTGTATGTAGCATTATCCAATTCTATATCTTATACTAATGTCAATATTGTACACTAGCTAGGCATAACATCAAAAATCACAGTGAGTAGACAAAAGGCCAACAACAGACTAGCCACCACGGGCTGATTTCGGCAAAACATCACCTGTGCTTTGCACTATAAATTTCCACACATAAAAATTAACTACATAGTCCACTAAAGTTGTTCATTGGTACTGGCTCGGTGCAGAGGAGGAGACTTTCTCGAGTTTTTCGAAGTGCTTCCGCGCGTTTCTGATGTTGATCAGTGTCGCTTCTGAGGGGATTTTTGGGTCAGACATCTCGACCATGACGTATGTGTTGCTTGTGAAGCCATCTATGAAGGCCGCGAATACGCTGTTGCGGACCTGCAATAACGGACAATTCTGAATTTATTATAGGTCATATTTTTTTCAGGCTTGAAGTTCTAGATTGTAATTGTTAAGAGTAACCATTTCATTACGAGTCTCATAATGAAACAAAAAATGACAAAAGAGAGAAACAAAAGAAAAAAAAATGAAAGAAGAGAGAAATATATGTAAAAAAAATACATTTTTTTACATACTTCCATGCTCTGGAACTGTGCGGCGAGCTTTGAACAGGAGAGCTTGAACTGTTTGACGATGTTCGAGACTTTCTCAAAGCGGTGTGCGTCCCGGTGTGGCCGCTGTTGGCAGTGCGACACCACCAGGAACGTCGCGCGTTCGAACAGTAGCACCTGCACGAATTTTATTTATCCACAAAACAGTACCTACATCTATAATGTTTTTTTTTTAATTCATTGTTTATTTTCTCTCTCATGTGGCTCCCTTGGGTAAAAGCCTCCTCGACCCTTTCCACCTCACCACACACTCCATCCAATCCTTTCCTGCTTTTCGTTGTATCATCAATATATCTACTCTTTAACCTCCCTACACTTCTTTTGCCTTCTAGACAATATCAACATTTGATGAACAGGACAGGTGTATGGTATCACTAAAACCTTCGGGGCTCGAGCCAACCTCTTCTGCAAGCCGGTATACCTGATGATTGACGGACAAGGCTCTAGCGCAGGTTTTCCTCTCGGGGTTGGGAGGTCAGACAGCCGTCGCTCTCATAAAAGCCATAATTAAAATTTTAAATTAAGCAAAATCAAAAGGAGAAGAAGGAGTAAGGGAACCCCAGACTCCGAGATGAAAGCCTCCGATGCAGCGTGTGTTGGTGTGTACCAGTATACTGCACAGACCAGTGAAGAAATCTATATTGGTAATTATACATTTAATGAATGAGGAAATAATGGTCATTATTCCATGGCATGAGAATGGTTTCAATGCCAAGGTCAATAACAAGGATAACTAATATATTATCTATTATAAGACATTTAGTGTGGTAGCCGTTTATCTCCCATTCATGAGGAAGGTTTCCGTTTTTACCTGAAGGGCGTGTTTTTGAAAATATGATGGCTGGAAGTTTCGCCCTCTAGAAGCATTGTACGCTTTTATATTTTGAAGAAAGTATTTTGATTCTGGAGTTTCCCCAATCCTTTAATGTATAAATTCCTGCGGCGGTGCTTCCAGTGGATGATTCGAGAGTTTTTGAGAGCATTCCACAAAATTCTGGAATGTTCAGGAACATACTAGATCATTGTGGAACATTCCAAAACACTCGAATATTGTGGAATATTGTAGACGAGCCTTTTTTGTATGAGTGGAGTCATGGGTTTGAAAGTTCTAGAACCTTCTGAACCTTATTCCAGAACACTCCCGTATGTTGTGGAATATTCTGGACCATTGTGACCGCTAAAATTCAATAATGTAGCGGCGTTTTTCAAAATTTCACCCTTACGGGGGCATATAAGGGATGAGCGGTAGTATGGAAGTCCATTATATGGAAAGTGCTTGACTTTTGAAGTAAGCAGCATGAAATTCAATTTTGAAGCTTATGTTTGTGTACATTTACAATTGGCCGCATTAGGTGGCGGTGCAATCAGGTTATAGGTTTTTCTACCCATTTAAATCCAGTGAAGCCAGATTCCGGGTCGCTAGTGATGTAATAATTTGGGGGTGGCAGGTGAGGCCGCCTGTCATCCCGGCAGAAGCATGCCGGGACGGTGGGGCGACTAGCGCCCCTCCCCCAAACCGGGGCAAGACGGGGACACCGCGGTTCCCAAACCCGAGGGGACCATCTCGAAACCGGAGATGGCCCAGGGTCAGTCGGGGTGCGAGGGGTATGCTCTATGGGCAACCTTACACCCCGTCATCGACCAGTGAGACGGCGTGCGGTTTTAGTCGGTTCAAGCCCGATACAACCGCCCCCGCTGGCCGGTGGGGGGGTATCCGAAGGGATTTCCGCACGACCAAAAAAAAGTGATGTAATAATAACATCACAATACAACACTAATTATAACTACAGTTGTCAACTGTGTATTATTTCCCAGAACTTTTGGTTTTAATGGTTTCGTATTCTTGTAACATTAGGATTAAAAAATATGGTGCATAGAAATATCTATAAACATTTCCTCTTTCCCATAAAGCCAGATTAAACCACTATTTTACAATAGCTAGAATCTGGCGGTGACCTATAAATACTTATTGTGAAGGTGAAGGTGAAATCAACATGAAAGATAGCCTTAAATAAATTGTGTTAGTATAAAATCTATCAATACAATTATTGATACAATACCTCATCAGCATCCACAATTTCAGCAAATTGTTTCAATGAAGACTCTAATGCTTTGACATTAGGTATTAATTTGTATACTATGCTCGACCACGCTCTGAAACATGACACATTATTGACCTCCGATGTAATACAATATGATATGAATGGAAAACCACATGTAAAAATAGCTCCTTGATATCATAATTAGCACAGATGTAATGTATTATTTTGAAAATAGGGTATTTGACTACTGTTAAAAATAGTTCTGTATTATGTAAGTTTTACAACATAAAAATGCAGATGGCATCAATATTTTTTTGAGAACTGTTTTATTTCCGATAAAAATCGATATTAAAGTTTGATTTAAAAAAAGTACGCGCCATAACGGATCCCGTGACATGTGACGTCACACCAAAGTAAACAGTAAGCGACTTAAAGCACGTTTATATAATTATTGAAATTAGTTGCAAAAATAATGGTTTATTTTGAGATATATAAGATAAAAGTGAAACATTATTAGTAATGAATAATTGAACCAGTCGATTAACACTAGGAAATGCAGACAGCCTGTATTGAAAAACTGTTTACTTATGTGTGACGTCACAGAGCGTTTATAAGCACGTGATCAAATCTCAAAAAAAAGGAGATTTTAATCTTGATTTTTTAACAAAAAAGAAACTTATTTTATATTGAAAATTAATAAAATATGTTTTTTACGGTACATTTTATTAGGATGACAACAATTCGTACAATATTTTAAATATAGTCAAAATGCCTATTGTGTTTAAAATGTGCGTCTAAAACAAACATTACTAATTTCTAATTATATTGTGTGAATAGTAACAGTTGTTTAAATCTCTGACATGCCTTAGTCAGCTGATTAATGGGAGCTACCACAGGGAATCAATCCCTGGACTTTTATGGTTGCTTATTTAATTATATTCTCCTACTTTTATATCACTTAAAAGGTAGTCTGAAGATACATCATAGAAGGTTAGTTGATTACTGTATACCGGACACCCTTGTGATGCCCATGTTGCTGTTAGAAAATTTTATAACAGAGGTATTGAACCTAGGACCTCAGGCCCTGCAGCCTCAGACTTTGCCACTGTCCCACAGATGGTTTCTTATAAAATAATAATAGAGAAATATAAACATACTTGTATAATGTCTCATCCCAAATACTAGTTCTAAAACAGGTGCACTCAAGTGGTTTGGATAACCTCTTTAAGTCCTCCTCACGTTCCTTGAATATCTCTTCACGTTGCTCCTCTGGAACCAGGTCCATTTTGTGCACTAGACAGAATATACGCGCTTCTGGAGAATTCTATAATATGTAGTAAATTGATATTTTTAGTGGTTTATTTTGTAAGATATAATGACAATGCATAGCATGAACAAATAAATTCTGAATGAGGCACTTCCTTTTTAGAAGATTCCGATTTGAAGTATATTCTCAGAGTTAAAGTTCAACAGAAAAATTTAAATTCATATTCAAAAAGGTTTTCATACAGTTCCCCATGAAACCCCATGTATATATAAAAATGTATGGGAATGTATGGGAGATTAAAAAAATACATTTTATTATTACATTTAAGTTTGGTACTCCACCAATTAAATAAGTTATGATACTTTATGTAGAAGAATATTAATCAGTAGTAAAGAACCATTTCTAGGATATTTAGTTCTAAAGACAAGTAATTATTACATGGCAACAATTTAGGCAATAGAAAAAGACCACATAATTAGATTGAATTTAAATAATCAGTTTAATTTGATTCACAAATAACATACCTGTAATATAGCTTCTAAACAAGACTGATAGTAATGCATATCTTTCTCCATTTCTCTGCTTTCAACATCAAAAACGTATATCAATACTTCTACATTTCTGAAGATGTTGTCCCGTTGTGATGCAAAATAGTTCTCCATGAATGCTTCCTGCCCTCCACAGTCCCATAAGTTGAGAACCAAGTTGCCGAGGAAACGAACGTGGGAATGTTCGACATCAACTAGAAATATACATTTGTCTATAAGAAGTTTGGCAATTATGATGTTAAGAATTTAATAGTGGTTAACATTTACAAGACATATTTATTTATTTACTGGCGAATCGTGGGTGTGTAATACACCTCTGCCTACACCTTCGGGGATAAAGGCGTGAAGTTATGTTATGTTATTTATTTATTAATTTTATTATGAACAAGCAGCTGCAAGCTGATATGTTCACATCTAGTGATTGAATTTAGTAGTCTTTTTAGTTAATTTTGAACAGGCCGTCACTTTTTTTAGTACTAAAAATTGACCAGTCGTAGCCTTTCTCTGAACACTTTTCAGCAATCCAATATTGATCATCATCATGAGATTTAGGCCCGACATCATCATATAAATCAGTCTTATATGATGGAATCCTGACATCTCTAATAAACGGTGACATCCAGTCACCATTTAGTGGTATAACATTTTGGTATTTTTGTTGCAATTTGTTAGGTACTTTTCATTGTTTCTAGCATATCATTTAAATAGGAATACAATTTAAATATGTATTGTAGTAAGTTTTTTTTATATCGGTCACGTCAATATGACGTGCTAAAGCTAAAGTCTCAGGTATGAGGATCACCATTACAGACACGAATAATGTTACAATGGTGGCTTTCAGCTTGAGGCCCTCATGAGATGCTTTTTCACACCCCGCTTAGTTTCTTATTTTATGAGCTATGGTCTTTGATGAAGTAGAATACAAGGTCTATTTCAACTCCTTCTGTGCCTTCCAAGAGTATAAATATACATACAGCCCATGAATTGCCCCGTATATGGCACTAGGTTAGCCCTATTGTGTGGTACTGAAAGACATTTAGGAAACTCTTATATCTTTGTTTGTTCAAAACTGATACATACATCATTACATCTTCATTATGGAACACTATTGGAACTGCTAATAGTACAGCAAATGGCATTTTAAACTTACTTGTAGCACCCAGCCTTCTAGTATCTCTAGCTATGTAGTTGGCAAATATTATAGACCTCATGCTTGTCTTGCCTGAGCCACTCTTTCCCATTAACAACACCTAAAATTTTAATATGACAAGTGTTAAAAAATTACTAATGAATCAAGATACACGAAAACAAAAGAAACAAAACAAACAGGAGAAAAATAAGATAACAGTAGTTTCTAATGACTATAACCAAGTTATTATAATATAAATATGCACCTTTTTCTTCATTTTAACTAAGTTTTATGTATTCAGGCAACTAAAACTATCAATTTGGTACTATTTTGTGCTGTAAACAAACTTGTATAGATTAAATTTGAAAACTATCGGAGCTCAAATATCAGCACTTATTGATTGGAGTTAGTCCACAAAACAAATCTAATAACAGAAAAGAAAGTAGGCGTATTTCACAATCACGACGAAACTGGATGAAATGAAACAAAGCCAATGAGAACTGATGACACATGACATTCAGGAGACAAATACTATCACCGTTCAGAAATATTATTTCAATTAATTATCTAGAAAAAAGAAATGTTTCACGGTTCACCCTAAGAGTTTCACACTTGTTCATAATATTCATCATAATGGATAAATAAATTAATGGAATTTGGCCAAATATAACAAGGATAAAATCCTTTTTATCGATTTTTTTATAACATCTCTGAACTTTATAATACTGAATGCGTTCATAATTAATTAACAAATGTAATAATTATCTTATTGCTAGAATTACTTAATTCTTTGTTTATTTATAGCCCTTTACTGAATACTTTCAATATTTCTATCCATGTATTCTATTTTAGATTATTTTAGTTTCTTGTTAATTTTTAGCTCTAAATACACAGTCAAACTCACATACAAGTCGAACGCAGTATTTTTTGTTTGTGCGATGGCAGCGAATGATGTGTCATCAGTGTCATGCATTTTGTCAACTTGTATAAAATTGGCAAAATTGTGATAAACATTTCTGGAAACGTGTGATTTAACCAATATTTTTGACAATATGTTGAAATAATTTCTCATGTGAGTGAAAAATATCTTGAAATTTTTCAGCAAAATGGCTCGACATCGGGACGTGAGAAATAGAACATTTTCGGATGATTATGATTACGACGATGTTTACGGTAATTCCGTGGAAGATGAGAGTTATATGTCATCGAGCGACACTTCACAGTGGATTTACGACCGAAGTCGCAATCAGCAGGCAATAGCACACTTCATTGATAACCACAATGATATTCAAGAAGAGGCAGAAGAGGACTTAGCGGATTCGAGTCACCCCGCACTTGCGAGGCGAGAATCTATAGATTTTCGCAGTCTCAACCTCTCCGAAGAAGATGAGGTCAAACTGATGTCATGCTTAGACGAGTTAAGAAATGTTATTGGTGAGACAGTTGCAGAAAATATACTTATACAGACAGTTATAAAATACGAGTTTGATTACGCCAAATCCCTCGATGAGATCCTCAATAGAAAGAGAAACGATGCTGATGTACCTAAGTTGGAGCCTGTGAAGCCCCAACCAATTGTTGTTATAGATACTGTTAAAGTTCCTGTTATTTCAACTGCAGAGAAAACGCCTAAACTTATTAAACCAAATAAAGAAATAAAGAATGTTGGTATTATCAAGGGGTTCAAAATTGGTCAAGATAGCGGATCGAGTAGTCATCCCCAGACTCCCAGAGACCAGTCCCCTTGTACTGAGAGGATATCAAAGACTGAACAAACGGATGAAGTAAAAGTGACACCTAAAGTGAAGGAAAACAAGCTTGATGCTAAAACACAATATTCAAATGAACGTGGGTCAGATAAAGACCATTTGTACATAGTTATTATAGGTCATGTCGATGCTGGAAAGTCCACACTTATGGGGAGGTTACTTTGTGATCTTGGTGAAGTGAGTCAGAAAACATTGCACAAGTATGAGCAAGAGAGTAAGAAAATTGGTAAACAGAGCTTTATGTATGCTTGGGTACTAGATGAGACTGGAGAAGAGAGAGTCAGAGGCATCACAATGGATGTAGGAAGAGCACAGTTTGAGACTAAGACGAAAAGAGTTATTATTCTTGATGCACCTGGACATGCAGATTTTATTCCCAATATGATAACCGGTGCTGGACAAGCAGATGTTGCGTTACTTGTAGTTGATGCTACAAGAGGAGAATTCGAATCAGGCTTTGATCTTGGTGGTCAAACAAGAGAACATGCTCTTCTAGTGAGATCTCTTGGAGTGAGTCAACTAGCGGTAGCTGTCAACAAATTAGACACAACCAATTGGTCAAAGGATAGATTCAATGAAATAACTAAAAAATTAAAAGCTTTCCTGAAACAGGCAGGATTTAAGGACTCTGATGTTACTTATGTTCCATGTTCAGGACTTACTGGTGAAAACTTGGTTAAGCCCCCAACAGAGACTGAGTTACTACACTGGTATAATGGTCCCTGCCTTCTAGATGTTGTAGACAAATTCAAAGTACCTGAGAGGCCTATATCAAAGCCATTACGGTTATCAGTTAATGATGTTTACAAGGGTACTGGATCAGGATTCTGTGTTGCGGGTCGTATTGAAAATGGCATTATAAATAAAGGTGACAGAGTGTTAGTATGCCCAACAAAAGAAAGCGCTGAAGTAAGAGGTATAAGCATCAATGATCTTTCGAGTAATGTTGCATTTGCTGGTGACCAAGTCAGTGTAACACTGTCAGGAGTAGACATGCAAAATGTCTTAGTGGGATACGTATTGAGTGATCCAGTTTACCAAGTTCCTGTAACTACAAAATTTGAGGCTAGAATTGTAGTATTCAATGTGAAAACTCCAATTACAAAGGGATTCCCTGTACTGATTCATCACCAATCCTTAGAAGAACCTGCAAATATAGTAAAGTTGAAATCTTTACTAAATAAAAGTACGGGTGAGGTAATAAAAACGAAACCTCGTTGTCTGGGTAATAACTGTGTTGCAGTGGTTGAAATTGAAGTAGGTCGTCCCATCTGTGTAGAGCGGTACAAGGATGTGAAGGAGCTGGGGCGTGTGATGCTCCGTGTTGGTGGTACGACAATCGCCGCTGGTCTTATCACTGATATTGTAAACACTTGATTGATCTTATAAAACATTACATTGTTGAACTAGATAAAGGCATCATACATGAGCAATTTAGGTTTAATTTCTTGTCTTTAAAATAATCTCAAAACAGTTACATCTTATGATATTTAATACTTGCTTAATTATCAAACCAAGTCTTGATACAAACTAGATACTGACCTTAGAAAGGGTGATGTCATGCCATGGTTATCATTTCACCATATTGTCTATAGGTTGTACCATTTTAATGTTTTGTTCTTCAGGATATATAATTATGTTTATAGGAATTAATGAGATCACAGCCAGTGCAACTTAGTCAAAATGATAGGCAAATCAAAGGTATGAATATAGCTATGCTAAATCCCATAACCATAATTTTATATCATGATTGTAGAATGGTAAAAGTTTGTATAGCCAAGTCAAGAGTTCAGATTTTGAAACTCGAAACTTGAACTCTAGGTTTATCTTTAGGCATATATTTGAGAATAAGGAGGAATTTATTTTTATTATAATTTACTCAGAGTTTGTGGGGGTGGCAGAGAATTGACAAGTATGTTATTGTCAGGTAACCTGAGAACTAGTAAGGTATGGAAGTATAGCAATCGCTTGGTCCAACCTTTTTTCTTGAAGCTCATCTTCAAGCATAAAACTCTTTTAATTGGCTGGATTTCATCAGAGAAAATCCTTTTAACTAAACTGAGTTTTAACATTTTATCCAATAAAATTGATTGAGTAAAATGTTCTAACACAGTTTAATATTTAAATATATATAAACATGTTTACATTCATCAATAAAATCTAGCTTTAGTGCCAGCATTTGCTGTCTTCTAATAATGGTCATCATCAGGAATATCATTCATTTTTCATTTCTAAAAAGAACCGAAGTCACTAATCCCCCTTACCCCTCCAGTTAAACTAAATTAATCGTTAGGTTCACGTCGGTAATGTAATGGACAGGATTCGAAGCCGGGACCTCTCGATCGTAAGGCCGACTCCTTAACCACTAAGCTACCGACGCTTTACTTTCTGTACATTCTGTATTATATTTTTAAATTTGTAAAACTATAATAAATAAGTCTTTCTTTACCTATGAAATTGCCGAAATTTTCTTACAAATTCATGAGTTCGTTATTCCTGTAATTTAATAGCTATTTCCATTATTTATATTTTGTTTGAAAGTTGATTTCAAGATTTTCCAACTCTGTATTAAATTTTGTTTTTATTGGCCGCTTGATAAATTAATTCGATCTTCAAAAACAGTACTTCCCAATTGCTATCCATTTTGATGATAAATTTCGTATTACTTAACAGCTGTCACTTTTCAAAGATGTAATAAAGGTTGCTGTTTGTTAGCTTAATGTTGTCTCATTCATACACAAAAAAAATCATAAAATTTGGATTTGTCATTCCTAAAAAAAATGCAAAAATGTTAGTACCTACTGAAAATTTGATTTCCTCCAATTTCTTCAAGAAAAACGGCACTTGTTGACCTGTGCTCTGCACAAGAGTGAAGAACAATAATATATCGTGCTATATAAATAACAAATTGATAATTATTCTTTATTTATAACGCCAATAAACATGTTGAGATAGTTAAACTGTTTTTTTTTCTTTTAAGCAGAGCAGAAAAATATATTGTAATTCAGTTTTTAACCCTATCAAGATGACGAAAAAAACCTTTCAAGTTTTGGGGTCAGACAAATTGAGCAAAAATAATAACCGTACCCTGGGCTACAACGTCTAAACTTTGAATGAAATCGGTAAATCGCCAGGAGAATGAAGATGAATGTCGAAACCGTGCAAAAAGTATTGACGAATGCCATTCATTTGTACCCAGCACATTACCCCTGAGATTTTATCAGTAGGTATCTTCGTCTGTGCGAGGGATATGCTCTATGGGCAACCTTACACCCCGGCGTCTGTAGACCCGAGACGGCGTGCGGTTTTAGTCGGTTCAAGCCCGACATAACCGCCCCCGCTGGCACGCGGGGGGTATCCGAAGGGATTTCCGCACGATAAAAAAAAAAAGTATCTTCGTCTGTAGACCCGAGACGGCGTGTGGTTTTAGTCGGTTCAAGCCCGACATAACCGCCCCCGCTGACCGGCGGGGGGCGGGGTATCCGAAGGGATTTCCGCACGAAAAAGAAAAAAAAAGGTATCACTATTAACGACCTCCGACCTCCATGAGCAGAGGCCTGGGGGTGACAGGTGAGTGCGCTTGGCACCCCGGCAGAAGCAGGCCGAGACGGCGGGGCGGCTAGCGCCCCTCCCCCAAGCCGGGGCAAGGCGGGGACACCGTGGTTCCCAAACCCGAGGGGGAATAGTTGCATCCGCGGTTCACTTCGGAAACCTGGGGTCCGTGTACTCCTTTCGAATTGGCTTATCTTGACTTTTATGGGAGTTCAACCCCGAGAGGGTAACCTGGGCCAGAGCCTTGTCCGTTAATCTGCAGGTGTAACTGCCGACTAGCAGGTGACGTTGGCATGCCTTAAGGAAAATTAAGACTGTTGATTATTTCTTTAGGTAGTTAGGTATATAGTAACAAATTAACTACTACCTATTTTTGAGCGCCGGCAGCGCCACCTGCGAGTACCACCCAGGAAAGCGTATTTTTGTGTAACAATGAAAGAAGACCGTGTTGTCTTCCGAGTAACACGAAAAACAATTCCGATATTGTATTACGAAGTTTAGTAAGAGCCAGTGATGTCATTACAGTAAAGGGATAAGTACATCGCGGCAAGGAAACTGTTGCCCAGGACCAAGAGATTTAATTTAGATAAGTTGTTTGCCGGCGACAGCTTGTTATGTGAGCTGAAACCAACTTACGCGAAACGTTTACAGCTGTCTAGTGAGATATTCTCTTTTTATGGTGCAGCGTAATGTGTACCTTTGTCATGTATGAGAACGCGAGCACAGATTACTAACTGTTAGGAATTACGCGATAACATGCTTTGAGTCAGGCATAACTGCCGGCTGTGGTCTGTGGATGGGAAGGAAATTTTTAATTTTATTTTTTTAATTTTATTGTAAATTATTTTTCTGAATGTTTGGTCGACGGTAATGTGTTTGGTAAGCCGATATCATCATAAGGATCTTTCCTTTAACTGCCTTCGTAGCATAGCTGAACGGTCTACGATGAGTGTGGTATCGCGTCCAAATCTTGGACCGGGCATTAGTCTTATTTTTGGTTTTCAATTAGAAAATGTTCAATAGCACCACAAAGTCTGAAACATTGCCGCGAGGCGGCAATAGGAGTAACTATGTATAATGTGTAGGTGGTAGAGTCCGTAGACTCATCAGAACCCCAGAAAACCCTGGGTCATTCCGAATTAGGGGGCCCCTAGGATTACGACACGATTGAGATGTATTGTATTTTTTTTTTTTAAAGAATATTAGTAACCGAAATTACTAATATCCCCCCTAACCCCTCCAGCTAAGCTAAATTGCTTGTGTTAGGAGTGGGTTCACGTCGGTAGTGTAATGGCCAATCCAATAACTTTAAAATATTCAAAAAGAAATACATTATACCAAAAGCAAGTAAGTAGCTACCTAGGTGAACAGTATAGTCAGTAATTTA
The DNA here is from genome assembly GCA_946251805.1 of Cybosia mesomella. Lineage (NCBI taxonomy): Eukaryota > Metazoa > Arthropoda > Insecta > Lepidoptera > Erebidae > Cybosia > Cybosia mesomella. The sequence continues at coordinate 28,272,044 of OX276390.1, forward strand.
TCGTTGTTGTAATATTTTTGACCAGATGTCCGTTTCATTTTCATTTTATTTTAATTTCCTTACAATTATTTATTATTTATGTGTACTATTCTTACAGTGCCTAATCATTTACAAGTGTAATGATCGTAACAAATTTGCTAAAAACATTTTAGCAGGGGCTTCACTACGTTTACTAGAAGGTTTGCAAGCAAAGTTTCAGTGGCTCTATAATTTCCAACTCTTAAGTTAGTAACAACTTACCAAATGCTTAAATGGCTTCAACTTTTAATTAATAGAACTCTTGCAATTCACAGAACCATTAAGAATAATGAATTGGCCTCTCTCTTTTGGAAGTAATTATCAGAGACCTCCGTGGATGCAAACTGAATTCTTGCAAAGAGTACAGTCAGAGAGTAATCCAGCCGTCAAACATTGAACTATGACTGGTGGGAAATTAGTAGGAAATTAAATTTCATAAGTTCGCCGCTGGCGCGACCCTGGCCACATTTAAGAGCGATGTTGACATCCTACATGATGCCATATACAGAAGTCGCTGCTGCTGTAAGTTTTTCGCATATAGAAGTAACAAATAATATTTAATTTCTTATTTATTTTTTATATACTTAGTCACGTCATAGCAAGCATCAAATAGTTACAAAATTATCATCACAGCTTTGCTTGGCAATATCACAGATAAAGTAATAAGTTTCCAATATGGATTCTTCCTACCAGGATAAATATATTTCTCTCCGATATCAATAACAAACTAAATACAAATATATAAATATTCTAGGATAATTTACGCAGCATAGTCTAGACCCAAACTAAGCATAGCTTGTAATATGGGTCCCAGAAAGAGGATAAAAACAATTCTATACATTATTTTTGTGAATACATACATTACATACATACATACATACATACATACAGCGGCGATAGCCCAGTGGTGTACGTAACGGACTGCTGAGACGATGTCTCGAGTTCGATCCCCAGTCGCCCCGGGCACACACCTCTGACTTTTCGTAGTTATGTGTGCAATAATAAATGTTAATAATCGCTCGCTTAATAATGTGCCCGGTAGATGGCAATAGGCTCGCCCCCTATTACATTGGGACCTTAACATAACTGGCGAATCGTGGGTGCGTAATACACCTCTGCCTACCCCTTCGGGGATACAGGCGGGAAGTTATGTTATGTTATGTTACATACAAATTATAATTAGAAACAGCGAGACCAATGCAAATTGTCATATTCATTCATACAAATATTTGCATTGAGCGGGAATCGAACCGGCGCCCCAAACGTAGCAGTCTAATGCACTACCGCTACGCAACAGAGGCCGTCATCTTAAACCCACAGAACTCTTCACCGAAGCTACGTAATTTAATTTACGTTGTAGTAATAAGGGTCGTTTTATGCGGTGCCTTCGCGAGGACTATATAGGGTGTTGGAAATGGCTATTACATGAATTGAGGGTGCGAATAAATCAGCGTCGGATGTTGTCTCCCCTCACACACTTGTCTGGTCCTTGGCGGTAATAATGTTACTGAAACAAACGACCACAGTACGGCCTTCGAACCTTACTCTACATTTGTGAAGGGCTTAATTTTGTTGGTGGTATCTTATGACAAGCAGTCTGGTGAGGCTTGAATTTAATGAATTAATGAACAAGCCTATATTTACTGTACAAACTTTAATTTTGATAATTATAAGATCCGCTTAAGCTTCATCACCATCCGGGCATCATATGGATTGGTTTGGAGCGACTGCAGTCTGACACCCCTACCCCGAGAGAAAAGCCTCCTCTAGAGCCCCGTCAATCAACAGGTGTACCGGCTTGCAGGGGGGGTTGGCTTGGACCCCGATGACCTTGGTGGGGTCCCATATACCCGGTCCGCTCAAGCACGTAGCGTATACTAATTGCCGGTAGATACTTTGACCTTATAGCCATATCGCGGCGGAAAATATCATTTCTAGTATTAGTATATTTTCTCTATAGTAAAAGCTTAAAAAAATCAGAAATATTATTATATAGATATCCATCAAAACGCAATCTTATTTTGCCCTGTGATGTCATCTAACATCAGTCATAAATTGCGTCAGTACCAAGGTTGGTACCCTTTGTCAATGAAAGACACATTGAGTGAGGTATGACGTCATCACAGATTCGGGCAATCCAGGCCGCATTCGATTAAAAAAATATCATTTCAGGATTTCAGGATTTCACACTTGTATATCCCGAAAGGGGTAGACAGAGGTGTATTAACAAGACCCAGATTTTCCCAACTATGTTTTAAGGTCCCTCGAAACAGGGCGAGCCCAGTTCTATTTTGTCTTGATTCCATGCCACTACTAAGAATTTCAAAGGCTCATCTCTGCAGTGTTGCCGGCTCCGTTCACAGCTTCAATCGTCTCCACTTCAATAGAACGTGGTACACGCTTGCCTCTTGAAAAAATGAGTACCTACTTATTAGCTTAACAGATACTACCTTAATAAAAAGTGGTAATGACAAATCCGGAATATTTTTAAAAGACCTATCCATCGAAACCTCGCACGAGATAAAAAAAACTTTGTCGGCGTGACTAACATGAAGGTACCTATATCCTGGGGTGTGTGTTGGGTAACCTCCTCGAGTGTCGCTCCGATTCCGATCCCGCTGCAGTCCGGGGGGAACGGAATCGGAGCGGCCGGTACACCTTGGGCGGCGGTCAATGGCTTCCCCTTCACCCCTTCATAGGGCTGGCATTGATCGTCGGCCAATACCCAACGTGGCGGGAACACATCGCTCTCCGTACTCCTCTGCTTTCAGAGGAGACAGGATGAGCGATGCTGTTAGTGGTGAGATGGCCCAGGGTCAGCCGGGGTGCGAGGGATATGCTCTATGGGTAACCTTACACCCCGGCGTCTGAAGACCCGAGACGGCGTGCGGTTTTAGTCGTTGCAAGCCCGACATAACCGCCCCCGCTGGCCGGCGGGGGGGTATCCGAAGGGATTTACGCACGATAAAAAAAAAGAAAAAAAAAGGTACCTATATCCTTGCTAAATTACGGCTTTTTAGAACTAAGGGTCATGGATCGAAGCACCGGTGGACCGCCGGACGTACCGAAATTATAAGGATTCTATATTGACTACGGAACTCTAAAAACATTCTTTACCTATACTTTATTTATTAAACTCAGAATTTAACTATACAAAATAACCCTTACTGATATGGGTGCTATACATTACTTTTGACAACATAAAACTACATCGTCTTCAATCAACAAATGTTTCGGAAAATAAGATAGTGCTGCCACTGCCACCTCACGTTTGTTGGCTGTATTTCGAGTCTATTAATTCAGCCTTTTCATTACATGTCACCGGAACACTGATTAATTAACGCGACAAACTGGGACGACAAGTAATTACCGGAAGTGGGATCGTGCCGGCCGGCCGGGCCGGACCGGACGCCCGGCGCTCGCCTGATTAGCATACCTTGCTAAGCTGCTTAACGCAGGTACGAGTACATATTTGTGCAGAGTGATGAGTGATGACTAACGTAGCACTCTAGATTTAGTGTATTATATTCATACTGATTACCTTTCCAACGTTTGCTGTAGAAAGACGAGTGCACACTAAGCGAACTATTAGGTGTATATGAAGCTTAATACACCTGCAAATCTGCATACCAAGTGATATACGGACGAGGCTCTGGTGCAGGCCTTCCTCTTGGGGTTGAGAAGTCAGACGGCAATAGCTCTCATAAAAATAGTAGGTGAGGCGGGGTAAGCACGTTCTTCATTTATACATCAATGTTTTTTTAGGCTCTACACTCACGATGGTTAGAAGACTAAAAATATATAGTTTATTTATTTGACTATATGCCCTATATATTTTTTTCTTAAAAAGTCGTTTAATAGACGCACTATCCCAGTAAAACGGGATAAGTTCACCTACATGTAAAATACCTTATTACACTAGTCTAGTCATGACAAAATCAAAACCTTATTCTTAAATAAAGATAAAGGTATCTCGTAAATAATAACAAATTAATACATCTTCTGCATGGTACCTACATGGAATATCGTTAAATACTGACAATTCTGAAATAAATTCTGTATAACGCAACCTAATTTGTTAATATTGTTACGTGCGCGGGGTACAAATTAAATGCTGTTTATACACAACAAAGAGCTTTATTCGCTCACCACAAACTAGACAAATAAATAACTAGCACACACAGTAAGGTTGCCCATAGAGCATATCCCTCACCCCGATTGACCCTGGGCCATCTCCGGTTTAGAGATGGCATTTGACTATATGCCCTATATTTTTTTTTCTTAAAAAGACGTTTAATAGACGCACTATCCCAGTAAAACGGGATAAGTTCACCTACATGTAAAATACCTTATAACACTAGTCTAGTCGTGACAAAATCAAAACCTTATTCTTAAATAAAGATAAAAGTATCTTGTAAATAATAACAATTAATACATCTTCTGCATGGTACATGCTCAATTTTTATTAAGTCAAATATACATTAAGCAAAATGCTTTATTTTGTAAAAAAATATATTCTAAAAGTAAGTTCGTTCAAAAAGCATGTATCATTAATAATTGATTACATTTATAGTAAAATACATTAATTTCATATAAGTTACGTAGGCTAGATCGGAACTGCCAGAAAAGTGGGTAAATTAGGTCAGAACTGTAGCCCCAACAGAGCGCGAGCCGAGCGAGCGCAGCGAGCGTGCCGCGGTAGCGGCCGGCGAAGCTCTGGAATTGATTTGTATAATAGCAATATAATTATTATAGAAGTTCTTACCTGTAAATTATTTGCCCAAGGTAAAACTAACACCCATGCAGCAGTGTATTTTTTTGCCATGTATGTTGCCAGCCATGCCAGGGAAATGTATGTTATGCCAAACCATATTTGACTACCTAATACTTGGTAAAATGAAACTTTGCCATGTAGGGTAAACTACCCAATTATTGGCACTTTAAGCAATACTGTACCTTAACCTGACTCAAATTTTTAATATCTGGGTAGAGAGGTTTATACTATCCGTTGTAATAATTCACTATAATATGGCGATCATATTTGACTACCTTTTTTCAATATTTAAATGGGAAATAAAGCATTACACATGTTTTCTTCAAATACACCCTAATACCATTTATTGGCATCTTTTGACATATTATTGGCATGTGTTGGACCTACTATTGGCACTCCAGTGCCAATAATATGCACTAATTATTCTATTATTGGCATTTAGTACTAAAAAATCTTCTAAGACGTCTAGGTGTTGTGAAACCCTGGATATTATCTACATAAAGTGTAAGCGAAATAAAACTAGTACTCTCTAAAGTATATTTTATTTAGGTACCTACCTACATAAAAATTGCAATTTGGTACATTTCTTAGGTACAAGGGGTAATCTAGCAACATTTTGGTAACATAATATTATTTCAGTCTTAAGTTAATCAACGTTAAGCATCAATCAGCTATACACTGTACATGCTCCCCGTCCTCGACGAGACGACCATGACTCCAGAGCCACCCTGACACGCCACTATACCGACGAACTGCCTGATATCAGTCAAGACGAGATCCTGTTAGCTCTTAGGCAGCTTAAAAATGGAAAAGCCCCCGGTGAGGACGGAATTACTTTAGAGCTTCTGAAGGCAGGAGGAGCTCCTGTCATACAGGAGCTACAGAAACTCTTCAATGCCGTCCTCCACAGTGGGAGAACTCCTAAGGCGTGGAGCGGGCGTTTGTTTGTTCTCTTTTTTAAGAATGGTGATAAGACCCTTCTGAAAAGCTACAGACCCGTAGCACTCCTGAGCCACGTCTATAAGCTGGTTTCACGAGTGGTCACGAATCGTCTCGCCAGGAGACTCGACGAGTTCCAGCCACCGGAACAGGCTGGGTTCTGCGGAGGATATGGCACCACATTTACACAGTGAGGCAGATTATACAGAAGTCCGAAGAGTATAATCAGCCTCTGTGTCTCGCTTTTGCGGACTATGAAAAGGCCTTTGACTTCGTCGAAACTTGGGCTGTTCTGGAATCATTACAGCGATGCCAAGTAGACTATCGTTATGTCGAGGTTCTGAGATGCCTTCATAGGGTTGGCATTGATCGTCGGCCAATACCCAACGTGGCGGGAACACATCGCTCTCCGTACTCCTCTGCTTTCAGAGGAGACAGGATGAGCGATGCTGTTAGTGGTGAGATGGCCCAGGGTCAGTCGGGGTGCGAGGGATATGCTCTATGGGTAACCTTACACCCCGGCGTCTGAAGACCCGAGACGGCGTGCGGTTTTAGTCGGTGCGAGCCCGACATAACCGCCCCCGCTGGCCGACGGGGGGGTATCCGTAGGGATTTCCGCACGAAAAAAAAAAAAAAAAAAAAAAAGGTTCTGAGATGCCTTTACGAAGCCGCCACTATGAGTGTCCAACTACAGGGTCAGCAGTCTAAACCCATCTAATTGCGCAGAGGAGTGATACAGGGGAATGTCATATCCCCGAAACTGTTCACGAGCGCATTGGAAGATATGTTTAAGACGCTGGACTGAAAAGGTAAGGGCATAAATATAAACGGCGATTACATCTCACAGCTGCGATTCTTTGATGACATAGTCTTAATGGCGGAGTCACTAGAGGAGCTAACCCGGATGCTGGACAGTCTAGCTTCAGCCTCGCGACGCATCGGTCTTGGCATGAATTTATATAAAACCAAAGTCATGATCAATGGCCACACTGATCCGGGCCCGGTCGTCGTGGATGGCCACCTTCTTGAAATTGTTTCTGAGTACACTTACCTCGGGTAGATTGTGCAGTTAGGTAAAAACAATTTTGAGAAGGAGGCCAAGAGGAGGATCCAGCCTGGTTGGGTAGCATTTGGGAAACTACGTCGAGTCTTCTCGTCATAAATACCGCAGTGTTTGAAAACGAAAGTTTTCAAATTTCATTTCGAATAGCTTGAAGAGCTTTTTGCACACTTTCTTCAGTATATTTTTTCCGTTTTTGTACTCCTACTTCACTTCTTTTTTTATCCGGTTTCTTATTAGGTTTTTTACCTTCATCTTGGACACCTAAAACCAATTATTGACATGCTTTTACCAATTATTGGCATTACTGCCAGTAATTAAATTTCAACTATTGGCATGGGGCCAACATTTGGAAATCTTGTAGAAAATACGATGATTTCTTTGTATTGCTGTTAAAAACTTATAAAAGCTAATTAAAATAAAGTTCCAATTGCAAAAAAAAATTTGTCATACAACCCCATTTATTGTCAGAGTGCCAATAAATTAGAATTATGTTTGAATCGCATACCGGTTATTGTCAGGGCGGTAATTCAAAACATTTTTTAATCATTGCGAATACTAGGACAAAAATACGTGTGTAAACTATTCAAAACCCAAAAAAACATTAATAATCATGTGTAGCCTTCATAAATTAACACGAAGACAGCTAAAACAGGGTGGGCACTCACCTTAATAAAATCTTAAGTAACTGGTAACAAAACACAAAACCTCTTACGACGTGAAAGAAATTTGAAAGTTTGGCAGCTGAGTAATTTTACTGACAGTTGAGTGTTGCCAATTTATAAAATTAGTTAACCACCGATTCGTTTTATTTTTGTAGAAACACCGTTTGTTGAACTAGATCCTTATTTTTTACTGATAACATTGGAGTGCCAATAAGTTGGAGGGGTGCCAACATTGGGTCATGTTACCCTAATTATTTGTTAAACAATAAATTGCCAAAAATAGTATTGCTAACTGTAAAATTGCGTTAAATTGTTTTGCCAAATGTTTTTTTGCCAAATGAACATACTTTGGCATGTGACACTTTGTTGAACGTTTTTTGCCAAACAATAGTAAACCATAAATCATATATCAACAACCATGTTGTTATAGGCGGACTTGCCTCAAGAAAGTACCTAGACTTAGAACATGTTTTTCATAAGTTCATAAAGTAATGAAATCCGGGGCTTTAAGAATGATTACGTAGCTTAATATTATCACAACATACTCATCTTATTCGTTTCTTTATCACTACGATATTAACGGGAACATAGATTATTTTTGCAACGTGTCATACTTGAATGTCGAAATAAAACGACAATTGCCAACAAAATGACTTCCCATTGAGTCAGAGTGCAGTATTACCATCTAAGTACAATTTGATTTTGGTACCGATTTATAAACGTTCTTTATCACTAAATGGTGGATTTCTCAATTATTTGCACGTCTTAAAAACCTACACAAATTAATGATAAAACTTCAATAACAGGTAATAACTCTGAATGATGTAGGTATAAATTATAATATATTACCTATATGAATATAAGGTCACATCTCTGGAGCTCCATTCTCCGTGAATAAGATTATAATCAATTTCCTCAAAGTAGACACCTAACACGCTCATGAATTTAGTCCTAAGCCAATACGTTGAAGAAATATAACTTACTCCTCCGTGCACCTAATGAAATAACATCATGTTATATAATCACAGTCTTATCCGTATCTCGGCTCAGTAGATTCGAGTGTGACTTGGTTACATTTTCTCTCCAATAAAGTTTTTCTAGAACAAGTATCTATAGGGACGTGACGATAGATATCCACAAAGAGAATCAGTAAATATCAGAATGTATCGAACAATTGCGGTACCTACTCTGTAACGTTATAATCGATTTCTTTTGCAGAAAATGTAATTGAATAGGGTAAATGTCTGTCAAGTCAAATCAAAAAGTCAAAAATAATTCAGTTTTGGGCCGCTCAGCTGAGGGAGAGAGGTGGAGCTATACACCGTAGCTTTATCTCTCTTCCTTAGCTGAGCCGTATAGCAAATTGTTTTTAACGCGTTATGGTAAGGCTCCACATTCTTTTCATAAACGATAGGTTCTATTCTGGAAATTTGAAATAACGAAGTGCCTACTCTGACGTCATATACTGCTATATGACGTTCGTCAGCTACTGGCAAATTGCCTATGAATGGTCGGTGGATGATTAAAATTAAAAACCTGCAATAAATATGTCTAATTATGCTGCTTAAATGAGCGTATATTTAGATGGCGTTGATATAGAAGTTTGATTTTTCACGATTCATGCCGTTGCAGACCCGAATATTTGGTATGAATTTCAACTTGATGCATCCACGCATTCCTGAGAAAAAGGTTTTGACAGGCAGACAGACGGACAGACGGCCAGACAGACAGGCAAACGGACAACGAAGTGATCCTATAAGTTAGGGTTTAGTTTTTTCCTTTTGACGTACGAAAACCTAAAAAAAACAATAAAATAAGAACGATCGCAATGTTTACCGTTACTTTATCATTCTACATTTAAGGGACCCTGAGGAAGGGTGTTTTTAGATTAAGATTTTTCGAAAATGTAATGTCCTTGATTTCTGAAAATCATATATGTTATATTAGGCAATTCAAACTAGTATGATCGGTTATCCGATACACGATGACTTCTACTTTCCTTGATAGAATTTGCTCTCAAAGATTGGTGAAACCAAAAACGCATAACAGTATTATTTGAGTTGTGTTCAGATTAGAAAAACAAAATGATACCAAAATGAAGGTCATTGATAGGAGAGTGAAAAACGGTTATCAAAATTTACATAAATTCTGAATTAAAATTGAAAAATGAAAATTCAAAATATCTACGTTTTCTACCTATATGAGGCGTTCGGAGAGTCAATCAGTCCCGAGCGGAACGTGTTGGAGGCAGGACGTGTAAGTTTGCGGCAGGGCTCTGGTGGAGGATGCAGTAGGCCGGGGTGAGGTGATGTTGGCGGTGTCCCTGGACATCGCCAACGCGTTCAACACCTTGCCCTGGAGTTGCAATAGGGAGGCGCTCGTGTATCACGAAGTGCCTCTCTACCTCCGCCGCATAGTCGGGGCGTATTTGACGGAGAGAGTCGTCATCTACCCAACCGTGACTGGTCTCGGTCGGCGTGAAATGTCGTGCGGTGTTCCACAGGGATCGGTCCTGGGGACGCTCCTGTGGAACATCGGATACGACTGGGTGCTTCACGGTGAGCTCGTAGGCGGTGCCGCCGTCACGTGCTACGCGGACGACACGCTCGTGACGGCGTGCGGGGTGGCGAAGCGACCCTAAAGGCCACGAGCGCGTATGCCCAAGTCGTTGAGCGGATCCGGCGGCTGGGTCTCGAGATGGCTCTGCATAAAACCGAGGCCCTGTTCTTTCATGGGCCTCGGAGCAAGCCACCCGAGGGATCCAGTCTCATCGTGGGGGAAATCGCATTGGCATCAAGCTCCAAATGAAATATTTGGGGCTCGTGCTCGACGGCCGATGGGACTTCGGAGAGCACATCCGAACTCTGACCCCTAAACTGAAGGGCACAGCTCTCGCTCTGGCGCGGCTGCTGCCCAACATGAGGGGGCCCGATGACTCCTGCAGGAGACTCTACGCGGGGATCGTGCGGTCCATGGCCCTGTATGGGTGCCCAATATGGGCGGAGGCCCTGAAGGCCGGAAGTGTGCGGATGCTGCGCGCTCCGCAGCGGGTGATGGCCATCAGGGCCATCCACGGGTACCGCACGATCTCCTTCGAGGCGGCGAGTCTCCTTGCCGGAACTCCGCCATAGGACCTGGAGGCGAGAGCCCTTTAGCAACTATACCAGTGGCGAAAGGAGGCGCGGGAGCAGGGACGGAACCCCGAGTCTCGAGAAATCGAGGCCGTGCAGTCCCAGCTCCACCAGGCCATCGTGGTGGAGTGGAAGGAACGACTTGGGCGACCAAGCGCAGGGCACGCCGCAATAGCGGCGGTAAGGCCCATCATGGAGGATTGGCTAGAGAGGCGACACGGAAGCCTCTCGTACCGACTGACGCAGGTGATCTCCGGTAAGGGGAGCTTCGGGGACCACCTGCATCGGCTCAGGAAGGAGCCAACGCCTGAGTGTCATCACTGCGACGCGAGCGAGGACTCAGGGCTGCACACGCTGGCGGACTGCCCGGTGTGGGAGGCGCCAAGGCGTGACCTCGTGGCAGCCATCGGCTCGTGGCAGCCAGTGGCCGGGAGAGTTCTAAATCTCTCCCGGGCGCGCTCCGCCATCTCCTTCGCGAGCATCACATGCTCGCAGAAGGAGGTGGCGGCGGCCCACGCACTCGCGCTCCGCACCATTGCCGCAATCATGCTGCCGAGCGAGAGGACTCCCACCCCGATGGCTGCCACGAGGTCACGCCTCGGCACCTCCCACGCAATCCCACAGTACCTACCAGCGACATAATTTAAACTGCCGTTTCACATCTTGCTTACGACTCCATAGGTATATGGGACCCGTGGGTATATGGGTCCCATGGGTTACGTATATGTATGGGGCCCCATAGGATTATGGGGCCCCCTAGGAGTATGGGATGCCATGGGTCTATGTCACCCCATGGGCGTAGGGGCCCCATGAGTGATGTGTGTATGTGGCTTCATAGGTGAATGGCGCCCCACGGTTGGCATATATGTATGGAGCCCCTTAGGTGTACGGGCCCCATACATGTGTGGGGGTCCATTAGTGTCCCATCCCATGCGTTTAGAGGACCCTATGCGTATATGGGGCTCCATCAAGATCTTGCAGCTTGGCGCCTGGGGTCCACTCTTCTATTGCTCTTTTTCATAGTTTGGTTCATTTAAGCTTTTACGGGAGCGATTGTCCGATAGCTATAATACAATATTATAATTATTATAAGCTTTATACCATTTATGTAAGGTGCAACTAGAAGATCCGTGTAAATAACAATTGCGTCATTATTTGTGTTGATACTACAACACCACTTTAAGTTAACCTTCGTCGTTTTTCTGTATATTGACGAGAAACTCTGGACGCGGACCGCCAGCGCCTCGCTGTGGCGTAAAGTGACAACTTTACTATGGCAAAAATACCTAAAGTCGTCGAATACCTACCCTCTCCTTAAGGACAGATAAATCATTTAATTTATTTTAACAGTTGGACACTACCCAACGGGGTCGGTACTTCTGTAAGAAGCTAAAATAAATTATTTTCTAAAATCGCTGCTTTATAAAAAATAAAAAGTGGTTTTCTTTACTTCACCAATAGTAAAAGTATGTTGCAGTAGGATTATAGGCAGGTTACACGCATGATACGTGGTACGGCCATCGTCAAGCCGTCTAACCCGCATTTCCGGATGAACAATGCAATCCAACAAATTGAATTGAGTCCAATCTCAGTACAATAAGGACCGTGTGCATCAATCAAACGCTCAAGAGATCATGATGAAAACAATACTTGTTAAATTACTGTATCTGAGGCGTGGGAACCTTTAGGAGTTAACCTAAGCCGATGAAGCAACTGTCATTCCTACTTATGTAAGTATCTGACCTCAAAAAAAGCATGTTTTCTTTGTTATTAAGGTTTGCGAGCCAAGTCCAACCTCACTTGCAAGGCAGTACATCTGCTGATCGACGGACGAGGCGCTGGCGCAGGCTTATCTTTCGGGGTCAGAAAGTAGACGCTCCCGAGAAATCCTAGTAAACTAAATGATTGAGGAGAGGGTGAACGGACCGAGACTTACACTATCAGTCCGGGGTCCACTCTCACACGAAGAGTACGAGAGTGGACCCCGGGTCCCCCGTGTAAATCTTGGTTGCAACCGGGATTGAGGCTCGGTACGTTGAAGATGAAATTGATGACCAAAATTTCTACGGTAAAGGGGTCCCACGCAAGCAGAGTCGCGGGCAGGAGATAGTGAAAGTGAAGTGCTGGACCGATTTTGCTATTAATTTTTTATTGTGTTTATTATTGTCAGGAGAGGGTTATTATGAAAGAAAACGTTAAGAAAGTTACGCGGAAAATTAGAAAAAATTTAAAAGTTAACCATATAAACTTTTGTAATGTAACCTTATGGCGTTGGACATACCTGTCACTATAAGTCGTTTGTAATTGGCGCGTGTGGCATATTGACTGACACATTAAAGATGCATCGGTCGGAATTACATTGATATATAGTTTAATTTCACAGACATTCATACACAGATATTCGTAGTTAAGGCAGGACAACATCTGCTGGGTCAGCTAGTTCTCAATAAATGTCAGAAAAGATAGGAACATAGTACTATGTATGGTACAACTATTTTCTGCTACGTACAAAATTACGGAGCTACGAGCAGCTGACGTGTACATTATTCGGAACGTTACTCCGATGTTGAAAAACACGACATCCCTTTTCTTTCAGTTCCAAGAACATGCGACTGTGACTAGCTTTTCTTACCAACCTTTTTTAATAATGTCCCCTTTGACGTCGATCGTATGTCTAGTCGGCTTTATTTTCTCAGACTTATCCAATGCGATTCTTGTTTAGGGTCTATTAATATTAATTTTATCTGTATCTAGACTATTCATTTATGTAGTGACACTTTCAGACTTGTATTATTTTAAACAAGTTGTCACCCGAGGCTCCGTCGCTCGGCGTGAAATACTGATCACGTTCCCGCGGCACAAAGGTGCCTATTTCCGGGTTTTAAAAAGTTGCGAATGTGCTATTTCAGACTATAATCTATCTTTGTGCTAAATTTAATCAAGAGTAACAAATATCTATCCATATTCACAAGCTTTCATATTTATAATATTAGTAGAATATAGTGAGATGTGATGAGATGGTGTATCAGTCAACATCACCTGCGCACCGGTACACCTTCTGATTAACGGATAAGACTTTGGCGCAGGCTTCCCTCTGGGGGTTTGGGGAATCAGATGGTACTCGTTGGAGAGCGGACCCCGGGGTCTAAAATGCAAGCTTTCGATGCAACCGGGATTACTGGGATGATGATGAGTAAGATAAGAAGGGGAGTTTATTTGTTGGTTACTCAATCATGCAAAAACGCTCGATAGATTTGGCTGCAATTTTAACAGATAGAGCACGACCGAGAAAGTACGTTTCTGCGAGTTGTGGGAACACGATCAGTATTCTACACGGGTGGAGCCGTATGTATAAGTTAGTCTAAAATATATTGTACAAGCAAATTTAAAATCCATGAATCTATTCTCATGCTTCATTTGACTTTAACAGCTCGTCCTCAATTAGGAATAAAAAGAGCGGCCAAGTGCGAGTCGGACTCGCCCATTAAGGGTTCCGTAGCAGCAAGTAACATAATAATGTTTTATTTTTATTATTATATTTGAGTTGATTGAATGATAGGTAAATTGCGATTTACGATTTATGATGTATTAAAAAGAAACTACTTCATCTCATTTATCTCTTCTTTTTTTTTTTTTACGTGCGGAAATCCCTTCGGATACCCCCCCGCCGGCCAGCGGGGGTGGTTATGTCGTATATCGACTAAAACCGCACGGTGTCCTCCAAAAGTGTCCGTTGCCGGGTACCCCGGGTAAGCCCTCGAAAGGATAACCCCAAGGTTGCCGGCGGACTTTGGCCGCCACCGCGGCCTCGCCTGGTGGGGTCGGGTTCTATCCCACTTCGGTGAGTAGGCAGGCGTGTGTAGGGCACACACGACACGCCTCCGCCACGGCCTGCTTCTGTAAGGACGGCGAGTCGGCCAACTGCCGTCCCCAGGCCCCGATCATGGAGGTCGGTAGTCCCGGGCGTAGATGAGTCTGCGGCGTCTTCGCGAGAGGCGGCGGCGGCGGCGGCGGCGTGCCACTTGCTCCCGTCGGAGACCTCGCCATGGTCTCCAACGAGAGAACGTGCACGTCCAGGACCGCAACGAGATCACGGCGTTGACTCGCCCACGCAGGGCACTCCACCAACGTGTGGAGCGCCGTGTCTTCGCCAGGATCCTCGCAGTGCTGGCACTGCGGCGTTGTCTCCCGGTGGATGCGCCACAGATACTTACCGAAACACCCGTGTCCGGTAACCATCTGGCACATCCGGTAGGAGAGGTCCCCATGGTCCCTTTCCAACCAATGGTGGTGGATTCCCCCCACCTTGGGTGCTCAAGTCGCACCCTCCATGTCTCCATGAGTTCCTGGCGGAGCAGGGACCGCTGAGCCCTGATTTCTCGGGACTCCGGCCTATGGCCCCGCTCCAGCGCCTCCTTGCGCCACTGGTCATCTCATTTATCTATCATATATCTATCTATCTATAGTTCAAACATACATTCATCTCGTTCAAAACAATTTTCGGTGGAAGTTTACATGGTAATGTACATCATATATTATTTATTTTTAGTTTTATCATTCTCTTATTTTAGAAGTTACAGGGGGGGGGGGGTACACATTTTACCACTTTGGAAGTGACTCTCACGCAAACTTTTCAGTTTAGAAAAAAATTATATTAGAAACCTCAATATCATTTTTGAAGACCTATCTATAGACCACACACGTATGGGTTTATTGAAATAAAATATTTTGAGTTTCCCTTCTAAGTAGTAGTCAGTAGGCGTAGCCAGGGTCGAACCGGGGACTTCTCGAAGGTAGGTTAATCAATAAGTCCGACGCGTTGAGGCTCTACCGGCTGACTCTAAGTTCCAGCTAGCTAAGCTGTAAATTAACAATTAATTAGCCATTATGACTTACAATAATCCTTTGTACACAAGAAAACAAAAAGAGGATTCTTGAACTTTGATATAAAATTCTTCATAATTGAGAAGCTGAACTTCAAATAAATTTTCACACAAACTGTGAGAATTCTGTCTAACGATTGGCTTCCAGAATTTCAGTATATATATATAATATTTACCTAAGTGGCCTGATATAACAAGATAGTATAGCATCGTCTCCTTCGGTAAATTCAAAGAATTTTAGTCCTTTTAAATTATTAATGCACTGCAGGGACCGGGAGTCAGAGACTGCTATTCTAACAGTCATAATGACAACGTAATATTAGGTTTCTACTTTGTTTTTGACATGAATACGTCTTCCATAGGGAGGCAATTAAAAAACTAATGAATATGGGATATAGTTTGTTTTGAAACATATCTATCATCTCCAGCCAAAATTCAATTACACCACTGGATAGCTAAAGGTTTAAATAAATTATTACGCTGCGTACGGACGTGACACTTCTCGCGCGCCGATATTTGTCATTTCACTACATATGTATTATAAAAAAAAAAACCTCCACAGAGTCAGTCTGTCTGTTGCGATAAACTCAAAAACCACTACACCGATTTTCATGCGGTTTTCCCCCAATGTATGTTCTCGAGGAAGGTATAGGTGTTTAGTATATAATTTGTCAAGTGTTTGTATACATTGGCTAAAATATAATGATATTTGTTGGAGGTGTCGGCAAAAAATAAGCCTTCTGGGAGCCTTTCAACGAAAACGCTGCCTAAACCCTAACAAAATAATGTATGGTGGAAATTTGTATCTTATGTAGGTTGTGGTGGTATGTATTATACTAGTATGAAATAAAAAAAAAACACAGATCTAATATCTTTTTAATTATCTCTTTAACACATATAATCGATATGGTTCTTATCTATAAATAAATTTGTGTCGGAGGTTCTTAATTTTAAAATTAATGGTTTATGATTATATTAAGATTAATGTTCAGGTTACAAAGTAATAGATACTTTTTTTTTATCTTTATTTTATTTAGGGGTTTTTATCCACGAAGGATATGCCAACCCCATCATACCTTTAAACATTATTTAGCATCACTACAATTGTTTAGGTACTTAATTAATCACTTTAGATAAGGCGATTCACTGCTGAACCACCATAGCCAAACGACAAATCTTCTTAGCCACTTCCGATTTTGGTCTTGATAAGATTGTTTGAATGAGACCTACATCTAGTCTGTTTAGATTTAGTTCGCTCAGCAGCGAGTCGAGTTCATTTTTGTTCCGGACACATTCCATCAGCAAATGTTGTATATCTTCATAAATTGTATTGCAAGCAATACAATTGGGTGAATTTTTTTTTACATTACGTAATAGATACTTATGAATATCGAAAACAATACTTCTACATTTATATTTCGTTATACTATTATTTATTCTGTGATTTCAGTCAGATTTACAAGGCAACAATTAACGTCTCCTGTGAGAAAAGAATTTGGCAATAAAAACTTGGCCACTCTATTTTTATCTAACTACAAGTATATTTATAAAAATTTCTGGATAATAATAACAAGCTATGGTTATTGTAGCTTAAGCTATTGCTATTTAGTTAATACATTGTCTAATAATTATGTTCTTATTCTTCTTAATTATATTATTCTGACAATCAATGATTTGGGCTTCGTGATATATTTTTTAAGAATATGCTGTCACATTGGTTATTGGCCTGTATATGGCAGTTAGTGCTGTGGTTTTACTATTCTTATTAAAGGATTCTTCAATTCATTTAATGAGGTGTGGAAAAGAAGAGGAATCTGTAAAAGCTCTGGCTTTCTACTCGGAGGTCGCTTAACGACATAACCGTCCCCGCTGGCCGGCGAATCCGAAGGGATTTCCGCACGAAAAAAAATCCACTTGAAAAGTGATGTTCTTGAGTCATCATCATCTTAGCGTTGTTAAAAATAAAATATGAATATTCTAGGACATTCTACACAACGCTATCTAGATAAAAAGTAAGTATAGCTTAACTAGCTTGTGACATGGGGACTGCGGATAAACATACTTAAATACATTTTTTTGTTTATACATACATATTATACATAGAAACCCAGACCAATGCAAATAGACATATTCATGAATACAAATTTTTGCACTGATCGGTAATCGAACCCGCTACCTCCGAAATGGTAGTCGAACGCTCTACCGCCACACCACGGAGGCCCGATCTAGCCCAGGGTCAATTTATTCCATCTCCTCAGTATGGTTTAGCTTATAAGTACGGCTTTTATGAGAGCGACTACCGCCTTACCTCCTAACGCTGAGAGGATAGCCTGCGTCGAAGCCTCGTTCAACAATCAGTAGCAGTAAGTGTACGGCTTGTAGGTAGGGTTGGCTTTTTCTTCTAACTAGGAGCGCAATGCATTCTGCTGTTGCAATGTTGAGCTGAGAGTGCACTACATGATTATCTACAATTCACGCGCAATTTTTAGGGATTTTCTTTAGAAAAGCCCTATTGCTATCGAGTTGTCGTCGACGTCGTCGTTGCCAATTTTCTGTCACGGTTTTGGGTATGAAGGAGATGAGCTATCGAGTTGCTGTTTTCGGTAATAGATTCGTGCTAGGATGAACCATTGCAAGATAAAGAAAAAATCGCAAAAAATCGCAAAAAAAAAACGCTAAATCGAAAATCCCTTGTATTCGGCTGAGCTCGTCTCAGGAACTCAACTTGTTTTTCAATTGAATACCATTTAATTGTTTTTTCGGTGATTATTCCTCCGTGTCTTGTCCGATTTTCAGTTTTCTTTTTTTAATCGGTATTTATGGTTATAGGCTACGTTTTGGCGCCAAAACTTAGATTTTACTAATATTGGTTTTTAAGAAATCAGCTTTCGAATTTTTTGTTGGGTGATTATTCCTCCGTGGTACTTCATAATTTAAATTTGTATAACCTATGTCCGTCACACCACTATCATCTATGATTATGCTAAAAATCATTAAAATCGGTCGAAGGATCTAGGCGAAATACATCGAGTGGAGTGAAAGGAGCTTTCGCTCGACTTCGTCTCACTCTCAGCTCAATAATCTTAGTAGGGTCCTAAAAACACCCAGTACCCAGTTTAATTTGTTCCTGATTATTTACTATTATTATTCATCTCATAACGTTGTCGCGTACACAAAATTGATGTCTCGTCGCCTGTCTTACCTAATCTTGTTGTAAACTCGGCGACACTCGAGCTTATGAGGTCAGACGGGGCCATGGACGAAATATAAGTAGGCTTAGAAACGATGTTTTTATTTATGTCAAGAGGTCGCCATAAAAAGAACACATAGGCGCCCGCCCCGCGTCATCGGCCAGTATACATGCGATACTGCCCTATTGGTTTTACGACTACGCAAAAATATCTCTGGCCAAATAAACTGTATGCATAGATATCTTATTCTAGATATATGCTCATATGCCATCATCATGTCAGCCAAACGACGCCCACTGCTGGGCATAGACCTCCCCTAAGGATCTCCACAGCGATCGGTCTTGCGCTGCCCGCTACCAGCGGCTTCCCGCGACCTTGGCTAGATCGTCGGTCCACCTTGTAGGGGGCCTGCCCACGGAACGTCGTCCGGTACGCGGTCGCCATTCGAGAACCTTTCCATATGCCATTAGCGCCAATATATTCAAGGTCACACACTCGATTGAAATAAATCACCATCATCATCATATTGGCGTTGTATCCGGCATTCGAGGCTTTCACCTCGGCGTCCGAGTTCCGCTTAGATACTCCTCCTCCTTTAGATTTGACTTATGCGGCTTTTTTTTGGGAGCGGCTGCCATCTGATCTCCCTACCTGAACTCCCAACCGGGTTGAAACGGCAGTCGTTTCCGCAAAAATTAAGATAAGCCAATTTGAAAAAAGAAGCTGGTGTGACCCCGGGCTCAATAGTGGGCTTTGAATGCATCCGGGATTGGCTGAGACCATGATGCTGACTGGGTCGCTATTATTTATTTTGATAAATCGATTTATGCGCATGGCATTTTTTTTCTTCGTTGGCCTACTGCATATTTTTCTGCACTGTACGGTAGTAAACTCTAAGGCTCCCATCACATTTGCGTTTGTTCAACGTAGGCTTTCGATGAACGTATGCACAGTGTGGATCACATGAGTGCGGTTGCACCGCGAATTAAGTAGGGGAAACGCCGCGATAACGTTACGCTCGTGTCGCGTAACGCCTACGCTGAACAAACGCTAGTGTGTGCTCTAAACCTTTTTTCTTAGCATCAATTCATATCTTTACGAAAAAAAAATTAAGTACAGCATAGTTATTTGCACTTTTCATTTTGCACGAGTATTTTTCTAATTCCTTATGTGGTAGACTTTGTCGACGTGTTTTCCGATAACCGTACATTGAAATCTATTCAGAATCCAATTTACGGACGCAAACAAAACGAAGGGAAGCAACATGTTACCCTAATTGGGAAATTCGATTCACTGAAGGAAAAGGCAAACTATGGATATTGGATCTCGGGAAGCATCTCAAATAATGAAGCTAGTAAGCTGCAGATAAAGAAAATTCTGTCTTCATTTTACATTAAGGACTACAGTAGTGCTCAAAGGCAATTATGTAACATATTTTGACTAAGTAATACACTCCATAATGCTTACAATAATATTTCCATACTTATAATACTATATCTAATATTATAGATGCGAAGTAACTCTGTTTGTCTTTCTGTTACGCTTTAATGTGTAAACCACTGAACCGATTCTGATGAAATTTGGTATAAAGATGGACTAGAGGTTGGAAACGGGCATAAGCTATGTTTGTTCGCGACAACCGAGATCAACGGCTAGTAATAAATTGATTATTGGTTAAAAACCATTTCAACCTCACTTGTCAATTCCACGGGAAACGCTGAGGCATGTATCCATATACATAGCACACCATCCATTCCATACACCCTAATTTAGCTGGTAACTGTTATTGGGAAATTTGAGCTACACCAACCAACCTTTACATTATTTCTACGGAATAATTAAATAAATCTATAGCAAGTTTCTATATATTTACATAATAATTCCATATATATATAACACAGTTCTATATTGCTGACTATATATATGATAACTACAAAAGTGCGCGGCTCGCACTTTATGTAGGTATATATGTTTTTCTCATTTACCCAATACGGACAATAGAAGGACTGATCCGATCTCATGATTATACGAATTATACAGACAAAAACATTCAATCGAAGATCTAAATATGTTATAGATGTTTTACTATCTTTTATTTCTTATTATATACCTAAGACCTCTACTACGAGATAGGCTGTTAGCCTATCTAGTAGTATAGATATATATAGTATATAGATATAGTATAGAAATACTACTAGACAAGCTGTTTAGAGAAACAAGTTGAATTCCTGAGACGAGCTCAGCCGAATACAAGGGATTTCCGTTTTTTTTTTTTTTTTTGCAATGGTTCACCCCAGCACGAATCTATTAAAGAAAACAGCAACTCGATAGCTCATCTCCTTCATACCCAAAACCGTGACAGAAAATTGGCAACGACGACGTCGACGACAACTCGATAGCAATAGGGCTTTTCTAAAGAAAATCCTTAAAAATTGCGGTACGGTTCCGGGGTGAGGGGAAATTTATTTTGAATTTTCGAAACGTAATACAGTAAATATATGTATAAGTATAGCGCTCCTTTTTGTAATATCATCTGTACAACTGTTGCAAAATGTAGGTACTTACTGTATGTACTGTGTTTCTTCTAGAACTAGTAAATAGTTCATTCGTGATTCTATAATGTAATAATTAAATCAAACCTGATTGCGTGCTAGATTTCAGCAGGAAAACGCAGCGCGAGGAGGAAGCTAACCCTGGGGTTATCCTTTCGAGGGCTTACCCGGGGTGCCCGGCAACGGACACTTGGGGAGGACACCGTGCGGTTTTAGTCGGGACACGACATAACCACCCCCGCTGGCCGGCGGGGGGGTATCCGAAGGGATTTCCGCACGTAAAAAAAAAAAAAAAAAAAAAAAGCTAAAGAGATAAAGCGGTAAATTTATCGACGTGCCCATAGGCTGTTGTGCCTAGTGTACGTAACAAGCCTACAATTAACAATGCCACTGATTACTACTCCATTACTTTTTAGAATTAACTGAACATAATTTTAATACATACTTAATAGCTACAAAATTCTCTAGAAGACATACTTTGAATAACCTAAATAAAAAAGAACAATCTACCTATCTATCTAATCTATCTAATACCTTTAAACGAGCAATTCTTTCATATATGTACCGTCAAACACACAGTCATGTTACAGTCGGTAAAAAGAGGAAATTACTTACCTTTTCTTACCGACTTTGTTAGAATTACAGAAAATTAAAGTTTTGCTTAATTAAAGATTTGAGTTTTTCAAGTGCAAAGTTTATTGTTAAAGACTTAACTGAATATCACTAATTGTGATTGAATTTTTGTTAAATATACGTGTGACGTGTGACGAAATTAAGATCAAGCTACACTCAGGTGAGTGTAGCTTGATCTTAATTTCGTCACAGAAGACTTAAATCAACATTTCTAAAATCTAATAACTAAACAAACCCTTTTTTTTAACGTGTGGAAACCCCCACGGGCTTCAACGCATCGGTGCCAACGATGGGGTGGGCATTTCTAAATCGGACCGACTAAAACCACACGTTGTCCTCCCAAAATGTCCATTGCCGGGCACCCCGGGTAATCCTTCGAAAGGATAACCCCAGGGTTACCGGCGGACTTTGGCCGCCACCACGGCCTCGCTTGGTGGGGACACTAGACACTACCGACACGCCTCCGTTTAGGCCTGCTTCTGTAACGACGGCGAGTCAGCCAACTGCCGTCCTCCGGGGCCCCGATCATGGAGGTCCCTGTAGTCCCGGTAGTTCCGGGCATAGAGGAGTCGAACTCTTTGGGCAGGGTTCTTTCCCGCTCCCTCTTTGCCGCCTCTTTCGCACGCATTACCTGCTCGCAGAAAGAGGCGGCGGCGTGCCACTTGCTCCCATCAGAGACCACGGCTCGCACCATGGTCTCCAGTCAGAGAACGTCCACGCCCAGGACCGCAACGAGATCCCGGCGTTGACTCGCCCACCCTGGGCACTCCACCAACGTGTGAAGCGCCGTGTCTTCGCCAGGATCCTCGCAGTGCTGGCACTGCGGCATCTCCCGATGGATGCGCCACAGATACTTACCGAAGCACCCGTGTTCCTACAAACCCTAAAATAATAAAATAGTATATAAATATAACGTCATAGAGATGCAGATAAGTTCTGCTTCGTTGGTAACAAACGTCAGGCTATGCCGTCTCCGCCGGGTATCTTGAGGTCGTTAGAGATGGTATGCGTGTCAATGGTCTCACTACGCGGGATACTGAAAATCGTGTGAAATGGAGGAGGAAATGTCGGAAAACGGACCCGGGGCGTCCTCAGTACCAACTGGAATTAACGCTCAGATGATGCTGATGAAGATAATCCATATTTTTCTTCTGTAGGTATATTTTTTCTTTTCAGGTAGCTTGAATACATAAATTCGCACGAGAAAAGTTATTCTACCTTTTAGGTAGGTACCTACTTAGCTATTCCAAATTAAAAACATACATAATACATATCTTTAAAACATTACAAATTAAAAGAAAACAAAAACTTAAAACCTTAGACGATTTTTGATGGCGGGTAATGTTAGCCGTGATACGGCTGCACATTATTGAGTAATCTTACCCACCGTCATATCTTTTGTTATATATGGGCCACAGTAACGAGATTATCACCAAGATGATTAGCATATTGTTTTACAGAACTAACAATTGGTTAAACTTATCGGTGTTTTTGCCCTAATACGCAGTTCACTTCCAAATATCTACAATAATAGGCTCACAAAAAACATCCTGTCTGGTACTGAATGAACATGGGAGGTTACGCTCTTTTCTGTGTTGCCCCACGTATATTGAACTTTTTAACAATGTCACCGATGTTGTCGTAAGTTTAATAGTTCTCTAGTATCTAGATACTAGGTTTAATTTTTATAGAACGTCGAATCAAAACCGTGCAATACTTGCTCACCCAGATATTTAGTATTTAAATAAAGAACGATGCTTTGGTTTACTGTCTGGCTCAAAAAATAAAAACTGTACGTACCGATTTGATTTTTCTTTATTAAGGAACGTTAACATCTCATAATATCACAGCCGAATAAAATTGAATCCGCAGCTAGGTGGACTAGGCGCTTATTTGGTACCGGGGAGCACAGCAAAGGCAGCTTTAATATATATATAGCTGCTCGTGCTGATTCACTGACTCACTCATTGATCACCTCTCCTGAACAATTTTGTATGAAATTTTTTTTTTGCACTGATGGTTTCGTATAGAGGATAAAAATTCATTCGGAGGAAAAATATGGAGAGAGCTGATGATTGAGGATTTCGGAGACGGGTGAAGAGCACGCTTAAGGTATTGAAGATAGGTTGGGGGTGCTTGAGCAAATGTCACTCGAAACGTCATTCAATTGCCAGTGACCTGAAAAAAAATTCAAAATGGCGAAAAAAAAATGGCCGCCATACAAATTTCGTCGGTGTCCATCTCGGAGAGTATAAAAGATGGAAGAGTAGTTTCTTCGCAAAAGATGATCAGGATCCAAAGGTCTACCTAATGAACACAAACAAAATTCAAGATGGCGGCCAACATGCTGGTCGTTTCTCCACCATCTTTGATGATATGGCAACATGGATGTCATTTTTGAGTAAATCGAGGCTTCTGATTTTGAATTTTTGAAAAAAAAGTTGAAAAATCCAAGATGGCGGATCGATTTTTTTATTTGAAATAAATAAACAAAATGAGCGCTACACATAACACTCGCGAGCTGCTTGCAGCTCACGCACCGCGCAAATACTAGTAATATATATAGCTAGTCATTCCATTGAAGAATAGCCCAAAACGAATGCTGGCAACAGTTCGGTTTGAATGGATGTCCGGGTGCCCGTCGCTTTTATTGAACTGTCCATACCGGAAGACAGTTTCGTAATCAATTAACATTGCTAACGATTCTGGATTCCAATAGCCATTATATAACAATGATTTCTATGTATTAGCTCCTTACATATGAAATTGACATTTTGTCGTATTGGCCACTTTGATCTCAAATATCTCCTCTTTGGTTACGAATTCCAATTTCAAATCTATACAGCTATTTACTCATACTTTTGTGTTTTTGAAAACTGTAATTCATTTGTTTTTTCCTCGTTTTGGTTTTTTCTTTGCGCCACTCAGTTTACAAAATGGAAAACTTGAAATATCGCGTTATTTACGATACGAATTCCATCGTGGCACCTGTGCTGCAGAAACGGCTCGAAGGATTAATGATGTGTATGGCGGCGGTGTCGAAAAAGAAAACACTGTGCGTTTTTGGTTCTAACGATTTCGTTCTGGAAATTTCGACCTGCAGAACAAGCCCCGTGGACGGCCAGAGACCAAAGTGTTTAATGAAGAATTGAAGGCTATTGTGGAAGCGGATCCATCGCAAAATACGTCCAAGTTAGCTGCAGGCTGCGTTGTTACTGATAAAACTGTTTTAATCCACTTGAAGCAAATTGGGAAGGTGAAACAGCTTGAAAGGTGGGTACCTCATGAATTGAGTGCAGCAAACCAACAAACCCGCGTCGACTGCTGCGTTACATTTCTCAACCGGCACAATAATGAAGTGATTTTAAATCGAATCATTACCTGTGATGAAAAGTGGATACTGTACGATAATCGGAAATGCTCATCGCAATGGCTGAACCCTGGCGATCCAGCCAAATACTGCCCCAAGCGAAAATTGACTAAAAAAAATTACTTGTGAGCATTTGGTGGACTTGTAACAGTAGAATACTGTTAGAGGTGTAATTGTAGTTAGCGCCATCTGTGGACACAGTCGCACAGTCGCAACTACTGTGAATGCATCGTTGTGGCTGACTTTAGTCTTGTTTTGGCTAACCCCCGTCAGATGGCGTGAGATATGCGTTATGCTCAGTACTTTTTATCAATTCATTCTCATAGAATTTTTGAGTTAAGTATCACCGTGGGAACGATTCTAGCAAGATCCAGAATTAATTTAATATATAAGGATGTTCGCAGTGGCCCTAAGATTCATTGTTATTTTGTTGTTTGAGAAGTCACTAAGAGTGTCCCTATTATTATCGTTTATATTTAATTACCTTGACGCTCGAAAAGTTAGGTTGGCTTTTGTGTTTGTGTTGGTGCCCAGATTTGATCTGGTAAGTTATTTTATTCCATTGCTGTCAGTATATTCGCATAATGGGGATTTGTTATTGATAAAAGTTGTATATCTTGATCACAGGGTCGTTAGGTCTCGGAACGAACCTTTAAAAACAATTCAGACGGCAGTGACTCTGAGGTTGTCAATCGCTGAGGCCTGGATACCTTGATATCGGGAAGCAGATCTCAAGGGAAGCTCCGGGATCTGTTCTGCCGGTGCACAATCACTGGGGGCCCCGCGGAGACTCGAGAACAATAAGGTCAAGCTATCTTTTATTATAATTGTGATTTTATTGCATTATTGCTGACCGGCGCTAGGCTTGTGTAATATTGCTGAGCTGTGCCACTCCTGACTGGCACCTGGTGAGAATCACCTCTGTGTACTGAATTGAGTACATATCTACATATGAGAGTACCTGTACCTTTTTTTTTTTTTTTTTGCGGAAATCCCTTCGGATACCCCCCCGCCAGCCAGCGGGGGCGGTTATGTCGGGCTTGAACCGACTAAAACCGCACGCCGTGTCGGGTCTTCAGACGCCGTGGTGTAAGGTTACCCATAGAGCATATCCCTCGCACCCCGACTGACCCTGGGCCATCTTACCACTAACAGCATCGCTCATCCTGTCTCCTCTGAAAGCAGAGGAGTACGGAGAGCGATGTGTTCCCGCCACGTTGGGTATTGGTCGACGATCAATGCCAACCCTATGAAGGGGAAGCCATTGACCGCCGCCCAAGGTGTACCGGCCGCTCCGATTCCGTTCCCCCCGGACTGCAGCGGGATCGGAATCGGAGCGACACTCGAGGAGAAAATAAATAAATCAATAAATTGCTATTTTCTGTGTAACTTACTACTATATATCTGTCTGTATCTTTTCTACTTCTCTGTTTCTAAATATATGTATGTAAAGCTGATTCATGAGTTTCATTGGAGATCAGCTGACCTGTGCACCACCTTAGAACCTCTGTAGAAAGGCGCCCTGGGATTAAGAACTCCTTTGCTCACCTGGTCCCTAGTAACCTTATTAAGAAAAAAGGTTACAGACTACTGTCGGTGTCGTTCACTACAGCTTTCTTAAATCTAGCCAGACGATTACGGTGAATGTCTACTGTCAGCAACTGCAAACCATGATGGAAAAGCTAGCTGCTAAAAACCGAGGCTGGTCAATCGCTCTAGGCTACTGCTGCTTCAGGACAACGATAGACCACACACTGCACAACAGACGGCTACCAAAGTACAGGACCTTCAATTGGAATGTCTAAGACATCCACCGTACTCCCCTTACTTTGAAATTTGGATAACTTCTTGCAAGGAAAAAAATTCAACTCCGTTGGGGCAGTCCAAAGCGCCTTCAAAGACTTTATTGATTCCCGTCCGAATGTTTTTTTTTAGTGAAGGAATCAATGAACTACCTATGAGATGGCAATAGTGTATAGATGCAATGGTACATACTTTGATTAAATAAATATATCATATAAAAAAAAATCGACTTTATGTTCCTCCCTTTTAAAACGCCAATTTCATATGTAAGGACCGAATATACTACTAAGCTGTTTAGAACAAAAATTATGTCATGTGTCACGGTTCCTAGGTGAGGTGGAAATGAATTTTAAATTTCGAATTTGGAACAGGACGCAGAAACTAGATATAAATGTTTTTTTTATATATTTATTTATTTATTATAAATATCATCTTAATGTTAATGGAGAAGATGGTTGGAATGTACCACTAGTTCCGGAACCAGTCATTCACTTAATTAAATCCCAAAAAAGCAAAATATATTAGGACTTCATGACACTGTGAGCTCATTCTGCGTAAACAGTAACACCAACAATTCAACATAGTTTAGGTGCTTTGAGATAGCTTACACTTCAAACTATAAGACAACCACCAGAATCAGTCTTGACCGTGACCATAATAACCTACAATAAACTACAATAAACGTATATCAGACTATGAAAGTACCCCGTTTTACTAAAATCAAATAGTGGTTCGAGGGCCCACTGTTTGATCAACTGCGGAATGTGAATTTACTAACTACGAGTATATCGTGTAGTCGTTATGTCTTTATGTCGTCCTTACGTTACCAGTTCACTGTTTTAGCAAACTAGTCACAGCATGTACTTCAAGTACTGTAGCAGCTACTCAATTTTCTTCCAATACAGTTTATTTATAATTAGCTTTAAATTGTATTTTTGTTATAAGTACATCATTTATAGCCTTAATAAATGCTCATTTATCAATAAAAAAAATACAGTAGCAGCTACGCTATATTCTTTAAGTACATTAGAAGCTACTAAATTTTCTTTTAGTACAGTAGCAGCCACTCCATTTTCTTGTAGCACAGTAGCAGCCACTCCATTTTCTTGTAGCATAGTAGCAGCCTCTCAATTTTCTTGTAGCACAGTAGCAGCCACTCAATTTTCTTGTAGCACAGTAGCAGCCACTCAATTTTCTTGCAGCACAGTAGCAGCCACTCCATTTTCTTGTAGCACAGTAGCAGCCACTCAATTTTCTTGTAGTACAGTGGCAGCCACTCAATTTTCTTGTAGCACAGTAGCAGCCACTCAATTTTCTTGTAGCACAATAGCAGCCACTCCATTTTCTTGTAGCACAGTAGCAGCCACTCAATTTTCTTGTAGCACAGTAGCAGCCACTCCATTTTCTTGTAGCACAGTAGCAGCCACTCAATTTTCTTGTAGTACAGTGGCAGCCACTCAATTTTCTTGTAGTACAGTGGCAGCCACTCAATTTTCTTGTAGCACAGTAGCAGCCACTCAATTTTCTTGTAGTACAGTGGCAGCCACTCAATTTTCTTGTAGCACAGTTGCAGCCACTCAATTTTCTTGTAGTACAGTGGCAGTCACTCAATTTTCTTGTAGTACAGTAGCAGCCACTCAATTTTCTTGAGGCACAGTAGCAGCCACTCAATTTTCTTGTAGTACAGTGGCAGTCACTCAATTTTCTTGTAGTACAGTAGCAGCCACTCAATTTTCTTGTAGTACAGTGGCAGCCACTCAATTTTCTTGTAGCACAGTAGCAGACACTCCATTTTCTTGTAGCACAGTAGCAGCCACTCAATTTTCTTGAGGCACAGTAGCAGCCACTCAATTTTCTTGTAGCACAGTAGTAGCCACTCAATTATCTTGTAGCACAGTAGCAGCCACTCCGTTTTCTTGTAGCACAGTAGCAGCCACTCAATTTTCTTGTAGTACAGTAGCAGCCACTCAATTTTCTTGTAGTACAGTAGTAGCCACTCAATTTTCTTGTAGTACAGTGGCAGACACTCAATTTTCTTGTAGCACAGTAGCAGCCACTCAATTTTCTTGTAGTACAGTGGCAGCCACTCAATTTTCTTGTAGCACAGTAGCAGCCACTCAATATTCTTGTAGTACAGTAGTAGCCACTCAATTTTCTTGTAGTACAGTGGCAGACACTCAATTTTCTTGTAGCACAGTAGCAGTCACTCAATTTTCTTGTAGTACAGTGGCAGCCACTCAATTTTCTTGTAGCACAGTAGCAGCCACTCAATTTTCTTGTAGTACAGTGGCAGCCACTCAATTTTCTTGTAGCACAGTAGCAGCCACTCAATATTCTTGTAGTACAGTAGTAGCCACTCAATTTTCTTGTAGTACAGTGGCAGACACTCAATTTTCTTGTAGCACAGTAGCAGTCACTCAATTTTCTTGTAGTACAGTGGCAGCCACTCCATTTTCTTGTAGCATAGTAGCAGCCTCTCAATTTTCTTGTAGCACAGTAGCAGCCACTCAATTTTCTTGTAGCACAGTAGCAGCCACTCAATTTTCTTGCAGCACAGTAGCAGCCACTCCATTTTCTTGTAGCACAGTAGCAGCCACTCAATTTTCTTGTAGTACAGTGGCAGCCACTCAATTTTCTTGTAGCACAGTAGCAGCCACTCAATTTTCTTGTAGCACAATAGCAGCCACTCCATTTTCTTGTAGCACAGTAGCAGCCACTCCATTTTCTTGTAGCACAGTAGCAGCCACTCAATTTTCTTGTAGTACAGTGGCAGTCACTCAATTTTCTTGTAGTTCAGTAGCAGCCACTCAATTTTCTTGAGGCACAGTAGCAGCCACTCAATTTTCTTGTAGTACAGTGGCAGCCACTCAATTTTCTTGTAGTACAGTGGCAGCCACTCAATTTTCTTGTAGCACAGTAGCAGCCACTCAATTTTCTTGTAGTACAGTGGCAGTCACTCAATTTTCTTGTAGTTCAGTAGCAGCCACTCAATTTTCTTGAGGCACAGTAGCAGCCACTCAATTTTCTTGTAGTACAGTGGCAGTCACTCAATTTTCTTGTAGTACAGTAGCAGCCACTCAATTTTCTTGTAGTACAGTGGCAGCCACTCAATTTTCTTGTAGCACAGTAGCAGACACTCCATTTTCTTGTAGCACAGTAGCAGCCACTCAATTTTCTTGAGGCACAGTAGCAGCCACTCAATTTTCTTGTAGCACAGTAGTAGCCACTCAATTATCTTGTAGCACAGTAGCAGCCACTCCGTTTTCTTGTAGCACAGTAGCAGCCACTCAATTTTCTTGTAGTACAGTAGCAGCCACTCAATTTTCTTGTAGTACAGTAGTAGCCACTCAATTTTCTTGTAGTACAGTGGCAGACACTCAATTTTCTTGTAGCACAGTAGCAGCCACTCAATTTTCTTGTAGTACAGTGGCAGCCACTCAATTTTCTTGTAGCACAGTAGCAGCCACTCAATATTCTTGTAGTACAGTAGTAGCCACTCAATTTTCTTGTAGTACAGTGGCAGACACTCAATTTTCTTGTAGCACAGTAGCAGTCACTCAATTTTCTTGTAGTACAGTGGCAGCCACTCAATTTTCTTGTAGCACAGTAGCAGCCACTCAATATTCTTGTAGTACAGTGGCAGCCACTCAATTTTCTTGTAGCACAGTAGCAGCCACTCAATTTTCTTGTAGTACAGTGGCAGCCACTCAATTTTCTTGTAGCACAGTAGCAGCCACTCAATATTCTTGTAGTACAGTAGCAGTCACTCAATTTTCTTGTAGTACAGTAGCAGCCACTCAATTTTCTTGAGGCACAGTAGCAGCCACTCAATTTTCTTGTAGTACAGTGGCAGTCACTCAATTTTCTTGTAGCACAGTAGCAGCCACTCAATTTTCTTGAGGCACAGTAGCAGCCACTCAATTTTCTTGTAGCACAGTAGCAGCCACTCAATTTTCTTATACACAGTAGCAACCACTCAATTTTCTTGTAGCACAGTAGCAGTTACTCAAGTTTCTTGTAGCACAGTAGCAGCCACTCAATTTTCTTGTAACACAGTAGCAGCCACTCAATTTTCTTGTAGTACAGTAGTAGCCACTCAATTTTCTTGTAGTACAGTAGTAGCCACTCAATTTTCTTGAAGTACAGTGGCAGACACTCAATTTTCTTGTAGCACAGTAGCAGCCACTCAATTTTCTTGAGGCGCAGTAGCAGCCACTCAATTTTCTTGTAGCACAGTAGCAGCCACTCAATTTTCTTATACACAGTAGCAACCACTCAATTTTCTTGTAGCACAGTAGCAGTTACTCAATTGGCTACAAGACAATTAGCACAGTAGTAGCCACTTAATTTACGTAGGCACTAGTGAAGACCCGAGACGGCATGCGGTTTAAGTCGTTTCGAGTCCGATATAATCTTCCCCGCTGGCCGGCGGGCGGATACCCGAAGGGATTTCCGCACGAAAAAAAAAGGTACTAGTTAATACTAGGTTAGGTAAGTATTAGTAATCGAAATTACTAGTAATAATTCCCGTTAAGCTAAATGGCCGGTGTTAGGAGTGGGTTTGCGTCGGTAGTATAATGGCCAGGATTCGTTCCCGGGATCTCGATCGTACGGCCGACTTCTTAATTACCAGACGCATGTCTTTTTCTTACTTAGCTGGCTATATGCCTTGCAATTTCTATCTTCAATTAGGGTTATTTTGACCTAGATGAATACAATATTCGAATTAAAAAATAAAACTTTGTCAACTGCCATTTCTCTTTTGTTGGTTCTACTAATGTTTAGTGCGCAGTTATGTATGTTATTTATAGCCCTGTTAATTTGAAGTTTACATGATCACATAATTATTGCTATAATTCACGGTGACGGTAATCGTCTCGAAGATAAATTTAAAAAGTAGAAAAGCACCTATTATCGAAATAACGAAGACACGGACTTATTTATTACATGGTTAATGTTTGCTATATGCTAAAAATGAAAATTCGTAAATGGCATACATTTGAAAGTGAGAGATAAGAAAGGGAAATAGAGAGAAGAAAGGGTAAGAATAGGAAAGCAAGAGATTTATTTTTAATACTGCTTTAATATAAGTGGTAAATGAGCATGCGATTCGCCTGATTGCTTACGGGGACCGTTGCTAATAAAGATTCAAAACATAGAGATATCATTTGTTAGTGCTATTTCTAGTAGGCAGTAGGCAGGTGTACCACCGGTGACATTGTCGAATTATAACACAAAGGAAACCATCTCTATACACCCCGGCGTCCGAAGACCCAAGACGGCGTGCGGTTTTAGTCGGTTCAAGCCCGACATAACCGCCCCCGCTGGCCGGCGGGGGGGTTTTCTGAAAAAATTGGTGTTAATATATTTATGTTTAACCGTTTGAGAATATATAGTATTTCTATGTATAAGTATATTCTGTATTTCAGAAAGCAACAACATAAACGCAAACTTATACCTAGTACTTTGCTACTTGTCATTCTAACTGGGTTTACCAGATTAACTGTACCAACTTAGTTCCCAACTGCCAACTAAGCTAAACGCGTCTTGGTTGTTGGTTTGCATTGATAGTGTAATGGTACTTAATTTGTTACGAGTTCCACGAAAGTTTTGACTTTTCATGAAACTCACTTCGTCTTGCATTACGGATTAGTGCTGTTTATTCGTGTGGTCGATCGTTTCTACTCTCTTTCCACTGATAAGTCAATTTAGATTTGTAATCATCTTTTTTTCATCCTGGCATTGTCACGGTTACCTTCAAAGCTTGCACTTTGCGGTACGGGATCCGCCTTCCTACTCCTTCTAACGATTTTTATTTGACGTATTGGCTATCGCGGAAGCGAAACCCGAACGGAAATTCTGCCTTCGATCATCATTTAATCGAGTAGCCACTGAACTGGTAAAATCTTGAATGTGGCATGGTCAATTGAGGTACTTATACATATATCCCGCCGGTAGAAACTAGACAAACGTAGATGAATTTAAAGATTAATCGAATACAAATAATTGCCTTGATGTCCGTGAATGATATATTTCAGTGATTTGTTCATCGTCAGCACCCGTAAATCCTTTGAATTTATTTTGGTGCGGCGTACATTTATGGCATCCTTCCTTACCTACGTAATATGGAAGTAGGTATATATATCTACTTGAGTTCGTGGTGATTTAAAGTTCTTGTGGGTAATTCTTTCAAAACAAATTCATGATTTGTTGCTAAATTGATCCTATACCTTACCAACAAAAGATAGTAACTGGTGCTTTTTTCATTTCAATGAAAAATGAAAACTACTAGTAGGTACTCCACTGTGCGCGTCGCAGGCGACTCAGGCGCCGGAGATCGCTTAACGAACTCCGTCCTCCATGAGCGCAGGCCTGGGGGTGAGGCCACCTGTCATCCAAGCAGAAGCAGGCCGGGACAGTAGGGCGACTAGCACCCCTCCCCCAAATCGGGGCAAGATGGGGACACCGTGGTTCCCAAACCCGAGGAGGCCATCTCGATACCGGAGATGGCCCAGGGTCAGTCGGGGTGCGAGGGATATGCTCTATGGGTAACCTTACACCCCGGCGTTTTAAGACCCGAGACGGCGTGCGCTTTTAGTCAGTTCAAGCCCCACATAACCGCCCCCGCTGGCCGGCGGGGGGGTATCCGAGGGGATTTCCGCACGAAAAAAAGAAGGTACTTCACTGTGCGACTCAGGTGCCGGAGGTCGCTTAACGACCTCCGTCCTCCATGAGCGCAGGCCTAGGGGTGGCAGGTGAGGCCACCTGTCACCCCAGCAGAAGCAAGCCGGGACGGTGGGGCGACTAGTGCCATTCCCCCAAACCGGGGCAAGACGGGGACACCGTGGTTCCCATACCCGAGGGGGCCATCTCGAAACTGGAGATGGCCCAGGGTCAGTCGGGGTGCGAGGGATATGCTCTATAGGCAAACATACACCCCGGTGTTTTAAGACCCGAGACGTATTGAGACGTATCCGAAGAATATCCGCACGAAAAAAAAAATGGTAAGCCTGAAGGGGCCTGATTAGGTAAGTTTGTAAATGAGTCTTAATCACAATCTTAAGAGTAGTCGATGGGTTTAAATTATTTTGGCTTTACAGTTCATTTTTCTTATGACGTAAATTTAAACCAACATAAATGTATCGGCTAATACGAACGCGCGCGTACTCCTGTACTACTCCAGTATAATAACTCCAGTACTTCTGAACTGCGGGAGGGTTTAAGCGTTTGAACATGCAGTGTGATGGATTAAATGCTACCCTGCTTTTAGTTCTGTAATGCGGGAAGGCTTTAAACACGTAAGTAATATTAGTGTTATGGATATGAATTGCTACCGCTACTCAGACAAAAAATTGGATTTTAGGTTTAATCAATGCTCGGTAAAGACTTCAATGTAATTGAGCGAAGACTAGAGTCTACTACTAAAAAATCGCAGCGGGAGCGAGTAAAGCGAGCTAGTTGTCACCGCGCGCCTCGACAAGGATCGATGGGTTAAAATGGTTTGGCGGAAGTCTCGCAGAGACCTCCGCAAAAACCCTTCGTTTTAGGTTACTTGTGATAATGCACGAAGATATATGAGCCCTGCAAAGCGGGGCTCCGTCCACTCTCTTATTAATTATTATTCATAAGTTAGAAAACTATCCATATTAGAGATCTGAGTAGAGGAAGCATTTAGGTAAATTATAAAATCTTGAAACAACACCGGAAAAAAATACCCGTATCCAGATCGTTTGCAACTCTAAACAGTGGAGTGGTTAAAAGTTATTTTTTGCTAATTAATGCTTATACCCTCCCACAGATCCGAAGTACTGGAGTTCTGAATACTGGCAGGGTTTCATATACGCTGCGTGTTCATGTTAGGGGGCAGGACAGATATGCTTATTTACTACCTCAGTATTACATTAATGAATTGAAAGGTCATAAATAATTCGTATGAGATCATTAATTACTCAACCTGTTCGATTTCGAAACGTTTAAGTTACAGTTACTGTTAATATATGAAAATGAGAATGCATAAACGAGACACGAGTGGCGATTGAGTCGTCATGAGATTTATTACTTTACATCATTTAGTTATGTATGTGTTATCGATATGTGTAGGCGGCGTGATCGCTAGACCCTGATTGAATATGAATGAAATTATCGTACGCTCGCGCCTTTCTCCCTACGGGGTATGCAGAGACAACAACCTGCTATCTGCTTCTGTCCTGCAGCTTCCCTATACTGTCAATAAAACTTTTATACCTTTCTGTGGCGTAGCGGTAGCGCATTCGACTGCTACGACAGTGCAAATATTTGTATGCATGAATATATCTATTTGCATTTTTCTGGGTGTTTCTATGTAAAATATGTATGTATTTACAAAAAAAGTATATACGTATGTTTATCTGCATTCTGGAACCCATAACACAAGCTAGTAAAACTATGCTAACTTTGGGTCCAGAAAGCGCTGTGTAGAATGTCGTTGAATATTTATTTATTGAAGTGAAAACTTCTTTAGCGGCGTTGTGCACTTTTTTTTGTAATGGGTAATAAAGGTTAAACTTGCGTCAGGACAAATTCATAAGACGTTTGCAGACAAATATAGAAGCGCTAATTTCACACTGTACTTAACAACCTTGGTGACGCGTTCGTCTAATGAGTGGTCGTTGACTTCGTCAAGACTGAGATCGATTCCGACCGAGGCCCAAGAAACACTTTTTGTCATCATATAACTTTTTGTAATATTTATTCTATCTTGTGCCATAAATCTATTGCTATAAAATGGAAATTAAACAAAGTGCGTCTAATACCACATAAATGATAGTACTTTTATACTGATAATTGAAGCAATTCGTGCTTAATTATTCCCTAACCATTCCAAAATATCAAAAATGCACAACGTTTATATTCAAGATTTCACTTCTGCCGGCACTCCCGGAGTGCAACCCATCGTTTTTTATTTAAATGCCCTTTTATCAATACATCAGCAATTTAGTCAGTGTTTGGACAGCTACAAAAAGTTGCGCGTAGTTGATGGTTGGTTGATAGCATTCGCAATACTAAATAGAAGTCTTTCCTAATCGATACTAATATTATAAAAAGAGAGTCCGAATTTTGTGAGTGTTGAGGATAATCTTCGGAATACTTATTGAAAAATTCTTTCACCTTTTGAAAGGTACATTATCCCAGATGGACATTAGCTATATATTATGTAGCTTGAGTTAAATACTCATATAAGACGAAGCGAAGCGAAGGGCGGGTTGCGGGTTTCACATAATCAGAGTAGTGTAAAAAATCCAAACCATTCGTAAACGTATTACCTTTTTTATCTGTGGTAAAACGTTCTGCCGAGTCCAAGAAAAACGGTACGAACGGTACGAACGGCAGCCCTACTCAGATAAATAGTGTTGACACCATAATGGCCATTTATCAAGTGTACCTCACACGTTGTAGATAATGTTTTTAGTAAATAAATCTCCCAAAAAGACGGATGGAGTCGTTTTTTCCCGGATCATGATATTTAATAAAGTTGTCTGATCAGGTTGCGTTTGTAGCACGTGTTGAAGAGGCGGTTTTATTTAGCGCATCGATTTTGAAATGCACCAAAATTATACCATACTGCTATGGGATAATGCTATACGATTTTTGAGGTAATTCAGAAACTTTTATGAACAAAGCGACTTGAGTAGCGTGTTTTTGGTTGAACCTCCTAAATATTCGTATCGTACATGACGATTAAGTCGAATGGAACGAACTTATCCCACAATCACACCTCAAGATGGCATGTGACAATTCATTCGACTAAACCCTACCATGAAACGACCCGAAACCGCAAAATTCGGAATTTAGACGGCACGGCAGAAAAATAAAAATCCGTTCACGCAGGGCGAATGCACACGTAGATTTCGTGAAGCAGTTAATATTATTTTATATAGAGAACTACGGACTTTAAACAATATTTCGTGAAGATTTCCGTACCGCACTATTGCTATCGAGTTGTCGTCGACGTCGTCGTTGCCAATTTTCTGTCACGGTTTTGGGTATGAAGGAGATGAGCTATCGAGTTGCTGTTTTCGGTAATAAATTCGTGCTGGGGTGAACGATTGCAAGATAAAGAAAAAAAAAAAAAAACCCTTGTATTCGGCTGAGCTCGTCTCAGGAATTTAACTTGTTTTTAGGGATTTTCTTTAGAAAAGCCCTATTGCTATCGAGTTGTTGTCGACGTCGTCGTTGCCAATTTTCTGTCACGGTTTTGGGTATCAAGGAGATGAGCTATCGAGTTGCTGTTTAAGGTAATAGATTCGTGCTGGGGTGAACCATTGCAAGATAAAGAAAATCGCAAAAAATCGCAAATAAAATATCGCTAAATCGAAAATCCCTTGTATTCGGCTGAGCTCGTCTCAGGAATTCAACTTGTTTAAATATGATTGTTTATAATAGTTATTTTTTTATAAGAATTATATTGTAAACGAAAACCTCCTTGTGATTTGATTCACTCCCGAACATGGTCTCGACCAAAAGAACGAAATCCAAAGTTACTTCATGGTACCTTTTTTTTTTTTTGCGGAAATCCCTTCGTTACCCCCGGCCCGCCGGCCAGCGGGGGCGGTTATGTCGGGCTTGAACCGACTAAAACCGCACGCCGTCTCGGGTCTACAGACGCCGGGGTGTAAGGTTACCCATAGAGCATATCCCTCGCACTCCGACTGACCCTGGGCCATTCGCAGTGTCCCCTTTGATAACAGCAGAGGGGTACCTGGAGCGACCACCCCCGCGGGCCTTACAGGCCCGCCATACCCCGACCCCCTCGTGCAATGGGGTCTGCTGGCCCTGAAAAGGGCCGGTTGGTCAGACTCTTGGCCGTTGACGTCGACGCCAGCTACTCCAGAGGAGCAATCAATGATGCGTCATCGCCCACGTTGCCCAGGGTGCACCAAACTTGGAGGTGATCCAACTATTTTCGTGCGGGCCCGCAATTGTGGATGTAGGTTTCATGGAAGGCCTACTGTTCTCTATCCGATAGTAAACGTATCATCATTGTCCGAGTTACAATCCCGGTTGCGTAAAAAGATGCGCTCTCCTACGCATTCTCCTCTTTATATCCTACCTCCCGACCTCTAGAGGAAAGCCTGCGCTAGAGCTCTCGCCTGTCAATGAACAGGTGGTACAGGTGACCGTGGCGTGGGTCCCGAAGACCTTATATACAATAAATACCCAAGAATTTCTGATGTAAGGTCTACTTAAAATGATTGCACATTACCTACTTTATAGGGAATGTAACTTGGTATTCTGTTATCCCATTCACCTGCCCCACTGCTGAGAGAGTGACATTTATTATTATGCCAGTATAACATGGTAAGTACTAAGAAATACCGTTTCTACAACCAGTGTTTTGAGACGGTCGAATGCACATTTGTATTCTAGTAAGAGCATTACCGAGAGGTCTAGTACATTTATGAGACTGGTTATAAATGCATTGGACGTGCGAGTGAATGTGAACCGGCAGCGCCTTGCGCACCTATTGGTTTGCATACTGCATTATTTTAATAAGGTAAATTGATATTGCAAATAGTAGTAATTCATAGTACTACTTGCAAATATAGAGATAATTTTGTGTAGCAGTGCAATATTAATATGATTTTAAGAGCGTTGTCCAAGACTTGACTAAAACAATTTGGTAACTATACCTAGATACTTATTCGATTTTATGGTGGAAAAACTTATTTCTAATAAGGAGATTCGCGGTTATTTGAAAAAAAAAAGAGTCTATTTTAAGATTCATTGACATATATGTGGAGAAATGATAACTTATTAAATTATTTAAGTATATAGAGTTTTTTTTAACGTGTGGAAACCCCCACTAGTAACTATTTAGTAATCTGTGCCCCCACGGCTTCACCACATCGGTGCCGACGATGGGGTGGGCGTGTCGGAATCGGACTGACTAAAACCACACGGTGTCCTCCCCAAGTGTACATTGCCGGGCACCCCGGGTAAGCCCTCGAAAGGATAACCCATATACTACGGTAAAACAAACAATATCAACTGAGCACTTATTTCGGTTGCATTTAAAACTTGCACTTGTACAAGATTTGGTTTATCTTGGCTTAAACGGGAGTGACTGCCAACTGACCCTCCAACCCTGAGAAGAAAACCGGAGCCTCGTCCATCAATCAGCAGGTTTATGCCTTACAGGTGGGGTTGGCTTGGGACCCGAAGTTCTTCATATGCTTCTTCATACACCCATAATTTATTTATATCAAACATAAAACTTTAAATAGTATATTCATTCGAAAATACAAGGTCCTTTATACAAATGAACTATATCATAAAGAACATAACAGTATTCAAATTACAATGAACTTATCCATTTCAATTCCCGACCCGATCGTAAAAACGTAATGGACTCGCCTTGGCGGGTTTGTATTCGCATTTTGTGATTCGATATTTTACGAAATTGTCCACGCTAATGTTACATCTGCGTACATTATATATGTCTCAATGATAAATGTACAACACGATTAACTACTAATAGAATATAATCAACTACCTGTAGCCTATCTGTTATTCCAGACTATAATCTATCCCTGTACCATATTTTAGCCAGATCCGTTCAGCCATTGGAGCGTGATTGAGTAAGAAACATCTTCACAAACTTTCACATTTGTCTAATACCTTTAAACGAGCAACTTTTGTATATCTATATAATCTGAATCTCGGAAACGCCTCCAACGTTTTTATGAAATCGAGTATAAGGGGGTTTCGGGGGCGATAAATCGATCTAGCTAGGTTTCATCTTAAGAAAACGTCAAGAAAAAAAACCATATAAAGCTCGGTCACCCAGCTATTAATATAAGTAGGATATATAATTTATACATATAGTAGGAAGAAGGATAGTAGCTAACATAGTTTTGTGTGACGTGATTGGTCATGTTATGTGATGTCCCCAGTACAAGTGTCCAGTGATGGGTAATGATTGTAGTTTCTAATATAATTTATTTCTAAACTGAATAGTTTGCGCGAGAGACACTTCCAAGGTGGTAAAATGTGTCCCCCCCCTGTAACTTCCAAAATAAGAGAATGATAAAACTAAAAAAAGTATATGATGTACATTATCTACATTACAAACTTCCACCGAAAATTGGTTTGAACGGGATCTAGTGAGTAGTTTTTTTTACGTCATAAATCGTAAATTGCAATTTACCTTTCCTTCAATCAACTCAAACATAAAAATTAAAAAATAAACATTATTTACTTGCTGCTACCTAACCCTTCATGGGCGAGTCCGACGCACACTTGGCCGCTTTTTACAAATAAATACCCCTAGCCACAAAGATTCTTCAAATCGCGCATATATGCGTCATTGACCACGAGTCGGTTAATTTGATATTTATCCTCTGGATATCTTGCAGTTATTATTAACCATAAATTTGTTTGTTATTATTGACCATAAATGTTCTTACAATAATCATGTAGAATGACTATTTATCTCATAGCCGTCATACGATTTTATAACCGTGAATATAGAAGCCTCATTTGGTTAAGGCTTTACTTATAAACGCTTGGTGGAGTCTTGATTTCGTGAAAATATCATTTCTTCTAATATATAAAATTTCTCGTGTCGCGGTGTTTGTAGTTAAACTCCTCAGAAACGGCTTGACCGATTCTCATGAAATATTGTGTGCATATTGGGTAGGTCTGAGAATCGGACAACATCTATTTTTCATCCCCCTAAATGTTAAGGGTAGTCCACCCCAATTTTTTTTTTAATTTTTAGTCTTTTTTTTTAATGATACAGCATTAGAAAATACATCATCATCATCATCATCAACCTATTCTAGTCCACTGCTGGACATAGGTCTTCCCTAATGAGCGCCATAGCGCCCTGTAAAATACATACAACCCTGAATTTTCAACCCTCTACGATCAACCATTTTCCATCGCGATTTTTTTATTTTTTTATTTTAAATAATTTCCATCAATTATGATTTTTTTCTCAAATCAATTTGATCTTCCGCCTTCGCCGGTCGATAACCGATGAACTATCAATCGATCAGTTATCCCCGCTAGATGTCTACCGTTGTCACCTCTCATCCTGCAAACATCACGGAGTAGGGATGAGAACGAAGTCGGTCTCCTGTCTTACTCACTATACAGTTTTCGGCATACTTTCATTGTCTACAACGCTTTCGATTATAAGTAAATCCCCGCACACTTATAGTAGATAGTTATTTTTATTGAACTAAAAAAATGTTTCCTGGAAATAATATACATGGCAAAACAACGTTTGCCGGGTCAGCTAGTATTAATATAAAATTGTCTACG
This sequence comes from Cybosia mesomella, assembly GCA_946251805.1. NCBI lineage: Eukaryota > Metazoa > Arthropoda > Insecta > Lepidoptera > Erebidae > Cybosia > Cybosia mesomella. Next base: position 28,313,370 of record OX276390.1, read on the forward strand.
CTAAAGGAAATGCATGGGTTGGTAATTTTTGAAAGGATTCTTCTTTTCAAAGTCATTAGTCTACTAAATAGCTCAGCCACTTAGGTACATGCCGTATATATAACATTTTCATGATAGTTTCACATGAGACTTAGATATCTGCTTATTTCCTCTCAAATATAGTGGAACCAGTCTAAGATTCCTCAAAATAGAGTATTGCAACTCGACAGAACCCGGACACTGGCGCCCGTCTGACATTTAGTCTTACTTTATTGGCATCCCATTTAGAGTAAAAACTAAAATGTGTTTTACAAAATTGAATCGGAGCACAATCTACAAAAACACTTGCAGAGAAACATTCGGCGTGGGTTGAATGGATGAGGCTAACGACTTGGTGTCCACTTTTTGGCTGTAAACCAGTTTCGGTCGAGCCGCCAAAGTCGCTATCTGTAGCTGAATCGCAAAACCAATATAAAACCATGTCCGTTTGCATTGTAATTTCACATGTGTGCAGCAATATATCGTGATGAGCCAGACAAGTGAATCACGTTTTAAATGACTCCCGAGATGTTTTATGATTTTATTTTGGGTCCAGCTAACACCATCAGGTATTCACACCTGAATTATAAACGATAATTGCCTATAAAAACTCTTATACCTATATATACAGGTGCTTATTTATGTAAGTATGATTGTTTTTTTTTGCCTCAAAACGGTTAAGTTAAACTTGAAAATATTGCCACTAAAAACATTTTCATGATAGTTTCACATGAGACTTAGATATCTGCTAATTTCCTGTCGAATAGAGGTTTGTGTCTGACGATGTGTAAAAAACGATCTTGTCATCGCAGCATAGAATTTGCTTTACCCACTCAAGTTACCATACATTGTGTACATTTTATATGAACTCGTTCACACACGTCTGGGCCCGGGCCAGCGACGGAGCTCCAGTGCAGATATCACATCAGGGCCGTGCCCGAGGTCCGTCAGATTGATCCGTTCACACACGTCCGTGCTCGGGCTGGCGATGGAGCTTCTGCTTTAGCCTGATGGGACCCGGATGCTCGGTCTTAGCATGGACACAGCCTTGACACGGCCCTGACACGTCCCGGTCACAACCTTGACGTGTGCGAACAAAAAGTCCCTGACGGAACCCGGATTTACGGTCTTAGCACGGACAAGGCACGGACACGTCCTGGGCTGGGCCCTGATGTGTGAAGAAAGTGCTTAAGTGCGCCAATATTATATTATATTTATGCATCGCCTAATATTTGAATAGAGGAAGGATGCTTAGATGGTTCGGATACGTTGTTCGTCAATCTTCTTTCATCCATTTTTAAGAGAGAAATTGAAGAAACAGATTTATGAAGCGAGGTTGATTATCAACCCGGTAAGGGTCGACCTAGGCGTACGTATGTCAATCAGATGGAGGACGTTTTAAAGAAAGGCCAGGCCAAGAGTACCCGCAACTCGCGAGCGTGTATGAAAACAATTATGAACGTAGAAGAAGCGAAAGGTGTATGCCAGGATCTTAGCAAGTGGAGTCACGTGGTCTCAGCCTATCCTGTTCGAAAAAGGGCGGGACTGTACGAGTATGTGCAATATTTACTTCACATCAACATTTCAGATTATTTTATTTAGTTATAAGGAAACACCTGTCGTTATTACGAAGAAGAGTGCTTACTAGTGCGGACGGAGCCGCGGGCATCAGCCGCGGCTCCGTCCGCGCGGAGGTCAGTTATCGTTTTTTGGTGGTATCTTCAGCTCTACTTAACCAATTGCATTCAAACATACGGTAGATTTTAAATTCTGGCCAAAACCTTTTTAATAGAAAAATCTGCATTAAAATTCGTTTGCCTGTTTGTTAGACGGAAAAACTACTTTCCGTCTAACAAACAGGCAAACAGAATTCCAAAAAAAATATTTTATGGAATAGTTCACTTAACATAACCCAAGTATTTTTTTTAATCACTCCAATGTACAAACAAAAGTAATTTACAATTTTATAATAGTACCTATAGCTAGACGTCATTAAACATGGATATCTATGTAACGAGAGCCCGTTATAATTTCCTAATACTTCTCATCAACTAGTTAGGAAGGATACAGGCTCCGCATCGTGGGACTGAGAACAAAATTACCATCGGCTTAGGTAGTCACTAAGATGGGCTCTTCCGCGGAGAAATTACCTAAACCTCAATGTTAATTAATGTTATGGAATATTAAAGTATTCTCAACATTATATAAGACTGATTTGTAGTGTACTAGCTGTTGCCCACGACTTTGTACGCCTTAAGTTCGAAATAGATCAATGTATGTTTATTTCTGCAGTCTCGATACTAACACGTAAGTATTAAGTTATTTTATTTAACGGGCTGGGTGAGGTGATGCGGTACACTTGTTTGACATTGACAATTCGTTCGAAATAGATAGAAATATGTAACATCGAAATCAATTCTGCCCGATTCCTTCACATCATAGCGTGATAATATTCATTATGATGTGTTTATGCGTTTCTAGTGAATCATCTTTTAAACGCGGGTAACTCTATGGAGTTTTGGGATTAAACATTTTACTGCTACCTTTCAGGTATAGCGTGATGAATTGTAGTCTGGATTTTGACCATGTCTGAGTTCTGGTGACCTAAAATATTTCGTTAAGATCTTGTAATAATAAAGTTGTCATCAGTTTAAACCGATTTTGGTCTACCGCTCCTGTCATACCTATAATAGCATGATGATATATTATAGCGCAGTTTATGACCATGCCCTAGAAGAAAGTTCCTTAAAAATTTCAGCCAAATCTGTTCAGCTGTTTTTAAGTGATTCTTGGACATCGATATGATATAAAAAGCCGATAAACAGACAAATTCTAGAAATCACATTTTCGGCATCGGGATTCTCTTAGAACACACAACAATTAAACCTAGCGAAGAAAACCTGTATTAAAAAGGGAAGTAATTAAATGTTATTTATTTATATGTATATATTTTATCATTATGATCTTCATAGCGATCTTCCAGTTACGCTCAACTCTGGAGTCCGAGGACCACTTTTTTTTTATTGGTGTCTCAACTTTTCCGGGAGCGTCTGCCGTCTGACCTCACAATCCTGAGAGGAAAAGATCCTTACGAATGTAGTTTGTAGTTAGATGTCGTAATATAATCACTAGCTGTAGCCCGCCGCTCTCATCACGGCAAATGCTCACCCGGTTCCCGCTATAGAAAGAAACATATTCATAGGATAAAAGTAGCATTTGTGCTGGATCGGGTGTATGGATGGCGTTGATGGATGGATTGATGTCTTTTCATCCATCAACGCATCCAACCAATCTTGCTCTTTTATGATATCTTTACTAATCGTATAAAGAGAGAGGCTGGTTTATGATAATAGTACTACTTGTGAGTCCTAAATAAAAAGATTAGTTAGAGAGGTATAGTGGAGACACACTTCACAAGATCTTGTGTAACTATCTTTGTTAGGAGTATACCGCCAAGGAAATAAGTTACACCTTTACATACCCTCACATGTAAAGGTGTATTCTTACTTCCTTGGTCGTGTATAACAATACGTATGTATAACATACAATAAACTATGCTGGGGAAAGACTAGTATATGAAGTCCGAATTATTACAAGATACGCTCTGTAACTTAACTTAAATTCAGATTATTTCTTTACTAGTTTCAAATAGGTATATCATATTTATGTGTAATGTAACTTGCTCCCAACACGTTAAAGCACTTAGAACTATTTTGTTTTAGCATGGTTTTCATTGAAATTTCAAGGTTAGTCATGGTATATAACGTAGATAAATCCTTTTTGGAGTTCTTTTAGTATTTATAATACAGCAAATTATTTACATTTTAAATAGGTATACACACTTATTATCTCCGAAGAAGTGGACGGAGGTGTGTGAAAGAAAAAAACAAGCGCGCCTTGGGCGAAATTGCAAGCTTTAAATGCAATCGGAATTGGCGCTAGGATACAATATACAACCAACACTTACGCGCAGACGTATATCGTCAAAGCGCGAAACCTCGCAATTGGTGAGGTGATTGAAGTGAATTGACACCCGCGTTAGTAGATTATGGTGTCAACATATATCATCATCTTAGAGTTATTGCTGATTGCATCAGACGCTCTCACCTCGGACCTCAGGTTCCGCACACTCCTTCTCCTCCTTTTGGTGCTTATATGGCTTTTATGGGAGCGGCTGCCGCCTTACCACCCTGCCTTGAGAGAAAGTAGCGGCTTGCAGGTGGGGTCTTGACGGCGGCCCCATACCCTATCCTACTAATGTTATAAATGTGAAAGTTTGTGAAGATTTGTGAAGGTTTGTAAAGAGTTTGTATTGGATTATGAGAACCCTTCGAACTTTTGAAATACGCCGTATATAACGTGTTTTAATTTTATTTTTTTTCCGGCGGGTTGTCAAGAAATATAGAATGTTGCGGTTTCGGGTCGCTTTATGGTAGGGTTTAGGGTCGACTGAACTGTCACATGCTGTCTTCGGGCTCGATTACAGGATAAGTGCGTTTAATGGTACCGATTGCCCGGATTTTCGGTCCGCAATTGCAGATGTACGTTTGTTTTTTAATCACGCTTTAACGGCTGACCGAATAGATTATAGTCTGGAATAACACATGAGTATCTTATCCCTGGAATAGATTCCCATGGGTAGCGGGAACGGGATCAGTATTTCTTAACAGCACGTTTTCGCTCATCGTATGAAGCTGACCTTCTGTACCGGCGTATGTCGTGGCTGTGTGCACACCTCCTACGCAATGCGAGGTTCGTTTTGACGGACCGTTAACTTTTTGTATCAGGCCCAAGAAAATATATTTATCATAAGAGTACCGACCCACGTGCCGCGATCACAACGTAATTTAATATATTACCTATATGAATTTAAAATTTATGGCTATATGCATGACACAAATAAGAAACTTAAAGGCATAGTCAAAGGTCAGTTTAATACTTTATAACTATATTTTTCGAAGTTTATTTCATATTTCGCTTATTGTGTCTATATTTAAACATTTTATGTTCTTTGATTTATAGGATTTGTCATAAACAAATCGGTGTTTAACCCGACGTCAGACTTTCATCCGAGTGCCAATCCCGATTTTAATCAAAAGTTTGCGATTTGGAGCCCCTTTTCCTTAGGCCCAAAGGTCTTGGTGGGGTTACATACATCTAATACTTATGTAAGACTCCAGTAGGCCTACCATGAAACATACATACGCAATTGCGGGCCCGCACGAAAAACAAACAAAAGGAGTGTCATTTAGGTACCACAAGGTTTTGGCTGTGGGTGCAACCCGGCTGGGGGTCGGACCCGAAGTTACTACTCGAGTACGTGAATCAATCATATTAAGTAGGTTCTCGTTTACAATATATTTCTATTAAAAAATGAGCTAACCAACATATTAAAATACATACATTTGTATTAAATTATAATAACCCTTCAACCTTTTGAAATAAGTCGTATAGTATCGTGATTTAATTTTATTTATTTTTTCGGTGGTAGGGTTTAGGCCGAATGAACTGTCACATGCCGTCTTCAGGCTCGATTACAGGATAAGTGCGTTTCATGGTATCGATTGCCCGGATTTCCGGTCCGCAATTGCACATGTACGTTTCATGGTAGATATCAATAGAAATCATTTCTTTTAGACCATTGAAATTAAATAGTTCATATTCTTTTTTGTTATTCACAACTCTGAAATACTTAAATTAACTTTACTTAATTACAACCCTACTGAATCAATTAGAAAATAAATTATACCACAAATGATATAATATCATATTACTGCATACATACGTATTAAAGACTTGTGAACTTAGTGGCTCCTTCGAACACAATTTTATCGGTAGTCAGCGACAAAGCAAAATTGAAAGCGAATTCGGGGTAAAAACTTTCCAAAGCTGAGAAGTATTTAAGTGCAATTTGAGTTCGATCGCGTAGGTATTTCCTTTCCTAAATAAAACTTTCTCACTTAACGAAGATTTACTTGCAATAAGTTTAGACTATTTTTATATTTCACTTCACATTTAGAGGATCAATGATTTACTAAACTTTTTGTCACATTTTATAAGAATATTAATAATTTACATAAGTACTAGGCTATATCCGCAGCTTAGTTCGCTTAGAATTAAAACTGTTTTATTTTTTTGCGCGGAACCCTTATACTTTTTCTGAAATAAAAGTAGCCTAAGGTATGTACGCCTCATAGCATTAGCTGTTTGCAGCACAAATCCCGTCAAAATCGGCCTAACCGTTTCAGAAATTACCCGGAACAACCAGACAGAAAGACAGACAATTGGTTTTGGTTTCTTCTAATACATTCATATCCAATCATTAAAAAACTGTTATTTTAATATTACTTACAGACACTTCGATTTTATTTATTTGTATAGATTTTTATAAATTTATACTATTATAAAATGTTAAGTTAGTTGTATCTGTACATTGGAGATATTTAAAAAAAAAACTTAGGTTATGTTAAATGAACGATTCTGAACACAATTTTTTTTTGGAATTCTTGTCAATTTGTCTGTTTATCTGATTGTTTGCGATGCACGCAAAACGACAGAACGGATTTTATGCGGTTTTTTTATTAGGAAGGTCTTGGTTAGAATTAAAATCTGCCATATATGTTTGATTGCAATTGGTTTAGTAGAACCGGAGATATGATTAAAAAAACCGACCAAGTGCGAGCTGGATTCGCACACCGAGGGTTCCGTACAAACCTGTAGGTATATAAAGTAAAAGTTCACCCATCACGAGTCATAGTTATGATATTTTCAAAAATATTTTTTATTATTTGATGTAACTAAAAATTTACAGTTTTCGCAATTTTTTCCTTTATCTGTACTAAAAGACGTTACTTCGTACCAAATTTCAAGATTCTAAGTTCACGGGAAGTACCCTGTAGGTTTTGATTCCGTGCGAGTTTCGAAAATTTGCGGCATAAACGGCTGTATCTTTTGATTGCTTTGGCTTAGAAGTTTGATTTTTTAGAGTTCTAAGGGACAGTAGACCTGAGTATTAGATATAAATTTCAGTTTAATACCTCCACGCGTTCTTGAGAAAAACGGTCTTAACAGACGGACGGACGGACAACGAAGTGATCCTATAAGGGTTCCGTTTTTTCCTTTTGAGGTACGGAACCCTAAAAACGAAAACCGCAATCCGCGCGGGTGAAGCCTCGGTCATCAGCTAGGATTTATCAAATGTGGTGGTGCAACCTCACCTGCAACCGGCCGACTGACGATGACGGAGGAGGCTCTGGAGCAGGCTTTCCTCTCGGGGTTGGGAGGTCAAAATAAACTAAATAGTGGACTAAAGAAGATGGCACCCAGCAGCCCCCGGGCTTCAAGCTATAGGGTATAAGTTAGGATGGAACGTAACTATTGGTTGGTTGTATTGCTTGGTAACTGTTGTGTGGATGGTTGGTGCTCAGGTGAAAAAGATTATTGAATACCTAAATTTGAAAATTGGGCGCTTTCATAAATCTCGCCAAAACCGCATTAGATATTAAAGTATAATTGAATTCGGCCAACGCGGTAAACAAAATGAAATAAAGAAGTATATTTGTGCAATGTGTGCACATTACCATAAACATTGACAACAGTATAAGGCATAATAAACACAGCTTTAATTACAAACCCAACATCATAAAGACTCGAAGTTTCAATCTCTACAGCTGGAAAACAAAAAGGAAGTAAAATTGCGAATTCTCGTAATAGCTTTTGAATGGTCGGCGCTTGCGCGTCTTGAGTGGGACGAGATGAATGTATTTCCTATCAGTAATGAAGCTCTTATACATAATACCTACGCCCACTCGACAGTCTGCAAAGGTATAGATCAGAGGTCCCCAAACTTTTGTCTTATGTCTCATAGATCATGTTTTACGGTTGTGGGTAAGACTGCTTGCGTGCTTGGCTAATATTGCAGTTTTGCTAATTGAGCTGAGCGAGCGAAGCTCTTATACGCGGCATAGCCGTTTGTTGGTGGCTGAACTCCTCCGTAACCACTCGCGCGATCTTGACCAAATTTATCACGGTGATAGTGTGGACACTGAGGAGTGTTTCGAGATGGTCCATGCCCGATGTACCATTGAGGAATAATCACCGAAAACAAGTTTCACGACCGCGCGGCCTTAGCTAAGCGCGCGACCGTAGTAAGATGTCTTATTTTCAAGTAAGAGTCCTGCTCGCTCAGATCAATTTATTTCAGTCGCACCCTGCACAATTTATCAACTTCAAATGTATTCAATTGATTTCCAACTGTGATGAGGTGTAGAGTGATATAAACAATTATAGTCACACCTCTTTCTTATTTGCGTAAGCAAGTACAACATAATTTCACTTAGTAAGATCCTGACATACGTAAGCATTTCATTTCTTCTACTTTTATAATGGTTTTCATACATTTTGACTTAACCTTTCCTTAAAACGTCCTCAATCAGTTTAATATAAGTACGCCTAGGTCGACCTTTACCAGGTAGCCCATTCATCTTCGCCTTATAAAACTGTTTCGTCAATTTTCGTTTGCCCATTCTGTCGAAATATATAGTTAATTTTTTTTACACGACCGTGTTAAGCAACAAATCATTTGCGTGTATGAATTATTCTGTTAATGACCAGTCAACATTAGAGGCACGATCTCCCGATCATCATCGATCCCCCGTTTACATCTCACAGACACCCAATTTACATTATCACTTACATACCCCTTTTAGGTCGTCGTCGACCCTTGGGGCTCATATAACACTTTGGGTATCATTGGTATAGACCGACACCCACTAAAAGATGCAATCTTCGATACTTAAACACTATTGTTTGTACTCATTAATAGGCTGAAAGCCCACACAACGAAAATCAACGCTTATCGGTAGGTCAGTGACCCTAATAAATGAAGGGAACGTGATGCATAGGAAGGAAGTCTGCCCTATTGTAGACAAAAACACGCCATCAATAAGTGTGATAAATGAAAATTATCGTTGAAAGGATAATCGTCGTTGAAGCGTGTGAACTGCCCACATATTAAATATGTTTATTCTAGAGTACTCGATTTTACAATATCGCGTTGGGTTGTATCAATACCTATATGTATATGTGTATGGGACCTCTCCACGATATTTGGGGTCCAAGTTAACCTCACCTACTAGCTGGTACACCTGCTGATTCACGATCGAGACTCTGGCGTGGGCTTTAATCTTGCACTCCCGTAAAAGCTTTATAAACCAAATCAAAAGAAGGAGAAGGAGTATGCGGACTCTGGACTCCGAGGCGTAAGCTTCAGAAGCTAAGGTGAGTCGGTTAACTATACCTATCGTCAAAGTTGGCTTTGAAAGTTTACTATTAAATTGACAATCAAAACTTCGAAAAATCGACTTACACTCTTCTCCTGTGCAAGTTTAGAAATATAGTTACGAATTGGAACTTACATAATATATGTACGTGTACCTACGTATTTATTTTAATCTTGCACTCCCGTAAAAGCTTTAAAAACCAAATCAAAACAAGGAGAAGGAGTATGAGGACCCTGGACTCCGAGGTGTAAGCTTCAGGAGCTAAGGTAAGTCGGTTAACTATATCGTTGAAGTTGACTTTGAAAGCTTACTAATAAATTGACAATCAAAACTTCGAAAAATCGACTTACACTCTTCTCCTTTGCAAGTTTCGAAATATAGTTACGAATTGGAAGTTACATTATGTACGTGTACCTACGTATTTATGAGTTCAAGACAATTGAATGTAGAGTCAAAAGATATGAACAAAATCATTGAAGACAGTTTACGAAGCGTTATTTCCTCTGCAGTCGTAAACATTGACTGGTACACGAGTACATCCTTAATAACATACAGGAAATACGGCAATAGCCAAGAATAATGTTTTTAGTGCGAACTTGCACGGTATCTACATAAAGTAATTAGTAACTTGTAAATTATGTAGTTATCGTTAAATGTTTAGATTTATATGATATTGTTATTCGATTATACCTATGTTTAGATTCAATTTCAATACAAAAATAGTTTTATAGTTAAAACTATTAAGATTTTAAATCTTAATCCTTAGGGTTTGTTCATTACCTTACCTACCTTTTGAAATTTGCATTCTCCATGGAGCTGATGATGCTGTAGATATTTAGGTACTAGTTTTAAGATGTCACCTTTTTAAATGTATAAAAGCAAATAAATTTAATTTCATCCCGGGAGTAGGTTCCTGTGGGTCGCGGGAATAAGATCAGTTGACCTACCATGACGTGTTATAAGCGTTCATGTTCCGAACAAGAAAGAGGGATGAAGCTATATCCCTAACACGAACGCTTATAGCACGTTATGGTAGGTCAACTGTATATCTCGTGAGCGAAGCCGGGGGCAACAGCTAGTTTTACATAAATGCGGCGGTAGCAACGGAACATGTTCTTTATTTGGTTTTGAAAAAAAACATGCTAATAACTTTTTCATGATATCCAAATATGTAAAAGCGGGCTCTCAAAAATGCAATAAACAATGCTACCAGCATCATTGACTCCTGAGCATCGGTGTGTCGAACCAGCCCTAGTTTACGTGTTAGCTAACTAGTGCACGATTCAGTGCTACGGGATTTTTAAGTATGCAATGGATAGATTTTTTAAATTTTTAACCAAAACTATTGCGTGCTGCAACCATATTCTGTACTACAACTTTCAAAAGGGTCTCTACACTCTCTATTGTACAGGAATGAATGTTTTATAGCGTGAAAATTGTATCTGAAAATGAGTACCAAGAAGAGTAGGTAAATAAATAAATAAATATTCTATGACATTCTACACTGCGCTTTCTAGACCCAAAGTAAGCATAGTTTAACTAGCTTGTGTTATCGGTTCCAGAATGCGGATAAACATAGCATGTATACTTTTTTTTTTGTAAATACATATTATACATAGTAACACCCAGACCAATGCAAATAGACATATTTATGCATACAAATATTAGCACTGTATAGTACCATAGTACAGTAGTAAATCTGTAGAAATTTGTAATCTACCTACAGCATTTTGAAGCAATGTGTTGTACAATGGTTTTAAAACACGCAGCCCGAAATGCGGGAATACTAACATTAAGTCTGCGGTTACAAAATGTATGCATAATTCCTATCAGTTTATGTATTTTACATTGATTTTACTTGTCTGTGACATTAAGACAACAGATATACCGCTGTACCATGTATCGTAGTCAGGTCAATAGATTTTAAGAGGATATTTTCAACACAGCCGCAGTGTTAGTGCCGGTTGCATCCAAAACTTGTACTTTGTAGCCCAAGGTTCGCTCTCATACTCCTCTTTCCCATGATTTACTTAATTTTGGATATAACTTGGACTTTCTTTTTATACCACGGAGGTAGCAGACTATCTAACGGCCCACCTCGGTTACCGCAGCCTATGGACGTGTGCAACACCAGGGGCGTCACACTCGCGCTGCCGAGTCTAAAAACTCCGGACGGACTCCGAGTTCCGAGAGGAAAGTCTACGTTAGAGCCTCATCCGTCGTTCAGCAGGTGTACCGGCCTGTAGAGAAGGTTGGCTTTAGGCCCCGAAAGATCAGGGAGTCCATACAAATTAGGTGTAATTAAAAACTAGCTGTCCCCCGCGGCTTAGCCCGTGATATACTTTGATCCCCGTGGCACCATTTAAGCCATCCTATGGAATTAAATTATGGAACCGTACGTAAATTTGCCCGATTTGTTGACACTTATGATTACTGTTCCGCGCCCCTGGATAGTAGCTTGATGATATATATAGCCTTCCTCGATAAATAGGCTAACCAACACAAAAATAATTTTTCAATTCGAACCAGTAATTCCTGAAATTTGCGCATTTAACCAAACAAACAAACTCTTCAGCTTTATAATATTTTAGTATAGATATAGGCTGGTGGCTTTGGCGTGTAGAGGCCATAAATTTATTTCAAACAGCCAACCATTAATTAATAGTATGTTGGTGTTAATATTTACGAAGTATGAACTTAAAGTGTCTTCTTGGTTGGGTTTAAGTGAATGCCTGAATCCCATACTTAAAAACCCAAATTAAAGATAGTTTTATTTCATTATCAATTCATGTAGGTAAACTTCCGACAATAACAGTCATGTAAACTTAAAATTATATCTATTTCGTACCTTGTGGATATATTGCGGAGGATACGAGTGAGGTGATAATAATCTGCAAATCAGTTATTAGAGAAGTTAATCAATGATGATACGGTTTGTTTTATTCGATACGGATGCCGTAATGATGTGTTGTGACTTGACATTCAACACCTCAGATTGATTCAGATGTCCGATACCTGATGATTGGCACTAACATTCTTTATATTATAGCTATGTCGCAATTGCGATACATGTGGGTTTATTAAAAATAAAAATGTCAACTAAATAAACATATCGTTTTCATTTAATTCATGGAGATCTCATATAATAATAATTTAAATACGATTTACGTTCATTAAATATGTAGGTATACCATACAATCATATAAAATATGTAAATAAATAAATAAAATATAAATTGTTGAGGCAATATGATAATCATTTAATAATATTAACATTTTGAATAACATATTTTTATCGACTTGTTTTTTTATTCAGCGTATGCTGACATTGTTATTTGCATGTGCATGGTAGAATATACTGGGCCTACTGCTTTTAATATAACCAGAGCCCACTTCAAAGCGGCCTATGCAAGATTGCATACTTTTTTTTTTTAACATAACATAACATAACTTCTCGCCTGTATCCCCGAAAGGTTAGGCAGAGTTCACCCACCCACGATTCGCCAGTTATGTTAAGGTCCCAATGTAATAGGGAGCGAGCCTATTGCCATCTACCGGGCACATTATTAAGCGAGCGATAATTAACATTTATTAATGCACACATAACTACGAAAAGTCAGAGGTGTGTGCCCGGGGCGACTGAGGATCGAACTCGAGACCTCGTCTCAGCAGTCCGTTACGTATGCCACTGGGCTATCGCCGCTTTTTTTATTTGTGCGGAAATCCCTTCGGATATCCCCAGCCAGCGGGGGTGGTTATGTGGGGCTTGAATCGACTAAAACCGCACGCCGTCTCGGGTCTAAAGACGCCGGGGTGTAAGGTTGCTCATAGAGCATATCCCTCGCACCCCGACTGACCCTGGGCCATCTCCGGTTTCGAGATGGCCCCCTCGGGTTTGGGAACCACGGTGTCCCCGTCTTGCCCCGGTTTAGGGGAGGGGTGCTAGTTGCCCCACCGTCCCGGCCTGCTTCTGCTGGGGTGACAGGCGGCTTCACCTGCCACCCCGAGGCCCGCGCTCATGGAGAACGGAGGTCGTTAAGCGACCTCCGGTGCCTGAGTCGCCTGCGACGCGCGGCGAGAATGTTGCGGGCTCGGCGGGCCGGGAGAGTTCTAAACCTCTCCCGCCATCTCCTTCGCTAGCATTACATGCTCGCAGAAGGAGGTGGCGGCGGCCCACGCGCTCGCAATGATTGCATACTTTTTTTTTTTTCGTGCGGAAATCCCTTCGGAAACCCCCCCCGCCGGCCAGCGGTGTGCTTGAACCGACTAAAACCGCACGCCGTCTCGGGTCTACAGACGCCGCGGTGTAAGGTTGCCTATAGAGCATATCCCTCGCACCCCGACTGACCCTGGGCCATCTCCGGTTTCGAGATGGCCCCCTATCCCTCAAATGGAGTCAATCACACAACATTCGACGCAGCAGCGACGGCGGCGTGGCGTGGCGTAGCGACGTATGTTGTAGCAGTAGAGGGTTCGGATACTTAGTTAGTACCGTGCAAATATTTATATCCATGAATATGTATATTTGCATTGTATAATATACAACATAAGTTATGCAATTTTAAACTCTATGACATGGATTGTTGAATATAATTACAATCTCACCTTAACTGCTATATCATCCGTGCCTGTCATATTCCAACCTAATAAAATACTTAACACCTGTTTTAGTTAATCTTGTATTTCAATTTTCAACTATCCAGTTGTGAGAACCAGTTGAAAGTGACGAGTTATTTTTTGGCACGATAGTAAGTGCCGAGCGTATATCGATAAATGTCGTTTTTAATAACTTTTTCAATTTATTTCTTTTACACTCCTCTTTAAACAAACCAGCAAGAATCACATAACCTCTTTCACTAAACACAGAACTTGAGATGAGAGTCCATGTTAAAGTGGTGTCATCAGTCTTAAGCGCTATAAAAACTTTTACAAGATGATGTGCGGAAATGGTTCTTTAATTGGATAAAGGCGTCCACATAGACCGGTTGCGTGGCAAGCGCCTACGGCATGCGATTGTCTTGTGATCTCGTGCTATAATTGCGCCAATAATGAAGCACCGCAGTGTGACTCGGATGGTTATTGGTCCTAATTCTGTTGGATCACAGCATTCATTTTATTCTACATTAACATAAAGCAGGCAAGGAACGTGTATCAAAAGTTTCAGGTAATTTGGCACCATTCATGTATGCTTGCTTGGGTGTATGGAGCCCCCTAAGATCTATGGGCCAAGACAACCTCAGCTGCAAGCCAGTATACCTTTTTTACCGACTAAACCGACTAAAACCGCACGCCGTCTAGGGTCTTTAGATAGGTGGCCCCGCTAAGGCATTTTCCTCGCACCCTGATTGACCCAGGTCCATCTTCGGTTTCGAAGTGGCCCTCTTGAAGCCGGTATACCTGCTGATGGACCAGGCTCTGGCGCAGGCTTTCCTCTCGGGGTTGGGCGGTAAGACGGTAGTCGCTCTCATAAACCATGAAATTAATTAAAAAGTAAGAACTCTCCCGACTAATTTTGTTTCAATCAAAAAAATAAGAAACTCAAAATTGGTTCATACGTTCGGGAGCTACAATGCCACAGACAGGCACATCCAGACACGTCGAACTTATAACACCCCGTCGTTTTTGCATCGGGGGGCAAAAAGGGGGAGAAAACGTAATCGGAACCCGGGCTCCGCGGTAAAAGACTCGGATGCAACCGGGAACAACGTTAAGATAAATAAATAAATATAAATATACTGCGAAATTCTACACAGCGCTTCCTAGACCCAAAGTAAGCATAGTTTAACTAGCTTGTGTTATAGGTGTCAGAAAGCGGATAAACATACTTATATACTTTTGTGTAAATACATACATATAATACATAGAAAAATCCAGACCAATGTAAATAGATATATTCATGCATACAAATATTTGCACTGAGCGGGAATCGAACCGTAGTAGTCGAATGCACTACCGCTACGCCATAGAGTACGTGAAGAAGAAGATGATGATGATGATTCATCAACACCTACAGTTTATCATAAGAATGAAATAATGAACTGCATACAGTGGAAAAAGATGATTAATTTGTGAAGAATAAACAACATATTGGTTTCCAATAAGTTTGTGCAGTTTATATTCTATATTCCCGACAGGAATAGTTACATAACGTGAACTTTACAAAATAGGGGTGTCGGATATGTAGAATCGTTGTTACTACCATTAGGTCACGTTTACTGCTTAGGCACTTAGGTAGTATACAGCAATTGCATTGCCAGTTCAAGCCATATACTTGAATTTAACATAAATACTTAATACTTTACTTATTATGACAATATTAGCTGTGGCCTACGCAACTCATAGGCCGTATGAGCAGGACAGGATTGAGTAACAAACAGCCAAACATCCTTCGAGGACGCTGAATCCTCGCCCTTTGTAAAACTACATGATAATCAGTAGAATACCTACAACATCAGAATTGACACCGCCGTTTCATATCGATTAACGATCGCTGTTCATATTGAAACTGGATTCTACTGAGCAAGGAAGCACGAGGTTTTAATTAAAATTATAGCAGACCGGTTCGTTCATGTTGCTTGTCTGATCCATACATTGGATATAAGACGATGAATCTGCATAGACAATTTACTGATAGAGTTAGACAGTTGCAAACATTATCATATTAGTACTATCTCTATTGAATATTAATTAATCGGTTTCCCTTGGTCATGTCACTTGGTTGAGAACGGCTCTACCGATTTAATGCAACTTTCTATTCCAAAAAAAATAATTTTCTGATGACGAACAGACGGCAGTCGCTCTCGTAAAAGTCAACCAAACCAATAATGGTGGACTAGGAGAGTTGACCTTAGGTTGTAACCTGGTTTAGCTCTCGAAAGAAGAAGAAGAAAAGAATGGAAAGATTTTTGTCTACTTGTTAGTGTGCAGAGTTTTTTTTGCTGACTGTACATTATAACATAAACGTTGAACTTTTATTATACACACTGTAAAATGAAATTAAAACGCATTAGGGAGCTTCTGACTGAATGTATTATACAATAACATAATTTGTGAAAGCCATTATGCTAATTTATATACCTTTTTATCGTCTCCGGCGCGTTCAATGGCGATGCTTCACGATCATGAGTGGTTTTGATAAATAATTATAATGTCACATGAAGGTAAAATATCGTCTCATTCTATAGAATACCGTTAAACTTAACATAACATTGACGACCCCTGTGGTGTAGCGGTAGTGCGTAGAACTGCGAATCCAGAGGTCGCGGGGTCGATTGAGACCAATGCAAATATGTATATTTGCCAATATATTATATATTTACCAATGCAAATATGTATATTTGCATTGGTCTGGGTGTTTCTATCTATAATATGTATTTACTTACAAAAAAAAGTATTTAAGTATGTTTATCCGCATTTCAGAACCCATATGACAAGCTCTGCTTAGTTTGGGTCTAGATGGCGTTGTGTACTTTGTCCTATTACCTTATTTATTTATGTTAAATATTTTTTAATGATTTGTGGGGATATGAAAAGGTGTTGAGAGAAAATAGATGTCCGTGGATGTACAGTCAATGCCAACAGTTGATTAACACTAAAATAATTACAACCCTTTTTTACATTACAATACATGTAGCTACGATTGATGTATTAAGTAGTCTTATTATCCCCAGAGGACAAAGTTTATATGTATATTGTTTATTTATATACCTTACTACTATCTACTTATACCATAGCCGTTTGTTGGTGGCTGAACTCCTCCGTAACCACTGGCGCGATCTTGACCAAATTTACCACGGTGATAGTGTGGACACTGAGGAGTGTTTTGAAGCGAGATGCTTCATGTCAGATGTACCATTGAGGAATAATCACCGAAAAACAGTTTCACGAGCGCGCGGCCTTAGCTAAGCGCGCGGCCTTAGCTAAGCGCGCGGCCTTAGCTAAGCGCGCGACCGTAGTAAGATGTCTTATTTTCAAGTAAGAGTCCTGCTCGCTCAGCTCAATTGAACTGCACTGAATTCCTAATTTTATAAATCGTTTAAGAGCTAAGGTGATTAAGAAACTGGAAATGGTAAAGCTACTTTTGTCGTTGACTGTACAATCAGTAAGAAAATTACTTGAACATTGAGTTAAATGTTCAGCAATGTTTAGTTGATGAATTAATTAATTATGTACTCTGAGTCTGCCTTGTAATCCGGTGAAATGTTTAGATATTAAAGTCGTGTAGAAGTGTGGAATATCCACACTTCTACACGACGTTGAGCTACTATCTACCTAAACAGCATGTAACAAAACTAGTGTCCGATTAATAAGGGGCACATAGATATCCTAAATACATATATGAATAATGAGAAATACATACATGAATTTAATTTCTATGAATTATATATGAATTTGACATTTTTAGATTTTGTAGAGACATTTGGTAATATGATCAAGGAAATGGCATTTAAAATTCCAATAGTACGTTTATTTTAAATACCTCACACATATGGCACCAATGAAAAAAAAAAAAAAAAAAAAAAAATTGAGTTTCAGTTCTAAGTATGGGGACCCCCAAAATTAATTGTTTTTTTTCTATTTCTGTGTGAAAATCTTAATGCGGTTCACAGAATACATCTACATACCAAGTTTCAACAGCATAGTTCTTATAGTTTCGGAAAAAAGTGGCTGTGACATACGGACGGACAGACAGACCGACATGACGAATCTATAAGGGTTCCGTTTTTTGCCATTTGGCAACGGCACCCTAAAAATACAACACCTAACAAACTCATATTTCCGTTTTAGGTAACTTAACACCTTGATTGAGTATAAAAACAGTTTATGCCATAAATTTCAGAGCTTGAGGCCAAAGAAGTCTGCCATAAAATTGAAAAACTATCTAAGTATTTAAAGATTAACTAACAGCCACGGGCATTCGTGGCTAATCCCGGTCCCGCGATCCACAGGATTTTAATCCCGGAATAAAAGCGGTCTGGAATACCACATAGGCTAATTTTTATCCCAGGTATAATAGGTTTCGCGTGAGGGCTCTGGCGGAGGATGCAGTAGCCCGGGGTGAGGTGATGTTCAACACCTTGCCCTGGAGTTGCATTAGGGAGGCGCTCGTGTATCACGAAGTGCCTCTCTACCTCCGCCGCATAGTCGGGGCGTATTTGACGGAGAGAGCCGTCATCTACCCAACCGTGACCGGTCTCGGTCGGCGTGAAATGTCGTGCGGTGTTCCACAGGGATCGGTCCTGGGGCCGCTCCTGTGGAACATCGGATACGACTGGGTGCTTCGCGGTGAGCTCGTAGGCGGTGCCGCCGTCACGTGCTACGCGGACGACACGCTCGTGACGGCGTGCGGGGCGACGTACCGCGAAGCGACCCGAAAGGCCACGACCGCGGTTGCCCAAGTCGTTAGGCGGATCCGGCGGCTGGGTCTCGAGGTGGCCCTGCATAAAACCGAGGCCCTGTTCTTCCATGGGCCTCGGAGCAAGCCACCCGAGGGATCCAGTCTCATCGTGGGAGGAAATCGCATCGGCATCAAGCCCCAAATGAAATATTTGGGGCTCGTGCTCGACGGCCCATGGGACTTCGGAGAGCACATCCGAAGTCTGGCCCCCAAATTGAAGGGCACAGCTCTTGCTCTGGCTCGGCTGTTGCCCAACATGAGGGGGCCCGATGACTCCTGCAGGAGACTCTACGCGGGGATCGTGCGGTCCATGGCCCTGTATGGGTGTCCAATATGGGCGGAGGCCCTGAGGACCAGAACTGTGCGGATGCTGCGCGCTCCGCAGCGAGTTCTGGCCATCAGGGTCATCCGAGGGTACCGCACGATCTCCTTCGAGGCGGCGAGTCTCCTTGCCGGAACTCCGCCATGGGACCTGGAAGCGAGAGCCCTTTCGCAACTGTACCAGTGGCGAAAGGAGGCGCGGGAGCAGGGATGGAACCCCGAGCCTCGAGAAATCGAGGCCGTGCAGTCCCAGCTCCGCCAGGCCATCGTGGTGGAGTGGAAGGAACGACTTGGGCAACCAAGCGCAGGGCACGCCGCAATAGCGGCGGTAAGGCCCATCATGGAGGATTGGCTGGAGAGGCGACACGGAAGCCTCTCCTACCGACTGACGCAGGTGATCTCAGGGAAGGGGTGCTTCGGGGACCACCTGCATCGGATCAGGAAGGAGCCAACGCCTGAGTGTCATCACTGCGACGCGAGCGAGGACTCAGGGCTGCACACGCTGGCGGACTGCCCGGCGTGGGAGGCGCCGAGGCGTGACCTCGTGGCAGCCATCGGGGTGGGAGTCCTCTCGCTCGGCAGCATGATTGCGGCAATGGTGCGGAGCGCGAGCGCGTGGGCCGCCGCCGCCTCCTTCTGCGAGCATGTAATGCTCGCGAAGGAGGTGGCGGAGCGCGCCCGGGAGAGACTTAGAACTCTCCCGGTCCGCCGAGCCCGCAACTTGCTCGCCGCGCGTCGCAGGCAACTCAGGCGCCGGAGGTCGCTTAACGACCTCCGTCCTCCATGAGCGCAGGCCTGGGGGTGGCGGGTGAGGCCACCTGTCACCCCAGCAGAAGCAGGCCGGGACGGTGGGGCGACTAGCGCCCCTCCCCCAAACCGGGGCAAGACGGGGACTCCGTGGTTCCCAAACCCGAGGGGGCCATCTCGAAACCGGAGATGGCCCAGGGTCAGTCGGGGTGCGAGGGATATGCTCTATGGGCAACCTTACACCCCGGCGTTTGTAGACCCGAGACGGCGTGCGGTTTTAGTCGGTTCAAGCCCGACATAACCGCCCCCGCTGGCACCCGGGGGGGTATCCGAAGGGATTTCCGCACGAAAAAAAAAAAAAAAAAAAAAGGTATAATAGGTTTATCCCAGGTATAATAGGGCACGCCGCAATAGCGGCGGTAAGGCCCATCATGGAGGATTGGCTGGAGAGGCGACACGGAAGCCTCTCCTACCGACTGACGCAGGTGGTCTCCGGCAAGGGGTGCTTCGGGGACCACCTGCATCGGATCAGGAAGGAGCCAACGCCTGAGTGTCATCACTGCGACGCGAGCGAGGACTCAGGGCTGCACACGCTGGCGGACTGCCCGGCGTGGGAGGCGCCGAGGCGTGACCTCGTGGCAGCCATCGGGGTGGGAGTCCTCTCGCTCGGCAGCATGATTGCGGCAATGGTGCGGAGCGCGAGCGCGTGGGCCGCCGCCGCCTCCTTCTGCGAGCATGTAATGCTCGCGAAGGAGGTGGCGGAGCGAGCCCGGGAGAGACTTAGAACTCTCCCGGTCCGCCGAGCCCGCAACTTGCTCGCCGCGCGTCGCAGGCAACTCAGGCGCCGGAGGTCGCTTAACGACCTCCGTCCTCCATGAGCGCAGGCCTGGGGGTGGCGGGTGAGGCCACCTGTCACCCCAGCAGAAGCAGGCCGGGACGGTGGGGCGACTAGCGCCCCTCCCCCAAACCGGGGCAAGACGGGGACACCGTGGTTCCCAAACCCGAGGGGGCCATCTCGAAACCGGAGATGGCCCAGGGTCAGTCGGGGTGCGAGGGATATGCTCTATGGGCAACCTTACACCCCGGCGTCTGTAGACCCGAGACGGCGTGCGGTTTTAGTCGGTTCAAGCCCGACATAACCGCCCCCGCTGGCACGCGGGGGGGTATCCGAAGGGATTTCCGCACGATAAAAAAAAAAAAAAAAAAAAAAGGTATAATAGGTTTATGTGAATTGTGGACGATGATTCAGTTTTTTACATGGGCGGAGCCAGCACAGTTGGTACACAATGACTTCTATGTATAAGTATTATTAGATTGACTGTACGGAACGAAAAAAATTGTATTACGAAAGCCACAAGTCGACCACCAACCACGTGCAACTTTTGGTAGCCGGGATACAGATGATATTACAAAAAGGCATGCTATGCCTATACAAATAGGAGACAAAATTCATTAACTCATGCACTGCATGAGTAAATTACACTGCAATGGGGCACTCATTCCTGAGACTTCCTCTTTAGCTTACCTTCAAACGAGGTGAAGACATATCTATAGACGCACCCTTTATATAAAAAAGTATGAATCTAAACTATTGTCTATTGTTAACACTACGTGACAAAACGAGGCTATAATCATTATAGCTGATTCGCTACGGTTTTTTGTTCGTTCTAAAATATTTATAAATACATTTGAGTCGTTGACCTTATTCTTTCTTAAAATACGGTACACTTGCTTTGTTACACGTAAAACGTGAATTCTAATACTGTCAGTTTCTAACTTACTTAAATAATAATTACTTGTTTCGATATTATCAGAGATTGGGTATATTAGGTATTTTTGCGTTTTATCAATCATAAATGCCATGTGATCGATCAATTTCTTACTTATCCGAGCGCCAATCTCTATAGCAATTCGCCGCATTCCGAAGTGCAAGCTTCGGATGCAATTGATATAACCGTTAAAATGATGCTGATATAGAAGTTTTCAGGCTCGACCAGAGAGCTGATGAACGCAAATGAGGCGGCGGAAAGGGTTACGGGACAGAATGATTACACTCCCATCCTGCAGAGGCGTCGGAGAGCGTTAAAAGATCTCCGTCGTCTGTGAGCGGCGGGTTTGGGGGCGAGGAAATATATTTTGCAATCGAGAACCTACCCCTTTTTGGTGGGGTAGTTCTGATGCTACTTACAGCAACATTTGATGTTTTGTAAAACTCACCCTTACGGCGTTATAAAAATAGGCGTTAAAATTTTAAATGGGAAACCCGTCAGTAAAACACGACTTGGTGGCGATAACCAATATCCGCGGTTGAAAAGTTAGTATATATATATACATACATTCATACAAGAATGACTCGTAGATTAGTTTCTTTTTATTAAACGTCAAAACGGTAAGTTCTAGGAAACTAAGATGAAATAACGGAGGATGAGGTCATGCTTCATTATTGTCAAAAAATCATTTACTATTGGAAATATGCAATTGATGTATAATGTACTACCGTGTACCCAATCCCGAGAGAATATTCTGCGCCAGAGCTTCGGCCGGGATGTTAGGTGCGGTTGGTTTGAGCCCCATACAACCTGGTGGAACATAAGCATAACATAAAATATAATTGATTATCATTATCGTTATTCCAGTGTTGTTGCGCATTGGAATTGTTTCATTACTTGCGCGTCGTTCAAAGCAGACTAAAAATTATTGATTCAGAATAACTATCTGCAAATCATACAAATAGTTTTTTAAGGGGTTTCAAGCTAGGGTTATCCTTTCGAGGTCTTACCCGGGTACCCGGCAATGGACACTTGGGGAGGACATCGTGTGGTTTTAGTCTGTCCAATTCTGACACGCCCACCCCATCGTCGGCACCAATGGGGTGAAGCCCGTGGGGGTTTCCACACGTATAAAAACAAAAGAAAGGGGTTTCAAGCTCCTATTGAGAATTTAAAAACATACATACATAGGTCACGCCATTCTCCATCAGGGGTAGACAGAAACAATAACCCGCCATTAGCTTCTGTCCTTGCATTATTTCAGGAGCTTCATCTATGTTCATTAACCTTTTCATGCAAGCCCGCCAGGTTCGAATACTTTTAAGCTGACCTTTATCAATACATTATCGATTTGATCAGTCTATGTTCTGCGAGGTCGCCTCTCATACTTGGTGTGTCATTCCCTCTTGTCATTCGTTCTGTGTCCAAACTACCTTAGCATGTGTACATACCGGTAATCGAACCTAGGACTGTAATACACCAGTGGCACTCGCATAATATACGAATTACATTGTCGTTTCTTTTCAATTTAGCAGACAATATTTGCTGACAGCGCCCCTGGCGAAAACGTTGCAAATTACGGAGATGGAGAGTATGGAGAGAAATGGCGACATTAATAATAATAATATAATAATATATCTCTTTATTGTATGTACACAAGAAGAGTACTACAGAAACTTATAGTTGGTACAGTTTTGTGGCATATACAATTGGCGGCCCTATCGCACAAGGCAATCTCTTAAAGGCAACCATTGGATGGAGAGAATCAGTGAACAGAACTGGGCCGTTTGCGGTGTACATATTAAATTAATTTATATTTTTAACTTATACTCTAATATATTATCTATTTGAAATTATGAATACATATTATATTTACTATACATATAATTTACAGTGATACAGTACCTACTATTAGGTACATAATATATACATAACATAATAGAAACACAGCACAGACATGAATAAGGGAGACAGGAAGACTAAGAAACAAAAAAAAGCCTATTCCCATAAATAGTAGGCCCCGTAACCCGTCACAATTTTTGTTAAGACGGGCAGAGATTGCGCGCGTCTTTCCACAACCGGACAGTTTGGACAGTAAAAGACTTATCCGTAAATCTCGTGGAATGCCCGGGCATTTTCAGCTTCAAATTCTCTGACGATCTCAGGACCCTAGAATGCGAGTCATGAAGGTATTGGAAGCGTTCTTTTAAGTAGACTGGGGTTAGTGCCAAGTCTACTTAAAAGAATGCCCAGGCATTTTCAGCCTCAGATTCTATGACGATGTCAGGACCCTAGAATGCGAGTCATGAAGGTATTGAAAGCGTTCTTTTAAGTAGACTGGAGTTAGAGGATTAAATAAAATGTTATATAATATATAAAGAATGTGAGCATTTCGGCGAAGGCGTATAGGTAACCACTTGAGTTTTGCGCGAAATTCGGATATGTGATCATATTTGCGTAGTCCAAATATAAATCGTATGCAAAGACCAACTTAATAAACTTGTGAGACTCCCTTTGGAGTCTATTAAGTTGGTCTTCAGTGAGATCTGGATAACTGGCATCAGCATTATCAAGGATGGGAAAGAAAAGAGATTGTGCAAGCGCAGTTTTCGTGACAATTGGCATAAAAATTTGGAGCCTACGCAAGGACCCCGCTGTGGCAGACATTCTGCGGCTAATCTCTTGGAGCTGAGGGCCCCAAGTCAAACTTTTGTCAATATGTATCCCCAGATTTTTGACTTTTTCACTATATTGTATGATTGTCCCATCACAGGAGACTTGAGGAAGTAGTGACCAGTCAATTTTAGATATAGCATATGAGCTACCAATAATAATGACCTGGGTCTTACATGGGTTGACTTTCAGACCATACGATTTACTCCAGTTGCATATTTGGACCATGTCCCTATTAATGATGCTGATGGCATCCGTCAGTTTATCTGGAGTAGCTCGTAGTATCGAGTAGATATGAAGATCATCTGCGTATAGGTGGTAGGAAGAAGTGAGATGATCAGAGATGGAGTTTATGAAAACAGCGAAGAGTATAGGAGATAAAACGCCACCCTGAGGTACGCCAGCAGACGTTAGGCACCAAGAAGAAACGGTGTCTTCTATACGGGTACGTTGCCGGCGACCATACAGGTACTTTTGAGACCAGTCAATCACTGCTGGAGGTAAGGGAGAACAATATCCTGAGTAATACGTCGAAGTCAACGTTATTGCAGGCGTTGGTAAAGTCTAACGACGCTAGAACTGTTAGCTCGCGGTTCTCCAAACCAGATCTAATATCCTCCGCAATATGAATAAGAGAAGTCGTGGTACTATGTCCTTGATAAAATCCGCATTGAAAAGGGTTTAAAAGAGATTTTTTAGAGAGAAATCTAATCAACTGAGAATGGATCAATTGCTCAAGGACTTTGGAAAGGAAGGGAAGTATAGAAATAGGCCGATACTCACAAAAGGATGAGGGATTACTCTTCTTAGGAACAGGAATTATTTTTGCATCTTTCCATGCTGATGGAAAGGTGCTGCTAGCTACCGAGTAGTTGAAAATGTGACAGATAATAGGGAGGATTTCGTCAATGATAGGAACGATCATATTGCGACTGATACAGTCGATTCCCACCGCATTGGAAGTGATCGACATTATGCTCTTCTTAACATCACAGCTAGCGAATTGAGTGTAGACAAACGGAGAACAGTCGGGAGTGGTAGTTGTTGACAGCCCGTGTGGCGTAGCGGTAGTAGATGCGACTGCTACGACATGGGGCGCGGGTTCGATTCCCGCTCAGTGCAAATATTTGTATGCATGAATATGTCTATTTGCATTGGTCTGGGTGTTTTTATGTATAATATGTATGTATTTACAAAAAAAAAGTATATAAGTATGTTTATCCGCATTCTGGACCCTATAACACAAGCTAGTTAAACTATGCTTACTTTGAGTCTAGAAAGCGCTGTGTAGAATGTCGTAGAATATTTATTTATAAAAAAAAAGATTAAGAGTACTAAGTTTAGTTGCTGCGTCAATAGTTGACGGAGCAGAGAAGTGTTGGTTAAGGGAATTTATATCAATACTTTTAGAAATCGCACTTTGTCGAGATTTACCAACTCCCAGTGATCTTAGAAACTTCTAGACATGAGCTAGATCACCGTTTTCATTGCACACATGGTGAAATTTGGAATTGTCAAAACGACGTAGTATTATACGAATTTCGGTTCCTTTTCATTGGGCTCCTAATGTCAAGTCAATGTCTTTTTATTGAAGGTCAACTGCAAATTTCTATGGAAAGTTACATGAACTGTGGTTTGGCACCTATTAGGCACATAAGAACAAAAATTGTTTGTAAAATGACGTTGTAACACATTTGGAGCCTCTGAGGATCCTGCTCGGGTTGGTGGTGGTACGTGGCATCTAAATTTATAAAAGATATTGTTGTTGTTTTCCAGTTCAAATTTGAAACCACTAGATTAGGCAGGTATCTCCATCCGATTGTGCAAGAGCAAACTAAACTATACACACTAGTTCCATTAAATTTAAACTGCGGAACTAGTGAGATATTTTAATTTAGTTTAGTTTCATTTGATCCATTTTCAAAATCAATGGAACTAATGAGAAAAAGATGTCACTTATTCCATGGGATAAATTTACACTGGAACTAGTGAGATTATATTAGTATTGTGTGGTAAGTAGTAACGCCAGAGGTTCTAGGAGAGAGGATAAACAACTTCAGTTTTGAAAACATTTGTAGAAAACAAACTGTGGACCGTGCGATTATTCACCAAGTATTATTTAACAGTAATAAAATCGTAAATCTATTAGTACCTACTTATCTTATACCATTAGAATAAATAAACAAAACATAAATAGAGTTGACTCTTTACAACTTGTATAACGATGTTATTCTAGAATTCTTTTAAGGTTTCGACCAAGACCACTAGGGACGTGCCAAGTAACTGGTGAATATTACTCGAGAACCATACTTTCCAGCCGTTGGTGATTCTACAATTAACCTGATTATAAATGTGGCTTGTCTATTGCCATCGCATCTTGGTACCTGCAAGCTTAACTCACACAGATATTTTTTCGTGTCCTCTATGATGGGTAAACGCGAAGACTGGGTTATATTAAAATCCTGTAAGTCAGACTGTCAGTCTTCAGGATTTGCCTCTTCAGACGGAAGGTACCTGGAGTGACTTAGTCCTTATTTCTCCTCCTACTCTCGTTCATTTATACAGTCAGCTCAAAGTTTAACTTCTTAAACGATACCTATTGGATTTATATCTTCGATCGAGTTGTTGCCTACATCCGAGGCTATCACATCGGAGCTCGGGGTCAACACACTCCGACTCTGTCTTTTTGTGTGGCTCAGGTATATGACTGTTATGTCAGTTGCTGTCTGACCTCCCAATTCCGAGAGAAAAGCCTGCGCTGGAGCCTCGTCCGTCAATCAGTAGGTGTAGCGGCTTGCAGGTGGGGTAGGCCAAGTACATATAGGTATTCTTCATTCCGCAACTGTACCAGTGGCGAAAGGAGGCGCGGGAGCAGGGACGGAACCCCGAGCCTCAAGAAATCGAGGCCGCGCAGTCCCAGCTCCGCCAGGCCATCGTGGTGGAGTGAAAGGAACGACTTGGGCGACCAAGCGCAGGGCACGCCGCAATAGCGGTGGTAAGGCCCATCAGGGAGGATTGGCTAGAGAGCCGACACGGAAGCCTCTCGTACCGACCGACGCAGGTGATCTCTGGGAAGGGGAGCTTCGGGGACCACCTGCATCGTATCAGGAAGGAGCCAACGCCTGAGTGCCATCACGATCCATGGGTGTTCGAGGCCATCACTGACCACGAACGTTCCAATCCTAATCTAATCTCCCCACCCTAATTTACATCCTCGATATTTTCGATTAGCGACATACAGGGCATAGCCCATCCCTATGAGCGGTTTTCAGGCCGTTCGTTGACCCTTAATTACAATTCCGCGTTGTGGCCGGCGCAATGTCTCCTCGCTAAACTCTGATAGTATCTAAAGTGGAGAAGTCTGACCATGCCTAATGGGATCAGCATTAAGGTTACACATATTACCCGGAAGTACACGGACACATTTGCTGAAATTAAGCTTGACGATAATTTTAGCTTTGTTCGAAGAAATACTTAGTATTCAGAATTTGTAATCACTTTATTTGAATTAATATAATATTGGATACCATTTGCTTATCGAATTAGCCAACTATGTTACATCTACAAATTCTTAAACTCCTGAAGAAGTTTATCCATGACTGAATTGTATATTACTAGTACCTGCCTACTAGGTTTGACTATAGGCTAGTTCTGCTGATACAAGTAAGTATTAAATATTATATCTTATCTCGACTACAGCACGTATTAGATTCTATCAATTTCGATCCTCATAATTATTTCTAAATATATTTTTGGGGATTTGACCTCAATCCGTCGAGGATCGATCTACACGGTAGAGATGTACTAATACCCACATTACGCCAAATGTGCTTTCCGTCCCTCGAAACTAAAGACGAGCTCGGCCACCGCAGCATGTCTCTATAGACTCTTGTTCTCTTTGACCAATGAAACGAGTAGTTTCGGTCCACATGACTGATTTTCTGCTATTTCATTGGTCGAAGAGACATTAGTCTTCCATTTGTCTTCCAGTAGTCTTCAATTGCAATGTACTCGCGGGAAAACCGGATTTAGAGGAGGAAATCATTGCGGTAATCCGTTTAACTGCTCCGGACAATTGGGTGAGAGTTCCGTATCATTCAGCAACTAACTGCGGACAGAATAAAAACAACTTAGCCGTGATAGCACCTCGGGCACTCTATACACTCACACAACCGCAAACTGATGACAATATAAACAAGTAGATGTATGTCAGCGTCCGTCAGTGTAAAAGTTGAATCGAATGATAACAAAACCCAGTTGATGACAATAAGACTACTCCGCTATTAAGTGTTATTGAAAACATAAGTAGTTAGCGAAATATGAGAATTTATATACCTCTGTGTAGAAAAGCCTTGTCTTGTAGCCCAGTCGAAATTGACCCAAAAAAGGGGTCGCCGTCTATCTATCTATTTATGTATGTATGAAAATTATGAATATTTTAATTCATGTACGACGGAGTTTAAATATCATATGCATTAGAATATTAAAAATGGTTAAACGAGTTTTAATATTGTTGATGAATAAGGAAAGCAATTTTTTTGTTATACATAGTGTTCATGTTCCATGGAAACGCTTCCTGTACAGAACAGAAACATATATGGTCATATGAAATTACATTCAGGAGCAAGATGAGGTATCATTTGATGATACTTAGTAACAGAGCTTTGAAAGTTCAACAACAATGGCAGATGTCGCAGGACCAATATCCCGGCGCCATCACAATACGTCACTTAGATGGTGTTAAATTCACGTATTATCTTGTGTATATTTAAATTCGACTTCGAGAAGATTTTTTAACCTAAATAGTTACAGGTGAGTTAATAAAAGAGGTGCCAAGAATGCCATCAGCTCTCTGTTTAGTTATGTCACTATACATTTCTAAATCCAGTGAAGTGGATAACGGTCACTGTTTATCTGTAGTTTTGTAGCGCTGACGTCAAGTTGACGTTTAGAAGATGATGGCGATCACTTGTGTAAGTCGTTTTAAATGTCGCGATATTAGACCGAATGTTGTTTCAGGTGTCAGTGCTGTAGCGAGTAACTGGCATTATGCGAGATTGTAATAATACTTATTTTTTCACACACTTGAAACTTTCGACTGCATCGATGGCGTGGACTGGATTAGTTTGCACTACTTTGCATGAGGTCCCGGGCTCAATTCTTCAGCAGGCAAAGTGCTATGTGATTTTTTTGTTAGAAAATTCTTAGCACCTAGCACCACGCATTCAGTCGTTCCCAGCTACGCTTTCAGGTCATAAATCCATCTTGTTGGGCCCTAGCTTAAGTTCACCAGTTCACAGTCTCCTCTCTAGGACTCGCTTGCTCCAACGGCGATGGCCGATTTCGGTAGATGTAGTCAGCTTGGGCTCCGAAGATCTTGTTAAGTCCCGGTAGACTAAACAGTATAAACTATAAATTAACTCTATATACCTGCCTCTTATTGCGGGTTCTAGAACTATTATTTGAACTTCTAAAATTGTAGTGTACTGCATAAAGTTTACATACACAAATACATTTTTTTTTCGTCCGGACATTCCTTCGCATACCTCCCCCCCCCCGGCCAGTGGGGACCCGGCTTGAATCGACTAAAACCGCACGCCATTTCGGGTTTTCAGATGCCGCGCCCGGGGTGTAAGGTGGCATTTCTCTCGCACCGACTGACCCAGGGCCATCTCCGGTTTTGAGATGGCCCCCTACACTTACAAACCTAAGATTATTACTATTCTAAATATTATCGTAAAACTTTAATGCTTTTTACGGATAGCTTTTTAAATGCAGGTTTAAACAAGTACAGAAGAATCGATTTGCATTGATATACGTTTTGTACTTCGACGGTCTACGAGAAGTTAATGTAATTCTACAATATCTTCTCGTAGACCTTTTTGAGAATCAAGTTTGTATAAGTCGTAGCAAGAGGAAACATGTGATCTCTGCCTACCCTAATGGGAAAGTGGCGTGACTCTATGTATGTATAACTAGCTGTGCCCGCGACTTCGTCCTCGTGGATTAAGTTTTTTAGGGTTTTAGTTCTTTTTGCGCGGAACCCTAATTATTTTTCCTAAAATTAAAGTAGCCTATGTTACTCCTTGTTATATTACCTATCTGCCAGTGAAAGTCCCGTCAAAATCAGTCCAGTCATTTCAGAGATTAGCCGGAACAAACAGATAGACAGACAGACAGACAGACAAAAATTGAGAAAAATGTTATTTTGGTGTATGTACCCGTATATATATTCATATACATGTAGTAAAAAACTGTTATTTCAATATTACAAACAGACACTCCAACTTTATTTATATGTATGTATGTATGTATAGATGTATAGAAGATGTATAGATTTTGTAAATCAGGTGCATCCAAATAAGTGCCGACCAACCTCCAATAATTTGGAAAAATATGTCGCAATACGGAATCACTGCAATAAGGTGTGTAGGGATGCACAACGCCAATATATCCATGTCTCCGTCGAAAACGGTGATACATCTAAAGTATGGAAGTTTTTGAGAACCATAGGAGTTGGAAAGTCCAGAGAAGATACTCCTCAAAACGTTGACCTCGAAGCACTTAATCAGCATTTCTCATCTTCGTCCGATTTTGGAGGGACTGCTAAAGTAAATACTCTTAACCATCTTTCGTCACTTCCAGCTCCTAACTATTCTCCCTTCGTCTTTGATCAATTCACTGATTGTGATGTTAAGAAGAGCGTAATGTCAATTACATCAAATGCTGTTGGCAATGACTGTCTTAGCCGTAAAATGATTCTACCCATTCTAGACCAGATCCTTCCTATTATAACTCACATTTTAAACTTTTCCATTTCTAGTGGCTTCTTCCCGTCTGCGTGGAAAGAAGCACAAATTGTCCCCTTGCCCAAGAAACGTAATCCGTCTTCCTTTTCCCAGTACCGTCCGATATCTATATTACCTTTCCTCTCCAAAGTTCTTGAGCGTCTTGTACACACTCAGCTTAATGCTTTCCTCTTTAAAAATTCACTTCTAAATCTCTTTCAATCTGGTTTCCGCCCTGGTCATAGTACCATTACAGCCTTGGTGAATGTTACGGATGACATAAGATTGGGCATGGAGAAAGGAAAGCTAACAGTACTTACTCTATTGGATTTCAGTAATGCTTTTAACACTGTTGATTTTCAAATCCTACTAGGCATACTGCGCTCCATTAACATATCTCCAACGGTGATTGATTGGTTTCATAGTTACCTGTCTGGCCGCCGGCAACGTACGCGCATAGAAGATTCCTTTTCTTCATGGTGCGATATAACAGTTGGTGTGCCGCAGGGTGGCGTTCTATCTCCATTACTTTTCGCCGTTTTTATAAATTCCATTTCAAAACAATTACTTTCATCCTACCACCTTTATGCAGATGACCTTCAAATATACACGCAGGCGCCTTTGAGTCAGCTGTCAGAAGCATTTGCTATTATAAATATGGACTTAGAACGCCTATGTGAATGGAGCAACAACTATGGGCTTCAGGTAAACCCCGCAAAGACGCAAGTCATTGTCGTTGGAAGCCCCTGGATGATGTCACGCATTGACTATACACAGCTGCCCCAAGTTATTTTTAATGGTTCTCCTATCGAAATCAGTGATAATGTAAAGAATTTAGGTATTTATATTGATAACACATTGTCCTGGGGTCATCAATTACAGGAAGTCAGCCGCAAGCTGTTTGCAGCTGCAGGGTCCTTGCGTAGATTGCGAAACTTGCTTCCAACTGCTACCAAAATTACGCTTGCACAAACTCTTTTACTCCCACTTCTTGATTATGCCGACGTCAGCTATCTAGATCTCACCGAGGAGCAACTTGACAAGCTTGAGCGTCTTCAGAATTTCTGTATTAGATTTATATTTGGTTTACGCAAATATGATCACGTATCCGAATTCCGTAACAAACTCAAGTGGCTCCCAATTCGCTTTCGAAGGAATACTCATATACTTTCTTTACTATACAGCATATTGTTTAATCCTTGTACACCCCTTTATCTCAAAGAACGGTTCAAGTTCCTTCGTGACACACATTCAAGATTTCTGAGGTCATCAGAAAATTTGAGACTGGAAATGCCAGTACATTCTACAAGATTCTTCGATAAATCTTTCACTATTCAGGCAGTTCGCCTGTGGAATGCACTGCCACTATATATAAAGAGAGCACAGTCATTGGTGTCTTTTAAAAAACTGTTAAAAGATCACTATCTGTCCATCTCCCGTTAGGTGACTATCTTATATATATACCGGACTATATGGATAGTATAGGTATAATTATGTAAATATTTTGTATTATATATATTGAATACAACTGTAATTGTATGTAATTTTGTTTATTTATCTAACATATTTATAATTTTTTTCTTCTTTTTATTGTTCATTGTACACTACCCTTATCATCTCTTTTGGTTTCTATCCATCCAAAGGTTGCCTGGAAGAGATCGCTGTTAGCGATAAGGCCGCCCATTGTACATTAAACTTAAGTCGAATATTATTTATATAGAAATACTTTTATGGTGTACAATAAAGAATATTTTATCTTTTTTTTTATCTTGTACCCGCATTTTATTTCTCGGGATAAACGATACATAAGTATAATATTCAGTAAATATATTTGAACGGGCCAACTTATATGCTGATCGGTAAAACGGTGACTTAGTTTATTGATTTTATATTAGCATGTGTACCAACATTCATTTTTAAATGTATAGATTAAAACAAACTAATGATATGTTAATTTTATTGTTGAATCGTTACATCGTGGGCGGTATATTACGGGTCTGGCATAGACAAAACACGATAGTTTTGACCCCATGGCGACTCGTGCCGGTATTTCCCAATTCCGAACAGTAGTAGGTACTTAAAAGATATTACGAATTTATGTTGTATTGGTGACTTAGATTCCATATTAGGTATTTTGTGAGTTAACACGAGATTCTGTTATACGATTTATATAAAGCTTTTGACCTTTGTAAATTAAAGTGAACTCTATATAGATATTTTCTTTGGCTGCCAAACATTTAATTTGTTTGAAATAACAGTAACAAACATTTATTTAGCATATAAATTCTGAATTGAAAAAACAAAACTCGAGATGGGATTAGGACCCTGCTGCAGTCCTTATAACTGAGTACTGTAACGAAACGGTTGCATGTTGCCTACGGAACCCTAAAATCTCAATATTCTCCGTGGGAACATGTTTATTATGCTATAACCACAACGTATCGCAGTCGCTTAATCGAGTAGAAAATATAAGTACTGTTTGTGGTCACATCGATATCGGTAAAACATGTTCCGATAATGAGATAATACCACAAGCCACGACACTCTTATACGTTAATGATAATTGATACAGCCACTACAATAGACAATTTGATATAACTGGATGACATCAAGTGCAATGATGTCATAACTAGTATAGAGTTACTAATAACATACTTTAGTTGTGTACTCATAAAGACTAATTTCGATGATCATCAAAAGAAAAAGACCTATGCGAATCTTCGTGGGAGGTCCATTTGTATCGCGTTTTATAGTCAAGTCTTTATATCCTTGAAGGGTTAAGTCGAGGTATATTTTACGTATTGTATTTCTTCGAAAGACTAGGTAGGTATAGGTTTATTTAGCACATTATTTCCCTAATTGGGTACTTGACTCATCGTCATCATCTTAGTGCTGTTCTTGGTTCCATCTGAGGCTTTCACCTAGGATGCCAGGGTCCAGTTTCTGGATTTTCCTTCTCAACTTCTCACGGCCTTGTGCATCTCTGGCAGTGAGACCATTGGCACGTATGTCATCCACTTTAGACTCCTTTCACGCGTAGGACTAATCTGATTGAAAGTCGATATACAGGTAGCTCACAAATTTTCGCATAAACGGTTTTCACGCGGGTGTAACCATGATCAGCAACTAGTAATTATATACATTTTAATGAGGTCCCGGGACTAGAGAGTCATAGTGTTGTACCCCCCCCCTCTCTATATCCTAAACCCCTTTTCTAAATTCTTTTTCCCACTCCTACTACTCCTATTACTACTCCGAAACCAACTCATTCACTCAATCCTTTTCACATTTCCTGCCCTAAATAACTACCTATATCTACCACTCATTCACTTCTCTCTTACGGCTATCCCAATTCCTATTCCACCTACTTGTTGTCATGTATGATTCATTCAAATAACTCGCCAACCTACTTAAACTCACTGAATAATTGTACTTATTTCTAATAAACTTGGCCTGTGATCAATCTAGTGGTTAAAAGGAACCCTTATCATGATACCTAGTATCCCTAGTTCTATAAAGGTGAAGAATGCTGACTCCTATCTTAAACCTACGGTAACCTAATTCCAACTATATATAATCGCAAATCCCAATTAATTTACTCTTTCACATTAAACTTTAAACCTATTTTGTTTGAAACGTTATCATTTAAATTCATCATTATCCTTTCCTTACAACCTACCTTCCAACTTAACCAATACGTACCTATTTCATTTTTATCTAATTACACAGCTTCTATTGACACTATATTAAACCATGAAATAACCAAATAAGTCTTCCTAAACCCTCTAGTCGTAAGTAGTTCAAAAGCTTACACTACGTGCGCGAACATAAGTACTTCCTTAAATAATCAACAAAGTCTCATTTAAGTAGGTATCCCCAAAATTAGAACCTATTCCTTCCATATTTATTAACAATTCTCCAAATTCCATTATACCTACACAAATTCCTTCCGGATTAACCTAATGTCCTTGGTGACCTTGACGGGAGCGGATGAAAACAACCTACACTAATTCATTCGGCCCAACCTAACATGCATCAACCGAAGTCCTTCCCCGTATTCTCCGTAGTATCCCCTTGTGGCTTTTATGAGAGCGGATGAAAACAACCTATACTAGAAAATATCCATTAGGAACAGAAACATTCCGGTCATTTACCTCATTTATCTAGATACCTATAACTATCTACAGCCACGTAGATATCTGCCGTTCACCGCCTCAATCATTCACTACTTCCTTCGTAACAATGTTATTAGAATAATATCAATTGGATTAGAACCTACTAATTCTTCCTTTCACAACGCTTACTACTACAACTAGTACTTCGAACGACAAAAATATACATAGGTTATATTTAGATGTTTATTATAACTTCACGTAGACTACTTCTTTATTGATTAGAACCTACTAATTCTTCTTCCTATAATGCCTACTCCCTTAAACTAGTACTTTGAACGACAAGAATATATAGATTATATCTAGATGTTTTTAATAACTTCATTTAGACTACTACTTTATTGACGCTCACTTTCCCACACAAAGGTACCTGCTTATTCTGAGGTTTCCTCCCCAAGGTGTTTGCTCACTATACAGTAGTACCTAGTTATATTGGATTTTCCCCCCCGAGGTGGTGGCCCCATATCACGCCAGCCACAGTAGGACCCTTCCACTTGTATTGTATATAGGTATATCATGGTCCTTCCTATTTCTAAATAGGCATTAGAAGATTTTCATACATCTTCCCCCTATTATACCGAGACATCCGGTAAATATAATTCCCCATACTCTATTCAGAGTAAACATGAACCTGACAGAAGAACATACAAATCTTACCGCCATAATGTTTTGATTATAATAGTTTCCGTAGTAACGTACAGCGCCGCGCTTAAGCAGCTTTAAATATTGTTCATGAATAACATGTATTTCGGTGTAATACTTCACTTGTTTTTGAAATGTAAGACGATAAATTGAGTCAGTACTCAGCTTGGATATTAACACAAACTGTTTTATTA
Organism: Cybosia mesomella; assembly: GCA_946251805.1. Taxonomy (NCBI): domain Eukaryota; kingdom Metazoa; phylum Arthropoda; class Insecta; order Lepidoptera; family Erebidae; genus Cybosia; species Cybosia mesomella. Next base: position 28,349,371 of record OX276390.1, read on the forward strand.
TGAAACTAACAAAGGAGTATTCTTTTCCTACTGCTAGCTATTATAGCAAACGACAGCGCCCCTCGCTCAAGCCGCTTTAAATACTATTCACGAATAACATGGATTTTGGTGTGATACTTCACTTGTTTTTAGAATGTTAAACGATAAATTGAATCTGTACACAGCTCGGACATTAACATATATTGTGTAATCTTATAAAAGGTGCTAGTAACCAATTCACTTCAGAATAATGTGGTTTCAAAGGTTTATTGTAAAGTATAATACACTCTCAGATCACATAAACGAATTGGTATAACTGACCCATGATATAGGGTTTTAGTATACAGGAATTACACTCCCAGGGTTCTAGATTCGAGCAGTATCCACTTGGATAAGGTTCCCAACTACCGTGAGATGGCTCTTTGAACCCTGATTCGAACACATGCAAAGAGAGATAATCACTGAATTCAAATATAAAAATCACTCTTGGTCAATCAGTTATTAGCAGATATCGTAGGCGTTATTACCCAAGTTTTTGTGTAATTAATATTTAGTCTTGGGTGTGGTTACTTTTGATTATTTATAACCCGGCTTTGTACACAATCAACACTTCTTAAAAGAATCACTAAAATTTCACTGTAGGTCTCACTTCCACAATTTTTACACACTGTATCACCACTCTTACGTGAACTACAGCAGTAGTAGCCTAGCTATATACCATCGAATAGTTCATATGGCTCTTTTGAACCGACTAAAACCGCACGATCAACCGATATACAATATGATATTAATAATGGTAATTTACCTACATACCATCGAATAGTTCATATGGCTCTTTTGAACCGACTAAAACCGCACAATCAATCGATATAGAATATGATATTAATAATGGTAGTTTACCTACATACCATCGAATAGTCCCTATGGCTCCTTTTTGAACCGACTAAAACCGCACGATAAATCGATATAAAACATGATATTAATAAATTTTACTAAGCAGACTTTGAAATAGACTAGGTTTCCTACGTTCGTTGTGATGCCTAAGATTTTCACTAAACAAATGAGTGTACCTACCTATATACCTACAAAATCTAATCCCTGTATTTACCTTTCAAAACCCATTGTATTTTACTTAATCGTGTGGTGAGTTGTGTTTTCCTTCTAGCTAACTTTGGGGGCAAGTTCGTGAAACTTGACTTTGTGTAATCCCTACCACGGTGTGATTGCCCCAGTTCACGAGCCGAAGCTCAGGGATGTGAACTGAAACCCTGACGAGATTATAGTTAGTGTATATATAAATAAATACATAAGACTGAACTGTGAGCTCCGTAAGTTCTGATCCTGGCCCGAATTGGACGGCTCCACTTCGACGGTGCCTACCTATCACAGAACGAACAGTCACCCACATCCAGGAAGCTTATCCGATCCTGTTTCCAGGGAAAATCAGATTGCCGCTCGCTTCAAAAGTTATCGGCTACTAGCGAAATATAGAGGAATATGGAGTCGTTATCACCGTTAGGTATCCCTCCATAACCAAAGCACATCGCCTTGGGTTTCCTACGGGAATACTAGCTAAGTACGCCGCAGCCCTAATTCCTACTTCTAACATAATAAAAATGATAAAACGACAGCATTTGCTTTACGTGTGCACCGTCAGGCTCAACGGTACAAGGCAGAGATCAATTCACATGTGTATGCGTGTATTAATCCAGCCCAATGTAAGGTGTCTTCATTCACGTAAAGGTCCTATCCTATGTCGATCGCGTCCCAAAATGTTATTTACCTTTTACTAATTATTATTCAAATATACTACTCCCAACAATCCCATTCTAAACCACCAAACATGAACCAAATTCAATTTCACAAAATGGCGATCCCTCCAATTCAAATAACTATATGTTAACCACTATTTCTGCGAATTATTACTTCCCAAATCAAAACATCCCCTTAAAACAAGAAAACGCGCGAACCCCAACACATATATCACGGCTAAGTCCCACTAAATGCTCTAAAAAACAGTCTCACCAGAAATATACGACGTCTCCACTACCCCTGACGAGTTCCCCAACAAAAGTGAAAGAGTTATTGGCGCCTTTCGTATTTCTCCCCCGCCAACCGCGCTCCATCCGTGTCTCTATCCAATCAAAAACCTCCCCGTAATGCCAACCGCACAATTCAAACCCCCCCAAATATTACAAATTCCTATCTTTTTCAACGCCCATGTATACTTTTAAGCATTGAAATCTCTTCACTAAAACTTTCAACAATGAATTTCACCAATTACGCATGACATTCCCAAGTAATTCCTCGTATATCTTATTAAAACTTTTGTCCGCCAAAGCCTAATTAGTTCCTCAATCACCCACACGGAGGCGTTGCAGTTCCCTTCTTTTCAAAGTACAAAATCTACCTTCCGGCATTTCCGCGTTTCAAATATTACTATCTCATCATTAGAATGTATTACTTACATACATTCCATATAACTATTTGTGATATTATTTAAGTGATTGCTTTTACTTAGATTTTATTGATTAATCTTCATATTGAATTTTCTCTAAATAAACAATACCTAAACAGTCGTCTTAAACCAAATAATTGCCATGCGGCATTATACAGATAATCAAATTTTTACTATAATCGATTCATTTATAAATATTATTTTTCCCACAACGATTAATATATATATATATTTATAAATACATTTTCATATACATTTACGTATATTCACAACTATAATTTACCATTTTATACACTATTTTTAATTAGTTTCTTGTAATTACTTTTTATTTTATTTTTTTCTCGACTGATATTTTTTTCATATAGTTTACTGCCACCTATGTCAAAACTGCTCAACTAATTCAATCCTTTTTCCGTTCAATCGAATTAAGACTTTCGCATCTTCGGCCACTAGATGACTCCCTAATATAAATCGTACCGTTATATAATTTATTTATCTTTTTCATTGCTCCGGAAGCTCGTTACAGTGTAATTATACACCGTGAGAGTTGTAAACCCTCTCACTAGCTCGATCGTAACGTGAGCATTTTGGACAGCCCTTGCTCACGATTAGCGGCACTTAATCCATACAAATGCTGCTCTTAATTGGACTAATAAATATCAAATTACACTTTCTCTTCCTCATTCTAGACACTTGTAAACTTACGACAATGTGTTATATTTAGCTTAATTTATAAAAATCAATGTTTTTTGGATTGTTTATTCAATCGTATTTTATGCGTTGTCTTACCGTTTAACTGATTAGGTACTGTACAACTTTGTCAACTTGATGTTCATAAGTGTTACTTCGTTCCCTAAATGAAAAACAAATAAAATCATTTGATATTAGAACTACAAAAGTAAGCACGCGTACTGGTATTGATCGACGAAATTTCCATTTCTTCGGTGGATGTTTTCAACAAAATGTGCTAATGTATCAAATATGTCTCTAGTGTCAAATGGCCAAGCGAAGTACTATGTATAATTGGAAGCGAAGTTATTATCGCATCGCTGCGCGCTCGGGAGTAAAGCCAGAAAAACGTCAGTGTTCATTTCCTCTCCAATTAACGCTCGGCTACACTACTATTCTATATACTCTTACACACCCTCACAATCAATCTCACACACTCATACATGCATACAGTAGTGCTAGTCTGTAATGTAGGTAATAATTCAATGTTGTGTCGCACGCACTAAAACAAGAGAGTTCACTTCGAATATGTTTGGGAAGCTCTCTTCTTCGTTCAAGTGCGGATAACTTTAAACTTTATTTATCTAAGTCAGCCATTCCCTAAGAGTCTCACCTCCCAATCCCTGGGTTTTGGAGGGAAAAGATTGCGCTGGAGTTTTGTTCATTTATTAGCAGGTGTACCGGCTTGCAGGTGAGGTTGGCTTGACCTTAAAGGTCTTGGTGGGGCCCAATAGATTGCATATCCAAACATTGCCCTCATATGCCATTTAACTACTATAATATCTATGAAAGTATCAAACTGTCAATCAAGAATCAAGAACACTCTACAAAACCGAAGTAACCCGGTCTTTTCTACCATATCTAAAGCTGGGTACTGTTATCCGTGCTTGCTTAACTGTGTAAGAGTGCAGTGTGCTGTATCGGGCGCCTTAACGTCTTAGTTTTCTTTTCATGCCATAAACTAAACATTAATTCGTACCGGGGACATTTAAATTTTTATGAATAAATATCGTGAAATTCACGAAGTTATGGTCGGTTTGAGACTTACTTTGCAATGCGTTTTCAAAATATTTGAATAAGAAATTCGCAATAAATAAATCTGTTGTTTACTAAATAGGCCTAAAATAAGTGAATCATTGGAACCATGTCTATAAGATATGAACGGCGGTGAGCAAGACCAAAGTCCAGACATTTTCTATCGATCTCACGATGGCTGCCAAAATAATGCCTATTCCATCTTATAATTCTAGCGTGATTCCATTATCCTAATATTTATTTACACTAAAAGCAATAATCACTATCACGTTCAACATCACTATTTGTACAAAGTGACCTCTGGTGCTCCGAGGTATATGTATTTATACTATTAACTATTACCCTGTATCTGATTTTAAGCGTAGTGTATCTGTTCTTATGAGAAATAAATTCTTTAAATCCAAAAGTACTCGATTGATAGCAATGGGCTCTACTGACCGCAAAATATGGTTCACGAAATGTAGGTGTGATACGTCTCTGCTTACCCCTTTGCATACAGGCGTGACCCTATGTAAGCATGTGTATGATGCTAGCTATTATTACCGTCGTTCGTGTGGAAATGAAAATAAAATATTCGTATACGTTTGAGAATCGGTTTTTATTACAAATAGGAACCTATTACCGACATAGAAAGTAACCTATGCCCTTGTCCAGGTTGCGTGTTTTAAAATCATTGTATAATTCAGCGCTATGGGGTGCCAGAGCCCATAACTGTAGTTTTATTGTTAATTGCAAACCAAACAATCCAGTTACTAGATTAATTAATTAATTTGAATGAAAACGTACATTTAAAATTATTGACCCAACAGGGACACATTGCGTGCATGGGCCTCACTGCTGCGACAGGAAATTAACGCTTCACTTGACGCAAAGAAACCTTGAGGATTTGAAGGTCAAACAGATCGTGAGATCTTTGTTAGGAATCAAGGGTAATAATTGAAAAGAGTAGCTCTGTCTAATACATGGATACTGGGCCACAGGAAAAGAAGATGGACAATATTTTTTTATAGTAGGTTTACCTATGAAATTGCCGAAATTTTTATACAAATTCATGAGTTCGTCATTCCTGTAATTTAATAGCTATTTCCATTATTTATATTTTGTTTCAGAGTTGAATTCAAGATTTTATAACTCTGTATTAAATTTTGTATTTATTGGCCGGTTGATAAATTAATTCTATCTTCAAAAACAGTACTTCCTAAATGCTATCCATTTTGATGATAAATTTCGTATTACTTAACAGCTGTCACTTTTCAAAAATGTAATAAAAGTTGCTGTTTGTTAGCTTAATGTTGTCTCATTCATACACAAAAAAAAACATAAAATTTGGATTTGTCATTCCTAAAAAAAATGCAAAAATGTTAGTACTAAAAATTGGGTTTCCTCCAATTTCTTCAAGAAAAACGGCAATTTCATATGTAACGACCTAATACTAGGTCTGCAAGGCGAATCGCTGCTTGCAATGTTGAGCTGAGTGAGACATCGTGAATCAGATTTTGAAAATTTTGAACAGTGATCATTCCTCCGTGGCGAGTCCGATTTGGAAAATTCTTTTTGAAAGTCACATCTCTGGACATGCTTTCTGAGCATGTAAAGTTTGGTCACAGTGTCTCGAGCGGTTATTATGTAATTCCATCAGGAATTTTTTTAACGGTGATCATTCCTCTGTGGTAGCATTAATTTTTTCAAAATATATCCATAAACCTTCCTCTGATTGACCTCTTTAATCATGCCAAATTTGGTTCTGATTGGATTAGTAGTTTAGGAGGAGACCTGTGACAAAGAAAATCCTGAAGTCTGGGATGAGGAGCTTTCGCTCGACTTCGTCTCACTCAGCTCAATTATAGAAATCAAGATAGTATGGTTTGCGGTGGTCCGGAGTTGTGATCCTTAAAGACAAAGTAAGAAAATAATAAATAAAGTGGTAAATATAACTGACAAACTCCGAGAAAAAATCTGAAAAAATTCATACCATCGATGAACATTTCATAAATCGCAATAAGGAACATATCAAAATAACCGTTATGGACTTTAAGTCACCAAACAGACGGCAATGCCGTGCACCGACTACTTGCATAAAGACCATCTCCAAGCGCATATTACAGGGCCAACCTCAAGAGATATAGGTGATAGGCGCAGAACAAGATTCAATTCTGATCAAAGTCAAAGTCTTCATTGCATTCATGTGCACATTTAAGGCGAAGGTCCCTAAGTAACGGTATTGTTAGATGTGTTGGAGACGTCCGACGATTCCGAAAATCATATATGTTTTTCTATGCTATTTGAACTAGTTCATTCGGTTATTCGATACATGATAACTTTCACTTCCTCGATAGAATTTGTTCGCAAAGTTTGGTTTAACCCAAAGCGGTTTACAGTGTCACTTGAATTGAATCAGGAAACTAAAAATTATACCAAAATGAAGGTCGTAGAAATGAAAATGAAATACGGTCATCCAAATTTACATAAATTCTGAATTATGCCATGAAAATTCGAAATACCTACATTTTCTACCTTTATGAAGCATTGAGAGAGTTAATCAATCCCGAGCGGAACGTGTTAGAGGCAGGACGTGTGTCAGTTTGCGGCAGACACACAGCGAAATTGTGTGATTTTTGTGATTTACAATTCCAGTGATACAAAGTTGAGACTAACTTTTGCGTACACAATACTAGTATTAGTAAACTGTTCTCTGTGATGTATAAGTTACGTAAATAAGTAGTTACTCATTGTAAAAATAAATAATAAATAATAAAATTGTTTATTAGTCTCAACAAAAATATTACATTGTAAGATCTTATCATTGAGGCATAATTATTGTGTAACATTGTGTACAGGTAACTGGTTCCCAAACTAGGCTGAAGCCTGTATTTTGGGAGTCAGTGCTCAAACGCTAAAATTTACAATATAATTATCCATGGTAAATTTCGCGTTAAGGTAAGATATGTACAATTTTTTTTTTATTTAACTAAAAGAGGATAATTAAGTTTGGTTATATTGACATTAATTAACTAGAAAAAGAGTAGGGTGAGTGCGAGGGTGAGAGGTGTGTGTGTATCTGTGTGTGTGTGTTTGTATTAGGGTGGGGATGTGTATGTGTGGATATAAGGCTATGTGTGTGTGTATGTGCGCGCATATAATGGTGAGTTTGAGTAAGGGTGAGTGTGTGTGTGCTTATGATTAATAAATGGTCGATCGGTGAATTGAATGAATTGGATTAATAAGAGTGCAGGAGACTGTGTGTTGAGTATTTTTGTTTATTCTATAAATTTTAGGTTTTCGGTTCTCTCATAATCCAGCTGATACAGCCAATCAGTAACCTTTCTTTTAACCTCATTCTTGTTCATTTTTTCAATTTTTAGTTTTTTTAAATAAAAATCTATAATACACTAAAGTATATTATAGATTTTGCAGCATAAACTCTTACACTGACTCCTGGTAAAACATGCTTTGTATCGCACTATAGGACAGGCGAGTTGCCTATCCTATAGTGCGTATCCTACGTTTATTAGGGTTCGGTAGAGGTACACTTTGATGCATTCTGAGAATAGATCTGAGGACAAAGAGTATCCTTGTAGAGCTGATCAGTGGGATATCTTATTGATCGCTTGTACATAATCTTGAGTACAGTCCTTTGTGCTCTCTCCAGTTCGAGCAGTTGGATTTTAGCGGATCCTCCCCATACTGGTATACAGTATTGTATAATTGATTGGCATAGTGACAGGTATACCATTTTTACCTGCGTTTGTGTGGTGACTTGACTTAAGGTGTTAAAATGTGTATTAGCTTCCTGGTTCTGTTTTTTACTGCCGAAACCTGAACATCCCACTTAAGCCTACTATCAATATGTACACCAAGATATTTCGTGTTACAGTCCTTGCCTGAGGTACATATGTGACCTTTTATAGAGAAATTGTGACTAGGGGTATTGATTTTTGATAACGAGAATATATATATAGTGTTTCATCCAGGTTCAGCGTTAGAGCGTTCAGGGCATTAAAACTAAATGCCTTAGTTTTAATGTCTATCGGCATTATAATAGCATTAAATGTCTTTATCATCATCATCATCATCAACCTATTCTAGTCCACTGCTGGACATAGATCTCCCCTAATGAGCGCCATAGCGCCCTGTCTTCAGCTTGCCGCATCCGGCATCTGCCCGCGGTCTTTCGCAGATCGTCATCCCACCTGGCCGGAGGGCGTCCTACACTACGTTTGCCAAGTCGCGGTCTCCTCAAGAACACGTTTACTCCAGCGGTTGTCGGTTCTTCGCGAGATATGACATTAGTTAATGCCATAAATGAATTTGTAATGATTGATATTCGTATTAAAAGATGTATTTCAAACTAGCTGATGTCCGTGGCTCCACCCGCGCGGAGGTCTGCTATCGTTTTTCTGGTTTCACTTAACCTATTGCAATCAAACATACGTCAGATTTTAAGTCAGTTGAACCAGATCTTTCTAATAAAAAAACCGCAATAAAATCCGTTCAGTACTTTTTGTATCCATCGCGAACAAGCAGACAAACAGACAAGAATTCCAAAAAAAATATTTTTGTGATCAGAATCGTTCATTTATCATAACCCAATCCAATTTTGGATGGTGGTACTAAATATTGGGAACAGTACCTTTTTTTTTTTTACACGGTTGCATCCAAAGCTTACAGTTTGGAGTCCAGGCTCTGCTCTTCTACTTCTTCTTTCCATAACTAGGTTTGGCTTTTATGAGAGCGACTGCAATCTGAGCCATGATACTCTATGGATCTTGATGGGGCCAATTGGTATATGGAACCCATGGGTTTATTGGGCCCATAGATGACGTATGTGTATTGGTCCCTATGGGTCTATGGGCTCCATGGGAGACGCATGTATATGGGGCCCCATGAGAGTATGGGGTGCCATGGGTCTCTGTCACTCCATGAATATATTGTATATAAGTTTGTGTATGGGGCCCCATGGGTTTAGGTGGCCTCATGGGTATATGGAGCCCCCATCAAGAAATTGCAGTTTGTAGCCCGGGGTCCACTCTTTTATTACTCTTTTTCATTGTTTGGTTCATATTAGCTTTTACGAGAGCGACTTTCTGATAGCTATATTACGATATAATTATTATTATAAGCTTCCTTTATCTAATTTGTGCTTTATTTATTTTATCTTATTTGTGTTGATACTACAACACCACCTTAAGTTAAGTTAACCTTCATTGTTTTTCTGTATGATGACGCAATAAACTGGACGCGGACCGTCTGCGCCCAACTGTGGCGTATAGTGTCATCTTTGCTATGCCGTAAATTCCTAAAGTCTTTGAATACCCTCGCCTTACGTTGTCAATTATTTTATATCTCAACCTGAAAGCCTATTTACCTAAATATCATATCTATAATCAATAATAAATAACAAAACAAAATAATCTTCTCTTTGTTTCATGCGTGAGGCTTTTATCCTAGCAGTGAGTTGAGTATTAATCCAAGAACAAGTTTCGTTAAAGAGTAACCAATTAAACATTAAATTCTTGATTTTATTAAAAAATGTAACATTCACTCTTAATGATACCAAAACTAGTCATAAATTGAAATATGTTATAGAAAGAAACATTCTTTTAATAGCTATGCGTGTCAAAGGTCAAAATTAAATTTACAAATTCCTCAATGACTTCACTTAGGCTACATATATTCGAATCTCTCATTCAACTTTAATTATTATTTCTGTACTAAAGTAAGATGTAATAAAAGACGATTCTATTATTATGGTATGGTAATAATAATTCTGCAATTTATTTTGAATTGTAAATGACAGCCGCTTCCATCAGCGGTGTTTATTATGGCGATAATTTGGTTTGAATATGCTTTTCTCGTTGAAAGATAAGCGGAGGATAACTTGGATCAAATCTTCCAATTTACGAAAGATTACCAATTTATAAAACGAGTAATAAATTATGCGTAATTGAATTTGAATTTCGTCTTCAATTGTATTATTACTTACATTTAATTTCATTTCTAAAATAACTATCAGCAAATTTATATTTATACCGCTAATAGTTTTAATAAACAATCCACCCCCGCTGGCCAGCGGGGGGGTATCCGAAGGGATTTCCGCACGTAAAAAAAAAAAAAAAATGGCTATTGGGCTCGACTTCATGAAGGTGGATGTCGGTGCTCAGCAATTTTTAAATGTCTTGTAGCCCTGACTCCATACTCAACGTTAGACAGTATCCTAATAGCTAGAGTCTTGTGCAGTCTTCGTAAATTATACATAGTTCTTTCGTTTATTTAGTATGAACTGAAAGTTTTGTAGTTTTCTCTTTCGATATATGCCAAATAAGATCTAAAAGGACATTTCTTGGGTTGTATCATTCATTCAAAGAAGTTACCTTCCTTGTTATCATTTTCAGCGAAGGATAAAGGATAAATATAGGCATAAGTGTATATGTCTTTCAGTAAACAGCTATATAAATGCTCGAATGTTGGGTTGGATATGGAGTCACAACATAAGTGACCAAGGGCGGGCGCGGTCCAAATCACCCACTATTTGAATCCGAAATGATGCCGCACTATTGTCAATATGACAATATTGTCATTGCTTGGCATTGCTTAGTTAATGTGCACATTAATATAATAACTTATTAATATATTAACTAAGCAATTCTTCGTTAACGTATTCCGCATTCTAACGGTAACATGTAAACTCATTTTCTCGGCTATTGCCAGCCGACCAAAGCTCTGGTGTTACCCCAGTTCTAGTCAGTGACTTCTATTAGTCCATTTAAAAGTTACATTTGGGGTTGCGTTTTTTAGAGGACGCAATTTAATTTTTTTGATGTGTAGGGGGGGTCAGTGTAAAGCTAAAACCAAGTTTGTGGGGTCGCCACCCTTGTCCCACGGCCGCCATCTTGAAAATAGGAGTTGAAATGGTTTTTACGATATATATCTTATAAACTATTTATCTGATAAAAGAAATTTGTTAACATTTTTTGTTGCAAATTAAATTCTCTACAACTTTGGTCCAGTAACTTTTTGTCGTAGAACTATAAATAAAAAAGTTATAAGCGAAAATGTTCAGAAACGTTTTTTTATCTCTTTATACGGTGGTAATAAAGATGATAATGCTCTTACACACACTACTACTACACAGCCTAAGATATATACAATTCGCCAAGGCAGTGACAAAAAGTACATTTAACTTATCTTCACTTCCTCCAACACACACAACACAACACAAGTCACAGCTCGCTTTCATCCTTTCCGAGTCTACCATCAGGGCCAGTCGTGGCTTGGTAATAATAATGATCCTGAAGACTGGGGCTAATATTGCAAAATTAATAATTAAAAATATTACACTACACATCAAAAAAATAAAATTGCATCCTCTAAAAAACGCAAGGTAAGGCCTAAAAAATGTAACATTTCAATGAACTATATTATGTATATCTTCTAGGCTGACCGTGTGGAACAGTATATTTAGTGTGGCCACAGACAACTATGAATCATCAATAATGCGCAACTTTTGTTGCTGTCATACAGATGACAATAGGTGTCAAAATTCATTACGCATGTATCTAGTCTCTGCGGACAGTTCCAAATTCGAAATTAAAATTTCATTGCCGTGTCACTTAGGAAACGTAACATTTTTTTTTCTAAACTACTTGTCTAGTCATAAAAGTCAAAGGTGCTATAGCTATAGTTGAACTTGGTAGGTGTTGCTGTTGTCAATAACTAGATTTTTATTAAATTTTTTGACCGTTTTTCTCTCGGGCCTGCCTGTGGCAAGTCGATGTCTGGCTATGTATGGGTCACGAGGCTAATTTTATCATCATTTAGCTATTTTATTGTTTTTTACGTTTTACAGAATTACGGATGTGTACTTGCGGCGTTTCAGATACAAGAGTCTTATTTCTAGCCCTTTCTAGCTATTTGGCCAGTGGGGATTGATTCTCTATGGTCTAGCAACCTGCCAAAAGTAAAAACCTAACAACCCGTTTTTTCTAGCAGGTGTCCCTTACTATTTTGATTAGATATTTATTAGATTAGATCGGCTAGTAGTAGTAGACTTTGTTTTACGTATTTATAACAACTCGATTATCCCTATCGTCCCGTTTCCCAATAAGTAATCAATCAACCATAATCTGACTTTTAGAAATGACCGCTCATTTTCGGAACTATAATCGTATTGAATAGATTCTCTTTAGTGATGTATAGGGTAAAAACGTTATTTCGAGCGATTAGAGTGGAACTTATATATATTAAAACTCAGTGAGGGATCATTGTGGAGCAATAAGTGGAAACAAATCAACCGATGGTTCAGAGTGGAACACGAAGTCAAAACAATCCATTAATGGATTTCTTCAGTGGATTAGAGTGAAATAAGCTATTTTTGGTGACTCTAATAAGGAGCTTCTTCTGCTTCGTGCTGTTACTGAGGATTTCCTGACAGAAAAATTTCGGAAATAATCCGAAAAAAAAGACACACCGCAGACATACTCACAAACGCTTAGTATAGTTATTATTGATTAATTACAATAAATTTTAATATACCATCTTGTAGCGTAACCAAAGTTACCGTCAGTTAAACTTAAGTAGTTAAGAATACTTGTAACTGAAATTACTAGTATTCTCATTAATCTCTTCAGTAAAGAAAACGGTAGAGTAGTAAAGAGACAGTGGCAAATCGGCAGAATAGAGGTCGGGGTACGAACTTACCTCTCGATACCAAGTACAAGCCACTAAGCTAACTGAACCTTCTCGTATTACAGGGTATTAGCTGGAAATTTAACAAGGATTAATGCTGGTACCATTATTATTACCGGTATTATTATACAGCCAGTAATAATGGTACGGGCAGTAATCCGTAATGTAACCAGACTCATAAGGCGGCTTAAATATGTGTTTGGTAAAACCTACTTTTACTATAGATAGGAATTTCTGTTTTTTCACAATTTTCTTTAATATTTTTATCACTCTTTTAAGAGGTTCTTCTGTGACAAACTATATACCAACCGCGAAACGGGATGAAAGAAAGAGGGTAAGAGAAGTTGAAGGGTGAATTGAAACAGAATGATCATTAGAAGTAGGGCGCATAGAAGCAATCCGACTAATATTATAAATGTTTTTTTTCTTTTCGGAAGATGATTATTATTCAGGAATCACGCTCAAACGACTGAACGGATCTGGCTGAAATTTAGTACAGTGATCGATTATAGTCTGGAAAACACATAACTTTTTATCCCTGGAAAAGGTTCATATAGGTTACGTGAACGGGAACTGAATTCCACACGGGTGAAGCCAAGGGTAATAGCTAGTAATATTATATTAGAACCAATGATCTTGCATTGAAGTGAATAATTATATTATCTCAATACTATCACTGTGTCAAAAGTGTACCGCGTTATATGACAGAACTTATACTTTATTCTCGTTCACACTCAATGAGTAGTGCATGTCCTGTGTTGCACTCCTACTTCCGTTAAGTGAGACGAGTTAACCTTCATCTCTTCATCTTTTTAATACTAAATGAATAAATGATTGATGAATGACTGGTCGCGGGTTCAAGTCCCATCCTAGATGTTCTCTTTTTCCGATCTAAATGTTTACTAAATGATTGATTAGAATACATAAGCTTGATTCGATATTGGCTTCAAACCGGAATACATTTGAACCAATCGTGGCACCAAGTGGTCCCGTAGTTGGTCGTATTCGACACAAATCTGGTATGTAACATTCGTGTGATGTTATTTATGTAGGAACACGTCTTCAAAGGTGCGTGAAACGTGACAGGATTTTCGAATGCTTGGCCGTAAAAACGAGGTGCTTAATACAACTAGAGCTGCTATTTACAAAACTTTTTATGGGTAGGGATTTCAGTTGTATTCTGATAGCATTCGTTTCACGTGGGCACAAAATGTTGAAATATTTTTAGTAATATAGAGTTATGTTTAAGGGAAATAACATAATGCTTATACATTTGATCTACTTAATAGGTGTCGGTATCTTAATGGTTCTTCTTCTTCTTCATCGTGTCAATGGCAATTATTTTTCCTTTGTAGGACTGTTTATTGCCATCGTGGTGAGAGGATTGGTCACCTAGGCTCTGCGATATCGAGTGCTAGGTGTCCAGGGTGCGCCGGACGTTGGAAATCGGGTTCACTTTATTGACGTCGCTCGGGGAGGCTCCTCTCATGCATCCATGTGGTTAAGGAGTCGGTAGGCCTTACAATCGAGAGGCTCAACCAATCCCGGTTGCATCCAAACCAAACTTCCGCTTTGGAGCCCGGAACTGGCCTCATACACTTTTCCATAATGGGTTTAGTTAGTTTTTAAGGTAAGTTACTCCCGTCTGTCACCCCAATCCCGACAGGAAAGTCTGCGCCAGAACCTTTGTATTAAAAGCAGGTTTACAGCAGGTTTATAGCAGATAAGGTTGGCTTGGGCGCCGAACAAATCAAACAATTAGAAAGTATTATAAAAGAATACTGGTATGCCAATGATTTAAAAATAAATCACAACCTTTGTATTAAAAAAGGAAGTAGGTAATTCTTTATGTTTATTTATTGTGTTGTACGTATACTTTGTTGAATAGCTCGACATTCAATGAGCATAAGCGTGATGTGGATATTGAATTAAGGAATAGGATGAAGCTGTCACACAGTTGTCAAATGAATCGCGTTTGGTCACGTTTTTTTCCTAGTGACGCATAACACATCAGTAAAGGCATATTGTATAATGATACAATTTATTGCTGAATGTCGTGTGCTCTTTTGGGAGCTTTAAATAGTTTTTAGTTATATACCAGCTATAAATATTCAATATGCCAAATCGAATGCCAAAGAATCGAATATCAATTGATCGACCACTATAAATCGAACATCCAAATACTCGAACGTTCATGAAATCGAATATTTAATATATCGAGCATTCAATATATCGTACACTCAATACATCGAGTATTCAAAATATCGAATGTTTGTTTGATCGAGTGTTCAACGCATTGCATATTCATTCTATCGAAATATCAATATAGGTACTGATTACTTTTTATATGGTAGAATACAAGAAAAACACAAAAATTACTAATAAATCACATGTAATCTTTAATTATATCGTTTAAAGGTACATTTTAATATTTTGTGTGAATTGCAATTGCACGGAGAAACTCTAATAAAGTCATATTGTTTTTACTATTTAATATTTTTGCAATTACATTATCATCCCTTTTGCCTCTTTTTTGTGGAGTAGGTCTACCCAATCCCGCGTTTGCCTTTTCAATTGTCCTATTTGTTTATAGCTTGCTCCTTAACTAAAAATTCTATGGTAGCATTAAGACCCCGTCTGTCCTTATCGAGCAACGTGTTCCATCTTCGGTGCCATCCTTCAATGTGGTTTTGAGTTCTAGCAAAACCCAGTGTATTATTTTGAAAAACAGACCACAGTGAAGGTGGAAACATCGGTGATGAGCGTGATATAAATAATTTATTATTTTCCGTCTCACGAGTAGTAGTATTTCCCCAAATATAATATTTTACGAACCAGTTGGAGATGTCATTTGCGTCGTCGGGTAACACTTCTTCTCTCAATTTATCGAAAGCGTCTGGTATCTCTTCTTGGGGTAAATAAGCAAGTGCGATGATGTGTCTTAACTTGACAGCAAACTCAGCATCCTGACCATATTTAGTTTGCAAACCATTTTGTTGAATTTGACGCCATACATTTTGACCTAAGTGGAATAGACAGCATTTGTGTTGCGCATCAGGAAATTCTTGTTTAACACCATTAATTACCGCCATCTCGAAATCCGTCATTATTACTTTTGGGTTCAATTCGATATCATATTCTAGAGCCTTTAGTGTTTGAAAAAAATGCAAGTAACAATTTAGCGTCTTAGTCGTTAGAAACGCATATACTAAAGGTACGTAATAACGATCTGCACCCGTGTCCACCAAACCATGTATACTATACTATATTTGTCTGAAAAGTATAGGACATGTTGCAAATGTACCATCCATCACCCAAACTTGTGATTTATTTAATAGCATTAAATTTGATTTCGTTGCAAATAATAGAACATAGTTTTCTTCAAACTTAACCTGACGCCCTAAAAATCTTTCCCCATCAACTTTCTGCAATCTATCGGGGATATTTATATCATCCAAAGTAATAGGTTCCTTTGGCATTTTTTTTCGTCTTGCTCGACATATAATTTGCGCTGGTGCTTTTTTGTTTGGAAGAGCACACGAACTTGATTTCGAAATGTTGGCCTCATTTCGCTGAATAACTTGACTCGGTTTATCAAGTGAGCTGGTAGCATCACTTTTTAGGGCATTTCTAAAACGTAGTTCATCTACCTTACCAGGATCTGGTCCGTGATTATGCTGTGTTGCATAGCTTTCCAACAAATGCTCCTCACTTCCGTGCAATTTCGTTGTTGCAGTACTATTACAATGGTATTTATATTTGTAGGAGCAATGCCAGTAGAACTTGTTATTAATATTTTTGTTTATTGCCATTAAATAGCCATCTAAAACTAACACCGGCTGGCGTTTTTGGGACAATTCTGGCTTATAATAAGACCCTACACATTTTTCACAAAATTTACTTGTAATGCACTACTCAGTCACAAAGCTTTCTGCAGATGAACATTTATGAGGTGGTATACCCGGTGAAAACAAAAGTGTGACGCCCCTGGTGTTCCACATGTCCATAGGCCGCGGTAACCGCTTCCCATCAGGTGGGCCGTGAGCTTGTCTGCCACCTGAGTGGTATAAAAATAAATAAAACAATTACAATGTATGCGGGTAGTCTGAAATAAATATGACTTTCCTGTTCGTTCAGAAATAGATTTGTTTTTAAGAAAGTTTACGTATGTTAATAAAATGATACATTTCGTTTTCAATTCACACAAAATATTAAAATGTACCTTTAAACGATAATAATTGAAGATTAGATGTGATTTATTAGTAATTTTTGTGTTTTTCTTGTATTCTATCATATAAAAAATATTCAGTACCTTTTTTTTTTTCGTGCGGAAATCCCTTCGGCAACCCCTCCCGCCGGCCAGCGGGGGCGGTTATGTCGGGCTTGAACCGACTAAAACCGCACGCCATCTCGGGTCTACAGACGCCGGGGTGTAAGGTTGCCCATAGAGCATATCCCTCGCACCCCGACTGACCCTGGGCCATCTCGAAACCGGAGATGGCCCCCTCGGGTTTGGAAACCACGGTGTCCCCGTCTTGCCCCGGTTTGGGGCAGGCCTGGGGGTGGCGGGTGAGGCCACCTGTCACCCCAGCAGAAGCAGGCCGGGACGGTGGGGCGACTAGCGCCCCTCCCCCAAACCGGGGCAAGACGGGGACACCGTGGTTCCCAAACCCGAGGGGGCCATCTCGAAACCGGAGATGGCCCAGGGTCAGTCGGGGTGCGAGGGATATGCTCTATGGGCAACCTTACACCCCGGCGTCTGTAGACCCGAGACGGCGTGCGGTTTTAGTCGGTTCAAGCCCGACATAACCGCCCCCGCTGGCAAGCGGGGGGGTATCCGAAGGGATTTCCGCACGAAAAAAAAAAAAAAAAAAAAAAGGGGCGCTAGTCGCCCCACTGTCCCGGCCTGCTTCTGCTGGGGTGACAGGCGGCCTCACCTGCCACCCTCAGGCCTGCACTCATGGAGGACGGAGGTCGTTGAGCGACCTCCGGCGCCTGAGTCACCTGCAACGCGCGGCGAGCATGTTGCGGGCTCGGCGGGCCGGGAGAGTTCTGAACCTCTCCCGGGCGCGCTCCGTCATCTCCTTCGCGAGCATCAAATGCTCGCAGAAGGAGGTGGCGGCGGCCCACGCGCTCGCGCTCCGCATCATTGCCGCAATCATGCTGCCGAGCGAGAGGACTCCCACCCCGATGGCTGCCACGAGGTCACGCCTCGGCGCCTCCCACGCCGGGCAGTCCGCCAGCGTGTGCAGCCCTGAGTCCTCGCTCGCATCACAGTGATGATACTCAGGCGTTGGCGCCTTCCCGATCCGATGCAGGTGGTCCCCGAAGCACCCCTTACCGGAGATCACCTGCGTCAGTCGGTACGAGAGGCTTCCGTTTCGCCTCTCTAGCCAATCCTCCATGATGGGCCTTACCGCCGCTATTGCAGCGTGCCCTGCGCTTGGTCGCCCAAGTCGTTCCTTCCACTGCACCACGATGGCCTGGTGGAGCTGGGACTGCACGGCCTCGATTTCTCGATGCTCGGGGTTCCGTCCCTGCTCCCGCGCCTCCTTTCGCCACTGGTACAGTTGCGAAAGGGCTCTCGCCTCCAGGTCCCATGGCGGAGTTCCGGCAAGGAGACTCGCCGCCTCGAAGGAGATCGTGCGGTACCCGCGGATGACCCTGATGGCCATCACTCGCTACGGAGCGCGCAGCATCCGCACACTTCCGCCTTCAGGGCCTCCGCCCATATTGGGCACCCATACAGGGCCATGGACGGCACGATCCCCGCGTAGAGTCTCCTGCAGGAGTCATCGGGCCCCTTCATGTTGGGCAGCAGCCGCGCCAGAGCGAGAGCTGTGCCCTTCAGTTTGGGGGCCAGACTTCGAATGTGCTCTCCGAAGTCCCATCGGCCGTCGAGCACGAGCCCCAAATATTTCATTTGGGGCTTGATGCCGATGCGATTACCTCCCACGATGAGACTGGATCCCTCAGGTGGCTTGCTTCGAGGCCCATGAAAGAACAGGGCCTCGGTTTTATGCAGAGCCAACTCGAGACCCAGCCGCCGGATCCGCTCCACGACTTGGGCAACCGCGGTCGTGGCCTTCAGGGTCGCCTCGCGGTACGTCGCTCCGCACGCCGTCACGAGCGTGTCGTCCGCGTAGCACGTGACGGCGGCACCGTCTGCGAGCTCACGGCGAAGCACCCAGAAGTCTCCGATGTTCCACAGGAGTGGCTCCAGGACCGATCCCTGCGGAACACCGCACGACATCTCACGCCGGCCGAGACCGGTCACGGTTGGGTAGACGACGGCTCTCTCCGTCAGATACGCCCCGACTATGCGGCGGAGGTAGAGAGGCACTTCGTGATACACGAGCGCCTCCCTAATGCAACTCCAGGGCAAGGTGTTGAACGCGTTGGCGATGTCCAGGGACACCGCCAACATCACCTCACCCCGGGCTTCTGCATCCTCCGCCAGAGCCCTCACGCGCATGATTTTGGCATGGCTTCTGCCAGAGGCGCTTCACCGTGGATGCCCACGGTGAAGCGCCTCTGGCAGAAGCCATATTGGCCATCCGCCAGGTCCGGCCCCACTCTTGAGAGGTGCTCGACGAGGCGCTTCGCAATTACTCTTTCAAAGAGCTTGCACACCTCGTCGAGCAACACTATGGGCCGGTAGGCGGACGGTGAGTCCGCCGGGTCCCGCTCCAGCGTCTCCAGCAGTTCGCAGCGGGCCGCCTTTTTGGCCCGCCTTATATCTGCTCGGAGGGCACCTCTGGCCTCCCTGTATCCCTCGTACAACTCCGCCTCTCGGGCCTCCGCATCTGCGGGGCGGCGACGCCTCCTACGGAATCGGGCCCACCGGCGGTGCGTGATCACGCAGGCCCGTCTGAGCCTCGCGATCTCCGACGACCACCAGTAGACCTGACCCCTCGGATTATAGGGCGGAGCCCTAGGCATCGCCGCGTCACAGACACGGGTCATGGCCTCCTGGAACCACTCCGCCTCATCGTCTACGTTGAGGTAAGACCGTAGTTGCTGCCATAATAGCAGCAAATGCCAAGTCTAAAGGAGGAGAAGCAGTAAGCAGAGTAAATGCCTTTTTTTTTTTCGTGCGGAAATCCCTTCGGATACCCCTCCGCTGGCCAGCGGGGGTGGTTATGTCGTGTCTCGACTAAAACCGCACGGTGTCCTCCCCAAGTGTCCGTTGCCGGGCACCCCGGGTAAGCCCTCGAAAGGATAACCCCAGGGTTGCCGGCGGACCTTAGCCGCCACCGCGGCCTCGCCTGGTGGGGTCGGGTTTTATCCCGCTTCGGTGAGTTGGCAGGCATGTGTAGGGCACACACGACACGCCTCCGCCACGGCCTGCTTCTGTAAGGATGTCGAGTCGGCCAACTGCCGTCCTCAGGCCCCGATCATGGAGGTCGGTAGTCCCGGGCGTAGATGAGTCTGCGGCGTCCTCGCCGCAGACTGCGAATCTCGGGGGGCAGGGTTCTCTCCCGCTCCCTCTCCGCGGTCCTTTTCGCGCGCATTACCTGCTCGCAGAAAGAGGCGGCGGCGTGCCACTTGCTCCCGTCGGAGACCACAGCCCTCACCATGGTCTCCAACGAGAGAATGACCACGCCCAGGATCGCAACGAGATCCCGGCGTTGACTCGCCCACGCAGGGCACTCCACCAACGTGTGGAGCGCCGTGTCTTCGTCAGGATCCTCGCAGTACTGGCACTGCGGCGTTGTCTCCCGGTGGATGCGCCACAGATACTTACCGAAACACCCGTGTCCGGTAACCATCTGGCACATCCGGTAGGAGAGGTCCCCATGGTCCCTCTCCAACCACTCCTTCATGATCGCTCTCACCGCCGCAATGGTGGATTCCCCCCACCTAGGGTGCTCAAGTCGCACCCTCCATGTCTCCATGAGTTCCTGGCGGAGCAGGGACCGCTGAGCCCTGATTTCTCGGGGTTCCGGCCTCGTAAATGCCTCGGATGCAACTGGAACCCACGCTAAGATGATGACGTTGACAAGCTATAACTAAAAGGAGTTCAATCATATTTAATACCAATCAACGTGTAGATAATTTTTAATGTACCCATAAAAGCATGCGTTGCTTCGATGTTTAAGGCTGATAATTTTTTTAGAGCACTGATTTCTTACTTTGTTTAGCAGGACAATTTGAATTTATTTTTGTCGTGTGGCAGTCCCTTCGGCATCACCTCACCGAGGGCACTTTAGCGTAGTTATGTTGGTATTGAACAAACTAAAACAACATGGTGATTCGTCATGCGATTTCTATGGTTTTTTTTAGCGCGTGGAAACCCCCACGGGCTTCGTCCCATCGGTGACGACGATGGGGTGGGCGTGTCGGAATCGGACCGACTAAAACCACACGGTGTCCTCCCCAAGTGACCATTGCCGGGCACCCCGGGTAAGCCCTCGAAAGAATAATCCCAGGGTTACCATGGCCATGGCCTAAGTAAAACTTAGGAAGTTAATCACTGGTAGCCTCGACGGACCTCGGTCGCGGGCTTTTCAAGTTTATGTTTCAGTTTGCAAAGAATATTTGTAGGAGTACATAGACCAGAGATTGGCTCCCTGGCATAATTCGGCGGTCTGTCCTACAACAGGCAACAGTCTTACCATCTTTCGGGTTAGGAAACACCGGAATGGGGCCGCCGAAATTATGCTGGGGTAGTCCTCAGGCTCTTTAACGTACCACTAATTTTGCTCTTACGTCACAATAAACCTCGTTGGTTTTTTTATATTTCGACTGGCCGATTACAAACTGGAATTTAGACTTATTTTTTAAGTATGACAGTTACACGTGTACTTAATCACTCTCAAGTCAAACAAAGAAGAATTAAAAACTAAATCTCCATAAGTTAACTCCGCAGTGGGCGTACGGTTGACTTTTACTAGGCTACAGAAGAAACCTGAGCCGCATGAGTATACATTTATTGATTATGCATCATCAGACAAGTCTCATTAGCCTAACAAAGGCATTAATCAGTTGGCTTCACGGATTAAAGTGAAACAAATTGAAGTCTCTATGCCGTGGGCGGGCAGAGACATTTTTACGACTCGACTGGTTTCTAAATAGTCTATGGACAGTTTAAAACTTCGAATGTCAATTAACACCGTTGCTCTGGCATATTATTTATCATCGGACGCAATGGCAGCCGGCTCACGGCGCGTGCGTGTCATCACGAAATGTCGTTTTGTCATTATTAGACTTTTACTTTTAATTAATGTTTTTGTACGGTTTCTGTGGGTTTATGTCGTCGTCATGTATAATAAATTCATGTGGTTTAAATAGGAATTATTTTGGATGATTTTTAATTTTAAATTATCATTTGATTGATACTTAAAATATAATGACGTATGTCAGAATACCTAATTTGTTTGTCAAAAGCTAAAGATTTTAGGTTGCCGTTGTCGGACACTGAATTATTATAAACAAGACATTAATTAAAAACAAGATAGCCCTGTCAAAAACTTATTTAAAAACAAATATAGGTAAACAGTGCCATCAAAAGCTGTTTAGGTATAGTCGATCATAACTGGCCAAGATCGGCTAGCTTCGGTTTTGTAGAGATTCTCTCTAAGAATTGGCACTAAAAAAATTGCGCACATACAAAAATGACTTTACCGTACAATCTATTAGAATATATATATATACACCGTATATCAGTGCTGTGAATCGTTAACTATCTATGTTTTTTTGTATATAATTTTTTTAACTTTTCTTAAAGCAAACAACTCTTGGTTCTCCAATCTTATATGTCCTTGTACTTCTTACTATTGTTATTGAGATCTTCCTTCATAGTGGGCATCTCCAGGTATTCATAAATTTGCGTATTTGTTACGAACCATGTTATTTCACGTATTATGTATTTTCATGCTTAAAGTATCAATATGTTCCTTCCAAGTTAGATGCTCATCTATTAATATGTCAAGAAACTTAGTATTATGTACTTGTTCAACCTGTTGATCCTTATATACTATGTTGAGGTCTAAAGGCTTACTCTGGTGAGTTTTAAAATTAATAATTTTAGTTTTGTCAATGTTTATTTTTAAAGATTTTTGATTCAACCAGGTAGCTTTATTGTCCAAAGTGTTATTTATATCTGTTTCATACGATTCCTTTTTTTCACAACCCATTACTATTGTTGTGTCATCAGTAAACAGCATACAATCATATTTAACAATCTGGGGCATGGTCATTAATGTATAAAAGGAATAATATTGGTCCTAGTATACTTCCCTGTGGGACACCAAAGTGATTACATTTAGACTCAGAATCAAAAGTAACAACACTATTTGTTTTTTTGTCGTATTGAACAACTCTCGTGATTTGCATTCTATCTGACAGGAAAGAGTTTTTTCCATTGCATTAAATTACATTAAATTTAAATTACTTTCAGAAATTACTTTATTTCCCTTTCATTTATGCAAAAGCTTCTGAAAGTTTTGCCAATTACAAATAATCTAATTCGAATTCAAGCACTGTTCTCTCTAATTCCTTTTAAATTAAATCTTAGCAGGGTGGCGCGTGTCCAAATTATGCTAAGCGACGAATAAATCTGTCTATGTATAAAGATGTTTTGTATGTACCGATACACGTATACGGCATACAGATAAGTACTGTGTTATTTTCATTACATTATACAGTATTGGTACATCCGTACGTACGGGAAAAATAGTGAGAGCCCGGCTTAGATGGGCTTGATTCGGATTTGTAGCGTTAGGTAGAGAGTTAATACCAAAGCTGATTGATGTCTATATTATTAAAGTAATTGTTTAATATATTTAATAGACAAGACAAACACTGTTAATTCGATGCACGATAGAGAGAAAGCCCTACTAAACCGAATCAAGCCGATCTTAGCTGAACTATCAGTTTTGTTTCTAACGACCCAAATAAAAAAAAGTGTACTGTACCTATATTATAAATATATACATTCATAGTCTCACACCTCTTTGCCATTGTAGTAGACAAATGCATCATACTTCCACTTGATACGATCCTGGCATACGGCTTTTCTCTTCTAAGTGAATAAATATTCTGGCATAAACTACACAGCGCTATCTAGACCCAAACTATGCATAGCTTGTATTATGGGTCTTAGAATGTGGATTAACATAGTTAGACTTTTTGTGTAAATATATACATACATGTTATACATAATGCAAATATACATATTCATGCATACAAATATTTGTACTAAGCGGGAATTGAACCCGCGACGTCCGGCGTAAGAGTCGAACGCTCTACCGCTACGCCACAGAGGTATTTCTAACTAAACGAAAGGCTAACGTTCGTAATTTATATTCTACTCAATTTAAGTAACTATAATATTACTTATTATTTATACCTTTATTTTATATGGCTTTTTTTAGCAGGATACAAATAGTTATATATAATATATTATGATACAAGTGAGCTAAGTTGCTTATTATACACGAGGCTGTGGGTTGCAGCCGAGCCGTAGGCCAGGGGGTAAATCAGCCGAGTCGCTCACGAATTTCAAACGCACTTATTCAACACACTTACGAGGAAAAAACAAAATGTATTGCATAAATCGTTTTAGTACATTATGATATTAGTGCGTTAAGATGGTTTTAACATGCGAGGCGGAATTTCAGCCCGAGCCGATAGCGAGGGCGTAATTGAGCCGACAATGTTATAACCAATACGCACGTATATCGTACGACGTTTTTTAATACATTTGCGAGGAAAGAGATTTTTTTATTTTTTTTATTTTGTTCATTTTTAAGTATTGAAACAGTTAGTGAAATTAACAGCGCGCTAGCGCTGCCTACTGACTGGCGCCGCGCGGCGATTAGTTCGAAATTTGAATAGCAACAGCGCGCTGCTCACTAGCTGGAGTCGTGCGGCGGCGATCAGTTCCATATTTGAAATGGCAAATAATACTGGTATGAAATTTGTATGGACTATAACTTAACTATTTGCTTTGGTAACACACGCGTTTGTTATGACCCGCTTTACATATTTAAAACCGGTGGAATTACATCAGCTTTACGAGCAAGAGTGTTAAAAAATTAATAAAACAATTGGTGAATGTACAATTTTCAAAACGATATAGGATTGTACATGGTGGCAATTTCACACTTTGGGTTATATTGGTACTTGCACTAGTACCTTCATTTAGTTTTTGTGTAAATGTCGTTGACAAAGGTAAATACATTACTGGAAGAAGAAGGCACCAAATAACTCATGCTACACTGATTTTCGTTTGTTATGAATTGAGCCTTCTATGTACTACGTCAGAACGCCATCCGTCATGTCACTTTAAAGTTAGTATATCAGCCAACATAGTAGCCGACGTTCCTCTGAAATTGTGTCCAGTGTAAAAATCAGCCTCAGGCACACCTAAATATTTCGCTATTTCTTCTGGCATATTACCAAATTTGTTAATACCGATTGTTTGGTTAATACCGATTACATTTTCCTTTCTGAGAGTTTTGAAAAGCGTTCATTCTTTATTTTTGTAGAACGGAGATCTTGGTATTTTGTCACTATTTCAAGAAACGGTCCTTGGATTGTAAAAGATCGTGGAATCTTGGTTTTAGTCTGGGTAACAAGAAGCATATCTCCATGGGTTTCTACATCTTTTGTTGAAATATTATACAGTTCTTGTCGTCTACAAGCACCACTAACACCGAATATTAAGGCAACCTGCAAATAAATCAATTTATTAGTTCTAAGAAGTTATGCTAATATTTGTGCACTTATATATAGATACGTTTCGATTAAAAATATTAAACTTACCTTTTTTGCTAGATACTGTCTATCTGAGCCACATTCAAAAACTTTTCAATGTCGGCTGGTGACAAAACTTTAGATTTTCGACCAATATATCCATCCGAGCATCTCTTCAAAAATGCCATCAGGATACAGTATGTTTTGATATCAAGACAATATTCATAATATGGAATAGATGCACCACAGGACGCTGAGTTTGTATATACCGATTGCCGAGTTCAGATAAATAAGTCAAAACACATTTTCAGAAAATGACTGGGTTTTTTGTTGCTCTTCCATTGTAGAAAACTATCGTAAGCACCTAAGTACTTTTTTCTAGATTTAGTAGGTCTTCATTTTGTACTACATTTAGTATTCCTGGCGGGGTTAAATCTATCAATTGTTCGGGGTCACTTCTTTGTCGTTGTACTTCTTTTCTCCTGCTTGACCGATCTTGACCAAATTTACCACGGTGATAGTGTGGATACTGAGGAGTCTTATGAAGCGAGATGGTTCGTGTCTGATGTACCATTGAGGAATAAGCACCGAAAAACAGTTTCACGAGCGCGCGGCTTTAGCTAAGCGCGCGACCGTAGTAAGATGTCTTATTTACAAGTAAGAGTTGCTTGCTCAGCTCAATTTATTTCAGTGGCACCCTGCACTGATTTCCTAGTACAGTTATTTACCACACAGCAACAAATGTGATTTAAAAAAAAGGGAAATGGCGCGCAAGTTATTTTTTGCACGCTACAAATGTAAGGTGATTGATTATGTCTAGCCATACAGCCTACTTTCAAAATTATAATTTTAATGATAAAATTCAATTTTTTTGTAACAAATTATTGGGAACTATAAATAATTTGATAATAATAAATGATTTTTTTCTAAAGATTTAAATCGAAAAAAGAGAACATCTAGGACGGGACAAGTCCCGTCCTAAAAAAGCATACAAAATGCTTAAAAATTTAATTGAAATAATAAATGATATTCATCTTAAAAAGTAATTTTTTATTTTTATTTAATTTATTTATTCATCTTACTTAAAACTACCATTACAGCGGCAATGGATTTTCAGCGGCAATGGATTTTCAGTGGCATAAAACCTCTTTGTTGTTACAAAAAAACTGTATTACCCGGTTAAATTGAAACTCTGTTTACTCGCATATGATAGGTAGGTACTAACTTTGTAGGGATCATTCTATTATACACGAGTGTGTACCTAATATTATTATGCACATGTGTGTTATAGTTTAGTTTATTACACCCATGCTTTAAATCCTCTATAAAAGATTCTGAAACAGTTAGCTTATTGCCAACATTAATACATCCAATGTCCTAATAACCACAATATCATCCGAACGGGTGTTATTAAGTTGTATGAAATTTCATAATAACACTCCTTTCGCTTTTTCAATCTCTTCCGCGCAAAGGGTTACTCATCAGACAGCCAAATTCTTACCGCTCGATGCGTAGAATCTGTATGAGTTTCAAAAAAAGAACTGTCATTCACGCGCGTTGCATTGCACTACCACAGCGGCTGCGCGCCGTAAAAAAAAATTAAAGCTTATTCGTTCGAATTCGAATTCCCACTATTTTTCTTCGCTATTATTTTTGCAAATTGTTTTGTTTACTTACGAAAATGAGCGATTCAAGTTTTGATAACACACCTCCAGACATTTCGGATGCAGCAAAGGACATTTCTAACAAATTACTACCGGAAAAATCTAGAAAACAGTATGAAAAGGCGTACCAAGATTTCATGAATTGGAAAATATCAAAGGGCAGTACATCATTCTCTGAAGATGAGATTAGTTTATTTTCAAGAATTATCAGAGAAATTTAGATCTTCATCCCTATGGACTTTCTATTCAATGCTCAAAAGTACGCTGAATATTAATCACAACATGGATATCTCAAAACGTTCAAAATTGATTGCCTTGATAAAACGTAAAGGAGAAGGCTATGTAGGGAAGAAATCAAAAACGTTTTTACCTGATGAAATAAATATGTTTTTAAACGAAGCGCCTGATCAACTATATCTAGCGATAAAGGTATGTTAGTTACTTACTTCATTAAAATCTTATTTTCGTTGTAATAATAAATTACAATGACGTGATAACTTATTGTTACAGACTGCGCTAATATTCGGAATCATGGGCGCATGTCGCCGTCAAGAATTATACGCTTTGTCGTATACCGACGTACAGATAAATGAAGCTGTACTTGTGATCAATGTAAATAATACAAAAACCAAAATAAACCGCACATTTACTATCAAATATTTAGAAATTTGCAAAAAATACATAGCACTGCGTCCACATCCCTGCAGCACTCCGAGTTTTTTTTTACAATACAGATCTGGAAAATGTATATAGCAAAGGATCGGTATAAATACCTTTAGCAACTTAGGCAAAACAATTGCTAACTATTTGCAACTTCCTAATCCTGAGTTGTACACAGGACACTGCTTTCGCAGAACATCTGCCACATTATTAGTAGATGCCGGAGGAGACTTAACAAGTTTAAAAAGGCACGGCGGATGGAAGTCCACTTCTGTTGCCGAGGGCTACCTTAATGACTCTTTAAATAACAAAATACAGGTGTCGAATCTAATTTCAAATTCCATAGAAAATAAAAATATAGTGAAGTGGTGAACATCAACATTACTCCGAGTACTTCGGGATTGGCCAACATTAAAGAACATTTTCAAGTGAATTTTAATAATTGCACGATACAAAATGTAAATTGTTACAACAATAAATAAACTATTTGTATTTGTAGTAATAAATAACTCTTTCATTATACTTTGTTTATCTGCATAGTCTGTAATTAAACTTTTCATGAATTTTAACTTCTTAGATCGCCTCATGGTTTCAGAATATTTTATAGATAAAGTGTTTTTAACAGATTAAAAATGCCAAATGCCAAATGGTACGAAAATGATTTTACACACAAATTATACTTTTTGAAATTTAGTTCTAATAATGATTAAACGAATGAGTTCAAGGCCTCTGTGGCGTAGCGGTAGTGCATTCGACTGCTACGACAGCGGGCGCGGGTTCGATTCCAACTCAGCGCAAATATTTGTATGCATGAATATGTCTATTTGCATTGGTCTGGGTGTTTCTATGTATAATATGTTTGTATTTACAAAAAAAAGTATATGAGTATGTATATCCGCATTCTGGAACCCATGAACACAAGCTAGTTAAACTATGCTTACTTTGGGTCAGCGCTATGTAGAATATCATACATTTATTTATTTAACGAGTACTAACAACCTTATAAATGTATGATAATTATGCCTAACTAAACAGAACGCCAAAAACATGTCAAAGAATTATTTTGTCATAAAAAGTTATGATAGCCGCGGCCTGCCAAAGTAGATAAAGAATTTAAAATTAAATTCGTGTCTCTCTGATTAACAAAGGATCAAGAGTAGTGACGGGCGGGTAGGTTCACCGTCTTGGAGTACCTACATCGTGAAACCGTCTCATGTTAATACGATTTTAAGCGGCTGAAATGACCATTGCTATTTTACAAACATCATCATTTTAGCGCCTTTCCCGGTTGCATTCGAGATTTTTATTTCGGAACCTGCGGTTCACTCACTTTTTCGCCTCCTTTTGGTTTGGCTTATACGGCTTTATAGGAGTGACTACCGCGATCTAACCGAAGTTAAACGGCAGGTGTACCGAATTGCAGGCATTTTTTTCGTGCTGAAATCCCCTCGGGTACACCCCGGCTACCGGGGGCGGTTATGTTGGGCTTGAACCGACTAAATCCGCACGCCGGCTCAGATCTTTCGACCTGACTTCAGGTGTAAGTAACCCTCTCACCCCGACTGACCTAGAGCCATCTCCGGTTTCGAGACGGCCCCCTCGGGTTTGGGAACCACCGTGTCCCCGTCTTGCCTCCGGAAAAAAGGTGGGACGCGCAACGTGCAGCCACCCCGGCCTTCTTCTGCCAGGGTGACAGGCGGCTCCATCTGCCACCCCCAGGCCTAGATTTCTAGACCTAGGTCCTATTTTACATACATTGATCTTTATTTGAACAACATTTACCAATAATGGTTCAATATCGTTATGTTAAACGTAGTTATGGTAAATTATATGCCTGAACATTTATGCAGAATTAATTATGCATAACGGTTATTGGGATAAGTATGCCGCTATAAATTAGGACATAAATTTTTATGTGAATCCATACGGAACCCTCTAAAACAAGGATATCATATTTGGTTGCGACATTATAACTAATCTAGAAAACTATTAACTGTATCTATTCCGGACATCGCTTCTCCTAATATGTCGTAAATCATTAAAATTTAAAATTCGTATTTTTCTTGGATTTTATAATGACTTTAGTTTATTAGTATTTAAATCAGATTAAGAATGTGTGAATCGCAAAAGACTGTATTCTTTACACCCATTCAAAAACTCTTTAAATCGTATCACATTATAATAAAATTTGTCATTCTCGACCTATGATAAATTACGTTTTAATATCTAACTACCGAATTCTTAAGTTTCCCAATTAAACAAGCATAAAAGTTGTTCGAATAGGTTCTAGCTGTGTGTTCGTTGAGTGGGTGTAGGCCGACTTGAGCGCTATCTTAGTCATTATAAATAATGTACAGATAGCGACTAAAGACAATAGAACAAACTGTGGGTGGTGGCACGAACTACCAAACAACAATGACCCGTCTAAGGGCTCATATTTTAACCGTTTTGTGGCCAATTTTCTTGTGCATGAGGTCTTTGCATACTGGTGTTCCTGTTCATCTAGTGGGTGCACGTCAACTAGCTAGGAAGAATGGAGTTGTGTTCATTGTTGTGATCGGTACAAAGTGCATTTAAGCATTTGGATAGAAATGAATTATTTTCTTTAGATATTAATCTTATTGGGTGTTTTAGAACGTTTAAAGCGTGGGATTGACTACTTATATATACTTGTAATCATCTTGTTTTTAAACATCATTTTTTAGTTTAGTTTTAATTAGATCAATATCAATCTTATACGCGCCAATAACATAGTGTTTTAATTTTCTAATTTAAAACTGAAAATTTAGGCTGAATTTCTTCAATGATTATGAACACGTTTTATTCCATTTAAACTACGTTAGCACATTTTACTAAATGAACGTGACTGACTAAAAACATGGAAGCTTAGTTTATTTTAAAGTTTTTTCATGCTTCTTAGTCTCAGTAAATTTATGTCTTTCTTACGAAATTTCATTAGCTAAATTGCCGAAAATGTTGCAAAAGCCTATGGTGAATCGTAAATACCAATACTTTACTACAGGTATTGTCAAAAAAATAGGGTGTATCATGGGAAAATAATGTTCCCGGTCCACCCACGTGGAGACTACGCAGGTAGACCACGGGTAATAAACGAAGTGCCTCGTCTGGTCAAGTTTCGTAGACTACAAGGGAAGAAAACATCACTGCTATAAACAGCTGGTGCACGAAAGGTCCATCAATATGATAATATGGTGGTGCTGTGCTTTAGTTGTAGTTTTAAAAGTATTATATTTTTCTGATTCGGCTGATTCTGATTCTGATTCAGATTCGGCAAAAATGCCGGTTAACGGCAATAGCATGTGTATAGGCACCGAAAACAGCCTTTGAAGTGTGGGTCTTCAATAAGTTTTGTTGTTTGGCGATTTATAGGCGTGAATATAAATAATATAATAATAAAAATTGTATTCTATTTTTGTGTCGGCTAAAGTGTTCATTTTTATTTCATATGTACGAATAATAACGGAAACGTGTGTGTTTTATTATGTTATCGCAATTATGGTTCCTACAAAAATGGAACGGATTCAACACTTTTTAGGGTTCCGTTGCCAAATGGCAAAAAAGGGAACCCTTATAGATACGTCATGTCTGTCTGTCTGTCCGTCAGTATGTCACAGCCACTTTTTTCCGAAACTATAAGAACTATGCTGTTGAAACTTGGTAAATAGATGTATTTTGTGAAACGCATTAAGATTTTCACACAAAAATAGAAAAAAAAAATTTGGGGATTCCCCATGCTTAACTGAAACTCTTTTTTTTTATCAAACCCTTGGTACGTTACGGTTACGTGTGTGGTATCTATGGATAGGTCTTCAAAAATTATATTGAGGTTACTAATGTCATTTTTTTCTAAACTGTACTCTCTTTTTCTCACGCGCAAACTATTGCTTGCACGTGAGACACTTCCAAAGTGGTAAAATGTGTGCCCCCCCCCTTGTAACTTCTAAAATAAGAGAATGATAAAACTAAAAAAAATATATGATGTACATTACCATGTAAACTTCCACCGAAAATTGGTTTAAACGAGATCTAGTAAGTAGTTTTTTTTAATACGTCATAAATCGTAAACCGCAATTTACCTTTCATTCAATCAACTCAAATATAAACATATAAAAAAAAACATTCTTATGTTACTTGCTGCTACGGAACCCTTAATGGGCGAGTCCGACTCGCACTTGGCCCCTTTTTTATGTTACTTTATTACTTATAGAACAACATATAAAACTGATATTTGAGAACGCATTACTTATACTTAAACATGTAAATACGTTGTTTTAACACCGACGTCCGACGGTTTTTACTCCAATACTAACTACTTTATTGTACCAATTACTTTATCGTTTAATGAAGGACTTCCTCATTTTTTTATGTCTCTAAAGGTCAGGTAAGGCAAGTCGTAGCCACTGAAAGCTAGCAACACCTCATTCTCCTAGCCTTTTCCCGGGGTAGGCTTTCAGTCTAACTACGAAACGGCTGAACTACGATTATTTTTTATTGATGATAGGCTCACGTTTGACCTCTATCTCACCTGGTCGTAAGTGACGATGTGGTCTATCATCTGCCGACTAAGCGAAATCTAAAGGAAGAGAATATTAAGCGGACTTAGGGCTCCGAAGTCAAAACTTCCGATGCAACCGGGACACCGCTAAGATGATGATGATCTTAGCGATGATCACGTTTGCATCCGAGGCTCTCACCCCGGAGCCCGGGGTCCACTGTTCTATTTTTTATTTGGCAAATTTTGACTATTACATTAAGATTGGCAGGTGTACCAGCGTATAGATGAGGTTGGCTTGGGCCCTGAATTAAATAGGACCCCAAACCATAAACCTCCGAGTAAAAATTAATTATAGCCACGTTCTGTAAGAGGGTAGGTACAGAAAAAAAATACTAACTACCGCTATGTCTCCATAGCTAACTAAGGGCGGATTTCACCTGTGGAATTAATAGCGATCTAATCATGCAAATCCAATAAACGTTGAGCGTTCGTAGGACTGTCCCCTAAGTGTAAATATGAAAAACCACACCTTAGACTTCAAGAGTCGCATATTGCCATGCTTATATTGATCAAAGTGGAGCAGCTTTACACATTTTAGCGACAGCGGTAGACATTACTTAAAGTGGAACTTTCCCGCTCAAAGTTTGAATGTATGGTCAAGTTTCATATCTCAATAGAAGATTATCTTATTACTTACGACGTCTAGTTGCCATACAGCAGTCAATAACCCGCCTACAAGTCATGCTCATTATGTTAATGTCACTTCCGTCGCGCTTATTTTAGCAATTAGGTGATAGTTTATGGGATTTTAGGCGATTTGAAACATTTATAAAAGTACTAAAAGGTAAAAGGTAAGATTTTAATAGTTTCCAAATTGTTCCAAATTCAGTTTGTAGATAGTGATGGAATTAGGTGGTCTCAAGGCCTGGGCCCAGAACAGTAGTAGCATCTGAGCTGAACTTAATAGGTTGATTAAATTTTAAAGATTCTGCGCAAATTCTTAGTATAATGACGGCAATTGATTCATTATTCAGCCCTGACCGTCAACGCCAACATTTTACGTCGCTCGGGACAGCCACCAAACATGTCGTTAAACGGACGAACTTCGAGATCGATATGTCAACAGAATCTCTAAGAATCAATTAATAGACACACGCATTTATACAAATGTTTCCGGTCTCAAGTAGGTAAGTAATATTTAGAAAATGATCCTATTGCGTTCAACCAGGCCCTTTCTCCAGAATCTGTCCTGCTTCCGAGAATTTCCTAATAGAAATCTGCAATGTTTGGTCCCCTTCAGGTACAATTTCCATACAGTGTAATATAATATGTATCTATAGATAAACGACTACTAAATAGACCATAATATATTTTTCGTACCATTTGTTCAAAAAGTGACATTCTATGCCACAAAAAGCGAACATAACAATAGTCATATTGAATAAATCACTTGTACTTTTCCACAATTATTTATTTATTTGAACCTTACCGGTTTCACCTTACGGCATTATCATGTCATTATCATAAGGTGAAACCGGTAAGGTTCAAATAAATAAATAATTGTGGAAAAGTACAAGTGATTTATTCAATATGTGTAGCAAGTTCCACCAAGTGCCATCAATCTCCAGTATAAACAGTCTATAACAATAGTCATTTTTAATCTGTTAAAAACAGGGAAAGAAAATTGTATTGAATTTCATTCGCCTCTAGGGGAGAATGTGATTTAAATTTGGAATACTTACCGAAATTTATACTGAACTACATCTGTGTTTACACCATTGAGTTTGTATATAATAAATATTGTTTTGAAAAAGGAATACGCATTTATTATGCAGTTATGATTATTAAATAAAATTAAAAAAACCGACGAGGCCGTATGAGCTTGATGCCTTTGCTTTTCCGACAAAAAATTATTATTCTAGGAATTTGCCGCGTTTTTGTTTTCTTCAAATACATAAACGTTAAGTTTATTTTAATTTATTTTTATAAGTTAATGTTCTAAAAATACGTTACGATGTTAAATCAAAGCGACAGTGGCAGTGAATTGTCGGATTCCATCAGTGCAAATGCTACCGCAATTCTAAATAATTTGCTTCCAACAAAATCCAAGGAAAATTATTTAAAAACTTATGAAGAATTTTCTACGTGGAGAAGTGCGAAAGGCCTATCAATTTCAGAATCAGTACTTCTTGTCTATTTTGATTATTTATCCAAGACAAAGAATCCGAATACACTTTGGTGCATATACTCAAAACTGAAAGCTACAATAAGCATCAAACACAGCATTGAAATAAATAGATTCACGAAATTACTGGCTTTTTTAAAAAGAAAATCAGAAGGGCATTGCGCAAAGAAGTCTAAAATTTTTACGACTCAAAATGTGGAAAAATTTGTTAATGAAGCTCCTGACGAAATTTTTCTGGCCACAAAAGTAAGTATACATGATATAACAATGAATATTTCGTATCTTAGTAATGGTAATTATACTATATATTTATCTGTTTTTTATCTTTGTTATAGGTGGCCTTAATTTTTTACTCAATGGTGCTTGCCGCGGATGTGAACTTGTAAACTTAAAGGTGGAGGACCTTGAAAATCATTCCAATGAGTTGCTGCTGATTAATGTAAAGGAAACTAAGACAAAGAAAAATCGGTCATTCATTGTACAAGGACAATATACTAAAATCATTCATAAATACCAAGCATTACGTCCCATCAACATGGAAAACAATAGATATTTTATAAACTATCGGAATGGGAAATGTACTCGACAAGCCAATAAAATTAGCAATATGCCAAAGGAAATTGCTAAATATTTAAAACTTAAAGATGTTGAACTCTACACCGAAAGTCGTCGAAGTTCTTCTAAAGCAGTGACCTGCTTTAGAAAAACATTGGCGCCTTTCTTGGCGGATTCAGGGGCGGATATTACGTCAATAAAAAGACACGGTGGTTGGAGCTCTGATGGAGTAACTGAGGGTTATATCGAAAGCTCAATGGCGAATAAAACCATATTAAGCAGTCAAATTAACAAAAATATAAAACTTAATGCATCAGAGCCACAACCATCAACTTCCGGCATCTTATCTTCGTCCGCAACTCACGATGCACTACCACCGCTATCTGCGACGTATACTATCTACAATGAAACGCAAGTTCCTCAGACGCAAGAACAGAGAAATACTCAAATCAACTCATCAACAATAAATGTACCAAACAAAAATGTAACTCTCTCTATCAATAATTGGACCAATGTTTCGAATGTTAACTTTTACTTTTCATTGTCATTATTTATAATAAATGCTTATCTCATATTATTATTGTGTAATTTTTTTCGCAAATGGTATGAAAAGTAGAGTATTTTCCTCGGTGATAAAGCTGTCTTAGTCTTGGGTGAACTTAAATCCCTCGCTACACTCAGGACACGTCTTAAATCCCTCGCTTCGCTCGTGATTTAAGTTTTTAATACCCTCGCTACGCTCGGGAGTAAACCTTGAATCATTCGTTACGCTCGCGATTTAAATCGTCACCCGCGACAGAAGACACTGCTTTATCCCCTTGGTTAATAATCTACTATACTTATATTTATTGCAGCCCTTCTGAGCTCCCTGGAGTATCCACAAATTATTACTATGGGTCAGCAGTTCATTCATATTCAGCCCTGACCATGATCACCAACATTTTACGTCGCTAAGAGTCGGAACAGCTGCCAGCCCTGTCGTAAAACGAACGAACTTCGAGACCGTTATGTCAACAGAATTTCACTCAGAAGCGTTTTATTGCTGTCATTATGACTTTGACTGCAACGTTGTGATTTAAGATTTTTCTTTTATAATGTCGTCGCGTTATTTTCACTTACACAGAAGAGGCTGAATTTGTAAAGCACGGTCGCCTTACAAGGCCCATTTTTGTGAAATATTTGAGAAAATTGTAGGTAGGTACAGAAAAAGCAATAAATATTGGTCATTTATATTTAGGATAATTATGAAAGAAACATTAATAAGTACGCAAGTATCTTTTACAAACCTTATGGGCCCCTTTCACGAGGCCGCGGGGTGGCCGGGCCTTCTTAGGCGCCATTACAGAAGAAGCATTAAATTTGTATCGACTCAATTAAGGCCTTAAAATTTAAAAAATTATAAAGTACTTATTAGTAGGTACTTTATTAATAAAAATAACAAGAATAAAATATTTAATTAGGTGATACATACCTATTTATTATGAGAATTGAAATAGTAAAATTGAGTTGGTGCATTTATTAACTTGTAAATTAAAAGTTGCAATAAATAATCCTTAATAATAGTAGAACCTACGTGGGCAGAGGTGGGGGTGGGTGAAGGGGTAATGTAACACACGTATTTCCGCAACTGCTTTAGGTCGTGCGTATGAGTAGAACCTGTTGCAGTCAACATGCCACATTTTCACAAATTATATAATATATGCTCAACATTCGAGAACCGAACGTTGCACGCTGTACCACCGAAGCATGTATTAAGTGCCTTTTTTTTTGTCGTGCGGGAATCCCTTCGGATACCCCCCCGCTGGCCAGCGGGGGCGGTTATGTCGGGCTTGAACCGACTAAAACCGCACGCCGTCTCGGGTCTTCAGACTTTCGGGATGCAAGGTTGTCCATAGAGCATATCCCTCGCACACCGACTGACCCTGGGCCATCTCCTTTTTCGAGATGGCCCTGTCGGGTTTGGGAACCACGGTGTCCCCGTCTTGCCCCGGTTTGGGGGAGGGGCACTAGTCGCCCACCGTCCCGGCCTGCTTCTGCTGGGGTGACAGGCGGCCTCACCTGCCACCCCCAGGGCTGCGCTCATGGAGGACGGAGGTCGTTAAGCGACCTTCGGCGCCTGAGTCGCCTGCGACGCGCGGCGAGCATGTTGCGGGCTCGGCGGTCCGGGATAGTTCTGAACCCCTCCCGGGTGCGCTCCGCCATCTCCTTCGCGAGCATTACATGCTCGCAGAAAGAGGTGGCGGCGGCTCCGCACCATTGCCGCAATCATGCTGCCGAGCGAGAGGACTCCCACCCTGATGGCTGCCACGAGGTTACGCCTCGGCGCCTCCCACGCCGGGCAGTCCGCCAGCGTATGCCTATAGGTACTGCAAGTATGAAACTATTTGTTTGCTTATTTTTTAACCAAATATAAATACATACATGGTCGGCATCATACAACGAGTGAAAATGCCTCTCATGCGTAAGCTGCAGTTACTTTATGTACTGGTGACGACGCAATTTAAGTGAGTTGAAACTAGGGTAAACAGATCTGATTTCCGGTTTTACGGGACAACTGCATTGAAAATGCGGAATTCTAGGGAAAAATTATGGTGTTTATTTTATTAAAAGTCAAATTCATTATTTTGATACAATTGCTAACTTCGTAATTAAAGCTATTATATACCTATTTGATAACACAATCATGTTTATATTATCTGGAAAGGAAAATGTGAAAGAATCAACTAAATAACCTATATATACAAACTTTGATTTCCTTTTTGAGTTATCTTTAAAAAATGTGGATTTATCTATTGATAACATAAACAAACAAATTCGAACTTTTGCAATAAAATATCTACCCTAAAAGTAATAAAAATATTATTAATTACAACAATTTGTAACTTATTTGGCAAATGTGGTATGATCAACTAAATAACCTACAATTAACCAACTCTGACTTTCATAATGAAATATCCTTAAACCGCTAATCTGTATACATAAAAGAAAGTCGGGTTAGTGACACTCTTTATAACTTTCCTCGAGTGGACCGATTTTCATAATCTTTGGTTTTTTAGATTTGTCTCCGCCTATACTGTACTTTTTTTTTCGTGTGTAAATCCCCACGGATCTCTGTCGGCCAGTGGGGGTGGTTATGTCAGACTCGAAAACCGCGCGTCGTCTCGGGTCTCTAATACTGTAAGAAGACATTTGATTCTAAGGCGGATAAGGCAATTTCTCTCGCACCCCGGCCGATCCTGGGCCATCTACGGATTAGAGATGTCCCCTTCGAGATACTGTGCCAATACAAGCAATAAGAATAATTATAAATATGAGAAATTCAGCTGATAAGGTAACCAACATAACGGAACGAAATTTACCGGGTCAATAGTTAATATTATAAAACACAACAATTTGTAAATTCTAAAGATTTAGATCAGGAAAAGAGAACATCTAGGACGGGACTTGAACCCGCGACCAGTCCCTTACAGGGGGAATGCTCTGACCAACTGAGCCACCTAGACACGTCCCAGATATTCGAAATTCTCCGATACATTAATACTGTAAGGGACTGGCCGCGGGTTCAAGTCCTGTCCTAGATGTTCTCTTTTTCCGACCTAAATCTTTAAAAAAAAGTAAGCATACAAAATGCTTAAAAATTTAATTGAATTTGTAAATTATTAAAAAAAGCGGCCAGGTGCGAGTCGGACTCGCCCATGAAGGGTTCCGTAGCAGCAGGTAACATAATAATGTTTTTTTTTTTTTTTTTATATTGGAGTTGATTGAATGAAAGGTAAATATTGCGGTTTACGATTTATGACGCAAAAAAACTACTTACTAGATCTCGTTCAAAACAATTTTCGGTGGAAGTTTACATGGTTATGTACATTATATATTTTTTTTTAGTTTTATCATTCTCTTACTTTAGAAGTTACAGGGGGGGGACACATTTTACCAATTTGGATGTGTCTCTTGCGCAAAGTATTCAGTTTAGAAACAAATGATAGGTACTAGAAACCTCAATTCATCAACCTCATTAAAAGTTTATTGTTTTTTTTTTCTATTTTTGTGTGAAAATCTTAATGCGGTTCACACAATACATCTACTTACCAAGTTTCAACAGCATAGTTCTTAAAGTTTCGGAAAAAAATGGATGTGACATACGGACAGACAGACAGACAGACATGACGAATCTATAAGGGTTCCGTTTTTTTGCCATTTGACAACGGAACCCTAAAAATGGAAAAATCAACTAAATAACCTATACTTAACAAATTGGAACTGTTGGAAAGAAACTGAAATGGGGGCAATATAAAAAATACGGGGCAACCCGTAAGACACGGGATATCTGGTCACCCTAGTTGAAACCCTCGAAAGTAGACATTATGTGTTATCGCGTAAATACGTTTTCGCTTCATTAGTTAGGTACATAAGTGTAAAATAAAGTCACTTTTAGATACGCGTATGCTTTTCTCCTATGGCTTCTTTTAAACCACACAACTGAAACAACGGGTTATGATATAGTTTTCACTGTTATCTAGAAACTTTTCATTTCGGATTCAAGAAGTGGAATAGTATAGAAATAAACGTAATTGTTGTACATCAATTACAATTTACATACATGGAATTTACAGTAAAAATATTTACTTAAATAAAAAGGACGGACGATTGCTAAAAACAAATTTCAGGCAACTTTTAGATGGCCGTGAATTTTAATTTATATTATTTTAATTAATTTATTTATTTATTCATCTTAATGCAAACTACCATTACAGGTTACCCCAATGCGATAGCTAGTACTTAATGTTTCAAATAATATCATAAGTAGTTTGTGGTAAGAGAAAAGGCAAAAGAAAAGTATTGCAATAATCATATAAACGAATCACAACGTTATCCTCAACAACTAACTAACTAACTAACTAACAGGATTGCCTCTTTGAATTTTTAGATATTTTGGAAATACATTGAACGATCAAAGTGGCTTCACTCATTCTCATTTACAGAGCACTATAGCTCTAAAACCTTTCATCCTTCATTCACCTAGTGCATTCTGATAGGGAATCTTTTACCAAAGTATCGAATAGTAGTAGAATTCTCTGCTTTAAAAATTAAGCAGGGTTAGGTGAAACTTATCACAAACATTAGATTTGTTATAAATTTGTAGAAACTACTCATAGTAAACAATTTCTCCAAAAATGTGTAGTGAAGAATTATCGAATAAATATAATAAATGAAGAACTCCTCCCCTTTTTATGAACTTTTTAATTTAGTAACAAAATCTAAAACCATTGTTCCTTACTGATCTGTCTTAATCCCAGAGCCTATTGTAATATTATTAGCGTACAGCAGTTTTCGTTCGCTCTATCTACATCCATTCTAAATTGTACAGAATATCGCAGCGCAACAACAATTTTTGCTTAATTATTGTTCCTGTCCAAGAGTATGATCGCCAAAGCTTACTTGTTAGATTTAGCATCGCGTGAGATATTTTCGCATTGCAAGCGTGTGTAAGCACAGATAATCGCTTACCACCAGGCAAATTGTGTGCTTATTTATTACCTAAACAGCACAAAATAATGTAAAAAATAATATTTCCAAAGTAAAACATAAAGTTTATTTGATCACAAAATACGCAAAGGTAAGTAAAAGGTAGACGATATGCAAACCGAAAGAGCACTTTTATCGTATTTAGGTTCTGAGAAGTTCAATCGAGCAAATCTATGAAGTTTTCGTTGTTTCCGACGACAGACTTGGAAACGAGAATTGAATCCGATCGGCGAGATTAAATTGTTGTAAGTAGGTAAAGGGTAGGGTAGGTTATCAATTTATGTTCACGATTGTTTTGACTTTAAACTACAATTGGCAGTTGGACTTAGTTGAGACGATTAGAATGTTAAGTAAAACCCCGGGCAGGGGGGATTGTGGTCGCAGCACTAGTGGGACCGGTGGGTGTCACGCGGTGCTGCGACGCGGTGCTTTTGATGAGGCCGTCAAGCTGAGTGCCACCATTGTTAACATGGTACGTGTATGTAATGGTGACCCTCTTTCCTGAGACTTTACCTTCAGCTTACCATCAGGCGAGGTGAACTCAAATTGACGTGTCCTAAATATAAAAAAAATATAAAAAATTATATAATTTTGAATTATTTATTCAATTTTCTTCTGATTTATCAGTCTCAGAACTGGGTTTGTCCTAATCAATGTTCGTTATTACACCACGTGTGATGCTAACTCGCGCCTCATAAAGAAAAATGTTGAGTAACACGACCAATGACACAACATCAATCATAGCTTACTTTATTTTTGACATGAATTATTAGACGAATGGACATTCTCACAGTGGTCAACGACATACTCGGGCGTGATAACAAGGTTTGATTCCTTTGAACAATATAACATTTATGTTAATTTAGATAGGTCGACGTTTAAAGAAGGTTGCCTTAAAATGAGGTCTTTGACGAGTGCAGCCTGCCTGTTATGCCTTAAACGACAATGAACTAGCCACATCTGCCGAAGGACTGGTAGCTGTTCCTAGAGTGGAGACTGCGCATAAAACCGTAAAAGCGTCATGCGGAAGCTTGCCATATGAATTTCAAGTTATTAATAATCTGGCCTGCGTTTTATTTAATCTAAGCATTACCATCAGTAATGATTAGATTAAGTCCAATCCATAATAAGATACCTATCTCTTTATTCTGTGTACACAAGACGACGCATACAGAAACCTATACCTACAGTTGGTACAGTTTTGCAGCATATACAATTGGCGACCTTATCGCACAGGGCAATTTCTTACAGACAACTACTGGATGGAGAGAATCAGTTAATAGAAGATATAGGACAGAACTCATAGAAGTCAAACTATAAACTAACGATACCTATCGTAAGTTAGCAAGCGGCAGCCACACCTCATGTTTAGAACTTGCTGTTGCCCACGACTTCGTCTGTGTGTTTACTGACCTATTTCAAACTTTGCAATAACAATAGGTTTGTTGCTAAATGGGCCAAAAAACCTCATCTCTCAAATATATAATAGTTATGCCTAATATAAGGAACACATTTCAGAGTTCTTTTATTGTAAATCCACTTTTACTGTTACCCGTTTTGAGTCAGAATGAAAAAATTGTACGCATTTCGTTTGTCCGGGTCGTTACGTAACGAGCAGATTCACTACTGGCTGTTCGATCATTGCCACTATTTTTCATTCACATTTCACTAGTAATTTAACTAGGACTGCAATGCTTCTGCTGTTGCAAATATTGAGCCAAGCTCCCCGACTGATAACCATCAATTTAGTGACTATTTAGTGACCATCAAATTGACTTGTGGATGGTAATGTAAATGGCATACCATCCAAGCCATACCATCCATCCACAATTCTCAAGGACTTACTTTGGATAATTCTGTAGTCGATATTGGTAACAGCGAATTCGGCCTTGGAGGAACTTGAATTTCACCAGGACTTTTTCTAACGGCGATAATTTCTCAATGGCCATTCCGATTTTCGTTTCTCTTTTTTTGTCTTGTGTATATGAACAAATTACTTAATTTATCACCAATCTCGTGAATGAGTTTTGTTCATTGAAAATCAGAGTTGATTTTTTTTCCGGTGATTATTTCTCCGTGGTTTACATGAATTTTTAATTACCTAGCCTATGCTTTCCCATCAGTAACATCTTTGCTAGTGTGAAATTTCAATAGAATCGGTTCAGCCCTTTGGGAGTTCTCCTCCCAAACGGCTTCTAATGAAATTTCACAGTGATAATTAGTCAAAGGCTAGTCCGATTTTCGTTTTTCTTTTTTTGTCTTATGTATGTGAACAAATTACTTAATTTACACCAATCGCGTGAATGGGGCTTTTTTACTCATTGAGAAATCAGTTTTTTTCCCGGTGATTATTCCTCCGTGGTTTTTTCAATTACATAGCCTATGTCCTTCCCATTAGTAACATCTTTGCTTGTCTGAAATTTCATTAGAATCGGTACAGCCGCTTGGAAGGAGAAGATGGTCTAAAGAAATACATGAGTCGTCTAAAAGAGAGCAAAGCTCTGACGAGCTTCGCTCAATGATAAAGTTTCGCAAACAGTAAAATAAAATAGAGTTTTACAAGTTTTGATGAGACAGGTTACTGATAATAACTAAATTAACAGAATGTGCCAATCAGAAGTATGTAAATTTTAGGTTCTCGTTTTTTGGCAAAAGCGTGTATATATTCGATATTTTATTTCTTTGATTGAATATTAAATTCTGCCTTCCGCTCAGTTAAGCTATTATGTAGCTCCAGGGGGCTTAGTTCAGACATTTGATATGAATAATGATTATTGACTGTGATGACGATATACTCAATTACCTAGACCTCGTTTCCTAATTACAAACGTGATTAGACATCATAAAAAGATGAAATCGAGTTTTAAAAAGTTAAACTACTTTTTAGACTTTCTTGCAATTAATTTTCACAGAATTAGACATGCAGGTGATGGTAAAAATAATAAAATGTTTTAAATATATTAAGAGTATTATGATGGGAACAGCAGTGACGAAGTGAAGATAACTTTAGCCCTATACGTCTATAGGACAGTCATTTTCGTTCATCAGTTTACTGTTATATGATAATTTATGTCTAAATTTGAGATGTATGCGGGAGTTTAATAGTTAAAAAATTATTTTGTTGCGGTTTATTATTG
Source organism: Cybosia mesomella (assembly GCA_946251805.1). Taxonomy (NCBI): domain Eukaryota; kingdom Metazoa; phylum Arthropoda; class Insecta; order Lepidoptera; family Erebidae; genus Cybosia; species Cybosia mesomella. The sequence goes on from OX276390.1 coordinate 28,393,202, forward strand.
ATGTGGGAGAGTGCGACGTTTGTGTGCTGAACAGTCTCAGCTTTGAGAGGTTGCAAAACCGTATTCTTCTCGAAAGATATAATTGACATTCGCCTCGGTTCGGCATTTCGAAGATTGATTATGATTATAATTTCGTTTTCCTTGGTCAAGTTTATTGGACCAGATTAGTTCACTTCCTTTCGGTTCAAGCAGCTGCGTGGTCGGGAAGAACATTTTTACAGCCAGGATATATATCTACTTAAACTACTATTGTTTATATTCAGTCAAATTTGTGAACATAAATAATGCGTGACTGTACCTTAATCTGTCTTCCTGTTCGCAGAATCCGCAGCCACGCCATGGAGGCACTAATCAATCATCAATCAGGCTATCGTAAGCCTAAATGTCTAATATGCCATTTTTCAGTAGTTTTGAACAAAGCTATCTCCCAAATAATCCCTATATCTAATAACATCTTTGCCCACATCGACATCGTAAGCTATTCAACATTTCAAAGGAGTACCTAGTCAACCCAATTTTATACAGGTGTTAGAATATCCAGTTGTTACTCGTCAGGTAAAAAAAGAACTAGTGGGCACGAGTTGGGTATACACTCAATCTGAGTCCAAATAACAGCTCTTCGTAAGAGAGCAGCTGCTAACGAATTTTTATGCATTTAATATTAGTGTGGAAAGCTGTTTTAGTTCTGGATAAGTCAAAATTAAATACGCTTTGAGTTTCCATACTGTCTACGAAGTTGTAAAGATTGTTCAAATAAGGCTTGGCGCCTTGAAGTTTGTGGCATTTTCGAAAGAAATGGCTGCGACATGATTGCGCCTACAAATGAAACGTTAAAACTCGTCTATGAATGTCTCTGCACCGAGATTGGAAGTGATTTCCGAGTAAGTACACTCCCTATAAACCAAGCCAAACAAACTATGTAGTACACCACAGTATAAGTAGAGGTGAAATTCTTAACGATTTATTCTCGCGCCAATCAACCAGTCATAGAATATAAATTAATCATAGGCTGGTTGATTAGTCCTTTTATTAGCTTTTGGGTTGACCAGTTAATATGCATTAACTGGTCGACCAAAAAGCTATAGTAAAAAGATATAGATATAATAAATTTTGACAAAATGGTTCGCACTTGCACAAGTGCGAACCATTTTGTCAAGATTTGTACCCTTTACTATCATGGTGTACTAAATGGTTCGTTTTCCTTGGTCAAGTTTATTGGACCAGATTACTTCACTTCCTTTCGGTTCAAGCAGCTGCGTGGTCGGGAAAAACATTTCTACAGCCAGGATATATATCTACTTAAACTACTATCGTTTATATTCAGGCGAATTTGTGAACATAAATAATGCGTGACTGTACCTTAACCTGTCTTCCTGTTCGCAGAATCCGTAGCCACGCCATGGAGGCACTAGTTGACATTGTGACCTGAGCTCAACCAGATTTTAGATACCATACATTGGTGCTTTAATTGCTGCGAGAATCCTTATAAATTGACCTGTAGGTCAGCATGTTGCTGCAGTTTGTGGCATTATATGAGTGCCCGGAATCATTGCTTGGTTCAATGAGTAATACGTAGGGCACACATTGGTATAACACAAGGTATGAATAAGGATTCACAAAGACCCTTAACTACAAATGCTGAATCAATCGGCCAAGGCTTTCACGCTTTTAAGCACAATGATGCTTATAGAAATATATTTCAAGAGAGTCGGAATAAATAGCAAACATAACTTATGTGAAAACCATTACTGTATCGGGGCCACATTCGGATTTATTAATACTGGCAATGTTGTGAATATAAATTACATATATTGCATCATCTACATGCATACGTACAATCGCGCCTCTTTCCCATTGAGGTGGACAGAAACAATATATTTCCACTTGCTACGATCCTGGCATGCGCCTTTCACTTCTTCTACTTTCATAATTGTTGTGATACATGCCCGCCGGTTGTAGTTAAAATTGTTATCTATCCGCAGAAAACACTTAGTTTCTGACGAATACAGAAAAACATAAGTAAAAATAAAGGAATATCTATCTAGAAATCGTCATCATCTGAGCGCCCATCCCGGTTGATTCCATAAGTCTAGTTTCTATCTCCATTCTATATCATATGTATGCTATGCTTGCTTTAGCTTAGGCTTTGTACTCACGCAATACTCATAGGAATTACATTACAAACTGGAATTGGAGGAAACACACATCTATAAATTATCGTGACACGATGCAAAAGTACGTCTGAATGCCGTCGTGTGTGTACAATCCCTGCTAAGGCTGAGATCTATAAGGCATAATTTGACTTTGATGAAACTTTACTTAATAACTAGTTAAGATAAAAACGATATTTATAATGCAGGCTTCGTCTCTCTAAGGTCGCATATTTTATAGTGAAAATAATTGAGTTAAAGTTTAAATCGGCGATAGCCCAGTGGTGTACGTAACGGACTGCCGAGACGAGGTCTCGAGTTCGATCCCCAGTCGCCCCGGGCACACACCTCTGACTTTTCGTAGTTATGTGTGTATTAAAAATGTTGATTATCGCTCGCTTAGTAATGTGCTCGGTAGATGGCAATAGGCTCGCCCCCTATTACATTGGGATCTAAACACAACTGGCGAATCGTGGGTGTGTAATACACCTCTGCCTTCGGAGATATAGGCCTGAAGCTATGTGTATGTATTTAAACCAAACTAGTTTCGTTCAATGGAATTCCTTAAGGTAAGCATTTTAAAAAGAACATTTTGTAGATTATTATTATTCAGTAAAATGCATGTTCTTGCGTAGCGGTTTTTCATGTAAAAATCTTTATATCTTCGTTTTCTTCTTTTCATAACCCAGTTTGGTTAAACTTGTTCGCGGCTCCTATGATTGATGAAATTCGCTCTTAGTTCACAAAATCGATGACTTACTAAAGACTATGACGATATACTTACATAAATACTCCTTAAGTCATCTGTAGTATTACTGAATAGAGATATAAATGTAATAACGACATTTATGACTATTTCAGAAATGCATAACGTACAGTGATAAAATTACAGAACATGAAATGGAGGTTATGAGAGAATGTGCCCTGCAGCTGTTATTTGTGTGCTTACGTGTCATAAACATGTTAAAATTATTATGATTCCTAAGGCGATTGTCTAATAATTGACATTAGAATACTCCGCTATTTATTTTCCGCTTAGAAGTATCGTCAAGCGTAGTGTAGGCATATGTCTCGTAGCTTAATCTTAGGCTTATATTTCAAAGACTTCTAGATGACGTCCATAAATTCCAAATCAGAGATTATACTCAGCATAATATAATGTTCCGTCAAGTTTTACGTGAGCCAAGTTTGAGTAAAATCAAAGTACCTACCTATGCTTTATAGATCTGAAACTACATAAATTGCGTAACATGATAGATGTAACTTTTGAATAGAATTGGCAGCCAATAAGCGAGTATTGATTGCGGATAAGGTAGTATTACCCTTCTCATGTAAGTAATTGTATAAATCGAACGAAATCGCTCGACTTCGCGGCTAAATGGTCCGTGAAATGGTCGTCTGATACAGCTCTTGACTTATTCTATCTAATATTGGACTCGATTGACTGGCTCAGATGTTTGTCTATAGCAACCAGCATTAAATGTATTGATAGTCATTTATGTGGTTAGTGTCTCGTATGATGTTAAATACGAGTATATAAATACAGGCAGATGTATCAGGTTTTATTATCCTTTGCATCTATCTATCCATCCAAGATCCAAGGCTATCATAAAATAAAATAATATTTGGATGACCAGCAAGTTTGAAAATGAACTGCTTGCTCTACTAGGCTACTAAATATTCACAAATCATGAAAAACCCGCTGTTCTTTGCCGGAGTTGCACTGGTCAGAATAGGTTTTTAGGGTTCCGTTGCCAAATGGCCAAAAACGGAACCCTTACAGATTCGTCATGTCTGTCTGTCTGTCCGTCCGTATGTCACAGCCACTTTTTTTCGAAACTATAAGAACTACGCTGTTGAAACTTGGTAAGTAGTTGTATTCTGTGAACCGCATTAAGAACAATAAATTTTGAAGGGATCCTCTTCTGATGAGGCGGTTAACATGGTACGTGTATGTAATGGTGACCCTCTTTCCTGAGACTTTACCTTCAGCTTACCATCAGGCGAGGTGAAGTCAAATTGACGTGTCCTAAATATAAAAAAAAACTTAGAACTGAAACTCAATTTTTTTTTTTCATCAAACCCATACGTGTGTAGTATCTATAGGTCTTCAAAAATGATATTGAGGTTTCTAACATCATTTTTTTCTAAACTGAATAGTTTTCGCGAGAGACACTTCCAAAGTCGTAAAAAGTTTGTCCCCCCTGTAACTTCTAAAATAAGAGAATGATAAAACTAAAAAAAAATATCATGTACATTACCATGTAAACTTCCAACGAAAATTGGTTTGAACGAGGTCTAGTAAGTAGTTTTTTTTTAATATGTTATAAATCGTAAACCGCAATTTACCTTTCATTCAATCAACTCAAATATGAAAAATAAAAATAAAACGTTATCATGTTACTGGCTGCTACGGAACCCTTAATGGGCGAGTCCGACTCGCACTTGGCCGCTTTTTTGTTTTACGTTTTGTAAGTGCTTACCTTCCATTCTTTCAATATCAATCCAGCAATCATCAGTGACACAAAATTACCCTTTTCAAATGGATTGTACAGTCGGATGCAACGGGGAACAAGGCTAAGACGATGGTGATGAGGTTTATTATTTGTGTCTTCTGTAGATTGCAAAACTTTTACTACATCAATTTGGTAGGTATATATATTCCAAAGTAAAAAAGGTTTGTAAATATTCTAGAGTTAAACAACTTTTGTCGTGGGCTGTACATTGCAATGTGTAATTATGGTATAATACGGTGTGCATACAATAGCGACATGAATAAAGTATACCGAAATGTGGCTGGGTGGTGCGCTGCCGCCGTTGCTATGTGGGGAGTGGGGACACTTGTGCAACTCCCACAGTGTCTGTTACTATTGGTATACAGGATGACTTGTAATTAGTGTGATTTTTTTGAATTTTTGTCTCTTCATCGAAGCGCCAATCTCAGTCGCATTCATAGCTTCGGAACCCGGGCGCCGCTGGGTTACTATCTGACCTCGCATCTCTGAGAAGGAAACCTGCATCAGAGCCAGTGTATAACAGGCTGCAGGCGAGGTTGGGTTAGGCTCTTAAGACCATTTTATTTCACTTTAAACATTTGGTATTGAGTTGAAAAGGATCTTTCCAAATTCCAGCATCTAAAGGGACCGTGAAGCTGAAGATCAGTGTAGATATTTATAATGGCGGTTTTCTTTCTTTAGACCTCACTTACAGCTTACTAACGAGCCCAAATAAAAAAACCGTTATAGTTACAGGAAAACGTTCATAGGAGCCCATCTATAACTTTTTGGATTTCTTTCCTATTTTGGAAAAAAAAATACAATTTGGCAGCGAGTTTGGCCAGACAAGTTTTCATACTAATAAAGGCCTTAGGGACCTACAATAAGGGGTGTGTGTTGGGTAACCTCCTCGAGTGTCGCTCCGATTCCGATCCCGCTGCAGTCCTGGGGGAACGGAATCGGAGCGGCCGGTACACCGCCGGTACACCCTGGGCGGCGGTCAATGGCTTCCCCTTCACCCTTTCATAGGGTTGGCATTGATCGTCGGCCAATACCCAACGTGGCGGGAACACATCGCTCTCCGTACTCCTCTGCTTTCAGAGGAGACAGAATGAGCGATGCTGTTAGTGGTGAGATGGCCCAGGGTCAGCCGGGGTGCGAGGGATATGCTCTATGGGTAACCTTACACCCCGGCGTCTGAAGACCCGAGACGGCGTGCGGTTTTAGTCGGTGCAAGCCCGACATAACCGCCCCCGCTGGCCGGCGGGGGGGTATCCGAAGGGATTTCCGCACGATAAAAAAAAAAAAAAAAAAAAAAAAAAAGGGACCTACAATAAATATAGTACCTACAATAAATATAGTTAGCGTTTCAAACACAAGTCACCCTGTATAAGACAAAAAAAATCAATACTGTATTCAAATGTTTGCAACACTGGTTGTCGGTTATTGTCGTGAACTCGTTTCTAACACAAGCAGTGAGTTAATAAGCTCCTCCTTATTAACTCACTGCTGTGTTAGAAACGAGTACTTTACTCGTAGGTATCTAGTAATTTGTGCGTTTTTAAACACTTTTTATCTGGCAGGAAAACATGTACAAAGGTCTTTCGAATCAACCTGCTGTGAGGAAATTCCGATCCAAAAAAAGTTAACCGTTGGAACCCTAACATGTAATTTCTTGTCAGCCGTTATCTCCTCAGTCACTCTTTTGTTTGCCATGTCTTCTTTCAGGCAATCCATGCATCTTTTCTTAGACCTACCATTCCCACTGGAACCAGTCCAACAACAATATTCTCTTTGCATCTCATAATATAGCCATACCATGACTCAACTCTTCATTCTCTGGTGCAACCTAATAAAATTGGAAAAATCATAGCTTTGCACCGGTTTTCAGTTTATTTCAGACGCTGCTGTCTCTCTCTCTCGCATTCTCTCAGCTCTTGACTTTTAAGGCTTATTACTGAATTATCCTCGAAATGACGTCCGATACTCGTATATAATAGTTTTTGTTGTACGTGGTGCTTCCTTGTTTCATAAGGTGGGTATTTGGCGATTAGTCCCGGTGTCCACCACCAATTTGGCTACCACTGGTGGACAGAGAGACAAATTATGAAATACTGGACAGCGCAACATATTTTGAGAAGTTGTGTCATCATTATGTTCCGCTGTCCACCAGTGGTGGACAGAGCAACATATTTTGAAAAGTTGTGTTATCACTGTACACAGAGATCTCTCTTCATAAATAGCACTTCTTACCATAAACTTTCCGGACTAGTGGTTCTGGCGCTTCGCCGGCCGCTACCGTGGTGAGCTCGCTTCGCTCGCTCGGCTCGCGCTCTGTTGGGGTCACAGTTCTAACCTAACCTAACCCACTTTATTTATTTTCGGAATATAAGCCGAGCGAGGCAAGAAGTGCGAAATATCAGTCCATCGATTGATAAATATTCGAAGAGTCGTTCAGTCGAAGCAGCGTTTGGCGACAAAAAGTCGTTTCGCAATAACACAACTTTTTAACATATGTTGCTCTGTCCACCACTGGTGGATAGCCGAACATAATTCATAATTTGTCTCTCTGTCCACCAGTGGTGGCTAAATTGGTGGTGGACACCGGGAGTAATCAGTATTTGCCTATTTTACTTTTTTTGACTCACGCTTTACTAAGGGAAGTAGATTTATTACATACGAAACTCCTCCAATTTACTTGATAGATAGATAGATAGATAATTCTTTATTGTACACTAAAGTACTTCTGTTTGATTTTGTTACAGGTTCCAAGCCAGTTCAACTTTCCCTGGGACTTCTAGAGTGTCATTAATGGTAGTCTATAATCTCGCAACGGGCCAAGAAAATATTGTACTAACTTTTATACTCGCAATATGAAAAATAAAGTGAAGTATTTCACGAGAACGAAATAACGAAAAAACTCTAGTATCAGATATCTAAGTAGGCAGGCACACGTATAAAATAAGTCTTTACACAGAAATAAAAAAGTACCATGTACACAGCGAATTTATAGTTCATAACTAAGTTTATTAAAGACTAAAACGTTGCGCTAAAATAAAGATATTTTTATTATATACCTGAGACACAGCAAAACGCAATATCAGAGAATATTATATTCTTTTCATCATAAAGTTTATATTGAACTAGCTGTTGCTCCAAGCTTCGCCCGTGTGAAATACTAAACCCTGCAGACTAGACTGGTTTAGCTACGTACTAATATAACGTATTAATAATAATAATAATTTTGAAATATTCAGTAACTGTTTGACCATTAAATTAATGAAATTTTGAAGCACGTATTCATAAGAGAATTTTATTATATTTATATTTTAGGCTTTGCAGGACGTGTCCAAGTAGTAGGACATAGTATTCTCCCTAGGAAGGGAGCCGTCCTGGATGTTGACTTTTTCCTATTTAATTTGAATGAACACCCAAAAAACCACTACATAACTCATAACTAAGACTACTATGTAATCATAAAAACAAATAAAATCGAAGTCGTAACCCAAATATATAATTAGTATGAAACAAAGGACTCAGCAATAAAACAAAAGAAATGTATAGTACAGAATTTATTTCCATATTATATACTCAGATATAACAGCAATTGTCTCCTTTTCACACGATATACTCTCCAACAATATTTACACTGAACTTTGGGTAACACGACGCTACACATGATGAAACAGAGTGAATAGAAACTTCGGAGTAATCAGAAAGTGCGGCTGAAATAGAAACTGCCGAGTGATTATAAACCACGGGTGAGATAAGACATGCGGAGAGATTTGAAATTACGGGTGAAACTGCGGAGTGATTTGAAACTATGGATGTAATAGGAACAGCTAGGCAGTAGAAGTAAATGCAGGGTATGGACTGAGCAGAGACTATAAATTAATTGCAAGGAGAGTTGAAATAATTATTTAGTAAAACAATAATTCCAATAGACAAACCCAATTTATTAATTAGTTTTTTAATTATTCTACACTACATTGACTAAAATTCCAAGAACTGGTTTTATTCAACCCACAGTTTCTAATCTCCCCGCAATTCCTTTTAAACACTTAATATTTTGTTATGATGTAATTGCTATTATCCTTTCATTAATGATGGAAATTAAGATGTAGCGTCATATACCCGCGCCTTGACTGGTCCACTCACGTCAATCATCCGTATCTATGATCAATGATTTCTGTCTACTTACACTTCTAAAGAAATTCGGAACTCTGATTCCATCACAATATTCTTTGTGGTATCTCAATGCTTGTGTCGCTGAAGTTGTTCTTCCTTTTATGAAAGGAAAGTGTTCAGATGCGATTTTGAAATAAAAAGAATATTATTTTCCAATGAATGCTATTGATTTTGTTAATAATAGGTACCTACTTTAATAAAGGATGTTTTGATATCTACTACGTTACACACTGATGTGTTATAAATAATGTGAGGAATCAACCGTACAGTTTTCAGTTTTACGTGCTTACTCCATATTCTTTTTCATCCTTCCATAGTTCCTGAAAGATAAGATCGACATTTTATGTCTATGATTCTTCCCGCCTTGTCAACAGCTAAAATCTAATATGGCACAATGGCCGCTCGACAACTATATTTAAATGTTATTCTATACGTAATCATACTAGCGTTTATTAGAATTCCACCACTTCCAGTCAGCAATTGTGACGAAATTTAAGTTCCGAACTTCGATAATAAACATAAACATTAACGTCATTGTTCACAATAGGTAGATACCAACTGCCATGGCCGCCATTACATGGCCACCGTTGACTTTATACATAAAATTCACAAACTTTTAAGCAATTTACAATCGTATTTTATTGCTACGTATTACTGATAAATCTTATATTTTTATATTTTCTTGTATTTTTTTAATCCTAAGTTACTTTTTATTAAAATTAAAACAGTACGCGTAGAACTTAGGCTTGTTTGCATAAATACACAATCATACATTTTGTTCTGTGTTTATTCTGCTATTTAAAAAGCTGACATGATTATATATCCGTTTACATATGATAGGCTTAAATATTGTACGTTTGTAATTAAATACAAATCTTTTTTTTTACTGAGAACAAACCAATCCATCTATAACTTCAACAACTTCTATGTGTAATAAACAATAACTATAAATAATATTAGAGTATTTACAAAAAAAAACAGCATTCCACTAATAATACAGTCTAATAACTTTTTTGTAATGATACTAATCAAATAAAAAGCAGAGCTCATATAAAAAATATTTTTAGCATAATGATAATTTAATGGCGATTATATTCTTACAATACAAAACCAAATTCAGCATGACGATCTTGCGTGTTCCGTGATTCAAAAGTATTAAAAAAAAAACTAACTTATTGCCTTGCATAGATGACAACATATGGCCTAAGAAAGGGCTTGCTTATAAATTATCAAATTTTGTTTTCAACTTCAACTTCACTTCCTAATTTCAGTTCCTACAGTCAGTGTCGCAAAGTAACTTTGAATCATCGATCTCACATACATTTTTCTCAAAACCGTCAACCTCGTTAAGTAGATTCTTTGAAATATTGTTATTTCTAATGTCCTTATGTACCTCAGCTAATCATATACATTACAAATTTGATTTTCCAAAAGTCTTGTATCTAATGGGACTTAGAATACACATAGAAGTCATTGATAGACACAATAAAATACCACTAGTGCCTAACTTAATAACTAGCCTGTATCACATAACATAATATTAGTTTAAATAATGACTTAATTAATATTATAAATAATAATATCCGTAATATTAATATGGCAACGAAATATATTTACTAGCTAAGCACCTAGATCAGTAGGATTTCAGGTATTTACACATTCTGTACACAAAATTCTTAATTTTAGAGTTATCACTCGCTTCTAATCGTTATACTTTTTCTTAATAAAATTATTGCCCATCAGCTAGTATTCAACAACGCTTAAAGTTCTCTCAAATAATTTATTATTATTATGACAATAAATTTTCACAATCACTTCGAAGTTTTTAAATGCAGAAGTATAGTAAAGCTTCCTTTATAATGTATATTCTCACCTAACCCTACGAAGATTCTTCAAAACAAAATATTTACAAAATGAAGACAAGACCGATATAATGCAATGTGCACTTTGCAACTTTGAGAACGTGATTAAACGTCTGGATGTGATTTGACTCATAATAATTTTATACATAATTGATTTTACAGCATAAAGTACTGCATAATTAGTACTAGTTATACTAGTTATGGTTGAGAAATCATTTTTTTAATTTTTTAGATACCTATAGACTTTAGGGAAAATATTATAATCCTTCCATAATTTGAGTGTATCATGCAATAATAACAATAATAATTAACCATGATCTACGATTTTGTCGCCCAAGATATCACAGTTTGAAAATAGTGTTTCATAAATATTTCCTCAAGAACCCGTAAATTAGTTAATTATTATTCTTGCTTGAATCCTATTGATGAATCTATAAATGACCGTATTTAAATATTTAGTCACCTAAAATCAATTACAAAATATTTGAGTCAAATCACCAAATGTGCATAAATATCCTTAAAAATTACAGACAATTAAAATTATAGAAGGTTCATGTTTAATTAAAAATATTATACAAATATCTTTATAAATACGCGGATATCTGGCATCGGACTTTGATACTAACGTAGTTCGGGACTAGCTAGAGAACGACGCACTAGACGTCAGGGTGCGTCATATATGTCTTTTATAATCACTACTGTTTAGCAGTCAAACACGCGTTCTCGCATACATGACGTCATAAAAATGATATGATTATTCTTAAGCGTGTGTTGTGTGTCGCTTAGGTAGTGCGAGTTATTGCGATGCAGGCGACGAGAAAGAGTGCGGCAAGTTTTGAGTGGTTTAGTGCGACGCTTGAGCTTGTTCGCGGTGTCGATGTATCAGGGGACGATTCGTTGATGTCGGGTCTGCTTCCTATTAAAAATAATATTTGTATTTAATAAAAATGTTACATATTTTAAAATAAAGACAAGGTTCGGATTTTTTATTATACAGAAAAACACAGAATTGTGTGAAACGCATGTAAACATTTTCTTATTTTCCAACTCTTCATAAGCTTGCTATTTACATTTAAGCGAATGAATATTAGAAAGAACATGCGTAACTAGAAAAAGGGTAAGTACCTTTAACTTACTCCGTGGTAAGTATCTATCTATACCTTTTTAGGATTCCGTTGCCGAATGGCAAAAAACGGAACCCTTATAGATTCGACATGTATGTCTGTCTGTCTGTCCGTCATACGGACGGACAGACAGACAGACATCACATCACTGACTAAAACCGCACGCCGTCTCGGATCTTCTGACGCCGGGATGTAAGGTGGCCCATAGGGCAATTACTCGCACCCCGACTGACTCAGGTCCATCTCCGGGGTACCTATCTATACCTTCATTTATTTACGTTTTCAATATGTTTACTTGCCGAAGAATTAGATTTGTCTACAACAGTGAGTATTAGAGTGTGGTAAATAGAGCCTGACACAGGCTTTTCTTTAGGGGTTTTTGGGTACGTAGGCAGTCGGTCCCTAAGAAGTCAAGATGAGCCAAATTACAGGCAAAAGTATGTGGGCGAACCCCAGCTTCCATAGTATAAACTTTGGATGCCGGGACCGGGACAGGCACTACCATTTTTAGAGTAAAAAAATTCAAATAATTTAAAATTTTATTTCAAAGTTTTGTTTAGGCTGTAGATGAGATACGCGATTCAAATAGTTTAGTTTCTTTATTTTATAATCAATAAGCCCTTGTTTGACGACTATATCACCTGTTGAGTGAGATAGGTGATGATGTGGTCCTTGATGGAGCGCGTTTGCCTAGAAGTAACCTTTTCACTCTAGACTTGAAGGCACCCAGGTTATACCGGTCCGGAAACACAGACTCATTCAGGGCATTCCATTCCGTTGTAGTACGCATAATAAGCTTAATGCTAAAACATTTCGTGCGTATGAGTGGTACGATACTTCTTTTGAAAGTTTTAGATAATAAGCACACTTACGTCCTTCAATATCGCCAGAGCCGTCGTCACCGGAGCCCTCCGTGTCGTAATCATCAGGGTAGCTCCTTCCTGAGCCAGAGCCTTCCTCGCCGGCCTCGTCTCCTTGCATAAACGCTTCCGCTGACGCCTCGTTACTCCTCGAGTAGGATACAAGTAACTAGAGAGAAAGATAGAGGTATAAGACTCTGTGAGATTAAAATTAGTTTAAAATAAAGTTAACTATTGCACAAAGTTAAAAAAACACGCCTGTCTCAATGAAATCATCACTCATTATCAAAAATCTAATAATATCGCGTCTTCATACGCCATACATTTCGGCAACTGTTTTCAGCTCCACGCAAAAAGGACTCTGAACTTTGTACTTCTTTTGAAAATGACCTAATATAATGAGAATAAGTCCCAGGACTCACAGCATTTGCAGCAGTGGCTAGTAGTTTTTTCATTAAGCCAATATGATAATTGCAAAATTAAAACTGTCACAACTACTTTCTTCCGACAAAGTCCGTTAAATAAAGAAAAAAAAAACTACTTTCTTCCCTAACTTTTGACTTTGAACCAAATAGATGTATCACTTAACAGGTAATAGGTACTGTAAGTAGAAGTGGCACAGATTTCATTTTCACTTCTTTGAAGTAAAATTTAGCTGGAAATGTGAACTATTTTTGCCTATGACTCCTTGTCGATGTCGATGTTAGCATAGCGATAGGGATGTTAGTTCAGCAGTTCCATCAATTCTCAGTGTGTGAATTTCTGACACTGTTGGTTACCTATTCTTTGTTTGAAAAAAAGCGACACTTTCTTAATAAACCTAATTTCATTTTATTAGAAAAGCGGCATTTTTTTCTGCTGTTAACCCTGGGATGAAACTAGAATTGATCAAAATTAAGATCATGTTGATGATCTTCTGCTACTGCAGAAGTAGCAAATTGAGTGAGACATGACGGGTGTATGATTGATACAGATATCGTGCTATACTTATTCACCTAGGTCACACAGTTATTTGTATTGAAAGTCAAAAGTGACATTTACATTTCGTGCCAAGTTCAAAATGCAATATTATAAAAAGATTTAATTAGCAAAGGGTCAGTAAACATAGTTAAGGGACACATACCTGTCGGGCTTGCTGCAGACTGTCTGCCAAAGATGTCACTCTTGAGTCCTGTGGGAGATTCCCGCTGAGTTCCGGGTTGTACTTTTGGTCGCTTAGTGACGCGGATGATACCAGAGGCTTAGTGTAGCTAGAGGATAAAAAGTTTTTTTTTTATTCACTCATATAAATACTAATTATTCTTTAGAACGGCTCGATTCGGTTAAGTAACTTGTTTCTTTAACAAGTAAGTTACGAAATAAACTTTTGGAATATTCACGGTAAACCCGGATGACGTCGGGTACGAACTACTAATTAATAAATTTAAAAAAGAAATATGGCATGGGGTGTAGCCCGTTGGTTAACGGATGAGGCGCTGGCTATAGATGATTTATAGATGAGATAAACGAAAGAAGAACATAAAAACATCCAAAGTGTACATCCTATTTTTAGGGATTTTCTTAAGAAAAGCCCTATTGCTATGGAGTTGTCGTCGACGTCGTCATTGCCAATTTTCTGTCACGGTTTTGGGTATGAAGGAGATGAGCTATCGACTTGCTGTTATCGGTAATAGATTCGTGCTGGGGTGAACCATTGCAAGATAAAAAAAAAATCGCAAAAAATCGCAACAAAAAGAAAAAAATGAACGCAAAATCGAAAATCCCTTGTATTCGGCTGAGTTCGTCTCAGGAATTCAACTTGTTTACTCAAAATTGGGGTGGTACTTACTCAGCAACGGCATTTCCATTCCAACAGCGTTCTAAACTGTCTTCCACTGCGAAATCTGGCTGCTCGCACAATCTATCCGCTAGACCAGCGAATAACCTCTTTGTAGATGCCAGAGTTGCAGCAAACTGCAGTAGTTCCGTATCTGGTGGTGGCGCCCTCAGGTTCTCTCTTCGAAAAGAACCAGGTGAGAGGTGTTGTGATGATAAATTTGGAGACTCCATCGTAGAAGGTAGACCGCATTCTTGGCGTACCTAGTGACAAGAAAATTTTGGTTAAGTATGTTGGAAAGTTAACTTATACTAATTATCCTGCCTAACGAGCTCTAGTTAAGAATAATATGCACAGATTTGTTGTAAAGCCTGCTTGGGTTCGTGACGTCACTACGATACCAGACTCATCCACTTCGCAACATGCGAAGCCTGCAATTCATAGAAGTAGATATACAGTAGACTTAATTCGTTGGGACTTTAGTCTTTATAATATCAACCTTGTAGCAGCAGTGGATCCAAAAAATGCTGGCGTGGCGTCGTAGAAGATGATATGCGTGCCAATAGTCTCACTACCATAGATGCCCAGGACCGTGCGAAGTGGAGAAGTAAAAGTCGGAAAGCGGACCCCGGACTCCGAGGTGAGAGCCTCGAATGCGACCGGGACTAACGTGAGGATGATGGTGATGAATGGGCACCATCTCACTTAATATCGACTATAAGTATTATATATATAACTATAAGCCGCGGTAGCCTAGTGGTATGGGTAAAGGACTGCTGAGACGAGGTCTCGGGTTCGATCTCAGGTTTTACCATGGCACACACGAATGACTTTTCGATGCTTTTCGAAGTTATGTGTGTATTTATCGCAGGTTTATAAGTGCCCGGTTAATGGCAATAGGCTCGCCACCTATTACATTGGGACCTAAACATAAACTGGCGAAATGTGGGTGCTAGCACCTCTGCCTACCCCTTCGGGGATATAGGCGTGAGTTTATGTTATGTTATGTTATGTTTATAAGTATTTTGCTAAGTATTTCTGTTGGAAGTTTCTTAAAAAAATTCTGCATTTCGTTCGGTTTGTTAAAATACTTAACGATGCTGAATACCGTGTACTATGTGTATTATATATTGTGTATTATAATTATCCATACAGTTTGTATTACTATATGCGTTACCGTTATCATATTAATAGCAAAAACTAGACGTAATCAATTCCACACGACGAAGGTGAATGATGATGCAGGCAGAAGTCGATAGAGTCTATTATCCGTTAGTTTACCAGCTGGTAACGACTGCGACATTTTATGACCTATAATGCTATGACTAAAGATGCATTCACAAATACCACCCAATAAAATCGCAATGCAAACTTTTCACTTCTAAATAAAAAAACTAAAAGAATTCGTATAATTTGTCTGGTTTTTTTAAGAGGACATTGATGGTTAAGGGTGCAAGCGATATCAACTTTCCAATGTGAAAAGGTCCCAAATGTCATATATGGTAGTGGGAACTGAGTATATCAGAAACCTCATGAAAGTAGAGTCAAGGCAGTTCAGACGAGAATTTAAGATTGGTTGATAGAAAGAGGAGTACAATATGTGTTGACGAGTAGCAACCTATATGAAGCAAATTTAATTAGATAGTTCAGTCGAAGTCGATCTCGCGGTACATAAATATCGATCGAATTAGTGACGTTTCCTAAAACGTGTATACATAATATTGGCAGCATCCGAAACTGGTAGACTTGTATGAAAGGTTTTACGATATGTGAAGAAGATATTAGGGGGGTATTATGTAAGAATAGGAGTAAATGCAGGGCTGTGATCTGTGAGGTATCTTCGAGGAAGAAAGTCGTATAGATGTATGTTTCTGTAATTCGAAATATAAATCCGCATCCGCAAACTATAGTGTGCCCGAGTCCTCATTGCGGAAATAGTAAACTAGTGTATATAAAGTGCAGTGGGAGCAGTGGTCGCGCGTGCTCTTTCGTGTGAACGTCCTCATAGACGCGCGACACACGCAAATAAACCGCTGCAATACAACGACGCAAATACGCACATATTTCCAACGTAATTCTTGCAAAAAACCCACATAATACGGCACGGCTTCTGTGAATTCGTTTGCTTTTGTTCTACTTTTAATACGTTCTTTATACAAACTTGTTTTCCGTACGCTTGGAAGTATTCATGCTGTGTATAAAGTCATGTATGCACTAATGACTCGAGTTGCTAACTCGTCTGTCGTTTAAATACCCGTTGTAGCGTCACATTTTGTTAACAGTCACTTTAGTAAATCTTTCCTTTTGCTATTCTTAAGTAACCGAGTAGGTTAAGCAATACTAGCCAGGTCAGCTTTAGGATAATTGACCATTATTAACACAGTGAGATCCGTCGGCGCGGCGGTCCCGGTTGCCATATGAACACCAATTGGCAGTCGTGATGGGTAGTTGGAGACCTAAAAAGTCCGACAACTGGCCTAACTACATAACTTCGATATCATCAGTAGGTTGTGGAGGACAGATAGCAGTCGCGTTATGGAAAGTATCGCAGTTCTCACAGTTTGGCAAAGGCTCGGAGGAGGAGGATAACCTACTTATAGTACCAAAGAACACGTTAGCGTAAAGCTATGGTATACAATATAACACGTGTTATATGTATTTATCATGCATATAACTAGCTTAAACAAAGTTTTCTCAAGTTAGGAACTACATCCCTAAAGAACGCAAAAGTTTTATTACGGTTCTGACATCTGTCGCGAACGCTCGTACACAGTAGAGTTAGTCCAATATTCCTATTTTTATTAATATCACATTTATATTCGAATAAATCTACTTCAGAAGTAGTTAGAAATCTATCTCGTAGGTACACAAAATTTGAAGCAAAAATTATATAGATGCGGTCATAAAAGGCAAGTTATAAGTGTTGGAGATATTGGAGGAGGAGGTATTGGAGATATTTAAAAAAAAGTTAGGTTATGTTAAATGAACGATTCTGATCACAAAATATATTTTTTAGAATTTTCGTCTGTTTATCTGTTTGTTCGCGATGGAAAGAAAAACTACTGAACGGATTTTGATGCGGTTATTTTGTATTAGAAAGGTCTCGGTCAGATGTAAAATCTGCCGTTTGATTGCAATTGGTTAAGTAGAACCAGTGATATGATCAAAAGATGATAACCGACCTCCGCGAGGGCGGAGCCGCAGGCATAAGCTAATATGCTATAAAAACACTGCAAAATATATAGAAAAACGAATTGTGTAGGCAAAGGTATGTTGGTCCTATAGGGGTGGCTAGTCAGTTGCTATCAACTGGGTACTTGTCCTGACACGTGAGTACCAAGAAAGGATTCAACAAAATAAATCAACAATAGGTATTAGAAAAGTGCAGTCCGGGGGGAACGGAATCGGAGCGGCCGGTACACCCTGGGCGGCGGTCAATGGCTTCCCCTTCACCCCTTCATAGGGTTGGCATTGATCGTCGGCCAATACCCAACGTGGTGGGAACATATCGCTCTCCGTACTCCTCTGCTTTCAGAGGAGACAGGATGAGCGATGCTGTTAGTGGTGAGATGGCCCAGGGTCAGCCGTGGTGCGAGGGATATGCTCTATGGGTAACCTTACACCCCGGCATCTGAAGACCCGAGACGGCGTGCGGTTTTAGTCGGTGCAAGCCCGACATAACCGCCCCGCTGGCCGGCGGGGGGGTATCCGAAGGGATTTCCGCACGATAAAAAAAAAAAAAAAAAAAGGTATTAGAAAAGTGGGGTGTGTGTTGGGTGGGGGTGTGTGTTGGGTAACCTCCTCGAGTGTCGCTCCGATTCCGATCCCGCTGCAGTCCGGGGGGAACGGAATCGGAGCGGCCGGTACACCCTGGGCGGCGGTCAATGGCTTCCCCTTCACCCCTTCATAGGGTTGGCATTGATCGTCGGCCAATACCCAACGTGGCGGGAACACATCGCTCTCCGTACTCCTCTGCTTTCAGAGGAGACAGGATGAGCGATGCTGTTAGTGGTGAGATGGCCCAGGGTCAGCCGGAGTGCGAGGGATATGCTCTATGGGTAACCTTACACCCCGGCGTCTGAAGACCCGAGACGGCGTGCGGTTTTGGTCGGTGCAAGCCCGACATAACCGCCCCCGCTGCCCGGCGGGGGGGTATCCGAAGGGATTTCCGCAGGATAAAAAAAAAAAAGGTATTAGAAAAGTGGCAAAAAAATACTTTTTTCCATATTGTTCAAAATATTTTTCACGAATTGTCATAAAATATTTTATGATTATTCATGAAGCATGAATAAAAGCAGGATAAGCCAGAAGTAAAATTTAAAACCAAAAAAATATGTAGTATCTGACATAAAACTTTGCTTTATCTGCTAAATACTCACATGTTTTATGGAAACAGTGCTCAAAGTATAAAGGGCCGACTACTAAATATAGTAAATATTCATTATGTTTATACAACTGGCTCGTGCCGCCTTTGGAATTAAAAAACCGGACAATTGCGAGTTGGACTCGCACACAGAGGGTTCCGTATCTTCGTTCAAGATATAACTTTTTAAATACTTGAAAAGAAACAAGTTAGATGCTTTACAATATAATTTTTTTTTTCAATTATTTATTTGTTCGCGTGAGGAACTCCCGCATCCGCGGTAGCTTTCATGTACGAGACAACGCAGATAAAATTTATGATTTTCGCGGAAGAAAAAGCAGTAAAGCGGACCCTGGGCTCCCAAGTGTAGCCTCGGATGCAATCGGGACAAGACGCTAAGATGATGATAATGTTGATGATAGCGACAAGGTCAAAATTTCAGCTGTCTACATATTACGGTTTATGGAATACAACCCACTGGCAGGCTAACATACAGTAAAGTCTAAGCAATGGGGTTCTGTTTAACGATCTTATCTTAACATGAGATACATCATGCCGCGTTGTATGACAGGAGGCATACTTTGTTCTCGTTCAAATTCATTTATTAATGCATGTCCTGTTGCACTTATGCTTGCCTTGTAGTAGCCTAATTAGTACAGTTTTCAGTGAGCATTTTAAATGCCAGTGCCGTATCTACCTCCTTTTAACATAGGTTATAATTGATTCCGTTTACGTTATTACCTTTCGGGTACAGAACCCTAAAAAGTTGTGAGGCAAAGGATTCGTTTGCCGCGGGTGGGCACCCTGTAATTAGAGTCCAAGGAACCGGATACAGCAAGTAATGTAAACTGGAGATACAAACGGATAACCAGTACTTAATGTTTCGCAACCATATATTTGTACACTTGCACTTATTTGTTCGCTCGTGCGAAGGTGCTATTTAACAAAAGACGATTAATTTGAATTTCTGAAATTCAAATTAATTTCATTACATTTCATATTCATAAAGCGCTATTTATTTTCTCGCGAATCATTTGACAAAAGTAAATACCTTTTTTTTTCGTGCGGAAATCCCTTCGGATACAAGCCCCCCCCCCCCGGCCAGCGGGGGCGGTTATGTCGGGCTTAAACAGCCTAAAACCGCACGCCGTCTCAGGTCTTAAGACGCCGGGGTGTAAGGTTGCCCATAGAGCATATCCCTCGCACTCCGACTGGCCCTGGGCCATCTCCGGTTTCGAGATGGCCCCCTCGGGTTTGGAAACCACAGTGTCCCCGTCTTGCCCCGGTTTTGGGAGGGGCGCTAGTCGCTGAACCGTCCCGGCCTGCTTCTGCTGGGGTGACAGGCCGACTACCGCTTTTGAACATTAAATCAATAACATTGAAGTGTTGGTGACAGTTGTGTATTCCCATGAGTTCCGTAACGCAAAATCGGAGGTGACAAACTTCACCCACGAGACATTTGCTAGCTGCTGGCCCCTCCAATTGTTTTGATTTACTGTTAATCATCTACCCGGTTGTATTACATTCGTGTCGTTAGATTTTTTTATTGTCAAATAATTTATTCTTAGTGGTTATTAATACTGATCCAATCGCTGTCCGTGATCGTCTACCATGCGTGATCACATCTACAGAATCACGAATCGTGGTAATCCTCTTTTAAACGCGTTTGGAACTGAAAAGCCCGATCTCAGGTGGGCAATGCCTGAAGACATTCTTGTAGCGGTTTTTAAAACAAGTGCAAAACTGCAACTATGCAACTTTTCCGCTTCCTATCGTAATTGCGATCTAGTACCTAATGGCTACGTAAAAAGTTCACTTAAAGTGACTTTAAATATTCCGATAAAAGAGCATTTTTATGAGGAGACTGCGGCCATAAATTTTGTAGGAATATAAGTATAATAAGTGTTTACGGTGCAGAATAAACGTTAGTGTTTTTTATAGCCGTAATATTTATTAAATAAATAGTACGTATTTGCATGCAAATGGCTGATGGGGAATCAGCGGCGGATAATCCTTATAACATGAATCTTTTATACCTACTGTTTTCATTTAAAAATGAATAATTTTAAAAAGCAGTATTTTTTACTTAGATTTGATATGTGCTTTTTAAATTTTATATTTAACATAAACATAACATAACATAACTTCACGCCCGTACCTATCCCCGAAGGGGTATGCAGAGGTGTATTACACACCCACGATTCGCCAGTTATGTTAAGGTCCCAATGTAATAGGGGGCGAGCCTATTGCCAACTACCGGGCACATTATTAAGCGAGCGATAATTAATATTTATTAATAAACACATACATTTTATATTTTTACCTCTTATTAGGTGTTATTTAAATTGAATTTGCGGGTAAGTAAAGCAAGGTAACGCAACTTTTATCTGGGGGTTGGGCGGTCAGACGGTAGCTGCTCCCGTAAAAGTCAACCAAACCAAATCATGGAATCAACGAGGCGCCAACTTCTTGTAACGAATGCCTCAGATGTAATTGTGGCAACCGGGACGGACGGCTTAGCATGCTGTCCGAGGCACGGAGGGGTCTCATTGTGTTATGAATAGTCACCCATCATAAGATTGACCTGATTATTATAATACACTTGCCGACCCGGCGAACTTTGTTCCTCCTTAGAATCAAGTTATGTTAGTTACCTTATCGACTGAATTTATTTCGTGAATGTGTACTTACACCCCAACATTAAAGACCCAAGACGGCGTACGGTTTTGGTCTGTTCGAGTCCGACATAACTACTACACACTGACCGGCGGTGGGGTAACAATGGGGATTTCAGCAAAAAAAAACCACAAAAAGCAGTTTAGGCGGAGGCAAATCTAAAAAATCAAAGATCATGAATATTGGTCCTTCCGTTCTTGATTTCATCGCGGTCATCACTATCGCGACTTTGTTTTATATAGATATGATGACTAAAGGCGATAGACTTACCAATTTTACAATAGTTATTTATGTAATCTTCTTGATATCTTTGGTACTTATTTAGCCATCCTTATCTATTACAACATGGAGGATGACTCTTTATAGCATGGAACAATCTATTAGATTACCATTAACGTCTACTGAGTAACGGTATTGTATATTGTATCAGTATCAATTACATTGAATTGTATTAGAGGGTCTTTGTTCGTCCAAGTGAATCAGACATAATGACACAGTTTGTAAGGAAATGTATCATCTAATAATATTATACAATGTAGGGATAGTTTTGTTTCAATCAGTGTATATTTAGAAAACATTTACTATGTTATACATGTGTTATGTTTTCAATATCTCTAGTACCTATTATAAAATTGTAAATAAGTTGAGTCTGTACAAAGGCGATATTTGAAAAAAAAATAGTTGGGTTACGTTAAATGAACGCAAAATGATGGACGCTTAAACTACTGAACGGATTTTGATGCGGTTTTTCCTATAAGAGAGGTCTTGGTCAGACTTAAAATCTGCCGCATGTTTGATTACAATTGGTTTAGTAGAACCGGAGATATGACCAAAAAACGATAACCGAACTCCACACGGGCAGGGCCGCGGGTATCAGCTAGTATAAATTATATATGAGCCTTCCATGACGTGCTGTAAGCGTTTGTTTTCTTTGCGAGAAAGAGGGATGGATGGACCTAATACACCTTATATAGTTCCATCTCTCTTTCTGGCTCAGAAAACTACCGTATCTAACACGTCATGGTAGGCCATACACGGTCTAGAGTTGTGGTTTGCAGTGGTAAAGAGTCTACACGATTTCTACCGGATTTCATTGCGACTGGTACCAAATTGTTGGGTTGTTGTGTCTGCCTGCTCCAGAGGGAAAAAGGTGTGAGTATATGCATGTATGGTAACGAAATGCTTGTGCCTTAGGGCACATCTAGTTTCAGATTTCCCGTTTCATTATTAATAGTGCAGGTACTAACCCAACAGTCGCCATCGGTATTAGTTTAACACATTCCAAACAACCCAAACTGACCACATAAGCTTTAAAATAAAATTGAAAGATGTTAAATTTGTCCTCTGAAAATTACAAAAATGTAAAGAGAGCATATGTATTTCAATGTAAAGATCTTTTCAGGTAAATTCACATACCTACCTGTTAAAGTTATCAAATATTATTCAGCACCAGAGAAAGAAAACACACTCGGCCTCACAAATTTTATCTCAAGAATATTATAACAACATTCTACGGTCCAGTTTTCATCGCCATTTTAATTTGCCTATATCCTACTATACTACTTGAAATAAATGTCAGTTTTATGGATACTTGAGACATGACCATAAATATTTTTATGTCCACCACTGTTCGATCATTATACAAACGGATGATATATATGGACGCGATATAAAGTGCTGTAACTTACTCAATCTATGATAACTCTCACCTATTTCGAAGCGAATCTTTCAAATTGCACGTGTGTTACGGCCTGTCGTATAAAGTGACGATTCTGAGTGTCGTAAAGTTTATAATACGGGTTAAGTTTATGTCACAATACACGTTACCTGACGTTACCGTGCCGGCAATATTACTACCAACTATTAGGTAATCTGTGATAATACTTTCTATAATAAATTATCTGTGCTTATATAGCGGATTTATTTCATTCAATGAACAGGGTTCACGTAAATATACCTAACCTCAACTATTGAATAGTTTGTCGACTTTATTTCCCAGCTTATTTTGGTTCTTACGCTTTCAAAGTTGTTAATACACTTCGACGTTCGCCGTCCCAGGGGTGCGAAAAACTGTGCGAAATGTCAGAAAATGTATAAAAAGAGAACCGCTATAAAATAGGAAACTAGTCTTATCTCGAAGATTATTTTATTTGGTGAAAATTGCTTAAATTATTCAATGCAAAAACTGAAATATGAAAACGGCATGCGAATATTACCTGTATATGATGCTGCTTTTCGCGAACGTCTCATATATGAAATAGACTAGAAAATAATATTCTAATTTTAAATGTACCTTGACTATAGTACGCTATATATATATATATACATAACATTTAATCCAAAACCCTCAAACATGCTCCAGAAAAATATTAGGAATAGTGAATATGATATCGATAGTTTTAAAGTAAGTAAGCGATGAAGCTTCATTCGGCGTCATATTTCTACTTTTTGAGAATCGCGTTTTTCAGAAAATAAATAAACTAATAAAATAAAACCATATTCAAATAGTTGCAGCTCCGTAAAAGTTATTATAAAAATATATTTATATTTACAAGCATTGCTTGTCCAAAGGTATTATATAATAAGGGCAACCTTACACCCCGGCGTGTTAAGACCCTAGACGGCGTGCGGTTTTAGTCGGTTCAAGCCCGACATAACCACCCCCGCTGGTCGGCGGTATCCGAAGGGATTTCCGCACGAAAAAAGTGAGAAAAAAAGGTAATTATTAATATTTTTTTATATTATATATGATATAATGTTCTAAATTATACTTCGCAATATATTTGATTGATAAAATGGCCACGGAATGGCCTCTAGAAGTTCTATAACAATAATCTTATTTTATTGTAAGAATATTAGTAACCGAAATTACTAATATTCCCCCTAACCCCTCCAGCTAAGCTAAATTGCTTGTGTTAGGAGTGGGTTCACATCGGTAGTGTAATGGCCAGGATTCAAACCCGGGACCTCTCGATCGTAAGGTTGTCTCCTTAACCACTAAGCTATATATAATTATCCAAAGTTAGAGTAGTTACTCTAACTTTGGATAATTATGTTGACTTTTTAATGTCATTGTGACACTATAAGCTTCTCCTAAACATCTCTTCTTTTAACAGTTATTTGATCGCTAACGAAGGAGCACGAAAGAAAATAAAGTTTTATTTAATTACCAATCTTATTTGTTTCTCCACGAAACCAGGTTTTAATGTTAATAATAATTAGCATATTTTTCAATCGATGTTATCAAGATCACAACTATAACGGTGTTTCCTACTATTCTACTGGGTGAGTATTCCAATGAACTCTTCCAATTAATGCCACCCTCTCCTATCCTATCCAGAACAACAGAGCTAAGGTGTCATCTCTATTCAGTGCAAACATTTCCTTCGAGAACTAAACAATTTAACACATCCTTCTTTGCCGCACCATAAAGATTTAGTATTTTTTTACCATCACCGGTGTTTCTATTGAGACTAGATGAAAAAGCACCTATGGAGGTCGTCAAACTTAGGAACACCATTTTAGCACTGATAATTTGTTGGCTTCTATAATGGTGGCCTTCGTCCCTAAGATTTCACTTAGGACTTACCATCAGGCGCGATGTGAAGTCTAATTTATGTACTATATAAAAAATCTATATATTTTGTAGTTATTTAGGTAGTAAACTTGAAGAAAACCCACACGATTCGATGATATATGAAAGGGCTGTAATTACGGTTTTACTGTTACATGGTCTGAGTGTTCAGTCAAGGTCAATAGGTCTGTATACGAGTACAACCTTTATACTGATGGGACGAAGGCTTCACCTTTAGAAAATAGAATGAAAGTTCAATTTGTGAACGTAGCATTTTATTTTCGACCCTTGCACACTATCGCACAGAACTAATAAATAAATGAGAAAGGTCTTTTCTATTATTTAGTCGTTACTTTTTGCTCATTTATGAATAATTTGAATTCAAAATATATTTTATGAAATTGCTTATTTTCTATAAGTGTTAGTTGTAAACTAAAATTATACTTCCAATTCTCTTTTTTGTTATTATTTTTCTAAAGATTTATAATTTACCCTTTGACCAGTATGAAGACACCATATTGTATAAGTATAGACTGTATTTGTCTTTTCAATATACAGGCGATTCAAAGATAGGCTATGTCAGTCACCTAAGAACACACCAACGCAGTGCTCAATAGTCAGCAGTTAGTCGCTGTGGCCGAATACAGTCAGGAGAGATTATTATACAGTAAATTGCTAAAAGTCTTTTATTCAGATTCCGTTTCCGTTTTTATTCCATTCTTATACTTATCCGCTCGGTGATTTCAACGGCACGGGTCCCTATATCGGTAAAAGGTGATTTCATATACTACTAGGCTAAATAGAAGTACATTATAGGTCACCATTGCATAGCACGCAAAGAGACAAACGTGCCGCCGAATATTGAACACAGATTATGAAGTAAATGTCATCAGAATAGATTGTTGTTCGAGGGCCTTCTATGAATAATAAAATTATTATTGAAGTATTAGGTGTTAATGCCACTTTCAACGCAACAAGTCAAATATTATTTCGGAAGCTCTATAAGTAACAGAACTTTATAATAAATATTCAAAATACTTGTGTTGACATGAAAATATTAAGAAAGTACATCGTTGGAGCCGGTTAACTCGCCTACACATTCGTTGAACCAAAAAGCTTAAACTACGGATTATGTTGAAGATTGTTTAAAAATAACAGTAAAGGTAATAAATATTATAAGTAGGTATTTTGTTTACTAAAAGTAAATAGTATACTTGTTATTTTATAGTAGTACTATATTGGTAGGTTTCAACGAAGTCGTAATGTACTCAGATATTTGACCTAAAAAATTAAGTATTTACCTATGTTTTATGGAAGACCATTGTTTTTAATATTTAATATTAAATTAAATTCCTCAATTATTTAAAAAGTATTAATGGGTCACACACTTTTAACTTCCCTCTGGCCTGCAACAAACGCTCTTAAATGTCGTAGCTATGTCATTGTAGTATATGTATGTGTTCAAGAAAGGGAATAAATCAGAAGTTGTAAACTATCGCCCTATATCGAAAATGTGCCTGTTCTCTAAAATACTAGAGAGAGTGGTTTACACTGATGTTTATGCAGCGGTTAAGAGTAGTTTTGGTGACGAGCAACACGGATTTCTTAGAAGTCGCTCCACCACGTCTAATTTAATCCTCTCGCATGAATTTGTTTCGGATGCTATGGAGCACGGCGCTCAGGTAGATGTAATTTACACCGACTATAGTAAATGTTTTGACAGAATAGATCATCGACTCCTGCTACAAAAATTATTGGCAGCAGGAATACATGGTGACTTGTATAGATGGTTTACTTCATACGTAGAAAGTCGGACCCAGGCTGTGGTTCTTAAAGGTTACACATCTACCTGGACGTCTATCCCTTCAGGCGTCCCACAGGGGTCAATTTTGGGACCTCTGTTGTTTATATTATTTATTGCTGACATTAAGAGCTGCTTCAAACATTCATACATCCTACTTTATGCTGATGATATGAAAATTCATAAGAAAGTGGAAAACTTATCCGATACACATGACTTACAGACAGACCTTAATAGATTTGAAACATACTGTAGCCGTAACAAACTTCAACTTAATGTAACCAAATGCTACCATATTACTTTTTCGCGAAAAAAATCTAAAATTGGTTCAGGATACACACTAAGTAACCAACCTATTAGCAGGGTCGATAGTGTTCGAGATCTTGGAGTCATACAGGATAGTAAGTTAGTTTATGACCAACATATAGATCAAATTGTCAATAAAGCGTCAAAAGCTCTAGGCTTCATTATGCGAACTGCGGCCTGTTTCCGTACTATCAAACCGGTAAAAGTCATGTATTGTTCCTTTGTACGCAGTAGCTTAGAATATGGATCACAAGTCTGGAACCCCCAATACGAGGTCTACAAGTCACGTATAGAGGGTATCCAGAGGAAGTTTCTTCGTTATTTGGACTATCAGACACAGCAATTTTCACACGACTATCATCATCGTTGCAGACGGTATCACTTCCTCCCACTCGAATATAGGCGCCATATAAGTGACATATGCTACTTAACCAACATCGCAAATGGTACAATTGACTCAACTGAGCTTCTATCAAAAATAGGATTACGTACAAACCAGATTGGGCTTAGGCTACGACC
This sequence comes from Cybosia mesomella, assembly GCA_946251805.1. NCBI lineage: Eukaryota > Metazoa > Arthropoda > Insecta > Lepidoptera > Erebidae > Cybosia > Cybosia mesomella. The sequence goes on from OX276390.1 coordinate 28,420,936, forward strand.
ATTGCTCAATATACCATTTGTAACCACCAATTACAGACGTAACTCATTTATACTACGGAGTGCACGCGGCTTCAATGAACTTCGCGGTTCATTGCAGTACGATTTCTTTAACACTAAAGCACGCAGTGAGACGGTTATTGGCTGAACCTTTCTTCACTGATGATGCGGGGTACGGTACTCAAACTGTTAGGTAGCGCAGTTCAATTTGTTAACGAAAATTAGTAGTTCTGTACTTGGGTGCCTACTTATGTATCATTGCATACTGCTATCTGCTGCATTGTTATTTCTTCCTAAATACTAATGTTGTTAATGCCTAAATTGTTACCTAGCTACGGAGGCTTGTTATTAGCAATATTGTTATATATTTGTTGTTACCATATAATTTGTCATTAGTCTGTAAGCCTTCTTCAAAAGTAAATAAATAAATAAATAAATAAATATATGTATACATTTTACCCGTGTTTGCTGCAACCTGTACGTACTCAACGGCGGTCTTAGGCGAGAGGGCTGGGGTGAATTCATTTACAAGATTATATTATCATGATACGGATTCAATTAGTATATACTTATACACTCATCGCGAGGCCAATATCGTCTCTGATAGTCCCATCGCTGCTGCTGTCAAGGCTTATCTAGCTACTAGAACAGTTGCTCAAAATCATTGTACGTTTCAATATCGTAGTACTACCACAGATCATCTAATTGTTGGTAGTAAGCAATACTGTAAACTTAATACGCCTCGGATAATGATTTTTGAATAAAATCGAAATTACTAGTATTTCCGTTAGCTCCTTCCTCCAGCTCAGCCAAATTGCTTGTATTAGAATTGCTAGGCATACCAACTAATAACGTGAACTCATAGGTTCACGTTAGTAGCCGGTACGAATCCAGGGTATCTTGATCGCAAGCTCGACGCCTTAGTCACGGCTACTACCGCGGCGCCGCTTTAATAACAGTACAGGACAACACAACAATTTCCCAATAACCATAGAACCAGTAGTTGGTATCTATAAACACGCAATTGAATTCCAATAAATAAAAGAGATGCGGGCATTCATCAATGCATGGGATTGTGTGTGTTAAGGCTGTATCGCGCCCACGCGGGCCGTGACCCAAACCATGAGAGAATCCGAGATACGCCTACATGTGTTTCGTATTACGCCCTTCTACTAATATTCTATATAACACTATCCACGTGTTATTACGTGTACATATATAACACTTGTCATGTTTTTGACCAGTATTTGGTCGACTGCTACGTCAGAGTTCGCAGGTTCGATTATCGCACAGTACAAATATTTGTATGCATGAATATCTCTGTATAAGTCTAGGTGTTCTTATGTCATCATCATAATTGCAGCATTACTCCCTGTTTTGTTTGAGCGAGGGATAGCTTAAGAGCTCTTCATACACAAATTGCTCCTAATACTACTTTATATAAGTATCTTTGGATCAAGCTCATTACTTTACACATTAATAATTCACTAAATATAAGAAAAACACAGTCAGTAAATGATAAATAAGTTAAAGGGCATCGTAAAATGTTAACTAAGTTAGGCAAGCGGGTGCCAGACATTATATAGGCCGAAGTAACGTTATACTAGTAACAGACACCCCGATTTGGTCGTATCCGACACAAAACCTGCGTCGTATACTGACCAATCCGAAGGGTCTACGAACGTTTTGACCAACAGCGTTCGACCGATAGCCAGTATGCAGCCAGTAGGACGGATGTAGGTAGTTGGTCGGATTCGACCATATCGGTGCATGTTAGTAGTGCGTAGGCGCATAGATAAAACGTATTGAGAAATTAATATTAACGACTTTTTGAGTTGCATGTTATCTTTCGTGTAAGTTGTAAATTTCTGTATCGAATTTCGTGACGCCTGACTGTAAAATAGTAACTAGTTATAGCTGTCAGTTTTGTAATACTTATTGTCATACTAATATTTATGGTGACTTCTTAGATATACGTACAAATGGAAGGTATTTTTTCATTTATTCAGCTAACACTCGACGTTTTGTTGTTCAGGAATAACTTTAGTAGTCTAGATACAGTCGCCATTAGTATCATCTTAACGCATTCCAAGTTACCGACACCTTAGCTGTAAAATTTCATGTAAAACAATAACATAACATAACATAAACTCACGCCTATATCCCCGAAGGGGTAGGCAGAGGTGCTAGCACCCACATTTCGCCAGTTTATGTTTAGGTCCCAATGTAATAGGTGGCGAGCCTATTGCCATTAACCGGGCACTTATAAACCTGCGATAAATACACACATAACTTCGAAAAGCATCGAAAAGTCATTGGTGTGTGCCATGGTAATACCTGGGATCGAACCCGAGACCTCGTCTCAGCAGTCCTTTACCCATACCACTAGGCTACCGCAGCATAAAACAATAAACAAAAAGAGAAAAATGTTAAATTTGTCCTCTGAAGATTACAAAAACAAATAATCATACATTAAATTACTTATTTATATATATCAAATATATTTAAAGATCGTTTATAAATTTGTTAGTGGTCAGCAACTTTTGAGTTCGACTGTCCAGGGCAGGAATAGGTAGCTTAGACTTTTTAATATTCCCTCTAATAAGGTATTGGTCACAGGTTAATTTTTAATCGTGCACCCATCATAATAGCAAATTATTTAACAGTATTGTAAATTGTAACGTATTGACACATTATTTCATAAAATTTTCTATAGAACTTATGGTTTTAGCATTCAAAAAGTAGAAATTTATTTGTCTTGACAAGCAATTGTATTGGATTGATAGGAAGTTCTGTTTGATAAATGTTCATATAAAAATTATTTTATTGAAAGAATCGGCTTCCCGAAAAGTTTTCTATGAACAGCCTACCTACCATTTGTCAATATTATCATAACGAAGTCTATGTTCATCTATTATAATAATATTAATTATGGCGTAGAAGTAGCACGCTGACGCCCATAGTTTGGGTCAAAATTTCGCGAGGTGAAAGCACGGGGCACGCGTAGGCGCCCCGCTTGATGGAATATGAGATGCGACGCCGCCGACTATAACTTGTCTGTACAACTGTATACTTGTGCCCGTTTGAAATAAAACCATAGACCAGTGACATAATATGGTGCGTAGACTCTTTATTCAAAATGGCGCGGTTTAATCTAGTAAAAGAAAAAGTTTTTTTGCTTGTTTGCATTTAATTTACAGGTATAGCTGCCTAATTTGGACCCCGCAGGTGGCGCTAGAAGTAGTAGTTATAGGATTTCTTTATGAAATTTTCTCGTGCGGAGCGGATACGGGTTAACCAGTAGTTTATATACTCGTTATTATAAAATGCCATCATGAAGAAAGCATGAGGCTAGTTGTTGAGAAGGATTGAAAAGTATACCTACACGAAATTGAGTAAGTACCATTAAGAGCACACGAGTCAATATAATTAAAAGGTTGCCAACAGCGTAGGCGAGTAGTGCCAATAATTTTACATAATTGATCAATTTAAATGATTGTTCATGTTTATTTTAGTAATTTATTGCAAATATACTATGCCTACTATACTATATACTAAGCCTGAGTTTCTCTTGTTAGAGCAGGTTAGCGATTAGTGATTTACTAAAATTCCTTGTCCATTACAAATGACTTCTATCTTCTATCTATCCTCCCAGAGTTGTAGAGCAACAAATTTTTGAAACAACCTAGGTGCTTATAGTTCGGTTGTTTCAAAAATTGTTAGTGACCGAGTAGAAGTAATCTCATTGTTCCTGAAACTATTTGGAGTTGTCGGAAAATTTTGAACTTCTGATTGAATAGCGGCAAATAAATAAGTACTACTATGATTAAAATGAAATCAATGAGCACAAATTGTGACATACCTACCTACCTACTTTATGTACCTACTTATGCATACTACATGTCACAATGAGTAAAACGAGTTATAAGTACTCAAATTATCCCCCGGCGTCTGAAGACCCGAGACGGCGTGCGGTTTTAGTCGGTTCAAGCCCAACATAACCGCCCCCGCTGGCCGGCGAGGGGGGGGGGTATCCGAGAGGATTTCTGCACGGTAAAAAGGTACTGAAATTATCACCAGAAAAGGTAATTCAACTACATTAGAATACAGCAAGCAAGCAGATAAAGAAAGGAAATAGAGAAAAAAGATAGGATTTTAGACTTTTAGAATTATATTACGCATTTTTAATCACACGAAATCAATCACAATTTGAAAAAATAACAAAGCGGCTCAATGACTTGAAATTGGAACAAAGAGACTTTTCTTCATCTTCACACCCAATAGGTAGTTTATTTTCGTATTGCAACCCTGGTAAAGCAAGTTTTGCCGTTATTCCCCTAGTTCGCGGCGCAAGTCGTGGGCAGGAGATTAGACAATGTATGACGGGAGATTGCATGCAGTATAACAAGAAAATTACGCTCGTAGGAAGCGCCGCGAAGACGATCATTAGCTGTTCTTGATACAGATATGTGACGTCAACAACTCTGTAAGTCTTTGAAGTATGAGAAAATATTCGGTTGTAAGGTATTGATGTAGAAATGTATCTTAGTCAGTTAGTTTTCATTATATTTGGAAGTGAATAAATTTTAAAATTTACTTCTATAGTGAAAAGCAATTCAGGTAATAAAATTAAAGGATACAGTTTAGTACTTCAGCCAAACACACTACACCCAATAACTTCTATGTACCTTTTTTTTTTCGTGCGGAAATCCCTTCGGATTCCCCGCCGGCCAGTGGGGGCAGTTATGTTGGGCTTGAACCGACTGAAATCGCACGCCGTCTCGGGTCTTAAGACGCCGGGGTGTAAGGTTGCCCATAGAGCATATCCCTCGCACCCCGACTGACCCTGGGCCATCTCCGGTTTCGAGATGGCCCTCTCGGGTTTGGGAACCACAGTGTCCCCGTCTTGCCCCGGTTCGGGGGAGGGACGCTAGTCGCCCCACCGTCCCGGCCTGCTTCTGCTGGGGTGACAGGCGGCCTCACGTGCCACCCCCAGGCCTGCGCTCATGGAGGACGGAGGTCGTTAAGCGACCTCCGGCGCCTGAGTCGCCTGCGACGCGCGGCGAGCATGTTGCGGGCTCGGCGGGCTGGGAGAGTTCTAAATCTCTCCTGGGCGCGCTTCGCCATCTCCTTAGGTGGCGGCGGCCCACGCGCTCGCGCTCCGCACCATTGCCACAATTATCTGCCGAGCGAGGACTCCCACCCCCATGGCTGCCACGAGATCACGCCTCGGCGCCTCCCACGCCGGGCAGTCCGCCAGCGTGTGCAGCCCTGAGTCCTCGTTCGCGTCGCAGTTATGACACTCAGGCGTTGGCTCCTTCCTGATCCGATGCAGGTGGTCCCCGAAGCTCCCCTTACCGGAGATCACCTGCTTCAGTCGGTACGAGAGGCTTCCGTGTCACCTCTCTAGCCAATCCTCCTTATGATGATGATGATGATGGGCCTTACCGCCGCTATTGCGGCGTGCCCTGCACTTGGTCGCCCAAGTCGTTCCTTCCACTCCACCACGATGGCCTGGCGGAGATGGGCCTCTGCACGGCCTCGATTTCTCGAGGCTCGGGGTTCCATCCCTGCTCCCGTGCCTCCTTTCGCCACTGGTACAGTTGCGAAAGGGCTCTCGCCTCCAGGTCCCATGGAGGAGTTCCGGCAAGGAGACTAGCCGCCTCGAAAGAGATCGTGCGGTACCCGCGGATGACCCTGATGGCCATCACGCGCAGCATCCGCACACTTCCAGCCTTCAGGGCCTCCGCCCATATTGGACACCCATACAGGGCCATGGACCGCACGAATCCCGCGTAGAGTCTCCTGCAGGAGTCATCGGGCCCCCTCATGTTGGTCAACAGCCGCGCCAGAGCGAGAGCTGTGCCCTTCAATTTGGGGGACCAGACTTCAGATGTGCTCTCCGAAGTCCCATCGGCCGTCGAGCATGAGCCCCAAATACTTCAATTGGGGCTTGATGCTGATGCGATTTCCTCCCACGATGAGATTGGATCCCTCGGGTGGCTAGCTCCGAGGCCCATGAAAGAATAGGGCCTCGGTTTTATGCAGGGCCACCTCGAGACCCAGCTGCCGGATCCGCTCAACGACTTGGGCAACCGCGGTCGTGGCCTTTGGGGTCGCTTTGAGGTACGTCGCCCCGCACGCCGTCACGAGCGTGTCGTCCGCGTAGAACGTGACGGTGGCACCGCCAACGAGCTCACCGCGAAACACCCAGTCGTATCCGATGTTCCACAGGAGCGGCTCCAGGACCGTGTGGAACACCGAACGACATTTCACGCCGACCGAGACCGGTCACGGTTGGGTAGATGACGGCTCTCTCCGTCAAATACGCCCCGACTGTGCGGCGGAGGTAAAGAGGCACTTCGTGATACACGAGCGCCTTCCTAATGCAACTCCAGGGCAAGGTGTTGTACGCGTTGGCGATGTCCAGAGACACCGCCAACATCACCTAACCCCGGGCTACTGCATCCTCCGCCAGAGCCCTCACGCGACTTCTATGTACCTTTTTTTTTTTTTTTTACCGTGCGGAAATCCCTTTGGATACCCCCCCCCCCCGCCGGCCAGCGGGGGCGGTTATGTCGGGCTTGCACCGACTAAAACCGCACGCCGTCTCGGGTCTTCAGACGCCGGGATGTAAGGTTACCCATAGAGCATATCCCTCGCACCTCGACTGACCCTGGGCCATCTCACCACTAACAGCATGGCTCATCCTGTCTCCTCTGAAAGCAGAGGAGTACGGAGAGCGATGTGTTCCCGCCACGTTGGGTATTGGCCGACGATCAATGCCAACCCTATGAAGGGGTGAAGGGGAAGCCATTGACCGCCGCCCAGGGTGTACCGGCCGCTCCGATTCCGTTCCCCCCGGACTGCAGCGGGATCGGAATCGGAGCGACACTCGAGGAGGTTACCCAACACACACCCCGACTTCTATGTACCTATACTACTACACTGGTTGTACGGAAAAAAAAGATTATATCGATTTACATGAAAGCAATAATTGCTTGATATTTTGTCACGACGTAATCGACCATCATTGCTCATACTTGAATAATTTTTATAGCCCGTGTAAACGCACCTCTTGATTAACAACAATGCGCCACACCGCGTTGCTGTCATACAGATAACATACAGAAGGCGCGCAATACACATATAAATAGCTGTCAAAATTCAATTACTCATTTATCTACCTAGTTACTGCGTCCCGTTCCAAATTCAAAATTCATTTCCGCTTCATTCAGGAACTGTGACAAAATGCATTAATTTGCCTTTAAATTAATTGAAACCTTTAAAATTATGTGAGGTATTTCTATTTACTTAATTTAGAATTATTAAGGTTATTTAGGCTTATTAAGGTTCTCACTTCATCTGAGATTTAATTGGAGAACTTAATTTCAATGCTTTTAATTCTGTTCTCAGTTGGCCAGCACTTTGTGCACGACTAATTCAATTTGTAAGAACACAATCTACTTCGTGATTAAATGTCAACAACCTCTGGCTTTAGACTTTCTTTTAACTGAAATCTACACAGCCAAGTCTGGGGGTAACGAAAGCAAAGAACACTCTCATCTCTTTTATTAATACCTATACTTAGTTATAAATATTTTTTTTCAATAACATAGCAGATGATCGCATATGATTCGGTTTGTAAAATTATATTTTGTATGCACGAATTGGTTTTGTATGTATTACGTATTACGTATGTAAGTTCATACATTTTTATATTATTGTACGTACATACATTTATATATATTTATTTGTACTTTAAAACCCGCTATTTATATGCTTAGTTTGGGTGTAAATAATGCTGTCTAGTGCGTAAAGATACAATAGATTTTTTTAATATTTAGTCCGTCAATTGACTGCACCCCGCTGGATGGCAAGAAGCTAGAGTGAAGTCCAGAAGATACGGGCAACCATTCTAGAGCTGACCGCCCTATAGCAGAGACCAAGTCCCTATCTTGACGGCCTCGACAGATGCCTTTACACGCCTCGCCTAAAGAACCCGGGATTGTTGCAGAATGAAGCACGTGAAACAAAACGTGCGAGGGAAGCATTCCAGTTTTTATCGTGCGACAAAGAAAGGAAGTCCCGAACCGCTTGGTTCGAGACGGTATTGTTTGTACTGTATGTGAGTGACACTGCAGTCCAACACGTGTTTCAGAAGCAATTATTCGGAAAAAGTGAATATCCCGAACGGGACTTGAACCCACGACCAGTCCCTTACAGGGGGAATACTCTGACCAACTGAGCTACCTGGACACGTAGGACGAAATTCTCCCATACATTACGGCTCGGGGCACCGCTGGAGCCATCTACCACAATTCTTACGAACGGAGGTCGGTTATCATTTTGGTCATATCTCCGGTTCTACTAAACCAAGAGTAATTGCAATCAAACATACGGCGGATTTGAAGTCTGACCAAGACCTTTCTAACAGAAAAAACCACATTAAGATCCGTTCAGTAACTTTGCGGCCATCGCGAACAAACAGACAAACAGAACAAACAGACGATAACTATAACTAACATAACTCAAGTTTTTTTTTAAATATCTCCAATGTAAAGACACAACTAATTTACAATTTTAGAATAGTAATAATAGATATATTTTCCTATGTAAATTATCTTAAATAAACTAGACAAATTGTTCGAGAATAAACTCTGGAATTATTCTTAAACTTGCTGTTGCCCGCGGCTTCGTCCTTCTGGAATTCCCGTTCTCGCAACCTATTTCCGGGATAAAAAGTAGCTTGTGTGTTATTCCAAACTATAATCCATCCCTGTACCAAATTTCAGCCAGATGCGTTCAGCCGTTACAGCGTGATTGAGTAACAAATATCCAAACATCCCAACATCTTTACAAACTTTCACATTTATAATATTAGTGAGTTTTTTATTTATTTATTAAGTAACTCGAAAGCTAATTATGTAAGGGCAGAAGCCCATCCGGGAGGTTCTATATATATAAGTTTAATATTCACAATGTTAGCCTGTCTGCTTATTTCTTCCGATAAGTACTTAGATATAAACCTCACGTGATAAGAACTTGTATAGACGTTAACTACTTATTTGAAGAACTAATGGTGTAATAATTAATATATTTTATGACCAAATAATGCTTCCTGTGTCCACCATAAGCCCATGAAGCAATAAAGTACAAAGATACAAGAATAATTTTGCTGACTTTTTTCTTGTGCTTCATTAAGGATGCGTTTTATTGTATAGACAATTACTCTGTTCGTGTCGCTCTGTCCAGGCAACTTGTATAATATCGTTTTCATAACCTTATGATAAAAATACTTGATTATCAACTCTGTGATGAGAAAATTCTTTCAGAAGAGAAGATGGAGGCTTAAGTAGGTTCATCTTCAGCTGAAATCTCAGAACAACAACCATATCATAAAAAATATGTATATATCTATAGATAGATAGATATGTGTATATTCTGAGTAAATAAAGTTTGATTTGAATTTATTTGAATTTAGGAATGACTTTAATATTATTGAATTTAAAATAGCTATTAAGAACACACTAGTCCTGCCAAAAAACTAATTAAAAATGTCACTCAAGATGATGTAAAGAAAAAAGAAAAAGCAGGAAAGCAGACTCTGGGCTACGAGGTGTAGCCTCAGATGCAATCGGTACATAACACTAAGATCATGATGATGATGATGACTCGAGATGATGTTAAGATTCTAACGGACCCTATACCTACATCCAAATCTGTTCAAGCATTTCAAAATTATGGTGGAAAATATTGAATATAATAAAACTCATATAGGCACTTATACATATATAAACTCTGAAAACAATACTATCTTTTTGGCAAGAATGGATCAACAAAAAACTTTTTTGAAATGAGATAGGTACAGAATGAAATACCCACAATACAAATGAATACAATTCAACAAATAAAATAGAGACCCAACCGGCATACTGATGTTGTCATAGGTTTATTGAATCCACTGTCTGTACACCGGCGAAATGATTGAAGCCCAAACAAGATTACCTATATTGGCAATGTTGCCACGGCTGATTACGGAAGAGGCCTCAAAGTAAAATATTCCCTCTGGTAACGAAATATTCGAGTAAATATAACCTTACTATTTTTTTACAAAATTGGTTGCAGTTAAGTTCGTTACTTACCCTTACTCTTGTTCACATTTTATAGTGATGCATACCAGGATATATTTAATTCCTCGCTGCAGTTATGTGCACGGTGAACAAGTATATATTATATGGGTATTAATAATAGTTGAAATAAAACTATTTTTATATTTAATGGATTCTATAGCTATTTATTTTGCTGGATGCGGCAAGCTGAAGACAGGGCGCTATGGCGCTCATTAGGGGAGATCTATGTCCAGCAGTGGACTAGAATAGGTTGATGATGATGATGATGATGATAGCTATTTATTTGATATTATTTTCATTATTTAAAATCCCGGCGGGATTACGGTTGCTTTTCAACAGCCGTGATCTGGGGGAGATTAAGATGGCTGTTGTCTCATATTTTGAAGTATAATGTTGTCTCGAAGTACCCGAACAACGTTAAATCGTTGATGTTACTATTTACGCAGAATGAGCTCACAGTGTCGTATAATCTTGTTGCATTTTAATTTCCTCGGGTTTGATTATGTGAATGACTGATCTTAATACAAAGCTATTCGTATTTGTTAAAAAATAGTTCTAAATGTGTAATATTTGCGTAAACACCGACAATATCAAGTACCGTGACATACGCCAACCTTGAAAACAGTGTGAACTTTGCCCAAAACACTATCTAAGGAAATCAACTAATATCACAAAAAGTATCGTGTCTAGGTTCACCAGGCTCACCTGGTCAGAGCGTTCCCCCGTTAGGGACTGGTCGCGGGTTCAGGTACCGTCCTAGATATTCTCTTTTTCCAATCTAAATCTATAGGAAACGTAAGCATACAAATTGCTTAAAATTTAATTGAACGATAAGTAATGTTAAAATTTGGTAAACAAATGCACAACATACAACTTAATGACCTGGGTTACATACAAAAATCTTGAAACGTCGTCTTATTTAAAAATATGGGCAATCTTGGCTTGTCTCACGATAATAATAGTAATGAGCAAGAAATGATTTGTTCCTCTTGTCGTCTCAGTGCGTGGCCTTGGTAAATTTGCCCACACTTTATAGTTAGTTTATCTGTTGCAATTCCACCCAATCTAAATATTTATATGAATGTTCATATAATATGTATTTTCCGTATATTTGCGATCGTAGCACAACAGTTCATGAATTGACTTGAAATGTTGACCGAATAGTGTTTACATGCTTTGTACCCGAAGTTCCCACGGGAACGGAAATTATTTTGTTCCTAGATTATCTTTATTTATTCCTCTAATAAATCATTAATACCAGCCAAAGCCAAAGGCGCACAGTGGCCGATTTTAGCTAGTACCACCATAGAAGCAGTAAACTGCGGGCCAAAAAAAGGTCGATTAAACTACAGCTGACGCATTTAAACCTCATTCTCGACATTTAATGAACTTAAATAACACCACCACTGACTCCTAAAGATGGAATACGACACGTCCATAAAAGTTGATGGAATTTGAACAAGTTGGTCGCGGTTAGAGAAATGAAGCAAATATAGGGAGGTCGCATTACCACAAAAGTGACAAATTGAGCTAAAAAGAATACCTAGTTTCACTCAGAATGAGGTATGGTCACATTACCAAGGACGGTGAAGACTGGGTAAAGTATAGGATCAAGTGTTCGCCGAGAGCACCCCGAGCTTCAAGGTGACAGCTTCGAATGCCACTGAGAGTAACGTTGAGATTATGAAGACTCGGAATTATGTACGGTTTCTAACTATACCGCATCACTTAAATCTGTTCAGGTATTTCAAAACTACCGTGGAAAGAAACTTACATACATAGATGAACCCTGAAAACAACATAGTCCAGCATACCGCACATAACCAGCATATCGCTACGTATAATAGAAATCGTACGACACAAAAACACTGCAATTTTCCATATTCGCTTTTTTTAATTCCTGCCCGGATATCTAAAAAACACAGTAAGAATTGCCATCGACGCGAAGTGGTGTATCGAACCGGATTACAGTCCATTAAAATTAAGCTTAACTATAGACGAAACCATAGACGATTTTTTGTTGTAACGGAAACGTTGGCCTCGCTCGCTCAGTATGACACATTTGACGAACGATTACGTCACAGTGACCATGAACAAAGTTTTTAGTATTTGTATAACGTGCATTATTGTATGAGTCAACGGGATGTACAGTACCCGTCCAATAATTGGCTCACGGGGAAGAAAAGTGAGAGTCCGAATAAGAATGCTATGATAATAATATCATTCAACTTTAATATTAAGACCTACACTTTTGAAAGAAGTTAGAATTGTAAGAATTGACAACACCATCCAGCGAAATAGATGGTATTGTCAATTCCTAATTAAAACACTCAATGCTATCCTTACTGTAGGTAATATTTACATACATTTGAAAAACAAATGAAAGAAAGTTAAATAATTTAGGATAACAATTAAGGACTTCTAGTGTACCAACATACCAATAACAATAACTTAGGTTGGTAATAGTTTTGTGTCAATAAAATTTTATAAAACTGTTTTTGATTGCTTTGGTATCTGACTGTAGACGGTACCCACAATCTTTCATCTCCTTTAACGATCAAGATTTAATAACACAAGGCATTAAAGTGAGTAAATGAAAGTCATACAAATTACCGAACAGTAATCGTTGGCCATATCTGCTAAATTAATATTCACGGGCGTATGTTATTAGATACTTTAGTACCTATTGCGTGCATCCAACTAAATATAGGAATAAGTTTTATGAGCCTATTTACTTCTCAGGAATCCGGGATCGTTTCTAGAAACTGGATAATTTACAAGCTATGAAACATATAATTTTAAATACCTATAAACAATCACACATACCTACTGCTCACACGTTATTCTCGACTAAAATAAATAGATATTCTAGGACATATTGTACAACGCCCTCTTGACCTAAACTAAGCATAGCTTATGGGTTTTAGTATGCAGATGAATACTTTTTTTTTAACACATACCGCCCACCACCAGGTGCTTCTCAGCCTTAGGGAATACATGGGTCAACCAAGGGCGTAGGCCTGTCCTTTTACCCGGGGCGTAGTGGCATATACTAGAACGACGCAAGCAGTAGCTGCCTGACACAGAGATGAACTTGCTGCGGTGAATGTGTGGAGTCACGTATAAGGATCGCGTGAGGAACTCATGTATCCGCGGCAACCTTCATATCCGTGACATCGCAGACAAAGGGACCTACGTGGGTAACAAATGCCTGGCCATGCCACCTTCGCCGGGCTCCGGATGGAGGGGTAGATCCACTGCTGGCTTGGCGTCGTAGAAAATCACATACGTGCCAATTGTCTCACTACCATTCATGCCCAAGACCGTTGGAGGTCATCATCCACCGCACATTTTCCCCACTCAGTTGGAGTTGGCTTTTCGATCTAACTACGAAGCGGCTGAACTTCGATCCAAATTTGAGCGGCTGCCATCTGGCCTCCACAACCCATTAGCGACATCGAAGTTTTGTAGTTAGACCAGTTGTCGGACTTTTTAGGGCTTCAACTACCCGTAACGACTGTTATAGATCTTCGTATGGAACCAAGACCAATAGTTTAATGTGCTCTCCGAGGCATGGAGATGTCTCAATGTGTTAAGAATGGTCACCCATCCTAAGACTGACCTGGCTAATATTTTTTAACTTTGCAAAGTGTCAACCTTAGGCTACCGCTTAGCCAGGAGCCCCCCATATATGCCAAGTGGGCGAGCAAAAGCCGGAAAGCGGTCCCCGAACTCCGAGATGAGTGGAAATTGAACCTCCGACCTCTGATGTATTATATTAGTCGTACCTACTGCTACGCAACACAGGTCACCATAATAGTAAATAATGTCACATTTTCAATAATAATGATTTGTAGCGGAAGCAAATGCGACGTTTGTACATGAAGGATCTATTTCCGGGCCGCGTTAGAGTGTTATTGAATTTTTCCGTTAGAAATTTCTTGGTAACTGTTCGGAGGTTATGTTGGCGTGAGTATTATAAAATAAGCTCTGCCCGCGTCTATTATTTCAGTACTATGTGCTATTCCAGACCTATCTAACTATTGATGTTCTAAATTTCATCTACATTCGTTCAGCCCTTCTGGCGTGATTGAGTAACAAATATCCATCCATCCATCATCATCATCTTAGCGTTTTCCCCGACTGCATCCGAGGTTCCCATCTGCGTCAGAGCTCCCCCCGTTAATCATCCATCTATCCAAACTGTCGTATTCATAATATAGTAGTAAGACTAAAAAACGATTCTTCAGACTTATTATGTTACTAAATAAGTTAAAAAAGAGTTGAGTTACATACATACCTAGGCAATAAAATAACCATTCTAGTATTATCTCATTTATGCCTATAAGTCGGATGATAAAAAGTTCACTTAACGTAAAAGCAATTTCTCTTTGTTGGCGAGAGTGGGAGCCGACCCTCGCCCACAGCTGACCTGTGTGCTCTGCCTACAAGCTTTTAACTGTTTATGACGGCGAAATCTTGGAAATAATCGGTTTGTTACCAATTACAAATTTATAATTGTTTTATGGTTTCCATTGGTTGGATAAGTGAACCTACATTTCGTGTGAATTTGTGGCTAGCCGGTGTTCGACACATAGGTACATACCTTGCTGGCGCAGTCCGGTAAAAAGGCGCAGAGAGCACTGTGTTAAAAATTCCGTCACCATAACACAATTTATAATAATCTTTCTTACCTTAATCTTATATGGTTACTTACAAGTTAAAAGGGCTAAAATGTCCTTCCGTAGCTGGTTATGAATCACAGTTACGAACGTGGAAGAACGATCTTACCGAATCGGTAACTGGTTACGGAAACCGAAATAAAATCTTTCGGAGCTCGTTAACAAAGAGTAGTTACAAACGTGGACCATATGAAAAATATATGCATGCAAATCGCAGACAATAGCAGTTTCTCTTCGTGTGGGCTCATTGGGGAATAATTGAAATATATATCTCACCGGAGGTAGTCGACCATGTGTGGCGACTTGACAGAGTTAGGGCACCGACTTACTTTATTTTATTCCACTTCTGACTAAATTCTAGTTTAATTTGGAATAAATTTCCCCGTTTGATTGCTTCATGGGAGCGGAGCGGTGTTGTGCGGTGCTATATTTCGAAGCTCGCTGCTTGTAATAGTAATTTCATGCTAAAATAGCGTGCGAAATGTGAGACTTCTGTTAGTGAACAGTGTACCGGTAAATCATGCTAAATTATAGCAAGTTAGTGAATATAGTCTTATATTTTATCGTTCGTTGAGGAAATTATCTTGCTCTAGGATGTTCTTCGGAGATAATTAAGAACCTAGTAACATTGTAACAAGCTTCATTTTTTTAAATAATTCCATATGTACTCATGTATATTCTTACGAGATATGCACTATACAGGGTGGATACGGCAAGTGTGTCTAGACGGTTATTTCGTCAACGTACCTTTTTTTGTTTTATTTTTCGTGCGGAAATCCCTTCGGATACCCCCCCCCCCTGGCCCCCCACCGGCCAGCGGGGCGGTTATGTCGGGCTTGAACCGACTAAAACCGCAAGCCGTCTCGGGTCTTCAGACGCCGAGGTGTAAGGTTGCCCATAGAGCATATCCCTCGCACAACATTTCCTATATTCACAGAGTAGGCAGATAAGAATGAAGGTCTACATTTCGCCATGTTTTTCGGTAAATTTAAGTGTCTGTTTGTAATTTTACAATAAAAGGTTTTAAATAAATGCATTTTTTTTGTTTTTTTTTTAATAATAATATTAGTAACCGAAATTACTAATATTCCCCCTAACCCCTCCAGCTAAGCTAAATTGCTTAGGAGTGGGTTCACGTCGGTAGTGTCATTATTCATGTTCGGGGTTCGAATCCTGGCCATTGCCAGGATGAACCGAACATGAATAGGGACCTCTCGATCGTAGGGACGACTCCTTAACCACTAAGCTACCGTCGCTTCAAATAAGTGTATGTACGATACATATAACAAAAAGCAACTCTTAAAATGTTTGACTGTCTGTTTGTCTTTCTGTTAGTCTAATTATAAGGCGTAACATAGGCTACTTTCATTTGAGAAAAAGAAACGGAAAATAAAAGTGGAAATAATATATTTGCAGTGATTTGCAACCGTTTTTCTTGCCTAGAGAGGTGTATGACATCCCCTTTTCGCCAGCTATATTTTAGTTCCACATTATAAGAGGTGAGCCTTATACCGTATATCGGCCATGTTTGCAATCTCCATGCGGTCCGCAACTGAGATCTTCTTAACAAAAAAATAGCCACAGCCTATATGGCTAATAGAACATGATCTGTAGGTACCTTTTTTTTCGTGCGGAAATCCCATCGTATACCCCCTCCCCCCCCGCCGGCTAGCGGGGGCGGTTATGTCGGGCTTGTACCTACTAAAACCGCAAGCCGTCTCGGGTCTTTAGACGCCAGGGTGTAAAATGTCTATGAATTGATGTAAAAAAAACTAATTTCGTATAATTATGTCAACAGTTTAATGTACATACGTACTTGTGTATTTATTGTGTTTATGCCTAATCACTACCCATCAAGACAGGAACTTGTTAATTCAGAAGCTGACCTCTTCAACAAGGTGCAATTAAGTGAGATGTGTTTTTGGTTGTATCTTAATCTTGTTTTTAATTTATGACTTGGAATAAATATATTTAAAAAAAAGTTTGGCTCCGTTATGTGTTTGAAGAGGTGCGGCCTGAACAAGCCTGTTTATCTTGCTTCCTTAATATTTATGTACTTTTTTAATTCAACTAGTACTTCGAAATTTAAATTTAATAATATTTATAAGTATGTTATGTGTATTTACAGTTTGAAATTATTTAGATTTTTTTACTTTTTAATCCGAGAATAACTTGAAAATATATTGATTTTATATTAGGTAGGTAGCTATTGGGGTGCTTGGTTGGGGACCTCCACGCGGTGCACCCTGGGCAACGGAGACGGCAGCGCCTCTCTCCTAGGGTGGAAGAGACGCTGCCGCCTACGGCCAACTCCGACCGAGGCGAGGACGGCCCTGTTGAGGGCTGTTCGGAAGCTTTCCACGTGTCCCTCTGACACGTGGAACTCTTCCGGCCCGCCGAGCCCGCAACATGCTCGCCGCACGTCGCAGGCGACTCAGGCGCCGGAGGTCGCTTAACAACCTCCGTCCTCCATGAGCGCAGGCCTGGAGGTGGCAGGTGAGGCCGCCTGTCACCCCAGCAGAAACACGACTAGCGCCCCTCCCCCAAACCGGGGCAAGACGGAGACACCTTGGTTCCCAAACCCGAGGGGGCCATCTCGAAACTGGAGATGGTCCAGGGTCAGTGCGGGGTGCGAGGTATATGCTCTATGGGCAACCTTACACCCCGGCGTCTTTAGACCCGAGATGGCGTGCGGTTTTAATCGGTTCAAGCCCGACATAACCGCCCCCGCTGGCCGGCGGGGGGGTATCCGAAGGGATTTCCGCACGAAAAAACAAAAAAAAGAAGATATTTAGACGCTGCGTAGCTCGTATTAACAAAGTCGTCTTAAAATACCGTTTTTCAGGGTTCCGTTGCCAAATGGCAAAAATCGGAACCCTTATAGATTCGTCATGCCTGTCTGTCTGCCCGTCCATATGTCACAGCAACTTTTTTCCGAAACTATAAGAACTATGCTGTTGAAACTTAGTAAGTAGATGTATTCTGTGAACCGCATTAACATTTTCACACAAAAATAGAAAATAAACAATAAATTTTGGAGGTTCTACTACTTTGAACTGAAATTCAAATCTATGGATCCATGGATAGGTCTTCAAAAATGATATTAAGGTTTCTAGTATAATTGTTTTCTAAACTGAATAGTTTGCGTGAGAGACACTTCCGAAGTGGTAAAATATGTGGGGGATACAGATTTTACCACTTCTTCTTGTAACTTCTAAAATAAGAGAATGATAAAACAAAAAAAAATATATGATGTACATTGCCATGGAAACTTCCACCAAAAATTGGTTTGAACGAGATCTAGTAAGTAGTTTTTTTTTTGAATACGTCATAAATCGTAAACCGCAATTTACCTTTCGTTCAATCAACTCAAATATAAAAATTTAAAAAAAAACATTATAATGTTACTTGCTGCTACGGAACCCTTAATGGGCGAGTCCAACTCGCACTTGGCCGCTTATATTGTTTATTTGGAAGAGCAACAGGTTCATAAAAATAATTATTATTGGTCATAAGTTAGCCGAAACAATTAATTATGGTGTGTTGATACATGAACTTATTTTTTAGTTCATTAAAACTCCGCGCTACACCTAAAACTTCATTATCATCAGATGCCTGCTGTTTGGGATTTGACACAACATGATCAATGCTTTCCTATCATAATATATGTCATCTCCTCAGTTAGGTTTGCCATATTCACTTTTTAATTTAGTTTATAACATCGTTTAAATATAATTTTGAATTAAAGTCACTATGTACTATATACAAAATTGAAAGCGATAAAATCCACGAAAACGTCACTTCGCCTTTTTTTTTTTTTTTTTTACGTGCGGAAATCCCTTCGGATACCCCCCCGCCGGCCAGCGGGGGTGGTTATGTCGTGTCTCGACTAAAACCGCACGGTGTCCTCCCCAAGTGTCCGTTGCCGGGCACCCCAGGTAAGCCCTCGAAAGGATAACGTCACTTCGCCTTCGTGCAGAAATTAACGTCATTTTTAACAAATGGCAACAGGTATTATTTATATAAAACTGAATTTTATATTCCCTTGGTATTTTTTTATGATATCCATAGCAGTTAACCGTGTGACCTTTGAGGAAGAAATTCAATAAGTTTTCATTAAATTCCTGCACTAGTGCCTGATGGGAAACTGAGGACGAAAGCCACCATCATACATGAATATAATGCTAAAATGGTTGGGTGTTTGGTACCCCACCCAGATCTTTAGGGCTTCGGGAAGTCACTTATAAACCGGTACACGTGCGGTAGCTCTGGTGCAGGCTTCTCTCTCGGGATTTTTGGGTGGTCGGCAGTCACACTCGTTAAGATATACCAAAAATAGAATGGAAGAGTAGGAGAGCGGGCTCTGGACTCCAAAGTGCAAGTTTCGGATGCAACCGGGTTGGCGCTCGGATAATAATGATGAACAATTCTAAAATGGTGGTCTTGAAAATGCATCTATCGAGGCCGTCCGTTTGACTGACTTGGAGAGAGATGCTTGCCCCGTCAAAAGAACCCGGGCTTGTAGGAGGATATTAAACCTACCTTATTTTCTGACACCGCCCTGTTCTCAAGCGCGTACATGATAGCTTTTGATACTTTTGTTTCCAGCTCTCGAAGTGCGACGTCTGCGTCTACCTTTGTGAGTCTCTCCACGCCCTCCACGTAGCCTGCCCAGGGGCCATCCAGCTCCGTTAGTAACGAACCTATGCACCTGTTGAAAATAATCTCTCTTATTATTACAATCTTATTATCCCTTAAATAATAATATAAAAAATCCTTTACTGTTCTTGGACTCATGATTAGGGTGCGTAACAATTTTAAGAATTTTATTTGCAGACAGAAGAAGTATTTGTGTGCCGCGCAAAAAAATTATACCCAGTTCTAAGTCCACTCGGACGAAGTCGAATGCACAGCTAGTTTCTTAGTATTGTTAAATATCCTTCTCACGCTCTCGTAGCTTCATGTATGTGTGTGTACTAGACACGAAAGTAGTTACAACCAAAAAACGGATATAAGTTTTATACAAATAGGTATACGCAAGGCAATAACTATAATAATTCCAATAATTGTAACCTCTCTAAGCTCATATCGTTGGTAATGACAGGTAGCTATGAATAAATTACACAAGATTATATATGTGAGACTAGGCATGGCATACATGATAGAATACGGGGTCAGCTAAATAAATTGCGGTAATCAATCGTCAGATACTTTTGATACGCAGTGACATAGATCCAGCTATCAATGAATGAATGGAAATAAAATATATATAATGGTATACAACTTATATTTCGGTTGTGGGTGAACTTAGACGGATGGGACCCTTAAAGTATATATTTCGGTCTGTCAGTCGCATAAACTTTACGAACAAAAATTGTGTCACGGCTGCTGGGTGAGGCGGTAGTGAATTTTGAAATTGATAAGAATGAGTCAATGACTTTTGACACCTACTTGTATAGACATAGTGCGCCTATATCATCTGCATGATAGTTACAAAACTGCGCATTGTTGGGGGTCGATTTGAGGTCTTTCGCGATATTTTTTTTGAACTGAAAACTACTTTAGGCGCGTTGATCACTTTCCAAATAAGAACTTTTTGAGTGAAGAATAACATCACCCCGGCAGGGATGATGACGATTCAATAAATACACACGTAATTGTTCAAGTTTTCACTTCTGTCGGCACTCACAGAATGCCACTGCCTTTTTTTTGTTCCGTACTGCCAGTCTAGCAGCGTACTTATGTCAGCCGCCATTTTGTTTAAGCATTGTGTGTAGATTTCAAGACAATAAGTTCAACAATCAACAAAAATTACTAGCAAGTACATTTTCTATTTTTTTAATGTACACAGAAATATAGAAAATGTAAGTATAATGAATGGTTTTACTACCCAGTAAGTTCCTTAAAGAAACGACTAGAACGTGAGTACTTAGTGTGATGGTGTAATTATTCATTTAATGGTAATTGTATGGCACGTTTCCAGACCCCGTACTGCCACTGGTTGCTACCGAGAATTCACAAATCGCGATATTTGCGGCGACGTGTGTGGCGTGGCGGTAGAGCATTCGACTGCTACGTGAGAGGTCGCGCGTTCAATTCTCACTCGTCTATTTGCATTGGTCTGAGCGTTTCGCCGTATAATCCATTCTAGACTAAGCATAACTGTAAGCTCCGTTTGGGTCTAGATGGCGATATGTAGAACATCCTAGAATATTTATTTATATAGTTACTTTTACGACATTAATTTTGAAATAAATTTCTATCACTTAACAACAACTTAACACACAAATTTGGTAAAATCTTTGATAAAATGAAAATGAAGTAAAGAAAATCAACTATTACAAATCAGTGTTTTAGTTACGTCCATCCAGTCTAGTAGAAACATAAAAGTCTTTCGTTGTAGGGAGTCAATTCTAGAATAGTCCACATATTTCCTATAATCCAGTAATGTGGTATTAGTTACAGCTGCAGGCCACAACCACTCGGACAACACTCGCAATTTCCGCGTGGAATGTTGCACGCGATGGGTTAAATTGTATCCATTTATTTAGATGAGCAACAAGAATATGCTTCTCGTGCTAGAATGTACGACACTACGGCTATAAACATAAGATGTAACTACATAAACATGTAATCAATTAAAGTAAAATGTATTCTACAAACGATCAGATTATTAGATTTAAATGGTAGAGCTGATGATTTGTAGAACGCATTTTACTTTAATTGATTACGTGTTTAATATCCTGTTTTCAAATGTTATGTATATTATATGCAGAAAAATATTTCTAGTATTATTTTTCATAATAATATCTTTTAATGTTTTTTTATTTTTAAATATTATTCGGTTCTATAGCGATCGTCAGTACTACTGTTGTGCATGAAGTTTCGGGTTCACTGCCCAGGCGGGCAAAGTGTTACTCATGTATTTTTAGGAAACTTACAGTATCAGTACAGAACCTGTAAAAAGTACCCGATTGATGTCGGCAGGCACCCCCATAATATATTATTACTGAAAACATAGTTCGTGTTAGACAAGATACATCTTCGAATGACCACTAGTTTCTTTACTTCTACGAAAGACTACAAAAAAAAATCTGTCGAAGTAGCGGTCATTCGAAGATGTACCTTGTCTAAGTATTGTCTGTCAAATAATCGTCTGTCGAAGTAGTGGTAATTCGAAGGTGTGTGTTGTCTAATAATTGTCTGTCGAAGCAATGACTTGTCGATCTATGTGTTTTCGAAGTTCGCTACATGTCGAAGTATTGTACTGTCTTATTCAGTCCGTAAATGGTAAATTACACATTGTTAGTATTCACGGTAACCGCTTCTTCACGACTGTTTTTTGAACACCTTTTTTGCCTAACTTTAACTAGTACGAAATATGCATTTTGATACCACTTACCCTCTGGCAACATTTAGACAGTAGTTCCTACAGGGTAGCGCAGTTTGGCCGTGGCACCGTGCGCAGCCAGCCGCTCGTAGCAAGCGGTCTGCGCAAGCTTCACCGGCACTGGCTAGCACTTCCTCTGTGGTTGCTAGCGTATCTGCGCCTACAGCTAACATTTGCAGCAGCGCCCGCGCAGCTTCCAGTGACCGGGATAGCGTCGATCCCAACTGTTAAGAAAATAAGTTTCAATGAATTTTCTTCAATCTCAGTCTCCATTTTGAGTTTTAATATATAATAATATGAATTTTTAATGGATTCTATCGCGATTTATTTGGTGTTATTTAAGTATTCACACTGATTCCGATAGAATCTGTTGAAAATAGTTTTATTTCAAGTCTAGAGTTTTTATATTTTTAATAATAATTTTTTCCTGATTGAGTAAGTTACTCCATCACGCAAAATTGGATGGATGGATGACTTGGATATTTTTTTAATTCTGAAAAAGACTTTTTGAAAGCAAACTATATTTTAAAAGCAAAGTCTATAAGAACGAAGTAACAAACAAATAGCTATTAATAAATCAACTTTAATCTTCTAATATAGTGCACCATAAAACCCATTAAAATGTCGGCGGATACGGGCTTTGAGATACAAGTTAAAATTACCACACAACTTCAGATTTGCCGGTCAAGTTGTAAAAACAGAATCGAAACTGATTTACAACGAGTCTAGTAGACGAAAAGAAAATTTAGTGAGAATAATACTACTTTTACAGCTTATAGCCTAATCACCAACTATGCTGTTTGTCAGTAGGTGGTCAAAAAGGTTTATAATTGGAACGCATAAAATTTAATGTCATAATTTAGTATGCCTGTATTGCAAGCATGACAATCATTCGGCATAAATTGTAATGCATATTTTTTTTTAGCATAACTACTGTTAGCAAAGTAAAAGCATAACATTGTAATTGCTAACGATATTAAAACATAATATTGAAATTAACTAGCTGATGCCCGTGGCTCCTCCCGCGCGAAGGTCGGATATCGTTTTTTGGTCATATCTGCTTCTACTTTACCAATTGTAATCAAACGTACGGCAGATTTTAAGTCTGCCCAAGACCTTTCTAATAAAAACACCTTATCAAACTCCGTTCAGTAGTTTTTGCTTCCAACGCAAACACACAGATGAAAAGACAGGAATTACAAAAAAATATTTTTGTGTTCAGAATCGGTCATTTAACATAACTCAATTTTTTTTTAAATATCTTCAATATTCAGACACAACTAATTTACAATTTTATAATGGTATGGATAATGATACTGTAAAATAATGTCCATCAACATACAGACATAAAACGGACATTAGAAAGAACTTGACGGAGCACCGCTACGTGGGGCTCCGATTGCTGTGCGATTTAAAAAAAAACAACCATGAAGGTGGAAGAAGAGCTTCGCTTCGCTGCCGCCTTAACCTTCTTGTTGGTTTGCACTGAATCGGGATGTTAATCCTGACACTGGTATCAACAGTAATTAATAAGACATCCTTGTGTGTGTGACTATACCCGATCAAACCTTCTGAATATTTACATGTTACAAACTGTTATGCGAATAATATTATTAGTATTTTATTATTAGATAGTTATGCCTAAAGCAACAGTATGCCATAATATCGTTATGCCAAAGTATTATTATCCCTTTAAATTTTATGCCAAACCTAAAGTAAATTGTGTAAATGCTAAAGTAAATTAGGACAAGAAAGTGTTATATGTGTTCGAAGGGGAATCCGGAAAATATAACTCAATGAATAAAAAATCCGATCAATATATTCGGCGCCCTAGATATACGGTAAACCTGTTGATTGATCTACGAGACACTGACGCAGACTTTCCTCTCGGGGTTGCAAGGTTAGGCGACAGTCGTTCCCGTAAAATTCATGATATACTAATCCATAAGGGAAAAAGCAGGAGACCTGACCCCAGTCTCCAAACTGGATACTTTGAATGCAACGGGAATGGGGGTTCGTATGATGATGAGTATAGAGACTGGAGACGGGATGATGATGTCCGTTAGACGGAAATAAGTAACATGGGACAATTTGGTCCCTTATATTTATATATTGGGTCCTCCTGTGCTGGTAAAATTTAGGCATAACATATTTCTGCCAACTCCTTCAGAAAATATACAAGCGAGAGTATGATTATGACATTATTATCCAATAAAACACTACATTCACACGGCCAAGGAAATGAGTATACATATTTATATGTAAAGATGAATGTAAAAGTGTATACTTAGTTCCTTGGCCGTGTGGCTGTGTATGTAAAATTAAGTTGAGTCCTCCTTAGGGATCGTCACGGTATGAATATGACAGTACATGTACCAGTTAATTCGTATAATACCCGACTTAACTCCAAGTTAACCAAATTTACGTAATTTCAGCGCTCAAGTAAAGGATAATGCACCATAACGTTTAATGACGAAATACAGCCCGAATGTTTAACGCTGCGGCACTTGAACTTGTAATGAACTTCTGAATTTTATACACCGAAATTTTAGATGTTTAAGTACTTCTCACATGGCATCGTTGCTTAAGTCGAAATACGCGATGTGACAAGATGACGGGATAAAATATTGTTTCAGCCGCGTCCCTGCAGAGCATTTTGAAAATATTTACCTACTCCCTAATTTAAATGGGTATATGAGGGCCCCACCAAGATCTTCAGAGTCAAGCTAAACTCACCTGCAAGCCAGCGACCAGCTGATTAATGGACAAGGCTCTGGCGCAGGTTTCCCTGTCGGGATTGGGAGCTCAAAGGGCAGTTGCTTCCATAACAATTTGCAATGACGTTATCCGACCAAGAACTAAAGTTACTGACATAGCTCGCAAAATAAGCAAGCTGGAGTGACAATGGGCTGGCCATATCTGTCATAATGCCGATAGCCGTTGGAGCAAACGAGTCCTAGAGTGAAGACGGGAAGTCTGTAAATGGAAAGTGAGGTGCCTCCAGCCAGACGGACCACATGGCCTGAAAAAGTTAGCTGGGATAGACTGGATGCGGAAGGCGTAGGATCGGGAACTATGGTGCACATGGGGAAAGGCGTATATCCAGCTTTGAACTGCGATAGGCTAATTAAATTGAATGGTAATAAGGGTAGCAAGTTAACCGCTTACTACCTATTAGGCTGTAGGCTTGCTACCTTAGTAGAAAAAGACTCACCTGTTGCGGCACATCACCAAATGGCTGAACAGCGTCATATGCATCTTTTAAACACGCTTCATACTCAGGCGTGAACTGCTTCGAGTCCAATTTCAGCACATTATGATGTGCTACAGGGAATATGTCTCTAAAGAATTTCTTTGCACTAGATGCCAGGTCCTTTGGTGATCTGGTGCTGAAGCTCTCGGTGCTGATGTCCATTTCTTCTGCCTGGAGAACTAATCGGATGTCATCGTAAAGAGTCGCAAGAGGCTGAACCGTTCTCGTCGCGTGTCCTCGATATAACTGTGAGAAGAGCGTCGCTGTTTTGTTCTGGGACTGATGTGAAAGGCCCATCAGGTGTTCTGTGGACAAAAGTAATGGTTATATTTCATGGAACATATTATTCTCTTAAAAACAAGTAGCTTCATTTCATGGAGGAGCTGAATCTTTTAGAAGACGAGCACCTATCGTATGATATCATCATTACAGCGTTCGTCTTCGTTATATCCAAAGCTTACAGTTCATGGCCCAGTCTGCTTTCCTACTTCACCTTTTCTTATCGATTTATGAACTTATCTTAGTTTTTACGACCGACTGGCGTTTGACCCGCCTCTCTCATGAGAAAAACCTGCACCAGAGCTTCGTCTGTTAATCTGCAAGTGTACCGGTTTGCAGGTGAGGTTGCTTTGTGCCCCATAGATCTTGATGGGCTCCCATGGGAGCATCTAAACCTAGATTTGCATGTTTGTTGTTTCAATTTCAGTTAATTTAAACTAGTATTAAATTGTAAATTAGTTGTGTAAATATCTCCAATTTGTACATTGGAGATATTTACACAACTAATTTACAATTTCCATTGGAGATATCTAAAAAAACTTTAACTTATTTGGTGATTCCAGTGAATAATTGAATTATTGCAACCATTACTTTACGATATACCAATCTGTACATTGGAGATATTTACACAACTAATTTACAATTTCCATTGTAGATATTTAAAAAAACTTTATATCAAATTAACGATTCTGAACACAAAAATATTTTTTTGGAGTTCTTGTCTGTTTATCTGTTTGTCTATTTGTTCGCGATGGACACAAAAACTACTGAACGGATTTGATACGGGTTTTCTATCAGAAAGGTCTCGGTCAGACTTAAAACCTAACTGTATGCTTGATTGCAATTGATTAAGTAGAACCGGAGATATGACCAAAAAACGATAACGGACCTCCGCGCGGGCAGAGCCGCGGGCATCAGCTGGTAACAAATATAAACAACTAAAGTAATTACCAAGATTTTTTCCACTATTAATGTGAAAAATTACAAGAAAGTTTATTAAACTACCTACGTATTCAAGACGTAAATTATGTTACTTCAAGTATAAAATAGGTGTACGGTCTGAAGGTGAACCGCGGTTCGCTATTTGGTGATTCCAGTGAATAATTGAATTATTGCAACCATTACTATAATGGTAGCAATAATTTACTTACTGGCACAATTAGTTAACAATCGTAAATATTGTGAGTAATGTTAGTTTAAAGATATAATTTATAGCTTGTAGCCATGTTTCCTGAGCACAAATGGGCCAGTTCGACCTGGGCAGTACCTTTCTCTTACTTAGTATTGACTTTAAATAGCTATATGATGTGTTTTGTACGGGTCCGTAACTTAATTTCGAGAGACATATGTTAGATTATTGGAAAATCGACTGAAAGATTGTGCGAATAGAGTTTATTGCGAAACAACTTTTTGTCGCCAAATGCTGCTTCGACTGAACGATTCTTCGAATATTTATCAATCGATGGACTGATGTTTCGAATGTTAAATTCAAAACATTGTTTGTAGACATCTCGGTACATAGGAAGCACTGTACACAGATATCTCTCTTCATAGATAGCACTTCTTGCAATAAACTTTCCGGACTAGTGGTTCCGGCGCTTCGCCGGCCGCTGTCGCGGCACGCTCGCTTCGCTCGCTCGGCTCGCGCTCTGTTGGGGTCACAGTTCTAACCTAACCTAACCCACTTTACTTATTTTTGGAATATAAGCCGAGCGAGGCAAGAAGTGTTAATCATCAGTCCATCGATTTATAAATATTCGAAGAATCGTTCAGTCGAAGCAACGTTTGGCGACAAAAAGTTGTTTCGCAATAAACTCTATTCGCACAATCTTTCAGTCGATATTCCAATAATCTAACATATGTCTCTCGAAATTAAGTTACGGACCTGTTTTGTACAGTTTATGACAGTGTCGGGGTCTTTTGACGACTTGAATTAAGTAGCGGTAGAATAGACTGCTACACCAAAATCGTAGGTTCGGTTCATGCTCAGCACAAATATTTGTATTTATGAATATATCTATTTCCATTGATCTGGGTGTTTCTATCTATAACATGTCTCTGTATTAACCATATTTATCCTTATTCTAGAACCCATAAGAGAGATAGAGATTGGAGCTTAGATATTACTTTCTTTATTTCTTTATTCCTGTCATTTCTTTTGTAAGTAGCAACACATCAGAGATGCCTCAGTGCTACGAGTGTTTATAGAGCACTGAAGCCACTTACCACCAGGTGGGTCTGTTTTAAATAAATTTGAATATATAATCCTATTTTTCTAGTAAAAGATAGACTATCTAAACGAGAAGGACTAAAATATAACCCAACCAAGTTATGAAACAGCTGTGTACAATAAATTAAACTCTGTTTAACTGGCCTATATAAATACGTTTAGTTGTCGAGCAAACATTGCCATGTTTCTCATAGTTCGTGGCACCTGCTTAACGCCCAGAACTTTAGTATCTAGTGTTATCTCAACGGAATGTGAGGGTAAGGCTCCTGGGTTCAACGCATTCTCACATATCTCACAAGTAAACTCATTTGAATGCTCAACGATTCCCTTATCTAACCGGTATGAACGGTGTGTATTTTTCTCGGTACATATCCGTGGAATTTACTCCAAAATATATATAATTACTATTTTGAATGGGCAAGTTTAGATGATGGCTGGATGGCCCGATGGTGGCTTGAATATATGTATGGATGTGTATGGATGGATGTTTATTACTCAATCATGCCAGAACGGCTGAAAGGATCTGGATGAACTAGCACTTTGATAAAATTTGCGTTTTCTCCCATTAACAGTATCCTGTGGGTTGTTGTATGATGTTTGTGGATGTTTTTTTTTTTTTTTTTTTATATTTAGGACACGTCCATTCGACTTCACCTCGCCTGACGGTAAGCTGAAGGTAAAGTCTCAGGAAAGAGGGTCACCATTACATACACGTACCATGTTAACAATGGTGGCACTCAGCTTGATACGGCCTCATCAAAAGAGGATTGTCGTCGCAGCACCGCGTGACACCCACCGGTCCCACTAGTGCTGCGACCACAAGCCCCCTACCCGGCTATGCACTTACTACTACTTAAATTAGATTACTATGGAGGTTTTTGAGGTAGGACCTCAAAAACCTCCCCATTAGGATGGGTTCGATTCCCGAGTTAGGTCGTTTTTGGGAGTTGCCCGGTTAGGGCCAACAGCCTCCCCTGTATAAGGATACACTGTTGAGTCCTAACTCCCTAAGACGTGTGACTATTTAACAAGAGGTCAAACTAAAAAATATTCCCAAGCCCTGCTGAACGTAGGCTATATAGCACTCAGTGGTTTCAAGTTAACATAGGAAACAAAACATTGAATCTTCAGAACACCGTCCAACAATATTTTCAAAACATGCAGAACAAATAAAGTAAACATTTAAAAATATAATAGACATATAAATAATGCATACATGTATAATAGATGGAAAATTAAATGACATGTATAGGTAAATTTAAACGTCGTCATAATTAAATCCCACTAAATGCGAATGCTCGTGTAATGTGTGTGTGATAATATAAAGAAATTAAATATGTATAATAAATGGAAAATTAAATGACATGTATAATATTTTAATCGTCATCATAATTAAATCCGAATGTCCGTGTAATGTGTGTGGAGTCAAGCTGCGCTCGAAGAAAGCCAGTGAATTAATATTTGTGTAATCGGGGTAAAGTCTTTGATCTTGAGCTTGACGAAAAGCTTTTTAGTCGACAGCGCTAGCGATGTACCTTTTGGTTGATATGATTTAATGTAGAAGTTTGCTTCCAAGATTTATATTAATAACTTCATATATAGTTATCCCTTCGCAATGTTATAATTGCTTTTGACAAATATATTGTAGTGTGTATTTATGTGGTACCTGAATTGTGCTTTCTTTACATGTATTTTTAGGTGGTGGTGTAGGGTTCTTGGGGTTGGAAGGTCAGATAGCGGCCGTTCCCATAAAGACACACAAAAATATCCCGGAAAGAGACTTTCGCGAGTAATGGATGTTCTCTTTTTAACCAACTGCAGAAAAGTAGGAGTTTCTCAATTCGTCGGAATCTTTTTCTTGATTTTCTCTAATAAGTAGTCATCAATGACATTTAAGTCATTCTTGAAACGATTTTATTTCGATTTAATTTTATAGGTAAGTGAAAATATAATTGCTTCAAAAATTTCATTTCAAAGAACATTTAAACGAATAATAATCAGAAACTCTATTAAGTACCGCGTTGATATACAAAGGTTTGATTAATCGAATATTGTATTCACAGTTTTCATTTACTTCTCTCAATCGCCAGACAATGTAAAGGGAGTATTAAAGTTTCACCTGCACAAAGGGGAATTGATGACAGGGTACCGAGTTGCAGAAATAAATCACCCCATTGAGTGTATCGCGGTGACTCGCAGTGTTACCAAATGAATTCATTCTCCCTAAGTGTAAGGATCTCGGATAATTTTGTCGCTGTTTTTTGTTTGAGATAAAATATTGCTAGTAAACAATTTTCGTATCTTTCAAACGATACTCAACCTTAAAGGCATTGTCAAATATAATTCTATCACTTTCTTTCACTACAATTCGTGTTAGGGCGACAGTAACAGCATGAGATTTAACGACGTTTTATAATGTGAATTGAGTTTGAGTAATCGCCCGTAATATCATGCACATCTGATAGTGTTTGACTTAAACACCAGTCTAGCCGTAAGAGTGAGTATCCACAATAATGAACATAATCTTGCAATTTGAATTTAGAGTTGCTATTACTGGGAATTGGAACGAGACAGACTAGTTATAATATGCGATGATTTATACAAAATGTATGGAAGGTATACAAATGCACTTTTCTTTCAGCCCATCTCTAGAAAATACAAGGAAACTAAGCTAATTAGGGACTGTTATCCATCCGGCCCATGAAAAGGTGCTCGTTTAATAGCAATTTAATAGCCATAGTAATAATACGAAGGACTGAATAGTTAACTAGTGAAATTAAGGTATTAATTCACCTCTGTATATCTCTTCGAGATTATAAAATAAAAAAAATATTTAAGAAATAACAAAATCGTACAACAATTTAGAAGTTTTTGAGATGTCAGGGTAACTAATAAAGATGAGCATAGCAACACTAATAGTTCGTAGCGTGGCGGGGAGGCGCGACACCGCCTACGTTGGTTCAATAAATAATAAGTGGCATTCGTCTTTTCAGCGTAGTGCGAGACCTCCAGACGTCCTTTACTACGGCCGCGTCTATCTGTCTCGTGAACTTGCAAAATTTTGTGCGTGACTGTACTTTCATTTTATCTAAATAAATTGCTTCTGCTCCTAAAGATAGCGATGCCTACAGTCCGCAACAAAAGTAGATTAACATAAGACAAAAAAATCAAAGGAATGTGGAGAAGTTGTCTTCAAAAGACAAAAGAGGTGATGCAGTGTTCATTACGTCTCGGGTTCGATTCCGAGTTAGGTAAAAATATTAATGGGATTGTCTATTTCTTATTATTCAGTAATAGCCCAGATTAACAACATTAAGACTAAAGACACCATCCCGTCCTGTACCTTGCGCATCTTTTAAACATTACCGTGATAAGTCGCTAATAAAACGCTTTTAATCAAATAATTTCGTCGTTTTCCAACGCTGGCGGTTCAACGTTACTTAACACTTTAAAGTAATTAAGCTGAAGAATCATAAATGCCATTACAGTGTAGCAGCGCGAAGTGTGAATAGTCTGTCGAGTAGACTAATTACTTAGTTATGCAAATCCAGGGTTGTTCCAACAAATGAACTTCAGTTGAGAGATTTTTTGCCTTTCAATTTCATTTTATTAAGTCTTAGGACTTCCATTCTGTACCTAACTATAGTAATGAGAGGGTATGGTAATTTACACAAGAGATATCCATGATTGTGACTTTCCTGAATAGAGTAGCTTGATGTATTGGTTCATATAGCCGGATAACCAAATACTTTTTAAATTACGATTGTTTTATAATATGATGCTTATTTTAACGGAAAGGCCATGGATTCTATTTTAATGGAAAATACCCACAACCGTCGAGTATGTATAAACAAAATTATGAAAGTAGAAGAAGCGAAAGGCCTATGCGGACCAGGATCTAAACAAGTGAGATAGAGGTCAAACGTGAGCCTATCATCCAAAAAAAAAAGTGACAAGACGTTGTCTCTGCCTATTCCAATTGGCAAATGTATTAATTGCGATTATATTTACCAACAGCAATTTTCTTTTGTTTTTGCGTAATACCCTACAACTTAGTCCCGTGATACCGGGGTTCTTATTAAAAAAAGCATAAATGAGAAAATCTATTGTAAACTATAATTATAAAGAAAGAGATCGAATTTTGTGAGTTTGTTTATAAGTCTGGGGTAATCTTCGGAACCACTACACTTATTGGAAATATTATTTAACCATTTGAAAGGTACATTATCTCCCATGGACAAGGGCTATATATTATGTGTATATAAATTACGATGACTTGAGTTAAAAGAATTTCATATAAACCAAAGCGAAGCGAGGACGGGTTGCTAGTCTAGTATAAAGAGAAAGGAATCAATAGACTTAACCAACTATTTTCACATGTGGGCACTAACTATTGTATTGCACCTATAAATACGATGGGAGGCATAAACCGAATATTACCAGATACTGCAGAATGCATTATCAATCACACAGTAATGTGCCGGGGAAATATTCTGATGAAAATGTGGATACTACATGAGCAAGTTCTCAATCAAATTCAGTGCAACATGCACTCAGGAACATGAAAGGTTGACCAAAAAATTTGACTTTGATATTGGCACATTTTCATTAGAATATACATAGATACAACCTGTGTTGTAGTTAATTTCTAAGTCTTAGATTTTATTTTTATTACGCTCCTCCGCGATTCTCGTTCGACTTTCTCTTCTTTTAAGCTCTCTTGCTTTTCCTTCTCCTGGTTTGTTTTGACTTTTATGGCAAAGACTACCATCTGAACCCCCAACCCTGAGACGAAAGCCTGCACCTCGGCTGTCACTCATCAGGTTGCCAAATTGGCATTTTTTTTTCGACCCGCAACGTTGAACGTAGACTGGAGTGGGATTACGAAAGACATGGAAAGTTAGTTCACCCTAAATCTGTCTGAAAAATAATGGTCGGACATTATTTTTCAGAAACATTTAAAAAAATACGATAGTTAAAATACGCAAAAATACGTAGAAAAAAACGAAAAGTAATAAAAATTGTGTGTGTACTATGCGCGGAATGGCGAACTTTAATTATAATATTGGTGGGCACGTGTATGTGTTCACACAGAACGAAGAATGTTATCACAAAGTGAACTTAGCCGTTTAATGATAGGAATATCTCTGTACTCGTCTATTCACGTCAAAAGTTAACGCATTCCTTCCAAAATTCGACAGCGTTCCAGGCTAGAACTATTAATGGAACTCTATTAATATTAAAAGGTCTACGAGTATATTAACGGTAATTGCGGTATCTTTATAAAGCACAAACCTAAATTGTTTTAGTGTTCTAATGAGGGTCCATGGGTGTGGTCCTTGGGGATCAGGAATTCACGGAACAATGGGATAAAGCGGAACCCCTTACTTGAAGCACACTGTGATTATTTCCTCTGAGGAGCTGGGGGTTGGGAGTGGATTGCATTGTTTTATATTTGCTAATCGAAAGGTCATCGCACCCTAAGTATATTGTGTCATTTCAAAGCGTAATATTAACGGCTAATGGAAACATGTTCAAGCGCACTTGGTACAGCTAATAAGGCATAAAATAAATGATCGTATAATTATCTAGCGAAAATACTTCACAATAACTGTTTCTGTGTGGTGATATAAAAATTCACACGTTACATAATTATACAACGCATTAAATCTAAACCCATGGGCCACGGCCGTCAAGTGTTTATTGCCCGTTTCCAGGATATAATTCTTTATTTATTATCATTCTTAAACTTAGAAAGAAAAAACCTGTTGAAAGTACCCAGTTCCTCCCCAAACTTTTACTAAAAGGCTTCAACTTCTTTGCTTGGAAATAACCAATAAAAAGATCTAATTGAGCCTTTGCATTTGCGTACAGACATTAGACCATAGTTGCCTTTGGCAATGACAATATTTAACTGCCTCTACTATGGTGGGTGTTTGGTGAGTTCTCTCGATAAATCCCAACTCACCTTCTCTTTCTTTATAACCATGTTGGTTTTATGGTAAGCAAACTCAGAATCGACATCTACAATACAATTTTCTGACCGTACCGTTGATTGTAGAAAAGGTCCTTTATCTCCAGAAAGAATTGATCTAACACGACAGATACGAAATTTTTTGTACGAATTTGAAAAGCTGGTTTTCAAAATTGCTTTTTTTCTTTCTATTCATTTATTATATTTTATGACAAATAACAAATACTAAATAAAATTAATGTGTTATATGGCATGTCTAAAAAGTTTTCAATTAATTATAAAATTGTATTTTTATTGTATTTATGATATTTAAATTGGCATGATACTTCAATTTGTGCTTTGATTAAGCCGCAGAAGACCTAGTGGATGTTATTGCAAAACAAGTTTCTAGAAGCATAATCAATTAAGATACCATGTGGAACTTGAAGCTAGGAGAAACCAACTTAAGTTATTTTAGTTCCATTTCTAGACACACTTTCTGTTTTTAAAATATCACTATCCTTCGTTTTTTTATTATTTATTTATACCAAGAAAACTTAAATGTAGGTAAATAAGCATAGGCTAAAATTATCAATTACACAAGCATGGTAGCATCTGTAGCCGAACTAGGATGAGCCTGTATCAAAACTGTAAGCTGCGGGCCAATCCCCACTGACCAAATTACACACTGGTAGCCCTTTAACCGGCTTACAGGTGATGTTTGATTTGGACCCAGTAAATCTTGGTAGGGTCCAACACACTCGGAATGGATTTATGATGAATATAGAGAGGTATTCAGCAACAGGTGTGTGACAAGTCTACTATAGTTACAGCGCCTGTAGCTAATTACATCTGAAGAACCGTGTGCTTATTTAACTAAAATTCCATTTATACCCCACACTGCTTCAAAACCAAACAAATAAATCCTATTACCTAGTAGACTGTATGGCGGCAGGAGCCCAATTTGTTGACGTTCACAGACTATTATCCAAACAAGCATTGTCCGAGTTATTATGGCCGCACGTTCTGTGTATTTGTTGTTATAAGTAGGTTGTGGTAGGCTTCGTGAATGGTGTGGCGCATCTGTTTACTATATTGATTGATCTTTGCTTGTTATATTTATGTTTGATATCTTCCAATGACGTCTTTATTGTACGAAAACAATGAGCTTACAGAGGACTGTAAATGTTCGTAGATATTGGTAACACATGCACAATGTAAATGCATAAGCGATATTTTTGGATGTTGGATGCTTTACTGTAGTTTTTTTATACTATAATATGTAAGAGATTGAACAAGCTTTAATTTTTGGGTTGGTAGGTCAGACAGCAGTCGCTGAAGTAGAAGACGGAGTAAGCGGACCCGGGGCTAAGATGATATTGATTGAATAAATACTCACGCTCACTAGGTCACTAGCACGTAAATTTATTCCTATTTAATTACTAGCCCATTCTGTATTAAACATACTAAAAATATCAAATTGATAACCTTTTCTTCTGATGAAGTAGGTTCAAAATAATACTTTGATTAAATTTTCATACACCACTCCCTGCTCTATTCCTTAGATAGTTTATGGCGCGGCGTCCAGCGCGGAAGCTTGCCAATTTATTTGATGGAAGCGATGGCATGGCATATTTTAGGGCCGGGCCCTTTGATCTCCTCGTTTAATTTTCGTAAGTTGCGTTGCTGAGAGACTTGTAGCGTCCTGTATTACAAAGTTAGTTGATATTTAAGGACGTGCAAGCTCCTGGTATTTCTGATGGACGATATTAGTTTATCTATTATTTTAAGTAGGTAGTTTAATAATTCAATTTATTTGGATTCCATTATTGTTTTACAAAATTGATTTATCTTCGGGGATTAAGCTAACCTTACCTGTAAACCGGTACATCTGCTGATTGACGGAGGAGGCTCTAGTGCTGGCTGCTCAGATGACAGTCGCTGCCATAAAAGGCAAGATATACCAAAGCAAGAGAAGGACGAGGAGAATGGACCACGGGCTCCAAAGTGGCAAACTGGGTTCAACAAGTGAGTTAGATCATTCATTATAATGCCCACGGGAGCCGTGGGCACTATAATGTCAAATCAAAACTAAAATGTAAATCCATACCGAGGTTCAATATTCATAATCCGGTCATATCTCCCGTTCTACCTAACCAATTGCAATCAAACATATGGCATATTTTAAGTCTGATCAAGACCTCCAAAAGTATCTCCAATTTACAGACATTTTAAAATTTTATAATAGATAGATACCTTCATATCAATACTAAAGTACCTAACCAATTTTGGTGGGTCTAAGGTCTAGGGGTGTTTTAGGGCCCACCAAGAACTTCGAGGCTCAACCCAACCTCACCTGCAAGCCCATACACCTGCTGATTGTCGCTCTCATAAATCGTATAAACCAAAAGGATGAGGAGTCAGCCGGCCTTGGGCTCCGAGGTGAAAGCCTTGGCTGCAACCAGGAAGTACGCTAAGATGATGAGCTCACCTTGGAGCGACCGCCTCGTGGACAGCAATAACTCAGCTGTCCTTTTGGTGGTGGCAGCCGCACTTATTTCTGCGGCCCGCCGTAATGATGACCGAAGTTTCATTTCACGCCCCCGACCGCAGCACTGGCCGCCACATATTGGACCTAAAGACAAAGAAGTAAAGTATAAAACAATGGCAGTAATAGCACAATTGGGTGTATATGGCCGCAAAAGCTTTTGGGGCCGCGACAACCTCGCCAGAAAGCCAGTACACCTGCTGATTAAAGACCGATACTCTGGCGCAGGCTTTGCTTTCGGGTTGGGATTTCAGACAGCAGTCGCTTGCTTAAAAGTGAGGTTGGTTTGGCTCCGATGGTCTTAGTGGGGTCCCATACACATACATCCATACGAAACTTGTGATGTATGTATCTCCAGTTCCATCTTTGTCTGAGCTACGGTAGAAATAGAAATAAGGATGCATGTTCAGCAAATTCGTTTTGCGAAGTAGGACTAAAACTTTTTGACAGCCTCTGGCGTAGCGGTAGTGCATTCGACTGCTACGACAGGGCGCGTGGATTTGATTCCCGCTCAGTGGAAATATTTGTGTGCATGAATGTCTATTTGCAATGGTCTGGGTATTTCTATCTATAATATGCATGTATTTACAAAAAAATAAGGTATATAAGTATGTTTATCCGCATTCTCGAACCCATAACACAAGCTAGTTACACTATGCTGACTTTGGGTCTAGAAAGCCTGGTAGAAGGTCTGTGTAGAATTTCGTAGAATATTTACTTATTATTATTTATTATCATTCTTATTTGAATACTGTTTTCAATAAAAAAATGTGAATCCAAAACTATAAATAAATGACGATAGCAATGACGTCACGCGATGTTACTGATTGAAGTTACCCTTTTCACGTTTCTATTCGGGTCTTATTTGACTGTACAGACAATAAAATTGCTCTAATGTCTCACTTCAATAATTCGTCCGAGAGGTAGAGTGAAACAGACTTTCTGATTCAAAATTAGAACTATCCGACCTGAGGGAGATTTACAGGTGCGAGAATAAGTACCTATAAAGTAGTATAAGTATTATAAGTTCGAACAACATTCTAGCACCTTTGGGTTAAAAATTTGACGATCAAAAATTTGATTATAAAACTCTATGTACGTATTTTATTATTGTCTTTATTTTTTTTTAAATATGTGCAAACGTCTGCAAACCTTTCTAGAGATATGCGGTGTGAATATGTGTGTAGGTATATATATGAAATGATAAGTTGTTTAACCAATAGGTACAATATGTTAGTATTAAGGTAGCAGGCTAGAACAAAAGTAGGCGAAAACTTGCTCTTGTTAAGACGACGACGGTCCAACGAGCGATTCCAATTACCGTTTAACGTAAGGTCAAAGGTTTCTTGTTTGAAGTGGGGTCACGTGACAGGTGTCCGTGATGAGGGTGCACACCGACCAGTTAACACGCTTAGAAACACTTTAGCTAATCACTCTACTATCATTACGTATACCAGGTATAGTAGCGAAATGGAGCGAAGTACTAATTAATTATTTTAGGTTACCATCAGGCGTCAGGCGAAGTCATATCATTATTATTTATTATTATTATTACTTTTGGCCCATGCACCCACAATTATTAGATATATTCCGCAATATTTGACTGCCTATCATCCGTCAGCCCTAGGGTTCGCCATCTATCTCACGGTAAATTCTCTTGAACATACCTTTAAAAATCGTGCTAAATTATTTTTTGTTGAGAGTATGCATCCGTAATTTTAAGACTATTAGAAACATGAGTCACATATTTCTGCTAAATAATTTGTAAAAGTACTCGTATATACATTTTAGATATAGAGCGAGTCAGTATTAGGATTTAGGTTTTAAAATCATAGAGATGTCTGTATGCCTCGTAGAGCAGTTTATTTTTTTGGAATTCGTTACGGGTACTTGAAGTCCTAAAAAGTCCGACAAATTGGTCTGCACACAGAATTGTGATATCCAAGTTGATTCGTTTCGTAGTTAGACTGAAAACCAATCCCAACTGAGTTAGGAAAGGGATCGGAGGATGAAGACATTTTATTCATGGTTGTCATGGTACGATCTCAATTCAAGATGTTTTATGACTGTAACGTTACTGCGGCTATGGGAGGCGAGCAAATTTACATAGTTATAATCCTCGTAAATAAGTGTACAATATCAATAACCTACTAACGAGGTAGTAATCTAAAACTATCACGAGACACCGGTCGCGTGGTATTTCTAACGTCTCGTTGGCTGCTGTCCAAAGACCAGTCAACAGCCGATGAATAGCCGAGGTACGTCCGCAATCGTAGCTAGCTGTAGCAGCAAACATATTTATATGACGATGAACATTGGTGATTATTCTGTTGTCAAAAAAAAAGACATTTGTCATATCCAACGTAAGACTAAAGTTGATCAATTTTATTTTAACCGCTTAACCTTAGGAGAGATTTCGCCTCCCTGTGCGTTTTCTACCGCCTTTATAACGGGGTGTGTTCAGAAGAATTGTTTGATATGATGCCCACGGCCACATTCTATCATCGCACCGCTGGCCACAGACAGGGAATTCATCCTCACACGTTGCGACCGGAAACGGTGCGTACAGTTAGATATGAAAGGCACTTCATTCCGCGCACCCTCAGGCTGTGGAATGATCTCCCTGCTGTGGTTTTCCCAAGCGACTACAATATGGGGTTCTTCAAGAAAGGCATTAGAAGGTTTTTACACGGTCGGCAGCGCGAGTGTGACGCCCCTGGTGTTGCACACGTCCATAGGCCGCGGTAACCGCTTCCCATCAGGTGAGCCGTGAGCTTGTCTGCCACCTAAGTGGTATAAAAAAAATAATATATATATATAATTACTTGTCCCGATTGAGTGACAAATTTATCAACGCAGAGCCTAAACCGCTGAAGCTATTAACTTGAAATTTTTGGAGACTTCACTTCTAAGGTGGTAAAACATGGGATTTACGATTTCATGCGAAATTTACGAAATTTCATGCTCCTGCCAGTTACAAATAAATGTACTCGTGTATTAGCGTTTTTTTTTTAAATTATACCCTAAGAAGTAATAGGGGTTGAAAGTTTGTCACTATTGAGGATAGAAGCATGAAAATTCATATACCTAGTTCTGGTCAGAAATTAATGTATATACTAATAGTTGAATGAATAGTTTTAGAGATATTTTATTTTGAAAATTCTATTTCTCGAGCCACCCAAAAACGCTCCATACCAAAGCGTGTCACACAGTGACGGCACAATGGTTAGCGAGAAGTGCAAATGTATGTAGTGCAAGAGAATATTGCATTTTCTCAGTCTACGTTACGATTACGCATTTACGCGTGTATATCCTACTGCGTCCTATATAGGTAATGTTATAAACGCGTAAGGTTCTAAGTATGGATGTATGAATGTTTGTTACTCTTTAACACAAAAACGGCTGAACGGATCTATCTGAAATTCTAACAGGGATAGGTAGGTAGGAAAGTCTGGAATAACACACAGGCTACTTTTTATTCCTGGAATAGGTTCCCATGGGACGCGGGGACGGGCATAGAACCTTTGATATTTAATAAAAATCTAAAAAGTTATAAAAATTGACCTATTTTGGGAACTAAAAATAATGAAAAGTGGTTTAGGCAATATCTTATTTTGCTATGCATATTTTTCAGAAAAAACTAAAACATTAAGCAGTATCGATTAGAATCTGACGACGGCGACAGTTCAATATCCCTATTCGTTCAGGCACACAAATATTTGCACTGAGCTGAAATTGGACCGACACTTAACAGCTACGCCACACAGTTTCTCATGTAAGGATTGGTGAAAAGAATTAAGCGACCCCGGGCTCCGAGGTGGAAGCCTCGGATGGAACCGGGTTACGCGCTAGGAGGATGACGGTGATAAGAATTGTAAAAAGTGCCGAAGTACAACAGAATTAACCCCAACATTAAAATAAAACTAGAATACTGAAAACTGGGAGTGATCTGTAGGTAAAAGGTGAATCACAGGACATTGAAGGTGAATAACCTTGTATTCAAGATTTACAATAGGTATAGGTATCCGAAGCAGTTGTGATTTTGTGTCGGTTTTTCTAGATTTTTCTACACTGTTCGGTAGAGTACTTCGACACTAACAATGTGTTTTAATTTCCAGAATATTCGATCAGTAGTTATCGAGATATCGACGATCGTTGTAACAATACGATTCCAACATCACCACCCGAGTGCCAGTCCCGGTTGCATTCAAAGCTTACTCCTCTTTACCTTATGGATTGATTTATCTTGGCTTTTACGGGAGCGAGTGCCGTCTGAACTTCTAACCCCAAAAGGAGAGCCTCGTCCGTATATAATCAGGTATCCAGGCAGGTGAGGTTGTCCTGGGCCCCCGAGATCTTGATGGAGCCCACCACTACATGATAGGGATGAGGCAGAGATGTAACAACCGTCCTAAGTAATGGGGGGCGAGGCTATTACTCTCAACAAGGGTTTTTTTTTCAGACTCCGCGCTGCTACCGAGAATTCCTGATAGGCATTACATATCGAACAGGAGACCTCATTTACAGGGATCACATTCGCTTCTCTGTGCCACCGGGACAATTTATACAATTTATTATATTTGTATAATAATAGGTCTTTACCTATGAAATTGCCGAAATTTTCTTACAAATTCATGAGTTCGTTATTCCAGTAATTTAATAGCTATTTCCATTATTTATATTTTGTTTGAAAGTTGATTTCACGATTTTACAACTCTGTATTAAATTTTGTTTTTATTGGCCGCTTGATAAATTAATTCGATCTTCAAAAACAGTACTTCCTAAATGCTATCCATTTTGATGATAAATTTCGTATTACTGAACAGCTGTCACTTTTCAAAAATGTAATAAAAGTTGCTGTTTGTTAGCTTAATGTTGTCTCATTCATACACAAAAAAAAACATAAAATTTGGATTTGTCTTTTCTAAAAAAATGCAAAATTGTTAGTACTGAAAATTGGGTTTCCTCCAATTTCTTCAAGAAAAACGGCAATTTCATATGTAACGACCTAATATATAATTCAAAGGAATAAATATACTGCGGTACCAATTTCGTTGAATAATTTAGACATTAATCTACATTTTGAGTTTGCTATTCATGAATATAGCACACCTAAATGTCAGGCCGCACCAACCAGGCGGTGTCTAATATTCGTAATTCGAATATATTTATATTTCCGAAGTGAAAACTTCTTCAGCCCGAGGGGGCCATCTCGAAACCGCATATGGCCCTGGGTCAGCTGGGATGCGAAGGAAATGCCTTGGGCCACCTAACACCCCGGCGTCTGAACACCCGAGACGGCGTGCGATTTTAGTCGGTTGGAATCCGACATAATCAACCCTGCTGGCCGACAGGGGGTATCTGGGGGGATTACCGCAATGAAAAAAACAGACTCGTTGCGCACTTTCCATATTAGCACTTTTTGGGTGAAGAACCATCATGAAACTTGCGTTTTTTTAATCCTCCTCGAAATCCTCCCCGTGACGTCTAAATCACACGAGGCGCTTTCCGTATTTTTTTTTTCATAATATGTTTTTTTTATAACAACGCCATCTTTATTGTAGCTGGATGGATGGATAGACGGAGGGAGGGAGGGAGTTAGGGGTTGAAGGAAGGATGAATGATGACGATTCATAAAATACACGTAATTGTTCTAATTTTCACTTCTATCGGCACTCCCAAAGTGCCACTGCCTTTTTTTTTATAGTTAAGTATTTCACTACTTGAACCGTCCACGGCCACAACTAAAAAAAATGCTATAACGTTATTGCAGTCACAACGTTTACCATTGGAAACTATCCAGATGTATATACCTGATTAAGATTTTCGGGCCCCAAGCCAACAGCTACTACAAGCCGGTACACGTGCTGATTGACGGACGACGAGGCTGTAGGGCAATGGTTCTCCTTTGGGTTAGCCCGTCAGATGGTAGTTGCTACCGTAAAAGTCAAAATCAACCAAATTATGGAAAGTAGAAGAAGAGAAAGGAGAGTTGATATACACAGAGAAGAAACTACAGACAGAAGAATAAAATCGATAGAGATCGATCTTCCGCCGGCCGGACTCTCAGTCTTTTCGCCAACGCGACGTGACGTTCGAAATTAAAAACCGGGTACTATAATAAGCACGGATGTAGCCAAATTTCAGTACAGGGGGGCGGGGAGAAAGGGGAGGAGAAGGGATTACGGAAATCAAACAACAAAAACGTGCATCAAATATCAAGAACGAAGAGACGTTTTAAAGAAAGTCCAGGTCAAGAGCCGACCCATGGTAATTATAATTTAATAGTAAATGGTAAAGACAGTATTAACAATATGTACGAGCTTGTCTATTCACTAAAAAAGTTGTAAATACTTATACATCTGTAGTAGGTACATCATTTTCATATTAGTTTTGGCACAATGTCGTGAGAGCGTCGCCCGCTCAGCAGGTTCAAGGCTGAGCCGGCGCATTGTTGTGTGACAGCTAGACGAGAACACACAAAGACTGCCTGCTAAATACTACTGCCGCAGTTTTTTCATTTGAATAAAAAAATAAATTTAAATCTATTCTATGAAGGTTTCTTGTATACTAGAGTTACATTATTATTTATAGTAAATAGAATAAGAGATGAGGTATAATAAGATTTTTGGGCCCGAATCAAGATTTCCGCACGAAAAAAAAAATGGTCAGATCAAAACATACCAAGTTCTCAAAAGGAGTAGTGCGGATTCTGCGCTCCAAGCTTCGAATGCAACCGGGATTGGCACTTGGATGGAGAACCTTCGGCTTTAAGTTCAACTACGAAACTGTTCTCCGACGTTTTCCATGAAGCGACTGCCATCAGTCCTTCACAATCCGCTGGCGATATCGAAATTCTGTAGTTAGACCAGGTTGTCGGATTTTAAGGCATTCGTATGGCAACAGAGACCAGCTTCACGGCACGGAGGGGTTTCACTGTGTTAAGAATGGTCACCTATCCTGAGACTGACCTGGCTAGTATAGCTTAACCTTGCAATATGCTAACCTACTCGGTTACCACTTAGCCCCGAGAACCCCACTCTGTTGAACCGCGTGAACGCTTGCGATATCTAGCCTATTGTTATTCTGTGGTTTGTATAAAACAGAGAGGTGGGTGGCGACAGCTGTTGAGTGAGCGATGGCAAGGCCAAGCCGCCAGACAGAGCGGTGCCTCACCTAGCGCACCTACACCAATATAACTTATTACGTAAATTGGTTGAATAATTAGATCAAACATTCTTATATCAAACACCTACACATTTGATAAATGACGACGAGAGATATTAATGGTTATTGGCACTCAAAAACTCTACATAAAAAGCGCTTGTTAAGTTTATTGATGTAACTATTCCAGATTGGACATGTGTTTTATTGACTATGTATACGGATTTGACTAAAAATATTGTATAATCAACTTTAATGTTATAGGAAATTGTTAAAGCAGTTTTCTGTGTGGTATAGAAATAGGTATATAGGTAGAAAGAAATCTTCATTGTCGTTATACGAAATGCGGCTTCTAGCACCGCACAAGAGCCGCAGTCACGGCAAGGAGTTTTCATGTAACGAATGAAAATAGAACTTAATTTTAAGAGAATAAAATTCATTCAATGATAAAGCTTGTTTGTCACCTAAATGAATAATAAAGGGGACATTTGTGTGATGGCAACCGCGGCAACCGTTGTAGATAAACTACAAGAGAGTTAATTTCACTGGTGTGACCACATTTTGCGTCAACCGCTAAACTAAGAGCAAATGTCAATCCATGTCTAGCCATATCGCTTCCGCCGATCCCCGGTAGGAGGGATAGACTTAAAAGAAAAGCTGGCCTGACGTCATAAAAGATGACATGCATGTCAATGATCTTAACTAAAACCGTGCGAAGTACAGGAGAAGGAGCAGTAGTTCCATAACGGAAGCTTTAGAGACAACCGAAATGCATGCAACGATGATGATAATGCCATTTCTAAATCAAACCGTTATACAATTGAGTCATAAATCCAATCTACCACCGTCTCAAGGCTATGATTAGCAGGTAATAAAGATCTCAAAGTAAATTACCGATGTTAGTACAAATAGACCGGTCAATCAATCATTCAACAATATAAGTGGCCAGTAAAAAGCAGTATTATTTTCAACAGCATCTGGTAAGGTAACACATTCACAGACCACTTATACCATACCGTTATAATGACTGACCTAAAAAAGAAATTAAGGAAGGAGGTTTCCCTGCAACGAGCAATTGGGTAGGCTTCTTAAATTAAAATCAATTATATTTAACTGAGCTTATTAAATAAAAGAGCAAAGGTAGACCTACAAAAAGATGGATGGAATACGTGAATGAGTAGATGGTCTACCAGGAACGGAGTGAATGAGTAGACGGCCTGTAGGGAAACCCTTATGTGCAGCTGGTGTTGTTTTGGATAGAAAAGTAGAGGCAGGAAAATATTGAAAGAGCTTACTGGAATACTATGGAGCCTAATAATTTAATTATTTTAATGCAGTTAGCTGATGCAACAA
Source organism: Cybosia mesomella (assembly GCA_946251805.1). Lineage (NCBI taxonomy): Eukaryota > Metazoa > Arthropoda > Insecta > Lepidoptera > Erebidae > Cybosia > Cybosia mesomella. The sequence goes on from OX276390.1 coordinate 28,465,918, forward strand.
CGCGTAACTTAGGGTACATTTATTTTAGAAAAAGCAAATTAAGAGAATTAGGTTACGCGTCAAAACATAAAACCAGGTCTAAAGTCTACGAATTAATAACATGTATATATTTTACAGTTGAGCTATTTTAATTAAATCCATTTGTTACAATAAACTGTTCTTTTTTGTCTGACCGTCCATCAATGTAGATTGACTATTCAAATTGAAATGACCTACGGCTGTGTTTGAACCTGTATTAATATTATTCCAAATACGAATGTGCGCGATTAACGACTAAGTACTTCACGCATAAATTCATATTTTATTCGAAGCTGTTAATCCTTCCGGCTTAATTTTAATTCAGAAAATCAAAGAGGACAGAACATTTACATTCAATCATTCAATTATATTTTATCCGAAATCATAAAAGGAGGAAGTTCTCCGTTTATCAGGGATTTTTAAGTGTCTGTGTATGTGTTCAGTGATCATTATATTCTGTTGGAATAGTGGTACTTAAATTGATATACAATTTTAGTTCACATCTGATGATAGGATCAATAAGGAAAGCATTACCCTTCAATTTGCAAAGCAATCTGGACAATTTTGAGTCTGGAAGACGGCGGATACGTTAAGGTGTGAACCGCCGACCACTCGATGTTGCAGCATTAGGTTATGGTTATTAAGTCACGGAGACACCACCAAGGTAACTGTACATCAAATTTCGTATCAATCAAACTGAATGTAAGTTAGTGATATTCTTTCGTCGATTAGGAAAGAGCTGATAATCTTCAAACACCTGAGCAGATCAAACTACCTCTATCACGTCAGTTTTCAAACGAAAAACTGCATTCAAATTTGTCCATCCGTTCAGGTACTGAACTGAACTTAATAACATCTCTCGTTTTGTTAAAAATCAATATCTTGATTTTAAGAAAGCGATTTTTCTATTCCTAGAAATATAATTGTCATCTTTTTTATCACTTTGCTAAGTTTCAGCATTGTGTTAGACTCCCGTCTGATCTAATTGGAATAACCTATGGCTGTATTTAAACCTGTTTTTATCTTATTATCAATACAAGTAATATTATTTTACTCGTACGGATTTAGATTTAGATACGGATTGATAAATAGATCTATGTTTTATTTAGAGTAGATAAGTGTATCCGGCTTAAATTCGAATTAAAAAAAGTCAAAGAACAGGTATTTTATTTCCAATAATTATTCTTATTGTTTTTTCCGTGGAAGCCGTTGGTGGTCACGGTGCTATAGAGAGGCCTGAGAGGCTCTCCCCCTCTGAGCCGCTGCCCAAAACTGAATTGCTTAAAGCACGTCATGGTTTACCCGCTGTTTTCAGCGGTGAACTGCAATGATAGATATGTTATTTTATTCTACTTCGATTAGCTAGTTAGTATCAGTTCCAGACTCGACTCGAACGAACGAAATTGCTCCTAAAATTTCGTTTGCTTAAAATTAATGATCTAAACGTGATGCATGCTTTTCCTAGCGAGGATCGTCCTCCATACTTACAATAACGTTAATTCGCAATATCCAGAATACTGCATAATAATGCATTAGGGTTTCGTGGCTGAGTGGTAACCGAGCAGGTTAGCACATTATAAGGTTAAGCAATACTAGTCAGGTCACTCTATAGATGGGTGACCGTTCTTGAAACATTGAAACCTCTCCGTGCTTTGGAGAGCACGTTAAGCCGTCGGTCATATGAACATCTGTGGCAATCGTTAGGGGTAGTTGAGCCCTAAAAAATCCTAACTACAGAACTTCGATACCACCTGGGTTGTAGAGGTCAGAAAATATCGAATTTCGGCCGTTTCGTATTAAGACTAAAAGCCGACCACAATAGAGTCGAGAATAGGCTTGGAGGATGATGAGTTTTATGCATCCGCTTTGTAAGATGGCCGAAAGCCTTTGAACCGTAAAAAATGCATACGCCTATTTAAACTCTACATTAAGAGAATATATAAGTAAGATTATCACCAAACGCAATAAAACTGAAGTGTCGGCGACAGCAACCACCATTAATTCTTTTATGATTATTAAAATAATAATCTCGTATAACTCTTACACTCCACAAGCTCTTAAACTGAACTTAATGAAGAAAGGAGTATCTACGAGACAGCAGGTGTGCCGAATAAAAAGTAATAAAAATGGTTACGACATATAATTGGTGTTAAAACTAGTCTAGATAAACACCGAAATTAGGATTACCACATTTTGGAACTTTAATACAGACTATTTTTACGTATAACTTATTATAATTAGGTACGTGACTGTCAGTCGGGGTGCGAGGGATATGCTCTATGGGCAACCTTACACCCCGGCGTCTGTAGACCCGAGACGGCGTGCGGTTTTAGTCGGTTCAAGCCCGACATAACCGCCCCCGCTGGCACGCGGGGGGGTATCCGAAGGGATTTCCACACGTTAACGTCAAAACGGTAGGCTCTGTAGATATCTGTATGCACTACACAGTACACTCGAGTAGAGTCAAATAATTTACTACATAGTAGTGGTTGGATGGATGATCCATCAAAGAAATATAAACGATTAAATAAGAAAGGACGTAATTCTTGGCGCTCTTTTACAATGTTTATTTAATAAGGTCAGTTAAACAATTTATTTAACTGAATACACCCAATTGTATCGATTATTTGGGATCGGAGCAACCAGTCATCCTTTTTCTCCTTCTCCTTCTTCATTCTACTCTTATACTTTCCTGTCAAACGTTATTTCTTCACTTATACTTTTACGCGATACACACTATAGTTTTAATAATAATAATTGAAGTTACAAATAACACAGTGACCAAAGGAATAGTTATTTTGAAAACTTTAGTTTTATGTCTTAGTACAAAAAACGTCAGTGAAATGCTAATATTTAAGTACGTCTTTTGAATAACCTGTGATGGTATTCTGTAAGAGTGTTTATAAATTTCGACAGGTAAATCCGAGGTGAGATATTATGATATCTTCGTCATAAGAAATTTGATACTCATTGCGGATTCAGCTATCGAGATACATCGTACAGAATAGCATAGCTGAGCTTACGAATACGGCATCCTTTCATTATTTGGGAACTTGGTCTAAGAGAACAGATATACACCCACCCGGCTGAAGCACCTGACCCTCTATAAATCAAATATCGAACAATGACAATGCTTGATCCCATTTATCAGTGACTGAGAGCTAAGATCATATGCAATAAAAAGTAATGGTTGGCCCCTGGAGTAGTGTTTAAAATCGGAACAATCCCGGTGAAACCCAAGCGTGTGGTAAACCTAATTAAAATATCTTTTTTAATATACACCTTATAGAGCAAGTTTTTTTTATTTATTGACATTTACACGAAACTATTAATTTATATTACAGAGTTTATCGTCGTATGCAAATCGTTGCGATAACACACTGGCCTCTACTTACAAGTATCGGTAAATATTGAGTATTCGAAATTATAGAGAGATATGACTTTCGTTCGAAAAACATAATTAGAAGATAGCTAACAGTTATATTAATCTTTTTAAGCACTTAAAAGACTTAGAACTCAAGCAAACAATTAATTGTACTAGTGACCCCGTGGGATGGTCGAAATTCGACCTTTTTTCGAGGTTGTCAGAAAGTTAAACTTCATTGCAGTTCTTTGTAATTTTGTTATTTAGCGCTGTGTAGAATGTCGTAGAATTATATATTTTATAATTTTATAATTATATATTTTATAATTTTATAATTGTATATTTTATAATTTTATAATTATATATTTTATAATTTTATAATTATATATTTGTTATTATTATTATATGTCATAATCCATTTGGCATTAGAGGTATAAACTAACATGGGTGTGTGTGTTCTTCGGGGTGCGAGGGATATGCTCTATGGGCAACCTTACACCCCGGCGTCTGTAGACCCGAGACGGCGTGCGGTTTTAGTCGGATCAAACCCGACATAACCGCTGGCCGGCGGGGGGGTATCCGGAGGGATTTCCGCACAAAAAAAAAAAAAAAGGTGTGTGTTCTAAATGTGTATTTTTTTTAAATTGATTTAATGGGTTTTTAAGCATAATTAAAAAAATGCAATCTGCACTTCTCCATATAAGCTATAACTATGCCAAATGTCACACTCCTTTGTCGCATAATTTTCGTAAAATGGTAGGAGAAAGTTTCACTTCACGGAATAATATATAGATAGGCTCGATTCAGACGGGCCACCGACCACAGCCACCAGTGGTTAGCGAATTTGCAGTTGTGGTTGGCTTGAGCCCCGAAGATAATAATAGGTACCAGTGGCACCTTAGTAAACATATTTCTTTCTTTATTCTTTCTTCCATTACAAAGATAGCACACGCTCTTCAACTCGAAATAATTTCTTCGAGTGTGTGTACGGTATAATAAATGCAATGCTAAAGAACTTAACAAGTAGCAAAGCCCTCAAAATAAACAGTAAGTGCGAGAACTTTATTCCCCAAATGTTTGTACACCGTCTAGTTAATGATAGTGTGAAAAGCGAGAAGTGCTCACCGACCAGGGATAATGATAAGTAAATATGAGGACGTTAAAACGAGGAGTGGTTGCAGATGAGGGTAAGTATGAATTAAAATTGAGTGGCAAGTTTTTTTTTATTTCCTCTTAGCAGTTTTCAGCAGTCTATTTAAGCATTTTCCGTGACTTATATAATTTTATTTGATAACTAGCTGTTGCCCCCCATTTGAATTCTGATCCCGTTCCCGCTTCCCATGGGAACCTATTCCAGGGATAAAAAGTAGCCTATGTGTTATTCTAGACTATAATCTATCCCTGTACAGAATTTCAGCCAGATCCATTCTACCGTTTTTGTGTGAAAGACTAACAAACAACCATACTTAACAATTTTCGCATTTATTTGATTAGTGGGATTAGTACAATTGCAGGATTCTGGACAAAATTTCCGAACTCTAATTTAGTCGTAGAGCATTGCAAAGAATTCGATTTATTTTTAAAGTTCTAATTCTGACGTCTGCGTCGCATTAACATTAAAAATTATAAAATAAATCAAAAACTTATATTTTCGATATAATTATACATTTTACATTTACAAATGCGAATTATACATTTATATTAGGATTCTGATTACGATCAGACAATCTTTTAGTGCCAAATTTATTGCTTAATAATAGATAATGCACACTACTAAAATATCAACAAGACTTATCTTTTCTTGTCCAGATTTATTATTAGTACCTACTCACTAATTTACATAACTATCCCCATATGTGTTGGTTCTCTCAGCAGTCAATCCGACTGATGAAAGTTATTTGTGCAGTGTGTACCCTATGTGCTACACAACTAATTTGAAACTGTAACAACATCGCTCAGTGTTATGGCTATCCCAGTCATAATATTTGGCTATTGAATCGTAAAGATAGAATTCAATTTACTAAAACTGAAACGTGAAAGTGTTGGTTTTATGTTGGCTAGTTGATCACAATTGACCATTAAAAATTTAAGAAACTATGAGAGTTTCCAGGGGAAAGGCCGTTTTCAATTATTCTTTTTATTAGTGAACTAAATATCTTCACAAAAAACAATCGCCTCGCCCGGCTATATGCATTACGTCGGAAACACAATATTGTTTTACTTGGTGCACGGTCGCTAAAAATGGTGCCCACGGCTACCCAACCGGGGGTTTCTCGGAGGGTAAAATACAAGTTTTTAAGGATATTTTGCTGTTCTCTAACTATTCGTTTAATTTGAACTTCTTAAGACCTTTTTCATAAAATTAATTTTAGAGAAGCCCGATACACTTTGTAGCTCGCACCCCAATTACACTTAGTATTAATGTTCTTTGCGCGGTAAATCTTTGGTCATAGAATTTGGTCATTATTTGGCATAGAACAAACCGAATGGCATAATTATGTGAACAATCACCAAACTGCAATTTAACATAATTTCCACAGTTACAAATATCAAGACCATTACAGAAGTCCGTAATTTCGTAAAATACCAAAAATATACATGTCAAGGTTGAAGAAAATCACCTCAAAGCGAATATAAACTCAGTACAATCGACGCTTGCATGCCTTTCTACTTTTATAACGCCATTGCGAAATTGCAATGCGGCATATCGTTACAGAGCAACACTGAATAAAACCTTATTAAAAGCGTCCGTAGTATTTTATGCCTTAGCTTACTAAAAACAAAGACTCTAATGCACTACACGGAAACTGCAGTTCGAGTAATTGACACTGCTGTCTGTAATGGGTGTTTTAAAATGGAAACTATTACTAGTTAGCTATATAATTAAACTAGCGGACGCCAGAGGCTTTGCCCGTGTGATACTATGCATGTATTATAAATATAAACCTTCCTCTTGAATCACTCTATCTATTAAAAAACCGCATCGAAATCCGTTGCGTTTTAAATATCTAAGCTAACACAGGAACAGACAGACGGGAAAAGCGACTTTGTTTTATACTATGTAGTGATATGCTGAATGCCGTATGGTTTGTATAAGTGACAAAAGGCTATAATCTTAGAGGATATAAATAAAAGATGCAATCTTCGTCACCGTAAAATATACATTTTAGTTTTGGAATATTTCAAATATTTCCTTTTTTAATTATTATTTTACATGCTGGTAGGTTAACGGGAAAATGATAATACCTATATAGTACTCCTACAGTATACATAATTGCAATAATGATATAACATGCAATACATTATTCGAGGAGCTCGTTGTTAAATGGTAACCGAGGAGGTTAACACATTACAAGGCTAAGCAATAGTAGCCAGGTCAGTCTTAGGATGGGTGACCGTTCTTAACAGATTGAAACCCCTTCGTGCCTCGGAAAGCACGTTAAGCTGTCGCGTGTCGGCCCCATTATCCATAGGAATATCTGTGATATTCGTAACGGGTAGTTGGAACACTAAAAAGTCCGATAACCTGGTTGGAGCCTTAAAAAGTCCGACAAACCCACAAAGCTTCGATATCGCCAGTGGGTTGTGGAGGTCAGGCAGTCGCTACAAGTTAAGCCGTTTTGTAGTTGGACTGAAAGCCGACCCCAAGTGAGTTGGAAAAAAGACGGATAGGTATATTAGGTTCCCAAACCCGAGGGGGCCATCTCGAAACCGGAGATGGCCCAGGGTCAGTCGGGGTGCGAGGGATATGCCCTATGGGCAACCTTACACCCCGGCGTCTGTAGACCCAAGACGGCGTGCGGTTTTAGTCGGTTCAAGCCCGACATAACTGCCCCCGCTGGCACGCGGGGGGGTATCCGAAGGGATTTCCGCACGAAAAAAAAAAAAAAAGGTATATTAGGTTTATCCTCCGTCTTTTTTGCTATTCTAATATATATCAAAATAAAATACACAACAGCAGTGGAAATGCGGGTGGGATTAGTCCAAGGCTACCAAGCTTTTTTCTTCTCAAGGTTTCAGTCAGTTCAAAGTCCGACAAAACCATTCGGCCGTGCCATTGGTGGAGTGGTACCCGTGAGCGACTGCACGCGAATCTAAATGTGTGTAATATTCGCAGAGTAATGTTCGAAAAATATTTATTTATAGGCAGTTGTTCAGTTGAGGCGCCTTGGTCACGAAATACTTACATAAAGTGAAGGAATGCGGTGATAAAATGTACCATTGTAGAAGTGATTGTATTTTGAGCCTGTAAATTCAATCATTGTTCATACAAATAAGTAGAATTGAAATGTCTGTTTGTAATCCTAGTTTCTACTAATATTATAAATGTGAAAGTTTGTGATGACGTTTGGATGTTAGTCACTCAATCACGCTTTAATGGCTCAATTTGAGTACAGGGATACATTATAGTCTGGAATACCACGGGTTATGGGAATGGTAGAGGAATTCCACGCGGGTGAAGCTGCGGGTCACAGCTAGTTTTGAAATAACAGTTTTTTTATTAATGCATATGAAATTAGGTATATACGATACGTATTCTAATAACTGTTATAATTTTTTTTGTCTTTCTGTCTGTTTCAATTGGCTGATCTTTAAAATGCATTTGATAGCCCAGTTCTTGGAGAAGGTTATAGGCTATATAACCCTTCACGATTAACTTATTTACACATAAAAAAACAGTTCAATAATGAATTCTGGGCTGGGCACAAAAAATGCAAATCGTAATGGCATCGAGCTCATCAAACATAATAAAACCAGGCGGAATATAACAATGATTTAGATGACAAGTTCAAGCAGCGTAGTAGGAAATATAGTTTATCGTATATGTGTATTTGTGCGCCTGTGTGTGTGTGTAAAACAGACACACACACGTGTCTGTTTTACTAAGTGAGGATATGTTAGTGAGAGTGTGTTAGAGTGTGTGTCTGTGTGTGTGTTAGGGTGTATTTATGAGTGTGTGCATTGAGATAAAATAAGTCGAACTATCGTAGCAATTAATATATTACCTTTAATATTACATACTGTTGTTTGCATATAATTTAGTTGGGTCTTAGCCCTACCAAGACCTTTGAGGCCAAGCCAACCGCACCTGTAAGCCGGTGCACCTACTGATTGACCTAAGAGACTCTGGCGCTGGCTTTCGTCTCGAAGTAGACAGGCCAGACCGCTCCCATAAGAGCCGTATAAGCCAAACCAAAAGGAGGAGAAGGAGTAAACAGACCCCAGAATCCGAGATAAAAGCATCGAATGCAACCGGAACAACGGTAAAATGATGATTTCATATAAATCGGTTACTATGTACAAATCGACTAATTCTGTCCCTACCTATAAAAACTTAAATATCATTCAACGTGCTAGGAAACCCAGATAACTTTCTATTATACTCTAATCTACGGTACTTTCAGATAAGTAAATAGGCTAGAGACAATCTGAACTAGCTATAATATGTGACCCGATACGCCTTCACTGGCCTCCAACAATACCATCCACTTGCATAGTCCATAGCTCACAGACTAAAGAAATGAAATAGCTTCCCATGGGTTGCGGGAAAGGAGTTAGAATTCTACGCAGGCGGAGCTAGTAAACAATAAAATACGGTTCTGAAATTCAATATTCTATCTACAGATCCATTTACCAACATAACCATAAAAGAAACTAATACGGAAAACATATAGGTATAGTCCGTTTTTCTTTCCAAAACATAATTCGGTCATAATGTCACGTTCGGCAAGAAAATCCCAAATCACTGCGAAAGGTCTCCATTGAATAGTTAGGGATAAATACATTGTTCTTTTTACGAATAAGACGAAAAGCGAGATTCAACATTAACCAACTATAAACATTTTTTGTAAGAGATTTTCACGTAATTAAATGTTCAAGTATGATTAATAAAATGGTTCAAAAATAGTACTAGAATATCTCGAAATATATTTGTATGTTATTTATAAAATTACGTAAATTAGGGTCTATAGGGCCCTACCAAAATCTTCATGGACCAAGCCAACCTAACCTGCAAGCCAGTGGACGCCTGCTGATTGACGGACGAGGCTCTGGCAAAGGCTTCCATTTTAGGGTTGTGTGGTTAGACGATAGTCGCTCCCGCAAAAGTCAAAATAAAACAAGTTATGAAAGGGAGGAGTAGAAGAGCGGATTCCAGACTCTAAAGTTAAAGCTGTGGACTAAAGCTTCGGCATTTCGGGCAATACGATTCGTTGTGCCTATACCCTACCGAAAGAAATTCGAAGTAAATTCATGGTGGGTACGTAATGCTACGTTTTAACGTTCGTGTATCTAGCGAGCTCGAAGTTTCGAATCTACATTTCCTCCGATAGCCCAGATCTGAATATTCATAACAATCCAAATATTCGTTAGATTAACTGTGAAACTTTAAATAGAGATAGGACAGTCAAGATATCCCGACTATTAGTAGATTAGAGAATGGATTCTATAACGCGACATTAATACTAATCCCCAGTTAAGAAAATCTCGACAACGTTCACATTTCAATGATAGCAGAGGTCTACTTTTATTGGGCTATTTATTCACAAGAAGCATATAATCATTTGTAGGTATGTATTTCGAAATTCGGTTGAAAGCGGGCCGTTTGCCAAGCTATGACAATTATAACGTACATTGCGTTTGATTTGGTCATTAATGTAATGTCTGATGCTTAGCAGACGATCGATTGATGGATTAGTGTTGGCAAATATCTGATGCTAGACAGATACCTACTTAATAATGAACACCATGAATACCATTGACCCCGCTAAAACATTAGAGGTTATGTCCGAAGTTATTCTAACCTTTTGATACTACGATTTTAATTTGATCACGAACACTAAATATACTAAAACTAGAAACTAAAATTTAATACCAAGTAACAAGTGCGTCTATATATGAGGGAATGTGTGTGTGTAAGAGTATGTGTATGTGTCTATAAGGGTATGTTTGGTGTGTGTGAGTCAATTTTTATGAAAGTCTTAAGGTATGTCTTTTTGTCATTCTCTGTTACATCTGTAGATACTGCCGGATAACTGTAATCATTTTTAAATCTTGGTCATTTGTAAAGCTGATTGCCATAGGTACTTTTAGAAACGACTTTTTGCCCTACAGACATTCAAGCCTATATCGCTCACTTTTCCAGACTCCGTGCTGAAATTATATATACAAATCAACAATTTTACAACAAGGTAAGGTCATAGGTGGAATTTACTACAGCACGCGTTCAACCCCTTGTTTCCGATACGTAGTGCTATCGTAACAAGATCTTATCGTAGGTTAACACGGCATCATACTTCCTACAGCCTTTCAAACGATTGTAACTCATATTTCAATATGCTTAAATAGAATGCGAAGTGCATTACTGAAAATTATTAAAATAAGACCGATATTCGCGTGCTATGTTTTCCGAAGCTTTATTGTCCCAATCATTTCTTTTGAAAATAGTTTTGTTGTCCATGTTTGGAACTTATAAACGTGAATTTATTTAGTAGGTTTACAAAGTCGAATTTGGTGTATACCTTACCCGCAAACTCGTACACCTGCTGATTGATAGATGAGGCTTTGGCACAGGCTTTCCTCTTGGGGGTGGGAGGTCAAACGGAAATAGCTCTTATATAAGCCGTATAGCTTATAATATGAAAGCTAGAATGCGAATACATTTTTTTGTAAATACTTGCATAACATAGAACACAGATGTTTCTATGTTATGCAATAGTATGCAGTAGACCAATGCAAATGTACATATTCACAAATACAAATATTTGCACCAACGTGATACGAACCAACGAGCCTTGCCTCAGCAGTCGAACGCTCTACCGCTACGCCGCACAGGACGTACAAATATTTTTCCCGACTGAGTGTATATAGTATACCTACGAGTAGCGTAATAGATTATAACTAACAATATTTTATACTAACGTGACGTGTTTTGCGTAACACGCACCATAATATAAACAGTGGAATATCAAAAGGTTCTACGCGACATCGATAGTTGAAAGGAAAATCACTGTACTATAAAGTTTTTATGACGTCGTTTAGAAACTTTTCTCTACTAAAACTCAAAGTCACTTAGGACGTTTTGATAATATTTTATAGCAAAATTGTAGAGTAAACAACAACAACAGAAATAGAACATGAATAAATTCAAGTTATAAAAATGCAAATTGAATTTGCTATTCGATACGTAAGTGAATAGAAACAAGTGTCAAATAACGGCCTCGTCAGTGTAATATACCCCGGGTACTGCGTTCTATGTTTCCTTGTGTTCAGATAATGTTATACACGCAGTGTTATATTATACAGAGTGGAATTCTTTAACTATCTCCAGTATTTAGAGTGCTCTTCCTAGAGTAATGTACTGTAATTAACCTAATGTAATTAATCAATCTGAATCAAATAGCGTTTTCGTATTTTGTGAAAATATTTCTGCTCCCAAATACACTAAGTTACTAGATATATACGAATATACAAAAATAATTATTTTTTCAAAACAAATAACAAGTAACATGCTAAATTTGTACGAAAAACATTTGTTAATCCCCGTTTTGTTAGTGTTGATAGTTTCGCTCCTACTAATAAATTCATCCAAAGGTTGTCTGGGGAGCATTGCTCTTAACAATAAGATCGCCTATTGTACAGTCAACGACAAAAGTTGATTAACAGTAAAATATTTTCAATTTTTTGTTATTCGAATTAAATATATTTCATGATTTATTTATTCTTTTATGAAAGGTTTAATAGCTAAAGCGATTAATAAATTAGAATTTGTTAAGCTACTTTTGTCGTTGACTGTACATACTATGTATTTGGACATCTTAGCTTTGTTCCCGGTTGCATTCGACTCTTTCTCTTTGAAGCACAGGTTCCGCTTACCCCTTTCCTCCTTTTGGTTTGACTTTTACATCTTTTATGTGAGCGACTGCCGTCTGGCCTCTTAACCCTGAGAGAAGAGCCTACGCTAGAGCTTAGTTCATCAATCAGCAGGCGTTCGTTCCGGCTTGAAGGTGAGGTTCTTTGGTCCCAAAGATCCTGGCGGGACTAAGTGGGACTAGAGTATTCTATCTATAGATGGCAGCAGTATAGTTTATTTGTACATATTTGTATCTACGCAGTTGGTGCGTAGAGTAGAACAGCTAGTAACGAAATAAAATATTATTTTACTTTACAGCTATAATACCTATAAGATTTTTCAAATCACAGCTGTCTAAGAAGTACACATTTTGAGAGAAAAACAACACATAACTACACGAGATCACGCGAAGAAAAGTCACTCTCAGATATAGAAATATTAAGACTAAGAAATGGGAACGTTTATGTATCTAGCTGAATCCGCGGTGAGTGTCAAATTTCTTATGTCGAATATAATATTTCACCTAGGATTTAGCTGTCGACGTTTATAAACTCTCTTACAAACTACCACCACAACTTGTGAAAAAAATCACTTCACTCAATTTGCACATCACTAAAAAAGTACTTGAGTATTCTGTGCCTGGTTCTACATTACTTATGTCCGGCGGGAAATAGAATCTGTTAAAAATAAAACTGGCGGTAAATTATTTCAGATATGTAGTTCTTTTTTATATTTTATATCCAAAACCTAACTAGGAATGATATGGGCCATGGCTTGTAGGGGGACGCAATGACTGGTCCTGGGTACCATAAACACGATATATTATAGATATTTTCAGCAATAAATATCTATTCTTCTTATTCCATAACGTGGGCTAACCAAAAAAAGACAATCATTTTTGTTATTTTACGGTGTTTTAATGTAAGCCTAGTTTTTCGTAAATTCGAAAGTAAAATTATAGATCATTCGAGGAAAAACTGGTATATCGTCGATAGAATTATAAATTAATTTGCAGGATGACGATAAAGAAATATTGAAGTAAATATAATTAACTTTAATTAAAAAAAGAAATTGCGCTTCTAAGCAAATATGTCGTTAATATAAATTCTTTCAATGTCTCATAATTATTTTCCTCGAAGACCGTGTTTCCTATTTTCTTTCCTATTTACTTACTCAGTATAGTACAGTATGTAAATGTTTAAGACGTAATCTCCTGTAACCAATTTATTCAGTATTATTTTTCTTTAAATCTATTTAAGGCTTCAAATCACACACCCCCATTTCATTTAAACTTGGCATTTTATGTCACGAGCAAGCTTTAGATTCTGTGTCACTTTTAATTTTATATTATAGCCTGTAACCTATATCACCCCCTCTCATTCCGAACCTTAACTTGTAAATAGACAAAGATACATTTTATACTCACATTTAGTCGACTATATTCTTGGTCCCAAGTAACACGGAGCTAGCCATTGACGTATACCGGTCCTGAGACTATATTACCCTTCTGGGAAATTCCTGTCAGAAAAACCGAATAATTTTTTGGCCTACTCGACGATCGATCTCTTAATCCCTTCAAAACATAAGCCAAAACTTAAGCCACAGGGCCAACGACGTTGTTAAAAATGATAAAAAAACAAAATCTTAGTTTAAAAACGACCGCTTGTTGGCAACTGTAGTGAAGCATATTATATCCTGGAGACTTTTGAATAAAGAATTCAGAATGAAATTTCATATGCGATACATTTACGTAGATTATTATGCAAACGGCTGGCGTATTCAGTAAATTGTCTTTCTTTTCTAGCTCTTCATTGCTTTCATATGCAGTTTACACTGAAGACCCACCCACCACTTGGTAGTTAAGTAGTGCAGTTTTTTTTAAATGTTGACAATGCTACTCTTGAAAAACAAAAGAACAAAGTGTCTTTCTATTATTAGTAGAGATTATAAGAAAAGTGTCTTAACTCCAAGTGAAATTTTACTTATTAGCATAAAGGCTGGATTGTAATTGTTACGTTGTATCCATTCGCAGTGTTTCTGGGACCCACTCCCATGAAAGCCAAAACGAACCAAAAGAAGGAGCAGAATAACGACCCCAGTCTCCAAAATGCGACCTTTCAATGGGACTGAAGAAATTGGACCACCAACCGGTTTGAAACGCGGCTCTGTCCTGACAAGACTCCGGTAAGTAACTCAGCGGGCTGTTTTTTTTGGTCTATTTACAAACATATTTACCTAATCTAATTAGCATGTTTTGTAAGGACTTTAAAAATTGGAAATTTCGTTCGAACATACAAACGATTTTCGAGAATATATTGACTTAAAAGTAAGAATGTTTATTTCTTAAAAAAATCTTGGTGGGAGACTCTTGGGCCCAAATTATCAATTGCCCATACAGCCCTTTTTTGCAATACAAAGATTGTATTTAAATCGGTGGTATTGTCATTACCCCGAAGGAGAATTCCGTAGATCATAATACTATGAAAATAACTGAAATAAACTATTCTACATCTGTTAAAGTCCTAATCTTTTTAGCAGTGTATAAAGCAGAACTTAACCTACTAGCTATTTGTTCAATATGTGATCCCCACTGTAATTGAGCATCAATATTTAAACCTAAACCTAAACAGTCGATTCCACAAGGCTCAACAACTGTCCATTGAGTTGTACATTGGTTTCCTCCTGTCTAACATTAGGCAAGTTGAATTTAAAACATTTGTTTTTTTTTTCATTAACACGTTGAACGCCACGTGGCTCACCGTGTGAGCCGCGTGATAAAACTCGTTTAGGCCAAAGAGAAAATTATATTTATTTAAATTTTTCAAGTAGTGTTTTTTTTCTAGGAAACCGTAAAAAAGATGAGGTTATATATAATAAATTCAAAACTATACAGTTTTACGCCATAAATATTGCATTTAGTGTTATGGCTCACCGGTGGGCCGCGTGGCCGCATCGGAAGGAAATGCGAAATAACTGCTGCGGGGGCCGCGTGGGTCACGCTGTGGCTCACCCGCGCACCACCACTCGCCCGCATGCATTACTCGCCCGGCGTAAATTCAAATCATAATAAATAATAATAATTATTATTACATAATAAATAATTATTTTTTGTTGTAAAATACCCATGTTATTTAAGCTTTACACATTTTATTTGTTACAGTTGAGAATCATCCTACTAAGTATAGAAAACTGTAAATAAATTCTAAGTCTTTTGCAAGAAATTCAAACCAAGTTGAACGGTGTATTGCAGGAGGCCACGCGGCTCACCGTTCATATATTTATGTACGATATCAGCACGTAGTGGCCTAAAAAACGGGTTAAAGTATTAGTCGTCGTGTGGCTCACCGGTGACCCGCGTGGCTCCAATGGTCCAGTAAGGTTTGGCTCACCGGTGAGCCGCGTGGCCCCAATGAAAAGCAGTATATTTTAACGTGGCGTTCAACGTGTTAAGGCAAATATTATTTATATTAAGCTAATGAACCGATATTGAGATTGTGTCGTTTACTTCGTCAAAGTGTCTTTTAATTTTAAATATTAAGTAACTATTATCAGCAAACAAAACAACCCGGTTTATGTCCCTTACATAATCAGGAAAGTTATTTATATGAATTTAAAACGAAAACGGACCAAGTGTGGAACGCCGATCGAAACCAAAGATCCCACTGATGTATACCGTTCACATCGACCCTCTGAATTCTATTGTTCAAATATGAAGTTGAGAGCCTTGTTTTTTATTCCGTAACTAGCTGTGGCCCGTGACTCCATACGCGTTAAGTTCGGAATAGATCAAGGTATGTTTACTCCTGCAGTTTCGAAAATAACACTTTAGCATTACGTTATTTTATTTAACGGGCCAGATGAGGTGATTTGGTGCACGCTTTTTACATTGACAATTCGTTCAAAATAGAAAGAGAAATATGTAATAATAGCATGATGATATTCATAATGAAATGTTTATGCGTCTATAATCAAATATTTTTATACGTAACTTAACTCTGTAAAGTTTCGAGATTTTACATTTTACTGCTCATTACCTTTCAGGTATAGCGTGATAAGTCTGGATTGTGATCATGTCTGAGTTCAGCTGAACTACAAAATTTTGTAATGATCTACCTAGTAATAATAAAGTTGTCATCAATAATAGTTAAGACTGATTTTTCTCTACTGCTCCTATCATACCTATAATAGCTTGATGATATATAGCGTAGTTTATGACCATTCTCTAGGAGAATGTTCATGCAAAATTTCAGCCAAATCTGTTCAGCGGTTTTCAAATGATGCTCGGATATCGATAGTAGGAACAAGCAGACAAACAGACAAAAACTTAAAAAATCACATCGGTATCGCTCCTATATAGAAGACACATCAATTACTTTTTTAGAAAAATATTCAATGTTCAGTTTTCACCTCGTTACTATTTTATTATATGTATAGATAATCTTTTTCCCTGACTAATGTGTCATGGTAGACGCGATCGAAGGCTCAGGATAGATTGCAGAAAATACCTAATGCTTTATCCTCCCAGGTCTCGTTAATACATTTCAATAACTCGGTTGTTGAACGCCCTTTAATAAATCCAAACTGTTTATCATGAAGTCCTATTCTCCTAGTCCTACTTCCTACTAATATTATAAATGTCAAAGTTTGTTTATTTGGATGTTTGTTACTCAATCATGTAATCAGGTACAAGGATAGATTATAGTGGGGAATAACACATATGCTACTTATATCCCAGGAATACGTTCCCCTGGGTAACGGAAACGGGAGCAGAATTGCACGCGGGCGAAACTGCGGGTAGCAGCTAGTAATATATATTTATTAAAATGGGTCAGCATCTGATCTAAAAAAAATAAAAATAAAAAAAACTTTATAAAAACCAAGTTTTCTAAAAAACGTGGGGCGGGCGCTTTGAAATTTTTAAATTATTGAATATCTAAGGAAAACGATACATTAAAGGATTAAAGCGCCCGCCCCACGTTTTTTAGAAAACGTGGTTTTTAAAAAGTTTTTCAAGACGAAGTCGAGCGAAAGCTCCTCATACCAGACTTCAGGATTTTCTTTGTCACAGGTCTCCTCCTAAACTACTAATCCAATCAGAACCAAATTTGGCATGATTAAAGAGGTCAATCAGAGGAAGGTTTATGGATATATTTTGAAAAAATTAATGCTACCACAGAGGAATGATCACCGTTAAAAAAATTCCAGATGGAATTACATAATAACCGCTCGAGACACTGTGTCCAAACTTTACACGCTCAGAAAGCATGTCTAGAGTTGTGTCTTTCAAAAAGAATTGTCAAAATCGGACTTGCCACGGAGGAATGATCACTGTTCAAAGTTTTCAAAATCTGATTCACGATGTCTCACTCAGCTCAACATTGCAAGCAGCGATTCACCTTGCAGACCTAGTTATTTTTTTATTAATTACTGACTATTTCTGATGATTAAATATGAAAATGTAAGGTGGCATTGGCCTACATAAAAAATTTCAGAGCTTTAGGGTGATCAAAAGTGGTCGAAAGTTAAGTGTCAATTTTTGGCTTCAGAGGGAAAGAAACACAGAAACACAGACTTGAAGTCAAACTAAGAAAAACGTGTTAATTAATGTCTCAAATATTTTCCTCAAGGTTGGCAACACAGAGATGTTCCTGAAATTAGAAGGATCTGTGGCTCTGCCTGATAAAGTTATGACTTTATTATGTTCAATTAAATCAGGAACGCTAGTGACGTAGTCATAACATATAACAACAACCCTAAAATATTCAATTTGTTTTCAGTTACAAATAAATTATTGAATCGAATAGTATTTCGTTAAACATGTATAATTAAATACGAAGGGTCCTATTACGTAAAACAATTAATCAATGGCAGACTGTTAACATGAAGCTCAATATTGTTGATTGGGTAACAAATTACGTGCTTCTATAAAGGCACATATACAAAAATTTATTAATAATCACTCTCTCTAATTAAGTTAAAGCTCAGTCCGGGAAAGAAATGGCGGAAGAAGCCAGGAGTAGCACACAGACTTTAGAGTTACACTGCTGAGCAACGATATGATACTGATTCTGACTGTTATTAATGTAGAAGATGTTATTTTGCTTGCTGATATCGGTGTTTTTAAGGCACTGAAAGATGCCAACCAATCACTACTTATTTTTTTATAGGTAATAATAGTGACGAAAAGAGTTTATCTGATTTTTAATACTCCGATTCTTTTTTTAGTTCACTCTATATAATAAACATCTATCAATTATATTAATTCTGTGAGTTAAATGATACAATAATGAGCTATACATTTCTGTGAATGAGCCTTAAGGAGTATTCCTATAAAAAGGAAAATTTTGAAATATGTTTACACTCTGTTTATAACAAGGAAATTAATTAAAATATCAATATACGAGTACGTTAACGTACGTAAGTAAATCGTATGTACATATACAAATAAAATAGGTCTGTTCCATCTAGCTAAATTGTAGTTCCACAGTTGTAACCAGTTTTTTTTAAAGGATATTGAATACCGAAATTACTAATATGTCCCCAAACCCCTCCAGCTTAGCTTAATTGCTTAGCTGGACATTTTTGACAAGTAGTTATATTTTTTTGAAATTTTATTTTAATTAAACTATCCTAAAAATTAAGATTTATATCCTAATCTACCTATTAATTATCTATCCTAAGAATAAAACAACTATCCTATTTATATCCTTGTTACCACTTATTCCAAGTTTTTCCTGAGTTATCGTCACGCCTCCTACGCACCTGCGCACCTGGAGGTACGTGCCTAGATACACTCGTGGCATTAATTATGTTAAATATGTTAAACTCCTAAATTTATTCTCTTATTGCGACATCACGTGCGATCGTTTTTCTGCCACACGTTCCCTCTTTTCACACAGCAAATTCCTATCCGAACCACTAACTTTTCTAGTTACGTAAGTTTAGTATTGCAAATATTTTCACACTGTGCTATGTAAAATAGACTGCTAACAAAGTGTTTATGAAATACAAGGGTCGGTAAATGAAACTGGGTGGCAGAGATGGGTGGATCCTGAGAAGTAAATTTAAATACAACAACAGAGCAGAGTGTATTATGTATTAATACGGTTCAAAAGAATACCGCAGCCATTACCTCTGAAGTGACATCTTTAGTACAAGTTTTTGCAATGCTATAATAGTAGTCGAGAGTTAATTTCATTTATGCATGAGCTCGAGTTACGTCCTGTGTATAATAGCTTTTATGGGAGTGACTGCCATTTGATTCCCTCAACTCCGATAGGAAAACCTGCGCCAAAGCCTCATCTGTCAATCAGCTGGTGTTCTAGCTTGTAGCTGAGGTTGGCTTGGGCTTCAAAAATCTTAGTGGGCCCCATATACCCCACTTAATTGCAACAAATATTTAAATTCAGCCTCTAAATGTTAAGAGAGTTTACCTGAAACCGCTGTTGCACCACAGGTTATAGTAAAATACTAATAGATACTGATTTTAATCGTACTGAGTACTCGGCTTTTAATCTTTTCAAGTAAGGGCCAATTAGTAATAAAATTTATGGTTAAGAGCGTTGTTATAAGTACTTAGGCAGTGCTAAGAGGTTTAAGAAGCCCTCAAGGTACTTAATCGTATTAAGTACTCATGTTCTTCATATTTTTATTACTTAGGAGATTTGGAATATTTTAGTACATTTTCAACCTTGAACAAACGTCATTATTGACCTAGGTCATGACCCCACCACGAATGAGGCCGCGGTTGAATAAGATTTTGCTTCTCTCTAATTGGTGACGTCTTTAGACTTTGCTTCGTTAAAAGATGATGACCTACAGTCATATTGTTGTTGGTTGGGCCGTCGTTAGGTAATAACCTAATAGCTTACTCATTTTATTTTTATTTAGTAATCACACGAAACGCAGCTTCAACTCGTAATGTGGTGATATTTTTGCCTGCCAGACTAAAAAAAACAAGTAGGTAGGTAATGAGTTCTTAAATCTATAATCAGTTGGGCATACGCAGCATATTAAGATAAAACTTCAGTAGTTTAGCTAGTAGTTTATTCTTCGTTTAAATTCAAGTTCTTTTTTTATTTATTTATGGCACACCCAAAAAAAATGTAATTAGAACGCAAAATGAAACTCATAGCCCTAAAAACCTCAACAGTGGACCAAGTGACTGCACAAACTATTACGCCATTTATGATGAATGAAGTCAACACAAGCTAATTTACAAACAAACATCAATAAATAAATATTAAGCAAACAGCACTTCGACCACTGTTCTGCTCATAAATGTATTATGTAGACATCGTTAAATGTACGTCAGTTATATTAAAACTGGCTTGTAGTTAATATTATATGCGACCTGATTGGTCTTGGAATATTTTGTAAGCTTATTTATTAATAAGTATAATTAACTAAAAATAAAGGTTACCTAGAAAAATATTACATTACATTACAACAGTAGCCGAGACACATCATTATTAGATCATGTTCGTTAACCGTCAAACACAGTAACATACAACCAAACTTTTCAGATAATAAGCCAATGACTTCTACTACTACTTTTATACTAGACTGGCTGTTCAGAACAACAAGAAATGGTTTCTGACTTGTTTTTACTTTTTGTTCTGAACTACTTTTCTGCTATACATAGAAGTCATTGTAAAAAACCTGTAGTGTGTATCCCGCCTTAATCGAGGTCTACGGTCTACAGGCCTACTGCTACGGCGTAGCATAACACCATTATTTATGTATAGTAGACGAGTGGCGAAACAATCATGCCTCGGCGGTGACGTCACTTAAGTAAATTTATTCCGGTTTCAGTTTTACGTAAAGGTTGGAAGAAGTTCAACCTTCTTCCAACCTTTACGTAAAACTGACTACGGTTTTGGGGGAATACATACAGTACTACAGCGGGAGAGTGAGGGATGGGATGTTAGTAAATTATATATCCCAATATACAGATATGTATACGCGATTGGTATCTATATAAAACAAAGTCAAAATAAGATAAGATAACTAAAAATATGAGACATCCACAAAATAAATTCTGCTGATAAAGTAACCAACATAACTTAATTCTAAGGCGTAACGAAGTTTGCCGTGTCTATCACACATATTTTTAAAATATAAAAATACGAGTACCTTACCGTGCTGACCCGGGAATGAGAGAAAAATATAGAATCCATCAGCTGCTTATCTTCCCGGGCAAGTCCTAAATGTCGACTCAGGAATATTCAGGGTCTAGTGGGGTACCGTATGTGTGAGGTAGCCTGCCTCCACTACTATCTACTAACCTTGGTTACAAGACAGTCGGCCGCTTACTGACTTTCGGTATCTACCCCACGACGGCAATAGACTCGCATCCCATTACGTGATTCAAATACTTTTTGATTAATGATAATGATTCAAATACCTTTTGATTAATGAAAATAATTCAAATACCATTTGATTGATTAAATGAAATGAAACATTATCCCTGGGCAACTTGAATTTCGTTCCTACGAAATATTCAAATAAGAAACTAATTTATTTTCATATCTTGAGGAAAATATGAATGCTCCAAATTATCACCCAAGGCTACTCAAATAGAACACAGGAAACAAATCAAAAGACTCTTTTTTTTGTTTTTATGAATACCTTATTAATTTCTGTTATGAAGCTTACATAAGGATCGTTATAAGGACACGTTTTTATACTACTAAGGTAGCAAAAAAACAGAAGGCCAAATGTTATCTACGTAATACCAACAAATATAATTTTGTTGGTAATATGAATATCATAAGTATGAGGAGTATGGGGCGTCACCGCAACTGGGATTGATACTCTGATGATGATGAGTATTATAAGGTTTATATCCCCGAAGAAGTAAACAGAGACGTGTTAACGTCCACATTTCGCTAACTAAAATCAGTTCCTGCGAGCCTACTACTGTTAACCAACTCCTCTTACCGGCTCGACTTCTTTCTACAACTGAGAAAATCCTCACAGAAAATCCCAACATTACTTACAACAACTGTGGAATCGAGCGTGGCACTTTCCGTACGGCGATCATACATTACTCAATAAGCTCGTATCATAAAGCATATTAATTAACCTTTTACATGTTATAAGTGTAAAATATCCGCACACGATCTACCTGTTAAGGACGGCACCTACCGAACCTCGCTCCGGCACCCTGCCGTGTCTTCGAACACATCCTTCATTACCCCACTTAAGGTTCCTAATTAAATTCCCCGTTGATACGTAAATTACTTCAAATGATTTATATATTTTTTTTTGTTAAAAAGAATATTTGTAACCGAAATTATCAGTATTCCTCCTAACCCCTCCCAGCTAAGCTTAATTGCTTGTGTTAGGAGTGGGTCCACTCCATGGCCAGGATTCGAAACCGGGACCTCTCGATCGTAATTCCGACTCCTTAACCACTAAGCTGCCAACGCTTGACCATATACAATAATATAGGTCTGTTTTGTGGAGTGGAAACATCTGAGGTCTTCATCGATTTAATCTTACTACATTGTGATGATGAATATATGAAAGCAACACTCAGGAGTAACCTGATTGCTATTTAAATTCATATGAAACTTGAAATATGTATTAACTCTGACCATTAAGTATAAGTGTCATATTTTGATCCACATAATTAAATGATTTCGTTTCCACATAATTAATTAAACCCCATTCACAAACCATTTCACCACTTACTTCTATTTCAAAAATATGACAGGCTGTATAGTTCCATCACGATGCCATACCTATTTGCCAATTACCTGAAAAAAAAAAAGTTCACATTACTATCAATCATCGCAAGGAACTCGCCGACATGCGAGTACAAGAAGAACGCAGACTGTTTGGCGAGTCCACCATTCCAGCTGAATTCTAATCTGGTACGAGTTATATGCGTTCGCGACGGCAACGTCCGACTAAAGCGACGTTGCCGCTTGCTAAATTAATTCTGTGTCGTTACCCTGCCGAGAGCGCACCGCCTCCGCAACGCACACATTAAATTATTTCGAGAACAGTTGCACATGCTACTTCGCTAAACTTAACACGTTGTAAACTTAACACTCTCTCACGCGATGTGATTGCGGTACAATTAGCAAGAACGAATGCATCGCCGCCAAACACGAAGTGTTTGTTTTATTCGTGCGCGCTCGCTACACCGCACTCGTATTGACAATGGAACGATAAATTTTAACATCCCTACGGCAACTATCATAAAACCCAACACGACAGTTATTGCTGTGATTTCGTGGAAAACACAAATTTGTTGCTTCTAATTGCACGATGGATAATGTTTAACCAATAGTTTATTACTTCAGCACATAGCAACCGGAGTCCGTGTGGCGGTATGTCAGATACAAGAGACGGGTGAGGTTTTTGAGCGTCCGACTGTGTGCAAAAAAGTCAACTAAGCGATACGAGGCACGCAGATTTATAAAGGAACAACAAGATAGGAACGCGGCGGACCAAAGAACGAGTTCCGTTCGTGAGAATGCAAGCTAATGTATGCAGCATAAGAACATAATGCGACGACCGCAACCGCACGAGCCGCACCCAGCCGCGCTGTACTCTGTTAATATGTGCTTGTATACATGCCTCTAAACACTTTATTACTGCGCGCCCCCACTTACAACTTTACACTTAAACAGGTTTAAAAACATAAGAGAAAGACCTAGGACAATGGTGTAGGCAAGTATTGATAACGATTACTACGAGCCAATGACAGCTGCACGCTTGGCCCCGCATGCAACAAGAGCTCGGTTCGTTAGAGCTACAGATTTAAAATAAAACTGGGAACAAAAAGAAAAATCTGCGGTACAGAGTAGGCGCTTGACCTGCGAGCTAAAATGACATCATCGTACCAAACAGCGACACTAAAATAATCCTTGCGAAACTGCAATAAGGATTAATTTAGCACGTCAGGGAATTCTCTTGCAGCTTTTTAGTTGCATGAGCTGCACTGACGTTTTATTTCAATTGTCTCTGCGGGTGGATTGCCCTATTTTGAAAGTGCATTCGCGAACAATTTTCGCCCAATCAAATCCAGTGCACTTGTGATTACCGCACCGTCCAGCGCGCTGTGCAAATAATATTGAAGTGCAATTCATAATTAGTGCACGCATGCTACATGGACCCGGCTTTGTTTCAAATGAAAATGTTTTTGTTCGAGTAATGACAATATTATCAATTAATATTATCTACGGGCGCGGAGGAGACACATACTGTTGTGTCGTTCATTAAAAACTTTTTATCTGCGGTCGCGATCAAGTAGATATCAAGTTATAAAGCTCCGGTTGGTTTAATGAATGGTAATCATGTTACAGCCAAGGGCTGTCGTCCGTTGATTGAGTAAAATTAGTCGAGATTGTAGATCAGGTTACTGTGGCCGCAGACATCCCGATTTTGTACTCGAGGCCTTTTTGTCTTGCCAGACGCAGCGGCGCGTCACTTCGTAATACTATATTTCAGCTATATAATGCAAACTTGTACGTAAATTCCATATAACTCTTAATAATAAGACAGTCTTATTATTAAGAGTTCTATGGTAAAGTCCCTTCGCTGACAAAAACGCAATTGCAATCTATGAGCTAAATGTTCTTCACGTGATTTGGAAGATCGCCCAGATATACTGAGACTTTATGAGTAAAGAATATAAAGACAAGTCTATTGGACTAGTGATGTGCACAGACAGAATGATATCCAGCCATTTTTATGGGCAGATATAATTTTGGACTTAGACGAACTGTGACGGTACTTTATTTTTACTTATGCCTAAAAATCATATACCCATCGCAGTTTTACTGAAACGTAACATTACAAAATGTTAGCTTTATGTTGTAAGGACTATTTGCAATTCGAAGTTGTTCTTTTTTATAATGTTTCTAATTTAGGATGAAAATAGTTAACGTGTCATAATGAAAATGTTAAAGTATTCAGCTAAATTATTATTCTTATAACCACGCTTTAACAGTGCGGTTGTAATAGAGGCATTTTTGTATAATATCGAAGATTGTTATTTACATTTTAATAATTCATCAAACCGTTCATTTGCTGTGCTGGTAGGATTATTAAGTAGGTATAGTACATCGAGGGATATGTAATCAATCGCTATAATCCGGAAATCGGAGTTCAGCCAGCCGTTTGTGTATACAACGTCCCTGCCCAAACAAACAACAACAATCGATGTAATTCAGCCCATTAAAATATTATACATGTTTAGTGTAAGTTTTTCAGCTATGGCATATTATGGCCTATCAATCGTATATGGGCTAGCCGACGTTATGGACATATTTTTTTATTGACACTTATCCAAATTGACACTTTTTAATTTTAATGCTATTTTGCGCTATGGTAAGTGTACAAAATAGCGTTAATATTTTGATAGTGTCCGAATTGTCCGAAAAATACTAAAAGTTTCTATTCGAACAAGAGACCTCAGAAATTTGTGTCCCTAACGTCGGTTAGCCCAAACGATACCTCTCATTAAAGAGATAACACTTGTCTAGAAATGATCATAAAGAGGTATTTTCTATATTTTAAGAATACATTTTGAAATTAATTGCTTTGATAACGTTTTGGGAGTTTGAATTGAAAAAAATATGTTGGGGGGGAGTTCAAGTACTGAACCGAGAACCTTCTTTATTTCTTTGTCTCACGATATTGAATCGACATCTTTTTGTATAGGTTCTTTAAGTAAGGTGTAATAAATGTCTTCCCAAAATGGTTGTTTTTAGTGAAAGTCTCGAAAAATGTTTTTTTACACATCAGCTTCCCACGGTAGCAATTTCTGTTGACCCGATCGTTACTAAACTTGGGATTATCGGAAAATTTCGCCAAAATCGATCTAGACGTTTTGGATTCCATATTAAACAGACATACATAACATTACATTACATAAGTTCACACCTGTATCCCTGAAGGGGAAGGCAGAGGTGTATTACACACCCACGATTCGTGAATTATGTTTAGGACCTTTTTTTTATCGTGCGGAAATCCCTTCGGATACCCCCGCCGGCCAGCGGGGGCGGTTATGTCGGGCATGAACCGACTAAAACCGCACGGCGTCTCGGGTCTTAACACGCCGGGGTGTAAGGTTGCCCATAGAGCATATCCCTCGCACCCCGACTGACCCTGGGCCATCTCCAGTTTCGAGATGGCCCCCTCGGGTTTGGGAACCACGGTGTCCCCGTCTTGCCCCGGTTTGGGGGAGGGGCGCTTGTCGCCCCAGCGTCCCCGCCTGCTTCTGCTGGGGTGACAGGCGGCCTCACCTGTCACCCCCAGGCCTGCGCTCATGGAGGACGGAGGTCGTTAAGTGACCGGGAGTCCGGGTCCGGGAGAGTTCTATATCTCTCCTGGGCGCGCTTCGCCATCTCCTTCGCGAGCATTACATGCTCGTAGAAGGAGGTGGCGGCAGCCCACGCGCTCGCGCTCCGCACCATTGCCGCAATCATGCTGCCGAGCGAGAGGACTCCCGCCCCGATGGCTGCCACGAGGTCACGCCTCGGCGCCTCCCACGCCGGGCAGTCCACCAGCGTGTGCAGCCTGGAGTCCTCGCTCGCGTCGCAGTGATGGCACTCAGGCGTTGGCTAATTCCTGATCCGATGCAGGTGGTCCCCGAAGGCCCCCTTCCCGGAGATCACCTGCGTCAGTCGGTACGAGAGGCTTCCGTGTCGCCTCTCTAGCCAATCCTCCATGATGGGCCCCATGTTTAGGTCCCTATGTAATAGGGAGCGAGCCTATTGCCATCTACCGGGCACATAACTAAACGGGCGATAATAAAAAAAATTAACAGACAATACTTGAAAATTTGACACACAATAATTTAAAAAATCCCTTTGTCTCATTAATTATATTATTAGCTGTATAAGAATCCTTACTAACGAGTACAGTTGGACGGAGTTGGGTCTAATACCTTTTAAATAACGGTACTGATGAATTGAGTTGAAAGGTTTAATGAAATAATTGGAAAACTTTCTCGCATCCCGGATCCTCGAATTCCCACTTTATCCTCACCCATTTACACGAGCAATGAAAGTCTTTAATTGCTGTACATTATTTTACAGTAGCCCTTGTATTTGCGGTCGAGAGTTTACGTATTCGAACCACTACCGAAGTGAAGTGCGATCCGCGTTAATTTATATAAAACCGGCCAAATGCCAGTCGGAATCGCGCACAAAGGGTTCCGTATCATTATAAATAAAAACGGCCAAAATAAAATCACCTTTGTTGTGTGGGAGCCCCCATAAAATATTTGTTGTATTTTAATTTAATTATAAAATAAATAAAAATAAATAAATATTCTACGACATTCTACACAGCGCTTTCTAGACCCAAAGTAAGCATAGTTTAACTAGCTTGTGTTATGGGTTCCAGAATGCGGATAAACATACTTATATACTTTTTTTTTGTAAATACATACATATTATACATAGAAACACCCAGACCAATGCAGATACACATTTTCATGCATACAAATATTTGCACCGAGCGGGAATCGAACCCGCGCCCCTGTCGTAGCAGTCGAATGCTACCGATACGCCACAGAGGCCGTCGCTAATTAAAAATTATTTATTTTTAAAGTGAATATATAACTAAATATTCTGTGAATATTTCAAGCGTCTACCAGTTACTGTTATCAAGATCAAGCACAAAATAACGTTTGTTGTATCGGAGTATATGGGTCCTTTCACACAGACCGGCTCGGAGAGCATCGGCGAGCATTTTTCTTTTCACACTGACCGGATCGTACAGGCTTGGAGTAGTCGGAGCGGAGCTGCCAACTATTTCACATAGACCGGCTGAAAGCTATCTGAAAGCGGATGCGCTCGGAGCCGTTCAAATGCGCTCGCAGCCGATCGGATGCCCTCGTAGCCGATCGGTTGCTCATGGAGCCGGGTGGATACACTACGAAGGCAATACCAGTATTCCACGCAGTTCAAGTTTTGTTTTCGGTGTTAACGTGTGCTTTTCGGAACATGGATTTAGATAGCTCCGATGAAGAAATATTTTTGTTAGCAAGATTGTTTGAAGCAGAACAAAACAAACGAAAGCGCAAGCGGAGACAAATATGGGCAAAAAATATTTGGAGAAATCGATTAATCCATGGAGAGTTTCACACCATTTTCGAGGAATTAAAGAATGATAACCTCAAATTTTATGAGTATTATCGTATGGAATACTGGCAATTTTTGAAATTGACAAGTTTGTTAAGAGTACATATCACAAAAAAGACTACCAATTATCGTTGTGCGATTACAGCCGAAGAAAGATTAACGGTAACTTTAAGGTAAATAAAATACAATTATTTTATATTAATCATCTTATTTAGATCACAAAATCACAGCCGTCTAATTATTAAGCATTGTTAATGTATTAATTATTTTGTATTTTGTGTGCTGGTATTGTACCCATAAGTAGTCTGATCTGGATATTTTTGAGAAATATAGGTTTCGTTTGACAACTGTTGGTAAGTAGATTGATTAGGGGATGGCAACTGTTGATAAGTAGATTGATTAGGGGATGGCAACTGTTGATAAGTAGATTGATTAGGGGATGGCAACTGTTGATAAGTAGATTGGTTAGAGGATGGCAACTGTTGTTATGTAGATTGGTTAGACGATGGCGATGAATTTATTGGCAAAGAATAATTCAAATCTGTACTATTTTCATACAGACTTAATTCAGCTTCATTAACAATGTTAAACACGCGCCTTTTAATTCGTGCTTGGACTTCTTTTGGAAATGTTTCCACTGTATCTGACATAGATAAAAAAAAATTGCGTAATGCCTTGTCATAGGGTGTAGTATTTCTTTTTTCTTCAAGATATTCCTCGAAAACCGTAGCAACATCTTTGTTTAAGCGTGGTCTCTTTTTCGAGCCGGAAGTACTTGCAAGCGATTCAACTTCGGAATATTTAGATGATCTCGATGGTGGTAGTGGTGTGCCAGGCTCCGAATCATCCGATGATAACGTAACATTAGATATTTGGTTCCGATTGCGAAAAAACGGTATTATAAAAGAAAGTTCTTTTTCAAATTTTATTAATTTTGACGTAGTCGCACCATCGCCACTCTTGCCTTTTCGGTTATAATAGGCTCTTCTGAAGTTATCTCGCAGTTTCTTCCAACGATCCATGCACTGTTTAAATGGAAAGAATAAAAATATAAAAATAAAATACTGCCTTAATATTTAGTACCTATTTTTGTGTTTGTTTTGTTTTTACAGATTCCTCATTACTGGTTGCAGTTTCAAAAACTTATCATTTAATTTCCGAATGGGAATTTCTACAGTTCATTCAATAATTCATGAGACAATCCGAGCAATTTGTGATGTTTTGATGCCCTTAGTTATGCAGATACCAAATGAAGAAATGTGGGAAAAGGTCTCTCGTGATTTCTTTAATATTTGGAATTTTCCTAACTGTTTGGGCGCTATAGACGGAAAGCATGTCAGCATACAGGCACCACATAATAGTGGAAGCTTATACTATAACTATAAGAACTTTTTCAGTACAGTGTTACTAGCTGTAGTCGACGCGAGATACAGTTTTTTAATTGTTGATATCGGATCATATGGTAAAAATAGTGATGGTGGAATTTTACAGAATTCAAAGTTTGGAAAAAAACTGAACACTAATAAATTAAAGCTACCCCCAAATAAACATCTACCTAATACCACTGAAAGCTTACCACATGTTTTCATAGGAGATGAAGCATTTCCATTGACCAATAATATATTGCGGCCGTATCCGAGAGATCAAATAAGAACAGAATTATCAAAAAAAGTATTTAATCTGCGTTTAAGCAGGGCAAGAAAAGTCGTGGAATGTGCATTTGGAATGCTAACACAAAGATTTGAGATTTATCAAAAACGAATGAAAATTCAACCCAAGTACTGTGACTTAATTATATTATCAACTACATGTTTACATAATTTTTTAATAGAAAATCGGACGCCAGGACAAAATAACTTTCTTCACAGCAATATGAATTTATTAACAGCGATAACAGACAATAATGATGAAATTAGTTCTAATATCGACGCAGGTATAACCATAAGGAATAAATTTAAGGATTATTTTTTAACAAGTGGTGCTTTAGATTGGCAAGATCAAGTGGCCACTCGAGTTTCTTAAGTTATATTTAATAAAAATTGTCCGCTACTTCTTGAGTAGGTATAAATAAAGTAGGAATATTGTAACGTACAGATACTCAAACGATTTTTAAAGTGGGCGTATTTAAATTCATGTTATTCTTGTTTACACCTTGAATTTACAAGTTGCAGCATGTTAAGATGCCCTTACTTTAAAATTCGTTTGAGTATCTGTAAAACAATAAAATCTTAGTACTTACCACTTATTCCGAGACATTTACTAATTTCCTCCCAAGCATTGTCTTTCATAACCCGATCGCTATATGATGGCTTGGTTATGTCAAATAAACACTCATATTTTGACACGAGTATTATTAATTTTTCATCCGTCATGTTTTCGTACAAGTGTACACAACTGTTTTGTATAAATTGTGCTATCAAAATGGCGGTTGGTGTGGGGCAGCGCGCACGCAATCGCAGCCGATCGGCTGCACGGGCGAGAAAGAGCATGCAATCGGAGCCGATCGACTGCGCGAGCGAGAAAGAGCATGCGATTGGAGCCGATCGGCTGCGTGAGCAAGAAAGAGCATCCAATCGGAGCGGAACAGCTGCGCGAACGAGAAAAGTACGCGATCGGAACCGGTCAGCTCCTCTTATTATTTCACACCAAGCGCGTTCAAGCATTCTTAATGACATAAACAGTGCAGATGCAAAAATAAACCTTACTACAAATACCAAAATCTCTGTTTTCAACGAAATAAGAATCTGCTCTCCTCTCCGAGCCGGTCTGTGTGAAAGGACCCTATATCGTTATAGCGGCAACAGAAATACATCATCTGAGAAAATTTCAACTATCTACATAGCACGGTAAATGGGATACAGCCTGGTGACAGACGGACAAACAGCGGAGTCTTAGTAATAGGGTCCCGTTTTACCCTTTGGGTACGGAACCCTAGAAACAAAAAAAAAATATCCGTAAAAACACATTTCATCTGATTTTGGCCGCACTTAAGAGGTGAGTCTATTGACGTCAATCGAGCTGTTGACATTCCAAAATATCCTTATCTCTACATTCTAATTCTTCCAAACTACATTATTACTTAATTATACAAATTTCGAACTGTGTGTGATATTTCAAGAGAAATGCCAATGGAAGAAATATAGAACCCTTAACCATCTTCGGCAGGTTAGTGGTAAAGGAGTCGATACCTTACGATCTAAAGGTCCGGGTTCGAATTCTGACCGATGTGAACCCACTCTTAACACAAACAATTTACCTTAACTGAAGGCTAACCATGACCGCTTAATAGCAATTCAATTGCAGACCTAAACTAAATATTTCGTACTCGCAAGGCCCCTTGAGAGATTAACGGAAATACTAGTAATTCCGGTATTTAGTACTCTAATAAAAAATAAAAACCGGCCAAGTGCGAGTCGGACTCGCACACCGAGGGTTCCGTACAAACCTGGTTATAGACTGAGTATTTGATATGAATTTCAATTTAATACCTCTACGCGTTCGTGAGAAAAGAAGTAGTAACTTTAAAATTTTCAAAAATATTTTTTATTATATATGATGTAAATAAAAATTTACGGTTTTCGCAATTTTTCCTTTATCTGTACTATAAGACGTTACTTCGTACCAAATTTCAAGATTCTAAGTTCAGTAACCTGTAGGTTTTGATTCCCGTGCGAGTTTCGAAAATTTGCGGAGATTTGCGGCATAAACGGTTGTATCTTTTGATTGCTTTGGCTTAGAAGTTTGATTTTTTCACACCTCCAAGAGACAGTAGACTTGAGTATTAGATATAAATTTCAGTTTGATACCTCCACGCGTTCCTGAGAAAAACGGTATTGACAGACGGACGGACGGACGGACAACGAAGTGATCCTATAAGGGTTCCTTAAACAAAAAAAGGTACGGAACCCTAAAAATGTGCTGCCCGTGCCCGTACCTAAGGCACATTTTAAGGTGTGTGCGTATTTGTGTCATGAATCGCGTCACATCCTTCAAGGATATAAGCATGATGTTTTACTAGAACAGGAAACATTAGTATCGGTCTGCTAACACAGACTATTTCCATCCCAATATCGCGAATACCATCCTAAATATAAAATTCAAATATATACTCAATACCTTTAGTAATAGATGACATTATTGCTCGAACTTAACATTTTAAATGGTGTGATATTTGATTCTTAAATAAAAGCTGAACTAATCAGCTAACAGCTTCGAACAAGCCCGCCCATAAAACATTCAATGACCATCAGCTATGCACTTTCTGTAATGGTTCGCTCACAATGAGTAAATTATTTAGACCTAGGGTTCCTTAGTTTTAAATACTAGCTTTAATACAGGGTTTCCCCAGGGAGAATAATTGCGGTCAAGTTCAACAAAACGAGTTTCTCACGTTACTCAATGACATTAATGGAGCGAAATATAATAATGCATTATATATAGGTTTGACTTTGCTCACGGTTACTCATTAGTGAAAATGTCCTAAGATAAATTCCCTTTCGACAGCAATTTTGTTGTTCGATCAATCGCACGACGAGGATTCTCAAATACACACTGTTCGTTGTGTCCAAAATTTGCACTTTGGAACCTGTTGTATTTTGTTGTTTGTGACCACTTTTGAATCAAATGAATTTTTTTGGTCATATCTCCGGTTCTACATAACTAATTGCAATCAAACATACGGCAGATTTTAAATCTGACCAAGACCTTTATAATAGAAAAAATCGCATCAAAATCCGTTCAGTAGTTTCCCCTCCATCGCGAACAAACAGACAAACAGACAAGAATTCCATAACAAATGTTCAGAATCGTTCATTTAGGTTTTTTTTTTCACAACACATTTACAATTTTAAGTCATCATCAACAACCTATTCTAGTCCACTGCTGGACATAGATCTCCCCTAATGAGCGCCATAGCGCCCTGTCTTCAGCTTGCCGCATCCAGCATCTGCCCGCAGTCTTTCGCAGATCGTCATCCCACCTGGCCGGAGGGCGTCCTACACTACGTTTGCCGAGTCGCGGTCTCCACTCAAGAACACGTTTACCCCAGCGGTTGTCGGTTCTTCGCGAGATATGGCCGGCCCACTGCCACTTCAGCTTGCTTATTCTTTGAGCTATGTCGATAACCTTGGTTCTCTGTCGGATGTATTCGTTACGAATCCTATCCTTCAGAGAAACTCCGAGCATAGCTCTTTCCATAGCTCGCTGAGCGACTTTGAACTGGTGGACCAGCCCTACCGTGAGTGTCCACGTCTCAGCTCCGTAGGTCATTACGGGTAGGACGCACTGATTGAAAACTTTCGTTTTCAAACACTGCGGTATGGATGACGAGAAAACCCGACGTAGTTTCTTAAACGCTGCCCAGCCTAGCTGGATCCTCCTCTTGGCCTCATTCTCAAAATAGTTTTTACCCAACTGCACAATCTGGCCGAGGTAAGTGTACTCAGAAACAATTTCAAGAAGGTGGCCATCCACGACGACCGGTCCTGGATCAATGTGGCCATTGATCAAGAATTTGGTTTTATCCAAATTCATGCCAAGACCGATGCGTCGCGAGGCTGAAGCTAGGCCGTCCAGCATCTGGGTTAGCTCCTCTAGCGACTCCGCCATTAAGACTATGTCATCAGCGAATCGCAGGTGTGAGATGTAGTCGCCGTTTATATTTATGCCCTTACCTTTCCAGTCCAGCGTCTTAAACATATCTTCCAATGCGCTCGTGAACAGTTTCGGGGATATGACATCCCCCTGTCTCACTCCTCTGCGCAATTGGATGGGTTTAGACTGCTGACCCTGTACTTGGACACTCATAGTGGCGGCTTCGTAAAGGCATCTCAGCACCTCGACATAACGATAGTCTACTTGACATCGCTGTAAGGATTCCAGAACAGCCCAAGTTTCAACGGAGTCAAATGCCTTTTCATAGTCCACAAAAGCGAGACACAGGGGCTGATTATACTCTTCGGACTTCTGTATAATCTGCCTCACTGTGTGAATGTGGTCTATGGTGCCATATCCTCCGCGGAACCCAGCCTGTTCCGGTGGCTGGAACTCGTCGAGTCTCCTGGCGAGACGATTCGTGACCACTCGTGAAAATAGCTTATAGACGTGGCTCAGGAGTGTGATGGGTCTGTAGTTTTTAAGGAGGGTCTTATCACCCTTCTTAAAAAAGAGAACAACCAAACTCCCGCTCCACGCCTTAGGAGTTCTCCCACTGTGAAGGACGGCGTTAAAGAGCTTCTGTAACTCCTGTATGACAGGAGCTCCTCCTGCCTTCAGAAGCTCTGAAGTAATTCCATCCTCACCGGGGGCTTTTCCATTTTTAAGCTGCTTCAGAGCTAACACGATCTCGTCTTGACTGATATCAGGCAGTTCGTCGGTATAGTGGCGTGTCAGGGTGGCTCTGGAATCATGGTCGTCTCGTCGAGGACAGGGAGCATGTGCAGTATACAGACGGCCATAGAAATCCTCTATCTCGGCGGAGATCTCCGGCTTCGACAAGATGGTCCTCCCATCATGCGTTATGAGCTTCGTCAGATGGCTCCTTCCAAGCTGCTGAGTGAATACTTTGGACCCTCGGTTTCGCTCTATCGCCTCTTCAATGAGGCGTGTGTTGGAGCTCCGAAGGTCGCGCCGTACCATCTTCGCAATTTCCTTGTTTAGGTGTGACCTGTCTGACGAAGTCGCTTGGGTGGTTTCCCGTCTTCTTGCCATCAGCCCCAGAGTCTCATCCGAGAGTTTGGACTTCCTGCCAGTGCGCTGTTTTTTGCAGAACTTGATGCCCTCGTCTCTCAGCGTTTCGACCAGATTGTGTAGGGTCTCGTCAGCGTCATCAGTGGGTTCCAAGGCAACAAATCTTTCCCCGAGAAGCTGCTGGAACTTCTCGGTGCCCGCCATGATTTGGGTTGGGTTAGGTCGGAGCGTGGACATCATCAAACGGTTTCTTTCAAGCTTTAGGTTGATATTCAGAGAGCCTCGGAGCAGTCGGTGATCAGATCCGGTATTAAACCTGTTGATCACTGAGACATCTCTGAATATGTGCTTGCTATCCGTCATGATGAAGTCGATCTCATTTTTTGTCACAGCGTCGGGGCTTTGCCATGTCCACTTCCTTTGAGGCTTTCTTAAAGAAGGAATTCATTAAGAATAGTCCCTCTTTCTCAAGGAAGTTGACAAGCATTTGTCCCCTGTGATTCCTAACTCCATACACCATCGATAAAAAGATAGATAGTAGTAGAAACAAGTTGTACTGCACACAAGCTCCAATAGCTTTAGTGGTACATTAGGTTAAGTTTTTGTTTATAAGTGCTCGAAATAAAATAATTCAATAAATCTATTCATGCTAACATGTTATAATAATGCCAGTATGGAAGGGCCGCATATTGCCGCCATCGATTTGCAATTAAGAGCGATGGAGCTGTGCGTCCGTCCCGTCATTTAACGCTTCTTGCGTCGAAGCCGTCATTCATATTTCTCTTTGTCATTTAATGGAAGCGAATGAAAGACTTTCCTTAATGAGAGAGGAGTGGTCCTTTTGTGAAAAATTGTACGGTAGCAGTTGCAGTATATTGGAACTAATTGATAAGGTATAATGTAATATTCCCGAGGGGGCAATCTCGAAACCGGAGATGGCCCAGGGTCAGTCGGGGTGCGAGGGATATGCTCTATGGGCAACCTTACACTCCGGCGTCTGCAGACCCGAGACGACGTGCGGTTTTAGTCGGTTTAAGCCCGACATAACCGCCCCCGCTGGCCGGCGGGGGGGTATCCGAGGGGATTTCCGCACGAAAAAAAAAAAAAAAAAAAAAAGGTATAATGTAATATTTGTATTTCGTTTTATCTTATTCTTGGTGTACAATAAAGAGATACTACTACTACTACTTTACAAATAAATTAAATTAAAGTGTCCGTTTGTAATTATTAAAATAAGAGATTTATAATGATTGCATATGAATGTATGGACTAATAACAAACATACAATTCTTTGAATTTTTTGTCTTTCTGTCTTTCTATCGGTTCGGTAGTCTCTGGAACAGATAGGTAATTTTACAAGGCTAGTTTGTTAGGGTTCCGCGCAAAAAAAAAACCTTAAAAATAAATTCATGCGGAAGAAGTCGCGGGTACAGCTAGTGTTCGGATAAATGTAATCCTAACTAATGTAATCAATTACTTCTATGTTTACTAGCCAAAGTGTGCCATTTCAAGTTCCCGGGTGAGGCGGTAATGAATTTTGAATTTCGAATTTAGAATGGGACGCAGAAGATAAATGAGATAGTTATTTTTGAATGGCATCTGTATTACATCTGTATGAAAAAGTGCTGTTCAAGTGGTCTTTCGCGATACCAAAAATATTTTTCATAGATATTAAGTTTATTTCTGCGAACAAATAAACATACGGCACACGTTAATATTTATGTATGTACAATTAATATACGTTCAACACTCGAATGAATTATGAATAATAATCAGTAGTAGTGGGTACCTGTGACATGCGCAGTGCGATGCGACCGGCCATGTAGGAATCATAATGATGTAGCCTATCAGTATTAGAAACTATAAAATACTAGCTTTTGCCCGCGGCTCCGCCCGCGTAGATGTCGGTTATCGCGACAAAACATAGCCTATGTCCCTACCCACGGTCTAATCTACCCCTGTACCAAATTTCAGCAAAATCGGTTCAGTGGTTTAGGCGTGAAAGCGTAACAGACAGACAGACAGACAGACTGAGTGACTTTCACATTTATATATTAGTAAGGATAAACACAGGATTAGGTGTTTTTTACATAAAATAACATAACTTCTCGCCTGTATCCCCCGAAGGGGTAGGCAGATGTGTATTACACACTCCCGATTCGCCAGTTCTGTTAAGGTCCCAATGTAATAGGGGGCGAGCCTATTGCCATCTATCGGGCACATTATTAAGCAAGCTGTAATTAACATTTATTATTGCACACATAACTACGAAAAATCAGAGGTGTGTGCCCGGGGCGACTGGGGATCGAACTCGAGACTT
The DNA here is from genome assembly GCA_946251805.1 of Cybosia mesomella. Taxonomy (NCBI): domain Eukaryota; kingdom Metazoa; phylum Arthropoda; class Insecta; order Lepidoptera; family Erebidae; genus Cybosia; species Cybosia mesomella. Next base: position 28,503,267 of record OX276390.1, read on the forward strand.
CGTCTCGCAGCAGTGCGTTACGTACGCCACTGGGCAATCGCCTTTTTTATACCCATGTAGTCTTGGCCCAAGCCATCCTCACCTGTAAGCCGGTACATCTGCCACCAGTTGACGAAAGAGGTTTTGGCGCAGGCTTTCTTTTTGGGTTCAAGATGTCAGACGGCAGTAGCACGCTGCGACGTTATAGATGTTAAACGAACCGATATGTAAATTGACGAAAATACTTAACGTCCTCACTCTTTGTATTTATACTGTCTAAATAGGTACATACTTTTACCATTCAATCGATACCAATTCATCGTTCTATTGAACGCTCAGTCGAAACGAGAGGTGATTTAGTAACCGAGGCAGCGAAGTGTCCATAATTGCATCTTCCATACTACTAAGCCCCTAGCTCGATTTAACGTCTAAACAGCGAGACGTACTACCATGTTCTTAGAAGCGTGAACTATTAATTAGAGTTTAGGCGCATTTTAATATGTGCTAACCTAGTAATTGTCGTGATAGAAAATACTAAGGTTCAGATAATATAATCCGCAAGAATTAATGACTTTTGTCTTTGCTAAGGAATATTTGGTACCGCGGAGAATCACTACATCAAAATAACGAACAGCTTGCTAATATTGTTGGCCGTAATACCTTTCTAATACTGTAATAGTAAGTGTTTAGGGCTAAAAATCTATTGGCTCTTGGCTTAAACTATATGTTTTGTAATATTTACTGAGCTGTGTTGATATTCACAACTACATCGTTAAATTTGGAAAAGTCAAAAACTTCGAAATAAAACCAATTTAAGAGGATTTTATCCGGACCTTTCGGTTTCTTTTCACCAATCAATGTTATGGGAAGATTAAGATGGTGATCATTTCTTGAATTTTTGATTCTCTTGAAGCAACTGAAGCATCGAGAATAGCGTAAATAACAATGAATTCTGTGTATACTACTAGACAAGCTGTTTAGAACAAAAATTGTGTCACGCTTCCTTGGTGAGGCGGGAACGAATTTTTAATTTCGAATTTGGAACTGGATGCCTAACACAGATAAATGCGTTTTCGACACCTATATGTATGACATGGCGCGCCTTTTTGGGATGTCATCTATATGACAGGCAAAAGTGATCAAGTAAGTGATCTTTCACGACACTATTTGTTGTACTCGTATACAGCCAGTCTAGTAGGCATAGGTATAAATAGAGGTCATTAATTTTATGTATTCCCTAGACCCGCAACTGTATACAACTAAGAAATTGGCTTCTAATAAAATAAAGCATTCAGTTCGTCTTTTCTGATTCTTTTATATCTTTGCAAGAAGAATCGGTATCTTATTTCTCCTAAAGATAACAAAGGTATATGTTGCTGGAGGTTCGATCTGCATAATAAAGCATTTCAAAGCTTGATTTTTGTATGGCAGCCATCTTATTCCAACTTTATACGGGTGCACTGTATTCAATACTTGATGTAAAGGAATCTTGAAGTTTGCTTCCTTTTTTATGACCTCACATAATCTTTTTATTTAGCCACATAATATTTACCTAAGTACTGTTTTCATAAATTTTGCATGACATTAAAATGTCTGAACATGATCTGTGTACAAAGTGTAACATATTAAAATGTATTCGGTAAAATTGAAACACTGCGTTCGAGCGTGAAGTGCCAAAGTAACGCACATTCACCATGTTGCGTATACTACAATCATTAATTAGAAAAATAAATAAAAAAAGTAATGCGCGTTAACTAGACAAACCTTTTGCAAATTTTTACGGTAACACAAACTTTTAATATGAACCTGAAACCTCCTATTAGAATTTACCTAGAACTCTACCACAACACTATATTAATATCTACATAGGTAAGTAAGATAATGGAAAACTTTGACTGTGATACAATGTTTAAATATATTAGTACAGGTGCCAACGTACCACATTATGATATGTTTTTCTTCTTTGAGCTGTAATAGATAATTGTGTTAATCATTGTTAACTCTTATTTGTGCAAAATAAATTATTAAAAAAAAAAAAAAAAAAAAAAAACTTTGACTTCCAAGTTGTGTACTCTAGGCAATCAACATTCAACTCCATGTGTTTAAAAATTTGCACAGATTTTAATATATATTTTTTCATCGATGCGATGGTAACAGTCCAAGGGACGAGTGAGAACCTCAAACATTTGAGGGGACGAGTTGGCACAGGGTGTGAATTTCAGGGGACCATTGGGCGCTGACCCCCATATCGCGATTTAATAAAGTCACTGGATTATCTATTAAAAAGAAAAACATATTTCCATTTCAAAAATAAGTCGAACATATTAAATATGTCTAAAAATGTATCTTGTCCATAAAACCATGTCAAATAGAGAAGCCCTAGTTATAAAAATACGAGTAAGTGGGGCGAGCTCGAGGGTGATGCCATTGAGTACCGCAGAGGGCTTGTAAACTCTCGAATAAACATTACCCGCGCCTCTCCACAGTGCCACTGTTCCACATACGAGGCTTGGTAACACAATGACAAATGTTTAGCGTGCTACCACACTTGATTTATTTTTTGTAAACATGTATTACTTTTTAACACGTATTTAATATTCGTACCAATACGATACCTTGTAACTGCATCGAGTGGAGTTTAGGTTACCTCACCAACTTTTAGCGTGTTTTAAGTTTGACCCCCAAATATAATAGTTATTTTTCTAAGGTTAAAGTACCCTATGCAGTTAGAATAGTTTTCTCTTCAGAAAAAGATTGAAAGCGCCGTAATTCTCATTTTTCGCGAGTATGTGCCTTTTTTTACTAAAACCACACGCCATCTCGCATATAAAGACGTGTAAGATATTTCTCTCGCACCCCGGCTGACCCAGGGCCATCTCCGGTTGCGAGACGTCCCCCTGGGGTTTGTGAACTACGGTGGCCCGTCTTGCCCTCGGAAAGAGGGGGACGCGCAACGCTCGCTGTCGCGAGTAAATACTTTATTTTTTTTTTATTTTTTTTTTTTTTTTTATCGTGCGGTAATCCCTTCGGATACCCCCCCGCCGGCCAGCGGGGGCGGTTATGTCGGGCTTGCACCGACTAAAACCGCACGCCGTCTCGGGTCTTCGACGCCGGGGTGTAAGGTTACCCATAGAGCATATCCCTCGCACCCCGGCTGACCCTGGGCCATCTCACCACTAACAGCATCGCTCATCCTGTCTCCTCTGAAAGCAGAGGAGTACGGAGAGCGATGTGTTCCCGCCACGTTGGGTATTGGCCGACGATCAATGCCAACCCTATGAAGGGGTGAAGGGGAAGCCATTGACCGCCGCCCAGGGTGTACCGGCCGCTCCGATTCCGTTCCCCCCGGACTGCAGCGGGATCGGAATCGGAGTGACACTCGAGGAGGTTACCCAACACACACCCCTCGCGAGTAAATACCTAATGTACAATTAATCACAACTAAATCGAAACAAAAAATTGTTCTGTATAGTACATATAGCAGTTTTAGCATTAGTAGGACGTAGAATGATTCATAAAAACTATAAACAAAGACACGCTTCTCAAGGTAGTTTTTTCTGTCATTTCCCCGACGCGCATGAGTAAATATTAAAAATAACACTGCAAAGTATATTTATAATCACACTACTTTTTCTGATATTTTGACAAGTAGGTTATTTGTTTTCTTGTTTCCCTCAAAGACGAACGTATAGTAGCTAGACTTCACAGACCTAACAATTTGTCACCTTACGTGTCAATCGGCAACAGAACTCATAAATGTTGCAAGAAACGCATTCTTTTAACGTTGTCTAAGTCGAATTAAATCTATGGCTTAGAAGACTAAAAGTCCATTCAGCACTGCATCGACTGCAATGAACTATAGTTTCAATTCTTACTAGAATGCAACACAATTATGTACCACGTTACATAATCATTTTATAATCTATTTCTCCTATCCTAGATAAAACGACATTCCTAATTCCTTCAATTTACTCAATAAATACAGTTCTTGAGTAATTTACATTCAAAGAAAGTACTTTTAATAATTAATAAATAAATATTGTACGATATTCTACACAGCGCTTTCTAGACCCAAAGTAAGCATAGTTTAACTAGCTTGCGTTATGGATTCCAGAATGCGGATAAACATACTGATATACTTTTTTTTGGAAATACATACATATTATACATGGAAACACCCAGACCAATTAACACATCTCTCTGATTTGCCTTTATATCTTATAAGTATACAACGGATTTGGTACGGTTTTCATTATCATTCAGATATTTACGGAATGTTTAGGTATGTGTCAAATTCATCCAAAATAAACTTTTGAAAAAAACGGGAAATAAAACTGAAACCGTGTAGAGCCGAAGCGGGTTGCTGTGGTAGTTTATAATGGGCAAAGATTTATTATGCAGAACAGTAAGTGCCGAGCTGAGTCGAAGCGCAATCCAGCTAACAGTGCCAAGGGAGTCGTGAGATGTACACATACATCTACGTATTAGGTCATGACATATGCCGTCTGTACACTAACTACAAAAGTTGAATTTGGAATCACTTGATATTTGAATTGTCTTCATGAATAATTCCTTGAAGCAAAGCAACGTTATTCTATTAAAGTATTCTTTGCTTTAATAACGTTAGTTCAGAATCTGTCTGCAACCGTTAATATTTAATGTGAGGAAGCTTTAAACGAAGATTTTTCATTCGTTTGAGAAACAAATATCCAAACATTTAAAAATAAAAACTTTAGCAATAGTATATTATATGAATAGACACATTTAATTAAATTCTTCACGAACAAACTACTAATATGTAGCCATCAAACTCCCGCCAGCCAACGTCGCTAATACAATTGAAGACAGCTGCCACAACCGCCCAGCTGTTCTCTTCCATATCTGTTATTAAACTTGCAACATTTATTAACAATAACATGTGAATCATTTATAAAGTGAGTGTTTACGTTTCGCATTATCACTTGTAGTAAAACGAAGATATGTCTTTATAGCGAGAGTTATGTAGCCATTTCTTCATCTTACTACAAGTCAAAACGCTCAAGAGTGGTGACTTTTAACGTGTGGAATCCTTATCGGACTTCAAGTCTACAGTTAAACTGACACTATACGTCAAAAAGAAGAAAAAAAAACTAGACTAATTTTTATCAAATGGAACACCGTCGCCACCCGGTTCAAAACGCAGCCCCGTCCCGAGAAGACTCCAGCAATAAACTCAGTGGGGTTTTTTTACAAGTTTTTATTTACTTTCACTGGTCCGTTGTCTGTAATTAAATCTTGCAAGTTAAATTTGACCCACTTTTCGATTTCCAATGGAGCTGAAATTTTGCACACATATGTGTATCACGAGACTATGTAATATTTTTCAATAAAAGCTTGTTTTAATATTGTTTTTTTTTATAATTTACTTATTTGGTCTATTTACAAACATGTTCCCATAATCTAATTACAATGATATCGTTTTAAACTACAGCGTCTACAGCTTTATATGTTTTTAAGGTACTTCAGTCAGCCTGTGACCACGGCCAGTGTAACCTGGTCGAAACGTCAGGCAATCCAAAGGTATGATCCTATACATGATCGCGTTAATTCCCTTTAAATTATTGTATATCACGGAACGCGAAAGTTTAAAAAATCAAAAATTAGTAACGTTATCATTTTCATTTTAATATATTTTATAATCACAAAAAGCTTTCTATACTATTCTATAAAGGTATCAAACGGTCAGTCTAATGAGCGGCAGAGAGAACGCTCCACAAAACCGTAGCAAATGTGCAAAATCAAAATCCAGTACCTATTCTGATTCTCCACTGCAACTAAACTTAATGCCTATGTTCACTTCGATATTACTGGGTCTTACTTATTCAACAGTATCTATTTATACATAAACATAACTTCACGCTTGTATCCCCGAAGGGGTAGGCGGTATAGAAGTGTATTACACACCCACGATTTATAAGTGTATTCAAATTAAGTTCAAATACATTATGCAAAAATCACCAATCTTACGATAAAGCGGATGAGCTAATCACGATTGACGTCCCTATTCTCGACATTAAGAGATATTAGAATTAAAATATTGTAATTACCATTCGTAAAACGCTACAGTAGTTATCTCGTAATGTAAATTGTTTAAAGTAATGGTTAGACTCTCAGTTCAAGTCACGCCTGACATTTTGTTTGTGGTACTATAAGGTATTTATTTCACAATTTATTGTTACATCTATTAAGGCCAAAGGCCGACTTCTTCAACAAAACTCCTACCCAGAAGCGAATCTGTGATACAGATATTTATGCATAATCTTCTACTTCATCCGAGCACCAAGGATTGGATCCTTGGTGCTCGGATGAAGTAGAAGATTGGAAGGAAGGAGTGGGAGAGTGGATCCACGATTTAGGTATATATTGTCTTTTAAGGGAGCGACTTCCATCTATAAGGGTTTTGTTTTTTTCCATTTGAGATACGGAACCGTAAAAGTGAACTTACATCAAAATGATAATGGAATTCCATGAAAAGCTATAAAGTTGGAAGCCTGTTAATATTATTATAATAATTATTCTAGGCGGTCATTTCAACAAAACTTTTAACAGTAGATAATATAATTTTTAGAGTGTGCTTTAAACAATACAAATTACACCTGAAAGAAAGTAACTAGTGCAAGTCTAATTTACCTAAGTTCTAACTGTTATCGCTTTCAGAAGTTGCTAAACATTAACAGATTAACAAAATGATATTTATATTAAAATAAATAATATAATAGATTTATAATTATTTTTGTAATTTTCAGAGGACTAATTTAAGCTTTTCAATTATTTATGTAAAGTTTTAGGGCTATGGTGCTCGTAGTTAAGTTTATTTTAGGACATAATTGCATAGCGCCATTTAGATCAGATGGCACATATCATTTAGGCATGTTTTAAAGAATCCAATTATAATGTAGTATTAATTATTATTCGTACCTACCAACGTTACGACACTGCAGTATGCTGAAATTTTCTGACCGTTATATTGATAAACAGTCCATTCGTAAAATAAAATCACTGCAACACAAACAAGGCTGCTGATGAAAGCTGCATCGCACTATCAAATTTTAATGACGCACCGAATCACGTTGAGCGGGGAAACTCCGAGTGTTAAAAATAAACGTACCTACATTTCACGCTCTCTCATTCAATAATGTATTTCGGGAATAAATGCACGTAATAGCCGCCCACGTTATAGATGCCGAAATTTTCGTTTCTTGAGCTAAAGTTAAACATTAATATCTAGATGATATTGTTGGAAGTTTACGCAAATGTCACACATTGAAAAATAACAATTTTTAACGGATTCTATCGCGATTTATTTGATGTTATTTTATATTTTACATTGATCCCGACGTTTCGGTTGCTTTTCAGCAGCCATGGTCACGGGGAGACAATATAAAGGGTTAATTATATCTAGTTTTAATATTCATCATCATCATCATCATTATCGTGATTGCCCAGTTACGTATAAAGTCTGAATTTTGGAGCCGGGAGCGGGATCCGCTTATTGTTTTTGATTGGGATATCGGTTTTTCCGGGAGCGTTTGCCGTCTGACCGGCTAACTCCGAGAGGAAATCCTGCGCCAGAGCCTCGTCCGTTGTTAAGCAGGCGAGGTTGGCTTGGGCCCCAAAGGTATTGGTAGGCGCCGGAACTGTAATACATTCAACCTCTGTTAACTATGATCAAATAGCAATGTGGGTGTCAATAAACCCCTTCGAAAATTGTATTTTGTGAAAGGTGTAGATACACCTGGATCGTACCAAGTGGAGACACGTGGTCTCTGCCTACACTAATGGGAAAGAGGCGTGACTGTATGCATGTTAAAATATTACGACTACACAGGTACAAAACCTATATCGAATTATTTTTAAATCACATAGTTTTTTATTCGAAATCTCTACGAAAAACATTATCTGCACGCTTCGCAATTTAATATAGTAAGTTATTCTGGTACGTAACAATTTTATAGCTGAACATCATTTAACACAACGACATACTAAAACTGGGCGAAATACTGTAAAACACTCTCATTTCAGTAATGTCCTTTTTTCCTTTCTTTGAAGTCCGTTGGAAGCTTCACATTGTCCTTCGGATTAATTCGAATTTAGACCAGTAACTTCAGATTATAGCTTCTGTCAACAACCATAGAGAATAGAGCTTGTAGATTGAAACATGTTTTATCATCATTATAAATTTTATTCATTCATCATTCCTCTATTCCATTTATTTATTTAAACTTTCTACTAATATAAATTGTACAAAGACGGACTTAATATCATATTGTCTACCACTACCGTTATGTGATGCAGAAATCCAATCAGACTAATATTTTATATATTGGGGTGTATATAATTTTATCCTCGTAATTACTAAACTGATTTTGATTTAATTTGAGACAGCTTAAATAACAGAACACGTACCCCTACACAGGAAACCGGGTGGTATAGTTTGTACGCAAACCGGTAGTACGTTTTTATATAACTGAACTCCTAAGTGGCTGAACTTACTTACGTAACTGTGTGTATTATGAGAAAAGGATGATTAAGGTCACAATGAGGGTTGGCATTTTATGTCAAGATGAAATCTCAGAATCAATTTTGAATAAATTAACAAAAATATAATAATATAATATAAAAAAATATAATATAATATAATATAATCAAATACCTTAATTGTAGTCATCTCAGGGTACCGTTTCTAAAGTTTCTGACGAAAATCGAGGTCACAACGTATTAAGTATTGTCGGACTGTTATTTGATGAGCATATCATTTCAGTTCGAAAGTCAATTTCGACGAGTTCTGTCACACAACCAAGTTTCGCGACTCTTTCAAACAACGTCAGCTGGAACTGACAGTTGTAAACGATTCCACGAAATGTATGAAATTCTTATTTCGTTACAAGAAAACTTTCTAAAGATTGATTGCGTGAGGGATACCGGTCGTAAGATACTTTTTCTGTTATTAAATAAAATAAAATTGAACGTTCCGATCTAAATATTTAGAAAAAGTAAGCATACAAAATGCTTAAAAATTTAATTGAAGTTCTTTATAATTGTTGGTTTTGTCTTTATATCAATTGTACCATAACATGTACTAAGCGTTCGTGTTCTGCGAGATAAAAGAGGGATGGAACTATGTAAGGTGTGTAACTCCCGGTTTCGCATCCGGTACATGAACTGTTATACGGTTAGCCAAAGGATGATAATGGAGAGATGCATTGACGGATCGGATAGTAGTGGTAAAATGTTGCTGTTCTAACTTTCGTTCTTTGGTATATCTATGGGAAGCCAACCTCACCTGCCAACCGGAACACCTGTTAAATTACGTAAGAGGCTCTGGCACAGATCTTCTCTCAGGGTTAGGAGGGTAGATAGCAGTTGCCATAAAAGCCTTTATAAGCCAAATAAAGAGAAAGCGTAGAGTAGCGGACTTCGGGCTCCAAGGCACAAGCTTTGGACGCAAGCGGGAGTAACACTGTGATGATCAGATATGCTCTTATATATTTTTGCTTTCATTCAGCAATGGATCTCTTCTGTGTCTTCTTGCCTTCCAGATAATGTATTTTTCAATATAGCACCCAATGTTTGCCAAAAAGCGGTTTATGGCAACAATATCAATCGAAATGATCAATGAAAATTATCTTATCAACGTTGATTGACACATGTTACGAACAAAACCAAACATAACATATACCAATATATAGCTACGATAATGTAACATAATAATCGGTACCTATTATATCTATAAAGGATACCGATTAATTTAACCACTTCTATTAATTATAACGAGTAATACTAACTACACTTCACAGTTTAATCGAAGTTTCTGTCCCAAATACATCCCTATAAGTAGCTATATACTCTTACATGCAAACACAAGAGTAGATTTGTTCTCCAGCAACACGTCGGGGTCGCCAAGAGGCTGATCAGGTCTCAGGGATATCCTATCATATCCCCAGCTCTGTATAGCAGATGTGACAAAACACCGTGCGGCTTTAGTCAATTCGAGTCCGACATATCCACTTGATTGTTATAGAGGTTAAGCCCGAGGGGGTTATCGCATGTGGTAAAACAGGCTCTATACCGTGTATGCAATAAATAGTATAAAAACCGCCCATGTCATTTCACTATGGCTGACGTCACGCGACCATTTTAGTCATCACGCTCAGAATCGCTTCGAACACAACGCATCAGCACAAATCGGCATTTTTATGTTGACTATCAGTCCTCAAGGTTGAACGTAGAGTAAAGTACGAGCGCGGAAAGGCACGGAAGCCACCAGCTGGGTGACTTTGGGACGTCCGCGTCCGTCACCGAGTCGCATCGTCGTCCCATACCCGTACCCATACCTGCATATCTAACCAACTTTAAGACTGCATTTCATATTGAGAATCCGTTCAATTACAATGAGTTCTCTCGAATCTCATGAGTAAAATGCAGTTAAGTACTATCGTTTTTAAGTTGTTTCTATCTATTTAAAGAATAATCTTAGCTGAAATTTCTAATATTCCCCATACCCCTTCAGCTAAGCTAAGTTTCTTGTGTTAGGCATTCAAAAATAAAGCAAGTTTTCGAATTTAAAAAGTGTCAGTTTGTAGGTACTATAAAAACAAAGATAAAGTTTATACCTATGCTGGTTCCAATTTTCTTCTTTTCCAAGTTGAAATGTTACAATGTATTATGTTATATACTCTTTTGTCCTCGCCAAATAGCTACAAGGCAGCGAATTACACAAAACGTCGAACAGAGTCTGTTGGGACGTGTCACAATGTTTCTTTTGCCCTAGAAATTAGATAAGAATTCGTATTTTTTTTGCGTATTGTGATGTTGGGTAAAACAAATAACAATATTCAGATACGATACATATATACAGCTTCTATCTAATGGTATTGATATTAAGTAGGTAGTTAACTTTCGAAGACACTGTTACTAAACGTGAAAAATACTTTAGGGTACACCACATTACAGTATAGACCGTAAGACCTAATCCTGAATAAGTAGCTCTCTAGTGATTCCCTATATTGGATAGGCCGCGGGACGATACTGCAGGAGCTGTCGTAATTACATCCGTAGATGACGGACCGTACCATGTTCGTATCCTATTGAGCTCTAACCATTCTGCTGCCTTAAGAAATGTAGGCCTGTTTGAATCGAGTGGAACAGTTCGTGGTCCCACCAGAGTAAATGGTCGCGGTGACGTACCATGTTCCGCACCGCCTTTGTATGTGACTATAGGCCGAAGTTAGTCAAGGTTGTCTGGGCCATCCTTTGCCCGCCTTGTAACTGCGGATGTCAAACCATTGATACAGAAAAATACTTCCAAGTCACAATATGTGGATACGTAATACCAGCACTAGATAATGTCACATGCCATAATCTTCCTGCATCCTTCACTAAACTTTATCTAAGATCAATAATACACGCATATCACCAAGGTTGGGTACCAAGATATTCGGTGCTTAAGCCAACCTCAGCTGCTGATTGACAGCAAGGTTCTGGCGCAAGTTTTCCTATTCATAAAAGCTACATAAGCTAAACCTAAAGAAGGAGAAGGAGAAACTGGACCCCTTTCTCCAAGGTGACAGCCTCGGATGCAAGGGAGAACAACACTAAGATGATGATGGGATATATTACTATATGAGGAAAGAATTAAGATGTTCCATGTTATTTTGCCTTCACTTTCCCTCAATATTTGACTTCTCGTGGAAAGAAAAGGACCACAGAAATGATCTTTTGTTTTTAAAGCGTACTGTATCATATGGTTTCATGCGACGAATGAATTTTCACTATCTACATAACGAGCGGGTATTAGCGTTTTTGTTAGCATCAGCCTAATGGAAATTTCCTTTTGAGTTCGCTGTTCTTGCCTCCGACACTTTTTGCTGAGACTTTACCTCAATACAAAACTGCCTCTCAAATCTCGAAAATATTAAAGCACATGAATCTTCCTCCATCATACACTAAACTTTGTCTAAGATCAACAATTTAACTAAAGGCTTTGCTCTATTTCAATTCTTTTTTATTTAAGGCATTTACATTTCTTGGCAATTTGTCACGTGCAAGAGGAAATTGGGAATTATTGATAGCCTTTGCTCAATTAGATGCATTTGCAATTTGAAGTAACTGACGTCATTCCAATTCTAACAAACCTTAAATTACCCGAACCAGATTCATTTATTTTATCTCATGCTAAACTTTTGGAGATGACATCATATTCTTGCCAACGAGACAAACTTGAACAAAGAGTAAAAAACTGACTAACTGCAGCTTGAAATACTGGGGTTTTAAATAGCAATGGGAATCGTGTCGAATAGTGTCAAAACGCCTTCTCGCCACAGCTGATAATGATAGTGCTAGCTTTGTCTACACTGTGTTTACAGTATTTATAAAATCTCGTTAAAACAAGTGTAATAAATAAAACATTACTCTTTTAAAATATCTTCGACTGGGTTTCTCAAAGTATACTGCGCATATAGTACACATGTTTACGATACTGGATGACTCACCCTGAACTCTTCTCTAGTTTTCTATGGGACAGGCGTTGCTGCTTCGGATAATTTTCCGAGGTTGTATTATTTTGGTTTAGTTGGTTTCTCCACGTGTTTTTCTATAATCAGCTCATGAGGACGAGTGGAGAGATAGCAATAGATAGGCAATAACTGCAATAATTATTCCTATCTACACATTCATCCGGTCGATTGATTAAAGAACCAAATTTGGAATTCAGTGGAGATACTGAATTGCAAATGACTAATAAATACTAATATATTCCTGGGAGAAAAAGTAGCATTATGTGCTATTTATTCCAAACTATAATCTATCTCTGTGCCAAATTTCATCCAGATTCTTGAAGTTATTTTTGCGGGTAATAGTCCAAACATCCTCACAAACTATCACATATATCTATATTATTACAAAATTGTAAATAAGTTGTGTCTTTACATTGGAGATATTTAAAAAAAACTTGGGTTATGTTGAATGAATAATTCTAAACACTGAAAATATGTTTTTTTGGAATCAGCTAGTTTATAATATTAATAGGCAGTAGGATACAAGCGTGTGAGTTTGTTGTGGTAGTTCACAATTATAACCCGGTACGACTAACACGAATCTTTCATACAAGAAAAATACAAGTAACTAATTTAAAGATTAGAAACCACTGACTTGAATAATTGTGTAAATCGCGTAATTTGTGGCAGCGTATACCATGCAATTACGCTAACTGGTTTTAAGATTAATAATATAGGTGTAGCTGTACACGTATGTACACAAGTTAATAGAAAAAACATCATACTAGTTCTACCGGTTGAAATAATCCACGTCTATTAATATTCAAAGTACACAGTTGCGATATATGATTGATGATTGATATCATCCTCGGCACAACGCGGTTACAATTGTAACTAGTACTTCGTCAATAGACAATTGATGTGCTGCTTTATTAATTAGTTCTTTGTTTACCGAGCTTACTTTATGGATGTGTGATTGAAATTTGATAAATAAGTATTTGTCGTTTTGCGTTTTGATCACAAGTGTACTGAAAGAAGTTTTCGGAGGCACTAAGTTATCCGAAGGGATTTCCGCACGTAAAAAAAAAAAAAAAAAAAAATAAAGGCACTAAGTTAAATATTCAGATGTCAATATAAAAGTTGTTTAACCTATGGCTTAGTTTATGCAGCGTTAGGATGTGTATATCATGCCGAACGTATTATTGCTTGTTTATAAACTAAACTAAATTGGTCGATTATAGCTAGTCAAATCGACGTATTCTTTGGTTATGTAACTAAATTTTAATCGGAAAAAGTCAACGTCTTTGCTGATTTTAATTTACTTACTTAGCAAAAGGTAGCAGACTTACTGCTTCAAAAGTAGATATGTATTAGTAATTTCGGTTACTCATCATTTACTTGCCCTTGTCTTACTTATTTGGGGTCTGCGCAACATGTCATCCTCCTCCATACATTTCTGTCAAATGGCATCTCCTCAGTCACTTCAGTCCTTGCCATATCCTCTTTCACGCATTCCATCCACCCTTTCTTTCCACCCTACTAATATGCTTTAAAAAAATTGTTGGAATTGAATTTGAATTCTTCTTCTGGGGTGCATGGAACGAGCAGGCTTTCCTCTCAGGGTTGGGCGGTCAAACGGCAGTAGCTCCCGAAAAAGCCAAGATAAGCCGAATAAAGAGAAAGGGTAGGAGAGTGTATCCCCGGGGTTGCTGATGATGAACCTGAAGAAGAACAGGATGATTTTTATTTTCGAAAATAGCAATTTTTCACTATAAACATTTCCACGAGGTCAGTTCGCTTCAATGTGATATACTTCGGCTGAAACATAGCACACTGACAGGCCTGACCTGGAAAAGTACACAAAAGATATTTTTATTTCGAGAATGATTCCCGGCACCGAAATTATGATTCCACTAAGGCAGAGCTGCGGATATAAGCTAGTACCATATAAAAGGAAAAACGCGAGCATGTCGTAACACATGGTAAATCAAATCCTTTGAAGACCTTCAACGGATGGAATCAATAACAAATAGCTGTCACGAAGAAACAAAAAACATTCTTGTAAGAATCGGGAATATCGTAAATCTCCAGAGTCCTTCCCTGTTTGCTGGATATTGTATGATAGCACAAATTTCAATTTGTGCAGTCCCATTTTTATAACAAAGCCCAATATTACCTCACTACGGTCGCTCGTAAAAAAATATATAAGAGCTCTTGCCTTCCTTTCAGCCAATTTTAGGTTTTTCTTACATAACGTTTAGGGTATAATTCCACATAAAAATGGAATGTTATGACCATCACTTGAAGTGAAGACATCAAACAATGTTCATTAAGTGTACTTATTTTACAGTTAGTTTTAATAGGACTGGTGATAATATGCAATTTCTAAGACCTTAATTGGTGATTTGATCTTTATTAAACTGATCTTTTATAAACTGATCATAATCAGGAAATTAAACATATTTCAGTTTATACTTTTAACAACCTTTACAATTGACCATCATAACTCACAAATGCCCTCAAAAACATTTCTCTTAATATATATATAGGCTTATTGTAAATATGGCCAGATGGCTCTTCTATGGATTACTGCTTTCGGGAAAACTATAACCTAGAAGTATTCAAGTCTGAATAGGTTGCTTCTAGACAAGTTTGTTCAACCCACGACCACTCCATCAGTTATCAACAGGTAGGTAGTAATAAAGGGTTATTGTAAACTCACCACAACGAAAATTCGCCACATTTAAAAATATTGGTTAACTTGCCACAGTGACAAAATAATTCACAACAGGTATAGTAAACTCGTCACAGGTACATCAAACTTATTTTAAATGTACCGACAGCAAATCGATATTCATTCTACATTAGTGTTTATAAAAGTAATGTAGTTTCAGAATAAAGAAAAAGAAGAAAACGATTTTATGTAACAATCAGTTTAATTAAAAATAAAAGGCGTGATTATTATTAGATAAATCATAGATTTAAAAAGGTTTAACTAGAGGGCCTATTATATAATAATATATATAATAATAATAAAAATATATACTTACTCATTTTTCTGACATAAAAATTCATTCATTCAGAAATAAAGACTACGACTTACCTACTCATGAATCTCGAAACGAAATTTGAGATGAATGCACCTTTTAATTAAAATATTTTCCATTGAATTGCAATAATCGTATTCGCAGATCAGTTCTATGACTCAACCTAGACATTGTAATGTAAAATAATTCATAGACAAGACAGGTTGTCTAAAACAAGAACCTATTTGTTTTGACATGAATTGTAATTAAATTGAATTGTATGCTCTCATCGTTTTAAAACAACCTAATTGTTTAGAGATACAATGCTGTTCTCATATTGATGATGGCAACAGTAAGCTTAATTGAATGTTGGCATAACAGTTCATCTGCTGGTTGTGATAATTGGCAATCAACGGCGCATCCACTACCGTCAAAGAGTATCTATGTCATTCTAGTTCACGCGAGGCTAGTTGCACCATGCAGATGACATAGAATTAAACTGAATACCTACTTAATTATTTATTGTCTGGGTGACCAGTTGAACGATTTGCTTTTTTTGACGTTTTCTGAAAATGAAACCTAACTAGATACGTTTATCGCCCCCGATACCCCCTTACAAGAATCACACATCAACATTGTCTAAGTATATTCTCGTTAATGGATGTAATTTAAAAAATATAAATTCTAGAAATTGCCACGTTTTACAATCTTTTGTTTTTTATTTAAAGGACAATGCCCATGTCAGTATGGAAATCGGTTGCACACCTTTTTTTGCTATGTCACATAAGTATAAACTGCATTTAAAAGCCTGCATTAAGTTTTATATGAAATATAAACGCATATTGTAACAGAACTTGGGGTTATTGAGAAATTAAATGATTATAAAACCAGAAAATATTGTGATACTGACTGTTGAACTGACGTTTGAGTTTTCTTTTGGAATGTTTTAAGACAGGGATACCGTGTCTAAATTAAGAGAAAACTAGCACTGAAGCATACATTATTTTACAACTTTAACTGATTATCACTAATAAACTACGAATACATACACGAAATATTAAGATTACATAACTGCAATATATTTGAATGTCACATTGCGAATTATTATCACGTATTATTATTTAACTATTTTATTTTAAAAAGATTGGTATATTTGCATTCTACCACCAATGGTTTATTTATATAATGGTAACAATTAAATTAACATGGAAACGATTATTCATTCAAGTTTTATATCTTTATAATTTAAATTCAAACCCCAAGTTCTATAGAAGCGATTTAGTGTTGAAAAGTCTTACTATAATCAATATTATTTTTTAACATTTGAAATATTGACGCGAACGTCTAAAAGCGCAACTAAGTGCAGTGTCCCCTCTGATAACAGCAGAGGGGTACCTGGAGCGGCCCACCCCCGCGGGCCTTGCAGACCCGCCATGCCCCGACCCCCTCGTGCAATGGGGTCAGCTGGCCCTGAAAAGGGCCGGTTGGTCAGACTCTTGGCCGTTGACGTTGACGCCAGCCACTCCAGAGGAGCAATCAATGATGCGTCATCGCCCACGTTGCCCAGGGTGCACCAAACTTGGAGGTGATCCAACCAGTCGCACCCCAAAAATTTGGTACCTTTTTTTTTTATTTTTTTTATCGTGCGGAAATCCCTTCGGATACCCCCCCGCCGGCCAGCGGGGGCGGTTATGTCGGGCTTGCACCGACTAAAACCGCACGCCGTCTCGGGTCTTCAGACGCCGGGGTGTAAGGTTACCCATAGAGCATATCCCTCGCACCCCGGCTGACCCTGGGCCATCTCACCACTAACAGCATCGCTCATCCTGTCTCCTCTGAAAGCAGAGGAGTACGGAGAGCGATGTGTTCCCGCCACGTTGGGTATTGGCCGACGATCAATGCCAACCCTATGAAGGGGTGAAGGGGAAGCCATTGACCGCCGCCCAGGGTGTACCGGCCGCTCCGATTCCGTTCCCTTCGGACTGCAGTGGGATCGGAATCGGAGCGACACTCGAGGAGGTTACCCAACACACACCCCAAAAATTTGGTACCTACTTTTTAAAAACATGTTTCTAGAATTCATATTTGTTTTAATAAAATATCCCTAGACAGTGTTGATATGTGAATAACTCGTTCAAAGATATCAGATAGATATGGGTTATGCATTGGTTACTTAAACAATTCACACACAAAATAAAAGAGTACACGCCTTTGAGAAAAGGGCACAAAAAAAAACTTTTTAAAAACCACGTTTTCAACACTAAAAAACGTGGGGCAGGCGCTTCGAAATTTTAAAAATGATTGAATATCTAAGGAATACGATACATTAAAGGATTAAAACGCCCGCCTCACGTTTTTTAGTGTTAAAACGTGATTTTTAAAAAGTTTTTTTTTTATTAACTACTGACTATTTCTGATGATTAAATATGAAAATGTAAGGTGGCATTAGCCTACATAAACAATTTCAGAGCTTTAGGGTGATCAGAAGTGGTCGAAAATTAAGTGCCAATTTTTGGCTTCAACAACTTTTGAAACACAGACACGAAGTGAAACTAATAAAAACGTGGTAAAATAACTATGAATTAACATGTAGAAACTCTACTTAACAGATCGTAATAGAAACTTATTCTTTCTAGATCACATTTCCAATTAAAAGTGAAAAAGGAAAACAGTAAGGTTCTTCGATCAGGCGATTGGGTGTATGCGGCCCACCAATACGGCACCAAGTCAACCACACCTATTAGATACACATACTGATTGACGGACGAGACTCAGGCGCAAGCTTTTCTCTCAGGATAGGGAGGTCACATGGTAGTCGCTCCCATATTAGTACATGTGCCAACGTTACATATCTATTCGTGAAACAATACATTGTAACAAATTGAAACTATCTATGTAAAAATAATGAATTTGAATTTGAAAAAAAGCATACCCCGGTCTCCGATGTGTAAGCCACGAACTTACTAGGAACAACGCTTAGATAATAATAATCGAAAGCTATGAAAACCAATGAATAGAAATGAAACCTTATTGTACGCCAATCAAAATCGGCAAATATGGAATACATAATTAACGTAATGAACAAATTTGAGCCTTATCGAGAGATAAAATTTCTTACAGGCATCATTGGATGAATATGAATTTTAATGGACCTAATAAACCCGCGGTAGCCTAGTGGTATGGGTAATGGACTTGGGACAGTAAATTTTTTTTTTTTATATTTAGGACACGTCAATTTGACTTCACCTCGCCTGATGGTAAGCTGAAGGTAAAGTCTCAGGAAAGAGGGTCACCATTACATACACGTACCATGTTAACAATGGTGGCACTCAGCTTGACGGCCTCATCAGAAGAGGATTGTAGTCGCAGCACCGCGTGACACCCACCGGTCCCACTAGAGCTGCGACCACAATCCCCCTGCCCGGCTATGCACTTGCTGACCCCTGAACGCAATCAAACCGAAATTGGATTACTATGGAGGGTTTTTCGCAATCGTGCACACCCGGCCGAATTTTGTGACAAATTTGTGTCATCAAATTTCTACCACCAGTTTCTACACATAAATGATTAATACCTATTTACCCTTCGGTAATGTATAGTAGGTAGTAGTATAAAGTAGGTAGGTATATGATTTCGCCACTGGTAAACCCATATTATTATTTATGAAAAACATACATTGATTTATAAATTAATTAGCAACTAATGTTGATAAAAAAACAGAGACGTTTTTTTTTAATTAACTTATGATAAGTATGTGTAAATAATGTTGATAAAAATAACAAGTATCGTCACCTAATTATGTGAATAATGTACTAATTTATTTTAATAGGTCTAATAAATTAGTATATTATTCATCATAGAAATAATATGTATTATATCTGTTTTTTTTTTTCTTTGTAAATAGGTACGAAAACTTTATTAGTCTCTGACGAATTACTTCGTTGATCCAATTCTGTAGCGCAGGTAGGTACGTTTGCGAGGGGTGCGACTGGTTGGATCACCTCCAAGTTTGGTGCACCCTGGGCAACGTGGGCGATGACGCATCATTGATTGCTCCTCTGGAGTAGCTGGCGTCATCGTCAACGGCCAAGAGTCTGACCAACCGGCTCTTTTCAGGGCCAGCTGACCCCATTGCACGAGGGGGTCGGGGCATGGCGGGCCTGCAAGGCCCGCGGGGGTGGTGGTCGCTCCAGGTACCCCTCTGCTCTTATCAGAGGGGACACTGCGAATGGTAGAGGGTCAGTCGGAGTGGGAGGGATATGCTCTATTGGTAACCTTACACCCCGGCGTCTGTAGACCCGAGACGGCGTGCGGTTTTAGGCGGTTCAAGCCCGATATAACCGCCCCCGCTGGCCGGCGGGGGGGTATCCGAAGGGATATCCACACAAAAAAAAAAAAATACGTTTGCGAATATATTCGCGTGCTATTGTAAAGTTCTAGCATCCATTCTCAGGTGCTATTAGATTACTCTGATATGGAAATCTCGGTAGCACTAACAGCCAGGAAAAACGTGCCCATTTGATGATAATGGGCACATCACATACCCATCATAATTATAGCATTAGTCTTGAAACGCCAAATTTCGAGACTTTTTACATTTCCTTTCATTTATTGTCTATAAAAGATGTAGTTAAGTATTTAGAGATTAAATAACTGTACAATATATTTTCTTTTTTTTTCTTCTTTGACACCAGTTTTGGTTAGTCCTATACCTAAATAGAGTTACTAGTTTACAAGTCACTCAAATAGTCACTAATGAATATTAAAAAAATATAATTAAAGATACACTCTCAACATTTCAAATTAATTAACACAATAATGAAGACTATCTGAGTTTGCGATCTCACAGGCGACCTTCAGCCTTAATTAGTGAACTATATCATCACTACATATTTATAGAACAAAGTCCTCCACCGCGTCTGTCTGTTCGCGATAAACTCTGAAACTACTGCAACTATTTTCAAGCTATTTTCACCAAAGGATAGAGTGGTTCTCAAGGAAGGTTTTAGTACATATTTTTATAGGTTTTTGTATACATGGGCTAAAATATAATGATATTTATTGGAGGTGTCGGAAAAAATAAGCCGTCTGAGAGCTTTCCATGAAAACGCTGCCTAAACCCTTTGAGATATAACATAATGATGTATGGTGGAATTGTGTGTCTTATATAGGTCTACAGAAAAGTCCGCGATGGCATATGTCTATCTCTTAAGAATAACATACTATATCTATTTTAATACCACAGGCTCTAATGGATGAACGGATCTGGCTTACGAAATAGATTATATTCTGGAATAACACATAGGCCTTTTATCTCTGGAATAAGTTCCCATGGGAAACAGGAACGGGAACAGAATTCCACGCTGGCGAAACCGCGGACGTCAGCTAGTGAATAATAAAACAAAACAAACAGAATATACTTAAACGCTGTGATGTATCATCAAAATATTTTTTCAATCCAAGTCATCATTATATACCCTATACCTAAGGGTTCTAGAAAAATAAGTCCCACTAATGCCTTTAATAAATGTAAGATTTAGTGATTTAGTCGGTATATTTTATTTTATAGCCATAGACAGGGAATTCATCCTCACGTTGCGACCGGAAACGGTGCGTACAGTTAGGTATGAAAGATACTTCATTCCGCGCACCCTTAGGCTGTGGAATGATCTCCCTGCTGTGGTTTTCCCAAACAACTACCATATGCGGTTCTTCAAGAAGGGCATTAGAAGGTTTTTACAGGGTCAGCAGCGCAACTGCGACGCCCCTGGTGTTGCATACGTCCATAGGCCACGGTAACCGCTTCCCATCAGGTGGGCCGTGAGTTTGTCTGCCAACTGAGTGGTATAAAAAAAAAATTTTTCACACTAACGGCTACACAGTTTTGATTAAAATTCGTAATTATTATAGCGTGTAATTGATACAGTCAATCTCATCTACAGCCGGTACCTCTGCTGATTGACGCACGAGGCTTTGGTGCAGACTTTCCCCTCGAAATTGGAAAGTAAGACGGCAGACACTCCCGTAAAAGCCGCATAAGCAAAACCAAACGTAGCAGAATGAATAAGCGGACCCCGGAGTCCGAGGTAAAAGCTTCGGATGTAGATAATACAAGGCTAAGATGATCATCATCACTAACTGCTTCAACATTACATTTATTTCATATGTAAAGTTGTGGGTGAAAAATAATACTTTTATGTTACATACCGTTATAATTACATACTGTATGCATGTTAATGTTAATGTAACAGTATGTAATATAACAAAGCTGTTATTTTACTCTATTTACTATATATTACGTACGAAAGACTGCGGGCAAATGCTGAATGCGGCAAACTGGAGACATGGCGCGCAGCAGTGGACTAGAATAGGTTGATGATGACATGATGACGTATGAGTATGTAATGTATACATTACATATGTGATATAATTTACCGACACAAGTAGGTACCTTTTTTTTTTTTTCGTGCGGAAATCCCTTCGGATACGAACCCGCGTACCAGCGGGGGTGGTTATGTCGGGCTTGAACCGACTAAAACCGCACGCCGTCTCGGGTCTACAGACGCCGGGGTGTAAGGTTGCCCATAGAGCATATCCCTCGCACCCCGATTGACCCTGGGCCATCTCCGGTTTCGAGATGGCCCCCTCGGGGTTGGGAACCACGGTGTCCCCGTCTTGCCCCGGTTTGGGGGAGGGGCGCTAGTCGCCCCGACACAAGTAGGTACCTAGTAGTAATCGACCTCATAAAACACAACTACATATCGTTTCTACTTACTATAGCCTATATTATTTGCGTACGCATACTGGTTGCAAATATAAAGCTATACAGTCATTGACTCACCTAGATACTATCATTGCGACGCGGCGACGAGGGCATTTGATTCGATTCGCACACTGCACAAACATAATGCAAGGATAATTGTTCCAATTAAGTATTCTGTTTAACCATGTTAATAGGTTTCCCGTAAACACAGTCACTGTGGTATATACAATACAGTCACGCCTTTTTCCCATTGGGATAGGCAGAGATCTGCGTGCTACGATGCTATTCGGAATTTTTTAGACTCCAAGTCAAAAGATCTATTGCATATTCATCGGGGTGCGAGGGAAATGCCTTATGGGCCACCTCGCACCCGGTCTGAAGACCCGAGACGGCGTGCGGTTTTAGTCAATTCGAATCCGCCTCCGAGCCTTTTTCAACTCAGTTGGGGTCAGCTTTTCAGTCTAACTACGAAGTAGCTGAACTTCGGTATCTCCGTGAAGCGACTACCATGTAACCTTCACAACCCTTTGACGATATCAAAAGTTTGTAGTTAGAGTAGTTGTCGGACTTTTTAGGGTTACAACTACCCGTAACGACTGCCATAGATGTTTATATGGAACTGGGACCGATGGCTTAACGTACTCTACGAGGCACGGAAGGGTCTCGATGTATTAGAAGAATGGTCACCCATCTTAAGACTGCCTAGGTTAATGTTGCTTAACTTTGCAATGTGTTAACGTACTCGGTTTACCACTTAGCCACGAGTCCCTCTATTGGATATTCGTAAGGTTTTATAATATAACTATAATGCATTTAAATATTACTTGTAATTCTGTAATATTCAACTCTGCTGCTATCCGAATAACCGGCTACAATTTACAATCCTTCAATTCCAGTCCTTTAAGCGGGCCGTGAAAAAGCATCTGATGGCACCCTCAAGCTGAGAGCCACAATTGTAACATTATTGGTATCTATAATGGTAGCCTTATTCCTGAGACGTCCTCTTTAGTACCCTATCCTGTGAAATGAAGCGTCGGTAGCTTAGTGGTTAAGGAGTCGACCCTACGATCGAGAGGTCCCGAGTTCGAATCCTGGCCATTACACTACCGACGTGAACCCACTCCTAACACAGGCAATTAAGCTTAGCTGAAGGGGTTAGGGGGAATATTAGTAATTTCGGTTACTAATATTCAATATAAAAAAAAAAACAAATATACCAAAGATTCAACGAAATTTTTAGTAGTGATATACCCTCTATGAAACTTAGACAGTAGAAAAATGAATCATTAGTTACAAATGGTTTCACCTTTAATGTAGTCTGATGATTTGTTGAAAAGATTACAAGTCGAATGTATTATGATACCAATTATGTGAGTGATTTTTTTTTACGTGTGGAAACCCCCACGGGCTTCACCCCATCGGTGCCGTTGTTAGGGTTACAACTACCCGTAACGACTGCCATAGATGTTTATATGGAACTGGGACCGATGGCTTAACGTACTCTACGAGGCACGGAAGGGTCTCGATGTATTAGAAGAATGGTCACTCATCTTAAGACTGCCTAGGTTAATGTTGCTTAACTTTGCAATGTGTTAACGTACTCGGTTTACCACTTAGCCACGAGTCCCTCTATTGGATATTCGTAAGGTTTTATAATATAACTATAATGCATTTAAATATTACTTGTAATTCTGTAATATTCAACTCTGCTGCTATCCGAATAACCGGCTACAATTTACAATCCTTCAATTCCAGTCCTTTAAGCGGGCCGTGAAAAAGCATCTGATGGCACCCTCAAGCTGAGAGCCACAATTGTAACATTATTGGTATCTATAATGGTAGCCTTATTCCTGAGACGTCCTCTTTAGTACCCTATCCTGTGAAATGAAGCGTCGGTAGCTTAGTGGTTAAGGAGTCGACCCTACGATCGAGAGGTCCCGAGTTCGAATCCTGGCCATTACACTACCGACGTGAACCCACTCCTAACACAGGCAATTAAGCTTAGCTGAAGGGGTTAGGGGGAATATTAGTAATTTCGGTTACTAATATTCAATATAAAAAAAAAACAAATATACCAAAGATTCAACGAAATTTTTAGTAGTGATATACCCTCTATGAAACTTAGACAGTAGAAAAATGAATCATTAGTTACAAATGGTTTCACCTTTAATGTAGTCTGATGATTTGTTGAAAAGATTACAAGTCGAATGTATTATGATACCAATTATGTGAGTGATTTTTTTTTACGTGTGGAAACCCCCACGGGCTTCACCCCATCGGTGCCGACGACTGTGAGTGGTTAATATTCAAATACAGCCATAGACATCTAGTATAATGACCGTAATTTCAGATCGAGCAAGCGGTAAAAGCTAAATCAATTCGTTAAGTGCTTTTTGCTTTCAAATATGCATAGGTACACGCCTTATAAGTATACATATTGAATAAATCACTTGTACTTTTCCACAATTATTTATTTATTTGAACCTTACCGGTTTCACCTTACGGCATTATCAAAGGTCTACAATGTTTTAAACCTTTGATAATGCCGTGTGTGTAAGTGATTTATTCAATATGTGTAGCAAGTTCCACCAAGTGCCATCAATCTCCAGTATAAACAGTCTTATAAGTATACTTTATCAATCTTTGAAGCCTAGGCGAAACTCACCTGCCTTCTGTTGCACCTGCTGATTGTCGAACGTGACTTTGATGCAGGTTTTCCTCTCGGGGTTAGGAAGTCAGACGGTAGTCTCTCCCATAATAGCCAAAACAAACCAATGAAAGGAAGAGCAGGAGAATAGATCTCGAGGTCCAAAGTGAGAGCCTTGGTTTAAACTGGGATTGACGCTCCAATGAAGAAGACTCTGTCGCTCAAGGAGCAGAGTAACATTTAAAACGCTTAACATCCTTACGACATTCGCCATTAGTTGGATATTCGTACATATTTAACAATTACCGTCACTCATACCGTTATTATGAAAGGCACTTTATTCCGCGCACTCTCAGGCTGTGGAATAATCTCCTTGCTGTGCTTTTCCCAAGCGACTACAATATGGGGTTCTTCAAGAAGGGCATTAGAAGGTTTTTACAGGGTCGGCAGCGCGAGTGCGATGCCCCTGGTGTTGCAAACGTCCATAGGTCACGGTAACCGCTTCTCATCAGGTGGGTCGTGAGCTTGTCTGCCAACTGAGTGGTATAAAAAAAAACTAACTCATCTTTTTTCATCCGACGGCCAATCCAGATTGCATTCAAAGCTTACACTTTGTACGGAAAACCGCTCACAACTTCATTCCATTATTTGGTTTGTTTTGACTATTACTGGAGCGACTACCGTCGGCCACTGAGAGGGAAGTCTGCGCGAGAGCGTCGTCCGTCAATCAGCTGGTGTATACCGGTTTACAGGTGAGGTTGGCTTGGGCTCCGAAGATCTTATTGGGGCCCTACACACCCTTACTCACTGTCGTTATACTTATATTGCATTTAAACAAAGCATTCTAACTGTGTTCATTTAGATTTTACGACAGCCGTGAAATTTTACTTTCAAATTGGTATTTATTTATCGTAAGGTAATTAGTGCACTCCTGTCTAGTTTCGCTTGCATATTCGAGATGAGAACTAAAACCATAATACTTGACATACTCTAAAGAAAAAAGAATGTGATTTGATAATTTCGGAAGTTTACGCGTAACTTTAATGATATCAACACCAATAATATAACATACTTCAGATACTTTGAGACAACTTTACACTTCAAAACATGAGACAACCATGTTATCCTTCCCCTGAACTTCGCTGCTGAAAAGCAACTGAAACGTCGGAATTTGATTTGATATGCTGATCTTTAGTGTATTTATACATATCCGGATATACTTAGCACTTATTTTAAAATATGTAATTAACGAGAAATATATCATAGTATTCCACCACAGCACGTTCGCTGACTGCACTGCCCTGTTGAATGTCAATGAATTTAAATTATTCGCATATATTGTGACCAGAATATCTACAAGTCATTTATTCAGAATTTATCATGGTTTTATGTAAATCTATGAACGAATATCGATATGAATCACGAAACCGTTATAACAACACTATTATGAAGCACGCTCTCCCCATACATCATTAATTAGGTGTTACCTGTGACCTTTAGAAAGTAGGCACGATACGTAGACTGTAATTTCACGCTTAATACCTTCAAGATTTTTAATTTCTTAATAGAGGTGTGAACTTTACAAAACCAACTTTTCTACACTTTTCTACGAAGTTAATTAATTACTAGTAATGTAAGCGGATGATGGTTTTTGCAAAATGTAACATGTGACATGAGAAATAAATTTTTTCTTCTAATTTATTTCTAGTTTTTTTACTTTGTCATGCCGCTAGGTTGCCGACAAAATTGAATGCATGAGTCACTCCATCTCTTACCGGGATTATCGTGTAAGGTGACCAAGGGATAGAGCCTAAATCCGAAAGTAAAAAGTGTCCGGTGGTCGGCTCGTCCCCTATGACATAGTCCCATGGGCACAGGAGTTACAATAGTGGAAATGCGGAGGAAATAAAGATTTAAAAAAAATAAACTGTAGCGTCTGCTCGGACACAGTAGTACATTATATTTTATGGTACTTAAGTATAACATCCAAAAATATATTCTATAGATACTAATTAAACAAAAATTTGTAAAAGCACCGAAAACAATGAACCCTTTGAAACTCGCTTACAAAAACATCTCCAGTATAACACGAGTTTCAGGATAATTCGGAATTATTCGAAATCACGAGCGTTCCGTCCTCGATCCCTAATTACCCGGGTTCCGTGATAAATTATCTCGCACGTGTCATTAATTACTATTGTTTTCGTAACGTCAGGATTAAGGCTCTTTCAATAAATAATATTAAAGTAAACCCAAATCGGATTACATGCTAATTATATCTCAATTATGTACTTTACCGGCCACGCCTGGCTACACACGAGTGCATTTCTTCAAAACTATTTTAGTACATAAGTTTATACATAAACTTATAAATTTAAATCAGAAATAGACGACATCTAAGACAGGGCTTGAACTCTCAAATAATCCCTCTATAACGGGACTATCCCGTTCTGGGGGTGAAAGCGAAGAGCTATCTTGAGCCTTAGTAAATGCAGGCCCGAGACGGTGGCGCGTCGTGTTTCACGCGTGTCCCTCTCAACGAAGGGGGGCAAAGCCGAATCACACGGTGAGACCACTTGTTGCATGAAAGGTGGCCAATGCCCGATAAATACCTTTCTTAGGGCATACCCGGGTTCCCTCCATCATAGGTACACTTACCATTCCAACACGTAAAAACAGGAAGTATACGAGCATTCTGCCAACGGAGCTATCTATGCCGATATGAGCGTAATATCCACTGTTTAACAGAAGTTTGACGCCATACGCTGTTGGTCGATGATGGAAGGGGCTTGAAGGAATTAGGCAATACCAGCGCACACTAACCAAAATACATCCTATATCAACTCTACGTCAATATTCAATATTCGTTGTGTGTTTAGAAGAGGTAACAGAGCGGAGACTCTGGCGGCCCGCAACGTGGCTGTTCTAAACAGCCCGTTAAAAGCGATGGCCGTCAGAGTCATCAGGGGGTATCGCAAGATCTCCGTCGAGGTGGCATGTCTCCTAGCCGGGACCCCTATATGAGACTTGGAAGCGAGAGCCCTTGCGTTGCTGTACCAGTGGCGTAAGAAGGCGCTGGAGCGGGGCCATAGGCTGGAGCCCCGAGAAATCAGGGCTCAGCGGTTCCAGCTCCGCCGGGAACTCATGGAGACATGGAGGGTACGACTTGAGCATCCAAGGTGGGGAGAATCCACCATTGCGGCGGTGAGACCGATTATGAAGGAGTGGTTGGAGAGGCACCACGGTGACCTGTCCTACCGGATGTGAACTATGGCGCATCCACCGGGAGACAACGCCGCAGTGCCAGCACTGCGAGGATCCTGGCGAAGACACGGCGCTCCACACGTTGGTGGAGTGCCCTGCGTGGGCGAGACAACGCCGGGATCTCGTTGGGGTCCTGGGCGTGGACGTTCTCTCGTTGGAGGCCATGGTGAGGACCGTGGTCTCCGACGGGAGCAAGTGGCACGCCGCCGCCTGTTTCTGAAAGCAGGTAATGCGCGCGAAAGAGACGGCGGAGAGGGAGCGGGAGAAAACCCTGCCCCCTGAGTTCCGCAGTCTGCGGCGAGGACGCCGCAGACTCGTCTACGCCCTTGACTACCGACCTCCATGATCGGGGCCTGAAGAGGGCAGTTGGCCGACTCGCCGTCCTTACAGAAGCAGACCGTGGCAGAGGCGTGTCGTGTGGTCCTACACACGCCTGCCAACTCACTGATGCGGGATAAATCCAACCCCACCAGGCGAGGCCGCGGTGGCGGCCGAAGTCCGCCGGTAGCCCTGGGGTTATCCTTTCGAGGGCTTACCCGGGGTGCCCGGTAATGGACACTTGGGAAGGACACCGTGTGTTTTAGTCGGTCCGATTCCGACACGCCCACCCTATCGTCGGCACCGATGGGGTGAAGCCCGTGGGAGTTCCCACACGGTAAAAAAAAACAAAAAAAGAAAAGCGGATAAACAGACAGGTGTGTGAAAGTGACTTTATCGTATATCATGTATTGATCATAAAGATCTTGTTATGAAATAACATAAAATTAATACAGTGGATATCGTGTAATAAAGAGTAAATATGGAAAAACTTTTTATACTTTCCATTAACATTTGAACATTTTCCCGGTGGTACTTAATACATATTCTTAATCCCAATCATGCCACTCCTACAAACCACGCTCAACTCAGTGTGTAGTGTGTGTACACGGTATAAACGACTGTTTAATGTTATGTGTATGGTGTTTTTGACTTAACGGTCTGGTGGAAGTTGCTCTTTGAAAAATAAAACATAATCTATCTATCTACACTTTTATAAAATTGTGAATTAGCTGTATCTGTACATTGGAGATATTTGAAAAAAACTTCGGTTATGTTACTTGAACGAATCTGAACACAATTTTTCTTTTTTTGGAATTCTTGTCCGTCTGTTTGTCTGTTCGCGATGGACGCAAAACTACTAAACGGATTTTGATACAGTTTTTTCCATTAGAAAGGTCTTGGTCAGACTTAAAATCTGTCGTATATTTGATTGCAATTGGTTAAGTAGAACTGGAGATTTAATCAAAAAGCGATAACCAGCCTCCGTGCGGTCACAGCCGCGGGCATCAGCTAGTAGTGGATATAATGAATAAGCTACTTACGTGTTTAGGGTACCGACCGGTATTATGCGGCGTAATGTAACATTCGCAAGTGAGTAACGAGCGTTACTCCGTATACCGAGTATCTATGTACGAGCGAGTACGAGCAGCTCAATGCTCGCTTGTTTGACAGTTGAATTATCTTGAAAGTAATTTTAGTTGCCGAAGGATCGATATCCTTTGAACACACGAATGCTAGTGTGGAGACAGCGAATCGGTACATGGAAGGTGGAATGGAATTAATGGAACCAGTTGGAAAAAACGACTTGACAATGTGCGGTGAGTGGAACAGCGGGTGCTATGGCGCATATTTATTGGAGAGGTCCACGTCCAGCAGTGCACTGTAATACGCGTAATATTTGATTCGATTAAATTCCAGCTCCCTCCAAGCCGGATAACTCCTACCTCCTACTTCAAACTGGGAATTCCTCCAAAATCATCAGGATTGGTCGTAACAGCTGTTCAAATAATATTACGTGTAGCTAACTGCATCAACAATATACTGCGATGTGCATGTGTCTGTTTATCTGTATCACAGTATTCAGTCCTATTACGTCAATAAATTAATTGAATGTTCCACGAACGGCTATGCGATCGACATCTCGATGTAATCGGCTAGGCTTTCCTGTCACGCTCTATGTAATGACCCACAATTAACATTTAGTAACACACAGGGTTGCCAGATGCCTAGTTTCCTTACACTATTGTATAGTGAGCGCCAAATCGAGATATAGCTGAAGTGAATGACATATGTCGGCCACACTAGCAGCGATGGTTTGGCAGAAATTCTTTTTAAGGCGCAACTCAATAGAAGGACATTACACGTAGAGAAGTCAAATCTAGGTGAATCTATGTCCATTTTTGGATTTCTAACTCATAACTTTTGTTTTACTAAATACCTACACGTTTAGTGGTTGTTAAAAGTGTCAATACACTGATGATTCCTAAAAGTATTAACAATGTCGTAAGGCACCAAAATTTTTAACTAGTTGGTTAAAATGATGGCTAAAACAAGTTGGGTTGGGCTGGAACAACTAGCTTTAGCTGAAACAAGCTAAAACAATATGTTTTTACCCCGATTTTCATTCACAATTTCGTTGCTGACAACCGGTTATACACTTCTTTTTTAACTAAAGAAGTTTAGTAAAAAAATCAGCTTCTTTACATGGATAACACGCGAATATTCTATTGTGGAGCATGTTATATTTTTTCTAATTATAAAGCTATTACAGTCATTACGGTCGCAAAATAGAGTTATTGTTTCTTTTTTGTGACTGCCAGCTCTTGTGGATGACTGTAATTGTATGTGTGATTATAATCTGTGGTTATACATAAGCATATATATAGTTTTAGTATACTACAGTGTCGAAAATTTTGTATTCCGCCAGTTGGATCAGAAATTGTGATATAATCTATTGCAATCGTTTATAATACTCGTATGTCATATTTTGTCACAAAAACATCAAAAAGTATGGAAATTGCTCAATTATTTTATGCTCGATATATAGATCATTAGGCATATCCTTTAACGCGGCTGTAAAGCGTGGCCATTGTTAGTGCGACATAAGCAGGTACTGATTTATAGATTAATATGCTGCGATGGATGTGCGTAGTCCGCGTAATGATTACGTGAGGAATTACCGCATTCGCGGCAACCTCCATGTCCGTGACATTGCAGATAAAGTGACACTCCTGCACTACACTTTTCCTTCACTGGTGCGGCCACGTTTTGCGGCAGCCGCCTAACTACGTGGGTAACAAATGTCTGGCCATGGCACTTCCGCCGGGCCCCGGTGGGATGGGGAGATCCAAGAAATGCTGGTCGTACGGGATGACATGCGTGCCAATGGTCTCACTACCATGGATGCCCAAGACTGTGCGATTTGGAGAAGGAAAAGCAGGAAAGCAGACCCCGGTCTCCTAGGTGTAGGCCTCGGATACAATCGAGACACAACGCTGAGATGATGATAATGATGATTTTATGCTTGATACGTAAATTAGCAACATAAGAGCGCGTGCCGCAACACAAGCTCGGCATGCTACTGGTCAAATAACCGTCGCAGTTGTGAAATAAACAATTGACTGAAATAACATAGAATAAAAAAAAGGTTTTGGCGCGCACGTATTCGTTGTTAAAACTATTTTGTAGCTGTCACCGAGTTATTTTTTGCACTTCTCTAATTGGGTATGTTTTGTCTTTCTACTATACAAAAAATAATGAAGATAGTTTTATAAACTCGCACTTCACGTAGGAAGACCACCATGATTTTGTATCGAAACGTATGGTAAACAAGAGGTATCGTTACTCATAAATACCATCACAATTAAATATCTACTGATTTATGTCTAATATCATATAAAACGCAAATATAAATCATTACCATCACATAATTAAAACGTTGGCTGCACGCCTGCAACTAATTCAGATTAAAAAATGTATTCATTAGTTGCATTCACGAGGCTTTTGGCGGAAAGGTACGCAAAATATAACTAAATAAGCATATGGTCGACGCGTGAAGGATCGGGTTCTGTACAATGCAAGAATTTTAATCAAAATAATGGCGATTTAGAATACGTTATGCGTCGTCCACTTTACGGCTAGACTACTGATACCTGCCAAGTGACCATACCTTGCTAGAGTCCCTGTGAAGTTACTTCGTAGGACCCGGGTTCTGCAAGAAAGCTCCCGTGATCGAACACTGGGTGGTTTTAATCTAACAACTTTATCATTTGCTCTGGTTGATTTCCCACAGATAGAAAATAGAGTAAATAATGTATAAATATTTTCTCTCGAGATAACGAAAGAGGGTTATTATTATTTATGTGATGCCAAATCATGGTATTCAACATAAATAGGCAACTACATATTTGAACCCCTAATACATATCTACCTATATATCAACTCAACCTATAAAAATAACAGCACGTCAACAAACAACTTCTGGAATTCGTGTAGACGACGAATAAACTTTAAACCTTAATGCAAATTTACATAGATTTCTTATTTTGGCTACTGAGCCCTAAAATATTGCCAAAATAAAATAAAACTGTGGCCAAAATAAAATAAAAATGTTGCTAATTTACATAAAATTCCTTCGTCCGAGTTATCTACATACGCGGTCGGCGAGACCGTGAGGTGTCAGGTTCCCATGTTGTGAAATATGGGCCGGCCTGACAAGGGTTGTTTTAATTTAATTCAAAGGAATACCGCCGCTTCGATTATTAGTTCGCAGATAATGACGAGTAATAATTCACACGCTGAGTCACGGGATAAGAAGCAAGATGAGTAAATCGAGAGACTCGGTTTACAGAAGCCTCTCGGTGTTCAATAAATTTCCAGAGAGGATTAAAGATGATTCCAAGGCTCGAAACCGACCGGCAAACATTGTTCTGCCTCATGAATTATATCAAAGAAATCGAACGTAAGTATAGAAATGCAGAATGAAATGTCGAAGTCGAACGACGGTTCACAGCACCTTGTCCTAGAAGGTAATCTAAAGAGACATTGAAATAACATCAACTCCACTGGGGTAGGTGATGGAGCTTCCCAAACTTTTTGAGTGCTGTTCGATCCACTTCAGTACAACAGTTGCAAGTATCACAGGATCCACTAGACCAACGGTGGATCACAGTGAACTCCGGAGTACTGTTTGCTCCATTGGTGGGTCGTGGTGGTGGATCTTCATAGGCTGAGGGAAATTACCTGAGATACATCTTTTATAACTCTCGTCATTACATTTTATTATATTTAACTACTCTACAAGATGAGCTCATTAAATGATATAAACACATTATATCACACGTCGTTAAACAGCAAAACAATTGAAAGATATCAAAATAGAAATAACCTTAATTTACATTAACACTTATAACAAAGAGCTGTAATAAATTTCATTACCTAGTATTTGTAGAGTAGCATTTTAAAAAGATATCAGTGTGTAGTTAATGACGACGTGTAGACAGGTCATTACTCCGTTGTCCGGCGACGTTCAAAGTGCCCTTCACGTGCCCTAAACAGACCTTACTCGCATATTAGGAATCAGTTTGCAAAGAATTACTTTCAATTGATAAAGGTAAATGTGTACTCTGTAGTATCGAATTACTTGCGAGCGATATGGGCACATTTTGTAAACCAAGTGCGTGCCTGAAAAGGTCCCCATTTGAGCACAAATGCTGTACAACACATGGAATACAACACTGGTTTTCTGATAGTGTCTCTAAACCTACCTTGACAAATTAAGTGGAATTTGTCAACTTATTTTCTAAAGTATGTTGGCCTAACCTTAATTACCCTTTGTATCTATCAAAGGGTAATTTAGGTTAGACCAATATACCATTACAACTATGGAATATATACTGTAACTATGCTACGAGTATCAAGCCAAACCATCTAAACATCAGATAGCGTTCCCGCATCACTAACTTTTCTAAGTTCAAACAAATCAATATTTACTTGTTCTAACGGAAATGGAAAACATCGTGAAGAAACTACATTGAGAACTGTCGGTTTTCTATAAAGTTATCGAAGGTTTATGAACTTACACTAGGGCAGGAAGTTGGACTCTGGCTTAATACCATGTTGAAAAGAGACTCGTGACAAATAATCTGTATTATAGCTTCAAAAATTTGCGCATGGTTGATGGTCGTTTTATGGCCTCTCGCGATACCAATTTTATTGTTCCCTACAGCCAGTCTAGTAGTGCCATTGGCAAGTCATTGGAAGAAGTATGTGATTTATGGAGCTGAGTAAATATTTAAGCATCATTGCTCCGATTAATCATGAAGCCTTCTAAGGGAATCTTAATTGGTCTTATAGCTCTCACGTCACAAAGATGGTCGTAATTCCTTTGAAAAGCTATTTATGGCAAATGAAATATACTGAATTTATAAAAAATATTATGAGTATTTTGATATTTTCTATACCCCACTAAATTCCTACATTTGTAAATTACGGGTCAAAAGTTAATTGTTCATAAAATTTACTTTAGCGGTTCATTTTGAGTAAGTATAATGTAAAAAAAATTAATTAAAAAAAAATACTTAACATTCATGAAGCCATATATTAATTCAGCCGTAATGTTATCGTTGAATATGTTAAATGAATATCGTTGTTAATTTTTAGGGTTCCGTGCCTCAAAAAGTAAAAAAGGAACCCTTATAAGATTGCTATCTTGTCCGTCTGTCTATCTGTCCATGTGTCACCACCGACTTTCTCAGCAACGGGTGGACCTTGCAAGTTGAAATTTATAACAGATACTGAGGTCTATAGTCCCTATTAGATAAAAATCGAGGTGAGTCTGAGTCAACATTGTAAAAGATATGGGCAGATTTAGATTTTCGTGAAAACTTGTAAGTACCAAAATATACCTTATTTTCCATTCAGTTGTGCTGTATAATCTTACTTTTAACCAAAATTGACCATTCTAGGTCAACCGGAAGTACCCTATAGGTTTTGGGTCGAAAACCTATTTGGTAGTTCCTCTTGACCTATAATAACGAACTTTGGATAAAAGCGGTGTTATAGTATAAATAAATGAAATTTAAAAAAAACGTACGGGTCCCTCGGTGCACGAATTCGACTTACACTTCACCGGTTTTTTATATAGGTAAAACTAAAATGTGACTCTAAGTTCAATAACGCTAAGTGTGAAATGCCTATTCACATAAAACTTGCCATTTAACCTTTGAAATGAAGTGAAGAGCATAAACAAACTGTCAGAGCGATGCAAGGGTTTTATAAATGACGCAGTGAATGAGATAATTAAGGCAAATTGAAGATAAGTGTGAGCTCGCCATAAGCAGGAATAATTGCATCTCATGAGTAATGAGAATCTCCCAAAGTCAATGTGTTTTAATAACAACTAACTACACTACCACTAACTTAACAACTTTAACTAATGCCATCGAATTCCCACTACTTGTACGGAATCAACAAGAGAAAAGGGCTTTTGGGGTTCAAACAACTATTTCTTATACACTTCGCCTGGTCATCGGCATCCCTCTAGTGGTCTCATTGGCTCGCATGTCATCTTTTACGACCCAGTACTTATACGATCTAGAACCCATATTGCAAGTCATGCTTAGTTTAGGACTAGATGGTGCTGTATTATGTCCTAGAATATTTATTATTGTTATTATTTATGATCGCATTCCGGAAAACGGCTGTCATAATCTTAATATAACTCACAGGATTATGACAAAATATATTTGCCGCGACGTTTCACGGCTAGACATTCTCATCAAGTAAGTACTATAGAATATTTAAAACAACTTCCTAGAAACATTGATTGCCTGGGCTGGGTTGTTTACTTTATCCAGATGTAAGTATTTAAGAAAACAGTAAATTATTCAGAGGGCTAAATATTCCACTACGAGACGCCAAGACTTAGAATCTTTAAATGCTATGTTGCATATTCATCAGCACCATCGAGAGATCACTTGGAATTAATATTTTCGTAGTATTGTTTACTCTGTGTAAGGATAGCATGTGACAAAAATTACAGAAGATAACAAAATAACAGTATTAAGAAAAAAATCTTCAAAAATCACTTGTGCTACTATCGAATAAACATCAGAGGACAGAGGAATATACCTATCTCAATTTCTACCAGCCGTTTTCGAACTTTAATACGTCAGTCATCATCATAGTGATCGAGCCGGTTTCATCCGAACTTGCATCTTGGAGTTCGGGATCCTTTGACCCCCCAAACCCGAAAGGAAAGCCTGCACCAGTGCCTCTTCTTTTAATCAGCAGGAATATTTACCAGCAGGTGAGGTTGGTTTGGGCTCCAAAGATTTTGTATCCCCATACGACCCCTTTTATCGATAAAGCTCTCTATTATTTAGTCACATTTACACAAAAGCCTAAAATTAAAAAAATATGGCAAATATCAAGCATCATTCGCTTCATTACACAAAACAACAAATTGTGTCCTGTACTATTGTAGTAAAATTAATAAAATCAGTGTTTTACTAGGCTCACTAAATGGTAATGAGATTCCACCCTCGATGTTTCCTCGTCTCAAGGTGGCATATAAAATGGCCTACTTTAAGAATTCCCTGGGAGGAGATTTATTAAACTTTAAATGAGCAAAGCTCGGAGAAGCGCAAAAAATTAATGTAAATAACAATCACGTTTAATGCCAAATATTATTGCTAATGTTCGTTAACTAGAGATTAATAACTGGGTTTTAATGGTAGATTTCGTAAAATGGTAGTATTCTTTGCTGCCATTTCTTACATAAGTGTTTCACAAGCAGTTATCGACAGGCGAAGACGGAGCCGTGTCGTGTGTTTTACACACGCCTGCTAACTTACCGTCGTGGGATAAAACCTGACCCCACCAGGCGAGGCCCGGTGGAGGTAGTGGCCAAAGTCCGCCGGTAA
Organism: Cybosia mesomella; assembly: GCA_946251805.1. Lineage (NCBI taxonomy): Eukaryota > Metazoa > Arthropoda > Insecta > Lepidoptera > Erebidae > Cybosia > Cybosia mesomella. The sequence continues at coordinate 28,540,223 of OX276390.1, forward strand.
TCCTGGGGTTATCCTTTCGAGGGCTTACCCGGGGTGCCCGGCAATGGACACTTGGGGAGGACACCGTGTGGTTTTAGTCAGTATCGTGTTCTGACACGCCCATCCCATCGTTGGCATCGATGGGGTTCGATCGGTGGGAGCCCGTTCGGGTTACCACACATTAAAAAAAAGCAGTTATCGACAAATTGTTTTGAATTTATTGCATGGCACCTACGGTTTGCAGATGTGGCATGAGGTATATTTCTGTAAAGAGTGTCATGAATTTGATATTCCCATATGATAGAAATCATTATTATTAGTGAGACAGTTAATAGAAAGAGCAGACAATTTTATGCAACATATTAGTTACCAGCTGTTGCTCGCGGCTTAGCCCGCGTGAAATTCTATTCCCGTTCCCGCTACCCATAGGAACCTATTCCCGGGATAAATAATAGCCTATCTGTTATTCCATACTACAATCTATCCCAGTACCAAATTTCACCCAGATCTGTTCAGCCGTTACAGCGTGACTAAGTAACAAACTTCCAAGCATTTTCACAATCTTTTAATTTATAATATTAGTAGGATAGGATTAGTAGGATTTTCATACACTCAGAACGAATCTAACTACGAAACGGCTGAACTTCGATATTTTCCGTGAAGCAACTGTTATCTGACCTACACAGCCCACTGGCGATACCGAAGTTCTGTAGTTAGAACTCTTTAGGGCTCCAACTACCCGTAACAACTGCACGTTTTTTACATTGAAATACATGAACCTAGTAATGAATATATATGAAGTTTTATGATCCCCAAAGAACAAAGTTAATATATTTCATGTTTTCTTTATCATTTACCTATTAAAAGGTTTAAGTGCTAAAGTTTACTGGTGGTAGAAATTTGATGACACAAATTTGTCACAAAATTCGGCCGGGTAGGTACTGTGGTGTCTGAACCTCATTTCACACCACGATGCGGTTACCTGGCCATTATGTGTCAGAGTTTAAAAATAATTATTTGTTTGATTTAAATAGAGCGTAGGGAAGAAAAAACAATTGCTCCGTGGAGCTGCTTTCGGCTGGGCGGCTGACAGCGGGCGACTAGACGCGCCGCCCGGGTCCGCCGGCCGAAGAGAAGATAATAGTGCAATATATTTAGGCTCAGTCCTTGAGCGGAGTTCGCGATTCCCTAGTTCGAAGTAATATAAAAGCATACGCGTAAAAACCTCCCTAAACCCGATTTAGGAAGCTTTGATGATATAATAAATGCCCATTTAAACTTCTTCCTCAGTGTTTGTCTTATTTTCTACACGAGGTATTGTGGCGTCCAACCCCCGGACGCTACAACTGGTGGAGGAGCGCCGTTTTCCATACAGCTGGTGGTTGCTACAGCTACAACTGCTGGTGGAGTCGTCGGTTTCCATACAGCTGGTGGTTGCTACAGCTACAATTGGTGTGGAGGAACGCCGGTTTCCATACAACTGGTAGAGGTGCTGGTTGCCACAGGAGCTAGTGGTTGCTACAGCTGGTGAAGCGCTAGTTTCCGCAGAAGTCGGAAACGCCAACATTCTGCAGTTGGCAGTGAATGGATCGATCCCGTACCGTTTGAAGAAAGACGTCGTGCGACAATTGGAGCGACGCATTTATCAGTATCGTTGTTTATTTTGCTTTTATGTGCTTTTATGTGATATTATGTGCTCAACGAGAAGATGGCTATGATGGTGGCTTGTTCCAGAATGTTTCAAGAGCATTGATAGTTGTCTGCGGGTCAATAGGGCCAATAAGGACTATAAGTATTAGTAGAATTATAATTCACGTAGTGAATAACGTGTTATCTTGAACCGACTAAAACCGCATTACGTACTAGCGTAACTAGTAACTAGTAGTATTTTATTATTAATATGTGTTCTCTGTTTATTTCATATTGCTGCGCTGCTGAAGATAAATAGATTTGTTTTGTTTTTTATCTTCGTGATGTTCTAGCGTAGGAGTTAGGCAATTATTTTTTGTACAATATTGAGAGATATGATCTAAGCTTTGTAAGAGAGTCAAATCGTTCTGGACATAAGCGCCGACGATGATTGAAAGTTAGTTTTCGATCAGACTTTTCTTTATAGAGTAAGTTCTTTCTCTTTAGTGTTGTTTTAAAGAATAATTTAGTAATGTGTAGGCGACATAAATAATTTTATGTCATCTTTCTTTTTAGTTAGGTAGGTCTTAAAAGTACTGTGTTACTAAGTCCTTTCAGGGCAATCCTTAAAATGTATCGGCAAGTGATACCAATATCTTTTCTTTGATGAGGCTGATTGTGGTCAGGTTTCTTTTAACCTGGGTTTTTGCCTGGCCAAGAATGAAGCAATTTTTCTTTGTTCGTGTTTTTCAGTATTTATTACAGTTTAATTGCTATAATTTGAAATTCTACTATCGTTTACTAATTATTACAAAGATTGCTTCGTTATTCCCATTGTAAGGGACAATTCGCATAATTTTTTTTTTGTGTCCCAGATTTAGAATGCCTAGGGAATCAGGCTGTCACATAAATGACCATTAAGGGCGTAGCTGATGTGGTGTCTGAACCTCATTTCACACCACGATGCGGTTACCTGGCCATTATGTGTCAGAGTTTAAAAATAATTATTTGTTTGATTTAAATAGAGCGTAGGGAAGAAAAAACAATTGCTCCGTGGAGCTGCTTTCGGCTGGGCGGCTGACAGCGGGCGACTAGACGCGCCGCCCGGGTCCGCCGGCCGAAGAGAAGATAATAGTGCAATATATTTAGGCTCAGTCCTTGAGCGGAGTTCGCGATTCCCTAGTTCGAAGTAATATAAAAGCATACGCGTAAAAACCTCCCTAAACCCGATTTAGGAAGCTTTGATGATATAATAAATGCCCATTTAAACTTCTTCCTCAGTGTTTGTCTTATTTTCTACACGAGGTATTGTGGCGTCCAACCCCCGGACGCTACAGTACCACCGTGCACGATTACGAAAAACCATCCATAGTAATCCAACTTCGGTTTGATTGCGTTCAGGGGTCAGCAAGTGCATAGCCGGGCAGAGGGATTGTGGTCGCAGCACTAGTGGGACCGGTGGGTGTCACGCGGTGCTGTGACGACAATCCTCTTTTGATGAGGCCGTCAAGCTGAGTGCCACCATTGTTAACATGGTACGTGTATGTAATGGTGACCCTCTTTCCTGAGACTTTTCCTTCACTTACCATCAGGCGAGGTGAATTCAAATTGACGTGTCCTATATATAAAAAAAAATAGAATTTACTAAGCCACTTGTATCGTTGACACCTTTTCAATACCAGATTAAAACAATAGGCACCTAATAGTTTTTATATAAGCAGCCAAGCCTATCTGAGATCATGTCGAAAATATTCGTATAAAATGTGGCCACAAAAAAATAATTTGCGAAAATTAATGGCGCTATTCACTCTATGGTATCGCATAAGGCTAGACCAGTAAAACAAGAACTGTGCCAGTACATATTCGTATCAAAAAACTTCGAGATTTATCAACATAAATGGGTGTACAGGGCCCTACCAATGGCTTCAGGACCCAAGTCAACCTCACCTGCTAGTCGGTGCACCTGCCAAACAATGGACGAGGCTTTGACACAGGCTTACTAATCGCGATTGGGAGGTCAGACGAAAATCGCTCTCGAAAAGTCAACAAACCAATCCAGAATAATAAGCGGACCCCCGACTCCAAGGTGTGAACTTTGGATGTAACCGGGAAATTGCACGCATCACACAAGCAAAAACAATGATTTCGTTTTTGTTTTGCCAAACTCTTTTTGTATTTTTACTCTTTTAAAAAAATGATTAATCTGGTGGCTTCAGTTTTGGACGAAGTTCCGCATAGCCCAGTCCCTTTTGTAATACTGATACGTTTTTAAAGTAGCGCTAAGTATCGATGTCTTCTTTTGTTTGCTGCACGAAACGCACATTCGTAGTCAATCTGTAAGATTGACTAAGAATGTGCGTTGACTATAATCCTTCCGTCATACCATTTCGCCACTCCTTGCAGCTCACAAAGCGGGCTTAGATACAGTACGAATGTCACAACATCTGTCGACGAAGGTGGGCCCGCTCATAAAACTAACGGCTCGAAATAGAAAATAAATATATCTTTGTATTATCGTATTATCTCGAAAAAAACATACACTACAATGGTTTAACAGTGTAATATTATGTGTAAGATCGTTCGGCATGTTTATAATCGATGGCTGAACTATCGATACGTATTCGACAGGCTGGGTATTAGTGGGTGTATCGATAGAAGAATGGGTATTTTCATGGTGTTTTATTCCGTGATTCACATATATCTGTGAATTATCATGGGAGTGCCAACAATAAATAAGAGAGAACTGCCACTACAATAATTTCAATTGTGCAACTATATCATGGCTACAATTTAATTTCCTTTCTACATTGGTTATATATTATCCATGCACAAATCTTCCGCAGAAAAATATCGAAATAACAGTGAAAACCGTCTAAGAATCCGTGGCGTAGTTTAGAAGATCTAAGAGTACATGGGGACAAAAAAGATTTTGTTTCACACTGAGTATGTAAAGATAATGCAAAACCAAGTCCGAATAAGATCATGGGTTTTGAAAGGTGCAGTACAATCGTCTTTCTTGATTAAACTTTGAAATCATTTTACTAGCAAATCGAAAGGGTGCAACGCTGAAAATAAATTAATCTTCTAACTCAAAGATTTTAACATGTGACGCTAGATTCTATCCTAGAGAGTTGTACTTCGTTATTACCTACATTTTCTACGAGGTATATACAATTGACCAAACTCAACGTCACAAATTTTTAGTTTCGTACAGTCAATCTAGTATACATAGCAGTCTCGATGGCATTATGTCATCTGCGGTATAACATAAACATACCAAATATAGTCCTATAACTGGCCGCATACACTCAACAAGACGGCTTTGTATCCTTCTTCGAACTGAGGTGTTACAGCTAAATAATTGCACTTGTAGAACTTCATAGCTCAAATGACGGGGAGCGCCGAGTACCGACGGACAATCGCGAGCTCGTGACTGATTGCACTGAGTCATCGTTATGACCTCACCAACACCGAACACGCCAATATCTCAATGTTCAAATCATCTGTTCATTGCTCAGGCATCGACCTCGTTGAAGCCTGCGATGCCAATAAGGCGAAGATGAGCGGAGCGCAGACATGCAATGGTTGATTAATTATTTTTCCTTAAATGTCTCGTTTTCGCTTCGCTTTAATGGAAACGGTCATAACAATGAAGATAAAGACTATCAAATATATGGAATGCGAAGTAGCGTGGATAGTGATAGATGCAAAGGACCAGCTGGATGAGGCGAGTAACGCGGAGAGGAATGGTGAGTAGTGGTACAAAATAATGAGGGATGGACTACAACATTGGCTTTGACTACGGTACTACCTTCATATTAAATGTCCATTCCGTTCCATACATATACATACATACGATAAACAACAATCTTCGCTACACAGCTTCACTCATCTCCACTATAACAGAAACATGGGAACACGGTGGACATTTCCACTGCTTTGCTACGCACTTCACGTTTCGCCTCCGCCTTGGTAGAAACGCAGCCTAATGCCTCGATTCATTATATGCATACAGGTTTCTTGCGAATAATGTTGCAAGATCAAAGGATTGAGAACGGACGGTATTTCAATTAAATTCAATCGTATTATTGTATAAAATTTGTAGAATCTTTTTGATGTTCTGTGCTGTTATTTTTTAAATATGATAAATAACCGCAAAGCAGAATTGCTTTTCGGAAAAATCTGTTTTCAAGGTTAGGGTTTGGTTAGAATAGAACATCTAATAAGCACCAGGTGCAGCGGTTTAAGTGCTATCTTCGTCAGCTATGATGAGTATAAAGTATTAGATTTTTTTTTTCTTAATCGGACTAATATACACCCCTACAACGTGTATTCGTACAGTTGGAGAGACTGAAGGTTTTCCATATTTTAAATGTTCATGACGAAATGCCATCACGTTAGCTATGCGTTTGTATGGTAAAAAGTAATAAAATAATCAACTCTGAAAATCAAATGTTGTTTGAGAAATTATCTTTGACAGACAGACATTGTGCGGCTGAAATTTAGGATCACTGAATTCAGTAGCCTAATTAGATTAACTAATGTAGGCTTTTATATTGGGCAAAATTGCTTCGGGTGGGTAAGCACAACAGGTGAGCATTATAAACAAATATGAACTCTTCTCTTAAAATATTTATATATATTAAAATAGTTCAACACCAATGCTTGCAAACACATAAATATTGTTTAAAAAATATCAAAGTAATCTTTGCCTAGCGGAACAGAACGGCACATACATATAAATAACGACATAGCTTGACTCGTTAGGGTTGCCGGTCCAGTAAAGCCGATCGGGAGTTCAATTGGCCTTGGACTAACATTGCAGTCTAAGTTTTCCGAGTGGTTAAACATAGCTATTCAATTAGATTTCTTACCATTCTATTATATTCTGTAGGGAACATTACATTACTTTCTCATGAATATGGATGGCATTTAACACTCTTACTACAACATCAACACCAAAAAAATAAAAGAATGGAATATATCGTCCACAAATCGTACAGAATTCACCAAATGTTGATAAAGCACACTGAAAAATTGTCATACCTTTCTTTACGAAATGGAAAACTATTATGTATGTAAAATATTACAAAATATTAAATCTGCGTGTCACAAAATGTACAGATACCAATTACTAGTGCTACTGCGATTTCTTCGAAATCTTTAGGTTCATTTGCATAATTTTTTTCTGCAAATCGTGAACTACTTTAGTGCCGAGCGTACATATATTTATATTTTTCCTTTCATTTACTTATATTTACGATTGAATTGTTTTTAAAAACGATTTACTTAAATTGCTGGTACTTGACAACCCTAATTAGGTTCGCGTGCCACCTCAGTAATAACATTTCCAACCTATATCGCAAGAAACGACCGGATTTATCACTAACTAGCTCTTTCCTGTGTCTTTGTCCGCGGTTATTTGTGTGACGCGGTGACCTTACATTATGCACGGATGGTTAGTACGTAACATCGTATCTATAAAAAGGAGCTCGATTTATGGCTATCAGTTTCTATTGTTGAAGTTGAATTGAATACACAATGAAGGTCAAAGTTTTACCTTATGTAATACATATGGTTTCAGGTAACTATGCAAAATTTAAAATCCCGCTACTTAAGTATGAAAAGTTAAGATAAGTATGAAAATTAAAATCAAGTTTGAAAATTAAAGTTAGTATGAGAGGTTATTTTTTATTTGCGATAGCTTTAGATTGAGAAAACCTAATCATGGGTATATTTGAGTTGGCAAATACTTCGTGAACCACGAAATGGTGACACTTGTGGTGACTTTCTAAGGATAGCCTCTCCGTCCACGTGAAAAATGAATACCGTCACCACACTTCCCACAAGAACCTCATCATTATCATCATCTGCCTGCCCTTATCCCAATTATTTAGGGTTGGCGCAACATGTCATCCTCCTCCATACATTCTTGGCAAATATCATCTCCTCAGTCACTCACGTCCTTGTCATATCCTCTTTCACGCATTCCATCCACCTTTTCTTGGGCCTACCTCTGCTCTTATATATGCCCTCTACATTCATATCCTTTTAGAATCCTATTCCCGGTCGTACTCTGCACGTGTGCATATTGTGAGAAATATACTTGCCGATACAATTTGTAAACAGTCATTAAAAATTAAATTAATGACGATTAAAAAGAGTGGCCGTGATTTTTAATAGCCAATGATTTTCTCACGCCTTGCAAATCTAGTTATGGATGTAAATATCTGAGCATTAATTTTGTGTGCATAACAATTTGTGTGTTTGAACTAAATGAATAAAGATTAATTGATGTGATTTATTTTAAAAGCACCTTACAGAAATCAGCAAGAATTGGGATAATTTTATGATAACATTTTAATCTTCTCTGCCTTATTCCTCAAAAACAAAAAGACCAAAACGCACTTGCTATTTATGCTTTGCGCAAAATAGTCGCCAATTTATGAGGAAAGTTGCATGTATGCTATGTGGGATTGGGATCCGAATCTATAACTTGATATTTAAAAATAAATCCCACACTTACTTGAATAGGTTTTCGTGACTGGCTTCGGAGTATCAGACCTTGCACAAAATGCAAGTGCACAAAGTTCATCTTACGTATTTTGTATTGCGTCGTTGAATTTGAAATTACCTGCAAAGATAAAAACGATTACGATTTATAAATACGTAAATATTGCATCATTCTATTACCTTCCATTGCCCAGAGCGAAAATATGAATAAAGGTAAAAAAATAGCAAAGGTTGTATGACCTCCGGCTGTCCCAAACGACGCGACGTGAAAAATTAGGCATATTATACTACTACTTAAAGTTGATATAAGGTAAAAGGTCCACTCTCTCTCTCTACTTAATATCAAAAAGAGATGAAAATCATAGCTTTACCATCTAACGCTGCTTTCTTAAGGCGCAGACTGCAGTATTGAAACCCCTATTTACTGTTCAATAAACTCGCAAAATATACGTGCATTTGCACAAGCGTGAATATATAAAAATAATTAACTATGTCACAAGTTTTATTAGCAGACGTTAATAAGGAAGAACTAGATACATTGCATGCAGCTACCAGTTACATTGTAACTTCACACGTCCGACGGTATTTCACCCAGTTTATAACAAAATTGCTCAACATTTCAGTGTAACCGGGTTCCTCTGTATGTAAAAGGTGCACAGCAAAATGTATATTATTTTAGTTCAGGCGATAAAACGCAGTTGTTATGAACTATTGCAACGTCGTATGCTATGAAATATATACATAGACTCTTTGTCGCAACGTTGACTAGTGAATGTATGTTATCATACATGTTATAGTAATGTACCTATATTTAAAAAAAATTATAACCATAATCCTTAAGCCGGAACTGAGTAAGGCAGGTTCGATTGTATGTGGTCAACTCGTTTTATTATTCTATTATCGGATAAGCTTTTGTCCAGAAGATCATTATGAATATACGTTATATATTGCTTTCAATGTAACTTTGGTTCTTATTGGTAATTTAACCTCCCATAAGCCGTTAGATTTCATATTTTCGATTGTATCATTAATAATAGTACTAATCCTATTATCAGTAGTCCTATTATCATTATTAATAGTACTAGTCCTATTAATAATGATACAATCGAAAATATGAAATCTAACGGCTTAAGGGAGGTTTAATTACCAATAAGAACCAAAGTTACATTGAAAGCAATATATAACGTATATTCATAATGATCTTCTGGACAAAAGCTTATCCGATAATAGAATAATAAAACGAGTTGACCACATACAATCGAACCTGCCTTACTCAGTTCTGTTCGGGCAGTCGCCCACTATATCGCATGGGATCGCAGGCCGGGAGGGGGTACTCCGCGAAAAAAAAAATCAGAAAGCTGTTTTTTTCTTATTATTCCCATCACCTTCCCCAACAATTATGCTATCAAATGTTAACACACAGCAGTCAGCACCCGTGGTACAGGTAGCATCAAAAGTAGATGATGATTGCACAGATGTCAACATAGAAAATCTGAATGAAAATGATTAATTATTTAATAATTAAAATTTTAAAACCTTTGAATAGTACCTACTAAGTAGTTAAACATTTTAATTAAAAAATATAAATTGCTTTGCTCAAAAACTAAACTACAACTCAAAAATCTGAAAATTATCATTTACCTTTGACGCTGACTATACTTACTTCACGTAATGTCCTAAAGGTACAGAGCTAAGTACATCGTAGTTTCGAAACGTTTGTGAGCAGACCATTGCATCGTTGGCGACAATACCTGCAGGTACTATAAACAAAAGGTCGCACCGATAAAAAAAACTATATGTGCTGGGAATTCTGAACATATAAGATTTAACTGCAGATGTTAATAGAATAATATTACAGAGACGGTAATAAAATGCAAGTTGTTGAACCAAAAATATTGATTTGAACGAAGACCATTATGATTCTCTACGAATAAGATAGCCTATTGCTGCTATTAGCACTTTTTATGAGCTACATATTTATAAACCATCTTCCCATATTCCTTGGTCACTTTCAGACGTTATCCACAATATCCGCAGTAAGAAACCTCATCTCCATCCGTGGATTGCCACTATATTGTATTTTGCCAAGAGCCCACAGTCTACAATAGGTTTTAATTTTATTATTATCTTTATCCCTTTACAACAAACTAGCTGTGTCCGTGACATCGTCTGCGTGGACTTAGATTTGGGTTTTAAATTTATTACGCGGAACTATAATATTTTTTCTCAAATAAAAGTAGTATAAGTTACTCCTTAAAATATATGTTATCAGCCAGTAAAATCCTGTCCAAATCGGCCCAGCTATTTCGTAGAATAGCGGAACAAACGGACAGAAAGATAACAGAAATTAATTTTTTTTTTGTTAATAGGACTAGTACTATTAATAATGACACAATCAAAGTTATAAAATCTAACGGCTTAAGGGAGGTTAAATTACCAATAAGAAAACAAAATTACGTTATGTATTGCTTATACATAACGTATATTCATAATGATCTTCTGGATGCGAAAGACTGCGGGCAGATGCTGCATGCGGCAAGCTGAGGCAGGGCGCTATAGCGCTCATTAGGGGAGACCTATGTCCAGCAGTGGACTAATAGAGTTTGATGATGATGATGATGATGACATATACTCATATGCATTTATTGAAAAGCTGTTATTTTAACATTACATTTATATAGGTATTATAAACTGTCCATTTATTTGATTTCTTTATTCGTACATAACATAAAACATGTTGAATCGCGTTAAATCTCACGCTATAACTTGAGAACGGCTGTACTACTTTCTATCATTTTTAGGGTTGCCAAATGGCAAAAAACGGAACCCTTATAGATTCGTCATGTCTGTCTGTCTGTCCGTCCGTATGTCACAGCCACTTTTTTCCGAAACTATAAGAACTATGCTGTTGAAACTTGGTAAGTAGATGTATTCTGTAAACCGCATTAAGATTTTCACACACTAATAGAAAAAGACAATAAATTTTGAAGGTCCCCATACATCGAACTGAAACTCAAAAATATTTTTTTAATCAAACTCATACGTGTGTGGTATCTATGGATAGGTCTTCAAAAATAATATTGAGGTTTCTAATATAATTTTTGTCTAAACTGAATAGTTTGCGCGAGAGACAATTCCAAAGTGGTAAAATGTGTGTCCCCTTCCCCCCTGTAACTTCTAAAATAAGAGGATGATAAAACTAAAAAAAATATATGATGTACATTACCATGTAAACTTCCAACGATAATTGGTTTGAACGAGATCAAGTAAGTAGTTGTTTTTTAATACGTCAGAAATCGTAAACCGCTATTTACCTTTCATTCAATGAACTCAAATATAAAAATTAAAAAAAAAAAATATGTTACTTGCTGCTACAGAACCCTTAATGGGCGAGTCCGACTCGCACTTGGCCGCTTTTTTTTAAATGTTTTCTAATACTAAGTAGAAGGTCCTATATTTAAAAAAAATAGGAAAATTGGGCAGAAACTTAGAAAATTTAAGAAAACTTAACGACCATAATATTAACTTTTATAACGTCGCCTTATGGTTACGTTATAAAACTTAATACTTGACATACCTTTTTTTATTTTTATTTTTTCGTGCGGAAATCCCTTCGGATACCCCCCCGCCAGCCAGCGGGGGCGGTTATGTCGGGCTTGAACCGACTAAAACCGCACGCCGTCTCGGGTCTACAGACGCCGGGTCAGTCGTTTGTAATTGACGCCATTGATAAGTTGTATGTCGCCTGTTCCCATGTCGGAAAAAACAAAACTATTTAGTACGCGCTTGAAAGCTAAACATTTTGTATATCATAAAGCAATTGAATAAATAAGACACGAGACGGCGTGCGGTTTTAGTTGGTTCAAGCCCGACATAACCGACCCCGCTGGCCGGTGGGGGGGTATCCGAAGGGATTTCCGCAAGAAAAAAAAAAGTATATAGATAAACAATATGTTTTGTATTGCTTTTTCTTTATAAATTATAACACATTCAATATTTGGATGTTTCTGGGGCCCTACCAAGATCTTCGGAGCCCAAGCACAACCTCATCTGCCTTGGTACAAGCAAGCTTTCCTCTCGGGGTTAGCAGGTCAGAAGGCAGTCGCTCCCATAAAAGCCGTATAAGCAAACCAAGAGGACGAGTAGGATTAAGCCGAAAGCCGGGCGCCGAAGTGTAAGCCTCGGATGCAACCGGGAACCACGCTGACGATGATGATGATGACTAAATTCAATATTCATAACTATGAATATATATTATTCATAGTTATGAATATAACTATGAATAATATATATTAATATATATAATATATATATAACCTTCTCGGTAGCCTAGTGGTATGGGTAATGGACTGCTGAGACGAGGTCTCGGGTTCGATCCCAGGTTTTACCATGGCACACACCAATGACTTTTCGATGCTTTTCGAAGTTATGTGTGTATTTATCGCAGGTTTATAAGTGCCCGGTTAATGGCAATAGGCCACCTATTACATTGGGACCTAAACATAAACTGGCGAAATGTGGGTGCTAGCACCTCTGCCTACCCCTTCGGGGATATAGGCGTGAGTTTATGTATGTATGTATGTATGTATGTAATAATATATATTATACGACGTCGTGCCTTAGTCGTAACTAAGACACGACGTCTGTCTGGTCAGCTAGTACCAAATATATATTACCGCGCATAGATCGCACGTTAATATAATAACTTTACGGTCTCGTTTTACGATATTATGAGTGTAAAGAAGCGGCAAAAGCTAGTATTTTATTTGTAATGCATGTTTTTACAGAGTCAGGTATAGGTGATAACTTAGTTCTATAAGCCTCTATACTAAAGTTGTAACCTTACAGCTTTACCGCTACCGTTAAATAGGCCTCTCCCAAGGAACTTCGTAACTAGCAAGATTATGTCTCGTTCATTCAATGGTTTGCCGACATTCTGAAAAGCACCCAAAATGCAGGCGATTCGGGGGCTTTTTAGCAATCATGGTCACAGGGAGACTGGTGGTAGAAATTTGATGACACAAATTTGTCACAAAACTCGGCCGGGAAGGGTCAGTCGGGGTGCGAGGGATATGCTCTATGGGCAACCTTACACCCCGGCGTCTGTAGACCCGAGACGGCGTGCGGTTTTAGTCGGTTCAAGCCCGACATAACCGCCCCCGCTGGCCAGCGAGGGGGTATCCGAAGGGATTTCCGCACGAAAAAAAAAGGTACCACCGTGCACGATTGCAAAAACCCTCCATAGTAATCCAAATTGCGTTCAGGGGTCAGCAAGTGCATAGCCGGGCAGGGGGATTGTGGTCGCAGCACTAGTGGGACCGGTGGGTGTCACGCGGTGCTGCGACGACAATCCTCTTCTTTAACATGGTACGTGTATGTAATGGTAACCCTCTTTCCTGAGACTTTACCTTCAGCTTACCATCAGGCGAGGTGAAGTCAAATTGAGGTGTCCTAAATTTAAAAAATAAAGTATGGAGCAAGTAGTCACACTACAATATCTAATCCAGACTTGTTCAGAATTTCGGCAAACCATTGCATCAGCGTAAATTGTAAAATAACATAAAATAAACAGATATAGAATCAGTTAGAAATAGTTTTATTTCAACGAATAAGAAAGGCCAACTTCGTCTACGTGAACTTAGATCTGGGTATTTATTTTTTGCGAGGAACCCTACTTTTACAGTATAAAAGTAGCCCATAAGTAAAAGTTACGTCTTATAATATCAGCTATCTGTAATACAAATCCCATCAAAATCGGCCTAGTGACTTCGGAAATTACCCGAAACAAACAGCTAGACAGACAGAAAATACTTTGAAGAGGTTTGATTTTTTCACAGCTCCAAGGGACAGTAGACCTGAGTATTAGATATAAATTTCAGTTTGATACCTCTACTCGTTCCTGAGAAATCGGAAAAAAAATGAAATTTTTTTCCTTTTGAGGTACGGAACCCTAAAAACGATTATTTTAATATTATAAACAGACACTTCAATTGTATTTATTCGTATAATTACGTTTCAGAGAATTAATTTTATTTTTCCATATTGTGTTTCTCACAATCTGACTGCGTTCACTACGCGTACGACTCCCAACTAAAGTTTTATCTTTCTAACGTGTTCTAAAATCATGGGACTAGTCAGCGCTACGGAGAACTGGAGCTAAAAATTGTTTTTTTTTTATCTAACCCAAAACTATTGCGTGCTACATCGCTCATGAGGATCACTACTGCTGCTATGAGCATTGCTACATTTTTTTCACATAGCGAAATATGTGGATTTATGTCTAGCATAGCACCATTTTACTTCAGAGCGCTGTAGTACGGTAATGAAACCATCTGTGCTCCAGCATCTAGCGCTCAGTTATACAATAGTTTCAAAATTCGCCACCCAGACTGAGTCGGAGTAATTGAATAATGTTCATTTTAAATTATATAGTAGCTGATATTATCTACTGAGTATATGTTTCATTGTTTTGCGATGATATAAATCTAGATTTTTATTAAGTTAACGTTCTATAATGAGGTTTCAGTTTTTCAATAGACACACATGAAATAAATAATAATAAAAAAATATATATTCTACGACATTCTACACAGCGCTTTCTAGACCCAAAGTAAGCATAGTTTAACTAGTTTGTGTTATGGGTACTAGAATGCGGATAAACAAACTTGTATACTTTTTTTTCATTGTAAATACATAGAAACACCCAGACCAATGCAAATAGACCTATTCATGCATACGAATATTTAGACTGGGCGGCAATCGAACCCGCGCCCCCTGTCGTAGCAGTCGAATGCACTACCGCTACGACACAGAGGCCGTCAAAAGAAAGGCCAAGAAATTATTATTATTTATTGTATATTCCGTAGCTTCAGAAGTTTCAGAAACGCTGCACCTAGAAAATGATTACATTTTGTACACTACAACTCTGATACTTAGCAGAAGAAACATCGGTAGTCGCATAAGGCTAGATCTAGATCACGTCCACTCAGTAATATTAATGATAAGTAACACTGTTATAACACGTACGACTGGTCCACTTTGTACCCTGTGCCAACACACCATTGTTTCCTAACCATTGTTAAATAAAACAGTGTCGGTAATAAGGATTTGAAACACCTCTGTATTCGAAACAGAAATACCTGACGTCATTGTGCAGATCGAGTTACACATCCAATGCTTGTAAGTTTATCTTTGCATTTCTATTTTATAACATAGCCATTGACAACTGGTGGTATAGTAGACCCCCCTCCTCTTCTAAACATCCGCGGAACCACGATGCGCTACCACCCTGGGCTTGCTTCTGCTACGGCGAAAGCCGTTAGGACGTGGTGATTGGACGGGGTCATAAATGATCCAGAAATCATGCTCAAAGGGAGACTCCCTTTAAGCATGATTTATTGAAATTTCTTGAAAATCTAACAGCGTCGGCACACATTAAAAAATATATCGATTCTTCCACGATAAATCAAAAGTACTTAAGTATGGTTTTCGCTTACGCTATTTTGTATCTTAATGTAAGATTTGAATCAGGATCAGAATTATATTTTCGAAATACTTGCTATGGATCATCCGCCTCTTTAATAAAACAGTCCTGGTCTTTCTACTAATTAATCCCCTAAATTTAGGTAGGTAACAATCGTGTTTTTTTTTACTATTATAATAATTAAATCTTGTACTCAGTTAATAACCTCATTTTGAACACGTAGGGGAATCTACGGCGCTCGTGTCACGTGTACATAAACTGTTAATGTGTGTGTTTATAACGAAGTAGCTTATTTGAATCGTTTTTTAATGACGCCATTCTTTACACGCCTACAACATAAAATAACAATCACTGTCCAGTATTCACATAAGCTGTAAACGAAATTATAAACACAGCCCATCTTTCTGTTATAATTATCTATAAATCTATCTATACTATTATAAAATTGTGAATTAGTTGTGTCTGTACATTGGAAATATTAAAAAAAAAACTTAGGTAATCATCATCAGGGGTGGCGGGTGAGTCCGCCTGTCACCCCAGCAGAAGTAGGCCGGGACGGTACCGGGGCAAGACGGGGACACCGTGGTTCCCAAACCCGAGGGGGCCATCTCGAAACCAGAAATGCGAGGGATATGCTCTATGGGCAA
Source organism: Cybosia mesomella (assembly GCA_946251805.1). Taxonomy (NCBI): domain Eukaryota; kingdom Metazoa; phylum Arthropoda; class Insecta; order Lepidoptera; family Erebidae; genus Cybosia; species Cybosia mesomella. The sequence continues at coordinate 28,556,474 of OX276390.1, forward strand.
CCTTACACCCCGGCGTCTGTAGACCCGAGGCGGCGTGCGGTTTTAGTCGGTTCTAGCCCGACATAACCGCCCCCGCTGGCCGGCGGGGGGGTATCCGAAGGGATTTCCGCACGAAAAAAAAATCATCATCAACCTCTATTAGTCCACTGCTGGACATAGGTCTCCCCTAATGAGCGCCATAGCGCACTGTCTTCAGCTTGCCGCATCCAGCATCTGCTTGCTCTCTACTCAGGTAATGTTAAATGAATATTTTTATTGGAATTCTTATCGGTTTATCCGTTTGTTCGCGATGGACGCAAAAACTACTGAATAGATTCTAGGTCAGACTTAAAATCTGCCGTATGTTTGATTCCAATTGGTTAAGTAGTACCGGCGATATGACGAAATAACGATAACCGACATCGCGTGGAGTAGTGGGCATCAGCTAGCTGCTGCAGTACTATACATTTGTATTTTTGATCCTATATCATTCAAATTTGCTGCACAAATAATGTAACGTACTTTCTATAGATTGATTGTATTATAAGTTAGTCAACCACGACAGAATTGGGATGACCCTTGCATTCTAATTCGCCAGAAATTAAAAATAGATTTTAATTTTGTAATCAAAATATTTTAACACACAAGTAAAGGACGGCAACCTACACACTATTGTAATTTTCTTTTTAAAAGTTAGTGGTCGGATTGCGGTCTTTCGTAATACCAATTATTTGTTCCGTACATTCAGCCAGTATATATATTAATAGGTGTACATAGAAGGGGGTGCGACTGGTTGGATCACCTCCAAGTTTGGTGCACCCTGGGCAACGTGGGCGATGACGCATCATTGATTGCTGCTCTGGAGTAGCTGGCGTCAACGTCAACAGCCAAGAGTCTGACCAACCGGCCCTTTTCAGGGCCAGTTGACCCCATTGCACGAGGGGGTCGGGGCATGACGGGCCTGCAAGGCCCGCGGGGGTGGGGGCCGCTCCAGGTACCCCTCTGCTGTTATCAGAGGGGACACTGCGAATGGCCCAGGGTCAGTCGGAGTGCGAGGGATATGCTCTATGGGTAACCTTACACCCCGGCGTCTGTAGACCCCAGACGGCGTGCGGTTTTATTCGGTTCAAGCCCGACATAACCGCCCCCGCTGGCTGGCGGGGGGGTATCCGAAGGGATTTCCGCACAAAAAAAAAAAGGTATACATAGAAGTCATTTGTTTATCATCAGGTTATTTTAGGTTTAGGTTACAAATTTATTTGCTACTTTTACTTCAGAATTCTAATAATCAGTTCTACTTATTATCGATTTACGTTTTACTTTGTACCTTTTTTTTTTTTTTTTCGTGCGGAAATCCCTTCGGATACCCCCACGCCTGTCAGCGGGGGCGGTTATGTCGGGCTTGCACCGACTAAAACCGCACGCCGTCTCGGGTCTTCAAACGCCGGGGTGTAAGGTTACCCATAGAGCATATCCCTCGCACCACGACTGACCCTGGGTCATCTCACCACTAACAGCATCGCTCATCCTGTCTCCTCTGAAAGCAGAGGAGTACGGAGAGCGATGTGTTCCCGCCACGTTGGGTATTGGCCGACGATCAATGCCAACCCTATGAAGGGGAAGCCATTGACCGCCGCCCAGGGTGTACCGGCCGCTCCGATTCCGTACCCCCCGGACTGCAGCGGGATCGGAATCGGAGCGACACTCGAGGAGGTTACCCAACACACACCCCCGTTTTACTTTGTACCTATTATGAGAATTTAGAGACGCTGACAATAATAAATCAATGTGTCTTTAACAAAATTATCGGCAGACAAAAACAAAACAGAACAATTTCCTGCACAACTTCAAAAGCATTATTCAGTCTGAGACAAAAACGAACCATTGGCGTTGTTCCATTACTGAGTGAACTATTCTCGCGAAAGGTTACTCGCCGAAGAACGTCACAATATCGACGGCTTTAGGAACAAGCTAATGAGTCTAGACGAAACGTCACATCTACTTTCGACGTTAGATTTAGAACAATATGAGATTAGACTTACTTACGTGATTAACAAGCTAATGACATCGGACGCCAAAAATGCTCTCCGTAATTTCGTACGCGAGCTGTATTCAGGGCACAGAGTGAAATAAATCAGAAGCGTTCGGAAGCGTCGGTAGTTAAGGAGTCGGCCATACAATCGAGAGGTCCTGGGTTCGAATCCGGGCCATTACACTACCAACGTGAACCCACTCCTAGCGTAAGCAATTAAGCTTAGCTAGAGGGGTTAGAGGGACTAGTAGTAATTTCGTCACTAATATTCTTCAACCTTTTTCCAACTCCTCAGTGGCGTACATATCGGACTGCCGAGACGAGGTCTCGAGTTCGATCCCCAGTCGCCCCGGGCCCACACCTATGACTTTTCGTAGTTTGTGTGTATTAAAAAATGTTAATTATCGCTCGCTTAGTAATGTACCCGATAGATGCCAATAGGCTCGCCCCCTACTACATTGGGACCTAAACATAATATGAATCATTGTGGTCGAAATAAAATATATTTTATTTTATTTATAACTGGCGAATCGTGGGTGTGTAATACACCTCTGCTTACCCCTTCGGGGATACTATTCTTACAATCCCGGGTTCTTCAAGCGGGGCGTGAAAAAGCATCTTTTGAGGCCGTCAAGGTAGGGGCTACCATTTTGGGATCGTCTGCATCTGGGATGGTGGCCCATATCTTCTGGACTTCACCCTAGCTTCTCACCATCCAGCGGGGTGCAGTCAATTGACGGAACAAATATAAAAAAAAAAAAAAAAAAATACAGGCGTGAAATTATGTTTTTATTATTTTTTACTGGCGACCCGCCCCGGCTTCGCAGGGGTGCAATGGATGTTATTATACATATAAACCTTCCTCTTCAATCACTCTATCTATTAAAAAAATCGCATCAAAATCCGTTACGTAGTTTTAAAGATTTAAGCATACATAGTGACAGAGAAAGCGACTTTGTTTTATACTATGTAGTGATACTATTTGTTAGACAGGCAAGATAGAGAACCACATGTTTAGATGGTTCAGACACAGAAATAAGATTGACAAAACAGATTTATGTAGTAAGGGTGAATGGGCAACCCATTAAGAGTCTTCCTAGGCGTACGGTTATCCATCAGATCGAGGACGCCCTAACCGAGAGGACCTCCAAACCCCAAGTGGAAAACCTGCGCGAGAGCCTCGTCCGTCTGGTGTCCCACCCCGAAGATCTTAGTGGGGTGCCATACACCCACTTCCACTCTGTAGGTGGTACATACTAGCACTTCTGGTGTTGCAAGTATTCATAGGTCACGTTAACTGCTTTTATATGATAAGCTCGGCTACTATAGTCGTTAGAGTACACCCACAGACAAAAATATTAGTTAACCGTTCTTGTTTTACTGTGACAAGTCATTTGTGACGTTGATCTGGTGGGTGGTGGACATCACTTACCGTCACAACCACTAGATTACCCCACTCGCCCACTTTCTTATAAATAAAGTACTTATTTAACGCTAACAGATTTGACCTCACTATACTGAGTCCATAATCGGACCATATAGAGACATGGCGTAGGCGCAGTGGACACGTGGGTGCCGCATAGCGGCCTCTAAGCTGGACCTCACGATGTAATTGACAGGTGTCACATGCAATCAACGAAAAATCTATTGCATTTTGTTCTAAGCATGACCTACTTTTTAGGGTTCCGTTGCCAAATAACTAAAAACGGAACCCTTATAGATTCGTCATGTCTGTCTGTACATCCGTCCGTATGTCACAGCCACTTTTTTCCGAAACTATAAGAACTATGCTATTGAAACTTGATAGGTAGATGTATTCTGTGCACCGCATTAAGATTTTCACACAAAAATAGAAAAAGACAATAAATTTTAGGGGTTCCCCATGCTTACATACAACTGAAACTCAAATTTTTTTTTTTCTTCTTAAAAATGATATTGAGGTTTCTAATATAATTTTTTTGTAAACTCGCACTTGGCCGCTTTTTTTTGTTAAATACTGAGGTAGCAAGTGAACATGCGACCCAGCAAATCTTTTAAATTAATACTAGTTAAAAAGCAAAAACAGTGCCACTCGGTTGGACTACACGAACGACAGCGACGTGGCCTCCTGCGTCGCGGAGAGATATCCGCTCGCTACGCGGACGTAAATCCATGATTGTACCAATCCTCTACGCACTGAACACAAATCCGCTCTCCGACAGCGTCCGCTCAACCGCTCGCTAAGAATCCACATTGCACTGTAATGTCCTCTCTATAATTTAGTGAAAATAAAGCAAAAAATGTCTTGCTCCAATTAATTACCTTAGTATTTATGACGCGTATCACGGAGGCCGGAATCTGGCTCCATGAAATAATCGATAAATATATTGATGCGGATATTGAAATGGAGCAATATTTACACATTCCATATTACCTTATCAACCTTATGTGAGACGAAACGAACATTCTTGCATATAATAAAGTTAAATCATCGTTTAATTTATTAGTTGGTATGTTGATTTGGAAGACTCAATTGATTTTATACATTAAATCCGATAGATATTGTGTTTGATATTGGAAATGACTCACAAGAAGTCCAGTTAATTAATTTTGACTGGCTATGTGATGTGGTGGTAGAGCACCTATTGACCGGGCAGTCACCTATTGACTTCCTGTTCGGTCCCATGTAATAGAAGGTGAGTCTATTGCCGTCAAAAGGGTACTTTATCATCTATCTATACTATTATAAAATTGTTAATAAGTTGTTTCTGTACATTGGAGATATTTATTATAAAAAATACTTGGATTGAATATATGAACGATTCTGAACTACTTGGAATTCTTGTCGGTTTGTCTGTTTATCTGTTTGTTTGCGATGGACGCAAAAACTACAGAACGGATTTTGATGCGGTTTTTTCTATTGGAAAGGTCTTGGTCAAACTTATAATCTGCCGTATGTCTGATTGTAATTGGTTAAGTAGAACCGGGGATATTACCAAAAAACGATAACCGACCTCCGCGCAGGCGGAGCCGCGGGCATCAGCTAGTAGGCTATATGTTGACTATCAGATAAGGCCCAGAGCTCTATACTTAAGGGATAGGGTTATTTTCAGTAAGCATAAGGAAGCCCTTTTCCTCAGTCACCTCGTACAGATTTCTTACACAGGGTAAAGATTTCTTTAGGGTACCGGCGAAAGAGACGGCGGAGAGGGAACGGGAGAGAACCCTGCCCCTCGAATTTCGCAATCTGCGGCGAGGACGCCGCACTCATCTACGCCCGGTACTACCGACCTCCATGATCGGGGCCTGAGGACGGCAGTTGGCCGACTCGCCGTACTTACAGAAGCAGGCCATGGCGGAGGCGTGTCGTGTGGCCCTACACACGCCTGCCAACTCACCGACGCGGGATAAAACTTGACCCCACCAGGCGAGGTCGCGGTAGCGGCCAAAGTCCGCCGGTAACCCTGGGGTTATCCTTTCGAAGGCTTACCCGGGGTGCCCGGCAACGGACTCTTGGGGAGGACACCGTGCGGTTTTAGTCGGTTCATGCCCGACATAACCACCCCCGCTGGCCGGCGGGGGGAAATCCGAAGGGATTTCCGCACGTAAAACGAAAAAAAGGCTACCTTTTTAGTCTATTTCGCTGGAAACTATTTTGAGGAACAACTCAACATATACATACATGAGTAGGAACCTTTTTTTTTTTTCTTTGAAATCCCTTCGGATACCCCCCCGCGGCCAGCGGGGGCGGTTATGTCGGGTTTGAACAGACTAAAACCGCACGCCGTCTCGGGTCTACAGACACCGGGGTGTAAGGTTGCCCATAGAGCATATCCCTCGCACGCCGACTGACCAACGGGGAGTTTGCCTGGAAACCTATTTTCGGGATCCCGGGTATAAATAACTCAGACTGCGCGCCTTTTAAGAACCTATTAACCTATTAATAATAACCTATTCACTTGACTAGAGAGGCGACACGGAAGCATGCGCAGGAAAAAAAAAAGGTAACCTATTCACAGTGATTTATAAGTATAAAGACAATATTAGTTGAATTGCAATGGTGCAACGGTAGCGACTGCGGTTGCATTGTTAGAGATCTAGGGTTTCATTACATGGTTGGACAATATTTTTTTAAGAATATTAGTAACCGAAATTACGAGTATTTCCCCTACACCCTTCAGCTTAACTAAATTGTTTGTGTTTGGAGTAGGTTCACGTCAGTAGTGTAATGGCCAGGATTTGAACCCGGGACTTTTCGATCGTAAGGCCGACTCCTTCCACTAAGCTACCGACGCTTCATTGTTATTTGGAGGCATCACAGAGTTTGAAAACAGTAGACGATAATAGATTGGCCCCTATTTTAATTAATAAAATATAATAAATAATATATCGTACGAAATGCGAGTGTACAATGTACAAAGAACTATTTCTACCCCATCGGGGATTTACTGGTGTGACTATAAAAAAAATCCTACTTGTCTTACTAAGTAGGATATCGAGAATATTCGACCATGACCTTTTAGGCGATTCGCCTACACAGAATAAGAGGCCTAGTCTAATAAATAATACTGAAGTTTTATGTATAAGTATGGCCAAGGAAGTGAAGTACCTACCAACTTCTCACTTACTATGACTTTTAAGTATTATATTATATAATACCAGTAACTACTATCGTAATATTTGTAAAAGTGAATTATGATTATTTCTTTCAATTTTCTCATTTTCCGCCTTTGTCTCCACGTTCTTCTATGTTCCCAGCGTTTATAAATCATGGTAACCGCTTAACATCAAACTTACATAGTGCTTATTTACCCATATCTTTTTTTTTATATATTTAGGACACGTCAATTTGACTTTACCTCGCCTGATGGTAAGCTGAAGGTAAAGTCTCAGGAAAGAGGGTCACCATTACATACACGTACCATGTTAACAATGGTGGCACTCGGCTTGACGGCCTCATCAGAAGGGGATTGTCGTCGCAGCACCGCGTGACACCCGCCGGTCCCACTAGTGCTGCGACCACAATCCCCCTGCCCGGCTATGCACTTGCTGACCCCTGAACGCAATCAAGCCGAAAAATGTCGATAAACTATTATTATTCTATTATTAATCTAAAACAATGCTGATTTAGTAGTACGTATAAAAAATCTGTAAAATTAGAATATTATTTCAATTAAAATTGTATATATTTCATTAAATATTAGAAAGAATATCCAAATAACGTATTCAGTATTAAGATGAATTGACAAATTAAATTATTGTATCGTATCGGCGCATTGAAGGCATTGTAAGCTTTAAAAACTCGAATCCATTACTGAAGAAGAGAAGAACTGAGTGTACAATCACTGACATACATACATATTATTACATATTACAATTTACAGATCACCTTGGTGTAAAACCATTCATAGAATAAAAACAAGACATGAAATATAATATAATAATACACCTAAAATATAGCAAATTTTACTGAAACACCCTTATTTCCCTGAAAAACTGTTAGAAGGTAGTGAAGGTACCAGTTTGAGTATCAATTTTTCACTTACTGAATTTTAAGATAAAGTAGAACACAGCAACACTTCATGACAATTCGAGCTCATTCTGCGTAAAATATTCTTTCAGAAAAACTTTCCCACTCACAACAGGCAGGGGCCTGTTATGAGTGACGCGCGCACAACGCTCCTCTGTTACTCAAGTTTATTAGAATTTATATTATGTAACGGTATCAGTATGCAATTTAATATGCAGACTTGCATTTAATGTGCAATCCAGTCGCAATTTAACAATTTTAAATACACTCAAATAAACATCCCCGTTGCATCCGAGACTTTTGATTTATTTTGTTGTAAAATAGTGTGTAATTAATTTGTTTTGTTTGTTAAATTAAGATAATTTTTAACAACTTTAGTCAGTGACTGTACTTACACACAAATCGCAACTCGTAACATTTAAGTAGATCGTAAAAATGTACATTAATTGCAGTTAGTACGTTCTCAAGTAAAGTGCTCGCTAAACAAGAAGTGATTTCTGTAACAGGTTCGAATTATATTGATAGATATATTGCACCAGCGTCGGTCCATAAAGAAGTTCTCACGTTACATTACAAGTACATTGCAATTCTAAAGTCTTATCTCTAAACTAAATTTAGTTCGTACTACCTAAAGCTGTATTTCAATTAGTTTTAAAGTCTATCAAATTGAAATTTATTTTGAGTTAAACTGAAATAACCAAACAATTGGGTAATAAAAGTAAATGTTGCTAACTTGCTAACGAGAAGTTGGCCGTATCCTTACGAGCAGATGATGAGAAAATCGCTGACGTCATAACCATTTTGGATTCAATTGATCATATCATAACAATGACAGAGACGAACTCGGCAGGAATTGTGCTATGTACTCGTAAGTACACGGTTGCTGTTGGGTTCCCTTTTCTGCTAAATTTATTTAATGATGATATCAGTGTTTTAATTCTGCTTAGTGTTGTTAATATTGGTCGGGGACCGAGCTTTGTTCGGCTTTTTTTGACGTTTTTTAATACCCCCAGAAACCCTGTATGCCTACTAAATTTCATGAAAATTGTTGGAGCTATTTCCGAGATTCAGATTATATATATATATATAAAAATATAAATACAAGTCTGAATATTCATACACGCTCTTAGGTACTAGAAGATGAGGGCACGCCACAATAGCGGCGTGCACTCATCTAGCTAGAGAGGCGACACGTAAGCCTCTCGTACCGACTGACGCAGGTGATCTCCGGTAAGGGGTGCTTCGGGGACCACCTGCATCGGATCAGGAGAGAGCCAACGCCTGAGTGTCATCACTGCGACGCGAGCGAGGACTCAGGGCTGCATACGCTGGCGGACTGCCCGGCGTGAGAGGCGCCGAGGCGTGACCTCGTGGCAGCCATCGGGGTGGGAGTCCTCTCGCTCGGCAGCATGATTGCGGCAATGGTGCGGAGCGCGAGCGCGTGGGCTGCCGGCTCCTCCTTCTGCGAGCATGTAATGCTCGCGAAGGAGATGGCAGAGCGCGCCTGGGAGAGATTTATAACTCTCCAGGCCCGCCGAGCCCGCAACTTGCTCGCTGCGCGTCGCAGGCGACTCAGGCGCCGGAGGTCGCTTAACGACCTCCGTCCTCCATGAACGCAGGCCTGGGGGTGGCAGGTAAAGCCGCCTGTCACCCCAGCAGGCCGGGACGGTGGGGCGACTAGCGCCCCTCCCTCAAACCGGGGCCAGACGGGGACACCGTGGTTCCCAAACCCGAGGGGCCATCTCGAAACCTGAGATGGCCCAGGGTCAGTCGGGGTGCGAGGGATATGCTCTATGGGCAACCTTACACCCGATTATTAAGACCCGAGACGGCAAGGGACAAACGGGTAAACAGGAAACAAAAAGGTGTATACTTCATTGAAATAAACTATATCTCAATTATTCACTTTTTTATTTTTCTTTATCGTACTTTCATTATTGTGATTGAAAAAGTGTGTTCATTTTATTAATTGAGCTGACCGAGGCGAAGGCGAGCGAAGCTCTTATACACGGGATAGCCGCTTACACACTCGGATACTCCTTTGCAACCACACATCTGATTTTTTTTTTGACAACCAAATTTGGCATGGTCATAACGGCAATCTAGGGGCATGTTTTGAGACCATAAAATTAAAAATCGGACATACCATTGAGGAATTATCACCCAAAAACAAATTTACCATTGAAACTAATGGAAAAAGTTCGCGCGCGCAAAAATTGAATTTTTCAGATTTTGAAATAGAATCTAGTGGGGCGGAAATCACACAGTGATTGTCAAACTTCGGGCCAAACTTAGATATTTTTAGGGACAATTTGTATGATAGGTACCCGAAACCTTGAACGTACAAACCCCAAAATCTAATCAGTTCTTCCCATTAACGAAACAAGATGATTGGCGAAAGAATTTTTTAAATCGGATAAGTGGTTCTTGAGTTATTGCGTAAACAGACATTTTTTTTGCTTAATTAGACTTAGAATCATGTGTGTGTGTGTAAAACACACACACCCCGAAGACTTCGGTGTCCACCTGGTTGATGGCCCGAAGTAAAAATAAATGCTCGCTCAGCACAATTTTCTTGCGATCGGCTAACTGCATCGCATCCCTAGTATTAAAGAATTGTTTTAATCGATTTGCTTACCTTCTATACTCAGTTGTAATGCTCGTTACCCATACATATAAGTATTCTACATTCCAGGGCTAACCAAAGCAACCAAAGCTCGCACTTTGGAGCCCGGCGACGGCTCTCATACTGCGTATCTTTGTCTATGAGATGGCTGATTATTTGATAAAATATTATGCATGAAGTGACTGTGTAAATAAACTTTGAAGATTTACGTAATATTGAATTATTCATATAAAACACGACAGTTTGGAGGTCGAATGAAAAGTTTCTTTAATATGCGGCATTGCCTTATGAATCGACTAACTAATTTACGCCCATGCTTTTGTGAAAAACATAGGAAACTTCGTATAATGCGTGTATTAATATTAAATACATTTCTTTGCACATAATTTTGTCCTGTATTAGACAAATAGGAAGTTTTACAAAAGAAAACCTAAAATACATGCTTATGTGTATATAGTGCCCCACATAAATCTTTGGGCCCCAAGATAACCTCACCTGCAAACCGGTGCACTTGCTGATTGACGGACGAGGTTCTGGTGCAGGCTATCCTCTCAGGGTTGAGAGGTCATACGGTAGTCGTTCTCATAAAATCCAAAACAAATCATGAAGCAGTGAGCAATGAGAGCCGTCGCCGGGCTCCAAAGTGCGAGCTTTGGTTGCTTTGGTTAGCCCTGGAATGTAGAATACTTATATGTATGTGTAACGATCATTACAACTGAGTATAGAAGGTAAGCAAATCGATTAAAACAATTCTTTAATACTAGGGATGCGATGCAGTTAGCCGATCGCAAGAAAATTGTGCTGAGCGAGCATTTATTTTTACTTCGGGCCATCAACCAGGTGGACACCGAAGTCTTAAAATCACGCAAAAAAGAATCAAAATCTTACACCCACTTTTTATCACTTTTCTCGACGTTTCACAAAAGTCAAAAGTCAAAAGTCAAAAACCATTTATTCTGCATAGACCATTAATACGGCACTTACAAAACGTCATAAAAAAATAAATAATCTAATGTTTGGCAAATGGACCACCGGTTCGAAACGCGGCCCTGTCCTGAGAAGACTCCGGCAAGAAACTCAGCGGGCTGTTTTTTTTTGGTCTATTTACAAACATATTTACTTAACCTAAGTACAATATTCCATTTGAGTAGCATAGAGAGAGAGCAAATTGCTCACTGCTTCATGATTTGTTTTGGATTTTATGAGAACGACTACCGTATGACCTCTCAACCCTGAGAGGATAGCCTGCACCAGAACCTCGTCCGTCAATCAGCAAGTGCACCGGTTTGCAGGTGAGGTTATCTTGGGGCCCAAAGATTTATGTGGGGCACTATATACACATAAGCATGTATTTTAGGTTTTCTTTTGTAAAACTTCCTATTTGTCTAATACAGGACAAAATTATGTGCAAAGAAATGTATTTAATATTAATACACGCATTATACGAAGTTTCCTATGTTTTTCACAAAAGCATGGGCGTAAATTAGTTAGTCGATTCATAAGGCAATGCCGCATATTAAAGAAACTTTTCATTCGACCTCCAAACTGTCGTGTTTTATATGAATAATTCAATATTACGTAAATCTTCAAAGTTTATTTACACAGTCACTTCATGCATAATATTTTATCAAATAATCAGCCATCTCATAGACAAAGATACGCAGTTATCTTGTTAAGAAATTCCAGATGAGTCTGAATCAAATTGTAAGTGTTCTGAAATTATTTAAGACGATTCTTCCTCATGATGAGACTATTTTTTGCTATCGCTCGCTATTCACAGGAAATTTAGGGATTCAAATTAACACTTTGAAACCTATGGTTTTCAAAGATTTTTTTCCACGGAACATGTGACTACAGTATGGCGTTCTTCACAAAAGGGCAGCATAAGGTTTTATATGTGATGGAAACGGTGAGACTTCTAATACCAGTTGCATGCAAAGCTCGCGAATTGCAGCCCGGGGTCCATTCTCCTGCTATTATTTTTATTGGTTGGTTTAGACTTTTATGGGAGTGATCACCGTCAGCCCTCCTAGCCCCTAGATAAAAGCCAGCACCAGAGCCTCGTCCGTCAATCAGCAGGTGCCGGCAAGTGAGGTTGACCTTTGTCGACAACAAATGCATGTATTTTAGGTTTTCTTTTGTAAAACTTCCTATTTGTCTAATACAGGACAAAATTATGTGCAAAGAAATGTATTTAATATTAATACACGCATTATACGAAGTTTCCTATGTTTTTCACAAAAGCATGGGCGTAAATTAGTTAGTCGATTCATAAGGCAATGCCGCATATTAAAGAAACTTTTCATTCGACCTCCAAACTGTCGTGTTTTATATGAATAATTCAATATTACGTAAATCTTCAAAGTTTATTTACACAGTCACTTCATGCATAATATTTTATCAAATAATCAGCCATCTCATAGACAAAGATACGCAGTTATCTTGTTAAGAAATTCCAGATGAGTCTGAATCAAATTGTAAGTGTTCTGAAATTATTTAAGACGATTCTTCCTCATGATGAGACTATTTTTTGCTATCGCTCGCTATTCACAGGAAATTTAGGGATTCAAATTAACACTTTGAAACCTATGGTTTTCAAAGATTTTTTTCCACGGAACATGTGACTACAGTATGGCGTTCTTCACAAAAGGGCAGCATAAGGTTTTATATGTGATGGAAACGGTGAGACTTCTAATACCAGTTGCATGCAAAGCTCGCGAATTGCAGCCCGGGGTCCATTCTCCTGCTATTATTTTTATTGGTTGGTTTAGACTTTTATGGGAGTGATCACCGTCAGCCCTCCTAGCCCCTAGATAAAAGCCAGCACCAGAGCCTCGTCCGTCAATCAGCAGGTGCCGGCAAGTGAGGTTGACCTTTGTTGTCGAATCTCTATCCTTTAGTCCTTTATATGTAGATACGACACACAAAAAGAGCTGAACTTTTCTGTACCAGAAACCACACAGTTACAAAGCTCAAAGCCAAGTAACTTCAATAAGTACAAAGCTATAAACCCCTAATTAGGTACAAAGGAACTTTATCAGCAGAAACACGAAGGTAAACTTTTAAATTACTAAGTTCTGACCTAAGTTTAGTTGTTAACTCTGAACAAGCACCAAAAGCGCTTACAATTTAAATACTATCATCCTGACTAATATGCAAAGTGAGTTTGTTTATTATTCGCACTTTCACGCGCTAACTTTTCAATCGATTAGCATAAAATTTGGTATAGATACACGTTGTCAGGGACACGAACAAGGACATAGGATACCATTCATCCAGATAAAAGTAGGTTCAGTTCCTTAGGCGTGAATTATACAGAAAAGGCATGCCTTATTTATGGCATAATCAAAGCATGCCTTTATTCTATAATAGACGCCTTAAGGGTTGATAGAAATACAACTTCTAGACAGCGGTCAAAAGTGAGTATAAAACCTAACTAGGGGCGCAATGCATTCTGCTGTTGTAATGTTTAGCTGAGAGTGCACTACATGATTGACAACCTGCCCAACAACTACCCCCCGATTACCATCGATGGTGGGCATCATGGATTTTCAGTTTCCTTTTTCTGCCTTAAGCCAATAGTTAAATTGCACATTTTGGCACTAAAATCGTGGTCTCAACATTGATAATTATGACAAAATCAGATTTTGAAGTTTTTGAAGGGTGACTATTCCTCCATGGTATGTTCGATTTTCAATTTTATTTTATCTAAACCTTTTCCGGGTATCAAGTTGTATTTACATGCCAAGTTTGGTCGAAATTGGTCCATTACTTTAATAGAAGTAGCGTCACAATTGAAATACACCGAGTGGAGTATAAAGAGCTTTTCGCTCGACTTCGTCTCTCAGCTCAAAAATTATTCGTTGAATTTCCGTTATAGATTCCTTTGCAAATATAAGCTTTAGATGAGGTGCCCGTTTCACCCCGTCTTAACTCAATTTCTATTGGATTATACCTTTTTTTTTTTTTTTTTTTTTTTTTTTTTTTTTTTTTTTTTTCGTGCGGAAATCCCCTCGGATACCCCCCCGCCGGCCAGCGGGGGCGGTTATTTCGGGCTAAAATACCAACCTTCCAAAAAAAATTAAGAATTAATAATGAATAATTACAATAATATGTACATAAAAAATATCGTGACAAGTTAGATCCTTGTTATTTTTTTATGTCGATTAAAAAATGCGAGTGAGTCATAGTCAACTAGTTAACTTATTCATAAATATTTTCAAACGCATTTAATAATGACCAGTTTTAAAACGAGGTTGTGTTTGGCAGGCATAGGCATTGATGTATATTATTATTTCAGTATATACTTAAAGTTCATCGACTAGTAGTTTAATGTTATTAAAAAAATATTCTCGCAACTAGTAGACCGATGTTAATCCTTGAGTCATGTACGTGAACGAAACTGGTTGGTTTCGAGTGTTGTTTTTGATATGATAGTAGGTGTATTATTTGCATTGCAGTAACCATATGTGTGGGTAACTATAATTCGAGTATCTAATAGTTTTTTTTTTATTTATGTAATAAACCTTATTACCACCTACTAGGTAACCTGGACTATCTCTACTTAGTATTCTCATCAACCCCCCAGCTAATCTAAATATCTTGGATCAGGAGTGAGTTCCGGTCAATTATATGAAGTGTTTGAACCCGCAGGCTACATGAGGTATTAATACTATATCCTTGAAGGGATTGCTTATCCCTTCATCACCTAGGACATTATACCCACACTTCACCAGCCGTAATTTTACTGTTGAAAGGAGAAGGGTGGAAATGGCACCCATGACATCATTTAGATTATTAATTCCTCATGGATACTTGCAGACACTGAATCCAGAAAAGGGTGTTTTGGGGCCCACCAAGGTCTTCGGAGCCCAAGTCAACCTCACCTGCAAGTCGGTACACGGACGAGGCCCTGGCGTGGGGTTTCCTTTGGGGGTTTGGAGGTCACAAGGCAGTCGCTCACGCAAAAGCCAAATAAGTCAAATCAAGGGGAAGAGTAGAAGAGCGGACCCCGGGCTACAAAAGTACAAGCTTTGGATGCAACCAGGACTCGCTGCGATGATGATGAATGATGGATTCATTCAAAAATCATGCGTGATTTAAAAAATAACTATAGATAAAAATCCATAGATACTGTTGTTTTATCTGGCGATACAGAATATCAAATATGACTACAAAAATAAAACACATTATCATATCATAGCAAACTGCTCCGATTCGTATGTAAATTCACAACCACATGTACCTTTGGTCTATGGTTACCATATACGAAAATAGTCCGTTTGAAATATTATAATAATAGTACGGTTCATATGACACTGCGGTACTTGTAATTGGGATGAGATCACTGACAAACAAATGCTGTATAGGTACATAAAAACAATGTCGCCTCGGTTGTCTTGTCCATCTGTTTTACATAGAGTTATTATTAAAAAATGACTAACAGAAAAAAATACTTTATTGTACATACATTAAATAAGATTGTATGTATTTTATCAGTAAGAAATTTTTTGGCAAATTATTAGTCGAACTTTGCAATGTGCTGAGTTAGAACAGACTAAGTAATATATGTATATGACAATCAATAAAATTTCGTGATAATATATAAAATGTTACCGGCAATGCATACAGTTATATTATATAGAATATCTCGATATACAATGCCTCGTATTTTACCAGTGTAAATAATTACGTTTAAGTCAAAGTAAACTGTGATATCACGATTTAACGTTTTACCCAATGAGATTCATTCCACGTAAGTACTAGTATATCATTGTCCGGTTGAGAGCGCACAAAGTCTGGCTGCAAGCAGATCAATGCTGTATGCGGCACCAGTTAGTGCTATATAAGGTATGATGACCTTTGGAATCAATTGGAATCGGAATGAATTAGGCAACTATGCAACTGAAAGTCACAGGACATGGGCGTGGCGTCGTTGCCTAATTCCACTAACCGACTAATCTATAATGTCCAGAGCGTAAATCTAATATACTTTCTATAGCTATGAAATGTATCAGATCTACACCACGTTGGCTATAAGCTCAAAGAGATATATCTAGTCTGTAATCGGTATACGGTTCTCAATTTTATTAAAGTGACCGTTTTTAGAGAGACCGTAATCTTAGCAATCCATGGATTCTCCGGGTGCCGGGTCCATCGCGTTGCTGAGTTGGGAACTCGAGACAGTGCCTGGGACTTGCGACCCAAGTGTAGGTTTAGAAGGGGCCCCTTTTGTTGATGTACATCAACACTCACCTTCACTACCCAAGTTCCCCTCCCTGCCTAACCAAATTTGATACGAACCTACTAGTGCCGCTTTAGACATTCGTCCTAGTAATGAGCTTATTGTAGCTCTCGATAGGCCTAGATCTTTAAGTAGGTTATAGAGAGATTTTGCTGGTATACCTCTCGCTCCCACTTCCACTGCATACAAATTAACCACGTAACCGTTTTTGATTAATTCGTTTGTGAGATCATAGTATTTATTTTTCTTTATTGTGTGGTCCTTCGGTATATTTGTTTCCCACGGTACGGTAAGTTCCACAAGAACCACATGTTTTAACCTCTTAGAATATAGGAATATTGACATATTCCTATATTCTGACTGTACTGACGGTCTAGATGACGAAACCCCAACATCCTCCGGAATTTTATAGTGCTTTTCATACGTGTCGATTAGGAGAGTCCAATCTGGGGCAGTATCTAAGATTGAATAAGGTTTGTTCCTGGGTGTTATGGATGAACCTTCAGACACAAAGTTGATATGACGTCTGTTAGTAGTCAATCCTTTTTGGGCTCTAGCTACTGCCAGACTCATTGCTTCACGTATGATGATAAGCACCTTATCGTGGCGGCGTGAGTAATGGCCTCTATCGAGAAGCACCCTACATCCTACTAATATGTGTCTAGCCATCCCTATTGCCTCACCACAAGTATAACATTGTTTTTCTGTGGCCTTCCCCCACCTTACCAGATTACTCTGGTCTGGGAGGGTCATCTGAAAGGCGTTAAGATAAAATTTTAACAGAGCCGGCGACCAGTCATAGATCAAGGTGCGCCACTTTAAGGCCATCGGTATGCAGAACTCTCCCATTGTCAACCATTCATTTTGGATTTCCAAATTCATCGCGTGCACTCGATATTTATCATTTTCGTCTTGTTTTAGAAAGGACTTAAGTATATCCTGGTCCCTTTCTGGCTCTCGTACTCCCAACCCCACTCTGTTTGACTGGGCCCCTATCATAAATCGTATATAATCTAAGATATTTACTGCAAAAACCTAACCTAACCTCTATCCTCATGTTTTTTTTTTAACGTTTCAGACTAGTGAATAAATCTACCCATAATAAATGTATGGGAACTACAAAAGCAAAAAATTGTGAACATATGCCGATATTATTTTTAACGTTTTTTTATATGTAGTCGCAAAGCGACAAAACCTTTAAGCTTTGTCGCTTTGCGACCACATCGCCCCGAACATTTTTTTAATGTATTTTTTATAGAATAAGTGATTCGGATTTCATATCAGTTTAAAATTTTGCAATATCTTCAAAAATGACAAAATACTCGGCTGGACACACTTACCGTTTCCACCCTGTATACCTATGTTAATGCTCCTTAGTTAAATATATCACCTGAAATTATTTTAAACACGACACTTGATTAATTCCAACGTATGTTTTTGTATTCGAGATTTGTCAATCAATCACACAGAACGGACACATAGACGGCGAATTATAAATACTATTTATAGTAACAAAAAACATTAGAAATATATATCATTTTATCTGTAGGTAGATAATAAATATATTATTCAAATGTCGCGTGTGAAGATCAAAACTTTACTATAATAAGTGCAAAAGTGAGTTTGTTTGGTATTCAATCACGCAAAAACAGCTAGTAGAGTACGAGTGGGTATAGAACATAGACTACTTATCATCCTGTGAACAGGTTCACTCGCGGGCACAAGATCGGCTATCCACATGCTCGAAGTCACAGGCAAGTAGTAGTAGCTAGTAGTAGTATAATAGCTACCTGTACTCGTCTTTTGGAGTTGAAATTCTCATATACTCACATCTCAAGGTGACATAATGTTACAAGCCGCCGCCGTAGCAGAAGCAGGCCTGGGCGGCGAGATTTTATCCCCAACAACAGATCAGGGTTGCCAATGTTAGCGGCCAAGGCCAATCGGATTCCTAGGGATATCCTATCTAGGGCATACCCAGTTGTCCACCATCTCAGGTAGACGTGAACTAACCCCGTGCTGTTTCAGTTGGTTCGATTCTGATATACCTACCTTTTTTTTTTTTTTTTTTTTTTTTTTTTTTTATCGTGCGGAAATCCCTTCGGATACCCCCCCGCCGGCCAGCGGGGGCGGTTATGTCGGGCTTGCACCGACTAAAACCGCACGCCGTCTCGGGTCTTCAGACGCCGGGGTGTAAGGTTACCCATAGAGCATATCCCTCGCACCCCGGCTGACCCTGGGCCATCTCACCACTAACAGCATCGCTCATCCTGTCTCCTCTGAAAGCAGAGGAGTACGGAGAGCGATGTGTTTCCGCCACGTTGGGTATTGGCCGACGATCAATGCCAACCCTATGAAGGGGTGAAGGGGAAGCCATTGACCGCCGCCCAGGGTGTACCGGCCGCTCCGATTCCTTTCCCCCCGGACTGCAGTGGGATCGGAATCGGAGCGACACTCGAGGAGGTTACCCAACACACACCCCCTGATATACCTACCTCACCGTTAAGTCCAGTAAGGTGCTTGCTCGCTCGTAAATAAGAGGTATTTATGAAGAAGACCAGAGATGGAGGCAGATGAGAGTTTCAACTATCCAGGTTAGGTCCAGGTAGATTACTCCTTATAGAAAGGAACTACCGCAAATTTATTCGAGTCGGTACCATTCTAAATGTTTACTTTCGAATTTGCATATTATGGAAAAAGATGAAAAGATTCAAAAATGCCGAATACAGGTAGCGTCGTAATTACGGTTAAAATCTATTTGGCGTTGAGATAACCTCAGAGTGAATACGCCAGTGAACCGTGAATGAAATTTCAATTTGGGACAGCGCCCCGATGTAATGTCAGCTGTGTTACATTTTTAAATGATGGATAACTGGCCTTGACCGCTGCTGATATTTAAGTGAATGTTACCGGCAGCTCTATCCATACAAAGTGAAGATACCTAACGTACATATTAAATTCAAACGAATTTGAAAAATGGGGGATTTTATGAAATATCCTAAAATTCGGGCCCGCACGAAACACGAACGAAACCATGAAGTATTTCGAATTTCAAGCCTATTACTAAAAATGAATAATCAAAATAAATAGTTTACAATCTGCAAAAATCCCTCGTAACATACACACGAAAACAACAGCTGAATAGATAACGGTTGTTATTTTTTCAAATCCCTTGAAGTTTAAAAAGTGAGCGCTGCAAAATAAACTAAGCTTCAAAATGAAAATAAAATAAATTCTAACTAAGCATAATAAAATATCTCAGTAGCTAAAAAAAATTAGGGGTAAAAATGGTTATTCCAAAGTATAAAACAACATTACCAGAGCAACTGTATTCGTTAAATCGTTTAGTGAGCAGTACCTAAATCTAATGCACTTAATACACCGGTTTTAGAGTATATTATACTTTGATATTGAAACGGTTGTGATTAAATATCTTATTCCCAATTCTCTGAAATTACTTTCAGGTGAATGTTTGATAAAATTTAAAACAGATTTGGTACGCTATTGATGCGGATCGGCGTACGTCATATTCTTCAACGGGTGTACCTTTTAGATATTAAATTTCTTGGACCGATGGAGAAATAATATAAGTACTTATTTTCCATTTAGGGTAGGCAGAGATGAGAGACAGTAGACTATATTTTCTTTTTAACCGACGAAAAAACGGAGGAGGTTCTCAAGTCGACGCGTATATTTTTTTTATGCATGACCACGCATTATTTTTTACAGAGAATTCTTCTTTTATTGGAAAGAGTATACACCGAAGTTGGTCCCATACAAATTTGAAAATAAACATCCAACCCTAAGGGTAGGAAAACAGAGGATGATTGATTGTTCCCTCACTGATTGTAAGGTATGACCACGCATAACTTTTTACAGAGTAGTCCGATTTTGATAATTCTTTTTTTATTGGAAAGAGTATATACCCCGAAGTTGGTCCCATATAAATTTGAAAATAAAAACCCAACCCTAAGGGTAGGAAAACAGGGGATGATTGATGAGCAGCATTTTTTGTAGATCTAACCATGTTGGTATATAAGGCCTGTTTTTTTAAGTATTTATATTATACAACAAATAATGGTTAAAGAAGTATTATATGAAAGTTATTAGCTTAAGTAAGGTAGGTAGTTTTTTTAAAGTAATAAAAAATTAAGCATGTAGTAATTAGAGGATTATAGCCACAAAAAATATGAAATAAAAACTTTTTAACAAAAAGTTAAGCTACCGAAAAAAGTGAAAAGTAAAAAAAAAATATTTTTTTAATTTAACCTTAATAACTAACTTCTTAAAGTAATGAAACTATATCTAAGTATATATTTTTGTAAATAGTTGAGTTTTAAATTAACCTTAATAACTAAGTTCTTAAACTAATGTATGCATAGTTAAGTAATTTTGAGTCGGCGCCAAACAATCAATGTACAAAGATCACTAAATTACCTTAAATTTAACGAAATAATCAAATCTAATTAACAATGCAACATCAAATCTCCAGCGATAAGCATTAACATTCCAAAAAATACGCTCTCCGCACGACCACTCGCAACGACGTATCACGTGTGTGCCCGTTCGGGTTGTTGTCTCGCTGACATTAACTTCGTGAACGCTCGTCATTTTCCAGCGAAGGGGCGCGTCGCTTCGCGCCGCCGCCGCGCATTACGCTTTACGTAATTAATCAATTACATAGCTGGCGTCGACTCAAAATTACTTAGCTATACTTACATTAGTTTAAAAACTTAGTTATTAAGGTTAATTAAAAACTCAACTATTTACAAAAATATATACTTAGATATAGTTTTATTACTTTAAGAAGTTGGTTATTAAGGTTAAATTAAAAAGGTTTATTATTTTTTACTTTTCACTTTTTTCGGCGGTTTAACTTTTTGTTAAAAAGTTTTTTACTTACAGATTTCTCTGTCCAAGTCTGCTGATTCTGGTTGTTTCTGACTTGCATTTTTTAAGACAACATCAATTTGATCGGTATCATGTTTTGTGACATCCTCTAGTCTGTAAACTTATTTGTGCCTTATAGGTAGATATATTGAATTTCATTCTCTCAGTACTCATTCATCCTTCAAACGATGGCCTCGGTGGCGTAGCGGTAGTGCATTCGACTGCTACACGGGGCACGGGTTCGATTCCTGCTCAGTGCAAATATTTGAATACATGAATATGTCTATTTGCATTAGTCTGGGTGTTTCTATGTATAATATATATGTAATTACAAAAAAAAAGTATATAAGTATGTTTATCCGCATTCTGGAACCCATAACACAAGCTAGTTAAACTATGCTTACTTTGGGTCTAGAAAGCGCTGTGTAGAATGCCATAGAATATTCATTTATTTATTATTCTACTACAGAGCTCTACAGAGGCTGTATCTGTACGTGCTTGTAATGCAGCATTTATTTAAAATTTGTAACGAAATATAATATTTTAGACATATTTTGCATTAGGATAACAAAAACGTTGAAAAAGTAAGTTCTTATTCGAAAGTACTTAAAGAAAAAACGCAATAAGATATCTCAACCCGGCGTTGTTAAGTTTTATTAATAAATTCTTTGCGAATAGACTACAGTACTGTTAAGAATTTCCCAATATTTCTCACGAACGCTTCTGTGCACATAAAAGCCCTAGGAGTGTGATAACGGCCGAACAAGGCGCGGTAGTAACTCGGGCCGTGGCGTGAATGCGTTATGTCGGAATGTCGCAACGTCTCCGAGCTCTCTGCCCTCACAACTCCCGCAACAACTCACTCAGGTCCACCCACATATTCGTTCTGAAATAATTTTAAAATACTTCGAATTGCGCTTATTAATATTATTACAGTTAGGGTTACCAACAAAGTGAAGTGTTACTCGTAGACATATGCGTAAAATAAAAAAACTTTCATTGTAAAATAAAACTGGAGTTCAAATATAGAATCATATTTTTCCTGGAAACAATGACTTTCATATATGCCTAACTTTTGTTGCGAACAGCTTGTCTGGTATACATAGTAGTCATTGGCTCACGTCTGCATATTTCGAAAGAGTCGTAGAACTGTTGTTATTACATCCACATTTCGCTGGCTATATTGTTTGGTTCCACGTAACAGGTAGAAGGACATTGCCGTCTACTAGCAGCACAGAATACAGACACGTGACTATATTCTGCACTACTAGTCGAAATCTCATAACATAAAATTTTAATCCTACTAATATTGTGAGTATGGATGTATGAATGTTTGTTACTTTTTCACGCAGAAACGGCTAAAAGGATCTGGCTTACATTTGGTACAGGGATAGATTTTAGTCTGGAATAACACATAGGCTACTTTTATCCCTGGAATAAGCTCCCATGGGAAGCGGGAACGGGGTCAGAATTCTACGCGGGCGGAGCCGTGCAGAATACTGCATATGCAGAATTAATATGCAGAATTACCAGCTGCTATATGCCCGATTCAAAATCGAACGCAGGAAATCACGATAGCTTGCGATCGTACCGTTTTTAGGATCAATAACGCCACGAGAGTTAAGAGTCGAGATAGTTGTCGTTTAGGCAATTTGAATAATTATATTTAAAATATATATATAAATTATAGCCTTGGTAACCCTAATTATCAAGAGTCAATAGCAATTATCTGTGACAAATTAGTAAGATAAAATGAATGTCTTGAATATTAATAATGTAATATGAAAATTTCTCTCATTTCTACATAATTATGAGGTAATAGTCCTAAATCGATAGAAAATGTTGTATAGATTGTAATTTCCGTCTATATCGATAATTATAATTGAAGATGTCTGTTCCATTCATGTTCGTTTCGGTAGATTCCGTTAGTGTAATTTGGTTTAATTAAATTAACATATTAATGACGTAAATTGATCGAAAAATGCTGTCGAAAGAACATTACTTTCATTAATTTGAATCAATTTCCTTATGTTGTCGCCTTTATGTTTTTGACATTGATATTATGTTTCGCATAATTGAACATAATATCAATCTATTTGACTGCTTCGGTAGGTAAGTTGTAGCGAATACGTGTGCAGTGTATGTGGAATGTGGATTCAGATTGTACTTTTATCGAATTCATTGTTAAGTATATGAAGTTCGCTTCATAGAATAGTCAAATTAATTAGAAATACGGAGTAAGGAAACATACACGGTATGTACCTAATCTGATGAGGCCGTCAAATTGAGGGCCAGCATTTGAGCATTATCGGTGTCTGTAATGATGACCCTTATTCCTAAAGACTTCTCTAACTATTGCTTTTCACACGCCCAATCCTCCCGTAAAAGATTAGATCCTTTCCGCTTTCAACGTTTCCCTGTCAGGGGGTGTATGAGACCCTACCAAGATCTTAAGTGCCCAGGCCAAACTCACCTGCATACCTTTTTTTTTTTTTTTTTCGTGCGGAAATCCCTTCGGATACCCCCCCGCCGGAGAGCGGGTACGGTTATGTCGGACTTGCACCGACTAAAACCGCACGCCGTCTCGGGTCTTAAGACGCCGGGGTGTAAGGTTACCCATAGAGCATATCCCTCGCAACCCGACTGACTCTGGGCCATCTCCGGTTTCGAGATGGCCCCCTTACTTGCTCTCCACTGTGCCATTTGCTAAACAGAGGGACACGTGGAAAGCTTCCGAACAGCCTTCAACAGGGCCGTCCTTGCCTCGGTCGGAGTTCGCCGTAGGCGGCAGCGTTTCTCCCACCCTAGGAGGGAGGCGCTGCCGTTTCCGTTGCCCAGGGTGCACCGCGTGGAGGTCCCCAACCAAGCACCCTTCACCTGCATACCTTTTTTTTTTTTTTTTTTTTTTTTTTATCGTGCGGAAATCCCTTCGGATACCCCCCCGCCAGCCAGCGGGGGCGGTTATGTCGGGCTTGCACCGACTAAAACCGCACGCCGTCTCGGGTCTTCAGACGCCGGGGTGTAAGGTTACCCATAGAGCATATCCCTCGCACCCCGGCTGACCCTGGGCCATCTCACCACTAACAGCATCGCTCATCCTGTCTCCTCTGAAAGCAGAGGAGTACGGAGAGCGATGTGTTCCCGCCACGTTGGGTATTGGCCGACGATCAATGCCAACCCTATGAAGGGGTGAAGGGGAAGCCATTGACCGCCGCCCAGGGTGTACCGGCCGCTCCGATTCCGTTCCCCCCGGACTGCAGCGGGATCGGAATCGGAGCGACACTCGAGGAGGTTACCCAACACACACCCCCCTCACCTGCATACCTGCTGGTTAACGGACAAGGCTTTTTCCACATCGTAATTCCAGAATTCAAAATCTCGAGTTAACGACAATAGGCTCACCCTGAATCATGTATCAGACACATGTGGTTGTACATAAAAACTTTGCCCACCTCTTACGGTTACACGGGCGTGATAATCTACACGTAAATTGCAAGTCATAAGCATTACTTCCAATACAGTACATAACCAGTCGTATGAGTTGTCGATACGTACGGACAGACACGATCGAACCAAATACGTCAGATATCAACACGTGTCAATTTTATAAATGAGGCTGTCCGTCCTTTGATCGAGCCGCGGCGCAACCGTGGGACCAGACGCGGGTCATACGTATGACGAGCACGAGAGCGCCCATCTCGACACTCACATATTTCTAGACTGTAGAGAATAAAGACCCTTTCACATATGGGCGGTCTAGCCTTCGGGGACATCGGGAATATTTTGTCACACTGGGAAAACGTAGTTACAGAAAAGGTATAAGAAATAGCAAGAAAGCTTCCCGAAGGAAGAATCCCTGGCTTTAAAGTGGAAGCTTCGAAAGCAACCGGGACACTCGTTAAGATGATGGTGATATGAGGAAAGTTATTGTCTATTATCATCTTATAGTTATTACTTCCGCCGCGAAAGTTATGGCCATAGTTGGGCCCCAGTATGTGACACTGCAATCGGATTATAGGATTTTCTAGCGCGAAGCCAGCACAGATCAGGTAGTCTATATACTTCTCTACTAATATTATTAAGAGAGAGGCCGTATTTTGAGAGTTTTTTAATATATTTGGGATAACCTTCGGAACCGCTGCACTTAGTGGAAAAAATATTTCACCAATTGAAAGGTACATTTTCCACAATGGACATAGGCTCATAAAAACCGAAGTGGGGGTTGCTAGTTTTAAATATTTTGAAGTGACATAGATTAGAGGAAGTAATGATTCTACATTTAAATTCAAGACTAGGAAAATAAATCCACCGTAAACGGAAACACATAAATGGAAACTAACATGACTATTACTCGGACTTACGTACCTTGTGGGTAAAGTAACCATTTGCCGTCAGGCGGACTGTGATCACACAGTTCCACGCCACAGTTCCGCTCAACACAATTAGCTTTTTTAAAATATTGTGCGCATATAGCCGAACAACCCTAGTGTAAAGAAGCCTTTACTTGTTCAACTAGAAATTGGTACGTATCGTGGGCGTTGAGCAGTACTTGTTCTCACGTGTAATTGAGATCTTTTAGTTTGTTTGAGTTTAACTTTATGTGGTTATGAGAACGAAGCTTCTTGGGCGAAAACGTGCTCGAAGTCAGTTTATATATGTATTGGCGTAAGTAGGTACTTGTTGCGTGGGGTGTGTGTTGGGTAACCTCCTCGAGTGTCGCTCCGATTCCGATCCCGCTGCAGTCCGGGGGGAACGGAATCGGAGCGGCCGGTACACCCTGGGCGGCGGTCAATGGCTTCCCCTTCACCCCTTCATGGGGTTGGCATTGATCGTCGGCCAATACCCAACGTGGCGGGAACACATCGCTCTCCGTACTCCTCTGCTTTCAGAGGAGACAGGATGAGCGATGCTGTTAGTGGTGAGATGGCCCAGGGTCAGCCGGGGTGCGAGGGATATGCTCTATGGGTAACCTTACACCCCGGCGTCTGAAGACCCGAGACGGCGTGCGGTTTTAGTCGGTGCAAGCCCGACATAACCGCCCCCGCTGGCCGGCGGGGGGGTATCCGAAGGGATTTCCGCACGATAAAAAAAAAAAAAAAAAAGGTACTTGTTGCGTCACCACAAAACAAATGAGAACCGTATTTTAGTGCAAATACTTAAAATCAAAGCATTTACATTTTTTTATTTCATTTTTTTATTTACAACGAAATTGTTCATATATGTTGATTTATCCTGCATTTAAAAACCTATTATTACAAGTTACGCTGAGTTTAGGTCTATATGGTACTTTGTAGTGTTGATACCGGTTGCATCCGAGGCTTTCACCTGAGCTGGGGTTCACTTTCGTGTTTTCCTCCACACTCCACTTCGCACGATCTTCGGCATCCCTGCCAGTGATACCATTGGAACTCGTGTCAACATATGGACGTTGACACTTCGTAAATATATCCTAGATTAGTTATAAAATTATTAATTTTAAAAGTACTTACTAGTCTTACTACTTGCTATTGTTTTGTTGGTCCTCCGATATTTTTCTATTGCAATCGGGGCAAGCGTTAGTAAGTAGTATGCATTCCATTGATGGGGAGAAGAGTAACGCATTCATTTACATCTCGTCTCTAATGTATTGCGTTTGGTCGATTTCTACATGAATAAAATCTGTAATTTAAGTCGCAGTACGTTGTGTGGCAACCTGCGTCTTATTACTTTAGTCAAAACATTTACTGGCAAAATTTATATGGAAACTATACGACCGAAACGGATCGCCGCGTTGCGACGCTAGTAAGGTTTATTAATAAATGATAACCTCACTAGCAGTGCGTCGAACAGATCTAATTTTTTCTATAATAATCTTGCGAATCTGAGTGCAGAACTATTCTTGTTACGTCGAGATCAGCTTTTTATTGCCGAAGATGGCTATCATTACGAATTTCACTTTAATTAATAGTCAAGAATTGCTTAATTAAAACTAGTATTCCCTTGCTTACCGTTGACGTTTAATTTATTATAATTATACGTAGGTACAGGCTGGTGGGGGTGCTTGGTTGGGGACCTACACGCGGTGCACCCTGGGCAACGGAGACAGCAGCGCCTCTCTCCTAGGGCGGAGGAGACGCTGCCGCCTACGGCCAACTCCGACCGAGGCGAGGACGGCCCTGTTGAGGGCTGTTCGGAAGCTTTCCACGTGTCCCTCTGATTAGTAGATGGCACAGTGGAGAGCAAGTAAGGGGGCCATCTCGAAACCGGAGATGGCCCAGGGTCAGTCGGGGTGCGAGGGATATGCTCTATGGGTAACCTTACACCCCGGCGTATTAAGACCCGAGACGGTGTGCGGTTTTAGTCAGTTCAAGCCCGACATAACCACCCCCGCTGCCTGACGGGGGGGTATCCGAAGCGATTTCCGCACGAAAAAAAAAAAAAGGTACAGGCTGGTGTATTAATGCGAAATGTGGTTTATTTTCCAAAATTAACGAAATCGATTTTATACTAGTAACATAAATTCAAAAATCCATTGATACAGTGTTGGTTACTATCCAAAATCCCTACGTATTTTTCAGTGCAACTATTTAACAGAATGACTGCGAGCATACCTGTACAAACACTGCACCTGCCGCTCTTTAAACGCAAGTTTAAAGTAATTTTTAAAAAAACAAGTTGTAGGTATTTATATTCAATATTATTATCATTAATTTAGTTAATAAGTATTCATAACTGAATTTCATTTTAACGTTGTGCATGACATATCTTTATAAAAAACATTATTGAGTTTTGTTTTTTTTTATACTAAGCATTCATATGCGTCAAGTGAAAGCCTGAATGATATCAATGGGGGCTACACTTTTCCTTTAAAAATTCATTCTGTATATAAAGATAGTTCTTGCAACTAAATCTCTCCATATCAATCTACAACAAACATTTGGTTCTCCAAGACAAGTGACAAATGTTACAAATCGGAACATCTGACACTGGCAACAGTAGTTGCTGGCCGACCTTCCCTCAGTGTCCGACACTGATTGATATTGATAGAGGAAGCGGCTGACGCCTCTAAATGCCCGAAGCGACCCTACCCAGAATTGATGCGATGACCCTACGTTTTCGTGATTTTGGCTGAACAAATATTGCAGTGTATTGAATTACCGAATGACTCTGATATACCTGTTTGTTTTTATAAATGTTGGAGTAGAAATATAGGAATCTTTACAGATGATATACAGAATTAAATTTTAGTTCTATAAATGTGCAATGTGTTTCCTATAGATATTATGATATGATTGGAGAAGTACCACTCACTCCCACAACTACAAAATAATAGTTTTACAATATCTACAAAAAACAACCTAACTATTAGCCTACAGTAAAATTATTATTTGCCTAGTACTTATTCAAAATTCTATTTGACTGAGAGCTGTGGTCCTTACCTACTCTTGAGGATGGTGCAAAGTTTTCTGCGATACCATTCATTCCGGTCAGACGTCATCAACTAATCCACTTCCTTTCCTTCATAACATCTTTCACACATTCGCCATCATCTTAGCATTGTTCCCGGGTGTATCCGAGGCATTCACCTCGGAGCCCGGGTTCGTTCTGACCTTCTCCTCCTTTTGCTGTGGCTTATACGGATTTTGTGGGAGCAATAGTAGTTTGACCTCCGATAAGTCTATGTCAGAGACTCATCCGTCAATCAACAAAAGCGTACCAGCATGCATGTGAGGTTAGCTTGGGCCGCGAAGCTCTTGGTGGGCCTCGATACTTCACCGATCATCATGAAATTTTGCATATCAAGAACAAGAATATTAGGGTACGTACTTAGTTACGACCTCCGTCCTCCATGAGCGCAGGCCTGGGGGTGGCAGGTGAGGCCGCCTGTCACCCCAGCAGAAGCAGGCCGGAATGGCGGGACGATTAGCACCCCTCCACCAATCCGGGGCAAGTATGGGACACCGTGGTTCCCAAACCCGAGGGGGCCATCTCGAAACCGGAGATGGCCCAGGGTCAGTCGGGGTGCGAGGGATATGCTCTATGGGCAACCTTACACCCTGGCGTCTGAAGACCCGAGACGGCGTGCGGTTTTAGTCGATTCGAGCCCGACATAACCGCCCCCGCTGGCCGGCGGAGGGGTATCCGAAGGGATTTCCGCACGAAAAAAAAGAGTTTGTATTTGATACCTCCTAAGATAGTAGCGTGATGTTAAACAACCTTCTCCAAGAACTTGGCTATATTTTTTTTTTTCAAATTGCACGTCGTTTCTAGAAATTAGCGCTTTCAATTGTACAAACTCCTCAGCTTTATTATTGGTATTAGATCCCAACGAAAGTATAATCAATCTCATTGAAAAACAGAACATCGATAATGGATGTGGTACCGAGGGAAATTACCGGCACACGTAATAGTAAGACTACACGAAGCGTATGTAATTATGTTTCTACCTTCTATTTACTTGATTAAATATCTTGCATGAAATAGTATGAAAGAAGAATGAAATCATTGTAATTTTGAAGTAAATAGTATGCTAACTTTTCCAATAGATTTAGGTCGGAAAAAGTGACCATCCAGGACGGGACTTGAACTTGAAATATCTTGGAAGTATTGGGGCGACGCCGGAGCCATCTACCGTAATTCTTATATATAAAATAATAAGTCTGTAGGAATACTTAGCATACTAATTGCTTCAAAATTTCATTGA
Source organism: Cybosia mesomella (assembly GCA_946251805.1). Lineage (NCBI taxonomy): Eukaryota > Metazoa > Arthropoda > Insecta > Lepidoptera > Erebidae > Cybosia > Cybosia mesomella. The sequence continues at coordinate 28,586,437 of OX276390.1, forward strand.
ATTAATGTAGAGGAGTAATCTACAAGCAATGTATAAAAAAATGAATGTAACATCGCAAGTATTTCGCAAGAATTACGGTAGATGGCTCCAACGTCGCCCCCTTATACGTATAATATATCGGAGAATTTCGAATATCTAGGAAGTGTCCAGGTAGCTCAGTTGGTCAGTGTACTCCTCCTGTAAGTAGTAGTGTAGTAACATGGGTCCCGTCCTGGATGTTCACTCTTTACGACCTAAATTTATAGTAGTAACTCATTTGAGATAAGAAATGCGTGTGTAATATGATTAATTAAAGCGTCGTAGCTTAGTAGTAAAGGAATCGGCCTTACGATCGACAGGTCCGAGGTTTACACTACTGACGTTAACCCACTCTTAACACGAGCAATTTAGTTTTACTGGAGGGATTAAGGTTTCTCTAAGGGATTTTGGTTACTAGAAATTTCTAAAAAAATCAGAAATTTGACTTTTCAGGATTTGTTTTCATCAAGACGACAGCGGTTACAGCGGAAGCGACTGCCGTCTGACATCCTAACCTTTCCAAATCGCTTTACAAAAGAAGGAGATTTGTGGCAACAATCATGAAAGAAAAAAATACAACCGAAATAAAAAGTTCCTTCGTTTTGGAAGTCGGTTATAAGCAAAAATACAATAACATATACGAATAATTAGCCAAATAAAATATCTTTAAAAAGTACCAAGTACAAGGTTTCCAATACCCGATATCTCGGCCGATTGGGAACCAATCTTATTTTATTTTTTTGTTGAGTAGACTTCACCTCGGGAGTGGTCTTATTTAACTTCAATAAGTCAATTCCCAGTCAAAGGAAGAAAAATAAATTATCAAATATATTTACTTTGTAATGGTATTTATGTTTTCCATTTAAATTTATTATTTCATCGACATCAGAAATTAATAATATTGGTACCTATAATATATTGGAAAACCGATTCCAAAAATAAGTGGGACGTTGGAACTGCGTCATTAGAATGACAACGGCCGCTTGTACGTTGGAGCCTAGGGACCGCTCTTCTTCTTTTTCTCTTGATTTGACTTATCTCAACTTTCGTGGGAGCGGCTGACCACGAGAAAAGCCTGCGTCAGAGCCTTGTCTGTTCAGCAGCAGGTGAGGTTGATGTGGGCCCTCAAGTTCTTGGAACCCCCCTCCCCTTAAACACAGGTGTACACTACATACTATGTATATCTACTATGTAGTACATATTTTTCTTTTACTTTTTTCTTTACCTAACATTAATAAAATACAAACTAAACGTTTTGATTTTGATATTTCTATCTTGACCCAATTCTCAAGTCCACGTAGACGAAGTCGCGAATAGAAGCTAGTGTACAAATAAAATATTGTGTAAAAGAGCTAAAATAAAAATGTAACACGCAAGGGGTCACGTTCATTCGTTACCGCGTCGCTCGTCGCTCGTGGTGACATCTGTCATCTGGCAGACGACTCATTAGCATTGTTAGTCAAGCTTGTAATACCGCACAAGAATACAGTTTATATATACATACCGTACAAATAAATGTAAAATATTATAGTCAGTGGAACCAGTGTATTTTGTTTCACACTTCATATAATAACGCTCATTGCTCTAGATACACCTCATTTTATCATTCTGGAGTGATAAAATGAGGACAGATATACTACATATCTCTTCTTATAATGTTGTGATATGGTACCATACCTATTTTACTCTTATAGGTTATATACAATAGGCGCCTTACCGTACTGGCAATCTCTTATAAGCAACCGCTTTTCCTACGGGCAAGCGATCCTCTTACAGGCAACAAAATTATAGCGTGCAACCATCGTGCAACCTAATTTATATATGTGTACGTTATGTATTGTAGTTTAGAAGTACAAAGAAGACAGAAGCCATTGTATAGACTCCATCGCCACTATTTTTTGTTCTATTCAGTTTTGTTATGCCCAGTAGACAGTAATAACATCTTATTACATGGAACAGTTGATTTAAAATATGTGATAATACACCTCTGCCCAGCCTTTTGTTGGAGAATAATATAATATATAGACATGTCATAGAGAAAAGATGTATATTTTAATTACTGTATGAGACGTGTGCATATCTCTTATATGATAATATAAGCGTCTGAGGTCTGTGTATATCTATAAATAATAAAAACAAAAAACCTACCTACTTGAATGATTAATTTCGTCTGAAAGTTCTATAAAAAGTACCTAATTATTTTCAATTTAACTCAGATGCGCATAGCGACACGTCATCAGATCTTGAGCTTGAGCGGAAAGTTCTCAAAACAAAACATTTTAATAAGGAAAGTTAAGAACGATTCCAAGTCGAAGTTCTAAAGAGCCGAGTGACAATACCGACTCGACCTGATTTATGAAGAAGTCTGTGTTGAGAGCGCCGTGGCCTATTTCTTTGCCGAATATCACCTTGACCTTATGCATAACAAATATTTGGCAGAATTCCTACGAGTTCCAGCTGCACAATTCTGAAGAATACGAAAAAATTTCAAGCATATTGTTAACATTTTCTTGTAAATTTAATTGGAAATAGTTAAGAATAGATAATTGACTGTAAAGTTAAATACGTTTCTTCTGAGTTCTGACTCTCCGAAAGGAAAGCTTGAGCCAGAGAATCATCCGTCGATCAGCAGGTGAAGCTGACTTAGACCCCGAAGATATTTGTGGGGTACCATACACCCATCCACACAGCAGAATACCACAGCTATGTACTTCTTACTTTCTGGATTGCTATTAGCAAGTAGAGCTCCTTGAGGAGAGCTGTAAATTCTAAGGGCCTTCTCGAGCTTACACTCATAAATCTTTTCAACAAAGTTATGTAACATCCTCTTTCTCTTTCAATATACCTTTTTTTTTTTTTTTTTTTTCGTGCGGAAATCCCTTCGGATACCCCCCGCGTGCCAGCGGGGGCGGTTATGTCGGGCTTGAACCGACTAAAACCGCACGCCGTCTCGGGTCTACAGACGCCGGGGTGTAAGGTTGCCCATAGAGCATATCCCTCGCACCCCGACTGACCCTGGGCCATCTCCGGTTTCGAGATGGCCCCCTCGGGTTTGGGAACCACGGTGTCCCCGTCTTGCCCCGGTTTGGGGGAGGGGCGCTAGTCGCCCCACCGTCCCGGCCTGCTTCTGCTGGGGTGACAGGTGGCCTCACCCGCCACCCCCAGGCCTGCGCTCATGGAGGACGGAGGTCGTTAAGCGACCTCCGGCGCCTGAGTTGCCTGCGACGCGCGGCGAGCAAGTTGCGGGCTCGGCGGACCGGGAGAGTTCTAAGTCTCTCCCGGGCGCGCTCCGCCACCTCCTTCGCGAGCATTACATGCTCGCAGAAGGAGGCGGCGGCGGCCCACGCGCTCGCGCTCCGCACCATTGCCGCAATCATGCTGCCGAGCGAGAGGACTCCCACCCCGATGGCTGCCACGAGGTCACGCCTCGGCGCCTCCCACGCCGGGCATCTTTCAATATACCTACTCACAATTTTCCTTCTTTTAATCCCAAAGTAACTGATTTACGGCTTACGGCAATAAGCACAACATAAATCGATGCTTATAATAGTAACCCCTGCCGACCCCTTCTAGATATACAGGTGCGAATATATAACTTCAAAGCGTTTCGTTTAAAACGTGTTCCAAAGAGTTTCCTATCAGTGACTTGTCGTTTTCGATAGCCAAGACGAAGCCTGTTGGCAAGTTTTTGCTCTTATTTTGCTCGATAAAGTTTCGCTTCACCGCGGAGCTTGTAACCTACGTATAAGGCTGCTTTTCCACCAGAGATGTGTTATGCTACGTTGCTATGGATGCGTTTGATATCAGCCAATAATATTCATTGGTCTACATAGCATAGCTGGTGAAAACGAGTCCTACTACGAATGTGTCTATAATATCTGTACTACTATTATAATAAAGAGGAAAGATTTGTTTGTAATTGAATACTCTGAAACAACTGGATCATTTTCAAAAATATATTTCACCATTAGAATGCTACATTATAGGGATATTGTATCCCGATAATCCCACAGGATCAACACTTACGCGAGTAAAACCGCGTGATAACGGCTAGTTTTTTGTATGAATGGATATATGGATGCGTGTTATTAATGTATGCTATGTATGGATGGCAGAACGCGCGCACTTTCTGTGTCTTGCCTACTGTCGAGCACGAGTTGCGCATCTTCCTGAATAGCTTCGTCGTTTCGTAACTTAGCTTTCACATCCTCGCATCATAGCTGTATAGCACAGCTCTGGTGTAAAAGCACCTTAAAGCTTACTACGTGTGCATTATTTCCAACTCTTTCTACAATTTATGAGATAGAGCCTTTAGTTGCCATTAAAAATGCTATTATAGTCATAAGTTAAACGGCGCTTGGCCGTGTTAAGACTCATTACTTCAGTGAAGTATTTCTGATATCATGTTAATTAGTTATAATTTATCCACCAGAAGCGAATAGTATAATATTCAAGGTTTGATATAAAATAACATCTATATTTTGGAAAGGAAAACGTAAATTAAAGATAAAAAGATGTTCAATTAACAATTTGTAAAAAGAAGCTACATCTGTTGATCGTATCTTATTTACGGAGTAAGAATTTATGTCTTATTAATGATGAGAGAAAGTTTTATTATGACTATTATTTATCACAGGGTGCGATGGCAAACCGACACACTGCTCGATTGAAGGTAGTAGATAACCGTGATATAAAGACTTAAGACACCTGCAGGAGGAAAGGAAGAGAGATATATCTCTGATCTCTTTCACGCACATCTTGCAACATAGTTACTACTCACAGAGTAATTAAAATATACTAATATGGTACTACTACATATTCTCGATATGAAAGGGTGGAAATTGGTTGAAATTTCCTTGTACATTTCACGAATTTGCTTTATAGGTAGTCATTAAACCTTGCATACTATTTCTTTCCTACAGTATCGAATGAGTTTAAGTCTATCCTTACCTTTTTCTAAAACACCACGAATTTGAGTAAAGGTATATTTTTTTGAATTCAACTCGCCTTATACAAATGAACTAAATGAGTGAAATATTAAGTAATATGTCATTCATTTAGTATTCATTCTATCTACGTGCCCAAATTGTTTTGTACGTGCCCAAACCAGCTCAACCAATAAATTCAATTCAATTCAATTCAATAATTTCAACTCTCACTACCATAGCCTCCTTCACGTCACATCATTTAAGTAATTTGAGGACGAGTGGCGGTGGCGGCGGCGTACGGCGGCGAGCATGTTGCGGGCTCGCTAATACACCGCACACGATATCCCACATTCAAACATCATAATATAATAACTATTAAACAGCGAATCAAATATTACAGAAAGGGCAGTGATCTCGTAATAATGCAAATAGGTTGCATTCAGGTCACATTCGACGTACTCGTACACCTAACTGTACATGTATTGCCAAAGGTCCAATTCTCGTGGTAATAATAGCTTTTCTTTGTAAGATCGTTCAAATTTATTCCTGTTTGTATTCATTCGGAAATCGGTACAAAGGTAAACCTTGAGTATTTTCTACAATCCCAAACTCGCGGAAGATACTGAATCTCTTACCCTTATTTCCCGTTATTTTGCGTTTTCTATCGCTTGTACATTGCAGAGATTATGATATAACTGACACAGTCCACTCGCCATATCGCCATAGATAAGTGATTTCCCTTCAAACTTAAGCACACCGGAATAGGGATGATGACTGAATACTGCTTAATGTCTTAGTTTTTTTTTTTGAGAAAATATGCAAAATAAGATATTGCCTAACTAAAACTATGATTTTTCATTCTCTTTAGTTCCTAAAATAGGTCAAAATGACTAGTCTGGCCATAAATACTGTTACATCAAAACTCTTCTTTCTTTTTCAACTTTTTAATTATTTTGAATTTGGAAGACGTCTATTATTTAAAAACTTCTTTCGATTTCGCGCCATTTCACATATTTTTTCGTGTTCATTATCGAATTACAATATGGAATGGGCTGTTAAAGAAAATAGGATCGCAGTGTGCAAGGCGATCACTGCACTTCAAAACACACTTCTAAAACTTGGTATCAGCCGTATGTTCGTAAATCGTACTATCAATAGATACAACAAGACTTCGTCTGTCGAAGACCAGAAAACCTCGGGGCGGCCGCCCCGAATTCGTCGAAACCCCATAAGGAAGCAAAAAATCTTATCGCGAGAAATGAAGATTCCCGTGTCACGTATTATAAAACAAGACCTGAAGCTCGGTGCTTATCGTCGATATACAGGACATGCCCTAAATCAATCTTTACGATTAAAGAGAGTGGATCGATCAAAGCGCCTTCTGTCGCGATACGCAGGTGAAAGGCACAGAAATATCCTCTTTACCGAAGAAAAAATTTTCACGATTGAAGAACACTACAATAAGCAAAATGATAAAATGTACGCTCACAGTTCTAAGGAAGCTGCTCAAGTGGTTGGAAAGGTACAACGTGGTCATCATCCTGCGTCAGTGATGGTTTGGCGGGGCGTGTCTTATCAAGGAGTCACAAAGCTACATTTTTGTTAAAAAGGAGTGAAAACTTCAGCCAAAGTGTATCAAGATACTGTCTTGGATCATGTTGTGAAACCTCTTAGCAATACACTTTTTAAAAATATACCGTGGACTTTCCAGCAGGAATCTGCTCCTGGTCACAAGGCACGAACTACTACTGATCTACTGGCTAGAAACCAACGTTCCGGACTTTATAAGAGCTGAAGACTGGCACTCATCTAGCCCAGACCTCAACCCTTCAGACTACAAATTATAGTCAGTTTTAGAGCACATGGCCTGCTCTAAATGACACGGCGACATTGAGTCTCTTAAAAAATCTTTGGAGCAAGGAGTGGCAAAATTTCCCTTGGAAACAGTGCGTATCCATAGATTCGTGGCCAAACAGATTAAAGGCTTGTATAGAAGCCAAAGGTGGCCATTTCGAATAAAATATATTTTTATTTTTTGCTAAGACTTTAATAAATATGTAGGTATAAATTTTATTAATATTTTTAACATACTTCATTTTAAAACAAATGCATTTTCATTTGTAACAAAACTTATGGCTGGACTAGGTACAAACAATCAAGTTACTCAAGTCAGAATTTATAACTTTTTAGATTCCTTATTAAAATAATTTTAGTATGCACTAAACACACGTAAACGCAACCGAGGGGCTTCTGGCTGAGTGTAAACACATTGCAAAGTTAAATAACCTTCAAAGTTTGGAGGTTGCAAACTTAAGTGACCATTCTTCTGACACATTGAGACCCCTACGTACCTTTTTTTTTGTTTTTGTGCGGAAATCCCTTCGGATACCTCCCCCGCCGGCCAGCAGGGGCGGTTATGTCGGGCTTGAATCGACTTAAACCGCACGCCGTCTCGGGCCTACAGACGCCGGGGTGTAAGGTTACCCATAGAGCATATCCCTCACACTCCGACTGACCCTGGGCCATTCGCAGTGTCCCCTCTGATAAGAGCAGAGGGGTACCTGGAGCGACCACCCACCCCCCGCGGGCCACCCCATGATGCCGACGATGGGGTGGGCGTGTCAGAATCGGACGGACTAAAACCACACGGTGTCCTTCCCAAGTGTCCATTGTCGGGCACCCCAGGTAAGCCCTCGAAAGGATAACCCCAGGGTTACTGGCGGACCTTGGCCGCCAGGGCGGCCTCGCCTGGTGGGGTCGGGTTTTATCCCGCGTCGGTGAGTTGGCAGGCGTGTGTAGAGGACACACACGACACGCCTCCGCCACGGCCTGCTTCTGTAAGGACGGCGAGTCGGCCAACTGCCGTCCTCAGGCCCCGATCATGGAGGTACGCAACGTATGCTGACATAAATATCATACATTTCATACGCGCTACGTAGTTATGACGTCACTTCTACGCACGATTTTGTATGGAGCGTATTCGGGCGGCTCGAGAAATTTAATTTTCAAAAATATCAGATATTTTTAAAGCTATTTGTCATAAGAATATTTCACTTTAGCAGTTCATTACATTATTATAACATGCACATTTTTTGACAATAACAAAAAAAATAGTCATCATCTAAAGCGTTGTTCCCGGTTTCATATCTGAGGCTTTCACTTCGGAGCCGGACTGCGCTACTACTTCTCTACCTAATTTTGCTTGATTTGGCTTATACGGCTACCGTCTGACCCCGAGAGGAAAGCCTGCGCCAGAGTCTTGTCCGTCAATCAGCAGAACTACCGTACCGGCTTGCAAGTAATCGTGCAGAATTATGGAGTACTATGCACTTTAAAAGAAACTTATGTCTACCTTTTTGTGGCTTTCCTACGTGACGTGTAAATCCTCCGGTTTTCCTAAATAACTGCATTAAAAGGATCTTAAACAAGGATAAAAAATGATTGTCTCCCATATCCATAGAATAAGGGAACCGCTTTCATTCAGATATCGAAGCACCTAAGTGACGTGAAGAAATGAAAGAATTTCAGTGTACTCAAATTGATTCCCCGTGAGAACGCCACGTTTTCTCATTACGTCTTTTTTATAAAATATGTTAAGGTAGACATTGCAATACAAGAATGAAAGACAGGCATAAAACTGAAATTTATTTTCAGAAAATAAAATTCTTTGCCAAGAATATACAGTAAAGCATTTGAAACGATCGCTGACTCGACACCTTTCACACTTAAAAATCAGACACGAGAGAGCATGAATCGATATCATTTGGCATCGAATCGAATCGGAATGTTCGAGTTATAGCGATATTATATCGAGTGACAATTCGCTCAGCGAACTGGTTTGTCACGCACTGATTTACAAGGCATGTGACCTGTCGCTGTGCATTATATATTATGTACATATTGTATATACATAAGTGTTCACGTGCGTCGACAGCTGCTTAACAATATACGAATTGTTTACCTGTACAATATCCGAGAAATATTTTACATGTTATTTTTTTAGGGATTATCTTTAGAAAAGCCCTATTGCTATCGAGTTGTCGTCGTCGTTGCCAATTTTCTGTCACGGTTTTGGGTATGAAGGAGATGAGCTATCGAATTGCTGTTTTCGGTAATAGATTCGTGCTGGGGTGAACCATTGCAAGATAAAGAAAAAATCGCAAAAAATCGCAAAAAAAAAAAAATAACGCTAAATCGAAAATCCCTTGTATTCGGCTGAGCTCGTCTCAGGAATTTAATTTGTTTTTTTATATATTTAGGACACGTCAATTTGACTTCACCTCGCCTGATGGTAAGCTGAAGGTAAAGGCTCAGGAGGGTCACCATTACATACTCGATGGTACGTGTATGTAATGGTGACCCTCCTGGTTAACAATGGTGGCACTCAGCTTGACGGCCTCATCAAAAGAGGATTGTCGTCGCAGCACCGCGTGACACCCACCGGTCTCACTAGTGCTGCCACCACAATCCCCCTGCCCGGCTATGCACTTGCTGACCCCTGAACGCAATCAAACCGAAATTGGATTACTATGGAGGGTTTTATGCAATCGTGCACGGTTGTACCCACCCGGCCGAATTTTGTGACAAATTGTGTCATCAAATTTCTACCACCAGTATACCTGACCTGGCTAGTATTGCTTAACATTGCAATGTGCTCACCTGCTCGGTTACCATTTAGTCAGATGGTGAGTCTTATGACTGTTATCAAATTCAAATTCAAATCATTTATTGCCTACTAAATGTATCAATCAATCAAACAACGTGCATCAAGCTAAGTGCATTCTACATATTATGCGCATGTCACATATTATGTTATAAATTTATGACCAATCACGTCAGACAACAGTAACGTGTTTGGTTATAAATTTAACACGACGAAGACTAAAAGTAGGTAATCTGTACTAAAAGTTAGTCTCAGTTAGCAACCAATTGCTTCGCGAACAATGCAAGCACACAAACGACAGCTTTGCACTTCCTCTATAGGTATTTAACATTCCAACACTTGTCTTTTGTTAGCCCACGTTTGCAATAAGGGGGAATATGTTTCTCGTATAAGTCCTCGATATGGGCGACAGCTGCATATTGCAAACATATGGTTTTACCGTGAGGTGACGTGACCGGATCTGCTAAATATATTTTATGATTGCGGGCAGTGGACGCACGCGCAACCGGCCAACCGGGACACCGCACAAAACAACAACAAACCGCATTTACTTTCTATAGGCACTAAGTGAGTCAAGAACATATCTATTTTCTATGTATATCTATTTAAAATACTAATATCTGTATAAGGGTGTATGAGACTCCACCATTACCTTTGGGGCCAAGCCAACCTCGCCTGCATGCCGTGCTGATTGGCGGACGAAGCTCTCGCGTAGGCGAAGCTAATATGATGACGATTAATGTTTTAATATCCCGGAAGATCCATCAGAGGCAGTTCCATCTGTAGTGTAAGGGTACTTCAGCCTCATCGGCGGAAGAGTGCATGGGGATCTACCTGTAAGTTGATATAGGTTATCGAAAAGTTACGTGAGCAGGGCTACGAGCAAATAAACACGTAAACCTGCGCAGCTATTTCTTTAGCCGTGTGTACACCTGCTGATTGACGGTTGACGGACGACCGACTGTTGATCTGGCCTTTTGTTAAAACCGTCCTCGATCTGATTGACATACGTACACCTAGGTCAACTTGTACCAGTATATGAACAAAAGTTAAGCTAAAAGACTATCTGTAAACATTTCATCGGCCAGAAACGACGTTATTCGACCCCATCAGCTAAGGGGCAATTTATCGGTTGATTAGATTAATTCAATTTATCCGTGACACTGAAATGGCCCTCTTCCTGCAGCATCGGAACTCGCCATCATACCTCGTTAACGATAAGAATTCGACTGAAAACGTCAGAACCCACTTGAATAGATAGATTGAATGAGCCCCGGGATTTGCAGCCGTGAGACTTTATTCAAATTCATTTTTCGTATTTCGAGATAACGTATTCTCGAATCGTACGAACCCAAACACGTCATGTTATTATAACTTATTTCCTTTTTTATCTCGAACTCACACATAACGAGAAATATAATCTATATAATTTATTTGTGAAGCAAGCATAGGCTGACTTGGTTGTGGAAGTAAAGACAGCAGCAAAAGTAGTTGAATACTAACAAATTTATTCACGATCTTCATATTTGTATAAGTACCTATATGAATAAGTAATTTGTTTAATATAAGTTGTCTGTGTATGGTAATTGAAATGTGTCTCAGGGTGTCACTTAAATGAACATATCAAAGGAACGACGATAAAATCTCCATTATTATAACAAACGGAACCCGGTAGGTAGGCATTAAGTAAGTAAATTTAATGAGTAATGTTGATAATAAATGAGTAAAGTCGTAAAATTGAGTAAACTCGATATTAATTGCGTAAAGTTGATTTAATAAATTGAAAATTTTTGTAAACGCGATATTAGTTACGTGAAGTTAATAAGTAAGTTAAGTCGAGTACAACTGCGTGTGGGTGATGCTTCCCCGGTTGAGACGGCCCATTTGTTCTAGGGAAATAATAGTTTCTAATTTCTAATAGCTTCTTCTAACTTCTAATTTAAATAAATTTTTTGCGACATTCTTATACTATTTATATGGTAACAGAAAACATACTAAACGAATTGTTATGCGTCATCCTTTCTAAAACAACGGATTATGATCATAAAGCTAAAAACTCTGGACTATCTTAAGTGGCCAACATTAACAATGCAACAAGAAAAAATCTATTGTCTCGAAACTTCTAGAAAAGTATTAGTCATAACTTCAGGTAAGATTATTTTACAGGTAGTCGAAAAAATAAAAAGTATACTGGTGGGATTAGTATCATGGTTATACGAATATTTGTGATTGAAGAACGAGGTTCTGATGCTGGGTTTTCTTCTGGGGTGGGAGGGCCAGAAAGTAATCGCTTAACCGGGGCGACCACCTTAGCTTAATATGTGGTGGTGTGTAATGAAGTTCAAAAATTAAATTGGATCTCCGAAGATTATAACACACATCACTTATTTATTGATTTATTTCAAAGTAAAGATCGTTTGTAAATTCTGTGTTCAACAACTTTTCCGGGCGACTGTACAGGTTTTGGATAATTTCCCTATCGAAACAACAGCCTTTATAATATCTGTCCACGTGTATTACATCAGGTCGTTGGTATTCCATCTGAATCCTCTGAATAATATGTTCTGTTCATAAAGTTATCAATATTTAGCAAAAAAATGTTGAGTTTAAAGTTCAGATTATACTATGTTACATTCTTTGGGTAAGTACATATACATTGTGAGATAATGAGGAATGACATCATAAACCGTCTATTGCTCCACCCCTCTAGAGATGGCCTCAAGTCATATTCCTTCATCATAAAAGTATCTAAGTTGTTTGTGACATCACGCCAGTAAAGGCCAGGTCAAGATTACCTACAACTGGTGAACATAATACTTATGGAAGTAGAAGATGCGAAATGTAGAGATAACATCTTTCCACTTGCTACGATCCTGGTGCGTATGTGTAAAGATGTTGTCTTTGCTTACCCCTATGGGAAAGAGGTGTGATAGTATGTATGTATGTATTTATTTAGTCTGTTGTTTAGCAGGTGCAGGTACAGTTGACTTGGGCCCCAAAGGTGTTGGTAGGGCCCTGTTAACCCGAAACAAATATTTCACGAGTATGTTTATGAGTTCAAAATTGTCCGATTGATTTCATACACTTACAAGAATTTCATGAACATCATCATCATAGGGTGGTCCCAGTTGCCTCGGAGGCAGAGGAATCCGCTAGAGGAAAGAGTGCGCTAGATACTCGTCCGTTGATCAGCAGATGTACCAGCTGGTAGGTGCGGTTTGCTTGGGCCCCGAAGATGATAATAGGGTCCCCATGATGATAACACCATTCATGTATATGTCACATGGTTATCAATTCGTAAATAGGTTAATTTTAATATTTGAAATTGTTGGAGATATCTCATACTTTTTAATATTTATACAAACACATTGCTTTCGTTTAATTTGATACCAATATTAGGGTTGTCTATAATCCAAAGCATAGTGCTATTTTCATTTTTTTGAATTAACACTATTACATAAAAATAATGTATTTAGATAATAAGGCTTTGCTGTTTCACTGTATTATAATAACCTATATTAGATATATTATACTTAAAGGGCAAAGTCTTATCTGCACTTACAGGTCAGATAAGACTTTGTCCTTTAAATATATGTCTATCTTTCCTATGAGAAATAAATCGAGCTGAACTCGGTACCCTGGAACGATATTACGTATGACTGAAATACAAAATCAGGCCACTTCTTGTATTACATACCTATATTGTATTATTGAGCTACTCCAGGTCTCTATAAATATTTAAAAAGTAAAATAAAAACCGTTTCAGTGATTTGTAATTTTGAGTAATAAAAGCACTAAGAGATTAAAAACTTAGCGGCGATAGCCCAGTGGCGTACGTAACGGACTGCCGAGACGAGATCTCGAGTTCGATCCCCAGTCGCCTCGGACCTCTGACTTTTCGTAGTTATGTGTGCATTAATAAATGATAATTATCGCTCGCTTAATAATGTGCCAGGTAGATGGTAATAGGCTGGCCCCACATTACATTGGGACCGAAACATAACTGGCGAATCCTGGGTGAGTGATACACCTCTGCCTACCCCTTCGGGGATGCAGGCGTGAAGTTATGTTATGTTATGTTTTTTATAAAATTAGGAAAATAATTTAAACATAAAATATATCGAACTAATTTATCTATTTTCTAATGATGCTAATGTGGATAGATTAATTCTTAAATATGCATGTAATTTACTAGTCAATTTAATTATGCTAAAGCAAATTGGCATGGATGTGCTTATTAACATAAAAGCTTAGATGCTTTTAGTTAATAAGCACATAAGTAGATTTAATTTATTGTGCATAATTTACTTAATTTAGAATTTTTGTTACTATTATTATCACGAAATTATAAATAAATTACAGTATGGTATGGTATGGTATCACGGGCTGGTATCCGCAACTCCACGACAAGGCAATAAATTACATTTATCTGCAGATAAACCATTTTTAATTAAATTGTAATACATATTATCAAATCACTTCATAAGTTAACACTTGAATAAAAGACACATTAACACTAAATATAGTTATTTAAATAGATATCTCTTTCACGCCAAACAGAATTATTTTTCTTCACTTTTAAATATTTTATACTATATGTATACTATACTATATATTAATACTTAAACTTTTTTATACGTTAAAACTAATGAATATTCAAAATTATCTGTTGCCCGCAGCTCCGCTCTTGTGAAATACTGATGCCGTTCCCGCAACCCACAGGAACCTAATCCCGGGGTAAAAAGTAGAATTTATACTAATCCAGATCTATCCCTGTGCCAACTTTCATCCGGTTCCATTCATCCGTTCCAGCATGATTGAGTAACAAACATCCATCCATCCATACTCACATAATATTTATAGTAGGATTATTAAGATATAAGTAACATATTTTGAACTTTCAACTTTTTTACGCGTTAAAACTAACTTAGACTCAATACAATACCGACATAAAAAGGTGGCAACCCTAATGAGTATGCTCTTCGAAGTTCTAACGTTGTGGGGTAACAATGTCAATAGTAATTAGTAACTGTATGTGGGACAGGTGCTTCGAGGTCGGTCAGAATGTGTGGTGTAGTGACCCGGACACTATCGGTTTCACATCAACCCGGCCCTGGGGCTTCCCCTATCCGGTTACTGCGACCGCATTATGACTCACAAATGCCCAGGGTCAAACCTAATCGATAGTTAACCCTCTAATAGTTTGATTTAAATAAAAATATGTGAAATGTGTCGGTCAGATACGACGAACGACTGAATGCTAAAATATATGTTTGTTTTCTATTTTTATAAATTCTATATTACTCATCATCACCACAACTCTACACCCGGTTGCATACAAAGCTTACACTTTGGTTCACGGGGTTCTCTCTCCCACTCTTTCTCTTGACTTCTACAGGAGCAACTCGACTGACTGATCTCTAATATTCCCAAAGGACCAGTCATTAGTGCCGTTACGTTGTTAGTCTCGATACTCACTATCAGTCACTCTTACTAAGTCACTTTATAATTATCACAAGTTCCACACATTCCAAGACGATGAACACGATTGCAATGCAATAGAACAAATTAACCTTTTATATAATCTACATATTATCAGCACAGCCTGCTGTGTCTACTATGCAGTGCAGTATATTGGTACTGAACTTGTAGATAACCCTGCACTCCTCCCACAGATACAAAATGTGCAGAGACGACCAGAATAATTAGCACGACCGCCTTATCTTACTTAATTAATTTCATTAGGAGTACTCGATCAATGTTCATCGGACTCTCGCAAATGTAAATTTACTGTTCATGCAGTTACATATGTTGCACGCGATCACGAATTTAATGGGAATTCCCTTCCAAAATATCTTATTACTACTTGACGACCTCTGTAGCGTAGCGGTAGAGCGTTCAACTGCTTAGTTAGAGATCGCAGGTTCGATTCCCGTTATAGTTATGTATTATGGTGTTGGCCTGGTTGTTTTAAAAAAGGTATGTATTTACAAAAAAATATCTGAGTATGTTTATCCGCAGTCTAGAAGCCATAACACAAGCTAGTTAAGCTATGCTTACTTTGGATCCAGATAGCGTTATGTAGAATGTCCTACATGTTGATTGCTCCCTCTTTTAAAGCGTATTTAGGTTGAATTATGCAAATACATAGCTTTATGACAATGAAAACTACATCAAAATCCGTTGTGCAGTTTAGAATAAGTAAGCGAGAGTTAGAGTTTATTCTATTTAAACCAGAACCAACAAACAAACAAGTGTGAAAAAAACCATTCTAAAGGACTCTTTAGAATTTTTATGATTAAGTTTAAACAAAACAGTTTAAACTTACTGTACAAAATATGTAATTCTGATGAAACCTGTGCACATATAATAATTATTATTTATAGAATAATATTAATGACCGATGTTTAAGATTTTTTTTTAATCCTTTTTATTGTTTTTTTTAAATTACTTTTAATTACGCTTAAAAGTAATCTTAAGCTTCGATAACATAGTGGTTAAGGTGTCGGCCTTACGATTGATACAAGAGATCCCGGGTTCGAATCCTGGCCATTACACTGACGTGAACCTTCTTACACAAGCAATTTAGCTTAGCTGGAGGGGTTAGCGGGAATTATAATAATATCGGTTAGTTATGTACTAATATTCTTTAAAAAAAACTTCAAGGGACATTTTCAATTACATGTTTTGTTCTTTTATTTCATGAAAGATTTTACAGCTAAGGTGATCGGAACCCTCGCACCCCGACTGACCTAGGGCTATCACAGGTTTCGAGATGGCCCCCTCGGGTTTGGGAACCACGGAGTCTTCATCTTGCACTCGAAAGGCGGGGGGGGAGGGGCTAGTCGCCCCGATACCCCGGCCTGCTTCTGCTGGGGTGACAGGCGGCCTCACCTGTCACCCCTAGGCTAATGCGCCTGTACCTCAAGAACGAAAACGACAATACATTCTAAAGGATTCTTTAGAATTTTTAAGAGCACGTTTAAACAATTGTAGCTTACTGTACAAAATATATTTGTAATAAATAAAAAACAAAACAATTGAGTAACAACTTTTTGAGCGTAATGGGTACATTTATTTTGCAATAGTTAGCTATAATTGATCCTAAAGAAAGGACGTCGAAAGAAACTTTGGTAACAATAAATATGCTCACTTTAAAAACAAAGCCTAAATATTTTAATGAAATTCGACCTTATACTAAGTAGTAATAGCAGTCACTGTTAAAACTTTATTACTTTATTTTTATAATGAGACTAGCTATTGTTCTGAACCTATACAAGGAATAATCGCCTATGTGTTAGTCTGGATTATACTCTATCCCTGTACCAAATTTCAGCTAGATCCGTTCGCTGTTAAACGTGATTGAGTAACAAACACACACTTTTTATATTAAGTTTTATACATAAGTTTGTGAAAATGGATGTATGGGTGGATGTTTGTTACTGTACGCATAAACGGCTGAACGCCTCTGTATTAAATTAGGCACAGAGATAAACTTTAGTCTGCAATAGCACAAGGGATCCTTATTTCAAGCGGGTGGAGCCGAGGATAACAGCTAGTGACATATTGTCGAGAGTTCTTGTGAGCATAGCTGCTGAAAAGTAACCGAAACAACGCCCAAAACACATAATATGAGGGCTACCGCACATTAGAGTCGAGACAGTCTATAGACAGTTGTGTCACGACGTGACTTGTAGGTAATTAGACAGGTTTGTTTTGTTCTAAGTGTGCGCACTTTCATATGTTTCCGTAGAGCAATATTCTAGCTTAAAGTGGCTTCCACACGATACCATTTATGACCGATCTGACTAGATTGACAATCAAATAGCGGCGTGTGTATAGAAGATCGTCGTGGAAGCCTTATAAAACTGTCTTGTGCTTACTTTTTTAGTTCATCAGGCAGGATGGTTTATTATCGGTATAAATATATAAGTAGATAAGTGAATATACAAGTACTTCAGTTTGAACATCGGTTTCTTTGTTCAACACTTTTAACGCTTAACTGTGATCGCCGGCAAATTAAAGCAGACAGCCAGTATATATTACCTAATTACATGTAACAATTCAAATTATGTAAAGTATAAACTATAAATAACCATGGGTACTTTAACTTACTATATCATTCCAAACATCATCTAATAAAAGAGCTGTTGGAGAGCATTAATTGCCCGTAAACACGCCATTAACAAAGCAACTTTTAAATTACCTACAGTTGTAAATATTAAAACATATTAATGAAACACCGCCCAAATATTATACACCTAAGGCATCTCATGAATTACAATTTGACTTCCCCTTACAGGAAACGCTTAATATAAGTGCCTGTTAGACGCAACTTCCGTTATAATTCTGCCTTCTTTAACATGTTCAATTCATACCACTCAATAGGCATTATACCAAAATACCTTTGCTTCAGAAGCGCTCCTAAAAAAACAAGTATATCGCAGATAATTTAGACAATAGAGTTGCCACCCTTGTTGATAATAACACTTTTTAAAATCACAAAAGTTTGTCAAAACGTATAAACAAAAGTGAGACTGCGGTGTTGGAGTACCTGCGCTCAGGTAATGCCGGTGATCACAATGGCATTCCGAGCATCTGAAATGAATCAAAATTCGGCGCAGCACGTCGATGACTAACGTTTCGGACCCTTCTGATAAATTACAATAATAATGGTCACCTCTATTGTTGTTATTGGGGATGATTTCATTACGATATGCGCCCGCGCAGGTGTATCGGAGCTCGCCGTTAAACGTTACCGTTAACTGTCAAATATATGATTAGTGTTTCTTGTTAATTGGATAACAGAAACGAAAACTACCAGCCGTGAATTCGAATTACCCGTCGGCGGGGTCGGCGGGCCAGCGCGCCCGGAATTAACAAGTGTATCCCTAAATGTCATTTATGGACAGGTCGAACGTGTTTATAGGAGTGAGCCAACAAGTCGTCCCCACTAAAACGACTGGTTCCATTATTTGTACGCGGCGCGGCGACCTCCCGCGCCGAAGGGAACAATGAAAGTGAGAGAGGGCAGGAATGCAAGCAGGGGCGTGCGGAGGGCAGGTGCGCGGCGCGCGGGGCACCAATGCCCGTTCCCGGTTCCCAGGCAAGGAATGCCAGCAAGAGCAACAAAGCCTACCCGCCGCCATTCACCCCGCGTCTCGCCTCCCCCTCCCCATGTCCTCGTCCCGCTAGCGGTTTCGTCCCAGACACGTAATTTTTCGTGACTTTCCCCTAAGTACCTTTACGACGAAGTGGATCGGTCCTCGATATGTTCGATATTCAAAAATCGTCGCGTGCACCCATTCGTTACAGCTAAAAGTACCCTATATTCGCTTTACTTTTACGAACGTGATCGGCTAATAAATTATGTAAGAAGCTTCGATTCACGACGACATTATTGTACCTACCTAACTACCGACTGGCAACCAACAGTACCTACGTAATGTATCGCGAAAATAATATACATACTATGTGATTATAATAAGAGGTATTGTTCCATTCATGCGGGCCGGTCGAGGTTTAGGGTCGGGTGTCGTATCGCAAACAGCTGACTCCTAATTATACATCTTTAAATTGTTGTTTATATATTCCTTTTCTTTGTTAGTTGGTAAGTAGGTACTTATACATAAAACGCATGTTTTGAACAGTAAGTATCAATTTACTATGATTTCTAAGTAAAGGGTAATGTGTCGCCAAATTGACAGATTGTTTAAATTCTTTGCGAAATTATGGCTTTACATGACGCACAAAAACGAACAACAGTCTGAATTAGAATGCCTATTATGTAAACATAGCATAGTAGTGTAAATAATAAAATAACACCAAATAATAACGACAGTATCTGTTAAAAATAGTTTTATTTCAATAGCATAGCTATTTGAAAGATGTGATCGCTGCCTACCCCGAAAGAAAAGAGGGTGTAAGGAGCGAAAACACAAAAGTGGGCTCGCGGTCATGACTGCGAATAAAAAAGAATACTGATAACCTTGCTTCTTAATTTAACTGTCACTCTCTTCGTGAACGTAATAAACATTCATTAGAATTTTCAATTAAAAAACAGATAACACATTTTTTTTATTAAATCTACATTTTATGGAGGACTGACGTATTTAATTCAGAACACTGCGAACAATGAAAATTCAAAAACTCTTATTTTTTAACGACATCCGTCATCGCGTTGAAAATATAAAATCACTACAATTATTTTTTTATTCAATTGACATATTTTCAAGATTCCCACGCCAAAACTACCTTTTGTTTTTAATTTATTTTGATATTTAGATAATCTTTTAATTGGTATGTTAATGTGTCATATAAACGTTTATTTATTCAAGATAATTTTTATTCAACCAATTAAATACAATTTACATTTCCTTTACTTTGATGCTAACAGAGTAAATAATACAACTATTTTGTGTCCTTCAACTCGAGTAATTGGGGCTTTTAACCTTTGCCGAGAGACGAGGGGCATATAATGACGTATTTATCAAGAATACCATAGATAATCTGACAGGTGGTTGAAAAGGAATTACTTTTTAAATTGAATATCGTCTATTGAGACGATACGTCTGCTTGGTCTACCGATGTTATCTACTGTAGGAATGTTTACAGTATAAAGTGTTAATGTTATCAGACGTAAATATTTATAGGTTCAGTACCTTTAAATACATATTTACATCTAAAAGTACTTGGGCTCAGCCAATCATCGCTTGTGATATCAAAACTATATTCGAACTTCAAAATGTATTTTATTTAGAACATTCTAGAACCCATATTACTGCATAAGCTATGCTGACTCTGGGTCCAAAAACTGCTGCGTAGAATGTCTGCGTATTATTATTGTTATTATAATGTTATCTAAAATCTTTAGATATTCCCACTAATCGTTACTAATTACTTAGGATTCATGGAATTATCTAAAGATTTCAGATAAAACCGATTACTAGCTAGCTAATGTGTATCTACGGCTTGATATCTTATAGAGTAGTTAATATCTTAGTTATATTTTTTGTATTTTACAGACGTCAACGTTTTAACTACTCTATAGAGTTATTAAACTGTCAGTCCGATGTGCGAGAGAGAGAACGCTGTACAAAATTGTAGCCGGACTCTCACTCTTCTTTCCACTGGTGCAGCTGGTTTATGATTCGAAGGGAATTAAGAAAACAAAACAACTCCACACGCATGGAATCCTGATCTTATTCCCGCAATCCTACGGAACCTATTCCAGACTATAATCTTTCCCTGTACCAAATTTCAGTCAAATCCGTTTAGTCTATTGAATAAGCTATCAGAATTATAATATTAGTGGGATTAAAAGCTAATATGAACTGTACCCTGTATAACCAGCTGTAAGCAATGAGACGGACATTTGAGATGAGCGGCGCGTGCGATGCCACTCTACACCCTCTCAAATAGCAGTACCGATGACATATTACGAACACTTGTCGGTACATTCGAATTTATTGCTAGGTTGGCCGTGTTGGCTCCAATGTTGGTAGCTCATTGGCTCTGTAAGTGAAGGAGATCCGGACCCAACGAGACCGTAATTGGATTTGATACAGTAAGTGTTGCGAATCTTGACTAAGAACATCGTTTCATTTTATTTTATGGAAGCTGTTGAATATTTATTTTTGGATAATGTATTCTAAGATATGCAAGAGAGCGTGGCTGCGTAGTTCCTGGTGAAGTAAAAAGGGCAAACCCATTTCTTGCTATGGGTGGGCGATTATGGGATAGGGTCATTCTTTATTTTTATAGTAAAACGCAGTCCACGAAAACGTACTCCTTTGACGATAATAGATGGAATATTACATGATATACCGAAAAAAGTAGCTAGCGCAATAATATAATACATATATATAATGTTATAACCAAAGAAAAAAACATTACCAAAAGGGTAGGCAGAGTTGTTGTTGGAGTTGGTAAATTACGACTAAGAAATTAAAGGTTTAAAGAGCTTCTTGATAAAATAAACAAATATTGATCATTTATCTCGGTATCAGATATAATTAAAAGATTAATTAAAAATTTAAAAAATCTCCGATATAGCTAAGAACACTCTCGACTAATTCACTTTTCAAACAAAAAAAAAGCTAAATCTATTCTTCCGTTACAGAGCTACGATGCCCCAGACAGACTCACACACAGATATGTCAAACTTATAACAGTCCGTCGTTTTTGCTTCGGAGGTTAAAAAGACTATATATTTTGGAATAATGATCACAAAAATTGATACGTTACTGTTAGTATATTGTAGCTTAACTACTCTGTTTGCTAAAGTGATTTTAAAAGTGGTAGAGTCATTATTTTTTGGAGAGGGCTGCTGGGTGTATGGTCCCAACAAAGATCTTCAGGGTTCAATACCCAGGTAGGTCTAGAGGAGCAGACCCTGGACTCCGAAATGCTAGCTTTGTATGAAAACGAGAACAACGCTAATACGATGATGAACTTAAAATTAAACTTTGGTATTCTTAGGCTCGTACTAGAACGATAAACAGTCAAAATCTCGACTTGAGACAGATTGTATTCTAAAACCAAACTAGTGTGGAGATTTTATGAACGCTCAGGTGATTTACGTTCATAAAATCTGTACTCAAGTTTATTTTTATTTTTTTATATATTTAGGACACGTCAATTTGACTTCACCTCGCCTGATGGTAAGCTGAAGGTAAAGTCTCAGGAAAGAGGGTCACCATTACATACAAGTACCATGTTAACAATGGTGGTACTCAGCTTGACGGCCTTATCAGAAGAGGATTGTCGTCGCAGCACTGCGTGACACCCACCGGTCCCACTAGTGCTGCGACCACAATCCCCCTGCCCGGCTATGCACTTGCTGACCGCGAACGCAATCAAACCGAAATTGGATTACTATGGAGGGTTTTTCACCACCAGTGAATTCTAGAATACAATCTGTACTTAAAACTAGATTCCAGTAGACTCATGACTGAGTATCGTTCTGGAATACGGACCTTAGACCGCTTAGACGTATATCTCCATCAGGAACCCCGATGCCCAAGCCAACCTCGCCTGCTGGCTGGTACAGTCAACGACAAAAGTTGGTTAGCACTAAAATATTTATTAACCTTTTTTTACATGTGAATACATGAAACAATAGTGGATGTTTGAGTAGTTTTATAATTTCCAGATTATCAAGTTTATTTTCATGTTTATTACCAAGTTAATATTATATATTGTTTCATGAAAGGGTTAAGAGCTAAGGTGATCAATAGATTAGAATTTGTTCCTTCTGTCGTTGACTGTACATCTGCTGATTAATGGACGAGGCTCTGGAACAGGCCAAATCAAGAGATAAAGAATGATGCTGATGATGATGATGACAAACAGTGAAGATTAGGGTACATATAACTCTACCTATCCCCGAGGGGTATTAACTTTTGCAATTAAGTGGTAAATATGTACCTACTTGTCTTTTGACTCTACATTCTACTTATAGTATATGTAGCTAGTTATACTTAGTAGGTACCTACATATTTTGGCATTATATCGGAACTGAAAAGTCACCGATATCGCATTTAGAAAGAATCTAGACAATTTAAATCACTCTATATACCTCCAAAGCTAGAAAAAATGCCTCTCATAATTTCCTAGGATATTTGTATTCAAATATGGAAATCAGGCAATCGGTCTCTACCAAGCCTCGATTATCCCTTATTTCCAGAATTAAAATCCTACCGGGACACTACTAAATCTTAAATTCAAACTCTATTTGCCACAGTACACTGAAAGCTTATCATTTCTAAACTCTATTTTGTATCACTGTAGAGAAAAATACAAATTCGGTAATAAATAGAAAAAACATTATATAAATTCTGCAATGAAATTGATTGAAGGTAGTCTTTGATTGTTAGACATATTATACAATGTAGGTTTATTACATTGTTCTATTAAAGCTAAAATGAAAGTATTCAAATTTGAACTTAATTGATCAAGACAGTCATAGCTGTAGAAATCTCACCTTAGACACGAAGGCACTAAATTATAGGGTTTTTTAACAAAGATTCTCATTCATCAATAAAAATTTCAGGATTTCCAGGAATTTGGCAATATATATCATTTCATTAAAAATCAACTAAAAAGGAGTTAACACCAGACATTCATGTTCATGTACTATCAGATAGATTTTAAATTTTAAATTTTTTTAAAGTTTAATAATATTCTTCAATTCCTCCCATTCAACTATTTTCATGCCTGACTTTACTTACAAAAGTAGTAAACTACAGTCAATGTCAAAATTTCCACGATTCGATCTGACAAGTTTTATTATCATTTTACTTCTGAACATTAATTTTGGAGAAAAAAAAACTTCGCAATATTTCCGCCCGTGGTATTTCCCTAGTGGCCACCGCAAGACGCTCAACCTTTCAGCCTTAGCGTGTATATGTCCGCACCTGGTTCGTCGCTATCATCAGCTGATACGTTGTGGCGCATGAAGAACTCCTCGGCAAGAGCGCACGAGACGCCGGCCGCTGCCACCGCCACAGTCGCACACGCCACCACGCTCAAAAACACCACTAAACACCTCATGGTCACAGTACACAAGTATTAAATACAAAGTTTTGAAAGAAACACGTTAGTTTTTACACGGTACACTCGCGCGCGCGTTCGTCGATGTTAGTGGCGACAGAAACACGTGCTCCCTCATCGGAGCGCCTTCCTGGACTGACGCGCGGCCCACGCCGCAGAGCGCACAACTTTTGAAATTATGGACTGAAATAAAATTATTCTAAGAGCTTTCCAAAACTGGAATTAATTTAGCGAATCGTACGATTATCGGTATGACGCAATGTGCGTGTAAAATTTGTAAAAACTTGCTAATCCGAGAATATGGCTCGGAGCGTCGCGAATCGCAAGGTTTATTGCTCGGTACGAATCAGATGCGTCTGTGATTGTCGGCGCTTTTTATAAGGCTATAAAACATTGTAAAAAAGTGTGTTTTTGATTTTTTTTGTGTATATTTTGTTGAGCAGACAGAAGACGGTGTGCACTGCTGCACGGAGCTAGGTGCTGTGTTGTGTCTGTACAATGTATGGTGTCTAAGTCTTCTGCGGCGAGTGCGCGCGCAGTGATATCGAACGCGGCTGGCACAACTCGCTCAGTGTAAGCCGACACAGGCCGCCACACAATAGTAAATAGCAAACATAAGCACTTCTATTAGTGTAAATAACTGTGTCACTGATCAACTGCTCGGGCAATCGTTTAGATTCAATAAATAACTCAATTAGACACTATTAAGTTCGTTTTGTTGTGTAATTTGTATGCCAATACGCCTCGATGCCGCAGTGGTAGCAAGTGCGACTCCCTGAGGTCAAATGTTCGATAACTGGCTCAGGCGCGTATATTGTCTATTGCCGAAATATATAATAAAAAAGCTCTAAAATAGGACAGCTATTTACTAATGATTCTATCGTACCATCGCCCCACAAGAAAATGCTCGTGTCAGGAGTGTATTGATCTTGTCTCCATGACTCCAAAGCACAAAGGTATCGTCTAAGTAGCGGAACCAGACCTTAGGTTTCTTGGGCGCTCGTTCAAGAGCGGCTTCTTCGAAGAATTCCATGTAGAAGTTCGCAACTACAGGACTGATGGGGTTTCCCATGGCTAAACCCTCCACTTGTTCATAGAACGTGTTGTTCCACTGGAAGTATGAAGTCGTCAACACGAACTCGAACAACTCTGCGATGTCCTTAGAGAACAGCGGTCGGAGACGTGACATAGCTTCCCTGACTGGAACTTTCGTGAACACAGAGACGACATCGAAACTGACCAGACGATCATCCGGGTGTAGCTTGAGATTCTCAAGTTTCTCCACGAAGTGGCGCGAGTCGTTGATGTATGACGAGGAGGATCCGACAAGTTGTTGAAGCAGTCCGGTGAGATACTTCGAGACTGGATGAGTGGGTGAGCCAATAGCGCTCACGATGGGCCGGAGCGGTACTGAAGGCTTATGGATCTTTGGTAACCCATACAGCCTAGGTGGCAGAGCTTCAGACTTCTTGATAATACGCTGCGTTTCTTCTGGAAGAGACGAACTCTTGATCAGGTTGTTTACCTGTCTCAAGATTCTTGCCGTTGGGTCCTTTGGAATCTCCTTATAGGTGGCCGGGTCGAGAAGATCTTTGATCTTGGTCTCATAATCCTTGGTGTAGAGGACTGCTGTGTCATTACCCTTGTCAGCTTTTAGGATAACAATATCCTTATTAGCCCTTAGGTTCTTTAAGGCTTTCTGCTCTTTCTCCGTGTTATTGCTCCTCGGTGGCTTGACTTTCTGTAGAATTCTGGAGGACTCTTGGCGGACCCTCTCAGCCAGTTCCTCGGGAAGCTTGCGCAAGCTTGCTTCAACGTTGGCGATGAATCTTCCACCGGAAATGATCTTGGGGTAATGGCAAAATTCTCCCCTTTGCTCAAGACTGACCTCTCCTCTTCAGACAGTTGGTGGTCTGACAGGTTCACTACTACAAGGCCTTTATCCAGACTTGGACCAGACTCTTGTGTTCTTGGGCGCTTGTCAAATTTTCTCTTCTGTCGTGTAGAAGCCTGCTCGCTTTCCCAGGTCATGGTGTTGAAAGTCAGTTTTTCCACGCGGTCCCAATCATCAGGTGAAAGCTCGTGGGCGACTTGAAGGTGAACTCTCAGAAGATCCTGACTGAGAAGCCAGGGTCCGCTGTGTACTGTGAATACGTTTTCGGAGAAGGGCACTCTCAGTACATATCGTAGATGCGGTGCGAAGCAGGGCTCTGTATGATCCTCTTCTGGCGTAGAAATCGGGGCACGACGTTGCTATCTCGACAGCGGAGTAGAAACGCCAATGAAGACAAAAGAGGCGGCGAACTCGCTGGTGAACTTCCTCCCCGTAGAGGCGTCGAATATAAATCTTAAGGGTTTCACTGCCGGCGTTGCATCCAGAAGGTTCTAGCCACCACTTCACCATTCTTCCCACGGCTATGTCGAGAAGTCATCGAAATATTCAAGCATCCCAATAATTTTAATAGAAAAAACGAAGGTTTTCATCTCCAAAAAGATTGGTATCCAGCACTGAGAGCCGCGCGTCATCACAATTCAAACATGATGAAGCCGCCACCATCCCCGGTATCCCCCTTGCTTAGCCTCGACCAATCAGGATCGAGCGCATCGGTTGCGCAGCTCTCAACCAATCAGGAGCGATCACGTCGTTTGCCCCCTCCAACTGCGCCTATAAATACGCCAGTGACTCAGGCCTTTACATCAGTCGCACCGAGTTCGCCGCCGAGGAAGGTTCTCCGCACTCGACGGCGTCCCGACGTGTACCACTAAAGATGTCGACCGCAGTGATCGACGAAACGTCTGGAATACAAGTTTCCGATGGACCACGGCCAAACAGCCCGGAAGCAGTATATTATTGACGCCGGCCGTGAAAGCCTTAAGATTTATATTCGAAACCTCATCTTTGTCAGATGTACTATCTTGCACACTTAAGCCCTTGGTGCGCCCCTTGGCAAGGTCTTGAATATTACACGCAATCAATACTTAACAAAATGACGTCTGACAGTTCTATTCTTAATTGAAACGCATAGTAAATAATGGCACATGAATAAATTACTATATATAATAAATTCTGTGATACCACACATCTCTATACAATTTTTTTTTTACAATTTCGAAACTGCTTTCTAAATGGCTTCAAATTAAATTTAGACTTCAAAGAATGTGAATTTTGATGTATAGGCTAAGATCGCCTTGCTTCGGTTTTGTAGAGCGTACAGTGCACGTCTACAGCTTGATGTCTTTTTAGAGTAGTTAAAACCGAAACTATGGATATAATATCTTATGAACACAAATAGTTGACAAATAGTTTGGTTATTCTTGTCTTTCTTATTAATGTTTTGTAATTGCCGTTTTAATGGTCTATGCGAAAAAAACTATTTTGGAATTAGATATTTAAAGCGGTTGGGAAGTCAAGCGGCAGTCGCTACCATAAAACAGAAGCAGAAGAGCGGACCCAAAGTGCCATTGGAGCTCGGATGAAGAAGAAGACTAGACTTAATTATAGCTATTTAGCTATTTTACACTAGTTCAGAGAGCCTATGTTGTCTTTACCTACCCCAATGGGAAAGGGGAGTGACTATATGTATGTATGTAAGTAAAAAGCCAGCAGAATCGGCACCAATTAGGACCAACTTCATACACCCCGCTAGCATGTCACTAACAGGTTAAACACGCCAATGACCACGTGTCTACAAAAAGCGTAGGAGCTATAATAATTCAAATGTGAATTGTTACTCAGTAATCTGCATTCCTTGGCCACTTAATAACCTCGAATATGTCGAATATAATGAGGCGGACGTGGCTGGAATAGCAATTTACGTGAACAATTAAGTTCACCGGTGAGCATTTGATGGCCGTGAATATACGCAGGCTTTTCTCTCGGGGTTGGGAGATCAGTCGCTCCCAGAAAAGCTGTAAAATCCAAACCAATAGAAGACGAAGAAAGATAACTAGATCCTGGGCATCAAGGTGAATGTTCGAGCTGACGATGATGATGATCAAAGTCCAACTACAGATTGAAATTGAACTAATTTTATCGTATTGTATGGTAATTTATTAGGTGTTATTAAATTCCGATGGGACTTCGGAGAGCACATCCGAAGTCTGGCCCCCAAATTGAAGGGCACAGCTCTTGCTCTGGCTCGGCTGTTGCCCAACATGAGGGGGCCCGATGACTCCTGCAGGAGACTCTACGCGGGGATCGTGCGGTCCATGGCCCTGTATGGGTGCCCAATATGGGCGGAGGCCCTGAGGACCAGAACTGTGCAGATGCTGCGCGCTCCGCAGCGAGTTCTGGCCATCAGGGTCATCCGAGGGTACCGCACGATCTCCTTCGAGGCGGCGAGTCTCCTTGCCGGAACTCCGCCATGGGACCTGGAAGCGAGAGCCCTTTCGCAACTGTACCAGTGGCGAAAGGAGGCGCGGGAACAGGGATGGAACCCCGAGCCTCGAGAAATCGAGGCCGTGCAGTCCCAGCTCCGCCAGGCCATCGTGGTGGAGTGGAAGGAACGACTTGGGCGACCAAGCGCAGGGCACGCCGCAATAGCGGCGGTAAGGCCCATCATGGAGGATTGGCTGGAGAGGCGACACGGAAGCCTCTCGTACCGACTGACGCAGGTGATCTCCGGGAAGGGGTGCTTCGGGGACCACCTGCATCGGATCAGGAAGGAGCCAACGCCTGAGTGTCATCACTGTGACGCGAGCGAGGACTCAGGGCTGCACACGCTGGCGGACTGCCCGGCGTGGGAGGCGCCGAGGCGTGACCTCGTGGCAGCCATCGGGGTGGGAGTCCTCTCGCTCGGCAGCATGATTGCGGCAATGGTGCGGAGCGCGAGCGCGTGGGCCGCCGCCGCCTCTGCGAGCATGTAATGCTCGCGAAGGAGATGGCGGAGCGCGCCCGGGAGAGATTTAGAACTCTCCCGGCCCGCCGAGCCCGCAACTTGCTCGCCGCGCGTCGCAGGCGACTCAGGCGCCAGAGGTCGCTTAACGACCTCCGTCCTCCATGAGCGCAGGCCTGGGGGTGACAGGTGAGGCCGCCTGTCACCCCAGCAGAAGCAGGCCGGGACGGTGGGGCGACTATCGCCCCTCCCCCAAACCGGGGCAAGACGGGGACACCGTGGTTCCCAAACCCGAGGGGGCCATCTCGAAACCAGAGATGGCCCAGGGTTAGTCGGGGTGCGAGGGATATGCTCTATGGGCAACCTTACACCCCGGCGTCTGTAGACCCGAGACGGCGTGCGGTTTTAGTCGGTTCAAGCCCGACATAACCGCCCCCGCTGGCACGCGGGGGGGTATCCGAAGGGATTTCCGCACGAAAAAAAAAAAAAAGGGTACCGGGGTCTAAAGAGCTCTCTTATCATTGGGTTGAAAATTATCTGAACTTTCTCGAAGTAAGTACTCACAATATAGTGTATATTTATGTAATAATGATCAGTGTTATGACCAGGATTTTATGCGCCCGGTGCGAGCATCTATGGGTTATATCGAGGAGCCCGCTTTTAGCGTTAATAGTGCTCTATTATCCAATTACGAATGACCACTCATGATTGGTCCATAGTGTGCACTATGTGAACTCTATTTGACGGGCTCCTACATGTAATACTTCCAAGATTTATTTTTAAGAATATTAGTAACCGAAATTACTAGTACTCCCCGAAACCCCTCCAGCTAAGCTGAATTGCTTGTATTAGGAGTGAGTTCACGTCGGTAGTGTAATGGTGAGGATTTGAACTCGGGACCTCCCGATCTGTAAAGCCGACCCCTAATTCCAGTTGCATCTCAAGCGTGTACTTTGGAGCCCAAGGTCCGATTTGCCACTCCTCCCTTTCGCTACTTGCTTTATTTTGGCTTATACGGAAGTATTCCTCCTCACTTCAAGAAGAAAGCCTGCGCCAGAACTTTGTCCATCACTCAGCAGTTATACCGCCCAGTAGAAGCGGTTGGCTTGATCCCCCAAGACCTTGGTGGTGCCCCAATATATCCATCTGAAACGAAATCTCAAGATATAACTATTAAAAGTAGATTATATTCGACTTCTATGATTTGTTTGCCAAGCATGCCAAGCCACCTACTTCTCCCTCCCTGTCCCGAACAACACATGCAGGACTTCGGTGCCGTCCTCATACAGTGCAATCGATACCATTGCGAACTTTGTCGTCTGATAAAGAACTGGGACGCTTTACCCACACACGTGTTACATTCTTCCTACAATCCTGGATTCTTTAAGCAAGGCGTGAATAAATATAGCGATATAATAAATATAGATAATATATAATATATATAATAGATAGAGTAAATATATATAAAGCGGCGATAGCCCAGTGGCGGACGTAACGGACTGCTGCTGAGACGAGGTCTCGAGTTCGATCCCCAGTCGTCCCGGGCACACACCTCTGACTTTTCGTAGTTATGTGTGCATCAATAAATGTTAATTATCGCTCGCTTAATAATGTGCCCGGTAGATGGCAATAGGCTCGTCCCCTATTACATTGGGACCTTAACATAACTGGCGAATCGTGGGTGTGTAATACACCTCTGCCTACCCCTTCGGAGATACAGGCGTGAAGTTATGTGTGTGTGTGTGTGTGTGAATAAATATATGTCGAGGCCGTCTAGGCAGGGGCCACCATAATAGTGACAATCTCGTTAAATGGTAGCGACTACTTTTTGGACTTCACCTCAGCTTAACATCTAGCGGGGTGCAGTCAATTTGACGGACTAAAAATAAAAAAGAAAAAACGTGGAAATGAGTACTTATTTCCACTTTTTTTACACCCATACGTTACATACACTTTCACGTGTAAAGGTGTATACTTATTTCCTTAGCCGTGTGTACACACATCGTGTTTAATTATATAGGTTCACCTAATATCAGCCTGTTAAAACAGTAACAACTTTTTAACAAAAACATTCCGCAATAGACGCAACTTACTCCGTGTAAACGCAACATAATGAACTACATCCAATGTCAAGGGACTCGGCTCACGAACTCGAGGTGCATACAAAGCATACACTTTTCACTTAATAGACTATAGCGGCGGGTCGAAATGACCCATTGAGATGATGAATACCGCTCAAATGCCATATTTTTAATTTATTACCAATATATAATTCAGATAGGGCGTTCATTGAGCGCTTTGGGAGAATCGCCGCCCGCCGGGCGACTATTGTTCACGCTACTCCGACGAGGGCCCACAACGTAAACTTACAGCGGAGTATTTTACTGTTTTTATTATTTATTTATTACTAGCAGTGCCCGCGACCCCATTTGCGTGAACTAAGATCTGGATTTTAATCCTTTTTTTTTGCGCGAAACCCGAATTCTCTTTTTTAAATATAAGCAGACCAAGTTACACCTTACAACATCAGCTATCTATAAGTAAAAATCCCGCCCATCCACGATTTTCCCAAATAGACGAAAAGACCATTTCTTTAAGAAATATTATTTTATTATTCGTTTTTTTGTAGAGTTAGGGGTTTAACGACATGCGATCCTAATTAATATTTCAAATAATAGGCAAATATTACAAATAATATTCAGTAGGATAGCATGTCGCACAATCTCACATTCGCTAAGAAACCAATCTTTTAGTCCCCAACCCACTCGCATCTACATTTGCACCTGACCCTAATACATTCTCATGGCCCTAGTCTACACTACACACTGGTATCAATGTTACTGGCAATAAAAAGGACGTCTTATTTATTATTGACAAATATTTCGCGTTAAAAAAACCTTTTTGTTAAGGTAAGGCGCCAGATTCCAAATTTTATTGTATTTATGGCTTACAATATACGCTTACCGGCAGTCTCGGTGGCTTTGGCTGGGTTTTTATGACATAAATAATAAAAGACAGGAAATTATATCAATTCTTTAGACAGGTTTATGGAACTCGGTGCAAACCGGAGGCCTTACTAGAGTGCGTTTATGTCTTTTGTACGCGGATGCGCCCGCGCTAGAATATTTGTGCATGTATTTTATATTAATTCGTTCTTGAGTGTAGTTGTCTTAATGTCATTTATGAACAAGCTAATGCGTGGCTTGTTCAATGCGTTTTGTACTAATAATTTTATCAATATTTGATGTTGTTCAGGTTCGCTTGATTGATGTTTGTCTTCTACCTTATTAGCACAGTCAACAACAAAAGTTGCTTAAAACTAAAATATTAACTAACGTTTATTACATTGGAATATTTCCCAGAGGACAAAGTTATATATTTAATGTTTTATTTTGTATTGTATGAAAGGTTTAGGAGTTAAAGCTATTTCTTGAGCTTTTTTATCGTTGACTATATACAATAATGAATTTTTGTTTGCTTTTTTTTCATTCATATTTCGTTCAATACAAAGAAACTGATGTGATTTGACAGTCAAGTAACCAATTACTAAGATGACGCACCTGTACCTACCCTTTAAAATAATATGTATATATTTTTTCAACTTAACATCGCGTGATGTATGCCTGCGTGTCTCGACTTGTCTTTACAAGTCGGAACGATTAGCACCGGCCACACAGTATACAGCCACACGGCAACAGACTAAAATTTTTTTTAAAAAAGTACCGTGCACAATGGCTGGTGATGGCGTGAAAAATCACCACGGTTCAAAAAAAAACAAAACAAGCTTTGGATCACCCCGGTAGACGAGTTACACGCTACTCAATACGTGTAAAAGATGGAGGTGTTTGTCTATAGAAAATGTGCGGGATTTCAATAAATTCATAACGATTTTATTCTTTACTTCACTTTACACTTAGCTTTTTTACACACAATTGATTTTGAAACGGCTTCCACTGTCAATTAGATATATTCTTATGAAATGTTTATGATTTCATCCTAGTGGAGGGTCAGTCTTAGGATGGGTTACCACTTCCGTGCCTAGGAGAGCACGTTAAGCAGTCGATCTGGATTGACAAACGAACATCTGCGGCACTGTCGTTATGGGTAGGTAGCTGAATTAAATTGAATGTCCTTAAACCATTTGTATGAATGCATGCAAGCAAAAGTTACCCAAACCCATATAAATAAACTTATTCATGCTTAGTTTTTAAACTTTTGCGTTCCATGATATACAATAATGTAACGGGAATTGGAACCTTTGGATTGCCTGACGTTTCGACCAGATTACACTGGCCGTGGGGCAGTCAGCCAATGACCATGGCCAGTGTACTTTATTTTATTTTTTTTCGTGCGGAAATCCCTTCGGATACCCCCCCGCCGGCCAGCGGGGGCGGTTATGTCGGGCTTGAACCGACTAAAACCGCACGCCGTCTCGGGTCTGCAGACGCCGGGGTGTAAGGTTGCCCATAGAGCATATCCCTCGCACCCCGACTGACCCTGGGCCATCTCCGGTTTCGAGATGGCCCCCTCGGGTTTGGGAACCACGGTGTCCCCGTCTTGCCCCGGTTTGGGGGAGGGGCGCTAGTCGCCCCACCGACCCGGCCTGCTTCTGCTGGGCTCACCTACCACCCCCAGGCCTGCGCTCATGGAGGACGGAGGTCGTTGAGCGACCTCCGGCGCCTGAGTCGCCTGCTACGCGCGACGAGCATGTTGCGGGCTCGGTGGGCCGGGAGAGTTCTGAACCTCTCCCGGGCGCGCTCCGCCATCTCTTTCGCGAGCATCACATGCTCGCAGAAGGAGGTGGCGGTGGCCCAAGCGCTCGCGCTCCGCCCCATTGCCGCAATCATGCTGCCGAGCGAGAGGACTCCCACCCCGATGGCTGTCACGAGGTCACGCCTCGGCGCCTCCCACGCCGGGCAGTTCGCCAGCGTGTGCAGCCCTGAGTCCTCGCTCGCGTCACAGTGATGACACTCAGGCGTTGGCTCCTTCCTGATCCGATGCAGGTGGT
This sequence comes from Cybosia mesomella, assembly GCA_946251805.1. Classification (NCBI taxonomy): domain Eukaryota; kingdom Metazoa; phylum Arthropoda; class Insecta; order Lepidoptera; family Erebidae; genus Cybosia; species Cybosia mesomella. Next base: position 28,620,442 of record OX276390.1, read on the forward strand.
CCCCGAAGCACCCCTTCCCGGAGATCACCTGCGTCAGTCGGTACGAGAGGCTTCCGTGTCGTCTCTCTAGCTAATCCTCCATGATGGGCCTTACCTTACATTTATGGCCCACTGTGCCATGCTCTGGAGCAGAAGGTCCTGAGCATGGGCACCGTGGCCAACATTCACCTGCAGGATGCGGAGTTGAGGATCCATTATGGAACCCCCATCTCCGCATCCCGCTGTGAACTGGAGGCGGAAGGCCGGCCTCCCGGCTTCGGCTCCCCTTCGGCGCAGGCCTTGCTTCCAACCCTGTGGTAGGCCGGCTTGCCTCCCGCTACACACCTAAAACACACTGGGCTGGCCACAGCGGAAGCAACGGTCACCCGCCGTCACTTTCGCCGTGCAGTGCACCCCCACATGGCCCACCGACAGGCACCTAAAGCACCTAGCCGGTCAGGCCTGCGGGAGCCGCGCCTGCGCCCTCAGGAAGCCTCCTGCCAGGAGGCTCCGCCCGTCAGCGACCTTTTGGACCGCCGCGATAGGGCACCCAGCCTTCCCAGCCTCTTGGCTATTAAGACCGAATCACGGGAGGTGCACGCCTTACTTGCGACTGCTCTTTCGGGCGTGCACTTTCTTGACTCCCACAAATTCTGTCCCGGCCCTCTCCCCATTCAGGGGCGGCTACAAGCGAAGGCCGCGATTGCGGCTGACAACACAGTGACGGCTTCGCCGCTCGCTCGGTTCCTGTGCTGCCCGTCAAGCGATCTCCAGCAACGACCGCTGCGCATGCCACCTGTGCGCGAAGTCCCGCAGCAACCGAAAGTTGGCCTCCGAGGAGACGAGGTCGCAGTAGTAGACTGGGCCCTCCCCCTCACGCAAGATCCCGTCGAGCATCGTGTCCCGGGCAGCGCCATACAGCGGGCAATACCACAGTATGTGTTCCACTGTTTCCTCCCCATCACCACAATAGCAATGGGGAGTGGATACAAGAGTCATGTCGAACAACCTCTTACGGAAACACCCGTGGCCGGTTAGAATTTGCGAAACTTTATAGTCAGGCTCGACCCAGGTCGCCCTGAGGCGAGCCAACACTTCCGGAAAGAATCGAAACAGGTCCCTACCCTTGTCCTCTACCTCCCATCTCTGCTGCCATGGAGGCAACAGTCTCTTCCGAAATTTTCTTCCTCTCGGTTCTGAACTCGCCCCGGTTAAGGTGTCGGACGTTGTCCAGTCTACCCGCACGAGTCACCTCCAAGTCGGCGGGTAACACCCCCGCCAGAACCGCCAGCGCCGGAGTGCTGACCGAGCGGTAGGCTTTGGTCAGAAGGACCAGAGCCGCTCTCTGCATCCTCAACAATGCGGAGCGGACCACGTGAAATGCCGCCCGTCTCCACCAGCACCCCGCCGCGTAAGTAATAATGGCGGCAAAAGTGCCGTGGTACAGGGTCTTAAGGGCCCTATACCGTATTCCCCAGGATGCAGCGGATACGCGCGACATCTTACCAAAGGCAGCTGTGGCCTTTTCCCCAATGTACACCGCGTGCTCCCTGAAGCAGAACGTTGTGTCGACTACCACCCCCAGGACCTTGGTCGATCGTACGCCGACAACTGAGATTCCGTCGAGTCTTATAGTCGGAGGCCGGCCAGGCAGCTTACCCTTCAAGGTCATCGAAGATGTCTTCGAAGGGGAAAAACCCAGTCTGTTCCTTTTACCCCAGTCAGTCACCAGGTTTAAGGCCCGCGAGGCAGTGTCCTCAATGCAGGCGCGAGAGTTGGACTCGACGAGGATCGTAACATCATCAGCATACGCGACCAGATGCACTCCGTCTGGGTATGGCAGCCGAAACAAATCGTCCATAAGCAGGTTCCACAGAGCCGGGCCCAGCACAGAACCCTGCGGACACCCCCATCGTTGATGTTTTCCACAAGGACCTGCTCCCCGAAAAGAGCCCCACGCGACGGCGCGTGAAGTATGAGCCCAGCATCCTGTATACATTGGGGGGACACCCTCCGTTTTTGCCTTCAGTAGTATCATGGGCCACCACGCATTGTCGAAGGCGCCCGAAATGTCCAGAAAAATAGCCTGGACGTATTTGGCCCTACTTGCCGAAACCGTGTCCTGAAGGGACTCTAATGCTGATAGGGTCGAACGACCTGGGGTGAAGCCGTGTTGGGAGGTGGAGGTATTGCGCAGAATGTTAGGGGCGCACCTAAGCATAACCCGCTCCAAGATTTTGCCCAGAACCGAGAGTAGCGTGATGGGGCGATACGCTTTAGGATCGGAAAGAGGCTCGCCGTTTCCTTTCGGGAGCACGACCAGTCTTCCGTCCTTCCACGCATCAGGAAATGTGCCCTCCTCTACGCATTTGCCGAGAACACGCGTCAGCTCGGAGCCAGCCACGGGCCACGCATGTTTAACCATGCGGGCCGTAATCCCGTCGATTCCCGCAGCTGTGTTAGGAAGATCCTTGACTATATCCCGTATTTCCTCCCATGATGGAGGGAGCGCGTCCCGGCCCGGGGGCGTGCAGGCCGCCATGAGCTGAACCGACCTGTGGTACTGTGTGGGGCTGTCGTTATCGGGGGTGTCGTCGGGGCACAGTGAATTTACCAGGTTGCTCACGGCCGACCCCACATCCCCGGGATGGGCCCCCATGTACTCAACCGCGTATAGTACGTTGGACGGTGGGCGATGTCGTCCGTTGGCCATTCGATACGCAGGGCCCCAAGGATCGCGGTTGCCGGAGTTTGCGAGTTCCCGGAAAAAGTCAAGCTGCGCCCGCTCCATCATGAGTCTGTACCGGCGCCTGCACTCGCTGAGTGTCCGCTTGAGCGAGTCACGAGTGGCATCGGACAGATTTTTGCACTTGAACTTTTGATAGGCTCTGCGAGCCTTATTGTGAGCGCGTCGTGCCTCGTCGAGGGCTGGCGTCCACCATTCGTGCCCCCTCGCGCGTTTGCCACCAGATACAGAACCGAGTGCCCTTTCCGCAGCCTGCCCCATGAGGTGGGTGAGGGAGCGGCACAGATGTCCGGCGTCCCTCGTCCAGTCCAGTTGTCCGATGGACTCGCTGATCCCCGCTCGGTAGAGCTCCCAGTCCGCACCACGCTCCCGAAACCTCCTTGGCTCTTCCGACGGCTGACTATGGCTGCTTTCTCCAGATGTTCGGGTGAAGTTAATAGTGGTGACAATCAGCCTGTGGTCACACACGTTGGCATCCGGGTGTATCTCCCACTTCGCTACCGGAACTCCCCCCCTCGCAAGCGTAACATCGATGTAGGATTCGCCGTTTGTTGTGGAGAATGTGGGAATATGGCCTTCAACGTTGAGGATATTCAGGCCCCTGCCGGCAATGAAGTTTTCCACCTCCTCCCGTCGTCTGGTCACCTCCGCCCCCTTGCCCGTGTAGTGCCGTGGCTCCGAGCCCCACAGCGGGGAATGGGTGTTGACGTCAGCAGCAATCAGGACGGCGCTTCCTTGCGTTGCGTTCAGAACGCGATCCAGGTGGGCCAGGTACGGGCCGGCAGAATCCGACCACTGGAAATATGATGTTGCCACGGTGAGCCCCCCCCTGCCTTCCAACATCCAAGGCGGCCACCATACAGTGGGAGTTTGACAGGTGTGGCAGAACTGTGCAGGGGATGTCGGTGCGGGACATAAAGATGGCGACCTTGCCTGTCCCTCCAGGTGGGACGAGGAGTTGTGGGTGGGTGTATAATTCTCCCCCAATGTACGGTTCCTGTAGAAGAACCAGGTCCAGGCCGAATTCCCTGGCCATGGCGGGGACAGCCGCGGTGGCGTCGGCAGCTCCCTGCACGTTCAGCTGCCCGATCTTCAAAGCGTTGGTGGAGTTATCCATAGTTGATGCGTTTGAGCTCCTGCTCCTCGGCATGGCGTCGGGCCGGGCATTCACGCGCGTTAGTCGCGTGGTCGGCCGCTCCCTTTCTGCCAACTTACGGCATGTCGCGCATCGCCTCACGTCCGACTGGCACTCGGAATTCTTGTGGCCATCTCCTCCACACAGCCCGCAGGTCATAGATTTCGCCCGGCAGTACTTTTCGGGGTGACCAAATTGTTGCCACCTGCGGCAGCATGTCACGCCTATGAAGTCATTTATTTCTATGACTTCCCAGCCCACGTAGACCCTGCCCCTATCCACGAGCATCTGGCGAAGGGCGGGGGAGGCCTGGCACACCCACATACAACGGTTTCCGTGCCGGTTTCTGCGGTACAGCGCCCGGATCTCTGCAGATACCTTTTCCCGGGGCCAGTCCGCGTTGTCCTTCAGGTTCTGCTCGTATAGGTCTGCCAGGAGCTCTTCAAATGTTTGACTTCCATCAGCCCCGACCAGGGAGATCATTGGCCTTCGATCCATGGGCTCGGCCACGCGCAACGTCGGGGGCAAGGCTCTCCTAAGGGCTTCCACCGCGTTGGGAGAGGCTGTCTGAACGACAACCCCACCGTTCCCGCAAGTTCTGATCCCGTGTATCCGGACCCCGATGTCCGCCGGCTTGACAGATTCCTTCAAAATGTCTTTTGTTTCTTGGGCCGTTTTGATAATGTCGCGCTGATCTTCCGCAGGGTAGATTGCCACTGCTGGGCCCGGTCTCGCTGGGATCCTCTTGACCTCGTCGCTGTACCTGCCCAACTTCAGTACGCTGGCGAAGGACCTGGTGGGGGCTGCAGCGCACTGCATAGCGTCCACGAGTCCCGCGTCGCCAACTCGTGCGCCCGTTTTGTGGACCAACTCCCGTTCCATAAGGGCCGCTTTGGCCTCAGCAGCCGCCAGACGCAGCGACAGCTGGGCAGCAATGGAGGCTAACCGTTCCGTGCTTGCCCCTATAGTCATCAGCTCCTCCTTGTTAAGCTTACTGGTTTTTGACCTGACCGCGTCCATAATATTGCGCGTGTGCGCCGCTGCCACCGCCTGCAGCTCGGTCGGGGTAGCCGTCATGGTTGGATGCATGTCTAGCGTCGCTAGGCTCTCCAGGTCTCCCGCCTCTGATGGGGGGTCAATTTGCGCAGCCGGTGGAGCCACCGCGGGTTCCTTGGATTTAGTAGTAAAAATCCCTCCCAATGGAGGAGTGCAAGCCGGCCTGGTGCCTGTCAGGAGTCTCCTTCTGATAGCTTCCTGCTGGATCTCCTGCGGGGAAGCCAACGGTCGCTTCGCAGCCGCGGACGGCGGCAGCTGGTCCGGGGGGGCGGGGGGCTGGTTATGGGGGTTCCGAAAGACGAAGGCGGCGTCCGTTGCAGCGACGAGCGGGGGTTAAAGCCCGCGATTGCCTGCAGCTCCAGCAGTTCCGCTTCCTTCCGCGCCAGTTGCTCTTCGAGCATTCTCCTCATCAGCTCTTCCTGCTGACTCATGTTGACTCATGTATCTCCAGCCTCGAAATAAATTATGTAATATTTTCCCAGAGGGTGAAAAGGGGGGCAATGGGGGGAGGACTCCCCGGAGGGTGTTCCTTGAGACCAGGAGAGTCCCTCTGATCCGAAAAAAGAAACAAGAAATTTTTGTGATTTCTTTCCTCCTACCGATGGGATAAACCTTGCGTTCGCCCTCCTGGCCTTCTTGGCGGCCTTCTTGGCAGCCTTCCGCCTCTTCTTGCTGGCTCCAGCCACCTCCCAGCCCCCTTCCAATGGGGTGGAGGTATCCAGAACCACGGCTGGGGCTGGGGCCACGGCTGGGGACGTCTTCTTCTTGCCCTTCCCTTTGCCTTTGCCCTTCACCTTACCCTGAGTGGGAGGGGGCTTAAGAGCCGGCTCCGGCAGGGCCACAACCGCAGCCGGGCGCGTGGGGCCCTTCCGGGCTGTAGCCGCGTAGCCGGCCACCGGTGGCCCCAGAGGCGGACGGCGGATGGAGTCCATTAGGGCCTCCATCCGGCACATCATTCGCTCTTCCAGCGCCTCCACATAGGGGAGCCAGGACTCCGCCGACGGTGCCCTCGGCTGCGCCGGCCGCACCGACTGTGCCGGCTGCTGGACCGGTTGCACCGGCCGCTCCGGCTGCGCCAACAGCGCAGGCTGTGCTGACCGACTCGCGGACGACCGAGTCACGCGCGCCGGCTCCACCGGTTGCGCCCGCTGGACCGTTTGAGCCGGGCTCGGCATCCCCCTCTTGAGCTCCTCGACGGCTGCAGCTAGTCGAGCCGTCTCCCGACGGGACTCGGCCAGCTGCGCCGCCAGGCCCTCATACTCGGAGGCGATGTCGAGCACAATGCACAACATCGCCTCCTACTCAGGGTTTGGGGACCCCCGGAAGGACGCGGTCACCTTCTGGAGTCTCTCCATGAGTGACCGCGTCCTCCTGCTCGGTTCCGACACCGCCGAGGTGGAAGGCCTCGGCGGTGACCTTTCCGCGGCCCTCCTAAGAGCCAAGGGGGCTCGGGTGGATTGCTCAGCCCTCACGTCACCCCGCTACCCTCGGCGGCTAGCAGCCACCTTGGACGCCGGCTTAGAGGCCTCGTCACTACTGGAGGAGGAGGTCGTCCCGGTGAGGGTAAAATCCTCGTCCGAAACGTCCTCCCCCGCCCGAGCCTTTGCGCGCCTCCTGCGCTTACGGGTCCGCTTCACGCCCAGACCCGCCGGGCTGCTCGCCCTGCTTCTCTCGTTGGCGGTGTCGAATTTCTCCGACACCGCCGAGGTGTTTGGCGCCACCTCCACGCTTGATTGCTGCGCGATCTCAGCGCAGACTACTTCATTTTCGTCGTCCTTTTTCTTGCCATTGTCATTGTTTTTATTTATTCGATCCGGTTTACTTTTAATATGTTGGTTAATATCCATAGCATATCCCACGAGTATGGGGGAAAGGTGGTCCATCCAGGCGGAGCCCCCTGCACCTGGATAAGCCTATATACTATGGAGGTCGGCTGGTATCCATAGGTTTTTACGACTTCGCTGTCGGGTGTTATAGACTTTTCCTTGTCGTGGGCCGGCCAATAAAGGCAAGCCCTCCGGTCAGCAAGTTCACAGCGTACCCTTCTGGAGCCACCAGTCAGGTCGTTGCTGTTCACCTGCCGATTACGGAACGCGAGAGGATGGCTAGTCCTCTCTCACCGGCGGCGGCACAAGTGCCCGTCGGCCCCTGCGTTAGCAGTGGGCCAACCCGCCCCTGGATCCCCCAGGACCCTATGGTGGCCTCAGCCACTAACACCATGGCTCATCCTGTCTCCTCTGAACGCAGAGGAGTACGGAGAGCGATGTGTTCCCGTCGCGTTGGGTATTAGCCGACGATCAATGCCAACCCCATGAAGGGGAAGCCATTGACCGCCGCCCAGGGTGTACCGGCCGCTCCGATTCCGTTCCCCCCGGACTGGGATCGGAATCAGAACGACACTCGAGGAGGTTACCCAACACACACCCCACGGCCAGTGTACCTATAGAAGATGGCGTTAATTCCCTTTAAATTATAGTATTATTCATGCTTACGAAAAACAGTTAGCGGGAAACGAATCTGTAACTTCTGACGTAGCGGTCGACTCAAAATTTTCCCTCCTTTGTGTCGATAAAACATCACACTCCCTCCACAAGACGTTTGATTGGTTAAACTATAAAGGTTATATTCGTAACCTCAAACTCACTGCGTCATCGTTTACCTACATCGACAGATCTGATGAGCTCACAATCGATTGTATACCTAATGCTAATGAGCGGTTCGAAATGTTACCTGACTTGTTAAATCGGCTCCGCAGTTCGCTTACTCGATCCTTTCTGCGCAATTAATCATTCACAACAACCAGCTAGAATTTTTGACAACCGAAGGAATTTTAATCGAATTCAATAGAGTGTAAGCGATACCGGTTTGAGTCATCTATAGTTAAAATGAATGAGAACAGAGTTACCAGATTAAAATACTTTTAAGAATGTCGGGAAAAAATGCATTAATATTAATTTTACTCCTAGGAAACTTATCTAAGTTTATTTATAAGATTGTTTATAACCTTATTTAATGAATAGCGTTTTAATTCATAAAAATAAAATAAATATTATTGAATTATCTTTTGAGCAAATACCTATCTTAAACAAACAGTCCGTGACTAAGAGTTCAGTTGACGACAATAGGCTCGGCCTATTTTACTTAAGAATTAAAAATTTAGTTTGCGAAATGTGGGTATTAATAAACTTAATCTATCTTGGGTAGCCTTAAGTCGATTGATACTGACATACTGGTATGGATGTCCTTTTATTATTAATTTAATATTGTGTTTGCTCGTATAAATCACAACATTAGGTCAGTTTCAAATCATCATATTTCAGCTTTTATGTTCGTTCTAATCGTACAAGATCTATATTCCCAAATCATTTGCTATATTTTAGAAGCAGCACATTTTGCATGTTATAATTAAAATCTGTTGATCTCAGATGATGGATCCTAATATAAACCACTTTTTGTGCTCCATTTGTGTACTCAATGGGTGCCACCTGGTATTACAAACGTCATCAGACAGTAAAAATATCAACCTAGACATTTAGTCACTACCATCTTAAAGAAGTCATCTTTAAGATGGTAGAATAAATGATTGAATGTATTTTTTTAGGAAAAGGATAGTTTAAACCTTACAAGACCGATTAGTCTGGTTACGCAAATTAAATATTTATTGTGGATTTAAGGTGATTGTACTCATCAAAATCATATGTCATTACTGCAACATCCCTCACGATCATGTTTTACAATGTCGTTGTTAATGATAGTTGCATTTATTAGATTTATTGGTGATTTGAACATTGATATTGGGATATTTTGTCTCTCATATTATAGTTATCTCTTTCTAACAGGTACACTCATTGTCAGCAACATTTTGAAAATTCTCTTAATTAAAAAATACCGATCAAGTGCGAGACAGACGGATATACAGCGGATGTAATATTTACTTTTTAGGTTATATAAGTATTAGGTATCAGAGTGGTAGAAGCAGGCCGGGACGGTGGGGCGACTAGCGCCCCTCCCCCAAACCGGGGCAAGACGGGGACACCGTGGTTCCCAAACCCGAGGGGGCCATCTCGAAACCGGAGATGGCCCAGGGTCAGTCGGGGTGCGAGGGATATGCTCTATGGGCAACCTTACACCCCGGCGTCTGTAGACCCGAGACGGCGTGCGGTTTTAGTCGGTTCAAGCCCGACATAACCGCCCCCGCTGGCACGCGGGGGGGTATCCGAAGGGATTTCCGCACGAAAAAAAAAAAAAAAAAAAAAAAAAAAAAAGGTATCAGAGTGGTAACTAACGTGAAAGGTACCAAATAATAAATAAATAACAAATAATTATGCATTTGTAATTATTCCGCCGCGGTAGCCTAGTGGTATGGGTTATGGACTGCTGAGACGAGGTCTCGGGTTCGATCCCAGGTTTTACCATGGCACACACCAATGACTTTTCGATGCTTTCGAAGTTATGTGTGTATTTATCGCAGGTTTATAAGTGCCCGGTTGATGGCAATAGGCTCGCCATCTATTACATTGGGACCTTTTTTTTTTTTTTTTTTTATCGTGCGGAAATCCCTTCGGATACCCCCCCGCCGGCCAGCGGGGGCGGTTATGTCGGGCTTGCACCGACTAAAACCGCACGCCGTCTCGGGTCTTTAGACGCCGGGGTGTAAGGTTACCCATAGAGCATATCCCTCGCACCCCGGCTGACCCTGGGCCATCTCACCACTAACAGCATCGCTCATCCTGTCTCCTCTGAAAGCAGAGGAGTACGGAGAGCGATGTGTTCCCGCCACGTTGGGTATTGGCCGACGATCAATGCCAACCCTATGAAGGGGTGAAGGGGAAGCCATTGACCGCCGCCCAGGGTGTACCGGCCGCTTCGATTCCGTTCCCCCCGGACTGCAGCGGGATCGAAATCGGAGCGACACTCGAGGAGGTTACCCAACACACACCCCTATTACATTGGGACCTAAACATAAACTGGCGAAATGTGGGTGCTAGCACCTCTGCCTACCCCTTCGGGGATATAGGCGTGAGTTTATGTTATGTTATGTTATGTAATTATTCATTATGGTAAGCAGCCTATAGCCAAGTATAAGATAGGCCTAGAGGCCCTTATCCCAGTTTGTAGCTCCAGTGGTTAAGCTTTGTGTTGATGAATCAATCAGTTTCTTCTCTCTCTCTTCTTCATCCTAGCGCCGGTATTCCAACCCCGAGAGAATAGCCCGAACGAGGCTGTGGGCTTCGTCCGTCAATCAGCAAGCGTACCTGCTTGCAAGCGAGGTTGACTTATGTCCCAAGGATCTTCGTACTGCCCCATACATTCAACACACAGCCACTACAATACAAACGTGTGTACGTATACGTATTGCGTACAAGATATAATTACCTGGCTTATTCATCTGTTTATAGAATATTTTTAGAAAAGTTTATACAACTCGCAAACTTCCGCACTTCTGTAGTAAACTTGCAAGTTTTTTTTATATTTAGGACACGTCAATTTGACTTCACCTCGCCTAATGGTAAGCTGAAGGTAAAGTCTCAGGAAAGAGGGTCACCATTACATACGCGTACCATGTTAACAAATACATAACGGCATCAAGTTTTCTGCACCATCATCCTTTACATAAAACATAGAGATATTACAATACGGATCACATAGGATAAGGTGGCCATCTTTAATAGTCAATGCGGGACAATATAGTTACAGCTACCAACTCTCGACAGAACCAACCCGGGATGTTTGAACCGACGAAAGTGAGACCAGCTTATGGTTGCATGAATAAACACAGTTTGGAGCTCTCTCAACATCTTCGGTCAAGCCAACCTCACCTGCAAACCGGTACACATGCTGCTTGACGGACGGGGCATCTATGCAACGTTATATGAAGAACTAGCTGTTACCCATGGATCCACTTGTGTAAAATACTAATCCCGTTTCCGTGACCAACAGGAACCTATTACCGGAATAAAAGTAGCATATGTGCTATTCTAGACTACAATCCAGATCCATTCAACAAATATTTATCCATCCTTCTACCTTTTGCCTACCTTATACCTTTTTTTTCGTATGGAAATCCCCTTGGATACCCCCCCATCCTGACCAGCCAGCGGGGGCGGTTATGTTGGGCTTGAACCGACTAAAACCGCACGCCATCTCGGGTCTTCAGACGCCGTGAGTAATATGTATGCTTGGAAAGGTATGTATATGTATGGAAATGTATACAATGTACTATATATATATATATATATTTATTTATTTATATATATATATATATATATTCAGCACCTACCTCAATTTATCTCTGCATCAATCCAAGGGAGACTGGTAAATAATGCCTTTGGTATTTAATCCGCCTTTGTACATCCCCATGTGCATAAAGTTTTAAAATTTAAATAAACATCCATTACAAACTTTCGCATTTATAATAGTAGTAACAATGTAAGATAAGATTGCATTGCGGGACGTTCCCGCGGGACGCGAGACGGTTGGTCGCCTTAACATAGGTACGGTCTAGTTAACCATTATAAATGCTTTTCCATTGTCAGGTGAGGTCCACCATTAATTTCCCTACAAGTTTAGGGTGAAAGAAATTCGAATTCACTAATTCACGAAGCCTTTTTATTCGAAGTGACCGAACATTAAACCGATTTGTTCAAGATTTTGTGTAATCTCTCTGTCTTAGACGAAATTATGGACTTAAGTGCCCTGTTTGCCCTTCATTTAACTTATTTCTAGCTTCATGCTAACAGGGCTAAAGGGTACTTAGTCCTAATTTTATATTCTGTGGTTATAACGATACAATAACCTTAATTTAGGGACTAAAAAAAATGATGATATTTGTTTTTAACATACTACTACGGAGAAATACATGCGTACGTATATCATGAAGACAGTAAACAATATAGTAAGATATCGTTAGTTAATACTAAATCATCCTTTAATAATTTCTCCGAACACTCGACTGCTGATGTATTGCAGTAGTAGTATAAAGAATAATCTATATATAAATACTCACTCAACGAAAGTAAACAAGCCAGCTACAATATCCAAAGAGCAACAGAGTTTGAATTCCAACCATAGACATTATCACTCTATCATCTGTGCTCAATTTATAGCGCTAATTTATCAACGCGTATGTCGGCATGTCGACGCTACATACTGCTTTTCTAACACGTTATAACATTACCGTGAAATACCGTAACCGAATATAGGGTCCACAGAACAATTTCCAAAACCATCCGTTCTATTCGGGAACATGGGGTACGTTGTTTAAGCTACTTACAAAACACTTCTATATGTATAATAACTGGCAAACTTCATGAACAAACGTCAGAAAGTTCGCGCATGTGCACTATAGGAACCAACGAAAACAAACAACCAATAAAAGGGCTGATCAACCAATGACGCGAGCTATTTGAATTCGTGATTGAGTTAATATATAATCTTCAATGATTGGTCGATTGGCGCCCCTCCGCAGTCGCGCCCCTCGTTTACCACCAAAGAGATATAAAAATGCGTTCTGCGCAGCTAGAGTACATTGTCACAAAGTTTGTCGGTCATTTGCCATTAGGTATATACGTGTCTGGAGTTCCACCAAAATTTGCAGGTCCGAAGCCAACCTCACCTGCAAACCAGTACACCTGTTGATTAACGGAAGAGACTCTAGCGCAGGTTTTCCTCACGGAATTGGGAGGCCCTTAAAAAGTACAATGAACCAAATAATTGAGTAGTAGGAGAGCGGACCCCGGGCTCCATAAAGTATTTTTTTGTTGAATATGACGTTCACGTCAAATCTTAGGCGCGTATTAGTTTAAGATATCAACGTTCACGCATCTCAAAACGATTAGTTTTACATCAATATTCCCAGCTATTACACACGTATAAGATAGTCCGTGTCACGTATGTGTTATGTATGATTATACGACCGTGAATTCTCGAACTCCGAGGTGAAAATCTCGGATGCGACCGGGACTAACGCAAAGATGTTGGTGTAGTGGAACCTGTGTGACGTGCTGGTACAGCGTTCGCCTACTACGTCAGAGATTGCGGGTTCGATTCCCGTTCAGTGTAAATATTTGTATGCATGAATTGCTTTATGCTATCTGTATTGGGTTGGGTGTTTCTATACGTAATATGTAAATGTTTCTATAAAAATGTATTTACTCAAGTATGATTAGCCGCATTCAAGAGCCCGTATTACAAGCCACGCTTAGTTTGGGTCGCAACGTGCAGAACAGAATCGTTTAAATACATAAAAGTATCCAATTAAGACATTTTCTTCTTGTTCTTTTAAAGCATTTTAAACCTGTGGGGGCTCCCTCTCATAGACAACCTCTACATACAGTACCTACATGTATAAAGTAAGGTGACCCAATTACTGAAGTAAAGCATAAAAAGGCCAAAGGAAAGTGAAAGAAGGATTCAATTAATTAAAATGTTGATTGATTTCGTGGTAAAACAACAAAGGAAGTTTCGTGGGGTTGGGCGAGCTTTACCCGGCCAGGGCAACTTGGATTCTTGTTGGGAATTCATCAAGTTTAACAAACTAATTAGGTGCGGGGCGGTGAGCACCTGACCTAAAAGTGCCGAGAACATAAACATTCAATTTACTTATTCTCATTATCGAAGGGACCGCTTTCAAGTTTATACAGTAATAATGCATTATTGGCACAGTAGTAACAAGTGCGAATGCTCTGCATGAAATTCCGAGTTCAAAGTGTTATCCGATTTTTCTACCCGGATAAGTGCCTGGTTGATAACAGTAAGCTTATCCTCTATTACGCTTGACCCTCTATTAGCTGTTACTATACCTCTGCCCACTGCTTCTTGGATCATAATCATCAAGAAAGTCAGTCCTGGTTTTCCTAGTCCTGGTCTTGACTTTTCACCATTATTCTTCATTATCATCAAACATTATTCACATTTGTAATGCTCAGCGTTAAACAGCAAATCACAGACATAAACTATAAAAAGTTTCAAAGTTAATATCTGACTTACAATTACTTACGTTGAATCCGAATTATGAATATCTATCTACCAATTAAACTCTCACAATACTAGTTAATAATGCGCCTGCACCGAATGGTATTCAAGGAAGGACTTCACAAATCATCGTAACGTCATCCGTATGTAATTATCTGGGACTATCGGATAAAATCTTCATCTCGTACTAATCCAACGGTTGTGTGACTAAGACAGCAGGAATGCCCCGGAAGCTTGCGCGGCCGCAGCCTCTCCGCCGCACATTCCGCCGCACTCTCGATCCTACTTCGAACGTCTTTTTATTTTTTAAGGACTATAAATAGACTTGTTTGGATGTTGAAATAAAACGCATATCAATTCTGAATTATATTTAAAGTAAATTGTTAGGGGTGTATGATTAATAGAATATTTGAAATGGCTCTACGTGAAAATAGCTATAAGTGGGTAAGATTCTATAATTGAGTCGGATTCGCACAGAAGCGTTCCATAAATACGTACCTACTTTTGTAAAAATAACAAGACATAATAACACCGTATCAAGATGTAATTTTTTTTGTATTTAAAATTTTATTACTTATTGTTTTACCGGTACACACTTGGTAAAAATTTCAGCTAACTATTGCAGTTTATGAGATACAGCCTGCTGACAGGCGGACACATCGCATTCATAAGGATAGGGTTCCGTTTGTTACCCTTTCGATACAGAATCTAAGTAGTAATGGGTACTAAAATTCATGAGTAAAAAACTAAAGTGGCATCGATCCAGGCTTTGTCACCAATTGTCCATCTGCATACAGGTACTCACACGGCCAAGGAAATAAGTATACACATTTACATGTTGTCATATGATGTTGTATGTAAATGTGAACGTACGTAAAAACGTAATGCTATGTAGCATTACGTTTTTTACGTACTTTTTTGCCGTATGTGACCCAGTTTCCAGCGCCAATTATCTGCTCATACTTTCAATGGCTAAAATGGCTCAATAACGTTTCATTTCAGTATCGATTCGTAAATGGAAATTCGGTCCATTAAATTGTTTACTGATAATTCCTATGGTACTAAAGCCTTTATTTATTATTGTTGTTTAACCGTATGTAATAGTAGATTGTTACACAAGGGTTGAAATTCAGCCATTTCACCCGAGATATTTCTGGCGCTCGAACGAAGTGAGATCGCCAATAGTTCGAGGGTGAAATGGTGACATTCACCCGAGGTAAACACTCTACTTTTCATTTCAACTATGTGAGGAAATTAAAATACTACACACACATTTAATGAAACAGGTATATTGATTATCAGTTAAAATTAAATTAATATCCATGTCATAGGAATCACTTTCCGAAACCATTTTTAACCACAATTAACACAAGGTTTTTATTTATATTGAATCTGGTTTTCCGCTAATTCTTTAGCAAACTTAAATTGTTTTTTTTTAATACTGAAAAAAATGTTATAATGAAGAATGTTAATAGGTATGCCAAATCGGTTGAAAGTTTGTTACAGTAAAGCTTGTATGTATACAAATACACTAGTTTTTGCTGTTCATAGTAGTTTCTGCTCAAAAATACCTATTAGTTTTGATTTTACAGGCATTTAAACTTACGATAAATTTTGAGTCCCGCTAACAGTCACGTGACCGCATGTGACGTCAATTTACAACGCTCCACTTAGTAGCAACTAGCAAATCGACAAAGGAGCTTGCGCAGTTTTTGTTTTGTTTTCATCCGCGGATTACGTTAATAGTGTTTATATTCGATTACTGAAATTGGTTGAAAAAGGGCAATCGGATAATCTGCCTAAAATAGATGCACTAATGGTTGCCAATTAGTTATCAACAAATACTGATTTCGTTGCCACTGAAATGCGAGGAATAAAAATGCAAAGGTAAGTTAACTTCTCTTGCTATTTAGAAAATAATGTATCTATTCTAAATTGTTTTATTGAAACAAAATACCCAACTAATGTCATATTGCAACTCAAATAGGCAGAAGTACTAAACTATTTAAGTTTTACGTCATAGACAACAAATATGTATTAAAGTTTTATATCTAGGGCAAGACGGGGACACCTTGGTTCCCAAATCCGAGGGGGCCAGTCGACAGGGTCAGTCGGAGTGCGAGGGATATGCTCTATGGGCAACCTTACACCCCGGCGTCTTAAGACCCGAGACGGCGGCGGCGTGCGGTTTTATTCGGTTCAAGCCCGACATAACCACCCCCGCTGGCCGGCGGGGGGGTATCCGAAGGGATTTCCGCAAGAAAAAAGAACTTACGTATGTATGTACATATGTGTGTATAGGTACCTCTTCTTAGTGAATTTAACTAAATACATACATGTGTTTATTGAAATATATACAACAATTACTTGAAATGATTATGTATTATATTATTAGAAGCGCAGGCCGTATATCGTGACACGCTAGTATCCACGGCATAATCCACCGTGCACCGACACCGCTGGCGTGCCAGCCGTTCGCGAAACTAATAGGCTGGTACGCGACGATGGCAAGAGACCGGATGCTATGTCGTTATTGCCTTGAAAGATGGGTAGGCCTTTGGTATGGGATGCAACGTGCGTCGACACCCTTGCGCCTTCACACCTTCCAAGCACAGCGGGCTGTGCCGGCGCTGCTGCTCAAGCCTCAGACGGCGTAAATACTCCAACCTAGTAGGTGATTATGTTTTTGAGCCGTTTGGGGTTGAGACGCCGGGATAATGGGGTCCAAGCGCCCGTTTTGCCTAAAAATTTGGCAAAGCGGCTGATGGACGCTACACGTGACCAGAAGGCTGGACTTTATCTTGCACTAGGAATTAGCATTGCCATTCAAGGAGGCAATGCTGCCAGTCTTCTGGGACCATTACCAGCCGGTGATGATGCGGAGGAATTCTACAATACATACATTGATTTATTGCAAATGTAGTGGGTTAAACAGATGTAGGTACCTAAACCTGGGGTGTGTGTTGGGTAACCTCCTCGAGTGTCGCTCCGATTCCGATCCCGCTGCAGTCCGGGGGGAACGGAATCGGAGCGGCCGGTAGGTACACCCTGGGCGGCGGTCAATGGCTTCCCCTTCACCCCTTCATAGGGTTGGCATTGATCGTCGGCCAATACCCAACGTGGCGGGAACACATCGCTCTCCGTACTCCTCTGCTTTCAGAGGAGACAGGATGAGCGATGCTGTTAGTGATGAGATGGCCCAGGGTCAGCCGGGGTGCGAGGGATATGCTCTGTAACAGACGCAGGTGTTGAGAAGATTCAAAGATAGAAAAAACTTAAAAAATGTGTGTATTTTCTCATATATAAAAAAGAAGAGTGACAGGTCTGCTATGTCATTAAAAAACAGCGCCGTCGGTGGCGCCCGGGAAGGCCATATATCACATATAAAATACTCCTTATTCAATTATAGAGAGCCATCGTCAACATTCTCCCCCCTAGTGTCGGTCTTACCACACTCATCACCGTCGAGTAACAAAGCAACGCGAGCAGCTGATCGTTTCATCACTCCCGTCCTAGTCCTAACATCTACCACCCTTACCCGACCATCATGTCCTGGATACACCGTCTGAACAATACCTTTAGGCCAGTTATTGCGTGGTGAGGACGGGTCTACAATGATCACAACATCCCCTTTTTTCAGTTGTGTTCCTTCTTGATGCCACTTTGATCTGGGAATTAAAGTAGGCAGAACCTCTTTCATCCATCTGCTCCAAAATAAATCAGCTAACCGTTGTGCAACACGCCACTGTTTTCTCAAATATAGATCACCATCATCAAAAACACCTGGAGTAGGTAAGTTAGAAGATGTGCCTATTAAAAAGTGATTAGGGGTAAGTGACTCTACACCTTGCGGGTCCACAGAAACGTGGGTTAAAGGTCGACTGTTAACTATATTCTCGACTTCCGCTAGCAATGTGGTTAGAACTTCTTCCTTAGGCGCTCTTTCTTTAAGAACTACTTTCAAAGCCGTCTTAATGCTGCGTATGAGTCTTTCCCACGCGCCGCCCATATGTGGGCTTGCGGGAGCTATAAATCGCCAATTAACGCCCCTATTAAGGGCCTCTGCAGATAAAGCGTCCTCATCTACATCCTTATAAGCATTTTTAAGTTCAGTTGCGGCACCTCTCATATTCGTGCCATTGTCTGAGTAAATTACTTGTGGCCATCCTCTTCGTGCAGCTATTCTGCGTAATGCCATTATGAGAGAGTCAGTTGTTAGGCTTGTCACAATTTCAACATGAACGGCGCGCACTGTCAAGCACGTAAAGAGTACCCCATAACGTTTAGGTCTTTGCCTGCCAACACTGACTTCTATAGGCCCAAAAAGGTCAACACCGCATGCTGTAAACGGCCTGTGGTGGTGAGTTAAGCGAGCTTCAGGCAAATCTCCAAGGCGCGGCGGCTTAGCGGTTGTTTTCCTCAATCGACAAATTAAACAACGTGAAGCGACTGTACGAACAGTAGGACGTAGACGTAACAGCCAATACTTTTGGCGTAGTTCATTAACTACTAACTCATTACAGGAGTGCCCTGCGCGAATATGATAGTCCTTTACTATAAGTCTCGCAATGACATCACGACCGTCCAAGATGACAGGCCTTTTAACATCGAAGGACACCTCGTTTGCGGCGTCTATTCGACCCCCTACTCTCAATAGGTTGTCGTCATCCAGTTCAGGTGTGAGCGTGCGCAGTCGACTGTTACGGTCAATGCACTTATTTTGCCGTAACAAATTGATTTCTCTCCCAAACGACTGCTCCTGTGAAAATCTTAGCAGTAAAATCCTAGCTCTCTTCAACAACCCGTCATCCACACTGGTAAGCCTTTGCTTCTTACATTTTTCAACAAATAGCAATACAGTTCCAGTAGCCCGTAACAATCGCAACCAACTTGAGAAGCGACTGGGTTCCGGTATAGGTAAGTCCAGTAAACAATTCTTATCCTCATATACAGCGTGTACTCTTTCTAAAATCTCATCACTAATTTTTGACTTTACAGGTTCCTGCGGCCAGTGGTTGGAGTTATCTCGAAGAAAGGAAGGACCGGTGTACCATAAAGCATTGCTTTCCAGTACATACTCGGTGCTTTTCGTCGCGAGATCGGCGACATTCAGTTCAGTGGGCACGTAACGCCACTCACATATTCGACTCAATTCGTCGATTTCGCCGAGTCTATTAGCAATAAACACTTTATAGTTTCTGTATTCATTTCTGATCCAGTGCAAAACTGTTGTCGAATCAGACCAATAATAAGTACCAGTAGGTCGTATGCGATGCTCCTTTTTAATACTATCTGCTAGGCGGCACGCTAATACCGCACCTTGTAGTTCTAGCCTGGGTATAGTAACAGGCTTAACAGGTGCAACTCGGCTTTTACTAGCTATAAATGAAACCATTATTCTTCCATCGCTGCTTTTCATGCGCCAATAAGCAACAGCGGCGTACGCACGCGGCGATGCATCGCAAAATATATGTAATTCTAGTACCGTCTCGCCTGTACTCTCACTAGTGACAACTGCATCAGCAGAAGAATCTGAAACGTCCTCATGCGGTCGGAAGTACCATCTTGGTATGCGGATTTTATTAATTGTTTGTAATTGAATTATCCATTCGCGAAATGTAACAAATAAATCATCAGATATTTGATGGTCCCATTTTATGTTAGTCTTCCAAGTCTCCTGCATTAGAATTTTCGCTTTTATCATAAATGGACCTAAAAAACCGTGGACATCGAAAATGGACATAATGATGCGTAGCATTTCTCGTTTTGAGGGCTTGCGTACCAAATGTAGAATATCATCAGGGATGCGCTTCAACGACAAATCAAACGCCAGCGTGTCACTCGTTGGATACCATAACAATCCGAGTGTTCTTTCTGGTTGATTACCGATATTAAATCGCACTGCAGTTTCACTTAAAATCTCCTTCGGCAAGTGCGACAATATATTTGGCTTATTACTCGTCCAATTACGCATTTCAAACCCTCCTTGTTGATGTATAAATATAACTTCTTTCACCATTCTAACTGCTATACTTTCATTCTCTAAACTATCGATATAATCGTCCATATACTGATTATTTTGTATAGCTTTGACTGCTGCGGGAAACTGGTCCTGAAAACGAGCAGTATTAAGATTCTGGTTTACATACTGGGCAACAAAATGTGAACAATTTGCCCCGAAGATTAGTGACGTCATTGCGTACACTTTAAGGGGCTGACTTTTCTCTTGCCATAGAAATCTCAAAGCATGCTGATCCTCATCTCTAATTTTAATTCTTAAGAACATGTCTTTTATGTCCCCAATAACGCCGACTGGATTCTCTCGGAATCTAAACATAATTCCATACAACGATTGCAATAAATCTGGGCCTTGTAATAGAAAATTGTTCAGTGAGTAACCGTTACTCTTAGCCGCGGCGTCAAACACTAAGCGCAACTTCTTTTTGTTAGGGTTATCTACACCGAAGTGAGGCAAATACCATAAACGATCGCTAAATTCATTATCATTTACCTCCCTAGCATAACTATTAGTAAGTAAATGCTTGATTCTGTCTTGGTACCGCGCTGCATACTCCTCATTCCCTGCCATCTTTCGCTGTATCGACTTGAGTCGATTTAATGCGTTTTGATAAGAATTTGGAAGAAGAGTATCATCGCGTCTCCAAGGCAGACCTACTACCCATTGACCTTTCTCGTTCAGCGTGCTAGTCTTATTGAGAATCGCTATGGCACGCAACTCATCGGGATTTTGTCGCGGTTTATTTAAAATTCCAATTGAATCCAAAGCAAATGAACGACGCACTAATTCATACAACTTCGTATCGCAATTACAGTCACAATTGTTATTATTTTTATTACTGTATAACGTAATATCGTCATTCAGTGCAGGAGGAAGGCAACACGGATCGTGCACATCTACGCTATCTACAGAAAAAGTTTGACATAGAGCAGGCGAACCAACGGCGGGCGTCACAAGCGGTGGCGGTAGTAGATCTGGAGCGCCGCCCATGCCACCTGTACTTCCGTCGTCGGTGCACTCGCACTGAATAGTTAACATAGGCTCGCCACGCGAACGTGTAAAACTAGTGTTAAAGCGATCAGCTGATTTTTTACCATTCACCCTGCCAACGGTCCCGTGTACACACCACCCCAGTGATGTCTTAGTGACGTACGGCTCCCCTGATTTTCCCTGTATACATCTAATAGGAGCTATCAATTCATAGTTGTCCTGTCCAATTAACAACTTAGGTTGGGCATCATATTTACACAGGTTATAACTATTATCTAAGTGTCCGTAATCACTAAAGTCAATAGCCGAGAAACGTTGCACAGGTAAGTTTAGTTCTTTCATCTTCCTTGCAGATAAACTATAACGTTCACCGTCACTATTAGAAATATCGAATTTCACTATCTCCGTTTGACACACGAGTTCACCAGAGTTCCATGCGCTACGGGCACGCATCGTGACGTTCTCACCATGGAGTCCAACCCTGTCAGCGATGTCAGCTGCAATCAACGTGACTGTCGCACCATCATCCAATAGTGCGTGCGTATGTACAGCTTGTCTAGGTCCGTGAATCACTACCGGTACGACTTTCAATAGTACTGTTGGGCGAGATACACTAACGCACGGCGTCGTAGTCACGTGAGCTACGGTCTCGTCAGATTTTTCAGACTGCTCAGCTGGCCTTTCCTGCTGCTTCTTCGGCTTCGACCAGTGCAGCAGTCGATGATGTGGGTTATCGCACCCGTCGATGTCGCAATTAGTAGCAAGGCAAGCGGTAGCGTCAGTGTGACGAGGTCCTAGACACTTGTAACATAGCTTCTTAGCGCGTACAAATCGCCATCGATCTCTGCGCATAGCACGCTTAAAACGTCCACAACTCTCTAAAGCGTGTTTCTCCTTTCGACAAAATAAACATTTTTCAGTAGCGTCGCTCGTGCTAGGGCTTGCACACACGAGCACTGCATGTTGATGTGAGTTCTTATTATGTTCAGGCTTACGCCTAATGATGTCCGACTGGTTATGTACGTAGCTCACTCCAGACGAGGCTGCCTTCGTGGCTTCCATATACAAAAAATTAGCGAGCAGCTGCAGCTTCGGTATATCTTGCTCTCGGTGCTCGTACGCATGGTCAGACCACTTAGCGATGAGCGTGGTGGGAAGTTTCGAAATCACCACAGTCACCAACTCTGGACTTCGTAGGTAGTCTATCTGTTGGAGGGCATTAACAGCCGTCACGTAATTTTTAACTTTAATCGAGAAATTAACAATCTCTGAGTGATACGATTGTGGTAGTGGTTGCAATTTTTTCAGTTGAGAGACTATTTTATTCATAATGCACTCCGGTCTTCCAAATCGCAGCTCTAGAGCGCTGATAATAACATCAGGCGTAGTGTTTCCAATAAGCAGCGATGATACAGCTTCCTTTGCATCACCACGCAGACACTTACGTAGGCGCCAAACGTTCTCATTGTCACTGTAGTTACATAATCGTGTCGATTCGAAAAAAGACTCTTTAAACTGCAGCCACTCCATTGGATCTCCAAAGTATAAAGGTAAGTCTTTAGAGGTAGACAATCTGGTAAGTAACTCCTGATTCTGTTCTCTAGGTGCAGATATAGAAATCGCCTGTCGCAAAGCGTCAGCTAGCTGTGCGATGTCGCTGCGCGACGTACGTTGGTCACGGCTAACGCCCGCCTCGCGGGCAGCGGCTGGCTCGCGGGTGCGGCGTGCGGCGTCAGAAAGTCGCTCGTTGCGGTCGTCACGCCCATAGTTGTCATCGCGGCCACCGTAGGTATCGCCATGAATGTCACAGTCGTCATAGCGTCTGTCGTCGATGTCGCGACCGCCATCATCGCCGTGAATGTCACTGCCGCAGCTACGGTCGTCGCCACGGTGGTCACAGCAGCTGGCACGGGCGTCACAGTCCCCGCCGCGGCTGGCACGGTCTTTACACATGTCGCGGTTATCAGGCTGGCTGTCTCGGGCGCCGACGCAGCTATCATGTCGAACGCCACGGTATGAAATCTGCTTGTCAGACTTAGATTTATTCAGCCAATCTTCAACTTTACTTTTGTAGCCTAGCGATGCTGAAGAATTTCTTTGTCTGCTATCATCAAGTTCAGCTAAGTCCGCGGCCAGCTTCTTATCACATAAGTCTTTCTCTATCGTGGCTTTCTTTTTAGTTATTTCCGCCATTGCCTCAGCGGCTTGTAAATCAATCTTCGCCTTCAATTGTGCAGCTTCGTATTCTAATCGTTTTCGTGCTGCGGTCGACGAAATTGTGCGAGTACACTCACTCTTTTTATGTACAGAATTAGGCACACTAGGGGATTTTTCCATCTTGCTAGCCAACTGCTCTTCCATCTTGCGTTGCGCCAAGCATTGACTGCGCGTTTTCACAACATTTGGCGAACGTAACAGCGGCATCCTGCATACAGGTTTTGCTCCTCGGTCTGATCCGGCTCAGAGGACCACTTTTGTAACAGACGCAGGTGTTGAGGAGATTCAAAGATAGAAAAAACTTAAAAAATGTGTGTATTTTCTCATATATAAAAAAGAAGAGTGACAGGTCTGCTATGTCATTAAAAAACAGCGCCGTCGGTGGCGCCCGGGAAGGCCATATATCACATATAAAATACTCCTTATTCAATTATAGAGAGCCATCGTCAACATGCTCTATGGGTTACCTTACACCCCGGCGTCTGAAGACCCGAGACGGCGTGCGGTTTTAGTCGGTGCAAGCCCGACATAACCGCCCCCGCTGGCCGGCGGGGGGGAATCCGAAGGGACTTCCGCACGATAAAAAAAAAAAAAAAGGTACCTAAACCTTTTTAATTTTGATTTGTCTTATTAAAAAAATACGTAAGGCCGTTTTATTTATTTTTATTTGCATCTTATTCCAGATCGGCAAGAGACAGCTACGGTGATGATGCTATTGGTTACGTCCCCATGGTCCCTCTCCAACCACTCCTTCATAATCGGTCTCACCGCCGCAATGGTGGATTCCCTCCACCTTGGATGCTCAAGTCGCACCCTCCATATCTCCATGAGTTCCTGGCGGAGCAGGGACCGCTGAGCCTTGATTTCTCGGGGCTCCGGCCTATGGCCCGCTCCAGCGCCTCCTTGCGCCACTGGTACAGCAGCTCAAGGGCTGTCGCCTCCAGGTCCCATGTAGGGGTCCCGGCTAGGAGACATAAAAACAATCTTGTGGTTTGTAATAGTCGACTCCACAAGATTAGTAATTCCTTTCAGGGTAACTGTATACGCTTCTACAACAAGGTTTCTAGTGAAATGAAGAATCTACCTCTTCATAAATTTAAAAGCCAAATTAAAAGTAAACTCTGCCAAAAAGGCTTTTATAAAATTCAAGACTATTTAGACGATAAACAAGCTTGGATATGAACTGTTTGATCTCTCTCTCTATGCTACTCAAACGAAATATTGTACTTAGGTTAAGTAAATATGTTTGTAAATAGACCAAAAAAAACAGCCCGCTGAGTTTCTTGCCGCGTTTCGAACCGGTGGTCCATTTGCCAAACATTAGTTTTTTTTAACGTTTTGCAAGTTCCGTATATTCCGTTGGTTTTGTAAGGTCTATACTGAATAAATGGTTTTTTACTTTGACTTTGACTTAGACATGCTGCCTCGACGGAGATCGTGCGATACCCCCTGATGACTCTGACGGCCATCGCCTTTAACGGGCTGTTTAGAACAGCCACGTTGCGGGCCGCCAGAGTCTCCGCCCATACGGGGGCCCCGTATAGGGCCATACTTTGCACGATCCCCAGGTACAGTCTCCTAGTGGGGGCGTTGGGTCCCTTAACGTTGGGCATCAGCCGCGATAGCGCAGCCGCAGCCCCCCTCAGTTTCGGGACCAGACTTCGGAGATGAGGTCCAAAGTCCCATCAGCTATCGAGTACGAGGCCAAGGTACTTCATCGTGGGCTCGATGCCGATGCTTACGCCCCCAACGGTTATGCTGGTTCCCTCCGAGGCCCGTGAAAACACAGCCGCCGTATTCGACCCACGACTTGAGCAACCCCTGCCGTGGCCTTTAGTGCCGCGCTTCTGTACGTTGCTCCCCGCGCCAACACGAGGGTGTCGTCAACATAACAAGTTATGCTGACACCCTCGAGCAACGGACCGCGCAGCACCCAGTCGTATCCAATGTTCCACAGTAGTGGCCCTAGGTCCAACCCCTGTGGAACACCGCACGACACTTCTCGCCGCCCTGGCCTTAGCCAGCTCGGGTAAACTATGGCCCTCTCAGATAGGTATGCCTCGACAATGTGGCAGAGGTAAGGAGGCACCCCGCCGCAGCCTCCCTAACGCAGCTCCAGGGTAGGGTGTTGAAGGCGTTGGCGAAGTCAAGAGACACCGCCACCATCACCCCACCCCGCGAGACTACTTCCTCCGCCAGGCGACTAACGCGCATGATCGCTTCCTCGGTGGAGTGCCCCTGGCGGAAACCGAACTGATTATCCGCCAGATCTGGCCCCACGTTCGTGAGATGCTCGACGAGGCGCTCTGCAATAATCCGCTCAAAGAGCTTGCACACTTCGTCGAGCAACACGATCGGCCGGTAACCGGATGGGTGATCCGCCGGCCGCCCCGCCTTCCGGATAAGGACCAGTTTCCCCGTCTTCCAAGCCTTTGGAAACTGGCCCCTTTCAAGGCATGCGCTAAAGAGCACCACCAATCGAGGCCCTAGTTCCTCAAGGGCCAGGACCCATGTTCGGCCTGGAATGCCGTCGGGTCCGGGGGCAGTGCATTTCCGAGCTTTAAGCCGGAGCACTGCTACCCCCAGTTCACTCTCCCTGACTTCGGGCACATCGCTCTCGCTATTATCAGCGTCAGGCGCCTGAGGCGGAGCCATGCGCGGAGCAACATGTTCCGCCTCTCTGGCTGAAGGCTCTGGGCAGGCCTCCTTCACTTCATATACTTGCGCGCTATAATTACCTACCGCCCGGCCGAGCGGCCTCGGGCCGTTTACGGACCAAATTTCAGTGCGATTTTCGCTAGCGAAGCGCACGCAAGCTCTTTAATTTTAATCGCTCCGTTCGTACGCGTACCTACGATGCCGTCTGGTGCCTTATGTGCTGTAGATGGGTGCAAATCAAGTAAAAGAAGGAATAAACACCTACTATTTTTCCATTTACCTGTCAATGAAGAAAGGTAAGTGATAAACTATTACTGTTTTTTGTCGTTTCAAAATTATTTTTAATAGGTCTAGTCTAGATGGTACATGATTAGCTTGCCTTTCAGACACAGATTTACATATTTTTGTTACATAGAAACGTCATACTTACCTTAAACACTATTTCAACAACGTTTAAAACGCTATTATTATTAAAATAAAATTTTGATAATATTTGACGGACAGTCGCGCAAACCGACCTACGAAACTTCCAACACAAGTCGCGCGGCGCGGCAACTGTCTCAACTTGACGCACTGTTAGCGTAAACAAACATACAAGGATGATTCGGTTTTATGCGATTTGTAAAAAATATATAAGTAAATGTTTATGTAAAGAAAAATTAATTTAAATATGTTTGAAGTTATAAAAAATAATTATATTGCAAAGGGTTCATTTTCCATGATATCGCCAAATAATTCTTGAGCTCGCCCCGTGTTATAGTTATTAATAAATTGATAAATGTTAATAATCATTCAATGTATTTATTAGTATTATTTATTCATAATATTAAATTTTAGGATTGCCTAGTTTGGGATCTATTATAAATTCGTCATGTCTGTGTGTCTGTCCGTCTGTCTTATCTAGGTACCCATCTCCTTCCTTAGACCTGTCCATTTTTTTTTATTTCTTTTTTAGGCGTGAAACATGGGCTGAATTGATTGGCAAGCCCGATTTAGCAAGGCCAGACACCAAGCCAAGAAGTCATTATGTGTGTTGTCTTCATTTTGAAAAGTCGGTGATTATTCATAAACCACAATTACGATTTGACGCTTTGCCTACAAAACTGCTGCCATCTCTACCAACTACTTCAAGTGCCAGTACTGAACCAGAATCTAAGGAAATATCGACACAAACCAAATATTCGAATATTAATATACTATCAGCCATTACCATCAAAGGCGCAGATACAAAATTTATTAGATTCAGGATTTTTTCTACATTAAAATTTCATAACCGAGAATTTTGGAAAGGGTAAGAAATTTATAAAATATTATATAAAATAAAACACATGAAACTTTTAAAGATTTTTTATTTATTTTACCTACACACTGACCTCTATAATTATGTTTTCTCTAGATGTATCAGTCAGCACCAATTTATAAAAAAATATTTTATAAACGATACAATTTTAGAAGTAGTCAATATATTCACAGTTATCAATAACATAGACACAAAAAGTTATATTAATTTAATTTTATCAAAGAGGCAGCCCTGCGATTGCTGTGGGATCGCTCGGTGCGAAGCAATCTCAACTGTACGCTTAAGCATTTAGGCACATTTTAGCATGCAGTGGTTGCTGATGCGACGGAGTAGTCTATTATAGCAGTAGGTTTTGGAATTTTTCTTCTGAGTAAAGTATCTGTTACGTAGTAACTATTTAGTAATCTGTGCTCTGGGTCAGTAGGGGCGCCCTTGGGCGGATTTTGCCCCTGACCACAAGGTAAGGGCGCCCCCATGGGTTCTGCTCCAGAGACTCCAGCAGCTCTTCGCGGGCCCGCCGTTTGGCCTGTTTAATGGCTTCCTGGAGGGTCCTCTTGGCCCCCTTGTACGCGTCATATAGCTCCGCCTCTCGGGCTGCCGCATCGTCTGGGCGGCGACGCCTCCGGCGAAACCTGGTGTACCGGCGGCGAGCGGTCACGCACGCT
Source organism: Cybosia mesomella (assembly GCA_946251805.1). Classification (NCBI taxonomy): domain Eukaryota; kingdom Metazoa; phylum Arthropoda; class Insecta; order Lepidoptera; family Erebidae; genus Cybosia; species Cybosia mesomella. Next base: position 28,648,180 of record OX276390.1, read on the forward strand.
GCTCGCAGCTGTGCGATCTCCGCTGACCACCAGTACACTTGTTTCTTGGCCTGGCCGGGCTTAACTTAAAGATACGCGACATGCCCTGCGACGCCTCTGCGTCGACATCGGCAGGCCTGGCCGGTGACGGAATCCAGGCCTGCACTATGGATGCCTCCAGGAGAGCCGCCCGATCCAGGCATCTGAGTGCGCAACGTTGATCCGGGGGATTCGCAATAGGCGGCGGCAGGTTAGGTGGTGGGGAGACGTTGAACCGAATGTACTTATGGTCGGAGTCCGTCTCCTCCTCCTCCACCACGCGCCAACCCTGGACGCGGCGGGCGATAGCAGGGGTCGCGAATGCAACATCCACGACCGAACTGAGCCCCCACCGCTCCCAGGTGGCGACACTCCCCCGGTTGAGGACCTCTAGACCACGGGTGTTAGCCCAGTCCTCCAGTACTCGCCCCTTGTCGTTGGTTACCCGGGAGCCCCAAGTCAGAGACCACGCGTTGAAGTCTCCCAGGACCAAGACAGGGCGAGGACGCTGTCCAGTTCTGCGAGCCGTAGCTCAAGCTCGTACTGGTCAAGGCTTGGCGAGAAGTAGACGGCCACGACAGCCATTCACTCATAGTCCGCCGCGACACAGCCTCGGCCCCTTGCAATGAATGCAAGGCACGAGGTGTCCGCGGCGGAACCCCCGAAGACGGTTGCTACGCCGTCTAGGTCCACCGGGCTTCCAGGGTACGGCTCAGCGACCACGACCACATTGATAGACCACTCCACGATGCTCTGGTACAGAAGATCCTGAGCAGGATGCGGATTGGTGTGTCCATTAAAATGGACTTCCATTTCCGCATCCCGCCGAAAGAAGGCATTATGACGTAATTAAATTATCATGGACTCCAAGGCAAAAGTTAAAATTTAAAAAAAGTACTTTCCACACTAGGGATGAAATAAGCTACTGGAAAGTAGCGGGTAGTGGGTACACCCATGAAAATTAAACTTTCCGAACAGGTGAGATGAAAATGGTATGAACTGTTTTAAAGAATGTGAAGTGGGTATGTTCTCTCTAACCGTAACCGATCTTCCTCATAGTTTTCGAGCGATTCATTATTTTTTAACCCCCGAAGCAAAAGCAACGGGGTGTTATAAGTTTGACGTGTCTGTGTATGTATCTGTCTGTGTCATCGTAGCTCCTGAACGAATGTATCGATTTTGATTCTGATTTTTTTGTATGGAAGGTGAATTAGTCGGGCGTGTTCTTAGCTAAGTCGGTGCTTTTTTTATTTAATATTTGATCCACCAGAGACCGTCGATATTTTTACCTACCTAGATTAAATTAATTCGATCGATGCTTTTTTATATCTATACACTTTACTTGGCAGATGCGCAGTAGTATTTACCTATTTAGTTATTATTTTTAGTTATTTTTTTATTTACACTGTTTCTAAAGTTTTAGTCGCTTTTCAGCTGCCATGATCACGGGGAGACTATGATGGTCTCTCACGTCTTGAAGAATAAAATTATTTCAAAGGAGCCACCAGAATGTTCTTTACACAAAATGAATGATTACGTAAAATGTTAATAATTAAGTCACCTCAACTGTCACCTTGTGTAATTAAATCAATGGGTATTAAGTTCGTTAGACCTCGGAAATACGGGCGTCTTTAATTTGACGCTGACTCAGTCACACATCCAGTGACAAAGAGTTGCCGACCGACAAACTGCAGACAAAACAAAGCTCTGAACATATATCTACATACCTACCTACCTACATAGCGCATATAACATATTATGATCGTGGTAGAACAATAGCACCATAACTCGGGCGCAGACGTATATCTTTCAAACAATCACATACTTCGTACAATGGTATGAGGTAATTGCAATGTGCAGAGGCTAAAAATGTATGTGTGTGTGCCTAATAGTTGAGGAGGTTTCGTTAGGTGGAAAGTGGAACTTAATCATAGTTTGGTAAATCTAATATTTAAAAATAAATGTAGGTAATATAGGAGTGTTGTGCCAGAAAACCTCCTCGTGGTGCACCCTGACCGCCTCTCTTCCTTCCTTTAAAGGCGTTAAAGACTTTCTGCCGAGGCCAGAGTGACTTAAGAAATGAAAAACTGGAAATAAAACCCAGTCGTCCGCCACTGTGGTAAACAATAAGCTAACCTTTATTATCGCGCCACTCACCACAGATAGGGAAATTCATCCTCACACGAAACCGTGCGTACAGTGATGTACCCTCAGGCGATGGAATGATCTCCCAGCTGTGGTTGTTTCCAACGATTACAATATGAGGTTCTTCATAAAGGGCATTAGGCGCGCGTGTGACACCCGCTTCCCGTCAGGGGAGCCGGGTGCGTGTCTGCCACCTAAGCATGGTATAAAAAAGTTTTAGTTAAGTTTAGTGGTAATAAAAAAATGAACACAAGGTAGACATGATGGGAGAGGCCTATGTCCAGCAGTGGACTGCAATGGGCTAATTGATTGATGGAAGCAGTACCTATAATAATCGGATTTTTTCGTATAATTTTTCCGTGTGTAAATCAATATCTAGGCTTCTGATTTGTAATTAATCACTTTGCTGCTAAATAACAAACACATACAACACTAACTAGTTAGTTTTCAAGACAGTCTAAAAGCAATAAAAGTGTATTGTAGAAGCCACAGGCATTGATATAGTCTATTAAACTTTATTTATTACCCGAAAAAATGACTCCACGTATAACATTTTTGTCTATCTAATATAGTAATCAATAATCCTAGAATTTACGGTCATCATCATCATCATCAACCTATTCTAGTCCACTGCTGGACATAGATCTCCCCTAATTTACGGTCATACAGATCAAAAATTCACGCTAACTCACACATAAACGTAGGCACCAATCCGCTTCTGGGATATACAGGCAGTATCCATAAAAGAAACAAATTCAAGCTGAGAAGCTTATTTCATAAAAGTATACATGTCGTCATACAACAAAATACGTACAAGTACAATCGTTTATTACGCTATCCTGAAAAAAAGTAAGCCAACGTGAAAATGTAGAAATAACATTTCCTTGAGAGCTGAATTATGGCACTTCGAGCGGTGGCGGCACCTTCGCGAACTGCCAGGCCAGGTGTATCTCCAACACGTGCGCTGTAAGTAAAACTTTTTTCAGAAACCATTAATCATTGCCAAAACGCCGAAAAACTCTGTTGGGGAAATAACTGTTTAGTTGTGTAACAGTTATTTATACTTTTAATTTTCAACGGAGTTTGTTCTTCTTCGTGAAAGTTTTACACTTTAATGATGTTTATGAAGTAGATTGAATAAGACCTTCGTATGATTCTACGGTATTTTAGAATTTTGTTTGCAGGAACTAACGCAATCACAGAATGGTTATTTACGGGTGAACCCTATTTTGTGGATGTAAATGGAGCCCTACCAAGATCTTCGAGGCAAAAGCCAACTTTACCTGCAAGTTGGTAGTCCTGCTGATCAACGGACGTGGCTTTGGTACAGGCTTCCCTTTCAGGAAAGGTCAGCCGGCAGTCACTCGTGCAAAAGCCAAGATTAGCCCAAACAAGAATCAGGGTAGGAAAGTGGGCTCCGGGCTCCAGAGAACAAGCTTTTAGATACAACCATGATGATGGTATAGGTTTAGGGCGAGCCTTTTGCCGTCCGCCGGGTAATTTTCCTGACTCCAAGCCAACAGGATAGAATAATAACACTCAAATCTGACCCCGACAACGAACACGCCACCTCATGCATAGCAAACCCACTCGTTCCCGCTGCACAAACCTACCTCCAAAAATCGGCACATTTTCTTGTCCCGTTTCTTGAACAACGTTAAGCGAATTGAACTAAAAACCTCAAAAAGGGTTTTAATTACATTACGGACTCAATGTTACCCCTACCACGACACTCTCAATTAAAAGCTCAGTGTCATTAATCTCACTCTGTTTCAGAAAAGTAAACGAGAAAGGAGAATGAAATTTGATTTCATGGTAACGGGCCCAGCTCAACACAAGCGCACCGAGCCGCTCGCTTTACGAACATAAAACTTCTTAAATTGCTTTCTTTTTACATTTAAATAAATGATCGTTGTAAATAATTCGCGAATTCTTTTATTTTCCTCCGTTATAGCGGCTCCGTTTCATTTCTTATGAGCTTTATGAAATAGTTTCATGAAAAATTATAGTTTTCCAAGTATTCTTAAATAGGTCATGACTTTACAGCGTCTTATAATAAACAGTGTAGTTGCATGGTAAGTTACTTTAAACAAATGTAAGTGGAAGCGTATGGTTCTACCTAATAATCTAATGGATAATTAAAAGAATAGGTAGGTAGGTAATATAACTCATCCACAAGACACTACACACACACTATGCAATGTTTCTATTAAATTTCTGTTAACATTGAGAACTAGAAAACCTTATACAAAGAATCTATACAATGTAATAAAAAGTGAGGCCGAATTTTGTGAGTTTGTTTATATGTTGAGGCTATTCTGCGGAACCACTGCACTTACGTATTGTAAAAAAACTTTCATCAATGTCCTCGATGGACATAGGCTACATATTATGTGGCTTAAGGAAACAAAGCTCATATAAACCGAAGCGGGTTGCTAGTCTATTATACGACTAATGATTATTTAAGTGATAACTATAACTACCTTTAAATCGGCGCATACCTAACTAAAAACTCAGGTATTGTCAATAAGTACCTACATCATTGACATTGCGGACGGATTGCAAAAGAGACGCCTTCACTGGTGCGGCCATATTCTGCGACGAACGCTAGGCTACGTGGGAAAAAAATGTCTGGCTATGCCACCTCCGCGGAGGGTTAGATCCAAGAAGTGCTGGCTTGAAGTCGTAGAAGATGGCATGCGTGCCAATAGTCTCACTACCATGGATGCTCAAGACCGTGCGAAGTGCAGAAGTAAAAGTCGGAAAGCGGACCCCGGACTCCGAGCGGACTACCTTCAACGCAGAGACGATAATAAATAAGTACCTACATAATTCGTAAAAAAAATATAAGGTATATTTTTACGTAATATTTTTACGGTAGGTATATCTTTACGTTGCGCGTGGGCCGCCGCCACCTCCTTCTGCGAGCATGTGATGCTCGCGAAGGAGATGGCGGAGCGCGCCCGGGAGAGGTTCAGAACCCTCCCGGCCCGCCGAGCCCGCAACATGCTCGCCTCGCGTCGCAGGCGACTCAGGCGCCGGAGGTCGCTTAACGACCTCCGTCCTCCATGAGCGCAGGCCTGGGGGTGGCAGGTGAGGCCGCCTGTCACCCCAGCAGAAGCAGGCCGGGACGGTGGGGCGACTAGCGCCCCTCCCCCAAACCGGGGCAAGACGGGGACACCGTGGTTCCCAAACCCGAGGGGGCCATCTCGATACCGGAGATGGCCCAGGGTCAGTCGGGGTGCGTATGCTCTATGGGCAACCTTACACCCCGGCGTCTGTAGACCCGAGACGGCGTGCGGTTTTAGTCGGTTCAAGCCCGACATAACCGCCCCGCTGGCCGGCGGGGGGTATCCGAGGGGATTTCCGCACGAAAAAAAAAAAAAAAAAAAGGTATATCTTTACGTTATTTACGTAAAAACGATACGAATCACGAACTTTTCCAGCTCTGCAGTACAAAGAATGAAATAGCGGTGGGTAGTTTATCATTTGTGAAACGAAAATTTCGAACTCGAGTAAGCGGTGCAAGCTAAAACTACATTCCATGCGGACGAAGTCACGTCACACCTATTAATATAGGTATTATAAACGTGAAACTTTGTAAGTATGGATGGTTGGATGTTGGCTGAATTTTGGCACAGGGATAGATTATAGTCCGGAATAACACATAGCTAACACACATAACTACTTTTTAGCCCGGGAATAGGTTCCCATGGGTTGCGGGAACGGGATCAGAATAGCCTTTTTTTTTTTTTTTTTTTTTATCGTGTGGAAATCCCTTCGGATACCCCTTCGCGTGCCAGCGGGGGCGGTTATGTCGGGCTTGAACCGACTAAAACCGCACGCCGTCTCGGGTCTACAGACGCCGGGGTGTAAGGTTGCCCATAGAGCATATCCCTCGCACCCCGACTGACCCTGGGCCATCTCCGGTTTCGAGATGGCCCCCTCGGGTTTGGGAACCACGGTGTCCCCGTCTTGCCCCGGTTTGGGGAAGGGGCGCTAGTCGCCCCAACGTCCCGGCCTGCTTCTGCTGGGGTGACAGGTGGCCTCACCCGCCACCCCCAGGCCTGCGCTCATGGAGGACGGAGGTCGTTAAGCGACCTCCGGCGCCTGAATTGCCTGCGACGCGCGGCGAGCAAGTTGCGGGCTCGGCGGACCGGGAGAGTTCTAAGTCTCTCCCGGGCGCGCTCCGCCACCTCCTTCGCGAGCATTACATGCTCGCAGAAGGAGGCGGCGGCAGCCCACGCGCTCGCGCTCCGCACCATTGCCGCAATCATGCTGCCGAGCGAGAGGACTCCCACCCCGATGGCTGCCACAAGGTCACGCCTCGGCGCCTCCCACGCCGGGCAGTCCGTCAGCGTGTGCAGCCCTGAGTCCTCGCTCGCGTCGCAGTGATGACACTCAGGCGTTGGCTCCTTCCTGATCCGATGCAGGTGATCCCCGAAGCATCCCTTCCCGGAGATCACCTGCGTCAGTCGGTAGGAGAGGCTTCCGTGTCGCCTCTCCAGCCAATCCTCCATGATGGGCCTTACCGCCGCTATTGCGGCGTGCCCTGCGCTTGGTTGCCCAAGTCGTTCCTTCCACTCCACCACGATGGCCTGGCGGAGCTGGGACTGCACGGCCTCGATTTCTCGAGGCTCGGGGTTACATCCTTGCTCCCGCGCCTCCTTTCGCCACTGGTACAGTTGTGAAAGGGCTCTCGCTTCCAGGTCCCATGGCGGAGTTCTGGCAAGGAGACTCGCCGCCTCGAAGGAGATCCCTCGGATGACCCTGATGGCCAGAACTCGCTGCGGAGCGCGCAGCATCTGCACAGTTCTGGTCCTCAGGGCCTCCGCCCATATTGGGCACCCATACAGGGCATGGACCGCACGATCCCCGCGTAGAGTCTCCTGCAGGAGTCATCGGGCCCCCTCATGTTGGGCAACAGCCGAGCCAGAGCAAGAGCTGTGCCCTTCAATTTGGGGGCCAGACTTCGGATGTGCTCTCCGAAGTCCCATCGGCCGTCGAGCACGAGCCCCAAATATTTCATTTGGGGCTTGATGCCGATGCGATTTCCTCCCACGATGAGACTGGATCCCTCGGGTGGCTTGCTCCGAGGCCCATGGAAGAACAGGGCCTCGGTTTTATGCAGGGCCACCTCGAGACCCAGCCGCCGGATCCGCCTAACGACTTGGGCAACCGCGGTCGTGGCCTTTCGGGTCGCTTCGCGGTACGTCGCCCCGCACGCCGTCACGAGCGTGTTACGTGGGCGGAGCCTCAGGCAACATTATATTGCTTCTTCGGTTTCGGTACTGACAGTTTGGTCCCTTTATAGACTAGTTCAAACTAGGTTCATAAAATCTTAATATTATAGTTCAGTTTTCATCATCTTTAACAAAACCGCTATTTTATATTTATAAGAACAGATGTTGTATTCAAAATCATCAGTCTTTTTTTCATATATTAAAAGTCTCTTAGCGTGTACTCAAATCAAGATATTTTTATGAAAAGAAAAAGCTGCCCATATAACGCCCGATTTTAGGCGGTTTGCAGACAAAACTCTTCACCTTTGAACTTTCGCAATTTCGCCCGCCACCGAATGTTTTCTTATCGAGTTTTACACGAGCCAGACGAGTGTGTAATCCGTTCAGGACTCGTGACCTGATTTGGTTTCGTTTCGGTAGGTACCTACCTAATACCTACGTTATACATTTCGCGTCATCTACACAAGTTCTAACACTTGGTATAGATAGTGTATAAAATGTACTGTAACAAACTCTTAAACTGGTGCTACGATGTGAATGTTAAGAATCAAACTTAGCTTTCTATTCTATTAAAATAGGCAACGAGGAGAGTATCCTGGTGATAAAAAGCTATTGGAAATGTTTCGAAACTCCTAAACTAAAACCTATGCAACATCACGCACTTTTAGGTTTTTTATTTTACCACCTACTGTTTTTTTCTACTCTGAGGGGACACTGATAGCTGACAGATGACCAGACTGCGGAATTAGCAGGTCACTTCATCCATCTCTCCAAATTCCTGGATAGAAAATTAATGGATATAGGTGATGACCATAAGTTATATCTCTTTATTGTATGTACTCAAGAACAGTATTACAGAAGCATAAAGTTGGCACAGTTTTGCGGCATATACAATTGGCGGCCTTATCGCACAAGGCAATCTCTTACAGGCAACCACTTTTACATTCGCAGTTAAAACGACGTTCCACAAGAAATCCAGTACCAAAATGCAATCATCAGTAATATTAGCAATTAATACTGACTGGTGATATCTCCAATTCTTACCTCCACATCTGTTTCACTGAGGACGGTTACTGGCTAGCCAGTAACTGTCTGAAGCTGGCACCTCGGAAATCGATTTTCTTACCTTATCGTGCGTTTCAACAATTCCGGCCTAACAACTGTACGTGAAGCTCCAGTATCCACTGTTAAACTGCAAGGTAGATTGTCTAAGATGATCAGACTATTTTCATTACCAACTTGAGTTATAGTGATGGTTGGGGCCTCATATCGACCAGCCAGCGCCCGCCCTGCGGCCCTGGCGACCTTAGTTTAACGGAACATCTTGATCCACTTGAGCACCGGAGTCCGTGACCCTCCTCCGTTTCCTCGAAGGACACTCTGACTGGATATGGCCCCTTCCTCTACAGGAATAACACGTTGGGACATACCGCGGCTTCATCTCCATGCAACTACGTCCTTGACCTCCCTGACCTTACTTATCCCGGCATTCTTCCGTACGGTTTCCACCTCAAGGGCATAAGTCAGTGCTTCTTTGAAAGTCTGGTGGTGACGCAACTGTACACTAGTTTTCACTTTGCGACCCGTATACCGTTCAGGAAGGCCTCCAGTAGAGTGGTCTCGATCATCACGGGTGTCGATGAGTAGGCCCGACGTACGAGCCTTTTGACATCTACAGCCCATTGCTGGAGGCTTTCACCAGCTTTTTGTTTCCTCTCGCATAGCGGCGCTCCGTAGACATTCTCTAGGTGCTTGTCACCGTAGCGTGTGTCTAATGCTTCCATCAGAGACTGCAGTGTCCTTCCTTCAGGCGGCAGGTTTTCCAGTATTACTAAGGCATCTCCTCGTAATGCAAGTGTTATCGCCATAAAGGACTCCTCGTTGTTCCAGACTTTAGTTTTTGCCAATATCTCAAATTGGTACTTGAAGGCTGTCCACGAGGAAGTTCCATCGAAGTGTGGTAGGTCGAACTTCGCTGATGATGGTGAGGTCACGGCAACAGATCCGCAGGTTTTTAGCCTGACAATCTCTTTTTCCAACCTCTTGATAGCGGTCGTCAATGGTCCCAGTCTTCAAAACCCCTTCCTTACTCAGCATTTGCAAGCCATCGTCGCGGTTCTTTAGTTTATCTCCCAGTGCAGCATCGATTTTACCCATGACAACTTCCTGGTTGGCCTGTATTATCTCTTGCATGGAGGCCTGCGTCATCTGTCGACTAGCCTCTTGGTTGGCCTGCACCTCGTGCATGGAGGCCTGCATCGCCTGTCGACTAGTCTCTTGGTTGGCCTGCATCTCTTGCAAGGAGGCCTGCATCATCTGCTGCATAGAAGCCAGCAGCGTCATCATGTTGGTATCTGACGAGGTTCCATCTGGTGCTGCCGTAGCTCCCGCTGAGATAGCTGCATCGGCCTGACGCCCTTCCTCTTCAAGGCTCCGTTGACGAATAAATCCATTTCCACTTGACATCTGGTCCGTGGAGTACGCCCTTCGTCTTCACGTGGTAATAACGGCATGACACTTCTGACACCAGTTGTTACGTGCGCGGGGTACAATTAAATGCCGTGTATACGACGAAGAGGTTTGTTCGCTCACCACAAACTAGATAACTAAATAACTAGCACACACAGTACTATTCAACACTATTCAACAGTTCAAGTCGCTCAGCAGTTCACAGTAGTCTACAGTCGTTGCTTAGGTCGCAGATATAATCTTCTTGAATCGCTTCGGTATGATGTGTTCGCTTTCACTTCCGAAAATTAACTGACTGCGTGTTGATATCCAGGCGCCTTTTGTTACTCTTATTTAGGAGGGTAGAATGTTTCAGAATCATCTAGACATAAGGCACGTTAGGTATCTAAATAAAGCGTTCGAGAAAGGTACCTACAACAGTAGTAGGTATAGACGCGCCAACATTCAAGGTGAATAACCTTGTATTCACGATTGTAGGTAGATTGTAGATAGGTATTCGAGGTAGATGCGACTTTTGTGTTGGCGATTCTAGATTTTTCTACACTAATCGGTAGAGTACTTCGACACTAACAATGCGTTTTAATTTCCTGAAGATTCGATCAGTAGTTTTCGAGATAATATGTATGCTCGTCGTATCAATATGTACCTGTACCTTTTTTTTTTTTTTTATCGTGCGGAAATCCCTTCGGATACCCCCCCGCCGGCCAGCGGGGACGGTTATGTCGGGCTTGCACCGACTAAAACCGCACGCCGTCTCGGGTCTTCAGACGCCGGGGTGTAAGGTTACCCATAGAGCATATCCCTCGCACCCCGGCTGACCCTGGGCCATCTCACCACTAACAGCATCGCTCATCCTGTCTCCTCTGAAAGCAGAGGAGTACGGAGAGCGATGTGTTCCCGCCACGTTGGGTATTGGCCGACGATCAATGCCAACCCTATGAAGGGGTGAAGGGGAAGCCATTGACCGCCGCCCAGGGTGTACCGGCCGCTCCGATTCCGTTCCCCCCGGACTGCAGCGGGATCGGAATCGGAGCGACACTCGAGGAAGTTACCCAACACACACCCCAATATGTACCTGTACCTATTATAAATTTGAAAATTAGTTATGTCTGTGCATTGGAGATGTAAAAAAAACTTGGGTTATGTTAAATTATATATTTTAAACCCAAATTTTTTTTTTTGGAATGCGAATTTGTTCGCGATGGACGCAAAACGATTGAACGGATTTTGATGCGATTAGAAAAGTAAGACTTAAAATCTGCCGTATGTTTTGATCGCAATAATTGATTGAGTAGAACCGGAGATATGACCACAAGTCGCGATAACCTCCACGCAAGCGGAGCCGCGGGCATCAGCTATCCATACGACTTTCGTTAAGGTGAGAGAAGGGTGTCTAATAAAAAGGGATGGAGACGTCATGAGTTTCGTGACGTCACACGTCAAAATTTTAATTATTAGAACGCGAAACTCTGTAAACATGTAAAGTTTTAAAACTTGGTGGGGGCTCGTCCTCACTTGATCTTGTACATACATCCATCCTCACAAACTTTCACATTATAATATTAGTAGAATTACCCTGCTTCACCAATATTATCTAATCTTTCTTACGAATAGATTACGTAGTGAAGGAAATAACAAAATAGCCATGAAGGTAAGCAAGGCTTACATCTATCAAGTTATTACATTCATAAGAACAAGTTGAGAAAAAATAAAGTTAGTTCACGCAGCGTACCTTTTTTTTTTTTTTTTTTCGTGCGGATATCCCTTCGGTTACCTCCCGTCGGCCAGCGGGGGTGGTTATGTCTGGCTCGCAGCGTACCTACATCACATTAGTAGTGAAGATAATATACATCCTATCCTACTAATATTATAAACGCGAAAGTTTGTTGATACGTTGAAAAAAATGAAGATCAAAAAAATCGTAAACCGCGATGAATGAAGCTTAAAATAGCTTTATTCAATGAGTAATATTCGCATAATTTTTACGCGAATTTCGGCAATACAGTTTACCATTTTTGCAATAGTGAGAAGACAAATTTATGGTTTTTTTTGCACACTATCTATTCGAAGGATGATTTGAAAATGTACATGTGGTAATCTATTTTTGTTGCTGATCCTACCCACTTAATAACTGTTGTATGTTGCAGTCGTAAATAAACACTTGGTTTTTTATAATATCGTCTTTATTTCTTCATTCACATGCATATTAAACGATAATCTATCTTAAAACTATTTGTGAGATGTTGTACTTTGTGTACTGTTGACATTTTATGTACAGAACAATACTCACTAGGGGCGCAATGCATTCTGCTGTTGCAATGTTGAGCTGAGAGTGCACTACATGATTACCTACAATTCACGCGCAATTTTTTTTCAATTGAATGGTTTTTTCGGTGATTATTCCTCCGTTGCTAGACCGATTTTCACCCAATAGTTAAGTTGCACATTTTGGCGCCAAAATCGTGGTCTCAACATTGATCATTTTGGAGAAATCAGATTTTGAAATTCCTGAAGGGTGATTTTTCCTCCATAGTATGTTCGATTATCAATTTTATTTTTTCTAAACGTTCGGGGTGTCAAGTTGTATTTACATGCCAAGGTTGATAGGGACCAAGGTCGATTACTCTAGGAGGAGTAGCGTCACAACCGAAATAAACCGAGTGGAGTATAGAGAACTTTTCGCTCGACTTCGTCTAACTCTCAGCTCAATGAGGCTTATTACTTGGGTGACATCAACATTCATCGGTCGATTAAGAGTCGTCCCGATTTTAGGTACAAGTTTTTCATTAATATGTCCCAAAATGCTTCCGATTAAATAACACTGAATTTATCGCAATTCTGTTCTATTGCGATACAGGTGTGTACGTTCACTGCTTAGAAAACCTCATTTTTTATTTTAGCTCCCCAGTTTCAGAAAACGCACACTACCTCAAAGAGTACTCCAATATTTAGGATTGAGATATAGATATACCGTTATATTGAGTCAATCAGTCTGTCTGTCTGTTCGCGTTAAACTCAAAAACTACTGCACCTATTTTCATGCAGTTTTACCAATACATAGAGTGGTTCTCGAAGGTTTTTGTGTATAATTTGTCAAGTTTTTGTATACATTGGCTAACATATAAATATATTTGATGGAGGTGTCGGAAAAAAATAAGCCGTCTTGGGAGCTTTCAACGAAAACGCTAGCTAAACCACGCCGCGCGCTGGCGACTTTGGTGTGTAGGTGTATAGGTCGTCTTTTTATTTTTTGCAATAAATGTATACGAGTGTATGCACGATACTGATAACAAAACTATAGTTTTTAAAATGTTTGTCTGTCTGTTTATATGTTCCGGGTAGTCTCCGAAATGTCTGGGTCAATTTTGAAAAGGATTTTCAGCGCAGATAGCTAATGTTATAAGGCGTAACTTAGGCTACTTTTATTTCAGAAAGAGTATTAGTACCAGTACCCCGCGCAAAAAAAATCCAGATCTAAGTCTTCACCGACGAAGTCGCGGGCACATAACATAACATAACTTCACGCCTGTATCCCCGAAGGGGTAGGCAGAGGTGTATTACACACCCACGTCGCGGGCACAGCTAGTTGTTAATGTAAATAAAAGAGAAACATATTAGAAAATCACTTTATTTACTATAAATCGGAGTCATCAACTTACAAATAAAGAGGCACATCCAAAAGTCACACTGGCTGTCTTATCAGTACGAGAATAAGCTATTTGACAACCTTGAAAATATACTACAAGTGTGGCAATTCTATTACGCATAAAAAACATAATTACGTAAAAATTACATATTATGATAAGTTAAACTAAAATATGCATTTCTTTTGCAAATAATACAATTTTGTAATCTGATACCACGAAACTCTAGCTGTGTCACGCAAATAAACAGGGCTTTCAACTGCAGTTTTCTTATTTGCGTGTGACGTCATTACAGGGCGCGGCTCCATTGCCAACATTACAGAAATTTAACACATTGTCTTTATTAATAATGAAGTAGATCTCTCCGAGATATCAATGTTATCAATAATAACATAATGAAAATAATTCATAGATTAAAACAATTTTCCAAAATTAATCAAATAGCTTATGCAAAACATATCATAGGTGGGTTCACATAAATGTAATTTTCGTTCTCACTTGGTTCACCTGCCACACGTTCAGGTTTTCGTATTCTTCGATACAAGCATCCACCTGAAAAAAAAAATATAATAACAATATTCTACCATATCATCAGAGGATATTTTCACTCCCAAATATGGTGTTTACCTATTTTTCTTATTTTTTTTTTGTGATTCGCTTCGCTACAGAGGAAAAGCTATTTATTATAATATAAAACTGCTCCAATGTTACCACTGATTAATTTCGATGAGAATTCCAAGACAGATTAACTTGTATAGGGACTTCCGCAGTGTCATTAGTCGCTATGTTGTATAGGGACTTCCGAAGTGTCATTAGTCGCTATGTTGTATAGGGACTTCCGTAGTGTCATTAGTCGCTATGTTGTATAGGGACTTCCGCAGTGTCATTAGTCGCTATGTTGTATAGGGACTTCCGCAGTGTCATTAGTCGCTATGTTGTATAGGGACTTCCGTAGTGTCATTAGTCGCTATGTTGTATAGGGACTTCCGTAGTGTCATTAGTCGCTATGTTGTATAGGGACTTCCGAAGTGTAATTAGTCGCTATGTTGTATAGGGACTTCCGTAGTGTCATTAGTCGCTATGCTGTATAGGGACTTCCGAAGTGTCGTTAGTCGCTATGTTGTATAGGGACTTCCGGAGTGTCATTAATCGCTATGTAGTATAGGGACTTCCGGAGTGTCATTTGCCGCTATGTTGTATAGGGACTTCCGGAGTGTCATTAGTCGCTATGTTGTATAGGGACTGCCGATGTGTCGTTAGTCGCTGTGTTGTATAGGGACTTCCGGAGTGGCATTAGTCGCTATGTCGTGTAGGGACTTCCGGAGTGTCATTAGTCGCTGTGTTGTATAGGGACTTCCGGAGTGGCATTAGTCGCTATGTCGTATAGGGACTTCCGGAGTGTCATTAGTCGCTATGTTGTATAGGGACTTCCGAAATTTCATTAGTCGCTATGTTCGTGGATCACTGCTGTTGTTCCTGGTGTACACGAGTTACAGGAGTGCAGGTGTGTGGGTGAGATTAGGAGTTCTACAGTTTTTGTGCTTACCTGGTCAGGTTTAAAGCCCTTGTCGACGCAGCGCTCGATGACGTCGGCTATCTTGACAGTCTGGTTGGAACCCGCCAGGTCACGTACTATCGCGAAGATGCGGTCCGTAGAACTTATGCCCCTAAAATAAAAACGTATTATAGTGGTGCCCAGTCTCTTACTACAAAAACTAACTAAACGAGTTATTTTTTTATTATTTTTTATACTACTGAGGTGACAGACACATACAGAAAAATGAATACAGAATTGAAATATATACCCTTCCCGTTATTCTTGTAAATATATTTATACATCTTGGAAACCGCTCTTACGATTTAGATGTATTCAAATCAGGTTTACATTTTTAATTCTATCTATATTGATAAAATTATATAAAAGATTTTATTATTATAACGCCATCTCGTAAGTATTTGAGGTACTTGTATTGTTGGTCCTGATGTTAGCATAGCATTCTGGTGCCTCAAAATTGTACGAGATGGCAATAAAACAAAAACCCCGAATAAATGATTTGGTTGCCTTCTTTCCTAAAATATTTTAAGTGAGCTACATCTGTACCTTTAGTTCTCAATACTGGAGCTGCGTTTGCACAGATGTTGCAAAGTCTAATTAAGTTCCGCGCTAGCTGAGCAAGGCTATGTTCGTCACCGTCGTTTGATTAATAAAGTATAGAAATCATCAGAAAAATTACCTTTGAACATTTTCGTCGCCGGGCGAAAGTGATTGCTTCGACATCTCGACAAGACGAATCGCTTCTGACACATCCTCTTTTTCAACTACATCAGACAATCTGTAACGAATGACAATAATAACAATTTATTGTTGACATGGTTTCCATATCTGAAATTCCCTAGATCCAAACTAACCGCCGCTGCAATATACGTCTAAAATTCATTTCTAAGTACAGTAGAGGTTGCTAATCCGACACTATCAAATTATCCTTGAAAATAGTAATACTATAAAGTACCTGAGTCGTGCGAGTGCCGTGGATAGTCGCAGTATGGCGAGCAAATTCCTCGCGGAGGTGAACGTGACGTCACGAGCATTGCGAGCCTCGCGCCGCAACTCCACATATGACGCTGTAACATAACAATAGAACTTACTAGCTGTTGCCCGCGGCTCCGCCCGCGTAGAATTCTAATCCCGTTTCTGATGCTGATTCCCACTATGGAAACCTATTTCAGGGATGAATAGTAGGCTTTGTTATTCCTGACTATAGTCTATCCCTGTACCAAATTTCAGCTAGATCCGTTCAGCCGTTTTTCCGTGAAAGAGCAACAAACATACAAACATACATATATACTCACAAACTTTGGCGTTTATAATATTAGTAGGATAAACATTTCCATCATACATTACATATGTGCAACTCTAGCGGTTTTGGCAGCGCACGCCAGAATAGCTCGCAGATGGTAGATTTTCTCCTACTTGCTTCACACTTATCGTCATATTTTATTTTTAGTGGCAATTCACACAATATCTTTATAAATTGTAGCCTATGTGTTATTCGGATGTATAAGCTATTGTACAGTTCCATTAAAATCCATTCAGTAGTTTTTACGTGAAAGAGTAACATACATCCATGCATCCATCCATACTTACAAACTTTCGCGTTTATAATGTTAGTAGGATGTGCTCGCCTACGGTATTCACCACAGAGCAAATACAGAGAATAGGCGGTAAGTAACTGTACACTGTAACTCTCGGGTCTACCCGTACGTCATCGCTGTAGTTGTGGCCTTTGTCAGTGTACTGTCTTCCTTTGGACAGCTCTCTTAACCTCAGTCTTGTATCTGAGTACATCCCTGTTATATTGACATCTTGAGTGTGTAGTGATTAGTTTGCTATAGACCGGTGATCTAACCCCTCTTCACCATCCCCTCACCCCTGCAAAATGTCACGCGTTTTTTCATAGGAAAATCTAATTACTACACCTACTCTCTGTGTATGCTCTATGGGGAATTCTAATTACAACACCTCTTTGTATATGCTCTGCGGGAAGCGACAACTCCTCTCTATATATGCTTAGTGGTACTCACACACGATGTAGTCGGCGAGGTGCGTGACATCTAGAGAGGGATAGTTCTACTAAGTAGTAACATCCACACGGAATGTAGTGAGTCGTTTGCTATTGGCCGGTAGATGGAAAATAAAGAATGGGGCGTGATCTAACCCCTCTTCACCATCCCCTCACCGCTGCAAAATGTCACGCGTTCCTTCATAGAAAAATCTAATTACACCTCCTCTCTGTGTATGCTCTATGGGGAATTCTAATTACAACAACTATTTGTACATGGTCTGTGAGGAAATCTATCTAAGACGGTTACCAGCTTCGCAATCAACCCAAACTTAAGGCCTTGCCCTGCTTAAGACTTTGCCTATCCAACAATAGGTCAACGTGACCGGTCGTTTTTTTTCCATTGATTCAGGTTTTTCGGTGATTATTCCTCGATGGTAAGACCGATCTGGACATTCGACCCCTTACGACACTCAGTAATGTCTACTTGATCACCGTGGCAAATTTGGTTGAGATCGGTCAAACGGTCTCGGAGGAGTATCATTTGTTTGAAATGCAACTTTGAAACCAAAGACGCTTCGCTCGCCTTCGGCTCGCTACGCTTAATTAGAATACCTCTTTGTATATGCTCTGTGGGAAAATCCAATTAAGACACCTCTTCTCTATATATGCTCTGTGGTACTCACACACGATGTAGTCGGCGAGGTGCGTGGGCACGATGGGCTGCTTGCGCTTGGTGAGCGCCACGTACCGCCGCACTAGGCGCATGGACAGGGCTCGCACTTCTGTCGGTGGCTGCACCGAGTGTTGATGCACGTATGCAATGTGCTTCGCCAACTCCAAGTCTTTTTCCCTGCAATGCAACTGCTACTTTAACTCCAAGTCCCAGACAACAATAGTCTATGATTACAATTAGCGATCGTTAAAAATGTATTTCCGCAGATAAGGATCCAAATACGGATATTTGATGTCAAGATACGCTGATATGGATACAGGTTTTAACTTTATCTATCTTACTAAATCAATGTCGGTGCGCATGACCTTGAAACAAAATATAAAAATAAGAAGAATAAGATAAAAGATCCGCCAAAAAAGTATCGGATACGAATCTTTTTTCTTCCTCGGATATCTGTGGATACGGATACAGATATCTGGCACATCGCAGATAAAACTACAGGAGACCTACGTCACCTACTGGTGCGACCATGTTTTGAGGCGACGGCCTGGCTACGTGGTTAACAAACGTCTGACGTCATCTTGAGGTTGTCCCAAGGAATGCTGGCTTGACATCGTCAAACGTGACATTCGTGCCATGGGCTCAGTGTCAGGTATGCTAAAATAAAAGTAAAGCTCAGAGTAAAACCTCAGACGCAACCTGGATCAAAGCTAAATTGATGTTGATGATTCAATATACAAACTATACTGACATAGTCAATGAACTAGTAGGATCAACCTTGTAATGGGAGCGGAAGTTTTACACGCGTATTTAGCTTATTTGCTCTTATTCCGAGGTTGACATCTATTTTTGGCTAAGGTCCAGTCAAAAAATTAAATACTACTACCTCATTTTAGTTCACATACTCTTATTCGTAGACGGACAGCACAAGGTTAGAATTTAAAACGAAATAGTAGACTAACCTGTTAGGTTTGTCCTGTATGAGCCAGAGCAGGTCAAATCGGGACAGCAACGCTGCAGGTAACTGAATATTCTGCTCGATGGTACGCTTGGGGTTGTAGCGGCCATACGCAGGGTTAGCCGCAGCCAGGATTGATACCCGCGCGTTCAAGCAAGTCATTATACCCGCCTATAACGATTATTTAACAATTCAAGTTAAAATTCTAATATGTACAATATCATTGTTTTATTCCGCTAGGTAACAAGGCAATTATTACAATTAAATAGTAGCGCGTATCATGTATCTATAAGACACTAGCTGTCTGTCCCAGTGTCCCCCGAATGCCAACTATTCGCGTGGATTTACAAAAATTTTCATTCATAAGAAGCTTCTCCTGACAATAATAAACACAACAAAAAAAACGAATTAGCAAAACCGGTCCAGCAATTTACGTGTGATGCCATGACAAGGGAAATAGGCATTCATTTTTATTATTTTATCTGCCACTAACAATTAGGCTACCTCGTCTCGTAATGGAGATACTGGTGAATATGTCTACGGTATAAATACTGTAACATTTTTTTTTAAGAGTAGTAGTAACTGAAATTTCTAGTATTACCATTAACCCTTTCAGCTAAGCTAAATTGCTTGCGTTAGGAGTAGGTTCACGTCAGTACCGTAATGACCAGGATTCAAACCCAGAACTTCTCGATCGTTAAGCCGTAATTTTTTAAACTAGGTATATTGCAGTCTCGCAACTGTACCAGTGGCGCAACTGTACCAGTGGCGAAAGGAGGCGCGGGAGCAGGGATGGAACCCCGAGCCTCGAGAAATCGAGGCCGTGCAGTCCCAGCTCCGCCAGGCCATCGTGGTGGAGTGGAAGGAACGACTTGGGCAACCAAGCGCAGGGCACGCCGCAATAGCGGCGGTAAGGCCCATCATGGAGGATTGGCTGGAGAGGCGACACAGAAGCCTCTCCTACCGACTGACGCAGGTGATCTCAGGGAAGGGGTGCTTCGGGGACCACCTGCATCGGATCAGGAAGGAGCCAACGCCTGAGTGTCATCACTGCGACGCGAGCGAGGACTCAGGGCTGCACACGCTGGCGGACTGCCCGGCGTGGGAGGCGCCGAGGCGTGAACTCGTGGCAGCCATCGGGGTGGGAGTCCTCTCGCTCGGCAGCATGATTGCGGCAATGGTGCGGAGCGCGAGCGCGTGGGCCGCCGCCGCCTCCTTCTGCGAGCATGTAATGCTCGCGAAGGAGGTGGCGGAGCGCGCCCGGGAGAGACTTAGAACTCTCCCGGTCCGCCGAGCCCGCAACTTGCTCGCCGCGCGTCGCAGGCAACTCAGGCGCCGGAGGTCGCTTAACGACCTCCGTCCTCCATGAGCGCAGGCCTGGGGGTGGCGGGTGAGGCCACCTGTCACCCCAGCAGAAGCAGGCCGGGACGGTGGGGCGACTAGCGCCCCTCCCCCAAACCGGGGCAAGACGGGGACACCGTGGTTCCCAAACCCGAGGGGGCCATCTCGAAACCGGAGATGGCCCAGGGTCAGTCGGGGTGCGAGGGATATGCTCTATGGGCAACCTTACACCCCGGCGTCTGTAGACCCGAGACGGCGTGCGGTTTTAGTCGGTTCAAGCCCGACATAACCGCCCCCGCTGGCACGCGGGGGGGTATCCGAAGGGATTTCCGCACGAAAAAAAAAAAAAAAAAAAGGTATATTGCAGTCTAAAATAATCCAAATTTACCTTGGCAATACTAATGGTCTGCTGTTCCATGACTTCGTGAATGGCTGTGCGGTCGTTCTCCGCCATCTTGTCAAACTCGTCGATACAGCACACGCCCTGGTCGGCTAGTACTAGCGCACCACCTTCCAACATCATCTCGCCGGTAAAGGGATCCTAGGAAATTAAAAAAAACCTTTCTCGTTACGACTTAATTATATCACTTTCATTTGTGTCATTTCACATAACGCGTAACGTTTTTCTGAAAAAGAGTGATGAATGAATTGGGTAAAATTGATGCTTCTACCTTCATTTGTAATGCAATTCAGTAATATTGTATCCCTGCTTAGAAGTACATTAGAATTTGAATATTGATAAAATGTTATTATAAGCTACTCGAAAAAAAGAGGAAGATATATCTAAATCAGTCAAAAATATTTTTCTGCATAACTGCTGGCTTCAGGACACTATTAAGAGTATGGGTGAGATTATCCAATTATTATGATTAATGATTAATTTCAGTTCATATCTTTGTGTCTTTTACAACTATCATAAGGCAAAGGTTCAGATATCATGGCTTAAACTGGGCAAGACATATCCAACAATGGATAGTAATATACTGTGTGAAATAATTTGCAGTCGTTTTCCAAATTGGGGAAAGGAGTGACAGTAACCTTCAAGACTGCAGCAGTGAGGCCGACGCCGGAGGAGCCGCGGCCCGTTGTGTACTGGCTGCGTGGCGCCAGGCGGTCGATGTAGCTCAGCAGCTGCGACTTGGCCACACCCGGGTCGCCCATAAGGCAGATGTTGATGTTGCCGCGGATCTTCATGCCGTTGGGACGTCTGCATCATTAGTACAAATATAATAATTTAAGAAATGTTGACGCGTTGCTCTGCTCTCTGAGTAGCGATGTTAATCCTTAGGTGCTTGTCCCACCGCCGGTGATGAACGAGAAACAAATAAAGCTAGCTAAACTATAAACGAGGTAGCGAGCTGCGATTAGCAAGTGCGTAGCTGCGAGTTTTGTCACTTGACTATAAACGAGTGTGCGTGGGCGGCGGGTGATGACTCGCACCACTCACCCGGGGCGGCCAAGACGGTACATTTCTATACCTGCCCGTTGGCAGTTTCTCATCGCCAAGCGAGAATCGTTTCGCGATTATTATCTTTGACAGTTCTTGTCGTTGCAACTATCCCACGCGATCTGTGTACGTTTCTTGCGCAAGAAAATAGTCTATATGGTCGTTTTTTTACCGGCGGCGGCGTGCCCTGAGGTGGTTTCAACATATACTATAAAGAAGTATTTTGTAAAATGGACATTGAAATGTAAATAAATGTATATTCAATCTAATATGAATCATAATTATATGAAGTTTGTGTATATTTTTACATTTCCCTTTTTCTACTGAATCTTTTTCTCTTTTGGGCCCAAACCAACCTCACCAGTAAGCCGGTACACCTGCTGATTGACAGACAATGTTCTGGAACAGACTGCCCCTGGGTTCAGACGGCAGTCGTTCTTGTAATAGTACAGATAATATTTATAAATATAAAAAGATAAACCAATCGGAGAAATCCAATTGGGAGACAGAGACTATGTACCAGTGTAACCAATTGAATCAATAATTATTATTATTATTTCATTCATTAAATTTAAAAATACATATAAATTATATTTTTAAATACATTCTATGTATATTATTATTATATTATGATTAATATCAGGTGGAGGAGGAGAGTGGTCCTGGGGCTCCAAAGTGTAACCGGGCTCGGCACCCAGATGATGAAGAACGACATACTTATCAACACCACCGACAAGTAGCAGTAACAGTGCTTTCTTCACGTCCTCGTGCCCGTATATCTCAGGCGCCAGACTCCTCGCCATCCTTGAGTACAAGTCATCTTCAGCTAGTTCTGCTAGTTCCTCCTCGGTCAGAGCCTCCGCCATCTCACTCTCGTCTGATTGATTGAGGCAAGTTACAGTCTAGAAGGATAAATATTTATTATTTATTTAGATTTCTGTTGCCGAATCCAAAAAATGATGTTAGTTCAAGCCTTGTTGCCAAGATTTTTCACCAATTTAATTATCTTTATCGAAGTACATAGATTAATATTAGTTCAACTTACATGAGCCTCGAGGTAAGTATCAGAGAGCAGACCCTGCACGATTTGTCTAAACCCAGCTGATAGCAATGGCAGGAATATTCCAGTAACAGCCACGTGGTCACCAGGCTGCGCCCGTCGTGTCGTCTCACCGCGACAGTACACAGCCAGCTGACGGGGAATGTGGCCCACTGGCACTTGATCTGACTGTAAGAAGCAGAAATGGAATTAATGAAAGTTCTTTTCAAATAATTTAAAAACATAAAATCATAGAACTCACTAATTTACTATGCCTATATCTTAAGATGCTTTGTTGCATGGATGGAAATTACAGAATTTGTATTTATCGAAGTTGCAATGGAATTATGATTTCCCAACGCCAATCCGAACCCATTCTTAAGCTTTTTGTTCTAGCAGAAGAAATGCACTTCAAACTTAACCCCATATACAACACGTTTCGGGAAAGTCGCAAAAAAACTAAGTGAGGTTTTTTCTACAATAAAAACCTGCCCTGCAGTGTACTCTGCGCCGTATATGAGTAGGCCGTCGGAATTGCGGCGTATGATGTCGACGGCCCACTCAGCGTCAGGTCGTGAAGCAGCGTGTCCACCATCTACAAAATTTCTATCTGACTGCAGCCGAGTGCCCAGGTATACACGGATGGACGTCACTGATATATTGCTGGCTTCACTGTGAACGGAGAGCAAACCTCATCTCAGCTACCCGCAGCCAGACTCAGGGCGCTCTTAGATCAGCGCTTTCTATGTGTGAAATGAAAAAAAACAAAAACCCGCAAAAGGCGACGCAACTACGATCACTATCTGTATCCTATATAAACTATTGAAGCATCATCGTCCAAGCCTTTCACTTAGTTGGCTTTCAGTCCGTAAAGCGACTATCATTTTACCTCCACAACCCCAGGCAATATCAAAGTTTTGTAGTTGGAATGTATCAACTATTGAAACATATTTAGGGTAAAAAATAAAAAATACATACATGTTCCTGGATCTTTAGTTCTTGGAATTTCTGGAACCTTGAGCCCCTGGTCTGCAGGTGCAGTTGTCCAGCAGTCTTGTTCAAGCGGCATTCGTCTGCAGTGCAGGCAGGTGGAGGGGTAAACTGTAGGGCACGGACAGGCTGGTATGTCTCCGCACCACAAGCACTGCATGAGTATGTTGCTACCACCAGTAAGGGTTTTACGTCTGTGCAGCGGGTTACTATACCTGTTTATATAAATAAAGAATGATAGTTAAATGTGGTTAAATTTGTTGTTTGGTTTTCCGTTAAAAAATGCTCAGTTGCAGCATTTTTATATAACAGCAATAGGATCACTCCCACAGCATGTACAGAGAGGAAGTGTTGTAATTAAATTTCCTTATGAAAGAACGCTAGGCGCATTGCGGGGGTGGGGGTAGTCTCTAGAGGACTCGATGCCACCTACTATTTTCTATCTACCGTCAATATGATGTGACTACGTAGTACGTCAGATACGGGATACCAAGAATCGCTGTTTAGCATTGAGTAGAAATTATGTTTGGATACACTGAGGCTAAGAGAACAGGCTGTGCACAGGACGAAACCTGATGCACTGAGTACACTAACGGCCACGCCTACTGTGATAACGTCAGGGTAGACCTTTCTTTTCTTTTTTTTCGTGCGGAAATCCCTTCAGATACCCCCCCGCCGGCGCCGGCCAGCGGGGGCGGTTATGTCGGGCTTGAACCGACCAAATCCGCACGCCGTCTCGGGTCTTAAAACGCCGGGGTGTAAGGTTGCCCATAGAGCTTATCCCTCGAACCCCGACTGACTGGGCCATCTCCGGTTTCGAGATGACCCCCTCGGGTTTGGGAGCCACGGTGTGCCCGGTTTGGGGGAGGGGCGCTAGTCACCCCACCATCCCAGCCTGCTTCTGCTGGGGTGACAGGCTGCCTCACTTTCACCCACAGGCCTGCGCTCTTGGAGGACGGAGGTCGTCGTCAGGATAGGGCTAAGAGACGCAGTGCACATCCCTTCTCACTGTTCTGCTCATCCCTTAGGGAATACATTTTTGATTAAAAACTTCTGATTTTCAATAGAACCGTACTAGACTATACTGGATACAAGAAATACACACACACATATATCTGCAATTCATTTTTTTTTAGGTAATTAATAGAGTCCGGGGGGAACGGAATCGGAGCGGCCGGTACACCCTGGGCGGCGGTCAATGGCTTCCCCTTCACCCCTTCATAGGGTTGGCATTGATCGTCGGCCAATACCCAACGTGGCGGGAACACATCGCTCTCCGTACTTCTCTGCTTTCAGAGGAGACAGGATGAGCGATGCTGTTAGTGGTGAGATGGCCCAGGGTCAGTCGGGGTGCGAGGGATATGCTCTATGGGTAACCTTACACCCCGGCGTCTGAAGACCCGAGACGGCGTGCGGTTTTAGTCGGTGCGAGCCCGACATAACCGCCCCCGCTGGGTGGCGGGGGGGTATCCGTAGGGATTTCCGCACGAAAAAAAAAAAAAAAGGTAATTAATAGAGTTCCGTTTTTTTTTACATACACACTGGGGCAGATTGGTGCCACGTGTAAAGATGCGGAAGGAGGCGCTTAAAAACGGCGGTCTAAAGTTACATGTGGTGAAGACCGAGTAGATGGTGTTAAACTAAACAGATCCCACACCCGTCCGCATAGGCGATGACTTAGTCGAGCGCAAGGATCAGGTAAAGTACGTGGAATCCTACCTATGAAATTAGGCCTGTCCTTTTACACGGCTGCGAAGCGTGGCGATTGCTGGAGCGACACAAGCAGGAGCTACCTCTCACGGAGATGAATATGCTGCGGTGGATGTGTGGAGTGACGCGTAAGGATCGTGTGGGGACATCGCGGACCAAATGCAAGAGAGTCACCGTCGCTAGTGCGGCCACATTTTGCGGCGACTGCAAGGCTACGTGGGTAACAAATTTCTGGCCAAGCCACCTCCGCCGGGCCTCAGTAGGAGGGGTACACCCAAGAATTGCTGGCTTGACATCGTAAATGATGACATGCGTTCCAATAGTTTCACTACCTAAGACTGTGTGAAGTGGAGAAGTAAAATCCGGAAAACGAAAACACTGTAGACAAGAAAAAGTTACTCACCTCTAATCGTAACTAGTTTACCAATATGTTCAGCTTTTACTTCTCTGATTGGTAATGACTTAGATGTCGACATGTCTTTAAAATTCACCTCACTGAAAGATAAATGTAAGTTTTGAGAATGCCAAAGGTTGTGATTTATTTCTTTTTTCCATATAGATTAAATATTAAAATTCTCACAATCGCCTGATGAGCTCTGGTGGGTATCTATTGCGTGGGTCTCTCATTTCTCCAGGGATCCTGTGGTTCCTGGCTTCCAGCATGATTCTATGCTCTATGTATACATCTAATGAATCTTTGGCAACTACCTAGAAAAATCATAAAGTCAAACACAGAAACATGGTCATTGCAGTGTGTAGGGTAAATATGCATAAACAGACTATTAGTTTCTAGAAACTGTATTATTAATGCATGGTATTCAACTATGAAGATGAACCAGGTAACCTTTCTTTGTAACATAAACTACAATTTCTCTTTTCTTTGTCACACTGCAGAGTTCGAATTTTTCACCTACACATATAATTCCCTTTGTAATTTGCTCGTATTACAATTACCCAGGTTCTAAATGATGGACTTTACTTTTGGTCTTCACCCTTTTATTGTCTGGTGATATTCCTTCTTAAATGAACATGAATCTGTTAAAAGTAGATTCAGTCACATAAGACTTGATCTATTTCTATACTAATATTATAAAGAGAAAAGATTTGTTTCTACAAACAAACAAATCTTTCTCTTTCTCTTTTTTTAATTGATAAACTCTGAAACTACTGAACCGATTTCAAAACTTCTATCACCATTTAATGCTACATTATCCTTGAGTAACATAGACTACTTTTTATCCTAATATTTCCATGGGATCAGGTCTTGTGCAGGTGAAACTGCAAGGCAATAATAGTTCTATCAGTTTAAAAAAGAATCAGTAAGTACATCTGTTTATACCTCTTTATGTTTATAGTCTGGGAGCATCTCATACACCACATCGGAAACCATGTTTGTGTACCGCCTTGTGTTCTGTTTAACTGCCTCTGCAAGCTCTTCATTTGCATCATGCAAATCATCTAACTCCACGGTGAAAGACATCTGAAAGTTTCAAGGAGGTAATAATCTCCAATCAAACAAAGATATAGGAAAGCAACAATAATAATAAATGTAATGTGAAAAACCAATATTATGTACTTATAAAAGGCAAACATAATTTCTGATATGTATAAACTACTTAAGGATGTCTATGGATGATTATATCTGAAATAATTAATAATGTTATAAAAAATAAATAATAAAAAGGCTTGCCCGTTGATCGAATATAAAAAAGCACTTTTAAAAATAGCGAAGAATTATTGATAACTCCATTTCATCATCATCACAACGTAAATCCCAGCTGCATCCAAAGCTTACACTTTTGAAACCCTGGGTCCCTTAATTTGGTTCATCTTGACTTTAATGAGGCCGACCGCTGTCTGAGCCTCCCAATCCCGAGAGAGAAGCCTGCGCCAGAATGTCATCCCTTAATCAGTAGTATACCTACCAGCACCCAGGAAAATCTATAATACTTAGATCGATATAATTATGATATACATAACATACAAAGCACATAAATGCAAAATTATAAAGATTTATAACCTGTAAAATCTATACCTGTTCTCTATGTGCAACTCTTGTAAGCTGTTCCGCGTACTTGAAGTTCTTATTCCCCTCATCATCGGTTTGGCAGAAGTCAACAAAAAAGTTCTTAAATGACTCTGAAACAAAAAAGTTAGACAATGAAAGTGATAAAAAAATCAAGCACTGTTATTATTGGGTAATCAACGATACCTTTGTCAGCTAAATAATCACGCATAGCCATTATAAAACGGTGAAATAGACTTCAACCGAGATTTCAAGAAACAATTACAACTAAGAAGATTATTATTTAAAACCAAGCAGACCGCAACATCTAACAACCGATACAATTTATTGACATAAAATTTGGCGCGAAAGCGGTGACAGGACCAGTGACACTACAGACTATTTGACAGATTATTATTTATTTTTTTATAATAGGGCTATGGCGCAAGGCCTTCAGCCTAATCCTAAACATAGAAACAGTTAGTCTTGCCCGCCCTAGTAAAGTAGTGGGAGCTTTACTAAAGGTTTCTAGTATATTATGTTATGTTATGTTATATAATAATCTATGACTAAAGGCTTCTTTGGAGTTTTGGAAACAACATGGAAAATCATAATTCACGGTAAATATACCACTTCCCCAAAACTACAGACTATTAAAATTAACCCTCAGGTAAGTGACAGTCAATTAGTTTTTTTTTGGTAATATTTACAAATTGGCATCATGGCTACCGGGCTTTCGAGCCATCTATATACCATCAGTTTATTTAACACAGCATGCACCGGGCATACTGTGAAGCAATTTTACGCTATATTCAAAAACAAAAGTAAATAAAAAACCATATATCAAACATTATGACTGTATGAGTATGATTTATTTTAATCAATAACGTGTTACATATATTCAGCACTACAAAATAAATTCAATTCTCGATATTGCTCGATATAATAACATCTCTAGGTTTGTTTTGCCGCCAAAGTAAAGTGTCAAATGCCAAATGTTTTCGCTGACTTTTTAGAAAACTCTGAAAACAGGCAGAAATTGTAAATACACATATAAAATTTAATAATATAACAATGTCAGATTCATTAGGTAAGTATAATG
This sequence comes from Cybosia mesomella, assembly GCA_946251805.1. Classification (NCBI taxonomy): domain Eukaryota; kingdom Metazoa; phylum Arthropoda; class Insecta; order Lepidoptera; family Erebidae; genus Cybosia; species Cybosia mesomella. Next base: position 28,676,527 of record OX276390.1, read on the forward strand.
AAAGCTTCTGTCTAACCAATGTGTGTTGCACTTTATATTCATCAAATTTTACGAACAAAAATGTATTCCTCTGCTTTAGCAGGTCAACGGGCTAAAAGACAAAAAGTAGACAAACATGGGCGCATGTCGGCTTTCGAAAGACTGAAACAACTAAAAGGCAAAGGTGTAAAAAATAAATACGATGTCGATGTCTTGGAGAATGTATACGATACCGTCGATGAGAAGGAATACACAGAACGTGTCTTGCAACGACAAGAAGATGATTGGATTGATGACGATGGTAAGTGTAAGATATTTTCCTATGACCTACCAGACTATTTACCCCTACGTAGAAAAGGGGGAAGATGCTTGCTAGGTTATGCCCACTCCCTTCAAAAGTGAAATTCTTAACCCAGTCCCTCTTAAACCATGTCACACTTAAAATATGATAAAACGGAAATCCTCAAAATGTTCATGCTTATCTTTGCTTGATACATTAATATCTAAAATAACACACATCTGGCTTTTCTTTTTTCAATGAAACCTTAGCTTAGGTAAGTTTTTGCTTCAGGAAATTTTTATTTTAACACCTGGTTTACATATATAGACTAGCCCACTCTAATAACCTGACACATGTAGTTATTACATTTCAAAGGGTATTACATAAATGACTATCCTCTATCTGAACATTCAAGAGAAGATCACCATCAAGTTCCAAAATATTTCATTATATTCACATTAAACCCAAACATCACAAACAAACAAATTAAGCATTAAGTTAAGATAACTTAGTGCTTAATTTGCTTGCAACTTGTTTAATGGTCAAAGTAGACTTAAGATTGAGTATATTAATTTTTTTGTAAATCACTACTACTGACATGAATAAAATAAAAAAAAAGTACGAAAATATGTCGAAATTCATTCAGTATTCGAATTTCCTTTCCTATAGATGGAACTGGCTACGTAGAGGATGGCAGAGAGATATTTGATGATGATGAGATTGATGACTCTTACGAAGCATCCAGCAAGAAGGAGACTGGTAGAGGTCATAAGCGAAAGGCTAGGGTTGCACCACCATCTTCTAAAGGGAATATTAGGAATATGTTAGGCTCTATGCCTACTAAAAAGAAAGAGGTATGTGAGTATGAATAGAAAATAAAATAAGAGCATTGTGATATTGTTGGAAGTTCTTTGTATAAAATTTAAAATACTGTAGCTGTTATAATGGATTTGCAAAACAAAATGTTACCCTTGATAATAGATAGCTCAGTGGAGCAATACTAGAGCGTGATGTCTTTGGTATGATACCCAGATCTAGCAAAATGCTTTTGTATTTATTTATGAGGATTACAACTCTTTTGGCCTCCCATCCTATCACCATATTTAGATGAGAATTTCAGCTATTCAGGATGGATCAAACTTGTTCAGTATCCCCCTGGAAGAGGACTGTCACAGGATCAAACCCGTCCCTGGTTGTTAACTTTTCAATTTAAATTAATGCATGCAAATTAAATTCCAGGATGTCAAAATTTCAGAAGACAACATTCTATCTGACATCATGTCTGACTTAGACGGTAATGCATCAACAACAGCTGTAAAACCCAAACCAGTTGTAACTAAGACTAGCATAGTAGATTCAAGCAAAAGAGATGCACAAAATTACTTCAAGAGTCTCTCCGCTGCAGTGAAGAAAACAACCCCCACTCTACTGGCTACAGAACAACCTATGGTTAAACAGGATAATGTGAGAACTGTTTTTTTCTTTTCATTAATATACTGATTAATTTGCAATCCTGTAATAATTATTCTTTTTTGTAGAAAGAAAATCTTGTTACACACCAGGAAACATCAAAGAAAGCTCCTGAAAATGGTGAAACATCAAAACCTATTGAGAAACCAGTCATTAAAAAACCAGAATGGAAAATAGACAGAGAAATTAAAAAGGAATTAGAAGACTCTGCTACACAAGACATTGAGGAGTTCCAGACTCAGGATATAGATTTTGATGATGACTTTAGCAATGACGCTTCATCTAAACCAGCCAAGGTAAAGAACGAAGTAATACCGAATACAGCAGAGACTATCACAGATGTAGCTGAGGAGTTTCTGAATGACGACTTTGAAATATTTCCAGCTAAGAAGGAATCTCCTAAAGAACTGAAACCTCTTACAAGTACTTGGCCTGACCAAATGTGTGATAATCAAGTTGTGTCCAATGTCCAATTAGATGCCCAGTTGCCACTACAAATTAATGAAAATGGAGATAAAATTTTAAAGTTTTACTGGCTTGATGCTTGGGAGGACAAATTTGTGAAACCAGGTGTAGTGTATTTGTTTGGCAAAGTGTATGTTAATCCATCTAAGAAAAAGGAGGGAGCCGTGTCTTGCTGCCTTGTTGTCAAGAATGTGAATAGACAGATCTTCCTGTTACCCAGAGAGTATGTAAGTATCCTTTGTTACTTTGAGTCATGACTCCTTTGTCTTTTTTTTATAGTTTCTTAGTTTTTTTTGTTTTATAGTTCATAGGTTTCCCCAGTTGTCATGCCAATTAGGGAAACTTTACAACCATAATTATTTGCAGGCATATAATTTGCATGGTGTGTAATATCAACATGTAGCCGAATATGTTATTGCAAGATAAGACAATAAGATACTCTGCTACAATTTCTTTTCCAAAAACAAAAAATATAATGCCTTATTGAAACTGTCCCTGAGTTAGTAACTGAGTATTCATTAAAAAAATGTAATTATGTTATTTATCAGTGTGTACTGATCGGCATATAATGCAATATTCGCAGTGAGCATTAGGCTGAGTACCGAAATTCTATGTATGAGTGGCTTTTTGCCCACTCATTTCCCTAGACTGACTGGAATTTGTGTGTCATCATCATCTTAGCATTGCATCTTGATTGCATCCAATCAAGCCTTCAAGAAGTCCGCCAACTGACTACAATTTGTGTGTAACATGCTACATTATACTGTGTAACTCTTCTTTTATGAGTGGCTTTTTGCTCACTCATTTCCCTAGACTGACTGGAATTTGTGTGTCATCATCATCTTAGCATTGCATCTTGATTGCATCCAATCAAGCCTTCAAGAAGTCCGCCAACTGACTACAATTTGTGTGTAACATGCTACATTATACTTTGTAACTCTTCTTTTATAAATATAATCCAACACAATGGCCAATACTTTAATTCACATGTTTTAGAAACTGGACCCAGTAACACTAGAAGCCACAGATCAAGAAGTGACAATGATGGACATGTACGAAGAGTTCAATACTTCAATAGCAAGTAACCTCGACCTGAAAGAGTTCAAGTCACGGAAGGTCACCAAGAACTATTGCTTCAACTTGCCTGACATACCAGCCCAGTCTGATTACCTTGAAGTCCGATATTCTGTAAGTACATTATACTTACTGTCGAAGTGTAGCTTTTGTAGCATTATTTATATTTTACTAAGGTAGAAAATAAGCACATAGTTACGCTACTGCAGCACTGGTAAAGTGGTAACAGTTACTGCAACTGAGGCATATCAATGCTTGTGAAGCTGAGAAGTCATTCACACAGTTTACACAGTAAAAAGTATTCTTCAGAATTACATTGCACATCATTCTGTGCAATGTATTTCTGAAGAATACTTTTACTTACAGCATAGTAAGTTTTTAAATATGTCAACCACAATATCTCTATCTAGTATTCTTCAGAAATACATTGCACATAATCCACCTTGCTGGATGCGGCAAGCTGAAGACAGGGCGCTATGGCGCTTATTAGGGGAGACCTATGTCCAGCAGTGGACTAGAATAGGATGATGATGATGATGATATAACCGAAACGCCTAAACGCACAACAATTCACTACAGTGGACACAAACTCTACCCTATAAAAAATAAAGGCATCTGGTGACATCAAATTAAATATATTAGGTCCATAGAGTAGGTGTTATAATTAGATTTCCCTATGAAAGAACGCGTAACACTTTGCACCACTTTCCCACCCACTTCTTTACTTACACTATTGGGGACACCTGGCGCCCGATTCATTTACTACACGTTGTCAAAACGCGTGATTTCAATTCGATTAGAAAGAAAAACGTAATAAAATCTTTGGTAATCCATATGACCTAAACAAAACCTACGTTTTCGTGAAAACGTACCTTTGGAAACACTCAATTCGATCAATTAAATTTGAAATTTTAATTTTATAAGTTTTGATAAGGCTAGATACATTCTATTTACTGAATCCGGCCCCAGGTACTTATTTTTATATTCTATTCTCAACAGGCTTCCTTCCCGCCGCCGCCTAAGGACAAAAAATACCTTACATTTTCCCATCAATTTGGGACTAACACTTCGTCACTAGAAACTTTCCTGCTAGAGAGGAAGATAAAGGGGCCCTGTTGGCTGGAGGTCAAGCAGCCTGACCAAGTGCAGGCCAAAGTATCTTGGTGCAAGCTTGAGGTCTCCTGTGAGAAGATGGAACACATCAGTGTCATCAGAAGCGATGCTGATTTAGAACCTCCACCAATTACTGTTGCTACTGTAAGTATTACTGATATGAATCGAATCTGTGTAAATGAAACTAATAATAAAGCTAAAGAGTGCGTTTGTTCGAAAAACTTTTTTTGCATTTGATTGCCCAGTTCTTGGGGAAGGTAAGGTTAGGTTAGGCTAGACTAGCTAAACCCGACCCCACCAGGCGAGGCCGCGGTGGCGGCCAAAGTCCGCCGGCAACCCTGGGATTATCCTTTCGAGGGCTTACCTTGGGGAGGACACCGTGCGGTTTTAGTCGAGACATGACATAACCCCCCCGCCGGCCAGCGGGCATATCCGAAGGGATTTCCGCACAAAAAAAAAGGCTAGACTAGCTTATAACTATATACGCTATATCACGCTATGACTCCTAGGCAAAGGTTCCTATGGATCACGGAAACGATCTTGCACGCGAGCAGTTTTATTTCATTTTTTTATTATTCTTACATAATATTGAGTTTATTACGCATACCTACATTAACAGAGATGGATATGGGCAAGTGTGGTATCTGCAGCGAAATGTTAACGGATGGGGCGCACTGTACTTCATGTGACCTGGTGATGCACTTTCACTGCGGTGGCGTTAATGAATCCGGCTACAGGAGGCTAGGTGACCGTAAACAATCATGGCGCTACGTCAAATGCAAACAGGTGGGAAATACCATATCAGTATCACCTAGATCACCTATGTCAGGATCTGACTCCGCGATTCTTCAGGAGATCCGTGCGCTTTCCTTGCGGTTTGCTGCTTTTGAGAACATGAGGGAAGAAATCGCCGCTTTAAGAAGTGAATTCGCGGACCTCAAAACCTCCTTGACTGATCAATACAATGACGTCATGAAAGAAGTGACTGGCAAAATCAGGGCCATGGAACAACGCATAGTCCAAGTTGAGAAAGTTTAAGCACAGGTCGAATAACTGCAAGCGCGCATGGACAGACTAGAGGATGAGAACAACAACAAAGAGCAATGGTCGCGAATGAACAATATTGAAGTCAAGGGATTACCACAAACTAGTAACGAGAACCTATTTGACATTTTAACCAAAATAGGTAACAAAATCGGTGGCGGTGTATTGATAGCGGCGAAACATGAACTCACAATTGTTGAGAGGCCGGACTGGCGTAGCTCAGCGGAGGACATTTGGCTGTCATTGATTCCCACCAGGTCCAACTCACATGTAAGTCTAAACGGTAATCTACATATATGTGCACTTTACCTATGTAGGGAGAATCAAGGTAATTCATATAGTACCCAATTGTGTAATTTCACAGAGAAACTTAACAATTTAATTGTAACGCATCCACTTGATAAATTTTTAGTAGTAGGTGATTTCAACTTCGCTGATGACGTTGAGTGGTGTCGTGCGGACGTAAATAGTGACCATTTCATTTCCCGAAATATCTCTTATCAACCTATCATCCAATTCTTGGATACGGTTGAAACATTTAACATGTCGCAGTATAACGGTGAGCGTAATGCAATGGGCAGGATATTGGACCTAGTATTTTGCAATGATACTGTGTCGGTCACGGAAAGTCTGGACCCATTAGTACAGCCTATTGACTCGCATCACAAACCGATAATTATTAGTACTAAGTTTATTGAAATGTTCAAACTAGTTGACAACCCTACGACACGCTATGTCTTCTCAAAAGGTGATTATGATGCTATTAAGTGCGAGCTTGAATTGGTGAATTGGCCACAACTATTACAGTCATGTAGTTTGGAAGATGCTGTGACTAAATTCTATAATTTATTGTATGAGCTACGTAACAAGCATATCCCTGTTAAATCGTTTAGAAGATCTTCTTATCCTCCTTGGTACACTAGCGCACTAACTAAAGTTATTAAAGAAAAACATAAATTTCACAAAAGATTTAAAAAGTACAACAATACAGCTGATTATAATTCTTTCTCTGTTCTTCGGAGAAGAGCTGTTGACTTAGAAAAGACGTGTCATAATAAATATATAGAAAATATTGAGGCTTCAATTGTGAAAAATCCAAAATCTTTCTGGACCTATGTGAAGAGCAAGCGAAATAATGGCACATTTCCAAAAGTAATGTACTATCGCGACACTACTGTAAATACAGGTGAAGGTATTAGCAACTTATTCGCTAGCTATTTTCAGTCCACCTTCTTAGCACCAGATCCAACTGCTAGTGACAGTTACACTACCGGTGAAAAAAATTGTAATACTGCAGTATCGGTTAGTACAGTTGATATAAATCGCTCCCGTATATTAAAACTACTTAAATCAATGGACATTACTAAATCAGGTGGGCCTGATCAAATACCACCGTTATTTATAATCAACTGTGCCGACAGTCTTGCCGAACCTATGTGTATACTATTTAGGCGTTCTCTCTCCGAAGGCATAGTTCCGCAGATTTGGAAGTCTGCATTTGTAACCCCGGTGTATAAAAAGGGTGAACAAGCCAGTATAGAAAATTACCGACCTATATCAAAAATATGCCTATTTTCTAAAGTACTGGAGCGTATTATTCACAGAGATGTGTACACGGCTCTCAAGTCCACAATAGGAGATGAACAGCGTGGTTTTGTTAAATGCCGTTCCACTACGTCAAACCTAATACTATCACATGAATTTATCACAAACGGGATGACACACGAACAGACAGACGTAGTTTATACGGACTACAGCAAGTGTTTCGACCGCATTGACCACCGCGTGCTACTGGACAAGCTTATGCTTGCTGGAATACATGGAGATCTGTACCGATGGTTTTCCTCTTACATAGAGAATAGAACGCAGGCTGTGGTTCTTCAGGGTTATGCTTCCGGTTGGAGCTCTGTTCCTTCAGGTGTCCCCCAAGGCTCCATTCTTGGACCTTTACTGTTTACTCTCTTCATTGCAGATGTCAAGCAGTGTTTCCATCATTCCTACATACTCCTTTATGCCGACGACATGAAAATTCACAAAGTTGTGCGAGACATTTCCGATGCTCATGAGTTACAAGAGGACTTGTGTAGGTTTGGGAAGTACTGTGATCGGAACAAGCTTCAGTTAAATGTGTCCGTCCGTAAACGTAATATTTTCACGTAATATTTTCACGTCGCCAATCCCCAATTAATTATCAATACACTCTGAATAGTGAAGTAATTGGGACAGTGAACAGTATTCGGGATTTGGGGATCACACTAGACAGTAGGCTTCTCTTCGATGAACACGTTAACAATGTCGTGAGAAAGGCATCTAGGGCTCTAGGATTTATACTGCGAGCCACAGCCTGTTTTCAGTCTCTAAAACCAGTGAAGATCTTTTACTGTTCGTTCGTGCGCAGCCACTTAGAATATGCATCCCAGGTATGGAGTCCTCAATATGAGATTTACAAGTCCCGTATTGAGGGCGTCCAACGGAAATTTCTTCGTAGCTTGGACTACAGGGCACAGCAATTTTCAGTCGACTATAAACATCGGTGTAATAGGTATCATTTCTTACCGTTGGAAGTAAGGCGGGATATTGGCGACATATGCTTCCTATCCAATATCGCAAACAGCAAGATTGACTGTCCGCAGCTCCTGGCTACAGTCTCGCTCCGATCCAATGTGCTGGGACTTCGGCAGCGGCCGATTTTAGACATTCCGAGAGCTACGACCAATTACAGGTTGAATGCCTTCTCAATAAGAAGCGCAACTAAATTTAATAAAATTCCACAGCATATGGATATAGACCTATTCAGCACTAGTGTGGCGACAATTAGACGACAACTGGCAGACTCTTACTTTGACCGACCGATTGGCACGGCTAATACTTGAACTATTACCTGACTGCTTAACTTATGTAATTTTTGTTTTAAAACTGTATAATGTGTTTTCTATGTTTTTCTATTTTTTGTATTTGATAATATAAATGTGGGGGCTCTTAATTAGTGATCTGTTTATATTAATAGTGTACTCAATTTCTGTATTAGTCTGTAAGCCTTCTGCAAAAAATATAAATAAATATAATTTTTTTTTTAATAGTGTTACATCATTTTTTATGAACTCAACCTTCTATTTTCATGTCTCACATCTGCGGTACGTCCTATAAAAGCAATTGTTATTATTTGCATTTGTATGTCCTTACACTGAGATGTTTCATGTATGTGTATGATGTTATCTTGTTTAGATAAACATGAGGACCACAATGGATGCCAAAACAAGGAAAACTAAAATCTTAATGCTCAGCTGCCTGTCACATACAAACTTTCCGATACACAAACCTCCGCCGAATCCGCCTTTTCAACAGCATTTTTGTAGTAAGTAAAAATACATTTCTGGGAGATTTTTTCCATGGTTGGGTATTTTAACCAACCGACATAGTAATCACGCCTCTATATTCCCGAAGGTGTATTAATATCCACATATCGCAACGTTTTTCTGTCTCGCTTAGTATGGGCGAGCTTTTTGCTTAATACCATGAGAAGAGATGGGTCAACCCTTGTATTCCACTTCATCGGGAACCATACAGTTATTTTTCCAACTTTTTATCACTTGTAATCAAATATAACTACTACTACTACTAAAAGACTAAAATGGTTGTATCTATTTTCAGTAATGACGAAATGCAATGAAATCTGGCCACTGGATTTGAAGCAGTCCATTACTGGGTACAAAGCAACTAAACTAACCAAATGTGACACTGAAAGGGAATTACTAAATTATTTCATGGTACAGTTCTGGAAGATGGACCCCGACCTAGTTGTGGGCCATGATTTGCAAGGATTCCAACAAGACCTACTTATTGGCAACATTCTAGACTTTCATATCCCTAACTGGTCACGTCTAGGTCGGTTAAAAAGATCAGTCCCTCCACAGAGAAAATTTGCCGCAAAAGATGCGTTCTTAGGTCGTCTAGTCTGCGATGTTAAAATATCTGCAATGGAATTGATCCGAGCAAGGAGTTTTGATCTCGACACGCTTTGTGTTAACGTATTAAAAATGAAAGAAGGAGAAAGAGTGGATGTTTCACTCGAAGACCTGCCCCGCTACTACGAGAACAGTCGAGATCTCTTCCAGCTTGTTTCACTGAGTATGCAAGATGCGTCATACATACTCAAAATGATGTGCGAGTTGAATGTCATACCACTGGCCTTACAAATTACCCAAATTGCTGGCAACATAATGTCTCGAACATTGCTTGGAGGCAGATCAGAAAGAAACGAGTTTCTCTTATTACATGCTTTTACAGAAAAGAACTATATCGTACCTGATAAAGTTTATGGCAAGAAAACGACAGTAGATGATGATAACGAAGAACAAGAAGGAACTAGTAACGTTACTAAAAAGCAGGGCAAGAAGAAAGCTGCATACTCTGGTGGTCTAGTATTAGATCCTAAAAAGGGCTTCTATGACAAACTTATTCTGCTCATGGATTTCAACTCCCTATATCCCAGTATTATTCAAGAGTACAATATTTGCTTCACGACTATCAAAAGAAAAGCAGCCGCCGCTTCAGATGATGATGTAGCCAACCTTGTGCTGCCGACGTCTAATACAGACCTTGGTGTGCTCCCGACGCAAATTCGAAAGCTCGTCGAAAGCAGACGAGAAGTGAAGAAGTTGATGAAAACTCCTGATCTGTCATCTGAACAGTACATGCAGTACAATATAAGGCAGATGGGCCTCAAACTGACTGCTAATTCTATGTACGGTTGTTTAGGCTTTACACACTCAAGATTTTACGCGAAACCCCTGGCAGCTCTAGTTACCATGAAAGGCAGAGAAATTCTTATGGACACTAAAGAAATAGTACAAAAATCTAACTACGATGTTGTGTACGGAGACACCGACAGTTTGATGATCAACACAAACTGTTTAGAATATGATAACGTCTTCAAAATAGGTGTCGATTTAAAAAAAGAGATTAACAAAAAATATAAACAGATCGAACTCGACATTGACGGCGTTTTCAGATACCTCTTACTTTTAAAGAAAAAAAAATATGCTGCCGTACTGATAACTAAAAACAAAAATGGCGAGTTCGTTTTAACTCAGGAGCATAAAGGTTTAGATATAGTTCGTCGTGATTGGTCGCAGCTAGCTGCCGAGGCAGGCAAATTCATTTTAAGTCAAATACTTTCTGAACAATCAGCAGATGAAAGACTTGAGAGTATTCAAATACATCTCAACAAACTGAAAGAGGATTTGATGAGTGGTAGAATGCCGCTATCTATGTTGACTATAACAAAGCAGTTGACGAAAAATCCTAATGAATACGCGGATAAACATACACAGCCACACGTTCAAGTCGCTTTACGATTGAATAGTAAAAATAACAGAAGATTTAAGAAGGGAGATGTAGTGCCTTATATAATTTGTGAAGATGGCACCGCCCACTCGGCCACACAGAGAGCTTATCACTTAGAAGAGCTTAAGAACTCTGAACATCTTAAAGTAGACTTTAAATATTACTTAGCGCATCAATTACATCCTGTGATTTCTCGAATATGCGAGCCGATCGAGGGCATGGACCCTGCCCGAGTCGCCGACTGTCTCGGTCTAGACCCATCTGGATACAGACAAATTATAAAAAGAGAAGCTTCGAACACAGATACATTTGAAGTGGAAAACGAGCAAGAAAAATACAGACAATGTAAAGATTTCACTTTCTTATGCGTCAGCGATAGTTGTAAAACCGAGAATAAAATAAGAGAAAATATAGTTAAATTGGACAAGGAGAGTGTGACGTTTCTGGACAAATGTCAGAATGATAAGTGTAGCTTGAGGCCGGTGGATTACTTGGCCAGTATTCAGAATCAGTTGAATCTGCAGATAAGGCAGTACCATGCGCAGTACTACGCGGGCTGGTTGTCCTGTGAAGACCCGGCGTGTGGACACAGAACGATGCGATTGCCGCAGACGTTCGCGGGCGGCTACCCGCTGTGTCGTCTCTGCGAGAAAGGTGTTATGTTCCGGGAATACACTGAGAAAGACCTGTATTTACAGGTTAACTTCTTCATGTTTCTATTCGATCTCAGTAAAAATAATAATACAAGTAAGTGAATGTTTAAGCTCACAAATATTTTTCTCTATCTTATGATTAATTCGATTAATTTATTTATTTGTCATCAACACCTGTCTCTTCTGTTGCGTAAAATGTAAGGTTAGGCCCACGTAATAAGAGCTAAGCGCATTACCATTTACCAAATAGACTTTTCAGACTGCTGCTACCGAGAATTACACAACAGAAAAAATCTAATAACATAACCTGACCTGGGCATCAAACCCAGGATCTCTCGATCTCACACCAACTTATATGCCTCGAGACCAACAGTAATGTGTACTAAATTGTAAAATTAAAAATGATTAGCTATTTCCGCAAGCTACCTTCATTTGATAAACATTAACGAAACTTCATCGAACGACCAGACATAATGGCGACATGCCACCGCTATAATATTCCGCTCACAATCATAAATAGTTTTGGCAACTCGTTCCTTGCGCGCACTGTCAAGTGGTGGAACTCCTTGCCCGAGTCTGTGTTTCCGGAGAGCCAGCTAGGCTGCTACTAGGCGAGAGTGTTCCATCATCGACCCCATCATCACTTACCAGCAGATTAGATAGTGATCAATATATAGTCTAGAATAACTTTTTACGCCTGGAATGGTAACCTCCCATGGTTTGCGGGAACGGAATCAGAATACCATGCTTTGTTTGTTTGTTTGGTTGGAGCCGCGAGCTGATAATTTAACTTAATTAAAATTAAAGTTTACAACAAATATACTAACTCACACATACATAATTTTTAATCCCTGAAAAACGACGAAGTCTTAGGAGTTTGACGTGTCTATGTGTGTCTGTTTGAGGCATCATAGCTCCCGAAAGCGTGAACCAATTTTGATTTATTTGGAAGGTGAATTAGTCCTGAGTATTTTAAGCTACGTCGGTTTTTTTTTAAATTTTAAATTTACTAATGAGATTCATTCATACTGTGCAAAAACTTTGTAATATGTTTTTCGTTTCAGAAACCCGCATATCTCCTCAGATATCGAATGCGTTTCAACAACTGAAAGAGATGGTAGAAGATTGGCTGGCACAGTCTGCTTACTCCATCATCAACTTATCTAAACTGTTCAGATTCTTCACCCTGGACAGTAAGGCGGGAAATAAAGTGAAAGCTGAGCCAATTGAGATAGACATTGTACCTGAGACTGAACAAATAGATGCGCTCTTAGAAATGGGCACTTATTAGCAATTTATATTTTAGTTTTTTATTAATATAGAATCATGTTTAGTGTTTAGTTAAGTTGTATATAATTTACTGATAAAGTCGTTTTTAATACTTATGTATTTGTTTTATTGACAACTTCTTATAACTTATAATATTTATAACGTCAATGTTTGGTTGTTTCTATTTTATGCGCTGCCGTACCGTTCGGTTAAGTACTATATACATTCGGTGGTTCGGTTCTTCTAATTACGATTAAAAAAATATATAGCTTGCGCTATCTGGTAGGTAACGCTGCAATTGGTTTCGGTATAGATTTTCGGTAAAATTTTCAGTGCAAGCCGTGACGGGTCGAGTACCTAAGTCTAAACACATTTTAAACCACGATATTTTGTATATGAAGGAATTATATCAGTTGAAAAAGACTTGATGTTTATGAAATCATCTACTACCTTTAAACGATCAATTCTTGTATATATATAATATATAACCTGAATTTCGGAAACGACTCCAACGATTTGCATGAAATTTAGTATGCCTCCTGCATTTCGGGGGCGATAATCGATCTAGCTAGGTTTCATTTTTAGAAAACGTCGAAAACAACCGGCCAAACTCGGTCACCCAGATATTAAATATGATATGAACCAAGATTCTTGGGATCAAAAACAATGTAAAATGACAACTTTATTCCCGGTCGTCCCCACTGGGTACGAGTGGCAAAAAAAAGTTTCGTTCATCCCCAGTGGTGACGATTGGAACTTTTTATTTCCCACTCGTACCCAGTGTACACAAAATACATGGGGATGTAATGACGTAATGATGTAAGAGTTTTCACAGATGTTTTTTTGAAAATAATTTTAAGACTGATATAGGGTAGGTATAAGTATATATAGTACGGATATAGGATTGAAGGGTTATTGAGAGACCTCCGCCCGCAATAACCCTTCGCGTTAGGTCACTTGTGATATTGCATTTAGACATAGATTACGACGAATTAGGACTTTAACTAATATATAAAAGAAGAAAACAAACTACAGGTAACTAATATTTTACTATAATGTTTATTGTATTATTGATTATTCTCTTTCTACGATAATTTAATTTGCAACAAAAAATAATAACAATTTTTTTTTATCAGATAAATAGTTTAGGAAATATATCGTAAAACCATTTCAACCCCTATTTTCAAGATGGCGGATGTGGGACAAGGGTGGCGACCCCACAAACTTGGTTTACTTTACACTGACCCTCCCTACACATCAAAAAAATAAAATTGCGTCCTCTAAAAAACGCAATCCCAAATGTAACTTTTCAATGGACTATTTAGGAAGTACTGTTTTTGAAGATCGAATTAATTTATCAAGCGGCCCCCCGCTGGCCAGCGGGGGTGGTTATGTCGTGTCTCGACTAAAACCGCACGGTGTCCTCCCCAAGTGTCCGTTGCCGGGCACCCCGGGTAAGCCCTCGAAAGGATAACCCCAGGGTTGCCGGCGGACTTTGGCCGCCACCGCGGCCTCGCCTGGTGGGGTCGGGTTTTATCCCGCTTCGGTGAGTTGGCAGGCGTGTGTAGGGCACACACGACACGCCTCCGCCACGGCCTGCTTCTGTAAGGACGGCGAGTCGGCCAACTGCCGTCCTCAGGCCCCGATCATGGAGGTCGGTAGTCCCGGGCGTAGATTATTACGTTTATGTGCACATATTTACATCTCGGTATTACATGAAGAGATCGCCCTAAGCAATAAGTCCAGCCGGCCGACTCGCCGTCCTTATCAAGCGGCCTATGAAAACAATATTTAATACAGAGTTGTAAAATCTTGAAATCAACTTTCAAACAAAATATAAATAATGGAAATAGCTATGCAATTACAGGAATAACGAACTCATGAATTTGTAAGAAAATTTCGGCAATTTCATAGGTAAAGACCTATTATATTTAAACTCCCGTTATGTGGACACCATTATTTTCGCATAGCTTTGGACATTTTTTTCATAATTTATTTTGTAGGCATCAAACCGACTAAAGCAAAATCACCAAGAACCAGTTTTATAATAGCTGGCAATACGGCATTAGATACTTAATTATAAGATTTTATATTAATTAAATGGTCCCACCATTCAATTCAATATTTTAATAATAACCTTGTGGAATCAGAGGTACCGTATTATAGGTATGTGTCCGACGCAGTTCTCGAAAATGGGCATATCACGTTGTAGGTACTGAGATCGATCTATCATCACTGACAGGACTATTGTAGCTAATAAACCTGATATAGTGTTGATAGATCGATCAGAGCGCCGCGCAATAATTATCGATATCACCATTCTACATGACGAGAATCTTGTGAAAGCTGTAAAAGGAAAACAAATGAAATATTAGGATTTGGCTCACGAGGTTGTCGACATGTGGAGTGTGGATTCGGCGATTATTGTTCCGATAGTTGTATCGGTTCTCGGACTGATTGCCAAGAGCCTCGAACAACATCTCCAGAGGCTCGCGTTAGGCAGTTGGGTCAAGGGCTTGATGCAGAAGGCAGTCCTCCTCGACACGACACGTATTGTGAGGAGATTCCTCTCTCCGGAGCCCTAACCACCGGTAGCTTGGTCCCTGTACCCGATGCCGGTGGGCCACTATTTTTTATATTTTTAAATATATTTGTTTTTTTTTTATATAGAATGTATTTAAAAATATAATTTAAATGTATTTAAAATTTAATAAAGGGCATAATAATAAATTCACTAGTAAGTGCAGGACTGTAGTTATCGCTATCTTCCGCATTAGAATTTATTATTTGCTTCATTTATTATTTAGTCATGTATTAAATATGATACAAACTCTTTTTTATGTGATCTAGCAGTAGGAAAATCTATGTGACAAAATGTTATCGGCCTTAACGAAACAGAAAAAAATTGGCTGGCTAGGATGATAGCTCTAATAATGAAAAAGAGCTTCCAAAAAATGTTGATGCGGGAACCATTTAGGGCTACTTACGCCACTGAATATGAAATTCTAAGGATAAGGATCAGAAATCATTAAAAACAAAAAAAACTTTTTAACCTTTATTTACAATTTTCTCTGTAATAACAAAAGAAGCTTCATCTACTGCCTTAAACCCAAATTTAGCAAATATTGCTAAGGGTTTCTCATTCCCGTCCACCACGTACCCGTATACATCCAAGCCGTTCTTCAACAGATCGTTTACAACGCATTGCATCACATACTGTCCGTATCCACGCCGCCTGTGTGTCTCCTCGCAATACAAATGGCACAGGTAGTTATACTCATTGATAAACACCCAAGCTAATAATTCGCACGTGTCAGACGAATACAGGCCGTAAGACAATCCATTAGAGATGAGAGTCTTGAAGTAGAAATTTGAATACGTATTCTTATAAGCCCAAGTATTTTCTACTCGTTGAATGTGTTCCGGCTTAACAGACGTCATTATTGTTTTGTCTGGAAGTCTGCGAAACAATAGAGTTATGTTACATTGTAAAACATCGAAATATTGCTGTAGACAAAACATCATCATAACGGCATTTCTAGCTCGAAATAGGAGGTGTACTCAACTTATAGATACTTACTTGAAATTCTTGAACGGTTTAGTAGTACCTGCTAGGTGGTACATTTTGGCCTTCGCCACATAGAATCTTTCGAAATGCATTACATCCTGCACTCGCTTTAGAGCCTGTAGAGTTAAGGTTGTGACCGCGTCAAAGTGCACTATCTTATTCCAATCTATCAATTTAGTTTTTATCAATGCCTCCTCTATTTTGCTCGTGTCTTCAGTAATTGAAAACACTATAACATCTTGATAAGTCTGAAATTTACAAGTGGATGTATTATGTAGATATGTACTATTGTAATTCGATTCTAAATCTCCCTTCAAAATAAAATCCGTTATCGTTTCTTACACATACTTACACACTAAACTTATAAATTTAAAAAATCGCTAACTCTCCATGTTAATTATCTACAATCAGATGAGTAGTGTGCTTGTCAGCTACCTTAGTATTATACAGTTAGGGTGGTCCTGAAATAAAGTAATGTCTACTGCGCTGCGCTATCAGCGCTCTGTTAACTTACGTGATTGGTTAATAGCCCCTACACACGTACACTTATTGGCTTAGGCTGCCATGAGGTTTATGGAGCCATATGGGTATATGAGGCCCCATCAAGATCTTGAAGCTTGGTGCTCGGGGTCCACTCTTCTACTGCTCTTTTTAATAGTTTCGTTCATATAAGCTTTTACGGGAGCGACTTTCTGATAGCTATATTACAATATTATAATTATAATAAGCTTTATCTAAAGTGCAACTAGAAGATCTTCTATGTAAATAACAGTTGCGGCATTATTTGTGTTGATACTACAACACCACCTTAAGTTAACCTTCGCGGTTTTGCTGTATAATGACGCAAAACACTGGACGCGGACCGCAAGCGCCTCGAGTCGTATACCCGCGCGTCCTAGAAATGTCGTTGTAACACACAAAGACATTTCTAGGACGCGCGTACGTTCTGTTTGCCCGGCGCTTAATCATTCCTAAATTGCCGGTGGACGGCAATAATCTCGCCCCCCATTAGGTACATGAGATAAAAAAAAACAAATAATAACACAGTATCTTGAAGCACACTTAGTTCAATAATGTACTTCAGACAACAATACTATTACGTGTAGTAAGGTAACACACTTGTCTACTGCATTTATAATAAATAATATCTAACCTACTATATAATATTATATAATCTGTGGTACTATTAAGTACCTACTCTAGATAATAATGAGTAGATTGTTAAGACTAATTACCTTAATATTAACAGCAACCAATCCATAGTCCAAGTTCCCATATGGACAGTAAACTTTAAACTTGAACGCTTCTTTAACACCCGGGCACTTCAAGTTCACATGCAATGTGTAGTACCCAGGCAAATTTAATGGCCACAACTGTTTCAATTTATCTTGTAAAAGTGGCCATTGTGCTATTGGTAACTCCTCTAAAATTTCCATCGTAAAACAATAATCACAAAATATGTCAAGTTGGTGATGTTATGTCCGTGATGGTATTCTGATGCGTCTACCATATGCGAATGTCAGTACAATACTGTAAAGACTTATGTTCATTCTATGTACTACTTACGTAGTAACTATTTATTAATCTGTGGTACTACTAACACTCCACTTCCTGTGACATAAAGCTGTTGAAGAAACAACGACGTTAAATATACGGAAAGAAGTACATTTTGCCATGACCCTAACAATGATAAAAGGTATATTAATAAATAATCGTATGCGTATCACTTTACAACTGGGAGCCGCGTTACTCGGTATAATTTCGGTATGTCTGTAAACAATATCCGTCGGTACTCACATCTCAAATTGATGATTTTTAGGAACGTCTGCCTCTATCTTCATTTTTGGCCTATGCTGTTGTGTGTTTGCTTAATGGTTTACTGGAATTAAGTAGGTATGTCACATAAAATTGTCCTTGTAAACCAAGCGATTGATTGGTTTGTATTAAAAAAATAACTACCTCAGTGCCGTTTATCTCTCACTATGAAATTTATCAAATAACACGGTGGCGGATTGATGGCACAGGCAAAGTAAAATAATCGTCGCGTCGTTGTGCGTCGACTCCTCACTATACTTACAGCCTTATACGACATGAATGTATAGTGGTCATGGTGAAGTTTTTAAAGGTTCAATATGTAATCAATAAATTAAATATAGTAGGTCTCGAGGTCATTAGACCCTAAGTAAGTAAGCATAGCTTAAATAGCTTGTTTACCCATATTGGTTACAATATGGGTAAAAATAGATACATTTTCTTTTGTAAATATATACATACTCAAGGTATTAAATATACCAACCCCTAAGGGATCATCATGCATAAAATTGTTACGAAGTGGTTAGAAGTGAAATAAATAATCACCGACACAATAATAATTACTACTTTTATTTACTTTAACCTCTGATGTTTCTAACAATAATGAGCCCGATATGTAAAATCGCACTTCTTTTAAAAGCTACGCAGCACACCTCTCCTCTCCTCGTCTCGCCCTTCCATCGCTCACCACGCCAACACGTCATTACTCAATCGTCGTCGTCATTACTTCATTTTCGTTACAAAATTATTTGCACTGAGCGGGAATCGAACCCACGACCTCCGACATAGCAGTTGAACTCTACTGCCATTAAAGTAAAGGGCTCCTGTTTCGTGATCGTACCACATATTACCTAATAGTTGGTACAGGTGAATCAATGCCTGGAAATTCAACATACCTATAGGATTTCTTTTTAGGGTTCCGTTGCCAAATGGCAAAAAACGGAACCCTTATAGATTCGTCATGTCTGTCTGTCTGTCCGTCCGTATGTCACAGCCACCTTTCTCCGAAACTATAAGAACTATGCTGTTGAAACTTGGTAAGTAGATGTATTCTGTGAACCGCATTAGGATTTTGACACAAAAATAAAAAAAAAAACAATAAATTTTGGGGGTCCCCATACTTAGAACTGAAACTCAAAGATATTTTTTTCATCAAACCCATACGTGTGGGGTATCTATGGATAGGTCTTTAAAAATGGTATTGAGGTTTCTAATATCATTTTTTTCTAAACTGAATAGTTTGCGCGAGAGACACTGCCAAAGTGGTAAAATGTGTCCCCCCCCTGTAACTTCTAAAATAAGAGAATGATAAAACTAAGAAAAATATATGATGTATTACCATGTAATCTTCCACCGAAATTTGGTTTAAACGAGATCTAATGAGTACTTTTTTTTACGTCATAAATTGTATACCGCAATGTACCTTTCATTCAACCCAAATATAAAAAAAAACATTATTATGTTACTGGCTGCTACGGAACCCTTCATGGGCGAGTCCGACTCGCACTTGGCCACTTTTTTACGAATGTATTCCCGTGCGATGCCAGGACCCAGGCCGCAATAAGTAATATATTATTTATAATACTTATGATAAATAGGGCAGATTGGTTTGGTAACTTTTTTTTTTTTTTAATTTTTAATAGCCTTTTTTTAAGTCTTTCAATACAGTATCAAACGGTAAAAGAATACGTAGGCGAAGTTTGTATTTAGGTAACATATACTACACACGGAGTAGGTGATATAATAGCATAGATTATTAACCCAACTATATTCGAATGAATGCATGCGAAGACGCCGGACGAACATACCGGTCGCACGTCCGTCCTAGACATGTCTTTATAACGCCCCACGCACCCCTGCCTAGGGTGAGCGGAGTGGTTAAGGGGTGTGCGGCGCGTTACAAAAGCATGTCTAGGACACGCGACCGTTAAAGTAAGAGCAATGCAAATAATGCAATCCTTAAAACTTCCAGTCGGCTACGACCGCGTATTTACAAATGCCTAGCATAGTGTCGGGCGGATAAATTGTGAATACGGTCCACGTAGCCCAACAACCATCTTTAGCCCAACATACACACCGTGAAGGGCTAAAGAAGCTTTTGCGGAGCTAAATGATGAATTCAAGCTCCGTATCCTTCTTTAGAACAGCACACACTATATTGAGACAAAGAAGGCAATTTACGTTCTGTTGGCACACTAACTGGTTTCCGAAAGCTTCTTTGAGTGGACCCTAGTGGGATGACAGGAAGGTGGTTGCAATTATTGTTGATTTTCAGAGATATGTTTAATACTTGGATATATTTAAATGAGCGAGCTCGTGGACCCCGCGCGCGACGACACGGAGGTTACTCGTGATATGTAATATATAATCGGATCCTAGCGAAACGGGGATCCGTCGACGTCGCTCAATAGTTCGTAAAATAGAAAATATCCAACCAAAACAAACAAACTCGGTTTCCATTCAAACACTACACTACACTGATACGGCCTGACGCGGCCATCGATATAATATACAATTAGGGCGAGGAAGTTCGGGGCGGTACGTATAACGGTGGCTCAAAGTCCCATTATCGCCAGGACTCACTTATTTTTACAAGGATAAAATGATGGAATAGTGTACCTTGAGTGTATGCATATGAACAAATGTCAATCAATGCCAATTGTTACGCTTTGTACATGGACAGTGGACAGTATATTAACAGTGGAAACAACAACACTAAATAAATCCTAATAGCTCCACCTATTTCGAACAATGGAAACATGAATACCGTCAAAAACCTTTTGGACCCACTCACCCTAAAGGACTCGAGAATCCTGTTGGACCCATCAATGGAACCAACAGTCCTAATCGCTTGTTCCGGCTGGCATTTGTCAGTACCTAATCACAGGGTCAATTTCTCGTAATAAAACGATGTTGCAAATTCAGTCTCAATCTTGTCTCGATCTCACGTCGATCTTTGAAAAGTCACCTCAAGTCCAAAGTTGGATATTTCATTTCTTTTATAATTCTTTTTTTTTTATATACTAGCTGTACCCCGCGGCTTCACCCGTTGCATACTTCGCCCCATGGCACCCATTTGTTTCATACATGCCCGTTATTTAATGCACGATTGCGAAAAACCCTCCATAGTAATCCAATTTCGGTTTGATTGCCTTCAGGGGTCAGCAAGTGCATATAGCCGGGCAGGGGGATTGTGGTCGCAGCACTAGTGGGACCGGTGTGAATCACGCGGTTCTGCGACGACAATCCTCTTCTGATGAGGCCGTCAAGCTGAGTGCCACCATTGTTAACATGGTACGTGTATGTAATGATGACCCTCTTTCCTGAGACTTTACCTTCAGCTTACCATCAGGCGAGGTGAAGTCAAATTGACTCTCATGGGCAGTAGCGTAATATATATAAATAGGCTATCCAACAAAAATAATTTTTCAATTCGGTCCTAAGATTAGCACGTTTAACCGAACAAACAAACTCTTCAACTTTATAATATTTTAGGTATAGATGAAAATGCATGAAGCTAAAGCCTTCAACCATTGGGGTTGGCTTGAGAATGTGCACGCTGCAATGTTTCAAAATATCTTAGCTTGTTTGCTACCAGCAAACGTTATTGTACAAATTGAAGAATATACATACAAAATATTTAAAAAATATCATTCGGATCAATAGGAGCCACGAGCTCATGAAATTAGGAGTAGAGCCAAATTTTATCACGAATTAACATAACATAAACTCACGCCTATATCCCCGAAGGGGTAGGCAGAGGTGCTAGCACCCACATTTCGCCAGTTTATGTTTAGGTCCCAATGTAATAGGTGGCGAGCCTATTGCCTTAACCGGGCACTTATAAGCCTGCGATAAATACACACATAACTTCGAAAAGCATCGAAAAGTCATTGGTGTGTGCCATGGTAAAACCTGGGATCGAACCCGAGACCTCGTCTCAGCAGTCCATTACCCATACCACTAGGCTACCGCGGCTATTTTATTATTTTATTATTTATATTATTATTCTTGTTCCTTTCTGATGCCCGTCAGAGTTACAATTTTTTCGGGTTGAAGTCTGTGCCAGAACATGTCACAAGCGGCAAACCCACCCGCTCAATCGATCTTTTCACTTGGACCTTTCCTATTCAGCCAGTGAAACTGAATAACCTAAAATGTGAGCCTCGGCAGAACTGATTACTTTTCTTACAACATCCCCTACGCATTGCAGTGTGCCTGCGTCTTGTTGAGATGCTTGGAGCTATCGGCCAAAACTCCTATGACGACCAATTCTTCAATAATTAGCTTACATTTCTATGCGCGTTCTACTTGTCAATGGCGATCCCCAAGATAACTAGGACGGTTACCAGCTTCGCAATCAACCCAAACTTAAGCGTAGCGAGAGTTGCCTATTCAACAATAGGTCAACGTGACCGGTCGACTTTTTCCATTGATTTGGTTTTTCCGTGATTATTCCTCGATGGTACGTCGGACATCAACTTTCGACCCATAGAGACACTCAGCAAACTGAGCTTGATAACCGTGCCAAGTTTGGTCAAGATCGGTCGAGCCGTCTAGGAGTATGGTTTCACGCGAAAACCCGATTTGTGGAGAAAGACGCTTCGCTCGCCTTCGGCTGGCTCGCTACGCTTAAAGCCATTTTGTAAGTACTTATGGGTAGGGGCAAAATTCTTGAAATTGTCAAGAATTTTAGATTTTTTAAGATACGCAGTAACGAGTTCTCAGGGCGCGCCTATAAATGAATCAAAGATATATATCTGCATAAATCTTATCAGGAGCTCATAGGGCTCGCGACATTGGTTGATCAGTCTTTTTATTAGTTTTTGATTGGCCAGTTGGTGCACATGCGCAAACTTTTAGACGTTTGTCGACGACTTATGCCTTTCCGCACGAAAAAAAAGAAAAGGTATAAGAGTGTTCTCTTATTGTGTCACAACAGAAGTGCTCAAGTGGGAACCACCTCACAGACTACGCTGGTTTTTTTTTGCAGGAGGCACATAATAGAACTTTTTTTTTTATATTTAGGACACGTCAATTGGACTTCACCTCGCCTGATGGTAAGCTGAAGGTAAAGTCTCAGGAAGGAGGGTCACCATTATATACACGTACCATGTTAACAATGGTGGCACTCAGCTTGACCGCCTCATCAGAAGAGGATTGTCGTCGCAGCACCGCGTGACACCCACCGGTCCCACTATAGTGCTGCGACCACAATCCGCCTGCCCGGCTATGCACTTGCTGACCCCTGAACGCAATCAAACCGAAATTGGATTACTATGGAGGGTTTTTCGCAATCGTGCACGGTGGTACCCACCCGGCCGAATTTTGTGACAAATTTGTGTCATCAAATTTCTACCACCAGTCTTTCTCCACTCCACTCAAGATAACATTAAAATAATTGTGATAAAGTAAATAAGTTTTATTAAAATATTCTTAATGTACAGCGGAAATACATTAGTCATACTAAAAATTAAAAATACATTGCAATTATGTTATAGAATAAATTGCTTTATTAGACGGGGTCAATGATGGCCTCGACCACGACCCCTCATTGGCCCACCTCTTCCTTGTCCGCGTCCACCTCTGCCACGGCTATTGTTTAGGTTATCGTAATTACCGAACTGATTGATTTGCCCTCTGAAGTTTTGTCTAGGACCTTGATTATACGGAGCATTCGGTCCAAAATTATCGGATCCACCGAGCATTGGTCTTGAGTTCTGATTAGCGGGTCCGCCAAGTAGTCTCAGATTTAGATTAGCAAGTCCACCGAGCAATGGTCTTGTATTCTGATTACCTGTTCCGCCGAGTAAGGGTCTTGGGTTCTGGTTAAGGCCACCCCTAATGGGGAGACCTCTATTATCTAACGGTATATTATTCGATCTCGAATTCCACTGATTCCCTTGGTTACCATGATTGAAATGTTCATTCGGTTGTTGATCGCCTTGATTGAAGCGATCATTAGGCGGTTGATTGCCTTGATTGAAACGATCATTGGGCGGTAGATCGCCTTGATTGAAACGATCATTGGGCGGTAGATTGCCTTGATTGAATCGCTCATTGGGAGGTAGATTCCCTTGATTAAAGCGATCATTGGGCGGCATATTGCCTTGATTAAAGCGGTCATTGGGCGGTGGATTGCCCTGATTGAAGCGATCATTAGGCGGTAGATTCCCTTGATTGAAGCGATCAATCGGTGGTTGATTGCCATGAGTGAAACGATCATTTGGCGGTTGATTATTTTGGTTAAAACGATCAAGATGCGATTGATTCCCTTGGTTAAAACGATCAATAGGAGATTGATTCCCTTGGTTAAAACGATCAATTGGAGGTTGATTCCCTTGGTTGAAATGATCATTGGATGGTTGATTCCCCTGGTTAAAATGATCATTAGAGGGTTGATTCCCTTGATTAAAGCGATCCTGAGCAGGTTGATTGCCTTGATTGAAACGATCATTCGGCTGTTGATTCCCTTGATTAAATCGATCATGAGAAGGTTGATTCCCTTGCATAAAACGATCATTAGACTGGTGATTACCTTGGTTAAAACGATCATGGGGCGGTAGATTGCCTTGGTTGAAACGGTCAATAGGCGTTTCATTGCCTTGATGGAAATGATCATTCGGTGGTTGATTGCTTTGGTTGAAGTGATCAATTGATGAAATATTACCTTGGTTGAAACTATCATTATCAGATGGGTTTCCTTGTTTATTGTTCGACGGTGGCAACAAGGGTATTGATATTAGTGGGGATTTAGCTGGCTCTTGAGAGACTTTGGAAGCTTCAGGCAAGTCTCCAAATGACCTTGGTTGAATATTACTGGTTACTACTTCTGGAGGCTGTACAATCGGGGCAGGAGTGGGCGTCGTCACGGATTTTAGGGAAGCTTGTACTAATGCAAACAGGTCGCTGGCCGCCGACGATATGTTTCGCGTAATATCAACGACAGAACTCATTTTTGGGTCTGTTTCTGGGGCCACTTTAATCGTAGGCTCCATTACTATTAACGGTTTGGCCTCCTCCAATGATTTCTTCACTATTTCCATTTCTTGCCGTATTTGATCTTCTTTCACTTTTTGTGTAGCCGATTGGAAGACCTGGCAAATAAAATAAACATAGTATAATATAGTAATACACTCTGTGAAGAAAGTACAAATATTTACAAAACCTCGCTCGAAGGAACTTTCAAAATTCCTTTTGGCTTCACTTGTCATTTAGTTTGTATACAATGCGCCATTTTGTAAGTTCAAATTTATGTGTAAGGTAAGCAATTAAGCTTAGATAAGAGGGGTAACGGGCATACTAGTAATTTCAGTTACTAGTACTCTTTTAAAAAAAGAAAAGAGTATTCAAAAAGATATCGAACATTGCATCTCTTAAATGTGCATTACAAATGGAATGTCTTGTGCCGAAAGGATGAAAATAGTAAGTAAGGCTTACAGATAATAGACTTTATAAGCAACTCGTGTGTTTGTGTGGTACAGCGCATTTATAAGCGTTCGAGATTTTGTGGAAGATTATCTTGACTTAATATCCGGAAAAATAGCTTTCTATTTATGGTTTGGTAGCAGAAGGTCCCATTCCCAAACTCATCACGTTGTTTCAGATGGTCCCATTCCCAGATGGCCCTATTCCTAGATGGACCCATTCCCAAATGGTCCTATTCACGCCCTCAAAATAGCTGAATATTAACACTTTGCATAGAAATAAATAAATAAAAAATAATGTAAACTTGTCATCTGAAGATAACAAAATACTTTTAATTACGTGTAATACTTATACCGTTAATCAAATAGTTAACTTCAGTAATCGCTAATGTGTACAAAAGTTACGGCAAACGGTTACATTTCGGAAGATTTAATGGTACCGTATGGTTCCGTAGTTCTGTTGACTACCCAAATTTAATGCATGCAACTTTATAAATAACGCGTGGTTTCTTTGTGATAAATAGTAGGTACTGGATTTATGATTGACGGACTCGAGGAAATTTAACGAGCCCAGTAATATTTATTAAAGTCAGTCGAAATGTCAACTACACACGTTTGAAAATGAAACGTACCTCTTCTACAGTATAATCGTCGTCATCGCTCTCTAGGGACACGACGGGCTCAGGCGGCGCAGGCTCAACACGTGGGGAAAGCCCGTGCGGGCGCTCCCGGGGCGGCGGGGGCGGCTGGGGCGAGCGTGCCGGCGGGGGCCGGGGCGCGGCGCTTGCGGGGGGCGCGGTAGCGGCTGCCGGGGCGTGTGCGGCGTCGCTTACGTACTGGCGCAAGCGCTCCACCCGCGCTGGCTCCCGTGCCTCCAATTTCTTCAGGTAGGCGATGAGGCTGTGCTGCTCTTCTGCAGATAATTCGTTAAAATTCTTGAGCAACGTTTCTAAGTCTGAGTCTGACAGACCGTCCATCGCGTCGGGAGGGTCCTCTTTCTCTATTCTGTTGAAGAAAATTTGCACTTTGTTAATTAATTATTTTGGCTCCTGTCCGAAAGTTCTTTGTGGGGTCTTTGATACTAGAAGTGAGGCGGAGTATTTAAGAAACCCTTTTTTTTTAATCCTTATCTCTACAAAAAATTGTTACATGTAAAAATAACGGGGATGCACTTAAAGAAGAATGCTCTGTGAATTTAAAATTAAACAAGTTAACAACTATTTTCAGGCGTACCATTCCATTAACATCTATGTATATATAACAAAGTCGTGTTAGTGATGACCGCTTATTTTGTGCGGAAATCACCGCGTGTACCCCCCTCTGGCCAGCGGCTGTGGTTATGTCGGACTCGAACCGGCTAAAACCTCACGCTGTCTCGAGTATTTAATGCCAAGATGCAAGGCGATATTCACGAAATAAATTCAGCTGATAAGGTAACCAACATAACTTGATTCTAAGGCGGAATGAAGTTTGCCGGGTCAGCTAGTAATATATAAAAGGTTCAGCTTAATATTGTATTTCACATATTTTAAGCTAAATTAAATAGAATTCAACAGAACCAAAAGATGTATGCCTCCACCATAATGAGCAAGAAGCATGATTAGTTTTGTATTTATGCGTCTCCATCGTCCTACCCTGCGCTCACCCCCAATGAGGAATAAAAATTCGTTAAGTAATTTGTCAAGATTTTTGTACATAGTAATGCTGTATATCGATTTTATATATAGGAACTAAAAGTAGTGAATTAAGCTTCTAAGCGAACTAGTTTCGAGGCTGCAATGTTTCCATCACCACACCTTCCAAACAAACATTCAAACAATACAAAAACGAAGAAATACTACACCTTTTATCGTGTTCATCGTAAGCCGACTGTAGCATTTGTAGAGCTGAAGCAGTTCCGCTTACTTTTGGCGGCACAAACAGGGTCTGCTTAGACGTGGGCTGAATTTCTGGTTGTCGTCGCTCGGCTTCGCGTTTCTTAGCTTCTGCCATACCGACAACAGCGTCCACAAGCTGAGCCAATTCTTCGGAAGACACATCTGTCTTGCCCTGGGCTATGAGCGCCTCTGCCATCTGTTGAGCGATCTGCGCACGGTCTACTTCGCCTACCCCAGCTACAGGTACTGCAGATTTAGTCGCAGCGGCTGCAGGAGTCTACAAAAAGGGTATTATTAAGTTTATCTCACATTACATCACGTTTATAATATTGGTACGATAGGATAGAATTTTCTTAACTATTATGAAAATCTAAAGAATGTGCTAATCCTTTCTGGATCAATGAAGTAGACTAGATGTCTTACTCTCATACTGACTATAGACTACAGCAAGCTATGAGAATGAGCTTGCCAGTGATTTGAAACTGATATAACCATTTGGAAGTCAAATTAAATATTAATTTCAATTTTGCTTTCAAACATAGAAAAGCAATAGTAGATTTGAACACATGTTGGCTAGAGATGCCAGACATGCTTTGCAGAAATGTTCTATTCATAGTATTGAAGTAGGCAACAAACAAGATGAACGATTTCGTAGACGAGGTATACCTAAATTAGTGTATGTAATTATTTATTACATGTGTGATAAAATAAACTAAAACGTCCTGTATGACAATGATTTGTAGTTTCCTGAGTTCCATTTACACATGGATCTTCCCCAAGCTATTTATTAAATTATTGCACTTGCGCGGGTGCAAGAAACGGGGCATCCGTTTCTGGCCCGGACGTCCAACGCGGGCCTGTTCTCCGCGGTGGGTACACGCTACGTGCACCTGCCTCTTAGCTGAGCGGCTAGTACACAGTAACATTGTGTATCTAGCTGTAGCTCCACCGGTGCGTGTGGTTAGGCGCTTTGATTTGACGAAGCTAGTACGCGCCCGATGCGGTGGCCCAACGCTCGTCTGACAGCGCTGCTCATATAGACGTAATACGTCTTTCAATTTGCTTCCATAGGGAGGTAATTAAAAAAAAAAAGAAACAAATCGGGGGATACAGTTTGGTGTCGCAGCTGTTTTTTTTGGTTTGGTGTTGGTGGGTCATCATCTTTCAAAATTCAATTACACCACTGGATAGCTAAACGATCAAAGAATTTATTACGCCAAGTAAGGACTGCGAACATTGCGCGTGGTAGTAGGAGTGCCGCCTTTTGGGGTCATTTTGCTGCCTATTACCGGTTACGAAACGTTCACGTACAACACACGGCCGTGTCGATGACGAAGCCACGCCACATTTTTATTCATCGATACAGACACGCATGCGGTCGCGGTGCGTGAGTATTAGCGTAGGCCTTTACTTCACGCGCCTCTCTGTACCTGCGAGCGGCGAGCTTGCGCGCGCTTGTCGGCCTCGTGCAGCGTGGCGGCGGCGCGCACGACGGCGGCGCGCGCTGCGGTGGCGGCACTGCCCGTGACGAGGCCCGCCTGCGCCGCGCCCTTCAGCTTCTCCTTGGCCGTCTCCATCAGCACCGTGGCGCTCTCGCGCAGCAGCAGCTCCTCCGACGAGTTCGCCTTCTCCTGCAAGGACAAGACGTCTAGTATAGTATAGTCGGCGTCAACAGTATGCCGTCGACACATATCGACGGCTACAACTTAGCCGTTGACAAAGTGTCGTTCGTGTGACCAGATTACTAAGAGCTCTTACTCTTAGTAATCTGGTAACGCGGGAGTGTCTCAAGCCAAGTTCTAGATAAAGAACTGGCGAACAAAAACACTAAATAATATAAAACAAAGTCGCTTTTTCGCACTATTTGTCCCTATGTATGCTTAGATCTTTAAAACTATGCAACGAATTTTGATGCGTTTTTAATAGATAGAGTTATTCAAGAGGAAGGTTTAAATGTATAATACATGCATAATATCAAGCGGGTGAAGCCTCTGGAGCCCGCTAGTAAATGTATAAGAACACGAATCACTTAAAGCTACTTTAGACCCCTAAACAACTCAAAATCTGTTTATCTTAGAAACATGAAATTTGGTAATAATACTCTACATAAACAGACTCATTTGTAATGCAACGCATCAGTCAGCACAAATCGGAATTGTCATGTCAAATTATGCCAGAAGTACACAGTTAGTTGTCAAATTATGCCAGTAGAACACAGTTAGTAGAAACGCGGCAGAACGCCAAAGCTGATGCACTGCAACAGTTGGGTGACACACTGAGACGACTTTTGGCTTCTAGCCTACTCTAAAAATGAGGCCTACACTTAGTAACTAAAATTATTAAACTTTATTTTCTTTTCAAGAGCAAATAAAGTTTATTTTTATTTTTATATATATAGGTCTGTAGGGTCTGTTTCCCAAACATTTACTGATAAGTGATAGATTGCTAACTGATGCTGTATTGATAATTTGCTGTGAGTACAACTTTGCTGGAGTGTTAGTGAGAGAGACAACTTATTAGGTTGAATGTCTTTATTGTACTAAATAATATGCTATACAATTAAACTGCAGAATGTGTGTGAATATGTGATTAGGTCAGCTTACTCTACGTCATAAGTATTTTATTACAGAATGTGCAAGTTGCTTGTACATATTCCCTACCGAGAGAAATTAGAAAGAGAAGGTACACAAAATAAAGAAAACTTGAAAATATTAAACACTTGTTATGAAAATAGTGATCAAAATTGCAAATCGGAACGCTTAAAATTAATCGGTGAAGACGCCTTGTTCACGCTGCTGCTGCTGAGGGTTGGCTGTAGGTTGTCTTCGCTTCGATGATCCTCTCGCTTCACTCTCGACGCTGTTGTTCGGTCTGATTCGTCCTGTGACGCTGCCCTCCGTGTATTGCAGTTCAATGTCTGGGGTGATAATCTGTCGTCCTCGTCTTCGACAATATTTTTGTTTCCACAGGATCATACCGCCCACGACGAGAACAGCGACCAATAAAATTGATATTCCCGTATATTGGTGTATGTCATGTGTCGATAGCTCGTAGTCTTGTTGTGTAGTACTGGCCTTGATATCTCTGATTTGTTGTTTCAGGTGATCTATGATTGAACTGAGCTCGATGGAATCTGTTGTTTAGGTCTGTATTTGGTAGTGATATGTTGATCATATGGTTGATGTGATCAATTCGGGGTACAAACACTGAAGTGCTAATATTCAGTTGGTTTCCATTGCTTCTACGTGATGCCAAGCTGAAATCTTCTCCTTTTATGATACAACTAGCTGACCCGGCGAACTTCGTACCGCCTTGAATGACGTTAACATTCGTAACGCGCTTTTTTTTAAATATGCAAAATTAAAGAGATTTTCTTAATGTTTTTTCCGTAAGAACCTTGTACAGAGTATTAGAAAACTACAAAAAAAAAAAACAGCCAAATCGGTCAAGCCGTTTTCATGCTATGTCGTGACAACGGAAAACGGGTTTCATTTTTATATATATATAGAAGATTCGGGGCCAGTGAGATAATTCCTCCCATGCTGAGGTGCCTTATCGTCACGTCTTCTTTACAAATAATTGTCACGGTGTATGATTTGCAGCAAAAATACAGGAACTGAGTTGGTAAAGGTTCCCATTTGTTTTGCCACAGTGTTTGAACCTTGCACTGTTTCGTCTTCAAATCCACTTCACAAAGGTTTTTGTTATTTACCAGTCGGTAGACAATGTCAATTTGACTTCACCTCGCCTGATGGTAAGCTGAAGGTAAAGTCTCAGGAAAGGGGGTCACCATTACATACACGTACCATGTTAATAATGGTGGCACTCAGCTTGACGGCCTCATCAAAAGAGAATTGTCGTTGCAACACCAAGTGACACCCACCGGTCCCACTAGTGCTGCAACCACAATTTTGCTGACCCCTGAACGCAATCAAACCGAAATTGGATTACTATGGAGGGTTTTTCGCAATCGTGCGGAAATCCCTTCGGATATCCCCCCCGCCGGGGGCGGTTATGTCGGGCTTGAACCGACTAAAACCGCACGCCGTCTCGGGTCTACAGACGCCGGGGTGTAAGGTTGCCCATAGAGCATATCCTTCGCACCCCGACTGACCCTGGGCCATCTCCGGTTTCGAGTTGGCCCCCTCGGGTTTGGGAACCACGGTGTCCCCGTCTCGTCCCGGTTTGGGGGAGGGGCGCTAGTCGCCCCACCGTCCCGGCCTGCTTCTGCTGGGGTGACAGGCGGCCTCACCTGCCACCCCCAGGCCTGCGCTCATGGAGGACGGAGGTCGTTGAGCGACCTACGGAGCCTGAGTCGCCTGCGACGCGCAGCGAGCATGTTGCGGGCTCGGCGGGCCGGGAGAGTTCTGAACCTCTCCCGGGCGCGCTCCGCCATCTCCTTCGCGAGCATCACTTGCTCGCAGAAGGAGGTGGCGGCGGCCCACGCGCTCGCGCTCCGCACCATTGCCGCAATCATGCTGCCGAGCGAGAGGACTCCCACCCCGATGGCTGCCACGAGGTCACGCCTCGGCGCCTTCCACGCCGGGCAGTCCGCCAGCGTGTGCAGCCCTGAGTTCTCGCTCGCGTCACAGTGATGACACTCAGGCGTTGGCTCCTTCCTGATCCGATGCAGGTGGTCCCCGAAGCACCCCTTCCCGGAGATCACCTGCGTCAGTCGGTACGAGAGGCTTCCGTGTCGCCTCTCTAGCCAATCCTCAATGATGGGCCTTACCGCCGCTATTGCGGCGTGCACTGCGCTTGGTCGCCCAAGTCGTTCCTTCCACTCCACCACGTGCACGGTGGTACCTACCCGGCCGAATTTCGTGAGAAATTTGTGTCATCAAATTTCTACCACCAGTAATAATAAAGTCACGAATTGACAAATTAAATAAATAGTTTTATTAGTTATCGATTTGTTTTCATAATCCAATCGATAAAGTAAGCATAATCATAGCGCATTTACGAAGTTCGGATTAAGTACATTCAACGTTTACGAAGCTTGTTGATTAATGCAAATCACATTTTAAAATTTTTGTCGCACTTGGCCATTGCTGATTTTAATGAGGTCTAAACAAAATTATAACACAAAATAGACGAATTTCTTGAGGTAGTTTTGATGTCTGTATACTCGGGCCCAAAATGGGGTATGTTCTACCAGCAGTGAGCAAGCATAGAGAGCTTCTAACCTTTTCCATTTTGAGCGCCTCAGCGAGTAGGTCGACGAGCTTGGGCCCGAGGCTGCCGAGGTAGTCCTCGAGCGCCACGAGCAGGCGCAGCGTGGCCACCACGTCATCGGGCGCGCTGGCGTCGGGGCGGTCGGCGCGGTCGGGGCGGTCGGCGCGGTCGGGGCGGTCGGGGCGGTCGGCGCGGTCGGCGCGGTCGGCGCGGTCGGGGCGGTCGGCGCGGGCCCAGCGCGCGCGCGAGCCTCGCGACACGGCGCTGTCGGCGCGCGAGCGCGCGTCGCCTAGCGACCCGCCCGACACCACCGACCCGATCTCGTTGTCCGAGTTCCACGGAGACAGGCCGTCGTCGCTGCACCAATGCTAATTGTATTACTGCACGGATTCGATACTTGTATCTCGACAAACTATACAAGTAGCGAAAACTCTCTCTAGTCTTCTCTAGTAAAGGCTATCAAGTTGCGATAAAGAATCTCTTACATCTTTTAGAGTTCAAAATAAGAGAAATTACGTAGCTACATTGCTTGTGCTACCAAATTTGAATAAATAAAATGGCGTACGGTTTGAATTCGTCGTCGGAGATGAGCACGGTCTGCATGGAGGGCGCCACTTCACGCGCATGCTCGGGGCTGCGGTTCCGAGGCTGCATCTCGCGCTGCGACAGAGGACTGCGACTGCGCCGCATCAGCTCCAGCGGCTTGCGGGCGCCGCGCACCGGGCTGGCCCTACAACACCACATGGCTTTTAGAACACGACGCTGAAACGGTATTCGTTTTCTTCTTTCCTTTATTTTTTGAATAATCCTATCTACGAATATTATAAATGTGACAGTTTGTGAAGATGTTTAGATGTTTGTTACTCAATCACGCTCAAAAGGCTGAACGGATCTAGCTGAAATTTGGTACAGACGATAGTCTGGAATAACATTTTATCCCTGAATAGATTCCCATGGGAAGCGGGAACGGGAAAAGAATTTCACGCCGGCGAAGACGCGGGCAACAGTTAGAAAATATTAAATATTGTAGAACATATTATAACACATTGCCATTTAGACCCAAACTAAGCACAGCTTGTCACATGGGACCTTTAGATTATGGATAAAAAGTCAGTCTTGTTATACTACTAGACTGGCTGTACGGACAAAAAACTTGATATCGCGAAAGTTCATCTTCCACGCACAACTTTTTGTAGTCCATACAGATAGGCGTCAATCTGATTTATCTCATTTATCTTGTCTCAACGATTAATTCATACCTATGTATTGGGCTTCGAGATCGAGTTTGAACACGATATGATACGGGGGAGCGGTGTCGTTCCGAGGAGCGGCGCCTGCCCGGCGATCGGCGGCCAGGGGGCGATCTGAAAACGTAAGTCTCTCTTTAAGCTCTCCTTTAAGACACCGGACTTATGATCCAA
This sequence comes from Cybosia mesomella, assembly GCA_946251805.1. NCBI lineage: Eukaryota > Metazoa > Arthropoda > Insecta > Lepidoptera > Erebidae > Cybosia > Cybosia mesomella. Next base: position 28,710,500 of record OX276390.1, read on the forward strand.
TCGTACCATTACACTACCGACGTGAACCCACTCTTAACACAAGCAATTAAGCTCAGCTGGAGGGGTTAGGGTGAATACTAGTAATTTCGGTTACTAATACTCTTTATAAACATTAAAAAAATTACTGAACACGAACAGGAGATCACAGAGGTGTAACGATATCTTTCAAAACTTACCTGACCTGCAAGCCGGTAAACCTGCTGATTAATGGACGGATGACAGACAGACGGCTGTCGCTTACGGGAGCGACAAACGCCAAAGTAAACGAAATCATGAAAAGGAGGAGTTGGAAAGCTGACCCCGGGCTCCAAGGTTCCGGCTTTCGAAGCAATCGGAGTTGGCGCTCGGATGATGAATTAGAAGACAAACATAAGATTATACTATGAGAAAAATATAGCGACAACACTGTGGGAACCTAAAGATAAATGTGTTATGGAATACCTAAATTTCCATAATGTGACTGTGACGAAAATAAAACTCTACTGTAGTTCTCAGTTAACTTTGAAGTTCTTCATCATACAATTAAGTAATTATTCATTACAACTCAACATTGAGTTAAGCTCGCCTTTGTACCTAAGTACAATAAACAATATGAATATGTCATTTATATTTAACCCTTACTTTCTACATATATTAGCTATCGAAAACTGTGAAGTGACCAATTACGATATCGACTATAGTGAAACGAAACTATGGTATAACTAACCTACGATCCCGTCTGATATCCGGCGAACGTCGACGCACAGGTGACCGATGTCGGACTTCCGGAGACCGACGTCGAGGCTCCAAATGACGAGGAATCGGAGATCTACGACGTGGATCTGGTGATCGCCGGCGTGGTTCGGGCGAGCGACGGCGTAATACCGGCGAACGGCGCCGTTTGTCTACGGGTGATCGAGGGCGGCGAGTATCATCTGGGTGTCTTTTGACGTCAGTACGGCGCGTGTCTGCAGATCGCGATAGAGGTTCGGGAGACTTTTTATTCATGTCGGGCGGCGACAGACACATCCTGCGATAGATTTCATTCACAGTCACACGTAGTTCCTCGTCATGCAACACCTTCATCCGTGCCGTCCAAAACACTATCCATTCTGGTTTGAAGTCATGTTTCGATGGATCCTTGCCCTCTGTAATATAAAATTTCAATTAGGTCCATTATTATCTCAAACAAAGAGTATATGGATCCACTCAAATTTATGGGCCTCAGGCGAATCTCATCGGCAGGCCGGTACGCCTTCCTCACGGCGCGGCGTTGGGAGGTAATTCGGGATTTACTCCCGTAAAAGCCAAGGTAAGCCAAATAAAGAGAAAGGAGTAGGAAAGCAAACCTGGTTTCTAAACTTTGGATGCAACCGGAAATAAATAATATTAATAATAAATATTCTACGACACTCTGCACAGCACTTTCTAGACCAAATTGAGCAAACAAGTATTAGCATGTGTTAAGGGTTCCAAAATGAGAATAAACATACTTAAATACTTTTTCTTTTATTATATTTTCTTCTATTATACATAGAAACGGTGTACATTACAAATAGAAATGGTCTCGGCCAATCCAAATAGATATATTCATGAATACAAATATTTGCACTGAGCGGGAATCGAACTCGCGCCCCCTGTCGTACCAGTCGAATTATATTATAGAGTAGCGTAGTGGTAGTGCACCACTACGCTACTCTATAAGACGATGATGATAATTTCGTAACTTCATTTTCTGGTTTTACCTAATAGGAGGTCCCATACAGGGCACAGTTCTCACGGTTCGACATCTGAGATGACAAGAAGCCATAAAAGGTTATGTTTTGAAGTCTAAGGTGCAAAAACATTATAACTCAATATAGTGAAATGAGTACCGTAGAGAAATGGTGGCCACTACTTTTTGGACTTTACCTCAGCGTACCATCAGGCGGGGTGCAGTCAATTGGACGGACTAAATAAATAAAAAAGTACCTTTTACAGCTGGTAAAAGGTACTTTTATCAATAACAACAAACAACTTCCCTAAATGTCACATTTTGTGGAGATAGTTCGACGTTTATTACTCAATATCGCTCAAACGGCTGAATGGATCTGGATGAAAATTGGTACAAGGATAGATCATAGTCTGCAATAACACATGGGCTTTTTATCCCTCGAACAGGTTCCCATGTGAGTCGCGGGAACAGGAACGCACATACAGAATTCCACGCGGGCAGAGCCGCGGATAACAGCTAGTGAGGCATAAAATCTAATCACAGTACCCAGTTTTTGATTTGACACATTGGGAAGAAGTGTGAGAGTCCGGCTCCGTCATTCTTCATGCCACTCCAAAGCCGGGTACAATACGAGGGTCAAACTGAAAGTTCTTAGAACTGGCCACTTATAAACAATATAATAAAAAAATAATTCTAAAATTTGAAAATAGAACTCTTTGCCAATATTACTGAGTATATATTTCATTCATTTATCATTTGTTTTAAGATTTGGCGGCAAATTGAAAATTGTCTGTGTCACGTTAACATGAATTTAACACGAGAAAATTTTCGTGCAATGATTATTTATGACTTTCGATGTCATGTAAGTCAACAAGAAAGTTATGATAGACTACGATTGGCCTTTCACGATGAAGCCCCATCTCGTGCGACTGTTTACAAATGGTTTAATGAGTTTAAACGTGGTCGCACTAATCTCACTGATGATTTACGTGAAGGACGGCCTTCTACGGCGACGACTGAAAATAACATCTGTGTTGTGCGGCGTATGATAGAGACTGACAAAAGAGTGACCTATCAGCAGATTCGGACAAGCTTAGGCATCGGTATGAGTCAAGTGCACAAAATCCTCCACGAACATTTAGCGGTCAGGAAGCTTTGCGCCCGGTGGATACCTCATAATTTGACTGAGGCTCAAAAACTCCATCGTGTGGATTGGTGCCGTAAAATGATTGAAAGATTTAACGGAGGTGACTCTAATGCTGTGTTCGACATACTAACAGGTGACGAAAGCTGGATTTACTGTTATGATCCTGAAACCAAAAGACAATCTGCTCAGTGGGTGTTTCCTTTCGAGGAGTTGCCAACTAAAGTGAAGAGAGATCGAAGTGCGGGAAAAAAAATGGTGGCCTCGTTCTTTGGAAGGATAGGTCATTTCGTAACAATTGTGTTAGAGGATCAAAAAACAGTTTCTGCAGAATGGTACACTACCAATTGTTTGCCACTTGTCTTGGAAAAAGTTCGAGAGAAACGACCTCGCAGTAGGATCCTCCTTCACCACGACAACGCCTCGTCGCACACAGCCAAGCGAACGATCGACTATTTGGCGACATCAAACGTTGAATTACTGGGTCACCCGCCGTATCGCCCCGACCTCGCGCCTTGTGATTTTTATTTATTTCCAAAAATTAAAGAAAAACTTAAAGGAAAGCGGTTTATGAATGCTGAAGAAGCGGTGGCTGCGTATCGCGATGCCATTGAAGAGACCCCTAAGGACGAGTGGGCAAAGTGCTTTTCCCAGTGGTTCCATCGCATGCAGCGGTGTATTGACGTGAATGGACAATATTTTGAAAAGATATAATAAAACTAATAACTGGCTAATGTAATCAGTTTTTGATTTTCTAAGAACTTTCAGTTTGACCCTCGTATCTACTAAATCGTCAAAATATGTGAGTCGTCATAAAGTGTACTTGCCAGCTTGTATCTCCTTGTATCGCTTGTTCCAGAACTTCTTCCACTCCTCAGGGTAAAGTGGATGTTTTTCAGGGTTCTTTTCATGGTACGCGAGTGTTTTCTTAGCGTACTCTTCCGCGTTCGCACGCTTGTCGCCTGCGAGCTTCATCTTATATTCATAATTTGGTGCGCGAACCTGCAATATACGATTTGCTTAGCACATAATATTTTATCGAATCCTATTCTTATGCATATAAAATTAAATGTTTGCTTAAATTATGATGATTTTAATAAGGCCCCAAGGTTTTCAACATAACACTTTGAAAATTAGCATATCGAAGTATTTTTCATAGAAAAGATCTATAATCCGAAGTCTGATCAGAGGTAAGAATGCGAGGTGCAGGTTAGGTTAAGCTAAGTTCAGATTACTCATATGTCCTGTCTTTTGGCCTTTTTGCGTAATATTATGCCTAGTTGCTAGTCAGAATATTATTATTATGGCTAGTCAAGACAATTATTTTTTTTCCTAAAAATATAGGTTGACAAAATTACATGGAGAGACAAAAAGTTATACAATTTTAATTTTATAGACACAAATATTGCTTAAGTTAGGAGAAATAGTGCAGGAAATTGTAAACCCTGTTACGTAAACTAGGCTCAGAGCCTGTATCTTAGAAAACAGTGTTCGTCCAAATAGTGCTTTAAATTGTGTACAAGAACTAGACAGAGTTAATCGCATTGGTAGGTTGATTTGTCGATCGGACATTTCTTATGATGAATTAGGTTTGGAAAAAAAAAATTGTAAGTAAGTAATAAGTGTAAAGTTGTTGAGATCCATGATATTAAGTTCTTTATGTATTTTTTATAAGTATATATCTGTGCTTAGTATAAAATTTTGATATTCAGCGAAAGTATTTTTATGTTTTACTCCTGATATGATCTCAACACGTTTGGTGGGGTTAGAAAGGGGGATGAATGATTGATTGACTGATTTTAAGGTATACAATTGTCGTACCGTGAGAACCTTAAAGTCACCGTAGAGTGTACTTGTAAGGCATAGGTAAGGTTTATAGACGATGGTTTTCAATATAATCAATATGTAGACTGTTTTTTTGCCAGAATGGGCAACAATAATTAAGGTGTTTGGAGACTCGGTGACTCGGATAATAGCAAAGGGCATGAAGGAAGTTTTATCCAAGTTCAAACTGTTGTTAAGCGAATTCATGACTGTGGATAGAGCGAATTCAGCCCTTTCCTCAACAGCTTACCAGGTGCTACTACTAACAAGAATTGCGGTGTTGTCGGTATTCGAATAGATTTTACACAAAGGGATGGTCATTTTATAGACATAATTTATGTAGATCAGAAAGAGTGTGGAACCTGAGATACTACCTTGTGGTACTCCGTATGATACAGTTAACTTATCAATGGACGTGCCGGCTATCTTCACCCGTTGAGAACAATTTCTCATATAATCTTTAAAGATCTCCAATGCCATCCCCCGTACACCAATGGACTCCAATTTTGCTATAAGTTTTACGTGAGTGATGTTCATATAAGCAAGCCTATCGTATTTCTATCTGTAGCAAAACAGAGGTGCGTAAAACGAGTAAAGGCATTTCACGAAAAAATGTATGAATATCAGGAAAGCGAACATTTTTTATTTTCGTGCGGAAATCCCTTCGGATACCCCCCCGCCAGCCAGGAAAGCGACCCTCGTGGAAACACGGCGTAAGAATATTACATAGTTACCTTGTCCTGTTGAGATCTATTTGCCGTATTATTTTTACCCGGATATCGGGAGTGGGTCGGCGACGCAGCACGTCGCTTGTCTTCAACTATGTCTCTGAAAATAAAAAAAATTATACTACGTATTTCTCATAAGTATCATAAGTAAGTGAACAAAAAGCGAAAGGAACACTTAAAATATTTAAATTTTACTCGGGACAATGTCATAAAACTATGGCAATCATTTAAATTTGAAAAATATTTAAATATTCCCGTTAAATATTTCGGTCGCAAATTATTAAAAATTTGTAAATATTAAAATAGATAAGAGAAATGTCCGAATTGATGAAATAATCTAAATATCATATGTTAAGAACAGATTTTACTTGACTGCATGTTATGTTTTGAAATATGATAAGCATACCTAGATTGCCGAGGAATCTTAGGGCCGCGGTGGTTTTCAGTGTCGAGATCATCGCTGATATCTGACAAAGACTCGGTGGAACCGGGGCGTCTCTCCCGACGGCCTGCTGGGCGCTGAAAACATTCCACATAAGTTGTAACACTGTGGAGTTTAGTTAGTAAACAGTAAAAATGTATTTTCGTGGATACGGATCTGAATACAGATATTTAGTGTCAAGATACTACGCTATATTTAGATAAGCTACACTCCTTCATGAGTGGTCTGTCATTGCCGAAGAAGGCACGACTGGCGGTTCATAACGGCGTGCTAGTCCTCACATTAATGTATGGAAGTGAAAGTTGGGTATGGCAGAAAAATCATGAAAGTAGATTGAATGCGACGATGCCAGTATCCTTTTGAAATACGCCTTGCGTGAATGAAACTTACCGCAAAACGATTGAATTGCGGTTTAGAAGGAGCCGCAACGACAGGAGGCGAAGGTTCTTTCCTGCAAAGTATACACAAAAATTAATATAATAATATGAAGCTTAGTAGCATAGTTCGTGAAAATTAATTTCAAAATTTTAAGAAAAGATTTGCATGGATAATATTATGATTGAGTCCTAAATTATCTGTGTTTCGCAGTACATTTTTACCTCTAGTAGCATAATCTGGTTGATCAAACTACTACAACGCTTCAGTTGCATTAGTTCGGTTGTAAAAAAACACCGAACTATTGCTCCTCTTTGGTAGCTACAGCTATTTATGAGATATTGTAAGTTATCTATATTATGTCAAATATGTGTTTTCTGAATTAATTAGGGCTTACAATGTGAACATTAGATACACGCTCTTCACTCATCAAAAACTAGCATTTATGGTAGTAGTAGGATAAGAAACTTACTTATTTTCGTCTTTTTGACTGGAATCTGTAAACAAATAATATATTTAAGGGTAATTCTCTCAAGTTGTATTTGCGATAAAGGATCTGATAATATTTAGTTTTTTTACATTTTTTAGTTAATAACTACATTGAATGTATTTATATACAGATAAACAAATAAAAAAAGTAAAGTGTCTGTTTGTAATATTAAAATAACAAGTTTTAAATAAATGCATAGTGTGGGACGACACATATTACAAAAACCCAATTTTTAAAAAAATTGTCAGTCTGCTTGAGTTAGGTAATCTCTGGAACGGCTAGGCCGATTTGGACGTGACTTTCACTGGCAGATAGGTAATATTATAAGGAGTAACATATGCTACTTTTTAAGGCTACCGAGGAATTAGGGTAATCCGCGTCAAAGAATTAAAACCTTAAAATTTTAATGCACACGACGAAGTCGCGGGCACAGCTATTATTGTTTATATTCTCATAAAATGAATTCCTACTTCACTTGGTCTCGCCATAACTTGAAAATGGCTTTACCAATTTCATTCATCTTCTTTTTTAGTTTTTATTACTGTGTTGCAGATTCTTATGGAAAAATTTAAAAAATTAAGAAGAAAGTTAGAAAATTTAAAAAAGGATCCGATTATTTTACTATTCCATGCGAGTTGAGCTGCGGGCAACAGCTTGTCTCCTATAAACTACTAGCAGTAGTCTTCGGCTCTGCCCACATTAAAAAACAAGCATGTTACCAAATGTCATGTATGTATTATTGGACATCGAAGAGATGTTCGGGGCCCCATCAAGATCTTTAGGGCTCAAGTTAACCTTACCTGTTAGCCCATACACCTTTTGATTAACGGATGAGGCTCTGGCCTGGGCTTTTCTCTAGGGGTTGGAGGTCGGACAGCAGTCGCTCCCACACAATGCCAAGAAAAAAAAAGGAGACCGGGCCCTGGGCTCTAAAGTAAACGCTTTGAATGCAACCAGACTAACGCTGTCATGATGATGATTAGTAGCCGTTGACGGGTTACACTATCCACATCCAGTTGTCATCATTTGATCAGCTTGATGGTTCAAACATGGGACGACAGTTGGAGTTAACCCAGGAGTCACGAACCAGAACTCTTAAGAATTGAGGCAAAAGTAAGAATGTTATGAAATCCGGCTAACCCTGCAGCGAATCGATGAGTCCGATGTCTACCACCTCTTCGAAAGTGCACTCGTCTGTCTCCTCGAAGTGCTTTCCCTTAAAAATCCATTGGTGGATGCGGTCCCTGTGTGTAACAAAATAATGATAGTCTTATAATCGCACTGGCATAATTACTTTTACATTATTAGCTTGACATATTTATACTAAAAGGTGTGAAATAAATATAATGGAATACCTTAAAACTTCAATAGAATAATTTCAATAATTCCCTTTATGCTGTACATTGTTACACTGAAATACTAAGGTCCAAAATAACTAAAACTGGACACCTAAATCTACGGATGAAACACTCCCTAAATAATTCTTTGATAAGCGTCGGCAAATTATTGTTTTACGTCAGACTTACTTCTCTTTTTCATATTCCTCATTGTCGATGTTTAGGGGCCGCATACGTCCATACTTGTCCTCGATACGTTTCGCGAGGCGATTAATCACCATGGCCACGCCTTCACGGTACTTCATTTGGTGCCGGTACGGCATCAACAAGTTACATGCTTTTCGAAAGTGCCGCAGCTACAAACAACAATCATTTTCTTAGTCGCGAAAAATCGCTTGTATTGTCAAAATGTGGAATACAAAATAATGGATGTTTAGTGAGATTTAAAATATATAATTGGATGTTTAGTGAATCGGTTAGGTTATTGCCACATCGATAATTAGGTTATGATATTAATAAATTGTAACAATATTCTAGGACATCCTACAAAGCATCCTAAGCTTAGCTTGTTCTATAGGTAACACGGATAAACTTTTTGTAAATACATACATATTGTAAACAACATACATACATCATATAAGTAATCTAGTAAATATAAAACTCGCATGCTTTTTATTCACTTGCATTTATTACTAGGTCTGCAAGGCGAATCGCTGCTTGCAATGTTGAGCTGAGTGAGAAACCGTGAATCAGATTTTGAAAATTTTTAACAGTGATCATTCATCTGTGGCAAGTCCGATTTTGAAAATTCTTTTTGAAAGTCACAACTCTGGACATGCTTTCTGAGCGTGTAAAGTTTGGTCAGTGTCTCGAGCGGTTATTATGTAATTCCATCTGGTTCTTTTTTAACGGTGATCATTCCTCTGTGGTAGCATTAATTTTTTCAAAATATATCTATAAACCTTCCTCTGATTGACCTCTTTAATCATGCCAAATTTGGTTCTGATTGGAAAAGTAGTTTAGGAGGAGACCTGTGCCATGGAAAATCCTGAAGTCTGGTATGAGGAGCTTTCGCTCGACTTCGTCTCACTCAGCTCAATTACTGTGCGGACATGGTGTGGGTCCATGCGTTTACCTAACAGACACTTTGTCTATACACGTGTATACTTCTAGTATCAATGTATAACGCATAACTGTTGAATGTTCCAATAAATAAATTAAATAAAAAATCGTACATAGGAACACCCAAACCAATACAAATAGACTTTATAGACATATGAATGGGACTCGAACCCGCGGCTTGTTACTCAGTCGAACGCTCTATCGCTACGACACATTATTGAGTTTTACGACACGACCGGCGAAGTTGACTGAAGACATTCAGAAGCGGATCCAAGCGGAGTCAAAAGACTTAATATGATAAATGATTGTATTCCAGATAAAATGTAGTTTATACTAACAATATAGTTGTATCGGTGCCAGAAGCAAGTCATGTGATTGATGATGGTGCGCGGATGTCCCTGCTTGGAGCACAGAATGCAGATGTACTTGGGCTCGTAGTGCGGTTGCTCCGGAGGGTGCTCGATAAAGTACTCCAGCCCTATCAGTGGAGCCCTGACAATGACAACGAATCAAACGGTAAATTAATAATGTAAATACTAACGATAAAGTGGTATCGGTGCCAGTTGCAAGTTATATAGTGGATGATGGTGCCAGGCTGCCCTAGCTTCGAGCAAAGCACGCATGTGTAGTTGGGCCAGACCAGACCATCCTCTGGCGGGTGTTCGATCAGATATTCCAGTCCGATTAAGGGCGCCGTGACAATCACAAAATAACCAAAGGTATGGCCTATTTCTTTTCAAACTAAAAAATGCTAAACGGAATTAGAAATATCGATAATAATCATCATCTGAGCGCTAAACCCGGTCGCATCTAATGTTTTTTTTTAAATTATATTTAGTCCGTCAAATTGACTGCACCCCGCCTGATGGTAAGCTGAGGTGAAGGCCAAAAAGTAGTGGCCACCATTTCCAGAGATTGTCCCTAGAATGGTGGCCCCTACCTCGACGGCCTCAACAGATGTTTTTTCACCCCCATATTGTTAACAGTTTGTAGCACGGGAGCCGCTCTTTTACTCGTCCTTTGTTTACGGATATATTTATCCTGGCTTTTACAGGAACGACCGCTATCTGACCGCCAAACTGCTGATGAAAGCCTGCAACAGAGCCTTGTCCGTCAATCAGCAGGTATACCGGCTTGCTGGTGAGGTTGGCTTGGGCCATGAAGATCACGATGTTACCAAATATCCCCGAATTCTAGTTGTGTTCATAAATAAATGTTAATTATCGCTCGCTTAATCATGTGCCCGGTAGATGGCTATAGGCTCGCCCCCTATTACATTGGGACCTTAAGATAACTGGCGAATCGTGGGTGTGTAGTACGCCTCTGCCTACCCCTTCGGGGATACAGGCGTGAAGTTATGTTTTATGTTGAAAATTTACAACACATACACTGCAAGCTTGTATCTCGAAGTGGTCCAACTCACAGAAGCTGTGAAGTACTTATGTCCGAGTCTAACTGACAGACCAACCCCCGCCCCCCTAACCCGACAAGATTATCAGAAAAATATTCAATCTTGCGACATTTATCCCCAATATGGCCGTAATTTATTAGTTCTACAATGATGTATGTGAATTTGCCCGATATGTTTACATTTATGGTTGCTGCTCCAGCCTCCTGGGTAGCAGCGTGATGATATATAGACTATAGCCTTCTTCGATAAACGAGCTATTCAACACAAAAAGATTTTTTGAATTCGAAGCAGTAGTTCTAATCTAAATAGCGCTAATCTCAGAAAGATTAGTGCTTCAACCAAACAAACAAACTCTTCAGCTGTATAATATTAGTATAGATTACTAAAATATCGGCACGCTATGATGGCTGTTTTGAAGTTTCGTATTAATTAATAATTACAATTGAAGGAGGAAATTTCTGTTCTTTATTATCAATAGTGACGTGCAAAGTTAGTTATAAAATTTGTCGAATGTATAATTTTAAGACACAAAATTTATTTATTTATATTGATTTTTAAAGTATATATATTAGGGTCCCGCGAACATTTATTTTTTATTTTTATAAGATTATAATTATTGGTCTGTACTTATTTACCACACAACTCGGTATTTATTCCAAAATTCAATTTTATTTTAATGAAATCTAATATGATCGTCACTAGGATCGTTGGCCAGCACAACTGCTACCTCCGGCTAACTGCTCGCGTCAATGCTCAATGCAAAACAAAGCAGTTTCGACTTAACGTTGCTTCAAAAAGTACAAACTTAGTGCACTGCGAAAAGTTAGTGCAAATACTGAAGGAAGCTGGATTATTCTTCGGAGGGGAAAGTTCTTTAACGAAGATTTTGAAGACCGTTGGATTTCGATACAAACAATGTAACAAACGCAAAATATTGATGGAAAGATTTGATATGATGGCAGAGACGTGATGGCAAGATATACTTTTATACGGCAAGTGAAAGAAATTGAAATTGGCAAAACGTTGTGTTTTTGGATGAAACATGGCTTAATGCTAACCATACTGTAAGCCGTTCTCGGACCGATGAAACTGCAGCATCTACGTCCACAGTTACGGTTGGAAAAGGATCGCGACTTATAATTTGTCACGTCGGAATAATCAACGGGTTTGTCAAAGGTTTTCTCATGGCTTTTGCATCAAAAACTGTATGAGAAAATGGAGAAAAGTTTACTGAATGGTTTACCTCAATGTTGTGTAGCCTCCCTGAACCATCTATTATAATTATTATGGACAACGCCCCATAACACTCGAGGCAAATCAACAAGCCATCTGCCCAATCCTAAAAGAGCTGACATCGTCGCATGGCTTCAAAAAATGGCGTAGATGCAAACATAAATATGTTAAAAGCGGAATTAGTACGTCTTTTAAAAGAAATCAAACCAATCAAGATCCGATACGTCATTGACGAAATAGCGTTAGAACATGGGCACAGAGTTATACGATTACCGCCTTACCATTGTGAATATAATGCAATTAAGTTGGTGTGGGCTCAAATTAAGGGATATGCTGCCAGACACAATACAGATCCCCAATTACCACAGCAAAAATGCTAAAAATATTAGAAGCTTGTGAATATGAGACTAAAGGAGACTGGGAAAAGATTGTGAATAGACCTGTTAAATGAATAAGGGAAGATTATGAAAGAGATGTGAAAATAGATAATATTTTAGAAAACGAACTTATAATTAATGTAGGTGATGATAGCAGTGACGACAGTGAAAATAGCAGTATGGACGAACCTGATTAAATATGGCCTTTTGTGGCACCTTTTTTGGTCTTTTTTTTATTAGCTTGTTTCTTGTGTGCATAAAAGTATGTATATTCATTTTCATTTAAATATATTAAGTAAACATTTTTTTTATTAAACCTTTTAAATCAGGTAATTGCAATAAAAACTTATAGATTTGATTATTTTTTGCAAGAATAAATTGTCATTTCACATCACTATTGTAATATGACAAACGGCCATCATAGTGTGCCGCAACTGTAGGTTGTAATAAATGACTTCTATGTATTTGTACTTGACTGACTGTACGGAACAAAAAATTGGCATCGGAAAAGCCGGTTGATAGCTTGTGACGTGAATTTTTACAAAAACGCGCGCTATGCCTATACAGATAGTTGTTAAAATCTTCCATCAACTTCCCTTATCTAGTCTCTGTGTCTCGTACCCCTCCCCCATTCCCGGCTAACCCCCTGAAACGTGGTACAATTTTTGTTTTTAGCAGTGTACCTAGTAGTATACATAGAAGTGATTGAATGCAGTATTCATATTTATAAAAAACTCACTTGACGCCATCTAACGCTTCTTGAAGGTGACAGGTTACGTTCCTGTACTTGGCGAATTTTTTTTCTAGCTCTAAACTTTCTTCGTTATGTATTTCGACTGCCTGTGCCATTTTCCGAAGCACTTTTGACGATGCTGTAAAAAAAAAACAACTTATAAAAACATAATAACAAAACAAAACGTTTTGGCAATACATTTATTATGCATACTGCTAAAGACAGTTTCAGCCCTGCCTGATTATGTGTTCCCGGAAAGCTATAACCTAGGTGACAAGTCTAGAGTGAACAGGTTACTTCTAGGCAAGCATGCTTCACCATTGACCACATCACCAGTTACCAACAGGTCAGGTAGTTGGTCAATCGCCAGCCTACTACCAATGCGATTAGTAGCATACTAATTTATCTATCGAGAACAAGTGCAGGTAGCTCAGTTGATCAGAGTTTTAGCTCTAGAATGGGACTGGTCAAATATAATACGTTCAAAGTATATTCTTTCCTACGTCTGTAGACCCGAGACGGCGTGCGGTTTTAGTCGGTTCAAGCCCGACATAACCGCATCCGCTGGCACGCGGGGGGGTATCCGAAGGGATTTCCGCACGATAAAAAAAAAAAAAAAAAAAAGAAAGGTAAAGGTGTGCTGGGGTGTGTGTTGGGTAACCTCCTCGAGTGTCGCTCCGATTCCGATCCCGCTGCAGTCCGGGGGGAACGGAATCGGAGCGGCCGGTACACCCTGGGCGGCGGTCAATGGCTTCCCCTTCACCCCTTCATAGGGTTGGCATTGGCACCCCGGCGTCTGAAGACCCGAGACGGCGTGCGGTTTTAGTCGGTGCAAGCCCGACATAACCGCCCCCGCTGGCCGGCGGGGGGGTATCCGAAGGGATTTCCGCAAGATAAAAAAAAAAAAAGGTAAAGGTGTGCTATTGGTCCCCATCAGGTTCTGTCCTTCATTACTTGTCCTATTGGCACAACAAACCGTTGCTGAGCTACACCAATCACTTTTTAAACAAACCCAAGTATCTAAAGCGATAGTGTTATACTACTATACTTGTTAATCTTTAGGAATAGCTTAGCCTTAAAACCGTGAAGGGGAAGCCATTGACCGCCGTCAAGGGTGTACCGGCCGCTCCAGTTCCGCTCCCCCCGGACTGCAGCGGGATCGGAATCGGAACGACACGCGAGGAGGTTACCCAACACACACCCCAACGAGGGCGCCGCAGACTCGTCTCCCCCGGGACTGCCGACCTCCATGATCGGGGCCTGAGGACGGCAGTTGGCCGACTCGCTGTCCTTACAGAAGCAGGCCGTGGCGGAGGCGTGTCGTGTGTCCTACACACGCCTGCCAACTCACCGACGCGGGATAAAACCCGACCCCACCAGACGAGGCCGCGGTGGCGGCCAAAGCCCGCCGGTAACCCTGGGGTTATCCTTTCGAGGGCTTACCCGGGGTGCCCGGCAATGGACACTTGGAGAGGACACCGTGTGGTTTTAGTCGGTCCGATTCCGACACGCCCACCCCATCGTCGGCACCGATGGCGTCAAGCCCGTGGGGGTTTCCACTGGTATAAAAAAGAAGCCTTAAAAACCGTTATCAATAGAAACAAAATATTCAATTTATAAACATAGCGACAAAATGTATTGGTTCATCATTGTTATTTCACCTATATTGTAACTACATTTTAGGCAAATAAAGAAATATTATTATTATTCCCATCAAAGTAATTCACGCCTCCCCCCTAGTTTGGGAGAGGCGGCAAGATAACCCCGGCGAGGTGGGCAACAGTCGGCCGGGGCGTTAGGGCGATTGGCAGAGGAACCGCCGGACTATTCGGGCATTGTCGAGCAAGACCGCTTTCTGCATATTAGTCGCCACCGACTTCCCACCGATCCCGAGCCTCTCAAGATGGAATAAGAGGCTCTTTGGGATCAAACCATTCCCTGAGATCACAACTGGGACTATTTCTGTGGACCCCACCCTCCACATGTCGGTAACCTCGTGCCGATAACGATATCAGGCCTATTCGCTAGAATAGTCCTATCCGTGATGATGGACCGTTCCCAGTCGAGCTTGGCGCGGTCGTTTTTGAGTACGGCTTCCGGTACGTACATGTAGTAGGGCAGCCTCTGTTCGACGAGGCCGTATTTAAGGGCAAGCTCTTGATGAAGTATCCTGGCTGCTTGGTTGTGTCTGTGCAGATACTCAGTGTTAGCAAGCATTGAACAACCGGAGGTCACGTGTCTGAGAGATTCACCGGGACGGTGGCACAAACGACAAACGTCTACCGTTCCATCTCTCAGTATGTACCTCCTGTAGTTGTTCGTCTTAATAATCTGATCTTGTATCGCACAGACAAAACCCTCGGTTTCCCCAAAAAGGTCACCAAAGCCCAGCCAGTGCACGGAGGCCTCTCGGTCCACGTAAGGCACATGTAAAGCCTTAAAGAAGCGTCCGTGCAGCTCTTTACCCTTCCATACGGCCTCACGCTCACAGGTACTAAGTACCTACTGCTGGTGCCCGCCACTCTGTGTTAGCCAGGGCTAGCGGGGTTAGTCCTTTATCGCATTCAATGACCTCTCTATGCATCTCACTGTCCGTCTTCGATAGGAAATATTCCCTGAGACTGCATACCTCGTGATTGTGCATAACCTTGGCACCGAGAAGGCCCCGGCCTCCGCACTTTCGCGGGATGTACAATCTCATAACCGAAGACTTCGGGTGGAGCATTCTATGGAGAGTCATAGTTGCGCGGACTCTTCTATCCAGGGCGTCCAGTTGGGTCTGAGACCACCTGACCACGCCGAAGGTGTACAACAGGACGGGCATACCCACCCGTTAAACGCCCGTGTCTTGTTCACGCCCGATAAAAGGCTGTTACACACTTTTACCAGACGATCCCAAAACACGTCGCATGCAGCCTGTTTGATGTCCGCCGCGTCGAAACCCACATTCTGCGACATGCCCAGGTACCGGTATGTTTCACCCTCGGAGAGTGAACGAAGGCTCACCCCACTGGACAGTGGTATACGGTCCGATGAGATAATTCTCCCCCGCTCCACATGAAGAACCGCACACTTGTCCACTCCAAGCTCCATGCCGATGCTGCTGCTGAAATCAAAAGTGATATCTAGCACTTGAGGTCGTCCATGTAGAACAGGTGAGACACCTTCGGGCCCCCTCTCCGAAGCTGAAAGCCCGTCCCTGACTTATCCAGCAATGTGCTTAGAGGATTCAAGGACAGACAAAACCACAATGGACTCAGACAGTCACCCTGAAAGATACCCCGCCTCATCTTTATCCGGTCTTCCGCATCCGACAGTCGCACCCCGGAAAGACTAAGCATTGTGCTCCATTGCTCCATACAGGCACCAAGGAAGTTTCGAACTATATGATCAATTTTATACAGCTCGAGGACCCTCTTTAGCCATGTATAGGGGTCCGAGTCAAATGCTTTCTTGTAGTTTATCCAGGCAGCGGAGAAATTACGTCGGTTGCGTTTGACCTGCTGGCTAACTACCGCGTCGATTAGGAGGAGTTCCTTGGTTGCACGACTACCACGCCGACATCCGTTCTGGGCATTAGCGACGATGCAACAGCTGTTTAGATGGCTCGCTATTTTTGCCTCCAGAACAGATGTCAGTGCCTTGTAGGTGGTAGGTAGGCACGTTATCGGTCGGTATTGCGGTGGGTCCGTGGTACGCTCCGACTTAGGAACCAAATGAGTGACCCCAGTAGTGAGGCAGTTAGGGAGCTGTTTCCTGTCTAGGGCCTCCTGGAACTGTCTTGCTAGGGTGTCATGTTATTATTATTATTGATCTCTGAGGATTACAATTTTTTTTATTACATTAAGTCCGTCAATTTGAATGCACCCCACCTGATATATACAATAATTAATTAAAAAGATAATAGAAAATACTTATAAACCTTTGTTTCACTTTTCAATACAATAATCGTAATATGTACCTAAATTTGTTAGTAATCTAATCTTTCCCTTTTATAGTAGGGAATTACAACCTGTACATTGTTTAGTATTTAGTATATTGCAGAAATGTATCAAAATGCAAATAGTTAAAATGAAAAGATTTACTTGAGTTTTTGGCAAACTGATTATGAAAGGGATGATCATCGAATATGCTCTTCGGCCATGCGTTTGTCATCGCTAACTTCGTCTTGTGCTTCTTCCCCGATATATGAGTCTAAAACAAAAACATAAAAGTAAAATTACTAATTCAACATTGTGTTACAACTGCACCCCATTATTCAGTCTCTATGCAGTTTTTGCCAAATTTTGTGTTGTCTATTGTCCAACCTAAGTGAAACCCAGACAATTTTCATACATACATATACTCACACTTTTTGGTGGAGAGGTGCCAACCAATCCTTGAGGCACTGGCCAAAGCTAGCTGCAAGTCGGGGTACCTGCTAAACATCGGCCGAGGTTCTGGAGCTCCCAAAAAAAACAAGTACCAATCAAAAACAATAAGCGGACCCCGGACTCTGCCAATTTGGACGCAACTAGGAAGTCGCTATGAGGATGATGCTGACATAAACTCACAACTTTGCCCTCTGGGGTATAGATACAACAGGTACAGAGACAACAGACCGTCATCTGCTCCTTTTTATGTATAGGTTAATCACGGTCAATCGATATTTAAGTTGAATTTGAGAAAAACCCAACATACCATGTACTTTTTTGTTTTTTTCGTGCTGAAATCCCTTCAGATACCCCTTGCCAGCGGTATCCGAAGCGGGGCGAGGGGCGGTTATGTCGGGCTTGAACCGACTAAAACCGCACGCGTCTTAAGACGCCGGGGTGTAAGATTGCCCATAGAGTATATCCCTCGCATCCCGACTGACCCTGGGCCATCTCCGGTTTCGAGAAGCCCCCCTCGGGTTTGGGAACCACGGTGTCCCCGTCTTGCTCCGGTTTGGGGGAGGGGCGCTAGTCGCCCTGCAGTCCCGGCCTGCTTCTGCTGGGGTGACAGGCGGGTTCACCTGCTACCCCCAGGCCCGCGCTCATGGAGGACGGAGGTCGTTAAGCGACCTCGCTTGCGACGCGCGGCGAGCATGTTGCGGGCTCGGCGGGCCGGGAGAGTTACGTTATTTTTCCCGGGCGCGCTCCGCCATCTCATGCTCGCAGAAGAAGGTGGCGGCGGCATACGCGCTCGCGCTCCGCTGCCGAGCGAGAGGACTCCCACCCCGATGGCTGCCACGAGGTCACGCCTCGGCGCCTCCCACGCCGGGTAGTCCGCCAGCGTGTGCAGCCCTGAGTCCGCGCTCGCGTCTCAGTAATGGCACTCAGACGTTGGCTCCTTCCTGATCCGATGCAGGTGGTCCCCGAAGCTCCCCTTACCGGAGATCACCTGCGTCAGTCGATACGAGAGGCTTCCGTGTTGCCTCTCTAGCCAATCCTCCATGATGGGCCTTACCGCAGCTATTGCGGCGTGTCCTGAACAGACCATGTACATATCTTAATGCATATTATATTTAAATGTTCCACCATGTAATGTAATGTAATGTAATGTATGTCTGACTTAATGTGTCTGAACTACTTAAAAACTGTCACTACGGTACGAGTCGATAGCTCTCACATAGGAATAGATATAAATCCAAACGTCCCGGGTTTATGAACTTTTTTTTGCGGCGATGTATGCGTAATGGTCGATGCACCAAAAATGTCTATGGAAGACAGTATACACCCAAGTTTATTCCATAAGTAGTAGCTGAGATTGCTGGACTAACCTGCAGTATACTTTCTCCGCTGCACACCGCCGCGCAAGGATAACACAGATATATCCACTGCGCAGAAATATCGCGACCGGCACGCTCGACCATGGGTCTTGTACTGCCATCTTCAAGCTTTATCTTCAAACTGTTCAGGTGTTCTAGAAACTCTTGCTCAGCCTGGCAAATATTAACAACAGCATTACAAACATGATAAAACAACTTTGTTTTCCAATGAGTCGAATAACCGGCCATGTCGTATAAACGTTGGCTAGGTAACAATTACCAAAGACGAATAGTAATATGCCCAATACTTGTAAGAAAATGCACGAACCAAATTCAGTCTTGGGCTGAAGCGTTCAATTTGGTTTGCACAAAAAATTACGCTGAATGGCTACAATGGTATTGATATAACTTTGCCCTGGATCCAGGTTCGGTCATTTTTGGGTATCCTTCTATAGTAAAGATATCATTGACCACCCCAAACTTGGTTACACAATTTTTTTTTTGGGTTAATTAAAAACAAATAAAACAGTTTGGAATATAATTTTAATCTTTTATTTATGTACCGTTTGTACTTTTTAATTATAATAGTCTCGTTATGTCATATTACTTACCGTATAACCGCGACACGTTCTGATAAAACGTACCGTATTTATAACACAAAAATAGTTTCGTGAGAAGAAACGTTTAAAACTCACGAAACGCGCAAGATCATAAAGTCCGAATGCAACTGATCATTAATCTTCAGAGAAAACCTTTTTCTCTGAAGATTAATGATCAGTTAATCGAAAGACGCCTCGAGAAGCAGGTGGTATTTTTTTATGCATCAAGACAACACCATTTTGCTATATTCAGAAAACTAAAATAATACTTATATGTAATATGTAATCTTTAATGACCTGATTAAGCTGTATTGAATTCACTTTTTGTTCTATTTGTCGGTTAAATTTCATGTATTTCTTATTTTTGTAACCATTCCATGATATAATAAAACTATTTAGCTGTTTGGCATGTGTAAGTGTCGGTGAAGGCGTCGTGGGAATGAATGTTCAGAGACACTATGTCTAAGCATCAATCTTAAACCCCTTCTTACATTAGAAAACTTTATATGTAAAACTAGCTGATGCCCGCGGCTCCGCCCCCATGGAGGTCGGTTATCGTTTTTCATCATATCTCTGATTCTACTTAACCAATTGCAATCAAACATACGGTAGATTTTAAGTCTGACCAAGCCCTTTTTAATAGAAAAAACAGCATCAATTTTATAATAGTAATAATAGATTTGTCATATAAATTGAAAAATATCAGTACCCGATTATAAATGAAAAGTAAGACTAAGAAAGTTTGGGCAGAAAAAAAAACAATGTTAAAAACCTCCTATCGGTGTGTACTACAAATTCAAATGTGGGTTTTTCGTGGTTTCCAGTTGCATTTCCGAAATACGCGACTGAAATTTCCTCTCTAGTTATATAATGTAAGAAGAACCTTATTTTAAATTCCCATAATATACTGTGAAAGTGTAAAATCTTAAGAATTATTTCAGCTTCTGATACAGACTATATAGGAGCACGTAAGTAAATATCTACGAGTAGACGAAATCAAGCCACAACCTGAAATATTATTGTCTATCTAGAATACCACACCGGTAGAATATCAAGTCACACTTGTGTTCGATATACCGAATTATTTTATTCAATACATCGAGTTAACTTATTAAATGTCTTTACTTTCTTTAATTATATTTATGTTTACTAACACGTGCAGAAATCAACGTTGATATATACATTCCAACCCGCAGTGGTATGTATCATAATGCTTTGAATTCCGGGATTCTATTCTCCGGGTGGCTGCAATGCAGTAGATAGTGTACATACTTTGGTACTAAGTTTATTTTTTCCATTAGCACATGAACATACAGTGTGTTAAAATTGTATTCATATACGAGATATTTTGTTAACTAAATTGGATAAAAGTTAAGTCAGTAACCAATTTGTATATTCTGGTTAAGATTGGGGGAACAGGCTTTCATTGTACTTTCCATACTTATAGGAAACTTTCACATCAGCATAATGTTATTCCTATCACATTTTATTCTTACATAACTTCAGGTTCTATACATATTCTCATTTAATTCATAAGTTAACCACATTGATGGCCTCATACCTACTCAGCGCCGCCGGCCCCGGGGTAGAGCGAGAGAAGCAGTCGCACCAAGTGCGACTGTTTCGCATGGGGCGAAAAAAGTCTAAAGTGAAAAATATTTCCAGTGCAAAATTAAATTTTGATAGCATTTTTAAGAGGCGCAGATATTGCTAGCTTCGTCCTAAGGGCGTTGAATGACAATCTCGCTCTACCCTGATCAAGGACTATGGTAAGAGAGGGGCTATTAAGAGGAAAGTTTTGTTTATTTATAATCGATTAACTCTGAAAGTACAAAACCGATTTAAAAAACATCTTTCACCATTAGAATGCTACATTATCCCTGAGTAACAAGGCGACATTCCCACGGGATCAGGACTTACGCGGGTGAACTGCGTGGCGTTACTAGTATTAAATATTTCTCCAAAAAAATGTGAATAATGATTTGAAATTAAAGATTCACGTTTTTCTGAAATATTTGGCTTGCGGTCTCTTATGATCGTCTAATAGTAGTCAGCCAACATCCTTGGACTCGCATCTACCCTGATAACGCTTTTCTATCTCTGAAATGTTCTGATGGAGCCTTCCTCTATGCTCATAATTTACAGACTGGATAATAAGCGTCGGTAGCTTAGTGGTTAAGGAGTTAACCTTACGATCGAGAGGTCCGGGGTTCGAAACCTGGCCATTACACTACCGACGCGGACCCACTCCTAACACAAGCAATTTAGCTTAGCTGGAGGGGTTTGGGGGAATATCAGTAATTTCGGTTACTAATATTCTTTAAAAAAAAAAAACAATTTTAGACGACATATTGCAATATGAAGCTGCATAATTATGCCAATAAAAGCTCGTTGATCAATTCTAGATGCTTTTACTCCTATGGATATCCAAAAAATTTGCAACCACTGTCTGGAGCACTGCTAAGCTGATTAACATTCAATCTTTGAATTTCGGACCTCTTATTGATTCGATTAGGTTAGGTTTAGATTAGGAGATTTTTTTTAATAGGTACAAAAATCCTTGTCCATAGCCTTTACAAACATTTTAATACTTTGATATGGAGTGGCAGAAGACACATTCGCCAGCTTTACAAGTATAAGACAAATATATCAGTCTGAAACATGATCTCTGGTCTGTCCATATCATAGGAATATCAAACGGCATATGACGTGATCCTTTCTTCCAATACACTCATTTTTTGACACATGATATGTGTGTGAGGCCGCTTGTCACCCCGCAGAAGCAGGCCGGCAACTAGCGCCCCCCTCCCCCAAACCGGGGCAAGACGGGGACACCGTGGTTCCCAAACCCAAACCCATCTCGTAACCGGAGATGGCCCAGGGTCAGTCGGGGTGCGAGGGAAATGCTTTATGGGCAACCTTACACTCTGAAGACCCGAGACGGCGTGCGGTTTTAGTCGGTTCAAGCCCGAGATAACCGAACCCCGCTGGCCGGCGGGGGGTATACGAGAAGATTTAAGCAAGAAAAACGCACTTTACGTAGTAAGGCTCTTTAGAAAAGTTGAAGTCGTTGTCAAGGTCGAGAACCACACTTGCACCAATATGAAGAACTTGCAATCACTTAATTGTAGAAATCGATGATATTAGTACCCACCTCAGTATGGCGTAGCGGTAGCGAATGCGACTGCTGCTCAATAGGTACCGGGTCGAGAGTTATTGTTTTTCTGTTTGGAAATTTTTAGTAGCAGCACAGTTTGACCCAGTTTGAGTTCAGTTACGCGAGATTGGAAACATTGCGCATATTAGAAAAATACCAACAAAATCTATATATATAAAACAAAGTCGTATTAGTGATAACCGCGATGAACTCGAGAACGGATGGATCGATTTTCATGAGCTTTCATTTTTAGGGTTCCGTAGCCAAATGGCAAAAAACGGAACTCAGTCCGTCCGTATGTCACAGCCACTTTTTTCCGCAACTATAAGAACTATGCTGTTGAAACTTGGAAAGTAGATGTATTCCACCAAAAAGATACCTGTTAAAAAGGGGGCCAAGTTCGTATCGGCTAATTGTTCGCTTAAAAAAGGGTTGAAATCCAATCCAATGCCAGGTTTAGATGCACTTTAAAATCGATCATAATCATCTTCATCAACAGCCTGATCCACTGGTAAACATTTGCCATTCCCAAGACTCGCCACCACACCCAGTCCTCCGCCTTCCGCATCCAGCCACTACCCGCCACGGTATTCACGTCAACGGTCCATCTGGCCGAAATTCACTTTACCAAACACCCAACTTAAAATATGGTATAGTTGTGAAAATACGTAGGTATTGGTTTAAAATATCTAAAACTAGCTGAACCGGCAGACTTCATACTGCCTCAATCGATAACAACTTCCATATTTGGTGGTAGAAATTTTATGACACAAATTTGTCACAAAATTCGGCCGGGTAGGTACCACCGTGCACGGGGGTGTGTGTTGGGTAACCTCCTCGAGTGTCGCTCCGATTCCGATCCCGCTGCAGTCCGGGGGGAACGGAATCGGAGCGGCCGGTACACCCTGGGCGGCGGTCAATGGCTTCCCCTTCACCCCTTCATAGGGTTGGCATTGATCGTCGGCCAATACCCAACGTGGCGGGAACACATCGCTCTCTGTACTCCTCTGCTTTCAGAGGAGACAGGATGAGCGATGCTGTTAGTGGTGAGATGGCCCAGGGTCAGCCGGGGTGCGAGGGATATGCTCTTTGGGTAACCTTACACCCCGGCGTCTGAAGACCCGAGACGGCGTGCGGTTTTAGTCGGTGCAAGCCCGACATAACCGCCCCCGCTGGCCGGCGGGGGGGTATCCGAAGGGATTTACGCACGATAAAAAAAAAAAAAAAGGTACCACCGTGCACGATTGCGAAAAACCCTCCATAGTAATCCAATTTCGGTTTGATTGCGTTCAGGGGTCAGCAAGTGCATAGCCGGGCAGGGGGGTTGTGGTCGGAGCACTAGTGGGACCGGTGGGTGTCACGCGGTGCTGCGACGACAATCCTCTTCTGATGAGGCCGTCAAGCTGAGTGCCACCATTGTTAACATGGTACGTGTATGTAATGGTGACTCTCTTTCCTGGGACTTTACCTTCAGCTTACCATCAGGCGAGGTGAAGTCAAATTGACGTGTCCTAAATATTAAAAAAAAAAAAAAAAAATCACCTTTTAAACCTTCTCTGGACGTCCACAAATAATTCAAAACCAAAATTAGCCAAATCATTCTAGCCGTTCTCGAGTTTTAGCGAGACTAACGAACAGCAATTAATTTTTATATATAAAGATTATAATACTTTCTATAGTATTATAAAAAGGTGGCGAAGTCTTGGGAATGGCAAACATTTACCAGTGGATCAGGCTGTTGATGAAGATGATTATGATCGATTTTAAAGTGCATCTAAACCTGGCATTGGCTTGGATTTCAACCCTTTTTTAAGCGAACAATTAGCCGATAGGAACTTGGGCCCCTTTTTAACAGGTATCTTTTTGGGTATGGTATGGTTATAGTATAGGTATGTTTTTGGTGGGATTTCAAAACTTTTTTTAAAGAATTCAATTATACCGTTAGCGCCATCTATCGAAAGTAATTTATAACAATAGAAGTCTGATTTTTAGGTAAGCAGTATTTAATAAGCTATACAGTGTGCATTATGTATACATGACAATATTTTATACCCACTCCCCCCGCTCCTCCTCCCCCACACTTCATCGTATTCTCATTTTCTCATTGTATCACTAGTTCATAAATATTTTTATTAAAAATTCAGAACAGAAATTCAGGACAGAAATGAGTAGAGTGATTATCATTTTGATAATATCTTAAAAAGCACCCCACGCTTTTTTAAAAATAAAATATATTTTTTTTTATTAACACTATTATTAAATTATATTTATTGAAATTTTTAACACTATTCTTAATTGAAATTTATTAAGTAAAACTTATTTTCTATTTTTTTAGTTCGATTTTCTATAAAAAGCGTGTTTTTTAGTTTTTGTAAACTATTATTTATTTCCTACTTTTTAGTTTTGTTTATTCTTATATAAATGAACACGCTGCTGTTGCCACCTATTTCAGAGTTTATAATGTGACATTATTCGCTACTACGTGATACAAAATTCACGGGATAGATGGCGCTGTTATCAAATATTTACAGAGCTGTCAGTAAATATTTCGCGAATTCATTAGTTTCAATTATTTTGCAAATAAAAAATGGAATAATTTTATCAAATTAGGGTATTGTCATCGGTCCTCGATAAATCTACAAAGTTTGAACGAAATCTGGCCGTTTAAAGTGGGTCAAAATCGCGCCTAAAGGAGTCGGTTACAAACAAACATACAGGTGAAGCTAATAAAAAGCGTATAAAAATACAATATGTCCCGATCGTACAACCGGAACAGGACATACATGTACAGGAGTATTCCTGTGTGCATAATTTGAGTATTTGTACTACGTGACGTAGGTAATTACAGCACACTAATTAACTACTGAATAGGCTAATGGGAGGGCACTGCTCTGCACATTTCTGTGACGTGCCAAGCGTGTGTCAATCAAGGCAGTAGTTGAGAAGACTCGGTGAAAACTATGGTTCTTGCCATAATCAGGAGCGATAATGCTAGGAAGATTGTTCGATTGATTGTCTTCCTAGTGAACAGAGTTGCGCTCAAAAGTGGATCGGATCAACCATACTAAGTTGAATAACGAGTTCTAATATAATACTATTAAAATAATAATATAATAAACATTGCAGGTATTATATATAAATTTCACATTCAAGTTAGCCCACCACCATAGGTCTAAAACTTTACATAACATAAAAAAAATGTTAAATTAGTCTTCTGAAGACTACAGATAGGTCCATCATTATTATTTATTGATTTATTTCAATGTAAAGAGCGTTTGTTAGTGTTTAGAAACTTCTGAGGGCGACTGGTCATTAATTATTGTAAAATAAAAAATTGCATCTGTAGCATCTTTTAGTTTTTATGAAGATATTTTAGTTTCAGCTGGTCATTTATTTATCAATAGAGTTAACTAATGTCATAGTCCTGTTGTTACGGCTTGATCTGGCTATCTGGATCTTGGTTAAGCCAAGCCATCATGCCACATATTGAAAACCTTAAAATATGATTCATGTGGAACTTCATACTCAGAGATAATGAACTCACTCACTCAATCCCTCAGTCACTCATTCAATTTGTATCTGATAACATATTATTTTAAAATAGCAACAACTATAAATTTCTTATTTTAATAAATTCCTTTTATAGGTTTGGTTCCATTTCAATAATATTATTATGTATTAATGTTATTATTGGTGACCATGCTTTATTTGCTCAGGTTGATTTGCTTTTTTCAAAAAGATACCTATATAAATAAACTTAGAAACCAGTTTTATCTATATACCTATTTGTGTCCAAATCGTCGTTACAGTGATTACCGAGTTAGCGTTGTATATAACATATACAAGAGTTGCTCATTTTATAGTATAGAATTGCGATAGTGTAATAAGTCACACTTACTTCGCTTAATTTTATTTTCAGGAAATGTAACACTTAAAATCTTGCAATTCATATTTTGTTTGCATAAGACCCACTGTCTATGCTTGTTGTGTAGGCAGACAACAGTTTACCATTTCCCTGTCCTTATAAACCCCAGGAGCTTCCTATTCTATCATTAAGGCCTGCCTTGTACCTCTGACTGAGCTTGTGTGTACTACTGCATTTGTTAGTCATGACTAGTTACATAGACTAGATCGCATACATATAATGTTCATAGGTACAAATTATTAAAATATTTTTTTACCTAAGGCCTTGTTCACGGACGCGGGGCATTGGGCAGAGCATCGCGCGGTGCGTTGGGCGTTTTAGGGTTCTGTAGCCAAATGGCTAGATTCGTCATGTCTGTCTATCTGTCCGTACAGCCACTTTTTTCCGAAACTATAAGAACTATGCTGTTGAAACTTGGTAAGTAGATGTATTCTGTGAACCGCATTAAGATATTCACACAAAATTATAAAAAAAAAACAATAAATTTTGGGGGTTCCCCATACTTAGAACTGAAACTCAAAGATTTTTTGTTATCAAACCCATACGTTCTGTGGATAGGTCTTCAAAAATGGTATTGAGATTACTGTTATCATTTTTTTCTAAATTGAATAGTTTGCGCGAGAGACACTTCCAAAGTGTGTGTGTGTGTGTCATGTAACTTCTAAAATAAGAATATGATAAAACTAAACAATATATATGATGTACATACCATGTAAACTTCCACCGAAATTTGGTTTGATCGAGATTTAGTAAGTAGTTTTTTATAATACGTCGTAAATCGTAAACCGCAATTTAACTTTCATTCAATCAACTCACATAAAAAAAAATATTTGCTTCGTACGGAACCCTTTAAGGGCGAGTCCGATTCGTACTTGGCCGGTTTTTTGTGGCGGCGCGTGCTGAGGCCCCGGGTCGATTTCTCGAATCGAATTACTTTGGAAAATTTTTGTTCGTTATCCACAAATACCCGTTGTATTGGTAACTGTGTTCTATAATGTTTAGTTTAAGTGAAGTAATCGTATGCAAAATGTAATATTATGCAAAAATACTATTTGGAAATTGTATTTTTTGGATTGGATCGAGTTTTTGTTGGAAACCAGGAAAATAACCTAGTAAAATAAATGAAAAATTACGTAGATTCTTATATTTATCTCTATAGTTTTATATTTCTAACTGTACACTGTTAAGAAATAAAGAAAGCGTCTCTTTGAATATAAATTAGGCTATTTTGGGTTTTTTTTAGGCTTTTTTAAAAACCTTTTTATGGTTGGTTTGAAATTGGCCTCTCCATTATCGGACGTGAAAACTATAACATATCGGATATTTATAATAGTCCGAGAGCTGTGGACATATTTGAACATGTATTTGATCATGCTAAAAACTTGTTCTTTACCTCTCCTTTAATACCCTAACATAAAACTGCAGATCTGGCTGGGGAGAAGTGGGGTTATATCAACCCTTACATTTTCAAAAATATCATTTTTTTTGCATTCCTTGAGGCAATCAGATTTTTTTATATTCCTCTTGACTCACTCCATCTCAGTACTAATGTTATCTAAGTGACTTATAGGTATGGCTATAAAGGGGTGCTTGGTTGGGGACCTCCACGCGGTGCACCCTGGGCAACGGAGGCGGCAGCGCCTCTCCTAGGGCGGGAGAGACGCTGCTGCCTACGGCCAACTCCGACCGAGGCGAGGACGGCCCTGTTGAGGGCTGTTCGGAAGCTTTCCACGTGTCCCTCTGATTAGCAGAGGGCACAGTGGAGAGCAAGTAAGGGGGCCATCTCGAAACCGGAGATGGCCCAGGGTCAGTCGGGGTGCGAGGGATATGCTCTATGAGTAACCTTACACCCCGGCGTCTTAAGACCCGAGACGGCGTGCGGTTTTAGTCGGTGCAAGCCCGACATAACCGCCCCCGCTGGAGACCCCCCGCTCTCCAGCGGGGGCGGTATCCGAAGGGATTTCCGCACGAAAAAAAAAAAAAAAAAAAAAAAAAAAGTATGGCTATAAAAAAATGATTTGAAAATCTGGTATATTTATTTCTCTATTTGTTAAATATTTAATTTAAAGGCGACGATAGCCCACTGGTGTACGTAACGGACTGCCGAGACGAGTTCTCGAGTTCGATCCCCAGTCGCCCCGGGCACACACCTCTGACTTTTCGTAGTTGTGTGTATTAAAAATGTTGATTATCGCTCGCTTAGTAATGTGCCTGGTAGATGGCAATAGGCTCGCCCCTATTACATTGGGACCTAAACATAACTGGCGAATCGTGGGTGTGTAATACACCTCTGCCTACCCCTTCGAGGATACAGGCGTGAAGTTATGTTTTATGTTTATGTTAATTTAAAGGTATAGAAATTTCAGATTGCCTTTATGCAAAAAACGAATATTACCTTCGAAAACATAAGGGTTGATGGGGTTAACCCTACTTCTCTCCAGTGTTAGAAGTGGTATAGGACAATTTGGGTGTTCAGGGCCCTACCAACATCCTTGAGGTCCAAGCCAACCTTATCTGTAAAGTTGGTGCACCTGCTACATTATGGACGAGGCTCTGACGCAGGTTTTCCTCTCAAGGTTCGTAGGTCAGATAGTCGGTCCCGGAAAAGCCGACATACTAACCAAAGCAATAACCGGACCTCGGGCTCTTAAAGTGCAAATATTGGACGCTACTGGGAAAATGCTAGGATGATGATAGGAGAAGTTATCAGGTTGCCTTAAATACCTACTAAAAATGTCTACCAGCTCTCCTACTACAAGGGGGCAGCGCGCGCATATAGGTGGTGCCCACCTCAAATTCAAGCAAACGCGTTTAAAAACGCTTCTCCGTGAACACACTCGTACCACCCCATATGTGTGAATTTAGAGGGGGCCGCACCACACGACGCGTCGCTTGTGCGTGAACAAGGCCCAAGAGTAGGGATAGAGTTGACTATTTGAAAATAATCTTCATGGGTATACCTACAAGAAATATGCAAAAATCGAAGTACCCAATTGACACTGTAAATGTAATACTTCAAAATCAATTAAAATTTGACAAATACTCCCAGAAGCTAGGAAATACTCCTACTTGCCATAAACTGAATAATACATAAAATGTCATTCATTAAAGACATCACATAACATATTTGGATACATCTTTTTTGGGTATTTTGGTTTTTATTATTTTATATTACTGATCATCACCATTAAGGACAATAAACAATTTACAATAAAAATTTATTTATGATTAAATTACTTAAATTAATTTTGTATTGAAAATATTTAAATTAATTTTGTATTAAAAGGAATGTGTATTTACCTTGGTGCAATTTGGATCATCAGGTTTTTTTGGAACTTCAGTGACCGAGTCTTGATATCCTTCTGCCCCAGGGGGGCAGTCCGGTAAATCCATCACGAAACACTACACTTGCTAGTCTATGACCAAAAAACGGTCATAAACTTTTGTTGCAACGTGCACAAACTATCTTGATTCTTCTTTGTATTGATCCACGCACAACTGTAATGCAATCATTTCAAATCAAAGTAACTGCTCAGCAATTTTAATATTACTTAGATATTTTGTTTAAAAGTAAAAAGATACTTACACAATTGAAAGATATCATACTCACATGGGATGCTGTTGTTCCTAATCACATTCTTATTATTTACTTAGTACAAATGCTTTGTGTAAATTGTCATAAGATGAAGAACAGTATGGATAGCAGCCATACTGTTTTTCAATGACATTTCAAGATTAGTTTTATGAGAAATTGAGATTGAGAGAGAAATGCATTTTAAAGGAAATTGCTTGTTTTTAAGAAAACTTGAGGTTGAATATGTGTTTTGTATAGTGCCTATGACTACTTCATCCAACTGAACACAGTTAAATAAAAGTTGTGGCCCTAAATGTCAATAAGTCTTACTGCACAAAAATAATAGACGGAAAGTTGTGTATATATTGTTAAGTTTGATAAATTGCAGTAATAATCTAGTCCCTAAAAATTTCTGTGAAACAGGAGTAGTGTTCTTAAACCTAGTAAAAGATGCACATCTCATCAGAAATAGTGAAACGGGTGAATAAAATACCATTTTTATTAATCTAGTCAGAGGTAGGTGTAGCTGCAAATTTTCTAATTTTTTTTTACACAATAACACAAAATAAAATGTTATCTTCACAATTTTAATTTAGGAACACTTGATTAGAAAATTTAAATCATAAATATGTTGTGGATCTAATACTTTTGTCATCTAGCCAATGAGCCAAAATAAAACCATGTGTAGTCATGTTTATTCCCCTATCAGTTACAAGGTTCATTTCTTTTTGATAAAATTTCTAAAAAAATAATTCAAAATATCCACTTACCAACTTCGAGATGCTATAAAACGCAACTATATTTTTTTCTTTAGATAACACAAGCTATTAAATACACATTACAAGATATTTATTTCAGATAGACGTCATGAAGGTTAGTATTTGATCACATTAAAATTCATGGTGCTATTCTATCACCTATATCATTCCTAAATACTTTGTCAACCTTCCAAATGTATTTTAATAGAAAGTAAATCGCTTGAATATCACAAGCAACATGAAAAGTTAAACTTATTTACTTGTAATCCCGCTAAAGAGGACGCTTTAAAAACAATGGCACAGTCAGTATAAATGATTGCAATGTAATTACCTCTGCGTATAGTTTTAATGAAATTACTGGTATCAAGGGTTTAGTAACATACAGTAGAAGATTTCATTTGACGTGTAATATCACAATAATGTTAAAGTTTACTGACCTTTTTAGATGAATGGATGAAGACTCAATATTGCTTCAGAGTATGCTATATCTGCAAAATGTATTGCTACAATGAAGGTACCGATTTATGTTAATTGTAACCATATATACGCAATTTAAGATTTAAAATTTACGACTTGATGGTTTATACATATACATTAGTTATTGGCAAACAATGATTACTCTGCACGTAACTACTTCATATGCATTGGAACCATGTCTCATTTGTCAGAAGTAACCAAAGAGTAGAAGTCACCAACGTACAATTGCAAGTACAATGGTACAATGTGGTACAATGAATGACGGAACCATGTGTATTATATTAGAAAATTTAAAATGTTTCATCAAAAATGTACGCAGAGTTAAAATAGAATTAGAACATTCGTAGCTTGTGACTATTAAATTTAGTCAGATTATACTTGGAAATGCTTCAAACTTCAAACGAAATGGCACCCCAGCGCCAGCAAGCCAACTTGTTTTGAAAGAGTAGAGAAGAATATTGATTTAATTTGTCTATGGACATGTGACTTCTATTACACTTTTGTTGTTGTTTCAATTTAAGGTTGGCATGGACCCCGAACTTCGAAGATATTGCGGGGCTCCACAATAAATATCCTACAATAAAATTTATATGAAGGTATTATTTGTATCAAAATAGTAGAAAGGTCATTTATAGACTAAAGAACACAGACATAAGTATCTATGTCTGCGAGTTAACCCTTAAACTGGTAATGGACTACCTGTTGTACATACATTTAAAAAAATATTTCTCATTACCTATAAAAATATTACGTAAATTACGTTCCATTTTTCAAAAATAATTATTCTCACATAGTAGAATTGGTAAAAAAATTATTCTGCTGTGACAACACTACAACGTAACGTCATATTATGGTCATATTCAAAATGGCAGAGTAAAAACCACAACGGCGCGCAACGCGGGTAAGTTTTTATTATAGAATTTAACCGTTTTGCTCTGAACTTGGTAATGTTTTGTGTTTGCTTTGATTTTAGTAATTAGTTTTATTCAATAAATACATTTTTACGTAACTTGGTATACACTAACATAAGACATTATGCGAAATAAATCTATGTACATTTTACTGCACATTACCAATAGGTAACGCTTTAAAGTACTAGCTGTAAACTTTGTACATCACGCTGTACATTGCCAAGTTTACGCACTTTAAGGTTGTGCTTGGTTATGATGTTTTTTTTTCGTAAATCTTAGCATGTTGGTTATGGGATGTTTGTTTTCAGCTTTTTTTTTCTCTTTTTTGCCTGCAGAACTTAATCCTAACTCGCACGCACAAGATTTTGGCTTTAGTACCTGAAGAAAATGCATGCTCTGAAGATAGTTCTACATCCGATGAGGAAACGAATGTTTTTATACCGCCTACTCCAGACACCTCTGATCCTCCTTCAGTAGCATCTTCTTTAGAAGCCCTTAATATATTAGATAGTTCAACAGACTCATATAAAGAACATAATGATGTCTCAATAAACTTTCTTTCTAAAACATTTGATCAAGTTTTTCCATCGCCGAACACGAGCAACCTCAACATGGTACCAACACTAAATTCCATACAGTCTTTGCCATCACCAAGTATTGCAGAATCGTCTCCTCAACCTAGCACCAGTCAAACTCACTCCATCCAGCTTTATCATCACCAAACGTTGAACAATTATCTCCTCAACCCAGCACCAGTCGACAGAGGCAACCACTTACCAGGTCTAAACGTAAAAAGAAAATAATGAATGTGGTGGCCAAAAAAGTTAAGGCGAAGAAATTCGTTTTGGATTATCAATGGTCTAAAGCAGTATTTCGTCACACAGTTTGTTTGGATGACGATCTATATCAACTTCACCAAACGCATTTATATACAGTACTAGATTACTTTTATTACTTTTTCTCACCTGACATTATTACAGATATAGTTCATAATACAAATTTATACTCAGTGCAACAACTAGGACGGTCTATACAGTTAACAGAAGATGACATAAAAAACTTTCTTGCTATTCACATCATGATGGGTATAGTACAAATGCCAGCCTACACTGATTACTAGGCTAGAAGAATAAGGTTTCCTCTCATTGCAGACCTTATGACTCAAAAAGTATCAACAAATTCGTCGGTATATACACAAGACTCAAACTGCTGCTATAAAATTCGTCCTGTCATGGAGAAAATACGGCAAAAAATTTTAAAAGTCCAAGAAGAAGGAAAATATTTGATTCATGAGATGATGATACCTTATAAAGGTCGTAAAGCGGGAAAAGAAAACAGTATAAACAGTAAAAACCCAAAAAGTTGGGCTTCAAGAATTTTGCTCGTGCAGGCGCCTCAGGTATCATCTACGATTTTCTTATGTATGGCGGCGATGATACCTTTCGAACTTAAAAATTTAATGATAAAGAAACTTCTATTGGATTGGGAGGTATGGTAGTGATTGGACTGTGTCAAACTATACGAGTAAAACAAAAGCCAGCCATTGTTTACGCTGATAATTTTTTTATGTCATTGTCATGTTATTTATATTCTGAGAGAAGAATACGGAATTTTAAGTCTGGGTACTATTAGAACTAATCGTCTAAGGGGATGTCAGGAGTTATTGCCAACTGACCAACAGATGAAGAAGAAGAAACGCGGTTCTAGCGCTCAAGTTACCTGCAATAAGAACAAGTTGACAGTAGTAAAGTGGAACGATAATAAAGTCATCACTCTAATCAGTTCCTATATAGACTCCCACCCTCTTGAGAAGATCAAGCGTTACGATAAAGAAGAGAAAAAGAAACTAGATGTGGAATGTCCCCAAATTGTGAAACACTACAACAAACACATGGGAGGAGTTGATTTGGCGGACATGTTAATTTCATTATATAGAACCCCCTTCAAAAGTCGTCGTTGGTATCTGGGAATATTTTCGCAACTAATAGATATGTGTATCAATAACGCTTGGCTTTTGCACAGACGGGATGCAAAGAAAAAATCTTTAAAGGATTTCAGATTTGAAGTATATGAAGGCTTGGCCAAGTCTGATAAAATAATAATAGACACGATACCGAAGACATCGGAGAGGATTTAAAAATTAAAAAACCCATTTCTATCCGTCCAATAGATAGCGTCCGTTTTGATAGTAAGGGTCATCTTCCAGAAACTGGAGAGGAAATAATGCGTTGCAGGTATTGCAAGACTGGTAGGACAACTGTCTTTTGTGTTAAATGTAACTTACATTTGTGTTTTGTTGTGGGGAAACACAAACGCAATTGCTTCCGTAATTTTCATACCAAATAATTGTATTATTTCTTATTTTTACTTTGTTTTTTTATACCACCTATGTAAAATAAGGTTCAGCAACAATTTCATTAGCAACCTGGCAACGTGCATCACGGTGTACAAATAATAATGTTATAGAATTCCCTTTTAATTGGCAGTGTACACTGCGATGTACATAGTTTTTCACAAAAACTAGGGTAGCCAGTTATTTTTTTTATGTTTTTTAACCCGAATAAATAAATTCGGCTTTTTTTTAAAGCCGGCTTTTTTTTAAAGCCGAATTTATCCATAAAACACTTAGTTTTTCTTTTTTTTCCTGGCAATTCAAGGGTTAAGGCGAGGGTATTCGACGAGTTTAGGTATTTTTGGCATAGTAAAGTTGCCACTTTACACCACAGCGAGGCGCATGTGGTTCGCGTCCTGTGTTTTGCGTCATTATACAGCAAAACAACGAAGGTAAATTTAGAGTGGTATTGGTGTAGTATCAACACAAATAATGACGCAACTGTTATTTACATAGAAGATCTTCTAGTTGCACTTTTGATAAAGGGAATAAAGTTTATAATAATTATAATATTGTAGTATAGCTATTAGAAAACCACGCTCGTAAAAGCTTATATGAACCAGACTATGAGCAATAGAATAGTGGACCCCGAGTGCCACGCTGCAAGATCTTGATGGGGCCTCATATACCCATATGGCCCTCTAAACCCATGGGGAGCCATACACTAATGGGCTCCCTCACACGTATGGGGCTCGCACACTCATGGGGCCCCATACATATATGTAACTGATAGGGCCCATATGCCCGTGGAGCCCCATTCACCTATGGGGCACCATACACATACATAACTCATGGGGCCCTTACACCCATGGGGCGACATAGACC
The DNA here is from genome assembly GCA_946251805.1 of Cybosia mesomella. Taxonomy (NCBI): domain Eukaryota; kingdom Metazoa; phylum Arthropoda; class Insecta; order Lepidoptera; family Erebidae; genus Cybosia; species Cybosia mesomella. The sequence goes on from OX276390.1 coordinate 28,745,755, forward strand.
CATGGCACTACAAACTCCTATGGGGCCCCATACATATTTGTTACCCATGGGGCCCACATACCCATGGCTCCCATACACCTATGGGGTCCCATACACCCATGGGTTCCACATAGGTACCCAGTATTTGGTAGTGTTGAAGATTCATGTCAGTTTAAATTATGTGGCTGGTAGATACTGTCCCTAATATTTAGTACCACCATTTAATATGCGTCTATTAGTACCAATGTCAATCATTAGGTACAAATTCTTGTATTGAATCAACTAATGTCATAAGACATTTAATGCTATTAAAATGCCGATATATTACTTAGTTACACAACTTATACTTTAAAGAAAACTGCGTACTAATACTAGCATTGTATTCGCATAACTTCGAGTCTCAACTTTTATCATTGGATTTGTAAACATTTAAAAATCATACGATTTCGCTGTGCATTTGCTGCAAACTGACAGTGGACTAAACGGAACGTGTTAGAGGCAGGACGCCTCTAACACGTTCCGTTTAGGTAGGAAAACGGAACGTGTTAGAGGCGTCCTGCCTCTAACACGTTCCGTTTAGTCCACTGTCAGTTTATATATAATACGTATTTTGAATTTTCAGGGTATAATTCAGAATTTATGTAAATTTTGATAACTGTTTTTCATTCTCCTATCAATGAGCTTCATTTTGGTATCAATTTTATTTTTCTAACCTGAACATAAATCAAATAAAACTGGAATGCGTTTTGGGTTAGACCAATCTTTGAGAGCAAATTCTATCGAGGAAGTAAAAATCATCGTGTCTCGGCTAACTAAAATACTACTTTGAATAGCCTTTTTTTTTAACGTGTGGAAACCCCCACGGGCTTCACCCATCGGTGCCAACGATGGGGTGGGCGTGTCGGAATCGGACCGACTAAAACTACATGGTGTCTTCCCCAAGTGTCCATTGCCGGGCACCCCGGGTAAGCCCTCGAAAGGATAGCCCCAGGGTTACTGGCGGACTTTGGCCGCCACCGCCTCAGGCCTCGCCTGGTGAGGTCGGGTTTTATCCCGAAGCACCCGTGTCCGGTCATTATCTGGACTTTGATTAGCCTAGAATAACATATTATATGATTTTCAGAATATAGGGACTTCTCATTTTCGAAAAATCTTAATCAAAAAACACCCTTCCCTCACCTTAAAGAGCTTATTCAATAAAGAATATAAAACTAACAGTAAGTAATAGTTTCCCCATTTTATTGTTACACACCCAAGCGCTAATAGTAATTTATTGCAACAATAGCACGATATGACTTGATACCTTGATGACGTCATGTTTGGTTTCAAGTTCGGTTATAGATCACATACCGTTTTGACGTTTAATGAAAAGAAACATATAACTGTATATTAACTTACTACCCTATTACTGCGATAACGCGGAAGCGTGCAAGCAGTTAAAGCAGTAGATCATACAATATAACGTTATATATACTTGAGTAGGTGTTACATGATTATTAGCTAGCTGGTGCCCACGGCCTATTCCCGGGATAAAAAGTAGCCTTTGTCCTATTCCAGGCTATAATCTATCTCTGTGCCAAATTTCAACCTTTGATTATTAGATGGAGCGTCGCCCTACTACCAACAGATATAAAACAAGCCAACCGATGTAAACATGTGTGCGTGCGGCCGGTGTTTTACACGATGCATTCATTTTTCTGCGTGCGTAAATAATGATACCAGCTACTACAAAATATCCCAAAAATCGCATAGCTATAATTACATTAATTAAATGCTATTTAAATATATGTACCTACGTATTTTTATAACAGCCTCTGTGGCGTGACAGTATTAAACGCGACTGGTACGTAAGGGCCGCGGGTTCGATTCTCGCTCTTTGCATTGCTCTGGGTACTTTCAAGCCTCAGAGAGCACGTTAAGCCGTCGGTTACGGTTGCCATACTAATATTTATGGCAGTCGTTACCGGGTAGTAGGAGCCCTAAATCACAGTATCTATTGTTTGAAATATAAAGTTTACATAAGAAGATATCATTTTTTAAAGTTTTTGTCTGTCTGTTTGTTCCGATGAATCTACGAAACGCCTAGACCGATTTTGACGGAACTTTTACTGGTAGATAGCTGTTCTGACGGTTTGTTTATGAAAATATGTATTTGAAATGTCCAAAGTCTTGAATTCAAATTGTACATAATATAATTTGAATTAAAAACTAACTAGACATTTGGAAGATAGTAGTAGATGTTTAGGTAACTTGTTTATATAAGGGAAGTACCTATCTCCGAATTCTGATCTCCAAGCTAAGGGGCAGAAAAATAGGCTTCAAAAGACTCAAGAGTAACATAATAAAGAAATAAGTACCCACATTCTACGATATAATACTATTAAAGCTAAAGCCTTGTCATTGCCAAACAAGGCATATTTATCTCAAATTTATTTTTTAACACCGTACTTTATGGCCACTAGAGGGCACCACATTAGCTTCAATGACACCACATATAGCCTATAACCAGCGGACAATAAAGACGCTTCTAATGGTTACCTCATTTGTCCAATAACATTCTAATAAGTAGTTGAGGAGGCACGAAGGATCAGATGAACATACATTTGCTTGGCAAAAAAATAACCCTCCTTTAGCTTTGCCGTAGTTAGTAAATAATGTTCTAATCTAAATCAATGAAAATTGGGAGATTGGCTCCCCCAACCGATAAACATGAATTAAAAAAAACTGGCAACACTCACAAATATGGCTTGTGATGAATGACATTTTTAGGGATTTTCTTTAGAAAAGCCCTAATTACTATCGAGTTGTCGTCGACGTCGTCGTCGTTGCCAATTTTCTGTCACGGTTTTGGGTATGAAGGAGATGAGCTATCGAGTTGCTGTTTTCGGTAATAGATTCGTGCTGGGGTGAACCATTGCAAGATAAAGAAAAAATCGCTAAAAAATCGCTAAATCGAAAATCCCTTGTATTCGGCTGAGCTCGTCTCAGGAATTCAACTTGTTTTATGATGAAAAGAAAAAATAATATAACTTGTATTTTGGTTATTTACCGATGATAGGTAATGTGTGTAGTAGTTTTTAGTCGTCCTTTATAATACCGACACACTTTAATAGTAGAAGTCGCCATTATTTCGACAGTTTTTGTTTATTGTTTTTCGCGGGAATTACGTAGTGATACCGAGCCGACACGATGGTCACTGAACCAGCGCGTAAGTACTTAGGGGATCGAAGTTAACTCTTATTTTTTGGGACGCTTGTGCGCATTTGACACTCCATCTAGACATTTATATAATCAAAGATTTCAACCCGTTCCAGTCATTCTAGCGTGAAAGAGTAACAAACATCCATTCAAACTTTTGCGTTTAGGTATAATATTAAGTGAGAGATATACTAGAATTTAATTATGTTTAAATTTGGATCAAATTTATGTTAAATCACATAAAATGCCCCAAATACATGCATGATTTTGTCCTCTCTAAATGAGATCCTGCAATCTGCATCTAACGCTAGCCATGTCGGAAATTACTGTTGCAATGAATTATTCACTAAGTTTTTACCACGTAAGTACCTACACACACCTTGTACTTAATTTTACTACAAATTATATCGGTAAAACTAATGTTTACCGTAATAACTCAACCGGTTGGGCTGATGTCTCGTGAATGTCGTGATAATTTTATATAATTGATCTAGTTTTTTAAAATACCTATTTATGGTTCGAGTTTTAGTATGACTAGGTAAGTACGGAAATGGTACTTCTATCGACAGTTTATTGAACGCTTTTACTTGGTAATAGATGCAATTAGGCATGCAAAAAGAGCACAGACGTGATGACTAAATGCTTATCTACTTTCAATATTTTTTTATATCAGTAGGATGGCAAATAAGTACCTAGACGGTTCAGTTCACCTAACGGGCAGCGACCGCCTTAACGTTAGACCGATTCCAAGTCCTGCAAAATCAGTCAGTGACTTAAACCGCGTGCCTACCCACTAGACGACATTATTCGATAAATTTTGTCCCCGGAGACAACAATCCACAATACTATACTTTGCCTGATGTCTTTTCTCCGTTTAACTCAGATTAGTCAAACTTGTCGTCGCCGCATCACGTGTCACGGAAAGTTCCTCGTTTACGGGAATACGTCATGTCGTGTCGAATGTCGATGAAGAAGGATAGTTGCCGCTGTCGTTGCCGTTACCCGGGGTACACCACGGGGATGAGTTTTATAGCCCGACACCCTACAGTTTTAGCATAATAGTTATATGATTGGATTTTGTTTAGTGATTATCTCTTTCTTCAACACTTGATATGGCTTCACACATCAAAAAAAGTTTGTGATCACTAGCATAAGCTAATATATATTTTTAAATTGAACTTTATGAAGAAAAATTATTTGTTCTTTGTTTTCTTTAAATAGAAACACCCTGTTAAAAATAAAACTATAGTTTATTTTTTATAAAAAAAAGAGTAATTAATCATAACTTAATTGTTGTTGGGGACGACAGAAACGGGATGGATGGCCAAGAGGTATATGGCGGCCTAATGACTTTTATACCGCTGGCGCTTCTGTCGGGCGGCGAGTGGACTGTATGAAGATCTTGATGCTGGCGGGTGGACGAAGGTGCCGATGGGAGCGTGGATTCTGATATGCTTGCGGCTTGATGAATGATGATCTGCAGAAAGGTACTTCAATTCCAAGGGTCTTTCCAGTGAAACAGCGATTTCTTACTTCTTGTTTATTAGAGGTGTTTTCTCTAGGGCTGCTGGTTCCGGACTGAATTCGGGAGGAAAAATGACCAGTTTATATAGGGTACTCTGACCAATCAGAGCCCTTTGGATTCTACCTACAAACTGCTTTAGCCAATCAGCGGCTTTGTTTACATTGCCTATTTTATTTTTCCTCACGGATTCTATATTTTACAATTTTATCTTATAGATAATACCTTATATTTACTTAATTACATAAATTTAACAATAAAAACATTAGTTTTAAACCTTAAAAACTATAAAAATAGCTATCGGCTCTCGTTATGGTAAAGTTCTACAGTAGCTAAGCTTCGTGGCGCGTTCTGCGTAGGTGGCGCCGCCAAGCGGAAATGATTGGAGACTCATTTGGGACTTTTTATTCACTTAAATCTAATTACAAAACTTATTACATAACCTTATGAATTATTTACAAATTGCAAGTATTGGCGTCGTCGCTAATATTCTCCCCCACGGTGCGTGGCACTGCATCCTCGGGCAGCGACGATGTGGCAGGTACCAGTATGATGACTCGACGTGTCGGCCGTCGGAGTACTCCACCCGAAGTCCGCACGTCCAATATCCTAGTTCTTCCGTCTGGTCCTGGATACACCTTGATGACCTCGCCTCGGGGCCACGAATTTCTGGGCAGCGTCGCGTCGACTATGAGCACGATGTCGCCTATCTTCGGATCGTTAGTTTCCTTACCCTCTATCTTTCTAGGCATCAAGAGGGGTAAGTACTCTTTGATCCATCTCTTCCAGAAGTGGTCCGCTAGCCTTTGCGTAGTTTTCCAGCTGGGTCTTCCTATCAACTCGGTGTCGTTGAACTCGCCGGATGCTGACATGCCGCATGACCTACCCAACAAGAAGTGGTTGGGGGTCAAACTTTCCTCTTCAGTGGGGTCCATGCTGACGGGGGTGAGGGGTCTTGAATTGACGGTGTGCTCCACCTCGGTTAGGAGCGTGTGAAGCACTTCTTCTGGCGGCGACTTCTCTTCGAGGACCGCTGCTAACGCTGTCTTGACCGATCTTACGAGCCTCTCCCAGGCACCTCCCATGTTCGGACAACCAGGAGGGATGAACTTCCAGGTGATCCCTCTCTCTTGTGCGGCTTGCTGCAGCTCTTTGTTCGCCCCGACGAAGTTCGTACCGTTGTCGCTGAAGATTGTCTTCGGAGTTCCTCTTCTTGCTGCAATCCGTCGGAGTGCCACGAACGTCTTGAATTTTCTAGGTTCTGAGTTGATCCATTGTAGTACAGTGCTGGAGTCGGTCCAGTATATTGTCTTTGATGCTTCGAGCTCCATCTCTTCTCCGATCGACGCCGCCATCCTACTACCAAGCAAGGCCGCTTGTAATTCAAGCCTTGGGATAGACACTGGCTTCGTAGGCGCGACTCTGGCTCTGCCGGTGATCATAGAGACGTGGACTCGTCCCCCGGGCTCGGTTGTCCTCCAATAGACGACTGCTGCATAGGCTTCTTCGCTTGCATCGGTAAATGTATGCAGCTGTCCGCTTCGACTGCACGGTGAGATGCACCTCGGGATCTTCAAGCTTGATAATGTTGATACATTTTCTAGGTATCTTTGCCAGGCTGCTTCTTGTTTTTCACTTATAGCTTCGTCCCAGTCTGTCTTAGTACGCCAGATTTCTTGAATCAATTTCTTTCCTTGTATTAATACTGGCGCGGCGAATCCCAATGGGTCGAATGTAGACATAACGGCGCTCGTGACTTCTCTCTTGGTCGGAGTCCGTTGCCCATTCAGCAGCTCTTCTGGCGTGTTGCGTAGCCCAATGTTGAAGGCTAACGCGTCTTCTTTAACCAGCCATCTTAGACCGAGAGTCTTCTCTTCTTTCGCGAGTGGCAGTGAATCTTCTTTATTTGCTTCTTCTATGTCAGGCAACGCAGTCGCGTAGTTACTGGCCCAGCCCTTGAGATGAAAACTTGCTCTTGCATGGATTTCTTTAACTTGCTCGGCTATCTTCTTTGCTTCTTGGGTTGACTCGAAGCTCTGGAGATAGTCGTCCATGTAATGGTTTCGGCTGATGGCTTTCACTGCTTCGGGTCGAGTCTCTTTGAAGTCTTCTGCGTTCTTGTTCATGACGTATATCGCCGTCGCCGGTGATGACGCTGCTCCAAAGATGACTGACGTCATACGATATTCTTCTGGCTTGCCTGTCCTCTTCTCACCTCGCCACAGGAACCGTAGGCTGTCCCGATCCTCTTCTCTAATCTTGATACGAAGAAACATGTCTTGAATGTCAGCCATGATTGCCACTGGACCTTCTCTGAAGCGCAGCAACACCCCAAACAATGACTGCAGTAGGTCTGGGCCTGGTAGCAGCACGTCGTTGAGGCTCTTTCCGTCGTACTTGGCGGCTGCATCGAACACTATTCTTGGTTTCTTCTTGATCGGGTGTATCACGGCGAAGTGAGGTAGGTAGAAGGTTCTACCTTCACTGACGACGTTTGAAGTCTTCTCTGCATAACCTTTTTCAATGAGGTTCTTGATCTGCTTCTCGTAGGACTGCTTGACCTCGCTGTCTCGATCTAACTTCTTTTCTACGTTCACCAAGCGTCGTAGAGCTTGATTGTAGTTGTTAGGTAGGGACTCATCTTCGCTCCTCCACAGTAGGCCTGTCTCGAACTGACCGCTGGGAAGTTGTTTCGTTGTCTTCTCGAGGATTTCCAGGGCTCTTCTGTCGCTATCGTTCGTTGGTAGCTTGTTCTGAATTCCAAGTGATTCTAATTGGAAATGCTCTCGGATGACGTCTTCCATGGCTTCATCTGCTGTCTTGGCTCTGCCGTAGTGGATGAAGTGTACCGCAGCGCTGGAACCCGTTTCACACCCATGTAGCACCCACCCTAGACTAGTGAGTGAGGCTACGGGCTCGGATGGTTTTCCTTTCTTCAGTCTTCTTGTGACGATAAGGCCCCAGTTGTCTTGACCTATCAACATCTTCGGTTTCTCGGTTGTGTAGAGAAGTTGATCTTCAATCTTCTTTAAATGCTGGCAGCTGGTAATAGTGTCCTTCTTTATTATTTGTTCTGACAGGTTGAGATCGTCGATGGTTCTTGCAGTGATATTCTTCTTGTCTCTTCTGAAGGCACCTTTAATCTTCAGTTGTATCTTCTGGGAATCCTTGATGATCTTTGTACCGACTGTTTCAATAGTTAGCGTTTCTGTCTTGCCCTCAGCTCCGATCGTCTCTGCCACCGCCTGGTCTAGAAGCGTGATGGTTGAGCCTTCATCCAGCAGCGCCAGCACCCGAGCTTGCCCTTTCGGCCCGTAGACGTCGACTGGCACGATCTTCAGGTATGCTTTTTCTCCACTGATGGTGTTGTGGATGGAGGCGACCTTCCCTTCTGATGAGCTTACTTCTTCTTTCTTCTCAAATGGTTTCGGCGGCTTGTCGGAGTGTAAGATAGTGTGATGCCATCTTCCACATTTCTTGCAGTTTGGAGCTCTACAGTTGGTTCTTGAATGCTGGAACCGTAGACACTTGAAGCACGTTCTAGCTTTCTTCACTATTTCCCATTTTTCATCAATGTTTGCTTCTTTCAGCTTCTTGCATTCTATCAGGAAATGCTCTTCTTGACATATGGGACAACTCTTCTTAAACTTCTCTCGTTCAGTTTCATGTGAAGACTCTCCTTGAATCGTATGCACGGGTCTTCTTGTACCCCTCTTCTGGTCTGAAGGCTCTTCAATTGGGGCAAAGTCACCGCACATGTCTGCTTCTACTTCTAAAAATTCTTCAATGAGTAGTAGCTCTTGTAAATCTTCCTCCCTTCGGCTTCTATGGTAGGCGAACCATCTGAATTTCATAGCTGGAGGCATCTTCTCAATGATAGCTTTCAATGTTTCAGGAGAGCTGAGATACTGCTTCTTCAAGGCTTTGATTGTTTGAACGGCGTTCTTGACTTTGCTTGCAAACGTACAGATGTCGCTTGGGTTTTCAGCGACTTTAGGTAGGCTCTTGATCTTCTCTAATTCCGCCAGTGCTAGTGCCCCAGGTCTTCCAAATCTTGATTCCAGCGCCTTGAGTACTTCGTAGGGATCTTCAGCGGTGAATAGTAGGCTCTGGACAGCTTCCTTTGCTCTTCCCTGGATCGCTCTTCTGAAGCGTGCCATGTTCTGTATGTTAGAGAACGAGGCAGCTGTGTCTTCGAAGGTCCTCTTGAACGCCAACCATTCTTCACAGGAACCGTTGAAGTGAGGAAGTTCAACCATCTTTGATGACATTGTTTCATGCGACTTCTGAGAAATCTCTTTAATAGCTTGAGCTAACTCCTGGATGTCGCTCTTCTTTTCTTCACGTTCAGGAGACTTTCTTTCTTCGGTGGGCCCGACCCCTGTCTCGACGACCCATTTTTCAACTTGGGTTATTTCGTACGACTCTTCTCCAGCATCTTCTTCTTCTGATTCTGCGGCGATGAGTTCCAGCTTAGCCCGAGCTACCTTGGATCGCGCCTCGGCTAGCTCGAGCTCCCGTAGTGCCAACGCCATCTTCGCTTGCACTTCTGCTCTCTTCCTATGCGACGAGCGGGACGGTGTGTCCGTGTTGCGGGTCGACTTCTTAGGGTGAGGCCGCTGCAGACTGTCTTCATACTTCGATGTCGGTGCGCTTGCTTCGTCCCGACGTGAAGTGACACTTCGCTGACTGTCTTGCAACGTTGTATGGCTGGCTGTGATGGTACTCTGCTCCTCAGAATCTTCAAATTCCTCTTCAATGATGCTGGGCGGAGGCGCCGTGCGAGTCGGCTCCCCTTGCACAGACTCCAATCTTGACCCATCGAATGATTGTAGTCTTGCTTGCTTCTGAATCAGCGGAACTGGCTTTTTTCTGCTTACTGTACTTGCGGACCCCGTAGTACCCGTGGTCGATGAACCGGTGCTCGTCGTGGCGGTGCTCGCTTCACTCGGCGTATTCATGCTCCAGTCCGACGAGGTGGTTTCTTCTGAAGTCTTCGATTGTTCTGATCCTGCTCTTGTGGTTGGCATCTTCTATTCTTCAAATCTTGACCCAATCCGGCTATCGAAGGACCAAAAATGTTGGGGACGACAGAAACGGGATGGATGGCCAAGAGGTATATGGCGGCCTAATGACTTTTATACCGCTGGCGCTTCTGTCGGGCGGCGAGTGGACTGTATGAAGATCTTGATGCTGGCGGGTGGACGAAGGTGCCGATGGGAGCGTGGATTCTGATATGCTTGCGGCTTGATGAATGATAATCTGCAGAAAGGTACTTCAATTCCAAGGGTCTTTCCAGTGAAACAGCGATTTCTTACTTCTTGTTTATTAGAGGTGTTTTCTCTAGGGCTGCTGGTTCCGGACTGAATTCGGGAGGAAAAATGACCAGTTTATATAGGGTACTCTGACCAATCAGAGCCCTTTGGATTCTACCTACAAACTGCTTTAGCCAATCAGCGGCTTTGTTTACATTGCCTATTTTATTTTTCCTCACGGATTCTATATTTTACAATTTTATCTTATAGATAATACCTTATATTTACTTAATTACATAAATTTAACAATAAAAACATTAGTTTTAAACCTTAAAAACTATAAAAATAGCTATCGGCTCTCGTTATGGTAAAGTTCTACAGTAGCTAAGCTTCGTGGCGCGTTCTGCGTAGGTGGCGCCGCCAAGCGGAAATGATTGGAGACTCATTTGGGACTTTTTATTCACTTAAATCTAATTACAAAACTTATTACATAACCTTATGAATTATTTACAAATTGCAAGTATTGGCGTCGTCGCTAATAATTGTAACAGAAATTTTATATAAAGAAAAAGACTGTTTAACCAAACTTAAATAACAATTTATTAATAAAAGGTTTATATTCAATATAATTTAACTCCTCTTCTGGCTCGAACACTTGCGGAGATCCTCCTGGACATGCTAAGAAAGTTTACCAGCATTTCTTGTGGTAACCTGTCCCATTCTTGAATAGCGGCTTCCCTGAGCTCTGACACTGTCTGGGGACGGGGCTGACGGTTACAAACAGCTCGCTTAGGTAAGAGCTTCCCACGCGTGCTCTATTGCGTTTAAGTCCGGCGAGTCGGCGGGCCAGTCTAACCTTGTGATGTCGTATTCTCGGAGAGCAGCATTGATTCGTTGAGTTCGTTGGGCGAGCGCATTATCATCAACTATATAGTACAAATTGGTGCCCATGGTTGACTCGGAATGGTCTGAAGATTCTATCAATAGCAACTTCTTTATGCTGTCTTTTGTCATGAAACCTCGATACGGGATCAAAGGCGTTCTAGCTCCAATCATATTACCACCCCAAAAGAATACCGATTTCCCGTCTTACTGAACTGTTCCAGAGGCAGTTCTTTGCATCTCACGGTCTCCTGGTCTTCTCCAGACATGGACACGTAGGTTATCTGGATGATACCACTGCAATCTCCGACGTTGACTATGCCGGGAATTTAGAGGAAATCGCCAAGACCTCAGTGCTCGTAATCCAGGCTGGTGCAAGCAATTCCGAATAGTCTGAGTGCTAACTGCAAGCCCATGCAGAGGCGGTTCGACCTTCTGCTTTTATTTTAGTAGCGTTGATTCTGGGGTCATTTGCTTCAAGCAATCTAATATAGCGCTTTTAGGCAGCAGATAAACAGTTGGGCGACCACTGCGGGGTCGGTCAGCTAAATTACCCATCTCATGGTACCTCTGCAATATGATCACGACACAGGATGGGATATAGCCAGGGACTTAAAAACATATTCATAAAGGTTATATTATTATATGGGTTACACTATGAAAAGGTTACAGAATGAAAGTGTAACACTTATAAATGTGGTATTGAATCTGTTAACCGTTACCACTTTCAATTGTGTAACAGTTATATATTATATGTAACAGATATAAAACTGTTAACAGTGTTAAGAAGTGTTAACCGAAATGCTACGTTGCTAAATTTACTCTCCTATCATATTTTTATAATCTAATTCAATTAAATTATTAAGCATTTTCTATGCATACTTTTTCTTATAGATTTAGATAGATAGACAGCGGCGATAGCCTGGTGGCGAAAGTAACGGACTGCTGAGACGAAGTCTCGAGTTCGATCCCCAGTCGCCCCGGGCACACACCGCTGACTTTTCGTAGTTATGTGTGCATTAATAAATGTTAATTATCGCTGCTTAATAATGTGCCCGGTGGATGGCAATAGGCTCGCCCCCAATTACATTGGGACCTCAACATAACTGGCGAATCGTGGGAGTGTTATACACCTCTGCCAACCCCTTCGGGGATACAGGCGTGAACTTATGTTATGTTAGATCGAAAAAAGAGAACATCTAAGACGGGACCTGAACCCGTGTCTAGGTGGCTCAGCTGGTCAGAGCGTTCCCCCTGTAAAAGGGACTGGTCGCGGGTTCAGGTCCCGTCCTAGATGTTCTCTTTTTCCGATCTAAATCTATATAATCTAATTTTTTGAATAAAGGTATTTTGTACACCCCCAAGTACTTTAGGACGTTATTTCTGTTACACTTATTTACACATATAAAACGTAACTTTCGTATCTGTTACATTTATAACTGGGTTTCTTCTAAAACAGTTTCAAAAGCGGCCAAGTGCGAGTCGGATTCGCCCTTGAAGGGTTCCGTAGCAGCAAGTACCATAATTATGATTATTTTATTTTTTATATTTGAGTTGATTGAATGGAACGTATATTGCGGTTTACGATTTATGACGTAAATAAAAACTACTTATGAGATCTCGTTCAAACCAATTTTCGGTGGTAGTTTACATGGTAATGTCATCATATTTTTTTTTAGTTTTATCATTCTCTTATTTTAGAAGTTATAGTGGGGGGGAGGGCACACACATTTTACCACTTTGGAAGTGTCTCTCGCGCAAACTATTCAGTTGAGATAAAAATGATATTAGAAAGACCTATCCGTAGATACCCCACCCCACACGTATGGGTTTGATAAAAAAAAAAAAATTTGAGTTTCAGTTCTAAGTATGGGGAACCCCCAATTTATTTATTTTTTTTCGATTTTTGTCTGACAATCTTAATGCGGTTTACAGAATACATCTACTTACTAAGTTTCAACAGCATATAGTTGACAGATAGACATACATGACGAATCCATAAGGGTTCTGCTTTTTGCCATTTGGCAACGGAACCTTAAAAAACAGTGTTAAAACACTTTATTACGGTTAGTTTGGGTCCCTAGATTTAGCAACTCTGCGTGTCATTTCTCTCGTGGTGTATCCTTCTTCCCTTAAAGTTACTATTCTTGCTTGTAAAACTTCTGATAATCCTCTTGATCACAATCACAACTTGCTGCGAAAAAGTATTTTAAATCCGTTAAAATTGACTAAATTAGATTACTGAATTAGCGTAAGGTAGGGCCTTTTTATATGGAAAAACAATTGAACTGTTTTATTGTATTACATTCTAATTTTATATTTTTAAATAAACATAACAAGACAATAATCTAACAAGAAGAAGAAATCATTTTTATCGTTGCTTTCAACCTTATACCCATGTATCCATGGTTCTCTAAATTACACATTGTAAAGAATTTTTCTTCCACGATTTCGGCTGAGATTTGGCCATTGTACTACACCAGCACACATCTTGCATAGCTAAGAGTGCGTCTTGTTCATGTGTCCTAATTATTCTCCATCTTTACTTGATATTATGATTAATTATCAAGCTTCTCTACCCTACGATCTATCATATATATTATCGTTATCTAACAAAGTATAAATAAAATTGCTTATTAAATTCTTACGTCTTCATAATATATCTTTGTAATTATCATTATATCTGTGTATATAGGTATTGCCCCCCTAAGTCAACGTAAAAGCCTCTGTCTACATTCAACTCAAATGCCGAAGAAACACTTTATAATTTAATATCCTAATAAGTAATAAATTATAATATATGATTTTATCGGAAGTTTACGCGAATGTCACACATTGAAATAAAACTATTTTTAACGGATTCTATCGCGATTTATTTCATGTTATTTTATATTTTACATTGATCCCGACGTTTCGGTTGCTTAACAGCAGCCAATGGTCTCTCCCCGTGACCATGGCTGCTGAAAAGCAACCGAAACGTTAAAAATAGTTTTCTTTCAAATTATAATATACTTATGATCGCAAACTTTTTTGATGGTAGGTACCTAATGCACCGGGGGTGTGTGTTGGGTAACCTCCTCGAGTGTCGCTCCGATTCCGATCCCGCTGCAGTCCGGGGGGAACGGAATCGGAGCGGCCGGTACACCCTGGGCGGCGGTCAATGGCTTCCCCTTCACCCCTTCATAGGGTTGGCATTGATCGTCGGCCAATACCCAACGTGGCGGGAACACATCGCTCTCCGTACTCCTCTGCTTTCAGAGGAGACAGGATGAGCGATGCTGTTAGTGGTGAGATGGCCCAGGGTCAGCCGGGGTGCGAGGGATATGCTCTATGGGTAACCTTACACCCCTGGCGTCTGAAGACCCGAGACGGCGTGCGGTTTTAGTCGGTGCAAGCCCGACATAACCGCCCCCGCTGGCCGGCGGGGGGGTATCCGAAGGGATTTCCGCACGATAAAAAAATAAAATATAAACACCGCAATAGCGGCGGTAAGGCCCATCATGGAGGATTGGCTAGAGAGGCGACACGGAAGCCTCTCGTACCGACTGACGCAGGTGATCTCCGGGAAGGGGTGCTTCGGGGACCACCTGCATCGGATCAGGAAGGAGCCAACGCCTGAGTGTCATCACTGCGACGCGAGCGAGGACTCAGGCGTTGGTGGGAGTCCTCTCGCTCGGCAGCATGATTGCGGCAATGGTGCAGAGCGCGAGTGAATGGCCCGCCGCCACCTCCTTCAGCTAGCATGTAATGCTCGCGAAGGAGGTGGCGGAGCGCGCCCGGGAGAGATTTAGAACTCTCCCGGCCCGCCGAGCCCGCAACTTGCTCGTCGCGCGTCGCAGGCTACTCAGGCGCCGGAGGTCGCTTAACGACCTCCGTCCTCCATGAGCGCAGGCCCATGGGGGTGGCAGGTGAGGCCGCGTGTCACCCCAGCAGAAGCAGGCCGGGACGGTGGGGCGACTAGCGCCCCTCCCCCAAACCGGGGCAAGACGGGGACACCGTGGTTCCCAAACCCGAGGGGGCCATCTCGAAACCGGAGATGGCCCAGGGTCAGTCGGGGTGCGAGGGATATGCTCTATGGGCAACCTTACACCCCGGCGTCTGTAGACCCGAGACGGCGTGCGGTTTTAGTCGGTTCAAGCCCGACATAACCGCCCCCGCTGGCTGGCGGGGGGGTATCCGAAGGGATTTCCGCACGAAAAAAAAAAAAAACGTACCTAATGCAAAAGAAAAAATGCTAGATGTTTTTATTAACCAAGTGGATATTTTCAGTATCTAGCATAGGTTATCTATAGATACTACTGGGAATTCAGTGCAGGGTGCGACTGAAATAAATTCAGCTGAGCGAGCAGGACTCTTACTTGAAAAATAAGGCATCTTACTACGGTCGCGCGCATAGCTAAAGCCGCACGCTCGTGAAACTGTTTTTCGATGATTATTCCTCAATGGTACATTGTATTTGAACAGTTGACCCCTCTAAACACTCAGCGGTGTCTACACTATACCCATGGCAAATTTTGGTTAAGATCGGTATTGTGGTTCCGGAGGAGTACAGTCTCGACCAAACGGCTTAGCCACGTAGGTAGAAGAGCTTCGCTTCGCTCAGCTCAATTATACAATTGAAAACTAAATGTATTTGTTATGTACAATTACCATAACCTACATTAGACAAATATTTGAAAAATACTTTACCTACTATAGGTATGTAAAAATAATAAAAATAAAAATAATAAATATTCTACGACATTCTACACAGCGCTTTCTAGACCCAAAGTAAGCATAGTTTAACTAGCTTGTGTTATGGGTTCCAGAATGCGGATAAACATACTTATATACTTTTTTTTTGTAAATACGTACATATTATACATAGAAACATCCAGACCAAATGCAAATAGATATATATACATAGAATAGGTACTTGGGTTATGTTAAATTAACGATTTTTAACCCTATTTTTTTTCATTCTTGTCTTTTTGTTCACGATGCTGTTTGATGGGTTTTTTATTAGAAAGATCTTGGTCAGACTTAAAATCGGCCATAAGTTTGATCGCAATTGATTAAGTAGAACTGGAAATGTGACCAAAAATGGCGATAACCGACATCGTCGCGAGTGGAGCCGCCGGCATAAAATAACAATACAACTTTATATTATGTACCTACCTACAGATTTTGCACAGATTTGCGGAGGGCATTCACCGATTGTTGGGGTCTTAAATGCTAATTACGTGCGAAGATTACTCAACTCAAAGCCACTCGGTGAACTCGCGGTCAATGAGGCGGTTTTCAGTATAAAGTACTCAGTGGAGGCTTTACGTTCATAACCGCAAACACCATGCGTGGAGACAGACGCGTGCCGCGAGCTTTTTATACGGCAAACGTTATCTCGCGTCTCGCGTTCTTTTGCGCGAGTATCACAGTCACTAACACTTCTGAACACGGTATTCCCATAGAAATAAAGCTATGGGACACAGGGCGAACGCCTTTAGCCCACATGGTGGACGTTACTAATGAGTTTGGTTTGAAAGTGTTAGCAGAACACAACTTTTTAAATGATAACAATATTGCTTTTTCGCCCTATGGGCTCATGGGAATTATGGTGGCACTGTACGAGGGTGTGAATGGAGAGGCCTCGTATCAGATTCAGCGAGGAATGCAACTTCCCTGGAATAGGAATGTAATGCGGATAGGATTCAGAGACATACACCGCACGTTAAAAGTAAGTCGTAAAATTTATTGATGCAACCACACTATCTGATAATTAAATGTTACAGACACTTCAATCTTATTTATAGACTAGCTGTGCCCTCGATTACGTCCGCGTGGATTTAGATTTTTAGGGTTTTAGTACTTTTACGCGAACCCTATTTTTTTTGTAAAATTAAAGTAGCCTATGTTTATTTGCCATTGAATATATTACCTGTCTGCCAGTGAAAGTCCCGTCAAAATCGGATCAGCCGTTCCAGAGATTACCTTATTCAAACAGGGAGAAAGACAGATAGACCAAAATTTTAAACAAGTTGAATTCCTGAGACGAGCTCAGCCGAATACAAGGGTTATTTTTTTCTTTTTTTTTATCTTGCAATGGTTCACCCCAGCACGAATCTATTACCGAAAACAGCAACTCGATAGCTCATCTCCTTCATACCCAAAACCGTGACAGAAAATTGGCAACGACGACGTCGACGACAACTCGATAGCAATAGGGCTTTTCTAAAGAAAATCCCTAAAAATCACGCAAAAACAGTTGAACGGATCTGATTGAAATTTGGCACAGGGGGTTTTTTTTTTTTTTTACGTGCGGAAATCCCTTCGGATACCCCCCCGCTGGCCAGCGGGGATGGTTATGTCGTGTCTCGACTAAAACCGCACGGTGTCCTCCCCAAGTGTCCGTTGCCGGGCACCCCGGGTAAGCCCTCGAAAGGATAACCCCAGGGTTGCCGGCGGACTTTGGCCGCCACCGCAGCCTCGCCTGGTGGGGTCGGGTTTTATCCCGCTTCGGTGAGTTGGCAGGCGTGTGACGACACGCCTCCGCCACGGCCTGCTTCTGTAAGGACGGCGAGTCGGCCAACTGCCGTCCTCAGGCCCCGATCATGGAGGTCGGTAGTCCCGGGCGTAGATGAGTCTGCGGCGTCCTCGCCGCGGACTGCGAAACTCGGGGGGCAGGGTTCTCTCCCGCTCCCTCTCCGCCGTCTCTTTCGCGTGCATTACCTGCTCGCAGAAAGAGGCGGCGGCGTGCCACTTGCTCCCGTCGGAGACCACAGCCCTCACCATGGTCTCCAACGAGAGAACGTCCACGCCCAGGACCGCAACGAGATCCCGGCGTTGACTCGCCCACGCAGGGCACTCCACCAACGTGTGGAGCGCCGTGTCTTCGCCAGGATCCTCGCAGTGCTGGCACTGCGGCGTTGTCTCCCGGTGGATGCGCCACAGATACTTACCGAAACACCCGTGTCCGGTAACCATCTGGCACATCCGGTAGGAGAGGTCCCCATGGTCCCTCTCCAACCACTCCTTCATGATCGGTCTCACCGCCGCAATGGTGGATTCCCCCCACCTTGGGTGCTCAAGTCGCACCCTCCATGTCTCCATGAGTTCCTGGCGGAGCAGGGACCGCTGAGCCCTGATTTCTCGGGGCTCCCGCCTATGACCCCGCTCCAGCGCCTCCTTGCGCCACTGGTACAGCAGCGCAAGGGCTCTCGCTTCCAGGTCCCATGGAGGGGTCCCGGCTTGGAGACATGCCGCCTCGACGGAGATCGTGCAATACCCCCTGATGACTCTGACGGCCATCGCCTTTAACGGGCTGTTTAGAACAGCCACGTTGCGGGCCGCCAGAGTTTCCGCCCATACGAGGGCCCCGTATAGGGCCATGCTTCGCACGATCCCCAGGTACAGTCTCCTAGTGGGGGCTTGGCACAGGGGTAGATTATGGTCTGGAATAACACATAGGTACTTTTATCTCGGGAATAGGTTCCCATGGGAAGCGAAAACGAAAACACAATTCCACACAGGCGGAGCCGCGGACAACAGCTAGTAATTATAATAAAATGACAGGTTTACTTGCAGAGCGTTAATTATGTTGTAGAGATTTACGTAAATAAATGATATTCCTCTCTGGTTATGATATGAGTCATGGCTACCAACAGTCACATATTTAAGTCAGAGGTTTTAGAGCTTATAGGGCCTGCATCGTACATGTACCAACCAATGCTTGTTTCGTGCAAGAATTGCTGGCTCTAAATTATTATTATTTACGTCCAAACAAAACCTTGATTAAGTAAACCGAATCAGATTTTATTTACAAGTTTATGGGTTTTAACATTTTTTGCAGAGACCCTTAATTGTTTTTCTAAAAATAAAGTAGACTATATTATACCTTGTAACATTACCTATCTACCAGTGCAAGTCCCGTTAAAATTGGCCCGGCCATTCCAGTATGAATCGATTTAATTCACCATTTTGTGGGTGTTATTTTTTTTTGCGCGGAATCCTCATTATTTTCCAAAATAAAAGTAGCCTATATGACGCCTTATACAATTACCTAACTGCGAGTGAAAACTCTTAGAAAATCGGCCCAGCAGTCATAGAATGACAAAACTTAAAAAAAATGTTTTTGTTTGAAGTACCGTAAGAAAGATAGAATAAGAATTTTTCAATGAATGCGCTCATTGAAAATTCTTATTTTACCGTTACAAACAGACACATCAATTTTACTTTGATTATGCCTCTCGCCTTTTCTGTATAATTCACGCCTAATAGGGCAAGGTTTATTCAAGGTCATAAAAATGAGCCCAGCCGCATCGCGCGATATGTCGTAGGACATAACACTTGATGAAACAAAAAAACGAACCTCTTCCTTGACTTAGGTCCCGAAGATGTTAATATAAATCACACGCAGGAATCGTTTGAGGAAATTGCAGATACCGGTTCCAGGCAGAATGCTGCAGTAACAATCATTCGTTTTTTAGTAGATGCATATGCAATTGAGAGACAATTGACTCTAAGTAGCGTTCACGGCTCAAGGATTTACTATGAGAGCGTCTACCGTTACCTATTTTTGGACTCAATCCATTCAAATCCATTGAAAATCGTTCAAAATACAAAATCAAAATCCATTTCCTACTAAACTTCAAAACTTAAGTATAAAGAAATATAGGTATACTCGTATCTTAGTAAAAAAATACTATTACAATTATTGCATATTATTAGTAAACACTGTAGCGTGTAGTAAGTAGATATATAATTAAGTGCGAGTTAAGATATTCTACTGAGTTTCGAATGATAAATATTTGACTTTTATTTCAGACATACTTCGTACCGGAAGAAGGCTTTTTGGCAGGTCTGGCGTTAAACAATGAAAACGTTACATTTAACGATCAATATAAAAAGATTCTACGGTTTTATGGTTTTGATTTAGAAAACGATCAATTACCAACACTTTCGCCCGAAACAAACAATACCTCGAACGAAACGAGTACAGCTACGTCAACCATGAGTCCCGCAAGTTCCGGAGACAGTACAACAACCGTTATGCCATCAGACAGCCAACCAGTTCGTGGCGTAATGATTACTCCTTCAAATAGAGAGGAAACTACCACTACAATAAACCCAAATGCTGAGACAATTGATACGTTAGATATACGAGAAGGTACATCATCTGCCACAAGTCCGTCATCCGCGCCTAACGCAGAAAGCACCCCTATCGCTTCCCCTACAACAGAAACCACTACCAGTCAGAGTCTTACTGAAATGACAACTCAAACTACAGTAACGACTCTACAAGATACGGTACCACAAACTGAAGTCAATACACCAGAACAGACCACAGTAACCTCAACACAGGTAGCTGCAATCACAACACCAGAGCAAACTACAACAACAGTTTTGCCTAATTTGGCAATGGACACTGAAACTATCTCGTTAGCGTCTTTAACAATGGAGCTAGAAACTAATACTGAAGACGACATGAATACAGACCAAATGATTATACTTGATACCTCGTCGAGTACAACTCAGCCAATTACTGATGATACACCTAGTACAATTCAGCTGAGTATTGATAGTTCTACAATTTCCTCGACAGAGAGTATAATGTCCTCCACAGAAGATGGTCAGCAAACTGAACAGATGTCTACAATGTCCATGAACGATATTAGTACAGTAACAAGCTCTATGACATCTATGGCAAACGACTCAACGTTGGAAACTCTGGCACGCAAGAAGAAGTCGATAGTTGACTTTATATTCACGAACCCGCCCTATATAAACGATTATCTGGATTACAGATCTTATGATATAGGTTCTGAACTAACCAAATCAAATTTTGATGACAAAATGTTTTTAGCAAACGGACTGAATAGCATACAGGTAATATTTGTGTGTTATTACTTATTATATATTTTCTCTTGTATATCTACCTAAAGTAACGTATTTACCTTAGGTAGATATACAAGACAAAGCTAGGTAGGGTACCTTTACCTACCTAGCTACACCTGGAGCTTCTATTACCTAGTATAAAATAATTTTAACTAATATTAAAATTCATATATCAAAGAGCAACTAAAGTAGATCAAAATGATATCTATTGATTGAACAAGCAGAGGATTACAGATGCTATATTATCTCAGAAAGAAAAACGGAATGTGCATCATTATAACAATATCTTTAGTAGAAAAGAAACATCTAGGTATAGGTAGGTATTGTTTGCTATTAGATAGGTAGCACACTAGCGATAGACATTCGCAAGTCTGTAATGCGAAAATATAAGCAGTTACCGAATAATAATTTTAATCTGTAAGTGAACTATATTAATTAATCCCAACATAATACTATGTAACGTAAGTCTGCACGATTAAATCGCTAACTCATGGACGGCGCTCACCCTCTGCGCACAATGAATTCCCACTAGTGATAATGATTAGCGTAACGACATAACAAATTGTATTATGAATTCGCCACAGTCACCGGTTTATTCAGTTTTATACAAGCATATTGATGGTCCAATTTGTTCAACAGGTGACATACATGCACTATGACACAGTGTTGGAGCATGCCTACCTACCTCATTTAGAGGCCTCAGCGTTGCGATTGCCGTTGGACAGCGATCGCTACTACTTACTAGTTATATTACCAACCAGGGCAGGATCGCCAGAAATAGGGCGGCTATTGTCACGAATGGCAAGGGAATCCGATTTGTCAGACGTCTACTCCGTGTTACGACCGCGACGAGTAAAAGGGATTGTGCCAAGCTTCACTGTGAAAGGTCATGTTACATTAACAACCGACTTGCAAAAGGTGAAGAGCATCGATTATTATCAACGAAAAGGAGTTTGTATGTGTAAGATTTTACAATAAAATCGGATCCAGGCTTATCATCTAATAGCATCGTACCAAGTCTGAAAGTGCTAAGTAATGGGCGCCCCGGTGCTAAAATATAGGCTATTTTTTCTACAGTTTCTAAAAGTATTTGTCTTTTAGACTCAGGTAATGCACTTGAATATGTAGGTATAGGTAACTTTTCATCATAACTACGTGTCCACTGTCCACCATATAAATTATTGTAGCCACTGATGTGTAGGTATCTAGTTCGGCCGTAATACAGTGGCCTTTGGAAAAACATGAAACTTATGATAGCATATGAAATATTGCAATATCGTTAACAATTAGTGACTTTAGAGACGATACCCTACACTTGTAAAGCCGCCGCGCTGCGCAAAACAAGCGTACTCAACTTAGTGGCATAACCCACCGCCGGCCGCCGCGGCCGCCGGCATGTGCCGTCCGTCCGCCGGGTTTACTTTGCATCTATCGTACGGGCAAAACGTCAAACAAGCCAAGGGGTTGAAATTGTGTTCATTCGAAAGGTTATTGAGAAACTTGTACCTATTTTCACGTCATTTGTTTCACGTCAACAGCACAGCACTATTTTGACCCACTTTTGTACCCAAAATACAAAAGAGCTTATAATAGGTACGTACATTAGTGTTGTATACAAATAACGTATTAGGCAATACGCACTTAACACTACGTGGTTCAATTTAGGTAAGATAACAAAATAAATACTTGCAGAATGAACAATTTTGTAGACAAAATACCTTTTTTTTTACGTGTGGAAATCCCTTCGGATACCCCCCCCCCCCCCTCGACGGGCAGCTGGGTCGGTTATGTCGGGCTAAAACCGCACGCCGTCTCGGGTCTATAGACGCCGGGGTGTAAGGTTGCCCATAGAGCATATCCCACGCTGTAGACAAAATACCTACTTATGATTATTAATTATTATATTATTACCTACTCATAACGTAAGTTATTCCTCGTTACAGCTAGGCATCCGAGATGTTTTCGAACCTCGACAAAGAGATTTCACTCCAATGACCAAACAAACCGGTGTTTATGTGCGTAGCATAGAACAGGCTGTATCCGTCGCCATCCGGAAGTATCGACCGGATGATCAGAAGAAACACAGTAAGTGTGCCTACATTATCTTTGAGACATCCTTTTGCGGAAATATTACCATACGATAGGTATAATAGTAATTACACTAATAAGTGTAGGTACCTACTCCTATACCTATAGATCTTACTAAGTATATATGAGTCGCTAATTGTACACTTAGTGATTGGTATTGTCGGTGGAGGAAAGCGCCTGGTTACAGTATACTAAGAACAACAGTATTGTGTCTCGGCCCTGTCCTTAAAGTAAGTACCTAAAGCCGTGCGTGCGTTACGTTAACAGGCGAAAGGGCTGCCTGCCTACAGTATTTTAATTTCATCTAGCTACTTGAGTTTCTTTTATTTTTTAGTGATTGTAAATATTAATATTTTTTACTAGCTGTGCCCGCGACTTCGCCTGTCGTAAATTTTACTAGGTTGGGGTGTGTGTTGGGTAACCTCCTCGAGTGTCGCTCCGATTCTGATCCCGCTGCAGTCCGGGGGGAACGGAATCGGAGCGGCCGGTACACCCTGGGCGGCGGTCAATGGCTTCCCCTTCACCCCTTCATAGGGTTTGCATTGATCGTCGGCCAATACCCAACGTGGCGGGAACACATCGCTCTCCGTACTCCTCTGCTTTCGAGGAGACAGGATGAGCGATGCTGTTAGTGGTGAGATGGCCCAAGGTCAGCCGGGGTGCGAGGGATATGCTCTATGGGTAACCTTACACCCCGGCGTCTGAAGACCCGAGACGGCGTGCGGTTTTAGTCGGTGCAAGCCCGACATAACCGCCCCCGCTGGCCGGCGGGGGGTATCCGAAGGGATTTCCGCACAAAAAAAAAAAAAAAAAAAAGTAACATCCAATAATTTTTACTCTCATAATCTAATTTAATGATACCTATAATGTTAGTGATGGGATATATACGGAGTTTCGAATGCCGTCCTTGCGACGCACTGCTGCGAATTATTTTCCCACTGCCTCACAGGTTCGAAAGCTCATGGACTCGAATGAAATAGTCGCGAAAGACGCTGTTTCGAAAAACATTTTCACTGCGTCATACGCTCGAATATATTCACGTTATTGTCGCGTACAAACAAACAATAAATCCAAAATTAAAGAGATCGGAATAGGTAGAGTATATTTACCTGAAGTTCGAACAAATAAGTACCTAACATAGAGTTGATAATACCTCCTCTGAAATTCCGGATTCATAAATATAACAATTAAAACACGGGATTATAAAAACATGAACTGGACCTTGAGTATAGTTACAAATAGTTGATTTGAAGAATCACATTCCAATTTTTAGGGTTCCGTAGTAAAATTGTATCAGATTCAAATGTTTTAACTACTTAAATTAAAACTAAGTTGGATTTGTTTACGTTGATATTAAATACATTTTAACTTATGCCTTAAATACATTTTGTTGTATAATTTGGTTAAAATTATTCAGGTACCGGCGCGTGGTGCACCGGTATCTATTGTTTTTAAATATCTTTTGTTACACAAATAAATGCGGTATGATTTACTATCTCTTTTACACATGTAGGATTTGCTATCTATTTTCTCTTTTATTCAAGCGAGAGTCGTGTGAAAGAGTTAGCAACCATCGTTTTCTAATATAAAATGTTTTTAGTTCATTATGTTTTGAGAGTCCCGACTCTTTAAACATAATGAGATTCTTCATGTAATAATTTTGTTCAAACATATTCAAAGCGCAATAAGTAATTTGCAGTTACTTAAATCCTGGGATTTAATCTCCATCTTTAGGATTCTGGGATTTTAGAGGAGGTATTATAAACTCTATGCTACTTCCTTTCTCGAATAGGTAAATATACTGTACTTATTCCGTCCGACCCAAGTTTTTTTTTATATCTCTAATATACAGACAAGTAATTTACAATTTTTATACTAGTGTAGCTGTTGAGGACTTTGTAGGTAGGTAGGTACGCTCTGATGCAGATTTGACTTATAAATATACTTACCTAAGGATTCAGTTTGTATATTATACCTATTTATATAAGAAGCATGCGTCTATAATGAATACCCGTATATCAGTAACTTGCGTTTTTAAGTTTAATTCACGGCAACAGGCCACAGTATAATGAGAACAACAGTATTCTATCTTCATAAAAACGGTCAGAACGCGGATTATACCTAAGCACTTCGAATTCGGCTAACGCTCAGTACACAACCAGTCGCTAATGCGCTGCACAGAAGAACGGACCGGTGTAACGGTTTTGTAAACAGCTAGTGTGCGATTTGTCAATAATTGATGATTGAAATGTCCTTATTTCAATCACGTACTTACATAATAATTATGGCCAAGTGCAATTATAGACAATATTGTGCTGTTAATGGTTGCTTGAATTCTTCAATAACGCACCCAGAGATTACATTTTTTAGATTACCTGGAAACTCCGAAAGGTAAGACAGCAAAATATTTTTTATTTACCTACTTTCTATTTTGATAGGTAGGTATTTATACCTGGATTAATAAATAAATTAGTGGATAGGACGAATAAAGTGACAACTCGTGTTAAAAAAGCTATTAGGGAGTTTCCTAAGCTAGGCTATCTACTTACCGGGTTTCCGCCGGGGGGAAGCGATCATGCGCGTTAGGCGCCTGGCGTAGGATGTAGTCTCGCGGGGTGGGATGATGTCTCTGGACATCGCCAACGCCTTCAACACCCTACCCTGGAGGTGCGTTAGGGAGGCGCTCGCGTATCACGGAGCGCCTCCTTACCTCCGCCGCATTATCGAGGCATACCTATCCGAGAGGGCCATAGTTTACCCGAGCTGGCTAGGGCCAGGGCGGCGAGAAGTTTCGTGCGGTGTTCCGCAGTGGTCGGTCCTAGGGCCACTCCTGTGGAACATCGGATACGACTGGGTGCTGCACGGTACGTTGCTCCAGGGTGTCAGCATAGTCTGCTATGCTGACGACACCCACGTTATGGCGCGGGGAGCAACGTACCGAAGCGCGGCACTGAAGGCTACGGCAGGGGTTGCTCAAGTCGTGGGTCGAATACGGTGGCTGGGACTCGAGGTGGCTCTCCACAAATCCGAGGCTATGTGTTTTCACGGGCCTCGGAGGGGGCCACCTGCGGGAACCAGCATAACCGTAGGGGGCGTAAGCATCGGCATCGAGCCCACGATGAAGTACCTTGGGCTCGTACTCGATAGCCGATGGGACTTCGGACCTCCTCTCCAAAGTATGGTCCCGAAACTGAGGGGGGCTGCGGCCGCGCTATCGCGGCTGATGCCCAACGTTAAGGGACCCAACGCCCCCACTAGGAGACTGTACCTGGGGATCATGCGAAGCATGGCCCTGTACGGGGCCCCAGTATGGGCGGAGACTCTGGCGGCCCGCAACTTGGCTGTATTAAACAACCCGTTAAAAGCGATGGCTGTCAGAGTCATCAGGGGGTATCACACGATCTCCGTCGAGGCGGCATGTCTCCTAGCGGGGACCCCTCCATGGGACCTGGAAGTGAGAGCCCTTGCGCTGCTGTACCAGTGGCGCAAGGAGGCGCTGGAGCGGGGCCATAGGCCGGAGCCGTGAGAAATCAGGGCTCAGCGGTCCCTGCTCCGCCAGGAACTCATGGAGACATGGAGGGTGCGACTTGAGCACCCAAGGTGGGCGGAATCCACCATTGCGGCGGTGAGACCGATCATGAAGGAGTGGTTGGAGAGGGACCATGGGGACCTCTCCTACCGGATGTGCCAGATGGTTACCGGACACGGGTGTTTCGGTAAGTATCTGTGGCGCATCCACCGGGAGACAACGCCGCAGTGCCAGCACTGCGAGGATCCTGGCGAAGACACGGCGCTCCACACGTTGGTGGAGTGCCCTGCGTGGGCGAGTCAACGCCGGGATCTCGTTGCGGTCCTGGGCGTGGACGTTCTCTCGTTGGAGACCATGGTGAGGGCCGTGGTCTCCGACTGGAGCAAGTGGCACGCCGCCGCCTCTTTCTGCGAGCAGGTAATGCGCGCGAAAGAGACGGCGGAGAGGGAGCGGGAGAGAACCCTGCCCCCCGAGTTTCGTAGTCTGCGGCGAGGACGCCGCTAGCAAACTAGTGGTTAAAATATTAATTATACAACAAAATGTATTTAAGGCATAAGTTAAAATGTATTTAATATCAACGTAAACAATTCCAACTTAGTTTCAATTTAAGTAGTTAAAACATTTGAATCTGATACAATTTTACTACGGAACCCTAATAATTGGAATGTGATTCTTCAAATCAACTATTTGTAACTATACTCAAGGTCCAGTTCATGTTTTTATAATCCCGTGTTTTTATTGTTATATTTATGATTCCGGAATTTCAGAGGAGGTATTATCAACTCTATGTTAGGTACTTATTTGTTCGAACTTTAAGTAAATATACTCTACCTATTCCGATCTCTTAATTTTGGATTTCTTGTTTGTTTGTACGCGATGGACGTAAAAACTCCAACTAATTAATTCATAAAATAAAATGTGTTAGCAAGTTTTAAAACGAGGCCCTACAGACGCCGCGCCGCGCGCCGTTCCGGCTTGATCCATTTAATTGCCTGCACAGGTGGATACAGTGGCCGTGGGTTCGTACGTGGTCACCCGTAAGACTGGGTTCACTCGTCGCCGTCACGGACCGACGCAACGCATCGTGGCGCGTCAGCCAACGCCGGAAAATCCTTGAGTGACATTGATGCGCTCCGAAAATGTTAGCCACATATTAAAACATGACTTATTTGTAAAATACTTACCTATTTTATAACCGTAAATGTGAGCACCGACTTCCCTAATTATTATGATGTCGACACGGCTGCAATAGAGCCATCACCTCGCTATATATACCTTAACATTCTTATGTTAACTATGCGCGAAGGTAGATTTCGTGTCCTCATTTTCCGGCGGAGGGGCTGAGATAATTGTTACCAAAAGAGTGCAAAAGTGAGGTGTCAAGTAGCGAGCCGCTCGACACCGTATCTATTGTCTCATGTGGCCGCGGGCCGGTGGCGTAACGCGGCGACACGCGCATTTGCGTCCATTGATGCACCGCGCCGCGTGCCCCAAAGCTGCTCTCGCACCATCAACAATTAGGGAAATCAGCCGCAGCCACATCATAGCGACCTCAATGCTTAATCGCGAGATGAAAATGATGATTTGCAGATAGTCCCGTCATTTCAATTACATAAATTACTAGATGATTATTTCCTGTTGCTACTGTTGGCGTATTCAGTTTTGATTATTATGATAAGAATGTCCTGACGTGTAATTGAGTTACAAGGACGTTTATTGTGAAATATGATTGAAATAGAAATTGTTGAGCATATAGTAGGTAACTACTAAATATAAAGATCCATTAAATTGTACTAATAGGAATATTTGCCTGAGGTTTACATATATTATAACGACTATAATAATAGTCGTTAGAATAGTGGCTAGTGGCCATCCAGTCGTAAATGTTTCATCATAAGAACATACTATCTGGAAATATTCATTTAAAAAAAGGAGTTATTCTAAAACATCATCAAGTCATGGTACAAAAAAAATCATTTTAGCATAAAAACAATGAAAACTCTTCTAGCGCTAGTGTTTAAGTTATGTTGATGTAGAAAAGGTTCACTTTGCAATTTCGATACTGTGTCAATGAATAACATAATATATATAGATACGTCTTTCTTCCGGCTGACACCGAACCGGTGCCCGGGCACCGCGAGTACGTACGTTTGTCAAGTTGCGTGGCTAACGAGGTGTATTGGTAACTAAAATGAAAACTATCATACCTCTGTTTATTACAGGTATTGGATTTAACATAGCCGCCCGCCAAAGGACGACTAGTCCTTTCAAACTAAATTAAACAATGTTTCATTCAAATTATTAACACATTTTGAAAAATAACATCAATATGAATCATTAGGACTGAATTAAATGTTTCAAAATAAACAACAATAACACATTAATCTGTAACTGTATGAATAAACCATTAAGTCCGGGATGTTTGTTTGTAATACGTTCCAGGAGCCAGTTTCTGTCATTATGTAATTCCGTCTGGAATTTTTTTAACGGTGATCATTCCTGTGTGGTAGCATTAATTTTTTCAAATTATATCCATAAACCTTCCTCTGATTGACCTCTTTAATCATGCCAAATTTGGTTCTGATTGGATTAGTAGTTTAGGAGGAGACCTGTGACAAAGAAAATCAAGTCTGGTATGAGGAGCTTTCGCTCGACTTCGTCTCACTCAGCTCAATAAGATATAAATAAATAAGATTGTTTAGTGCGATTATCAAGCCAATCTATTTTATTTAAAACATAAAAGATTTTAAGTATTGATATGGTCACTATAAGATATTGTTAGGTTAGCTAATGACGTAATAACTTAAGACAGGTCCATTAAATATTTTTTTACGGTAGAAGAACTGAATTACGAGCCTTGGTTTTTCTCACTAGTTTTGTTTTTGATAGCATCTTTGTTTTTCCTTTTCCCGTACCTTGTACTTCTTGAATACCAACAATGGAATTTATATTATACATAATATACAGGTACACTGATTTGGGGGTGCGACTGGTTGGAACACCTCCACGTTTGGTGCACCCTGGGCAACGTGGGCGAAGACGCATCATTGATTGCTCCTCTGGAGTAGCTGGCGTCAACGTCAATGGCCAAGAGTCCGACCGACCGGCCCTTTTCAGGGCCAGCTGACGCCATTGCACGAGGGGGTCTGGGTATGGCGGGCCTGCAAGGCCCGCATTGGTGGTCGCTCCAGGTACCCCTCTGCTGTTATCAGAGGGGACACTGCGAGCGACGTGTTGATCCGAGGGGATCAGGGGACGGGTCGGCCCACTGCTCGCGCAGGGGCTGACGGGCATTCGTGCCGCCGTCGGAGCTGAGGGGAGTGGCTGCCCTCTCACGCGTAACCTCCGGGTGATCGTCAAAGACCCGAATGATAGCCACATTCGGGAGTCGTGATCTCGGAGGACGCGGGGCTTGCCTTCATTGGCCGGCCCGTGACAAGGAAAAGTCTTTAAAACCCGACAGCGAAGTCGTAAAAACCTATGGACACCTGGGGACACCTGTGGACCTCCACCGTATGTACCCCGCTTCCCAGAATGAGCGTCACCCGGGAAGTGTATTTATATCGACTCATACTCGTTGGACTCAAATGGAGCAACTTAAAACTAAAAACCAAAAACCCCAACCCCAACCTAGCGAAACAGTCTGCGCGGAGGTCGCGCAGCAATCATGCGTAGAGGTGACGCCAAACACCTCGGCGGTGTCGACGGTGTCAGAGAAATTCGACACCGCTAACGAGAGAAGTAGGGCGAGCAGTCCGTCGGGTCTTGGCGTGACTCGGACCCGTAAGCGCAGGAGGCGCGCAGAGGCTAGGGTGGGGGGGGACGTGTCGGAGGAGGACTTTACCCTCACCGGGACGACCTCCTCGTTCAGTAGTAACGAGGCGTCGAAGCCGGCGACCAAGATGGCTGCTGGCCGCCGAGGGGCGCGAGGTGGCGTGAGGGCTGGGCAATCCACCCGAGACCCCTCGGCTCTTGGAGGGCCGCAGGAATGTCACCGCCGAGGCCTTCCACCTCAGCGGTGCCGACGTCGGACCCGTGCGGGAGGACGCGGTCTCTCTTGGAGCCTCGCCGTCCGCCTCTGGCGCCTCCGGTGGCTGGATACGCGGCTGCAGCCCCGGAGGGGCCCTACGCTTCCGGCTGCAGGAGAGGCCCTACCGGAGCTGGCACGTCGCCCAGCTCCTGCCCAGGGCCCCACTCCTGCTCAGAGCAATTGTAAGGGGAAGAGGAAGGGCAACTGGAAGACGTCCCCATCCCTGGCCCCAACCCCAGCCGTGGCTCCGGCTACCTCCACCCCATTGGAAATGGGCTGGGAGGTGGCTGGAGCCAGCAAGAAAAGGCGGAAGGCCGCTTAGAAGGCAGCCAAGAAGGCCAGGAGGGCCGCGGCCGCCGTGAAGGCAGCGCCGGGGAAGCTCCGTGCCCCTCGAACTACGGCCGTCGTCGTCACTCTGACGGCGGAGGCAGCGTCGAGAGGCATGGGGTATGCCGAGGTGTTGGCCAAAGTTAAGGCCAACGTCGACTTGAAGGCCCTCGAGATCCCGGGTGTCCGGTGCAAGAGCACACGGACGGGAGCCCGGCTTCTCGAGGTCCCTGGCGCCGCCAGTGGCCCCAAGGCCGACGCCCTAGCGGCTCGGCTGAGGGAATCGCTGGACGCAGCTGACGTCCGTGTGTCCAGGCCCATTAAATGCGCAGAAGTGCGCATTACGGGCCTGGACGACTCCGTCACGGCAGAAGAGCTCAAGCTCGCCGTGGCGGAGGCCGGGGACTGCTCCCGGTGTAGTAAGTGTAGGCCGGAGCGATACACTTCGGCCGCGGTGGACAGGAGGCAGCAGTTGTCAGCTGCCCTATCGCGGCGGCCCAAAAGGTCGCTGATGGGCGAAGCCTCCTAGTAGAAGTAGGCAGCTTGAGGGCGCAGGTACGGCTCCAGGGTTGGCAGCATGGCCTGCGCCGGAGGGGAGCTGAAGCCGAGAGGCCGGCCTTCCACCTCCAGTTCGCAGCGGGATGCGGAGATGGGTTCCATAATGGATCCCCAACTCCGCATCCTGCAGGTGAACGTGGGCCACGGTGCCTATGCTCAGGGCCTTCTGCTCCAGAGTATGGCACAGTGGGCCATAAATGTCACCGCTGTCACCGACCGATACACCCACCGGTTCCTCGGGTCTGCCTGGGAAACCGCGCTGGATGGGACGGCGGCACTGGTGCACAACCCTTCCGCGAGCTGCTGGAGACACTGGAGCGGGACCCTTGGGGGCGGCCCTAACGGATGGTGAGGGGCAAACTGCGCCGTTAACCCGATGTCTCCAGCCGGAGCTGCTCGGAGGAGTTGTTGGCTCCCTGTTCCCGGCGCGGGCAGTGGAACATGTTGACTCCGCCTAGGTCGCCCATGGCGCCCGACGTGGATGACGACGACGTGCCCGAGGTCACTTGGGTAGAACTAGAGCTGGCGGTGAGAAGGCTAAGAGCCAAAGGCATTCCAGGCCGAGCGTGGGTCCTAGCTCTAGTCGACGACGCTCTCGAGCCCCGACTGAGAGGGCTTCTCAGCGCAGGCTTGGAGCGGGGCCAGTTTCCGAAATTGAGGAAAACAGGAGAACTAGTCCTCATCCGAAAGGCGGGGCGCCCGGCGGACTCGCCGTCCGCCTACCGGCCCATAGTGTTGCTCGACGAGGTGTGCAAACTCTTTGAAAGAGTAATTGTGAAGCGCCTCGTCGAGCACCTCTAAAGAGTGGGGCCGGACCTGGCGGATGGCCAATACGGCTTCCGCCAGAGGCGCTCCACCGTGGATGCCATCATGCACTTGAGGGCTCTGGCGGAGGATGCAGTAGCCTGGGGTGAGGTGATGTTGGCGGTGTCCCTGGACATCGCCAACGCGTTCAACAACTTGCCCATTAGGGAGGCGCTCGTGTATCACGAAGTGCCTCTCTACCTCCGCCGCATAGTCGGGGCGTATTTGACGGAGAGAGCCGTCATCTACCCAACCGTGACCGGTCTCGGTCGGCGTGAAATGTCGTGCGGTGTTCCACAGGGATCGGTCCTGGGGCCGCTCCTGTGGAACATCGGATACGACTGGGTGCTTCGCGGTGAGCTCGTAGGCGGTGCCGCCGTCACGTGCTACGCGGACGACACGCTCGTGACGGCGCGCGGGGCGACGTACCTCGAAACGACCCTGAAGGCCACGACCGCGGTTGCCCAAGTCGTTGAGCGGATCCGGCGGCTGGGTCTCGAGGTGGCTCTGCATAAAACCGAGGCCCTGTTCTTTCATGGGCCTCGGAGCAAGTCACCCGAGGGATCCAGTCTAATCGTGGGAGGAAATCGCATCGGCATCAAGCCCCAAATGAAATATTTAGGGCTCGTGCTCGACGGTCGATGGGACTTCGGAGAGCACATCCGAAGTCTGGCCCCCAAGTTGAAGGGCACAGCTCTCGCTCTGGCGCGGCTGCTGCCCAACATGAGGGGGCCCGGTCACTCTACTTGGAGACTGCAGCAGACTCTACGCGGGGATCGTGCGGTCCATGGCCCTGTATGGGTGCCCAATATGGACGGAGGCCCTGAAGGCCGGAAGTGTGCGGATGCTGCGCGCTCCGCAGCGGGTGATGGCCATCAGGGTCATCCGCGGCTACCGCACGATCTCCTTCGAGGCGGCGAGTCTCCTTGCCGGAACTCCGCCATGGGACCTGGAGGCGAGAGCCCTTTCGCAACTGTACCAGTGACGAAAGGAGGCAAGGGAGCAGGGACGGAACCCCGAGCCTCGAGAAATCGAGGCCGTGCAGTCCCAGCTCCGCGAGGCCATCGTGGTGGAGTGGAAGGAACGACTTGGGCGACCAAGCGCAGGGCACGCCGCAATAGCGGCGGTTAGGCCCATCATGGAGGATTGGCTAGAGAGGCGACACGGAAGCCTCTCGTACCGACTGACGCAGGTGGTCTCCGGAAAGGGGTGCTTCGGGGACCACCTGCATCGGATCAGGAAGGAGCCAACGCCTGAGTATCATCACTGCGACGCTAGCGAGGACTCAGGGCTGCACACGCTGGCGGATGCCCGGCGTGGGAGGCGCCGAGGCGTGACCTCGTGGCAGCCATCGGGGTGGGAGTCCTCTCGCTCGGCAGCATGATTGCGGCAATGGTGCGGAGCGTAAGCGCGTGGGCCGCCGCCACCTCCTTCTGCGAGCATGTAATGCTCGCGAAGGAGATGGCACGCCCGGGAGAGATTTTGAACTCTCCCGGCCCGCTGAGCCCGCAACTTGCTCGCCGCGCGTCGCAGGCGACTGAGGCGCCGTAGGTCGCTTAACGACCTCCGTCCTCCATGAGCGCAGACGTGGGGGTGGCGGGTGAGGCCGCCTGTCACCCCAGCAGAAGCAGGCCGGGACGGTGGGGCGACTAGCGCCCTTCCCCCAAACCAGGGCAAGACGGGGACACCTTGGTTCCCAAACCCGAGGGGGCCATCTCGAAACCGGAGATGGCCCAGGGTCAGTCGGGGTGCGAGGGATATGCTCTATGGGCAACCTTACACCCCGGCGTCTGTAGACCCGAGACGGCGTGCGGTTTTAGTCGGTTCAAGCCCGACATAACCGCCCGGCGGCGGATATCCGAAGGGATTTCCGCACGATACAAAAAAAAGAAGGTACACTGATTCGTTCACTGCAAATGTAACTTTGTAATATCGTATATTTTGATATATTTATATGGGATTACAAGTTATTTATGCAGTTGGTGTCTAGAGAACTGTACCAAAACTGCAAAATATTTTAGTTTTTCCTTGATTTATACGTTAAACAGTAATAATTACTGTATAACGTTTATATATTCTAAATTTGACGCTACTACTACTACAGTCATTCAGTGAGCGACAAAATGTAGAAACTTTGACTTTAAAAAAATTATAGTTATACTCAATTTAGTTGTTTATTACTACTGGTTCAAATTAAATGAAATTTGAAATATACCGTGTTTATACAATGCTTGCTGAGAATTCAGGCTTATAGTTTTATCCACAACGAAGTAGGTAATAGAGGGTCGAAAATGGCCTGAACTGCTTCGAGAAAACGATGGTACGGCGGTGTCGCTTAATTGCTCGACTTGGCGGGGGCATTAGCATGCCCCCAGATAAAAAATTACATAACTGTCTGAGGGTTGGTCTGCGCTCTAAAAGCGAACGTGTGCTCTCTTTCAACCCTCTGAATCTGTAAATTTTCAATTTACGTGTGAAATATGAACTTACCATGTGGACAAAATCTTACAAATCTTATATCTATTAAAAAATAATATCTATCTTGCAGAATCTATAGTTACATTATTAAGTAATCAGTAATGGTAAATGTCATTTAGCGGCGGCGGCGCGGCGGTGTGTATAATTCTCTTCAGCCAAGCGACAATCCCAGTTGTATCTAAAGTCTGCACTTTGAAGCCCGGGGTCCGCTCTCCTAATCCTTCTCATAATTTGGTTTTTACGGAAACGACTGCTATCTGAAACCCAAACTCGAGATGAAAGGCTGCGCTAGAGCCCTGTCCGTCAGTCAGCAGCTATACTGACTTGTTGTAGATTAATATTATGTAATCTGTGCTTGTAGGTAAGTCAGGCTTAGGTTCGTAGATCTTAGTGGGACCATATCCCTACTCATATATCTACGTGTATAATTAGTATGCAGATATTATAGGTAGTTATGATTTATTAGTACATAATGGATATTCGAATAAGAGTTTACTTAAGCCTGTTGTCTGTATGTACCTAAATAAT
The DNA here is from genome assembly GCA_946251805.1 of Cybosia mesomella. Lineage (NCBI taxonomy): Eukaryota > Metazoa > Arthropoda > Insecta > Lepidoptera > Erebidae > Cybosia > Cybosia mesomella. The sequence continues at coordinate 28,780,803 of OX276390.1, forward strand.
TATCTTGTATTTTCTTATTGTAGGATACGTGACGAATCGAGATCCAGTAATGTTTTCTGCGACATATCCATTTCTTTATTTCGTGATGGATGCTAACATCCATGTTGCCCTGATGGCTGGCAAGATGGCAGATCCACTGAATTCAAGGATATTATAGTAATGAACATAATTCCATAGTTTTATTTTACCCTAACGCCTTTTAGATTTAACGCTGCGTCCAAATTGTCGACAAAATGTCTTTGCAACGTTAAGTTTACACGTAAATAATAATAATACACGCAAATGACGCTAGTTCTATTTAGGAATAATATATGCTACTTTGAAGAAATTTTGTGGAGCCTAACGTATTGATTCGATGTGAGAAGCTCCTTGAACTAAACCGACATTTTGGGGTAAAAAAATAATTGAAAATGTTAATTAATTTATTAATTTGTCCTCTGAAGATTACAAAAATAATTTTTTCGTACCATTTGCTCAAAAAAGTGACATTCTATGCCACAAAAAGCGAACATAACAATAGTCATTTTTAATCTGTTAAAAACAGGGAAAGAAGATTGTGCAGAATTTCATTCACATCTAGGGGGAGAATGTGATTTAAATTTGGAATACCTTTTTTTTTTCGTGCGGAAATCCCTTCGGATACCCCCCCGCCGGCCAGCGGGGGCGGTTATGTCGGGCTTGAACTGACTAAAACAGCACGCCGTCTCGGGTCTACAAACGCCGGGGTGTAAGGTTGCCCATAGAGCATATCCCTCGCACCCCGACAAATTTGGAATACCTACTTACCGAAATTTATACTGAACTACATCTGTGTTTACACCATTGAGTTTGTATATAAAGCATTATACATACATTTGACCATTTGCACGCTTCGGATCATATGCGGCGTTCGCGGGCAAAGACTGTTTTCAAATGGGAAGCTGCCTTTAAAAAAATTACGCGCGCGATTCATAAACCAACTAATAACTTATTTAATAAACCAACAGTTTAAAAAAAATACATTGATTGATTGGTTTTCGAGCGCGAAATTTAAATTAGAAGTTTTAATTCTTTATTTGTGACCTGCCAGTATTTTATGTTATAAAATAGAAAAAGTTTGATAATAAATATTGTTTTCGCAAATGGTACGAAAAGTAGAGTATTTTCCTCGGTGACAAAGCTGTCTTAGTCTTGGGTGGACTTAAATCCCTCGCTACACTCGTTTTTAACACCCTCGCTACTCTCGGGAGTAAACCTCGAGTCCTTCGTTACGCTCGCGATTTAAATCGTTACCCGCGACAGAAGACACTGCTTTATCCCCTTGGTTAATAATCTACTAATAGTACTAATACATCAATGATTTATTACAATGTAAACATTATAGATTCGCGAGACCGCGACCAGTCCCTTACTGGGGAAACGCTCTGACCAGCTGAGCCACCTAGACACGTCCCAGATATTCGAAATTCTCCAATATATTATATACGTCTTAAGGCGACCCTGGAGCCATAACAATGAACGACTTTACAGTCATTTTTAAACATTGTTTTTTGATGACTCCGCCTAATTAATTCACACAACATTGTTTGTTTTGCTACTGGTTAGCAACTTCTGAGAGCGACTGAACATACACCACCTCACGCCACTTGCCCACGCAACAGAGGATCACAAAAATGAAAAATACAGTCCAATTTCGGTACAATCTCGATATAATCTCAGTTAAGTCGCATGATGATAAATTTGAACAGCTTAGGACTTAGAAAAATCCAATTTAGATTTAACTTTATTTTTGGGGCTTGTACAACCAATTATAAATTATTTAAAAACTAAAATAAGCAAAATAAAAAAGGGGAGAGAATGTAAGTTTAGGCATCGAAAAATTCCTCTCCATTGATGACTACTGGAATCGCGCCCAGTACCAATTCTTTGAGCGAGGTAATGGCCAGCCCGATGGTCGCGGGAGGCGTCAATCAGCTGCTTGGACCCCACGGACCTAGCGTTTCGACTCACTGCGATCGGCTCAAATATATAATTACTCATTAAATTAGTATATTTGCGCCGTTTGAGAGTCTCTGCAGGTGCAATCGTGATTTATTGAAACACCAGATTCCCACTCTCCCACAGCCAAAAGGCGAGCTCGGTCAGCAGCACTGGCAGCTGTACTGATTAGATTTTTTTCTTACTGTAATATAGAGCGGCTCATCCCATTGCCTCTGGGACGATAGGTTGGTGGGCATAACAGCATTTGGGCAAACCATTTTCCAAGCATATAAGGCTTCGGCCTGGACTGGCCCTTCCAATTATCAGTGTAGGTGATAGGATTTTTCCGACTAATTCTTCAGTGCCATAGTCCGAAGACAAAAACGCTGATATAGGTATAGCTATTACATCTGCAATTTTGCGAACGCCGAGGCCACCGAAACGAACAGCTAGGGATGCCTGAAGCCACGTTCGGTCGTTTAAATTTATATTTAAAATCAGCTGTTGCCCGCAATTTCACCCGCGTGGAATCTGATCCCGTTTCCGCTACCCATGGGACCCTATTCCACCACGACAACCTATATAAGATACACAATTCCACCATATATCAATTTGTTATATCGTCCTTGCCTCGGAGAGCACGCTAAGCCGTCGGTCCCGGTTGCCATACAATCATCTATGATAGGCGTTACGGGTAGTTGAAGCCTAGCAAGTTCGACAAATGGTCTAACAACAGAATTTCGATATCGCCTATGGGTTGTGGCTGTCAGATGGCAGTCACTTCACGGAAAATATCGAAATTCAGCCGCTTCGTAGTCAGATTGAAAGGATCCCAACTGAGTTGGTAGAAGACTCGGAAGATGATGATCATTTAATTATATCTCAAAGGGCTTGGCAGCGTTTTCGTTGAAATCTCCCAGACGGTTTATTTTTTCCAACAAATATAATATTTTAGCCAATGTATACAAAAACTTAACAAATGATATACTAAAACCTTCTTCGAGAACCACTCTATCCATTGGTGAAAACAGCATGAATATAGGTGTAATAGTTTTTGAGTTTATCGCGAACAGACAGACAGACGCGGCGAAGGACTTTGTTTTATAATTATGTAGTGATAGTGATAAACATCTGTAAAACAATCTTAGGTATTTTAAACAGGCGGGGTGGGAGTCCTCTCGCTCGGCAGCATGATTGCGGCAATGGCGCGGAGCGCGACCGCGTGGGCCGCCGCCACCTCCTTCTGCGAGCATGTAATGCTCGCGAAGGAGATGGCGGAGCGCGCCCGGGAGAGATTTAGAACTCTCCCGGCCCGCCGAGCCCGCAACTTGCTCGCCGCGCGTCGCAGGCGACTCAGGCGCCGGAGGTCGCTTAAGAACCTCCGTCCTCCATGAGCGCAGGCCTGGGGGTGGCAGGTGAGGCCGCCTGTCACCCCAGCAGAAGCAGGCCGGGACGGTGGGGCGACTAGCGCCCCTCCCCCAAACCGGGGCAAGACAGCGAAACCATGGTTCCCAAACCCGAGGGGGCCATCTCGAAACCGGAGATGGCCCAGGGTCAGTCGGGATGCGAGGGATATGCTCTATGGGCAACCTTACAACCCGGCGTCTGTAGACCCGAGACGGCGTGCGGTTTTAGTCGGTTCAAGCCCGACATAACCGCCCCCGCTGGTCGGCGGGGGGTATCCGAAGGGATTTCCGCACGAAAAAAAAAGAAAAAAAGAAAAAGGTATTTTAAACAGTAGAATATCTTATGACCGTAGTTATGTTAAAAATAGTTAAAATAATTTTAGTTATAAGTAACCATTGAACCATACGTAACCATAGAAATAGGTAGAGGTTTATATGTAACTTCGAAATGGAGGGGCTCGTGGGTAAGGAGGAGCTCGTGGCTAAGTGGTAAGAGTAGGCTAACACATTGCAAGGGTAATTAAAGCATGGTCAGTCTTAGGATGGGTGATCATTGTTAACACATTGAGACGCCTCCGTGTGGCCTGAAATATTTGGATCCTTATCCTGACTATTCATGGTCTAGTGGAATCGCTTCGAAGCGAACTTTCAAAACTCCGAAATGTGTGGGAGCAACATTATATGTGGACATGTCACGTGGTAAGAAATAATGTTAATTCCATACATTTCGGACTTTAGCGAATTCGCTTTGAAACGATTCCACTAATAAATGTCATTTTGTCTGCGTTCGACTGATAAGTCGGAGGTCGCGAGTTCAATTCCTGCTCAGAGCAAATATTTATTATATATATTTGCATTGGTCCAAGTGTTTCAATGTATAGGTATGTATTATGACCGTTTGGTTTGGCTCCTCAATGCAGCCACTTTTCGTATGTTAGGTAATGAAACTATCCACTTATTTACTAGGGATATGTTTGGGGTGCGAGGGATATGCTCTATGGGCAACCTTACACCCCGGCGTCTTAAGGCCCGAGACGGCGTGTGGTTTTAGTCGGTTCAAGCCCGACATAACCGCCCCCGCTGGCCGGTGCGGGGGTATCCGAAGGAATTCCGCACGAAAAAAAAAAACTAGTACCTACATTTAAAAAAAATTTTTGGATCGATCCTCGAATTTGCAGTATAATACTTCAAACATAAAAGTGGCACTTTAATCTAAATGTTTGGATTGAGGATCATCTTGTCATGGACCTCTGTGTGCAGTCTAAAGACAAACATGGGCATGGGCAGTTTGGTGCGACGTGTGAAGACGTGGAGGGACACGCTTGAGAACCGGTCTGTAGCTTAATGCTGTGAAGACCGAGTACCTACTTGGCGTTGAACTCTACACATCCCATATCTGTCAGCATAGGCTATGACTTTGTCGAGCGCACGGACCAGGCTAAGTACCTGGGATCAGCTATGCTATTCTGTAAGAACGTTTAATCTCGATAGCTGAATTCGCGATGAGTATCGAATTTCTTATAGCGAATATGATATCTCACCTCGGATTCAGCTCGAGATTTATGATCACTCTTACAGAATACCACCACTGTACTTAACGCGACTAGTAAAATCGATTGCGACGCCAAGGCATGCATTGCCGCCGCGTGGGCCAAGTGGCGTAAGGAAGCTGGTATCATTTTGAGATCCAAAATTACCAAGCAAGCAAGCTGTGCCTAAATGCACCTCGCTAGGCACATGTGTAGGTATACTGTTACTTTCGCACCACTTTCTCACTCACACGCACCACGGTCGCTTTCGCAACGGAGTCGTAACTCTTATGCTGGTCAATCATCGTGTCTCGCTCACTATCGAGAATCGTTCCTACAAATATTTTAAACTTACTACTAAATAAATATGCATATATATTATATATAAATTCATCAGAATACGAAATGTGGCTTTTCAATCCACGAGCACATATTTAACATTTAATGAATATTGAAAGTAATTTATTTTTCATTACTCATACTCTGAAAGTAGGTCTGAAGTTGCCTGAGGAGCGTGATGAAAGTAATACTTTTCATCCCTAGGGAGAATCGCTTTCAACTGACAGCTGTCAAATTATTAAAACAAAACTAATTCTATTTTCACATTTTTAATGTACCAACCATGTACCAACTTTCTATACAGCCACTCAATTACAGCGCGATGCGCAGACACAGACAATTATGCGCGGGCTCCGTGGAGGGTGGGAAGCCAAAGGGACGAATTTTAATATCTTATACTAACATGGATAGGCCTACTAATAACAATAATATCAACAACTCAAATCCCAAAACTGGCAGCTCAGTGGTTCAGACTACGGGTACCAGTCAAGGAAATGACTGCACACGCGCCTTCAGCGCACACTAGGCCCGAACCGGCAGCTCAGCGGCCTCGGCTGCAGGCACCGGGAAAGGCACCCTCACAACACAACACACCGCCCAAACTGGCAGCTCAGTGGTTAAAACTACAGGTACCAGGGAGGGCGAAATACCACACGCGCCCTCAGCGCACACTCGGCCAAAACCGGAAGCTTAGTGGCCTCGGCTGCAGGTACCGGCGGAGGTAAGCACACTAAACAAAGACTCACAACCTCAGCCCAAACTGGAAGCTCAGTGGTTTTATCTACGGGTACCAGTGCGGGCACCGAAACAACCGTCACGGAAAGCTCAGTGGTTCCATCTACGGGTACCCGCGAAGGTAATTACACACATAAGGGGGAAACCCCTTTGTCCCACAAACCTCCCCCCGGAGAAGGCCCCCGTAGCGTCAGTCCGGTAGCTTTCTGCCAACCGGAGGACACTTTGTCGGAAGGCTGGCAACTGCCTAAGAGAAAGGGGGCAAACAGGACACGCACCCAACCGATTGGCATGGATGGCAAGGCAGCTGCCGAACCAGTCAAGCCAAAGAAACGGAAGGTCCGAAAAACGAAGAAGGAGAGGCGAATGGCGGCCATCGCGGCCAAGTCTCTGCCTTTTTCCTCACAACCCTCTGTCTCGGCAACGAAAACAGAGGCCATCGGTACCCAATGACAAAGCGAAGGGGGCCAAACAGCAACCGAATGGGAACGGTCAGTCCTCTGCCAAACGTGCTCTCAACGAGACGATCTCGCCTCGCGGGGAGTACAAAAGGCAGAGGCTGGATCATACCAAAAAGGTTGCCAGGCCAACCTACGCCCAAGCTGCGAGTACGCCTCTAGACGTCGCAATTGCATGCGCACGCACGGGGCGTATCGGCAAGGACGTATCCGAGCAGGTACTCACCGAGATACAAACTCGTATTTTCGGTGATGACTTGGCTCGGAAACAAACTCAGCCCCCCAAGTTTAGAGCCAAACCGCTCTATGCTGAGGAGGTCCTGAAACTGTGGTGTGCGGATGAACACACACGCACATGGCTACAACGTGCCGTAAGCGACATGGTTCTCACGCCCAACGTCAAGTTGGTCGTGAAGAGCCAGACTGAGATCCCTCAGCGGGCACGTTGTGGCAGTGGCATACTGGTCCCTGATCCACAAGGGCTTCTGGAGGACGCGCGCAAAATTGGGCGAGTTCTGTTTTTCCAGATTTTTTTCCAGAGCAGCATCTAGAAAATAGACCTGCTCAACTGCGCTCCCCACTGACTCTCGATAACATCATACAGATTGAGGAACAGGTAAACCACCTAACCAAATCTATAAGAGACAGCTACCACATAGCATGCCCAGAAACCCTACCTCCCAAAACCCCAGGCAAACAGCCATGGTGGGGCCCAGAGCTAGAGCGCAAGCGAAGGAAGGTTAGAAGGGCTTTCAACAGGGCTATGAATACTTGTGCAGATGAAGACTGGGACGCCTATCGTTCAGCCAAATCCAGCTACAAAAAGTGTATTAGATACCGAAGCAAACAAGGACGGCGAAAATTTTGTGGGAACATAGAATCATGCCAACAAGCAAACAGAGTAAGGAAAGTCCTAGCACAGACAAAACCGATGGCACTGACCGCCCTCAAAAAACAGGACAACACACTCACAACATCGCCAGAAGATTCTAGACGCTTACTCATCGAAACCCAAAGCAAAGCACATCGACCAATCAGTCTGACCTCCTTCATGCTAAAGACCATGGAACGCCTTTGCGAGAGGGAGCTGAGAGATGGTGCACTAAAACAGCTACCCCTACATGCAAACCAGCACGCATACAGCTCCGGTAAGTCTACGGAATCAGCCCTACATCTGGTAGTCAGCCGGATAGAGGAAGCGATCGAACAAAAAGGCTTTTGCCACCTAGACAATAAATTAGAAAAAGGCCGGGATTACCTTCGGGCAGTGCAGAAGAATGATTGGTAAAAAATGGGAGCTATGATAACACTCATGATAGCGTATGGCGCTATCGTCTGGTGGCCAAGGACCGAAAACAGCACAATAGCGGCTAAACTACAACGGACCCAAAGACTAGCCTGCATGGCAACCACTGGATGCATGAAATCTACCCCCACCGCGGCAATGGAAGCCATGCTCGGACTCCTACCCTTGGATCTGTTCATCCGCCAAGAAGCAGCAGCTGCGGCTATACGCCTAAAGGCACTCAAACTATGGAGCGAGAGAAACACAAGACACACCTCACTGCTCACGGATCTCACAAAGGAGATACCTATGATGGGAGCAATAAATAATCGTGTACCCAAAACAATACTTATTCGACAAAAAATACAAGATCCAACTTCAGGAGGACCACCGCTGTGAGGCCTTATGCCCAACGGAATTACGCATCTTCACAGATGGATCAAAAACTGGTACAGGCACCGGGGCCGGCGTATTCTCGGAGGACCTTAATATATCCATTTCAACACCGCTGGGGACCCATAACACAGTATTTCAAGCTGAATGCATGGGGATTACCCTGGCAGCTTCAGCGGTACTGGCCAGGAGAGTGGAAGGCCACTCAATACGCATACTCTCCGACAGCATGGCCGTGCTGCAAGCTTTAAACAGCCACACTATAAACTCGGGACTAATATTGGAATGCCATCTTAAATTGAATCAAATAGGCCACTTCAACAACATAACCTTGCAATGGATTAAGGGCCACAGCAGCTCGCGTCGCGCGGCAATGATGCAGCAGATGAGCTTGCCAGGAGAGGATCTGATATGGTGGTAATGGAACCTGAACCCATAATACCGATCCCCTTTGCATACCTTCGAACCATAGTAAACAAACGAACGAGAGATCAACACAACAGCTATTGGATAAATCTGGAAGTTTGCAGACAGGCGAGGGAAGCACTCCCTGTGCTTGAAAATAGACTGAACAAGCGGCTTCGACAACTGACCAAACGGCAATTGCGCACGGCCACAGCTGCCATCACGGGGCATGGCTCTTTCAATAAACACCTTTTCATTTTAGGAATCACCGACAGCCCTCTCTGCAGAGCCTGCATGAGAGAGGAAGAAACAGTGGCAAACGTGCTCCTACACTGCCCTGCAACCGCCACACTTCGGAAACACAGGTACGCTCCGGGAGATCGCCAGCAGCGTGAATAGCTTGCTGGCATTCTTCAATGTGTTGGGGTGGATTGAATGAAATGCCCACCCTCACGCAAAAACCGCGCCTTGTCGTGGAGTTGCGGATACCAGCCCGTGATTCCATTGCATACCATACCATACAGCGCGATGTAAAATTGAAATAAAATAACGTTAAGTATTCATCAAATAATACTGCTGCTACTGCACACGCTGGCAGACTGCCCGGAGTGGGAGGCGGCGAGACGTGACCTCGTGGCAGCCATCGGGGTGGGAGTCCTCTCGCTCGGCAGCATGATTGCGGCAATGGTGCGAAGCGTGAGCGCGTGGGCCGCCGCCACCTCCTTCTGCGAGCATGTAATGCTCGCGAAGGAGATAAAATAACATCAAATAAATTGCGATAGAATTCGCTAAAAATAGTTTTATTTCAATCCTTTAATTTTATGTTTAGAATGAGGTGCCAGTTTTACATTGATATAACGGTTTATTCCCCGTAGATATCCTGTCATCGTAGACACTTTTTATAAATCCCCGCTTTTGTTCCCGTTAGGAAACAAGGAAAATGTATCCACGGAGAATAAACCAACAACTTTGAACATATTTGCTACAAATTTCAGAATTTTGTCTACAAAATTTTTCCTTTTAAAAATCTGAGGTGGCTCCTCAATCCAAAGGGACATTCCGGACATCATGTACTAGTCATCAAGCTTTATCCGCATTCTAGAATCCATAGCACAAGCTAAACTACGCTTACATTGGGTGGGTCTAGATCAACGTTTCCCAAAGTGGATGATAACGCCCCCTTGTGGGCGCTGCAGGCCTAAAGGGAGGGTGGAGGGAGGGGGAGGGAGGAGGGTAAGAGACCCAGAAAAAAAATGGGTACGTTGTGTAAGCTTCGGGGGGCGATTTGTAATTTCATCTAGCTAGGAGGACTCTTAGACACCGACAGAGCTCTCGACTCTCGGCTACAACTTGTGAACATCAACTAATATTAATTAAGAGATTGCTCAAACTCGGTTCGATATTTCTCTCCGCGTAGTTCATGTATCTGTCCTGTTTTATTCAATAAATAGAAGAAAAATCATGTCAATCGGTCGCTCCGTTTCGAAATGAAAGTAGACACAAACAAACAAATAAAAAGGCAATAGACACCCTTTCGCATTTTAATAGTTATTAGTTTTCCTAGATAGGTAATTTTCGTAGATAATAGACCGCGGGCATTCATGTTTTAACAAGTTTTTGTTAAATAACCCGATTTGTGCATTCCTGTATCAATCGGCTGATTCATAGAATACTTTTTCTTACTTGTTGAGTACAAATGAGCGTCAAATGAGCGTCGATGACCGCGGGCAATCATGTTTTAACAAGTTTTTGTTAAATAACCCGATTTGTGCATTCCTGTATCAATCGGCTGATTCATAGAATACTTGTTCTTACTTGTTGAGTACAATTGAGCGTCGAATGAGATAAACGAGTTAATGCATGTTCGTCTTATTCCTGTCGGTGCGTGCTGCTTATTCAATCCTATATAAACAACGGAATATTTATTTTATTTTCATTTGCGGTTTCGCGCGTAATAGATAAGCAGTACTTAAGTTCAACACTTACTTACGTATTTCTTAAAACAAAACAATGTCGGAAGTAAAAAAGAAGAGACGGCAATAGGTACGCTGTGGAATATATATGAAATTCGGATTCATTGAAAATCCCACAAACCCATCGTCACCTCAGTGCCTTCTAAGTCTAAAAACATTTTCGAATGAAGCAATGAAGCCTTCAAGACTGCAAGATCATTTGAATAAAGTGCATCCAGATATGAAAGACAAGAATGTAGCATATTTTTAAGACCTAGAGATGAAGCATAATACTCAGCCAAGTGTAGCAAAACTATTTTCGGCAGGTGCTAAGCAAGATGACGACGGACTTCGAGCTTCGTACAATATCTCTTTGTTAAGTGCTCAAAAAACTCAAAACCACACAACATCGGAGAAGAGTTAATTTTGCCAGCAATAAAGGAAGTAATAACTACTGTGCTTTAGGAACCGACCGCAGATATTATCCGAAAAATTCCTTTGAGTAATAATTCTGTGCAAACACGAATTGATGAAATGGCTGAAAACATTGAAGGATCATTGTGTCCACTTTACCTACTAATGAAGCATTGTTGCTGTCTTACGTGAGGTTTATTATACATGAGAAAACATGTGAAGAACTATTGTTTGCTAGAAAATTAGAGACCGATACAAAAGGCGAAACCATATTCAATACATTGGAAAAGTTTTGTGATGAGAAAGAGATTCCCTTGAAAAATATTATATCAGTTGCTACGGATGGCGCTCCGGCTATGAGAGGGTGCCATAAAGGCTTCATAGCGTACCTACTTAAAAAATAAAATTCCAGATGTACCTACTTGCTGTACATTGCGTTATTCATAGACAACATTTGGTTGCTAGAAACTTAAGTGAACGACTATTTCAATCACTGCAATATGTCATCAAAGCAGTCAATAAAATCCGTACCAGCTCTTTAAATGATAGAATATTTCATCAGCTTTGTGTTACTAATGACGAAGATTCCAACCGTTTGTTGCTTCATACTGAGGTTCGTTGGCTATCAAGAGGCAATTGTCTGATTCGATTTTACAACTTGTTTGACTCTGTGATAAGAGTTCTTGGAAACTAAAGATATAGAATTGCACAACAAGGTCATTTCATCAAAAAATGGCTCTATTCCACTTTAATCCACTAAACAAATCCATCGATGGATTTGTTTCCACTTTTTTTCCACTCTGATCCATCGATGGATTTGTTTCCACTTTTTTTTCCACTCTGATCCATCGATGGATTTGTTTCCACTTTTTTTTCCACTCTGATCCATCGATGGATTTGTTTCCACTTTTTTTTCCACTCTGATCCATCGTTGGGTTTTATCATTGATAAGTAATTCAGAACAAACAATAATTTGGAAGGTTGGAACTTTAACCTCAATAGCAGTGTTGGACATAAAAGCCCACATATATTTCACCTTTTTTTTATACCACTCAGTTGGCAGACAAGCTCACGGCCCACCTGATGGGAAGCGGTTACCGTGGCCTATGGACGTGTGCAACACCAGGGGCGTCACACTCGCGCTGCCGACCCTGTAAAATCAGGTAGATCATTCCACAGCCTGAGGGTGCGCGGAATAAAGTACCTTTCATACCTAACTGTACGCACCGTTTCCGGTCGCAACGTGTGAGGATGAATTCCCTGTCCGTGGCGAGCGGTGCGATGATAGAATGTGGCCGTGGGCATCATATCATACAATTCTTCTGAACACACTCCATTATAAAGGCGGTAGAAAACGCACAGGGAGGCGAAATCTCTCCTAAGGTTAAGAGGTTCTACACTGCCCGTAAGTATGGGATTGTCAACGATCCTCAGCGCCCGTCTTTGCACCGCGTCGAACGGGTCAAGTTGGTATGTAGGTGCTCCAGCAAAAAGACACCTGAAAGAAGATGCTTCATTTTTTGCTGTCAAAAATAATAAAACGAGTGCTTCATCTTGCTTCGAGGAGCAACCCTTTCCCGTCATCACTGGTAAAAAAAAACATACAGGACAAATAATGATTGACAACTGGATTCAGAAAGCTCAGTTGGAAGTTTTAACTGGCAGCATTACCGTAGGCCACTTCCTTGAAGCGGCGAAATAATTACCAAGGCTGTTTTTTTGTTTGTTTGGCTACATATTTAATTACTTATTTCATTTATGTAATAAAGAATTTCTTTCGTACAAATAATTAGAGCGCTATATAAAAGGCGGTGAAAAATAATCCATCGCGGCGATGGGTTAGAACGGAATATAAAAGGCAGTGGAATATAATCCATCGCGGCGATTGGTTAGAACGGAATATAAAAGGCAGTAGAATATAATCCATCGCGGCGATGGGTTAGAACGGAATATAAAAGGCAGTGGAATATAATCCATCGCGGCAATGGATTAGAGTGGAACAAAAAGTGGAAAAAAATCCATGAATGGATTTGTTTAGTGGATTAAAGTGAAATAGAGCAAAAAATGATATAGCTTACATGACAGACCTGTATAAATTGTTCAACGACATGAATCTCTAACTGCAAAGCGATGAACTAAATTTAATTAAAACAAAAAATGTCGTTGCTGCTTTCGCAGCCAAACTGCTTCTACACAAAAAGAATATGGGCAGACGTGAGTTTCACAATTTTCCGAATTTATCAGTATCCTGCAGTAACGACGACTTGTTTGCCTACTGCCAACATTTGGAAAACCTCCACATTGACTTCACCGAACGATACCAGGACATTTTGAACTTGGAAATACCAGGCTGGGTGTTAGATCCGTTTTCAAATGACAACACAGCAATCTCACCTCAGCTGGAAGAAGAACTTATATAGGTATAGATTTTTAATTAATGGCTTCTGCAGTGGAATCATCGCAATTTCGCCAATGTCAAGTAATATAATAATAAATGTTTATAAAATTATTAATGGCGAAGACGCCATGGGGGGAGGGTCGGTGTTTAGTCCTTAGTGGGGTGACTTCTGCCAGGGAATTTACCTTTAACTTAAATGCTAAGACGACAATAGCGTACGCCTAGGTGAGCGAAGCTAGGCTGTTCGGCGCGCACCGACAAGTGCTTCATATACGTCCCCGCCGCTCCCAGGCTGCCGCCGCGGCCTGGGTGCGGGCTCGCTTGGATACATCCGGGCGGGTCGTCTCCTCTGGGCAATGCTATGGTTTATAACGAGCCTCGCTCATTCCAACTACCTCGGAACTGTAGTAGCTAAATATGATGCACGAGGGCGAATCTCCGGCGCCATAACCGGACCATCTGGCTAGGGGAAAAAAACCCTGATACAAAAATAACCCTTTGTGACTGGGCAGTCACCTGCGTCATGGACCTGCGCAGTTGAGCGCCGTACGCAAGGATGAAGGGATCCTGGGGGGTTGAGCCAAACGGCGCTGGCGGTTATGCGTCCGCGAGGCAACACGCCCTCTTTGGCCTGGATTTCAGGCTAAACGGTAGCCCCAAACACTAGCCATGGTTGGGGAAATTAGGTCAAGGTGTCCCATTAGTGGGCCACCGGCGAGGAGTGTAGGGTCCACGATAGCCGTCTTCGGACGACTATCGTGGTGGGTAAAGGTCATGCTGACGGGGTAAGTGAGGGTTGATCAGCCGTTGGGGGTAGGCCATTTCATGCCCCCTACGCCAACCCGATCGAGCCCCCGATGTCGCACTGTAAACCAGCCTTGCACTCCTATATCTCTTTGGTAGTCCTAGTGCCCCTCGAATTAAGTCGAGTAAGGCACTCCCAGTTGCGGGCTCCGTGGAGGGTGGGAAGCCAAAGGGACGAAATTTAAAAACTCACAATAACATGGATAGGCCAAATAATAAAACGAACACTACAAATCCCAAGACTGGCAGCTCAGTGGTCCAGACTGCGGGTACCAGTCAAGGGAATGACTGCACACGCGCCTTCAGCGCACACTTGGCCCGAACCGGCAGCTCAGCGGCCCCGGCTGCAGGCACCGGGAAAGGCACCCACACAACTCACCACACCGCCCAAACTGGCAGCTCAGTGGTTAAAACTACGGGTACCAGGGAGGGCGAAAGCACCACACGCGCCCTCAGCGCACACTTGGCCAAAACCGGAAGCTTAGTGGCCTCGGCTGCAGGTACCGGTGGAGGCAAACCCACTGAACAGAAACTCACAACAACCACAGCCCAAACTGGAAGCTCAGTGGTTGTATCTACGGGTACCAGTGCGGGCACCGAAACTACCTTCACGGGAAGCTCAGTGGTTCCATCTACGGGTACCCGCGAAGGTAACGACACACATAAGGGGGAAACCCCTTTGTCACACAAACCCCCCCCAGGGGAAGGCCCCCGTAGCGTCAGCCCGGTGGCTTCTTGCCAACCGGAGGACGCTTTCTCGGAAGGCTGGCAACTGCCTAAGAGAAAGGGGTCAAACAGGACCAGGGCACGTACCCAACCGACAGGCGTGGATGGCAAGGCAGCTGCCGAACCATTCAAACCGAAAAAGCGGAGGGTCCGAAAAACGAAGAAGGAGAGGCGTATGGCGGCCATCGCGGCCAAGTCTCTGCCTTCTTCCGCACAACCCTCTGTCTCGGCAACGAAGACAGAGCAATCGGCACCCTCAACTTCGCCGCTGGTGGACGGAATATTCCGCCTACCAGTAACAAAGCGAAGGGGGCCAAACAGCGGCCGAGGGAACGGTAACTCCTCTGCCAAACGTGCTCTCAACGAGACGACTTCGCCTCGCGGGGAGTACAAAAGGCAGAGGTTGGACCTAACCAAAAAGGTCGCCAGGCCAACCTACGCCCAAGCCGCGAGTACGCCTCTTGACGTCGCAATCACATGCGCACGCACGGGGCGTATCGGCAAGGACGTATCCGAGGAAGTACTCACCGGGATACAAACTCGTATCTTCGGTGATGCCTTGGCTCGGAGGGAATCTCAGCCCCCGAAGTTTAGAGCCAAACCGCTCTATGCTGAGGGGGTCCTAAAACTGTGGTGTGCGGATGAATATACACGCACATGGCTACAGCGTGCCGTAAGCGACATGGCTCTCACGCCCAACGTTAAGTTGGTCGTGAAGAGCCAGACTGAGATCCCTCAGCGGGCACGTTGTGGCATACTGGTCCCTGATCCACAAGGGCTTCTGGAGGACGCGCGCAAAATTGGGCGAGTTCTGTCCTTCCAGAACCCCGAAGTGGAGGTCGCAAAGTGGACCTTGGTCAACGCGACCAAGCAAAACGCCGCGTGGTTCCTGGTGGTCGGAATCCCAGAGGACCAAGTACCGACCCTAATGAAGGCCGGACGCCGTCTCGCTTTTGGAGTGGGGACGGTGTACGTTAAGTTCCAGGGTCGGTCCGGCAGGTTTGCCGACGTCCCTCTGGGATGGGACCCATCCACGGCCACCATAAACCAGGAGCTCAAGCACCTGCCTGCGACAGAGGAGTCCAATCCTCTCCCAAACGCCCCCGAATCAAGCGGGGAGGTGCCTGCAAAGGCACCACCAACATCCCCCGCCAGTGTCGGACAGGAGGGCGCACCCATGGAGGCAGAGGATGCGGAGGACGTTCTGGCATCAATCTCCGGCCTCCTGGGGGACGACGTCGAACCGGGCGACTTGTTTGCGGGGCTTAAACTTGGGGAGGACGAAGTGGGAACGACCAATGATGGCGTCCCCTTCGTCGAAGACTAAAGTCCTCAAAGTGAACCTCCAGCACAGCCGTGATGGGACGGCTCAGTTACGTAAATGGCTGGAGGTTCAACAAACGGCCATTGCCCTGATCCAAGAGCCTTGGATCAGAGGGGGCCACATCCAGGGGCTCTCCAACTTAGGAGGTAAGCTTATCGTGACTGGCGAACATGATCTCCCCAGATCGTGTATATATGTCACAAAAAACTTAAAAACACAGGTCCTCACAGAGTTCTGTTGCAGAGATCTCACTGCCATAAGGCTGCATACACAGCTGGACGTCGAGGACAACGTGGTCATCCTCGCCTCAGCCTACATGTCCGAAAAGGAGGAGCTGCCCCCGCAAGACCTCACCCGGCTGGTGGACCACTGCGAAAGGGAAAGGGTAGAGGTCATAATTGGGGCCGACACCAATGCTCATCATCCGCTATGGGGCATGAGCACTCAAAACGACAGAGGTAAGTCCCTTGTTGAATATCTTTTCACTACTAACCTTACCTTACTAAACACCGGCTCTGAACCGACCTTCGTCACCAAAAAGAGCCGTACGATTATTGATTTAACACTAGCTACTGAAAATGCAGCGGAAGCCATCATGGGCTGGCACGTCTCCAAGGAGGCATCCTGCTCAGACCACAGGTGGATTCGCTTTGATCTACAGGCGGGGACACTACAAACTCTGCCAAAACGCAACCCGAGAAAAACCGACAAGGTCAAATTTGAGCAGCACCTAGCAAATAGACTTGCTGAACAGCGCTCCCCACTGACCCTCGACAACATCATACAGATTGAGGAACAGGTAAACCACCTAACCAAATCTATAATAGACAGCTACCACATAGCATGCCCAGAAACCCTACCTCCCAAAACCCCAGGCAAACAGCCATGGTGGGGCCCAGAGCTAGAGCGCAAGCGAAGGAAGGTTAGAAGGGCTTTCAACAGGGCTATGAATACTTGTGCAGATGAAGACTGGGACGCCTATCGTTCAGCCAAATCAAGCTACAAAAAATGTATTAGATACCGAAGCAAACAGGGATGGCGAAAATTCTGTGGGAACATAGAATCAGGCCAACAAGCAAACAGGGTAAGGAAAGTCCTAGTACAGACAAAACCGATGGCACTGACCGCCCTTAGAAAACAGGACAACACACTCACAACATCACCAGAAGAATCTAGACGCGTACTCATTGAGACCCACTTCCCTGGATGCGTCTTCACGACGACAATCAAATGGCATGATGAAACCATAACACCTACTGCCCGAGACTGGCAGTACGCAAACAAAGTGGTCACACTGGAAAAAGTCCAGTGGGCCATCAGTAGTTTTCACCCTTATAAGGCAGCTGGCCCCGACCGAATCATCCCTGCTATGCTACAGTGGGGCGACAAATTAGTCGCAAGCAGACTGGAGCGTATCTTTAAAGCCTGTCTGGCACACAGATACGTTCCGAAGGGATGGCGGGAAGTAGAAGTAATCTTCATCCCGAAGCCAGGAAAGGGTGATTACACGAATCCCAAAGCACATCGACCAATCAGTCTGACCTCCTTCATGCTAAAGGCCATGGAACGCCAATGCGAGAGGGAGCTGAGAGATGGTGCACTAAAACAGCTACCCCTACATGCAAACCAGCACGCATACAGCTCCGGTAAGTCTACGGAATCAGCCCTCCATCTGGTAGTCAGCCGGATAGAGGAAGCGATCGAACAAAAAGGCTTCTGCCTAGGAACGTTCATTGACATCGAAGGAGCTTTCGACAAAACCAGCTTCACCAGTATTAAGGCCGCCCTGTCAAAACATGGAGCGGAGCCGGTACTATCAGACTGGATAACAAACATGCTCAGCAAAAGAGTAGTTCGCCTTGGGGAAGAAGATCAGACGGCTCTGATAGCCAAAGGCTGCCCGCAGGGTGGAGTTATCTCTCCCCTTCTGTGGAATTTAGTGATAGATGACCTAATCACAAGGCTGAACAAAAACCGCGACTACACAATAGGCTACGCAGACGACCTAACAATCCTCATCTCAGGGAAGGTAGCGGGAACGGTCTGTAACCTAACCCAACAAGCCTTACGCATCGTAGAAAAATGGTGCGGGGAATTCGAACTATCGGTGAATCCGAACAAAACCGAGTTAGTCATGTTTACGAACAAAAGGGTATTAGGCGAATACCGATTACCCAAACTCTTTGACACGGAACTCCAACTGTCGAAAGAGGTCAAATACCTTGGCGTTATTCTTGCCAGCAAGTTAAAATGGAGTAGCCACCTAGACAATAAATTACAAAAGGCTGGGATTACCTTCTGGCAGTGCAGAAGAATGATTGGTAAAAAATGGGGGCTATCACCGAAAATCATCCTATGGCTTTACGAAACAGTAATCCGCCCAATGATAGCGTATGGTGCTATCGTCTGGTGGCCAAGGACCGAAAACAGCACAGTAGCGGCTAAACTACAACGGACCCAAAGACTAGCCTGCATGGCAACCACTGGATGCATGAAATCTACCCCCTCCGCGGCAATGGAAACCATGCTCGGACTCCCACCCTTGGATCTGTTCATCCGCCAAGAAGCAACAGCTGCGGCTATACGCCTAAGGGCACTCAACCTATGGAGCGAGAGAAACACGTGACACACCTCACTGCTCACAGATCTCATAAAGGAGATACCCATGATAGGAGCAATGAATGATCGTGTGCCCAAACAACACGTATTCGACAAAAAATACAAGATCCAACTGCATGAGGACCACCGCTGTGAGGCTTTATGCCCAACGGAACTACGCATCTTCACAGATGGATCAAAAACTGGTACAGGCACCGGGGCCGGCGTTTTCTCGGAGGACCTTAATATATCCATATCAACACCGCTGGGGACCCACAACACAGTATTTCAAGCTGAATGCATGGGGATTACCCTGGCAGCTTCAGCGGTAATGGCCAGGAGAGTGGAAGGCCACTCAATACGCATACTCTCCGACAGCATGGCCGTGCTGCAAGCTTTAAACAGCCACACTATAAACTCGGGACTAATACTGGAGTGCCATCGTAAACTGGACCAAATAGGCCATTTCAATAACATAACCTTGCAATGGATTAAGGGCCACAGCGGCTCGCGCGGCAATGATGCAGCGGATGAGCTTGCCAGGAGAGGATCTGACATGGTGGTAATGGGACCTGAGCCCATAATACCGATCCCCTTTGCATACCTACGAACCATGGTAAACAAACGAACGAGAGATCAACACAACAGCTATTGGAGAAATCTGGAAGTTTGCAGACAGGCGAGGGAAGCACTCCCCGTGCTTGAAAATAGACTGACCAGGCGTCTTCGACAACTGACCAAACAGCAACTGCGCACGGCCACAGCTGCCATCACGGGGCACGGCTCCTTCAATAAACACCTTTATATTTTAGGAATCACCGACAGCCCTCTCTGCAGAGCCTGCATGAAAGAGGAAGAAACAGCGGCACACGTGCTCCTACACTGCCCTGTTACCGCCACATACAGGGTAAAGTACTTCGGAAATACAGGTACGCTCCGGGAGATCGCCAGCAGCGTGAATAGCCTGCTGGCGTTCTTCAATGAGTTGGGGTGGATCGAGTGAAATGCCCACCCTCACGCAAAAACCGCGCCCTGTCGTGGAGTTGCGGATACCAGCTCGCGAAACCATACCATACCATACCAGACGCCAATGTCAAGTTTTTTGGGTATCACCACCAGTATCTTGCGCCAGAGCCTCGTCCGTTGTTTAGCAGGTGCACCGACTTGCAGGTGAGGTTGGCTTGGGCCTCGAGGATGTTGATGGGCCCTATACACCCGAAGAACTTATAGAATTGACAACAAACGAGGAAATAAAAATCAAGTTCAATAATGGCTATCAAGAATTTTGGCTACAAAAACCGATCCCGCAATTGTACCCTGGATTGTGGTCAATCGTTCAACGATTCTTAATAGCATTCCCATCGTCATATTTGTGTGAACGTGGATTTAGTGCTGTGGCAACGCTGCTTACTAAAAAGAGAAATCGGTTGCATGTTACCGAACGTGGCAACTTGCGGCTGTTCTTGAGTAAATTGGAACCTGATATCAACAAACTTATTAAACATCATCCTTCACATTAGTTTTTATTTAGGAATCGATTATGTTTGTTTTATTTTGAATAAAAGATACTCTGTCTGAATACTATAAAGTTGCGTTTCAATAATCATTCTCATTGGCAGGTGTAACCCGTAAGAGTTAACTTGAGACCTGAGCGTCGTTATGTACTACCTACTGTGCTCAGGTCTCAAGTTAACTCTTGCGGATTATAGTAAGTCTATTTTACAATGAATGTTTAATCTCCGCTAATATAGCTCACAACAATTAATTTAATTTGAAGTTATAGTGGTTTTTAAGTAGGTGAAAAAATGGGGGTGCTAAAAATGTATTTAGTCTCAAAGTGGGCAGTAGACAAAATAAGTTTGGGAACCTCTGGTCTAGATTAACGCTGTGAAAAATATTTATTCAGTTTTACGGATACTAGCAATTCTCAGAACTTGACATCAGCCTGAAAGTTATCACCGAGCACATAACTGGCGAATCGTGGTTGTTTAATACACCTCTGCCTAAGTTAATACAGATATTGATGTCCGTATGGATTGAGGAGCCACTTTTCGTATCTTGTATGAATATGTACGAGGGTCAAACTGAAAGTTCTTAGAACTGGCCACTTATAAACAATATAATAAAAAAATAATTCTAAAATTTGAAAATAGAACTCTTTGCCAATATTACTGAGTATATATTTCATTCATTTATCATTTGTTTTACGATTTGGCGGCAAATTGAAAATTGTCTGTGTCACGTTAACATGAATTTAACACGAGAAAATTTTCGTGCAATGATTTTTTATGACTTTCGATGTCATTTAAGTCAACAAGAAAGTTATGATAGACTACGATTGGCCTTTCACGATGAAGCCCCATCTCGTGCGACTGTTTACAACTGGTTTAATGAGTTTAAACGTGGTCGCACTAATCTCACTGATGATTTACGTGAGGGACGGCCTTCTACGGCGACGACTGAAAATAACATCTGTATTGTGCGGCGTATGATAGAGACTGACAAAAGAGTGACCTATCAGCAGATTCGGACAAGCTTAGGCATCGGTATGAGTCAAGTGCACAAAATCCTCCAACATTTAGCGGTCAGGAAGCTTTGCGCCCGGTGGATACCTCATAATTTGACTGAGGCTCAAAAACTCCATCGTGTGGATTGGTGCCGTAAAATGATTGAAAGATTTAACGGAGGTGACTCTAATGCTGTGTTCGACATACTAACAGGTGACGAAAGCTTGGATTTACTGTTATGATCCTGAAACCAAAAGACAATCTGCTCAGTGGGTGTTTCCTTTCGAGGAGTTGCCAACTAAAGTGAAGAGAGATCGAAGTGCGGGAAAAATATGGTGGCCTCGTTCTTTGGAAGGATAGGTCATTTCGTAACAATTGTGTTAGAGGATCAAAAAACAGTTTCTGCAGAATGGTACACTACCAATTGTTTGCCACTTGTCTTGGAAAAAGTTCGAGAGAAACGACCTCGCAGTAGGATCCTCCTTCACCACGACAACGCCTCGTCGCACACCGCCAAGCGAACGATCGACTATTTGGCGACATCAAACGTTGAATTACTGGGTCACCCGCCGTATAGCCCCGACCTCGCGCCTTGTGATTTTTATTTATTTCCAAAAATTAAAGAAAAACTTAAAGGAAAGCGGTTTATGAATGCTGAAGAAGCGGTGGCTGCGTATCGCGATGCCATTGAAGAGACCCCTAAGGACGAGTGGGCAAAGTGCTTTCCCAGTGGTTCCATCGCATGCAGCGGTGTATTGACGTGAATGGACAATATTTTGAAAAGATATAATAAAACTAATAACTGGCTAATGTAATCAGTTTTTGATTTTCTAAGAACTTTCAGTTTGACCCTCGTATGTAAGCTTAATATACGCGTCCTCTACACTGCCAACATTAACCCTTTTCGCGGACTATACCTTTTTTTTTTTTTTTTTTTTTTTCGTGCGGAAATCCCTTCGGATACCCCCCCGCGTGCCAGCGGGGGCGGTTATGTCGGGCTTGAACCGACTAAAACCGCACGCCGTCTCGGGTCTACAGACGCCGGGGTGTAAGGTTGCCCATAGAGCATATCCCTCGCACCCCGACTGACCCTGGGCCATCTCCGGTTTCGAGATGGCCCCCTCGGGTTTGGGAACCACGGTGTCCCCGTCTTGCCCCGGTTTGGGGGAGGGGCGCTAGTCACCCCACCGTCCCGGCCTGCTTCTGCTGGGGTGACAGGTGGCCTCACCCGCCACCCCCAGGCCTGCGCTCATGGAGGACGGAGGTCGTTAAGCGACCTCCGGCGCCTGAGTTGCCTGCGACGCGCGGCGAGCAAGTTGCGGGCTCGGCGGACCGGGAGAGTTCTAAGTCTCTCCCGGGCGCGCTCCGCCACCTCCTTCGCGAGCATTACATGCTCGCAGAAGGAGGCGGCGGCGGCCCACGCGCTCGCGCTCCGCACCATTGCCGCAATCATGCTGCCGAGCGAGAGGACTCCCACCCCGATGGCTGCCACGAGGTCACGCCTCGGCGCCTCCCACGCCGGGCAGTCCGCCAGCGTGTGCAGCCCTGAGTCCTCGCTCGCGTCGCAGTGATGACACTCAGGCGTTGGCTCCTTCCTGATCCGATGCAGGTGGTCCCCGAAGCACCCCTTCCCTGAGATCAGCTGCGTCAGTCGGTAGGAGAGGCTTCCGTGTCGCCTCTCCAGCCAATCCTCCATGATGGGCTTTACCGCCGCTATTGCGGCGTGCCCTTCGCGGACTATACCTAATACGCAGATAAACTACCTCGCGTTATGCCTAAACGTTATTTCCCATGGGCTTTATGCCTAAGGGGCCGTATGACTAAAGGATGTTTTTGACTGCTTCGTTTATGAAGCACTTAGCTATAATCCTAGATCGTGCACAGGCTACATCGCGTTATGCCTAAAATATCATCTAGGCATACAAAACTCGTTTTCATTTACAATTTCAAGTACCTATTCTATCTATTTTTTTTTTCTCTCTTCTGGCGATTACGCAGTTTCCGCCAACGGCTTAGCACATGGATTTGAATTCGAGTTTCGACTTGGGGGTAAGTATGCGACTGTGCTAGATTACTTGGTGTACCCACGGATTAAAACTTTGTGAATTTACAAGAGAAGGTGTATATAAAATACAATAAAGGCCGAAAGTGTTGTAGCACGCTGGAGTACCTGAGTCAAAGCAAAAAACACAGGTTAGTGGTTATAGCAGACAAACACAATTCTACAGGTTAATATTATTAGAGTTAATATAGTTACATATCAGATATATAAGAGGAGAATTAGTGTAGGTGAGAAGAGAGTTAAAATTTATGGGTCGGGGAATACGGTTGGTGGGTAGGATATCATATAGTGAACTTCTTCTTGGGCACTCAAAGAAGATGTGATCAGTAGTGTGTTCATCCAAGCCACACTCACAGAGAGAGCTGTCCCTGACCCTGATCTTAGCGAGAAATACATTGGAGCAGACATGTCCTAAACGCAGACGACAAATTACCGATGTCGCTCTTTTAGTAGCTTCGCGAAATTGGTAAAACCAGGGTTTAGTTGGTATGTCAGGCTGAATATGTGAGGCATAGTATCTTCCCTTCACCTTGCTGGATTTCTCCCAAAGGGCGGTCCATCTTGAAATTAGACAGGGTCTGGCGAGTAACAGGAGGTCATGTGCATAGACTGTATATTGGTCGAGAGTACCATTGTGTGTTGCTTCCTTGGCAAGGGAATCCACAAAAGTGTTACCCGCTATGCCAGCATGACCCGGGATCCACACCAATGAAACCTCGAGTCCCTTAGTCTGACACCTGAACAAAGATTTTTTATTAAAAGGATCAAAGGGAATTTTGTTTTACTGGTGAATTGATTAGCTAGGATGGCCATTAAGCAACTCCTGGAATCAGTAAAAATTACTGCCTTGCTTATATTATGCGATTCGATATATAGCAATGCTTCCAGTATAGCTATCGACTCACCAGTAAAAATGGAACTAATATTTGGGGATTTGTATGATAATATGACTTGGTATTTTGGGATCCAAACCGCGGATCCCACGCAGGTAGAATCTGATGATTTGGATGAATCTGTGTAAACAGCCAGCCAGTCCCGCCAATGTTGGCTGATTAGACAATTTAACTCCTTATTAGCATCCACAGAGTCTTTACTTATACCAGAATACAAGACGACATTAGGGCTGTAGATAATCGCGGCAAATGGAGATTCAAATAAGGGGCTAGTTTTACACCGAAAACAAGGGAAAGGGAGGCGAACATAATTTACGAAGCTGTTAAATAAACATGGATGACTTTTGTGTGTCCAATATCCACCAGAAGATATAAATTCTGATAGTTTATGAAGTTTGGGTATCAGAGGATGAAGGGATAGTTGGGAGGATTTATATAGATACCTATCAGAGAGGTACTGCCTTCTTAGTGATAGAGGGGGGTCTACACACTCCAATTGTAAGACGTTAATTGGCGAAGACCTCATAGCACCCACGATAAGGCGCATGCTTTTGGCCTGGATCTTATCCAACAAGCTTAAGGCTGCCTTATTGCACGGCTCCAAGAGAAAGAACCCATAGTCTAAATGGCTACGGATAAGCGCATTGTACAATAATTTTTGGCAATAAGGGTGGGCACCCCACCAGACTCCAGACACAGCCCTTAAAATATTAATATTTTTCTCACATTTATGGCTGATGTAATTAATGTGCTCTACCCCAGATAGTTTTGAATCCAAAACCATTCCCAAAAACAAAAACTGTGTCTCTTACAGGGAAATTTTGATCATCAAGAGAGATTATACAATCAGGGATGGATCTACGGCGGCTGAAAATTACCACAGAGCTTTTGGGGACTGAAAGTGATAAACCATGGTCAGTAAGCCAGATAGAGAGATAAGAGATTGCTGAGTTCAGTCTGGACACAGCATCCGTCATATGGTCCGCTGCCACATAGAGGGCAAGATCATCCGCATATTAAAGAATGTTGCAGAAGGAAGTAACTGAGAGATCTAAATCGGCGGTATAGATGCTATAGAGGAGGGGGCTTAAAACAGAGCCCTGCGGAAGGCCTCTCCAAATTATTCTGGGAGGAAGGATTGAATTTTGAACTCTAATACTAATGGTTCTCCCAGAGAGGGAATTGGAAATGAAATTTACTATCTTCTCTGGAACACTCAGATTAAGCAGTTTTTGCCTGAGCACAGGAAGTAGTACATTGTCATATGCAGATGCTATGTCCAAGAATACACCCACGCAATACTGATTTTTTGATAGAGCTATTCTAACGTCAGTGGTAAATATACTGAGATTATCCATTGTCCCCAATCCCTTGCGGAACCCGAACTGAGTTTTTGAGAGCAAACCCTGGCTTTCCACTAGCCACTCTAAACGATTTTTTATTAAGTGCTCTAAGATTTTGGACATGGTACAAGAGAGTGCAATAGGGCGGTAGCTGGAAGGATCATCACTACATTTACCTGGTTTCAGGATTGGAATTATAATCTGAGCCTTCCACTCTTCTGGAGGGAAACCAGAGTAAAAAATGAAGTTGAGCAAATTTAAAAAAAAATTTTGGGTGGTTGGGCTGCTCTTGATAATAAGTGAGTAAGGGATGCCATCCACACCAGGTGAAGAATCCTTAAGGGACCCTAAGACATTCGAAAGCTCTTCGAAGGAAAAAGAGGAATCCAAAGGGTGTGACGTCTGAGAGCTAGAGGGAAAGAAGTTTGAGGACTCGGCAGCAGTAGGAGCTGTTGGGGGAGCAAGTTTTTGTTCAAATTTCTGTAACCATCGAGAGGGGTCGTTTGAGGTAATGTTGTTGTTGGTTATAGAATACCTAAACCTTCTAACATCTCTCCATACACACGATGCAGGGGTACGAGGGGCTAATGCTTCACAAAACTTGCGCCATCCAACCTTTTTCTTTTGCGACAAATGTCTAACTGTTTGAGCAGCTACTTTTTGGTAGTTTAGATAATTTGCAGTTGTCATGTTATGTTTATATGTTCTTTCAGCATCCCTTTTCATTCGACAGGCATCTGAGCAGGTCTGATCCCACCAAGGAGGAGAGGGGATGTTGTTCCTGGGAGCTCTTTTAACAGGAATTGCCTTATCGGCAGAGTTCAGAAGAGCCTGCTTAAAGAGGGTATAAACAGTATCAATGTTACCAGAGTTAGGGACAGGTAAGAAAGAAACCTCCTGGTCAAGAGCATTAGAGTACAGTTCCCAATTGGCTTTTGACAGATTAAATTTAAGGAGAGGGTTAAATGGTGGTGACTCCCTGTGGCTGGCTAGAGAGGAGACAGTTATGGGGTAGTGATCACTCTGATGTGAGTCGCTTGCAATCTGCCAAGTCAGGCATGAGGCAAGGGAAGCGGAACAGATGGTTAAATCCACAGCACTAGGGCCTCTTTGGGTTAAAGTGGATCTGCGTGTGGCCGAACCATCATTTAAGATGCAAAGATTGAATGAATCCAGGATATCAATGAATGAGGGCGCTAAATTGTCACAATCTAGTGATCCCCATGAAGAATGATGGATATTGAAGTCACCCAGAATAACAAGAGGAGAAGTTATAGAAGCTAAAATGTTGCTTAACTCAGCTAGTATAGAGGAATTGGGATAGGGGATATAAATGGAAAGAAAAGTAATGTTTGATACTGTAATAGCAACAATGTTCCAGCCATCACTGTGAGGAGGTAGAGACACAGAGTTAAAAATAATTGATCTGGAGGCCAAAATGGCAACTCCAGCATATCTGTCACCCCTGTCATCCCGAAGACAGGCATACCCAGGCATCCTGAAATGGGTGCCAGGTTTAAGCCAAGTCTCCTGAATGGCAAGGATGAGAGGTTTGTGTTGATTAATTAAATAAATTAAGTGACTCTTTTTACTTCTAATGCTCCTACAATTCCATTGAAGGAGAGGTGGGAATGTTACTAGTGAAATTTAGCAGCTGAGTGAGTTTTGTTTTATATTTTTCAGGTGGCTCAGTATCATCAAAACGGGTGAGCATACTAATAAGGGTGGCGAGCAACAGATCCAAAAAGTTGTCATTGGAATCAGCATTAACTTGTGCACCAGGGAGAGCAGCACCATTTGGAAGAGAAGGCGGCGGAGATTGGTTATTAAGACAATGGGCCTGCCTGTCATAGCCAGGGCCAGAAGCAGGGGAGCTCTGCCTTCGGGGCATGAATGTAGTTTTCCTATATGATACCTGAGGTCCTTGAGACCCCCGGTTAGAAGGCGAGGGAGGATGATGAGAATCAGTGTGAGAATTTAGTGGTTGAGAAGATCTAGCTGTGTCGGCAAAAGACTTTCTCACTTGGGGGAATCTAGCCGATGCCTCCATGTAAGAAATGCTCTCCTGAGACATGGTAATCTTTATAGACTTCTGCCTGGAGTGCTCTGGGCAGGAAGGGTCTTTGGCTGTGTGGGGACCTAAACAAAACATACATGTGGGAGTTTTTGAGGCACATGAAATACCCTCATGAGCCTGGGAACAAATGAAACATCGTGGGGCAGATCGACATTGTGTGGAAGTGTGACCATAACGGCAACATTTCCAGCACTGTATGAGGGGAAGAACATAATTTTCTACAGAGAGGGAATTATAAAAACAGTAGACGTGTGGGGGCAATTTTTGTCCTGAGAATGTGATCACGATATGGTTTGAGTGGGAACATATGTAGCAGTGTTGTTTTCACCCGTGACTCTCCTATTGAGCCTTCTAGCTTTCATTATAGACCCGTATCCTGATGGAACCTCAATGGATAGGACCACTTCTTCTAATGTCCACTCCACTGGTATTTGTCGAACTATACCCATTCGTGAGGTAGCAAACGAGGGAATTGAGCAATTATATTTGGCCCTTGCCAAAGAAGGATGACTAATAAAGTTGTTGGCATCACTAGCATTTCTAAATTCAACTGAAAGTCTGTTACGTTACGACCAACCCGCTTAACACTGCCTTCAATAATGTTTGTAATTTTATTCATGAACAAGAAATGACCAAATTTAATGGATCGGAACACTGTTCCCGCAGAGGTATCGCCGACATCCCTAGTCACGTGGACCAAAAACGGGCCAGAGTCCGACTCTGAGTATTTTGAAACCTTGTCCTGAAAATCGGGATGAATGAAAATTTGAATGGATGGAGTCGCTTGGGAGGGGACAGTTATTGTTTTTTTAGCGGGGACAGCGTCTTCCTGTGAGGTATGGATAACACGCTTCTTGGCTGTGGCTGTACTGATTTTAGAAGTATCCTCTAGAACAATTCGTGAAGTACCGGGGAGTGGAGTGCCTGGCCGTTCACCGGGGACGCTTCCCCCGCCAGGGTCTGGTGGATGGTTATCCATGTTACTGTCTACGTGTTAAACAAGAAACTTACCCTGAATACGAACACAAAGCACACTTAGACAACACAGAAGCACTTAAATACTCCAGCAACTCAATATCTTCAAGTAAAAAGATTTTGGAAGGGACGAACACTTGTAGCAAGCACGCGTTCCAAAGCCTTGGCCAACCTTCCGTTCAAACACTTTTCTATTCTATCTATTATCATAACACTTCTAAGTGACATTGCCATTCAAAGTTATGAAATCATGTTTGTTTTGGCTGCGATATATTTTCCTTGTATTTTCCTAAACATGAATGAAATGAAATTTATACAAAATAAAAAAGGCGGGTACAATCTATTGAAAGATGGATACGCATACACAAAAAATAAGTGTAATAAAGATGGCTCATCCTTATGGCGTTGCTCAAATAGGAACAGTTGTAGTGGTGCAGCTGTGAAATTGAAAATGCTTAGCAACATTCATGTTCTCCTAATAAAGAAAAGAACCAAATAACCATTATTATAGATAAGGCGAAAGATGGTGTGTAAAAAATTTGGTCCAATACCCAAAATTGTCGAGAAAATTGTGACAAACATGAAAGTATCTATGACAAAATAATAATGATGAAGTTGAATCCAACTCAGCGACTGATGATGAAATTGATGCGGCAGCTTTATACAAGAGCAAAAAGGATTCTCTTTGTCGTGCAAGAAATACCTTTTTAAAAATCGTGAAACGATCTCCGAATGAAAACCTGATCCCGGCTATAATAAGTCAAAATTTCTTAGTCAGTGATGACGGTGAAGCTGGCAATAGAATATTAAACTGCCCAGAGATTTTTGAAGTCAGGTACAATGACGGAGGGGTGTGTGTTGGGTAACCTCCTCGAGTGTCGCTCCGATTCCGATCCCGCTGCAGGCCGGGGGGAACGGAATCGGAGCGGCCGGTGCACCCTGGGCGGCGGTCAATGGCTTCCCCTTCACCCCTTCATAGGGTTGGCATTGATCGTCGGCCAATACCCAACGTGGCGGGAACAAATCGCTCTCCGTACTCCTCTGCTTTCAGAGGAGACAGGATGAGCGATGCTGTTAGTGGTGAGATGGTCCAGGGTCAGCCGGGGTGCGAGGGATATGCTCTATGGGTAACCTTACACCCCGGCGTCTGAAGACCCGAGACGGCGTGCGGTTTTAGTCGGTGCAAGCCCGACATAACCGCCCCCGCTGGCCGGCGGGGGGGTATCCGAAGGGATTTCCGCACGATAAAAAAAAAAAAAAAGGTACAATGACGGAATTGTATGGCGATGGTACTTTCAAGTGTGTGATCAGTTGAGAATCCTGGTCGATGGGCTGACGGGAAAAAAAATACGATTTTACTATGTCCAATGTCATCAGGATCCCGTTGGGTGGTGCGTTGTAGGTACCAAAATCTGGACTGTTACCCGGTAGTCCTAAAAAGACTTTTTTAGACTTCTAGACTAGACTCTAGACTATGAGTAGTATAAGGGGGTTGGTAAGGAGGTAACCCTAAATATCTGTAGGTCTATTTATGAATTAAGCCTATTTCTGCATAGACCAACATCGAAGTCGGTCTAACTCTCGTTATGCCTACTTCGCGTTGTGGTTTAGGCATAACGCGAGGTAGTTTATCTGCGTATTAGGTATAGTCCGCGAAAAGGACATTAACGGAGGGAAACATAACAAGATAACTTCACGCCTGTATCCCTGAAGGGGCAGGCGAAGAAAAAAAACTTAATTGGGTTCAACCGTTTGGAAGCTATCAAAAGCATTAAATAAATAAAAGATGGAATATTTTTTGTTGTTTATTTCTACATTATACTTCTCACTTCGCCCTCTTGGATTTGATCTTTCTTAAGTAGAACTCTAGTTCCTTTCCCTCGAGGATGTAGCCGTCGGCGCGGCCACACTGACCAGGTCGACTCGCCACACACGCTGCAAGTAATATCACAATATTACTAACTATGAACAGTAGTTGCTATGAAGTATTTTGGAGGATAAAACTCAGAGTAACTATGACAAGTGAATCATGCAACTACTAGACTGTTCCCAAAACGGTACCAGTCATATTGTAGTCTCAAAACTTCTCGATTTCATCATTGAATGTGCCTGTTTTTGTGTAATATTTAGTAAATAAGTATATTACCATGTAGTTCGTCATTTGCACAAAACTGATTGATTACGTATTTAGATTTAACTCGGAAAAATTGAACATTAAAGATGGGACTTGAACCAGCGACTAGAGTGGAATGGAACACAGGTATCAGGAACAGGACCAGTAATACACACAGGCAACAGCTAGTAATCCTACTAATATTATAAAGGCAAAGGTTTGTAAGTATGTATGTTTGGAGGTTGTTACAATTTTAAGCAAAAACAGCTGAACAGATCTGGCTAAAATTAGGTACATGGATAGATTATAGTCGCGAATAACAATAACACATACTCTTTGTCCCGGGAATAGGTTCCGACTGGAATGAAACGGAACCAGATCAGAATTCTATGCATGTGGAATTTTGGGCAACAGTTAGTAAATTATAAATTTGTGACTAACCCAACAAACGACCAGTGTGAAATTGCTCCTCAATCGCACCCTCAACCTTTGAAGTACGTTGTCTCGCTATATACTTCTTGGCTGTTTTCTGGCTCCGTTTCTTGTTGATGATGGCATCCTCTGCCTCAGTCTGCATAAATAAAAAATGTTTCTAATTTTGCTACCAAACCTTTATAAAACCGGACATTATGATTAACCTCAGGTATTGCAAAAAACAAATCACTAGATCACTCATTTGACACGCAATTTTCATCATTTTGGAGACATCACATGTATGGAGCGACTAAATAAATCATGAAAACAAAAATGCAATACACATTTTAAATTCAATAGCAAATATAATATTATGTATAAATTTAGTTACGCAAGAAGGGAGCAAGAACAGCTTCAGAAACAAACATCCTAGAAAAGTACTTCTGGGAGCTCCCAACTAGTTTTGGATAGCATTGAATATACAGGACACCGCTTTCAGCAGGCATGACAAGTTTCTATCTAATTATATTAATATTTATAACCCATTCTAAACACTTAATTAAAATATATGATAATCCACTAGCTCAACAAATAACAGTACCATTTTACCGCATCTAGTGTTGGGATAAAATGTATTCACTGCAAAATAATTTAATCGCAAGTAATCCTTGCATTTGTAGTTATGAATTATTTTATCTACTTTTAATGGAAAACATTAAAATGTTGTGTAGTAATTTAAAAAGTTGGCAGTAAGTTATGTAAAAACAATTATAATAGGTACTTCCTTCCACATACATTCTATGCAGTCCTAAACTCAGAATTCCTTAGCAGAATATATCAAGTTTGAGAAAATGATTGCACATCAGGCTTTCACAGAATGGCAGGCATGCCAGAGGGCTCTGTACATGGACCAGTCTTGTACACATTGTACACCTATAATTCACCACAAAGCCTACTTGCCTAGAACAAATGCCTGATACAGGTTTCAAGGATTCTGCAAAAGAACCTGAATGATTTAGTAACTAAGGATCACTACCAGTGTAACAAAGTCAGTAGTCAACCTTTACCCTTTGAAAAGATGATTGCTACCCAGACACCCTAAACGAAAACAATTTGCCACACCATGATGCAGTAAAGTACTTGGGAATGCACTCCCTAAACAAGCACATCAAACAAAATGAGACAGTAAAGGTAAAAGGGCCTCTCTCTACTGGTTGCTGGGATGGAACTCAAATAACTTCTAACCGGTGAACATTCTTGTGGTCGGAAACATTTTTAATCGATAGGCCATTTTTAAGTCTAAAATAAATGTCTGAAAAGTTTTTCGGTAAAAGTTACCGTTTTCGAGAAAAAAAAATTAAACATATTAAAAATGCGCTCGGCGTGGGAGTCCGTAAACTATTGGTTGACAAGCTGCTTGTGCACAAGGCTCCTCTAAAACCTGGACATACAACATCCAATTACGGGGCTCTGCTAGCGCCTCAAATATAATAGTCATACAAAGAGGGTTAAAAAAGAAATTATTGCCCATATAGCCAACTACATGCTTGAACATCACCCAAACGAACTTGCAGGTTGACTGTTTCCGAAACGATTCAGAAGTGTAAAGAAGCACCGGGACATGCTAGAATGACTTTAGGAAAAGGCTAACCATGCCAAAAGTATGCCTTTCATAACATGAACCACATCAGAGGACCAATTCTCGCAATAAAATGATATTCAAAATTCAGTCTACTTCAATAGTACTACTACTTCAATATTTTTTTATTATAATTAATCGTCATTATTATTTTAGGCAAACACCCGGCATACAAAAAATGTTTATAAAAAATATAAAAATAAATTATTCGATTGCAACTTCTTCAGAAATAAAATTTGTTGTTTGAAATTGAATAGGTTACACATTAGTGTAACCTATTCAATTTCACATTTCCTAATGGACATAACTATTTGATGAACAATTGAGCTGCCAAAATGTTTGAACACAGTTAATTTTATTAGCAACTTATTTACTCACCAATTTAGCACCCTTCTTCCTGCCCAGGGGCTGCAAGTAGTGAGACTCATACCACTGCCTGAAAGGTGTGGCATCCACTACAACAATAGCGTTTTTCACTAGGGTCTTGGTACGCACCAACTCATTGTTGGATGCATTGTAAACCACATCAATGATACGGGATTTGCGGGTAGAGCCTGAAATACAACAATCCAAAATAGTTATTTACCATGATAATTATGTAGCCATGAGAGTGACAAAGTCAGTTGAAATAAATCGTTACATGGAAAATTTTATTTTAGTATTGATTCTACTCACTTTCTGATCCCCATGAGAAATTGCCTGTGTCTAGACGCAGGGCACGATATTTCGTGTTACCGCCGCGGGAGCGGACCAAATGGATGCGCTGGGCTCCAAGCTGAAAGCCCGAAGAAAAAAAATTTACTTACCAGTAACTAACCTCAAATATGAATAACCTTTCTAAGTGGAGTAGTACTTCTAGTAGTAGTTAGCAGCTGACTTACTTAGGAAAATGTTTCAGCATTGCAATGAAATAACTACTATACTTCAAAATAACACATGGTAACAACAGAATGTTGAATTAGGTTAAGTTTCCAAGTCCTCACCTTTGTGTTGGCAGCCGGGCGGCCCAACTCATACTTCCTCTTCTTACGGATGGGCGCGCGTTTGCCGCCCGTAGCCCTTCGTTTATGCCAGTGATCACGACTGATACCTGTATCACAAAAGTTAAATTCTCATAACACTTCACGGACAACCCATCACCCTTTTCAAAACAATCGTGTCTTCAGTGATTAACACAAAATACAAACAAAAGCCCGTGCACAGCTTTACACGAAAACAAATTAGCGCGAAAATTTATCAAAGAGTACCACGAGAATCTCGATATTTCCTGATATAATTTGATAGAACACTTAACTAATGCTACTCACCCATCTTGCCTGGGTCAGAAAAGAAAAGGTTTGTTGTGTGACAGACGGAACTTCAAACCTCTACTACTCTGTAGTCTTTGGTTGATAGTCTATTATGCGATCTGTAGAAGAATTCCTCTCAAACCGGCTTTTTAGTACACTCCGATATTATATTGCAGAGACGCACGAGATTATGTTTTCTTCGAAAGTTCTTATAGTATATTGTTACCAAGAAATAGTCTTTCGAAGACATTAAATTTTTCTTTCGAGTCAGAACACAAAGGACCGCGTCTAGAAGCCGCCCCTTTTGAATAGGACAAATTTCACTTAAAGCAAAATTTTAGCTTAGAATTTAACGCAAAACATAATTACAATCCTAGATAGAAGTTTACTTATATTATTCCACAAAAAATCACCAGACACAGTTCGCGGACGTTCAGACACAATGAAAAACAAATGCAAGTTCAACAAACAATAATGTCACTTATTTGAATTCAGAATGATAACTTTTTAAGAGCTTTCCGCATCTTTTCGTTGCATATTATTTTTGAAGTTATACTTCTTTTGGCGCGTTAGTGGAAAATGATGAGAGGCATGGCAGGTGAGGCCACCTGTCCGAGGCAAGATGGGGATACCGTGGTTCCCAAACCCGATGGAGCCATCTCGAAACCGGAAATGCCTTATGGGCCACCTTACACCCCGGCGTCTGAAGACCCCAGACGGCGTGAGGTTTTAGTTGGTTTGAATCCAACATAACCACCCCCATTGGCCAGCGGGAGGGTGGGTATCCAGGGGGATAACCGCACGAAAAAAATAAAAAATTAAAGTATCAAAGTGGTGTGTCTTGCGCGAAGGGGACGGGGCGCGGCTCGTGGCTGCCGACGCGTTGCATCTCGCTCTGACGCATTGAGTAATAACCCCGCTTTGCTCCAACGTACTGTTGGACGCAATTGTTAAGTTTTCGTTAATATTGGTAATTGATTTTTTTGCGAATTTATTCCCGGGTGAAGCTGGGTCTCCGGCACTTTACTTTCATTAATTTTTTATTTATTAAGATAAATTATTTATTTTAGTTGTTTGCTCTCTTTACATACTAAATATTGAACATAATTCTAGAAGTGATTATTCATTGATATTGATCCCTAGTATTCCGATGTTGTTACCAAAAGTGAAAAGGAGATTTATTATAATAGTAGTAGTTATATAAAAATGTAATAAACTTTAAAACTAAACTAAGTAGGTAAATTAAACTAATCTAAACAAATTAAAAAAGAGTTATAAAACTGGGTCTCCTCGGCAGGGTGCCTAGGATGCAGGCAGCATTCCCGAGCTAAATTGCAATGAAAAGCCATAAAAAGCCAGAAAACTGCCTGCATGGCGATCACCAGTTTTCTCCCTCAGACGCTCCACGCATTATTTCCAGAAGTTTTGATATGGCAATAATTTAAGACTGTCAAAATTGACATATTGATTAATTGGATAATTTCATAGATTCTTCCAAATGATTCTTCTATGGATAATTTTGATATTATTTTCAGCTAAAAGAAACAAAATAAACGAATTTGAGGATTCTCACCGTTTCGTTTGTACTAACGTATCAGTGAGATTATCGTGGAAATAGTGTCAAATCTTTAAGTTTTTGAAGTGAAACTTCTTTAGAATCGTTGTGATTTCAAACTCGATGAAACGAAAAAATAAGTCCATAGTTTTTTTTTAATCAGGGACTTTTCAGAAGTTTCACTTTTACAGTGTGTGACTTGTACACACACACACACTATAAAAGGGTAAAAAGGAGAATTGTGTAAAGGGTAAAAAGGGGAAATGTGGCAAGGGTAAAAACGGGAAATGTGAAAAAGGGGAAATGTGGAAAGCGTAAAAATGGGAAATAATGAAAGGGTAAAAAAGGGAAAAGTGGCAAGGGTAAAAAGGGAAAATGTGACAAGGGTAAAAAGGAGAAATGAGGCAGGGTTAAAAAACGGGAAATGTGAAAAAGCGGGAAGGTGGAAAGGGTAAAAAGGGTAAATGTGGCAAGGGTAAAAAGGGGAAAAGAGGTAAGGTTAATTTTTTTTAACCTTTTCTTTCAGCCAGAGTCATATGTTTGGTGGTGGATATTAGTAATAATTACTAACTAGTGTTTTGTGTCAGTTATTGTGGTGTATTAAGTGGTAAGTATGGGGGACTCTCCGGAGCCCCCTGATCCTCCGGATCCTCCTACAGACATTGAAATGATCAACAAAAGATCCAGTCAAAAACGCCGTATTGAGGAACAGGTTATGAGGACCTCTAAAAAAGTTACTTTCATCTCCGAACAGTAGACGCCCAATAGCGCTCTCTTCTACCCTGTGCAAGGTGGCCGAGCATCTTGTCAAGCATCGGTCATCAAGTCAGGAAATTTTAGCTAAGACACAGTTTGGATTTTGGAGGAATATGAGCACCCTGGATAGCCCTTTTTTTTAACATGCGCAGATCCCTTCGGATACCTATTTCGTACCCTGGATAGCCTGAGTTTACTTACATGTGATATAGGTCTTTCCTTCAAAATCATTACCTTATAGCTGTCTTCCTAGATATACAGTCGGCGTACGACAACGTCGTGCTTACGGTACTCAGGAATAAACTTCAGCAGCTGAGCATCGCTGAGAGGCTAGTCGAAATTAGCGCAAACCTTTTGATGGAAAGATATATTACAGTGAGGAACCAGAATTTCCTCCACCCTCCAAAGACCACCTGGAAAGGTCTCCCACAAGGGTCGGTCCTAAGTCCCCTTCTCTACAGTTTGTACACTCACGATCTGGAATCAGTCGTCCTTCCATTCTGCCAAATTCTTCAGTATGCAGATGATCAGAGATCTCATCTGATCCCTCTACATATCAGCTTGCTCGATTGAGGAGGCCTCGGTCAACTTTAGCAAGGCTTTAGATTATCTAAACAACTGGCTGCTGAGGCACGGTTTATCACTATCCCCATCAAAAAGCAAGGTCGTAGTATTCACTAAGAAATGGAATATTCTCTCAGTTGATCTACGGATAGATGGTGAACCAATTCCTCAGTGCTCCAATACAAAATTCCTTGGAGTTTGGCCCGACTCTAGAATGACAGGGAAGCCCCATTGTGATTATGTTTTAGCAAGTGTGAAAAAAATATAAATATACTTTGATCTTTATCAGTAACATGGTGGGGTTGCCATCCTTATACTCAAAAACTCATGTATAATGCGATTGTACGTAGTCACATGGACTATGGCTCATTTCTTTTGGAGCCATGCATATCATCTCTTACAAAGTTGGATAGAGTTCAGTCAAAGAGTTTGCGTAACATTCTGGGCGCAATGAAATCGTCCCCGACTAACGCTCGCCAAGTAGAGGCAGTAGATCCTCCTCTGTTTCTGCGAAGGCATTACCTCAGCGATAAATTCCTCTTCAAATTAATCCAAAATTCCCAACACATGTTTCTCGAAAAAATTAATCAGTTATACAATCTATAAAATGCTAATACAGATTCTTGTCCTAACAATCTGCCTTGTGTAGTGAATAGCTTCATCAAATTCACCCGCCTTCCAAACCGCATTCAGAGTCGACTGAACTCGCTATACTCTTTACCTTTCGTCGCTTAGTGGTGACAGATTTGGGTATTGCAAAAGGAGCATTAGATGCGAACATACGTTTTAATGAAGTTTTGTGTAATAATTACGGTGGATGGCTTAGAATTTTCACCGATTCTTCTAAGCTAAACAGCAACGAACCTGTGGGCGCTGCGGTCTGGATCCCAGCCTATAAGGTAATTTTAAGTTACAAATGTTCCGCTATGGCTTCTATATTTACTGGAGAGTCTGCAGCTATCCTTGAAGCAATCCTATATGTCTTGTCCCATAATCTTAATAAGACCATCATTCTATACGACTCCAAAAGCTGTCCACAAGCCATTCTTTCACATTCCTTCCGTTCCAAGTCGAAATTACCAGTCATCCATAAAATTAGGGAGGCGTTATTTCAGTGCCAACAGCGCGGGCTAGAAATTGTCATTGCGTGGATTCCTGGTCACTCCAATATTCTTGGCAATGAAACGGCTGACTCCTGTGCTAAAGTGGCAATCATAATAGGGACACTTGAGCATTACCAATTATACACGCACGACTTAACTCCAGTACTGCGAGTTAGTCTGTCCCTTGCCTGGAATGAGGAATGGAGAAAATCCAAGAATATTAAGGGACAATATTATGGGAACATTCAACCTGAAATTTCCGTCAAACCTTGGTTTGCTTAGTATCGGTGGTTCGACAAACGCACGACATCTATTATATCTCGACTTCGTTTGGGACACGCCTGTACCCCAGTTCATCTGGCCAAAATTAGGGTTAGGGATCACTCTCTTTGCGAGTGCGGTTTGGACGAAGGCAATGTGGACCACATCTTTTTTTGTTGCCCTAACCAGCGTTTTTCACCGTATGAATTGTTACCGTCCCATATCCCTTATCCCACATGTGTCAAATCTCCACTGTCCTTGGTTTTTACTCTTGGTAATATAATAGTTTTTACTCCTTTATAATAATAATATTAATAAGTTAAAATTATAGATAATTATATTTAAGTATCTATTAATCACCTCTAGCTGTCATTGTATGTGTATTAACAGTATTTGTGTTTTCCTTTTGTTTAGATTCTGGTGGAAGAAACTTCATACCCAAGCCAACAAATCCCGAGCCACTTTATCTCTTTCGTTAATAGCTCTATCACGGGACATTGGCAGAATCGCTGCTTAAGGCACAGGAGCTATTATAAAGAATTGAATTGAAACGAATTTTATGGAATTAGATAACAAGTCCCAACAATGAGAAGCCTGTACAATGGGCTGAGGAAGCAATTGAATTTACGTGATGCCGTGACACCCTTAGAAAAGTTTTACACAAGAACGGGTTTGAGTTTCAAAACAAAAAAATGAACGGGCTTTACTTACAGAAAAATATGAAATTGCGGCATGGAGATATAGGAATATGAGGAAAATACATAACAAGAGGATAGAAGGTAAACTGATTATAACCTTGATGAGACATGTACATCAGATAAAGTTATCAGAACTATATACATATGTCTATCTAAGTTAAAAAATCGTTTCAAGGACCTACACCAAGTGGTGTCACTACTAATATATAGTCAGGAAAAAGATATACCTTTTATTGTACATACAGAATTGGAGGAAGGGTTTGTGCCAGGTGCATTACTGGTATTCAGCACAAAATTCAAATCAGCTGACTACCATGATGATATGAATACTACCAACTTTATGAAAATAAAGGTTTGAGGGAATGTTGATACCTAATCTCACAAAATCTAGTGTAATTGTGATGGACAATGCAAGTTGCCATGTGAAACAAGTAAACAAACCCCCTACTATGATTCTAAAGCTAATTTATGAATATGGCTTCAAGAGAATAATCTTCATTTTGAAGAATATCACACCAAAGCTGACTGAATGTGTTTGGTGAAAGATAATAAACCTGCAGTTGTTTACGAAGCAGAAGTACTTCTAAGAAAATACAGTCATAACCACAATCATAAAATTTTGTTGCTATTGAGCTTGTATGGAGTCAAGCGAAGAGAAAAGTAGCAAACAAATATATAGGAATCTTCTTCCTGGTCGTGTCCTCATGACTGAGGGACGTGACCCCGCTGAGCAACTTCAGTCACCAACCTCTTCCAGGCTATTCGGTCCTGAGCCAAATGAATTGCCTTCATATAGGAATAGCAAGGTCTGAAATGCCAAATTTAATAAAATAATGTTTTCTATCCATAACTGCTAACTAACTAAACTAAATTAACTATATGCGAAAAATCAGTACAAATTAAGGGACCGTATTGCTGAAAACGAACTGGAGCCATTCAAAATACATCTTGGGGACAGTAGCAGTAGCAGCGAAGAAAGCATTGCTTTCTGCTGATTCAATATTATCAGGTGTAGAGTTTTCAGAATCCGATTTCAACTATGTTTTTAACGGCTTAATTACGAATAGTGGCAAGTGCTCATCAATTTTAAAATCCTCGACTGTACATAAAATTATGGATTATTTGAAAATAATGAAAAGGCAGAATTAAAATTACTCTTTTATTAAATATACTTCTTATTACACTCGAAAATTACAGCCCATAAAACATTTAGAAAAAAAACTTGCTGAATTATAAATAGTAGGTATCAACTGCGTTTAAGCAGTTAACAGCCAGGGTAAACAGCTCTTGTTTTTTTAAATTCCCGCCTTTGTTCTTGGACAGCTTTCACAGAGTACTATGATACTATATGAAAACAGCTTTCGTTGGCCAGACTATTGTACACGCAGCGCACAACTATGTTGCAAACTTACCGTTCGGTTTCAACGTTTTGAAGCTTATATTTACCAACGTATTTATAAGCTTATTAACTGCTTTTCGTTTAAACGCTCACTCAGTACATAATTTTATTGGACCGCAATATAATATTGACTGTCTCCACGCGCCCTATGTTGATAGGATATGATTATCTTATGTCTGTGGATGGTAGTTGGTTAGGATCTATGGTTTGTTTATGCCAAACTAAAATAAATGCCAATTCTGACTGACTTGATTCTGACGCCAAACCAAAGCCAATGGTTGCCGGGGTTCGGCTTTTATTGCAGTAAAGTTTGCTTTGAGACTTCCAATTCATAGGTACCGCGGTACTGTAGTATCTGTGTTTAGAGTATTTGAACTGGATTCAATCACACTTTAAAGATAAATATGTCTTCTGACTTTTATATACGTTACTATGTGGGTCACAAAGGAAAGTTTGGCCACGAGTTTTTAGAATTCGAATTTCGCCCTGATGGCAAATTGAGGTATGCGAATAATTCTAACTACAAAAATGATACTATGATTCGTAAAGAAGCATACGTTCATCCTTGTGTTATGGAAGAGCTTAAGAGAATAATAGTTGACTCTGAAATAATGCATGAAGACGACCGATTGTGGCCACAGCCAGACAGAGTTGGCAGGCAGGTATGTAATTCCAAATTGAAAACCTTATCTAAGATCATGTTGATAATAGTATTTCTTACGGAAAGCACAATCAAGACTATATATATCCAAAATTCTGCAATAGAAATGCATGTCACTTCTTCTAAGGGAGATGTTACTTTCAATTCTATAATCTGTTAAACGAAGCATGGGTATTTATAGTGACATATTAAATAACAAATTTTGACCACAGTAATTTGAAAACAATACTACAGCTTAGAGTGAATGAGAAAAAGAAAACAGCATTGCATTGTGGAAGTACACAATTGGGCAATTGCTATGAAACCAATAACTTACACTGATGCTCTTGTGCATGTTCATGGAGATTAATGTAGAACAGTTGGAGGTGCTGATAAGTACCTAAAGTTGAATAAACTAATGTTAAAGTCAAACTATTGTCCTTCAGAAATACCAAAATATCATATGCTCTGTCTGTTTGTCAAAGGAACTTTTTTTCACCTAACCATTGTGGCCAGTATGTTGGTGAAAGAATCCAATTGTGCACAAGCGAAGCGAAGCGTGAAGCTATTGAAATTAAAAAACATCCTAATTTTAATAGAGAAGATGGTTGGAATGTACCACCAGCTTGGGACCCAGTCATTCACTTAATTAATTCCAAGAAAAAACAAAATACAACAAGACTTCATGACACTGTGAGCTCATTCTGCGTAAATAGTAACACCAACAATTCAACATAGTTCGGGTACTTTGAGATAACTTTCACTTCAAACTTCAAGACAACAACCATCTTTAGTCTCCCCGTGACCATGGCTGCTGAAAAGCAACCGAAACGTCGGGTTCAATGTAAAATATAAAATAACATCAAATAAACCGCGATAGAATCTGTTAAAAATAGTTTTTGACTTGCACCTTAGTCGGAATTGTAGAGAACCCCGAGACGAGGATTAATGCAGAACTCTATACGCTATGCTGAGAAGCCCTCTAATCTGTAATGAATAAAAATCTGTGAAAGTCACACTATCTATGCTACAGCAGATCATAATGTTAGTAGAATTTTGGTTGTAGCATCTTAAGGGGCGGACAACCACAACGGATGTACATTCATACAAAATGTATAAAAGTGTCACGACACAAGACAAGCAGTTAAGACGGGGCATAGACAAGACGCGGACACGACGCTTTCGACGACTGCGCCCTATCCTGAAACATTCAGAAGAGACCAGGCGCTGTCAAGAAGTCACCTCGAGGTGTGAGCAGAGGAGTTAAGGGGTGCGCGGGGCAGTTTACTTTGCATATGTGACACACCTGCGCACCCACACAGCAAAGCTAAATATGAGAAAGGTCTTTGCACCCTGTCCGCGCCCTATCTCTTTGATATACTTACACCGCGGGCACGTCAGCGACGAGTCTATGTCTTACGTCTTATCTGTTTGTCCCGCCCCTAAAGCTCCTACACACAGACCGTATTTTTACGGGCGTCCGTGCCGCCACTTGCACAATACCGCTGAGCATCATTCGAGTTGTGATAGTCGTGTAGAATGCTATAGTAAGGTGCACATTTTGTGGTTGGCTATCGATTACTTTAAACAACGAAGTCAATGTTGCCATCGCAACTGTAGCTTATATTTTTGTAAAAACATACTAATATATAATACAAACATACCTACTACAAAATAATAATAATATAATAATCTTTATTGGAACCAAAAAAATCTACGATTGGAGGGCGCCAACTGTAGCCGGTTCTCCGCGCAACGCGGGCGTCCATGCTAGTGGTTAATTTACGCGGCCAGGCCGGCGGCTCAATTACCCACCGGGTTTGCCGGCGGGTTTGTTGACGTCATAACCGCCGACCAGGGCGCTGGCATTGTGTATACGAGCCATTACACCCATACTTCTCCTCGTAGTGCACCCTGGACTACGAAAGCCCAACGCCTCTTTAATTTTCTTCAGGGGTGGTGTCGCTGCTTCCTAATGTTGTACTGAAACTGGAGAGGCTCATGTTTTCAATTGCCAAACATTAGACAATTTTTTTTTACGTTTTGTAATTGTCGTATTAATGGTCTATACAGAATATGGGTCTATTTAAAATGGTTTTTGACTTTGACTTTGTTTTGGATTCGGTTTCTCTGAATGTCTCTCTGATTAGCAGAGTGCCTAGACTGATATGGAGAGATAGATAAAGGGACGGGTGGGTTCGCCGTCTCTGTATTCTTACCGAGCGGTGGACATTGCCTGGCCTGGCACAGACCTCCGTTCAGTCCAGCCGTAATACTGACTGGTATCGTAAAGAAACGGCGGATCGCGAAGTAGAAAACCTTTATAAAAAAAAACCCTAATGGCCTGGTGATGGACTGGTTCCAAAAACTATCTATTATAATGTAATTGTGTAATTTTTGTTCATAGGAACTGGAAATAGTAATTGGCGAAGAACACATTTCATTTACTACATCCAAAACAGGATCGTTGGTGGATGTGAATCAGTCTCGTGATCCCGAAGGTCTCCGTGGATTCTACTATTTAGTTCAAGATCTTAAATGTCTGGTTTTCTCCCTTATTGGACTACATTTTAAGATCAAACCTATATAAGTTGTAATGTACTTTATACTTATTAAGTGTAATTAAGAAATAAAAGAGTTCATCGATTTCAATTAGTAAATTTTATTGGCTTAAAAGTACTTATCCGATCATCCTGGTATGTGGGTTAGTTGTTAATTGCTTAGATACAT
Source organism: Cybosia mesomella (assembly GCA_946251805.1). Lineage (NCBI taxonomy): Eukaryota > Metazoa > Arthropoda > Insecta > Lepidoptera > Erebidae > Cybosia > Cybosia mesomella. The sequence goes on from OX276390.1 coordinate 28,824,546, forward strand.
GGGATCCTGTAACAAGGTCTTTGGGACTCAAACCAATGTCACCTGGCAGATGGTACCACCTGCCTACTGGGTTGGTGAGGAGAACGGTAGTCGGGCTTCAAAGTACAAGCGTTGGATGCAACCGAGATTGGCGCTCGGATGAAGGCAGCCTGCTCAAGCGGGTATCGAGTATAGTCTTTCCCTTTCCTTTTCGTAATTCTCGCCTTCCCTTCACCTTTGCAAATAGTTGTGCTTGGGGGCCAGTTCGAGTGTTGCAAATATTCAAGCCTTATATCCCTCATCCCGCCTGACCATACAACATAGGGGAACCTGTGTTCCGTTAGACAGTATTGTGCCTATATTAGAACTAGGTCCGCAGGGCAGTAGCTCTTGTAATGTTGAGCTGAGAGTGCCCATGTCTGAGTGATTTGAAAAGTAGCATAGAATATCGTAGTTTTTGAGAAATCAGCTTTAGAATTCTTAGTTCGTTGATTATTCCTCCGTGGTTTGTCCGATTTTCAGTTTTCTATTTTTAATCGGTATTTATGGTTATAGGCTACGTTTTGGCGCCAAAACTTAGATTTTACTTAGGTATTGTAGTTTTTGAGAAATCAGCTTTAGAATTTTTTGTTCGGTGATTATTCGTCCGTGGTACTTCATAATTTAAATTTGTATAGCCTATGTCCGTCACATTACTATCATCTATGATTATGCTAAAAATCATTAAAATCGGTCGAGGGTCTTGGCCAGTAAGTCCCAAAGTGGTCCAGGTGGACCCCCAGGGGTTCACGGGAGACTATACGGGGGTCTACGTAGGCGTGACAAAAAATGGGGGTTCCACATTCGTAAGCGGGAGTGCATGAAAATTAATTTGGTTTCGATAATGAAGAACTAAAATGTTGACTTGACTAGCGATAGCAGGCATTTCTACTTATCTTCGAGTAATGTTTAAAAGGCATGCGAAACGAGTATTTTCAAGCTCCATGACCGGCGATAATTTTAATCCTTTCAATTTGTATAAAGTTAGAGTGTCAAGAAACTTTCGGAACACACCTGAGGATTGATATGATAGTGCGATTAAAGTTAAATAAGCCAATGACATAAAAAAACTAATTCAATATATACCAGAAAACCAAAGAGAGTTTTATGAAGGGTTAATTAGAGAACAGAACGTTTTAAATTTGAAGATCAATGATGAGGAGTATTCCAGTGATGACGAAGAATGGTAGATTTGATTATTTTTATTGATCTCCATTATTTTGATAAGAAGAACACATTATATTTTCATAACACACCTCCTACATACATACATATACTCACGCCTTCTGATTCTGTCTGCGCACGACACAAATAGACTATGGACACATGTGCCAGTGACATGTAGATTAGTAAGCGTGAATATAATGAATGAATTGTGAAAATGTTAGGTTTACGTAAATTAAAAACGTAATTATGTAATTACTTTGATATTAAGCTAAGATAAATAGCTTACTACTGTTATGAGTTAGTTTTCTGAGTAATTAAGTATGTTAGAGCCAAATTTAATAAAGAAAGTACACTCCCTGAAAAACATAAGTAGCAAATATAATTACGACAATGCATTACTCAGATTCTAACATAACTTCGTATAAATAGGAAATACGACTTGTATACAAATATGTAAGCTTAATTACGCCCCGCGACTGCCTCCCACGACGTAAGAAGCGAATATGCGCTCCCCCGGCTGGTGCCATTTTATTATATAGTAGCTCGCGGGAGGCAGGGGCCATATATAAGTCTGAGGGGTCATTCCGCCCGTCATTCAGTAGCCCGACCTCGCGCGGTACAGGCGTAAATACCTATTGTCGTGCAACTCTTATTGCTACAGGTATGCATATATACTATATGATTAATATGTATAACATGAGTTTTGTGAATAAATGGAAATGCGGAGGTGAGGTAGTTTGGATCGCGGGCCAGCACTATCAAAAACTATAAAAGCAGGGACCATTTGGTAGGAAAACAATCTCTCTCAGTACGCGGTCAAGAACAAGGAAGCTCAACAGGAAATAGTACATCAAGGGTAGTTCTGGGCCAAGACCATCCAATGCCTCGCTGACGTCATACAAGCCACCCATCCAAAGTGTTTCATTCTTCGACTCAACATCTCAACATACAGTCCACTGAAGTCGACCAAGTAGTGGCAGTCTATTCGGAACCGTACTAGGGGTAGGCTGTCACGAACAACGGTCCTTAACACTGTCCTTCCATACTTCACGAGCTTCCCCTACTGTCATTAAACCTTTCATGCAAACCCGCCTGTTTCGAGTGCTTTTTACCTGCCCTATTTTCAATACCTCATTAATTTTATCAGTGTATGTTCTACTTACATCCTTAAATATCCTTAAGTCATTCGCTTAGTACTAATTTGTTCCCAAACAACCTTAGCATTAATAATTGCCCAAACCCCCTTAGCATACCCTTTTCAATTCTTGTTACAGAATTATCTTTCAGCCCAAACCATTCTCGTATATCTGTATTCTTCTTCCTATCAGCTAACCTTACTCCACACATACTGCGCAATGACCGCATCTCCATTCACTCTACTTTCATGATTTTTCTGCCATACGGTATGGCCCATAACCAACTCTCACTTATGTGGGGACAAGCACGCCGATATGAACCCCCAGTCGTGCTTTTTTCGATACCGACTGACCACTCATGATTCTCACCTATAAATATCTTTCACTCATGATACTCACCTTTGAATATCTTCATCGTATCTTCCAACTCTTGTGGACAAACTACCCAAGTATACAAACTTTTACACTTGTACTACTCTGTTCTGTATTTGCCATATATTTCATGTATATGTTTTGACTGTTTACAGTAAAGTATAATTCTATTCTATTTGATTCATCTGCAATCTTAACATTAAATTCAGTAATTTCTTGGTTCCTCTCAAAAACTATAACAAAATACTTAAGTCCATAACGATAAGTCCACTACTTTATTTCTTAATTGAAATGTGTTTAATTAACTCTAGGATTTAGTTTGTTTTTGCCAGATTATGCTGGATATTAAATACTATGATTTAATGGTATTTTAATTTCTGTGACGCATTCACATCCCTATCTTAATTTTTTATGTGTTTATTTTGCTCATAGTGTAAAAATGAGAAAATGGACTTAGGTATTTTTCAAATTGGGGCCCCCAAATGTAAATATTTTTATTAGTTTTTATTGCTAGTAACATTGAGATATAGCAGAGAATAAAGATAAATTATCGTACCTATTATAATTATGTTCTTCATTGTTCTGTCTTCTGTGGTGCTTTCGTTTGACAACAGAATTTCGTTTCATTTCACAAAATATTTTGTTTTTTTTTTATATTAAATAATAATGATTTAAATTCCCATGATTAGAATAAGGTAACAAGGATTAGAATTTGTCTTCGTATATCCGTCTATTTATTTTTCAAACTCACTGTGATTATTGCAATTAGATTAGTTACAATCATTTGATCCGAGATCCTTATAATATTTTTATTTATATTTTACTTTAAAATATTTAGTACATTATCCGGATAGTCTTATATTCAAGTACAGACAGGAAAGAAACGAGAAATTTATTTTTAAATCTACACATGAAGGAACGTATTTAGCATTATGTATTTATGTTTATAGTATAGTTTTGCGCGTTGCGCGCGCATCGCATCTGCCCGACCGACCGATTATGGCGGACAGGCAGTGAAGAATGTTTGTCGTCTTTTCTAAATCAGAAAGTATCGACAACAGCCAATGGCATAAATCGGGTTTTTTGTAAAAATTGTACATTGTAAATAGTTCTGTGTACATATAGTAATTATATTTGTGCTCGTTTTGTTTAGAAATTGTGTGAATAGTGTATTATTTTGAGTGTTTATTCAGTTCAGTTTTCGATGCCGACAAATAGCTAAAACCTAATGTTAGTACATTAGTAAGACCCATAACACTTCTAAATTTGAAAATTCTGCGGTCTCGTATCCTAGAAATCATTGATTTCACTACTTGTCTTTGTTTCGATCCGTCAAGGAGACCGTTGCAGTGGATGCAATATTTTGGTTTCCTTTAGCGGCTGTCATCGTGCTTTATTAAAACTACTGTCATTACAAAGACAAAAATACAGATTTAGTCACTAAATGGCTTTAATAAAGAAATCTGTTTGTACTGTATAGTCTGTTGAACAATGTAATGCGGTTTAACTACATGTCCAGCTACATTATTACTGGAAATAACGCTGTGTAATTATAAACGGGACGATCGTGAGACATTTTGTGTTTACGGTTACGAAGGATCGAAGTGTTGTGAAACTGAATGCTCGAACCTCACGGTAGCCCAATGAAGTGGCCGGGAACGGGTGCGGAAGAAGAGGCGGGCGAAGCAGGCTTGCAGAGCTCGCGTGCATCACAAGCTCGTAGCCAGGATGATGCCACAGTGCACTACGTTTTTCAACGAGAGCCACAAGAGGGAGAGCTTCCTTCCTTAGCTCCCAAACAACGCTGGGCCGTTGGAGACGATAGTATTGTCGAGGTTTGTTTACATATTCAGTGTTGATAAATTATGTTCTCGCATTTCAGTATAACCTAAAATCATGATGCATTTCTGTATTTTGTCATTATTGAAGACGATTTTAAAGATTCAGTTTGAGGAAAATTACCCACTAATAAAAGTAATATTTCTAAGATTTGAAATAGTCCTTTTTTCACATTTCAGAATCCAGATAAATGGAAGAATCCTAATCCTATAACAATGAATAACATGCATCAACAAGGTCAAATGCAACTCAAGAATTCTCAAACAAATCAGCAGTTTATAAATCAAGCCATTGCTTCATCTGTTGGTACTTTGACTATAAATCCCTCTGTTATTGGAAGTCACCCAGCACATTTGACAAGTAACATGGTCCATACACAGCTGGCACCACTGCAAAATCCTACTCTGGGTAATAACTTGACAATTCAGAACAGTGCAGTGATGATGCCGACCTTGCAAGGCCTCCAAAATGCTCCACAGTTAGGGCAACAAGGATTGTATGACATTCATCAACATCATGGAAATCCTATGCAAGCTATGAATGGCATTGGAAAAAATACTGAACATCTTATGTATCTGAGTCAGGCTGGCATGTTAGCACCTGGGACTAACCAATTTCTTCAAGGACAAAATCAGCTTGGACTCACACAAGTATCCATCAGAAACCAGGTAATTCATTTCTTAAATAACATAAATGTAATCTATCTATAAGAGTGTTTATTGGTTGTGGCTGATTTTGTTGAACCATTTGTGTTTAAAAGCAAATCACTGAAAAATTGGTAAATATTTTATCCCATTATGATGACAGAAGCCAGCGAAATAGAAGATGTAGATAAATTTGATTCTGCAATACCAAAATAACAAGTTCTTTATTACATGATCTGATGAATGACTCTTTGACTAACACTACCTATTATCTTCTGAGCTGATATGTGAACACATTAAGAATGAGGTCTATCTTATTATTCACTAGCAACCCACTCCGGCTTCGCACGGGTGCAATGCTGACACAAAATATACTACAGAATGTCTTAGCGCCGCCGGTCCTCTGACCGGTACTGCTGCAACTACATTTTAAATCTGTAGTATCTTCGGAAATATTCATTTAAATTACATGCTGTAAAGATTCATATTAATCTATATTAAATGCACAATATATTGAAGGTACTTAATTGGATAAGGATTAATGCTGTATTCCTTAAAATAGCATTGTAAATGAGCCATTATTTCTCATAAAAGTAAAATATAAAAAATGGTTATTATGGGTTGTCCCAAAGAGATATACATACTGCCGTGCACATTTTTTAAGACATTTTTAGAGTTTACTGTAGTATATTATTTTGATCTATCTTGTGGGGTTCAGCCAGCATTTGAAATATAAGTGCAAAAAAAAGTGTTCTTTTTTGCGACATCACATGAAATGGGTATAAATTTTATTGGTTACTGGACCAGTCAACACGATAAAAGGATATGGACAAATTTAGATTTTCACGGAAACTTGTAAGTACCCTAATTTTCAACCTTTTTTAGTTTTCGGAATTTTCCTTAACTTGTGCTGTAAGACCTTGTTTTTTGTCAAAAGTGGTGATTCTAGGTCGACTGGAACTACCATATAGGTTTTGAACCCAAAACCTAAACTTGTCAATGTTAGTTATAATCAAGGTCTTAAAGCACAAGTAAAGGGAGAATTCTGAAATATAAAAAATTTGAAAATTAAGGAAATTTTTGGTACTAAGGTACTAAGATAGATAGATACTAAGGTAAGTATTCGGGAAAATTTAATTTTGCTCATATCTTTTTATCATGTTGACTCAGGACCTTAATTTTTACACACCTAATAGGGACTACATCTAGATCTCAGTATCGGGTATAAATTTAAAATTCCTAGGTCCACCCGTTTCTGAGAAAATCGGGGACAAAATCGGGAGACACATTTACAGACAGGCAAACAAGACAGTGACTATCCTTTTTTTTGTACGGAAATGGCTTTTGAGGTACGGAACCCTAAAAAGTAGTCTATAATCTATCTCTATACCAAAGTTCATCCAAATCTGTTCAGCCTTTTCTGCATGTAAGTGTAATAAACATCTGTTGATACATCTACACTTTTATACAAACTTTTGCATTTATAATATAAATAAAGTAAAATATAAAATAACATCAAATAAACCGCGACAGAATCCCTTAAAAATAGTTTTATTTCAATAAATATGATACGTTTTTTATAGATTTCATAGATCAGTTCAAGTAGTAGCATTAGAATGAGCAATCACTGATATTATATGTTCAATTTGTTTCTTCAGTAGTGATGAATTAGGTCCTTTGTTATATAAAATACATAACTTAGGTCTGTAGTTACAACTGTCATTTAATATAAAAAGGCACTGATTTAAAGAGGCAGTTGTAAATAGCAGTTTTGGTAAGTTAAAAATTATAAATGGCACGTTTAATAACTAGTTCAGCAGTTAAAACTAAGCAGTAAAGTAAACAAAAATGAGTAATAAAAATAATGAAATGGATCAGTGAATATATAATTGAGCAGGAAAATAATTAAATGGGCGGTAAAAATTATTGAACGAGCGGTTACGTGTAATAAATCGGAATTTGTCGCTAAGAAACCTCATTCTAAGCAATTCTATAAACAATGAGGTGGTAAAATAAAATAAAAAACAGTATTGTAATTTCGACGGAGCCCCGTTACGCGGGGCTCCTATTTCTACGTGCATTATCACAAGTGACCTAACACGAAGTTATTGCGGAGGTCTCCGTAATAACCCTTCTAACCTATATCTATCCGCGTCGGGGCGCGCGGTGTCCACGAGCTCGCTTCGCTCGCTCCCGCGGTTTTATCGAACCGCTCATTCAGTTATTGGACTGCTCAATTATTTTTAGAATTGACATTGTATGATGAAATAACCGAATTGATTTTTTATTACTGTCCATGTTTTACTATCGCAATAATTAATCAACCGCCATTAAATTAAATAACTGCTCAACATGTTTTCCAACTGATCACAATAACATCTCGAATATTTAAATAACAGCTCAAAAAATTAGTTCCCATATAAAAATTGAATGGTATTTGTAGGCCTGATGTTAATTTATGATCAATAATATACAAAATGTGTTGAAACTATGTAGATAATGTAGGTACTGTCAAATAGATTACTATAGTTAATTTTGGTGTGCAGTTAGAATATATATTATTGGATATTCTTGTTTCCCTCCAAAAGTGTTGATAGTAAATTGAAATGAAAAACCATCCAATGTAGCTAAATGAATCTTTTTATCACCAGGTGATGTAATATGTGCCATATTTCATTCAAATGATTAATAGGCTCATAGCTTAAAGCTGTTTATTGAATGTTTTTAAACTTAACATGATTTAAATACTGGACACAAAGAAATGAACCTTAAACAAGTCTTTTGATTATAAATGGAAACAATGAAATGACTATACTCATATGGTGTTTCATCATAGGCAAACTATTGCCCAGATGTAATCTTGGAATAGCCTTCAACTGGTTTACCATTTATTCATAAATCACTTGCTGCATAGCCGGGCAAGGGGACTGTGGTCGCAGCACGTGAGACCGGTGGGTGTCACGCGGTACTGCGACGACAATCCTCTTCTGATGAGGCCGTCAAGCTGAGTGCCACCATTGTTAACATGGTATGTGTATGTAATGGTGACCCTCTTTCCTGAGACTTTACCTTCAGCTTACCATCAGGCGAGATGAAGTCAAATTGACGTGTCCTAAATATAAAAAAAAAACTGCTGTTGATCCAAATAAGGTGAACAATCTTTGCATTAAGGTAAAAAAAAATGCAATTGTACTTATACACCTAAAATGTGAAGAATAATAGAATTTTGATTTGTAAATAATATTTTGAATTTCGGAGGAAATGGAAAGAAGCAGTAGGAAAGCTGACCCTCGGCTCAAAAGTGAAAAGTTTCGATGCAACCTGGATTGACATTCCGATGAAGCGGGAGAGAGTTTCTGGTGGAGAGTGGATTGACATTGTTGATATACTGGATAGGATTTGAATCTACAATCTCTTAAGTGCGAATTTTTGAACATATAAATAAACTAGCTGTTGAAGTGTGGTTGTTGTATTCCACCACAACAACATATAGATAAGATTTTTTTATATAAAAGATTCCACCATACTTCATTTTGTTATATCTCATAGGGTTTAGGCAGCCTTTCCTTAAAGCTCACAGACAGCTTATTTTTTTCCGACATATACATACAAAAACTAAACAAATTATATACTAAAACCTTTCTCGATAACCACTCTATCCATCGGTGAAAACAGCATGAAAATAGGTGCAGTAGTTTTTGAGTTTGCGATAACAGACAGACAGAGGCGGCAGAGGACCTTGTTTTATAATATAGATACAGATATTCTATGACATATTACACCATGCTGTCTATACCTAAACAAAGCAGATTGCGTCTAGGTGTGCTCCGGTATTTGTACTTCTACACCATTCACGGTAGGATTGAATTATATTACTAGGTAGGATTCTATTAAAGTCCATCACCAACTGGCCTATTGCAGTATGTGGTACCCTCACTCTCGTGAATCGGACGACAAGACGTATTTAAATAGTGAATTGGGTGGTGTGTTATTTTATAATGTACGACAAAGTGATCGTTAAAATCGTACCATAAAACAAACAACCTATATCCTTGATATCCCAACTAAAGTAGGGGAAGTACGCACATAATACCAGAACTTTTTTGATTAGTTAATCAGACAACAGGATAATCTTTTGTGTGATTGTTTACAGAGCTCCTCTACCTCGCAAGTCCCTAAAAGTTGCCTTTTCTGTGAGTTACATCTGACAGAAAAGGCAACTCAACTTACGGGTTGGCCGGATGGTGAATTATTGCACTTGCCGGCCGCATTTGGGGTAATCTTTTATAGAGGTTATCTCACTTGCAACCCCAAGGAGGACTTCTGGGTCATATGTCTGGGTGGAAGGCCCAATAAACCAGCGCAGACATTTTCTTTGTTAGTTCAACAACGAGATTATCTAGCTAAGCAGTTCACTCCGCCTGCTCCGCAGGCTGTAAACAAATAGCGATAGTAGTAAGTATACTACTATCGCTATTTGTTCACAACCAATTGATTGTGAATTAACCAATTCTTAATTCTTTATTGTATGTACATTAAAAAAAAGAAAAATAAACAAGTACATACAAAAAGTTGCGAAGGTGAGCTCGTTTTGACCTTTAATTAAAAATGTATAAAATTATGCTTATTATATTAGATATAAAACTCCGCGTACATAGCTAAAGAAACCACGATAATATCGTTCTCTTCCTCTTGTCTACGACTACCGTCTGAAGAACCGACCTCGAGAGAAAAATCTACTCCAGAGTCTTGTCCGTTAATCAGCGGGTGTACCGGTGTACGGTTAGTGGGGTTCCATACCTCCTTTTAGATTTAATCTTTTTGGAAAATTATCTAGACACGCGGTAGCGTGTCAAGCCAAGTTCAAGCAAAGGTATTGGCTAGCCAGCGCCGAGTGTTACATTACACGAAACACTTGGTGCCACTTTTGACCCTTCTATAACTCAAAACCTCTTTAACGTAAACACACTACGTGTGTTTAATTATATCCATAAGGACATGTAGAAGCCCAAATTTCATGAAGCTAGCTCAAATGGTTATAAATCTTTGAAGGTCAAAAAGTCGTAAATTTTAGCACTGACTGACTGACTGACATATAGTACCTAAGTCTAACCTACTTCTAGATGTCCTAGAAGGCTGAAATTTGGAATCCAGCTCGGTAATTGTCTGTAAGCTAGGAAAAAATCTGAAAAAAAAAAATGACAAAAAATTAGTGGTGTCCCCATACAAAAAACTTGTAATAGGCGCTAAACAACCGGCCAACGGTGTGTCGTTGGCGGCGCCCGGCACCACATAATTATACACAGAACAGAAGTAAATTTACATAAAAGCGCTCCCGAGCAACACATAAACATAGGCGCTTACGAATACCGATTTAGTTATGATTTGAAGTCTGTCAATGTGAAAAAGTTATGTGAGTTAAGAGTGCCTTTTAATACAAATAATGCCCATTCTGATGTAAGTACCAACGAAAGTAAATTAAACGAAGATTTAATGATAAAAAAATATAAGCGAGCTTTTAAAAACTTAAAAAAGTTTTTATCAGAATTAAATTATATAATATTATGTTGAATAACTTTATAAAATGACTGATGTAATAAAAACTGGCCAAGTTAAATCTAACCTACTTTAAGATCTCACATTTTAAATAACAGCAATTGTTATAGGTATCCAATAAAGCAAAGAAATAGAGTTTAATACTTGTTCATATTGTTATTTTGTTCCTACATATTTCGATTTTGCATAGAACTTGGCACTCCATTCTTTTTGCGGCGCAGCCCACAGCCAAGCATAATTTTTGTATTGAACTTGCTCTCCTTTTTTACATTTATGTTTTTGGTGGGATAAACAATTACAACACTGTTTAGTGTTACGTGATTGACTATAATATGCGAGTTTGGCGACACTAGTTTTCATACTAATGACGTTTAAAGGCCTTACCTTGATTTTGTAGTCCTCGGACTTCACCCACTAGTCTCTTGAACAAACGTCAAAAAATTCGCGCATGTGCATTATCGGGCCATCCAAAAAGCCTATAAAAGGACTGATCAACCACTGACGCGAGCCCTTTGAGCCCGTGATTAGTTTATATTTCTACTGTTGTTTCTATTTCTACGAAAGATTATTGAATGCAATGTTATTTAATTTTTTTAAGCACACAACATCACAAATCTCACTACATAAGTTGCTCATATCTATCACATATTATATCAATTCTGTATTTTACTTAACTTAATCTTAAACTAATTTATATAATTTCACCTTCTGTGTTCCTAATTCACCTGTTTTGTTTTGTTACATGGGGGTATCCGAGGGGATTTCCGCACGAAAAAAAATAAATAAATAAAGGTATTCAGTTGTTTTTATAATGTACGCACTTCGCGTGCACACCCAAAAATGCGTGAATTACACACGCACACCTTGTTTGAATGTGTGCCAATTTAGACGAAATAAAATTTTGTCTCTCGACTCTACTACATGAGCGCAAGGCACGCGCACGGCATGCGACGATGTTCACCTACCTAAAACTACTGTACGCGCGCGGTCGTGTGTTGCGCAGTCATTGCGCAGCGATTTATCGTAATGCCAAAAGGATGTTTAGTTGTGACGTTAGGTATGATTTTTATTTTCTTTGTTTAGTTGGAAATTTATAAGGAAAGACAGTGTCTATTTGTCTCAATGGAATGCACGTCCCTGAGTGGAAGTAAAATCTAAAATATATCTGTACATTGCAGATGTTAAATGAGCGATTCTGAACACAATAATAAATTTTTTGGAATTCTTGTTCGTTTGTGTGTTCGTGATGGATGCAAAAACTACTGAACGGATTTTGATACGGTTTCTTCTATTAGAAAGGTCTTGTTCAGACTTAAAATCTGCCGTATATTTGATTCCAATTGGTTAAGTAAAACCGGAGCTATGAGCCAATATATAAAACGATAGCCTACCACCGCGTGGGTAGACCTGCGGGTATATGCTAGTAATATATAAAAGTAAATACAATTAATTAATCAGTGTTTCATTTAATTTGCCTGCTTTATTTAGTTGTGAGTGTCGTGAAGTACCTATCGTACCACTGATTTTTAGTAGCCTAGTGGTATGGGTAATGGACTGCTGAGACGAGATCTCGGGTTCGATCCCAGGTTTTACCATGGCACACACCAATGACTTTTCGATGCTTTTCGAAGTTATGTGTGTATTTATCGCAGGTTTATAAGTGCCCGGTTAATAGCAATAGGCTCGCCACCTATTACATTGGGACCTAAACATAAACTGGCGAAATGTGGGTGCTAGCACCTCTGCCTACCCCTTCGGGGATATAGGCGTGAGTTTATGTTATGTTATGTTATGATTTTTTTTGTTGAGTTTAAACGTTGGCCTCTGGATTGGCTGTGCCGATTTAGATGAGACTCACTACTTTATTTTTAGAAAAATAATTAGGGTTCCGCGCAAAAGATTAAAACTCAGATCTAACGCGGGCGAAGTTACGGGCACAGCTAGTTGTATGATAGAATTCAGCGTTTTCAAGATACTCCGAGCACATGACTGAAGTTTTGTGGGGTTTCCACTGCTCATCTCTTCGTGTCCGCCCTATAACTACTGTCCAACGATTTCTCAGTACGGATCCCGAAGGAAATCTATACATATTTAGTGCCCGCGGCTTCCTCTGCGTGTAGTTCTGATCCCGTGGGAATATCGGGATAAATTTAATCGGTTCAGTTGTTTCAGAGTTTATAGATTACAAACAAAAAAAACTTTCCTCTTTATAATATTATAAGTGGTCTTCCCTGGGTTCGCCCATGGTATATTTCCAACCCCTGTTGCACTCCTTTAACCCATAATATATGCCCATACTAAATTAGTTTTCAAATAATATGTTATGGAAATCTGCCGAATTTGTTGACATTTATGATTACTGCTCCGCTCCTCCCTTGAGCATTAGCGTGATGATTTATAGGGTATGACACTCACAAAAAATGTGGTTTCCAATTGGTAAAAGAATTTTCAATTTCGTGTCAGTAGATCCAGAGATTACCCCCCTACAAACTCACAATATCACAAACTTTACCTCTTTATAGTAAACAAAGTCAAGTTAGTGATTCGTTTATCGATATCGCTAATCCTTCTCTCCTCCTCCTCACCCTTCTCTCTTCATCTTTTTATAGTTAGATATGTTTAGACACCTTTCCACACCATGTAACTGCACAGGATGGCAATTTATTAATATTCGCGGTGAATTAATATTTTTAATCAATCAATATCCACACAGTCGTGTTACCACCGCAGAGATCCAACACTTAGTGAACACGTGCGGTATCTTTTATAGACTCAAATTTACAGGACTTGTAGAAGACTAGACATTATGTGCCTGAGCGATATATTGGATGAGCGGTCAAGTATCTTGTCATTGTTGAAGAGCATCCATCTTCCTCACTTCAAATTATATTTTTGATAACCGTGTGTACTGATTTCAAATATTTTGACCATGTGCCAATACCTTATCCAGCATAGCCATCATGAAAGGGAGACTACACAATATTTTAGAATCTAACCCTGTTTTACTAACTAGAAATCACAGGAGGGCATTATTCTGTTAGGAAAGAGATATAATCACAGTACGGACGCACAATTGGTCTATTGGAATAAGGGTGCAGGTTAAATAACTCAAAACCTAGAGCACTGATGTCGTTGGTAAGCTTGATAGCAGAAATTCTGCGAAAGATTGCAGAGGTCACTTACTACATGTACGACGATAGCTTACCGACTGTATTACGTCACTGGTTCAAGTTCCGTCTGGAAAGTTGACTTTTATAAGTATAAATTATGTAATACTAGGTGTTTCCCGCGGCTCCGCCCGCGTGGCTATCGGTTATCTCCGTGATCGTACATACAAACTATAATCCTCTATTTCATCCCTCCACAGGTCGAAATTTCAAAAACTATGGCATATTTATTTATTATCAAGTGCCTATAATAATACCAAGTTTCATGGTGATATCTCCGAAAATTACTAACTATCATACAACCTTTCATCCCCTATTTGAACCCCTTCAAGCCTTTCCCAATCTCTAGTCTATTTTTGTACCAAATTTCATCAAAATCTGTTCAGTGGTTTAGACGTGAAAGCGTAACAGACAGAGTTACTTTCGCATTTGTAATATTAAGTATGGAAGTAGGGATTAAAAATTATCAATAAGAGAGAGTAAGAAAAAATATTTTCCATTTAACTACATATCTATTTTGATTTAAATAAAAAAAATTTTTTTATGAAAGTCCCAGCCAGGCTGTTTTCCAGCCCAACCAAAATGTTAAGTTAATATCGTTTTTTTCATCACCGCGGATATATTTAAAATGTATAATTTACAATAAAATAATATCAATCGTCACCATTCAATCGTAACAATCATAACATCTTTGTAATGTAGACAAAAACACATTACCACAGGCGATGAAGGTTACCTTACATATTTTATATCCTATGGTGATACTCATTTTTTGGTTTGCGCGCCATCTATCAAACCAGAACACCAAACTTTGCTCCGTGCGACGCTCCCTCGTATGGGGAATTTTAACGCAGGCGCTGTGGTCGGCGTACGTCCTTTGTTCGAAACAAGTCAACATTGTATTATTTGAGTTTGGATCTTTCTGGTTTTATTTCGCTGCATAAAAACATATAAGTGTAAGGAATGTGCTTTATTGTTAAAGATGATAGTGAATTTGTTATATTGAACTAGTGTTTCACGAATTAAGTGTTATTTTTCTTGCAATAAGCTTTTCTTGTAGTACATGACCGAGCTTTAGGCGGATTGTACGCATGAAACCCTTGAGCGACTTTTTTTTCGAAACTGATGTTAAGGATATGGGCCCCGACATGGTAAGTTTTATGGTTTCATATTGTAGAGTAAGCTACTTTATCGATGTTTTAAGTCATGAAATTATAGAAATCCTGGTTTTTTACGCAACAGGTTCGTTTTTGTTTTGTTTACTTGTCACCGGCGTCCGCCATTTCTGATTCGGAATTTGTCCACCGGTTTATGTGTGTTCCTTGGCTATGAACCGTAATATTTGTTTCTTTTTTATAATTCGTTGATGAAAACGTGTTTCAAATTAAGTACACTAAAAACATAGTTCATTTATGAAAAGGTTCTGTTATAAATATTGGATGTTATTGTCGCTATGAAACCGACAGCGGTGTGGTCAATAATTAGGTAGGTAGGTACGTATAGTTTTCTAAGTTCATTCATAAGTTTCTACGTACATGCATTATTTGTTTACATTATTGTTGTTAAACTGAACTTGCTTAAAATTGCGCATCATGTTTAGTATTGGTAAAATAAAATGTTTTCACCCCCATTGTTATGGATTTTACCATAACATGGAATAAGTTCCAGTGTGATGTTTGACAGAATTGTAGTTCCCAGTTCCTATCGACAAACTAAGTAATATTTAGAAATTTATCCACTAAAAAGGGTTTTTTAAATGTATTAGATGTGAGTTAAAACCAGAAATAAAGTAAGAACCTGAATGAGACAAGGTAAAATGGAAAAAATAATTACTGCATCACTTAAATGGTGTGTAAGTAATCTCCCAACTCCAAAAAATCATAGACGCATTAAACTGCATACCTAGTATGTGATCATTTTGATACTTTCCTTCAGTGGCAAGTTGGTTTGTGTTCACAGATCTATCAATAACTAACTGCCACTTGTGTGCAGTTTTTAATCTTGTTTTCTGGAAAATATAATTTCACTTTATATTTTAACAAAATGTTTGATTTAATTTAATTGAATTTAAGTATAATATTTGTTGTGAACTTGTACTTATTATGTATAGGTGCAAGTATACCTATACAATTTTTTCTGTATTACATTTCTATGTATCCTCCAAAAGGTCCCTTATCAGAGGTGGAACACCTATATTTTGCTAGGCATGTTTTCATAGTGGCGTTAATTTGCTTCTGCTTAACTCCAGGGACAAATGCGTGATTGTATGTATGTTTTCGGAGTTGTGTAATAGGAGGCATTGACGTATATTGTCCATATGGTCCACCTGAATCAAGTTGTGATTGGACCTATGAACAATGAAATGTTTCCTATAGATTTAGATCGGAAAAAGAGAACATCTAGGACGGGACTTGAACCCGCGACCAGTCCCTTACAGGGGGAATGCCCTGACCAACTGAGCGTGTCTAGGTGGCTCAGCATACTAATTGCTTAAAAATTTAATTGAATGAAATATTTATTATCTGAAAAATGTTCAAAAATGCCACATGCCTCAAACAGCACTAATATTCCCTACATTTTGCATCTTGTTCTACTATAAAGTATAGACAAAAATATCTAAATAAGTAAATAATACAAATGTTACATATAAAATAAAACGCAATAATCAAATAATTAAACAAAAATCATTGGCATCAAAATGTTTCATACAATGTATGGTTGAGTCATATTTACCTTTGAATAGCTTGACCACATCTGACTCCCCATGCACTCACATAGAGCAAATACTAGAAACATAGCAAGGGGGATCTTTTGCAGTTACTGGGAAGTGCAGCAATGTCACCATTATATTTACAAATATATCTGCATTTTTAAATCATATTGACCCAACCTGAGGGTTAAGGGTTACTTCCCTTGAGTTGACTCATTCATACTGGTAGAAATGCAGCTCTATGACCATTGGCTATGTCTTACTACTTAGATTAAAAAAAGATCCCTATAATAGTTTGCACAATTTGCAACTGTACCTGTGACTTCATACACAGCACACTAAATTTGCAGAGACCAAATTTAATTTAATTGTAATGTAAGTTCAACAAACAATGTTGTTACTAAGGATCTCGCCAATTATAGTAACTGCAGTCAATTCAAACTGGGTTATCACCTTTTACTTCATGAATTTTTTTTATTACGTTCACATTAATATGAGTTTCACTTTGTAAAATCTGACCTTAGTTTTTACCAGTATATGATCCATCACTTATCGAATTGACTTCTTACTGTTTTTATTGGCAATCTTGGTAGAAAGTAAAACAAAATCAGACATTATTTTCCCGTGGTGGATTCTCTGGTAAGACATCCTGACAATTATCAGAACTTGATTCCTTTACTGTCTTTTAACCATCCATAATATTTTATTACAGTTGAAATCCCATTGCATACTTAAATTGCAACCAAAACATTATTTTGTGGAGGAATATATTGGTACCTACCAATTTAAATGATGTTATTATAGCAAATACATAGACTGGAAACATAAAAATCCTACTCCTACTAATATTTTATATTTGAAAGTATGTTTGGATGTTTGCTACTTAACCATGCTCAAACAGCTGAAAAGATATGGCTGAAATTCAGTATAGGGATAAATTATAGTCTGGAATAACACATACTCCAAGCGGACGGAGGTTTGTTGTTATTTGTGAATTCAATTTCTTTCGAATTAAAAGGAGTGAAATCGCAGGACACAGCTAGTTATTTCATTAATCAAACAACTAATAGGATGTATTCATTTCATATATAATTTTGCTTGAGTATGCTATTATTTCCCAACTGTAGGATTTAAAAGAAGAAAATTAAATGCATGTAAGAAAGAGAGCAAATTTGTCATTCAGATATTGCTAATGTGTATGTATGGTGTATAGATGGCAGACCATGCCTCAACTTTAATTGGTGTAAGCATAATATGTAAAATATAAAACTTATTACATAGCATGCTGCATAAGCAATGATATCTCCTTGTATTGTAAAATCATCACAGTTTGCTTTGTGCTTATGTTACAGTTAGCTACTTAGGCTTCTAGTAAGTTACCTTCATATGAATTGCTTAGCATCAAGTTTTACTGTTTTGTTACAAAAGAGATAATATATGAATACTGATAACTTAAACAGGGTCTCTTATGTCCTTTGGGCCATGCAGGATAGTGGTAGGTCTCACTATAAAGAACCGTTCAGGCCATCAGGGACACGAGACCAGAGAGATACATACACTTCTAACCTTAATTACATGCCATTCGGCCTTGATTATATGCCAGATTCTGTTTAAATATAACAAGATTTTTCGTAGATAATGTTAGAGGACTATTATTTTTCCCCTCCCCTGAATGTGTTGCAAGCAAGGTGAGCCGTGTGCTTGCATAGTATATTGGTAGACTTCAAAAATTTGGTAGTTAAGTTTTAGGGGCAGGTCCATAAAAGCATTATTAGGTCTGTCCTTTTACATGGCCATGGTGAAATTTAGCCATTGCTAGAGCAACATTGGTAGGAGCTGCGTCTCATGGAGATGAATGTGCGGGTAATCAATTTACTGGCAGTGTAAACATCTATTGTACAAAATTTGAACCAAAGATTCTCAGCTGATGGTGGTAAGCAAAACCATTATGCTGTGACAGGAATAATTTATACTCAGTATTCAGGTTGTTAGTGACAAAGAGAACTAATGTAGGTGTAAGTTGTTAAGGATATTATATCAATCCTATACTTACCTTACTAAAAAAGTAGAAACGTAATAGGACCTATTAAGCGATAACAGAATACATACGGTGAATTGATTTATTATGTGTTTATTGTTTTCTATTTTAAGAAAAGAGATTTCATGAGTTACTGATTTGATTTATACTATATGCTATAGCCCAGTGGTGTACGTAACGGACTGCCGAGACATGGTCTCGAGTTCGAATCCAGTCGCCCCAAGCACACACCTCAGACTTTTCGTAGTTATGTGTGTATTAAAAAGTAGATGGCAATAGGCTCGTCACCTATTACATTGGGACCTAAACATAACTGGCGAATCGTGGGTGTGTAATACACATCTGCCTATCTCTTCGGGGATACAGGCGTGAAGTTATTTAAATTCTCAAACCTACTATTACTATCAACTGTTGTATAGTTTATATAAAAGCTTACCTACATTAGGAACATACAACAATAACTATTCGCACCGACTGAAACACATGTTTTTGAATATTCTTTTGGGAACGGGCTTCAAAATGACGTAAAAATTAAAAACTTAAAAACCTCCTAAGTAGCTAAGAACACTCCTGACTTTCAAACAAAACGAAAAAAAAAAAACAAAATCGGTTCATCCGTTCGGGAGCTACGATGATACACACGCAGAAACGTCAAAATTATAACACCTCGTGTTTGCGTCGGGGGTTAAAAACAACAATAATAAGTAAACCATTTTCATTCCATGAAACTGAACAACAAGTGTTAAATTCTTATGGTATGCTGATGTAGTTTGGCCACGAAGAACGAATGTGTATTGAGCGAATGACACACCAAGTTCCTATGTAAGGCAAGTGGATTTGGGCAGGCAAGCCGGGGTCGCCCTCGCAGAACATATACTGATCAAATTGGCGATGTATTAAAAAAGCGCGGATCAAAAGTACATACTTGAAACCGGTGTCGGGCTTGCATGAAAGGTTAATGACAGAGGAAGCTCGTGAAGTGTGTAAGGATAGAAGCAGATGGCGGACTATTGTTTCTGCCCAGCCCGATGAGAGAAAGGCATTTAGGATTTGTATGTATGCGCGACACACAAAGGGTATGCATGTTTATTCTTTGTGGCGTTCTAGAGACGAGATGGATATCATAATCGTTAATATAATCGATTTTTTATGATTCTTACGTCACTAATATAACCAAAGTCAAAAGCAATATTGTGACATAAAAAAAACTCGTCACTGAATTATGTCAAATGGGATCTCGTACGAAAAAATATGTAATTTCCTGGAATCAATTTTTAACGGTTACATCAATAACAGTTTATAGTTGTTTGCAAGAGTTAAATACGTTTGCACAAAATAAAACTTGAAGGAAAAAATGTCCACAAATATTAGTAATATTGAAAACGTACACATGTGAAATAGTTTCTTGATCGATTCCCATATAAACAAACTAGCTAATGAACGCTGTTCCGCCCGCGCAGAGGTTAGTTTTACATAACCAATTGCAACATAAGGCAGGTTTTAAGTCTTACCAAGACTTTTCTAATGGAAAAAAGTAGTTTCAGCGCGAACAAACAGTTAAGAATTCCAAAAAAAAATTGAGTTCAGAATCGTTAATTCAACATGACCCAAGTTTTTCTTTTTAAATAGTCATCCCCAATGTCGCTTAACGACCTCCGTCCTCCATGAACGCAGGCCTGGGGGTGGCAGGTGAGGCCGCTTGTTACCCCAGCAGAAGCAGGCCGGGACGGCGGGGCGACTAGCGCCCCTCCCTCTAACCGGGGCGAAACGGGAACAACGTGGTTCCCAAACCCGAGGAGGCCATCTCGAAACCGGAGATGGCCCAGGGTTAGTCGGGGTGTGAGGGATATGCTCTATGGACAACCTTACACCCCGGCGTCTTAAGACCCGAGACGGCGTGCGGTTTTAGTCGGTTCAAGCCCGACATAACCGCCCCCGCTGGCCGGCGGGGGGTATCCGAAGGGATTTCCGCACGAAAAAAAAGATATCCCGAATGTACTAATAGTAAAAGCACACACCACTAATGTACAATTTTTAACCACAAACACGACAATTTTTTTTTAATGTTTGTTGCCTCAGAAATTTCGACTGCGTCAGCCTATTTTGATAATTCTTTTTTTATTTGGAAAAAACGTTATAAGGCTTAAATTTCTTAATTCGAAACTCATCACACCAACCGATTTTGATGATTCTTTTTTTTATTCGAAAGGATGTACTTCAAGGGTAGTTGGAAACCAGGATCTAATGATGGCTTCCCTTGGAAATCGAGGGGAACCTTCGAAAACCGTAGTGGCGACTAGTGCGTTTCTTTATTTTTTCTTTATTTCTTTTAAAGCATTACTATTTAATGAAGGTGAAGACAGGGCGCTATGGCGCTCATTAGGGGAGACCTATGTCCAGCAGTGGATTAGAATAGGTTGATGATGATGATGATGAAGGTCTGGAGTCGATCCAGTCGAAGGAACTCCTCAACGATTTACAGCAATTACCTGGTGTATGGGCTTGATTAATTTGTATGGATGATAATTTTACACAGATGGGTTGAATGGGATGGGTCTGATGGTGAAGACAAGGGACAGTCAAGGGACGTCCTCAACGTTTTACAGCAACTATCTTGTAAAAATTCTTTTAACATCGGGTTTCGTTTAGCTCTCGGATGCGGGTGGTCCCATATGAATTAAGTTACGTTCACTTAAAAGGGCAAATAAGTAAAATTTTAATTAAAAAAAAAAACCGACTTCAAAACCTAGAAACCACTAAAGCTGGCACTAAAAAAAGAAAAATAACTGAATTACAGATTTAATTCAAAAGATTTTAGACTTAACTGTTCAAGTCAGTCGGTGCCTCGAATGACATTTAATTTTTACAGTGTTTTTCGGGCTTGGCACTGAGCCAAGCCCGAAAAACACTGTAAAAATTCAATGTCAACATAGTTTGTCTTTTGAGTTAAATCTGTATAGTTATTTTTCTTTTTTTTTGTGCCTGTTTGTATATGTATACAAATAAATAAAATTGAAGTGTCTGGTTGTTACGTTAACCTAAAATGTTCATGCATATGAATCCAAAATTCTTAAAACAAAAAACCAGTTTTTAAAACTTTTGTCTGTCTGCCTGTATTTTTGTTTGTTTGAAATAGTTAATCTCTGGAACGGCTGAACCGATTTTGACGGGACTTTCACTGGCAGATATGTAAAGTTATATAGGCTACTTTTTGAAAAAGAATCGGATTCCGCGTACTAAAATAAAAACCTTAAAAATCAAAAACCACGCGGATGAAGTCGTGGGCAAAGCTAGTAGATAATAAATTTTAATTTGGAACACATAATATTATTGGACCTGCCAGTCGGGACCCATTATTGAACCAAATTGACCAGATATAGACTAATAACGGGTATCGGGACCAAAATAATACGTTATTAAAACTCGTTATCTATTTCTGTTTTCTTCATTAGAACTTGTAATCGTTTCTCGATACGTTTAACTAATATGTGCAATTACCAATCACTTATTAATCTCTATTATTTTTTACATTCAGATTGCACCTGCTGCAAAAAAACTGTGGGACAAAGGGCCAGGCGCAGGCGGCGACAGCAAGGGCCCACCGCACCTGCCACCGCTACAGTTGAACCCGGAGCAGATGTGGCGTGATCCCACTTGGTCGGCACAAGGTACCAACTGTTCAATAATAGTAGTAACTTTGGAATTACTTCCACACGTTAATGGGTTAATTTAGATAGGGAAAAACTAAAGGTACTAATGAGGTCTATACAAATGTAAGTCCTGGGTTATTCATTCCACTTTACTTTTTACTTTACCACCAACTTCACTTTATTCATTAATACCTATTAGGATGTAACAAAACTATATAATACTTGTTGGAAAATGCTTCATAGTTCACAAATAACCGTATCTATCTTATAAAACTATCTAATGCTCTCACTCGCACTCATGCAAATAAATAAAGAAAGTACAGCATTTTTTACCGCGTTGTTGGGGGATGTTCTGCACTACGGATGTTAATGGATGCTTACTAAAGGTCTTAATAAAGAGAAAATTTAAGAAACGTAGGTTCTCTCGCCTTCAAGGTGACGAATATAAATATGTACGTTGTTGCCTAGGGGTATGCACAATGGTTGCACTTGCGGTATGGTGTTCATGAGACCTTGGGTTCGATTCCAAGGTCGGGTCAAAGCTTTGTTGCCTTTTGTTTACAGAGTCCGAAATAAAGGCTCGCCCTCTCTCACATATAAACAAATATAATCATGGGTTTAAAATACATAATTCAAACTGTCAGACTGGAAGCCATTTTACAGTTGAATAATAAATATTCTACGAATATCGCGATTTATTTTGATGTTATTTTATATTTTACATTGATCCCGACGTTTCGGTTGCTTTTCAGCAGTCATGGTCACGGGGAGACTAAAGATGGTTGTTGTCTTGTAGTTTGAAGTGTAAATAAATCAGGATAGAATCCGTTAAAAATAGTTTTATTTCAATGTGTGACATTCGCGTAAACTTCCGAAAATATATTCTACAGAGTACGATCTCGACTAGACCCAAAGTAAGCATAGCTTAACTAGGTTGTGTTACGAATTCTAGAATGCGGATAAACAAACTTAAATACATTTTCTGTTGTAAGTGCATAATAAATAAATAAACATATTCATGCATACAAATATTTGCACTGAGCGGGCATCGAACCCAGAACCTTCGACTTACTAGTCGAATGCACTACCACTATGCCACAGAGGTCGTCAAATTGTTAACATCTGAATAGATGACCTTTATTTTTTGGAAACTTAAGTTCATAATAATCAGGGAGTGAAGTGAAATAGGTAGACTTACTATTTATATAAATTGCTTTATTGGTAAATTAGACTGCGCTATAGGCATATTCGAGTATTACAGTCAAAGTAAAACAAATCGTTTAAAAAAAAACAAGTCATTAGTATTCTTGGTAACACCTCTAACTAATTAAAATGCTTGTTCTGAGTAGATTCACGCCAGTAATGTATTGGATAAATTTTAAACCCGCAACCAAACAATTACAAGTCCGACACTTTTAAGTGGTTGATTGTATGATATTATATTATTATATGGGGTTAACGATTGGGGCCAGTTGACGCTCTTGCAGAGCGCGCCCAAGGTGGCGGTGCATCGTGTTTCTGCGCGTGCCTCTGTATAGGGGCAAAGGAGATTTTAATCCCCAACAACACCTCGGGGTCGCCAATGTTGGTGGTCAAGGCTGTTCGGGGTTACTGGAATATCCTTTCTATGGCATAGTTTTCACGGCCACACAGGCCGATGTGACGATACCCTGTGCGGTTTTAATCGGTTCTAGTCCGACATATCACCGCATCGTTAGTTCCATTGTGGTTAAACCCGAGGGGGTTTCCGCACAATTTCAAAAAAACTTATTTGTACAAGCAAGCACTAAGTATGCACATGTGAAAAATCAAATGGTTTATAGTTGTATAAGCAGTTGTCAATTAGTTGTAAGATACTGTTTGTTTTCCAAATAAAATAAAATTGATCAAGACAACTGATGACACAGAATTCCATGATTTTACACAATGATGTACTTAATCTCGCTTAAATATTATGTTATAAACTATTTATATATAACTTAATATTAATTTAATTTTGAACGTCAATTTTTGACTGAACTTCAATTTTATTTAGAGTACGTGAGTAGAGTACATAAGTGAGAGACGTGAGTAAGTAGACATACACTTCTGATCAGAAAAATCGCAACACCTTGCAAGTTTGTTTTCTAAGGATTATCAGAAAAATGTGTATATTTAGGAATATATGTCAAATGTCGTTTAATAGTGAAAAATATGAGGTTTTCAAATTCTAATGTTCTTGTTCTAAATTCAGATTAAATTTTCATAGGTTTCGTATTTTGTTTAATGAGCCATTTTTACCCATATTTCATAGATTTCGTATTTAGTTTAACAAGCCATTTTTCCGGCGATAGCCCAGTTCTCCGACAGTCGTTTCTCCTTTGGACTGATCACCGACAGGACATTTCCTTTTTGAGAGATTCGTCGATAGTACGTTTCACCTATGGATGTTTCGCCGACAGAATGGTTCGCATTTGTTTGTTTCGACGACAGGACTTTTCCATTATGGATTATTCGCCGTCAGGCACTGGCTTTTTCACTATTTAACTACAAAGCCACCAAAAAGCAACTAGCTTGCTAGCGAAATCCAATTTTCCGAACTAGTGGTTCCGGACTGTTAGAACTGTGACCCCAGCAGAGGTTGGGGTCACAGTTCTAACCTAACTTAACGAATCTCTCAAAAACGAAACGTCCTGTCGGTGATCAGTCCAAACCAGAAACGACTGTCGAACGAGAACGCTTGCAGAATCAATTTTTACCCTGTATGGAGTGTAAAGAAAGTGGATAAAACAACACGTAAATGAAAAAAAAAGCGTTTATTTAATAACTTGTATTCCAACTTGTATTCCCTCCCCGAGCTCTTATTAATGCTTGATACGGGTTTTCATCGATCGGATGAGAGTCACGATCATATGTTGTGGCAAGGGCGTCGCCAGCCCTTGACCCAGGGATGGGCACAATTTCATCGTCCATAAAATTATGGAGGATAAAAAAATATAGATTGTTATTGGTTGCGCGTCAAGGTAAAAAAATCACGATTTTTGGCGCGGCCTATAGCTAATGATCGCCGGTGCAGTGCACCTATTGTTTAAATCGGGTACCTAAGCTAATTACTAGAAGTCAAAAAGTGTGCAAAAAGTACACGTCGTACTGTTGCAATCAAACTATTTTTTTGTTGTATATCAGTTTTTATTGTTATTTTCTTTTACCTACTTTGATTTGTTTTATTTACGTTAAATAATTTATTGTATTCAATTAAAATTATAATAATTAATACTTACTAATAATTATTTATTAAATTCATATTTAAAATTTGTGTTAATAATAACTTTTTCTCTTTGATTTTTTTGTTATTGTTGTTTTGCCATGTCTCGCGGACGTTTTGGCGCATGAAAATATTTTTTCAATTCGAACCAGTGTTTCCTGAGATAAGTGCGTTCAACCAACCAACCAAACAAACAAACAAACAAACTCTTCAGGTATTCTTTTTGGTTCTCACATCGGTTTAGGTAGGTACGTTGCAACACTGACGGTCGATGGCGCGAGTTTTAGGTCGTGCAAAATGATGCTCTATTATAACTAATTAAGAACTATTATGCCATAATCATCTCGATTCTTGGATAAATAATTATAATCTATGCATTGGAAAATAAAAAACGATACTGCCAAATTATACTTTATAATAACTACATAAGAGCAATATCTCTGACTCAATAATAATGGCCTTAGGACTTTGGTTACTTTTCATTCGGCTTCATTTTTTCGATTTCCTAAGGGGGGGGGGGGCAGCTGCCCCTACCTGCCCCCCTTTGGCGACGCCCTTGTGTTTTGGCATTCCATACCATTCCTCTTGGATTGCATTTTGCAGCTGGCTAAGTGTTCCTGGGGCAGGATCTCTTGCACGAATTCGTCTCTTTAACGCATCCCATAGATGTTCAATGGGATTCATGTCTGGGTTTCTTACTGGCCATTCCACAATGGAGATACCGACTTCGGTAAGATAGTTTCGTACGACGGCCGCGGTGTGAGCCCTAGCATTGTCGTGCATGAATATGAAGCCGTTGCCAATAAAATGTGCATAGGGCTCCACGTGAGGCTCAAGTCACTGTTCGACGTACTGATGAGAGTTTAGTACAGGTAGACGTGGCCTAGACACGAAGACAAGCTCTGTCTTAATTTCAGCGCTGATTCCTTCCCAAACCGTCCACGAACCGCCACCATAGCCGACCTTTTCTTCAATGCAGCATTGTGCAAAGCGTTCTCCATCTCTTCTGTATACCTTGTTCCTTCCGTCGTTACTATACAGCATAATTTTTCACTCATCAGAAATGAGAACTTTGCTCCACTGAAGGTATGACCAATTTAGGTCCTCACGTGCAAAGTTAAGGCGCGCTCTTCGATGGTCTGCAGTTAATTTCGGCCCATTTGCTGACTTCCGCGGTACCAGTCCACATTCCTTCAACCTTCTTCTAATGGTTGAGTCACTTACAGCAGTACAGTACATTCTACGTACAACATGAAGCTGCTGCTGCAGTTGAAAAGCGGTAAGGCGTCGATTTCGTAAGGAAGTTGTTACAATAAGTCTATCATCTCTCTCAGAAGTGACACGATTTCTGCCAGGTCCTGAACGGCGGGTGAACAAACCCGTCTCCCGATAGCGTTTGTAGACATGAACAGAGGACAGACTTAGATGCAATCTTTCAGCCACAATACCCTGACTAAGTCCAGTATCCAGCAATGCCCCACTTGGGCAGCTTCTGCGGGCGAAGTATCCATATGTTTTAGAAAAAAACTTTTTTCAGACGTCCCAAAGTCACAGTAAACAAATAAAGAAGAAAAAGTTTCAAGATAAACGCTAATTTTTAGTTTCAAAGGTGAGATGTACTCCAACTCTGAAAACACATTTGTCTCAAAACAATGATTTATTTCTTTTTTAGGATTAACAAGTGAAATTCTAATTTTGAATTTAGAATTTTCGCTTACAACTGTAATGTCCAAACTGCCAGCTATATAATCCTGATATTTTCATGGAATGAAAACTTTTTTTGTGTTAAATTAGGACAGATATCATAAAAACTAGTTATAATCGTGATTTTTTTTCATGGAATGAAAACTTTTTTGTGTTAAATTAGGACAGATGTCATAAAAACTAGTGTTTCGATTTTTCTGATGAGAAGTGTAGTATTTCAAATCACATGTAGGATTTCTCTTTAAATAATGGAAAGGATGGCGATCGTTCTTATTGATGATAGCTGTTGCCCGCGGCTCCGCCCTCGTTGATGTTGGTTGTCGCGACCAAGGAACTATCATCCCCTATTTCATCCCCTCCCAGGTCGAAATTTCCAACAAATCTATTTTTTATATACATATTTTTTGTTGTTTTATATATTTTATGTCAGGGGTTGTAATTTTTTTACGCGGCTACCTATTTTATAGATGCTTACATCCCCACTTCGGTGCCACCTATCCCGCTGCGTTTCTCGCTGCGCTACGTGCAGCCACACCGGCGCGTCGCCGTGTTTCTTGTTTTCTAATTTTGTATTTTAAATTTCGTAATATCTTTTCAATGGAATGTCCGATTTCAATAATTCAAAAGTAATCAACAGGCGTTGAAACAATCTTGAATACGAAATCATTTATTTGGATACCAATTAATACAATTACATGGTCTGACGTTGACGGCATTTCTACCAACTTTAAAAATGTAAAAATAGTAGTTAAAGTGAAATAACTACAATAGATGACATATGGTTTAGCGAAGTTTTTCGTAGATATTGATATATTCTTTCAATACTTTCCGCAGCGTATCCGATAAACTACATTGACAATTTTTTTTACACCATGGGTTGGTGGTTTTAGTAGATATTTTTAAGGATCTCTAATTTTTTCTAGTAATAAATATAGCCCATGTTACTCAGTGATAATGAAGCTTTCTAACGGTAAATATTTTTTTATAAATAGGTCCAGTAGTTTTTAAGTTTATTCGTTACATTCAAAATCCAAAAATATAAATCTTTCTCTTTAAAATATTAGTGTAGATTAATTTGGTAATAGTGATTTTAATCAGGATACAATTCGCTTTTTTATAGCTGTGGAGCACAATGTAGGCGTACCCATGATGAGTTCGCGTCGCGGAGTGGCATTCCCCGGCGGCGACGCTGGCAGTATCTTATCACCCCGAGACACTGCCGGACTTGGTGTCAAAATGGTCGAATATGTGTTAGGAGGATCACCGACAGGTATGGCAGTACAGTTTGTACATACATATGAATTTAAAATAGTATATCATCCAATAATAGTAGTACTAATATTATGATAGGACCACGAAGAAACCTACCTCCTGGTTGATTTCTCAGTCATAAAGTACTTACCTACTTATATACCCAAAATGTTTTAATTTAAATTCGAAATAAAAATCTAAATATTGACCAAAATTTATTACAAAAAATTAAAGAAAAACTAGTTTGTAGAAAATATTTCAGTTTTTTTTAATATTATTAAATTAAGCTAACATTTTATTATAAATTCGTCATATTCCTTGCAGTCTTTGTAATTAATCAATTAAGTTGACTAATTACCTTCTTGACTAACACATTCAACGTAGTACCTTTTATTCATATCTTTCCAGTTTCAGACGCCGGTGTTACTTCTAGGTATTAGATACTTCCATTCCGTATACACATCAATGAGATTTGCAATCATCGTTTTTTAAGGCGCTTTTATTGTAATGGATAAATGTTTCATGATCGAGGATTGCTTCCTGATTATTTTGCCTTTCTCTTGATATTTACTTACCCCGTAATAATCGTTAAAAAACAAACTAATTAGAACTGACTGCTTTTATCAGTCACTAGACGTACGTAACTGAAGTAGCAGTAGGTGTTCTTGCGGCAGGCGGAGGTGAGAAGGTTGCCGGGGTGGTGGCCGGGCTTCGCGGCATGGTTCTCGAGGAGCGGGCGGAAGACAAGTCTGCCTCACCTTTTGAGAAGGACTTGCACGAATTACACGAGCACGGATCTCTACCTAATGGACTTCATAATGGACAAGACGATGATAAAGCATTCAAGTAAGTAAACACATAATTTAACCTTGATAGAAATACGAATCCGTGGTTCGATGACTATATAAATATTGTGGTACTATGCAATGACGAAGGTTCAATATTCTAAAAATGTGAGCTATCAATGCCTAAATATAGTTTATCAGCTGAAACCGATTATCAATTTATTATCTATTGGTCTAACCGCGTGTTCAATGGTGAAACTAACGGGAGTCGTATAACATGAACTCCTCGCCGCTGCAACATTGTTTCACTTGAAATTTATAGCTGGATGACCAATTTACTAAAGTCTCAACTATTATATATATATAAGCTTGGATGCCATCGGGATAATGGCTGGGATGATGATCCACATAAACAAATAATAATTTCTAGGGAGTCACACAGCCCATTATTAAGATTGGGTAGAATTGAGCCAGACTATATTTTTAATGAGTCTCGGTCTGGTGTTATGGTCGCTGTGTTCCGAGTTAGAATTTATTGTTCATGCCGTGCATGTTGGCTGGTGGATAACGACTCCGTATTATAGTTGCGACATACAAGTGCACGTCGAATGTTAAGGCAACAGTATGAGAATTGTCGAACTTCAGTGATTTGACAGCACATTAGAGCGACTGATTGTTTTCTCGACAAACGATAGATGGACGGAACTTTTGATAGATAAACGATAGTTTTCATGAATTGGAACTGTCCAAGCTTTGATGTAGTAGGAAACTAAGGTATAGAATAAATATTTTATATACTTATGTACCCAGTTCAATCAACTTACAAAAAAGTTGACAGAAAGTTGTCACAATTGTTGGGGTAGTAGTTATTTTGAGGGTTCTGTACCCAAAGGGTAAAACGGGACCCTGTTGCCAAGGTTTCGCTACCTGGTGTCAGTGTGTTTTTCTATTGCCGCTAAAACAACAAATACTACAAATAACAAAATAAAACAAATATTTAAGGGGAGCTTTCATAAAGGAAACGTGTTTTTTTTGTTTGTTTTTGCTAACGGCAACAGGTACATAATGATACGGAACCCTACGTGCGCGAATCCGACTCGCACTTGGCCGGTTTATTTAAATTGATTTATATTCAGACATATAATTTAAATGAGATCATAACAAGTGATCAATGAAAACAAAGCTTTTATTGATAACGAATTGCTAAGCTTTATAAAGACAGTCCCGTGGTAGTAAATACTTAATTCACAATATCGGTAAAAATCGAACTGTCATTCTGTTGGTTTTAAAAGGTCATTGACCAAAAAATAAATCATCAAATACACGAAAACTTACATTATCTAATCTTTATCAGTAGGTATAAATTATAGTACGAGTCGATACATAAGATCGTTACGAAGGCCATCGTGTTACGAGTGTAAAGGTCTGTATAGTCAGCTAGTGAGAGAGCGCGCGGCGGGCGAGCGTCGCGGGCAATAACCGCGCGCATGGATCATGGCCTCTGTCAATGCCATTCGTCCCCACGCCACCGCCACAACCTAGCGTGGCCGTCTAGCGCCCAATCTTATCGTATCCCCACCGACGTATGATTCTCATGGCTAACTGTTTCGTCTGATGACGATGACTACTGTAACAGGGTTTGGTACAACATTAAAACATTTTTTTTAAGCTACTGTATTGGTTACAATAACTAATCTATTTATCAAACTTCAGTCTCTTTTTCGTATTCTAATTGTAACTATCATTATCAAAACTTGTCTTCCCGGTACCGTTTTTTTTTTTTACGTGCGGAAATCCCTTCGGATACCCCCCCGCCGGCCAGCGGGGTTGGTTATGTCGTGTCTCGACTAAAACCACACGGTGTCCTCCCCAAGTGTCCGTTGCCGGGCACCCCGGGTAATGTTATTTTTAAACTATCGCGGTGTAAACTCATATTTTTATAACGTCTCGGGACTTATCGCGATAAACATGGAACTTACTTTTACCGGCGTTTCGAATGCGCACCCCGGGTAAGCCCTCGAAAGGATAAGATAAGTTGAGATAATCAAATGAAATTATGATATCTTCAGAAGTTTACGTGACATAATACCTACATTGAAATAAATCTGTTTGTAACTGATTCTATCGCGATAATGATATGATGATGAGAATAAATATATATATATATATAAATACAGCTAAGACTTGTGCGGATGGTATAGGCATTCTATGTTGAATGAGGGTTGATATATTGAGCACGTATTTATTGTAGACGGTGTGGGTATGCTTGCAGCCGCACTCCGGGCTCGCGGCAGCCGTCGCCGGCCGAGGAGGAGGCGGGCGCATCGGGCGCCGGCGTGCGCAACGGCGACGCGCCTGCCTTCCCGCTGCTGCCGCAGCACGCCATGCCGCAGCCACAGCCGCAGCTGCACCACCTGCCGCATCTCTCGCACCCGCAGGTATCACTATCTACCCACTCATTATCAGTACCTCTACCTGACCAGAACGCCATGGCGACGTCACCGATCATGTATCCAGTTTATATTGAAACTAGCTACTGTAGCTCTACCTACATGGTATTGATTCCGTTCCCGCAACCCTAAGGATCTATTCCAGTGATGAAAAGTATCCTATGCATTATTCCAGACGATTCCATGCCACAGCCAGATACGTTCAGCGGTTGTAATTAGGTAGGTAGGTAAATTAGGTAATAAATTTCCAAACATCTTCACAAACCTTCACATATATAATATTGGTAGTAGGATGATGTATGGCGGCTAACTCACTTGACAATGGTGAGCCAATGTAGTTAATTTGGAAGCGTAGCCATGATTAATGGAGCTTAGAATTAAGAGCTGAAGAGCTGGCGCCGTCGCCATAACGTCTCGGTCGGTGAGGCAAAGCTCTAACATTCAACCCATCACCCCCTTCACGTCCAACTTGGAACTGTTTTAATATTTGTCAACTTGTAATGAGAGAAATAATAGAACATTCCTTCCACTAACATGGCAATTGCATCATAACTTCAAAATAAAACCAACACGTGAATAGACTCACACGTTATTTAGTTGGATGTGGAGACTGTTAGTCTCCACATCCAACTAAATAACGTGTTAACATTTTCTAGCACGCCAATAATAAAAAATTACTCAAAAGTTTCAACTCCGAAAATTAAATTGACAATTGACGACTTCTGTGGCGTAACGGTAGAGCATTCGACTGCTACGTCGGAGGTCACGGGCTCGATTCCCGCTCATTGTAAATATGTATATTTCTGTTGGTCTGAGTGTTTTCTATGTATAATATGTATTTATTTACGGAAAAAAATTTAAGTATGTTTATCCGCATTCTAGAACCCATATAACAAGCACTGCTTTTTTTTGGGTCTTCCCCTAGAATATTTATTTAATTTTATTGTTTAGTATTTATTTATTTAAAAGTTTCAACTACCGGAGATAAGAATATCTTTACAAGTAGTACTTGTCAAGGAGTAATTCAGTATGCCTTCAACATTGATACACCCTCAGTTTACTTGGTTAGTAAAAGCTGTGCTTAGTATGGATCTAGATAGGGCTGTGAGCTGTGTAATAATATGTTACGCCATGCTAGAGGGAGACACCAATAATGGTAAATGTCAAGAGTATCGCTGCTGCATTAGTGCGCGCGTACATTTCAGCAACGCCGCACAGGCAGCTGTACCAACCGACCGTCCACATGAATCCATTACAATTATTCCATTGTTGGATCCTATACTCCGCACGCCGAATGATGATCCCTATGACGTTTCAACTGACAGTTGTATTAGTTATGCGAAACAATTTCGATAAAATACTGTTTTTTCAGGCAAATGTCATGTCATTCAGCCAGGTCATTCAACATAATAAGCAATATTTATTTATTTTGAAAAAAAGACTACGCGCATTGATGGACATAAAACACTAGATAAAAAAGTAACAGCCTTATTATAAATTAAATAATTATTTAAATTAAATTTGCTTACAAGACTGGGATCGAGATGTACAATACGACAATATCATTGACCAACCGTTAATAATAAACGTCACGGATAGCTGCAGTTCAGACTCAGATTTTGAAGATCCGATTAACCCTGTATCAGATTCAGATTGATATAAATAAAATACAAACTCAAAGCATTTGTTTTATTTTTCCAACAAATTATCGATATTTTGTTTATCGATGTCTCCCTTCTTAGTCGATAACAGCTTGACGACGTAACTTTTGCAGCACGTACCATGTACATTTGCATTGAGTTTTTTTCTATTATTTCCGAACATTACGTAATAATTTCTTAATATTCATTTTTATAATTTACAATTGTACACAATTATGATTTTTTCGACTTTTTAATGGACCTCTAAAGGATTTGATGTGATAGGACGTCAGTACAATGTTAAGCGCTAACGAACTGTCATAGGGATCATCATTCAGCGTGCGAATTATAGCATACTTTTTCTCCACCTGGGTCCATCATGCCGAACACTTATAAATAATAGATCCAAGGACACTAAGTCCCACTTGTCTCCTCGAAAGAGTTTTATATGGGGATCCATATTTACTGGTGGTAGAAATTTGACGACACAAATTTGTCACAAAAATCGGCCGGGTAGGTACCACCATGCACGATTGCGAAAAACCCTCCATAGTGATCCAATTTCGGTTTGATTGCGTTCGGGGGTCAGAAAGTGCATAGCCGGGCAGGGGGATTGTGGTCGCAGCACTAGTGGGACCGGTGGGTGTCACGGAGTGCTGCGACGACAATCCTCTTCTGATGAGGCCGTCAAGCTGAGTGCCATCATTGTTAACATGGTACGTGTATGTAATGGTGACCCTCTTTCCTAGGCTTTACCTTTAGCTTACCATTAACCCATTGCTGACCACTGTACCAATTTGGGAACAGTTAGTTTTTTCAAATGTACCCCCATATTATAATTTATAGCCATCCACTTATTACTTCGTTGTGTAGTTAAGATTGCGTTGGTTTCGGATAACGACCACTGAATGAATATTTTTTTATAAATATTACTTTTCATAAGTGTTAAAGTTTCTTATTGTTAGGACAGAGGAGGTAAGTGTACTCTTTTTTCTATTTGACAAAATTATTAAAAACATATTTTATTATTACTCACGTAATCCTAAGATAACTAATTCTCCTAGAACATGGAAGTATTTTGATGCAATAAGTTTACTTATATGAGAAAATATAGGTACCTAAACATAGGTGTACCAATATTGGCACAATGGCTATAAGTGTACTAAACATATTTTCCTTATTACAGAATCAAAATGAGTCGCAAGCAGTATTTTAGTGGGACCAATAGCTTCAAGGGCTTAGAAGAAGCTATAAATGCCTTGACTGAAAATAGTGATGACGATGTAGAATACGATTTGGGCATAATTCCACCTGATCCAAGCGTTGTTACGGATGAAGAAGAGAGTGGAGATGATATGTCGCCTTGTTCTTTACCTAATGACGTCTCTGGCAGTTTTGAGGTATTTCTTCGCGAAATTGGTACAGTCTCATCATCCGAAGATAGTAGCGATGATGAACCTTTAGCTACTAAAAGAACGCGAATCAGTATCACTCGATCAGTGCTGTCTACTGGCTTCGCTGTTCGCCAACGTTCATCAGATGTACCAATATGGCGAAAATGGGCATCGATATATTCTACAAACGTTGTAGAAACTGATAGCTTATTAGAGACTGCATCTCTTGTAAAACATGAGTCGATAGATTTGACGCTAGTTCAAATATTTGAAAATCTGTTTGATGATGAAGTACACTATGATTGTCGACTTTACCAATTTGTATGCTAGCCAAAATAATCGGCATAACTTTTTTATTACTACTGCAGAGCTGAGAATTTTTTTTCGGAATACTTATCCTCACAGGATATCACAAACTGCCACGTGAACATTTGTAATGGTCCTTAGATGAGGAGTTGGAGTTGATGTTGTGTCAAAAGCAGTACGTTGCACAATAGCAACCAATTATG
The DNA here is from genome assembly GCA_946251805.1 of Cybosia mesomella. Lineage (NCBI taxonomy): Eukaryota > Metazoa > Arthropoda > Insecta > Lepidoptera > Erebidae > Cybosia > Cybosia mesomella. The sequence goes on from OX276390.1 coordinate 28,859,820, forward strand.
ACTCCCATGAACATTCAGGAATTTGTGAAAAGATGGTTTTCAGAAAGAAAAGGAAAGGTTGATGTACATATTCCGCACGCATTCCAAAATTATAATAAAAATATGGGCGGGTGGATGAATTAGATCAATCTATATCTTTGTACAGGATTGGTATTCACGGTAAGAAGTAGTGGTGGGTACTGTTCACTTATATGATGGACATGGCAAACGCATGGAGATTACAAGTAATTGCCAGAGAAGAACCAATGGATCAACTGCTATTTCGAAGAAGTGTCGCCAGATATTATCTCAGCCAAGCACCGCAACGAAATGTAGCTCGTCCATCATTATCCAACATAGACGGATTGCGATTAGATGGCGTTGAACATGCACCCGAGAAGCTCCCAAAACGAGTGAGGTGTTGGGTAGTAGTGTAGGGTGGTAGGGTGGTGTTATATGTCACGTTAGAGGTCGCTGAGGCTGTAAAAAATGCAAAAAGTCACTTTGTATTGAATAGTTGTGCTTTGCAAATTTTCACTCATAAGAAGCCATTGTACCAGTTTGGGAACACCCCTGTAACTTCCTGAAAATTTTTCATATTTCAGTATTTTCAAGTTTCATTCATAAGTTTACCTATTGATTGTCCATTAATAAAAGAATTTAGAAAATATCTTTAGCAGTTTTCATTTGGCTTCAAATGGGTTAAGCGAGGTGAAGTCAAATTGACGTGTCCTAAATATATAAAAAAAAACATTTTTACACTACTACTACAACTCATTAGATTAATAGAGAGTAGTAGTGGGGGAGGGGACCCACGTTCGATTCAATATTTCACCCAAAATGGGTCCCTTATGCATTAAACGGGGCAACGCCGCCAGTTTGATGGGCACGTTTGTTTGAAGAGACGCAAATATCACATGATCTTTGTAATCACAAATAAAATTATTATTTATATAATATATTAAAATAAAAATATATATATATATAATATTATTTTGTTAGTACGATGATATAATGATTATGAATATTAAAATATAAATGAACTATCCAGTTCCATTTGTTATTCCTGGGGCCTTATCACGATGCGTTAAAAACAATTTATTCGGGCCGCTCAGCTAACGGAGAGGTGAGAGAGAGATCAAGTTATACACGGTATATAGCTCCCTGTATAAAGGATTCTTTTATCATTTGTTTTTTTTTTAATACGAATCAATGTGTTCAAAACAAATAAAATTAGGCATTTTTCTACTCACCCGTTTATTTTGGAATTCCATGTCCACACAGTTATTTGTCCTGGGTTCATCAAATGTTTTCCAAAGTTCTCGCCAAAGTCGCGTCAAATGAGTTATATAAGGTGTCACAAAATTAGGTCTCTGAATTTGGTGAGATGACTTGGTATCGACAAAATATATATTTGAAACAAAAAAATATATTTAAAATAAAATAAAAAAATATTAAAATGAAAAAAAAAAACCCACCAGCGACCAGCGTCACGTCACGCGACGAGCACACGTGGTCGCGATTTAGTATCGCGGATAGTATCCTCGCAGTATTCTCCAAGCGGATGTGTGGGAAATACCTATATCGCGACCAGCGTCACTTATCTCGTCGCTGGTGGCGTTTTTGTTTTCATTTTTTCTTTATTGTTATATTTTTTATATTTTCTTTTTATTTTACCCGATATTTTTTAAGGGATTTTCTTTAGAAAAGCCCTATTGCTATCGAGTTGTCGTCGACGTCGTCGTTGCCAATTCTCTGTCACGGTTTTGGGTATGAAGGAGATGAGCTATCGAGTTGCTGTTTTCGGTAATAGATTCGTGCTGGGGTGAACCATTGCAAGATAAAAAAAAAAAAAAAAAACAAAAAAAAAAGATAAAATAAAAGAAAATCCCTTGTATTCGGCTGAGCTCGTCTCAGGAATTTAACTTGTTTTTGTTTCAAATACATATTTTTGTCGATACCAAGTCATCTAACCAAATTCAGAGACCTTTTTGTGACACCTTATATTTAAATTAGCGTAGTAATTGAAATAAAACTATTTTTTAACGGATCCTATCGCGATTTATTTGATGTTATTTTATATTTTACATTGAACCCGTCTCCCCGTGACCACGGCTGCTGAAAAGCAACCGAAACGTCGTTCAATGTAAAATATCATCAAATAAATCGCGATAGAATCCGTTAAAAATAGTTTTATTTCAATGTGTGACATTCGCGTAAACATCCGATAATATCAGTGAGCTAAGTGTCCGAAGATCCATTTGAATTGCTTGGCATGATGGACTCAAATGGAGAAAATATTTGCTAGGATCCAACAATGGAGTCATTGTAATGGATTCACGTGGACGGTCGGTTGATACAGCAACATGCGCGGCGTTGCTGTCATGTACGCGCGCACTAATGCAGCAGCGATACTCTTGACATTTACCATTATTGTTATCTCCCTCTAGCATGGCGTAATATATTATTACACAGCTCACAGCCCTATCTAGATCCATCCTAAGCACAGCTTTTACTATAGGTTTCTAGAACATGGAAAAATATACTAAGATATATTTTTATAGAAACATACAAACCAGATAAAAGATATTATTATTAATCATAGTCTTACATTCAAATAATTGCATTAACCTGAACCTGAAGCCTTGACCTGGAGTGGAACACTCGAACGGCCCTCCAATCAGGTTGATAATATTATGTATAAATATTGCGATGCCTGCTTTCTTCATTATGCAAACAAATCATAATTTATTATTGCATCAAATGTACTAGTTAAATTTGTAACATAGACATACATTGTTTCGGAAAGACGATAAAATGTTTGAGTGAGTAGGACTTGCTGCTCACGCCTCTCCTGCCATAGTCCTGTACTCAAACTTGGGACAGTACTGTAGGAATGACAATCTTTAAACGTATGTTTAATTTCAGCACCATCCAGGGATGTTAAGCGTGGCACCTTTGCAAGGTCTACCACATCCGCAACACCCACAAATTCACCCTGGTAAGAATATTTTGTTCATTTTCGTTAAATATTCATTAAGTAGTATATTACTATATTCTAATTCCGGGTTAATTACTTCAGGCATGACATTGAACGACTCTATGAATCAACACATTGAACTCGTTTTGCAAATGGAGCAACACCCACAATTCGACAATAACAGTTTCGCAAGCACACAACAGGTATGTCTTTCTTTTTAAATAAAATAACTATAATAATTAGAAATCATGTTAACAAATCAGCTTGCTTCGGTTTAGTAGAGCGCCGGCCGTACATCGGACGGGCAGTTTTAAGATACCTTCATGGAGTAAAACTGTGTTTGTAAAATATTAGATATATGATATATGCGATAAAGATAATGCTTTACAAAACCGAAGCGAGCCGATCTTAGCCAGACCTCACTCTTCTTCCCTACGTGTTTTCAATTTGATAATGCATAAACGCTTTTAATTTTTCTGAAATTTATTATAAATTGGAATTATTCGAAAATTTCCGAGTATTTACTGGTCTTGCGGTAAATAGGAAGTGAAGTCGGGAAAGCGCCTTAAGTATTCACCTTGTAAATTTTAGACGGATTTTGTAGTTCTTCAAAATTTGTATGCAGTACGGTGGCGGCGTGGGTGGTGTGAGTGGCGTCGGCGGTGTAGGGGGAGCTAGTGGTGGTGTAGGGGGCGTGGGTGGAGTCGGCGGTGTTGGGGGCGTGGGCGGCGTGGCGGGTGCCGGCGCCAGCCTCGTCAACGGCGCTTCCGTTGTGCCTTCCGGCCCTGACTCTACTCAGCACCACCAACCCTTCGATGTACAGGTTAGTGCTTGACAGTTCTACAGAATATGGAACCTCGTCTTCCAGTTGCGGACCGAGGTTTCGGGGAATCGGTTCCATGGAAAACATTTATCCCGCAATTGTACCCGAAGACGGCACGTGACACCTGGTTCGGCCTAAACCCTGCCGAAAGAAATCCCAAGTAATTTCATGGTAACCTACATGGCTAAATGCTAAGTATTTCGTACATGTTTCGTGCGGAAACATGTACATCATGTGTCTTTTCATACGAATGATAAATCAGCGATTATTTACTTTCAGTTCCCGGAATATACGGTATCGAGTATATCTGTTACTTACATTATGGCGAGGGTATTCATAGGCTTTAGGTATTTTTGGCTTAGTAAAGTTGCCACTTTACGCCACGGCGAGGCGCTGGCGGTCTGCATCCAGTGTTTCGCCTCAATACACAGAAAAACAACGAAGGTTAACTTAACTTATATTTTTAAATATATTTGTTTTTTTTTATAGAATGTATTTAAAAATATAATTTATATGTATTTTAAGAGTAATAAAGAGAATAATAATAAATAAATATTCTATGACATAACAGCGCTTTCTAGACCCAAAGTAAGCATAGTTCAACTAGCTTGTGTTATGTGTTCCTGTCGTAGCAGTCGCATGCACTACCGCTACGCCACAGAGGCCGAAAAAATAGAAGAGTGGACTCCAAGCTGCAAGATCTTGATGGGGGCCCATAGGGCTCCCTAAACGCATGGAGCCCCACACACGTATGGGGCCTGTACACCCATGAGGCTCCATATATTTCACCCATGGGTTCATACGCCCATACACATAATAAATAAATAACGAACACAAAATACCTTTTTTTTTTTTTTTTTTTTTTTTTTTTTTTTTATCGTGCGGAAATCCCTTCGGATACCCCCCCACCGACCAGCGGGGGCGGTTATGTCGGGCTTGCACCTAACAAAAAATAGAATTATCCAATTTGGTGCAGTCGTTTGGAAGTTATACGCGTAAATACATTTCGGCGATTCATTTTCATTTAAATAGGTAATTTTTAGTATCCTGATTAAAGGGTATAACCCAATTACGTTTTCTTTTTCTCATTAATTCCCACATTGGATAATCCGTGTCGTCAGATGACGATGATGATGTCGACATTTTTGAGTAGTCACCAGCCAGAACTATGCGCCCGGTGTGCGGCTACGCAACACATTAACTCCCAGCACCAACGTGGCATGTGTATTGTGGCGACGTAAATGTTGTGTACACGTAGCGTGTGGCTCCGGTTTGCGGCCGCACTAAGACATCCCACACATATGGAAACAAAAATACACTACAAATCCAACACTGCTCACACTGTTGTGCACTACACTACCACAAATGCAAAAACGCCTTCAAGATGAACCTGTACATGCTTTCAGTTCACGTAATAGGGAAGGGAATATGCACATTTTTTTGTATAAGTTTAATTCACTTATTACTTAAATAAAACGCGGTAAAAAATTACCACGCATAACTTTTAACAGAGTAGTCCGATTTTGATAATTCTTTTTTTATTGGAAAGAGTATCCCCGTAATAGGCATGACGAAAGATTTTGAAATACTCTTCCGTAGCGGGGGTAAACGTTTACTATTTAAGAAAAAATCTTTATTTCGGTAATAAACTAGAGTTTAACGAAGTTTAAAGTTATTTTTCAAATATTTTTAAATAGTGCGCGAAAAAAGCTCGCAGGTGTCATGGCGTCCGCTCTGACGTCACAGTTATGTAAACAACAAGTAAAAAAAAACAATCCAAATGAGTAAGCAGTAGTACCGGTCACAACAAAACACAGCGACATTTGTTTGTTTACTAAACCCTGACGTCATGCGCTGTGATTCGTGTTTCAATCAAAATGGCCGATTGCAGTATTTTTATCTTTTATTTTATAGAAAATCTAAATAATCTCAGATTTTTAAATAAAATGAAATCAGTCTTTTAAATCCTTTTAATATGTATTTTCCCCTAAAATCATTAAATCTTTGATTTGATATTGTCGTCATGCCTTTTTTTTTCTTTTTTTTTTTATCTTGCGGAAATCCCTTCCCTTGCGGATACCCCCCCGCTGGCCGGCGGGGGGGTATCCCCCCGCCGTCCAGCGGGGGCGGTTATGTTGGGCTTGCACCGACTAAAACCGCACGCCGTCTCGGGTCTTCAGACGCCGGGGTGTAAGGTTACCCATAGAGCATATCCCTCGCACCCCGGCTGACCCTGGGCCATCTCACCACTAACAGCATCGCTCATCCTGTCTCCTCTGAAAGCAGAGGAGTACGGAGAGCGATGTGTTCCCGCCACGTTGGGTATTGGCCGACGATCAATGCCAACCCTATGAAGGGGTGAAGGGGAAGCCATTGACCGCCGCCCAGGGTGTACCGGCCGCTCCGATTCCGTTCCCCCCGGACTGCAGCGGGATCGGAATCGGAGCGACACTCGAGGAGGTTACCCAACACACACCCCTACATGTCGTCATGCCTATTGGTCCCATATAAATTTGAAAATAAAAATCCAACCCTAAGGGTAGGATAACAAGGGATGATTGATTGTTCACTCACTGATTGTAAGGTATGACCACGCATAACTTTTTACAGAGTAGTCGGATTTTTTTATTGGAAAGAGTAGGTATATATCCCGAAGTTGGTACCATATAAATTTGAAAATAAAAATCCAACCTTAAGGATAGGAAAACAGGGGATGATTGATTGTTCACTCACTGATTGTAAGGTACTAAAAATAAAACGTTTCTCAATGTTATCGGACATTCCCCTTCCAACTCTTCGGAACACACCACTACCATTATAGGACATTGCTCCTTAAGGATGCTCGGTATGGACGTTCGCTGCAAACTTCAATAAAAATTACATCGAGAGCGTTGTTAAAACAGCTTCACGCAAACTCGGAGTGCTGAACAGGGTGAGGCGGTTTTTCACGCCGGGGCAGAAGTGTCTTTTATATAAGACTCAGATGCCTCCCTGCGTGGAATACTGTTCTCACCTGTGGGATGGCTCCGCTTAGTACTTGTTAGACGCTCTCGATAGATTGCAGCTATGGGCAGTCATGATCATGATCATTGATAGTCCTGAGGTCACCAGTACTCTAGAGCCTCTGCAGCTGCGTAGAGATATAGCCCTCTTGGCAGTATTCTATCGCATATACCATGGTGAATGTTCCGATGAGCTATTCCAATTGATTCCCCCTTCTCCCTTCTTGTCCCAAACGACACGTGCAGGACTTAGGTGTCATCCTCATACAGTGCAATCGATACCATCGCGAACAAGCGGTTTGGTGACTCCTTTTTTTGTCGGACCATAAAGCACTGGAACGCTTTACCCACACACGTGTTCCCTTCTACCTACAATCCTGGGCTCTTTAAGCGGGGCGTGAAAAAACATCTGTTGAGGCCGTCTCGGTAGGGGCCACCATTCTAGGCACAATCTCTGGAAATGGTGGCCACGACTTTTTGGACTTCACCTCAGCTTACCATCAGGCGGAGTGCATTCAATTCGACGGACTAAATATTTAAAAAAAATGAAACAAACTTTTTAACAAAAAATAAACCGCCGAAAAAACTGTATAGCAAAAAATAATAAACCTTTTTTATTTAACCTTAATAACTAACTTCTTACAGTCATGAAACTATATCTAAGTATATATTTTTGTAAATAGTTGAGTTTTTAATTAACCTTAATAACTTAAGCTAAGTAATTTTGAGTCTGCGCCAAACCATCAATGTACAAAGATCACTAAATTACCTTAAATTTAACGAAATAATCAAATCTGATTAACAATGCAACATGAAATCTCCAGCGATAAACATTAACATTCCAAAAAATACGCTCTCCGCACGACCACTCAAAACGACGTATTGTGTATTGTACCTCACGTGTGTGCCCGTTCGGGTTGTTGTCTCGCTGACATTAACTTCGTGAACGCTCGGCATTTTCCGGCAATGGGGCGTGTCGCGCCGCACCGCTGCCGCGCATTAAGCTTTACGTATAGCTTGTTAGGCGCCGACTCAAAATTACTTAGGTATACTAACATTAGTTTAAGAATTAAGGTTAATTAACAACTCAACTATTTACAAATATATATACTTAGATAGTTTACTACTTATTAGTTAGTTTAGTTTATTATTTTGAGAAGTTACTAATTAAGGTTAAATAAAAAAGTTTAATTTTTTTGCTTTTTAATTTTTTTCGTTGGTTTTAGTTTTTGTTAAAAACTTTTTTTAAATAATATACATTATATTTGACCTATTTGAACACAGCCCTAATTCGTGCGCTTTCGTTGACGTCACTTAGTTCCAGTATTATTTACTATTATGTATAGTCAAGATTTTCGGTTTTAATTAATTACAGCTAATGAACTTTTTTTATCGATTTTGTCTAGTACCAAAACACTACCATATACTCACCAGATAGTAATTTTTCTGTTCCGAGAGATGCTTTGAAAATAAATGGTGTAAAGAAATAAAGTAGGCACTTAGGGACTTATCCTATATCTCGGTTACATATATAAAAATCACTGATTGCTTATAAATTGAGAACGTCTTCAAGACTCTGGATCGGACTGGGCGGGGTATAAACGAAAACTATGCGTACATGTTGCATCTTCGGTTCCCGACGACATGCTCAAATGCCGGGCGAGATGCTCCATTCAGATTGTACAACCTGAATGGAGTCTCTCAATGCGTTGGTCTTTATGTGTAAACTTGAACAAAACCCAGATTATGCTCAACGAACATGTTACACCTAAGCTGATTGGTATCGAAAGGTCGACACACGAAATTGCTCAATAATTTGTCTGTTTTGGGCAGGTTATCCAGCTCTGTAGAAATAACTTGAGCAAAAGGTTACTGGAATAGACTGGATGCGCAAGGCGGAGGATCAGGTGCTATGGCACACATTGGGAGAGGCCTATGTTCAGCAGTAGACTGCAATAGGTTAATTGATTGAAGCCTATAAATTCTTTTCTTCGAATATTATTTTCTTCAAGTGCAATAAAAACCTCTTAAAAGAACGTAAGCCGTCTTGATAAAACCAAAGTCGCGTTCAAGTCGAGTCCTGCAGTACTCATTAGTCACACGTGTTCTGCCAATTTTCTTCCCAACACTGTCTTGACCTTTTTGAATTTTAGGGCGAGGAATGTACTAATTACCCTTCAGTAATACGGGTCTTGCCCCTCTTCGTTTGAAAAGGCGCTCGGTTGTAACGTTGGGAGTCAATTTGTAACGTTGTTAGTAAGTTATTTAAAGGATTGAATAATAAAATTAAACATGAAAACAGTTTTACCTTTCATATATTGTACTACTCTGTGTAAAAAGTATCGGGAATATGTCAATAAAAAGACCCGCGTAAAAGAGGTCGTTCTAAATTTTTTACTGCATGTTGGTAGCACTGTACTGATTTAGCGCGCAAAATTTGAGCGGGATCTGTCATTCAATTTGTTTTAAACTACACTTTTTGTTGGTCATAGTTTTGAGTCCTCGGCGATTTTTACAATGGAAAATATTGTTGAACAAAGAGTGTGCCTTAAATTTTGTGTTTCGAATGATATTTCATGTGGTGAATCACTAAAAATGTTGCGAAATACCTACGGCGAAACGTGTATATCGAAAACAAGGGCTTATGAATGGTATAAGGCTTTTAAAGAAGGCCGAGAAGTAGTAGTAGACTTGCCTCGTTCTGATAGACCTTCAACCGCTACGACCTAAGAAAACATCGACAGAATCAAGAAGCTAGTGCTCGAAAATCGACGTATGAGTCTGAGAGAGTTGGCTAGTGAGGTGAACATATCTTTTAAGTCCGTCCACAATATTCTCATTGACATTTTAGGCATGAAACGCGTCGCCGCTCGACTAGTTCCAAAAGAGCTCAATTTTGTTCAAAAAGCGCAGCGAAAGCATGTCGCTGAAGACATGGTTTCCCGAGCTTCTACGGATCCGACCTTTATGAAACGTATAATTTCTGGCGACGAGACATGGGTTTATGAGTATGACATGCAAACAAGCCAACAGTCTTCAGACTGGCGTCTCGAAAACGAGCCGAAACCCAAAAAACCGCGGCAAAGTGGCTCCAAAATCAAGGTGATGCTGACAGTTTTTTTTGACTACCGTGGTGTGGTTCACTCCGAATTCCTTCCAGAGGGAGAAACAGTGAATAAAGAATATTATATAGGCGTCATGAAGCGTTTGCGTGAGAGTATCCGCCGAAAACGTCCAGATTTGTGGCGACACAACTCATGGATGCTGCACCATGATAATGCACCATCACATCACACACAGCCATTATAGTGAAAGAGTTTTTAGCGAAAAATTCAACAAAAGTTCTCGACCAAGCACCGTATTCACCTGATATGGCTCCGTCTGACTTTTTTTAATTTCCCAAGTTAAAATTACCACTTCGAGGAAAACGTTTTGAGTCAATAGAAGCCATAAAAGAAAATTCGCTGAATGAGCTAAGCCATACCGCAAATAGCCTATGAAAAATGTATGGAAGACTGGGTGAAGCGGTGGAGATGTTGTATTGCAAGCGATGGGGCCTACTTTGAAGGCGATAAAATAAATTTAGATGAATAATTTGTATTTTTTGTTTTATTGACAAATTCCCGATACTTAGTATACAGAATGTATACCAAAAGTATATATAATGTATATTAATACGACAAAAGTGGTCTCAGGGATGAGTACGCACAGCTAAGTAAAATTTAAAGGTGAAAATTGAAAGTGAGGTGAACGTGCACATGAACGTGAAGATGAAGGAACGTGAAAGAACGACCACCGGCGCCCAGGAGTCAGCACTTAGCTTCTAGCATCCGCCTGGAGTGTCGCGCTGGCTCCAACCGCTGCGTGACTCAGCTCGGCGGATCTGAAAGGAGAAAGAAAACTTTCAGTATGTGATGACATACTGCTAGTGCAGGCCGACATACCGAAGGCATAAGAAAGGTGGCAAGCTTCCCCAGGCACGTGATGCTTATGGTCATTATTGCAAAAGTAGGCAGGTCACAGCCTTTGCAAGCAGCAGGAACAGATGCACAGAAACATAGATAAAAAAATAAAAAAGGAAGGATTGTTGACCATGCGGTCGCTGACCGCGTGGCCGCACTGGTTATTGTCCTTTTGACAAGCGTGAAAGAGGGGAATTTGCGTATAAGCTACACAATTAAAATAAATAGATTCTGCTCACGTAAAAAGCAGCATCCCAATTAGAAAACTTTGCCACGACTACAGAGCTGTAGTTTGGCATGAAAACATAATAATTCCAATACATGGATGAATGGTGGCAAGCCTCGTTCACGTAAAAAACGAGACTGCCTGGAGTAGCTTAGCATAGCAGTGGGAACCTAACGTGGCACCATTGGTGAAGATGACAACGAGACCACGGGGAATATCCCTGGCGGGCCATTGGTACCACGTCACCTTCCAACGCTAATGAGCACTCTGTCATAAAAACGATTAGCACACATAATGTATAAATTGTTAAATTCTCACCAACGGCTCAGTACCAGAGGGCTAGCATGTGCTTGTGTAAGCGATGCGACCGCAGAAAATAGGGGTTCGCAAAACCGTTGCACTCACATTTATAACCTTTGCTGACAGTAATGTAGTGGGGATTCATAGAGAATATTGCCACTGCCGATAGGGTTGACCACAGTTAACCATAGACAGAGTCGATGAAAGAATACAGATAATATTAGTAGACTATGAATCGATATCAAACTAAAGAATCGACTACATATTCCACCAATATCACTTAATAGAACAATGTGCATTGTTACACGGTACATAATATTACGCCTCAGTCTATCTCAGACCATCTGCTAGGCTGAATCTGCGGTCATAGAGGGTGAAGATTGTTCAACGTTCTTCGCCGCCTCTTCTGTGGCACAGGCGACGACATGTCCTCTGCGCTGCTTATTTGACATACATCACCTACTCTCAAAACGATGCTCCTGACCCCACACTACGCGCTTTCGCTTCGAATTATGGAATACTTAATATATTTATTTATTGTTTGTCATTAAGATATCTGTTACTATGTCTATATTCTTTTGAGTAAGCGATTTTCATTTTATATATTGTGTAGGAAAGCTTATTAACTTCACCTAAACCATTCGGCAGATATTCAACTGTGCGCGAAAATGTATAACGTACATGCAATCCAATCATAATATACTGTGAATTATATCTTTTGATAGAACGAAATTTATATTCTAGAATATAAAGTAATCAATATAATAAATTGTAATGGTACATATGAAAATCAGGTTCTTGCCAGTGCTCCGATCGTTTGTCCAGTTTGCAAGTGGAATGGAATATTTTTGTCCTGTTGCTTCAGAAAGTCATTTGTTTAAGTGTTAACTACTTCCATAATTCACTGTTCATGGCCATTAGAACTTCCTTAAGTTGGTCAGGATAATTTCTTAGAATTTATTTCCTTTTTCCGCATCACTTCTATTCTGTTCCCTTCCATGATGTTGGTGATTTATATGATTGTCTTATCATTTTCCCTCTTCTGCCGTTTTAATTACCGTAAATAAAATTATATAAGTACTTCAGTAAGTAGTTCATTTCAGAAATGAGAAATATTACTAGACTGACACTTAAAAACCAATATTTGTAACGAATTCCTTTGTGGTCTAGCTAATTTTCCGTGTCAAACTAAGAACTGTATTCATGCTCAAAAATGATCCAAAATGCATGCAATATAAAGTTAGAAAATATTCAAAATCAGGTAAGCCGTACAATATTACCCTTGTGAGTAGAACACCCAGATAGGTATGTAGTGTTACAGTAAGCGTTGTGTACCAAACTATAAGCAGCGTCGCGACGCGTGCTCGCTAACGAGCAACTATCTCCGGCCCTGTTCCCACGCCGCCCGTCGACGAGGAAGTAATAAACCTATACGTTAACTGCACACACCATTACCGATTGTAACGGCTCACACATGTGATAGAATCTTCACGATCGCGCTGCGCCACCGACCAACAATGCGATGTGTCAATAAATGTCTTATCGAATTGGCGTGCTGTCGCATGTCACACTGCCGCCGGGGACTCCTATCATAACAGTGGAGCGGTTATAGCGTACCAAACGTTTTTACTTGTATTGAAATTGAACCGCCCCGCCCCCTGCCATACTCGTATTTATTTAAAGGTGTTAGAATCAAAAACTCGCTTTCTAACCTGCCACAACACTTCCCAATTAGGAAAGGGGGCAACCAAAAATTACAGTGAATTAAATTCATGTCATATCAATATCTCAATAGTTTCAATTGCACCAGCTTTAATTGTTACACAAGTGATAGTTTGATGAACGACTATTGCTTTCAGGCATGCTATTTCACGGTATAAACCCTTTTTATTCTTACCAAAATACTACTATATATATTACTACCTATATACTCGCAAACTTTTAAGAAGACAAGAGTGGTTCGAAAGCGACACAATTACGCCTCTAACAAGATTGAAGGGTCATTGAACTTCCAGCGACACTTCAGTTGGTAGCTACCTGTATTGTTACAATTCTACGATTCGTGTGAAAATAGCAATGTGGGTTCTAGGGCGACTATAAGATAAAATGCTATATCGTTTTCCATAAGAATGTTAATATACCTACTTAGTTTTTATGTATTCGGCAACTAATTGCACGTAGGCACAAGATTATAAAGTTTTATTTTGTCACTGTTGTTGAAGATGATGATAGTACCTTAAAATTTCAGTACAGTTGTACATAATTAACGGACGTTCACTTGACTATTCATTACTGGCAATTAATTCCCGCGGGTTGCGCTTCACGGCGCTGAGATCGACCTCGTGGGAAATTAAACTGTGCGCGGGCCCGTCTTCTGCCGCCCGCCGCCGCCTCTTGCCTGGCCTCACCGCCCCTCTTTCACATATGAACACTTTCTCTTACTGATTTCCCGATTTTTCTACAAACACTGAGACAATAGCGCTAACACGTTGCCTAATTAATTACTGGCGTGGATATATTTTGCGTTATTAAAAATATGTGGTACACAATAGATAATCTTGTGTTTATAGGATATCTAGGTTTTTGAACATGACAGTATGCGGTGTATCAAAAATGTAGGTGTATATTGAAATTAGTTTGCTGGCACAGTTGCGAACCCATGCGAGTAGCTCATTAAATATGGAACTGTAATCAGTGTTGTGCTCGCAGTTGCCTCGGCGCCTCTGCCCTCCTATAACCGCATGTTCATTGTTCTGTTTTGATACATTTTACTAATTTACTACCACATATCACTGTTATAATTGTAAGTATTAAAGTCAAAGTCTCAGAAATCTGTGTTGATTATTATTGACAATATATGAGAGGTATAAAATGAAAAAGAAAGTTTGTAGATCCGGCGAAAATGTTTAATCGGTAAATACTTGTCGGTTACTGATTTTAAAATTACAAATCTGACTATAGAAATTAGAAAGTATTTGGTAGACTTTAACTGTGTCAACTTTGCTTATATATATAAAAATAATGATGACAAACAGTACTACTGTGAGACTGGGGCGCGCCACAGACGCGTCGCAGACGTGTCCTCTGTTAAATTATACCAAAGAGACGGGATGCAGACAGGACACGACGACGTTTCCCACATTCGCCTTTTGGAAAGTACCTAGGTATTCTCCTTTGCATTTTAAACAATGTTTCATTCGGTCGAGCTATTTTTGAAAACACAAAGGCCACCGACCTGCTGGCATGTTTGCACGTACTGAAAGCCATCACTAACTGTCCTCCGTTCTTAAAAGTGACACCTCGCATCAAATCTTTGATTATTGGGCAAATAGAGAAATCACAGGGTGTCAGGTTCAGGCTTTGTACAGAAGGGGTCACGAGCTCTACTTTGCGAGTCTGAAAATAACTTTGCTTTCCTAGCCGTGTGCGATGAAGCAATATCATAGTGCAGGACGACCCGGCTTCTCAGTCGTTTCTTTTGAACGTTCACAAATAAAGTGGGCAAATAAATGATGGTGTGCCAGTATGCATTAACACTTCTTTGTTTCTTAAGTCGAATCGTGCAAACTGGACCCGTACGAGAAACAATAAATAATTTGGCAAACCACCGTGTCACAGAACTGAGATGAGGTGCTTCTCTTCCAAAAGCATTTTGCAGTCGGGCGGCAGAAACTTGAGCAGAAAGAGCACTTTCAAAATTTTAAAAAATCATCGCTCTGCAATGTTTTCGCGTTAACTCTCTTTTCACTACAAATGACCAACATCGAAATCCGATAATTCTATTAAATTCTAATTTACTCATCAATCTTGCTCTTAAAAATCAACAAGACAACTTCACGCCAGTATCCCCGAAGGGGTAGGCTGAAATGTATTACACACGCATACGATTCGCCAGTTATGATTAAGTCCCAATTGCTATTGCTTATCTACCGGGCACATTACTAAGCGAGCGATAATAAACATTTCTAATACACAATCCGCTAAGAATATTGTGTTTAAATATATGATTCTAAATTCAAACAATTACAGAATACCAGGGGTGCAAAACTTTCAGTGTGCCCCTAGTAATTGAGTCAAATACTCCGTCTTCCATCTTTTCATAGATCTAATAATTTCGAGGTGAGATGCCATCTTGTTCTGCTATCGGACGAAGTCTCAATTAATGTCGATCCTAGCTTTGCTGTCAAGAAATGAGAGGGAGTTGAAAAATCTATATCTTCTTGGTCCTCTGTAAGCGCACAAAAAGGCCTTGAATTCAAACAAGCTTCTTTCTACTTTTGATTCCTTCTGTTCCCCCACGATCCGTTTTAGTTGATATTTCAAACTCCGAACCACTTTTTCCCAGACCTTTCGCGTCCGGCCAAGACGGAGCGTTGAAATGCCACTCAATGGCCATTTTTGATATCTCAGCTAAAAATTGCTGTCAAGTATTTGTTGCAGTTGCTCTAGTAGAAGCTTATTTGTGCCGACAAAGTTGGTCCCATTATCGCTGTGTAAGTGTCTGGGTGTTGTTCCTCGCTGGGATGCCATTCTACTAAGCGCGGCCAAAAAAGTCGTACTTGACAAGTCCGACACCAGCATGTTTGCACGTACTGAAAGCCATCACTAACTGTCCTCCGTTCTTAAAAGTGACACCTCGCATCAAATCTTTGATTATTGGGCAAATAGAGAAATCACAGGGTGTCAGGTTCAGGCTTTGTACAGAAGGGGTCACGAGCTCTACTTTGCGAGTCTGAAAATAACTTTGCTTTCCTAGCCGTGTGCGATGAAGCAATATCATAGTGCAGGACGACCCGGCTTCTCAGTCGTTTCTTTTGAACGTTCACAAATAAAGTGGGCAAATAAATGATGGTGTGCCAGTATGCATTAACACTTCTTTGTTTCTTAAGTCGAATCGTGCAAACTGGACCCGTACGAGAAACAATAAATAATTTGGCAAACCACCGTGTCACAGAACTGAGATGAGGTGCTTCTCTTCCAAAAGCATTTTGCAGTCGGGCGGCAGAAACTTGAGCAGAAAGAGCACTTTCAAAATTTTAAAAAATCATCGCTCTGCAATGTTTTCGCGTTAACTCTCTTTTCACTACAAATGACCAACATCGAAATCCGATAATTCTATTAAATTCTAATTTACTCATCAATCTTGCTCTTAAAAATCAACAAGACAACTTCACGCCAGTATCCCCGAAGGGGTAGGCTGAAATGTATTACACACGCATACGATTCGCCAGTTATGATTAAGTCCCAATTGCTATTGCTTATCTACCGGGCACATTACTAAGCGAGCGATAATAAACATTTCTAATACACAATCCGCTAAGAATATTGTGTTTAAATATATGATTCTAAATTCAAACAATTACAGAATACCAGGGGTGCAAAACTTTCAGTGTGCCCCTAGTAATTGAGTCAAATACTCCGTCTTCCATCTTTTCATAGATCTAATAATTTCGAGGTGAGATGCCATCTTGTTCTGCTATCGGACGAAGTCTCAATTAATGTCGATCCTAGCTTTGCTGTCAAGAAATGAGAGGGAGTTGAAAAATCTATATCTTCTTGGTCCTCTGTAAGCGCACAAAAAGGCCTTGAATTCAAACAAGCTTCTTTCTACTTTTGATTCCTTCTGTTCCCCCACGATCCGTTTTAGTTGATATTTCAAACTCCGAACCACTTTTTCCCAGACCTTTCGCGTCCGGCCAAGACGGAGCGTTGAAATGCCACTCAATGGCCATTTTTGATATCTCAGCTAAAAATTGCTGTCAAGTATTTGTTGCAGTTGCTCTAGTAGAAGCTTATTTGTGCCGACAAAGTTGGTCCCATTATCGCTGTGTAATTGTCTGGGTGTTGTTCCTCGCTGGGATGCCATTCTACTAAGCGCGGCCAAAAAAGTCGTACTTGACAAGTCCGACACCAGCTCTAAATCTACAGCTTTGGTCACCGTGCAAACAAACACTGCAATAATAAAGGGATACGTTGACGTAAAAGCGAATGTTCGCTTTTACGTCAACGTATCCCGTATAATCCACGCCCGTGTGATAAAAAGATTTCTAGAGGTTTATTCTGTTGGATGGTAAATCCTCCATGATCTCACCTTGGAGCTTCGGGTTTTGCTTTCTGCATATGACACACCTATGTATGAACTTCTTAGTTGCTCTATTAGACCCAATGTCGTACTTTTATCATCAACGTTGATAAAAGCATCTTGTTATTATCCCGCACGAGAGTCGTCTTACCACCTTGTTGGTTTTATGAAGCCTTCCTCCAAGATGCAGTGGTCCCAGTTCATCTATCATAGGGATTCAATTTAAAAGTACTCTCGATGGCGGTTTTGTGTCATTTTGTAGCGAGTAAATGTCGTCAGCGAAATTTTGCAATTATGCGATCTTGATAAAGAGCATTTTTGCGCGTCGCAATTCTTGCAACGGTAGGTATTCGTATTATCCATGCAAATATTCGAACAATGTGATTTATAGAGTTATATTTATTTATTAAATGATCAATGACATTCATCATTACTAGTAATTCTGGTTCGTTTCTTTTGATAGTATTTGTCTGCTTGATTGATTTCAGTATGACTGTTTGACTTCCAGATACTGTTTTCTCTAACTTTCTGAAAGACGTTAACCAAGACGGGCGCTCTCGCCACCGATAAGCCTCGGCTTGTACAATCGGTGGGATTTTCGGTGGTTTTTACATGGCTCCCAATATCCATGATCATTACCACACGATTTGCGATAAACTGCTTCCAATGGGCTAGATCTCCTTTCAACCAACCTAGTACAGCTATTGAGTCCCGAACAAGCGTATTTTCGGTACGACATTGAGATAAACAATGTTGATAGGTTCGGCGCCCAATAATTCCAGTCTAGGTAATTAATAGAACTTTGTTCACTGGGTCTACTCCTGCCTTTGCCGCGACTAATATAATGAAATAACTGATGTTGTGTTTCGGCAGATTCGACAATAAACGACTCCTGAATATGCCTTCTGCTCGCGTCACAAAAGCCGTGCAATTATATTTTGTCATTCTTTTCGATACCTAGTCGTCACCTTTTGATTTCAAATGAGTCAATTTGTTGTAATTCCTGACGATAGGTTGCCAACTTGATTTGTATTTCCCCAGGTAGCTCATCCCATTGCAATTGAGACAACCAAACTGTCTGGAATAATATTTTTATGCTAGTGCTTAGTGGCGTCAGCCATCCCAGAGGATCAAATATCCAATGTTTTGGTGTAACTTTTTGGCGAGGAGGGTTATTAAAGACGAACTTGTCGCCTTGAGGATTCCAGCTAATACCTAAAGTCTTTTTTGATTCCGGATGCTTAAATTCAAACATTTTTGGATTGCACTGATCGGTACTTAATACCTTTAGCAACTGAGGCTCACTGGAGGTCCATTTTCTAAGATTAAATCCACCTGACTTTAAGTAGTCATATCGCAATTGTATAACCCCTTCTAAGAAATGATCCCCTCTACAATAGTCATGCATCTAGAAACATTTCTCTAAAGCTCTTGCTTCATCTGCTGCGAGCTATTTCAAGCACATTATTGCTAAAAACGGAGCAAGTTTGTGCCATACGTAAGCGTAGAAAGTTAGTACGTGAGAATAGGCTGATCTGGCGGTTTTCTATGTTCGCGGTATACGCAAACTGGAACTCCTACTCTCTACGAATCATTTGTTATCAAGTTACCTTCGAACAGCTGTCTGGAGAAGGTATTGTAAATCTTGGGTCCAATTGCATTATAAAAAGCAAGGACTTTGCATTATTTTCAAGATCAAAGCATGCATGCATACTTAACCTTGTACCCGAATATAGTTACGCCAACAATTTCAGACGTAATCACTTGGTGAACAGTGCCAGAGTCAGCTGTTCTCAGACTGCAGTGTAGTGTTTGCGCTTCATCAAAATACGGCTGACCGTCAGCTTAGTGAAGTGCCTATAGACTCGATACGGGCGAGCAGTGTTAATCTAAGAGATCAATCAAGTTGTCCTATACCTGCAATGTCACGGACATGGAGGTTGTCGCGGATGCGAGAGTTCTTTAACGTGTGACTCCGCACATCCATCGCAGCATATTCGGTGAAATTCTGAAATATTCCGAGAAACGCAGCTCCTGCTTAGGTCGCTCCAGCAATGGCCACGGCTCACAGCACAGCAGTGTAAAAGGACAAGCCTAATGAACTCGTCTTATAAAACTTTATTGACCTGCCCCTTCAATCTCACTGGCATTTTGGATCACAGATGACACCAATCTCACGCCCCTTGGCCCATGCAGCGGCAATGCATGCTCTGACGTCGCAATGGATGTCTCCGGTCGCGCGAAGTACAGATCTCAAGTACTTAATTTGGTCCGTGCGCTCGACCAAGTCATCGACGAATGAGATCAGACGAATCCCTGGTGTACCCCGGCTGTGAGAAGGTAGGGTTTCGTGTAACCAACAGCGGTACGAACTTCGGAATCGGGGTACATGTCTCAATCAATGCACAGACGTATTCTTCGTCCTGTATTTCTCCGCAACGATAGTTAGTGCTGATTCAAGGTCCCGTCGCCGGAAGGAAACCCATATTAACACTTCGAGAGTGCACACTCCTGTCCAATCCATTAACCTCTCGAAGAGCTTCATGGTGTGGGACATTACCTTTGTACAGCGGTAGTTGCCACACTCCTGCACCGACCCCTTGCCTTTGAAGACTGGAGTAATGCTACTCAGCCTCCATTGGCTTGGAATCTACTCCTCGTACGTGGTTAAAGAGGTTTGTAAGGTTGCCCACACCACGGGGATTCATTACCTTCCAGGCTTCGATGGGGACTCCATCGGCTCCGACAGCTTACCGATTCTTCATGCGGCAAAGAGCAGTCTGGTCTTCTCCAGGCCTTACCGGTGGCTGGCACTAGTCCTTGATTTGGAAGGTGTGATATCTGCACCTCTTTATGCTGCTTGTTCAGCAGCTGGTGTAAATATGAGCGCCATCTCTATTTATTTATTTATTTATAATAAAAAACTTTGTTAGGATATAATAATATGGTATTACCGGGGATCGAACTCAATCAAGTGTAACGTCAGTGGTACTGCAACAAAACACTAGGCTGTCACTCATTTTGTTGTCGTGATGATAGCAGTGACTAAGTGACTAGTAAACAGAGAAAACGTAAAATATTGTTATACTACGGCCGTTCAGAGAATGCGTTCCTGACACGTCGCGATTGAACTGACGACGTAACTTTGTAATGGCGTTGCAGTTACGATAAAAATATTTTTGCTGGTTGTTTACCGTTTTAACAATCGATGAGCATTAAAACAACATTATTATATCAATAATCAATGAATGTTATAATTTTGTGCCAAACTGAGTGTCAAATAACTTGGTAAACAATATTTTTCTAAATCTATACTGCGCTATTACAAGGTTATGTCAGCACATATTTGTAGTGCTGTGCTAACAATAACAGGCAATAATAGTATCGTAATCTGTTCTTATACAGTTATACTTTATAAAATAATACGTTATGTTTTTCTTTTTAAGAATTTGAAAATAATGGACTATAAGATAACTTTTATTAAATATAAAAATAAAACTACGAACAAACCGAACGCGCGAAAGAAAGTAGCATTTTTATATTTAGGTTGAAAATGGTAACCCCAAATGGCGTTACTAGCATTTTTATACTTAGATTAAAAATGGTAACCCCAAATGGCGTTATGGGCCGCCATTTTGTGACGCTAAAACATTCGTCTGTTGTCGTTTCGTGCGCATAGACCACGTTCTTCAAGTGTTTTCGATCTGTTTTTATTTGATTACCCGGCTTTCGTTTAATGGACTATTTCTGCTTTTCAAAGTGACATCGGCGCTAAATCAGACGTCGATTGTGTTTTGTATTGCGTTCTTTTTACTTTTGGTGCATAATAATGCCTAAACGTGGACAAACATTGAAAAGTGGAGCCCGTGAGTTAATCATCAAGCTGCAAGATTACTTTGAGCGGGAGCGGCAAAATGGCGGACCCCTGGTACCCGTCGAACAAGTACAAGAACGCGTCTCTCAGGCGCTTGGAGTTAGCAAACGAACGATAACAAATATTAATAAAGAAAAGTTCGGCTCTACTGGTATGGAAGATAATATTTTACGTACTCCGAAGAAGAAACGTAGAACTAAACCCGTGACAGATATTGACGACCTTTGACGCCGATTCAATCAGAAATCATATATATGGTAACTATTCCAGAAATGAATATCTCAACAGGAAGAAGAAGAAGAAGCTTTTGGCATCGTTAAGAGAAGCTGGCCTGTTTAGCGGGGGTAAAACTTGATATTAGTTTTTGGTATAAAAAACAGACAAAAGAAAAATTTTATAGAGAACGATACGACATAATTTTAAAACGGATAAGTTTTTTGAGAGAAGCAAAAAAAATTAATAACTGGGATAATGTCGTGTTCATTGACGAGACATGGCTACACGCCAATCACACGGTTTCCCGTTCTTGGACGGATGATACACAAGCGCCGACGTCGAATGTACCAATGGGTAAGGGGGCCCGTCTGATAATATGCCACGCAGGTTCTGCCAAATACGGCTTTGTGGAGAACGCGTTACTGGCATTTCAATCAAAAACCACAAATGACTACCCCGAGGAAACGAATGCCACTACATTTAAAGAGTGGTTCCAGAACGTGCTTTTGCCCAGCCTACCAGAGCCTTCTGTAATATTCATGGATAATGCCTCCTATCACTCGGTTCAAATACAGAAACCACCTACCCAAGCTAATAAAAAAGAAGAAATGGTGGCTTGGTTACAAGCAAAAGGCATTGACGCAAATATGCAGATGCTAAAAGCACAGCTAATTAAATTAGTTAAAATAAAGCGGCAAATGTGTGATACGAAATCGATGAACTGGCTCTGGAGTACGGTCATCGCGTTCTAAGAATTCCACCGTATCATTGCCAATATAACGCGATTGAGCTAATCTGGGCTCAAATAAAAGGTTACGCCGCCCGCCACAATACTTCCCCGCCATTCAGCACGAACAAGATGATGACCCTATTAAAAGAAGCCTGCGGGGAAGTCACAAGAGATGACTGGGCAAAGGTTGTTGAGAAGACTAAAAACCTGATTGTGGAACATTTTGACCGAGATATTAGGATTGATTCTGTTATTGATAATAATATAATTATACATGTAGGCGAAGATGATGATGAAGACACCACCTCCTCAAGCGAATCGGAGTCTGATTAATATTCTGTACGCACATTCAATTCAATGTACTTTATTGCATAGAAATACAGATTGTAACTTTGTAACAAATAATAAATAAAACAATTTTATTATATTAATATTACCTTTTTTTTTGGTTTCCACTTAAATAACTAAAATTTACTTTTAAAAGATTCCATAATTTAAAACGAAAATAATCTTAAAAATAACGCGGTGGTTCATTTTGGAGGAACGGTAACGAACTCAGTGTTATGTTGTGCCCATCACTAGTCATGACTAACTGATAGGTGTCAGGAACGCATTCTCTGAACGGCCGAACTTTAATCACAGTTAGAAATGAAAATAATAGTTAAGTTGCCGTGATGTTTTAATTCTCCTTGGCAGAAGGGGCGCGTAGTCGAATGTTGCAATGATGTAAACGCGAATCGGATCGAAATCGCTCAGCTGCGCCCGATTGCGTCGCTACGCATCACCGATCGCGGAGAAATTGAAGTGTTCGGACCGCTGGAACACTTGCCGCGGCTTAGCAACCATTTGCGAAACTTCTCGACGGTTAATTGCCCGCACTAGCTAACGCTAAGCCGAAATTGCGGGGAATTCATTGTAACGTTAGCTTCGATGCGCACGAATACTCACCGGCGCAGAGTGCGGCCGAATAATTATATAAATTTTAAAGTTAATAAGTAAGGTGCTTTGTTCTACGAGGCTGGTGTGCGCGCGTAATGTTTGTACAAAGAACGATCTCAGTAAGCCTGAGGGCGCTCAGTATAAGCTGGCGGTGTCTCCCCGACCTCGGTTATGAGATTATTCTCGCTTTGACGGCCCGCCTCAACCGCACTTCGCATGCACCACGTTGTACTTTTAGGTTGTGCTCGCCTAGCTTACATTTAAAACTCTAATTGCCTATTTTATCACGCGATGTTTACGCTATGCCTTTGTTTATTGTAAGACATTGTAGGCACCCTGTATGCTAGATCTCATTTTTTACAAATTTAAAGCAAAGAAAAGTTAAGTACAGTATGATAGTGGAATTACAAATTTCGTCACTTCCTGTTACTCAATTACTTGAACCGAATGAATTATATAACTTTGAGACGTAGTAACGAACCAAACTGAACGATTATGTGATTGGCGCTAGACAAGCTAGCGATACCACACCGGAGATAACAGTCGCCTTATTGCCGGCGCCAGGCCTCCACCCGCTAACTAACGCTTATTAAACTTCAACAACGCTCCGGTTGATCACTTCACCTTCTTGTTTACTCTCTAAACTTAGATTAATCGTTCGCCTGGCCTCGCTTCTCCTATTTATCTTTGAAAATAAAAAGTTGCTACATTTCTTTATTCGCCTCCTCTGGAATATCTAAATTACTTTATAAATCTACTATTAAACAGAACACTTGTTTAGTTATAAATATATGAACGCCGTATATAACGTGGTTACGTACGTTTTCTGGCTTTACGTGCAAGAAACAAATGGTGAAATAGATTATCATATAAACAGCCAAACCATAGCGATCAAATTGTATTTGGTGAATGTAGATTTCACAATTTATGAAATCAATAATGTAGTATCGAAGTGACTCGAGCTAACGCTAGCTTGTATTTAGGGAGCCCCTTATTTCGCAGAAAGAAATTTCATAGAATTTCGTTTCACAGAAAATGTTTCATATAATATTTGGTCATTATATTTTTATTTCGAATATTATTGTTTCAAAAACAATTTACTACAATGAAACATATTTCACAGAAACACAATTGAATGAATTTTTAATCACATTTTTTTGTTTAACAAACTTAGCAAACTGTAGAATTATTTTTAAAAGAATATTAAACCACCTTTATAATTTTCCAAATCACATTTATTTTTAACTGTAACATTTACGATTTTAATTTTTTCCGATTGCTTGTAGTAATTTAATTTCTGAATAATTTCATATCAATATAGAATTTTTTATCTTTCGCATATTTTGTTGTAAATTTGTTTGCTTGAATTCTTCTGTAAAATAAAATAAAATCAATTTGTTATTAAATTTTTAATAAAACGTCATTATAGTTAACACCCCGACTCGGATTTTTTTTAATCACCCAGAAATATTACCACCCAGAATCGTTTATTGTATTAACTTATCGTTATATTTAAAAAAAGTATAGCTTCACCTGTAAATTATTTGACTGAAATGAACGGGTATGAATTGAAACGTTTAGAAACTCTCACTTTGATAATATGTTATTCTTGGTAATAAGTTTTATATTAAATAAACAATATAATGATAAAGAATATTTGATTTGTTATTCTATGATATGATTATTCTAATGTTAAACTTTATGTGAAACAAAAATCAATGATTTAAAAATCTTAAAAGTAAGTATTCTGTATATTGATTATTCTATGAAACGAAATTATGCGAAACATTTTCTGTAAAACGAAATTATTTAAAACAATTGTCTATAAAACAACGCACACCCTTGTATTTATATTACGTTGTGTATGTCGCTGCATTGGGTTCAAAATCATTTAGACTCTTCGACTAGAAACCCTAAGATCCATAGGGACTTTTGTGTACCAAAACAGGTATAATACTTCTATAGGTCTGTATGTTAGTTTGGTTGGTTCCTTCAACCGTTCACTTGATTACCACCTTAGTAATATAAATGCACACCTACCTACCACTGACTACTTCATTCTGTTATTCTTTTTGTAATCTCTAATAACAATTTAATATTGTTTATATAAAAAGAGTTCACATTATCGAAGATTTGGACATTTTTCGTTGATAGAACATTATGTGGACAAAATTCATGATAATACTGTCAGAGAGCAGTCCATTGGGCAATAGTTGTTTCTGTAAATGTACACAATACTTCTTTGGACTTATCACGTCAAGTTACTGAACCTCGCCAATAGATACCTATATAAATATTGGCTTATTATCTTCATATGATTAAGGCGAGGCTCACTGAGGAAGGGTGTTTTTAGATTAAGATTGATCGAAAATGAGAAGTTCCTGTATTCCGTAAATCATATATGTTATTCTAGGCTATTCAAACTAGTATTTTCGGTTATCTGATACCGATGACTTTTACTTTCCTCGCTAGAATTTGCTCTCAAAGATTGATCTAACCCAAAACGCATTCCAATTTTTATTCATCAGTGAAATGTGAAGTGATCAGGTTAAAAAAATAAAAATGATACAAAAATGGTATTTTTTTTTTTAAAGAATATTAGTAACCGAAATTACTAATATTCCCCCTAACCCCTCCAGGTAAGCTAAATTGCTTGTGTTAGAAGTGGGTTCATAGGAGGTTGATAGGAGAATGAAAAACGGTTATCAAAATTTACATAAATTCTGAATTATACCCTCAAAATTCAAAATACCTACGTGTTCTACCTATATGACGCGTTCGGAGAGTCAATCAGTCGCGAGCAGAACGTGTTAGAGGCAGGACGTGTGTCGGTTTGCCGCAGATGCACAGCGAAATCGTATGATTTTTAAATGTAGGTACTTAACGTAAATGCCACATCCTAGAGAATGTGCCAGATATACAAATCCAATGATAAAAAGTTGAGACTCGAACTTTTGAGAATACGATGCTAGTGTTAGTAGGTACACTGTTTTCTTTAAAGTATAAGTTGTGTAAATAAGTAAGTAGTTACTCATTGCACAAATATTAAAACTAAGTAATCTATCGGCATTATAATATAAGTAGCTGTTTCATTCTGAAACGCGATTGTGTTTTGTGTACGAAAACCTATAAATTTCCATGTACTTAAATAGGTAATCGAAGCATTTTGTCAGTCTGCCTTTGAATGATATAACAGTCCAAATAAAGTAAAGATCAGGCGTCAGTTGTTTTCTTTTGAGAAACTCCTAGTCGTCACAACTCGAAGCTATCGAAGAGTGGACCAGGCAGACGACATCTTCGCCACTAGTTAAACCGGTGCGTTGCGGAGTAAACAATACTAATAAGGTTACTCACCTAGGTTCTCCACCTGGGTGCAGCACGGGGACTTGCAAGGTCCCAAGGTTTCAAAATATTGAATAAATTCCCGGATTTTCGCATTTTGAAAAGTTTTACTTTCTGACAAAGTATATTGCCATCCTTCTGCAATACGATCATGGGGCTCTAGAGGCAGGCTGGAACATAGACCTGCATTGTAGGTCTTATGTTCCAGCCTCCCTTCTTCCTCCTTCTCTTCCAGCATGTGTAAATTTTATTTTTGATGCCAAGATTTTTAGCTTTCTTCCATATGTTCTGTGTTAAATGAAAATAACATCTTTTTATTATAATATCTGGGAAAAATAGTTTTAAGGCATTTGTTGGTCTTGGTTCAAAATCTACGTGTATTTTTTTGGGTTTCCAGTTGTTAATACGAAGTGTTATTAGGTCAAATAGAGCACAATATGACTTCTCCGTTTTATTGCTCATCAAAGCGTAAATTAAAGGCACAGTCTTTGTATTAGTGCTACTACTTCCATCATCACCATGTAACACAACTAATTGATAAAATGGTTTTGGAGCACTATACAACGTGCCATCAAAGAAATATTCTTCAATGACCTCCATCTTTTTTCGTGCTTCCTCAGAACAAAACACAATTATTCTCTTCTGTTCGGTGTCATTTGTATAAGCGGCTAACAACAAATTAAGAAATTTGCCGGGAACCTCTACATACCAAATATCTTTAAACAATGTTTTGCTTGACTGAAAACATTTTCTTTTCGTATTCATAATATGTTTTTTGCTCGAAAAAGAAGGAACTGGGGTAACTAAATAGAGACCTTTACGGGTACAGTGGTTCTACGGCCCTTTTGAAAATTCTAGTTAAAGGCTCATTAGAAGTAGTACCTTCTTCTTTAGCTTTCTCTATAGCTAATAATACTTCTGTTCTATCACAATCTGGTATACAGCAATGATTATCACCATTTTTTGTTACGTGCTCCATTTTCTTAACTACTTTGCTGTCCTAAAATAATCAATCAAATATACATATAATAAATCTGTAGAAAATTAAATTCTGTACTTTGGAAATATAAAAAAAAATAGCAGGGGGTGGTACTAGATAGATGCCAAACACAAAAAATTTTTTTTGTCTTGTCTGTTTGTTCAAGCATCACGCAAAAACTACCGATCCTATTACGATAAAACTGTCAGGGGGGAGATTGTTGGGGGAGGAGTTTAAAGGCGAAAAAATATTTACAGTTATTATTATTTTACATATACAATTTCCGCACATGGAACACGACATGGATAAATTTTTAAACAAGATAAGTCTAATCTGTAAATTGACAGAACCAAGACATTTCACACCTTTCTTCTTTTAGACTCACTGCACACCCAAAATTGGTTACCATTTTTATATGTCTTGTGCTTAAAATATTGTAGATTGTAGACCATCATAGATTAACACGATTCCACCTTTTCTTTTTATCAAAATGGGTTCTTGGGAGCTCATATTCTCAAAACCTTGCTCCTGGGATAACATATCTATAAAATTATTCCTGACAACTTCCTGACAACTTCTTGACAACGACAGAAACAAAAGACAGACGCAATAATTTGGTTTTTATTAATTTTGTGCTCCAAAAAGGTTTGTATACATATAATACTTACTGGGAGTCAGTTTAGACTAAACATTCAATAAGCTTAGCTACATTATTTATACGCTCACTATGTAAGCCCATCCAGGTTTATTTATTTATTTATTATTATTTATTAAAACTTCATGCACATAATGTACACAGGCGGTCTTAATGCCACAGGCATTCTCTATCAGTCAACCTTATAAGGTTGCCTTATAAGGTAGAGAATGCCTGTGGCTCTGCATCACCTATAGGTGATGCAGAGAATAAAAAAGTTGCATAAAGAAAAGTAAAATTATTGAATTATATAGCAAATGAACCATAAAGTGGGTATACAAATATACATACATAAATATATACAAAAAATATACATATATAAATATATACAAAAAATATACATATATAAATATATACAAAAAATATACATACATAAATATATACAAAAAATATAGATACATATTTAAAGTTTAATTACATAAAAGTATTTACTGTGTAGATTCTGCCAATTTTAACTCTACATGAACGAACCTTCATCTTAAACATATAACGGCGATGGGCCATCCTGATCTCGAGAGGTAGCGCGTTCCAAAGAAGCACGTATTGAACCGGTGTTGGCTATCATTCAGGCATTGAATTTAAATAAATTTATTTAAACATTATCTACTTTGGCACCCGTTTAATTGACCCTTACATACATAGGTAATTTCATTGTCCAGGAACATGTGACCGTATTTTAGGGATTTTCTTTAGAAAAGCCCTATTGCTAAGGAGTTGTCGTCGACGTCGTCGTCGTTGCCAATTTTCTGTCACGGTTTTGGGTATGAAGGAGATGAGCTATCGAGTTGCTATTTTCGGTAATAGATTCGTGCTGGGGTGAACCATTGCAAGATAAAAAAACGCAAAATCGAAAATACCTTGTATTCGGCTGAGCTCGTCTCAGGAATTCAACTTGTTTTAAATGCCCGCTTTAGGAATTTTCGTCATGTCGTAGGAAACTTTACCAACACACTAGTGACTGCAGAAAACACCTACATCTAGACTCAAAATAATCCGTGTATATCACAAAAAAATATCCGAAATAGGAATCGATCCCAAAACCTAGAACATTTCGACAACGACGCATTTTAACAGTTGCACTATCTGTGCAGTCGGTCCACTTA
This sequence comes from Cybosia mesomella, assembly GCA_946251805.1. Taxonomy (NCBI): domain Eukaryota; kingdom Metazoa; phylum Arthropoda; class Insecta; order Lepidoptera; family Erebidae; genus Cybosia; species Cybosia mesomella. Next base: position 28,889,051 of record OX276390.1, read on the forward strand.
ATATCGAAATTAGGGGATTTTACTTCAATAAAATTATTTAGAATTTATTACATTCAGATATATGTAAACACAGCAATTGATATAATGCTTTATTTTAGCAATTGATTTAATAATCATTCATGAATTTGGACTATCGTCTCACATAAGGTTTTACGGCATAAGTGATTTTGTTCGCGCCACGTGAATTGCCACTTTACAAAAGTTGTGATTTATGTTCGGCTTTTGAAAGTGTGCGACGCGACCTATGTGAAGAAACAAAGGAAGTCATTTAAACCGCCCGCGAGACAGTCACGCGACCAACTTGCACAGTGTGGTTTCCACTATCTATTGTTTTATATTAAGTCTCCCTTTTTGGTAAATCACCCCATTCCTGATTTTAAATCCTACTTTCTGCTATCATTTGTGAGTTCCGTACCTGTTCACATAGCCTAGCAATGAATTAACGGGCAGGCTGTAATTACTATTAATAACAATATGGTCTCCACAACAGGGCCTGTTGACTAAGGGGTGAGTCGCAAACTCTGGTGAAACATTGGCTTCACCAACAAGGCACCGTCACGCACAATGGCCACTATGTTTGCTCACCTCGGCCGTGTTGTGCTGTTGTGTCGTTTTGGTACAGTTGTGAGCGATTGCCGCCTAGTGCTCTACCCAGAAACGTGTTTAAATTTCCAACGACATCAATATTTTATGCGTGTTGGTTGAATGAGGTGTTACCATGTTGCTACGTATTATGCTAACGCAGAATTTCCTTATAATTACTTACATCACATTTACTTTGTTTAAGATTTATTTAATAAGCACGTAAATACAGCTTAACTAAATTGTGTACATAAAATGGTGTACGGGCAATATATATAATCCGGTATTCTATAAAGTACCTATCTCAGCTTGCCAAACAAAACTAAATAAAACGTTTAACGCAATTCGGCAATGCTTACACATTGCATTTATTTTTTTAAACTTGACCTTAGGTGTGACCTGAATTAACTTATTTATAAACTTGTACTATATAAGGTGTCACAAAATTAGGTCCCTGAACTTGGTATCGACAAAATATGTATTTGAAACAAAAAAAAAATCTAACCTAACCTAATTTTGTGACACTTATATTTATGCTTTAAATTTTATTTACCAAGCACGTGGTTATACACCAAATACACCTATTTGCTACTACCAAATGTTTGAATGTATTTTATATATCAGAAATGGTTTAGAAGTTAATAAATCAGATATCATCAAATTACATATCAACAACACTTCAAGTAAATTTATGTGGGCAGGGTAGGAATCCTCTATATTTGAAGCAGATTTCGGAAAAGGATTTACCGCTGCCGACCCGCGGCCGCACGCAAGGAGGATTTTCGTTGTCACCATTGGTACATCACAGCTTAATGTTAGAAACCCAGATTAATGAGTTGAGCCTTGCTGTACACGAAACTGTGTGGTTGTCTTTTAGCTTGTAGCCTTATGAATGACTTTACTTTTTGTATCATATGGAACGACCAGACTACACTATCACTAGACTTCTTACGTTTGACAGCAACTAGCAGCAAAAGCCAATCGTTTCCGCTTTTCTATTGAGTTGTAAATCGATGCTTGGTTATATAGAATTAATTGATTTCAATTCTTAGTACAAGTCGCACTGACGTATCATTCAGACAGAAGCCATACTGTCCAATTAATTTGCACTTAAGTTGCTTGTACAAATCACTGTTTTTCTTTTCGTAGCAGCCATTCGTGAACAAGTTGTTGTTAATAGAAATGGGGACGGAAGTTTACAATAGGCACGTAGAAATTCAACACGTTTCGATTTCACATGTTGTATTGAATCAGGGATCAAATTATTTAGGGTAGGTATTTCATTGATATTGCTCTCTTATCGACAGCTAAAATGAACAAAATCTTGTAGCGAATAATTCTTTTTACTACATAACATGTCGAACAAACACAACTTATTTTGCATGTCTTGGACGAAGCTCATAAGTATTTTTTAAATATGAATAAACTGGAAGTATGAGGATCTCATTGGTCATATATTTACGTAACTGTCCCTCAAATGTTACGCAGTAAACATTTTATATCGTTGTTTACCTTGTAAAGTAGGTTCATATCTTGGTATGTATAGAGTGCTTAACTAGGAAAGAACTAGTCACAATTATACTATAACCGCCTCTATATTTGTTATATTCAATCTTATGCCTCGATTTTCCCGTCACCTGTTCTGAACGGATGATTAGGTTTCCATTCTTAACTATACTACTTTTACCGATATGGCAGTGTATTTAAGTTACAGTTAAATACAATTTATGGTACCGTAAAATGGGGTGAATAGAGATCAAGGGGTGAATAGAAATAAAATGGACAGATAAATTGTGCAGTTATTATCTTCTAAGTAAAACTATGGACTATTTGAATGTAATAATTACTAGAACAATCAGATATTTTGTTCAGTACCTACTTACAATTTTGCAGAAGTAAATATTCAAATATTTCTAATGACCATTTTATTTCTATTCACCCCTTGATCTCTATTCACGCCATTTTACGGTACCATAAATTGTATTTATTATCTTAAATTTATGAAATCCTTGACATATACTTAGCTTTCCAACATATGTTATATCTTATGATGAGGGATTCTGTCTGAAGCACAGATATTAGGTTATTTAGTTCAGACACAGTTGTTTTATTACATAACACATAAACATAAGTTCACGCCTGTATCCCCGAAGGACGGCAGAGGTGTATTTCACACCCACGGTTGTTTTATTAAATGTGGCAATAAGCTGTATATTATCTATGTGTAAATACTATCTTAGAAAAAAAAATTGGACCGACTTGAAAAACCAAGAAGGGACTGAAAAGTGAAAAATAACTGAATAGCACATTTAATTTAAGATACAAAAAGCGACCAAGTGCGAGTCGGACTCGCCCATTAAGGGTTCCGTAGCAGCAAGTAACATAATGTTTTTTTTTTTTAATTTTATATTTGAGTTGATTGAATGAAAGGTAAATTGCGTATTACGATTTATGACGCATTAAAAAAAAACTACTTACTAGATCTCGTTCAAACAAATTATCGTTGGAAGTTTACATGGTAATGTACATCATATATTTTTTTTAGTTTTATTATTCTCTTATTTTAGAAGTTACAGGGGGGGGGCACACATTTTACCACTTTGGGAGTGTCTACCGCGTAAACTATTCAGTTTAGAAAAAAATGATATTAGAAACCTCAATATCATTGTTGAAGAGCTATCCATAGACACCTCACACATATGGCTTCGATGAAAAAAAAAATTTTGAGTTCCAGTTCTAAGTATGGGGACCCCCAAAATTTATTGTTTTTTTTTTATTTCTCTGAAAATCTTAATGCGGTTCACAGAATACATCTACTTACCAAGTTTCAACAGCATAGTTTTTATAGTTTCGGAAAAAAGTGGCTGTGACATACGGAAGGACAGACAGACAGACATGACGAATCTATAAGGGTTCCGTTTTTTGCCATTTGGCAACGGAACCCTAAAAACACTCATAAGACTTTCCTGTTGAAGTTGGTGCCAAATTCATGGAGACGTCAACCCACATGTATTGTGTCACTACGGTTACACATTGCAACCTTTTGTTTTTTTTGTTTCGTCAGGGGAAATGTCCTACGGCATACCACGCGACGCGGGGGGGGGGGGGGGGGGTCGCGGTTATGTGTTACTCTCACACACTATAACCCCTACGGTGTGCCATACATACAAATTGCAACCTAACTCAACCAATAGCTAGATAACTTTTTTTTCGAGTGGAAATCTCCTTCCCGACCAGCGGCGTAGGTTATGTCGGGCTTGAACCGGCTCGTCTCGTGTCTTCAGACGCCGCCGAGGTGTAAAGTGGGTCCACAAGGCATTTCCCTCGCACCCCGACTGACCCAGGGCCGTATCCGGTTTCGAGATAGCCCTCTCGGGTTTGGGAACCACGGTTTCCCCATCTTGCCCCGGAAGGGGGTGTGGGTAGCGCTTTTGTCGCCCCGCCGCCCCGGTCACTGCCACCCCCAGGCCTACGCTCATAGAGGACGGAAGTCGTTGAGTGGCCTGAGTCGCCTGCGCCGCGCGGCGAGGATGTTGCGGGCTCCTCGGGTCGGGAGAGTTCTAAAGCTCTGCCAAATTCGCTCAGCCGCCTCTTTCTCGAGCATTACTTGCTCGCAGAAGGAAGTGGCGGCAGCCCACGCGTTCGCGCTCCGCACCATTGCCGTAATCATGCTGCCGAACGAGAGAGGACTCCCACTCCGATTGCTGCAACGAGGTCACGCCTCGGCACCTCCCACGCCGGGCACTCTGCCAGTGTGTGCAGCCCCGAGTCCTTGCTCGCGTCGCAATGATGGCACTCAGACGTTGACTACTTCCCGATCCGATGCAGGTGGTCCCCGAAGCTCCTTCCGGAGATCACCTGCATCAGTCGGTACGAGAGGCTTCCGTATCGCCTCTCTAGTCAGTCCTCCATGATGGGCCTTACCGCCGCTATTGCGGCGTGCCCTAAACACGAGATATACTTATATAACAAATACTGTTCTGAATACCGCATCAAAATCGGTTCTGACAAAACGCCAGAAAATCGCGAACAAACATACATACAAACAAACATACAAGACAAACTGTGAGCCTCCTTTGAACTCTGTTAAGGCGAAGGTCCCTGAGAAAGGGTATTTTAGATTAAGATTTTTCGAAAATAAGAATTCCCTGTATTCTGAAAATCATATATGTTATTCTAGGCTATTCAAACTAGTATTTTCGGTTATCTGAGAAACGATGACTTTTACTTTCCTCGATAGAATTTGCTTATATAACATAACATAACTTCACGCCTGTATCCCCGAAGGGGTAGGTAGAGGTGTATTACAAAGATTGGTCTAACCCAAAACGCATTCCAGTTTTATTTGAATTGTGTTCATAGGAGAATGAAAAACGGTTATGCATAACTTCATAGGAGAATGAATTATACTTAAATGGGTATATTATGTATACTTATATGTATGGGTATATGAGGCCCCATCAAGATCTTGCAGTTTGGCGCTCGGGGTCCACTCTTCTATTGATCTTTACATAGTTTGGTTCATAGAAGCTTTTATGGGAGCGACTTTCTGATAGCTATATTACAATATTATAATTATAGTAAGCTTTATTCCCTTTATGTAAAGTCCAACTAGAAGATATTCTATGTAAATAATAGTGTTGATATTACAACACCACCTTAAGTTAAAAGTTGTTTTTCTGTATATTTATGCAAAACACTGGACGCGGACCAAGGGCCTCGCTGTGGCGTGAAGTGGCAACTTTACTATGCCAAAAATACCTATAGTCGTCGAATACCCTCGCCTTAATTATTATTATTCTACCGACTATGCCAGAGTTCTAAAATCTCTTGGTTTACGGTAATATTAACTACTTTTTGATTTCAAAAGAGCATTATTTAACTTATATTATTATGTGTAATACATATACTTACCTGTATTTGAACACTTAACCAGTCGTCTGCCTTGTGTGTGTTACCTTGCCTCGGTTTAATAAAACAGTTAAGTATGAGTATTTGTAGTGTTTTTCCTTAGAAATTTCCATAAGGTGACCTCGTTAAAATGGTCCATTTATTATGAACAGTACCCTCTAATAAACATTTTGGCTTAGTTGTCGTCGTCACGAATCATGTATTGTGACATTTAAAGTTCACACTGATATTTGCATAGTTTGAAGATTGAAGAAGGCTCCGGCGACCCGTGACAACGGAACATCGTGTTGTTAATTTTTTACGCTACATTTTTACCAACCAGTAAATGTACACTAGTTAGGTTTGGGATCACCCGCAGTCCGTTAAGCCAGGGAATACAATCGCACTAATTCGGTCGCGGCTTCAGATCTGCACCGCCTAATTAGCTAGTGTTTGCGCGGCTCCCGTGCAGCCGGTCAAAGGATTCAGCGCTCATTACGAGCGCAGCCAACATCCCGGTCAACCTGAAACTATCTTTGTGTTATAACTAACTGCGGTTTAAAGAGAGTAGTCGGACCAAATTAAAGTTCAGTAGAAGTCCTGAAACTAAATGTAATTTATGACAAGTAATCGTGAATAGGGTAAGGCAGTCACGGAACAGACACAGACGGGCAGTGCGATGCTATGTTCGCGGAAGGCGCGATAAGATCGCGTGAGAGGCGGGCATCGGGTTACGTTCCACCGCGCCGCCCTATACCTAGGGTTGCCTAATATATTCCAACAAACTGATGTAACGGTACTAAAAAATCTATGCAGTATGTACTTTGTAATATTAATTAGGACTATATGTGATTCATTATATTCATAACTTTTGTACAGTTGAAGGCAGCCTTCTCAGCGTGTTTCAAACGGAACGTAATGAAAACTATAATAAAACGTAATGAAAACTATAGAAAACTATATAATAATGAATTAATACGTAATTAGTTCGACTACCTTGGTTGCGCAGCTGTGACGAGCAAGACTGCTGTACTTCTTGCGTTCGCGGGTTCTATACCTGTGTCGAGTTTTTAAAGCTTTTTGTTATATACAGGTTGAAATTCAGGACAGATAATAAATACGATGTCTCGCACTTCTTGTTATTACTAAATAAACAGAAAATATGCAAATTCATAACTTCCAGCATAGAGTTATTTACAATGTTTACTTACAACGTAACTGGAATTCAAAACAACAATATTTTACTGTATTAAAACTTGAGAGCAATGTTGCAAACCAATCTCACTTTTACAGTCTTCTTCTCTTTTGTCAGTGTTGATCCCGTTTGCATCGAGGCTTTCACTTCGAAGCGCGGGGTCCGCTTTCGAAAATCTCAACAGAAAAGTCTTTTTAAAACTGTTTTTTATCTTTAGAATTAAAAATTCAGTTCGTGCGTGACATACAATGGTATGTTACGCACGAACTGAATGATATAGGCGGTAGAACACGCACAGAGAGGCAAAATCTCTCCTATCGCTGAGAGGTTCTACGCTGCCTTCTGATGCATTCAGAAGAATGATTCTATATGATGCCCACGGCCACATTCTATCATCGTACCGCTCGCCACAGACAGGGAATACATCCTCACATGTTGCGACCGGTAACGGTGCGCATAGTAAGATATGAAAATTCATTCCGCGTAGCTCAAACTGTGGAATGACCTCCCTGATGTGGTTTTCCCAAGCGACTACGAGTATAATATAGGGTTCTTCGCGAAGGGCATTTGTAGTGTATGTGAGTGAAAGAGAAGGAAGCATTATGTCGTCTCTAGCGCGCGTGCGGTCGTTACACGAGTTAGTCAACTGTGTACGGCGGGAGTGAGAGGGCACGCGTGTCTAAGAGCCGATAAGAGAAATTACCACACAGAGTAAGGAAATACTAAACGGAAGAAGATATACAACATTTGGCGCATTAGAAAAGGGTCGGCAGCGCGAGTGCTACGCCCCTGGTGTTGCATACGTCCATAGGCCACGGTAACTGCTACTCATCAGGTGGATCGTGTGCTTGTCTGCCATCTAAGGGGTATAAAAAAAAACATAGAAGGAAATCGGAATACTTAAATACGATACTCCTAAGGCATTTCCCCAACGGGCCAACGGAATCACCCGAGCCTCACATAATCAATACTATTATGTTACAACGATCGTCGAGATCTCGAAAACTACTCATCGAACCTTGTGGAAATTAAAACGAATTGTTAGTGTCGAAGTACTCTACCGAACAGTGTAGAAAAATCTAGAAAAACCGACACAAAATCACAAGTACTTCAAATACCTATACCTACTTTACCTACAAATCTTGATAACAAGGTCAGTTACCTCGACCCTCGGCGTGTGATTGTACCTACTTAGTAAGTAGGTACTCTTCTCGAACGCTCTAGTTAAATACCTAACGTGTAGATGAATCCGGAACATTCTACCCTCCGAATTAAGAGCTATAAAAGCGCCCGGCTATCGACACGCAGTCAGTTTATTTTCGAAAGCGAAAGTGAATACATCTTACCGAAGCGAATCAAGATTGTTATACCTGCGACTTAAGCAACGACTGTGGACTACTGTGAACTGCTGAGCGACTTGAACTGTTGAAGAGTACTGTGTGTGCTAGTTATTTAGTTGTCTAGTTTGCGGTGAGCGAATAAACGGCATTTGTACCCCGCGCACGTAACAATCAAATTGTTAATTAGTTGTCTGTATATTGGAATTATTAACAAAAAAATACTTGGGTTAAATTATTAAAGAAAAATACAAGTTATACTTTAATTAATTAAACCGTTTAAATAATGTCTAAACATCCAGGTGTAAAGACGACATGACATAGTTTGGTTGCCAACCCTGCGCCGACTTCGCTCTCTGCCGGACGATTCGTCACGCTGCGTTAATGGTAGCACAGCACGCCACACTTGAATATCTGCTTGCATCGCTATTTTCGTTCTAGTTATCGATTCGTAACAGACAATGTACACCAAAACCATTTATTTTAAACTAATCACGTACATATATTGCAAAACTGTGAGGAACTTTCGAATAAAGATTGTGTTGATGACCAATATACCTAGTCTTTCCATAAATAGTGTAATCAAGAAAAAATAAAATGTTTGTATTGCAAATAACATTTATTACTTTTACAGTGTCTTAGTTTAATACATAAATATAAAACAATTTAAAATTTAAAAAGCTTATTCGAAGTGGTCTCCATTGGCAGCAATACAGTCCTTAAAACTTTGCGGCCAGTTCTCAATTCTTTCCATGGTAAAATTCTTCACTGCCAATCGTATTTATTGTTTTAGGGACTCCAAATTATTATGGCGTTTAGAGCAAGCCGTACTCTCTAAAACTGACCATAAATCATAATTAAAGCGGATAGGCGCTAAATAAGCGGATTAAGATCGGAACTAGACGACGGCCAGTCTTCAGCTCTGATGAAGTCCGAAACGTTCGTCCAACCAAGACTGCGTAGACCGAGCTTTATGACCCGGCGCCGAGTCTTGCTGGAAGGCCCATTCTTGGTTATTGAACATGGTGTTAAGGGGCTTCACTACCATTCTCAAGAATGGTATCTTGATACACTTGTGCTGTGTGATGTTTTGATACCTTTTTCACAAAAGTATGGCTCAGTCACTCCTTCATAGCTAATACCTCACCAAACCATCACTGAAGTTGGATAATGCCCACGTTGCACTCTGTCGAATAATTGGGAAGCTTCCTTAGAGCTGTGAGCATAAAATACGGTCATTTTGTTCGTTAAAAGCTTGCTCAATTGTAAAAAAATTCTCATCCGTAAACAAAATTTTTTCTGTGACCTGCCTTTGCGTGCCGCTTCAGTAGTTTTTTCGATTTTACCACCCTATTCTTTTTTACGTACGTCTCTTAAAGGCTGCAAGTAATAAGTCAATCTTTTAAAATACGAGACAAGGTTCTAGGTGCTATCTTCACCTCCCGAGATAAAATCTTTTGCTTCCGGACAGGACAGGATGGATTGTCTGGAAGAAATCGCTTGAAGCGATAAGAACGCCCATTGTACATAATTAAATAGCTAAGTTAAGTAATTGTGAAATTTCTTTGGTGTACAATAAAGTATATTTCTTCCAATTCTTACCTTACTGCTTTGACCACCTTTTTCGTACGAATACTTCGTGGACGGCCAGATCTTTTTCTGTCACAAGCAGGAGGTCTCATTGTACCTTTTTTTTTTCCGTGCGGAAATCCTTTCGAATTCCTCCCGCCGGCTAGCGGGGGCGGTTATGTCGGGCTTGATCCGACTAAAACCGCACGCCGTCTCGGGTCTTAAGTCGCCGGGGTGAAAGGTTGCCCATAGAGCATATCCCTCGCACCCCGACTAACCCTGGGCCATCTCCGGTTTCGAGATGGCCCCTTCGGGTTTGGGAACCACGGTGTCCCCGTCTTGCCCCGGTTTGGGGGAGGGGTGCTTGTCGTCCCGCCGTCCCGGCCTGCTTCTGCTGGGGTGATAGGCGGCCTCACCTGCCACCCCCAGGCCTGCGCTCTAGAGGGCGGAGGTCGTTCAGCTACTTCCGGCGCCTGAGTCGCCTGCGACGCGAGGCGAGCATGTTGCGGGCTTGGCGGGCCGGGAGTGTTCTAAATCTCTCCCGGGCGCGCTCCGCCATCTCCTTCGCGAGCAGAAGGAGGTGGCGGCGGCCCACGCGACTCACATTGTACCAATTAATAGCCCGGTACACAAACATTTTACTAATAACAAGCGTATGGAGAGTTTTAAAAATTGCATTTGGCTTGCACTCACAGCGATTTGGTTCTTTTTATAACAATATTTTGCGATATTAAAATGGAGTGGCATTTTAATATCGCAAAATATTGTACAATGTATTGGCGCCAAAATGAGAAAACACAATGAACAAACAAAAATGACATTCCAAATTCAAATGTAATATTTTGTTTTTTTTAATAAAGAATGTTAATTTCCGCACGAAAAAAAAAAAAGGTATGCCAAATCGGTTGAAAGTTTGTTATAGTAAAGCTTGCATGTATACAAATACACTAGTTTTTGTTGTAGTCAAAAATATCAATTAGTTTTGATTTTTGATTTAAACTTACGAAAAATATCGAGTCCCGCTAACAGTCACGTGACCGCATGTGACGTCAATTTACAACGCTCCGCTTACAGGGTAGCTTGTGTAGTATTTTGTTTTGTTTTCATCCGCGCATTTTTGTTATTTATTTTTTACGTGCGGAAATCCCTTCGAATACCCCCGTCCGTCCGTCCTTAATGAGTGCAGGACTGGAGGTTGCTGGTGAGGCCGCCTGTCACCTCAGCAGAAGCAAGCCGGGACGGCGGAGTGACTAGCCCCCCCCCCCCACACCGGGGCAAGACACCGTGGTTACCAAACCCGAGGGGGCCATTTCGAATTGAAAATGGCCCAGGGTTAGTCGCGGTGCCAGGGAAAAGCCTCATGGGCAGCAACCTTACCTTAGTCTGAAGACCAGTAACGGCGTGCGGTTTGTTTAGTCGGTTCTAGCCCGACAACCACCCCTGTTGGGAGGGGGGGGGGGTATCCAAAAGGATTTCCGCACGAAAAAGAAAAAGAAGGTATCTCTTCTTAATAAATTTAACTAAATACATACATTGGTTTGTCCTATTAATAAAATACGTACGGCCTCTAATTACCTAAGCATTAGGCTGAAATTTCTAATGAAACGTAAGAACGTGCTGAGAGCGCGAGCGGACTGAGCGACACATCGAGTACGAGTTCGCGTCGCACGTTTACTTCTATAAATCGCAAACTAACGGACGTATCGATGTAATTCTTTCACTTGTATTTTTTATTTGTGACAGAGAATATAGGGAGCTAATATTCAAAATTAATTAACATTCTTCATTGTAAGAGTATTTATGGCCAGACTAAGTATACCTTTTTTTTTATTTTATCGTGCGGAAATCCCTTCGGATACCCCCCCGCCGGCCAGCGGGGGCGGTTATGTCGGGCTTGCACCGACTAAAACCGCACGCCGTCTCGGGTCTTCAGACGCCGGGGTGTAAGGTTACCCATAGAGCATATCCCTCGCACCACGGCTGACCCTGGGCCATCTCACCACTAACAGCATCGCTCATCCTGTCTCCTCTGAAAGCAGAGGAGTACGGAGAGCGATGTGTTCCCGCCACGTTGGGTATTGGCCGACGATCAATGCCAACCCTATGAAGGGGTGAAGGGGAAGCCATTGACCGCCGCCCAGGGTGTACCGGCCGCTCCGATTCCGTTCCCCCCGGACTGCAGCGGGATCGGAATCGGAGCGACACTCGAGGTTACCCAACACACACCCCAGACTAAGTATACCTATATAAAGACTAGTTTTAAAATAATCTCAAAAATGTATTGGATGACATGACAGATGCTTCTTTTAGCACAGTCTGTTCGATTGTGTTTATAATGTCATAATAGTTTAACTATTTAATTACTAGTGAGAATATTTTACCGAGCATTAGAAAATTGAATTGAAATGATTTTCAATGTTATCAATATTAGTTTTTTTTTTTTTTTTAATATGAGAGTAACTCTCGTATTTTAGAAATAAAAAAGGTACATTTTAATATTACGATTCCAGTTAGATTGGGCAGTTGAGCCTTTAAAAGTATTTGTAAAAAATATACTTGTATAAATTGAAAGTAATCGAAAAGGTAGTTACCTACTATAACTAACTGGCAAATGACATGCGTTATCAAATATACATTCAAAAGCTCTTTCTATTAATAAGAATGTTCTTTGTAGTAATATTATTGTCGATCGTAAAATTGGAACCAAATTTTGAACAATGAAATGTTATCTGATTTAAAGCGATCATTTATGCGCAAATAGTACACAGTACATATTTTACGAGTCTCTACAATACATGAATACTGATAGTCCATTGAAAAGTTACATTTGTTACATTTGGTTTTTGAGGACTTAATTTTATTTTTTTGATGTGTAGGGGGGTCAGTGTAAAGCTAAAACCAAGTTTGTGGGGTCGCCACCCTTGTCCCACGGCCGTCATCTTGAAAATAGGGGTTGAAATGGTTTTTACGATATATCTCTTAAACTATTTATCTGATAAAAAAAAAATTATTAACATTTTTTGTTGCAAATGAAATTCTCTATAACTTTGGTCCAGTAACTTTTTGTCGTAGAACTATAAATAAAAAAGTTATAAGCGAAAATGTTCAGAAACGTTTTTTTATCTAGTTTATACGGTGGTAATAAAGATGATAATTCTCTTGACAGCCTAAGATATAAACAATTTGCCAAGGCAGTGACAAAAAGCACATTTAACTTATCTTCACTTCCTCCAACACAATACCCAGCTCGCTTTCATACTTTCCAAGTCTACCATCAGGTCCAGTCGTGGCTTGCTAATAATAATGATCCTGAAGAGTGGGGCTGGAAAAAAATGTGGAAAATTATTGATGCCAGTGCTGAGCTCTAAACCTCCAGCACCCCCTGAGCTTCTAAAATTGATCTTTTGCAAATGCAAAAGAAACTGTGGAGTGATGTGTGGATGTCGAAAAGCAAGGCTGAAATGTTCTGCAGTGTGCTTCCATTGTTCTGAAGAGACATGCAGCAACGTAATGGGGCTCTCAGAATTAATAAATGAAAATGACTTTGAGGATGAACCGCCGACATTAACACCCCTTTCTTCTCCAGTTCTCCCACTGATATTTAATTCAGAAAGCCGATCAGATGCTGAACCGCAGCCTGCTCCATCGAAAAGACCGAGGACGGAGTAGTTCAAATTTAGAAAATCACCGTGGATTATGCCTATTGGGGATACCACGTAAAAAAAAAACGCGCCTCCAGACTCTTCCTCGTGGGTGGTGGGGAAAAGAGTCAATAATTAATTATTAATAATATTACAAAATTAATAATTAAAAAATTAATTAAAAAACAAAATAAAAAAAAACAGAAGTTACTGGACCAAAGTTGTAGAGTATTTAATTTGCAACAAAAAATATTAACAAAAATTTTTTTTATCAGATAAATAGTTTATGAGATATGTCGTAAAAACCATTTCAACCCCTATTTTCAAGATGACGGCCGTGGGACAAGGGTGGCGACCCCACAAACTTGGTTTTAGCTTTACACTGACCCCCCCTACACATAAAAAAAAATTGTGTCCTCTAAAAAACGCAAGGTTAGGCCTAAAAATGTAACATTTCAATGGACTATAAATAATTAATGATTGAATACATTTTTAACAAATTTGGCATTACTTCCTTGACCATACTATACTATTAGTAATTATTACCAATGATATAATCATATGTAATAGTTGTCTACTATATATATATATATATATATATATGGTTTCTTTGATAACCTAGTACATGTGGTTTGCTTTGTAACCTTATATGTGGGCGTGAATAGTCGGGCAGATGGTCGCCGACCGCACAACAGTCATAAAGGCACTGATTAAACTTAATTAACTGAAGCCATTTACACGCGGCGGGGGATAGGGCGCGTCGTACTCCCTGCGTCACTTCACGCCATGCTTGTCGCACTGGGCCGCATGCTTTACCGTTAACCGACCAAGACTTGCAGCACGTTATATATGGCATCGGTCACTGACACTATCCTCATTCTTAATACAATTAAACGGTACAACAAATAAGATACAATGAATATCTAGGCGTTCGGGAATACTAATACGAGGGTCAAACTGAAAGTTCTTAGAACTGGCCACTTATAAACAATATAATAAAAAAATAATTCTAAAATTTGAAAATAGAACTCTTTGCCAATATTACTGAGTATATATTTCATTCATTTATCATTTGTTTTACGATTTGGCGGCAAATTGAAAATTGTCTGTGTCACGTTAACATGAATTTAACACGAGAAAATTTTCGTGCAATGATTTTTTATGACTTTCGATGTCATTTAAGTCAACAAGAAAGTTATGATAGACTACGATTGGCCTTTCACGATGAAGCCCCATCTCGTGCGACTGTTTACAACTGGTTTAATGAGTTTAAACGTGGTCGCACTAATCTCACTGATGATTTACGTGAGGGACGGCCTTCTACGGCGACGACTGAAAATAACATCTGTGTTGTGCGGCGTATGATAGAGACTGACAAAAGAGTGACCTATCAGCAGATTCGGACAAGCTTAGGCATCGGTATGAGTCAAGTGCACAAAATCCTCCACGAACATTTAGCGGTCAGGAAGCTTTGCGCCCGGTGGATACCTCATAATTTGACTGAGGCTCAAAAACTCCATCTTGTGGATTGGTGCCGTAAAATGATTGAAAGATTTAACGGAGGTGACCCTAATGCTGTGTTCGACATACTAACAGGTGACGAAAGCTGGATTTACTGTTATGATCCTGAAACCAAAAGACAATCTGCTCAGTGGGTGTTTCCTTTCGAGGAGTTGCCAACTAAAGTGAAGAGAGATCGAAGTGCGGGAAAAAAAATGGTGGCCTCGTTCTTTGGAAGGATAGGTCATTTCGTAACAATTGTGTTAGAGGATCAAAAAACAGTTTCTGCAGAATGGTACACTACCAATTGTTTGCCACTTGTCTTGAAAAAAGTTCGAGAGAAACGACCTCGCAGTAGGATCCTCCTTCACCACGACGACGCCTCGTCGCACACCGCCAAGCGAACGATCGACTATTTGGCGACATCAAACGTTGAATTACTGGGTCACCCACCGTATAGCCCCGACCTCGCGCCTTGTGATTTTTATTTATTTCCAAAAATTTAAGAAAAACTTAAAGGAAAGCGGTTTATGAATGCTGAAGAAGCGGTGGCTGCGTATCGCGATGCCATTGAAGAGACCCCTAAGGACGAGTGGGCAAAGTGCTTTTCCCAGTGGTTCCATCGCATGCAGCGGTGTATTGACGTGAATGGACAATATTTTGAAAAGATATAATAAAACTAATAACTGGCTAATGTAATCAGTTTTTGATTTTCTAAGAACTTTCAGTTTGACCCTCGTATTAACACAATGCAAATACCGTATTATTTGTCACAAAGTTTCTAATTAGGCACAAAATGATGTACCTGTTCTCTGTTAAAAATGAAAGTCTCAGGTGACTATCCAGGTCAGAGTCTTCGAGAGAGTTTAAGGAACGAGTGACATCGATGGTGCTCCTGCAGTGGCCCGTTTGTAGCCGCCCGTAAGATTTATCGCGCGGCCGCACGCAGCTGGCGCAGTGCCCATCGCCCTCGCGCCCTTTTATCACCGGGTAAAACAAGCCCGTCGCGTTAATTTGTTTGTTCAGACGCGGTCGAGCTAATGAATCGCCCCGAGCTGGACCCGTGTCCACGCTCGACCCTCACTGAATTAAACGTTTACACCATTAAATTGGTACAGACCTGCAAATAAATCGTTCATCACGTTATTTGATATTCATTGCCAAGGTTTTATAATAGATGGTTTAAAAATACTTTCGCCAATTAATATCACCGATGACTGACGTTAAATTGTTTTGCGAGTTCCGTTTTTTTTTATAAGTGTTATGATATCGTAGGGATGAAACGAATCATGAAGGGCTGCTTGCTATTTCCGCGAACTGGTTAATACCACCTCTACATAAAGATTCCGTGATGCGTCGTCATAACGAGCAATTAGTTCGCTCTGTATTTTAAGAGACTTACTGTTATGATGTTTAAATGTAGCATCAAAAGTAGGTGATGTCTAATAAATATGTTGAGCTCACTGATTTAGCGCGAGTGAATCAGTGGCTCAGGTGAGGTCGCATACCGGCGCGCGCCGCCCTACCTGCGCGCCAGAAATACTCATGCGCACCGCCCGACACGCATCATCACCGCAACTGATTTTATTTTCGGCAGACACTTGCTATTTGCACAAACATTCCTGGATTTGATAGCTTTTGTTATTGCGGAAACTAAATATTACTTATTACATGTAAAACAATTATTTCTATCTACTTCAAATAAAAAACAAGCAAATTTTTTCAAACTTTACGCTTTGAATTTATTTTTTTATAGATAAAGTTATATTATCATTCATTTAAACATTGAACCGTGAGCAAACTAAATTCGAGAAAGCGTCAAAAGCGTTGTTTTAAATTTCAATAAATCTAAATTTATTATTACTTCTACTGATTATACTCGGTGAAAAATAAATGCTCCATAAGCGTTTTCTCTTGTGTGTTTTAATTTAGTAACAGTATTTAATGCATTTATTTTTAACCAGTTAAAAGTTCACATCTAAATTTTACTTCTTATTTTAATTTTATTTGATTACTAGCTCCATGGTAGCCATTGTGATTAAAAATCGCCATAGTAGATAAAAGTATTTAAGTAAACTTTATATACGTTCTTCGTTCGTTACACAGCCCTTTGGATAGTGTTCTGCTGATATCGTCTAACCTAACCCGTAATAGTTGTAAATTCAGTCGTACCAATAATAATTTTTATAATAATTTTTCATATAGGTAGTATTTGTTACCAATATATATCAACAATTTGACTATTGATATCTCAATTCTTTTCCTATTAGTCCAATTACCGTTCTGCTTATATTATTTCCAACATTTACTTCGTCTTGTTGGTTTCACCACTTAATTAGGTGCTGCTCGTAAAACTGTCTTCCTCATCTTATATTTACCGCGTTTGCCCTTTTTATTATCCGATTACATGGGCCGCGCGGTTTGTAAAACGTTTTCTTACGCGAGGGGAGCAGTTTCATTTGTTTCTTCAGAAATTACTTCAGGCCGTCTCAGAATAGCACAAAAGTCGCCCCTTTGTAGAGAGTGAAACGACTTACTTCCATCGAGCACATAATGTTATAATTATAAGATTATTGTCGCACTCGCTTGTAGTGTCAAATCAGGTAATTAATGTTCACATCGATATGATTGCGGTTGGTCAGAGCTTATCAGCCTGTCCGTGGGGAGATGTTCATGGCGTGGGATACAGATAACTGTAGGTATTTTACTGCGTACTCGTATTATTATGTTTCTGTACCTTACAACAATATTAAACAGTTCGGCGTTTTAGTCTAGGCGACAAGTTGAATATGGTTTGGTTGAAAACGGTCAAAAAAGGGGGGAAATTTCCAATAAAAACTCGGCTCCCGGAATCCAAGCTCCATTATTTATTATTTTAATTTAAAGCTGATAATGGGTCTCCGCGCTACATTTTTAGGTTGCGTGCGCGGTGTCAAAAGCGAGTACAACACATTGATCAATTGTTTTAAGGTATTGAATATATTTTTGAAACTTTGAAGAAAAAATAATTTTGAACAATAACTGAAACATCCAAGTAAAAATTGTTAAAGTACAAAAACAAAGTATTAATATTTTATAATTTTAATGGCTTGTTCTTGTTAAGTATGTATAGAAGAAAGGCTCCAAGAAACGAAAAATTACGATAGTTATTTAAACTTTTTTTTTCATTTACAATGAAAACGGAAGTTTCATAAAAAAAAATCAGATGAAAAATATCCAACAGGAATAAAAATTTAAAGTTTTCAGAATTAAATATTTTTAATTTTCAAATAAATATTCGATAAAGCGGCTATAGCGCCCAGTGGCGTACGTAACGGTCTGCTCAGACGAGGTCTCGAGTTCGATCCCCAGTCGCCCGGGCACACACCTCTGACTTTTCGTAGTTATGTGTGCATTAATAAATGTTAATTATCGCTCGCTTAACAATGTGCCCGGTAGATGGCTCGCCCCCTATTACATTGGGACCTTAACATAACTGGCGAATCGTGGGTGTGAAATACACATCTCTGCCTACCCCTTCGGGGATACAGGCGTGAAGTTATGTTATGTTATTCAATACCTACCCTAAAAAAATTAATCAATACTAGCTTTTGATTAAAATGATAAATAATGGAGATTGAATTCCGGGAGCCGAGAGATTTTATTGGAAATTTCCTCCTCTTTAAGAATCTTTTTTTGAAATTTCTTAAATATTAATAGTCTTATGAAAAATTGGTGAAAAAAGAATACCTTTTTTCATCTTTAATTGTTTATAACTTCAGCAATTGTTTATGTGCTATACAAGTTTTTGGCACATTTTTCTGGACTTCATTCCGAATCCAATGAGGGTTTTAGTCGGTTCAAGCCCGACATAACCGCTCCCGCTGGCCGGCGGGGGGGTATCCGAAGGGATTTCCGCACGAAAAAAAAAAGGTACCACCACATAATTTTAAGAGCAGTATATCTATTTTAGACCATTTTCAATTTGTCGACTAAACTATGTAAAATCCCTAAGTTCCAGTTGGAAATATAAGTGTATATAGAAATTGCTGATTGGTTGAGGATAGTAGTGGTCGAGGATAGCGTGGCGTTGCAATTAGCAGGGCACTCGACTCGTCGTTCCCCGCAAACCATGGCACAGAGACCACTCGTGTGTCGTCGCGCAAATTAAAACGCGACACTCGACCCGATCGCGTCCTCAAACTGCAATTCGTTTATTGAATGAATCGTTTAAACTATTAAATTAAAAAAACGTTACAATTTGTGAAATCGCATTTCTTGAATATATTCATTAAGTTTTCTTAAATATGGCTTAGATATTAAATTTAAAAATAAGCTTGTTTTTCTTTTTCACGCCTTCCAGCCATCTTTTCTTGGGCCAACCTTTATTCCTAAAGCCCTTTAGGGCATTACATTTATACTTTGAATCTTTTTAACAACATTACTTTCATCTCTTCTCATCATATACATACCATGACAGTGGTCAACAGTCGCCAACAGTGGTCCGAACTACGGAATCGGAATCGTGGTACATGTCTCGGAGAATGTCAATATAGGATTCTGGAACCCCTTTGGACAGCAATGCCCACCAAATCATTGCGTGAAGAACACAGTCGAAGCCCTAATGAATGTTCATAAATAGGCAATGTAGAGGCGTACTCTTCGTCCTTTACTTCTTCGCACCGATTCTGCTATAAACAGGATCGAAGGTCCAGTGGCCGGGTCGACACCCATATTGACACTCCGAGTGTGCACACTCCTGTCAAATTCGGGAGTCAATTAGCCTCTCGAGGAGCTTCATGGTGTTGGACATCCTTTATACCGCAGTAGTTGCGACACTCCTGCACCGACCTCTTGCTTTGAAGACTGGAGTAATGATACTCAGCCTCCATTGGCTTGAGATCTTCCCGGTAAGGAGTTCGCAGTTAAAGAGGTTTGTAAGGATGCCCACACCTCGAGGTCCCATCGTCTTCCACGCCTCGATGGGAACTCCATAGACTCTGACAGTATTCCGATTCTTCATGTGGCGAAAAACAGACTGGACTTCTTCAGGCGTTACCGGTGACACTAGTCCTTGATTTTGAAGGAAGTCTGGTGGCTGCTTCTGTATGCTGCTTGTTCAGTTCAGCAGCTCGTGGAAATAAGGGTGTCATCTCTTCTTCATGATGACTTCCTCGTATAACAGATTGTCCCCAGGGTATTTAACTTAGCGGTACTTGGATATATCCTATGCCGCTATGATCCTAGAACGCGCCAACTTTTAGATGAGCTTTTGCCCCTCAGACGATTCCAACTTGTCATACAGCGGTTGCAAGTGATCTGTCTAGCTCTGGTTACAGCTCTCTTAGTGGCGCGCTTAGCTTCCCTGTACGCGTAGCGGTCTTCAGGAGATTGTCCAACTTTGTGCCACTTTTAAAGAGGGCTTTCTTCACCCTAGTCTCCTTCTGGACTGTGTCGTTCCACCACCAAGTGTATGGACACACTTGCGACCACCCTTAGACATGCCGAGCATGGACCTCGCTGGTTCAAGAATAGCTGCTGCCTAAATCTTGTCCCAGGAGTGCTGAACATATTCACCTACAGCATCAACGCACTTGTCACCGATAGCTGAGGTAAACCTCTGGGACGTGGCTTCATCAAGCATCCACTACTTGATTCGGTGCTCGCAGCGCTTGACGCGTTTGTCTTTGGCCTCCATGACAAGGGGACGATGTTGTACATAGACTCTCGCCGCTGATAACCTTGCAGTTGGCCATTTTGCTGATGATGTGTCTCCTAGTGAGTAGTAAGTAGCGCCCGGCGTGCCTGTTGGTGATAAGATCGAGTTTCATTTTGAAATACGTGTTCACGAAAACCACCATTACAGACATCGATTATGGTACAATAGTGGCTCAGCTTGATAGCCTCATTAGAAAAAGTAGTTTTATTTTTTAATTTCTAACAGGGTATTTCTATTTAAAGAAAACACAAAGAATTTTTCTGCATGAAGTTCAATTTAAAAAATTCATTCAGCTTATGCTATTGATTAAACTTTTTTGGATGTGTGGTGTAGGTTTCGTAATAATGATAATTGGTTGCATAATAAATTCGGGTTTGGTAAACGCCTCAGATTACCAATACTTATTTTAAAATAGGTTAAAACAACACTTAATTCTCCAACATAGCTATCGTTGTTAACAAAGGTTTATATTGCAACTTGTTGGGTCGGGCGTAAGACAGTAAGACTAAAAGATTTGTGGTTGGGCCCGGTCGGTTCGGAGGTGTTCCCACGGGCGCGCCTCTTCGTAATTGAGAGCGCCCGCGGGCCGATAATTGTACTCGCGCGCGGACGCTTCGTTCCTGAACCTCCTCGATGCCGCATAAATCATGCCCGTTACTCTCCATTACCTCATAATATCAAATTGACTTGCCGAGAATTTTGCCTCGTGCCCGGAGCTTTTGCTCAACATTGTTTTCTTTATTTATATGAAATTGAACTCTGTGAGTCTCTTTATTTTAGTAACACAATAATGGCAAGTCAACGCCACTTGCAGGCTATAATATTAATTAGTAAAATTCGAAATTAACTTGGATCATCTCGTTGATTTCCTTTGAAGAACATTGAGGAAATATTATCTAAAATTTGCAAATTTCCTAGCTTTCAGTTTTAATCATAAGCCCGACTACGGATTTCATGTTTGGAAAAATTATGATAATCTTTTTAAATGATCATGAAACCTTGTAATTAATAGTAAGCTTACTAAACATGACGTAGAAGAGCTTGTATTAGGGCAAGATTAGTTTTACTAGTTCTGACAACCTTGTTTTGTTCATATTAGGATGTCGAGGGTTATACCACTTGTCACGACAAGGACGTCAATGTAGTAAAGACATGCTAGCTTTTTAAACAAACTTTATCTGTCTATAAAACAGAAAGAAGGTGTGCGATAAAACGATCGCGTGTCTTACCTCGTGCTGGAGCGTCTGTGAATGCCTTGATTAGACGAAACAACGAAATATAAAACAAGAGTTAAAACTGATGTCTTTTTTCGATTGACTGAAGCTTAGTTTAATGCTATCTATTGATAGCATTAAGCTGAGCTTCAGTCATTACATGTACATTCTGAAATCTTAATTATGTAGTCTCTAAACTGCGTTGAAGCTAGGGATTGTAAGTGTGCTAGACCAGGTGGTACCACGTGGTTAGCTGGCACTATAAGCTTATCGGCGTGACGTCAGTCCAGGGGCGGTGCCGACGTAGAGGCATGTAGATCGCAAAATTGATTGCATGTTATCTGATGGAGCACGGGTTCTTCGCTAGCGTTTAATACGGGCGTCCACCGCTAGGCACGCGATTCCTTTGACAGGAGAGCGTCCGTGCCCCCCAACCCCTTGAAGCGTGGTAATTACCGCCCCATAGCCGTGTGCAGCGGCGATGTCGCGCTCGTTCCTGGGTACAGCTTAGTAATTACCGTTTACGATGCTACTGTATTCACACTTCACACTATATACCGGGTATAAACATTAGGTAGGTATGGACCAGGACCTTTGCGAGATTAACAAAACTGTTTATTATATTTCATTATAAATATATTATCTCTGTGCATTACACAAACCCATTTTTCAAGATTTTTGAGACAACATTAATTCATCGGAAATAAAGTATTTACCTTTTTTTTTTTTTTATCGTGCGGAAATCCCTTCGTGAAATCCCGCGTGGCAGCGGGGGCGGTTATGTCGGGCTTGAACCGACTAAAACCGCACGCCGTCTCGGGTCTACAGACGCCGGGGTGTAAGGTTGCCCATAGAGCATATCCCTCGCACCCCGACTGACCCTAGGCCATCTCCGGTTTCGAGATGGCCCCCTCGGGAAATAAAGTATTTACCTAACCTACAAAATGTGATTTGTTGAAGTGATGACTTGAATTGATTTTACTCTTTTTACTTGATGGTATATTTTAATTTCGATATTCTCTCCTTTTTTTATTCCGATCAACAAGTTCCCCTGATTTTAAATCAGAACCAATGATGAATTCCATGTTCAGTGACGACTCAATTACAGAAATAAAGAACATCCTTTCCGTCCGTGATTCAAAATCATGTGCAGACACTCAATGCACTGTTGTTTCTGATCAAGTAGGTATATAGGTGATACATGTTGCATTCATTTCATTATTTGTAAGAGTAACAACACTTTTTGTCGTAGTCATCCCGGGCAAGATTTCTGTAAATAAATGAGATTACGTCCAAAATGATTTATAGCGTTTTCCCTTCATTGCTATGGATCTGAATGGCATGAAACTTAATTTTCTTTGTATTAACTCACGAACACGAGGAGGTATTGAGTTGGTATTGATACCATGTAAAATCAGGTCTGCAATCGCTGACAACTGTAAAATCCAACTTCTAAGTCAACGACACCAAAAGATACAGCGTTAATGCAATCAATATTTAGACAATCGCAAGGGAATCAAAACCTATAGGGTACTTATCCTCGAGCCAGAATCACGAAATTTAGCTGGAAGCAAGGTCTTATAAAACAGGTAAAAGGAAAAATTAAGTCAAATTCTAAAACCGTAAATATTTAACTGGTTATAATATTAATAATAATCTTTATTGGTCTGAATATGGTGCTACAATAAAGGTCTTATGTTAAAAGGGTAGGCTCAGCATATTCTACCATTACTGATGTACAAATTTTTTAAGCACATGCAAGTCACTCAAAAACACTATTTACCGTTATTTAGCTGGGGGTGTCCCACCATCCGTTTACCGATTTGCGGTCTTCACTCTTGTACTCGTTTGCGGCCATCGGGTTTGTGGCAGATATGGCCAGGGCCAGCCCATTGTTACTTCAGTTTGTTACGAGTTATATTGGTAACTCCAGTTTCCCAAAAGCAACGTTGTTGTCAATGCGCGAGTGAGACTAACACTTGAAAAACTTTTTTCATTTTACTTCTTAATTTAGCGATAACTAAGATGTTAAGTACCTAAATTTGCGGAATATTTAAAATTCATAGCTAACAAATAATTATATAAGTTAAAGAAGTTTGCTCTATTCGGTGCACATATATTTACACTTCACTGATGTCTTCGCAGCACCATAACATTAAAGAGCTTATTATTAGGACAGATAATTATTTGCGAATGGCGTTCTCCTGTAGTTTAATTAGTTAATTTGCAAAATTTTCTTGGATAGTGCTATTAAATCTAAGTATGTACTGGTGGGTATTCAATTTTTTACGACCCGTAATGTTCACGAAGATGAATGCGGTTTTATCATAATTTGATTGGCACGGGGTTGGTTTGAGCGCAACGAGCGTATAGTCGAGCCGAGTCCAAGTTGCGCTAATTGCCCCGCGCAATATAGAAACAATGACAAAACTTGGGACCGCCTCGGCCACCCTCAAACCCTCGACATCTCGCTCTCTTATTTAAAATTCACTTACCCGTCTCGCAGATTGTTGTTAAGGTGACTTGCGTCTGATGTTATTGAAAACAAGAATGAACCTAAATACATTTCTATTTAAAATAAAACCCTACGACAATTACAAAGCTAAAACGGTTTTTTTTTCTTGGTGTAATAGGTTTCAATTATTATATTTTTAGCTAAAAGCCACCACTATGAGCGGTTTGCCTTGTAGGTATCCGCGGAGAGTCGGATGGGTCGACACGGTAATTGATTGTGACATATGATGGACATACGCCGAGCGTACATGGAGTCGCTTGGGACTTCATTTAACTAACATCGACTCTGTATGCATGTTACATTTGATGCAGTAATGTCGACTATTTAATAAAGCAGATTGTTATAAGAATTAGCACTGCGAAAATATAAAAACCCTAAAAAAGTTAAATACATATCTACTAAACTTAATGTGGTATACTTAACTAAATATCAACTTAATGTTTCATGTGAAAATATGCTAGTCACTTTATTCAATCTGTTGGTTCGTTACTTGGTCATGTGGTGTTGACATTGCCGCAAAACAAACTCACCTAGCCTAACCTCGAGCTTACCTCTGTAAACTAAGCCGCCCTAAACTTTTAAGGTCCGTCTAATAACGCAAGCAATTTGTGGCTCTCCCCTTGTTTGCATTCTTGCTTTACTAAGGTGATTTGATGATTTTGACTTATTCAACTTGTTGGAATTTGTGTTGACCCAGGTAGGAACGGTGTACTCTTGTCCTCTTCAAGAATTATTAATGACTTCCATTGGAATTGTAACATTTGCACTGCTTCTTTCGTAAAAATTTAAAGTGAATCTCGGTACCTATTCATGAATTATTTAATTCAAACAAGAAACATCACACAATTCTTTATCCTGTTTATTTTTAGCAACATACATGTTGTTACGGTTTGTCTAAAATGAGCGCAAGTTTATACTAACTGATATTAAAACTCGGTTTCACTAACAACCAACGAGTGAAACTAAGAACATTTCTCTCGCGAAAGCCACACAACCAGTCTTTATACCCTTGCGCTAATAGATAATTGATATACCTATACATTAGTTATTAGGTTAAAAACCTGAACTCTGTGATTTACTCTCATTAGTTTTTAAATAACGAAATATTAAGAGTAATTACAAAAATAAAAGTCTTTATTCTTAACAACTTACAAGAACATAAATATTACCAACAACTTTTTACCGTGAAAAGCAGTTTATGCTAAATATGCTCCCTATTTATAGCATCTGAATATTATAACTCAAGAAACGCAGCTTACTACAAGTATACGTACATAATATATAAGTACATAACATTAATATCTATCTATAGCTGAATGAATTTGTAATGAAGCTGCAGTAGTCGTATTTTCAGTAACTCAGTACATAAAGATAATGGTCCACATATGAGAGGTCGTAGTTATTGCTAAGTGATATTGATTGGCGGTGGTGAGGTCGCGCGTTCGCTCACTCCAAGAGCACGCTAGGTGAGAGAGATGTTTTTATTCGTCCAACACGTCCACGGCCGCCCGGCTCTGCGATGTCCTCCCACGGGACACTGGCCTTACTTCCGAACAGAGATATTTATAGCCGCCCCAGAAGCCGCTGTTACCTAATGTAACGTTTTATGGTAGCCCTTATTACGGTTACCACACCGACCTGTCGTCTACCTCACATTCCAAGTCCTACTGTGAAATTTTATTTATTCAATTGATCCAGATAAATATTGTTTAGTTTTCTTAGTAAAATAAGCTATGGCGGTATACCCCAAAAAGTAGCGGTCACTAGCGGCTCGCAAAAATGCCATGTCGAAGATATTCTTTGCAGCAATCGTAAATTGGACTTATCCCTGGGGTACGCCACCGCCGCCTCCTGTGCCGCATATATACGCTAATCGTAGGCGGCCACCCGCCGTGCCACCGCTAGCTGTATTCGCGCCTCGGTTTTCTCTGTGCATCCCGTCGTAATGGCCGCGAGAAAGCCTCTTTTGTTACGCTAGCGTTTTGTTATATCTCACCGCGCTTTTCCAAGATACCTGCTTTGACTCGCGTAATTGTTCTTTCGAATCGGTGGTTTTGTTGTGTTATAAAACGCTTTGTCACATAAATCTGTTAAGTTGATGTTTATTGTCGGTATAGACTTGGTTTCATTGTTAATAATCCAGATTCAATAGTCGTGTCATGTATTAAATTAGAAAGCAGCCTCATTCTCTGGTCTCGGTGCTTTACATTCTTATTCTCATCTTCATAATTGTGGTTTGATATTCAAGTTAAATTCAAGTTAATAATCATCTTATCTATTGTATGAACGACTTAGTTTAACTTAAAGTATATGTCTGAGGTGTGAAGCCGTACTCGACATGCTCCGGTGCATCCTCGGCCATTCAACTTGCTGTCGTGCTCGGTTTGCTGTTTACTGCTCGAGAACCATCACTTCCTACATTCTTTCAACATATGTCGCTTCTCATAACCGTACTTAAATTTAACATCTATTGGTAGAAATACAGTTAATTATAGATTGTCCCTTTTCTAATAAAAGTTACACACTTACCTTCAAGTATTTAAACCCATAGAGTAGTAGCATAGAGAAAATCAGGTGAAAGTAAAGAAAGACATAGGGTCAGTCGGGGTGCGAGGGATATGCTCTATGGGCAACCTTACTCCCCTGCATGTTAAGACCCGAGACGGCGTGCGATTTTAGTCGGTTCAAGCCCGACATAACCGCCCCCACTGGCCGGTGGGGGGGTATACGAAGGGATTTCCGCATGAAAAAAAAAGGTACGTTGCGTAGTATGTACCTACCATTGTTAAGTATATGTTGACTATAAATTTATATTATAATTATAATTAAAAATTTATAGGCGCAGTGCATTCAAATAAATATTAAATATAAAATAAAATATTCATACCCTTTATTCCGGGGAGGACGCCGTGTGGTTTTGGTCGGTCCGATTCCGACACGCCCACCCTATCGTCGGCACCGATGGGGTTAAGCCCGTGGGGGTTTCCACACGCTAAAGAAAAACCATTTATATAAAGTGTTAACTTCAGCGTAATCATTTTAGTGATCCAGAAATAAAAATTATTTGCAATGAACTAGATCATTGGCTATGCGATCAATTTGTTACAAGTTCTTGGTACAATTTTCAAATCGTCTAATTCTCACTTTGTCAACTTTTTTTGTATAGAATATCTAATAAAGGTAATGGTTAACTTTTCTTCAAATTTGAGATTCAGAGAGGGAAGGAGGCAGGTAGGGAGGGAGGGATGATGACGATTCAAAAAATATACACGTAATTGTTCAAGGTTTCACTTATGTCGGCACTCCCAGAGTGTCGCACACTTTTTTTTTATAGTCTATCGAGTATAAAAAAAACTCGTTTCACCACTATTTCACCTGTTGGTAAGTGATGATTTGGCGGGCCTAGAAGCAACCTATTCACTCTGGACTTGAAGCTCCCAGGTTATACAATAAAAACAAAATGTAATATTGAGTTGTAAAATCTTGAAATCAACTTTCAAACAAAATATAAATAATGGAAATAGCTATTAAAATACAGGAATAACGAACTCATGAATTTGTAAGAAAATTTCGGCAATTTCATAGGTTACCTATTATTATTAAGAAACTATTAAAGTAATATAATAATCATTTACTACATATTGACATTCTGAATGTGATGACTTGCTAACAGTTTTTATTGTTATTGATATATGTTATTAATATAATTAATATAATATAATAAAATCGTAACGAGGTGAAACGTTACATTGAATATTTTTCCAAAAAAATTATTGATGTATTCTAGGAGCGCGACACCTATGCCAAAATGTGATTTTTAGCATGTTTTTCTGTTTGTTTGCTTTTAATTATCTATGTCCGATCATAACTTGAAAACCGCTGAACTGATTTGGCTGAAACGTTGCATTAACATTCTTCTAGGGCTTGGTCATAAACTGTGCTATATATCATCACGCTATTATAGGTATGATGGAGCAGTAGAGCAAAATCGGTCTAAACTATTAATTGATAACAACTTTATTATTACAAGGTAGATCTTAACGAAATTTGGTAGTTCAGCAGAACTCAGGCATGGTCAAAATCCGAGCTATAACTCATCATGCTATACCAGAAAGGTAATGAGCAGTAAAGTGTAAAATCTCGAAATTCCACAGAGAATTACCCACATATAAAAGATAGTTAATTTGTTTTTTGTTAAATATATCCAATGTACAGACACGATTGATTTACAATTTATTATAGTATAGATTAGTACGATTAAAAAAACTGTCCTTTGCGATTTTATTCGTGTGGGGATTATCCCATGGGATATTCCCATAAAAATTAACCCATGTGCTATTCTATCTTCAATTTGTCAATGTACCTAAATTATTCCAATCTACAATTTAGCAATTATTCAAATCTATAAATGCGCCCAAATTCGTCAACCTATCAGTTCGGCTGTTAGAGCTGATTGTGTAATAAACATACATCCATCGATCCATACAAACTTTCGCTCTCATAATATAATCAGATTAAACACGGTGGGCCAACGGCTTGGCTGCCCTTGGTCCACGAACGGCGGTTACTACCATTAGGCAGGCCCCTGACTCCTCTGCCACTATTAGCAATTAAAAAAATATGCACATGCACACAAAAATTTGCGCTCTAAGTACATAAAATATTACTTAAGATGTTAAACGTCGATATAAATTATTCCAAGCAGTACGAAGACATACTTATGACATTGAACGTCTTGAAGGTATTTTTAAACTCTCGTTAATAGTTAAAGTAACGTGAGTAAACTTCTAATAACTCTATGCTCTGCACATCATATACGACCTTGTACTATGCTAATTCCGTTCCTAAGGTTAAATTGAATTTAACCTATAGCTTTGTCATAGTGATTTTATTATATTTAATTATATTGCTTGATTCTGTGAGTTTTCTGTCATTTTTTCTTAAAGATAGTATATAGAAATGTTAATTACTTAACACCTAGTTACTATTATTGGTAATTAAGATACATATTTTGTAGATTATTACTCGTTTCCATTGCATTATTTATGTGCCACTTTTGTGCTCGTCTGTACAATTTTCTGAAATATTTTAGAATATGCGTGTGAATCACCAAAACATTTTTCTAGAGGTGTCATTTCGCACAAAAATTCCGAGCGTGCGAATGGACCACTGCACGTAGGTCGTTAAGCTACCTCCAGCGTCTGAGTCGCCTGCGACCCGCGGCGAGCATGTTGCGGGCTCGGCGGGCCGGGAGACTTCTAAATCTCTCCCGGACTCGCTCCACCATCTCCTTCTCGAGCATTACTTGCTCGCAGAAAAAGGCGGCGGCGGCCCACGCGCGCTAAGTATGTATCTACATTTAAAATCACACGATTTCGCTATGCGTTTGCCACAAACAGACATAGTTATTTTTATGGTCTAATTCGTAATTTCTGTCAATTTTGATAACAGTTTTTCTAGGATCTTCATTTTGGTATAATTTTTATTTTCCTAACTCAACCCTACTCAAAAACATTTTGGGTTAGACGAATTTTGCGCTTAAAACTATCGAGGAAAGCGAAAGTTATCGTTAATCGAATAACCGAACTAGTTTAAACAGCATAGAATAACATATATGATTTTCAAAATCGTCGTACGTTTCTAACACATATAAAAACACCGTTTCTTAGGGACTTTCGTCTAAAATTTGGATGTTTAAATAACACTGTTCATTAAAATAACATTCGGGATTACCTTCTGGCAGTGCAGAAGAATGATTGGTAAAAAATGGGGGCTATCACCTAAAATCATCCTATGGCTTTACGAAACAGTAATCCGCCCAATGATAGCGTATGGTGCTATCGTCTGGTGGCCAAGGACCGAAAACAGCACAGTAGCGGCTAAACTACAACGGACCCAAAGACTAGCCTGCATGGCAACCACTGGATGCATGAAATCTACCCCCACCGCGGCAATGGAAGCCATGCTCGGACTCCCACCCTTGGATCTGTTCATCCGCCAAGAAGCAACAGCTGCGGCCATACGCCTAAGGGCACTCAACCTATGGAGCGAGAGAAACACGCGACACACCTCACTGCTCACAGATCTCATAAAGGAGATACCCATGATAGGAGCAATGAATGATCGTGTGCCCAAACAATACGTATTCGACAAAAAATACAAGATCCAACTTCATGAGGACCACCGCTGTGAGGCTTTATGCCCAACGGAACTACGCATCTTCACAGATGGATCAAAGACTGGTACAGGCACCGGGGCCGGCGTTTTCTCGGAGGACCTTAATATATCCATATCAACACCGCTGGGGACCCACAACACAGTATTTCAAGCTGAATGCATGGGGATTACCCTGGCAGCTTCAGCGGTAATGGCCAGGAGAGTGGAAGGCCACTCAATACGCATACTCTCCGACAGCATGGCCGTGCTGCAAGCTTTAAACAGCCACACTATAAACTCGGGACTAATACTAGAGTGCCATCGTAAACTGAACCAAATAGGCCATTTCAATAACATAACCTTGCAATGGATTAAGGGCCACAGCGGCTCGCGCGGCAATGATGCAGCGGATGAGCTTGCCAGGAGAGGATCTGACATGGTGGTAATGGGACCTGAGCCCATAATACCGATCCCCTTTGCATACCTACGAACCATGGTAAACAAACGAACGAGAGATCAACACAACAGCTATTGGATAAATCTGGAAGTTTGCAGACAGGCGAGGGAAGCACTCCCCGTGCTTGAAAATAGACTGACCAGGCGTCTTCGACAACTGACCAAACAGCAACTGCGCACGGCCACAGCTGCCATCACGGGGCACGGCTCCTTCAATAAACACCTTTATATTTTAGGAATCACCGACAGCCCTCTCTGCAGAGCCTGCATGAAAGAGGAAGAAACAGCGGCACACGTGCTCCTACACTGCCCTGTAACCGCCACATACAGGGTAAAGTACTTCGGAAATACAGGTACGCTCCGGGAGATCGCCAGCAGCGTGAATAGCCTGCTGGCGTTCTTCAAAGAGTTGGGGTGGATCGAGTGAAATGCCCACCCTCACGCAAAAACCGCGACCTGTCGTGGAGTTGCGGATACCAGCTCGCGAAACCATACCATACCATACCAACACTGTTCATTCGCTCGAAAAAATACAGATGAGCAGGTATGTTTTCCAAATATTCCGTAAATACCAACTACCTCATTTTTTTTTTACGTGCTGAAATCCCTTCGGATTCCCCCCCACCGGCCAGCGGGAGTGGTTATGTCGTGTATCGACTAAAACAGCACGGTGTCCTCCCCAAGTGTCTGTTGCCGGGCACCCCGGGTAAGCCCTCGAAAAGATAACCCCAGGGTTACCGGCGGACTTTGGCCGCCACCGCGGCCTCGCCTGGTGGGGTCGGGTTTTATCCCACTTCGGTGAGTTGGCAAGCGTGTGTAGGGACACACGACACGCCTCCGCCACGGCCTGCTTCTGTAAGGACGGCGACTCGGCCAACTGCCGTTCTCAGGCCCCGACCATGGATGTCGGTAGTCTCGGGCGTAATGAGTCTGCGGCGTCCTCGCCGCAGACTGCGAAACTCGAGGGGCAGGGTTCTCTCCCGCTCCCTCTCCGCCGTCTCTTTCACGCGCATTACCTGCCACTTGCTCCCGTCGGAGACCACGGCCCTCGCCAACTACCTCATTAGGTAAAAATCTACTGGTGGTAGAAATTTGATGACACAAATTTGGCACAAAATTCGGACCCGACGGCATTCCAGGCCGAGCGTGGGTCCTAGCTCTAGTCGACGACGCTCTCGAGCCCCGACTGAGAGGGCTTCTCAGCGCATGTTTGGAGCGGGGCCAGTTTCCGAAATTGTGGAAGACGGGGAAACTGGTCCTCATCCGAAAGGAGGGGCGCCCGGCGGACTCACCGTCCGCCTACCGGCCCATAGTGTTGCTCGACGAGGTGTGCAAGCTCTTTGAAAGAGTAATTGCGAAGCGCCTCGTCGAGCACCTCTCAAGAGTGGGGCCGGACCTGGCGGATGGCCAATATGGCTTCCGCCAGAGGCGCTCCACCGTGGATGCCATCATGCGCGTGAGGGCTCTGGCGGAGGATGCAGTAGCCCGGGGTGAGGTGATGTTGGCGGTGTCTCTGGACATCGCTAACGCGTTCAACACCTTCCCCTGGAGTTGCATTAGGGAGGCGCTCGTGTATCACGAAGTGCCTCTCTACCTCCGCCGCATAGTCGGGGCGTATTTGACGGAGAGAGCCGTCTTCTACCCAACCGTGACCGGTCTCGGCCGGCGTGAGATGTCGTGCGGTGTTCCGCAGGGATCGGTCCTGGGGCCGCTCCTGTGGAACATCGGATACGACTGGGTGCTTCGCGGTGAGCTCGCAGACGGTGCCGCCGTCACGTGTTACGCGGACGACACGCTCGTGACGGCGTGCGGAGTGACATACCGCGAAGCGACCCTGAAGGTCACGACCGCGGTTGCCCAAGTCGTGGAGCGGATCCGGCGGCTGGGTCTCGAGGTGGCTCTGCATAAAACCGAGGCCCTGTTCTTTCATGGGCCTCGGAGCAAGCCACCTGAGGGATCCAGTCTCATCGTGGGAGGTAATCGCATCGGCATCAAGCCCCAAATGAAATATTTGGGGCTCGTGCTCGACGGCCGATGGGACTTCGGAGAGCACATCCGAAGTCTGGCCCCCAAACTGAAGGGCACAGGCTCTGGCGCGGCTGCTGCCCAACATGAAGGGGCCCGATGACTCCTGCAGGAGACTCTACGCGGGGATCGTGCGGTCCATGGCCTTGTATGGGTGCCCAATATGGGCGGAGGCCCTGAAGGCCGGAAGTGTGCGGATGCTGCGCGCTCCGCAGCGAGTGATGGCCATCAGGGTCATCCGCGGGTACCCCACGATCTCCTTCGAGGCGGCGAGTCTCCTTGCCGGAACTCCGCCATGGGACCTGGAGGCGAGAGCCCTTTCGCAACTGTACCAGTGGCGAAAGGAGGCGCGGGAGCAGGGACTGAACCCCGAGCATCGAGAAATCGAGGCCATGCAGTCCCAGCTCCGCCAGGCCATCGTGGTGGAGTGGAAGGAACGACTTGGGCGACCAAGCGCAGGGCACGCCGCAATAGCGGCGGTAAGGCCCATCATGGAGGATTGGCTAGAGAGGCGACACGGAAGCCTCTCGTACCGACTGACGCAGGTGATCTCCGGGAAGGGGTGCTTCGGGGACCACCTGCATCGGATCAGGAAGGAGCCAACGCCTGAGTGTCATCACTGTGACGCGAGCGAGGACTCAGGGCTGCACACGCTGGCGGACTGCCCGGCGTGGGAGGTGCCGAGGCGTGACCTCGTGGCAGCCATCGGGGTGGGAGTCCTCTCGCTCGGCAGCATGATTGCGGCAATGGTGCGGAGCGCGAGCGCGTGGGCCGCCGCCACCTCCTTCTGCGAGCATGTGATGCTCGCGAAGGAGATGGCGGAGCGCGCCCGGGAGAGGTTCAGAACCCTCCCGGCCCGCCGAGCCCGCAACATGCTCGCCTCGCGTCGCAGGCGACTCATGCGCCGGAGGTCGTTTAACGACCTCCGTCCTCCATGAGCGCTGGCCTGGGGGTGGCAGGTGAGGCCGCCTGTCACCCCAGCAGAAGCAGGCCGGGACGGTGGGGCGACTAGCGCCCCTCCCCCAAACCGGGGCAAGACGGGGACACCGTGGTTCCCAAACCCGAGGGGGCCATCTCGAAACCGGAGATGGCCCAGGGTCAGTCGGGGTGCGAGGGATATGCTCTATGGGCAACCTTACACCCCGGCGTCTGCAGACCCGAGACGGCGTGCGGTTTTAGTCGGTTCAAGCCCGATATAACCGCCCCCGCTGGCCGGCGGGGGCCCATCCGAGGGGATTTCCGCACGAAAAAAAAAAAAAAAAAAAAAAAAGGTACCACCGTGCACGATTGCGAAAAGCCCTCCATAGTAATCCAATTTCGGTTTGATTGCGTTCAGGGGTCAGCAAGCGCATAGCCGGGCAGGGGGATTGTGGTCGCAGCACTAGTGGAACCGGTGGGTGTCACGCGGTCCTGCGACGACAATCCTCTTCTGATGAGGCCGTCAAGCTGAGTGCCACCATTGTTAACATGGTACGTGTATGTAATGGTGCTGAGACTTTACCTTCAGCTTACCATCAGGCGAGGTAAAGTCAAATTGACGTGTCTTATATATATATATAAAAAAAAAGAAATATATTAAATTCCCGTGTCACGGTGTTTGTGGACGCACTCTTCTGAAACGGCTCAACCGTTTCCAATGTTTTTTTTTAATAGCATTTAGTGGATATGTCGTAAATTATTTTTCAGCCTTCTACTCCCACTACCTGTATGAATGAATTGTATGAACCATATAGTTTAACCGTCGTTCATTGACATTTACATGAAGTATCACGTCACTTTGACATTTCAATCTGCATTTTTTTACTTATGTTCCATTTCTTTGATTATTTATATGGACAGGACATTTGCCGGGTCAGCTAGTATTATATATACACATGTCCAAATAATGGTACAGCGCCGTGACATAGTTTGGTGTGTGACAATTTTCGCTGTAAGGGGGTTGTTCTCATACCTGACGATGACTAGGCAACCGCTCGTTACTGTCTCACCTGTCTTCTACGTACTAACCCCAACAAATGCTTGGGTGTTTTCACTAATGATCCCGTGTGAAAACATTTTTGTCAAGCATTTATGTTGACATATTTAGTTTCCATCTAATCCCAGTGTTTACTAACTAATTACTCAGTAGCTTATTGTATGGCTTTACAGTACGCAAAAACAGTGTATGCAGCTTTTTTACATTGTCGTAGCAAATATGCATATGATGTAAATAGACTTTTTACTTCGGCGCCACTATTCATTCCTGTTCATTGTTCTTCGAAATTGCTCTCCGCTGAGAATAGTGCATTTGGTTTAGTTGCTTTTTCCACCGACACATTATTTATAAACAATCTAGGAATTTTACTTTGATTAAATATTCCATGTTATTTTTTGCTAAAGGATTATCAATGCAACTATTATAAATGTTACGCTTTCACGCCTTAACTACTGAACCTATTTTTATGGAATAGGTACAGGAAATAGATTAGAGCTTGAGAAAGGACATAGGCCCGCTATGTTTGGTCGCGATAACCGAGGTCTATGCTAGCAAAGCTGTAGACAACAGCTAGTATTTAATAAAGTTAATTGCTGTATTGGTGTATTATATATACCAGTTGTTAGAATATAGGCATTACACACAGAATATTATTATGAATCCATTGTAGCATGTTATTCTTTTGGCATTATACGTTTAATCCTATTTTGGTTACGAGCGTGAGTGAGAGCGCACAAAACCCGAAGCGTAACGATGTTGAGTCAGTATTCATATAAATGAGTTTTGTTTCGTAAAATAGAGATATCAATATGTAACCATTTTTCTTCTATAACTCCTTGTGGACTTGGTTTTACATTCAAGCCAATAAATATAAAACCCGTGCAGAGACTAAATAATTCCACACGTAATAGATTATTTTCCAGGCTGTTTACATGTTCCAGTGCATATTTCGCATTCAGCAGTTTTATCTGCATTCGCAAATAGATAGCCGATAGAATGATAAAAGTGTGTTTAGCTGTATCTAGTTGTTTACTCGACAGCGGTAAAAGGTTTGCGAGTCCCTCGTGGCACGGGGCCGCTTGTTTTCATTTCGTTATTTACTTTTAATTTGGCAGCAAGCGGATGATGCGGTGGGTGAGGCGTGTCGTGTGAATAATTGAGCCGACACAGAGGTAAGTGTCGGTATGTCTGTGCATTCGTTGTCTGACCGACTGATCTGGCCGCCGATCTATCCAATGTACGCTTATTTGTAAATATTCTTAACAGAACATAGATACACTGACAAATATCCCGTTACTAAAACATTAAAATGTCTCATGGATCTCTCAAACACTTATCACCTCATTTACAAATATCAGAATTAACACTAGTAATTACAAAGTTCATTTATACCAATGCCAGAGGAAAAGAAAGTTAATTACGTTCCCTAGAATGACAGTTGCTGTCGAGTTGGTCTGCGTGCTTCCTAAAATCCTTTGAATCGTGAAATAATTGATGATGCCGACTTTGTTGCTACTTTAGTTACTTTTGTATTTGTTTATTGTTATACACACTTTCTCGTTAATGTATGTATATTTTTGTGTCTGAATTTTCTCGGTCAAATGAAGCATTCCATCTTTCTTAGATTACCAATCCGTCTGACCAACCACTGATTGATAGTGTCGAAAGTTTACACGAATATCTATATATATATATATATATATAATAAAATCGTGTTAGTGATGACCGGGATAAACTCAAGAACAGGTAGATCTAGTTTAATCATGTTTGATTTCTTAGATTTGCCTCCACCTATACTATACCTTTTTGTGGTTTCCCCCCGCTTACCGCCCCCCGCCGGCCAGCGACGGTGGTTATGTCGGACTTGAACCGAAATAACGAAATAAATTCAGCTGATAAGCTAACCAAGCTAACTAGATTCTAAGGCAGAAGAAAGTTTGCCAGTTCAGCTAGTTACACATAAAACTAATTCTATCGGAGTACCTGTATCGCGAAGTATTATTGTGTTACTTATATTAATTTCAGTCACTTTTTAACAGGCATGAATACTGAAAGTATGGTTACTATATGACATGAGAAGACCACCATCTTAGTTAGAAATAGTAGGTACACGAGCCGGTGAAGATATATTTTTATCAAGTATCTATTAACATGCCTATGATGACTTGCCTATCAAAAAGTTATCATGTCTATTTTTAATTAAATGAATTTTTGTTAATTTTTTGATAACCGGAATATTTTTATTTTAACGGCTAGTTTTTATCATTGTTCATGACTACCTGGTAAGCACTTATAAACAGGTAAGTTGATGTAGGTAACTACACCGATCTAATATCCAATCAAAAGTGGTATTATAGGTAAGATAATTTAATTATAACCCTAGCGAGGCATGTCTTCTATGTTAAAAACTATCAGTTGGAATAAAAAAAATCCGGTTATCAAAAATTGATTAAAATTAATTTAATTAAAATAGACATGATAACTTTTTGATAGGCAAGTCATCATCGCCGGAGGCGTCGCCGCCCAGACGATGCGGCAGCCCGAGAGGCGGAGCTATATGAGGCGTACAAGGGGGCCAAGAGGACCCTCCAGGTAGCCATTAAGCAGGCCAAACGGCGGGCCCGCGAAGAGCTGCTGGAGTCTCTGGAGCAGAACTCATGGGGGCGCCCTTACCTTGCGGTCAGGGGCAAAATCCGCCCAAGGGCGCCCCTACTGACCCAGAGCCTCCAGCCGGAGCGGCTGGAGGGGATACTGGGCTCCTTGTTCCCAGCGAGAGCGGAGGAGCATGTTCCTCCGAGTATGGCTCCGCTTCAGGCGCCTGACGCTAATAATAGCGAGAGCGATGTGCCCGAAGTCAGGGAGAGTGAACTGGGGGTAGCAGTGCTCCGGCTTAAAGCCCGGAAATGCACTGCCCCCGGACCCGACGGCATTCCAGGCCGAGTATGGGTCCTGGCCCTTGAGGAACTAGGGCCTCGACTGGTAGCACTCTTTAGCGCATGCCTCGAAAGGGGCCAGTTTCCAAAGGCGTGGAAGACGGGGAAACTGGTCCTTATCCGGAAGGCGGGGCGGCCGGCAGATCAGCCATCCGGTTACTGGCCGATCGTGTTGCTCGACGAGGTGTGCAAGCTCTTTGAGCGGATTATTGCAGAGCGCCTTGTCGAGCATCTCACGAACGTGGGGCCAGATCTGGCGGACAACCAGTTCGGTTTCCGCCGGGGGCGCTCCACCGTGGAAGCGATCATGCGCGTTAGGCGCCTGGCGGAGGAAGTAGTCTCGCGGGGTGGGGTGGTGGTGGCGGTGTCTCTCGACATCGCCAACGCCTTCAACACCCTACCCTGGAGCTGCGTTAGGGAGGCGCTCGCGTATCACGGAGTGCCTCCTTACCTCCGCCGCATTGTCGAGGCATACCTATCCGAGAGGGCCATAGTTTACCCGAGCTGGCTAGGGCCAGGGCGGCGAGAAGTGTCGTGCGGTGTTCCGCAGGGGTCGGTCCTAGGGCCACTCCTGTGGAACATCGGATACGACTGGGTGCTGCGCGGTACGTTGCTCGAGGGTGTCAGCATAGTGTGCTATGCTGACGACACCCTCGTTATGGCGCGGGGAGCAACGTACCGAAGCGCGACACTGAAGGCCACGGCAGGGATTGCTCAAGTCGTGGGTCGAATACGGCGGCTGGGACTCGAGGTGGCACTCCACAAATCCGAGGCTATGTGTTTTCATGGGCCTCGGAGGGGGCCACCTGCGGGAACCAGCATAACCGTAGGGGGCGTAAGCATCGGCATCGAGCCCACGATGAAGTACCTTGGGCTCGTACTCGATAGCCGATGGGACTTCGGACCTCATCTCCGAAGTCTGGTCCCGAAACTGAGGGGGGCTGCGGCCGCGCTATCGCGGCTGATGCCCAACGTTAAGGGACCCAACGCCCCCACTAGGAGACTGTACCTGGGGATCGTGCGAAGCATGGCCCTATACGGGGCCCCCGTATGGGCGGAAACTCTGGCGGCCCGCAACGTGGCTGTTCTAAACAGCCCGTTAAAGGCGATGGCCGTCAGAGTCATCAGGGGGTATCGCACGATCTCCGTCGAGGCGGCATGTCTCCTAGCCGGGACCCCTCCATGGGACCTGGAAGCGAGAGCCCTTGCGCTGCTGTACCAGTGGCGCAAGGAGGCGCTGGAGCGGGGTCATAGGCCGGAGCCCCGAGAAATCAGGGCTCAGCGGTCCCTGCTCCGCCAGGAACTCATGGAGACATGGAGGGTGCGACTTGAGCACCCAAGGTGGGGGGAATCCACCATTGCGGCGGTGAGACCGATCATGAAGGAGTGGTTGGAGAGGGACCATGGGGACCTCTCCTACCGGATGTGCCAGATGGTTACCGGACACGGGTGTTTCGGTAAGTATCTGTGGCGCATCCACCGGGAGACAACGCCGCAGTGCCAGCACTGCGAGGATCCTGGCGAAGACACGGCGCTCCACACGATGGTGGAGTGCCCTGCGTGGGCGAGTCAACGCCGGGATCTCGTTGCGGTCCTGGGCGTGGACGTTCTCTCGTTGGAGACCATGGTGAGGGCTGTGGTCTCCGACGGGAGCAAGTGGCACGCCGCCGCCTCTTTCTGCGAGCAGGTAATGCACGCGAAAGAGACGGCGGAGAGGGAGCGGGAGAGAACCCTGCCTCCCGAGTTTCGCAGTCCGCGGCGAGGACGCCGC
This sequence comes from Cybosia mesomella, assembly GCA_946251805.1. Classification (NCBI taxonomy): domain Eukaryota; kingdom Metazoa; phylum Arthropoda; class Insecta; order Lepidoptera; family Erebidae; genus Cybosia; species Cybosia mesomella. The sequence continues at coordinate 28,928,508 of OX276390.1, forward strand.
AGACTCATATACGCCCGGGACTACCGACCTACATGATCGGGGCCTGAGGACGGCAGTTGGCCGACTCGCCGTCCTTACAGAAGCAGGCCGTGGCGGAGGCGTGTCGTGTGTGCCCTACACACGCCTGCCAACTCACCGAAGCGGGATAAAACCCGACCCCACCAGGAGAGGCTGCGGTGGCGGCCAAAGTCCGCCGGCAACCCTGGGGTTATCCTTTCGAGGGCTTACCCGGGGTGCCCGGCAACGGACACTTGGGGAGGACACCGTGCGGTTTTAGTCGAGACACGACATAACCACCCCCGCTGGCCAGCGGGGGCGTATCCGAAGGGATTTCCGCACGTAAAAAAAAAAAAAAGGCAAGTCATCATAGGCATGTTAATATATGAATAATATTTGATAGAAAATATATCCCATCTGGTTATCAGATGAGTGAAGGTCGATCTTTACCGGCTCTTAGACTACAAGAAAGAAATTTTTAAACAATACCACCTCAAAACTCAGAACCTATTAGTGTACGCACAAGCCACTGGAAAGAATAGGAATAGAAAGGAAAAAAAATACTTTGTGCCACTGCGTCGTGACGTCAGATACGCTTCTACAGCCTCTTCTGGTGATGAAGACCGAACTTGTTTTTCTGACCGTGTGCATTGTCGTGGTGCAAGGTAATACGGCATTTAGGGTTATTTTCAAGGAGTGTAATTTCCGGCAAACAAATGGTCGTTTACCAGTCAATATTCACAGTGCGACGATTATCTAAAGCACTACTGTTGCTTTAGATAATCGTCGAACCCCTACCATGTGTCCAGTTTTATTTTTAAAAAAAAAGCAATCATCCGTTTAGAAACTTTTCACGCGGGCCACTTTGGTTTCAGTTTATCTTGAAAGACCCATACGCTCGATTGCTACTTTGTTTTGGGATCGTAGCAATAAATTCATGTTTCGCTCCACACAAAATTTGATGCCCCTTCGTTTAATCTGGTAACCTTGGCATGTCACCAAGTGACCCGGACCGTTTTTTGAGTCTCAGTCAAATTGTGTGGGATTCATCGAGAACATAGCTTTATCACACCTAAACGCTTGTGTAAGAATGATTGAATTTGACTCATGCCTATGTCTTAGGATGCCCGTATCTCATGGTAGGTCACATGCCTGTCTGTTTCAATCACACCGCGCACTGCATTAAGTTTTTTGTGTTCACAGCGGTACATTGACTTTCACGAAATTCATCCCTGAGATTGACACGACCGCGCTTTTATTCTGCAAACCAGCTATAAATCGTCGGTTTGCATGTGACTTCATCCCCAAAAGCAGATTGAAATCGAACGAGGCTCTGCTGAGCCGTCAAATTACAATTAAAAACATAGAAAATCACATGGTTTAGTACGAAAATGCCTTATTCCGGAAATTCCCACTGAATCCGGAAATGCCCTTTAAGTCCGGAAAGGACTTATTCTTGAAAGGATCTATTCTTAAAAGGACTCTTTTCGCAAAAGAATCTATTCCGAATTGGACATGAATAATTTCAAGAATGAGTCCAATTCGGAGTTTTAAGAATAGGTATTTTCAGGAATAAGTCCTTTCCGGACTCAGTGGCTATTTTTGGAATAAGGCATTTCCGTACTCTCCTTCTCTACTCTCCGTACTCTCGCCAGAACTCAGTTATTTTTACAAAGATGAAATGTATGATATAAAGTGGTGTAGGAATGTACACCTCAAAAAATGTTTGCTATCACTTTGAAAAATCGAAATATTGTTACGGTAGCTTATATTATGATTACTTCACCCTTTTTAGATTCTTATTTAAAAATATAGGATTAGAATGTAAAACTAACTGTTCTACATTCTAATTCTATATTTTTTATTTAATTTAATTTTAATTATTACATAACATAACATAACTTCACGCCTGTATCCCCGAAGGGGTAGGCAGAGATGTGTATTACACACCCACGATTCGCCAGTTATGTTAAGGTCCCAATGTAATAGGGGGCGAGCGCCATCTACCGGGCACGTTATTAAGCGAACGATAAATAACATTTATTAATGCACACAACTACGAAAACTCGTGTGTGCCCGGGGGCGACTGGGGATCGAACTCAAGACCACGTCTCAGCAGTCCGTCACGTACGCCACGGAGCTATCGCCGCTTTTGTTTTCCACATAAAAACGCCTTCAATTCTAGCTTACGCTCAATCAGAAATTTAGCCTGTGTCCCTGTGAAATGTTTTGAATAACAACAATATACAACAACAATAATATAATGAATAACAAATCGAATTAGCTCCAGTCGGCTTGTATCGGGTTAGTAGATCTCCGGTAAATTGCGAAAAACCGTGGTTTTTAGCGCAAAATATTTATAACTATCCGCGTACTTAATAACCAACCATAATTTTTCAAAGGTTATCATATTTGTGAAGAGATTATCTACAACTTGGTATATATTGTCGTCATAGACCAATCGAGAGTAATGAAAAAGTTGAAAAAAAAAAAATTGCAGATGGCGAGGGGGGGGGGGGGGTTGGGTTATCCGCACAAAAAAAGGTACCATCACACCTGGTGGCAAGATGTGTTTAGTAGTTATTTGGAATTTAGAGTTATCAAGAATAGGAATCCGGTCACAGTTGCCGGTCCTCGTATTTTGCATTCTCAAAAATCTGAAGCGGCTGCTCCAAATAACTTCTTAAATATTTCATATGAAGGGCGTAGCCGGACAAACATAACGGACGCGCATCCTAGACGTGTCATAGGAAGACCCCACGCGCATTTCAAGTTTCCTACTTGGGGTTCTTTTTTCAGATTGAGTATCTATTTTGATTATTGTTATTTTTTTTACGAAAATGTAAAAAATTATATAAGGTGTCACAAAATTAGGTTTCTGAATTTGGTGAGATGACTTAGTATCGACAAAATATGTACCTATTTGAAACAAAAAAAAACGGGTGAAATAAAAAAAAATAAAAAAAAATCTAAAAATGAAAAAAAAACCACCAGCGACCAGCGTCACGTGACGCGACGCTGGTCGCGATTTAGGTATTTCCCACACATCCGCTTGGAGAAGGACTGCACGCCTACCACGTGCGTCACGGGCTCGTCGCGTCACGTGACTTTTGTGACACCTTATATACTACGAGTAGACCCGTTTTTTTATAACATACCTTACCGCAATTCTTTTAGATTTTTACTTATTCTTCAAAAGACTTAAATATCCCTAGACAGGTTTGAGGTGTTTAGTTCAGCATTTAGTTAGAAATCTTAGAAATTATATTATTTATAACATCATCTTCAGTATAACCGTTACAATACATATTAATGAAACTAAGTTTTGGAGGTTGGATGTGCGGCGACGACGCTGCTCGCGTGTTGGAAGACATTAGGTCGCTTACTAGGAGTTCACTGGGGGTGGCTTATTGTCTCGCGTCTATTAATACCAGTGTTTATGGAAAATTAATTTCTAAGGCATACACTTTCCACTTTGTAAATGTGAGATGCAGTCCTAACTTTAAAAACAGATCAGTTGACCCACAAGTCTTTGCATATTTCTTTTGTAATCAAAACCAGACTGGTATGTAGTTTTCACATGTAAGTCGGACTGATAGAATCGAAATATTTCTGAAGTTTTATCATTGTTTCGGAATATCTCTAGGGGACAGTCTCATAAATTGGATTCCAGTTTGAATCACGCACTTTGATGACATTTTATTTCTAGAGTTTTGCTTGAGGAAAGTTATTCAAACAATTATACATTTATCCGACGGGTTTCTTTTAGCTATTCCAACTTGCTTATAGAATCTTAATTATTGAGAGTTCCGTAATTGTTTGGAACTCGGTGTTGTTTAGAGACGACAAAACCTTTGAATTATTGAAATAAGGAGGGGCTGTAGAAATTGGTCACGTGGCAAAAATAACGACGCCTCGTGTATGGAAAACTTTGGTTAAGTAATTTCCAGAACCTTATTCATTGGCGGTGCTATTATCTTCTGGTAATGGCCTATGATGTCGAGATCGTTCTCTTTTGAAGTTAGTTAACGTAAACCAAACGTTCTAAACGTCTATGGTTTGAGCATTATGTTTCATATGTACCTACATATCGTCGTTGCGACTTTAAGACCTTCTCGGTCACTTTTAGTGAAATCGACTTTTTAATACCATTTGATTCTAAATTTAAAGGCAAAAACTCTCAGTCACTTAGTTTAACGAATTGCAATGAAACATTGCAATTGGTTAACGGCAGATTTTAAGTCTTACCTAGACATTTCCAATAGACAAAACCGCATCAAAATGCGTTCAGTAGTTTTTCCGTCCATCGCGATCAAACAGACAAGAATTTAAAAAAAAATTGCGTTGAGAATTATTCATTTAACATAACCCAAGAATTTTTTAACATCTCCAATGTACAGACAAATTTACAATTTTATAACACTATAAATAGGTATTTTTTAACATCTCCAATGTACAGAAAAATTTACAATTTTATAACACTATAAATAGATGTACAAAATCTCATTGTGAAAACTGAGTTTATTGGTCTGCCCCTCCTACCGGGGCCTGGCGAAGGCCGTATCGCCAAATATCTGGCCATGCCACTACCCACGTAGCCAGGCGGTTACCTCAGAACGTGGAGACACCTGCGAAGGCGTTTCTTCTGCATTTTATCCGCGATGTCACGGACATGAAGGCTACCGTGCATGCGAGAGTTCCTCACGCGATCCTCACGCATGACTTCAGACATCCACTGCAGCATATTAACTTCCGTGACACCCAGCGCCTACGTGTATCGCTCTAATAGTGATCATGCTTCGCAGCCGCGTAATGGATAGGCCTAATGATTGTTTTATAGACCTGCCCCTTCGACGTAACCGGTATACCTGTGGTCACAGATGAAACTAGTCACCGCACGCCACTTGGGTCACGCGGTGGCAATGCCTGCCTTGACGTCGCAATCGATATCGCGTGAAGTACAGAGTCCAGGTACTCAACCTGGGTCGTGCGCTCAAACAAATCTACGCCTTTGCCTCCGCATGTACTCGGTCTTCGCCACATTTACCTTCAGACGGCTGCTTTCAAGCGCCTCCTTTCAGGTGTTCACATGTTGTACCAATTTACCCCTGTCCGCACCCACCAGTGCGGTATCATTATCATATCATAATCATGAGGTTTTGATTTATGGTCTAACGTCTAATATCACTCTGAACAGAAGTGGACTAAGGACCGGATCCTTGGTGTACTCCGATGGCAATGGAGAAGTGTTTCGTATTGCAAACAGCGGTCCGAACTACTGAATGGGAATTGTGATTCATGTCCACCAGATCTCTACGCGAGGAACACATTTGAAGGCTTTCTGCATGTCTAAAAACAAGTAATGCAGAAGCGTTTTCTTGAAACTGTAACTTCTTTGATTACTTACAGAAGGAATTTATGATGTCTTCAGAAATATACATTTTTTAATACACTGGTTTTTACTTCGATTTAAGTACCGATATTTGATATTTTAGATCAAAAAATCTAATGTAACAAAATGCACAATCAGAATCTCCTATGTGCTTAATAAAAGTAAAATCTATTTTATACACCTACTATAATCACTATTTAATTTTTAACACAACTATCAGAAGAAAATGTTAGAAAGCATGCAGTAGTTAATATTTTTGTTTTCGTTGTAATTTTTACAGTAGAGGATTTTTGTCGATTTTCTCATAATTCTCGTTTTTACACATAGGTTTTAAAGTCGCAACGACGGTGTAGTGTTATTCTAATACTTACATGGAATTCTTCAGTAAATATCGTCTATGACCTATTTAGTTTGTGTGTAGAAACCGGTTGACACTATGACGTTCAAGAGAAGAAAAGTGGGACGAAAGTAGTCTACAAAGCTCTGTGGATGCAGAGCGACCGCTGCAGCAACGGTGTTTGTTGACGAGTCTGTAGGCGGCTCGAGAGGGGCGCGGGTGGCGCGGCCGGCGGCAGGTGCGCGCCGCGTCAGTTCCGCGACTCTCGCTGCTCGAACGTCACGTACCTCGCGGGAGACATGTAGCGCCAATTCGAGCTTACAACTGTGCAGTGACTCAGGTGTAGTGTTGTTTTGAAACTTCGTGACAATATTTTGTTATTATGGTGGTGTTAGAGGGCGGTGGAGCCCTGCTCGAGCCGGCGCTCGCGCTGGACGGTGCAGCTGCCGCGTGCCTCGAAAGAGCTTATGCACAGGCTGATGTTTCCCTTAAACTTTTACCAAAACGTTATATTAACTTACACCAGTGGTTGTCACCAGTGACGACCTCTGTCACAGCTGCTGCGGCCGCAGGAAAAGATCTCAAGTTACAAATCGTAAGAAGTTTCCTTTTGTTTTACATTTATTTACTTAGTTTTTTTATTTTCCGCGAAACTGTTTGCAAATCAATAAATTTTCTTTTTAAAGAATAAGAAAATTTACTCTTATATTCAATTTCGCAATTAAGTTTCTAATAAAGGCAAGTTAACAAGTTGACAAACTTTTAGTTTCCTAATCTGTAAGCACAGCCTCTGGACTGATATCTACGAGAACGAATATGAGAGTAAGTTTCACAACAGTTGATGTTACTCCTAACAACAACAGTAATAAGGGCTCACTTCATCTTTATAGTGCTATCTAGATTAACCATTAGAATTTCTAGGTCAAAATGAAACCGGTACAACTACTTGCATAAATATGACAACTATATAAACTTGATTTTTAGGTCAAATCTAAATTTCATTAACACCAGCCACTCTTTCTCAAATAATATCGTCTTAAACTTACCAATCTTCAAAATATACAAGTTCTAGAAGAAATAGGAAAAGTCTAAATTTTTGAATTTCAAACATAATTCATGTAAATTAAAAGAGGGATTTGACACCGTCTTGTGATTTAGAAGTATATACCTACCTCATATCGGAGTAACATCACGAATGTAGTTTCGATTATTTTGGGGATACTTCTTATCGATATGTTGTGCCCAAGTTATGCGTAGCGCTGTTGTAAGTGTTATAAGAGCCTTCTTCACATCATACTTATCGTGAGGATGGAAATAATTTTAGTTTTCAAGACGGTCAAATTACGTAATTGTAATTACGTCGCAAAAATTTCGCAATTTATAGGTACTTTTAAATTCTTCCGCGTGATTGTAACGTTGTGCGTACAAAGAATACACTCGCTCAATCCAGTATAAATATTTAAAGGATAATGTTTGCTCACGTAATATAAATTTAAAGCGCCAAAAACTCCCAAATATTTAATAGTAACCCAGAAATTATTTTTATATGATTACAATTCGACTCGGCAAATTTCGTTTTGCCTAAAAATTTCAAAATTTCTGCCTAAAATCAAGTTGTTTTGGTTACCTTATCAGCTCAATTTATTTCGTGAATGTCTCCTTGCACCCGGGCATTAAAGACCCGAGTCCAATATATCCACCCTCGGTGGAACGTTGCTATTTCCGCAAAAAAAAAACTACAAAAAGGCACAGCAGACGAAGACAAATCTAAAAAATCGAAAATCATGAAAATTGGTCCACCCGTTCTTGAGTTTATCCCGCCGCTCATGACTAACACGACTTTGTTTCATATACTTATATAGATATGAAGTATCACTCAGTAGAACAAACTGTTAGAAAAACGGTATTTTTATAAAGAAAATCTAATCCAATATACGTAGATACTGTTTTTGAATATACGGCGATGGGTATCCGAGGGGATTTTCGCACGGAAAAAAGGTAATGATTAATTAGTAGGAACCTAACAAAGTTTTCAAAGCAAATCAAAATATCCATGTTTTTGAAGCAATAAAAACAGCAAATTAAAATTTTCTTACTTTCACATCATCCTCCGATCCTTCGCCCAACTCAGTTGGGGTCGGCTTTTCAGTCTTTCTACGATGCCGCTGAACTTCGTTTTTTTCCGTGAAGTAACTGCCATCTCACCTCGACAACCCATTGGAGTTATCAAAATTCTGTAGTTAGACCATATTTATGTTCTAAATACCCATAACGATTGCCATAGATATTTGTATGACAACCGGGACTAACGTGCTCTCCAAGGCATGGGACCCCTCCGTATCAATGTGTCAGACGACTGGTCACCCATCCTAAGACTGCCTTGGCTATTGTTGCTTAACTTTGCAATGTATTAACCTACTCGGTTACCACTTAGCCACTAGAGCCCTTCACATATTTACAACACTTCAGTTTTGTAGTAACGATGAAAACTATGGCCATGAAGTAGTACACATTTTATTAAAACAAGCTGTGTAGCGTGTTCTAACTGCTGTGTTAAAAGCTTGGATTGTATGTGGCTTTTATTTTCTTTCATCATAAAATGTCATAGTTGCAAAAAAAGAAGAATAACTATCGCAAAGTTGTTCTATTTATAATTATATACATATAGGTTTACATAATAAGCATGTAATGTATACTAACACAAAAAAATAAAATATCTTGGAAATTGTTATTTACGCCTCTCTATTTTACATAGAAAGGCAAGTAATTTAAACAGCAGACTATAACTGGAGCGATCTAATTCGCCTTAAATTGTTTATATTATCTGTTAAATATGTACCTATTTGTCCTTCGCTTTAGATTAATTTATTTATTTGTGTGTTGTATTATTGTTCCGTAAGTTGTATGAACTAACTTTAGATTGCAACTACACTCGCTTACACAAAGGTCATACATAAATACGTTACACCTTTTTCAGAACACCTTTAGTCAGACATATAATCCTAAAAAAATAATACATTCATATCGGATAGATATTCAGATCGGTCTAGTAGTTTTGCCACGAGGCGTATAACACGGAATGCACAAATGAATGTATGGGCAACAGAAAACAATAGAAGTAGCAATCAATGCACCTATATAAAAATTATATAATAAAGCTGATCTATATTTCGGCTTAATACAATAAAGCTGATCTATATTTCGGCTTAATACTAACTAAATGTACTTCAAGAAGTTTTCCAACCTTTCAATCCTTCAGAAATTGTCTTTAATTATAAGAAATATTTTTTCCGGCTCCTTTCAGCGTTAATGATCAGACAGACCATAATAACCTCTGTTTATTTTTATATGTGCATGATAAAGTTTAGTCAACTGTGTTTTGAGTAAATTCATGCATTTTATGAAGGTAATACGTCCGGTAATATTATTTATGCTTTTGAGATAGAACAATTTATTTGCTGCAGTCGCAGTGTTTCTAGTTAATAATGTATTCATTAAAGCAGATAGGTATATAATATCTATAAGGTATTTAAATGAATTGAGTTTTTGGTCGTCCGACTATATCACAAGTATATAAATGAGCATGTAAACAAACACCTGTCAAGGTGTTATTGATGGTTTGATTTCGATTTTTTATAATACATACGTAGGTATGCGACTATACTTCCTAATAGCAATGCTTGATATTAAAATTAATGATGTTTTTAAGGTTTTTTGGCTACTTATTCACCGCTGATGGGCTTATAGCGATAAATAACAATCATTAACAAATCATCCGTATATTTAACAAATAAGGACGTTTGTTACGGTCACCATTATAGAAGTCGTTTCATTATTTTTATTTAATAAATATTCATTTTCATTACATATTAAGTATGACCTAAAATATAGTTGTCAAATGTGTGTATAAAATACAGGTATAAAATGAAATACACCAACGAAAACATCATTTTATATAAAATAAATTACCGACATATATCATCAGACAGTTTATGAAATAAATACGTGGTTGATTTTACAGTTGTTTCACAAAAAGTGTTTGTCTTGTACGTAATAACACTAATACACATTATATATAATACATTATGACTTGCTTAGAGGGAACCATGGTTGATGTAGTCTTGATTGCAACTCTGCTTTTTATACGCCGGTCCGCTCAGCGCGCATCCATCGCAGACGTGCGCGGTCGGCCGCCCGCCGCCGGCCATATCGTGCCGCCCGATCTCCCCGTATTCATCGCTGCGCCGGAAAAGCGCTAAATGTAGAGATAGTCCGACCAACCGCCTTACCTTCTAGCTTTTTGAGAGTTCACATTTACCGTCCGAAACTTCCATTACACAAATTGGATAGTCTTTGTATATCAATGGTATTCATGCGCATCCCCTTTTCAGTAACACGACGGTTTAAAATTTTACTATCTAAAATCATATAAGAAATTAAATCACCGAATGCATTCGAGTGAGTAAGAATCTTAAATGACGCGTTTGGTTGAACGCTAAAGTCTACGAGTCTACGGCGTAGGCATGGTGTGCGTACAACTTGGTTCACCGCAGCGCTCGTTTATTTGCGACTTCCTAGCTCTTTTGTTATGCTCTGTCGCCTGTGTCTGCTTTGAAAAATTGTAATGCAGCTGCATTGTAGACACGGGCTGCCGCGATTGTACACATAAACGACGACCTACCTATCCCCACCTACAAATTTATGTTCTCGGCTTGTATAATGTGTATATTTCACTTGATCTAATCTTCACACATTACTTTAACCTACATACAATGTAACATGCTTAAGGTTGTCCTTTGGTAGTAATGAATGGTTACATCTCAGAGAAGTCCAAACGATTGTTGCGTTTGATATTACTATTATTTTTGATACATATAATTATACAACATACCAGAAGTAAATGCTACGGTTTTTACATACATCGCTATTATACGTTTTATTTACACATATCTAAACTTCGTAACCTTTAAACCTTCGGGGTAAGCAGCAACGTCCCACCACTATCTGCTTCTGTCCTTTCACACTTGACAAGCTTCCTCTACTGACACCTTTCAATTCTCATTACAATATTTTCGTTCAGGCCACATCACTGCCGTATATCTAATATAGTAACATAAATAAAAAATATATTCCTTCAATGCCTTCTGGAACTTATGTAGGTAGGCTTCTTATTTTCTCATTTCAAAACACTGATCATACAAATAACAAGAAATGAAATGATGATAAAGATAATATTTTTTACATATTAAAATCACTTGGTATCCATAATTCGTATACAAAATGTTGCACGCGTGTTAGTGTGATTTGATTAACGTTTATAGTGTGTAATACAAGGCTACACGTAAAGCACACAAAGACTTTGAGTCGAAGGTGAGGGCGGGTGGAGTATACAGGCTACGGAATACATTAGCCGCCACGTACGGTGTCGGCGTCGTTTTGCCATAATATATTTCACTAGCGGTCATTTTCGACAATTAACCACATTTTATGTGGTTAATTGTATGCATAATTTCACTTATTTTATAAGTGAAATTATGCATGCGGTCGACGACGGCGTATATCACGTCCAGTTACGACTACGATACCTAACTACATTCATTATTCAAAGAAATGTTTCGCTCGACCAGGTCGCGTCCGGAAGCGCCGGCTCTGTTCTTGTGATTGATGGAGACCTCTTTATTTTTGCTGTTCTTTTTGTGTTAAATGCTTTTTGTACATCAATAATAACTTGGTGCCCTTAAGTCAGTCAGTCGCCATCGTTTGATAAGCTCGTTGATGTTTTCATAAGTGACGTTTCATTATCACAACATCTCGTCGAAAAAAATGTAGGATTTATCAAAATGTTCTGTTCGGTTCTGTTCTGTGCATGGGAATTGCTTCTCGAATAAGCCTTTACTTCCAGCCGGACCTCTCAAACGGTCGGATTCATTTTCTCTTCCAATTTCCTACAATTTCCGGCCAACGTTTCGTACGTTGATGCACAGGAAAATAATTTTCATGTAAATTTAGGTCCCGATGGCCTATACAGTCGTAATGTGCGTAATGATGTTTATCCTCTTCACTTGGGCGTCGTGCACGGTCACGTAAATAATACAAAGCATAGAATGGCAGCCAGTTATTTTTTGCAAAGCTTAGTGGTGTAATAATTACATTTCCGCTGCTGATGTCTATCGGTAGGTCGGAATAGACAATGAATTTCGCGAAAATGTACGCTGTTTTTGATACGCTTCAAGTATAAATAAGTGTTGTTTCAAGTTCAAGCACGAGATCAACGGCCTGGTGTGTGTCGGCGCCGAGCGCGATTTGGTTGCGTAACGCAACTAGACCGCGCTCGACGCGCATGCATGCTTCGTGCGTGAGCCTCCGTCTCCTCCGTCTCCGTCGTTGCCTTGCTATCGAACAAACTTGTTCACTCATTTACATTAGATGGATCGTTTTTACACATATCATATACATAAACATGTTGCTTATGTTTAGATATCCTCACATCCATTCACATTTATACGTTGCGTCTTTACCTTGCATAATCACATCACACATCGTTGTAAACTTAACGAGATAAACTATAGCTAATAATATGAATTTCAATTACATATCGTATATTTCCTTAAATATTTTTTTTCATGTATTCTGTAAACTGTTTTACTTAAATATTTTATTGTCATGAAATCCTTGGTTGTACCGGGCTTATTTAGGAATCGTTGCAAATATTAGCTTAATTATGATATTAATCGTTACGTTTTGTGGTAACTAGAATAGGCTGCGCGTAATATCCCAATTATCAGTGGTGATCGTTCCCGGCAGACATCACCTTGAGGTGTGTGTGTGAGTCAGCACCGGTGTGCCGTGTGACGCCAACAGATCGAGAATAGCGTGCGGGCTATTTAGAAGTCCTCTCTGTTTGTTTGCCAGCGAAATGTGTCATTGTTAACTAATTTAAGTAACAACCACTGCCAGCTGTTACGACACCACACTGTGTACATGCGGTTCTTAGTAGAACTTCGATATGATTAGTTAATTATCATGTGATTTGGACAATCATAATTGAGTCAAGCATTATGTTTGTCAAGCGTTTGTATGAATGCCATAATGTCAAGTGAATATAAAACTGCAATAAAAATAAAATCGTTAATAGCAAACATTCTGCCGTTAGAATTATGAGCCCTGTGATGCACGAGGCCTTAAAAACAATAAATTTTGTACTTTTCGTTTTATAGCTGCCTCATACTCACGGAAGTTTGTATTTTATTTATACGTACTCGTTCACATTTGTCTTATTTTTACTAACATACCGACTAAAATATCAGAAAGGTGACAGTCTACCTATCTAATAAGCGCTTTCTTACTTTTCCTCATTTAAATAAGCAATCTGTATGCACGGAACGTTAGTGACGATAACGAGCTCGATAATGAAACTCTTTAATTTTTCAGCGAGGTAGGCAGAGTTAATAATTTATTAATTAATATGAGTAGCGGTGGCGTTGTCATTCCGATACCAGCGACATTATCGCTGGAGAGTTAGGTAAACATCAGAATGTAAAACACGATACCGTTTAGCCAGTTAATTAATTGCCGTGACCGAGACTCAGTATCCGAGAGCGAACAGCGGCCGTCGCGAGCTTGTTATGGAAATAATGAGTGCGACCGCTGCGCAGCCAGCCACCCGGCCGCTGTACAAGTTGTTCTGCACCTCCATACCTCCGCGAAGTCAACCACCACGCCTACTCGCCGCTTTATTGTTATATCCGATCCTAGACTTTTATGATTTGCAACGACTTGGGGAGAAATATTCCATGTTTATTTGCAAACAAAAAATGTTTTTTAGGGGGGAAAGAGGGGAGAAGGTGCGGTTTGTAACTATAGTAATAATTCTTTAAGTGAAGATGTGAAATTAATGTTCCTATTTCATAATATTCTAACTTAGCACTGCATACATTAATCACTTATTGTAGATTCTCGAATAGAGTAACTGGAAAGTCGGCATCATGGTAATTTCCCATAATCAATCAATCAATCGTTTCGTGATAGCTTGAGCATTTGGGGCCATATGACAACAGCACAGTGAATCAAAGGGTTCACCATAGTCGAAACCGACAAGAAGGATGTTTGTTTGTACCATTTTCACACTGCTGTTAGCTATGGTTACCAAGAGCTGACAGGAACGCCATGGGTTTACTTCAATTTGTTTAATTTGTCTTAAGAAACTTCCATCTCAAGGTAATATGACATGATATAAAACATTTCCGTTTTGCACATGGGTTTATTGGGGTCGTGTGATTGAGGTAACATGCGACGAGACGTGTCACTTGATTTAATTAAGAGCCGTTTTACCGCCCGTTCCTACCAAGCTAACGCTCTATACGGAACCCTGGTTAATTTCGAACAGAGTCATTTCGCCTGAGATTTATTTCAATATCGTACACGTCTTTACAGACTTGCTTCGTTTCTATATAGAACACCCCCTCGTTCATCCCTGTCTTGTGTATAAAGGATAATAAACCGTCAATTATTATTCAGAAACTTGTTGATGTTTTTAATTATCTGTAATATTTTAGGTTTCAATCCGATAACGAGGATTTACCAGTCCTAGAAAAAGGGTAAAAATTACGGCAGCAAGGTGGAATCTTCTAAATCCTCCAGTGATTGCATCGTTTAGTTCAAATAGTCCTCATATTTCAACGCAGAATCTCTTAACCATTTAACAAATTGAGTCTATTTGTTAGACCTGAACCCTTGTTTCTACCTCGTCTGTTCCCTTGTCGTGTTTTCAGATACTGCATACATTAGTACTTATCAACGTGACTTGTTGCAATACATTTAACTTGTTGATGTAATGCAGTAATCTAAATTAATTGGCGATTATTTGAATACTGAAGAATTTGTTGGTATAATGAGAGAAATGTTCATACGCAGTTCGCTCTTTTCAGACTTGTATATTTGTGGAGAAATTGACACGAATAATTAGCATCAATGTTTTACCGTTTCTTGCCGTACATTTCAAGACAGAAACATTAAGTAAAAAGTTCCGTTGATTTCTTAAACAATTTCACTTTTTTGTATAAAAAGTATAAAGGAATAATTAGCTAGAGACTTTACAAATTTCAAATGTTGGCATCTAATGCGCTACTCGTGTTGGCCGTCATCATGCGTCGCGGGAAAAGTTCGTTATTAATTCACTGCCTTTCAACTCGGACGGTTTTACTCGCTTAGAGCCTTTACTTTTCGCGAATCCACGTACCATTTTAGATGATATAATACTAAATAGCAAATGTTGTTGTCAGTATGTCACCTCCCACATTACTTGTGAAGTGTGAAGATCAGTGCATTTATTATTTTATTGTATTATTTTTAGAATATACTTGATAATTTAACATGGTATTAATCGTACGATGTTATTCAAGAATAAAAAAGCAATTTGGTCAAAATACTTGAACTGACCACCCCTTATGAAGCTCGAGTATAAAAACTTAACGTTACCATATCTAATAGCATTGAAATTGAAACAATTATAGAAAATAAACTGGAAAAAGGGCAAATATCGCTATTATCCCTGAACTTTGAAATTGTAATTACCTAATCTATACTATATGACTTGTTATTTTGGGCACAATGATTAGCAATTCGTTTCTCCCGATACTTACTACACCGTCTATTGAGTACCTACGTTGAAAATGCGTTCATTCTTGGTGATTATGGTATGCTACAATCGGCAATCACTTGGTGGCCAAAAAGCGTCCACGCGATGTTGATTGTGACATTGTCTGGTGCGGGTGGGGCTGTGCCACCACGGGCACCGGGCGCAGGGCCAGCGGCGCATCGCGGCTGCCACCCGCATTTGTGATGCAAATTGTTGCGACCGCCGCAGCGCGCCTGTGCTTCGCGCCTTACCTGCTGCAACCATCGCAATTATTATGAAAAATATTCATTTGTCCGCTTTAGACTCCTCGTTAACATAATGACGCTTTCGGTTAACGCAAACACTCCTTTTACAATTTGCCTATTTGCAATACACCCTTCACTCTGTAGTATTGCTTGTGTAAACCGATATCTACGTCTACTGTTGAACTGTTTGCTGTAATCACGGGAATTCAATAGCTAACTGAACTGGCTGTAAAAAGTTCGTGTGAAGTTTCGTGAGAACCTAGAACAACTCGGCAATCGACTGAACGTTATCATATTTCAAACGGTGTCGCAAAACGAATAAATAAGAACGGAGGCAAGAAGCGTGCGGTGAAACCGAGTCAAAGCGTGGGTATTAGAAACGCTCCGATTACCACGCTGAGACAAGCCGCGCCGCAGCCGGCACGTAGTCGTCGTCCCTCCGTGAGGCTTCATGATACCTTCACCATATTTTTTCATCTCTCCTGTTCAGAAAGTGTAGTTTTCATAGGTAGATAGCCGGGTGGAAAGTAGCTTATTTCATCCCTAGGGTGGAAAGTATTTTTTTTTAATTTTAAGTTTTGCCATGGAGTCCATGATAATTTAATTACGTCATAATGAATTGATATCATGACGCTTTTTATTACATGGCCGCCTAAATGCACATCTCGTGACCAACTCGTTTACAATGTAACCAAACTGATTCGATTTTCACTGCCAACATTAGAAAAGTTTTGAAAATCGTATGTGAATTATAACTTTTTTTTTCAGTATTAAAAAAAAAACATTTAAGTTTGCTAAACAATTAGCGGGAAAACGAGATTCAATATAAACAAACACCTTGTGTTAAGGTGGTTAAAAATGGTTTCGGAAAGTGATTCCAGTGACATGGATATTGATTTAACTCCCGATGAGATTAAAGAACAGGCAAAAGCTGTTGTTAATAATCTATTTACAAATAGTTCTAATTTTACTTTTATTTTTAACTGATAATCAACATACCTGTTAATATTCCTGTTTACACTCTCATTTCGACACATCGTCGAAATGAGAGTGTAAACACTCTGAGCTAAACCTAGGGTGAATGTCACCATTTCACCCTCGAACTATTGGCGCTCTCACTTCGTTCGAGCGCCAGAAATATCTCGGGTGAAATTTCTGACTTTCAACCCTTGTCTAATCTACTATTGTGACTCACAGAAATGATGACATAAAATTTACAACTAGTAATCTTCTATATCTTCTTTATATATAAAAATGAATTGCTGTTCGTTAGTCTCGCTAAAACTCGAGAACGGCTCGACCGATTTGGCTAATTTTGGTCTTGAATTATTTGTGGAGGTCCAGAGAAGGTTTAAAAGGTGAATAAATATGGAAGTTGTTATCGATTGAGGCAGTACGAAGTCTGCCGGGTCAGCTAGTTAAAAATATTTTTCTAATTTGCAGCCAATATATCGCTCTACTTAGTGTTAGGATATAGTGATATAAAGGACTTTTGTTGATTTATCAATAAAAAAATGTAACGAAAGGTTTTGCACAGCACTATTAATGCATGTAGGTTATAACTGAATGAGAGGTGATGGTGAGGTGCGAAGTCGCAGTGTCGAACAGGGTACCGCTGCTGCCAGCTTGACCGCGTTCCACTAACGGTATCCACTCCGAAGCATTTCTCCGGCGCGTGGCACACTTCATGCGTACATTCACCTCACCCATCTCGCTGTGCCTACTTTGCCTGTGTAGTGGCAGTGTGTTGCCAGACCTCCGCTTATCTGTATAAAATTATAATAAATCAGTTCTAGATCGCAAAACAATATTCAACGCAATTTCAACACGAGTTGTCACTTTTAGGCCATCGATATTATGGGAATGGAATTAACATATATTCTTTGTATCGGTTGGTAACTATGTGTTTACAGTCGGAAATTGTATTTATAACAAAGAAATAAGCATATCTTCTGCAGGTATTAAATGGAGAAGTTGGCTAACCTAATGAATTTGGATCAAAATACCGTTAGAGGTTGTCGAACTTATAATAACCGTTTGCTGACTAAACACGGTTAAAAGAGCTTTTTGTTTACAGTTCTGTCACCGTAGCTATCACTTTTGCAAATTCAAATTCCTTCCTTGTCAACATTGAGCTTAGCAAACAATACCTAATACATACTCGTAGGTTAAAGGTGAAGTAGATCGTTATTATGGATTTTAGTTAAAATTTATTTTGAATGTAGCAATTGATAATTATCTAAAGAAAAACTAATAAAGCTCCTTCATTCAATTATCATCTTTGCGTCTAATTTGATTGTGTTGATGTAGCTAACATACTTTAACCATCAAAATATTTATCGAGATATGTGATCTCAATAAAGTGTGATATGTGAGGCTGAAATTGTTATTCATAAAAAATTGCCTATTATTACATTACCGTAAGACGACACGTCAATAGTGAAGTGATATTAAAAACGTTAATCGAAATATACTAGTCTCTGAATCTTCACTCTAAATCTATACAAGCTGACATTTCTTCTTTGCCGCCACTTTAGTTTTGATAAGCTATTAAACAGCGTTTTGCTTAATCGTTTTTGAAATAGAAGTTTGTTTTCTGTGATAAAAGAAGAATTAAGGAAGCTATTTCGTTGTCCCTCTACCACTTCAAGCGGCATAATTGGATTCACTTCGCTCATTCGCCTTTTATTTTTGAAAATGAGCGTGCTACTTTAACGTCTTATGATATTTAGGGTTCCGTAGCCAAATGGCAAAAAACGGAATCCTTATAGATTCGTATGTCACAGCCACTTTTTTCCGAAACTATAAGAACTATGCTGTTGAAACTTGGCAACTAGATGTATTCTGTGAACCGCATTAAGATTTTCACACAAATAAAAAAATCCCCATCCCCTGAGTTCCCCATACTTAGAACTGAAACTCAAAAATTGTTTTTTCATCAAACAAATGTATCTATGGATAGGTCTTCAAAAATGATATTGAGGTTTGTGATATAATTTTTTTCTAAACTGAATAGTTTGCGCGAGAGACACTTCCATAGTGGTAAAATGTGCCCCCCCCCCCCCTGTAACTTAAAAGAATGATAAAACTAAGAAATATGATGTACATTACCATGTAAACCTCCACCGAAAATTGGTTTGAACGAGATCTAGTAGGTAAGTAGTTTTTTTTCCTTTCATTCAATCAACTCAAATATAAGAATTCTAGAAAACATTGATACTTGCTGCTACGGAACCCTTCATGGGCGAGTCCGACTCGCACTTGGCAGGTTTTTTTTTCTTTCCAGGAACAAAACAAACTATCTTAATTGATATCAGATTCTAAACATATATGTACATGCCTGCCCTGAGTGTAGAGATCAAATAGGTCGTATTGTAATGCAGTCATCTCAGCTAACCAGGTATTATCGTATCTGGAATTAGTTAAAAGATATATGCGCAGTTTGTCTAGCAAGCGGGTAGCAGTAAAAGCCCGGAGGTCGTTGCGTTAAGGGTTCAGTTAGCGAGAAATTGGAGTGGAGGTGCGACCCATCTGCTAACGTGCCACTTCATTACGTGGCCTCGTTACCCGCCTATGTCCATACCATCACATAGGGTCCCAGCAATATACCATGGATGACCTCTCGCGCTGCAACTTTTATGTTTTTACTTTTATTTTATTTGTTTTACTAGATTAACTCTGGAAAGTCGAAAACCAATACGTTTCTACAAACATACAATACTTCACGTTATTGCTTTTTCTAAGTAATATATTATACTGTTTGAGAATTGCTCAAAATTAAAGTCTGTAAAAGTGAATTATTGGTTTTAGGAGCATTATACCGCCGCCACATTCATAAGCCACCGCTTGTTTCTTGCGTGCGTGTGATTACAGTGCCGTGTAATATATTCACATTTTCACCACCTCACATCCTTAATTTTTCGTTTCCTTCTTTGTTTACTATGTACTATTGCGCTGTCGTTTCTTTTAATTTCTTTGTGTTACAAATAAACGCACTGTAAAATATTACAAATATCATAAGCGCTTTCCAAAAAAAATAAGTTACAATCTTAATTAAACATTAAGAAACAAATTCTTTCACGGTGAATGATAAATTGTTTAAGTACAGCTTATGATCCTGGAAAACGACTAACCTACGTACAACTGATTGTTTGGGTTTCTGCCAGGGAATTGCACACATAAATTACCTCTCCCAATTCTAATTATTACCTGTTTATTTACAAATCAAAAGAAACACCCACAGGATTTTATTTACTCTACTTGAAACGATGAGTGGTTGTTCTATGAGCTGTTCTCACAGGCAGAATCGGCCGGTAGCGAGATGCCACGCATATATATTACAGTGTAATCAACGCATGTAGTGCAAGCCTTACCTCGTCCGCATGACCAACTTACTGTATCACACGTGCATTTCGGTCATTAATTTAGTGCCATTACCATTCAGATCAACTAGTGGCTATTGTTCACCTGAAATTAGGATCAAGCTATTATTACGAAACTAACGGCTACTTGCACATCATCTTGCGACACATGGAAGGTTTTCTAGATTTGTATGTACAAAATTTAAAAGGCACAAGGTTTCATGCACTTTCCTTTTAATACACATTAAAACGAAAGTGCATGTAACCTCACTGTACTAATTTCTTAGCGGTCCCGTGAATAATACTTATCAAAGTGAAAGTTGCCGTAAAGCGGTCACTCGTGTCACTCGAGCTTATAAAACGAAAACAAAACCCCTGAAACCCTTTACCCTCGCATATAGATCTTTATTATTCAGCTTACTATAGAGCACTTGATCTACTAAGAATATTTTACATAATTTTGCAGTTTCTGTAGATCTTATTTACTTACATTTTGAGAGTAGTTTGTGGCTGAGAACGTGTCCGACGAAAGAAAGCTAGTACGCTAACAGTGGCCGACTGATCCATTTAAGGAGGCATACTGTGTTACGAAATCTGCTTTATAACGGTTCCGCAAGCATTAGCCATCTTTATAAAGGCTTATTCCTTAAATGGGTTAAGTATGGTATTGAATGAGGTAAAAATGTTTATGTGACCCTCGGGTAAATATGTTACGTAGATAATAACAAGTCAGGGGGTGACTTGTTAGGGAATGACAGCTAGGTGTGGCGCAAGTGCCTTCGTCGCCGCCGAGCTCGTGATGGTGTTTTTACGATTGGGGTGCGCCGTGGCACGGGCGCGCCTGCTAATTTTGATAAAAGCACCGTCCAACCGCACCCGGCCGTCGCCGTCACCACTGCGACCAATAAATACTCGTCTATGCCGCAAATATATACTTATGGACGGATACTGAAATTTCTTGCGTTTTATTTGAATGTGGTAAACTTATACCCATATTTCAAAATAAAACAGTGTAAGAATTGTTAAGGACGTAGGATTCTAAGGAATTCGCTGAATTTGAATTTTATATTAGCTAAACTAACAAAGAGTTTAGTTTACAATGAACTTAAAAATATTTGTTACTAGCTGATGCCCGCGGCTCTGCTCGCGCGAACGCTGGTTATCGTTTTTTGGTCATATCTACCGTTCTACTTAACCAATTCATATATTATATATATATATTAATTTCATAAGTCTGACTAAGACCTTTATAATCGAAAAAAAAACCGCATCAAAATCCGTTTCAGTACTTTTTGCGTCATTAGCGAACAACAGACAAACATTCCAAATAAAAATATTTTTGTTCTCAGAATGGTTCATTTAACGTAACTCATTTTTGTAAATATCTTCAATGTGCAGACAGAACTAATTTACAATTTAATCATAGTACTCCGGTTCTTCTTAACCAATAGGGAATTTGCAAGTTATTTCAATTTACTTGATTTTTTCTCCTGATACGCCATGGGAGTACATTACAATTAAGTCATTATTTTCTTATTTAGTTTATTAAAACTTCAATCAAAAACATAACACTTCTTGGCAGTCGGGTAAAAAGGCATAATACGTGCTTGGCATTCGAATTTGCGAAGCGCGTCACCATTGGTCGAATCGAAAATGACGTCACAAAACAACCTAGGGGAACGAATTCGTAGTCTAGTCCTTTGCTAGTCGTGTTGAGAGAAAAGCTTATTATTCCATGATAGGATTTCATATTGTATGGTACACTAACATATTTATGAAAACAACATGTGAAACTGTTGGAGTGGATTTCACCAATAAGAGGAACCAAGATCAACTAAAACTATTTACCTACTTTATCCCTTTACACCGCTTTTTTTGGAACACAAAATCACTATCTGTTTAGTATAGTGTTTTCGTACTCCGCAGCTCTGGTACTAGAAAACATCGATAAAAAAGTGTGTTAGCTAAATTAAGACCGAAACTCCTGACTATGCAATAGTAAATGATACTGGAGCTGCTACGCGCGAACAATTGCGGCGTACCAAAATTTTTTTTTCGTTTATTTGTTATTTATAACAATAATGAACACTATCAACAGTAACTATTTATATTTATTACGTGTTATAACTAAGTAAAAAGTGTATTAAACCAATTAAAAAATCAAATAACCTGACTGCCCTAAAAAGACCGAAACAAGTTTGATAGCAGGCGGAACCCATTAATTTTCTTTCGGTTTATGATTTGCATCTGGGTCCCGCCTGCTATCAAACTTGTTTCAGTCGGGTTATTTGATTTTTTAATTAATAATTTTATTGTATACTTTTTAGTTATGATATATATATTTCTGACCCCTTTTAAAGTTCTTCATTTTGATACCCTACTCGATAACTTTAAGTGAAAATATTTTTTGAATAACATTCATTTTAGCGCCAAAAATCCACCATTTCGTTTTTTTATTATTTTGAATATACCCTTTTTTTTTTTTTTTTATCGTGCGGAAATCCCTTCGGATACCCCCCCGCCGGCCAGCGGGGGCGGTTATGTCGGGCTTGCACCGACTAAAACCGCACGCCGTCTCGGGTCTTCAGACGCCGGGGTGTAAGGTAACCCATAGAGCATATCCCTCGCACCCCGGCTGACCCTGGGCCATCTCACCACTAACAGCATCGCTCATCCTGTCTCCTCTGAAAGCAGAGGAGTACGGAGAGCGATGTGTTCCCGCCACGTTGGGTATTGGCCGACGATCAATGCCAACCCTATGAAGGGGTGAAGGGGAAGCCATTGACCGCCGCCCAGGGTGTACCGGCCGCTCCGATTCCGTTCCCCCCGGACTGCAGCGGGATAGGAATCGGAGCGACACTCGAGGAGGTTACCTAACACACACCCCTATTTTGATATACCCAGTGTCACTCTCACAGTAAATACGAATCTAACGACACCTCTCAAGCTAAAATCCATCGAGTCGTTAAGGCTGCAGAGCGTGCCAAACAATTATACATACATACATACATACTCTCGAAAAACATAACCCTCCTTCTGGCGCAGTCGGGTAAAAAATGATGCATATTCCCTCCGGCACATATTAAGTATGAGCAAGACCTTTCTAATAGAAAAAACCGCGTCAATTCCGATCAGTAGTTTTTGCGTCCGTCGTGAACAAACATATTTGTTCAGAATCTCGTTCATTTAACATAATCCAAGTATTGATTTTTTTATTTTAAATTACAGTTTTATAATAGTATAGATAGATTTTTAAAAGTTTTTATTTAGCTCGCCCTGTTTGTTAGTTAGTTTTTTTATTTATATAACTATATACGTATATGTAGTTATATAAATAGGTGCCATGCTAATGGTCTACGCAAAATAAATGTTATATAAGTTTTCATTACACCAGAATTAGATTTGAGATTTGTATAAAGAAAAACTTAAACTCAAAATTGGTTTACTGCTTTTGCACCTAATATAACATTTTTATTAGATTAAACACCGACCAACATTTGTGTGTAACCAAACTTATGTTGGATACGACTGCACAGATTACTTTATAAATACTGAAATATGACTGTGAACAAATTTTGCATAATTATGTCGTGATTCTGAAACAAAAGAAATGTCATTGACGTCACGCAAACGATGAAAGGGATGGATATTCAAGAGAAAAAAAAGGAAATAAAATGTGATTGACGGATATAATTCTGATACTGACCGGTGTCTACTTAAATCTGAATTAATTTTTATCATCAGTAATATAACATTGATACAGCAATTGTCTTGATATAAGAAGATTATCTTCTAATATCAAGACAATTGTTTTGTGGTTAACGGTTTTAATAACTACCTACGTACATGATATTGTTCCTAAGTAATATGAGTAATGATCACATCACTTAAAGTCATGGTTTTACCTTTCATGTTTATTTTTTCTCATAAAGAATATTAGTAAAGATGGTTCTTTATGGTAGAATACTGCACTAGTAATACTCACGCCAAGGCGTGTGGCGTCTTTTTCTAATTATTAAAACCGCGATATCTCACGAATGGTGAGTCGTAAGAGAAAAGGTGACTCCACCATTTTTGTAGAGAATTGTATGATCTACAACTTTGTCTGACCTATTTTCACGATAAAACTTACTGTTTTCGAGAAAAATGTAAAAGCCCTTAATTTTGTACATTTGACCTTGAATATTTTTTTTTGCAGAAGTAGGATCGATGGGGATTTTTGACTTTTTCTTTTTAACGATATGTTGTACGTCTCTGCCAATTTTCAGCTCTATGCGAATTATTCCTTAGTTATGACTTATTTTTGTCTATTTTGACTGGACTATAAGATAGCTTTCTTCGTGAAATAAACTTAATTATTTCTTCAATCTAGAACTAATAATTATTATATACAATAAGTATTTTATTGAAATCGGTTGGGCCGTTGGGATAAGCGTGTATGGCTACTGATCTCCATGGCTTTTGACAGTGCTTTTTATATATTAAGTTTTAAAAACATAAAGTGAAATCAAATGTCTTAATAAGTGATGATTTTGATATTCTTATTGATTGTTATAGATTAATGATGTTATGCCACAGGACACCATTATAATATTAAGTTGGTGTTATTAAGTAAAAAAAGCAAAATGTCAAATAGAGAAGTCCACTATGCTCATAAGAGAGTAGGTACAAGAACTTCTTCAGAGTTTCAAAGAAAAGTTCTCCGCTAAAAAGTGTACTAAAGATTATACAACAAACAAATAAAAACAAAAGTTTATTAATAAAATAATTGAATTTTTCTATATATGCACTTTATTAACTGATATTCATGCATTAAGAAGAACTGATCGGATATTTCCCGGACACACGGATACGGATATTATACACGTACATAAAAATAAATTTATTTGTATGTCTATTATGCGTTTCCATCCGATTGCAATTAAAGTTTATAAGCCTAATCTAGTGCAAATTCCCATAAAAGTTGTGTTCCCACGCATTGCCTAGTCTCAAATAAAAATCCAAATTCAAATCGATATGATTGTAAGGAACCAAAGCAAATCTTTGCAGATATCGTTAAAATGGAATTGTATGTCCGCGATGACTCTATATTTGTGTGAAGATTTAATTTAGTAATTACCGGTGGCATCTCTACAAAAGCATGATCCGCCTGCTGTCCAGTATGGATCGGAGAGCTTGTCCGTGAAGAAAACGGATGAAAGAGGGCTGCGGGCGGACAGCCGAGATCGGAAAGTAATGTCGTAAGGAAGGCATTAAGTATGAAAGTGTATGGTTACATGAAGAGAGGAAGTCCTAAGAGGAAATAGATGATCTGTGGGGCCCATACCTCATCTATTTCCCTATCAACTTAATATATAGAAGGGAACGGAGTGAATGTTGAAATGACTAGAAAGAGTATGTACACCTGTTACGCCGACCTGAAATGAATATGGGATGATGGTAGTAGGATAATAATGATAAAACAATTATATCATTAATGGTGTTGAGTCGCAATGATACACTGGACTTGCTTTAATTTGCTCAACAAGTTCATAATCGGTGTTTTGTGCATTTACTTCAATCGTATAATATAGGTACTTACCTAATTAGTAGCGATGCAAACAAACAATTACATGATTCGTCTAGCTACAGTAACAGAAACGATACGAGGTAGATATTTATTAGTATGTGATGGTTCGTCGTAATTATTTAAGATCGCAGTTGTTCGTAGGTAACCTATAGGTTAGGTAGGTATTGGTGGGGTGTGTGTTGGGTAACCTCCTCGAGTGTCACTCCGATTCCGATCCCGCTGCAGTCCGGGGGGAACGGAATCGGAGCGGCCGGTACACCCTGGGCGGCGGTCAATGGCTTCCCCTTCACCCCTTCATAGGGTTGGCATTGATCGTCGGCCAATACCCAACGTGGCGGGAACACATCGCTCTCCGTACTCCTCTGTTTTCAGAGGAGACAGGATGAGCGATGCTGTTAGTGGTGAGATGGCCCAGGGTCAGCCGGGGTGCGAGGGATATGCTCTATGGGTAACCTTACACCCCGGCGTCTGAAGACCCGAGACGGCGTGCGGTTTTAGTCGGTGCAAGCCCGACATAACCGCCCCCGCTGACCGGCGGGGGGGTATCCGAAGGGATTTCCGCACGATAAAAAAAAAAAAAAAAAAAAAAGGTAGGTATTGGTGAATTATAAGTAGGTACCATTTATAACATCATTATGATGATGTGATGTTATATATGGTAGTTATATTATAACTTATATATTATATAAGTTTTGCAGTGTTAAAGTGTAACTATGGACTGTTCGAACAGAATAATGTGCAGAATCATCAATATTCACTTGAAATTTTGTCAAATAATTATTTAAAAATTGTAGTACATAGGTATCCCTTTTGTTTTTATTCGGGTTTTTATAGTTATTATATAGGATTGGTAGTACTAGTAGGCAAAATAGCACGTTGTAATAACGTAAATAGTAGGCTATTTACGTTATTACGATCAACGTAAATTGACTCTTGAGGCTTTAGGGTTTCTCTCGGGGTTCAAAAATCAATGTAAAGGTAACATCCCCGAGGCCTGATTGAAGGTTTATAGAAGTTTCATTAGGAACTTCACTTTTGATTAAATTTTTGATTGGGTTGAGCTAATGTTACTTATTCGTGAGGTTAGGGTTGTCAGATTCGGTATTTATTTTTTCATCATCACTGTGACGCGAGCGAGGACTCAGGGCTGCACACGCTGGCGGACTGCCCGGCGTGGGAGGTGCCGAGGCGTGACCTCGTGGCAGCCATCGGGGTGGGAGTCCTCTCGCTCGGCAGCATGATTGCGGCAATGGTGCGGAGCGCAAGCGCGTGGGCCGCCGCCACCTCCTTCTGCGAGCATGTGATGCTCGCGAAGGAGATGGCGGAGCGCGCCCGGGAGAGGTTCAGAACCCTCCCGGCCCGCCGAGCCCGCAACATGCTCGCCTCGCGTCGCAGGCGACTCAGGCGCCGGAGGTCGCTTAACGACCTCCGTCCTCCATGAGCGCAGGCCTGGGGGTGGCAGGTGAGGCCGCCTGTCACCCCAGCAGAAGCAGGCTGGGACGGTGGGGCGACTAGCGCCCCTCCCCCAAACCGGGGCAAGACGGGGACACCGTGGTTCCCAAACCCGAGGGGGGCCATCTCGAAACCGGAGATGGCCCAGGGTCAGTCGGGGTGCGAGGGATATGCTCTATGGGCAACCTTACACCCCGGCGTCTGCAGACCCGAGACGGCGTGCGGTTTTAGTCGGTTCAAGCCCAACATAACCGCCCCCGCTGGCCGGCGGGGGGGTATCCGAGGGAATTTCCGCACGAAAAAAAAAAAAAAAGGTACGCTGCTACCCACTGGTTTATATTGTTTGTAGCTCGTGATTGTCTATACGTAAGTAGTGAGTACAGTCAACGACAAAAGTGGATTCAGACTTAAATATTTACAAACGTTTTTTACATTAGAATACATAACCCTAATAATGAATATATACATAAGCAGTTTTATAATCCCCAGGGGACAAAGTTAATTTATTTCATGTTTTTTTTTTATTTTGTAAAAGGTTTGAAAGCTAAAGTGATTAATAAATTAGAATTTGTCACCACCACTACCACTTTTGTCGTTGACATTTAATATTTGTTAGTTTCATATCACTACCATCGCGGTCCTTATGTGATAAAGGCACTTTACACCATATCCTTCTCGATTACCTATTTAGCATTTTGCTTTATATGACGTCAACAATTTATGTGCCGCACCCTCAGTAGAATGAACAACTACTAGTAAAAGGTACAAGCGTGTACATACATATTTTCATAATAATACGTGGGACACTCAGAAAGTTTTGGGAAAATAAAAAAAAGTGTTCTATAGGTAAATATTTTTTTATTAAATCTTTTCAAAGTACTCTCCACCAGCCTCTATACAAAGTTTCATGCGTTTGAACCAGTTTTCAAAACACTTTTTCCAATCCGCCGCAGATACCTCGTTTACAGCCTGCTCAAACGTTGACAGCGCATCTTCCGGCGACGAAAATTATATCCCTTTGAGCTGATTTTTTATTTTCGGGAATAAAAAGAAGTCGCACGGTGCAAGGTCAGGGCAACCTAGGAGTTTAACAGGAGTGCTGTCCAGGAAGTCCCTCGTTTTAACCGCGGTGTGTGCGGGCGCGTGCTTGTAGCTCACTACAGAGAAAACTTCTGCCAAGCATTTGGTAGTGTACCATTCAGCGTTGATGCTTCTTTGATTTCGTAAAGGGATTGATAACAAGTAGCCAGACAAATTGAAAAAACTCGCGATCAAAATCTTCCCTCCGCTTCTAGATCGCTTCACTTTGGTAGGTGTTGATTCGTTTTGAAACACACAAACCGTCGACTGGCGTTTTGTTTCTGGATCATACTGATAAATCACGACTCATCACCTGTAATGATGTCATAAACACGCCGAGACGCGCCTGCTTCAAACTTGTTTATCATATCACGACACCATTCCACCCGGGCCTGCTTCTGAGCATCGGTGAGATTGTGCGGCACCCAGCGTGAAACTATCCTTCTCACACGAAGATGCACGTGTAGAATCTCGTGAAGGCTTCCCGATCCAATCTGAAGAATGTGCTGAATCTCTTGATATGTGACTCGTCTATTATCTTGGATTAAATTTTTCACTGCTAGCACGTTTTCTTCCGTAACAGCCGTCAAAGGGCGACCACTTCTTTCTTCATCCTCCAAAGTCAGTCGACCGCGCTTGAATTCGTTATACCAACGATACACGGTCGCCTTGGAAGGGCCTTCATCCATGAATGCCATTTGAAGTCTATCGTACGATTCGTCTGGTTTCAGGCGACACTTGAAATCGTAGAAAATCATAGCGCGAAAATGTTCCCGACGCAGATCCATTTTTCACTGAGACACAATAATTGAAATTATGTTGCAAAAAATACAGAGAGAAATTTTGAAATTGGAACGTACTTATTTTTACTCATAAATAATCATATTTTAGAAATAGATTATAACTGACCAGTCTCTCATATATAAAATCTTTTTTTCGCAATACTTTCTGAGTGGCCTGGTATACCTACCCCTGAATCTACCAGATAGCCAGGGATGTAATAAAATGTACACATTGAACACACATTTAACCAAATATACTTTTCATTCCTACAGGCAAACCTACCAGGGGTCTAGACTAATGCCGTCAAACAGGCACTTTTTCATGAGTTGTATGTTTACTTTTAGATGGAGAAAACAGATTTATTCCTGAGTCAGCTTGTACGGGTGCGACTCACGGAAATGAATAGGGTGGCCCTAATACCTATACTTAACCGACAACCACGCAGCAACAATAATAATTTTTAAATGCATTATGAGAAAAATAGCATTGAATATCCTCATCATCTCGCCTAAAAATAATAAAAAGAATTCCAACTAGTGTTGGCTGGCAAGTTAGGTTGGCTTGGCCCTAAAACTCTGTGGTTCTCTCATAATATATTCCAACAGAGGTTTATATATGAAAGTGTTAAAAATATTGTATTGTATACACCAACTCTCTTAGAGGCAACTATTGAATGTAGATTCCAGTTATATATAATTCATATATAGGGCCAAAATATTATGGTTAGGTACTTACCTCAATTAGCTTCTATTAACTTTCCTTATAGGTATTACAGTTTTCGTCTCACTTACCTAGTTACCAACTATTCATAAGATCAATTATAGCTCGTAAATATACATTTTTCTCATCTTAAAATAGTTAAGATAAATGTTAATTTATTACAAGGTATAAAATAATACTTAACACATTAAACATAGCAACGTTACCTTCTACTTGAGTTATCTATACGTTAAGATCAACATCTTACTTATAAACAATATAATCATTACTTTTATGAAATATCAATATTAAAAAAACCTAAGGAGAAATTTCGGTAGGGCGTGCCAATGTGGGCGTGGCGGTGCTCCGCCCAGTCGTGCCACGCCCTCGCCCTTTGCCACCTTTTGCTGAAAATCTGAAAGCGCTGTTTCGTGTAGGTATTCAATCAACTAAGTAATCAGGATTAAAATGGAGCCTTTGTTTTTGGCAAACACTCGTAGAAAACACAAATGCCAATGTACCTACCAAACCACTGGTATTTGATATTAAAAATCAATAATGAAATTACTTCTGCAATATATCTATAACTCCTGCCTAAAACTACTAACGACTTACGTCATCATTATATTTAAAAAAAACTCTAACGTTTATTACAATTAGTAGTCTGTTTTTTCTTTATGCTCTCATAAACCATTAGCTGAATTCACATGAAGCTTACCTATAAGAAATAAAGAAATTAAAGATAAAAACAGTCCCCTGTACAATTCATAACTAGCTCTCTTTGTAGCGCTTGTATAAGGCAACCTACACTCTGTAAATTGATTAAATTTTGTTGCTGATAAGAAAAGCAATGAACATTGCAGAGGTCGCAGCCCGCGGGGCAGATAAACTCGTTAGAGCAAGATACGCTAACAGAGACATCGCAGCGGTGGCAGCGGAGCACGCCACTGCCGACGATATCCCTGTAATCTCGTTGTGACTCCCGACCCCGTCGTTTCCGATTCCGTCCAAATTACCTTTTGTACGTACTTGATCGACAATCTAATTTGTTAGAACAAAACGCTTTTGTCTCAATTTGCGATGTTCTTGGCTGTTTGAAAAACAACGGTAGCAGACATTAAACGTGAAGGTGTTGGGTTTGCTTGAAACACGTAGCATCTCGTCGACGCCACTAAAAGCTTCTTGTTGACATAGCGTTCAATTCAAGAGGCATGAACTACGTTCTTGTCCTTATAATTGATTGCTTTGTCGCATAATTTGTTTGTCGACACCGGGCGGAGCGTGCTATTCTCGCGGGAGAGCAGGAGCGCGTCCTCTCGTCATCTTCACTGTAAATAATAAATAACATCCACCGCTGGAAACCACCCGCCCCTAGTTTCGCTGTCGCCCGCTAGCCTTCGCGCAAAGGCTGCTCTATGCCCACGCGTGACTCAGCACCATGTCTTGGTAATGGTGATGAATCGCTCTACATTACTAGTGAATATATATCTAAATAGGTATATTTAATAAATAAATTGTTGCAAGTATCACCACGTTACCCTTTTTCTGTGACAAGTAGGAACTAAAGAATATATTTTGGCTGTTGTAATTTTATAGAGAGTGCATGGTGTGGTGTTCTAACCCGCATAGCAGTAAGGGTTGAGCTAAGCACGATCGCGCGTTCCGTCACTAATAACCCCGTAATTGGTATCGAAGCTCGCCGCCGCCGGATTACTGAACGTCTAATTGAATGCGAGACGCTTCCTCCGCCACCGCCTCCTTCACCTTCTACTGACACAGTAGTTGGAACGACTTAATTTTGTTGCGGTCAAGTTAGTCTGTTTTGCGCACGTGTACGGGCTGCATGCCGACTATATCCACAACTGCACACCGCTCAATTACGCCGTCTCTATGAATTAAATTGCCGTAGCATCGGGAGACCGCCGCCTCAGGAGATCAAACGCTATTCCCCCGCCCTTTGAATGAGACTTTAGATGTACCAGCGGCACCGCACTAAACTTTACGATGTCAGATAATCATTTTGTGTCAATTAGCTAATGAAAAATGAAATAGGCTCTGGTAATGTACTACCGTAATTAAAATTACGATAATGACGAGTTGGCGTCTGTTTTAAGTCGTGAATAAACTTACATTAAATTAACGCGAGGTAAGATGAATTCTAGGAATCTTATATAGGATTGAACAAGATCTAATCAGGTATAATGTTAAACGCTTGCTTAGATAATCCACTAGTACGTAGCTCAACAAAACGTTTACTTATTTATGTGAACTTAAATTCTCGTTAGATCGAATAAGTCGTTTTGGCAACGGTATCCGATGATCCAATACGAGCTGGGCGTCAGGTATTATAATAGTGACAGACACAGTGGCACGGCACGGCGCGCTTACACTTGGGCCGCCCTGCTCACTATGTTTACTTCAGTTACCACGGTCTGACAGAATCTCTGGACGGACGCCAAATAGTCTCTCAACAGGTATAGATAAAGTCCGCACATGTATAATGACATCACACTCCCATACCTATTCTCACACGGATTGTGATTCATCTCATTCAAAATACACCTTACTACTAGGTCACTGAAAATATTTTTTGACACTTATGTAACGCAACTACTCCATTGTTTATCCGTAAATTGTTTTGCTTCACGAGAAAGTATACATACGGTTCCTTTTTAAGGTTCCGTAGCCAAATGGCAATAAACGGAACCCTTATAGATTCGTCATGTCTGTCTGTCCGTCCGTCCGTATGTCACAGCCACTTTTTCCGAAACTATAAGAACTATGGTGTTTCAGATTTCAGATTTCACACAAAAATAGAAAAAAGAACTGGTCTAAGGTTCTAAGTACTTAGAACTGAAACTCAAAATTTTCTAAACTGAATACGAGACTCCACGAGAGCACAGATTAATAAATAGTTACTACACTTCCAAAGTGGTAAAATGAGTGTTGTCGTCTCCAACCCCCTGTAACACATAAAATAACAGAATGATAAAACTAAAAAATATATATGATATACATTACCATGTAAACTTCCACCGAAAATTGGTTGGAACGAGATCTAGTAAGTAGTATTTTTAATACGTCATAAATCGTAAACCGCAATTTACCTTTCATTCGATCAACTCAAATATAAAATTTAAAAAAAAAGAACGTTGTTACTTGCTGCTACCTAACCCTTTATGGGCGAGTCTGACTCGCACTTGGTCGGATTTTTTTATTTATTTTATTAAGTTTACGGGTTAGTTAAGAACGCTACTTTTCAAAGCAGCACGTGCATCGGGCATCATGAGCTCCGTTATTAACTTTTAAAACGATGTGTTAATTAGCGCACTTCACGAGAAGTCGCCCTCGAGCGCTGCACCGGGCCGCATTGAGCACAGAAAATAAATGCAATACACAATATGCTCCACTATTAATTAAACCGATATACGATTAATGCACGTTTGCTTCACCAATAAGCGTGTGTCAACTGCATTTATGGAATTACAATATTTATTTTAATAATTATACACACATACACACGGACACACATATCGACTTCTGCAATTTTTATTGCTTCACACAAAAGATTACTTATGCAGAAATATTATTATAATACCGAACCGTTATGTGTTAGACAGTTCCAAGTCTTACACGGTAAGAACTAGGTGCAATAAACGTGGTTATTTGTGCTTCTTGCATACGAAGAAATGAGTATTAACATGTTTTTTAAGTATATTTTGCACACGAAATTTACCTACCAATACTACGTTAACCTCTTCCGCACAATTTTATGATTAAATTCACACATGTATCTACTTGTCCCGTGCGGGAATCAACATCTCATTACAATCATATTTTCATGGCATAACATTTATTAACAGCTAAATCAGGAAGCAGCTACCAATACACAAGTTTCGAATCCCTCTGGAGAAAGCCGACTTTCATAAGATAAAAATATCGCACCATAGTCACTTTTAGTGCAAACTTCACCGTTCTGTCGTGTGTTCAACGCCCGATAATATACAGATCTGCCTTTCCGCGAAATCAAACGGCCTAATATATACTCTTTGAGTGTAATATTTATTAAAATGAAAGTAATACTAATGAAAGGTTAAACGTGACATCTGGAATGGTATATCCTGAGCAAACCATTTAAATTGAGTTCGTGGTTTCTTCTTCTTTTCCACAGACCATTTGTCTTTTATTCTTTCTAAGTAGTAGTTTATCGTTATTGTAATAAGTACAAAATTGAGTTTTGTATATCAATCATTCAGTTGCCTGATATTTTACGCACTGATGAGCGTAACCAGGAATAGGATTTATACTTTTTATCCTGGGAATAGGTTTCTGTTAACGGCGGGAAAGAGAAAGAGAGATGTCAGTAAATAGGTATTTCATGCCGGCGGAGCTTAGACCATGACTAGTTTTTGATTTTTAACATCGGCATCGCCGTTATTGTTATATTTCTTTTAAATTCGTTGCGGTTTCCAATATTTGGTTTCCTTGGAACTCACGTATTGTCCACCTGGTGAACAGAACTCAAGCGGTGGGATTCTGGGCGTAAACTCGTATTACTTTCTGCAAGGCCGATGTGACATACAACTCGGGGTAAAAATCTTGATGATGTCCTCTAGATCCGCAGAACGAGTTTTTAGACAAACTCACAAATCAATAATATATTATTTTCAAAAGAGAAGAAGCCGTATGTCATTTGGTAGCCAATATTAATATAGCGGTGCATGTAAGAATGAATTTAGAAGCAATTAGAGTATTGCCTTTCATATTATTTAGAGTCGACATTCAGATACTAACCCGCGAGTCTCACGCTAAGATATTACTCTGCTGATTGGGCTAATAGGACCGAAACTATATCCTACAATAATGATTTTTCTTTTGTTATAGCAATTGTTCCGGTCACAACAAGCTGCGGCGGCAGGTGGACAAGCGGCAGCAGCACAACTGCAGCTTCTACAACAACAGCAACAACAACAATTTCAACTACAACAACAGTTAGCGGCGCAGCAAGCATTTTCACAAGCGCCGTATGTTATTAACGCAGGACAAGAGGGTGCACCCTATGTGAGTGCACTAATAGCGGGTGTACCGCCATATTATGGTGTAGCGGCACCGTGGGGCGTATACCCTGGTCTCGTAGCGCAACCAGCGCAACAGCAGGCGCAACAGCCTCGCCGTCCGCTCACGCCGCAACAGGGCGAGCAGCAAGTTAACGGGCAGGGACAATATGTGATACCGTACTACGACCCAGGCTCTCTAGTCATGGGCGGACGCAACGGGACGCCACTAAGACTTGTGTCTCCGGGTGGCGTACTCGCGCCACGTCAATACCAACCTGCGCCCACCCATCCTGGCGCCACCACTGCGCCACCTGCCGCCGCTCAACCTCAGCCGCAGCAGCAGCCTGGTAAGTAAAGTATTACTGATTGCGCACGCTCTAACGGTTCCGTCGTGAAACGTCCACTTTCCAGAATGCCTGTTGAATTAATGTCGCAAAACACTCTTCCATAATATTTTTCTATTGCAGAATGTCTCTCGCTATATGATACTTTCTTTTTAAATTTTGTCGTATATGGAAAAACCCGTTGCAATTGTTGAATGGTATTCACGCACAAAGGGTAGGTACCGAATAGAGATCGGTACACAAGTTCTACAATAACCTATAGAAATTTGGATAACTATTGGCTTTTAGTAAAAAGATATGTCGTTAAAAAGAAATGTTTTATTTACTGGTTTTCAGAATCTGGAATTTTCTGGAAAATAGAAGTATGTAGATATAGTTAAATGCATTTAAAACCCTTCAAAATCCATTGTGTCAGATATTTCAGTTTATTTTTCTTTAGTAGTAGATTTTTATTTTTCTATCATTGTCTCTCATATTTACAATATGCATGTATATCTGATATACACACCATAATATATACTCGTATTCTTACTGCATTGTATTTCATTTGGAGACGTATAATGGCAACCTGTCGTAATACAATTCGTACCAGGTTACCTTATGTCGACATTTATCTGCCAATCGACTGAACTAACTATATTCAGCTTCTACAGGTATCAAGGAATTGTGTAAAAAATTGACATTTTGCGAATTAGACATTTTGTTCGGTAAAAGTAAAATTCTGAATAGGTAATGGACGTTTTGCTACTAGTGAAATTTTGCGAAGTGGAAGTTCTACGACTGAGCTCTTCTGACACGCTCACTGTTCCACGTTTTTATCAAGTAATCAAAACATATTTTGAATAACAACGAATATTATGTGGTCACACTTGTCTAGTAGGTTTGGCATTCAAGCTAACTTGACAAATCTTGACTGTTTAATTAGGTGAAACCTTTTAATTTTTCATGGTTTGCTCGGAGGCGTTTTATTCTACCCTTTTAATAGTACTCTTTAAAATTGTACGGTTAGGTCCACCGATTTAATGACTTTAACGTAATCTTTATTTGCCTTGTTATGTTAAACTGAATAATGTAATGAAAGAGTGCATATAACTTAGTTTTTTTGTTTGAAAACACATTCTTATAAGATTATTACATTTTATTTTTGTGTTCGTTCTAAAGAACGATATTAAAATTATCATCGATATTAAAATTATCATCGATATTATTTAGTATTTACTCTTAGCTTCGCTAATATATATTAAAAAATCATAGAAAGGGTACTTTAAACTTCATAGCGAGATAATTTTGTTCTTTATTTTCTTATTATGGTCATTTAAAAAAAGTTACTTGGAAATTTCAGTTTTGCCATGAAAAATGTTAGTTCAACGTAGACTATAGCTTGGCAAATTCATCCGTGACACTCCCATCCCATGGCTCACGCGGAATTAAGGGCGTTAGGCAGGTGAAGTGGTGAATCGTTCACGTGGGACGTGGTAAATTGACGGCCGTCATAATTTGCCAAGTTATCGTGATGGTATTCTGTATATTCTTTTAATCTCAATGTTTTAAGACATTGAGATTGTGCAACTACTTTCTGTATCCATTCTTATAATCAACACGAATGTTATGTACGCAGTATTAAAAATATCACTAGTCCCAAAATTTTCACAGAGCATTATTATATTTTCTGTAATGATCCCAAGAAAAGAAAACAGCATATCAAGGAATACAATTAGTTTATGCTATTTACATACGATCAAACAATAGATTAATAATAATAATGATGATGAAAATTTGAAACAGTGAGCCTGTTGCTAATAAATACTTAACATTGTACATAAAACCTTTTATAGTTACAAATAACATATTATTATATAAAAGAATACGCATGGCGTGGTTAAATATCTACTCCGTAGACCCAATAGTCAAATTTTTTATTATTCTCATTATTTGAAGAAGTTATTTTATAATCATTATGTACTTAGACTAACAAGAATAACTAATTAATACTACATTTATATTCACAGTTTACAATAGTAGTTTTTATGAAATTTATATTGGATTATTAATTTATAGTGTTTTACATTATGCAAATAGATTGTGTCCATCATATTGGCACATTGACAGTTGCTTGAACTGTTTACTCGACGCCCCTTTATTTGTACCTATGCCTTATATCGTGTCGTATTGTTTCAATAATATCTTTACTATTTACACTTCTCCCCATGTGTCCTGAGTGTATATATTATGTTACATGTTTATTGTCTTTTTGTGAATAGCGATAACCTATAGTATATTCTCTCTTTCATTAATGTATATATTGATTTCTTTAAAAATAATAATCGCTCAAATTTTGCTTCTAGGGTAGTGATTATGTAAAGTAAAACTATTTTTTTAAAGTAGGTAATGTGTTGAAATCCCGTTTACTTAGTTAAATGATTTGACTGATCAATTCAAAACATTTCAAAAATGTGTACCTACAGTATAACAATAGTTTATTTTTGAGCTAGATACACAGGACTTATGATAAGAGTATAGAATGTGTTGCGATTTACAAACGCGAGGCGTCATCTGGCTATGATAAATCCATAAATTATATTCATTTATTCCCGGCTTAGTTTCGAACGAAATTGATGGTTTGCGTTTATTCAACACACTCTTATTAGAAAAGTTTATAATTGTTCTAAGCCAATGTTAAAGTGGTTGTGTACGTGATTGCATACATTTTAAGCTTTTGCGTATCAGTTCTGAAAGAAAACTCAATCGATAAAAGTTTTAGCTCTTATTACTAGTTCCGTACGTAGGTATATAATACTTAAAAATATATGTATTCATTTTGAAATAGGTAATATTCATTTCATAGAATGGATCCGTGACAACTCTTATGAAATCGAATACCGAGTGTCAAATTGAATAAATATGTTTTTATAGTACTACTAGCCTGCTGTGCCCGCGACTTCGCCCGCGTGGAGTTCGATTTGGGTTTCAATTTTTTTGCGCGAAACCCTAATTTTTTAAATTTAATAATAATAAATATTATACCTTGTAATATTAGCTATCTAACAGTGAAAGTCCCAACAAAATCGACCGTGCGGTTCCAGATATTACCTAATTCAAAAAAAGGACAAACATTTTTATTTTGTTGAAGTATATATTCATAATATGCATTCATTAAAAATTAATATTTTAACGTTACAAACAAACATATCAATTTTATTTATTTCTAAAGCCACATTCTGCCAACGCAAGATATATTCTTTACGTTTTAATTGTTTCCCGCCATACTAGTATAATAACTAGGCACAAACTACCGCTGGCCGGCGGGGGGTTATCCGAAGGGATTTCCGCACCAAAAAAAAAAAAAAAGGTACAAACTAATGACTAAAAATGTAGGGTAAACCTATATTTTATTGTAAGCATTAATTTGGTGTAACATCTTCGGTTACACCAAGTTCTTAAGTCACCAAAGGCCTTGATTGTATTTTATACGGGGCTCGTCTATCGAATTGCTATGATTGTCCGAAGGATTATTTAAATGCGAGTTCCCAAGTTACTTATAGAATGTAGCATCTGGTAGGCACTACTCCATGCATGTACTGTAGCTTCGCGCATACTGTATACAACATCAGTTTTACTGTACAGTAGAGGAATGTATTATGATAATGAAGAGTAGAGGAAGCTTGTGAGGTATGCAAAGAAGCAAATGGCGAGAATTTGTCCCTGCCTTCTTTGGAAACAGAATGCCGTGTATCTTCAGTAGAAGCTAGAGATTCGCATAATTGCAGTGATTTCAGTGCTTGTGCATAGTGGATATTAGTTCATCTATCAGTAAAATGTGCAAGTTTCGCGCGCAATTTCTATACTGAGCGTTCGACTAAATCCCCCCTCGCCAATGCTGAAAAGTATCATCATTACTTAATGTAAACATGGGTGTTGGAACAGATTGGAGACATTTTTAAACTCACTTCGTTTATTCCTTTTAAACTACAAATTAGTCATGAAAGTGTGACCGGTGATACAGCTATAATGTTGAGCTGGTGAGGATTTTGGTAAAAACAGTGACAATTAAACTAATGGAAGATTAAAAAATAACTAAGGTCCAGTGTATATTAAAATAAGTGATGTTCAGATATTTTATATTATAAACTCACCTTGCGTCAACCTTGACATACACACAAGTTATTCCGGGTTCGTAATATGATTCCGATGACAAAGAAAACAGCTCGTAACTTCGTTACTACATTGAAATTCTAATTATTGTTTACGTTAACATAACAGTGTAAACCATATTATTTTATTGTAATTCCTGCCTCATGGTAAAACTAAAACGTGAAACAGTTTTACACCTAAGAGCAGTCGTGTTTATTGTACCTGTATGACATGCGATCAATGCTGCATGGAATACTATTTTCACCTCTGAGATGACTTTGCACTACACACTCTCGGCAGGTTGCAGCAACGTGCTGTCCTGCACACATAACCTTGAGCCATATCATTATATAGAGACGGGGAGACTAATTAAATGATTATTAGTAGTATTGTAATAGATACCAATGAAGTAATGGCGAGCGTTCTGACATGTGCCGAAACCATCCTTTTATCCAGAGCATTCCGTGCATGGGGTGAGGCAGGCAAAAACGATTTCATTTCCATCAAACGGTTTAGCATCTCCTTCTCAGCCGCACTACATTAGATCGGAATCCTTTAGCTATACGCATGTGGCCTTGGGTTTTTGAAGCGTGGCTCGGAAAAAAGAACACCAATTTAGCATTGTTTGCATTCAAATTAAGAATTGCTCATGGAAAATTTAGATTTGATTTCTTTTTGTTTTTTTTTTTGACGAGCCATTGAATAATTTATATTCAAATATAATTTTCTTATACTTGATGTTGCCAGCGGCTCCACCTGCGTGACATATTCATCCCGTTCCCGTAACCAACATGAACCTATTCCCGGGATAAAAAGTAACCTATATGCTATTC
Source organism: Cybosia mesomella (assembly GCA_946251805.1). Lineage (NCBI taxonomy): Eukaryota > Metazoa > Arthropoda > Insecta > Lepidoptera > Erebidae > Cybosia > Cybosia mesomella. The sequence goes on from OX276390.1 coordinate 28,968,425, forward strand.
CAGACTAACCATTCTCTGTGTCAAATTTCATTACGATTTGTTCTTCCGTTTTTGCGTGAAAGGTAACACACATCCACACACATACATCTTTACAAATTAACACTTTAAAATATATATAGGAACTAGGACAGTGGATTATCTTGAATTTATTCCTTTGGATTTAAAGAAGTCTTTTACTGTAAATATTTTTCTAGGAACAGTTTTGGTAATATAGTCTCACCCTCACAAGGACCTTAGTTATTAATTCCAAAGACAACACTAACATAGGTTTTGTTACTTGTAGAATATAATTACTATTAGGTACTTATTCCGTTGCAATATAGACTTGGGTAGGTACCTACATGGTAATTCTTGAATATGAACGAGCTTCCTTCTGTGACTTAGTGGTTTTTAGTCGGTATTCATATAATGCATGAAATATACCTAATATTTTTCCACTAATAATATGTGATAAACAGTGATAAGTTAATTTGAATTTTATTGTCAACATGTTTCTATAGCCTCTATAGTTTAAATATACTGTTACCGAAACAGTATCTTCATGTCCAAAATGACTGTCACTGAAGTCACTTATGAACAGATAGTGATATAGTTTTCAAACGCTATCAATAACAAGAAAAGGGTGAGGGTATTTGTATATCCAGGACATGTCCAGTTAGATCATTTGGTCAGAGTATTACACTTGAAAGGGACTGGTTGCAGCTTCAAGTCACGTCCTAGATGTTGACTTTTTCCGATTGAAATGTAAAGGAAGTTAGCATACAAATTTCTTCAAAAAAATTTTTTAGGCGTTTTAATTTTCCTTCAGATTATACCACTCAGATACCCCATCTGAGTGGTATTCTGACGTAAAACACCTGAATTAGTCGTTTTTATACGTTCTGTCATTACTTCTTTCTTGTTATTGATTAAGACAGAAATGGTATTCATCAAGTATAAATGCGAAGTGTGTTTGTTGCTCAATCACGCCAGAACGACTGAACAGAACTGAATCAATGATGTTATATTAAAATGAAGTAAATATTAACTCACTACTACCGCTATTTCAAAAGCGTATCACGTTGGTTGTATGACAGAACATAACATAAAATAATGAGAGAGGTGAATTAACCTCGCCTTGAGTGGCCGACCATTCTTCAGCGCCTGTAAATTCTTTGTTTGGACGCAGATCTTCTTTATTCTATACATTTTTCTTTGGCCGCGATACTTTTCAATTTATACACATCAGTTATATCAAGTTTAATATGTGCTGTACGATCAACCTAAATCATTTTTTTTTACTATAACACAAATAAACTTAAAGCACATTCGAATTTTGCACACATTAAAAATTAACTGTCGTGGGGAACATTTTTCGTAGCACAGTCAATGACTGTGCTATAAACAATGTTCGCAAAGACAGTAAATTGGCCGTGTTTAGTATTTGTAATAGGTACTCGTGACACTGCGAGGGATATGCTCTATGGGCAACCTTACACCCCGGCGTCTGTAGACCCAAGACGGCGTGCGGTTTTAGTCGGTTTAAGCCCGACATGACCGCCCCCGCTGGCCGGCGGGGAGGTATCCGAATCGATTTCCGCATGAAAAAAAAAAAGGTACTCGTGACACAAGAAAACACCTGTTTTAAAGGTTACTCGTGCGTATTTTAAAATGTCTAACCATTTACCTTTACGTGAACTAATAATAATATTGAGTTTTCTTTTTTGTGTAGTATCTGTATTTTATGTAGATAAGTTACTAAACGTAGTCAACAAATTATTCGCCTTGATAAAATTTGTACATAAATGAGTAAGTGTCGTGGTCCAGAGAGTGGCAGTATCGCAGTACCGATTCCCCGGTGTGCGTGTCTGTGTATCTACGGTGGGGCTGGAGCGTGGAGGTATGTCTTGTTACAGGTGGAGGCTCTGGCACACGGCGCGACTCGCTGGAGTTCGGCGCGGGTTCAGCCGCGGCGCTGCAGGAGTACGCCGCGCGCAAGTGGGGACCCTCGCCGCTATCGCCGCCGCTGGGCGCCGCGCTCGGGCCCGTGGGGTTGCGGTCGGTGTCCGCCGCGCCCGGCGCTGAGACCGCCAAGTACAGGTGCACAAACGCCCGTCCCCCTCCTGCAGCCAGCTCTCTTCGCGTCGCTTCTTCGTTTCGTTACTCTTTACTTGACTGATTTCAAAAAACTAACTTCTTTATTATCTTGTTTTGTTTTATTTATCCACTTGTGAATAAGCAATTTTAATTAGGCAGTAAAAAATGTCTAATACCTTGCAAAAATATTAAAACAATAGTGTAAGGACGCCTACGCTGAAAAACACAGAAGTTTCTCGGCCCGGTGCATTATAATGGTTACGAAATTAGAATAGAAGCGATGTGATGGGGTGCACGCGACGCTCTGAGCGGTCGACCTTGTACATTGTAAATATTTGTTTGCCAACGTTGTTTATAAGACACTGCAGTCGTTAATTTTGTACAGAAACTTCATTTGAGCATGCGCATTAATCATTTCATTTGATGCATTTTCATTCAGAGTGGTCGTTTCCCTCAATAGCTATGTGTTTTTGTCTTTCAGAAGTGTCAGCAGTTTAGCCCAAGGTCTCACATCGAACGGAATGTTCGGTTCCTCATCATCGCTCCTGAGCAAACTGAGTGGAGTGGGAACTATATCAGGTGTGTACCTCACAGCGCTTATTCCCAAACCTTGTACATGATGTAAATAGCTGCTGTATTTTGCTAGTGTATAATACAATAACATCATTAAATGATAATATACATACACTACTCATTTCTTTTAGAAGGTTATTAGTCTGAAATCATTATAATATTAATTTTTTATGACAAGAAAGATAGCCCCTCATCGGCGCTGGAACGTGTTCGACCACGATGCAAAGAAGTCCTTAGGGTACTTAAAGGGTTAAAGGGAATTAAAATGTTTTGTAAGGTTTACACATAGTCGTTCGTTTTGCTACGTTTGTCGTTTGTTGTATATTTCTTCAAAAACAAACAATACATATCGCATAATCAAAATACGTTATTCTTAGTTTATCGTTCTTGTAACATAATTTAGTTCATACTCGCACAATGTAATATCGGCACGTCTGGTTTACATTAAAAAACGGATTAACGGATAAATCGATGTCTATTCTTTACCAATTGGTAACATTAGTAGGAAATTTATGAACATAGTACAACAGCCCTATGCTCTCGGTAACGTTTGTATGTTTGTTTGGTTGCAGAACTGGTGGGTGGCGGCGTGGGCGTGGGCGGTGTGAGCGTCGGCGGCGTGGGCGTAGGTGGTGTGAGCGTGGGCGCGCTCGTGGGGGACAAGCCGCCGGCGGGCCGCAGCCGGCTTCTCGAGGACTTCCGCAACAACCGCTTCCCCAACCTGCAGTTACGTGAACTCGCCAACCACATTGTAGAATTTTCCCAGGACCAACACGGCTCCAGGTAAGAAAAGCGAGTACCGATGAACATTGTGCCCACATTTTGATCTTTAAACTCTTAGTTAAAAGGTTCGGTAAACAAAACTAACTTCACACTTCAATAACAAAGAAACTGATGCAGAGTAAACAAAAAATTTAAATAAATTCAATTATGGTTTATTTTTTTAGTAAATTGTTCGCGATGAGATATTGCATTGAGCTAAACTAATTTATAGCCAGGGGTGATGTATGTACACCGAAAAAATAAAATTGTTCATGAGCTAATTGCTGTAGATGTAGATTGTAGATAGACAGAAGTTTACACTGTTTCATATTCACATAGGTACTTGAGTCAACTATAAACGGATTGGTGCAAAAACACCACTACTTATTACTTTTGGAATATTTAGCGTATCACTGAAGCATGGCCAACTTTTACCTTTCAACGTTGAGAGGTCCCTACTTGTTTGTTAATGTCATCACTATAGATGTATACTCAGCTATTATAAAACAGTAAATGGTCATATTCTAAGTATACACATTTCCTCACTCCCCAGTGCCAGAATTTCCCATTTTAAGATACCTATTTTCAGTTTTGAGAAATTCCCATTTGACTCTCTCTTTGTGTAGAATCCCCATAGTGTTCCGAAAGGTCTACTGACCTAATGAACTCAAATAATTACTTTTCCTGTACTTTTTTTTTTTTCGCTGGGCCATCTCCAGTTTCGAGATGGCCCCTTCGGGTTTGGGAACCACGGTGTCCCCGTCTTGCCCCGGTTTGGGGAAGGGGCGCTCATGGAGGACGGAGGTCTTTAAGCGTACTTTTCCTGTGCCTGCAATCAGGCCCGGATTATCCATAAGGCGGATTAGGCAACTTCGTAGGGGCCCCGCACCGACTTTGTATCTAAAAAAATGATGAGTTTTGATCGGGATCAATGTAAAATATAAAATAACATCAAATAAATCGCGATAGAATCCGTTAAAAATAGTTTTTATTTCTATGTGTGACATTCGCGTAAACTGCCGACAATATCATGTAGCTTTTTATTAGTGAAAGATATATCTAAATCTGATCAGAAGTTTAAAAGATTGCCTCCATACATCCAAACTTAAAAACTTCTCTTAATAATATTAGCAACAATAATTATTGCCTTGTCATGATGAAAACTAAAAAAATATCTAATTTTGTATATAACACTACAGTTGAAAAAGCTATGTGTTATTAATTCCACACTGTATGTGAGTTGAATTATAAATTTAAGTTATTGCATATATTATCTTTTCAGATTTATCCAACAAAAATTAGAAAGGGCGACAGTTCAAGAGAAACAAATGGTGTTCAATGAAATCATCGGCGCCGCATATAGTCTAATGACAGATGTTTTTGGAAATTATGTAATACAGAAATTCTTTGAGTTTGGAACGACGGAACAGAAAACGACATTGGCACAAAAGGTATAATTTTCATAGAACATTAAACCTTTACAACAGTGTTATTAACAGTATTATAATAGTAGTAAAATCAGTATATTATATTTTTTATACAGGGGCATTTAACTACATATGTAGCTTAGTAGGTACCTTTATTCTTATATATCTTTTTAAATATTATCATTATAAAAAAACGTAGTTTCTAAATACATAATATTGTAATAATACATGTAATACTAAATATTCTATGTTCCTTTTATAGGTTCGTGGACACGTGTTAAACCTGGCTCTGCAAATGTATGGTTGTCGAGTGATACAGAAAGCACTAGAGTCAATACCAGCTGAACAGCAACAAGAAGTCGTGCGCGAACTCGACGGACATGTACTGAAGTGCGTCAAGGATCAGAACGGCAACCACGTTGTAAGTCTATGTCACTAGTTATTTATATGCGACTTGAGCAACCAAGGTGGGGAGAAGCCACCATCGCGGCGGTGATGCCGGTCATCGAGGAGTGGTTGGAGAGGGACCACGGTGACCTTTCCTACCGAATTTCCCAGATAATTATCGGGCACGGGTGCTTCGGGAAGTATCTGTGGCTCATCCAGCGGGAGGCAACGCGGCAGTGCCAGCATTGCGAGGATCCTGGCGAAGACAAGGCGCTCTACACAAAGTGTGGAGTGCCCAGCGTAGGCGAGTTAACGCTGGGATCTCGTTGCGGTTCTGGGCGTGGACATTCTCTCGCTCGAGACCATGGTGAGAGCCGTAGTCTTGGACGGGTGCAAGTGGCACACCGCCGCCTCTTTCTGCGAGCAGATAATGCGCGCGAAAGAGGCGGCGGCGAGGGAGCGGGTAAGAACCCTGCCATCCGAGTTCCGCAGTCTGCGGCGAGGACGACGCAGACTTGTCTACGCCCGGCACTACCGACCTCCATGATCTTGGCCTGAGGATGGCTGTCGGCCGACTCGCCGTCCTTACAGAAGCAGGCCAATACGGAGGAGTGTCGTGTGTGTCTTACACACGCCTGCCAACTCACCGACGCGGGATCTAACCTGTCCACAGGCGAGGTCGCGACGGTGACCAAAGTCCGCCGCTTACCCCGGTGTTATCCTTTCGACTGCTTACCTGGGGTGCCCGGCAATGGACACTTGGAGAGGACACCGTGTGGTTTTAGTCAGTCCAATTCCGACACACCCATCTCATCGTTGGCACCGATGGGGGGTGGAAGCAGTGGGGGTATCCACACGTAAAAAAAAACAAAAAAGTTATTGATATATAAATAATTTTTACTTAATCCTTCCGAATGCAAAATGTTAGGTAAAATTATACGTATACTATTATTTTGTCAGGATGTATAATCATTCTCTTAAGAATTGCTGTATATGTGCTTTCTTTATGTTTCAGGTACAAAAATGTATCGAATGTGTAGAACCGACGGCACTTCAGTTCATAATCAACGCGTTCGCGGGACAGGTCTACGCGTTGTCCACCCATCCATACGGCTGTCGCGTTATACAGCGCATCCTCGAGCACTGCACGCCCGAGCAGACTGCTCCAGTCCTAAGTGAACTACACGCGCACACCGATCAGCTCATTCAGGTACTACATACAACGTTGGTATTCTGCTAGGCTTCTTTAGACGAAGCATCGATGACGTCTCTTATGTGACTAATTTAGAGCACAGATGATTCTTTCTTGTTTTTTAGATTTTTCTATTTTCTCTGAAATATCGCGGTACTGGAAAAAATTATTAAATTGCCATTATGTTCTTATTTCCCCCTAAATACTACAATAAACTTCACATCCCAATTTCATAGAACCTGGAAACCGTAACCTTTTTATTAGTACAACTCGATATGATGCCCACGGCTACATTCTATAATCGTGCCGCTCGCCACAGACAGGGAATTCATCCTCACTTGTACTACTGGCAACGGTGTGCACAGTAAGATATGAAAGAAACTTCGGTCCGCCCACTATGGGGTTCATAGTGGGGTTCCACACAATATGGGGTTCTTCAATAAGGGCATTAGAAGGTTTCTACATGCTCGGCGGCGTGAGTGTGACGCCCCTGGTGTTGCACACGTCGATAGGCCGTGGTAACCGCGTCCCATCAGGTGGCCAGAGTGGTTGTATACCATCTAAGTGGTACAAAGCAACAGTTCTTAAAGTTATTTCTGCTCTTCCCAGTTCTTATGCAAGGTTTTGTCTCCAGACAATGTCTATTATCAGTGTTCCAGGTGGAGTTATTAGTATTCCATATCGATTAAACATAAAGAAAACATTGTCGCTTAGCAGGTTTTTAAGGCAAGACAGTCATGATAAAAGATGGTAAGGTACTATGATGGTTTATTGGTGGCTTTTTAAGTGATCGGCGCTATTTTTAAGCGGCCGAAAACTTGTAAGCTATTTAGGTGCTATAGTTGGCCCGTTGGATGGTCTCGGCGTATGTGTCAGTACCGAGCGCTATTGTCGCAGGACCAGTACGGCAACTACGTGGTGCAGCACGTGCTGGAGCACGGCGCGGCGGAGGACCGCTCGCGGCTGGTGGCGGGCGTGCGCGGCAAGGTGCTGCAGCTGTCGCAGCACAAGTTCGCGTCCAACGTCGTGGAGAAGTGCGTCACGCACGCCACGCGCAACGAGCGCGCGCTGCTCATCGACGAGCTGTGCGGCTTCAACGACAAGTGAGTACCGCACGCTCTCACTCCACACTCTACATCACGTGTTATGATTGAAGGTCGCACTAAGCTCAGGGAGCATTTGGTGTTAGGAAATTGTAATTAGGCGCCAGGGGTTCTCTTAAATGTAACCGCTTGACGATTACCCTCTATTACACATAATTTTTACAAGTTTGCGATATTAAAAAGAAATCGCTTATTAGTCTTGGCAATAAAAATTTTCAGAATGATAAGTGGAATAAAATTTATCGTCTAGGAGGCTATGACTTTAAAATTAATAAGTAAATAACTAACAAAACGAATAAGTTAATAAATAACTCCTTATGAACAGCCATTTGACATCGCTCATTGAAAAAAGACCAGTTAAATGTAAATTAAATAATCTGTATTAATACTTTTTTTGAACAAGGACAATATGTTATCTGTCTGATAATTGTTTGTTACAGTGCTCTCCACGTGATGATGAAGGACCAGTATGCGAACTACGTGGTGCAAAAGATGATAGACGTTGCGGAGCCGACCCAGCGCAAGGTGTTGATGCACAAGATTCGGCCGCACATCGGGTCGCTCCGCAAGTACACGTACGGGAAGCATATCATCGCAAAACTGGAAAAATTTTTCATGAAGGCGCCGGAGCTGGGCCCCATCGGGCCCCCGCCGCCCAACCCTGTGCTGTAGTCTGTGTAAAGTATTAAACGTCCGCGGAAGTAGGCTGATGCGACGGCGCGGGTATCGCCCCGCCTATTATAAATTTTGTGAATATTTGCGATTGTACATTTGTAACTATAGAGCTCGTCGCTTCGCCGCCCGCCGCCCGCCGCCGGGTGCCTGGGCGGCCCTGTACATACGTAGCGCAGACTGATGTACAGAACGATACGATATACGGTATACTGTAACAAGTAACAATAGTTGTACAGCGTCGACGCCGACTCCGGTGCTCGGCCGTCGCGTCACCGCGGCGTAGCGTTCATTGCGTTTCTAGCTCTTAAGTGTTCTAGTATTATTCGTTGTTCGTATGAATCTATGTATAAATATTTGAACGTCTCTCATTCTCGTGTAATTTATGAATCGAAGGAAAACGGCGGTTCCGCGGGCCCCGGTGTTTCCGTTATTTTAGCTCGTTGTAGATTTACTATTAGCTGGGCTAGGGGACCTTGAATCTTCTAGAGCGATAAAGAGATGCCGCAGGCAGTTCTGGACAATCGGCACTATAGTCGTGATTATTATATTATTATTTTGTACTATTCTTCAAGTCAAGCTCTCGTTTAAGTTATAAACCGGCTTTAAAATCGTACATAGCTTATCTCTTTTAGTGCCGGAGTGTATAGTTCGTCGATTATAATTTTGTGAAAATGATATTTTTGTATATTTTTATGTAATTAATTTAAGTTATTTAGTTAATGAGTCTCCGAAAATATTCGGAGCGAGCGCTTACGAGTGGGCGATGCTTATGTTTAGTGTAGGCGCTGTGTCCCGGCGCGGCGCGTAGGTTATAGTGATGATTGTAAAGTCCTGTACTGATAGTTGTAGTCCCGAGGTCTACCTTGCCGGTTGCACGTCACAAGCGTAGCTATTCCTCATTCCCCCTGTGTAATTAATTTTTATAGGAAGCGTAGTTTCCTACGACACCTCAAGATTTTTTACGTTTAGATGTAATTGAAAATAAAATTATTGTATATGGCTGTACAAAAATGTTAACAAAATGATTTGTAAAACCCGTATGTGATGGAATAAGACGGGGCGTCGAGAGCAGCGAGGTAAAACTGATCGCGGCTCTGGACGTCGCGCCTTGTAGGTTGTACTAGATAACATTTATATGATGATCCATCTATTTAGACATTAATTATAATAAAGCATTTCTGTAATAATATTACAAAGCATCTGTCGTTTTATTGATAACACCACAGCAACATATATTCCCGAGCAGTAGACACTTAGTAGATACTTTTTTTTGTATATATATACTTATTATACATAGAAACACCCAGACCAATGCAAATTTACATATTTGCACTGAGTGGGAATCGAACCCGCGACCTCTGAATTAGCAGTCGAATGCACGAATAACCCAGATATGACAATTTGCCATTTTAGCATTTTCCGTTTGTGGCATTTTTCATGTCATTTTACGAATCGACATCTGTCATTTTGTCTATTTTCTTTTCTGATAATCTTCGCCTTTTTTTTACTTGCGAAAACCTCCACGGGCTTCACCCCACCGCTGCACCGGAGCTAACGGTAAGATGGGTATGTCGGCCTTGAATCAGCTAAAACCGCACGGTGTCTCTCTTGCGTTAGCCATGTGGTACGCTCTATTCCACTTTAATCCACTAAACAAATCCATCGATGGATTTGTTTCCACTTTTTTTTCCACTCTGATCCATCGATGGATTTTTTTCCACTCTGATCCATCGTTGGGTTTTAATCATTGCTAAGTAATTCAGAACAAACAATAATTTGGAAGGTTGGAACTTTAACCTCAATAGCAGCGTTGGAAAGAAAAGCCCAAATATAATTCACCTTTTTTTATACCACTCCATTGGGAGCCCACCTGATGGGAAGCGGTTACCGTGGCCTATGGACGTGTGCAACGCCAGGGGCGTCGCACTCGCGCTGCCGACCCTGTAAAACCCTTCTAATGCCCTTCTTGAACAACGCCATATTGTAGTCACTTGGGAAAACCACAGCAGGGAGATCATTCCACAGCCTGAGGGTGCGCGGAATAAAGTGCCTTTCATACCTAACTGTACGCACCGTTTCCGGTCGCAACGTGTGAGGATGAATTCCCTCTCTGTGGCGGGCGGTGCGATGATAGAATGTGGCCGTGGGCATCATATCATACAATTCTTCTGATCACACCCATTATAAAGGTGGTAGAAAACCCACAGGGAAAACTGCCTGTAAGTATGGGATTGTCGACGATCCTCGGAGCCCGTTTTTGCACCGCGTCGAACGGGTCAAGTTGGTATGTAGGTGCTCCAGCAAAAAGACCTGAAAGCTGTAATAAATAATAAAACGAGTGCTTTATCTTGCTTCGAGGAGCTACCTTTCCCGTCATCATTGGTAAAAAAAAACAGGACAAATAATGATTGACAACTGTATTCAGGAAGCTCAGTTGGAAGTTTTAACTGGCAGCATTACCGTAGGCCACTTCCTTGAAGAGGTGAAATAGTTACTATACTAAGGCTGTTTTTTTGTTTGATTTAGTTAGTTATTTCAATAAATTTCTTTCGTACAAATAATTAGAGCGGAATATAAAAGGCGGTGAAAAATAATCCATCGCGGCGATGGTTTAGAACGGAATATAAAAGACAGTGGAATATAATCCATCGCGGCGATGGGTTAGAACGGAATATAAAAGGCAGTGGAATATAATCCATCGCGGTAATGGATTAGAGTGGAACAAAATGTGGAAAAAAATCCATGACTGGACTTGTTTAGTGGATTAGAGTGGAATAGAGCTGTGGTACGGGGGAATCTGGTGTGCCCTAGGAAAGATATCCCAGAAACCTCGACCGGCTGCGGTCACCAGCGCCGACGCGTTATTGGGGAGCTAATCCCCCTCCCCTACTACTATACGTCTCCCGTACCTTTTCTGCTGCATCTTTTGCGCGCATCACTGCCTCGCAAAAGATGGCTCGATGCTGCCCATGGCACGCACCAGGGACTGCAGCGTGAGGGTTCCCGCTCCGACGGCTGCTTCAAGGACACGGCGCTGCTCCATCCACTCTCAGCAGTGGGGCAGCCCCTTGGCACCAGTCGTGGCAAATATTTGGATGGAACACATTGAAGAAGAGGTGACCCAGAACGCCCACGCCCAGATTAGGGTATGGAAAAGGTACGTAGATGATATATTCTGTATATTTAAAGACAACAGTGAGAAAGTGGTTCGTTTTACTGAGTATCTTAACTCATTACATGTGAGGCCACAGTTTACGTAGGTATGCGATTGAGAACAACAGAACATTGTCTTTTCTAGACATCAAGTTAATGGTGAGAACCGATGGCTCCTTGGCCCACACTATGTATCGTAAACCCACTCACACAGATAGATACCTACACGCCTCCTCGCATCATCACCCACTTCATTTAAAATCAGTCAGCGCGACGCTCATCAAGCGAGCAAATGACCTGTGTGACCCTGAGCAGTTTCGAGGATATGACATCTCCCTGTCTCACTCCTCGGCGCAGTTTCGGGGATATGACATCTCCCTGTCTCACTCCTCTGCGCAATTGGAGGGGTTTAGACTGCTGGCCCTGTACTTGGACACTCATAGTGGCGGCTTCGTAAAGGCATCTCAGCACCTCGACATAACGATAATCTACTTGGCATCGCTGTAAGGATTCCAGAACAGCCCAAGTTTCGACGGAGTCAAAGGCCTTTTCATAGTCCACAAAAGCGAGACACAGGTGTTGATTATACTCTTCGGACTTCTGTATAATCTGCCTCACTGTGTGAATGTGGTCTATGGTGCCATATACTCCGCGGAACCCAGCTGCTCCAACGTTATGTCCGTGAAGCTATTGAAATTAAAAAAGGATTGTGTGGTTTTCTGAAACCACGGTAAAAGTGAAACTTTTTCATATTATAGACATTTAACTAAACAATTACAACATTTACATTAAACACTGACAAAAACAAACAAAATAGCGTGGAGCACTGGCACAAATAAGTAATAGTCTATACACTACACGGTCAGCTCCTGCGTACTATAGGCGCCGCCATATTGGCCTTGGCTGCTATGACGAGCGCCTTTCACTTTATCCCTACTCCGCGGCTGACCGTCACGCGACATGCAACACAGACGAAAAGTTTGAGACGATGTAATATAAGTTTCACTTTAATAAAAAATATAAAAATTTCAATAGGGAAGATTATAACTATCCGGGTCGTGGAATCCAGTGATACCCATAAACAAAGAGCCGTTAAGAACTGATGCAGTGAGTGTGGTGTGTCACCAGCCTTACCATTCATTAGAGAAGTAATGGAGGGTAGGCGCACAAAAATGTTTCCCCGCACACCTCTCGACGCTCGCCGGCTAGTCAAGCCGTGACCACGGATGCTGCAACGCATCCGAAACCTCGGCAAAAGTAAGTTCCATATTAGTTACTTACTTTTATAGGTCTACGTCTCAATGAGTCGTTGTAAAAGACGGAACCTAAAAGATCAATAAGCACTGTATCAATAACGAATGACGTAACTGTATAATAAAAAATATAATATAATAAAAAACAAGCTTTGTGCTTATAGTTTATTGAGGATCTTGCATGTCAGTAAGCATTTAACTAAAATAGTACACAAATTTAAACTAAAACGGTTATTTCTCTTCCTCTTTTTCCTTATCTTTCTTGGGCTTGACGCTGCGTTCTCGGTCCCGGGACCGTTCTCTGTCCCTTGAACGTTCGCGCTCGCGGGATCGTTCTCGTGGCCGAGGCGAGCGTGACCGCGATTTGTGTCGTCGCGATCTCGACCGCGAACGGTCCCGCCTGTATGACCTAAAATATCAACATTCGTCGACTTGTAATCATCAAATTGTAAATGCGTGTAGATATATGACAAATCTATACAAATAAATAAAAATGAAGTGTCTGTCTGTAATGTTAAAATAACAGCTTTATTATGAATGCAGTAGTTTTTAATAAGTGTATGTACGATACCTACATAAAAAAAAACAATTTTATATCTTTCTGTTTGTTCCGAGTAATCTCCGAAGTGACAGGGCCGAATTTGGCGGGATTTTTTCGGCAGATAGCTGATGTTATAAAGCTACAGTTGGAATAATCTAAGAAGTGCATGTTGTTAGCTGTCGTTTAGTGTTGGGTCAGGCCTCCTTCACTCCATATACTTGCGCACTATAATTACCTACCACCCGGCCGAGCGGCCACGGGCCGTTTGCGGACCAAATTCAGTGCGGTTTTCGCTAGCGAAGCGCACGCACGCTGTTTAATTTTAATCGCTCCGTTCGTACGCGTACCTTTTTTTTTTTTTTTTTATCGTGCGGAAATTTACGATGCCGTCTGGTGCCTTATGTGCTGTAGATGGGTGCAAATCAAGTAAAAGAAGGGATAAACACAATACTGGTGGTAGAAATTTGATGACACAAATTTGTCACAACATTCGGCCGGGTAGGTACCACCGTGCACGATTGCCCTCCATAGTAATCCAATTTCGGTTTGATTGCGTTCAGGGATCAGCAAGTGCATAGCCGGGCAGGGGGATTGTGGTCGCAGCACTAGTGGGACCGGTGGGTGTCACGCGGTGCTGCGACGACAATCCTCTTCTGATGAGGCCGTCAAGCTGAGTGCCACCATTGTTAACATGGTACATGTATGTAATGGTGACCCTCTTTCCTGAGACTTTACCTTCAGCTTACCATCAGGCGAGGTGAAGTCAAATTGACGTGTCCTAAATATAAAAAAAAAAAAACATTTTTCCATTTACCTGTCAACGAATAAAGGTAAGTGATAAACTATGACTGTTTTTTGTCGTTTCAAAATTATTTTTAATAGGTCTAGTCTAGATGATACATGATTAGCTTGCCTTTCACACACAGATTTACATATTTTTGTTACATAGAAACGTCATACTTACCTTAACCCAGATAAGCCTACCGTCCTACATGTAGTACAGTAAAAATAAAAAATATTTCACAGTACCCACTTGAACTAAAATAGTTCTCTGTGTGATTTGAAGTGTGTAGACGTATGTGCTTTCGTGATAAAAATAAAGAACTGATTTTACAATTATTGTTTGTAAAATATACCATTGTAAAGTGTGTGATAAGGTCGTGTTGCAGAGATGTCAAACAAACGGTATGTATATGTTTATTTATAGAACTAAGTTATGTTTATCGATGTTTATATATACTTGATAACCTCTTGTTTACTACTTTGTTACGCGTCGCTACCTAAGGGAAATCGCCGATGCAGCACTCGAATGACGTATATTGGTTATTCCGCTATAAACATCGCGCGACGGAAACGGCAAGCTTGCTATGCACTTTTGTACATCTTATGACGCACGAAATATTGTCTTCCTAATTTATTCACTAATTAAATTCATCATTCTATATTCATACTTCGAATAGGAATTTAGGCTAATTAGAATTAATTAAATTGTAAAAGTTTTATTTTAAATTAAATTAAAATTATAAGTTTCAATTTGGTTTTTTTTCGCTCCTCCGATCGCAGCTAACGTAATTGGCGCAGTCGGTAGGATAATTCGCGGGCCGGTTCGCGAGCTTAGGGATCTCTAATATCGATATCCGCGTACGCGAGTCGCCCGGGTGGCTATCAAGCTCCATCTTCGAGTTATCCGAATCTACGGTCCAGCTGCAGTTCCAGAGGAGGAATCCAGACATTGATTCACGAGAGAAACCAGATATGAAGTATATGTAAGTACACTTGAATTGCTCTAGTGTTGCTTCCTTTCTTTGTCCCTAAGTGTGTAATCCTTTTCCAAGATTTTTCATCCGGAAAAACTTAAGCTCAGTGAGCCTACATCGCGTACGGCTCGCAGAAATACTATAGATTTAAATAGAGATTTAGGTAGTTTTAGCTCAATTAATATCCTTAAGATGGCACATGACCCGGATACTATCTACAAAACCCTTCGGATGGTACCGGAGTTCGATGGAAATCCGAATATTTTAACTAGATTTATAAGTATTTGTGACCAAATTGTTAACCAGTATGTTAGTGCCACCCCAGGTAACGAATTAATGAATTTATGTTTAATTAATGGCATTTTAAATAAGATTAAGGGATCCGCCGCTTGTACAATAAACTCGAACGGGATACCCGACAGCTGGCTAGGTATTAGGACAGCACTTATTAACAACTTTTCTGACCAGAGAGACGAAACAGCTTTATATAGGGACCTCTCTTTAGCTACGCAGGGAAATAGAACCCCTCAGGAATTTTATGAGCATTGCCAAACTTTATTCAGTACGATAATCACTTATGTAACATTACATGAATCAATTGCGACTACAATCGAAGCGAAACGTACATTATATAAAAAAGTTACTATGCAGGCTTTTGTAAAAGGTTTAAAAGAACCATTAGGGTCCCGTATCAGGTGCATGCGGCCCGATACTATAGAAAAGGCTCTCGAATATGTTCAGGAGGAATTAAATGTGATTTATTTGCAGGAACGTAATGATTTTCAGAAACCCTCTAGTAGCCATAAAACCCCTAGTCAGTCCAATCCTCACAGCCATCCCATTATTCCACGGACCCCACATTTTCCGGGACCAATACCAAATTGGCCTGCTCCTGTAGGAATGAGGCCTAGCCAACCTCCACAACCCTTTAAGTTCAACCCTAATGTAAACCAGCATCCACAATATCGTATGCCTTCGCGAACTCAACAAGTGTTCCGTGCCCTACCACAATCTTATAACCCCCAAAGTAATGTCTTTCGTTTACCACCTAGGAACATGCCGCCTCAAAATCAGGGTCCGAAACCAATGAGCGGTGTCCAACATTTTACTCCTAAACCAATGTTATCTGGTCATAACTGGTACAAGTCAGGGAACCCGCCACCCAATAATTACTTTAAAAATCGCGAAATGAACATGAACGAATGCGCGTCATACGAGGAGTCGTATTACCCAACAGAATACTGTTACGAACCAGAGTATTATAATAACGATAACAATTACTATGACTATGATTCATACACTACATTAGAGTGCGATTATAATAATGAACCGACCTACAATAGTGATAACAATTCAGAGCGCGAATTTGAACCACAGCCTAGCACGAGTCACCATAGTCAGGATTTTCGGGAGGGACACTATGTAAAAAGGCCAAAATAGAATTAAACCTGCAAACTCAGCGACAATTCCCATATATATTAATTTCTAACCCACCTTTGAAACTTTTGATAGATACTGGCGCGAATCAGTCTTTTATAAGCCCAGAAGCAGTAGAAAAGTATTTTTCCGATTTTCCACTTAATTATGACCCCTTCGAGGTAACTAACGTTCACGCGGTTTCTAGAAACAATTACTCTATAACCTTACCGTGCTTTGCAGAGTTTAACGATCCAGAGACTATTAAATTATTTATTTATCGCTTCCATGATTATTTCGACGGGTTAATAGGTTTAGATTTGCTTACCAAATTCGAGTCTAAGATAGATTTAAAAGATCAGAAATTAATTACGCGATCATCATCTAGTCCTATTCATATGTATAATTCTTGCAACGTAAACCTTTATGAAGACATTATACCAGCACAATCATCGAAATTAGTTAAAATTCCGATTGATGCCCCGGACGGCGCAGCCTATGTGAGCGAACAGACTATATGCAATTGCATTATACGCGATTGCATTACAAATGTGACTAATCGTCGGGGTTACATAGAAATAGAAAATCCGAGTTCTAATGACATAATTGTTTCACTTGACCGACCTGCGAGCGCTAGTTTATTTCATGCAGAATGCTCACATCTTGAGGAAATCAATAGATCTCGTACTAAAGACGTTATATCACGCTTACGTACAGATCATTTGAACCAAGAAGAGAAAGCCAACCTTGTGGCCCTCTGCTCTAAGTATGCCGATGTATTTCACCTAGACGGTGAAGGCTTAACGTTTACCAATCAAGTTAAACACCGTATTAAAACCACAGACGAAGTCCCCATATACACTAAAAGCTATAGATACCCGTTTGTTCATCGCCAGGAAGTTAGGGACCAAATATCGAAAATGCTGAACCAGGGAATAATAAGACCTTCAGATTCTGCTTGGAGCTCTCCTATCTGGATAGTTCCTAAGAAGTTAGATGCTTCTGGCAAGCAAAAGTGGCGATTAGTAGTCGATTTTAGAAAACTTAACGAGAAAACCATCAATGATAAGTACCCTATCCCCAATATTAACGATGTCCTTGATAAACTGGGCAGGTGTCAGTACTTCACGACCCTAGATTTAGCTAGTGGATTTTTCCAGGTCGAGATGGACCCCCAAGATATACAAAAAACAGCATTCAACGTCGAACATGGCCATTTTGAATTCCTCAGAATGCCAATGGGACTTAAGAACTCCCCTTCCACATTCCAAAGGGTTATGGACAATGTCCTTAGAGGTCTCCAAAATGAAATATGTCTCGTATATCTTGATGACATCATCATATTTTCCACCTCATTAGCTGAACATATGATTAACCTTGAAAAGGTATTTCAAAGATTGCAAGAATCCAACTTTAAGATCCAAATGGACAAATCCGAGTTTCTTAAGCTTGAAACTTCGTATCTCGGACACATTATAACCAGAAAAGGTATAAAACCAAACCCAGATAAGATTGTTGCCATAGAAAAATACCCTATTCCAAAAACCCCCAAAGAAATTAAACAATTTTTAGGTCTTGTAGGCTATTATCGTAAATTCATCCCAGACTTTGCCAAAATAACTAAGCCCCTTACTTCGTGTTTAAAAAAAGGTAGACAGATAGTTTTAGATTCCGAATATGTAAATAGCTTTGAGAAATGTAAAACTCTCCTTACAAATGACCCAATATTACAATACCCCGATTTTAGTAAGGATTTTATTTTAACAACCGATGCCTCGAACGTAGCCATTGGCGCCGTTTTATCCCAAGGTACGGTTGGGTGTGATAAGCCAGTATGCTACGCATCGCGTACTCTGAATGATAGCGAATTGAACTATAGCACAATAGAGAAGGAGCTTCTTGCTATAGTTTGGGCAACCAAATACTTTAGGCCTTATTTATTTGGTCGTAAATTCAAGGTCCTAACAGACCATAAGCCTTTGCAGTGGATGATGAATCTCAAGGAACCCAACTCGCGATTAACGAGATGGAGGCTAAAACTTAGCGAATATGATTTCGATGTTATCTACAAGAAAGGCAAACAAAACACGAATGCCGATGCCCTGTCTCGGGTGGAGATTCATAATGAAGAAACGAATTCCTTAATAGAGGAGATCTTTTCTATCATGCCAAGTCCTACGGAAAACCCACCTTCTGCAAAAACTTCTGCTAAACCCGCACTTATAATAAATCTACCGCAACTGTCCACACTAGTTTGGAACACCCCGTACTAGAAGTTCCAATCACTGACGAACCACTAAACAAATTCCACCGTCAGATATGTTTCACTATCGTCGACGACGTTAAACGTAAACCAACAGTGTCTAAGCCATTCGAAACTCACACACGTATAGCCATTCAAATTTCATCATCAAATTTAGAAAACGACGTCGTTAATGCCGTTAAAGAATACGTTAACCCAAAGGTTAAAACCGCACTTATAATAAATCCACCTCTTGCCATGTACTCAATTATACCCGTTATTCAGGATAAATTTAAAAGTTCGTCTATGAACCTCGTACTCACCAAAATTGAGCTCGAAAACGTCAGAGAATATCTCCGTCAACAAGAGATTATTCAACATCATCATGAAGGTAAAACGAATCATCGCGGAATTACCGAATGTTATTTAGCCTTGTCTAGGAAATATTACTGGCCAAAAATGAAGGACCACATAACAAAATTTATTAACGAATGTATTATCTGTGGACAAGCCAAGTATGACAGACGACCGATTAGACAACAGTTTAATATCGTACCGCCCGCAACGAAACCATTCGAGATAGTTCATATGGACTTATTCACTGTCCACAGTGAAAAATATGTCACCTTCATAGATGTATTCACCAAGTATGGACAGGCATATCACCTTAGAGATGGCACAGGAATAAGCATACTCCAATCCCTATTGCAATTCTGCACCCACCATGGTGTACCCCTAACATTAATAACTGATAACGGCACGGAATTCACCAACCAGCTTTTCTCTGAATTCACACGTCTCCATAAGATTAATCACCATAAAGTCTTACCACACTCGCCTAACGACAACGGCCATATTGAACGCTTTCACTCAACTTTACTTGAACACATTAGAATTCTCAAACTACAGCACAAAGACGAGCCTATCTTTAACCTCATGCCATATGCTATTATTGGATATAACAGTTCTATACATAGCTTTACAAAATGTAGACCATTCGACTTACTGACAGGACATTTTGACCCTAGAGACGTCTTAGATCTAGATCTTACGCAGCAGTTGCTACAACAATACATTCAGAATCATAAAGCCCAAATGGAACAAGTTTATCAAATCGTGAATGAGTCATCTCTTGCTAACCGAACCGCCTTGATAGAAAATAGAAATAAAACTCGCGAGCCTGAACAGGAATATGTTCCACAGCAGCAAGTATTTATAAAAAATCCTGCTGCGAGTCGTCAAAAAACCGCTCTCCGATATACGCAAGATACAGTTTTAGCCGATTTGCCGATTCACATTTATACGTCTAAAAGGCGTGGACCCGTAGCTAAAGCAAGATTGAAAAGAGGCCCTAAAAACCCTCAATTGTTACAGGATTCTACTATTATTAATCGTTCGGGAGATGCGGGCAAAGGAGATAAAACTTGAGAGTTTGGCCGATGGACCAGGAATATTACCCTACAAACTTGGACCAACAAGAATGACTGTTACCCATCATACTTTCCTACAATATATAAATTTAAAAGACATTGAGGATCAAGTTGTAACCTTAGTAAATCAGCTTTCAGATTACAGAAGTCGACTTAGTAACGATATTTATGCATTATTCGAATTCCAAATTGATTATCTTACTATAAAAATTGGCAAAGTTTCAGCTCAGTTAAAATCGTTAGAACCCGATCGTGTTAAAAGAGGTCTAGTAGACGGCTTTGGTTCAATAATTAAGAGATTTACAGGAAATTTGGACTATACAGATGCATTAAAATATAATAGCGCCATTAAAATTTTACAAAATAACCAAGACAAGTTAGTTCATGATTTTAATGATCATATTAGTCTCAACAAAGAATGGATGAATAGGCAGTTAGTCGAAAATCAAAGGAAAATTAATAATTCGTTAGAGTCCTTGTCAGCTATTGCAAATAGGACAGAAAGTTTAACAAATTACGCGAAGTTTGGTCAACTCCTATTAATTATAGGTGAAAATGTAGAAGATTTAAGATTAGAATTAACTAGGATAGAGAACATGTTAGCATTTATTCGTGCATCTAGCACGCATCATTCGATGATAGATATAGATACACTTAAGTCAATGTTAAATAGGTTAGAAGCAGTATATAGTAAAGATGAGCTATTAAGGTTGGAATTAAGAGAATATTATAACATAATAAAGCCAGGTTCATATTTTAATGAAA
Organism: Cybosia mesomella; assembly: GCA_946251805.1. NCBI lineage: Eukaryota > Metazoa > Arthropoda > Insecta > Lepidoptera > Erebidae > Cybosia > Cybosia mesomella. Next base: position 28,989,177 of record OX276390.1, read on the forward strand.
AGCAAATAGTTATAGTTTTCAGTTTTCCTATACTTTCAAAAGACATATATAATTTATACAGATTATCTATAGTACCCAATAGAAACCACCAAGCTCTTATCCCTACCTATCCTTTTATAGCAACCAATGACAAGTCATATGTGTACATAGAAGCTGAATGCTCGAAGTTCAACAACTGGTACCTCTGTGAAAAGGAAATAAGTCATCAACTCCGCACTAAGTCTGACTGTATCCAGGAGCTTATCATAAGTCAAGCCCTCAAGGACTCCTGCCAGTTCACAAAGGTGTTCCTGACAAAAGGAGCACGCGAGAAACTCGATGACCAACACTACGTCCTATCATTCCCTCAACCAACGAAAGTCCAATTAGCCTGCGACCGAGAAGAATTCGACTCACTACAAGGAAGCTACCTGGCTACCATCCCTGTCGGCTGTTACCTGCGCACCAAAGAACTCACCATTATCAACGAAAATGATGAAATACAAGGTCAGCCTCTGAAATTGATGAATATACCCTATGATGTTCAGAAACAGGACAACCTATCTACACATATCCAGCTGAGCTCCGTTGACCTAAGAGGACTACACAGCATTCAGAACCAAATTATGATGAGTAAACCGGTACAACTAGATAAAATTGAATCTGATGTGTTCTACCATACTACCATACCTTTTTATGTGGTACTATGTGGTGTTGGAATACTCGGCATAGCAGTATTGAGTTACCGATATTGGTGGACCCATAAGACGCATACACCGTCCAACATCGAGGACCCAGGCTACGCAGAACCGGAGAAAAAAGAAAAGGAACAGATGGCCAAAGAACCAGTCCCAGCGACATTTTCTCTCAAGGTTCTAAAATAGTCGCTGATCTGCGGGTGGAGATGTTACGCGTCGCTACCTAAGGGAAATCGCCGATGCAGCACTCGAATGACGTATATTGGTTATTCTGCTATAAACATCGCGCGACGGAAACGGCAAGCTTGCTATGCACTTTTGTACATCTTATGACGCACGAAATATTGTCTTCCTAATTTATTCACTAATTAAATTCATCATTCTATATTCATACTTCGAATAGGAATTTAGGCTAATTAGAATTAATTAAATTGTAAAAGTTTTATTTTAAATTAAATTAAAATTATAAGTTTCAATTTGGTTTTTTTTCGCTCCTCCGATCGCAGCTAACGTAATTACTTGCAAAGAATTTTTGGAAATAAGACAACACTAACTCATGGTTATTGGTCATAAATAGTGGTGTCCTATATATAGGACAGTAGGATAATACAATTAATATTTTCGTTACAGACCACTAGCTGCACATGAAATCTTAGATGCTCTAGAAAACATTCCTGATGATGAAGATTATCGGGAAAGAGTGATATGCATTCTACCACCTCCTGTTGATCCTGACTGCCCTACTGATGAAGATTCAGGGGAAGAGGACAATGTGACCCTAAACAACTGGCCACGAAACATATTGCTTCAACCTGCAGAAGTAGTAGTTCAAGGAGAGGTTCCAGGCTCTGATACTGAGGAAGAACCTTCTAGTAGTCGACCAAAACGAAGACGAACCTTCGTATGGAAAAAACAGGACTTGGAAAAATGTCCAGTGGATTGGCCTCAAGTCCATGGACCTCTCCAAGATAAACGACCGATCGAGTGGTTCGAAAACTTTGTGGATGATGATGTTATTTCTTTATTAGTATCTGAGAGTAACAAATATGCCATAAATAAAAATTTGCCAGGAGATATAAGCCCTGAGGATATGAAATGTTTTATTGGCATATTACTAGTGAGCGGATACTCCTGGGTCCCGCGTAGAAGAATGTATTGGGAAAACTCTCCCGATACTAAAAACGAATTAGTCAGCTCTGCTATGACCAGGGATAGGTTCGACTTTATATTTCGCCACCTTCATGTCAACGATAACTTGGACTTGCAAGATAAATACACGAAAATACGTCCACTTATAACAATGCTAAATAAAAAGTTTTTGGACTTTTCTCCTATTGACGAGCACTACAGTGTGGATGAAGCCATGATTCCCTATTACGGTAGGCATGGTTGTTGGTTGCAAACAGCACATAAAAGGTAAGCCTATAAGGTACGGGTTCAAATCTTGGGTCGGTGCTACTCGTCTAGGTTATGCGTTATGGATTGAGCCTTATCAAGGTGCCACAACTATGTGCAATCCAATATACAAAGATTTAGGCTTAGGTGCTAGCGTTGTACTAACTTGCTGTGACGTGCTAATTTCTCGTGGGTTCAACCTTCCATACCACATCGTTTTTGATAACTTTTTTACTGGAACACCTTTACTGACAGAGATAACAAAGAAAGGGCTGCGTTGCACTGGAACTATAAGAGAAAACAGAACATCTAATTGTCCGCTTATTTCGTCGAAGTCATTGAAAAAGAAGGAACGTGGTGCTATGGATTACAGAACTACTCATGATAACTCATTTATTATAGCTAAATGGCATGATAATAATATATTTAGCATTGCTTCGAATGCTGTGGGAATAAATCCCATGCAATCTGCTAAACGTTTTTCTTAAAGTGAAAAGAGAAACATAGTCATAGAGGAACCAAATTTGGTTGCAATCTATAATAAACATATGGGAGGAGTGGATCGATGTGACGAAAATATTTCTCATTATCGGATTGGTATAAGAGGCAAGAAATGGTACATGCCAATACTTACACACATGATCGACCTAGCCGAACATAATGCATGGCAATTGTATAAAATTAACCATGGAAAACTTGATCACCTAGGTTTTCGCAGGAGGGTAGCAACAGCTTTGATAGAATCAAACAGGAAGATGGGAAAAAGAGGGACAACCCGACCCTCTCAACATGAACATGCTGATAGTCGAAAAGATAAAATTAACCATTTAGTTATTCCTCAACCCAAGCAAACACGCTGCCGCCAATGTCATAAAAAATGTTTGACTCGCTGCAAAAAATGTGACGTTGGAGTGTGTGTCAAGTGTTTTGAATCTTATCATTCCTAAAATAAAATAAAATATCTTGGTTGTAACAACGTATACTAAAAAATATTATATACATATATGTACATTATACATTATATACATTATACATATATTATCAAAATTTGTAAACATTTTTCTAGTGATTGATTGATTATAGTGCTAAATTGTAATACAATTTTTTTTTACCTATATTATCCTACTGTCCTATATACAGGACGGCTATTTCCCTGAAAGCCTTACAGCAGATTTTTTTTGGTATTTTTTTCATGTTATTTATGACCTACAAACATGATAAATATATATTTTTTCAAAAATTTCCGAAAATAATAGTTTCAGGCATAAGTGGGTTAAACGCTATTTTAACAACGTTTAAAACGCTATTATTATTAAAATAAAATTGTGATAATATTTGACGGACAGTCGCGCAAACCTACATACGAAACTTCCAAGACAAGTCGCGAGGCGCGGCAACCTGTCTCAACTTGTCGCGCTGTTAGCGTAAACAAACAAACTAGGATGATTCGGTTTTATGCGATTTGTAAAAAATATATAAGTAAATGTTTATGTAAAGAAAAATTAATTTAAAGATGTTTGAAGTTATAAAAAATAATTATATTGCAAAGGGTTCATTTTCCATGATATCGTCAAATAATTCTTGAGCTCGCCCCGTGTTATAGTTATTAATAAATTGATAAATGTTAATAACCATTCAATGTATTTATTAGTATTATTTATTCATAATATTAAATTTTGGATTGCCTAGTTTGGGATCTATTATAAATTCGTCATGTCGGTGTGTCTATCCGTCTGTCTTTTAAAGATTTTTATTTATTTTACCTACACACTGACCTCTATAATTATGTTTGATCTAGATGTATTGCACAGTCAGCACCAATTTATAAAAAAAATATTTTGTACGACGAAACGATACAATTTTAAAGTTATGTTAATTTAATTTTATCGAAGAGGCAGCACTGCGATTGCTGTGGGATCGCGCGGTGCGAAGCAATCTCAACTGTACGGTTAAGCATTTAGGCACATTTTAGCATGCAGTGGTTGATGACACGACGGAGTAGTCAATTATAGCAGTAGGTATTGGATTTTTTCTACTGAGTAAAGTATCTGTTACGTAGTAACTATTTAGTAATCTGTGGTTGGGTGTCTACAAATCGATTGTGAGAATAACCGATTGCAGCAGATTTGCCTCTTTCAAACCCCGCCGGCGCCTTAGGGAGCCGGTGGATGCGTGCCGCTCCGCTTTACATACTTATTTTCATAATATTGACGTATGAAATTGCGTGTGAATCATATAATATAACAATATTAATTTATAATTTAGCTATACTCTGAGCCATAAGAGCACTCGTGGTTTGGCAACTACCTTGCTAGCTTACGATTTGTCATATGACCCGATTAATCTTTACCAGCGTAACGAATAAAATGCAACAACACTAAAATTCCATAGTGAATTCTAGTGGGGCGGAAATCAAACAGTGATTGTCAAACTTCGGGCCAAACTTAGATATATTTTTAGGGACAACTTGTATGGTAGGTACCCGAAACCTTGAACGTATAAACCCCTAAATCTAATCAGTTCTTCCCATTAACCAAACAAGATGATTGGCGAAAGAAATTTTTAAATCGGATAAGTGGTTCTTGAGTTATTGCGTAAACAAACATCCAGACCAGCCATTCCAGACATTCAGACCAACAGAAAATTTTTTTTTTGCTTAATTAGACTTAGAATCATGTGAAACGTCGAGAAAAGTGATAAAAAGTGGGTGTAAGATTTTGATTTTTTTTGCGTGATTTTAAGACTTCGGTGTCCACCTGGTTGGTGACCCGAAGTAAATAGTAAACGTGACCTTTGTAATATGTCGTGTTACATTCCCCCATCAATATTGTACATTATTACATTTAAAAATTGTTGAACTAATAATTTCTTATTTAAGACTTGTTTATTGACGGTTTACATTCTGAGTCTATCTTCTATTAAACTCATGTGACAAAATGCACTTTTTAGATTATCTCGACTGTAGTTTTATTTTAGAAAAAGTATTAGAATTCCGCATAAAAAAAATCAGACCTAGATTCGTTCACGTGGACGAAGTGTAGAGCTGGTAAAGGTTAAGAAATAAAATTCTATGCTGGTTTAAGATTTCTAAAGCTGCATTTCACCAATGATAATTTTACTATAAAACGCAATAACAGAGTTTAGTTTGACGTGTTCGCGTTTTCTAATATTTTTTAATGTAAGAACAGTCGTAAAAAAATATTCGGTCTCAATGGTGCAGCGTTTGCGAGTGGGACAGCTGTGCATTAGGTCCTGGTTCTCGGACAGATAAATTAATATTTTAAATATTTTAATTATTTTGAATTGATGGCAACCTCTTACTTGGGGTAGTAATTATGCGCCTCTGTTCACTCTTTTAGGGATATCAAGGAGCATTTATTCTGGTAGTTACACGGTAGTGAAACAATTATTCTGCAAAGTACTTACTTCTCTCTGACACGGTCTGGCTTTATGGAACGAGAGCGATCTCGTTCTCTATCCCTTTCTCTATCTCTATCCTCCTGCAGACAAAGACAATTTAATGGTTATCGGCACTAGTTATACTGGTGGTAAGCTTTCAGCTATTCTAGCAAGGTTTAATGACAGGCTCGTGAAGTGTATAAGGACAAGCAGATAGTGGGTTGTTGTCTCTGCCTACCCCGAGACGGAAAAAGGCGTGAGGCTGGTGAGCTTTTGGTGGTGAACGTACTGCTTATGGTATTGTTGGGATTGCTTCCACTTCTAGACCTGTCCCACGTTTTCTAAATAAACTTGTAAACGAACTTACGTCTTCTCGTCTATCGCGGTGACCCCGATCCCTTTCTTCTCTCTCCCTCATCCTGTCCCTTTCTCTTTCGCGCTCCCGATCCCTGTCACGATCCCTGTCACGTTCTCTTTCGTGCATGTGTGGCGGCGGATGCTGTCGGTACGGCGGCACGAAAGGTGGCGCCGATAGCATGTGGGGGGGCGCACCCATGTGTGGTGGACCCATGGGCTGACCCATCATAGGCGGCCCTAGGGACGGAGGACCCATAGGGCCAGGTGTTAGCTCCTTAATATCGCTAGGGGCCCAACCGGTCTGTTCAGGATGACCTAAAAAAAAACAAAATCATATTTCATTGTTTGTATTTGTATATGAGGTAAGGTGGTTTGACAGGATGTTCTGTGGTTATTAGGAGCGCCAGAGCTCCTTGGAGAGCGTAGTAGAGTTATTGAGGTGTGGGTCTTGTGTTACCCAGAACTAATTAACGCAGGCCGTAAGTTTTGAAGAATAAAAAAGTAAAATATAAATATATAGAAAAATATTCTAGGACAAATTACACAACGCAGTCTAGAACCAAACTACGCAGAGCTTGTCATACGAAGTCTAGAATGTGGATAAACATACTTGGATACTGTTTTTTGTAAATAATTACATATTATATATAGAAACACCCAGACCAATGTAAATATACATATTTGAACTGCGCGGGAACCAAACCCGCGACCCCACTACCGCTACGCCACAGAGGTCGAAGTGGCAGCAATGATAGATGGGCATCATTTCAAGTGTTGCTAGCCTTCATGCGCCATGGTAAGAGCCACAGAATATAAATTCAAGAGGAATTAACCCACAGCTATCGCTTGTGCACCACAATGTGAAGATGTGCAGTATTTCAGACATTTTTGTAGATGTGTTCTCTATTGAAAATTATAACGAATCACGTCACTGTTATCGTCACTTTAGCGTTGTCTCGCGCGTATAATAGACCTCCAAAAGTAAATAAAAACAGGTTGGCGCTTCACCTTGCCTAATCTATATATAAGGTGTCACAAAATTAGGTCTCTGAATTTGGTGAGATGACTTGGTATCGACAAAATATAATTAAAAAAAAAAAAAAAATAAGAAAAAGAAACACCACCAGCGACCAGACGACGCGAAGAGCACACGTGATGCTGGTCGCGATTTAGGTATTTCCCACATATCCGCTTGGAGAATACTGCGAGGTGAAGGACTGCACGCCTACCACGTGCGTCACGGGCTCGTCGCGTCATGTGACGCTGGTCGCTGGTGGTGTTTTTTTTTATTTTCATATTTTTTTTTTTTATTTTACACGAATTTGTTTCTTTTTGTCCAAAAACATATTTTGTCGATACCAAGTCATCTCACCAAATTCAGAGACCTAATTTTGTGACACCTTATATAAAAGAACGTCGTGTTTCGGGAGTCCTCCCGAAACATGACGTTTTTTGTTTTTATGATTTTTGATTTTTTAGATTTTTCTATGCCTGTATGCCTTTTTATTTTGCAGAACTCCTCACTGTTACCCCACCACCGGCCAGTGGGCAAGTTATATCGGACTCGAACTGACCAAAACCGTACACCGCGCTGTCAGGGGTCTCTAAAGCTGGGGTGAAAGGCAATTCCCTCGCACCCCGGTTGACCCTGGGCCATCTGCGGCTTTGAGATGGGCCCCTCGGGATACTGTGAGATATTTACGAAATAAATTCAGTTGAAAAGGTAACCAAAATAACTTGATTCTAAGGCGGAACGAAGTTTGCCGGCTCAGCTATATAAAAATTTAGATTCAAGCATCGTCGCGTCGGTGACCCCAGCTGGTACAGTACTATGACATGTTATCGAAAGGATCTAAGGTCACTGGGATAAATGTCCAACTAATCGATCGATGTGGGTTGCTGTGCCGAGCGCATTACCGGAATGTGAATGTGGAGTTGTGACGTCGCCGTTCTCGATATTCGACGTCATTCTCGAGATACGGCGTCGTTCTCGAGATGCGATGTTGTACTGCAAGTTTTGTGAAATGCTCAAACGCCAATAAAATCTAACATTGAGCAATTGTTATCTTACCCCAAGGTTCTTCGTAAGGTGCATGAGGGGGAGGTTGATAGTAGTGCTCATTTGGAGGTGGTCCAAAGTATTCGGGCGCTCCCATCTCGCGCTGGTGGCCACTCCGACCGTACTCTCTTCTTTCAGCTGTCATTACCTGGTACAAACAAATTGATTACAAATAAATGCGAGTATCGTACTCAACTCTCAATGTAGTGCATATTGTGTTACATTATTTTTTTGTCATAATTTCACCATCCCATTGTCGAGTCAATATTAAAAAATCTCTATACTCACGCCTGTATATCTCTGAAAAATAGCAGAGGAGTGTTTTTAGTGCCACGTAATAGTCTCAAAGATAACAAACTGGGTAATATTTATAAAACTATGACATATTTCATTTTAATCAACATTTTTAAACAACACAAGCCAACAACTGCATGTATGCTTATTAAAATGATTTATACCATAAGTATCGCCGACCGCTGCCTCGTGCGTGTGAATGCATGGAGGCGCCTGTTTCGAGCAAATTATTTGCACAAAAGTCGAGCAAGTCCATACGATTGCACGACAGGCGCCCGCATACATGACACGTATTAAGGCAGCGGACGCGGCAAGAGATAAATTGAGATCTGTCATACCTGAATAGTGTTTTCCCTAACTTGATAATTGTTTGACATTGGTGGTGGCATTTCATCCATTCTACCTGGACCTGAAATACATTTTTTGTATAATATTGATATGATTAAAGTCGCTGCAGCTGCGCTAACAATTAAACTGGGGACAATGAACAAATAAATCACACCTAGTTGTCTTCTCATGTCAGGCGGAGGCGGTCGCGCTGCCGTGGCGTTGACGTGCAGTCCGACGCCGGCCTCATTGACACGCATACGACGCTGCCGCTCGCAGTACGCGCTCCATGTGACTTCATTAAATCCATAGTTAAAATAATCTGGAACGAAATCTGTTGGTTACATTTCAAAAACATCATCATTATCATGTAGAATATACTGCTTCCGGGCTGTTTGGCCGTGGTCCATCGGAAACTTGTATTCCAGACGTTTCGTCGATCACCGCGGTCGACATCTTCAGTGGTACAGGTCGGGACGCCGTCGAGTGCGGAGAACCTTCCTCGGCAGCGCACTCGCTGCGACTGTTGTAGAGGCCCGAGCCACTGGCGTATTTATAGGCACAGTTGGAGGGGGGAAACGACGTGATCGGTCCTGATTGGTTGAGAGCTGCGCAACCGATGCGCTCGATCCTGATTGGTCGAGGTTAAGCAAGGGGGTGTGGCCTCCCGATACTCATCGATATCATCGATACGAATCATCATTATCCTCCGAGCCCTTTCCTAACTCCGCTGGAGTTGGATTTTCAGTCTAACTACGAAGCGGCCGAACTTTGATATTTTCCATGAAGCGACCGCCATCTGACCTCCACAACCCATTCTGATCTCAACTCATTGGCGATATCGAAGTTCTGAAGTTCGATCAGATGTAGCACTTTTTACGACTCCGCTTATCCATAACGACTGCCATAGATGTTCATATGGCAACCGGTACCGACGGCTTAACGTGCTCTCTGAGGCACGGAGAGGTCCCAATGGTCACCATCCTAAGACTAACCTGGCCTCTAAGCCCCTCACTTAGCCACGAGCCCTTTTGCCATGCATTGAGAGAAGTAATTTAAACCATTTCATGATCAGGACTAAAACGCACTACCTGTGCGCGGTGGCAGTGCAGTGGTACGCCGATGGCTTCTATCAACAAGTTGAATGTCGATGTAGTTGCAGCTGTTTATAGATCCATTTGCGGGTTATATTTTTCTCCCTTTAATATAACACCTTTATGTATACTACCTATATTTATGAAATATAAACAGATTACTGATTAACGTACTGTACAAAACAGCTTTGTACAAATAAAAATATATCCCTAGGGTACTGAAAATGCCGTGAGCCAGTACCGCTAAGCGTGTGCGTGCACATTTCTCAAGCCAATCGTTAAGGCTTTGCCTTCATGCGTTTTCATCTTTACTAATATTATAAAGATGAAGAGTTTGTTTGTTTGTTTGGCTGAACTCGCTAATCTCAAGAACTACTAGTTGGAATAGAAAAAATATTTTTGTATGGATAGCCTATTTATCGAGAAAAGCTATAGGCTAGCTAGGGGAGCGGAGCAGTAATCATACATATATATGTCGAAAGATCGGGAAAATTTCGATAAATTATCGTAAAACTAATAATAATAGGTATGGGTTAAATAGGTGCTACAGGTGATCGAAGTATGTCACGGGCGAAGCCGCGGGGGACGGCTAGTATTTAAATAAAGGTGCGGTCATCCGTGGAAACCCACTCTCAGGACTAGGGCACAGACTTATTCGAAAGATTAAGGTTAAGAACCATCTATTACAAACTAGAACTCACTTTAGCTCAAATGAAGAGTAACGTGAACGTCAGGCTCATGATCTTTGGGGTCGCATATTACTGACTATACCGATTAAAACAATCACCATCATCAACTTAAGATGATATTGTTCCGAAGTTTACACGAAAATTATACATTGATTTACTATAGTTGTAAATCAATGTATAATTTTCGTGTGTATTATTTACAATAATAAGTTAATTTATTCATTTATTTTATTGTGAACGAGCAGCTGCAAGCTGATATGTTCACGTCTAGTGATAGAAATTTAGTACAGTCTTTTCAGTAAATTTTTAACAGTCCGTCATTTTTTAGGGTTCCGTTGCCAAATGGCAAAAAACGGAACTCTTATAGATTCGTCATGTCTGTCTATCTGTCTGTCCGTATGTCACAGCCACTTTTCTCCGAAAGTATAAGTACTATGCTGTTGAAACTTGGTAAGTAGTTGTATTCTGTGAACCGCATTAAGATTTTCACACAAAAATAGAAAAAAAAACATTAAATTTTGGGGGTTCCCCCCCATACTTAGAAGTGAAACTCAAAAAAAATTTTTTCATTAAACCTATACGTGTGTGGTATCTATGGATAGGTCTTCATAAATTATATTGAGGTTTCTAATATAATTTTTTTCTAAACTGAAGTTTGGAAGAGAGACACTTCCAAAGTGGTAAAAAAAGGTCCTATAAAAAGTCCTCGAACGCCTAATCCATAATCAACTCAACGCATTCCTCTGTCGTAATAACTTGCTAAATCCCTATCAGTCTGGCTTCCGTCCTGGTCACAGCACCACGATAATATAAATAATAGATATAAGATCTGGCATGGAAGATGGCAACCTTACAGTTCTATGTCTACTAGATTTCAGCAATGCATTCAACACTGCAGATTTTGATATTTTACTTGCTATATTGGGCTCTCTTAACATATCTCCAACGGCAATTGACGGGTTTCGTGGTTACCTGTTTGGTCGCCGGCAGCGAATAAAACTTGACAATGTATTCTCATCATGGTGTACCACTTCTGCCGGTGTACCACAGGGTGGCGTTCTTTCCCCGTTGCTCTTTTCAATATTTATAAACACTATCTCCAATGATCTCATTTCTTCCTACCATCTTTATGCGGATGACTTACAATTTTATTGTCAGATACCTTCTGATAATCTGTCGCAGGGTATTCTGACAATAAATAAAGACTTAGATCGCATATGTGCATGGACAGGAGTGTACGGTCTTCAGATCAACCCCACTAAGACGCAAGCGATAGTAATTGGTAGTTCTTACTACATTTCGAGAGTGAACTGGGCAACACTTCCTCAAGTTTGTTTCAACGGAGTAACAATTCCTATCAGCGATAAAGTGAAAAACTTGGGCATTTACTTTGACCAAACTCTCTCATGGAACGCCCAGCTACAAAACGTAAGCAGAAAAATCTTTGCATCTGCGGGGTATTTAAGGAGGTTGCGTAATTTTCTCCCTACTGACACTAAACCTGTGCTGGTGCAATCTATTCTTCTCCCTATCTTGGACTATGCCGATGTCAGTTACCTTGACCTTAATGAGGATCAGCTTTACAAACTTGACCGACTCCAAAACTTTTGCATTAGGTTTATATTTGGGTTACGCAAGTTTGATCATGTCTCTGAGTTTCGTACTAGGCTCAGGCTGCCTATCCGCCGCCGACGGGATACTCACATTCTTTCTCTTTTAATCCTTCTTCCCCTAACTATCTCAAAAAACGCTTTTCATATTTGCATGACACGCACACGAGGTACTTGAGATCATTGGAAAATATGAAATTGTGTATGCCTAGACATTCCACAAGGTTCTTTGATAAATCTTTTACCATCGAAGCAGTGCGCCTGTGGAACGCGCTGCCAGAAACAATAAGACGTGCACAAACTCTTCAGACATTTAAAACACTGGTGAAGGAGCACTACTTGTCACTGTAACATTCATTATGTTGAAGATAACTAGGTTCATATGTTATGATTTTTAATTTGTGCGTGTATGTATATATACGTATATGTATATGAATGTGTATTCATTGAAGTAGGTAAGTCAATAATTAACGTCCTCACATTTGTATGTATAGACTTTTTAGATAAGTACTAATATGATTTATATATTGTATGTACATTATATGTAATAGAATTTATATATTATGAGGTATGATGTAAGTATTTAAATTGTAAGTACACCACATGTTGCCTGTTACTAAAAAATTACCAGTCCATCAGAAGGTTGTCTGTAAGAGATCGCAGTCCGCGATAAGACCGCCCATTGTATTTCATTAGTTGTGTTATTATCTACATATTACTGGTGTACAATAAAGCATATTCTATTCTATTCTAAAATGTGTCGTCCCCCCCCCTGTAACTTCTAAAATATGAGAATGATAAAACTAAAAAAAATATATGATGTACATTACCATGTCAACTTCCACCGAAAATTGTTATAAGTCATATACGTCATAAATCGTAAAACGCAATTTACCTTTCATTCAACAATTCAAATATAAAATTTAAAAAAAAACATTATCTTACTTGCTGCTACGGAACCCTTCATGGGCGAGTCCGACTCGCACTTGGCCGCTTTTTTTTAGCACTGAATTATCAAGTCGTAGCCATATTGTGCGTGTCTGTTTTTTAAATGAGTTTATAGAAGTGGCAGAAACAACGCCCTCTGGCCAATTATGAACCACTCTATTACTGAAGAAGTGGTGGGCAGCCAGTGTGCTAGTGGAGGCCCGCATCAAAAAAGGTTGTGTTGATTTTCAATGTAAATAATAAACTAACACCAAATAAATCATGTAAGAATCCATTACAAATAGTTTTATTTCAAATGAATTTTTTAAAATCAAAATAAGTTGATATCACATCACATACATTTCATTTGGATAGGATATGTAATGTAATTGAGCAAGTGGCTTATGTTCTATAATAAGGACTGATTACATATTATTTGTCTTGCGACAAAAGGATTTCTTAATTCACTCTCTCTTCATCAAAGTGTCAATCCTCTTCATGTGCATCCAAAACTTGCTCTTTAGGGCAAGGATCCATTCTGTTGTTAGCTCCCTGTTCCCAGTGCGGGAAGTTGTTCCCAGATGACTCCGTCTCGGTTGCTTATGGCGCCACTTGGGTAGAACTAGAGATGGCGGTGCGAAGGCTCAGAGCCAAAAACACCGCCCCGGGACCCGACAGCACTTCAGGCCGAGCGTGTGTTCCAGCTCTAGAGCCCCGATTGAGAGGGCTTCTCAGCGCATGCTTTGAGTGGGGCCAGTTTCTAAAATTATGGAAGACGGGGAAACTGGTCCTTATCCGAAAGGTGACCGGCGGACTTGCCGTTCGCCTACGGGCCCATAGTGTTGCTCGAAAAGGTGTGCAAACTATTTGAAAAAGTAGAGTGGGGCCGGACCTGGCGAATGGCCAATATGGCTTCCGCCAGAGGCGCTCCACCGTGGATGCCATCATGCGCGTGAGGGCTCTGGCGAAGGATGCAGTAGCCCGGGGTGATGTAGTGTTGGCGGAGTCCCTGGACATCACCAACGCATTCAACACCTTGCTGTAGAGTTGCATTAGAGAGGCGCTCGTGTATCACGAAGTACATCTCTACCTTCACCGCATGGTCGGGGTGTATTTGTCGCAGAGAACCTTCATCTACCCAACCGGCCTGGGTCAGCGTGAGACGTCGTGCGGTGTTCCACAGGGATCGGCCCTGGGGCCGCTCCTGTGCTACGCGGTGAGCTCGCAGATGGTGCCGCCGTCACGTATTACGAGGACGACACGCTCGTATCGCCGTACGTATTCGGAGGCGACTCTGAAGACCATGACCGCGATTGCCCAAGTCGTGGAGCGGATCCGGCGGCTGGGTCTCGAGGTGGATCTGCATAAAACCAAGGCTCTGTTTTTTCATAGGCCTCGGAGCAAGCCACCTGAGGGATCCAATGTCATAGTAGGAGACACTCCCATCGGCATCAAGCCCCAAGTGAAATATTTGGGGCCCGTGCTCTACGGCCGATGGGCCGGTCTGGCCCCTAAATTGAAAGGCACAGCCAACGCTCTGGCGCGGCTGCTGCCCGACATGAGGGGGCCCGATGACTCCTGCACGAAACTGCGCGGAGGATCGCGCGGCCCTTCATGTGTGTCCAATCTGGGCGGAGTACCTGAAGGCCGGACATATGCAAATACTACGCGCTCCGCTCAGGGCGGCGTGCGGGGCACCCAGGCGGGCCCTCAGAGTAGGAGTCCTCGGCGTTTTGCTCACAGCGATGGTACGGAACGCGAGCGCGTGGGCTGGCGCCGTCTCTTCTGCGAACAAGTAATACTCGAGAAGGAGGCGGCGGAACGGGTTCGGGAGAGGGAGAGACTCAGGTACCTCCCGATCCGCAAAGCCCGCGAGGCGCAGAGGCGACTCAGGCATCGGAGGTCGCTGAACAACCTCCGTCCTCCATGAGCGCAGGCTTGGGGTTGACAGGTGGAGCCGGCTGTCATCCTAACAGAAGCAGGCCGGGGCGGCAGCGCGCCCCCTCTCTTTCTGGGGACAAGACCGGGACACCGTGATTCCCAAACCAGAGATGTCTGGCTCAGGTGGGGTGCGAGGGAAATGCCTGAAGACCTGAGACGCTGTGCGGTTTTAGTCGGTCCGACTTTGACATAACCACCCCCGCTTATGGGGCGTCTTCCGCAAGATGACTACTCAGAATACAATGATTATACTGGGCAAATTTAGTATACCTGAAATATCAGCACCAGGTTTGTTCCATGGCTTATCTTCAATTGTGTCAATATTGAACTCCAAGGCAGGTACACCATTGATACTCCCTGGTCCATCCAAATCATCTAAAGTCACTTTTCCGCCGGTAAGTGTAGCAGCTCGAGGCTTATCAGCAGCGCCTGCTGCTACTAAACCTACACCGCGCTGCAAAGAAAGAATGTTGTAAGAAGACTGTCATGGTATGAAGAAATATTGTGAAATTTTTTATCACCATTTTCCACTGAAACCTATCCATGTAATAAATGTAATATTTTACAAAAACCTGTTCATTATTTATTGTTATTGGTTATTGTGTTTGTGAGATGTTTTCGATAAGGGAGGAATGTGGGCGATGCATCTCTTTTTAGATAATACCTTCTATTACATTATTTTAGTTTTTAGGGTTCCATTGCCACATGGCAAAAAAGGAACCCTTATAGATTCGTCATGTCTGTCTGTCCGTCCATCCGTATGTCACAGCCACTTTTTTCCGAAACTATAAGAACTATGCTGTTGAGACTTGGTAAGTAGATGTATTCTGTGAACCGCATTAAGATTTTCACACAAAAATATAAAAATAAACAACAAATTTTGGGGGTTCCTTATCAACTTAGAACTGAAACTCAAAAATATTTTTTTATATAATATATAAAAATAATATATATATAATATATAAAATATATAAAAATATCTGGGACGTGTCTAGGTGGCTCAGTTGGTCAGAGCATTCCCCCTGTAAGGGACTGGTCGCGGGTTCAAGTCCCGTCCTAGATGTTCTCTTTTTCCGATCTAAATCTTTAGAATATTTTTTTCATCAAACCCCTCCCCATATCCATGGAGAGATCTTGAAAAATGATATTGAGGTTTCTGTTTTTTTTTTTCTAAACTGAATAGTTTGCGCGAGAGACACTTCCAAAGTGGTAAAATGTGTCCCACCCTCCCTGTAACTTCTAAAATAAGAGAATGATAAAACTAAAAAAATATATGATGAACATTACCATGTAAATTTCCACCGAAAATTGGTTTGAACGAGATCTAGTAAGTAGTATTTTTTTACATCATAAATCGTAAACTGCAATTTACCTTTCATTCAATCAACACAAATATAAAATTTAAAAAAAAAAACATTAGTATGTTACTTGCTGCTACGGAACCCTTCATGGGCGAGTCTGACTCGCACTTGGGCGCTTTATTACTATCATAATTATTTCTTGTATCATACCATTGTCCGAAAAATATACTTTTCTATGCACTAGTGATTGTGATATTGTAATCACAACTCGACATAAAAAGAAATTGTTCTTGTCCTAAAGTTTACTTTATGATTTTTCTATTCATTCACTTCACAAAATGAAGAAAAAATAACTATATTCCTTATAAAATTTACTTTTAAATTTCATAGATTTCGAACACCATTATCAGGGCCCATACAATGAAACATAAAGGGGGACCATTCTCCTGGATACAAAAGCAAACTTTTTCTGGGCATTTTTTTGTCTATCGATGATTGATAAATCTATCAAAATTTCATATTCTCTTATCAAAAACAAAATTCATGCTGACCTATGTAATCATTTCATACATACTTATACTATACACTGTATATATATATACTATATCATCCCCATGTATTTCTTTGAAAGTAGGGTAGAGCTTGATGAGCTTGGCAGAGGGTGTCACACATGACCAAGAAATTAAATTGTCTATTTAGTTTAGCATGGACAGCCACATACTTACACAAGAAAATAAAAATTTTAGCAATAACAATTTCTTACTGCCTCAGGAATGACCAAACATCCAATTTTATCTTTTGTTCATGAAAATGCTTTCTTAACTTTGGCTCTCAGATTTGGTTAAATAAACCTTCATAGCGTACCTATTTATCTTTCAGTAATATTCCAATTGAACGACAAATATAGTTATACCTATAAGAATAGTTAAAACACTGTGCAGCAAACACTAAAGACTGTTTTGAAGGATAAACTAATTATTAAAGAAATAAGATTATTTTGAGGTTCAGGGAGAATGGCTTGTTATATGGCTGTTTATAATTATGAATAATTGAAATGACTTTCACTAATGAATTATTAAAACAACTTACTTTGATATTAAGGCTGCCATAAGCTTGCGATCCTGATTTGATCTCTCCAATAGTAACTTTAATATCATCACTGTCATCAGAGTCTGAATCTCCATTGTTTTGACTGTCAGCATCACCATTCTGATCCTCGCCATCTCGCCCCACGTCCGCAAAGTGTTCATCATCGTTTGCGCCTTCATTATCTTCACCCTCTTTCTCTTCACCCTCCTAGGAAAAGAACAGAATGGCAAAGTGGCCAAATAAACCCGATATCTGCGTCAGCTATAAAACCAGTAACATAAAATTTCAAGTAATGATAAAAAAATATTGGACTTTACGTGTATGTGAGAAAAAACTAGTATTATGTGTACGTTTACACATAAATATAGAGGTTATATTAACTCACAGCGGCGCCTTCCCCAGCTTCAGTCTCTTCTTGCTCCTTTTGAAGATCTTCCGTTGGTTTTTCTGCTATTTGGTCTCCGGTCGATTCACCATACAACCAGTTATCATCATTTTCATCGCCTGGTGCCGTTTCAACGGCAGTATCTCCCATTTTTTTTAGTTTGAACGCTACGAACGCTACGAACTTATAAAACATAAAATAGTATTTTTTATTTTTTATTAATTTATTTAACGGCCATGGATACAAGTCCTTAAAGCCTTAATGAATACCAGATTGTCAAGAGTGCTGCCAATAAAAAATCAATTCCCCGCATTAGCGATGCCAATTTTTCATTCCCATTACATTCTTAAATTATATTTTTGGAATAAACACATTAAAAGTAACGGCAAAATTTACATTTTAGTGCAGATCCCTGCTTATTTTAATCACATTTCCAAAATTTTCTTGGAAATTTCAACCGTACGAACCAATTAAAAAAAGCCCGCCAAGAACGAATCAGACTCGTGCAAGAAGGGTTTCGTTCCATTATCTATATTAACGGCAAATAAATCAAGTTTGTTGTATGGGAGCCCCTTAAATATTTGTTTTATTCAAGTGAATATTTAACTAAAGATCGGTGGATATTTCAAACGTCTACGTGTTGCCGTTATCAATAGCGAGAAAAAAAGAGCAAAAAAAAACACGTCTGTTGCATTAGAGCCATGAGAGCCCCCTTATATAAGGTGTCACAAAATTAGGTCTCTGAATTTGGTGAGATGACTCGGTATCGACAAAATATGTATTTGAAACAAAAAAAAAATATCGGGTAAAATGAAAGGCAGCACTGAGCTGGTTGAGTTGACATTAAGGACTTTGTATCCAGATGCCAATAAAATCTTTAAAAAAAATGAGTTGACAGCAAATAAAGAAAAAATTAGTTGACAACTATGACAAACTTTTGACATTAGAGATTACGGCGATTTGTCATATTATAAAAAAATAAAAACCGGCCAAGTGCGAGTCGGACTAGCCCATGAAGGGTGCCGTAGCAGCAAGTAAAATTTTCATAATTGAGTTGTTTATATGAAAGGTAAATTGCAGTTTACGATTTAAGACGTATTAAAAAAAAAATTCAATTATCGGTGGAAGTTTGATAGTTGCTACCTAGCCGAATGGTTAACAACTATCTGTAGATTCTGCAGAGTACGAAGTGTTCGAACAAAGGTGAAAATACTTTATTAAAATAATGTTTGATAAAACATGTATTTTATTGACAACAACCAACTTTGAAGTGCTCAAATAAAAAAACAATCTGACACACTAGTCACATTTAAATATAAGTAAAAATTGTACAAGGAGTATTTATGCCGGTATCACTAAATAGTCCTTGCTTCAACACTCCTCCTCAATTTTGACTTCATACAAACTTTCATACAACTCCCATACTTAATGTACACCACACAAATTTTCCTTTCAGCAAAGGTTTGGTCAATGAATCAGCAACCATACGCTCTGTCTGAACATACTCTAACTCAATGTGCCCATGTTCAACTGCCTCTCTCACAAAATGGTGGCGTACAGCAATATGTTTTGTACGCTGATGATGCACAGGGTTGTGCGCAATTGCAATAGCAGATTGGCTGTCACTGTAAATCTTGATCGGCAACTCAGTTTGGCCAGTTATTTCAGCCACAAATCTTTTCAGAAAAATTGCCTCTCTTGCAGCTTCTGACATTGCCACATATTCAGCTTCAGCTGTAGATAATGCTATGGTCTTCTGCTTCTTGCTTTCTCAGCTGACAGCAGCTCCCATATGCAAGAATACTGCTCCTGAATAAGACCTCTTATCATAGCAGGAGGCATGACTTGCATCTGCATAGCAATGAATTTCATCTGATATCCCTCTCTTAAACATCAGTCCAAACTCTTTAGTTCCTTTTAGGTATCTTAACACGCGTTTCGCAGCAATCCAATGCTCGTCATTATAGTTGCTGTTAAACTGACTTAGATAGTTATCCGCATATGCTATATCTGGTCTCGTGCACACAGATAGATACATCAAGGAACCAATCACATTTTGATATGGTATGTCAGGATTGGGTATATGTCCCGGTCCAGGTTTATTAAGATTTAGACCTGTAACTGCAGGCGTAGCGGCTGGCTTGCAGTCCTCCATACCAAAAGTCTTCAAAACTTTGTTGACATATTTTGTTTGATCTACTTTGATCCCTAACTCGCTTTGAGTTATCTGCATTCCTAGGATAAGTTCAGCTTTGCCTAAGTCCCTCATTTCAAACTTAGACATGAGATCCTGCTTGACCTTGTGTAGTTCAGCAGCGTTATTCCAAAAAATCAACATGTCATCGACATACACTGCTAGTATGATCACATTGTTGCCTTTTGACCTCGTGTATACGCAGGGTTCATTCTTTGATCTCTTAAATCCTAGCTGTAGTAACTCATTGTTGAGTTTTGTGTTCCATTCCCTTGGGGCTTGCTTCAGCCCATACAATGAACGTTTCAATAAACAAACATGGTCTTCTTTACCTTTCTCTTCGTAGCCTTCTGGTTGTTTCATATAAACAGTTTCCTGTAGTTCTCCATTAAGAAATGCTGTCTTAACGTCCATCTGATCAATCTTGAGTCCTTGTCTCACAGCTTGAGCGATAAGGGCTCGTAAAGAGGAATGTCTCACTACTGGCGCGAAAGTTTCTTCGTAGTCTACTCCGTGCCTTTGACTTAATCCCCTTGCAACAAGGCGTGCTTTATACCTTTTTCTATTCCCCGCCTCTTCTTTGACTCTGAAGAGCCACTTCGAGTCAACGATGTTACACGCCTTTTTTGGTTTCGAGACAAGTATCCATGTCTCATTTTTCTTCAGCGCATCAAGCTCCTCCTGAATTGCTTGTCTCCAATGCTCGCTGTCTGATCTTGAAAATGCCTCACGCACTGTCGCTGGATCTCGTTCTGTCTCGACGTGATAAAGGATGTAGTCAGGAAACTCTTTTTTCTTTCTTTCCCTGAGTGGATATCTCCTTTCACTTTCTTGTTGTACATTTTCAGAATCATCAACTGACTCACAGTCTTCAAATATTTCAGTTTCTGGTTCTCTAACTTCAGTTTCTGGTTCTGTAACTTCAGTTTCTAGTTCTGTAACTTCAGTTTCCACTTCCTGAATTTCAGCCTCCGGTTCACATTCTTCCTCTTCAGGTCTCGGACTCACCGATCCATACTGTATCACTTCCACATTCACGTTTCCATTCGGATCTCCATTGCCAAGAACTCTCTCTGGAGGCGTGTGCACAGACTCCACAGTGTCTTGAATTTGATCACTTTCTGATTCAGGAAGTATCATGAACTCCACCACATTCTCCACTGAATTCTCTGTGTCTGTGTGTTTGCTGTTTTCCAGGAATACAACATTTCTGGCTTTGTACTCTCTTCCTGTTATAGGATCTATAAGGCGGTAGGCTTTCGCATTGTCACAAAAACCGGTATGAACCAATTCCATGCTCTTCGCATCCCATTTGGTTCGCTTCTGATTTGGAATGTGCATGAAAGCTTTGCACCCAAAAGTCCTCACCATGCTCAGATCACATTTCTTTCCAGTCCATTTCTCCTCCGGTGTCATGTTTCTCACCGCAATGGTTGGTGATCTATTTTTCAAGTATACTGCGTGATGGACAGCCTCTGCCCAGAACCGTTGAGGTAGTCCAGAATCTTGCAGCATACTCCTTGCTTTTTCACAGATGGTGCGGTTTGCCCTTTCCGCAACTCCATTTTGTTCTGGCGTGTAGTCAACCGTTAATTGATGATGAATTCCGTGTGCCGCTAGGAAGTCATCCATCCGTTTGTTGAAATACTCGGTGCCATTATCCGATCGCAAAATCTTGATCTTCTTGCCCGTTTGATTTTCAGTATAAGCTTTAAACTCTTTAAACTTTTCAAAAACTTCATTCTTTTGTTTCAAAAAGTATACGAAAGTCTTACGCGATAAATCATCAATAAACGTAACAAAATAAAGAGTGTACTAAGCCTAGGACCTCAGTAGCCCTCGTACCATTTTTAGTAAAAGGCCTAGTTTGTTTTCCCATAATGCAAGAAATGCATTCAAATTTACAAGAACAATTTTGAAAACTCACCCCAGTTGCCATCTTGTCTCTCAGTAACTTCAGGTTTCTCAAGCCCAGATGCCCCATACGTCTATGCCATAAAACCAGGTCATTTGGCTCACCTTCTGATGTAACGAGTGCAGAACCGTATGAACAATTCTTGATTTTGTAAATACCTCTATCTTCCACACCTGATCCAACATATTCACCATAGACCTCACATCCGTTACTCCTAAAGATGTCACAGCCGTTCTCTGTAAACACTAATACATGACCTTTCTTAGCTATAGCGTTCACACTCAATAAAGTAGGTAGATGCTAATTTTGGTACATAAGTCACATCACTTACCGTCATCTTGTCAGACACTACCTTACCGACACTTTCGCCCAGTACCTCGTTTCCATCCGCACACATAACTTTCAAAGGTCTAGGAGTCTTTTTTAAATCCTTCAGCCAAGCTTTCGTCTTCGTCATGTGCATAGAGGCTCCAGAGTCGATCACCCATTCTTCTCGAGTTACATGTCCAGATGCAGTTCCGAAGGCAAATGCTTGAAGAGCTTCCTTCTTTCGACATTGGTAACACTTATGAGGACCGTCACAAATGTAGCACTTCAATACTTTCTTTGTAGATTTCTTAGTATTGTTCTTGCTATTTCTGTTTCCTTTATTCTTTGTCAGTAGTGCTGACGTTGACATCTGGCTTCCACTATTTGAAGCAGCATATGTATCTTCCATTTGAAAGTTTGTTTTTTACATAATCCGACGTTAGTGCAGTGTGACTATTCTCAATCGTGATTTTCAAAGGTTGGAACTCTGGTGTTAGACCTTGTAGAAGAAGGGTAGCCAATAGCTCATCATCGACTTCCTTTAAAATGTCTCTTAGCTCCTGGGCTATTGTTAATACAGCAGTAACGTAAGCCCGTACCGTTGAAAATTGTTCCAATTTCAAACTGACCAATCTGGACAAAAGGCGACAGCGATTATTCACGCCTTTATCCTCAAACGTCTTACTCAGCTCAATCCAAGCTTGCTTTGCTGTCTTCGCAGACCGTATATGCACAAGACATTCAGGTAGAACCATCATACCTATCTTGACTTTTGCTTTCTGGTCTTTTTTCACGGCAGTTACATCAGTCGGGTTTGGCTCTGTGCTAGTAAACTCCCAAAGATCTTCGTAGACAAGTGCCATCTCCATTTGTACTTTCCACGTAGCATAATTGGAGCTACCCTCTAGCCTCGCCATTGGTGGTCGGTCAAAAATTGCTTGGGTGTAAACTTAGTTTAAGTTCGTGAACGGGTGGAATCCGGCCTAAGGGGACGGTAGGGCCTCACTTTTTGTGAAATCAGTTTTTCCTCAAAATTTCACGTTCCATGAAAGATATTCGAACCGTTCTAATTTTATCCCATAGTATACATGAATACCAACAACTTTTAATTGTAACCCATAAGATTAAAACTTCAACTAAAAGTGGAGGGGGGAAAAACCAAAATTTTTCGGGAAAAAATCATAACTTCTAACCGGTGAACATTCTTGCCGTCGGAAACATTTTTAATCGATAGGCCATTTTTAAGTCTAAAATAAATGTCTGAAAAGTTTTTCGCTAAAAGATACCGTTTTCGAGAAAAAAAAATTAAACACGTTAAAAATGCGCTCGGCGTGGGTCATAGAAGAAGCATAGGTCATATTAATTGCTTCACGAAATCTACCTGTGCGTTCCCCCTGCGGGAACGGATTTTTTTAGTTTTATCACTCTCTTATTTCAGAAGTTACAGGGGGGGGACACACACATTTTACCCTACTTTGGAAGTGTCTCTCCCGTAAACTATTCAGTTTAGAAAAAAATGATATTGGAAACCTCAATATCATTTTTGAAGATCTATCTATTGATAGTATAGGTTTGACGAAAAAAAAATTCTATGTAAGTATGGGGAACCCCCAAAATTGATTGTTTTTTTTTTTCTATTTTTTGTGAAAATCTTAATGCGGTTCACAGAATACATCTACTCACCAAGTTTCAACAGCTTAATTCTTGTAGTTTCGGAGAAAAGTGGCTGTGACATACGGACGGACAGACAGACAGACATGACGAATCTATAAGGGTTCCGTTTTTTGCCATTTGGCAACGGAACCCTAAAAACGCAATCATAACTGTGATTTTCACTCAAACGTCTTTTTAGACTATTATTTGTTTCATTTTCGTTTTCAAAATCGTTCATTTAGGTTTTTTTTTTAAATATCTGTGTACAGACATTTTAATTTACAATTTCATAATAGTATAGAAGTTGTCATCACACATGATACTACTGATTGCTACTGATGTCTGGCCCAGCTACTTAACCCTAGATAGATAACCATATTGTACAATACTGTAAAGTTAACCATGCGTCATTTCGACTCAAGTGTATGTGTTGGTTGATTTTGCGTAATATATACCTAGTATATTATGTTTTGTAACAAGTAGGGCTGCATTATTAATTATCATAATGTACCTAATAAATAAAACGAATATTTATGTAATTTTTAAATTTTTTATTATTAAACATTTGAAATAAACAAAACACTTTTTTCTTACAACAAGTACTATTAGAAAGTAAAAAATCAACTTTTTATAAACTAAGTAATATAAGAAGTAATAAAAAAATATAAAAATATATGTTATATGGCTCAAAGGCACTTAGGGCAAGAGCTCGACTTGTGCTCCCCACAGATGAACATTTTGCATTTGTCGCAAACAGACGTCGTCTTCCTCCTAATTTTAGAAGGACAGAAACCGCAATATTTTCTTTTTTTAGGTATGAGTTCATTTTCTTCTTCTGCAGGTCTTTTAGGTACAAATCTACTGGGGTGCTTGGTTGGGGACCTCCACGCGGTGCACCCTGGGCAACGGAGAAAGCAGCGCCTCTCTCCTAGGGCGGGAGAGACGCTGCCGCCTACGGCCAACTCCGACCGAGGCGAGGACGGCCCTGTTGAGGGCTGTTCGGAAGCTTTCCACTTGTCCCTCTGCTTAGCAGATGGCACAGTGGAGAGCAAGTAAGGGGGCCATCTCGAAACCGGAGATGGCCCAGGGTCAGTCGGGGTGCGAGGGATATGCTCTATGGGTAACCTTACTCCCCGGCGTCTTAAGACCCGAGACGGCGTGCGGTTTTAGTCGGTTCAAGCCCGACATAACCGCCCCCGCTGGAGACCCCCCGCTCTCCAGCGGGGGCGGTATCCGAAGGGATCTCCGCACGAAAAAAAAAAAAAAAAGTACAAGTCTACTAATTTTTTCTTTCAGGTTTGTAGGTAAAGGTAGGCATGGTGTTACCAAACTATTGTTTAATTTTTTCATAAAACTACGACAATTCATAGGCTTTTCGTTTTTTGCTGTGACATTATGACAGTAAATTACATAAGAATTATAAAAGCCATATTCAACATCCCGTAAAACATTGCCATCGGCCATCTGTTCGTTTTACGACTGCAAGACATAGCAGAACACATCTGGTCGAATGTGTCAACTCCACCTTTAGTTTCGTTATAGAAATGGATCATGTTGGGCTTTGAAGTTGTAGGATTAACGGTACCTTCTTCATCACAAGACGACAAAACAAGAACCATCTTATTGGGTTTAGGTTTATATGATGCTAGGGTTAGTGGCCCGTCATAACAGAACATCGATGTTCCAACAGGTCTAGATCGCAAAGCTTTTAGCGCCTCTGGTATCTCTCGTTTATTTGACCTGATAGTTCCTACCATGGTCAAATTATAAGGTTGTCTAAGCAAATTTTTAGCTAAAGGAACCGACATGAACCAGTTGTCACATGTGACGTTCCTATTACTGCCGTGTATGGATTTTGTCAGCTCCTTTACATAGAATTCACCAAGTGGTAATCCGTTTGTCTGGGTACATTTTCCTAGATATGGCATTGCATCAATCATATAACGTGTAGCACTATCACATATCATTGGTAATTTTATGCCGTATTTATTTGGCTTATTGGGTATATACATGCGAAATGGGCAGCGTCCTCTGAAAGCTAAAAGCTGTTCATCTATGGTGACGTATGGACCAGGGATATAATTTGATCGGCAATGACTTACGAAAATCTCCCATATTTTTCTTATTGGTATAAACGTGTCGCTAACGCGTAGTTCTGGTCGCAATGTTTTATCATCCATACGTAAGCATCGCACTAAAAAATCGAACCTATCTCTACTCATTGTTGCTATATATCTATCACCTGAATAGGAACAATCGAAAAGCTCGTCTGAAGATAAATGGTTGTCTTTCATGGCTGCTGTTAGTGTGAAAATTCCAATCAAAGCTCGAATTTCTTCGGCACAAGTCGCTTTAAAAGTTGCTTTTACATCAGGTCTTTGAATTTTCAGCCGGATTTCCTCGTTAGTCCATTTTGTGATCTCGTCCACTATTTCCTCAGTTATAAATATGCTGAAGCATTCTAATGGGTCGTATAAATTCCTGTTCATTCTAGAAGGACCCCTACTTGTTCGTATAATATTAGAAGCTGAAGTCCTGCCACTCGATCTTCCTTTTGCAGCCAACCAACGATGACCATCTTTACCACGAATTGTTTCACTCGGTGGCATAATAATTGAAGTTGTTTGTGTGGAATTTCTTGGAATATCAGGAATAGTTTCTTGTTGTGAAAAGCTTTCTGCAGGTGGTGTATCGTCTTCTAAATAGTCGCTTTGAACATCATCCTCTATTAAGTTATTTTCGACTTCACTGTCCGATCCCTCTGCTTCTTCATCACTAATTTCCGACAAAAACCGGGCTATTTGTGTGTCTTCAAATGGCATTTGTGACGTCATTATAGACATGTAGGTATGTATGTAGTAATACAAAACTAATCTGAAACGATATAAAAAAAAAATATTATGTATACGTTTAAAAATTGTACAACAAATGTGAAAAAAAAATATGCACTTAATTACAAAAAAATTACAATAAAGATAATCATGCGTCACTTTGACTCACGGACGATGCATATTTACGAAAATAAAACATTTACCTTAGCAATACGAGTGTCACCTGCAAACTCTGAGGTCCGGGTCCGACTGAGGTGGCAGGAGCGGGGAACGCAGTGTTGCGAAATACGCGCGAAATATAACAGTTTTTCGAAATGGAGGGAGTCGATTTGACGTAGGTTATCTTTCTAGGGTTAATGTCTCCACTAGGGGGTTAGTCAGGGTTTTTCCCAGTCCTCCGATCAGAACTGCGATTTGCACGGGGTAGGAGAGAGGTTTTTTTCCCACATATCCCAATTATTTTCTTCGTTTTTATCACTGAGGGAGACAAGTCTGTATATTAAGACTTCAAAGCACGACACTGATAACGTTGCAGACACGGCTGCTGTGGTACAGAATATGGTAATAGTCCATTGAAAAGTTACATTTGGGGTTGCGTTTTTTAGAGGACGCAATTTTATTTTTTTGATGTGTAGGGGTGGTCGGTGTAAAGCTAAAACCAAGTTTGTGGGGTCGCCACCCTTGTCCCACGGCCGCCATCTTGAAAATAGGGGTCGAAATGGTTTTTACGATATATCTCATAAACTATTTATCTGATAAAAAAAAATTGTTAACATTTTTTGTTGCAAATTAAATTCTCTACAACTTTGGTCTAGTAACTTTATGTCGTTATAAGCGAAAATGTTCAGATACGTTTTTTTTATCTCTTTATACGGTGGTAATAAAGATGATAATTCTCTTGAGATACTAACAATTCAGCCTAAGATACTAACAATTCGCCAAGGCAATGACAAAAAGTACATTTAACTTATCTTCACTTCCTCGTGGCTTGGTAATAAAAATGATCCTGAAGACTGGGCCTGGAAAACAATGTTTAAAATTACTGACGCCAGTGCAGAGCTCTAAACCTCCAGCATCCCCTGAGCTTCTAAAATTTATCTTTTGCAAATGCAAAGGTAACTGTGGAGCGATGTGTGGATGTCGAAAAGCAGGGCTGAAATATTCTGCAGTGTGCTTCCATTGTTCTGGAGAGACTTGCAGCAACGTAATGGGGCACTCAGAATTAATAGATGAAAATGACTTTGATGATGAACCGCCGACATTAACAAACCTTCCTTATCCAGTTCTCCCACTGATATTTAATTCAGAAAGCCGAGCTGAGCCGCAGCTTGGTCCATCGAAAAGACTGACGGAATAGTTCAAATTTAGAATATCACCGTGGATGATGCCTATTGAGGATACCACGTAAAAAAAAACGCGCCTCCAGACTCTACCTCGTGGGTGGTGGGGAAAACAGTCAATATATTAATTATTAATAATATTGCATAATAATTAAAAAAATTATAATACCAGAAAAAAAAAGTACTGGACCAAAGTTGTAGAGAATTTAATTTGCAACAATGATTTTTTTTAACAGATAAATAGTAGATATATCGTAAAAACCATTTCAACCCCTATTTACAAGATGGTGGCCGTGGGACAAGGGTGGCGACCCCACAAACTTGGTTTTAGCTTTACACTGACCCCCCCTACATATCAAAAAAATAAAATTGCGTCCTCTAAAAAATGCAAGGTAAGGATTAAAAAATGTAACATTTCAATGGACTATAATGAAACTCATGAATAAAAAAGGATATTTAATGAGTATAAATAAATTATGACTTTAGACTGATTAGGCAACATTTATCACAAGTATATCGAAACGAGAATTTGCAACCAAAAAGCGCATAGTATCACTAAAACTAGTCTAGCCCATTCCTCCTGCGAGGACACAATTTCTGCTCAACTTGTTCTACTTTCTGAGCCACGTCAGCCAATTGCTGAGATGCTTCATTTGCTGCTGCGCCACAAGTCTCTGCTAGTTCCTGCACACCTTGCGTTACCTGTAAAATAAATTAAAAATATTACTATTTTAGTCTGATCAATTTTGATCAGCATGTACTGTGGACCAAATGCAACTTGTTATTTAAAAGATTTTATTTCAATATATTCTAGAAGTCGACCAATTGCGTATGTGACAAAAGGTGAAAAGGACTACCTAAATGAGAATAGCATTAAGCTGCAAGTTGACTAAATGTTAAGTGGACCAAATGCGAATTGGACTTAATGCGTGATAGTCATGTTTTCGCCAAGTTTACCAATTGCGAAATGGACGAAGTGCGACGAAACTTCCTTGACAATAATTTTGTCGCGGTCGATCTGTCCGTAATGAGCAGAGGCCTTTGATGTGTGGCTTTAAAAACAGTTGCTCTCTCTTTTACTGTTGCTTGAAGGTTCTCCGTCACGCAGCGGTGAGGCTGGTCATGGAGGAGTGGTTTGAGAGGCGCCACGGTGACTTCTCCTACACGATGTCACAGATGGTTACCGGACACGGGTGCTTCGGTAAGTATTTGTGGCGCATTCACCGTGATAGAACGCCGCAGTGCTAGCACTTAGTGAAACTCGGCGAAGACACGGCGCTCCACACATTGGTGGAGTGCCCAGCGTGGGCGAGTCAACGCCGGGATCTTGTTGCGGTCCTGGGCATGGAAGTTCTGTCGCTGGAGACCATGGTGAGAGCCGTGGTCAGCGATGGGAGCAAGTGGCACTTCGCCGCCATTTTCCGCGAGCAGGTAATGCGCGCGAAAAAGGCGGCGGGGAGGGAGCGGGAAACGGCTGCCCTTCCGCACGATAAAACCCGACCCCAAAGGCGAGGCCGCGATGGCAGTCGAAGTCCGTCAGGAACCCTGGGGGTTATCCTTTGGACAAGTGTGGTCTTTATAGTCCTAAGGAAATAAACAAAATAAAATTCTTAAGACGCAGTATCACGGGGCAAGAAGAAAGATCAAAGATTCTGTGGGTATGGGTTACAGGATTCTGTGGGTATGGGTTACAGTATTCAAGTTTGCAAAATAATAGTGAATCCAATTGAATACAAGAATTGCATATGAAATTATTGTGTGTTACTTAGTTTACATGTTATTCAGATGATGCAAGTCATTTATGGTTTCAATTTTATTGTATGCAACAGGCAAAAAAATTTGCATCCTGTAAATGGGCCTTAAATGACAAACTCATTCCCCATGGAACAACTAAACCAAAATTAGCTTTCGTAAAAAAATTGACAATAACCTTATCCTTCTTTTCATTCACCACTACACGTATCATGTTACACTTTTTTAAATCTTTTTATCCTATTTAATAAAATAAATGTGAAAGTTTGGATGTTTGTTACTCAATCACGCTCAAACGGCTTAATGGATCTGACTGAAATTTGGTGCATGGTTATAGTCTGGTATAATCCATAGGCTACTTTTAATCCTTGGAATAGGTTCCCATGGGCAAAAGGTACGTTATCAGAATACCACGCGGGCAACAGCTAGTTATTCAGTATCTAAGGTCTTAATCACACTAGGCGATTGTGTCGCCTTGAGAGACAGATGCTTGATGTATATATGAGTATACCCAGCACTAGGTCAAACTCCACTATCGTCCAATAAGGTCACTTAAGAGACAGACTTGGATGGCAGGATTCAACCAAGTGAGTAAATATTGGAAAATGTGGTTCATAAATGCTGCTTTTGAAATTAGATTTTGGAACAACTAGCACAGAGCTGGATCAACCACACTCCCGAAGGAGGGAAATGGACGAAGCGTCGCGGGTGGATCGTCCGTCCGGCTGACGGCGGTGTCCCCGTTGGCAATAATAACTAACACATTGTCTGTTACATTCCTTAAATCGAAAGTTCTTTATGTTTAATCGTTTTATCTACTGAGCACTAGGATCAGTAGATAAAACTTAGTTGTAGTGTATGTAGATGGATACATAAAGTCTTCGTACATACAGAAATATATATCATCATAATAGTAGTAGGATGCTGCGGATGGGGAGTATAGAGGCTTACAAGTATACTGTGAGATTACCTGCTCAGCTTCTATTTTCACTTCAGCAGCAGCAGCTTGCATATTGTTAACAACCTCCTGCATTTGTGGAGCATGTTGAATAGGCTCTGATTCCAACACAGCTGCTGCCTAAAATATAAATGCAGAATATAGAAAAACCGAATTAAAGATAAATATGATCATTATGAACCATGTAACAAAACTAGTCTCCGGTCAATAAGTGGCACATAGGTATACTAAATACATAACCATATATGAAATGTGTTTATTGACAATAAATGTATTATTGGACTCCCCAAAATGTAAGAATGTGACAACACTGGAAAGTAGATATGCAATAATATTCAGCGGCAGCATATAACACCGCTACCAGCTGGCTGCGCCACCGCACCCTTCTGTGTTGCCATGTAACTACCCTCATTTACCTAAATTTACCTTCACTGATTGGACAAAACTATTGTTACATATTGTATATTACTGTATACAGTATTTTCTTATGTTTCTCCCAACTCTCTCCAGCAAAGTGGATCCTCAAAGACTGTCTCTTAGTGCAGCTAAGTCTAGGATACTGCGCTTCTAATGGTTACTCCACAATTCCGCACTTTGCCCCCTACTAATTTGCATGCAATACAACACAATGAGATAAAAGGATGTCATTTCTGTTTCCTGGTATGGGTTTTCAGACTAACACTAAAAGGGATAAAAAATTTCAACCATACCTGCTTGCAACGGTGCATGCACTGACAATGATGCTGTATAGTAGGCTCGGCAGCTGCTACTTCTTGCATTTGCATCTGATTTCTCTGGAGCTGCAATTTAGGTTTCATCAATGCATTTCAACTCACATTTACCACGGATACACAAAACATAATGAAAGACACTGCAATTAGATATTAAGTTAATTTAGATTTCTTTTGATACGGTTTAGGCTGAACGTTACAAGCAGTCTTCTGGTCCAATTTTAGGAAGTTTCATGGTACTAAATGCCAGAAAGTAGGTCCGTAACTACAGATATATATCTCATAGAAGGCCTACTGAGTTTAATAAATCCTTACACCTTATTCGGATTAGTGTCTAGTGAAGGATGGTAGTGAAGTTTAGTATTTGTTTCAATCCTATTCCTAATAGGTATTTTTACAGATCATAGGTAGCATTTTTAAAGAGGTTGACTAAATGAAAAAAGATTTTGCCAACTAAGTAAAAGAATATCAATAGGGTTTAATTGTTTGCTCATTCTCATATGAAGCAATGGAAATTAAGTCTTATTCTGCCAACCAAACTAGGGGACATTGGCTTAGTTGGAGAAGCAGGGCTAATTCAGTGTGATCCAACCAAATGGAGCTCTAATTGGGGACACTGGAGACATTAGTATGTAACAGCAACAACAAGACAAATAATTTAACCAAATACAAATAGCAACAGCTTAAAAGTTCGACAGATCATTTTGGCAACAATTTACAAGTTCTACATTCATTTGATTAACCGCAAAAGTGAGTTTGCGAAAATCACTTGTCCCACATGAATTGACTAGGTTTAGGTTATGGTGATATGGGTATAGGCTTCTATGAGACTACTGTTGTTCATCATTTATGTTCTACTGGCCTATTAAGTTTAATTTGAACCATAAAGTGTAGCCAAGTTGGTCATTCCTACTATAAGAATCTTGGTAATGAATCAGTTGTTAAAGACACAGTATTGATTAGAATTAAAGTAAATTATGCTCTTACATGTTCAATATAATTCGGATCAGTGTAGTTATTTAATTCTGTGGCCATTTGCATCGCTCCTACAAGTTTCTCGTGACCTGCAGTTGCATTGTTTATAGCCTGAGCAGTATTTATTAGATTCGCAGTTGCCGAATCGCCTTGTTGACCTTCTATGGGAGAATTAGCTTCGAGACCAAGTTTGGCTTCAAGTTGTTCAATTCTACTTTGTAAAACTGCTATAGGATCTGCCATTTTCAAAGATTGCCCGTTTTTCAAATAAATGAAGATAAAAAATTAGAGTTGATACTGAACTTTCATCAGTTTCAACAGCAAGTTCAACAACAAAACAAAAAATTGAATATCTAGAAAATGGAACAAGAATGTATTTTTAATTTCACTGATATTTGAATTTGTTTTTTTTAATAGATGTGGACAGTAGTTGACAGTATGACACAAATATGACAGTAATGTTGTATCACACCCTTTCACAGACAAACACACACAAATACACCCTCAAACACACATAGGTACCCTTTTTTTTCGTGCTGAAATCCCTCCCGCCTCCCGCCAGAGGGGGTGGTTATGTTATGTCGGGCTTGAACCGACTAAAACCGTACGCCGTCTCGGGTTTTAAGACGCCGGGGTGTAAGGTTGCCAATAGAGCATATCCCTCTCACCCCGATTGACCCTGGGCCATCTCCGGTTTCGAGATGGCCCCCTCGGGTTTGGGAACCACGGTGTCCCCGTCTTGCCCCGGTTTGGGGGAGGGGTGCTAGTCGCCGCACCGTCTCAGCCTGCTTCTGCTGGGGTGACATGCGGCTTCACCTGCCACCCCCAGGCCTGCGGAGGACGCCCTCATGGAGGACGGAGGTCGTTAAGCGACCTCCGGCGCCTAATTCGCCTTCGGGCGGGCCGAAAGAGTTCTGCCATCTCCTTCTCGAGCATTACATGCTCGCACCATTGCGGCAATCATGCTGACGACCGAAAGTACTACCACCCTGATAGCTGCCACGAAGTCACGCCTCGGCGCCTCCCACGACAAGCAGTCCACCAGCGTGTGCAGCTCCGAGTCCTCACTCGCGTCGCAGTGATAGCACTCAGGCGTTGGCTCCTTCCTGATCCCCGAATGGTGAGGTGGTCCCCGAAGTTCCCCTTACCGGAGATCACCTGCGTCAGTCGGTACGAGAGGCTTCCGTGTCGCCTCTCCATGATGGGCTTTACCGCCGCTATTAAGGCGTACGCTGCGCTTGGTCGCCTCTCGCCTCCAGGTCCCATGGAGTTCCGGCGAGGAGACTCGCTGCCTCGAAGGAGATCGTGCGGTACCCGCGGATGACCCCGATGGCCATCACCCGCTGCGGAGCGCGCAGCATCCGCACACTTCTGGCGTTCAGGGCCTACGCCCATATCGGGCACCCATACAGGGCCATGGACCGCACGATTCTCGCGTAGAGTCTTCTGCAGGAGTGATCGGGCCCCCTCATGTTGGGCAGCAGCCGCGATAGTGCGAGAGCTGTGCCCTTCAATTTGCGGGCCAGACTTCGGATGTGATCTCCGAAGTCCCATCGGCTGTCGAGCACGAGCCCCAAATATTTCATTTGGGGCTTGATGCCGATGTGATTGCCTCCCACGATGAGACTGGATACCTCAGGTGGCTTACTCCGAGGCCCACGAAAGAACAGGGCGTCGGTTTAATTCAGAGCCACCTCGAAACCCAGCCGCAGGATCCGCTCCACGAATTGAGCAAGCGTGGTCGTGGCCTTCAGGGGCGCTTCGCGGTACGTAGCCCCGCACGCCGTCACGAGCGTGTCGTCCACGTAGCACGTGTCGGCGGCACCGTCTGCGAGCTCACCGCGAAGCACCCAGTCGTATCCGATATTCGACAGGAGCGGCCCCAGGACCGATCCCTGTGGAACACCGCACGACATTTCACGCCTACTGAGACCGGTCACGGTTGGGTAGATGACGGCTCTCTCCGTCAAATATGCCCCGACTATGCGGCGAAGGTAGAGAGGCACTTCATGATACACGGGCGCCTCCCTAATGCAACTCCAGGGCAAGGTGTTGAACGCGTTGGCGATCTCTAGGGACACCGCCAACATCACCTCACCCCGGGCGACTGCATCCTCCGCCAGGGCCCTCACGCGCATGATGGCATCCACGGTGGATAGCCTCTGGCGGAAGCCATATTGGCCATCTGCCAGGTCCGACCCCACTCTTGAGAGCTGCTCGACGAGGCGCTTCGCAATGACTCTTTCAAAGAGTTTGCGCACCTCGTCGAGCAACACTATAGGCCGGGACGGCGAGTCCGGCGGGCGCCCCGCCTTTCGGATGAGGACCAGTTGTCCCGTCTTCCACAATTTCGGAAACTGGCCCCGCTTCAAGCATGCGCTGAGAAGCCCTCTCAGTCGGGGCTCGAGAGCGTCGTCGACTAGAGCTAGGACCCCCGCTTGGCCTGCAATGCCGTCGGGTCCCGGGCGGTGCGTTTGGCTCTGAGCCTTCTCACCGCTAGCTCTAGTTCTACCCCAACGACCTCGGGCACGTCGTCGCCATCCAGGCGGAGACATCTGCGGTGGAACATGTTCCACCACCCGCGCTGGGAACAGGGAGCCAACAACTCCTCTGAGCAGCTCCGGCTGGAGACACCGTGTTAACGGCGGGGCCTTGGGGCGCAGCTTGCCCTTCACCAATAGGTAAGGCCACCCCCACGGGTCCCGCTCCAGCGTCTCCAGCAGCTCGCGGAATGCGGCCTGTTTGGCCCGCCTTATCTCCGCTCGGAGGGCTCCTTTGGCCTCCCTGTATCCCTCGTACAACTCCGCCTCTCGGGCCACCGCATCTGCGGGGCGGCGACGCCTCCTACGGAATCGGGCCCACCGGCGGTGCGTGATCACGCAGGCCTGTCTGAGCCTTACGATCTCAAACGACCACCAGTAGATCTGACCCCTCGGATTATAGGGCGGAGCCCTAGGCATCACCGGGTCATGGCCTCCCGGAACCACTACGTCTCATCGTCTATGTGGACAGGCCTGCCCGGCGCAGGGGCCCAGGCCTGTATGATGGCGACTTCCAGGAAGAGCTACCGATCTAGTCGCTTAAGCGCCTAACGTGGCTCGTGTGGAGCCGATGCGGCCGGCGCGGTGTCGCTCGCGGGGGGGAGGCGTCAAACCGAATGTATCGGTCTTCGAGCACAAGGACCGGACGGGAGTGGCAGGCATTGACGACGATTGCCAGCTGTCGGAGTCATTGCTCATATGCAGCTAAGTCTCGGTTCGGCGTGAAATAAGCAGCCATGAACGCTATATCGCCAACCACCGCCGCCACGCAGCCGGGTCCCCTATAGCAACGACGGCAAGATGGCTAGGGGAGATTGTTGAAGATTGCTGCCGGCGGCAGGGTTGTGCACCGGGCAGTGCAGCCGTGCAGGCTGTGCATCGGATCTTCAACCGCCGGGACGTAAGGTAGTCCACATTGCATTTACCTCGCATTCCGGTTGACCCAGGGCCATCTCCGGTTTCGAAATTGCCCTCTCGGGTTTGGGAACCATGGAGTCCTCGTCTTGCCTCCGGAAACGCTGGGGCTGGGGGGGCAGCGCACCATCACCCCGACCTGCTTCTGCTAGCATGACATCTGTAGGAGGCCTGGTCATCTGTGACAGGATTTTCCCACAAAGTATTTAAATTGTTGTAATTTATTGTTCAAATTAAGATCAATTTGTGTACCTTTGTGGAAAAGAAATTAATAAAGTATTTCCTATTATTATTCTTATAAAAAAACATATAACCATTTTTGAGCGATTAACCGTATGTACTGGATTTAAATTACAAGTTAAGTAAATATATAGGTATTTTACGATGCTAGGAGCGTAATGTTAATGTAAGTTTGTTCCTATGTGTAGTTCTAGAGACGAAATGGTGGGCCAATTTTTATAATTCTTACGTCAATTGGTTTGTCTCCACCATGGTGAAAAGTGTATATAATGCCGACTACAACATTGCGGATCCATTAAAAATCTAGACCAGCTCACTTTTATCTGCATTTAATGTTTGTTTTTCTATTTAGTTTTTTCGCATCTTGGGTTCGCCGACGACATTGGTTGGTCTTGGTGTGAACTTGGACAAAACCAAGGTTATTTTCAAGGAACATGTCGCACCGAGACCGGTTGCCACCGAAAGGTCGACTCTCGAACTGCAGTTTTCACTTGCAGGTTATCCAGCTCGGTAGAAACAACTTCCAGAAGGAAGTCACCAATAGTCGGGTTTTCTCCTACCTTTTACTGCAATGCCTAAAAACAAAGGGTGCTATGGCGTATATTGGGAGACACTCAATGTCCAGCAGTGGACTGCAATAAGCTAATGAATTATTTGATTTGCCCTCTCGGGTTTGGGAACCACGGAGTCCTCGTCTTGCCCCCGGAAACAGGGGGGCTGGGGGGGAGCAGCGTACCATCACCCCGACCTGCTATAAACAGGCAACTCAGTAGACAATTTTAGTTCTTAGGGTTCCGTACCAGAAGAGGAAAACAAGAAAGCCTCCGTTCTTCGGGCAGATTCGAGCTTGTTTTCTTCTTTTTGTTAATGGCTTCTGCAGTAGAATCAACGCAATTTCGCCAATGTCAAGTAAAATATTATAAATGTTTATAAAATTATTAATGGCGAAGACGCCAATGTCAAGTTTTAGGATAATAAAAAACCCCAATGCAAGATAGTCAACTTATTCAGCAATGTCATAAAAATATTGAACCAAGTTTGACAGTAGGCAGTACCCATTTACAAATCATAAACCGGCTTGTTTCGGTCTTTTGAGGCCATTGTTTATATTTAGTTCAATAAGTAGAGCTTTCAGTCTTTCTCTCTTCTTTTTTATTTAATCATCTTTATTACATTATTACATTACATTACACACTGTGCAGTCGTGTCGTTTAACCTACGTTTCTTAGGAAAATGACGTCACAAGTATTTAAGTTCAATAGATGGAATATAGTGTAACAATGCACATTGTACTTTTAAGAATATTGGTGGAATATGTAGTCGATTCCTTAGTTGATATCGATTCATAGTCTACTAATATTATCTGTATTCTTTCATCGACTCTGTCTATGTTAGCTGTGGTCAATCCTATCGGCTGTGGTTCATTATCTATGAACTCCCACCAAGTCGCTGCTTTCAGCCGACGTTTTAAATTACGGTGCAGCGGTTTTGCGAGCCCCTAATTTTCTGCATCACTACTACTAGTGCATAGCTCTGGTACTGAGCCGTTGGTGAGAATTTTACAATTTATACATTACGTGTGCTAATCATTTTTATTACAGAGTGCTCATTAGTGTTGGAGGGTGACGTGGTACCAATGGCCCAGGAGGGATATTCCCCGTGGCCTCTTCATCTTCACCAATGGTGCCACGTCAGGTTCCCACTGCTATGCTAAGCTACTCCAGGCATCGCCTCGTTTTTTACGTGAGCGAGGCTTGCCAACATTTATCCATGTGTTGGAATTATATAGAATGTTATCATGCCACACTACACCTCTGTAGTCGTGGCAAAGTTTTCTAATTGGGATGCTGCTTTTTACGTGAGCAGTATCTATTTGTTTTAATTGTGTAGCTTATACGCAAGGCATGCTTTCCCTTTTCGCGCTTGTCAAAAGGACAATAACCTGTGCGGGCCATGCGGTCAGTGACCGCATGGTGAACAATCCTTCAATGTCATCTATGTTTCTGTGCATCTGTTCCTGCTGCTTGCAAAGGCTGTGACCTGCCTGCTTTGCAATAATGACCATAAGCATCACGTGCCTGGGGAAGCTTGCCACCTTTCTTACGCCTTCGGTATGCTCGGCCTGCACTAGCAGTATGTATTCACATACTGAAAGCTTTGCCTTCTCTTTTCAGGTCCGCCGAGCGAGTCACGCAGCGGTGGATGCCAGCGCGACACGCTGGGCAAAGCTAAGTGCAGACTCCTAGCTGCCGCGGGCCGTCTTTCACATCTCTTAACTTCACTTCCTTAACTTCAATCTTAATAAAAATTATGCGTACTCACCCTTGAGGTCACATACAATTTATTACATTTAATATATGAAAGGTAAAACTAGTCTCATGTTTGATTTGCTATAACCTTATAAACCAACTACTAACTTCTAATAACTTGTAACTTATAATAAACCTTAAATTCAACTATCCCTGTTACAATAGTGATAAGTGAAGTTTTCGCCTTCAACCATAATAAAATGGACGAAATGGATGAGGAAAGCTTGGTGAGGATACAACAGCTTTGTCAAAACCACAAGTCTAAAAATTTCTCAAAATTCTGGAAAAACATTAACAAGTTGAACCCCAAGCCGCACGTTCCAGTTAGCGTGGGATAAATGAGATCCCACGTCTATAGAATCAATGTTTATGGACTACTTCAAAGTGGAACCTGCGCCCACGCCAACGGTGCATGCGTCAACGTTGATGCTTGGCGAAAGTGTTGTGTGAAAGAGGTTGCGTCCGTAATTGAATGCATGGTTAGAGGGAAGCCTCCTCCGGGTCACGATCACCTACCTAGTGTTTTTTTTATTGTTATTTTTTTGACATTATGTATGAGTCATTCTCATTTGCCGAATGATTTAATGCGAACAATTGTCGTGCCGATTGTCAAAAATGAAATAGGCAATTTTGCTGATCCCGCTAACTACAGACCCATTTCCCTCGCCACCATAGTAGGTAAGGTGCTGGACGGTCTACTTGATTCATGATACATGATGCACAATTTGGCTTTAGACCGGGCTGTCTACAGAAAGTGCTATATTGTGTCTGAAGCTGATTGTTCAATACTATGCTGACAGAAAGACACCAGTCAACGCGTGCTTCCTTGACTTGGCTAAGGCATTCGACCTGGTGTCATATGACATCCTATGGAAGAAGCTTTACAAACAAAGTACTGTAGAAAGTGAAGTGATATCTCTGCTTAGATCTTATATTAACCAGACGAATAATGTTAAATGGGCTGGCGCATTCTCTCCTATGTACAGGTTGGAATGCAGGGTGAGACAGGGGTATATATATAACCTCTCGACGCCTATTCAATCTATACATTAATCAGTTGATCGTTGAGCTTAGCAGCGCCATCATTGGTTATCACATAGACGGGATTTGCATCAACAATGTCAGCTACGCAGATGATATGGTGCTGCTGAGCCCTTCGATCAGCGCACCAAGGTGGTTGTTGCAGGTCTGTGAGGGTTATGCGGTGGCCCAAGCACTCGAGTATAGTGCTAAAAAGAGTGAGGTACTAGTCTTTAAGGCGAGTACCAAATGTTACTCGAACGTGCCACCAGTCACGCTGTGCCATACTCCCCTAACAAGAGTCATTCAGGTCACTGGGTGACTGATGATCCTGAGCGCATTATCAGATATGTGAGACATTCCGATGCTGGGACTACGAGAGCATACTGAAACTTAGACAGTGTCCTGGTGTCGCGACAATATTTACTTTGTGTTCTGTGATGTGTATTTACTAACAATAGGATAAGATTGTTTTTGTTACTAACACTATGTGGACTACTTTGGTCTGAAATAAAGATTAATTATTATAGATCGACCTATATCACGCTTTACCGAGAGGCGGCGAGATAACCCTGGCGAGGCAAGCAGCAATCGGCCTGGGCATTACGACGATTGGCAGAGGAACCACCGGATTGTCAAGCAAGACCGATCTCTGCATCGTGGCCGCCACTGACTTCCCACTAATCCCAAGCCTGAAAAATGAACTGAGAAGCTTCTTGGGATCCAACCATTGGTTGAAATAACAACCGGGACTATTTCTGCGGACCGCTCTCCCCACATGTTGGTAACCTCGTGCGCCAGGTCCAGATATTTGGTTTTCTTATCTGCTTCGGCGCAGACGAGGTTCTCGTCATAAGGAATAGTGATGTCCACAAGAAATACCCGTGACTCTGCTCGGTCCATCAGCACGATATCAGGCTTATTCGCTAGAATTATCCTATCCGTGATGACGGACCGGTCCCAGTAGAGCTTGGCGCGGTCATTTTCAAGTACGGCTTCCGGCACGTACTTGTAGTATGGCAGCCTCTGCGCAATGAGGCCATATTTAATGGCAAATTCTTGATGTAGTACTGTGCCTACGCAGATACTCAGTGTTAGCAAGCATGGAACAACTGGAGGTCACTTGTCTGAGTGACTCGCCAGGACGGTGGCATAAACGACACACGTCCGTGGTTCCATCCCTCAGTATGTACCTCCTGTACAAACTATACTGTACTGTACTGTTTGGACAAAACCCTCGGTTTCGCGAAAGAGGTTACCAAAGCGCAGCCAGTGCACGGAGGTCTCTCGGTCAACGTGAGGCTCATTTAAAGCCTTAAAGAAGTGTCCGTGCAGCTCTTTACCCTTCCATACGGCCTCACGCTCAAAGGTACTAAGTACTGCTGATGCACGCCACTCTGTGTTAGCCAAGGCTAGCGGGGTCAGTCCTGTACCGCATTCAATGACCTCTCTATGCATCTCACTGTCCGTCTTCGATAAGAAATATTCCCTGAGATTGCATACCTCGCGATTGTGCATAGCCTTGGCACTGAGAAGGCCCCGGCCTCCGCACTTTCGCGGGATGTACAATCTCATAACCGAAGACTTCGTGTGGAGCAATCTATGGAGGGTCATAGTTGCGCAAACTGTTCTATCCAGGGCGTCCAGTTCAGTCTGAGACTACCTGATCACGTCGAAGGAGTACAACAGGACGGCCATCACCCCCGTTAAACGCCCGTATCATGTTCACGCCCAATAAAAGGCTGTTACGCACTTTTACCAGACGTTACTTTTAAAACTTCGCATGCGGCCTGTTTGATGTCCGCCGCGTCGACT
Source organism: Cybosia mesomella (assembly GCA_946251805.1). Taxonomy (NCBI): domain Eukaryota; kingdom Metazoa; phylum Arthropoda; class Insecta; order Lepidoptera; family Erebidae; genus Cybosia; species Cybosia mesomella. The sequence continues at coordinate 29,030,218 of OX276390.1, forward strand.
ACCACATTCTGCGACATGCCCAGGTACCGGTATGTTTCACCCTCGGAGAGTGAACGAAGGCTCACCCCACCGGACACTGATATACAATCCGATGAGACAATTCTGAAGTGTCGGTAGCTTAGTGGTTAAGGAGTCAACCTTACGATCGAGAGGTCCTGGGTTCGAATCCTGGACATTACACTACCGACGTGAACCCACTCCTAACACAAGTAATTTAGCTTAGCTGGAGGGGTTAGGGGGGATATTAGTAATTTCGGTTACTAATATTCTTTTTAAAACAAAAAAAAAACAAAAAGAAAACTCCCCCGCTCCACATGAAGAACCGCACGCTTGTCCACTCCAAGCTCAATGCCAATGCTGCCGCTGAAATCACAAGTGATATCTAGTAACCGCATCAGACCTGCAGCGTTTGGAGCAAATAACTTGAGGTCGTCCATGTAGAACAGGTGAGACACCTTCGGGCCCCCTCTCCGAAGCTGCAAGCCCGTCCCTGACTGCAAGTTCTGTTCAAGCATTGTGCTTAGAGGATTCAAGGACAGACAAAACCACAGTAGACTCAGACAGTCACCTTGAAAGATACCCCGCTTCACTTTTATCCGGTCTTTCGCATCCGACCGTGGCACCCCAGTAAGGCTGAGCATTGTGCTCCATTGCTCCATACAGGCACCGAGGAAGTCTCGAATAGTATGATCAATTTTATACAGATCTAGGACCCTCTTCAGACATGTATGGGGGACGTTGATGGGAGGAGTTCCTTGGTTCCACAACTACCGCGCCGAAATTCGATCTGGGCAGTTGCGACGATGCAACAGCAGTTTAGATGGTACGCTATCTTTGCCTCCAGAACAGATGTCAGTGCCTTATAGGTGGTGGGAAGGCACGTTATCGGTCGTTATTGCGATGGGTCCGTGGTACGCTCCGACTTAGGAACCAAATGAGTGACCCCAGTAGTGAATAAGTTAGGGAGCTCTTTCATGGCTAAGGCCTCCTGGAACTGTCTTGCGAGGGTGTCATGGGAAGCCCAAAAACTCTTCAGCCAGTAATGCTGCAGTCCATCGCTCCCTGGAGATTTCCAGTGCGGAGCTTTGGCAACTGCTACGTGAACATCGTCCTGGCTGATAGTTATCATCATCATCATTGGCAGTATATCCGCACACGACTCCTAGATGACCTGCATCCAGGACCCCTCCACATGCTCCACAGGTCGTGACCATTGATTACGCCAAAATGCCACCAGCTCCTGTCTTTCAGGACACTCAGTAGTGGCGTTGACCCTAGGCTGCTCTAGCGACCTGTTGAACTTCCTTTGATCACTCATGAAGAGGCGATTCTGGTGATATCTTTTTACTCGTTCTGAGTACCGTCGGATTCGCTTGCTCCAAGCTGCCACCTTATGTTTCATGGTGTCAATGCGGCCCTTCAGTTGCTGAGCATTTGGTATTACGGGACCTAAGTCACACCCCGCAAATACTTTTCTGAGAAACCGCAGGATATTCGGCCTTACATGACCCGCCCTGAAACTAATCAGTTTGCCGATGAGGAACCTAGTCTCAGCGATACGATTCTCAATTCTGCGCTCAGCGTTTCTCACACGCCGAGCATCAGCAGCTGCCACCTGCTGATTTGGCTGTAGCTTAGCGCTGATCAACCGGTATACTGCCATTGCGGCGCCAAACATAATAGAATTCGTATCGCCGAGACTGCTGCTGTTCTCCAGATATGGAAGCAGCTACGAGTTAACGGCCTCAACGACATCCCGATTTTCCCAACATCCTTCTGAATAGATGCAACAGACCCGTCCCTGAGCTGGTACAAGTGAAGGGGCTGGAGCCTCAAGTCTTAGTTGTTCGAGTTCGTCTGCACTAAAGATGTTAGAGCGCAGCAGAAATCGAATTCGATCAGCCAGGTTTTGGTCCGTGATGTCGGTCAATGACGGCTTCAATGCTTGGAAGTTATGAAGCAGTCTTGCTCGCCGTCCCTCACCGCCAGTTTCTCCCCCAATCGCCCCGACCCACCGGGTGCGGGTGCCTGTTGCTGAGCCCTTGCGGGTTATGCAGACACCAAGCCTCCCGGCGGTACTCCTGGCGATGATCGTGGGGGTTCGGCCCGGCAGTGAGGTGACAATGCCGGGCCAGGTCTTGGTCTTTTTGGCATTTTATTGTACTGCATCATGGGCTTCGGAAAGTGGGGTGCAAAGAGTACTGTAGGCAGAGCCCCGTACCTACAGAAGGCTAGTTTACCCCTGAGAGACACCTGGACCTCCGGTAGATTTTCCGCCCGTGGGCGATGGGATCACCACATCCCTGTCCCTTTTTTTTTTTTTTTTTATCGTGCGGAAATCCCTTCGGATACCCCCCCGCCGGCCAGCGGGGGCGGTTATGTCGGGCTTGCACCGACTAAAACCGCACGTCGTCTCGGATCTTCAGACGCCGGGGTGTAAGGTTACCCATAGAGCATATCCCTCGCACCCCGGCTGACCCTGGGCCATCTCACCACTAACAGCATCGCTCATCCTGTCTCCTCTGAAAGCAGAGGAGTACGGAGAGCGATGTGTTCCCGCCACGTTGGGTATTGGCCGACGATCAATGCCAACCCTATGAAGGGGTGAAGGGGAAGCCATTGACCGCCGCCCAGGGTGTACCGGCCGCTCCGATTCCGTTCCCCCCGGACTGCAGCGGGATCGGAATCGGAGCGACACTCGAGGAGGTTACCCAACACACACCCCACCACATCCCTGTCCCTAATTATTATTCCCTTTATTGCATTTCAAATACATATGTATACTAATATTATAAAGAGGACACGTTTGTATGTAGGTATGTTTGTAACGAATTGGTTCAAAAAGTACTGGACCGCTTTTAAAAATTCGTTCACCATTTGAATGCTACATTATCACTGATTAATATAGGTTTTTTTAATACAAGAAAAAAATAAAAATCCCTACTAAAACTACAATAATGTTACCCGAGGTGTAAAAAAAATACCTATAAAATATCTTTCATGCGTGCGCTGTGAAAACTTTTGATGATAGAACAAAAAAATGTTTCACAATATCAAAGAACATACCAATATCTACAAAAAATGTTGTTTTAACATGTGTCTAACTATTGTAGTTATGTCAGTATAACTACTTTTTAACATTTTAAAATTTAATAGAAATCCACCAAAATCAGACCCAGTTATTTATACATTTGCCTTAATCCATACCTAAATAAATGATTTCTCAAGCAAGGCTGTTTAAATACCTGTAAATTACTTTTTAGTTTATTAAAATCGGAAATTCAATTCGAAAGATATTCGGCAAACACTATCGGTTATAACAAAAGGTGAGCACACGTGCCGATCTTATTAAAGCGTGCCTCAAATCATCACATTTGTGGCTATCTATTGAAACACTCAATTTGCGCACGAATATGAGAGCACATTTAAGTAATAACCACGATGGCAACTTTTCTCAAAAATACTTAAACTTGGCGACGGAAAATTACCATCTCCAATATTGCAAATAGCCCCCAAGTATTATTGAATAATGAATTGGCTCAAATTGTTCACAGTCTAAAAATACTGGTAGAAAAAATCTATCCCGACATCGAAAATCTTCTAGAAAGAAATTTCAATTGGCTCTGTTGGGGGCAATAGTGTCACTGAGAAACGTATCCAGTGATTTTAAATGTTAAAAATCTATTGACACCGTGTGCAACACCGAAGCTACAGTGCACTACCCTCAGGAATTTTTAAATTCTCTCAATCCTGCCGGCTTGTTATCTCACGAACTGAAATTAAAAAAGGTACTCCCATTATGCTATTGAGAAATTTAAGCCCTCCCAATACGTGAAATGGGACAAGACTTTTGATAAAGGAATTGCGAGAAAATGTGATTGTTACTATCATCACCGGCCCCGCGGCCGGACAGCTCGTTCATATTCCGCGGATCCCGATGATACCGACGGATTTGCCTATATCTTATAAAAGATTAAATTTTCCTGTAAAGATATCGTTTGCCCTTACAATAAATAAATCTCAGGGACAAACTTTTCTATGGTTGGCATCGATCTAAGAAAAGAGTGCTTTTCTCATGGCCAACTATATTATGTTGCACTTTCTCGAGTAGGGTCTCTTGAAAATCAATATGTTTTATTGCCATTTACAAATACAAATACATTGGGGTACATACATGCAGGGGTGCTTTTTAAGATATTGTTACAACGATCGTCGATATCTCGGAAACTACTGATCGAATCTTCTAGAAATTAAAAGGCATTGTTAATGTCGAAGTACTCTATCGATCCGTTTAGAAAAATCCAGAAAAGTCAATACGAAATCACAAGCCCTTTGTCTACCTATACCTACTTTACCTTCAAATCGCGATAACAAGGGCATTCACCTCTATCGTCGGCACGACTGTGTAGGTACTTGTTTTCTCGAACGCCCCAGTAAATACCTACTATTCTCGAACGCTCTAGTGCCTTATCTCTAGATGATTCCGGAACATTCTACCCTCTTTATTAAGAGCTATAAAAGGGCGCCCGGCTATCGACACGAGTTAGTTAATTTTCGGAAGCGAAAGTGAACACATCTTACCGAAGCGATTCAAGAGAGTTATACCTGCGACTAAAGGAACTACTGTAGACTACTGTGAACTGCTGAGCGACTGGAACTGTTGAAGAGTACTGTGTGTGCTAGCTATTTAGTTGTCTAGTTTGTGGTGAGCGAATAAACTTCTTCGTTGTATAAACGGCATTTAATTTGTACCCCGCGCACGTAACAATATTTTTTTTATTTACACTATTATTAATTTATATTTATTGAAATTTTTAACACTATTCTTTTAAATTTATAAAAACTTATTTTCAATTTTTTTAGTTCGGTTTTCTATAAAAACCGTGTTTTTTAGTTTTTTTTTAACTATTATTTATTTATTCTATAAAAATATGTGATAAGAAGTAATTATAGGCATACATTCTCTTATATTATCAGAAACAATTTCTTTATTAATCACTACATATGAGTAGGTATTGACTGAAGACTGTACAGTAATAGTAGTAGGTATATAATGTATCTAATTATTATTAGTGTACCTATGCTAGAGCACCTCAGTGGTATTTTTGTTTTAATTACCCGTTGATGTCATTTATTCTGTTATCATTTTGTTTTCAATCATCAAGTCCCGTACCCTTTTTTTTTTTTTTTTTCGTGCGGAAATCCCTTCGGATACCCCCCCGCCGCCGGCCAGCGGGGGCGTTTATGTCGGGCTTGGACCGACTAAAACCGCACGCCGTCTCGGGTCTACAGACGCCGGGGTGTAAGGTTGCCCATAGAGCATATCCCTCGCACCCCGACTGACCCTGGGCCATCTCCGGTTTCGAGATGGCCCCCTCAAGTCCCGTACCCAAAGGGAGCCAGCGAAACACTTTTGCTAAATACATTATTATTCAGGTATGTATTTACTGTAGGTTTATGCCAAAATGTTTAAAAAATAAACCGGACACCGTTACCGTGCGAAGCCGGGACGGACCGCTAGTAAATTATATTTTTAAATACATGAAAAAAACAAATAAATTTAAAAATATAAAAGATAGTGGCCCACCGGCATCAGGTACAGGGACCGAGACACCGGTGGTTAGAGCTCCAGAGAGAGGAACCTCCTCACAATACGTGCCGTGTCGAGGAGTACCGCCGTTCTGCATTAAGCCCTTGATCCAACTGCCTAACGCGAGCCTCTTTAGTTGTTGGTCGAGGCTCTTGGCAATCAGTCCGTGAACCAATACGACTATCGGAACAATAATTGCTGAATCCACATTCCACATGTTGACAATCTCGTGAGCCAACTCTAAATTTATATTTTATTTGTTTGTCTTTTTCGGCTTTCACGAGATTGTCATCATGGGGGATGGTCAACTTTTATTGCGAGACGCTCTGATCGATCAATCACCATTATATCATTCTTATTGGCTACAATAATCCTGTCACTGATGATTGATCGATCCCAGTACAACATGACACGACCATTATCAAGAACTGTGTCGGGCACATACCTGTAATACGGCACCTCCGAATCTACAAGATCGTACTTCAGAGCAAGTTGTTGATGAACGATTCTGGCCACTTGGTTGTGTCTATGCAAATACTCTCGGTTGGCAAGACGAGAACAACCAGAGATAATGTCTTAGGGATTCTCCGGGACGGCGACACGCCCGGCATATGTCAATCGTGCCATCCTTAAGGATATACCTCCGATAATTATTCGTCATGACAACTTCATCTGTAATTGGTTATTTATGCAGTCGGGTTTTTTGATTACTTTTAACCCCCAACGGAAAACGAAGGGTATTATAATAAGTTTGACGTGTGTGATCATAAGTCCCAAACGGATGGTCCTATTTTAATGCAGTTCTTTTCTGTTTGAAAGCTGATGTGATCTTTTTGGTTCTTAGTTATAAATTATGAAGATCTGTTCAAGCATTTTAATTATACATTTTAATATCCAAAATATTAGGCAGGTTACTGGAATTAGAATAGAAACGAGTAGAATATTTTTCGGTTATTCATTTATTCAATTATAAACAATATTATTCTTTTCAAGTAAGTAACAAATAAATATTAGCACTGAATCCGACCCTGTCTAAAAACTGACAGTTATTACGTCAAAATTGTTATATTTTTTACTCGTTACTATGGCGACGAGTAACGACTTTGTCATAGACAAAATTTAAATTTAGTTCGATTGTTAAGGTGGCGGGGGAAATTCAATTATATATTGTTTTTTTTTTGGCGGGGCTCCTATTTCTTCGTGTATTATCACAAGTAGGTAACTTAACACTAAGTATAGACCCTTGAGACCCTGACCGCCACCAAACCCTTCTATCGTATATCTATCCCCCACGAACTCGCTCCGCCGGTGCAAAAATTTAAAAGGTCTGGCATGCGCAATGAGTTGACAATTATGAAGAAGTTTGATGTAATAATGAACTGTTTATGAGCAATTGATTTAGCCAACTTTAGGGGTGAGTTTTAATAAAAATCTAAACTATCAAAAGTAATTTTTGATCGAGCTATGAAGAACAGTTGACGAACCTCGTACAATTATGTACTAGACTTTTATATCTTGGAAAGAAACATGGTTTTTCATTGCAGACAACTTTATGTAGTATGAATTAAGTGGGTAAAATTGTTAAAGTAGATAGTGTTACAAACGTGAAGAGACTAGGGGAAGTAGTGACATCACTGTCAGTCTAATTCTGCATTCCTTATAATTAGTATTTAATTAAGTTACATAGATTTCAGATTATTGTTTTAAAAGTTAATTTCTGATTAGTCATTAATAATTGATTAAGTGCTAAATTGAATAACAATGTATCGAGACATATATTTTTTTGAGTGGGTATCATTGTACGCGGATAAAAAAACACGATGTACAATCATTTGAGCTCCCCTCCCAGTTCGCTGTAAGACGCTGAATAAACAACAACTGTGTTGACGCTGCCTATTATTCCAAATATACATCTTCGCCCAATCTCGGCCTATTCCTCTTCGTTACAATATTTTCCAAATAATTAAAAGATTACATTAGTCGTCTTTTGTCCATTTCTGTGAGATATAAATATGTAAATACACAATTTTGTTAGCTGTAAATCATTTATTCACCCGTCCGTCGTGTCGGTTAATTTCTTTCGGTGCGGGAACGTCGCGTCTCTTCTCATCGCAAAATACAAACTTGATTTTGAAGACTCTATGGTAAGATCTTTGAAATCGCTTAAATTGGAATTATCATCTTTTCCGTTGTTGGTGTACTGTCTAAGTACTACCAAATGGGCATTTTTGTCTAAAAATCATTTTTGCTATACGACCTATACCTACTAGGGAAGATGTTACCTATTGAAGAAGATTTGGAAGTTACACATAGTTTCGGTCAAAATCAAATAACATCACGTTACAAACAAAGCAAATTTAATTTTATTGTTCTTCATGATATTGTCTGTACGCGAATGTCACACATTGAAATAAAACTATTTTTAACGGTGAGACCCCCCCGTGGCCATGGCTACTGAAAAGCAACCGAAACGTCGGGATCAATTTAAAATATAAAATAACATCAAATAAATCGCGATAAAATCCGTTAAAAATAGTTTTATTTTAATGTATTGTTCTTAGTGAATAATAAATAATAATGATTCTTTTTTAGTAAATGTACGAGGAAAAACAAATTATGATTGGCAATTCTGTCTTTGTATGGCCTTGTCATTATTGTCATTTCATCGGCATTCTATGGCATCGTGTTCACAATTAAAAGTGAAAAACATTGTTTTTTTTTCGTATTAACACTATCTTCCTTCTTCTAATATGGATGAGGAAGCAGGGGGTTTAACCCAAGACGATTTTGTTTTACCTCCAGTCAAATATGAATGTAAGTATGTAATTATGTATTCCAAGACTTACGGGAACACATATCCCAAATCGTAAACATTAAACTTATATCGGTTTACTTATGAGTTTAACTTATTTCTTTTACAGATTTAGATCACACGGCTGATGTACAGTAAGTTCATTTGAATTATACTCCGTATAGTTAGTAATACATTCACGTAACATAATGCAATAAATTTTATTTGGCTATGGCCCATTTCGAAATAAGAATTATCTTCGTTATATTCATTAGATATTGGTTACCCTATTAACAACAACAAGTGTTGGAAAAATTTGATATCAAATACCTGTTGCCATTTTCCTTGTTATTCTAAAATCTTCTTCTTCTTTATATATAAAAATGAATTGCTGTTCGTTAGTCTCGCTAAAACTCGAGAACGGCTGGACCGATTTGGCTAATTTTGGTCTTGAATTATTCGTGGAGGTCCAGAGAAGGTTTAAAAGGTTTGTCATCGATTGAGGCAGTACGAAGTCTGCCAGGTCAGCTAGTCTTCTTCTTCTTCTTCTTATATATAAAAATGAATTGCTGTTCGTTAGTCTCGCTAAAACTCGATAACGGCTGGACCGATTTGGCTAATTTTGGTCTTGAATTATTCGTGGAGGTCCAGAGAAGGTTTAAAAGGTTTGTCATCGATTGAGGCAGTACGAAGTCTGCCGGGTCAGCTAGTTCTTAAAATAATCTGAAATGTATATTAAATTTAATAGGCTACTTAAACCTTTTATTAATAATTATTCTGCTACTTAATGATTCATAGAATAAGAGAACAGGCTAAATTACTATTTTATAACATGTAGGTACTGATAAATGAGTGTTTTGTAATAAGTACTGAATTAAGCCAGTGGCAGATTAGATAATGATGCATCCTACTCCTGTGCTTATTGCCCGCCATTCTAATAGTTTCACTCAATCAATAACTTGTATGATATGAGTGATAATGAACTATCTGTAATCATTTTCATCAATTGTTACTTAAATGACAGAGATAAAATATTTTGTGTTTTGTAGCCCCTTAATTGCTAAAAGGCCTATGTGTTGACTTTTCTGTATCTAATTATGGTTTCTGTTATTTCTTTTTGTAAGGAGGCAGTTACAGGCCATCTCTATTATCATAAACTTGGACATTTATAATGTTAGTAGGATACTTTCAATTAATAGTACATTGAATAATAAAAAACAATCATAATGATTACTTTAACATTTAAACATCAATCCTTACTAATATATAAATGTGAAAGTAACTCTGTCTGTCTGTCTGTTACGTTTTCACGCCTAAACCACTGAACCGATTTTGCTGAAATTTGGTACAGGGGTAGATTAGACCTTGGGAAAGGACATAGGCTATGTTTTGTCGCGATAACCAACATCTAAACGGGTGGAGCTGCGGGCAAAAGCTAGTATATCATAAATATCAGTTTAATATTAATATCTATGATACTCTGAGTGATACAACCGTTAACTTATATGTAATGTGGCTCCCCATGCATCAAATTCTGATCCTGATCCCACAATCCATAGGGACCTATTCCAGAAATAAAAAGTAGCCTATGTGTAATTTCAGCCAGACTATAATTTATTCCTATACCAAATTTCAGTGAGATCTGTCCACATGTTTGAGCATGATTAAGTATCAAACATCCAAACATCTTCACAAACTTTCACATTTATAATTAGTAGGATGTAGATCAAAACTTGTAACTTAAGATGTATCTATGAAAGAAAAGGAGAAATTAGTTGAGTGAAACAGCATTCATGAACTGACTGTCTAAAAGGGTCCAGAGAAAAGCTGTTCTCATTAGTTTCTCTAGTGACTCTTTACATTCCTTTACGATTGCTGAGGTTGTTTCCGCTTTGCTTAGTGCCTTCAGCGCCGCCTGGCTGTCGCTGTAGATGGTCACCCTGTTGATGTTGTTCAGGTGTTCGACCAGCTCAGCACATTCCTTTATGGCGTATACTTCAGCTTGAAAGACACTTGCGTATCTGCCAAAGGATATTGATCTATTTATCTCTGATCCATCTTCGCACTCAATGTGTATTCCAGATCCTGATAGCTTTGTTGTTTCCTTTCTTGAGCCGTCTGTGTAGCAGACCGTGCCACTGGCATCTGTCCTCCAGTCGTCTCTTGGTCCTTTGTGTACTCTGTACTTCTTGTCGAAGATTCTCTCCTTCCTAATCAAGTCATTGTTAGAGAGGATCATCGACAGCCTCTCTTCTTAGTTCTTGCTGATACTGGCATGGCCTTTATCCATAATGGTTCCGGTCCATTGGCCAGTGCTCCTGAGTTTGAACCATTGTTCGGTTGCTTTTCTTTTTATTTCTAAGTCCAAGGGACCAAGCCCCAGTATGATTTCGAGCGCGGCTGTGGGAGTTGTCCTCATCGCGCCCGTGGTCATCAGATGCTAACCTTTGTACTTTGTCTAGTTCGGCTTTATTTCTCCCAATGGCAGTTTTATGCCACCATACAAGGGCACCATGTAGGATTCTTGGCAGGATAATGGCTTTGTGGATCCATAGCACTATCGCTGGTTTCATCCCCCACGTTCTTCCTATTGCGCTTTTGCACTGCATCATAGCCATTTTGGCCTTTAAGCATGTGTTGCTGATGTGAGTCTTGAAGGTGAGCTTGCTATCCAGTGTTACCCCTAGATATTTTACTTCCTTGACAGTTTCCAAGGTTTGGTTATCCAGGCGCACCGGCGCAGTTCTTCCTATTTTTCTTTTCTTGGTGAACAAGACTATCTTTGTTTTATCAGGGTTGTGGTTAAGACCTTTGCTCCTGCACCATACTAGTGTTTCTTTTATGCCTCTGTTCATGATGTCGCACATGACGCTGAGAACTTTGCCTGTGATCAGGAGCACTCCATCGTCCGAGTACACTTGTGTGTATATGTGCATCCTGTTAATCTTGTTTACTAATTCGTCTATTAACAGGCACCACAGTAGTGGCGATAGACATCCTCCTTGTGGGAAGCTTTTTCTCGCTATCACCGTGTGTGTTGTTCCTGCAATCTCTGCATTTATCAGCCGGTGTCTTAGCATAGCTTTCACCCATTCTGATATGTCTTTGTCGATTCCTTCGCGATCTAATGCGGCCTCTATCGAATCTGGGGTAGCTCTGTCAAAAGCGCCCTCTACTTCAAAGAAGCAGCCCAGTGCATATTCTGTGTTGTCTATTGATCTCTGCACTCTTGTCACCAGATTATGGATAGCCGTTTCGGTGGACTTGCCCTCCATATATGCATGTTGGTTTTTCGTGGAGTGGAGATCCATTCTTGTTTATTTGTTCTCTTATTAACCTGTCCAGGATTTTCTATAATGTCTTAAGAAGGAATGAGGAGAGTCTAATGCACCTGAAGGATTTGGCCTCTTGATATGATGTCTTCCCAGGTTTCGGGATGAACACTGCTCTTACCTCTTTCCATTTTCTTGGTATATATCCAGTTCTGATACTACTGTTGTAGAGAGCCAGTATATATTTGCTTATATACTTGCTGGCTACTTGTAACATTTTAGGGAAGATTTCGTGATTGATCATATACTCCACTGTAAATGTTCTTCTGTGATAAGGGCCTTCGACTGTGGGTCCTCTATGGGGTTTGAGTATATCGGCGTGTTATCATCCTCATATTCTTCGCATTCTGGGAAGTGTGTTTCCAGCATGACCTCAAGTATCCTCTTGGGGTCCGATAGTAACTCTTTCCCTTTCTTGATACTTCCTAGTTTACATGTGTTAACTATAGAGAATGTTTTCACAAGTCTTGCCGCGTCAGGTTGTTTTTCAACTCCTGTGCAGAACGCCTTCCAAGAGAGAGCTTGCCGTGTTCTTTTCCTTTTTTTGCCTAGTGCTTTAGTCTACCAGGGTTGCCCTTTGCCTGGATTTATCTCCTTGAGGGCATGCCTTGTGGTATGCTTCCTTAAGAGCTTCTTCCAGTCTATTAGCTTCTTTTTCTATTTCTATTTTATCTATTAGTAAGGCTTCACCTCCCGGGTTCCATTTCTTTATTTGGTGTTCGTATGTCGCCCAGTTGGTCTTCCTCGCATTTCTTATCATAATCTGATTCTTCGGTGATCCGACATTGAGTCATTTTCGTCTATTTTCCAGTCTTTGATGTACTGGCTTATACTGTTCGTAGCGATAGTAATATCCAGCACTTCTCTTCTCGATTTGGTGACAAACGTAGGCGTGTTGCCCACGTTTAGTATCTCCATTCCTGTGGTACTAATGAAATCCAGGAGTAAGTCCCCCTTTTTATTGCAGTCTGTGCTGCCCTATACTACATGGTGGGCGTTGGCATCACAACCTAGAATAATAGGAATGTTCTTACCTTGGTATTATCTTGTTATTTCCACTATTTCCTGGGATAGTGGCTCGAAGTCCCTTTTGCTGGGACACTCCATAGTGGACAGTTCTTCAACTTATAAGCTATATCTGTGCCAAATTCTCACTCTAATGACCATTCCACTGCGTGTATCATGCTGAAACATAGATTCGACAAATCTGCATTGTAATACGGAAACAACAATATATGTATTATCGCGATATTTGGGGGTGATACTCTAAAAGAGACGATGCCTTACTAGGTACGTATTTATATATACCATTGGCCACTCGCGGCATTGGACAAGAGTCTAACTGGGACTAGTCACCTGGGAGGTTGCCTCTAATCACAATGTGACTAGTTCCGATTAGTAGTTAGACTGTGAGAGGTCCGTTTTACGGGCCGGTTAGTGCCATGCTACGCATCCGTAGGCGAAATTAATCCCTGCGCAGATAGCAACCACTTTTTCAGTCTTTCTCTTTAGCAGCGGTTCAAAGCTATTCTGGCAACATAGTGGCATATCCTTCATCATCATCATCTTTGCGTTAGTCCCGGTCGCATCCGAAGTTCTCACCTCGAAGTCCACTTTTTGACCACTTCGCACGGTCTTGGGCATCCATGGTAGTGAGACCATTGGCACGCATGTCATCTAAGACGTCAAGCCAGCCTTCCGGGGCCCGGCGGAGGTGGCATAGCCATAACATTTGTTACTCACATAGCCTGGTGGTCGCAGGATTTAGCCGCACCAGCATGCAGGGCGCCACGGATGTGAGTGTTCCTCACGCAATCCTTACGCGGACTCCAAATATCCACCGCAGCGTACTAGTCTTCGTGACACGCAGCTCCTGCTAGTGGGGCTGTAGCAACGGCAGCGCTTTGCAGCCGTGTAAAAGGACAAGCTGATTAATCTCTTTGCGGAGAATTCCCAAAACGATGACTGCAGTTACTACACTAGACTGCACTAACATACAGTTGGCCAGCGTCCCTCAGTGGCCTTGATGATATCCCAGCGGTCTTGACGATAATCTGAAAAAATGCTCAGCAGATTTGACTCTAATGCTTACTTGTCCGAACCGCATGTCTTCCACCTCAGGTTCCGTACCATAGATTTGGAGGTCGGCGAATATATCACATATCCTTAGATTATCAACAAACAGTTTATGAGCAACCTAGAGGACCACTCTCTAATTAATGATATGCAATATAGCTTCAGGCCGAAACAGTCAATGTGTGATCTAGCGTAGATCAGTCGCTTTTAGGGTGAGGCTACGGTGAAGTATGTGGAGTCATGGGGTGTTCGTCTAATATAGCCAAGGCGTTCAATAGAGTGATAAGGTTCACTGCTTCCATAAGGTCTATTTCCTCGATTGTGCAACTGATTTGCCAACTTCCTGCATGATGCCGCATTCGAATGCTTTGACGGGCTTCAAAGTTTGTGCAGTTAGATGCTGGTATGCCAGCAGGGTTTCTTCTTGCCTTCCTACATATTAATGAAAGCTGATACCGGTCGGTTATCGCTTTTTCGTCATATCTCTGGTTCTACATAACCGATTGCAATCAAACATACGGTAGATTTGGAGTCTGCAAGACTTTACTAATAGAAAACACCACATCGAAATCTGTTAAGTAGTTTTTGCGTCCATCGCGAACAAACAGACAAAAAGACAAGAATTAAAAAGATTTTTTTTTTGTTCAGAATCGCTCATTGAACAGAACCCATTTTGTTTTTTAACATTATCTAATGTACAGACGCAACTAGTTCACAATTTTATAATACTATAGATAGATATGTTGTTCATTGCCAATTCTGCCAATTATCCTGTTATGAATGTTCGCGGCTAACTGAATAATGAAAACTGCATAAGGAATCTCCCCTACGTCGATTAGTGATTTTTTGAATAAGTAAGGAAGATCTTCACGTTGGAGTTCTGGTGTCTTTTTTATAAGACATAGGTAGCTTCTTCCTGTCTAAAAAACAGCGTTTACATATTACCTGCCTTCTGCACACGATGACTTTCCGTCGTTATGCTTTGTTGTTATATGCGCTGTATCGAATTATGATGGGTTCCATCCAGCCCAATTTCCATATTATTCGAGTCTCTTCTATCTAGCCGCGTCGATGCCTTGTGAGTCACTGTGGAATTTTATCCATTGTTAGATCATTTGTTGTTTCATATAGCTCTGTGTTAGGTTTTATGACATAATATTGCATTTCTGAAATTATAGTATCCGAATTTATTCAACATTATTTATATAACCCCCCTCCTGATGTAATTCGCGGCTGCGTTCGAGTGCTTCACGTAAATGTTCTGCAAGGTGGGAGAGGCTCACCAGGTTATTCATGCTCTCATGTGAAAATAAATCGGCTTTTGTTTTACAACATTATGGAACATCTGGTTAAAACATACGTTTTCTTTACAAAAAGTTATAAGCAAAATATGCTAAGATATTGACATTATTGTGCCATCGATAATACTATGACTATTTATGTACCTAGATTTCATGAAGAGAAACACTGTAGTTATGACATCTTCATCTAAAGAATAAAATCCGAAATCAAGACATGACTTTAATAATTTTTCGGACCTAAAAAGGTGTAGGCACTATTAAGCACTGTCCCAGTGATAGTTTGTACAAGGACCGTCAATTATGCTTGTCAATATAAAGAATTAACACGCACATTCCCGTCACTTCCAGGTTGCACGCATGGGGAAACACACTAAAAGAAACATTCGAGCAATGCGGCATGGCGATGTTCGGTTATATGACCGAGTTGGAATATGTACAAATCAAAGAAGTCCACACAATCGAAGCGAATGCCGACGACATGATGGGCCTCCTCTACCACTTTCTTGACGAACTCCTATTTCTTTTTTCTGTTGAACCTTTCCTTATATGTAAGAAATTAGTAATCACAGAGTTCAACACGGAAGAGTTCAGAATAGTATGTAAGTGTTATGGTGAGGAGTTTCAGATTGGTAGACATCCTCAGGGTACTGAAGTAAAAGCTATCACGTACTCTGCTATGCAGATCGTTGATGAACCAAAGGATAATAAGTACGAAGTATTTGTGATTATTGACATATAAGAATTATATTTTGTTTGTATTTCATGAGGATCTTTCTATTATAGCACACGTCAAATTTAAGTATTTTTATCTACTAAACCAGATTTTTTGCTATAAAATACCCTAAAACGAACCATATACACTGCAGGATCGTATCAAAGTATATTTTCTCTTCGGAACCGTTTCACCGTATCGCCTCCTAACACACTAACAACTTACTGTACCAAAGTGATCAAATTACTCAACTAAGACATTGATTTGTTCCCACCTTGTGATATTTTATGTAGGTAGAAAGCTCACCTGACCAGCGAACAATTGGATACAGGCATAGTATTGGAATGAGTTTAGTTATCGTAGGCATTCTGTCTGATTGATTTGACCAATTTTCAGGTTCTAATCGAAATGAACCATCGCTCAAGATCAGGCCTTAATTTGAGTCTCTTGAAGCCACGGAGCACATCTTGTACATATACAGGATAATTTTTAATATATGAACTGCTGGTTATGTTCTGAATTCTGGCCCATGTTTTGGCAAACATATTTTTCTTTTAGTTGGAAGTAATTTTTTTTATTCATTAGTTAATATTTGATTGAAGAAAGGAGTCTGAAACATTGCTCAGAATATCCTTTGGTTAATATTTAAATTTAGAAAGAAACGTATCTAAAACTAAATAGCATTCAGTATGATATAAAACTCAGGGAAGTTTTTAGCGAGTCGTAAGGCGGTAATAAGTACTTTAAGTAAATGCGCTATTGTTCAAAACCAAACTGTACTCCTCCAACTCACCTTAGATAAGACTTTTTTTGTGCTAAAAGAAAAATCAATCAAATCGTAGAACACGTAAAGAACGGAAAAGACACAACTGTAGTATGGCTGCAAGCTACAAGTAATGCATAATGCTCTGCACCAAATTGAACATTTTTTTTTGTGTTCGTTAGTTGTCAGGACAAGGTTTGAATGAAAACAAAATTAAGAAAGTACACGGGTAAGGTGCTATTATTGCAGCAGGGCAAAGCCCTGCGTTAAATATAATTATTGTGGGACCCATTATGCACGTTAACTAAAATACTAAGTGTGACACTTTTAATTAGATACATTCAGCTTATTAAATTTACAAAAGTAATAATACATTAGCGTATAACTAGCCCCGATCGACATCAATTTAAGTAAATTTGCATTACTTGTTAATTTCTTGTTTGTAGTAGGATTATTTAGTATTTTTGAAGCAGATTATTAAAATGTTATTAGAATTACGATATATATCTATTTAGGGTACATAAGTGATAAGTTGTGAAAATACAATATTATTTATTTTTATTATAATAAAATAATCTATAAATTCGAAAAAATTGTCTAATTCAAAATAGATTATTATAGATATTTTTCCAACTATTCTTAAAACCTTCATAGAAATTGAGGAGTTGCGATACTTTGTACTTAAACGATTATATATTATCATCAGATTTGACTAAATTAATATGGAACTGTCGTGACATTATCACTGAGCGTTTAAAACCCATATTTTTAAAGCTGGTTTTGGCCCCTAAGTAATAAAGTGTGAGCCAATGAAGTTCAATGGGGCTGCTTTTTCTCGACTTCGACCTGTCCTATTGCCTGAAATCAAGAACTACCGCTGGACCGCCGAGACAACATACTCAGGCAAATTCGGTGTCGATAGAGAATAACAGAATGTACTTGAAAGAGGGTATTATTATTTCCATCGGGCCAAACGGACGATCTACACGCAATATTTGCAGGCCACTTTATCCGTTTTCCCATCCCCTTGGAAAAAAAGTGGTTACTCCAGCTTTTTCCAGTTACAGCTCCTCTGTGTCCAGTGGTGTCCGACCCCAGAAGCTGCCATCTGTTTAGCGAGTACATGGGACATTCGGCCAGCAGTTGGCAACTGATCTCTTTCTTGTCTATGTACTCCGGGCGCTTGGGGTCAGTCTTCACTCCTTCAAAAGGATAAAGTAGAGTGCGATCAGAGACACATTAGGTGTCTGAAGCCCCCTAGGCCATGTAGCACCAGTCATATGAATGTATTTAGGTACTTGCGAACTTTTGTCGTGATCGCCTCAGTAGATAGGTCGGATAAATGGGGTCGAGCTTAGATCTTCACGTGGAAGTCGGTAAACCTGCTGATTGACGGGTGAGTCTCTGGTGCAGGCTTTCCTCTTAGGGTTAGGAGGTCATACGGCAGTCGCTCCCATGAATGCCGTACAAGCCTTACACACCCACGTGGAGCTCCAAATTTCAATCATTATTTTTGTAAAAAAGATTTTGTATAAGTTTTAAGTAATAGTTTTGCGAAGATCTTTCTGTGTTTACATATTCTTATCATATTGGAATGTTGAACAATTAGCTAAATACCTATTATAAGATTGTAGTTGATATATTCGTGACATCACAGGCTAGAACGCAATTCATGCTGCATACATTTTTTAAATTCATTTGGTCACCAATCTACATCTACATTGACACCACGGACATAGTAAGAAGACTTAAAAGAACTAAGCCCTTTGAGTTAGTTAAGTGAAATTAGTGTTACGTAGTGCAGTGAGTGGTACTCTTAAAGAACACAAGAACAAAGTGTCTTTCAATCATAATAGAGACAATAAGAAAAGTGCCAATGGGCAAATTCTTAACTTTGTAAGATTTTAGCAAATTAAGTTAAATTTAAGTTACTTATTAGCCTCAAGGTCTAGATTGTAATTGTTATGAGTAACCGTTTAATTACGAGTACATCATATCGAAAAAAAAAAATGGTCACCAATCTATAAGTTGACCGTAGCAACATAGCTTAACTATGCTAATTTTATTCTTACAACTAGGCCTGTAAATGTAATTTGACAGTTTTTTCGCAATTCTGTAAAGATTTTTCTTAAACATCTTTATCGTCCTCTTCCCTAGAGAGCTACGCCGGCTACGATGTAGGCCTACGAAGTCTACGAAAATTAAAGGAAAGGTTATACCTACATTATTTTCGGTTTTGTGGAAACTCCTAAGTGTGTGGAGTTTATTTTCCCCTGCGCCCCAGCCTGCTTATGCTAGGGTGACAGGCAGCTCCACCTGTCACCCTCAGGCCTGCGGTCATGGAGGAAGGTGGTCGTTCAGAGACCTCCGACGCCTGTGTCGCCCTCTCGCCGACGCCTAAGTCGCACTCGCGCCGGCGCCTTAGACGCCTCGGTGTCAAAATAGTCGCCCTAACACTTTCAATCCAAAACGATAATTATTGTGGAAGCACGGATATTATTGTACCTACATTCCGTAAGTAGGTAACCGTAACCTATATACCTACTACCAGTACCAACTTCAGTCCGTAACGTCGATCCGAAGTTATATAGACAATTGGTACGATAATATTCATGTTCAGGGCCCAAAGACATGTTCTAACAAGGAAATGTGAAGTACCTAACTTCTAGGAAGTTATTCTAGGCATAGAAGCCAGGCGACCCGATAGAAGACAGATAGACTGCCTACTGTTGTCAATGACGACGGCATCAACCTCGGAAGATTGCGTCTTTTATGTTGTGTATGGGTAAAGGACTGCTGAGACGAGGTCTCGGGTTCGATCCCAGGTATTACCATGGCACACACCAATGACTTTTCGAAGTTATGTGTGTATTTATCGCAGGTTTATAAGTGCCCGGTTAATGGCAATAGGCTCGCTACCTATTACATTGGGACCTAAAACATAAACTGGCGAAACGTGGGTGCTAGCACCTCTGCCTACCCCTTCGGGGATATAGGCGTGAGTTTATGTTGTGTTTTTTTTTTTTGACGATTACGGCAGCGAATGCTGTATGACCGCCTAACCCAGAAAGGAAAACCTGCAACAGAGCCTCGTCCGTTGATCGGAAGGTGTACCAGCTGGTAGGTAAGATAGGCTTGTTCCAGGCACAAAAAGTAGCCTATATTATATTCTAGACTATAATCTATCCCTGTACCAAATTTCAGCCTAATCGTTCAGTCGTTTGAGCGGGATTGAGTAACAAACATCTTCACAAACTTTCTCATTTTCAATATTATGTATCGTAGGATCGGAATTATACAAAACATTGGTAGGTAGGTTTATAATAAAAATGGCCAAGTGCGACTCGCCCATGAAGGGTTCCGTAGCAGCAAGTAAATTTTTTATATTTGAGTTCATTGAATGAAAGGTAAATAGCTGTTTACGATTTATGACGTATTAAAAAAAACTACTTACTAGATCTCGCTCAAATCAATTTTCGGTGGAACTTTACATAGTAATGTACATCATATATATTTTTTGGTTTTATCCTTCTCTTATTTTAGAAGCTACAGGGGGGGGGGGGCATATTTTACCACTTTGGAAGTGTCTCTCGCGCAAACTATTCAGTTTTGAAAAAAATGATATTGGAAACCTCAATATCATTCACGTAAGGGTTGGATGAAAAATTTTTTTTTGAGTTTTAGTTCTAAGTATAACCCCCAAAATTTATTGTTTTACTATTTTTCTATGTAAATCTTATTGCGGTTCACAGAATACATCTACTTACCAAGTTTCAACAGCATAGTTCACATTGTTTCGGAAAAAAAGTGGCTGTGACATACGGACGAACAGACAGACATGACGAATCTATAAGGGTTTCGTTGCCAAATGGCAAAAACCGGAACCCTAAAAAGTAGTAAACACGAGATATCATACGTTCATAACTCAAGTAGGTACCTCTGAACGTAGTTCCCGACCATAGAGATTATGCTAATGATTAAATCACCATTCCCACGGGACGGTTTATATACGATCCGGTTTCACAGTGAACCGGTAATGGCGCCGACATCGTGGACATTGGAAATGACTCCATAGTCTCTCATTATAAGACTGACGGCCGAATACGGATTGCTATGTTTACTTAGCCCGACGAGTAACCGTGTCCTGAAAATGCGGCCATAAGGTACCTACTTACCTAAGTATTTAATACAATCCGATTCTATATTCATGATCATGTACCTACTTAGTTACCTACCCACTTTTTAAATCTTTATTTCTATTGAGAGCATGGACGATGTTGCCCTCATAATACATTGAATTCTCATACACCAAACAACAAATTAAGTAAAATCCATAAACTGTCCGTTTGGCTCTAGATAGTATTGAACTAGGGGCCCAGGCACCTGAGACCTTCGGCTATATGAAAAGCCATTATGACATTGGCACACGTGGTCCACTCTCCTGTAGCACCTCCCTCAATATATATATATACCTATATATTACTGGCGTACCTAACCTTGAAAAATTAGGGTGTCGAGGGTTGTAATTTGAGGGATTACAGAATAAAACCGAATTTAGCTGCACAGTCTCGTGGAAAAAATATTTTCTACACATCTCCAAAGTAAGAATTTTCGGAATTTTCACCCTTAAGGGTATAAAATAAGGATTAAAGGCTTGAATGAAAGTCCTTCATTTTATGTGTATGCGTATCTCAGCATTTTTCAAAATTTCACCACTAAGGTGGTGACATAATGGTTGAAAGTTTGTATGGAAAGTACGTCATTTTCAAAGTAAAAAGGACCAAAGTTAAAAAAAGGCGTTAATAAAATAATAAACAATCCCCTGAGTGGGTGAACTAACATCTCTCATCTCTGTCATCTCACTATCTCTTTTCTTTTGAAGGCAGAACCATAAAATACAATTTGAAATTTCGTGTGTGTGTATGTTTGAGTAGGTTCCTGAATGGTTCTGATATATAATTTGGTGGATGGTATAGCGGAATGGATTAGAAAACTCCCCCTCTCAGTGCGGTCAAAATAGACATAAAAATTGCAATTCCCACACAGCTGATAATTGGTGATCTAGAGTAAACTACCTATTATAAACTAGCTGACCCGGCAAACTTCGTTCCGCCTTAGAATCAAGTTACGTTGGCTACCTTATCAGCTGATAGGTATTCGTGATTGTCTCATATTTTTAATTATCCTAATTGTTAGTATAGGCACAGTATCCCGAGAGGGTCACCTCAAAGCCATAGATGGGCAGCCGTGGTGCAAGGGGAATTGCCTTATTTGGCCACCTTACACCTGATTTTAGAGATCTCCGACACCCGACATTAGATACCCGAGGCGGCGTGCGGTTTTGGTCGGTTCGAGTCTGACATAATTATTTGGCCGGCGGAGGGGTAACCGTGGGGATTACCTACAGCAAAAAAAAACACTACAAGGCACAGGCGGTGACAAATCCAAAAATCAAAGATCATGAAAATCGGTCCACTCGTTCTTGAGTTCATCGCGGTCGTCACTAACACGACCTCTTTTTCATATATAGATATAATGGCAAAAGTCCCTAGCGAACCAAGACGTGCAATAAATAATCAATGCTGAAGGTTAAAAACATCAGTGTTTTGCCGTTTTCTCATAAACAGTACCTAAGTTTCAACGTAAATATATATAGGTCAATTTAAAGATCATGCGATTATCTACACTCTACAGGAAAAATCCTTATGTTTTCTTTCTACGAATCACCATTCGTGAGATACAGATATTCTAAAAGTTTTATGCTTGGAATTTCTTTGAAGGTTGAAATGTCAATTAAGAAAATACCTACTTATCTACGAGTATGTACTAATATTTTATTTACCAGTGATCTTTATGTACCTTCACCCCTTTAACACTAAACTTGTCTGTACTAAAATTTATAAGATTAACCCAATACCGACTGGCAATATCATATTGGAGCCTAGGATCACTACAACACATATCAGAAGATAAAATGCGGCCTACACTTTTGCTAGCGGATATTCTCTTAGCGCCTCCTCTATATTGCACCAGCCTACATCAATATCATCAATATGGGTGTGCTGTGATGTTGTCTAAATAAGATATTATAAATATGAATGGCTGTGGTGTTACCGCATACACTCAGTTCCAACCAACAGTTGGCCGTTGGACATATCTATGGATATGTAAGTCACAGTGGGCCAGGCGGCATATCGGCGGGGATACTGTTTCTGACTTGTCTTATCTGTGCTTGTGTCCATTATTAACACACTCTTTCAATAGATCCCCAGGCTCTAAAGTGCTCCAACCTTTGGACGGAACCGGGTTTGGCGTTCGGATGACGAAGAAGCGAAAGGCATTCCCAAGCCAAGATAGTACCAGGTGACAAGATTCTGTCTCTGCTTACCTCAATGGGAAACAGCTGTGTGTGTATGTGTGTGTGTTTGTGTAGATCTAAAGACAGCAAGCTAAACTACTTCAATACTAACTACCGCTCCTGAAACGCAAATTTGAAGTTTACGTGCTGGATAGCATATTAATACAACATTTGAATGTCAACCGCTGCCCTGCGGCCTCGTCGGAGCATCCTCCCTTTGTGTTGGAAGAACATCTCTCACCCCGTCATCATCTTCGCGTTAGTCCCGGTCGTATCTGAGGCTCACACCTCGGAGTCCAGAGTCCGCCTTCCTACTTCTACTTCTCCACTTCGCACGGTCTTGGGCATCAATGGTAGTGCGACCATTTTCACGCATGTCATCTTCTACGACGTCAAGCTAGCGCTTCATGGGTCTACCTCTCCTATCGGGGCCCGACGGAAGTGACATGGCCAGACATTCGTTACACACTTATTCAAGCGACTGACGCACCAGAGAAGGTCTCCTCGAGTCTCCTGAATTTTATCTGCCACGGACATGAGGCCTACTGCGAAGGCGAGAGTTCCTCATGCGATCCTTCCGCGTTATTCCATATATCTACCTTCATCAGCATTATCTCATCTTCGTGACATGCAGCTCCTGGTTGCGTCGCTCTAGCAGCGGCCACACTTCGCAGTCGTGTGAAAAGACAGACTTAATTATGGTTTTGTAGACCTGCCGGTTCAACCTTAAATCTAATCGGCATTTTGGGATCACACATGACACCAGTCACCTTACGCCACTTGGCCAATGCGGCGGCATTGCGTGCATTGATGTCGCAATCGAGGCATCAACCTCGTGAAATACAGATACCAGGTACTTAACCTGGTCCGTACCCTCGCCCAAGTCATCGCCTATGCGGACAGCTGTATGTAACGCCATGTATGTAAGTTTTTCACCTTCGCCATATTTATCTTTAGACTGCCAGTCTCAAGCGCCTCCTTCCACGTCTTCACACATCGCACCAATCAGCCCCTGTCCGCTTCCACCAGCGCGATATCATCAGTACCCTACTGGTGATATACTGTGAGTAGGTATGTATACATGAGCAGCCTTAGAGGCTGCTCAAATGAGTTTCTGATACTGTGTAAAGAATCGCCTGATACTACGCTGAATGCTTATGATGTAGGTACTGATACAACGCTTATGATGTCTAAATATTTGTTCAGACGCTATAAGCTTTCTCTACTTTACTCCAGTCAGTAAAAACCAAGTTCTACTCCACGTGAAATAGGTAGGTTGGTATCTACTCACGTCATCTCTAGCCTAGAGCACGCTTTAAGCCATTATTTCTACAATTTAGCTATTTGGGAAAGAGTCCCAGGTGGCTTGGTCGTGGTGGGCAAGGCATTTTATTTCATTACTGGATTCACGGGCCAGAGATCACCATGCGATTTGCTTTTCTTCAAAAAGAAAGGTAGACGGTAGCTACTAGGTAAGTTTATTTTTACCTGCCATGATTGTACTCCTCTCGATACAGCAATGGGTGTGATGCCGGAAATATTGTGTGGTTTTATATCGTTCGGCACCCCGACTAAAAATCCGTCATAGACTTCAATATAAACATTTAATCTTACCCAGGTTTAAGCGAAACAGCTTACCTTAAAGTTGAAATAAAAAACACCTATTTTACTAAAACATGATAGATAGTGACATCGGAACAGTAAGTACGAGGGAAGACATTTATAGACCGGTCTACGCAAGTTTATCCATACGTTTCTAAGGAGTATAACGGTATTAGAATATAATTTATATGGGTATTCATTATTGTACTTAATATAACTACTCTAATTACTCAAAGTTTCGATACTCCAAAGTAATCAAGTTACATTTCTGAACGAATCTTGTCTATGATAGAGATTTCGTGTCTATAATGTACACTCATTTCCGCTGTATTCGCGGTTTCTTATGTATCCGTATCCGTATCACAGGATATTATATATAGTTTTTCTATAAAAAATGTATAGAGTGCATAATTTAAAAACAAAGTTAATATAAAAATACACTGCACATTTTAAATACAACTTATTCCTAATCATTTAAAGATTTTGGTTTACTTCTTTTATAAATTTTGTTGTAGATATTTGCTCTGTTAATGTTTGCTAATAAATTCTAGGCACAATAGTCAGGAATTCGTGTAAATTATTGTGTAGGTATATACCATATTATATAAAATGAATAATGAATCATGCAACTTCATTCTACCGTACCAATTGATAGTGTCAAACATTGTTGTTTAGAGTTGTTAAAATATTATTTAAATTTTCAGTACGATATCAACTATAAATTAATTTAAAAACTAAATTTTGTGGTTCAAGCTTCTGAAACGTTTATATACCTACTAAGAAAATGTGTGACCTTTATTTTCATACAATTTCGTAGAGATCAATTATTTGGTTTATACATTGAAGGAATCCTCGTTCTATAGTGTAATCTGTTCATAAATCAAATCAAAATATCTTATGGAATAGTATGGAATAGACGATTTAAAATACTTGGTAGGTAAATTTGCGGCATATTATTACAATTATAAATTATTATTTCATTCATTAATCTAAAATATATGTCCTAATGTGTAGTAAGTTCATGTAACTAACATCTTAGCCCACTTTGTTTCAAATCAGTTTACGCTATGTAAGTGTAGCTGGTGATATTAAAAATTATATTTAATTTACTCCTGAAAAGTATTATAATAAGAACTTCATGTAAAATATCAGCGTAATTGATGAAAAACAATACTACATGTACAGTAACAATAATACAACAACATTGAGGGATCTAACGCATTAACAACGGCTTTGAAGGCGCAGCGCTCCTAAAACCGGTCAAACAATGGAAATTCAAAAATTCGTTATGTTTTTTATGGCTTCTTCGACGAGGGGAGGAATTTGGATCGCATAGCGGCGTCCGCTAGGGGTTGCTCGTTCGGCCGCTTCGCGCCTGCGCACGTAGTTCGCGCCACTGCTACGTCGCTTGCAAGCCAGATGTTCTGAAAAGCTTCCTGTCGCCGTTCCAATGCTCCGCATTTTTATCTAATAAGTTATTGTAAAATGTGGACTAGAATCTTTTTATTCTTTTCTGTTATGAGTGAAGTAATCAGTGAATAAATATCATGTGTATTGGATAAACTTTGTGTAGTATCAAAAAATTATCGAGCGTCTCGATGTCCACGAGTTCACTCGGGACCAACAAAGCGGCGGACATTTTATTTTGAGTACTCGATAATGTAGCGTTTGCGTTGAAAACATTAATGTCGTTTTATGGTTATAAATTCGGATATCGTTCGCTTACACCTTTTGTAAGTATAATTAATTCACACTGGGTATTTTGTGTGTAATCCTTGAATATGTGCACTTGGGTTTAGAGGCGGTTATGTCTAGGTATTGCCGCTAGGTTGTCGATATTTTGGAGAAAATTTCGTTGAAAAAAGTGACGTAAGCAAAACTGGACAGCTGGAAGTGTAGCCACAGACCTTCGGTACTTCATGCAGTCTGATAAATTTCTATCGACCCACTCCGCTTCGGAGGCTTCTCACTCGTGATTTCCGCGCGCGCGGCTCCCCTAACCTCTTCACTAATTGAATTGTGATGATTACTATATGTTATTTCTCGTGAATATAAGTTTAATTGATTTGTAAAATGTCTTTGGTGTTAATTAACAGCGATGCCGAGAGGGGTGAAGCGAGGGCCGGTGGAGGGCGAGGCCGAGGTCGTAGTACGCGCTTCGGCGTCTCCTTCGCATACCACACTCCTGGACGACAGCCCTAGCCAGCCCATCAGCTATCACCTACTCGACCACGGTTATGGCGCTACACCACAGCATCAGATCAGGCGTGAGGCGCCTTCAGCACCGCCGAAGACGTCTGAAGTAAGTTTGTTCCTATTATTGTCTTCTAGACTTCTAGGTACTTGGTACTGACTTGGTTAATATGATAGATTTTCATACAATTGCATGACAAAAACCGCAATCATTATAATCATCACTCATGTTTTAGCATACTGACACATTTATGACAATCCTAAGTATTGATGGGTGCTATAAATCAGATATGTGGTCCAACAGACAAAATGCAACAGTTGTGACCATGATTCAATCAATGTGGCTACTAAATGACTAGTTTAATTCTATTTTCTATGCTTTAAACATGTTAGTCAGTCCAGTTGTGCGATGTAGGGATGATACTATATGGGAAATATATATTTTAATGTTGACACGGTTATTGGATACCATAATGATAATTGGGGCAGATGTGATGTGATAACTTTGTGTGGCTATGCTGGCATCATATACTAATACTATGTTTCAATTTAGCTGTCTGATTTAAATGTCTTAACAATTACTTGCATATCATTTATGTCATAATAGACTACTCAGAATAGACTACCTATACTGAATGATTAATGAAATTGGTAAATCTTAATAGATCATATAGAATACAAGATTATTATATTATTATATAATGTGTGGTTTAGATCATGAAACAACAAATTGTTTATCAAGTATATGTTTATTATCAAATCAACATCATTGGCATTTTTATGGAAATGAACATTGGACGGAATTTTGGTATTACATCACTGAGTGTCTGTCTATGTGACAAGTGATATTTTTTATTAGCTCTTAGTTTTCTTTCCTACATATGAGGAAATAGTTGGTTCATTATGTAACTTCAATTGGAATATTAAAATACAATTATTAAAATAAATTTAATAATTTATTGAAATACAAACACAAAACATGCACTGTTAACAAGATGTGAGCAAGTCTGTTCTTTAGGGTTTAGAGATTTGCGTTTAATGCAAAGTATAATGAGTTGTGCAAATTTAAAAGCCGCTCAAAAAATTGTGCCACTTGATTAAAATAGTTCAGCAATCATATCTTAAAATGACTGTAGTAATTCTAAGACTGTTGCATTAACTGTGAATCAAGGTACAGTTGGGGTTGACATATCCTTACTGTATCAAAACCACAAAATAAATGAAGATTAAAAAAACGGATTTAGATTAAAACTTGTAATAATTACTTAGTTTCAGTAATTTCTATATCAAAAACAGACTTACCTAATTACACTTTTCAAATTTGGAAGTAAAAGCATGGGAGAAACAAGTTTGAAGAAATTGCATAATTACCCCTGTGTTAAATGAGTACTGTAACAACTGTTTGCAGTTATCTTCATTAAGATGTCTATATTTGGGGTTGGAAATCTCATGAATCAAGCTGTTATAGAATATAATATGGTAGGTTAACTATATTAGGCTTTCATGTTGATTTTTATGCATATATTACAGGCTGTAATGCATGTGAACAACACATATAGGGCTACAAATAAATGAAAAATCTGTGTCAAATAGCTATTGACATGAAAATAATAAAAAATAATAGATATTTTCAAAATATATCATTGAGGAATATAATTTTTACTGCAATTCTTCATTACACTAAAGCTAGGAACTTAGAAGCGTTTATGTCAGAATGGGCAGGGTTTATATTACCTTTTTGGATTACTGAACTGTAGTTATACAAACTGCATTGTCCAAAACTGAACTGGAAGCTTATTTTTTATCATGAGGTCATTGATCTTTAAAGGTTCAATGAACTCTGCCAATAGTATTCTAGAAGCTTAATCCAGTTTTACATTCTGGAAGCTTTGATTATGCTTATTATAAGTCCTATTATTTCATTATGAGCATTTTTTTATGGGTTGGACTCATATGTATTGTATAGTAATAAGTTTTTATTTATTAGGTATGAATAAACAAAAACTTAATCCCTTGATAAACTCAATTAAAATTATTCAAATAAAGATGAAATTTATAAAAAAAATCGTTATCAATCGCAGCATTTATGATAAACTAGCGGATGCTTGAGTTTTTGCGTCCACCGCAAACAAACAGACAAACAGACAAGAATTTAAAAAAAATTGTGTTCACAATCGTTCCTCTAAGATAACCCAACTATTTTTTTTAAATATCTACAAAGTACAGAAAATCAATTTACCATTTTATAATAATATAGAGTATAGACAGATTCATAAGAAACATACTGAGTCCTACTCATTATTATCGGTATTTACTATATTATAGTCATACTGCTTTTTTTTTAATTATTAATAAATCAGATTCGCGTTCTCTTAAAGGCAATGATTTGTAATCACAAATCAAAATGGCGGTCGAAGGCAACACATTTTGAGTTTCTAACGGTAGCAAGCACACTGAAAAGTGTTTTATTTGGAGGGACCCTACGTGGGGCGCCTACCAACGGCCAATCACGTGAGAGACGCTGCCCCAAACTGCCATACATAAAATTAGGTTAACTGTTTTCTTTATTTCAGTAACTTTGTCAGTCTTATAAATTGTTCTTTTGATAAATATTTAATTTAATAACAATAATCAGTTACTTTAACGGTTATGGTAATATTTTAATTAATTATGGAGTTTAAGTCAAGTTCGCATGATTTAATTTCGAGATTATCGTTTTTAACGACGTTACGTTTACATATTTTATTCAGTTAAAAAGTTCGTTAGTGTAGCGTGACTCATGTTTGTTGATAACATAGTTATGATAAAATTGTCATTTCATTTCTAACGGTACCCACGGTCCTAATCAAGTTTGAAGAGATTAGGACCGAAACTTGACTCAATCGTCTTATGAAAGCCAAATCTGTCAAATCCACTGATGCAAAATGTTTGTGACTGACTAACTTTGATATTAATAGAATAATTATAGCATAGGATGCTAAATCTAGATAGCATTGTTATGTAGGTTATTTCAGTGGGAAAATATTTATTAAAATCGCAAAATAGACACCTCGATGTACGAAATAAAATAACCCGTCTACGACAGAGACATGACATGACTAAATGTACTCAAATATTTAATTACGCCTATTAATAATAAATACGTGTTTTTGTAAACTAACTACTAACTAATCGATTTCTCGTGCATCGAATGAGGAGTCTATTACGTCTGGATGACGCTTCATTGTCTCTAATGACATAGTAAATTTTTAATATAAAACATAAATAATAAGGTGAATTTGAAGGAAAATTGGGGCATGTTAAGATCGTTTGTAACATTGTTAGTGTTCAGCTACTTAGGGCGACTGTACAAAAATATGTATTCAACAAAGATTCGAAATGTCAATCATTCGCAATAAAGCATTTGATACAAATGCCTGGGCATTGGTCAGACCACCTATGAATGCTATTTCTGGGTCTGAGTTTTTTTTACCCGTTCTTGAATAGATATGCAACGGAAGATAAATTTGTATACACGCGGACTTGTAGACTTTTATCATGGGCTTTCTAACACTATAAAGATATTTGAAAAAAAAAAAGAAAACATTGGGTCATGGTAAATAGTTAAATTAACGATTCAGAAAAATATTTTTTTTTTGGAATTCAAGTTGTTCGCGATAGGCGTAAAAGCTACGAAACGAATTTTGATGCGGTTTCTTCTATAAAAAAAATATTCTTGGCCTTAAAATCTGCCGTATGTTTGATTGCAATTCCTTAGGTAGAACCGGCGATATGACCTAAAACCTCCACACGGGCGAAGCTGCAGGCACAGCTAGTTTATTCAAATTACTATCAGAAATTTCAGCTGGAGGGGATAACCTTAAAGTTGTTGATACATGTATAGCTGCCATAAGCATAACTGGTACAACTGTACGCAGAAGTCACACATGTTAGCAGTTTGACTTGTCTCTATCTCAAATGGCGTTAACACGGCGCCATGTGGATCCAACATCTAACACTAAGAGGTCATGTGGCCAGGTACTCACTTCCTGTCATCACACATGTACTTTGCACACTTTCGGTCATTGTACTCGACGTCTGACGCTAACCTTAGGCGCACATTAGGGCCCGATTCATTTATTATATGGGTTGATTTAATTTATCTCACACGACAATAGATTTTTTTAGAAGTGTAAGAATGGAGTTGATCTATTTTATTTGATCCTTAAGGGTTGCATTAATTTTTATTACCAAGGGTTGAATTTCTAATGTTCACATTGTAAGCAGTGACGGTCTCGCTGTAATGATGTAAGGTACATTTTATCTGCCAAGATAGCGAGACCGATGTCACATCTGCTCCGGTTTGCTTGCACAAAGATGTGCAGGACCCACAAACCCTGCAAATTAACAATAGCATCTAGTTCACTATTAATAATAATACAAATATTTCGAGATAAGAAATTGCTATTCTTTCGCTAGAGGTCCCTTCCGAGAGCTCGCCGGCTTTTGTGTTGATTCTAATTTATGTTATGTATTGTTACCGGGTACCCTCCCCACACACTTCCTTTTGGGGGCTTTGGCCCGCTAGATGTCGAAATTGAGTTTGTTGCATGAGTTTATTGAAAATGGCTCTTGCATATTCCTGCGCGCGTGTGCTGTATTTTAGTGTTACTTACGGTGTAGTCTTTATCTGTAAATGGAGTTTATAATTAATAATATTCAGTCTCTATTAACTAATAAGGGGTCAATGCACAGATTACAATTGAGAGCAGTCGTTAGAAGTAATTCGGTAGAAATGTGTTGATGAGAAGTTGGTGCTTTAGTTGTTGTAGTGAAGTGTAATTAACGAGATTAACAATGACTTGCTTTGTGTTAAGAGTGAGTAGTTTTCATCTCATGTACTAAGAAAGACGTGGAAGTGGCCGAGTGCGCTACTTTTGAGTAACACGTTGTCGTGTTGAAGCGCTTTCAATTCCAATCAGATGATATAAGTGCAAAGCGGAAGATAATGGGGGTGAGTTGATAAGGGAACTCGTTAAATGATAATTATTATGTAGGTCATTCTTTGATCCTATTTCTAAGGCATTTTCTGGTTCTCACTGAGAACCAGGAAAAGCAGGGACGGAAACTGTTATAATTACTAGACAACCGGTCAATAATTTAATTAACAAGGCCTTACACACGTTATGTGATTGGAAAACATCGTAGATTCGTGTGTGATATTGAACCACTTACGAACAATAAACACTCGTATTCACGCAAAGCCAGCAAGTATATGGAATAGAGCGCACTATTCTGACGCGAAGTATCATGTTATGTATCTCATGTTAATCATTACCTACTATATACTATTTCATCACTTAATAACCGAACATTTTCTATGGGCAATAAATTGCACATGATATGTAACCATAACCATTAAAAACATCCCGTTACGGTAGACCATCTTTTCTATCACCCGTCAACCGTCGTTGAATTACGTTTAAGACATTAACTCAGAGCCTTTACACAACTGCAGTTTTACCTTATACCTGGTACCTTTTTATTCAACACCATCTCTAAGACTTCAAAAGCTAAATACATCTTTTGATGGAGTCATCATGGAGTCGATGGTGACCCGCTCGGTTTCTGAACAGTTATTCATAAAATTAAAATGTTATTAGTATTGTTGATTGCCCCCAGGCGGTGAAGAGAAGACTGAACCTGAGTGAGAGCAGTTCGGGCAGCCAGCAGGGACACGTGGTGCCCATGAAGGCTGACTTTAAGACGCCTAAACAGAAACGTGTCAAAGTTCTCACACCTTACAGTCGACCGTCCAGTTCCATGAAAAAATACACCGAACGTTCCAGGTACATGTCTCAGTGAGAGGTAAATTTCCATTTTAGAGAAAAGTAAGTTTTGTAATTAGAAGAGGAAAGGTTTCAAGGCTTAACATTACCTGTTCAGTGCGCTGCATGCGTGAAATCCCTTGCTCACGAACAGTTTGTCTTCGAGACCAATTTAATGCTGGTTTTTAGGGTTCCGTAGCCAAATGGCAAAAAAACGGAACCCTTGTAGATTCGTCATGTCTGTCTGTCCGTCCGTATGTCACAGCCACTTTTTTCCGAAACATGCTGTTGAAACTTGGTAAGTATATGTATTCTGTGAACCGCATTAAGATTTTCACACGAAAATAGAAAAAGCAATAAATTTTGGAGGTTCGCCATACTTAGAACTAAAACTCCATTTTTTTTTTCATCACACCCATAGGCACGACAGGTCTTCAAAAATGATATTGAGGTTTCTAATATATTTTTTTTCTAAATTGAAAGTTCGCACGAGAGACTTCCAAAGTGGTAAAATGTGCCCCCCCCCCCCCTTGTAACTTCCAAAATAAGAGATTGATAAAACTAAAAAAAATATATGATGTACATGATATTTAATACGTCATAAATCGTAATACCCAATTTACCTTTCATTCAATCATGTCAAATTCAAAAATAAAAAAAAAACATTATTATGTTACTTGCGCGGAACCCTTCATGGCCGAGTCCGACTCGCACTTGGCCGCTTTTTTTTAAGGTGGAACTAATCCCACTCTCACTCCTACTGACTAACATAAGAGATTTATTGGAAAACTGAAATACTAATTTTGTATATCTGATGTAACTTTAGTATATCTGAGCTAGTTGAAAAAGTTCCTCGTGATTAGTAGGTATTGATTGAGGTTTAAACTTAACAATTTCACCAAGATATATACAGTGTAGTCTCTTTGTGACGCTTTGTCAATTCTCAGAAATCTAGTAACAGCTCTTATTCAACAGTCATTTATTTGTTACAGTTACTAATTGCTTTATAACAAGGGCCATTCTGAGGCAACTTAATAATATTAGTTTTCATTTTTCAAGCTACTTTTCAAGCTTTGTAAACACAATGTCAGTCTCAAATACGAAATGTGCGTGAATCAGATAAGTCTTCTAGGTAACTCACTTACCGGCTACAATTAATAACACGATCTTTACATACTTTTGGTGCTACCTAACCTATACCATTTAAACTGGTCACTTCAATAGTTAAAAGATCTTATAAGTGAACAATACAAAGTATGATAGGTTAGAGCGAGACCTATGTCGTCGATATTATCAACTTTTGAGTATTTATGGTTAAAAGATCACTGTTATCACAACCAAATCGTTCAGATGTTGGTTTTTTGTAGGCAAAGCGAGTGCAGTGGGATCAGGGATATAAAGTTGTTTGAAACCGACTTAATCACAGTCGCAACGTGAGTAGCCAGTGGACTTAAATTGGTTAACATAGAAGAAAGAACTGCCGCAAACCTAAACCAACTTAAGAATGTCTGCTAACCCAAACGCGCGTGTTCACGTTACGGTTGGTCAATCGATCGGAATAAGGGAGCAGCCTCACAGCCTCATCTCAGAATCGTTTTACTTTCGCTTCTAGTTCAATGTAGAATCCAAATGAACAATTCAATAAAAAATGAAGGAAAAAATTGCAAAATCCATGATCGTGTTCATAATAAAAAATCTTGAAGACATGTGTTGAAAGATTTCGCATTACGTTTGTACCACATTTCATAAAACATCGTTAGGGCGTGGCTGCCTGGTAACAGAAAATTTACTATGCCTTTGTATGAAAATATTACTAAAAGTATATTTATTAGTACTGCAATATATACGTTCCTGCTCTTAATAATTTTTTTTTACTACAAAGGTGGCAAACTAGTACAGCCTATGATGGTAATCGGTCACCTAAACCTATGGACGACTGCAACACCTAAGTGTGTCAGCTGCATGATGAAATACAAGAGCGTATTACCTATCTTCTTCACGCGTGTTGCTATAGCTTATTATATCTTGTAATCGTATCCATTGTTTCAGGTTTGACACATCATTAGGTTTACTTACAAAAAAGTTTGTCGAATTGCTGAAGTCTTCGCCTAACGGCGTATTAGACTTGAACATAGCGGCAGAACACTTATCGGTCCAAAAACGTCGTATTTATGACATCACAAATGTTCTAGAGGGTATAGGAATATTAGAGAAGAGATCAAAAAATAATATACAATGGAAGTATGGTAAGTTGGCAATCACATATTACAGCAGTTATTGATACTGAGGGAAGGCCATTCGGGGCTCGAATTATGGATCCATAAAAGCAACTCTGTAGAGTTGTCCTAATCAAATTTTCATAGTAGCACCATACTTGTTATGGCGTGTGGCAACGCCCATGGGTACTACCTCACCATGGCTAATGGTTGTGTTGAAATCGGTCGACTGAAATCAGTGTTTCATTATAGAAGCTTACCCCGGACCAACATCAAGAGAAGTTCCAGAATCCCTTTCAGTACTTCCTACATTTATAGGAGCGCGCGAAATACGTGGCGCTCGCCATCTTACCTGAAATCAAATTGGACGCTATTAGAGTCGATTGCCTTGTTACGAAAACTAAACTGGATGTAGTCTTCTATTCGTTGGAAAAAGAAAAGAGGATGCATGTTAATGCTTTCAAACTAATTTGGTTAAGTTTACGTAATTAGAGAAACAAACAGAAAAATTAACAGTAGCGAGACAGTAAAGATTTATTATTACTCATAGTTTTTTTATGCGACTAATGAGGCAAAACACTTACAGCCCGTCGAATGGGAAGTGGTCTTCTTGGTCTATAAACTGTTGGTATCACACGCGCGTTGCCGACCCTGTAGATACTTTATTCCCTTTGGAGAGGACAATTTTTGACAAGATCTTTTTGCACCCGCTCTTCTAGGTTATATGTATGAGGATGAACCTCTGTTTGGGCGTTAAGGATAAGTTATAAGGAGAAAGAAATACTGGTGGTATAAATTTGTCACAAAATTCGGCCGAGTGGGTACACCGTGCACGATTGCCAAAAACCCTCCACAGTAATCCAATTTCGGTTTGATTGCGTTCAGGGGTCAGCAAGTGCATAGCCGGGCAGGGGGATTGTGGTCGCAGCACTAGTGGGACCGGTGGGTGTCACGCAGTGCTGCGACGACAATCCTTTTCTGTTGAGGCCGTCAAGCTGATTGCCACCATTGTTAACATGGTACGTGTATGTAATGGTGACCCTCTTTCCTGAGACTTTAGCTTCAGC
Organism: Cybosia mesomella; assembly: GCA_946251805.1. NCBI lineage: Eukaryota > Metazoa > Arthropoda > Insecta > Lepidoptera > Erebidae > Cybosia > Cybosia mesomella. The sequence continues at coordinate 29,066,026 of OX276390.1, forward strand.
TTACCATCAGGCGAGATAAAGTCAAATTGACGTGTCCTAAATATATTAAAAAAAATAATAATGCGGTCATCGTCACGAGTAATTTCCATTCTCCATGCGATAAATATTTTCTAAGGCTAAGAGGTTCGATACCGCTTGCGAGTAAGGGATATTGACAATCATTGAAACTCGTCGTTGCACCGCGTTAAGCGGAGTATTCAGGCATTCCAGCCAGTACCGTAGTTATAAAAATGGTGGTTCCTCAGACGCAAGTTGCGCGGGCGGCGCGGGTGGCGCGGCGGCGGGCGCGGGGGCCGCCCTGGGCGCGGGCGGCGGCGCGGCGGCCATGGGCGCCCTGGGCGCGGCGCACGCGCGGCGGCTGCGCCGCGAAGTGCGCGCGCTGGCGGCGCGGGGAGCGCGCGTGGGGCGCGCCGTGAGCGTGGCGGAGCGGGCGCTGTCGGAGCTGTCGGCGGCGCACGGCGCGCGCGCCTACATCACGTACGCCGACCTGCGCTCCATCCGCGACTTCCGCAACCAGACCGTCATCCCCATCAAGGCGCCGCCCGACACGCGACTCTCGGTCAGTTCCTATTCCAATTTTTTTTTTGCTATCTGATCTAACCTCAATATGTGTTGTAAAGTTGTTTCGTCTAGGAACAGCAGCTGATCGTCTGCAACACTGGGTTGGTGACAAGAACCCCACACACCAACGCGATTAAAAATAAAATCAGTAATCGAGTAAAAAAAAATCAGTAATCGAGTAATTCAGTTGGAACCCCTAGAAAGCGTAAAAGAAACAATTACTTGACCATAGTCTTTTTATACGTTGGCGTAACAAAATTTATGTAAATTCAATTGCTATTAAATGCATTACAGGTCCCACATCCTGATGAAAAGGGCTACATGATACATTTGAAGTCCATGTCAGGAGAAATCGAAGTCTACCTCTGTCCAAAAGAACGTCCCCCGTCACCAGCGTCGGGTAAGATAATAATGGCGAATAAGTCGCCCCCCCTTTTTTTTTTTTAACTGCGGAAATCCCTTCGGATACCCTCCTGCCGGCCATCGGGGGTGGTTATGTCGTGTATCGACTATAACGATACACGACATAACGCACGGTGTCCTCCCCAAGTGTCTGTTGCCGGGCACCCCGGGTAAGCCCTCGAAAGGATAACCCCAGGGTTACCGGCGGCGGTGGCGGACTTTGGCCGCCACCGCGGCCTCGCCTGGTGGGGGAATAAGTCGCCCTGATATCATTATGCGACTTAATATAAATATACTATCTTAAATAAATATATTTAATATTAATAAATAGCCAAAAAAGTATAATTAATTAGTAAAGAAAGTTGTGTTAGTTGAGCAACCATCTAATATTTGACAGAACCATAAATTACATCAATGAAATGTTTATTTCGTAGCGACAGGGGCGTTACCGGCGGACCCATTACTAGAAGACAATAAGGCGCTACTGGCGCCTCTCATAGCCTTCCTGCAATCTAAACCCTCCACTTCTATCACTGCCGACTTCACGTGAGTTCATATTTATTAATGAGCCACATTTTGGAATCAATCACTTATTTTATTTATATATTAAACTTTATGCATAAGATCAGGTATACCATTCAGCCAAAGGTGGTGCAGTGAAAGACTCAGTAGGTGCATTATTGAGAGCAACATGTGTAGAAGGAATTATCAGTATATAACAATAATTTTGTAAAATAATATATACATATCTACAGTGCAAGTTGCAGGTGTTTAAGTTAGAAATATGCAGTAATCCCGACAGATCTAGAGTACATGTCTGTTGTATTAAAATGGAAACACAAGTTCATAAGGAAATGAAGATATTTTATTTATATCACTATCAACTATGTATTGTTAATGATTATTATTATATTGCTTATTCTACTGATATTTTCAAATTTATTTCGCATATTGAAGGAATTACGCGGTATGTTTATCGGCATTCTAGAACCCATATGACAAGCTCTGCTTAGTTTGGGTCTAGATGGCGTTGTGTACTTTGTCCTACAATATTTATTTATTATTATTGTAATAAAACTTCAATACTATTGAACTGATTCTAAAATTCTGGAGTATCAAAAGCTACTTCATATGATCATATCCTCTAGATTCCCATGGGATTAGGACTTACATGAGTTAAACAGTAAGGCGATGGTAGTATAATAGTGACATGGGCTATATTATATTATTGTAAAGAGATTGAGTCTTAAAGTATTTAACCTAAGGTGAAGTCTTCACTGCCCGCGCCGTGAAGAAATTATTCTACTGTTTTTGGCAGATAACGAGGTACACACGTACATCATTATTACGAAGTTATTACGCATACTTATGAACAGAAATTTCGTATACCTTCACCTGATTGATCGCCTACTATACCGACACGAGAAAATTGTCTTTAGAACGCCCGTGAAGCGCGAGCCGGGCGTTAGTACCGGCGAGTACTCATCGATGGTGGTGTGCACGCCGTGCGTCACGGACCCCACGCTGCCGCTGGCCACGCCGCCGCTCATGCCGCCGCGCCATCGTGACGCGGGCTCGCCCGAGCTGCCCGACGTGAAGCCGCCGCCGCACCTTACACCGCAGCACAAGATCCTTCACCACGACACGCTCAATACACCTGACAGTCAGTACCTTTCTTTTTTTCGTGCGGAAATCCCCTCGGAACCACCCCGCTGGCCAGCGGGGGCGGTTATGTCGGGCTTGAACCGAATAAAACCGCACGCCGTCTCGGGTCTTCAGACGCCGGGGTGTAAGGTTGCCCATAGAGCTAATCCCTCGCACCCCGACTGACCCTGGGCCAGCTCCGGTTTCGAGATGGCCAAAGATAACTGGTTAATCACAAAAACAAGTACTAGGCTGCCAGAAGTAACGTGTACGTGTTCGGCACAGGTGGCGGTGCGCGGGGTCGCCTGCGGAACGCGCTCATCGCCGACAGCGACGACTTCGCGCCCATCGGACGCTTCCAGCTACAGACCGAGGACCAGGAGTCAGGTACAGTACTATGATACACCACACCACTGCCATTGCTACAACACTATTACCTTTATGTTATAATGGTCGAACAGCAACTTGCTGCTGATATGCTCATATCACACAGTGTTCAAATAAATTAAGCGTTGGTATTCAGCCAGTCGTCTAGATTTCAAACTGTTGACGGATTGGGCAGTCCAACACTTTCAAGAATACTGTTCCTATAGAGTCTGAATTGGAATGCGTTCATGAAATGCTGCCTTCAAACTTGTGCATTTCAGCCAGTAAATATTTATTTCAGGAGAGAATACTTTACCAACTGAATTGAACTGTCCTGGATAGTTTAAAATTCTTCTCTACACAGGTTTCAGCGCCACGTTTATGCGTGATCATTTCAAAATCGTAGATTCATCTCCTTTTATGCGTGGAGGTGATTTTCCAGTTTTAATATCTCAATCTCTCCTTTAGAGAGCTAGAGCACTGGGTCTAATGGTTATTGTTTACAGCTAAGCTTACTAAAAAACCTTATGAAGAATATTTTATCTACATAACTATAACCACACCACATCCGACATTTAATTCGTTTATAAGCTTTTAGGTTCACTATATAGATATATACAGGTAATGTATGTACCGTAAATTGCAATAGTGATATGTATAGTCCTGTGAATTCGATCGTCAGGCATATTATTATAGCCGGCAAACTTCGTTAAAAAAACGTTAGAAAGTTTCCGCATATGCACTATGTGGACTAACCAAAAAACTAATAAAAGGACTGATCAACCAATGACGCGAACCCTTTGAGCCCGTTTAAAACCACGTTCTGCGCATCTAGACTACATTGTCACGAAGTTCGCCGGGCATTATAAAAATTGTGGTACCTTTAGCTGTAAGTCACACATAAGTTCACAAGTCACGGGTGCACTCGGCCCACGGCCCCGGTAGCCTGCGGTGGAGGGTGGACAAGAGCGCGCTTCGCAGCTAGGGCTCAGGCTGTGACTTGTGTTTCTATACCATCACATCACAGTCAGAGTTCTAGCTGTGCGCCGCGCTAAGCCAGCGAGTCGCGTTGCCAGTAGCCGTCTCCCGGCGTCTCATCACCCCATCGCCTCAACGCCTCATCGCTTTGCGTCATAAGGGAAGGCAGGATATTAAATACGGTTGGTTTTATGTTAAAGCGCATTTCACGACAGACTTTCTCGCATTTTATAAACTACTCTCTCGAAATTAATCTTCAATTAAATTATAGTATTATCATTATCGATTATCGAAGCAAAACTTCGCCTTTTATTAAATTCTGTAGTACACGATTACTGTGTAAAGTTTTGTTTTTATGTACAAATAAAATATTTATATTGAAGGTACGACCGATTGCCTGTCGTGAAACGTGTATATTGTCTGTACCATAATAATATTGTACCATATCACTTCATGAGGATTCTTTGCATGCTTTTGTGTCATTACTCCGTGTTCACGTCATCAACATCAGCTTTACTAACTTTGTAACTGTTCATTCATTGGAAACAAGAAGATACATAATTAAATACTATCTCTAACATGTGTGCGCTATTATTTTGCTGTAACAAAGATTGATACTGCCATGAAAATGTTTGCGAACGCAAAAACACCTGTATAATTTATTTTTATGTAAATAGCACTTCACATTGTGTATTTTGGATAACTACGTTTTTCGAGAAGAATGAATAAATGACCGAATGTGATGTTATGATTGAAAATTACTTGTATTACTACAAGTATAAGTATACTTGAGATTTTGTTGCTAAGGAGGGCTCACACGGTTTCATCGGTGCCTCCAACTGAAAGCAGAATAAATGGAGGCAATCGTATTAATGGTGCACTACATGCCATTATGACCAGTTAACGGTGCCAAGGAATCGCCTGATGGTTCATGATGGCGTAATCTTTATGTTCGGTAGCTTGAAAGTTCAATGTAGCTGAGATGAAATTTTTGGTAGTATGACGGCTGATATAAAAAAGAATTTGCCCTGAAACTATTCATTAGAAACTAAAGGATATCTAACGATTTGTTACAAAAGTGATCACGAATATTTGTCACCTTCTAAGTAAAAAGGGGTTTTCGTTATTGGGGCTGTAATTTTTTTCATTGTATTGAAGAATCTTCATATTTGAATCATTATCTGGATTATTATTTTTTGTCAGCGTCAATCTTTGTCACATCTCTAATTTATGAATTCCTGTTCGTAAATAATTGGTTTCAGATGTCAATAATTACTTTGTAATGTGTAAATAATTTGATGCGATTTTTAATCAAATTAAAAAGACATCAAATTTTAATGAATTATAAAGATATGTTTTTCTTCAAACACAATAATGTGTTCGTTTGTAAATGTGTATGCTTAGTGTTATGTTAACATCACGTTATTCTAACCTCAAATGTTTTGTGACAGTTCAACCCTAAAGCTTACAAATAAATTAGTATGCAATGAAGCCGTTGATGTGAACATAATGCTAATGAGAGCTCACACGGCTTCGTCGGTGTCTCCGGGTGCGCGGGTGCGGGCAGGGAGGAGTGGAAGGGGGGGGGGGGGGCGTTCGGTGGGCTGTATCCCGTGAGGCTCCAGTGCAGGCGTGTAGCACCATGGATTCAGCTCACTTTACGTTCCAATAACAGCCAATTCATCTACTAATACCACGCATCGCAATCGTAACAACTGCTCTCATGTCTAACTATGTTTTGCACCACTCCTATTTACTACACGAAACATACGCACCTAATTTTGATTATAATGAACGTATACAAATTTCGCGATATGTTTATAAGAGTATTATATATATTATGTGCTATTTTTCGGTGTAGAATCACTTCACTTGAATTTGATTTGAAGTCAATATGTAAAGTTACTAGCAACAATGTTCAAATTTGGTGATTGAATTTAAAAAATAACAGATGAAGACTGACAAGTAATTCAATTAATTGTTGGTTTTCCGTTGTGTGTGATCTAATTACTTTTTAACATACACCTGCAACAATTTTTCTCATTCGATTAACAATAAATGTATAGTAATTTCGAAACTTTACGCGAATATGCTGCGGTTGCTGTGGTTTTTTTTTATCTCTCCGTGACCATGGTTGCTTAAAAGCAACCACAAGGTCGGTTAATGTGTAAATACAAAAACAACACAAAATAAATCTCGATAAAATTAATTCAAGTTCGTTTCTTCTTTACCAATAATATATGTAAAGTACGTTGTACATTTTACTTCTACTTTTGATTTCATAGTCAAAAAAATCGCACCTGCCTGAAATTCATATATTTCGCTTATGGCAAACAATTTAACGTAGCGTGCATTGTCTCTTCAATAAGGTCTAACTATTATAACTTACTAGCTGATGCCCGCGGCTTCGCCCGCGATGAATTCTGATCCCGTTCCCGCAACACATGGGAACATATTCCAGAAATAAAATGACTGTAATCTATCACTGTACCAAATTTCAGCCAGATCCGTTCAGTTGTTAGAGCCTGATTGAGTAACAAACATCCAAACTTACAAACATATTCACACAATTTCACATTATAATATTGGTAGGATAAATTACTAACGTGGAAAAAATGTTGTTGCAATGAGTATTTTAAAACTGTCTTTCACCTCCGCTTGCCTGTCAAAATCCAAAATGCTTGCTCTATATGTCCATCTATTGGCTGTACAGATTTTGCAGGTGTTATCGAAGGTGGTGGATATATTATAAGTATTTCTGGAAACAATCTCAGGAACTCTCAAAACTCGTTAACCTTAATTCGCAAAACTCACACCCAGGGGAGTTATGAGGTTTGTATATTAAGGTTTCGATATTAGATTTACTGTTTATTGGTTCCGGGTAATCAATTCTTGAGTGAACTTCATATTCATTTGAAATCATTGTAAAGGAAAATTCATCAGTTCAAATATTTTAAATGGGTTTCATTATGGTATTCAAATTTCGTTAGCATCTGAAAATAGGCATTTTTACTATAGGGGGCAGTCAGCGACTAAAGTAGCTTAGCAATTCCAATTTACAGATCACCCAGATTAGAAACCATTAAATGAAAAACAAAACATGAAGTTCTTCGTCTTCCAAATATTACAACAATATTTATACATATTATCATTTGATGTCTTTTATCTGTAAAGGTCGTTTGAAAATTTATTAGTATTCAGTAACTTCTGTTACTTACTAAGTGGTGGAATTCAATCCACGCAGAAATAAATTTGAACTAATGTACTCCTATATAACCACTTGTAAAGCTGATGATGTCACTAGTTTAAAAGTTTAATACTTTTATGGTGTTATATTTTAATCGACGTATTATTTGCGTTAGATATGAATGTGTTTTTGAATATCCACGTGAATTTAAATCGGGTACATCCTTCAAACCGTGTTATCCGCTGGAGCCGATAGAGGTTCTTCTTCTTTGCACTTTCGTACTCTGACAGTATCTCGACGTATGGCATTAGTATCATTACATACTATTCTCCTTTTCATGGTATATAGTGACATACTACGAGATAATGACAGAATACGAAAGTACGATCAAAGCGATTCAAGGCACGAGTTTTACAGTGCCGTGATAAATAAATATTACTGGTATTGTTATGCCCATAGCAGATGTTCTCGCTGTCGTTGCATTGAACACCTTGTGACTACAGGTGGCGTTTGAGTTTTAATAATGACTAAATCAATTAAAGGTTTCTGCTTGGGCCTTTGCTATCGACCATTGCAGGTGCTCAACAAATCAAGTTTATTAGATTGACAGGTGTTTTTCTAGTCTTGTAGGTCGTTAAGTCGACGTCATAAAATTTTAATATATTTAATTATTTGGAAAATTATCATACTGGATGTACGGTACGATGTACAAATTTGTATTTTTGTTTGTTCTTAAGATACTATCGAAACAGGGTAATATGGTCAGAATTGAATTAATTTTAGATATTTTAAGATAAAAAATATGAGATGTTTTTAGATCATAATCACTCAATCCATACACCTATGGGGTCTATTGGCATATTTCCTTTATAATTCAGAGTTAACCTAACATGATTTTACTAAATGCAAAAGAGATTGACATTTTGGAAAAGAGATTTTCTTGTCACTGAACTTGACCAGGTCCTGAATAACATTCCACAAGATTTTTCTAAATTAAATTTGCTATAATCAAAACAAATAAAATACATGTCTTTTTGTTATTCACTCATCTCTCAAACTCATTAACTCATCTCTCAAACTCATTAACTCATTTTATTTATTTATTAAAGTGTCATAAATTATGATTGAAATGAGTTTTTGTTACCTATATTATGGGTAAAATTTATAGCCTGGCAATAAAAAAAAACTACCGCTATCCTATACCCTGATGGCCAGTCTATAGTTCATGATCTGTCTGCTTTTACTGTCAGTTCGATGTACGACAGAGAGAGCGCTCTACAAAACCGAAGTAAGTCAATCTTAGCCGGACTGTCTCTCTTCCCGACGTGCCAACCTAAGCGCCGGGACCTGTACTCTTAGTAACTTGCAGGTTTCAAATGCAACAAAGGTCATCACTGTAAAGTTTGGTGAAAATAGCTTGCGTTTTTTGATAGTTTAGTACCTTTATAGTATGGCCGCTGAGTTATTACCGATTTGACACATGACGAATTGACAATACTAGTGAAGTGACTGAACCAGTAGCCCTAATATCATTTGGGAACAGTTTGTTTTTAAATATTCTAGTATAGTGTGTAATTAAATAAAATCAAAACAAATAATAGTTAAAGACACAGGTTCTTTATTAGGTGGAGTATCCTTGATGGGCGTAGATAATTGGTCGAGGACATATCAAAATAAAACAAATTTGTAAACACTGTTACACATTTTAATGAATAGAGTAGGTACAAGATGTTTTAATAAATGACTACCTATCATTTATTAAAACAATTATTCAGACTCTGAACCAGATTCGCCAGAGCTGTCATCGCTACCAGTCAGTTGTATGACAATTTCATTGTCTATAATGGTGTCCACTCTTATATCGCGTTCATAATCTTCTGTTATTAGTTTTCGAGTCTTTTCGACGACCTTGACCCAATCTTCTTTCGTTATTTTGCTGCAAGCATCTTTTAATAGACCCATCATTTTATTAGTACTGAATGGCGGAGTCGTATTATTACGAGCTGCGTAACCTGTAATGTAAACATTAAATAACGTTAATTTATTACATTAAATAAATGAAATGTTACACAATTACCTACATGTAAGGGACATGAGATATTTATTTCTTAGTTATGTATCTTTTTACTTATATGCTGAATATTGGATGTTATAATAGTACAAATTATTCATATTCATAACTTATGCGATAAAAAACAATACCTTTGATTTGTGCCCATATTAGCTCAATGGCATTGTACTGGCAGTGATAAGGAGGAATTCGAAGTACCCGATGTCCATGTGCCAGAGCTATCTCATCTACTTCATAACGGACTCTTGATGATTTATTTTCGCGTACCAACTTTACTAAGTCAGACTTTAGCAATTCGGCAGTAGTTTCAATTCCATTTTGGTGTAGCCATGCTAGGAGATCAGCTTTCTTGTAAGCCTGAGTAGGCGCTTTATTCACTTGTTTCGAGTGATATGAAGCGTTGTCCATTATTATGATAGAAGGCTCTGGCAGGCTGGGTAATAATTGATTTTCGAACCAATTCGTAAAAGTGTCTGTATCCATCTCCTCGTGGTAATCGGAAGTACTTTTTGACGCGAAAGCCAGCAGTCCATTTTCAAAGAAACCACTTCCAGCAGAACCGGCGTGACAAATTATCAGTCGCGATCCTTTTCCAATTGGAACCTTTGAGGTTGATGCTTTTGTTTCGTCAGTCCAAGAGCGTGACACAGTGTGGTTCGCATTTAACCATGTTTCGTCAACAAAAACGACGTTGTCCCAAGACTCGATTTTTCTGGCTTCTCTTAAAAAGTCACTCCTTTTAATTATTAAATCAAATCTTTCCATTAATATTTACCTTTTATTCGTTTTTTTTATATTCAAACCCAATTTCGTGCAATAGTTTTGACAACGCCGTTTTACCGCCTTTAAACAAGCCAGCTTCTTTTAAAGAGACCAAAAGCAAACGTCTAATTGGAAACTCGTTCCTAGTATAATAACCATATATGTGGTTTCTTATTGCATCTGCATCAAAAACATCAACACCTGTCACGGGCTTTTGTCTTCGTTTTTTCTTAGGAGTGCGTAAAATATTATCTTCACTTCCAGAAGCACCAAATTTTTCTTTATTTATATTATATAGTGTTTTTGCACCAATTCCAAGAGCTTGTGAAACCCGATCTTTCACTTGAGTGACAGGAATCAAAGGGCCGCCATTTTGTGACTCACGCTCAAAGTAATCCTGTAGCTTTAGTACAAGCTCACGACATTGACTATTCAATGTTTTTCCTCGTTTCGGCATTTTCAACAAAATTACCAAACACAAACAAAATTAGTCCAATAAAGCGCAACGATAAACAGGAGAAAGCCGAGTTAAAAAACAACGGTTACACAAGAGAACGTAGTCTGTGCGCACGAGAGTACGGAAGACGACTAAACAGATTAAAATAGCGGTGGTAAGGATGTTGCCAGAATAGTATCGCCAATTACTTAAAAAAATACACCTATAACATTGCTTAATTGAGGGAGAAAATTATATTTATTAAATGTTGTTTTATATATTATAAATGTTAAAAATTATACATAATCATTTTAATTGTATTTATTTTTAAATCATAGAAAACAGTATTTCTGTCTTTGGATCACACATCAATCTTAAAAATCATAAGATACTGGCAACACAGTGCAATTAAGAGACGCAAAAAAATGGTAGCATTATATTTAGTCTAGTTGCTCGAAGGAATAAGTAAAATAAAAATATCCAAATAAAATAAATATCATATCTATTCCAATGAATTCGGACCGAATACTATCAAGCACATCACTATGAAAACTAGACGCACGATGTAACTTTGAACAAGCGCGCCAAAGAACAAAAAATAAATGTTTTCATATTATTTACAAACTATTTTAAGTTTTGAAACAGTTTATTGGAAAATTACTTGATTCTGACATTTTGACATAAAGTTTTATATTAAAGAGGTATTCTAAATCATTCGGCAAATGTGTCGCTCGTGCAAGGTTATATCGATTAATTTAAGAATAATCTGTCAAATCGGTAATAACTCAGCGACCGTACTTTAGTACCGTGAAGTACACCAGAGAGAGAGAGAGAGAGAATCATTGTTTTTGCTAAAACCGGTCAATGAATACTTATTAGCTACGAATCGGTAAAGTAAAACTTTTACTAGAAGAAATTACAAAATGAAATCATTACCAGCAGATTACAAGGGTTGAAGAAATCCTGACTTCAGATTCGCTTTTTATGTATAAATAAATTATTGAGAATGCTACTATTAAAAGTTTTAGGAATACAGGAGATGTCGGAAGGCGCGGCGGCCGGCGGATCAGCCATCCGGTTACCGGCCGATCGTGTTGCTCGACGAGGTGTGCAAGCTCTTTGAGCGGATTATTGCAGAGCGCCTCGTTGAGCATCTCACGAACGTGGGGCCAGATCTGGCGGACAACCAGTTCGGTTTCCGCCGGGGGCGCTCCACCGTGGAAGCGATCATGCGCGTAAGGCGTCTGGCGGAGGAAGTAGTCTCGCGGGGTGGGGTGGTGGTGGCGGTGTCTCTCGACATCGCCAACGCCTTCAACACCCTACCCTGGAGCTGCGTTGGGGAGGCGCTCGCGTATCACGGAGTGCCTCCTTACCTCCGCCGCATTGTCGAGGCATACCTATCCGAGAGGGCCATAGTTTACCCGAGCTGGCTAGGGCCAGGGCGGCGAGAAGTGTCGTGCGGTGTTCCGCAGGGGTCGGTCCTAGGGCCACTCCTGTGGAACATCGGATACGACTGGGTGCTGCGCGGTTCGTTGCTCGAGGGTGTCAGCATAACGTGTTATGCTGACGACACCCTCGTTATGGCGCGGGGAGCAACGCACCGAAGTGCAGCACTAAAGGCCACGGCAGGGTTGCTCAAGTCGTGGGTCGAATACGGCGGCTGGGACTCGAGGTGGCTTTCCACAAATCCGAGGCTATGTGTTTCCACGGGCCTCGGAGGGGGCCACCTACGGGAACCAGCATAACCGTAGGGGGCGTAAGCATCGGCATCGAGCCCACAATGAAGTACCTTGGGCTCGTACTCGATAGCCGATGGGACTTCGGACCTCATCTCCGAAGTCTGGTCCCGAAACTGAGGGGGGCTGCGGCCGCGCTATCGCGGCTGATGCCTCCATGGGATGGCGGCCATGGGATGGGATGGCGGCCTCCATGGGACCTGAAAGCGAGAGCCCTTGCGCTGCTGTACCAGTGGCGCAAGGAGGCGCTGGAGCGGGGCCATAGGCCGGAGCCCCGAGAAATCAGGGCTCAGCGGTTCCTGCTCCGCCAGGAACTCATGGAGACATGGAGGGTGCGACTTGAGCAACCAAGGTGGGGGGAATCCACCATTGCGGCGGTGAGACCGATCATGAAGGAGTGGTTGGAGAGGGACCATGGGGACCTCTCCTACCGGATGTGCCAGATGGTTACCGGACACGGGTGTTTCGGTAAGTATCTGTGGCGTATCCACCGGGAGACAACGCCGCAGTGCCAGCACTGCGAGGATCCTGGCGAAGACACGGCGCTCCACACGTTGGTGGAGTGCCCTGCGTGGGCGAGTCAACGCCGGGATCACGTCTTCGTCTCGCCCCTGGGGTTATCCTTTCGAGGGCTTACCCGGGGTGCCCGGCAACGGACACTTGGGGAGGACACCGTGCGGTTTTAGTCGAGACACGACATAACCACCACCAGATTTCCGCACGTAAAAAAAAAAATATATACAGGAGATGTCATTGGTTCATTGAAGAACACTATGTACTTCGCCGGCGCCGATTCCAACTATCTTTACAAATCTACCTCCCATTGGTAGTTTGCAAACTTTCATAGTAATGGGAATACTGTTTTTTTTTTTACTTTCAACATTCCTTTATGGAAGTTTTAAAGAAATTCACAACTAACGCTACCAGTGTACGGCTTAGGAATAGTTGGAACCGGCGTAAATATATCCATTTCCGAACCCATGATAATTCCCTAATCGGCCTTGCGATTCCACTCATAATACATTTTTGTGCATTATTTCTTGCAGGGTTATATAACCTAAAATAATAATACTGACAGTCAGTGATTTCGCATTTCAGAATCATTGGAATTGGAACCATTCCTGGCATTGGAGCCACCGATGTCGGCCACAGACTACGGATTCTGCCTCGACCACGACGAGGGGCTCTCGGAACTTTTCGACTTCGAGTTCTAGTGTTGTGCTAAGTGTGTGACTTGTTATTGTGCCGTTATCGATACCACGAGATTCTATACATCTTTGTTTCTGTCTACTCCTGGTGTTCTGTTGTGCTAAACGCTTAGGAAACACTCTCACGGACAGGATTCAAGTATCTTTTTCGGGATCTTAAGCACATTACAGTCTTATTTGTACTGTAGCTTGTATATCACATAAGATATATAATAATAGATTTTTATACACAGGCATACAGACAGTAGTAGTCTATCATTAAAGTTTCTTTTCCATCTTAATTAAACTTTTTATACAAGCCTGCTGGTTTCGGGTATTCGTGATTTACGCTTAAAAAAAAAACAAAAATGATGACTGGGTTATCTATATAGAATCTTACGTGTCTACATATTGTCTTTGTAACCTGTAGGTATATAAAATCATTTTAGAAAAATCCCATTGGACACAGTAGAAATATGTTATCTATGCTTTTTAGTTAAATTATTGCTTTTTTTACGGGTATGCAGTCTCCACTAGCTAATGGGATATCTGCTATGACCATAGGCAATAGCCAGCCGTGTATGTAAGTTGTGTGATTGTCTGAAGCCGTGTAATCTATTCATGTGAAAGAACATTGAACACATGTGTAATAGCCGTGGTGAGCGAATGCGGCTTATAACAGAACTGTTCTTTCACATTATCAGATTATGCGGCTTCAGACAATCACACAACTGAAATACACTCATTCAACCTGTATTGGGTTATTCAAAATATCCAACTAACATAATTTATTTATTGTCATTTGTATTTTTTCAAATGTGAGAGTGTTCCCTAAAACGAGCGAAATTTGTGGTTACGTTACATCGCGCGCAGTAAATTAATATTAGAATTGATTTCAAGTAAATTATATTTAGTTAAATTTGTGACATAGGTCGAGTATTTAACTAGTTCTGTTATGTGCTACTGTAATTGGGTGAAGTGCTGTTATTGATACTATAATAGCAATTAGCTGAGGTCCCGTCGAATTGAGATAATTTATATTTTCAGTAGTGCAATATGGTGAGGTGATTAAATTAATTGTACTAGACGGTTGAACGAATTGTACCCCTAGAATGAGTTTCTTGGCTAGTAAAACGACCAGTTCTTGGCAGTTACGCTTATAAAAAAGTCAAATAACGTTTACGAAATTTAGTTCTCTAATAACTTTTAGTGAGATATGCTTTTTGTAGCTAAACTGTCTTCGCTTTGCGAATATCTCATACTAGGGGTATTGATTTATGATTAGATTTTAATAACTTTATACACATTTCATAGTGTGCTAAGGTCATCTAGATTTAATGCAGTTTATAGAATAATTAATTAAATATTATAGGCAAAAAACATTAGACCTCGACTCTTAATCTGAAAAAAAAAAACATGGTGCTAATTTCATTTCTTCATATATTCACCAATTACAGTGGCATATTTCCATTTAATAAACTGAACGCTTATAATGAAAATGTTCCTTTAAGGTGATCTAATTTAGAAGGTGTAGGGCACTGACCACCACTGTCTTTGTACTTTATGATTAAACAAACTGAGATTAGGTGTATCTGTACATTAAGAAAAATGCCGGACTAAACCTTGTACTTTACCAATTGGCACCTCTCTGTAGTATACATAATCGAGTTTCATGACTGATTTTGCTGGAAGAATGGGTGATTCGCTTACTTCGGTTAATTTGCATCGGAGAATCATTTTTAGCCATTAAACTCTTATGCGAGAAAAGCGAAAGTAAAAGGAAGCAAGGGAAAATTCATTATTTTAGTTAAATATTGAATTCGACAGTAATAAGCCCTCACAATAATTTCGATTATGTACGAATACATAGATCCTATCGAATTTATCGTGAAGTCTTTTATTTTTAGGGCTTAATGAAACCCTAGTGATGCTTTTTATTAAAAATGGCACTAGCTTTTACTCGGTGAAGTGGCACTGGGCTGTGGTGGTGCGTGTACGTGTGGCGCGCGGCGCCGGCCCGGGCGTGTACATAGGGCAGGGGTGCCCGGTGGGCGGCGCGCGGTACACATTACTCAGTAATGAACGGTGATATCTTAGCGGCCTTCGATTTTACTTGTAAAGCTAGCTCTAGTTCCATACGTCATACGTTTACACCGTGAGGGTGTCGTTTCCGCATTGCACATTGTTCCGTTGTCGATACGACGATTTGCCAAATATTTAGTTATTACCTAAGTCTGTCGTTTAAGTTTCATTATGAGTTCGTTTAGTTGTTGTAAATAGCGGTCGGCAGGGCGGGGGTGCGGCGAACGTCGACATTTTGATTTCGATGAATAAAAATTTAAATATTTAAGTACAAAGTGCGAAACCGCGACTCGTCTCGACTGTGCCGTAAGTACATTACCTGAGAGCGTTGGCCCGCCACCGCTCTGCCCTTTTTGAATAGTGTACAGCACAAATGTCATTGTAAAAACTTATTGGTAAGAGCATATCAAAATAATTTTAATGTTAGAGTTAATTTGGAGAAATGTGTGAGCTGTTGTGTTAGGCGCGGCGTGTTGGACAGCGTGCGTAGGAACCTGGTTGCAATTGGAGGCGAAGGAATGACCTGATTATTTAAACATTTTTGTTCCTTGTCATACAGTTCAGTAACTGTTCGTTACGAAGGCTCAAATTTTACTCTTTTAATTACTCCATTACATATTGTAAATAAGAACTGATCGATACACCAGAATAAACCGAAAAATCCTTTGTAATTTATATGATCAACCCATTGTTATATAGATTAAAAATGAGTATGTCCATCCAAAATCAAAAAGCGACTGGCGTTCTCATTATGAATGGGCACGGAAAAATTCTGTATAAATATGCGACTATGTCCCGCTAGACATCCCGTTATAAGTATTATATCACTGATATGTTAATTTATAAATTTATTTGCGTACTGTGTAAGAAATATGTTCCAAGAGATCATTTTATTTCACCATATAGATGTACAATATGTTAGCTTTGTTGTGCTAAAACCTTTTAAATGAAATGAAATCTTGCTACTAATGAATTTTTATAATTTTTCGTTTCAACGTCGTTGCGATTAAGTTTTATTTGAGTTTGATACGATTTTATTAGGGTTTTATAGAATTATATTTTGTTCATTCTAATTTTGTCTCCGTATAAAGCAAACTCTGTTTCACTATAGTTTCTTTTTTTTTACATAGATCAGACAGAATTTGCTTTTAGCGGCGCTTGTCAAGTACCTAATTCGGAAAGTGTGAATTTTTAGTGAAATACATTATTTACCTCATGTTTAGTTCTTTAAACATCGTTGTGAAATCAGTAGCATTGCAATATTATTTAGTGACAGATATGTATAGTGTCCTGATTCGATGTAATCGATTATTATAAATATTACTACTGAGTCCACGTTGCTATCAGTGACCTGAAAATCGATTTTTAAGGAACTCCTGCAATCATAACGTAGGTTGATATTGCCTAAACAATTTTTAATTCGGTATAAATTGCTTCTAGCGGGAGGCGAATGTTTTGATTTTTAAATAAAATTGTTTACGACACAAATCTGGGGCCAAATGTACGAGAAAAGAAGTACAAATTATAAACAAAAAAACTCGTGATTTAGTTAGGGGTTTTACGCTACTTCCATTGTTGACAACGATCGATGTTTCGTTTTTGAACGATTAAATACCTTTTTACTATCACTGTTTTGTGATAGAATTATTATCTCATTCGATGTCAGCTCAGATTCCATTTAATTAAATTATTTATTATTTAGAATCCTGCGAAGGTATGGATCATTTTTGTTATCGCTTGTAAATTGATTTAATAGGTTGAATAAGTTTGGCAGGCATGTGGGGTTGTTCTGAATTCTACGTATTGAGCGACTGATTATAATAACCAATGTTAAGTGATTTTATGTTACAGTAAATTTCGTACATGTCTTCCACTATTATAGTGTGACGTCAAAACACAGACTCTTTACGCAGTATTCGGGTTGGTTGCCGATCATAATCCCTGAAAAATTGTACGAAAGAAAGATAATCTCATATACAGGGTGAATTTTTCAACTGGGCGCGGATGGAGAATAGCGAAAAATGCTCAAATGACTCGCGAGCCCGATTTTGTTGAATACTAAAACTGCATCATTAGATTCAAAGAAAAATAAAACAATTTTCCAGCCATCGAACCTATTGATTTTGGAAACGAGGCACCTCCTGTATTATTACAACATTCGACAGTGCCGCTAATAAGGAACGAATTCTGGGAAGTAATAACATGCGGCAAACTTAGCAAAGGTCTCATTTATAACAAAATACTTTTTTATTTACTATCTATCTACTTCACACAGATTAAAATTGTTCAAAATGATGGCCATTGTTTTCAATACATAGCTGGATTCTACGTCTCAAAGATTATACTGCATTCAGCATTAGGTACAATATCATTGAATCCGTTTTGAATATAAAATTATTGATTAAACATTTCTTTGTTTGTAGAAAACAAGTAGTCGTCATTGAGATGTACGGGGGATTTGTGGGGCCTACCAAAGTATTGTGTGCCCAAGCCAACGTCACGTGCTGGCGAGTACGCCTGATGATGAACGGACGAGACTGGTGCAGGCTTTCCTCTCGAGGTTGGAAGGTTAGAAGGCATTCACTTCCATAAAAGCCAAGACAAGCCAAATTGAAAAAAAGAGAAAGAGTAAACGGGCCCCGGGCTCTGAGGTGAAAGTTTCAGATGCTACATGGAATAATGTTAAAATGCCCCCAGAGAAATCAAAGTCTGAGAAAGACAGTATTTTCTTAAAAATGAGATGTTTCTTAAGCTTTCCGTATATAATTATTTTCGAGAATTCGTTCCTTATTATAGGTACTATCGAATGCTGTAATATTACAAGGTGATTTATTTTCAAAATCAATAGGTTCGATTCCTGGCTAAGAGAATTGTTTTTTTTTTTAAATCCAATGATGCAGTTTTAGTTTCATCAAAATCGGGCTCGAGAGTCCTTTGAACATTTTTCGAATTTGGCCATCCACGCCCAGTTGTAAATTCATTCTGTATAATTACGCTTAAAATAGCTTTTGGTATATTTCTAGTTAATGTCACTTTTGAGTGCATTGGAATGTAGTCATTGTTTTCGTACGATAGTTGGGCGAGATGTTTGATTTTGACTGACATCACCACACAGTGATGAACCGGGAATCTTGTTGAGGCACTTGTAAGAATTCCTTTGACTATTATGGCAGGGGTCCAGACAACCTATTTTGAGCAACCGCCGAACTATCGTCACGTGCATAACTTACAACGATTTTAAACCATACACAATTGCATCAGTTGACGGTCCACAGGGTCCTAATGTAGTATTTCAATACAGACAATATTAAAATTAACTGATGCTTCACGTTCTGCGTGATACATTGCCATGTGTTATTTCTTCACAATGTCTGATGCGGGATGCACACAGATACCACTGACAGTATATATTCTTGAGGAGTTAGTTTCAATATGTAGTCGATGTACCTATGTTATGTAGTTCTGAGACGTTGCCTAGTGTAAACATTGTCAATGAACAGGTTGTAACCAGACAAGTTTCAGTTTGTTGGTAGATACAGATTGTGTAGTTCCGAATCGAATATCGAGACTTCCATGTTTTTATGTAATACTTTAACTGGTTTTAAATGTAACAAATTGAAGGTGCAATGTTATAAATATGTATAGTGAGTGCGAAGCCGCGCGTGCGGGGTGCGAGCGCCCGGCCCATCGGCCAGTCGGGCTGCTCGAGACCGATCGGTGAACTCGGGGAAACTCGGGATTACTTGGAACTGATCGGGTGAACTCGGGGAATCTCGCGATTGCTCGGTAGTGATCGGGTGAACTCGGGTATGTAATGATACGCTTGTTAGCGCGCCATTTGTTGTTGGTGTGAGGCCTGTTTGATTTGTATTAATTTGTGTTGAAAGACTGAGGTTGATAATTCCAGTTTCGACGACCGTGCGAGTTATTTGTTGATTGAATTTAAATATAAAGTCATATATATAGTTAGGTTATATTTTTTAATAAATATAATATTGAGATATGTAATATAATCTATGTGTTTATGTTTAAAGCTACAGTAAACCCCATTTCCTTTTTCATTAGACATCTAAATGATGAACTAAGACTATCGCAAATCTTTGACGTTATCCAACTTAATACTATTGAAGCAAAATCAATATTGAACATTATGACTAGTTAATCACATCTACTTCAAATTACAATTATTTGCATTGATACAATTAATTGATAAATGTCTGAATGAATAGACAAGAATGTTCAATTATTCGTTATGTAAAATATTATTTGTATAAATATGTTTAGAAAATTTTACAGATTACAGGGTTAAGGTTAACATAGAAGTATCTTGTAACCTTGTCGAAACATCTGACAGTCACATACAGTACCCGGCACTTGGGTTTGCACGTCGGTAGGAAGAGTGAGAGTCCGGCTAAGATCGGCTGGCTTCGGTTTATAGAGCGTCCTCGCTATCGCACATCAGCCTGACAGTTTCATTATGAAGATATCAAACTGCCAGTCAGATGTACGATAGAGAGAACGCTCTATAAAACCGTAAGCCGATCTTAAACCGACTCTCACTCTTCCCGACGAGCCAAACTAAACCCTTACTGTATGTATGATAGCTTTAATTTCTATAAACATAATTGTGTAAAACGAGCCTATATCTACTTAAAATTAGTTATTTACAAACTGGCACTAGAAATAATGTTAACGGGTCTACAATAGTTTAATCTCGGATGAAGTTGTCTAAGGGGAAGTCCCGGAAGGATGTGCTCCAGATGTCCGAGAAGGCAGTACTGACGAGGTCGTTGATGAGCGGCCGTATCACTGCGAAGCCTGGTTTCCATGAGACGTTGATCACGCGATCCAACATGCGCTCTGAAAATTAAAATATCCAAATAAATTTTATTGGAGCCAGGTAGGTGGGTATAGTATAGTTTTGTTAGTTATTAGGTACTCGAGATTTAAACTCTTGCGCTGAACGCATTTTTTAGATCTCTAGTGGTAAGCGCGGGTCGCGACGGTGGAGGCGAACCAATTATAGATCGTCTAATCCAATATGTTCAAATATCTGTTCAATCAATTGATTTACATTAAACTAATCATGCGGGCTCCAAGGTCTCGCGTCATTGGTTTATTTGTTCTTTTATTGTTTTTTTAGCTGGCCAATTAGTGTACATTGTACATGTGCGAACTTTTTGACGTTTGTTCAAAATTTTGACCGGTAACTATACAACGAAGTAATGTGTAGTCCTATTACGTATTATTTAGAAAAACTTGACTCGAGAGAGTCAAATTGTATTCGACTAGACAAAAAATAGAGAACGCATTTATTTAGTTCCCCAGCTGGGGAGCGAGTTCGATCCCCAGTCGCCCCGGGCACACACCTCTGACTTTTCGTAGTTATGTGTGCATTAATAAATGTTAATAGGCAATAGGCTCGCCCCCTATTACATTGGGACCTTAACTTATCTGGCGAATCGTGGGTAGGTATGTAATACACCTCTGCCTACCCCTTCGGGGATACAGGCATGAAGTTATGTTATGTTATTTATTTAGAGAAATGCATAGAAGTCAGTGAAAGTTAAGTTTTAAACTTTTGCGTTCCATGATTTATAATAATGTTAATGAGAATTAACTCGATCATGGTATAGGTATATACATACTTTTGGACTGTCTTGAGGTTTCGACCAGGTTACACTGGCCGTAGTCACAGGCTGACACAGGATGATCGGGCGTTAATTCCCGTTAACATTATGGTATATCAGTGAAAGTCACTTTAAAATACACGTCTGGTAAAATAACTCCCGGTAATCTAGGTCAATGGGCAGAGGGCAAGGGCTTCCAAAATTAGCTTACGCAAGTAAGTACCAAGTATTCCATTCCCTCGAAGCAGGTTGCCGACGTGTATCTCCATGTCTCCGATGTGGTCGACTTCAACGTGCACATCGACGCCCGTTCCGTTTCGTTTGATACGTGTCGTCTGCGAGTAGTCGCGGAGCGTCAAGTTCCAGCGTCCGGAGCGGAGTACGCCCAGGCCGAAAGCGTCTCCCTAGCAATAAATAAATCATGAAATTATACTGGTCGATGGGAAGACAAATTTGTATTGTTTATCAATCGGACCATCATTATAAAATCATCAAATTATATCGGTTATTCCCAGTCGTCACCAGTGGCTTGGTTTCCACACTGGTGACAAATGGGAAAAATATCCCAAATATAGCCAGTAGTCTGATCTACTGGTCGAGTTACTAGGTACATGTTTTGCTAAAGAGAAAATTATTATTTTATCAATAAAGTTACATAATTGAAAACTCTTTAAACTGGAAAAGTATTAAGCTTTTTTCGTTCTCGAAGGGTCTGTTCATAAAAATAATAGTTATAGTAGGGTTGAAAACTACAAGTGATTTAATTTAATATGTGTAGCAAGTTCCACCAAGTGCCATTAGTCACCAGTAAAAATAGAGTGACGGTTATAGTAGGCGTTTAATACAGATTCTGGTTATTCGGCACATTTTTTATTATTTATTGAATCGGACTTGATCCGATGATCAGTGAAATGGGATGCACAGGAGCGGAGCCTAGGTGCTTTAGGAATTGCATATTTGACAAATTAAAAAATTTACCTTGAACTCATAGTCGCCGTTTAACGATTTTTCTGGGAAGTACTGTGAATAAACAATGCGTTGGTTTTCCCAATCCGTTCTGAAAATAGAAAACCATTTCTTATTATATAGTTTTGTACTGGCGATTGCCTTTAGCGTTAAGACATACTACATAGTATATTTTGCATTTTGCAGTTAACTAGACCATGGGAGATGATTCCCGCGGTATCAAATATCTAAAAATGCCTCAAAATAAGACTGCTACGCAGCCGCATTTCTGTAAAAACTATTAAATGAATATCGATAAAATTTGTCTCGTCTCTTATTAGGTTTTGAAATTGTACACCCGAGATAGGTGGAGGCACTTGTCCATATCGATTGACATCGATACACGAATGGAATACATTGCTAAGACAAGGGCCAGAGAAGGGCAAGTTTCGAAGTATGCTCCATTAGTATAATCGCCAAACAACTTGACAATTTGACCTTGGCGTGCAACCAATCAAAGGGCTCGCGTGATTGATTGCGCGTCATGGTCAAATGGTGAAAAAATTTGGCGTTGAGTATATTATATCACCAGCAACACTAGTTTTGCAATAACATTATTATAATATAAGTATGAAGGAGACATTATTACTTGTATTTAGTGACTGTAGACTGCGTCCAGCCTCGTTCATATACGTCGTTGAGCGTCAGGGTATAACCGATACCGTTAATGGCACGTGTTTGTCGTACCTCCTTTGCGAAGTGAGGGTCGAAGGGCGCCACGCCCATCTCAGGTATTCCTGGGCAAAACATTACTTTTGAATTATTATAGTTCTATAATTTGGAGACCATGAATCGGCAAACGGAATTACATCTCTTCCGTTTGCTGTCATATGTCATAGTAAAAGTAACGAGATCTAGAACATCTACCTGTAAAAGTTAATTACAATTAGTACCTAGGTAGTCTGTGGCTTCACATTCGAACCACTACCGATGTGAATACCGGTATTGGCAGAATCATCGGTACCTAAATAACCGATGCAAGGTGTCACCTTAATAAAAAAGAAGATGTGAATCACCTCCTAGTACTAAAAGTATTTAGCTTATTTTGAAGAGGTCAACCAATATCTACAGTTATAGATATATGCCGCATCGGTCGCAAAAAAATCGTAAGCTTTCAAAAAACGATCGAACGATCAACACGTGCGTAATTCACATTATTAGTATGTCTGCTTACATAAATTTGTTAAACTGTTTGTAAACATTGAAGCTAGCCGGTGATTTTCGAAGAGGCCTCTTCGTGCAAAACTTAAGAAGTAAGTAAATTATGTTCTACATACTCACCCACTTTAAAATAGCTCCGGAGTTTATTAAATGCTCGCTTTATGCATCCATCAAATTCTGTAGATGACATCTTGCATGCTGAGAATATTCTAACTGAAAAAAAAATGGTGAATGCAAAATTAATGGTGAATAAAGCGAAAACATAGCTCGCGTTTATAGCAAGTTGAGCGTTGTATAATAAAGACATTCCATGGAGTTTCTTCATTCAGGAATTACTTCTGTGACACACATCGGTATCCCAGGTACGGCACTGAAGACTCATTTCTCTCGAATAATTTCGACTACTATTTCATTAAAATAGTTAGATGTTTTTGGAGCCTTACGAAGATATTCGGGGCCCTGATGATTGACGGACGAGGCTCTGGCGCAGGATTTTCTCTTGAGGTTGGGAGGCCAGACGGTAGTCGCTCCCACAAAGTTCAAGAGAAAAAGTAAGAAAGTGGATCCCGAGTTCCAAGGTATAAGCTTTGGATGCAAGCGGGGCTAACGCTATGATGATGATGACGAGTGAAATAGCAGAGAATGCCACGTGACCCTCGAGAGATATTATATTTGCTAGTATTAGCTATTAATTAGGGTCAGCAGAGTTCTTCATACAACGGAAAATCTAAGGTTGGACTGGTTGGTCTGCGGTGCGTCATCGTGCGTTTTCTCCCTTTGTATGTAGCTCACATTCCGTAACTATTTATTGTATGCCTCTAGTGTCCCGAGCGTTAATAGGCAGAGATATAAGTTTCTGTTTATTTCTTTAGAAGCATAAAATAATTGCTAATCCGGTGGTCTTGACGTGACGTGACCTCAGGGCTGATGCTTTTATGTAGGCTTATCGTTTTTTTAGGGTTCCGTACCTAAACAGGAAAAGACGGAACCTTTTTTGGATCACTTTGTTGTCAGTCTGTTTGTCTGTCAAGAACTTTTTCTCAGGAACGCGTAGAGGTACCTATCACGTTGAAATTTATAACAAATACTCAGGTCAGCTACGCCATGAAGCTGTGAAACAATCAATAAAGGTCAATGCAATCAATAGGTTTATGTAACCAATTTCACCAAATGCAAGGACATCAAAACCTAAAGGGTACTTTCCCGTTGGGCTAGAATCATTAAATTTGGCAAGAAGCATAAGGTCTTATAGCACAAGTAGGTAAAGGGAAGAATCTGAAAACCTTAAATATGTACCTAATAGTTACCCACATCACAAAAAAATATCTGTATGTCTGCCTGTCAAGACTAGAAGCTCTACAGCAACGATTAACTTCGCCCCTCAATCCAGTTTTTTACCGAACCCTCAGCGTGCGAGGCCTACTCGCAATTGACTGGTTAATTTTTTTAATAGCCTCGTCTAAAATAACATAATGGGTGAATAATTGGGATTTTACAACAATGCGGTCAAGTGCTATAAATAACTAACGATAGTTTTTATACTAACCACGGTTCACCAATTATGTTTTATTTCACACCTTTTTCACTTTGTTTTTATAATCGAGCTCCTGCGTACAAACCCTGATTCGGGAACATCTATCGAATAATTGGCTACTTGTAGATACCTATATTAAGCTTCATATCTATAAAACCATTGTAGTAGGTACCTTTTTCTTTTTTTTTTCGTGCGGAAATCCCCTCGGATACCCCCCCGCCGGCCAGCGGGGGCGGTTATGTCGGGCTTGAACCGACAAAAACCGCATACCGTCTCGGGTTTTCAGACGCCGCGCGCCGGGGCGTAATGTTGCCCATAAAGCATATCCCTCGCACTGTAGTAGGTACCTATTATCTAGTAAAACTGTTTTACATAGGGTACATAGACTCGGGGTGCTTGGTTTTTTTTTTTTTTTTTTTTTTTTTTTTTTAAAGTCCCACCGGAATACTCTGAATAGCATTCCGGTGGTCCTATTCGTAGGTACCTCAGCCTTAAAAGTAGCCGAGCCCTTGTTTGCTGTTGTTAAATTTATTTGTTAATTATTTAAATTTGTAAAAAGGTTTGCTGTGGATTTTGCTTGATTTATACTAATAATTCTTGGTTTGAAGTTATTTGCCGAAATGAGTTGTTTATTGTTTATTGTGTATCACTTAAATTTGAATTTGTTTGGTATGCCGAAGATTGATTATTTATTGTTAATTTCAATTGGTTATTTATTTTTAAGTGCCTATAATATATATATCAATAGTCCTACTATGCATTTATTTAAATGGAAGAGAATTAAATGTTAATTTTTTTGATTATTTAACTTTATGAATTTAATGCTGTATTGTTGTTTGATTTTTATAATATTGATTTTAATTGGTTATTTGGGGATGGGGATATAATTCTATTTGATTACTTTTTTAAAAATCATTTTGTGTGTAATTGTTATGTCTGTATGTGTATGCGAACGGTTTATTCTGCCCCTTATTACATAATAAGGCAGAGAATACCCGGTATGTTTTCTAGTAACATGTGTAATCAGTAGTGTAGTGTGTACTGTGTATGGTTGGTTATGTGTATGTGTTGCATGTTGTTTATTTTTATTTTGTTGTTGCGTGGTAGGTTTTATTATTTATTATTAGATTTTTATAGATATTTGTTTGTGTTTTATTTTAGGGTAAATGTTTTATTAAGAGGGGTATTTTATAATATGGAAGGAGCACGAGTTTTTATTTTAGTTTATTATTGTGTTTTAATTTAGTTAGTTTAGTTTAATTTAGTTTAATTTATTAGATTTTTATAGATATTTGTTTGTGTTTTATTTTAGCGTAAATGTTTTATTGAAAGGCATATTTTTATATATGGAAGGAGCACGAGTTTTTATTTTAGTTTATTACTGTGTTTTAATTTAGTTACTTTAGTTTAATTTAGTTCAATTTATTAGATTTTTATAGATATTTGTTTGTGTTTTATTTTAGCGTAAATGTTTTATTGAGAGGCATATTTTATATATGGAAGGAGCACGAGTTTTTATTTTTTAGTTTATTATTGTGTTTTAATTTAGTTTAATTTTGAATTCTTTATGCCTAATTAATTACCAGGTGTTTATGTCGCAGTAGTATTAATATAATATTACTGCTAACATAGCTGGGTTTGTTTAAAGATAATAGTTTTAATTTAAAAGTTTTGTGCGCTCCTATCTTCCAGTGTCGCGCGATGTCTCGAGTCGCCTTAGCAATATGCTACGGCGGCTCGAGCGATCGCGTCCCACTTCTTCCTTATGGGGCACTCTCCGCTGAAGGCGTGGTGGTGTGCAGGCGATACCCCGGCTCGGACACAGTTTATACATTTTGGGGGTTCGAAGGCTTTTCGGGGGGTTCGAAAAGGGGTGCTTGGTTGGGGACCTCCACGCGGTGCACCCTGGGCAACGGAGACAGCAGCGCCTCTCTCCTACGGCGGGAGAGACGCTGCCGCCTACGGCCAACTTCGACCAAGGCGAGGACGGCCCTGTTGAGGGCTGTTCGGAAGCTTTCCACGTGTCCCTCTGACTAGCAGATGGCACAGTGGAGAGCAGGTAAGGGGGCCATCTCGAAACCGGAGATGGCCCAGGGTCAGTCGGGGTGCGAGGGATATGCTCTATGGGTAACCTTCCACCCCGGCGTCTTAAGACCCGAGACAGCGTGCCGTTTTAGTCGGTTCAAGCCCGACATAACCGCCCCCGCTGGAAGCCGGGGGGTATCCGAAGGGGTTTCTGCACGAAAAACAAAAAAAAAAGGGTACATTGACTCACGAATACTCACGATGGATGCATATTATGCCTCCGTTTCGCTAGTCATATGTGATGTGCTTTCCTCTCTCAGTTGGGAGGTCAGGTGGTGGTCGCTCCCGCAAAAGCTTAAATAAAGTAAATCAAAAAGAATAGGAGAGTCCGCCCCGGGTTCCATAGTACAAACTTTGAATGCAACCAGGACCTCAATTCTGCTATTATATGTTAAAACAAGCCACTGCCATTGAACTTACACTCTAAATACCTTTTTTTTTTTTTTTTTTATCGTGCGGAAATCCCTTCGGATACCCCCCCGCCGGCCAGCGGGGGCGGTTATGTCGGGCTTGCACCGACTAAAACCGCACGCCGTCTCGGGTCTTCAGACGCCGGGGTGTAAGGTTACCCATAGAGCATATCCCTCGCACCCCGGCTGACCCTGGGCCATCTCACCACTAACAGCATCGCTCATCCTGTCTCCTCTGAAAGCAGAGGAGTACGGAGAGCGATGTGTTCCCGCCACGTTGGGTATTGGCCGACGATCAATGCCAACCCTATGAAGGGGTGAAGGGGAAGCCATTGACCGCCGCCCAGGGTGTACCGGCCGCTCCGATTCCGTTCCCCCCGGACTGCAGCGGGATCGGAATCGGAGCGACACTCGAGGAGGTTACCCAACACACACCCCACACTCTAAATACCTAAATGCCATTTAATTTAAGATTTTAACTGTGTTAAAATAAAGTCTAAAATAAATAAAGCATTTTGTAGAGCGAATGAAAATGTGTAATAAACTCTACCTTCAATTTTAAATTTTAACTGGATACGATAAAGTCTACAATTAAATGACATTTCTTTAGTGATAGTGGAATGACAGTGGCTTGCTTTAACATAAAATAGCAGAATCGAGGTCCAGGACAGACGTTGTGTTGATCATGATAGATGTGCATTGTCTTAAGTGCGGTGCACGATCGTCAATTGACCGCACCCCGCCTGATAGTAAACTGAGGTGAAGTCTAAAGAGTAGTGGCCACCATTCCAGATACTGTCCCTGGAATGGAGGTCTACTTTGACGTCTTTGACAGATGCTTTTTCCCACCCCGCTTTAAGAATCCGGGACTCCCGGGATTGTAGGTAGAAGGGAACACGTGCATGGGTAAAGCATTCCAGTTCTTTATCGTACGACAAAGAAAGGAATAATCACACCGATTGGTTCGCGATCGTAACGATCGCACCGTATGGTGGTGGCGTCTTAGTCCTGCACTAAGGTGCTTGCTTACCTAATGATGAAGTGAGAGCGATAGGTGTTTCTTTTACTCTGAAACGTTACACCGTTTGCTTTTTACCCATAGCAAAATAAAAACCGGCCAAGCTCCAAGGGGCAGTAGACCTGAGTATTAGATATAAATTTCAGTTTGATACTTCCACGCGTTCCTGAGAAAAACGGTCTTGACAGACGTCCTATCCTATAAGGGTTCCCTTTTTTCCTTTTGAGGTACGGAACCCTGAAAACCACTACTGCAATGAAAATTAAGAATGTAGGTAGCAATTTAACCTATTGTCGTCAGTTTAATTTGTATCTTTGCAGGTACATATTCATTCTATTCAATGACCTTAAACTAGTAGGTACGCTGTTCGATATTTAGAAAAGTTTATCTCGGCAACGGGCACAATTTTTGCTTCACATGGTACCTAAATATATATTTTGTTGTGATAGTACATACTTAGGTAGTATTTAGGTGGTACGTTATATCATGTTTGGGTTGGCATGTCGGGAAGAAGAGTGAGAGTCCGGCCAAGTGCTTCGGGTTTGTAGAGCGTTCCGAGCTTGATATCTTATTAAAGCAGTTACAACCGAAACTACAGTTTTAATCTATTAGATACAAATAAATAAAATTATAGTGTCGGTTTGTAATATTAAAATAACAGATTTTTAATGTTTGCACATGAATGTATACACGGTACTTATAACAAAAATACAATTCTTAAATTTTTTGTCTGTCTGTTTGTCTATCTTTCTGTCTGTTTTAAAGAGGTAATCTCTGGAACGGCTGGGCCGAATTTAACGGGACTTTCACTGACAGATAGGTAATATAATAATACGCAAAATAGGATACTTTTATTTTTGAAAAAAAAATAGGGCTCCGCGCAACTAAAACTCGAAATCCACGCAGACAAAGTCCTAGTGAATGAATGAACTTATCAGACTAGTGAATAAACCGTGCCATAATAAATGTATGGGAATTGCAAAAGTACAGATTGTCAACACATGCTGATATTTATGTTTCACTTTAAAAAAGTATGTCGTTTTATAGATTAAGTGATGCAGATTTCATATCAGTAAAGATTTGCAGTAAAGAAAAATAAGTAACGCAGTAACGTTAAAAAAAATAACGAAATAATCGGCGGGACGCATTTAAATTTCCACCCTATATAGATATACACATATAGGGCCCACACGGCCAGCACATACCTACTTAAAGTACCCACCTTGCGGACGGACATCATTTGTTAAGCTATGTGGTCAAGCTTCAGTAGGTGGCTGGTCGAGCCGGATCTTTCGAATCTACTGGGAAAATCATGGCTTTTCTATTTAGTTTAGTAATGCCCTTTCAAAATTGGAACGTGGTTTTTTGAAGTCGTCGTTTCATCAATGTCGTGCCAATCAGTATGTCACATAATTTCGAAAGATGTTGCAATCTCCTTTTACAGGTCTAATAGCCCTTGTCCTCGATTTAAGAAACATATACTATGTAGTAACGACAACTTTCTACTAGTTTGAATATTAAATAAATAATAAACAGTAATTAAGTCATAAGCTACCATCGAATGTTTTATTATTAGTTAGGTACGTCCTATGACGAAATATGAATCATAATAAATTATCTTTGCGAGGACATTATATACGTCATACGGCGTAACCAATAGCAATCACATACACACGGCTGTCATAAAAAAGAAGGTAATGATAATTATTAAAAAAAATAATCTCACCACAATAACAAATAAACCCACCATTAAGCTATGATAACGATTAAAAACAATTGAACCATTAAGTAATAAATAGTCAGAGACAAGAATCATATCTTGGGAGATCCGGTGGTAGCCTAGTGGCCTTTGAGTATCATACTTAAAGTTAGCGGCTAAGGTAAGAAGGGCCGGACCGTGAGTTTAGGGGGCCCTGGGTTAATACCACTTAGGGGCCCACCTAATTATTCAAAGTATAGGAAAAAACAAAACATAACTTCACGCCTGTATCCCCGAAGGGGTTGGCAGAGGTGTATTACACACCCACGATTCGCCAGTTATGTTTAGGTAGTCTTATTTTAGTAAAAAATAAAATTATTTGATTCATATTATAATATATATTATGCCGTAGTGTCTGTCTCCGATACTTATCATTAGATCTTCATGAAATTTAAATGGGACGACCTGGGAAATACACCCTTTAAAACAAAATAGCTATTTCCTAATCGGTTCAGGCGTCTTCGAGTAATCGGAGAACCAAAAAAACAATGATTCTGACGAATTGAGAACCTTCCTCCTTTTTGAAAGTCGGCTAAAAAAACTAAGATTAACGCATCAAAATTATTGACATATACAGAAAAACAACGAAGGTTAACTTAAGATGGAGTTGTATAGTATCAACACAAATAATGCCGCAACTGTTATTTACATAGAAGATCTTCTAGTTGCACTTTAGGTAAAGGGAATAAAGCTAATAATATTTATAATATCGCAATATAGCTATCAGAAAATCGCTCCCGTAAAAGCTAATCCATGGGGCCCATTTGTCTATGGGGCCCCACACACACACACACACACCCATACATCACTCATGGGGCCCATACACCCATGGGGTGACATAGACCCATGGCACCCCATACTCCCATGGGGCCCCGTACATATACGTTACCCATGGGGCCCATATACCCATGGGTCCCATACCCATGGGTTCCAATAAGATCCGTAGAGCATCTGGGGCTCCAAACTAAAACTGGTATCCGTTTTGGGTTAGACCAATTTTTGAGAGCAAATTTTATCGAGGAAAGTAAAAGTCATCGTGTATAACCAAAAATACTAGTTTGAATAGCCTAGAATAACATATATGATTTTCAGAATACAGGGACTTCTCATTTTTGAAAATCCTAATCTTAAAACATTCTTCCTCAGGGACGTCACTATTTCGTGATTAGACATAGCTAATAACTGTAATGTATATGTACACCGAAAAGATTAAGGTTTTTCGTGGTTCACAAGTGAAACGATGCACAACGTTTGAATATAACATTAATTATGTTCATCATGCATTCATACCTTCTTGCAAATTGCTTCCAAAAAGATGTATAAATAGATACAATTAAGCGGAAGGTATATTTTGCACAGCGTCCTGTTGATTACAATATCCTTGGTTGTTCTTAATCAAATAAAGCAATCAAATTGCTCTTTTAGATGCTGCATCCTTTTTTTTTTCTAATTTAAGATGTTTATTTGTAATGATTCTACGGATCTGTAGATATGGTTTTTTAATATCAGGCGATGTAAATGAATGCCTCATTATAATAATGACTACCGAGTTGCTTGACCAAAATAAGCCACAATTATCGTTGTATATTCCATATAAATATAACCTTAATATAAGTTGAATTACTTCTCTATGCGTTAATTTATTACGTGCTTACATGTACAAAACCGACGAAACTATTATAGTGGTTGTCACTATGTAGACTGCAAAGTAAAAGCAGCAATTCTCGGGCGTGAAAGACGGATGGAGCTATACACGCTGAATTTTTTGTCGTTTTGGACCCGAAATGGGGTTATTCGGAATAATCTGTGGTACCATTTTAAGATGTCCAAATTATAATAATTAATTAATTATATAATAATTAATATAACCGGTTATAATAAAAAGTTGACTTTTCTGTAATCTTTTTCACTCGTTCGAGTAGAAACATTACTAGCGTTTCGGTAATTCATTGACAATTTTTAATGATTGAAGGTGCGTCGCTGTTCATAACTGCGCGGGAATAGGTATATGACGCGCCGCCTGCTGCGGCGAAACAGGTTATTATAAGAGGACATTGACCGCTTGCTGGGACGGTGGGGCGACTAGCGCCCCTCCCCCAAACCCTGGCAAGATGGGGACACCGTGGTTCCCAAACCCGAGGGGGCCATCTCGAAACCGGAGATGGCCCAGGGTCAGTCGGGGTGCGAGGCTTATGCTCTATGGGCAACCTTACACCCCGGCGTCTGAAGACACGAGATGGCGTGCGGTTTTAGTCGGTTGACGCCCGACATAACCACCCCCGCTGGCCGGCGGGGAGGAATACGAAGGGATTTCGGCACGAAAAAAAAAAGTGATCCAATATTCTCTCATACTTTATGACATAGGACATAGGACCGTCGAAAGTACTTTATTAGAATATCATTTAACGGTAAATTACTTAATGGTCTATGTAGTGATATTAAAATAAACATAATAACGGACTGCGAGTAGGTATTTCAGATGTATTAAAATAAGCCGTTTACAAAATAATCAACTTATATAGGTACCTTTTTAGTTTACACTTCGCCGTACAAAATAACTGCTTGAAATCGAGCAGATCCTTCACGTTCGACTCACAACGGGCACCTCTTGTGGTTTCATGCTATTGTCTTTTAGCTTATTTAATGGGTGTCTGTCTATCACTTCTCACGAATTGGAAGTCGTACCTACCTACATTATCGCACTGCATAATTCATCACGTGTTTCGTATTCACGAGTATAAAGAAGTCGTTTAACCAAAAATAAGTCTGCTACCGCAGCGTATCCATCGTGCAATAAATTCACTATTTAGATATTCACACACTGCGTATGCATAACAAGCCGGATGGACGACCTCGTAAGTGCACTAGGGATATATCTTCTAATAATTCTGATATTACTGTACCTACAAAGCATTACTAGATACAAACTACCAGTGAGATGACCTCAACAGATGGGCCATAATAATTGATCGTTAATGATACCGGCACAAACAGCACAAAACACATAACGCGAACCGCGCAACTGGAGAGGGCGCCGGGCGGGAAGGATGGCGCGGACGTCGCCAGCAGCGGTTCGAGTCGTGACATGTCGCCACTGGCGCTGAGAATGGGCTCTGATTGGTCAGATTGGTTACCGAATGCGAAAATGTCGAATGAAAATAATCATAGTAAAACGTATTAAGCGTATTACATGAAATTGAAATGAGTTACCACGAGTTTTCATTTTATTTCTGCAAACGACATCAATTTTAACTATTTTATTTAAAAAAAAATGTTTTTCAAATAAATACTTCCAGGCGGTTCTGTTATCGAAACTATGCCCAAAATATTTAGTTCCAAAACGACAATAAAATCAACGTGTATAATGTGTATAGCCCCATTCCTCTCTCCCGTCCGGAACACGTTGGTAGGCCAGCAGGTCACACGTCTCTCTTACTTCTTCATCCGACCAGCAATCCCGGTTGCATCCAAAGCTTACACTTTGGAGCCCGGGGTCCGTTCTTCTATTTGATTTATCTAGGCTTTTTAACTAGCTGATTAATTATAACCAATCACATCACTATATTGTGTAAGTTAATGGCTCATATTAAGTGAGAGTTTAGCAACATTATTTCCCATACTATGGGTACTTTCTCTGAAGTTTATATTTCGTGGGTACAGTGAACAATAACCTATTGATGTTATCTTATTCAATACCGACCCATGTTACTAGGGTAGTACCAATGACTTCTATGTATACTATTGCACTGGTTGTACTTGTTCTTTTTTTCGTGCGGAGTTCCCTACGGGTATCGCCCCGCTGGCTAACGGGGGTGGACAACCGCACGCCTTCTTGCGTCACTATATAATGCCGGGGTGTAAGATTTTTTTTATTTATTTATTTATATAAACCACACTAGCAGCTCATAAAGCTGATGCGTGTGTATCTTTGGATCTGAAGATACTGTCAAGTCGGTTTTTGAACGCATTTACAGTGGGTGCCTCTATGACATGTTCAGGCAAACTGTTCCACTCAGCAACCACTCGGTTCGGCAGAAAATATTTTAAGGGGTTTCCTTTACACTGCATTCTACACAGCTTTAATGAGTGACCACGTAGATGTTTATTTTATTTTTTATTTTTATTTTTTTATTAAACAACACAATTTATACAGCCATTAGTAATTGGTCCTGCAAAACTGTTTACACAGTTTGTCTGCAAGATCGGGTGAGTCTCTAATTACATTTTAAAACTAATTTTCTACGGTTAACACTATGTTACATTTTTGAAAGTAGGTATTTTTTAATCTTGCTTTTAAATATGTTTTTATCTGGTTCCCGTCTTATGTCCTCCGGCAAACTATTTAGTAAGTACGGTATACGTTTTTTTAGCATTCTATCTCCAAAATAATTATGTACTCTTGGTACTTCAAATTTGCCCGAAGACATAGAACGAGTGCCAATATTTAGGTTGACTAGTCTATGTTCCTGAGTATCTGTGTTATTTATGGCTAACAAATATTTATGTTTCACACTTACCGGAAGTATTTTACAGATACTAAACAACACAGAATAGTCACCCCTACACTTAGCCTTAGTTTTAGAGGTCACTAACAGTTTCAGAAAACGAATCTGCAGTGCCTCCAATCTGTTAATATAAGTTGGGTATGTTAAACCATAACTGTCTAGGGCGTAGTCCAAAACAGACTCCACCAGTGCAAAATACAAACATTTTAATGTTGCACTGGGTACTTTAAAACTTAGATGATAGAATTGACTCAGAATTATTCTTAATTTATTACATAAGAAGTCAATGTGGCAAGACCAGGAGAAGCGTTCATCTATTCTAACACCAAGGTAAGTTACACATTTTACTCTTTCAATAGGGATACACTGGCAACTAATTAAGTTATTATGCAGGCATGTGAAGCTATGTGTATATAAGGGTGTAGGCGAGTCAGCAGGACGTAAGTACGGCGAATGTATGACCAGAAGTTTAGTTTTGTCCGAATTTAATACGATTTCATTATCATGGGACCATTGTACTACTGCATCTATGTCACGCTGTACGAGGTGATACGTCTCGTTGAGGTCAGTACCGGCACGCAGAGTACACAGGTCATCCGCAAACATGTAGGCCGAGCAGTATTGTAGTACACCACTTAGGCTGTTTACATGCAGCAGGTAACAAGTAGGTCCGCACCCTGAGCCCTGAGCCACCCCCCACCTCACCTCGCTAGTCTCACTGAGCGCCCCGCCAATACTCACGCGGTAAGTGCGTGATGTGAGATAGTCGCGAAACCACTGATTAAGCGGCTGCCCCACACCACACTCGTCCATTCCATTCAAAAGGGTATCTTTTTCTAAAGTATCGAAAGCTTTTTTATAATCGTAAAATATTGCAACAACAAACTTTTTGTCATTTAAATAAGTGTTAACTTCATTTGTAAATTTGGACAGCAATGTACTTGTGTTTTTTCCCTTCTGGAATCCGTGTTGACATTTATTTATTATTTCATTTTTATCTAAAAAATTCCCTACTTGATTTACTATACACTTTTCTATAATTTTGTCGATACTGGATAATATAGCTATAGGCCTATAGTTTGAAAAGTTCTTTTGATCTCCCTTTTTATGGATTGGACGAATTATGGCTTCTTTCAATTTATTTGGAAATGTATGATGACTGACTGATAGATTTATTAATTGAGCAATGACAGGGCTGACTTTGTCGGTAACCAATTTCAAATCAGACATCCGTACCTGATCACTTCCTGGAGATTTGTTTTTATTCATGAGTTTAATCACACACCTTACATCATCACTGCTCACTGGCTGCCATCTCATACAAACATTAGATTTTTCAACATAACTATCTCTCTGTAACCATTTATCTGTACATAAGTGTTTTATCTGGTCAATTTCACTCGAAAAACTTGTAGCAAATTTATCACAAATTTCTTTCACACTACCATGCTGGGCAAAATTAGTAAGCAATAAATTATCTAACGATTGTCTATTTTTACCTAATAAATTATTTATTTTCGCCCATATTTTCTTAATATTTTTATTACAGTCTAATATACTTTGTGTATCAAATTCAACATTACATTTTAAAATTGCCTTACTACATTTATTCCTGTATTTAGTATAGTTTAATCTCTTTATCATATTTTTAGGTTCATGACACCATATATTATATAGCCTATCTCTTTCTAAGATCATCTGTTTCAAATTCTCACTTATCCAACATTTATTATGTCTACCACTCTGGTTTACCTTAATATTTTTCATTCTGTAGCATTCCTTATATATATTAATAAAGACACTTGAGAAAGCTTCATACAACGCAACTGGACATTGAATATTTAATAACTTATCAAAGTTTGTAGATAGTAACTTTTTTCTAACTAGTCTATTATCAAGAACGCGCCGTTGGACAGACACGGGCGCCGGCCCGGGTAGCGGGGGCTCACTGTTGTTGGAGCGAGTGGTGGTCGCGTGATCGCTAGCCGGGACGCGCTTCCATTGTATCGCTGCGGAGATGTAATAATGGTCGGATATTTTATGTTTAATTACCGCAGAATTAATTAGTGCCAAAGATGCCCTAACATATATGTGATCCAAGCATGATTGCACCAAGCTACCACTGACTATTTCCCTTCGCGTTACATCACATATACATTTAGTAAAACCAAATTCCGACATTATATTTTCATACAGTACGACGTGTTTAGATTGGGGACTAAGCAGATCTATATTTATATCACCACATAATATTGATTTAGATTGATTTGGTATTATCTCTAATAAATTACGAAGTTCGATAAAAAATTCTTCAAGTCTAGTTTTTTTGCGAAATCTAGGCGGTCTATACATAGCAATTAGGTAAATCTGTGCACCGTTTGCGTTAAATGTGATAGAAACACACTCAGCCGTACGCATACAATCACTCGCCCGCGCAGTTGTTTCACTTACCCTCGCACTCAGTTCTGCGCGTGAATATATTATCACGCCACCACCACTTCGTCCTTGTCGAGTATAGAAATGTATATTAAAACCTGGAATGTTATAAAATGATAATAAAGAATACTTAATATTTGGTTCGGTTATCATAATAACGTCCAATTGTTTCATACAGCCCTCAAGAGTAACTAGAAATTCACTAAAATGTTTTTTTATCGAACGAATATTCACGTGTAATATACAAATATCTTTTATAATATACATTTTTTGGAACCATGTTTGTATACTTTCAACACACATATAATTAACTGCTCCATCACGAATGGAGTCCAAGTCGTTTAAAGGAGTGAATATTACAATATATTTATACTTAATAAAAACAGTACATTAATATTTCACTTTTTATTAATCAGATCGCTAATATCACCTTCAGCTCGTACGCATATAGCCCTTTCTGCTTCTGACTTCTTAACTAATATTTTTCCGTTTGAGATCCATATAAATTTATAAATTCCGTGTAGTTGTTTCTTCGTGTTCCACAACAGGGTCCTCGTAGACTTCGTAAGGTCTTCATTTATGTAGATTTTATTTGTAGCTGAACCATTTGTAATCAAGTTGCTGGTCAATTCTGATATCTTGTGACGGTGGGTAAGCCAGTTGTCTCGTGATTGAGTTCCCGTAGTCTTAAAACCAACTATGATAGAAGCTGGTTTCCTGCCATCTTTTAGGGTACTTCGTGTACGTCTAACCCATTCTATATCAGTACCATCCGCGCCAATGACATTGCCTACTTTCTCCACAATTTTTTTGATATCTTCACCTGGGAGCTGTTCAATACCCGCAATCTCAATGTTGTGTTTTCTAGATGCCTGTTCAAAATCATGTATTTTTTGTTCTAGGGCGATGTTCTGCTTCTCAAGGTAAATACATTTATTATTTACACTAAACACTGTTTTTTCAAGCTTCTGTATTTTATTTTTCGATTGTTCGTGTTCTGTAGACAACGTATCATATTTATCAGATAGCATACTCAAGCTTTGTGTTATGATATCTAATTGTTTTTTGAAGCTGGGTATAGCTGCTACTTTTCTTTGTATATCCTTAAGAATTCTGGTGTAGTTGGTGTCTGGGTCTTCCTCCTGTTCCTCTTCTTCTGACCCTTCATCTTCACAATTGTTACAGTGAATTCGGGTTCGCCCGTTTTTTATATCTGCTGCCAGTCCTTTCACACATCCTC
Organism: Cybosia mesomella; assembly: GCA_946251805.1. Classification (NCBI taxonomy): domain Eukaryota; kingdom Metazoa; phylum Arthropoda; class Insecta; order Lepidoptera; family Erebidae; genus Cybosia; species Cybosia mesomella. Next base: position 29,104,221 of record OX276390.1, read on the forward strand.
TATGGAATGTGCCTTGACACGGTCCTTGACACATAAAATGGGATCCTTTCTTAGTGAGGACCTTCTTACATTTTTGACACTCCATTGTTCGTAAAACTTTTTACCTGTCTACCGACGTTTACCGTTTTCACACTACGTAGTGGATACCGTGTGCACGTATGCGTCGCTCGACACCACGAACGAGACTGAACATTTTTCTGAAACATATTGTCCATTCCTGTGACATTGTAATGGTTGGTGAGTATTTTATATGTTTCTATGAGACTACCCCGCTGCCTGCGTCGTTCAAGAGAAGTGAGACCAAGTTCTTTCAAGCGTTGATCATAGGGTTTATTCCTCAGTATTCCAACCATCTTAGTTGCCCTTCTTTGGACATTCTCCAGCAGTGCTATGTCTTTCTTGAAGTATGGGTCCCACACCACGTTAGCATGTTCCAGCATGTGGTCGAATGTAGGTTTTGTAGAGCGTGATAAATGTTTTTATTGTGAGACATTTAAATGCTTTCCTTATTAAATAAATCATTGAATTTGCTCTCTTGACAATGCTTGTGATGTGCATTTCCCACTTCAAGTCATCACTTATGGTAACACCCAAGTCTTCATCACTTATGGTAACACCCAAGTCTTCATCACTTATGGTAACACCAAAGTCTGACCAAGTCACCCAAGATGGCCCCCATAAGGCAATTCCCTCGCACCCTGGCTGACCCTGGGCCATTTACGACTTTGAGATAGACAGATCCCGAGGACACTGGCTACAGCCACTGGTTACAACCAGCAACAATGCACAATTTATTTCAGCGGTCATACGATGTCATTAGAAAAAGGCATGCTATGCAAAGGAGTAATATATTTACTGTGGCATAGGCATGCGTATTAGGACCGGCAACTATGTCCGGATTCCGATTCCTGAGGTTGATGAGTGTCAATAAATATCTTATAAGTTACCTTTCTATGATTCAGTAACTAATTCGTTCCGTTCATTGACCGCAAAATGCGTAGCTCAGTATTTAGAAATATTTTTTTGGTCAAGGACGTAACTGACGATTTACATAATAAATGTATTTATGAAATTTTTGTTAATTAGCCGTCTGAGATATCGTAAGTAGGCAACAAGGACATTAGAATTTATAAATAAACAGACCGTTGAAGCCATTAACCAGCTGCAAGTGCCGATAGAATAAGTGTAACAATTTGAATAGCTAATTTGTGCTTCATATTAAGAACTCTTTGTAAATGATCAGACTATAGACCATTGATACCCAAAACGCCGATATAGACCCCTTGTAGTTGTCAATGTGAGTGACCAACTAAATTCGGGGTCCGTGAGATGTAAGGGAGGGTCCAGGATGATGGATTTCAGTGATGTCACTTAAGAAGATCGGGACTGTAATTAATGCCAATAACTCATACTCTCTCAGTTAAATCTCTTGTCCATTGTTAACGTAGGACCCAAAACAGTGAAACATGGCATGTAGTCTACGAGATAAAATACTTTGGTAACTTCTGCTATAGACTATAGTCAACTTAGGCTTGACGACAAAGTTGCACTTTGTTTTCAAGCCTCGCATTAATTAGGTACAACTTAACAGTCACAGTCGTTAACAGTTGTAAGTTATAACAAATGCAGTCTATAGAGGATTTATTCAGAATCAGGTTGGATTGCGAGATATAGGGTCGTGATTCCAGGTAATGTACATTACTCCGATTGAGTCTGCATGCTCTCAGTCACTTGGTATATTAGTCTCACTTAGAATTTTTGAGACGGTCTTGTTTGAAAGATATTGAAAAATATTCAAAAGAGCTTATAGAAAATGTCTATGTGCGTTTATTTATTTTTACTTTTTAGAGTAGAAATTAATAAAAAAAAAAGATTTACTTTTCAATTAACTATAGAAGTGAAACTATTTAATGTTCTATTTAAGATAATGGCACAAATGTGTTAAACGAATCATAACATAACTTCATAACTTCACGCCTGTATCCCCGAAGGGGTAGGCAGAGGTGTATGCACACCCACGATTCGCCAGTTATGCTGTTAGCTATTTAGCTGTTAGCTAGTTAACTGTTTTATTATTTAAACGAATCTTATATCTAACTAAACTATTATAAATAACTAAAAACAGTAAAACACGTAGGCACATGTAAACGTATATTGCGACTGGCGTTAACAAAACGATGACAGACGTTTGAAATAAATCTATACCTGATGAAGAAATCTACATGATTATACATAATGCACACACATCGCAAAAATAAAATAAATAATTGAAAGAAACCTGCACCTAAAATGCATCGTGGAATTCCACCGCACGCACGCCTCCTGTGGTAGGTATCGGGCCCAGAAGACCGGCAGTATTGCCACGTTGTATGGCAATACTTATTCCCTGTGCTAAAAAGAAGCCTGCCTTCTGGTCACGTGAAGCGTTGATCATACATGTCGCAATCTCCATGAAGAGATTGCGAGCACTCGGACCCCATGCCCCTAACGTTTCGACTGCAAATGGCAATTCATAATCTCCAATTAGATTCGAGTATTTGTGCCGCTTGAGTCTCCGCAGAAGCAAGTCCAAGTGTGCACGCGCACGAGACAGCGGATGGTTTTTATTTGAAGCTTGGTTTATACAAGCACAAAATATAAGTATCTAATATCAGCATTATTGCTGGTATTAGATACTTCTTTGTTGTGTAACAGTAGTACTGGCGTCAATCAATTCAATGGTAAAGTTACCCTGGACATACATTGACTAGCATATTATCAAAATACTCTTCTGCGGTCGACCTTGGCTACATTTTGCATCATGTTTGTTGATGTTCAAGTGAGCAAAGCGCGCCTCTACCTTGCTCAATGTATTCGTTACGAAAACTATATTTTCATACATATCTTATATTTCTATATGTTGCTAAGATTACAAAGTTGGCTTCATCGATTGAGTTGTAGCAACGATTTGTTTGCTATTTTGGATATCATCTTTACAAGAATATAGTATTCAGTACCTACACGTTTGAGGCTGTGAACCGACTAAATCACACAGTGTTTAGTCACGGGCGCCTTTTAACTGGAAACGCAGGGTATACTAGGAAATACATCCGTATAAATACATATAACACTGATAGGCTTGCAGTTCTGTGTCAATCAATATTCTAGGCTGTTAAGCTTCCAACGACTGCTGGTATAGCTGATTCACTAAAAAGTATAGTGAATATATAGTATAGCATATAGTTGCCAATACGGAGTTCCTCGGATACGATGCTGTGTTATGTTGGCAAAGTATATATAGTTGCCAACATAACACAGCATCGTATCCGAGGAACTCCGTATTAGTGGAAGTCTTGGAATTTGAATTATCAAATTCAAACAAAATATTCAAAATATTGTCTTTATCACTTGATAATAATGAATAGCTAAAAAGATATTATGCACATTTATGTTGTATAGTTTTAATAAACTTGCCCCCGAAGCGTCTCAAGTGGGGATCACTGAGAAACTTGAAAGTGCCGGTTGCCACCCCGTGCATGGGGACGATTGGGACATTTTCCAAATGAATTTTATAGTTTTCCCCAGTGGGGGCAAATTCGTTGGAGGATAGTGGGATTAATCCGAAACTAGAACCGTTTTGTTTTTTTTTTTTACGTGCGGAAATCCCTTCGGATACCCCCCCGCTGGCCAGCGGGGGTGGTTATGTCGTGTCTCGACTAAAACCGCACGGTGTCCTCCCCAAGACTAGTACCTGGCATCGCCCGTGACGTGTTCACGACAAAGCCACAACCTGTTTTTTTTTAAATCATTTAAATTATTAATTTTTGATTTGAAAATTTTATGTATTAAGTATTATACAGTCGCTCATATTGGTAGCCAGATACAGATACATAATAAGTGCCTATATGATCGTGCAATAAATTTGATAGCACTTACAAGGTGTACCCTATCAATAACAACACGTATCTGTGATTGTGGTTTTGAAATATTGTGACTCAAGTTGTCCGATGTAATTACGGCTAAATAATGGCGGTTGCACCTGCCACTATACCAAGGATTTAGTAAATGAATGTAGTCTGTGCAATGGTTTTTACTATGAGGGTGTTACAGGCAGGTTAAAGATAATGTAACAACAAAATAGCATCAACAACAAAATAAATGTAGTCACAGGAGAGAAGCTTCATACAGCAGATAAAAACGCACGCCAGGGGTCAATTCAGATCAGGTAGAAAAATATCAACTTTATTTCATTAAAAAAAAACTATTATCAGTTTTGGCCTACTGGAATAAGGTTAATATTTAATTAACACCTAATAAGTGCGCGAATTTCTTTCCGCCTGCCCTGAATTAAGTCTTACTGACTAAAAGCGCGGAAACTGGGAAATGGGCAGGTGAATTAAGATTTATCATTTTAAGTATATTATCTAAATACATGATAGGTTTTAAAATGCTCGGGCCATCGGTCGGCAATTTATCGTAGTTAATTAATATTTGAGTCAATTAAAGACCTGTCATATAAAAAAGAAGTTAAAAAAAAATATCTACGTGTAAAATCGATTGCTACTTCTTTAGAAATAAAATCGATTGTGGTTTGGAATCGAATAGTATATGCCAGTTTCAAATAATTTGCATATGAATTCAATGTTATGCAGCGTTTTCGTCATTTAGTCAAGGTCAAGTAAAATCCTTCATAGTCATAATCAAGTCAAAGTCCTGCCCTAGTAAAGTAGTGGAGGCGTTACTTAAGGCTTCTGTAGAGCTTTGCAAACAAAACGGAAAATCACAATTCGCGGTAAATATGCCTCTTTCCTACACTTGTGCATGTTGTCGAAGACTATGTCTAAAAACCCACCATATTTGCATATAAAAACTTCAAATTACACAAATTCTAAAATGAAACACTGCCTCGATGTGTCTTTTCCCGCGTTGCGGAAGGTAATCTCCTGAACCACGCACCTATTTGGAAAATTTGCCCTCCATTTAATAGGTACATTGTTCCGGATGGAAATAAATTATGTATACATAAGCTTAAGATACTTAAATTTTGACATCTTTACATACATCAACAGTTTCACATACCGGTAATTAATTTTAATTGTACGTAACACTGAATACAATACACCTTTTTTCTTTCAACACATAATCCAAGTATCTTTTTGAGATGATTATGTAAACGATAACTGTTCTCATTCAGCCTTGGCCGTTAATAAAATGGGCTGTAGTAACAAAACGTATATTGATATCTGTAGTTTCGAAAGAACAGAGGCAGTTGATTTCTGTAGTTTAAATGGGAATAATGTTGTCACTGTCGCGTTTACCTTGAAATAAACCACCGTTTGTTAGGCAACCATTTCATATGTTTTTACTATTTAGTAGTTTCTAGCACCAAGGTAAATCTACAACATTGAAAATATATTTGTCAGAAAAAATAATATACTCTAGTGTAAGGCCTAGACTCTAGAGGGTATGCCTATTTTTTCTTTTTTACGTGTGGAATTCCCCACATGCTTCACCCCATTGGTGCCAAAAATGGGATGGGCATGTCACAATCGGACCGACTAAAATCACACGGTGTCCTTCCCAAGTGTCCATTGCCGTTCACCCCGGGTAAGCCCTCGAAATGATAACCCCAGGGTTACCGGTGGACTTGGCCGCCAGTACCTCGAAGATAACTTTAACGTGATGTTCGGTCGAATAATGCGTTAACCCATATACATAGGTGTTTTAATTAAAAGCTATACTTAGAGCTCTTAAACAAAACTAATTTAGATTATTTACATTTAAATCAAATTTTAGGGTGTATGGGGCCCCATCAGTAGCTTCGGGGCCAGGTCAAACTTGCCTGCACACCAGCACACTTGCTGATTGACGGATGAGACTCTGACGTCATTTCCTCTCGGGGTAAGACGGCAGTCGCTTCTACAAAAGCCGCATAAGCAAAGTCGAAAGGAGGAGAAGCAGTAAACAGATCCTGGGCGGAGCCCAAAGGTGTAAACCTCGGATGCAATTGGGAGCAACGCTAAGATGATGCCGATTACATCAAGTTATCAAATATTTTGCAAGTTTTCAAATATTTTGCAACATGCCACAACATCATAAAGAAACTTGGCTACATGAAATCATTACCCTAATGCTCACTCCTTATAAATTTATTGTCATACTGTAAACTATACTATAAGTATTTGATAGGTTTTTTTTTAATAGTAGGTGAATAGTTACACATTGAATGTGATAGGAAACTAGGTTATAGATATGACTGTTCTCTACTTGATACTTTGGTTTACTTATTATTTATTAAAGTATTTGTTTGTACATACCGATCTCCCGCTTCTCCCCTTGGGTGTTCGTCGCTTGCGAACAGCACAACACTATGGCACTTATACTAATTAGTAAGTTGAGCGGACGCATTATTGCAAATCTTTATTTAATTTAAAACATGCAATTTCACAAATAAAATATTTAAAATACAAATTAATATCAAAATGTTTAGTGACCTATGAGTTTCTGATTGCAAGTAATTAGATTAATAGAAAGTTAAAGTTGTACAGTTTTTACTTTTAAGTTTAAATATATTTTTATTTAATAGTATTAAGTATTTGTGTTGGGTTGCACAGTGCTATGGTCAAACGCAGTCTAAATTATGTTTGCGAAAGTGCAAGCCCCTACCCAAGGCGCTAGTTGCAACACTTCTCGTTGTTGCTCACTATCTTGATATAAGCAAAGCGCCTATCAAAAAATGATTTAGGTAAATATGTAAATAAAAATAGCTTTTATAAATTTTGTAAAAAATAATTTTAAATTAAGACAAGAAGGTGTTAGATAACGTCTTAGGGATCAGACTGTTTAGCGCTCTCTGCTTTAGTAATGCAAGAGTCTCTTATAGTGTTTTTTAGTAGACGTAGGTAATAAAAAATATGCCCTTAAGATTATAATCGAGTTGTTGTCCCACCACTAAGCTCTATGAATATTGCAGGTTCTAACAGTTAGATAATTGTTCGATCTGGCTACTGTTCTCAGGCAACTCGAGAAGCGATATGCTCTCTAGACAAAGTGACATTCTATTAGCGATAATGCCAGTGGAAACGTTCAGTAATGTTTGGGATTGACATATTCATTAATGTGACAACAATTTATTTGAAATTTCGGTGAGTCTTTGTAACTCGAAATATATGGTTTATTATTATTATATCACCGAAGTGTCACGTGATGCATTGATAAAATTAGCTATGAATCACGTGATTGCACTAATAGAATGTCACTTTGTGTACAGGCCCAAAACACGTTTCGATAGGGAATCCAAAAACGCAATCATCTTATTGCCTCATCTGTGCCAATAAGTACATCGTTCATGAATTCGTGGATTCTAAGCATTCCTCGGGCTCTATCTTTATAATAAACTCCAACAAGAATTATGTCTCCATGGTCTTAATCTGTACAACTGCAAATTTAAGCCCCAAAGCTGATTGCTCAAGTAGCCATATTTAACAATAGAGGACCTAATTTTAATACACTGGTGAAAAAGTTAGTGACGGTCGCTGCACCTACCTGTTCTTGTCCTGTACCTATCCTTCCCAATTTTATCGTCCCTGCAGCTGCATTTTGCTGAAGTTTAAAGTCTCGCAAAAGGATGTGTGTGGAGTGGAGGAGGAAACGCCCGAGAAGACCCTGGGCTTCGAGGTGAAGGCATCTAGACAGAATGTGTGAAGTAGCAATCTTAGTTTGAACATTGTAAACATTATCTTTTCTGGTTTGTAGTGAGGAAATAAACAAATTGTTATTAATAATTGTTGTAAAACCAAGTCAAGTCAGCAACAGGTCAAGCCTTTAAGGTTTAGTTGAACCTGTACAGTCTGTTCTCGCAAACCACAGCAAATTAGGCAGCTTCGGAATTATTTCGCCTGTTCCACATATCCCTACTAATCTATCCCCACTGATAGGGAAGAAAGGATTTTTTTCCACAATTAGCTACCTTGGGAATAGTTTTCCACTTATCTCTACTGATAAAATAATTCAGGAAATTGGTATCATCATGTTCGAAATGTCTAAAGTGCTTCTATAATAACTGTTTTATTTATTACTTATACAATTGTTATATTTCGAAAGTATATAAACTCCTTCATTACGAGAGGCGTAGAACCCATTTGATTATTTCTCATTTTCTATTTAAATGTCTAAGAAAATGTCAAAATATAAAATAAATCAATATGTAGGTACCTACATATGAATAGGTGTATTTATGAGGTCTTGGTACACAAATTACTGAATTATTGCTTTTTTATGCTATTGAGGAGTCAAGTAAACGCACAAACTATCTGATGATAAGACAGGTGAAATAGGTAGATGTAGTGGACAAAAGAATATTACCTAGAAGATATCTTTTCACGATACAAAACGAAAACTAGGAGCAATTGAGCGGAGCTCCTAGGTTTTGTCAACTTTATGAGCTAAATTCAAATGTTTATCTTTTTCAGTTTTCATGAGGTTCTCGCCATGAGGAATAGTGATATCAACATTGCAAGGTGTTCTCGGGGTGTATGGCGGCAGCCAACCTCATCGGTGGTGCCAAGGGTATTTGTAAATCCCCATGACACCACCGGTAGTGTCATTGGGTGGTATCACGGGTCCGTCATGAACCTGCTAGCCGGTATACCTGCTGTTTGACGGACGAGTCTCTGGTGCAGGTTTCGTTTTGAAGTTGGGAGGATAGATCGCATTTGTTTCCATAATTGCCATGATGAGCCAAATCGAAAGGAAGAGGAAGAATCAGCGACTCCGGACTCCAAGATGAAAGCCTCGCATGCTACTGGGAACAACGACATTGACAACAATAGTCCAGTCATGATTGATACTAAAGTGAAGTTTATGAAATGTATATTTATGTATGTATGTATATCTCTCCTTCTTTGTTACTAGTGAAGCTTCAAGACTCCCTATAACGTATGTGACCATCGCTAAAGTTACGTAACAGAACATTTGTCGTGGGTACGTGTATAATAAAACATATTGAGGCTGTCATAACGTATCGTTAGGCAATCGATGTCGTGATGAGAGGACAAGTAATACAGCTTTATGGTTCCTGGATAGACCTATATAGTGATATACGACACAGAGTCCATAAAAAACCAATTGTAATTATGGTTGTTCACAGATAATAGTGGTTGGGAAATGGCCTTGTGTCCAATGTCAATTCTCGTAATAAAGATAATATAGTCACAATTTAATTGGGATCTAATCTCAATCTCATAAATGTCATAAAAGTTATTCTCATAATAAAGTTTTCAACATTCAGCATTTGCACTTTTTTCAACTTTTCAAGATAATCACATTTATATTTTTGACGGACTCTGTGGCGTAGCGGTAGTGCATTCGACTGCTACGACAGGAGGCGTGGGTTCGATTCCCACTCAGTGCAAATATTTGTATGCATGAATATGTCTATGTGCATTGGTCTGGGCGTTTCTATGTATAATATAGTATTTACAAAAAAAGTATATAAATATGTTTATCAGTATTCTGGAACTCATAACACCAACTAGTTAAACTATGCTTACTTTGGGTCTAGAAAGCGCTGAATAGAATGTCGTTGAATATTTATTATATTTATTGAAAAGTTGACAAAAGTACGAATTGTTTATGTCCTTTGATGGTAGTGCCATTATTAAAGTGATTCAAATAAAATTATCCATGTATTGTAATCACAAGTCATTATTCTCAGTTTGCATTGCGTTAGTATTTTACTTAGACTGTGTTTGTAATGCAAACAAAATGAAGATCGTATTCTCTTCCCTCTTTATCTATGAAAATAGGTCTTTACCTATGAAATTGCCGAAATTTTCTTACAAATTCATGAGTTCGTTATTCCTGTAATTTAATACCTATTTCCATTATTTATATTTTGTTTGAAAGTTGATATCAAGATTTTACAACTCTGTATTAAATTTCGTTTTTATTGGCCGCTTGATAAATTAATTCGATCTTCAAAAACAGTACTTCCTTTTGATGATTTTCGTATTACTTAACAGCTGCCACTTTTCAAAAATGTAATAAAAGTTGCTGTTTGTTAGTTTAATGTTGTCTCATTCATACACAAAAAAAAAATCATTTAATTTGAATTTGTCATTCCTAAAAAAAATGTAAAAATGTTAGTACTGAAATATGGTTTTCCTCCATTTCTTCAAGAAAAACGGTAATTTCATATGTAACGACCTAATATGTCAAGTTTGACATTTTTTTAGTAACTTCTTGTGACTAAACTGGGATTATATTGAGATTAGACTAAAACCATGCCAATACGAGATTATATTTTTGATGAGCATATGTATCTTCCTATTTTCAATCAATTCAAATTCCAATCACTTTTCGTTCTGCGATGGCTTAAGATTTACGAGAATTGGCCTTCGGTTATCATTTGTCTGAGTTATGGAATATCAAGGGTGAAGTGCCACAATGCTGTGAAGTTCATCATCAGCATGTTGGCGTTGTTCCCGATTGCACCTGAGACTTTCAACTCAACTCAACCAGGGGTCCGCGTACCCCTTATCCTTCTATTGGATAGGCTTTTTTTTTTTTTTTTTTTTTTTTATATTTAGGACACGTCAATTTGACTTCACCTCGCCTGATGGTAAGCTGAAGGTAAAGTCTCTGGAAAGAGGGTCACCATTACAGTGTATGTAAACACGTACCATGTTAACAATGGTGGCACTCAGCTTAACGGCCTCATCAGAAGAGGATTGTCGTCGCAGCACCGCGTGACACCCACCGGTCCCACTAGTGCTGCGACCACAATCCCCCTGCCCGGCTATGCACTTGCTGACCCCTGAACGCAATCAAACCGAAATTGGATTACTATGGAGGGTTTTTCGCAATCGTGCACGGTGGTACCTACCCGGCCGAATTTTGTGACAAATTTGTGTCATCAAATTTCTACCACCAGTAAAGCTTATATTTATGAATGTATTATTGATATTGATAAATAATATAAAACAAAGTACTTCGCTGCGTCTGTCTTGTCTGTCTTTTCGCGATAAACTCAAAAACAACTGCACTGATTTTCATGCTGTTTTCACCAATGGATAGAGTGGTTCTCGGGGAAGGTATGTGATTTGTCAAGTTTTTGTATACATTGGTTAAAATATAATGATATTTGTTGAAGGTGTTGGGAAAAGATAAGCCGTCGGGGAGCTTTCAACGAAAACGCTGCCTACCTTTTGAAACATAACAAAATGATGTATGGTGGAATTGTGTATTTTATACAGGTTGTGGTGGCGGAATAGGGTCTCATGGGTAGAGGGAACGGGATCAGAATTCCACGCGGGTGAATCCGCGGGCCACAGCTAGTTGATAAATATAATATACTAGCATCGCCACACGGTTTCACCCGATCCTGATCCCGTGGGAATATTAGAATAAAAGTAGGGTATGTTACACAGGGATAATATGGCATTCTTATAGTGAAATATTTTTTTAAATCGGTTCAGTAGTTTCATATCGATTGCAAACAAACAAATCTTTAATCTTCATAATATTATCACATTAGTATAGAGTATAGATGTTTAAAGTCTACGTGTTATGTTTTTTATGATACTTAACTTAATATTCAAGACTAAATTAATACACGAGGGCTCTGAAACCCTTTTTTTTTTGCGTTTGGAAACCCCGACGTGCTTCACCTCACCGTTGACAGCGATGAGGTGGGTATGTCGGAATCGAACCGACTAAAACCACACGATATCCTTCCCAAACGCCCATTACCGGGTACCCCGGGTACGCCATTGAAAGGATAACCCCAGGGTTCCAGGCGGACTTCGTTCGTCATCACGGCCTTGCCTTTGGGGTCGGGTTTGATCCCGCGTCGGTGAGTTGACAGGCGTGTGTAGGAAGGACACGCCCCGGACCGAAGCGAGATCCCGGCATTGATTCTTTCACGCTGGGCACTTCACCAATGTGTGGAGCGCCGGCTCTGATACTCATAACACAAGTTTATTCTTACCATGGGTACCAGTGGTCAAAAAACACTACCTTGTGAATCCGTCTAAGGGGATCCATCTATGTGAAAAATTATAGTGTTTATTATTTTTGTATAACTGCATACTACAAAAATAAATATAATATATCATTTTTTGTATACATATATACATTCATATAGTCCGTCACGTCCCTGTCCCATTGTGGTAGACAGAGACAACATCTTTTCATTTGTACGTTCCTTACGCCTTTCACTTTCTACTATCCACTACCTCCTTATAACGTCCTTGGTCTGATTGGCATACGGACGCCTAGGTTGACATTTACCGAGATGCTCATTCAACCTAGCCTCATAAATCACTTTCGTAAATCCTCTCTCCTCTATATATGTAGAGCCAGTTGACTTTTTAGTTGCTTTCTGGTTGCTCATAAATTAATGCAGCGCGATATTCACGTGCCTTAGATACTTAAATGGTCTGTCTAACGGGAATAGTTCGTTTTACTGGTTTTAGGATAGCATTACAGATTTTAGAGTAGCCTAGTGGTATGGGTAATGGACTGCTGAGACGAGGTCTAGGGTTCGATCCCAGGTTTTACCATGGCACACACCAATGACTTTTCGATGCTTTTCGAAGTTATGTGTGTATTTATCGCAGGTTTATAAGTGCCCCGTTAATGGCAATAGGCTCGCCACCTATTACATTGGGACCTAAAAATAAACTGGCGAAATGTGGGTGCTAGCACCTCTGCCTACCCCTTCGTGGATATAGGCGTGAGTTTATGTTATGTTTATGTTATTACAGATTTTTTTATAAAGGCGCCATCTAGCTGTAAAGTGCTTAAACTAGTACAATAGCTTGCTCACGAGTGGGCGTTCGCATGAAGTTTGTTTACCTATAACTTCATGGGTGTTCGTTCGTTTGTCGAAAATTAGAGAGTTACACTTACAGATAATAATTAGTCAAGAGAGAGAGTTACTCGTCTTCACAATTTGTACTTCACAGTGTTAATAAATGGTGGTAGCCAATGACTTACATGTACATACTAAATATATAGACCCTATATGTATATACTATACTACTACATGGACTGGTGGAATAATAGTCGAGGCAAAGCAATAATACAAATTGGGAACTTCACCCTTTCTACTTGGACCCACAGTGATCACCACGGTTCTCCATCACCTGAAGCCAGATCAAGGACGCATAATCCATTTTTTAGGTGATATTGATATACCTTTCTAATATAAGGTAAAGACCAAAACTACAACATTAGGACATGTGATATGGAATCATGACTGATCACTTGCTAAAATTACTTTTTTTCACAACTTGATAGTCCATCCAAGGGTTTAATTTGTGTAAAAGATGTTTTTACTCCGTCATACCCCTGTTTTGGAGCACTGGTAGGACGGGTACAATTATGTTACATAACATACCTACATCCTTCCCCTTCAGAGTAGGTAGAGATAAAAGCCCACCATCTGCTTCTGTCATTACACACTTCACTATCTTTTTCTACTATCACTTTCATGCAAGCCCAATGCTTTCGAGTGATTTTGACCAGTTCTTTTTCCAATACATTATCAATTTGATCAGTTTATATTTTGCGAGGTCGGCCCCGGCCTGTCTGCCAACTTGAATACATCTACCTTACATACTTGGTGTGTCATTCGCTCAGTACTCATTCGTTTCACGTGCCCAAACCACCATAAAAGATGTTTTATGTAAATAAATGACAATACACATAATTTTAATTATTTTATTACAGTTCTACAAAACAAATTTCAAATTAATAATACAAAATATTGACCTAATAAGATCCAATTATATTATCAATCTTAATTTACAGTTGTCTAAATAAATAGCTTAAATATCTACAGCTAACAATTTTGTTTTGTCTTGTAAATTGTTCTTTCATAAAACTATTTCTATATTTTCTCTTATTAAATAAAGGAAAAATCAGTTGCGACTTAAAAACAATGATATGTTGAAAATATAGTTCAGGTGTTGACCCTAATACCATATTTAAAATAAATGATAATGATATCGACTATGAAACAAAGAGTGTAGAGTTAGTTTACAAAGTTCTATCTGAGGAGACGGGGTGGGGGCTGCCGCGAAAAGTACAGTCAACTACAAAAATAGCTTAACAAATTCTAATTTATTGATCATTTTAGCTTTTTTATAAAATAATATTCAAAACATCAAACTTTGTCTTTTGAGGATTGTAAAACTACTTACACATCAAATATATTATTGTTAAAAAGTTTGTAAATATTTTAGTGTTAAACAACTTCGACTGTACATAGATGCGAAACTTCAGGCCCGTACGGAACACGAACGAAAGACTAGCAATTACGCTGCCGAATGCGGGAATTTTGGATGTACGTTTCATGGTTGTAGATATCAAATAAAATCACTTATTCAATTTCGCAGCTAGCTTTAATTGCTAAATTTCTTCCTAAGCTCTAATGCTCTGTGTAGAAGCGCTACTATATCGTGTTAATCTAGTCGACGACCCAGTCGTCGTACGGTATCTGTTGCAGGATCCGGTCTAGGAAACGTGACATCTTCTCTGCCAAGTCCCTCTTCAATTCTGGCTTCATCTCTTTGAGAAGCTCTTGAGCGTTTGTATTGATGAACAGGTTTAGGGCTGCCTCTGTTGGATGATAAGAAACTTTTTTTACTTATAATATTTGTTACGATCTCAATTTAAGAAAAATAAATTCTTAGTAATAGTCCGCTGAAATGTTACATGAGTTTTTTAGAGGACGCAATTTTATTTTTGGGACATGTGTCAATGGGTCAATAGAAGCTTAACCCCAAGTTTGTGGGGTTGCCGCCCTTGTCCACCGGCCGCCATCTTGGAAAAAGGGCTGCAAACACCTTTTTCGCGGTATCTCGGAAATCGCTTTGCCTACAAATATGTTCGTAAAACTTTTTGCCCTAAATTTAAAATGAAAGAATTTATAAGCAAAAAAGTGAGAAAATTTCGCAAAGAAAAGCGAAATGATTAGTCTTTAAATATTGATACACTTATAGGCAGTTCATTAACTGTCTCGTCTGCATCCGTATCAACTAGTACCCCGCCTCCCTCTTCCACATTCTCGAACCACAGAAACTACATAATTAGGACCGTTAATTCATCGTCATTGTATCATGGAGGTTGTAGTCGTATCTAGTTGTTTACTTTGACAACTGATAGTATAAAAAACGATAATTTATTATTTAAAGTATAATTTAAACACCT
Organism: Cybosia mesomella; assembly: GCA_946251805.1. Taxonomy (NCBI): domain Eukaryota; kingdom Metazoa; phylum Arthropoda; class Insecta; order Lepidoptera; family Erebidae; genus Cybosia; species Cybosia mesomella. The sequence continues at coordinate 29,119,416 of OX276390.1, forward strand.
TTAACGGGTGGCAGTCAACCTCGTACTGGGTCTGTACACAAAGTGACATTCTAGTAGTGGAATTGCCTCAAAGCTAATTCGCAAAAGTCCGAAATGTCGAAATGACACGTCGACAAATAATGTCACTCCCATACATTTCGGACTTTTTCGCTGGCATTGTTGCCATTGTAACTTTGTGTAGGCATTGCCGACATTCGCGTTCGTGAGCGATGTCAATGTATGCGTTGCGAGTGCGATTTATATAGCGATGGTCAAATGTATACCGGGCGATCCTTCCATGAGTATTATTATTGTATTTCGTAAAGCTACCGGCTACCTTTAGAAAATGCCAAAAAAGGCTTCCCATCTCTCTGATGAAATCATCTGCTTGGACTGCCTCTGTGGCGTAGCGGTAGTGCATTTGACAGCTACGACAAAGGGCGCGGGTTCGATTCCCGCTCAGTGCAAATATCTGTATGCATGAATATGTCTATTTGCATTGGCCTGGGTGATTCTATGTTCATACATATGTATGTATTTACAAAAAAAAGTATATAAGTATGTTTATCCGCATTCTGAAACCCATAACACAAGCTAGTTATACTACGCTTACTTTGGGTCTAGAAAGCGCTGTGTAGAATGTCGTACAGTATTTATTTATTTATCTAGCTAAGCTTGCACTTTAGAGCCCGGGGTCTGCTCTAGCTACGACTCCTCGTTAATTTGTGTTCGTTATCTTTTACGGGAGCGACTGTTGTATGCGCCCCCCCACCCCGAGAGGAAAACTGCTCGCAGGTGAGGTTGGCTTAGACCCCGCAGGTCTTGCTAGGCCCATTGGGGTGCGAGGGAAATGCCTTAGGGCCACCTCACGCTACGGCACCAAAAGACCCAAGATGGTGGGCGGTTTTAGTCGGTTCGTGTCCGACTTAACATCCCCCGCTGGCCGGCGTGCGACCACGAAGGGATTTTCGTACGAAAAAGCAAAGGTCTTGGTAGGCACCAAACATCCCAATTACCTTGACGTAATCATCTTTTAAGTGCTATACTTACGTAACACAGAGTTTGCATTGTGTAGGTTCTCGACTCCCATCTGTATGTCCTTGACGGTGAAGTCCAGCTTGAGTTGTACGAGCTTCAGGTATGTGCGTCCGTCTCGCATGTACGGCTCTCCGCGGAAATATACCTTTGCTTTGACACCATCTGCGAAGGTTACGCGAATATTATGAGTTTTATATTGAGTTTTTTAATTTATTTTTCAAATATAACTTATAATTTTAATTAATTAAATCTTTAAGTATTAGTAGCTGTGCTCTAACTTTTCCTGTACTTTAATTTTAATCGGATGAAGTCAATGTATAGGAGAATTTCGGCTTTCCAAGACGTGTCTGGATAGCTCAGTTAGCGAAGTATTCATTTTAGAAAGGGACTGGTCGGTGAAGGCCGTGGTGAGGCCTTGTCCCATTGGTATAATCTAGGGAAGAAGGAAGAAATCCTCAATCTTGGCGGTCTTTACGGCCGCGACAAAGTAACATTGTATTGCCTATAATGCCAGTGCAAAAGTCAGAAATTTATGGAAGTGACATTATTTGTCACCATGTTACGTGTAATAAATAAGGTCACTCCTATGAATTTCGTACTTTTGAAGGTTCGCATCGAAGCGATTCCACTAGTAGAATGTCACTTTGTCTATTAGGCCTTTGAATGTTTATTGAACGGTTGGCGGACTGTTACTGAATGTTATTATCAAGGAACTAGGGACAAATTACACCACACTAACCATATGCAGTTTGGTAGCAACATTTGAGAACGTTGGTTTTAGGTAGATTTCGATGAAATCGATCTACCTATTAGGTAGATTTCGATGAAATCGATCTACCTATTGGTTTCTTGACTACTGTCGAATTTAAAAAAAAATTCTTCATAGGAGGTCTAGTTATGACCCCCTGAGTCCGAAATGACCACTGGTCAAAAAGTTTATATATATATATATATATGTATGTATGGTTCCACTTCCCAAAATTTGCGGCACTCTCAAGGTCGCATTTTTGCCCCGATCGCTTTCAAACTGCGGTCAAAAATTGCTTGGGTGTAAATTTAGTTTAAGTTCGTGAACGGGTGGAATCCGGCCAAAGGGGACGGTAGATCAGTTTTTCCTCAAAATTTCATGTTCCATGAAAGATATTCGAACCGTTCTAATTTTATCCCATAGTATACATGAATACCAACAACTTTTACTTATAAACCTACAAGATTAAAACTTTAACTAAAAGTGGAGGGGGGAAAAACCAAAATTTTTCGGGAAAAAAATCATAACTTCTAACCGGTGAACATTCTTGCCATCGGAAACATTTTTAATCGATAGGCCATTTTTAAGTCTAAAATAAATGTCTGAAAAGTTTTTCGCTAAAAGTTACCGTTTTCGAGAAAAAAAAATTAAACATGTTAAAAATGCGCTCGGCGTGGGTCATAGAAGAAGCATAGGTCATACAGGGGCAAAAAAAAAATTTCTAACCGATAGGTTATTTTTTGCTCAAAAACAAATGTCCGAAACGTATTTTGCTCAAATTTACCGTTTTCGAGAAAAAGAAAAAAAAAATTAATTACTTCACGAAATATTGTTTATCTACGCCCATGCTTTAAATCCTCTATAAAAGATTCTGAAACAGTTAGCTTATTGCCAACATTAATACATCCAATGTCCTAATAATCATAATAACATCCGAACGGGTGTTATAATGTTGTGTGATATTTCATAATAACACTCCTTTCGCTTTTTCAATCTCTTCCGCGCAAAGGGTTACTCATCAGACAGCCAAATTCTTACCACTCGATGCGTGGAATCTGCATATGAGTTTCAAAAAAAGAACTGTCATTCACGCGCGTTGCATTGCACTACCACGACGGCGGCACGCCGTAAATAACTATTAAAGTCCGTAGTTCTCTATATAAAATAATATTAATTGCTTCACGAAATCTACCTGTGCGTTCTCCCTCCGGGAACGGATTTTTTTTTCTTCTTTTTAAATATATTTTTTTGATATGCGATGGGTTGTTTTTCCCATAGAACTTTAAAAAGATTTCTAAAAAGCTATTTGTGAATCGCTTAACTGCTGTGAAGTACAGCACATTCGCTTTAAATGATTAACAAACTACGTAGAAGATATAGGTTGAGTGCCAACTTTGGTGCAATTTTTTCTAACGGAGAGAAGTTGATATCAATTTATGTATAATATTGTGTACATACCATATTCGCCCCAATATTCGCCGCCACCGCTCGCTCGGACCAGCAACAGCACTCCTGAAGAGCGGTAGCGGGCTCGAGCGCTGATGTGTGGCCCGAACAACGTCAGTTGGAACTGGTGCGTGTCCAAGTCCGATCTACAACAATAAAAAATAAAACTCAAATAGGAAAGGTTGTGGCGATTTATGTCTTTTGATCCCCAAGAAAAATAGGATCAATGGTCATAAAAAAAAATGTTGGTACAAATTTTAGTATTTTTTGCCAGCTGTAACTTTTTCAAAAATCTGTAAATGCATTTTTTTTGGATATTCTCCTAAGAACGTTTTTCTTTAACGACAATGGTTAAGGTACGAGCTTACTCGTCCTGTATTTATGCAAAAGCACTCCTGAAACGTAGCATGTTGGTGAGACTTTTAATAGAGTCTGGACACAAACAGACACGTTACAGCTTTATTTAGGTATAAGTACATTTGACTGTCTTATCAATGCCAAACAGATGTCTGGCCATTGCTCTGTAGGAGGGATAAACCCAAGACTGCTGACTTGCTGACGTAGAAGATGCCCGACATGACAATGGTTTCACTACGAAGGATGCCCAAGAACGTGCGAAGTGATAGAGGAAAAGCCGAAAAGCGGACTTTGGCCTCCGGGGTGAAAGCCCCACATGCGAAGTCCTCCGCCACGTCTGACTGTCTGTCTGTTCGCGATAGACTCAAAAATTAAGGCATCGATTTTCATGCTGTTTTCACCAATAAATAGAGTGGTTCTCGAGGAAGATTTTAATATATAATTTGTTAAGTTTTTGTATACATTGGCTAAAATATAATGATATTTACTGGAGGTGTCGGAAAAAATAAACCGTCTGGAAGCTTTCTCGCAGCGTTTTCGTTGAAAGCAACGAGAGATATAACAAAATGATGAGTGGTGGAATTGTGTATCTTATATAGGTTGTGATGGTGGAATAGGGTCCCATGGGTAGCGAGAACGGGATCAGAATTCCACGCAAGTGAAGCCGGACAACAGCTAGTCCTAATATAAATCACATACGGATTTCATTTACATAGAATGTGTGCAGCCTATAGCAGTATACGAGGGTCAAACTGAAAGTTCTTAGAACTGGCCACTTATAAACAATATAATAAAAAAATAATTCTAAAATTTGAAAATAGAACTCTTTGCCAATATTACTGAGTATATATTTCATTCATTTATCATTTGTTTTACGATTTGGCGGCAAATTGAAAATTGTCTGTGGCACGTTAACATGAATTTAACACGAGAAAATTTTCATGCAATGATTTTTTATGACTTTCGATGTCATTTAAGTCAACAAGAAAGTTATGATAGACTACGATTGGCCTTTCACGATGAAGCCCCATCTCGTGCGACTGTTTACAACTGGTTTAATGAGTTTAAACGTGGTCGCACTAATCTCACTGATGATTTACGTGAGGGACGGCCTTCTACGGCGACGACTGAAAATAACATCTGTGTTGTGCGGCGTATGATAGAGACTGACAAAAGAGTGACCTATCAGCAGATTCGGACAAGCTTAGGCATCGGTATGAGTCAAGTGCACAAAATCCTCCACGAACATTTAGCGGTCAGGAAGCTTTGCGCCCGGTGGATACCTCATAATTTGACTGAGGCTCAAAAACTCCATCGTGTGGATTGGTGCCGTAAAATGATTGAAAGATTTAACGGAGGTGACTCTAATGCTGTGTTCGACATACTAACAGGTGACGAAAGCTGGATTTACTGTTATGATCCTGAAACCAAAAGACAATCTGCTCAGTGGGTGTTTCCTTTCGAGGAGTTGCCAACTAAAGTGAAGAGAGATCGAAGTGCGGGAAAAAAAATGGTGGCCTCGTTCTTTGGAAGGATAGGTCATTTCGTAACAATTGTGTTAGAGGATCAAAAAACAGTTTCTGCAGAATGGTACACTACCAATTGTTTGCCACTTGTCTTGGAAAAAGTTCGAGAGAAACGACCTCGCAGTAGGATCCTCCTTCACCACGACAACGCCTCGTCGCACACCGCCAAGCGAACGATCGACTATTTGGCGACATCAAACGTTGAATTACTGGGTCACCCGCCGTATAGCCCCGACCTCGCGCCTTGTGATTTTTATTTATTTCCAAAAATTAAAGAAAATCTTAAAGGAAAGCGGTTTATGAATGCTGAAGAAGCGGTGGCTGCGTATCGCGATGCCATTGAAGAGACCCCTAAGGACGAGTGGGCAAAGTGCTTTTCCCAGTGGTTCCATCGCATGCAGCGGTGTATTGACGTGAATGGACAATATTTTGAAAGATATAATAAAACTAATAACTGGCTAATGTAATCAGTTTTTGATTTTCTAAGAACTTTCAGTTTGACCCTCGTATATAATTAATAAAAACGTGTTCCAGTGAGGACATGAATTTTGATTGGACTCCATCAAATTTAAGAGCAGAAGTGAAATGCACATAGAATACAAGTCTCACAGGAAATGACAATTGCCTAGCCCGCATTATTGTAGTCTGAGCCGTCTACTCGTAGGTAGGTTACAGCAATTGTCTACTTTTCTGACCTTGATAATAATAGCTACAAAATGATAACATAATTAGATAGTATAAACTAAAGTCACCTTTACGCGACTATCTGTTTCCTACTTCTATGCTCCATCATCATTATCTCAGCGCAGTTCCCGGTTGCATCCAAGGCTTCAACTGGGAGTTCATAACCCACTTACAAGGAGTAAGCGGGTTATGAACTCCCCTTTTTATTTATTTATACGGTAATAGCTGACCCGGCAAACTTTGTTCTGCCTTAGAATCAAGTTATGTTGGTTACCTTTTCAGCTGAATTTATTTCGTGAATGTCCCATATCCCGAGAGGGCCATCTCAAAGCCGTAGATGGCCGAAGGTCATCCAGGGTACGAGGGAATTGCCTTATACCCCAGCATTAGAGACCCGAGACGGCCTGGTGTGCGGTTTTGGTCAGTTCGAGTCCGACATAACTACGCCCATCGGCCGGCGGTGGGGTAGCTGTGGGGAGTTCCGAAGAAAAAACACAAAAAAGGCACAGTCTAGGCGGATACAAATCTAAAAAATCAGAAACTATGATAATCGGTTCCACCTATTCTCGACTTGTCTGCGGTCATTTCGACCTCTCAACCCAGAGAGGAAATATATATATATATATATATATATATATATATATGTATATAAAACATATAACATAACTTCACGCCTGTATCCCCGAAGGGGTAGGCAGAGGTGTATTACACACCCACGATTCACCAGTTATGTTTAGGTTCCAATGTAATAAGGGGAGAGCCTGTTGCCATCTACCGGGCACATTATTAAGCGAGCTATAATTAACATTATTTAATGCACACATAACTACGAAAAGTCTGAGGTGTGCCCGGGGCGGGGGTGTGTGTTGGGTAACCTCCTCGAGTGTCGATCCGATTCCGATCCCGCTGCAGTCCGGAGGGAACGGAATCGGAGCGGCCGGTACACCCTGGGCGGAGGTCAATGGCTTCCACTTCACCCCTTCATAGGGTTGGCATTGATCGTCGGCCAATACCCAACGTGGCGGGAACACATCGCTCTCCGTTCTCCTCTGCTTTCAGAGGAGACAGGATGAGCGATGCTGTTAGTGGTGAGATGGCCCAGGGTCAGCCGGGGTGCGAGGGATATGCTCTATGGGTAACCTTACACCCCGGCGTCTGAAGACCCGAGACGGCGTGCGGTTTTAGTCGGTGCAAGCCCGACATAACCGCCCCCGCTGGCCGGCGAGGGGGTATCCGAAGGGATTTCCGCACGATAAAAAAAAAAAAAAAAAAAAAAAAAAAAAAAAAAAAAAAAAAAAAAAGGTGTGCCCGGGGCGACTGGGGATCGAACTCGAGATCTCGTCTCGGCAGTCTGTTACGTCCGCCATTGAGTGATAGCGAATGAAAAGCAGGAAAATGGACCCCAGGCTTCGACGTCGAAGTCTTGGACATAACCGGGATACACGCAAGGGACAAACAATTGAAAAAAGTCTCTATGAAGAAAAGTAACGCGGCCTATGGATGTGTGCAACACCAACTCGATACCTCGTCTCAGCAGTCCGTTACGTACGCCAGTGGGCTATCGTTGCTTTTAAGAAATATGGCGTTGGATTTAATACTACATTTGCATATATTCGTAATTGTGTACAGATGTTTGGAAAATTATAAATTTTTTGATGTTGACGTTGGACAGCGCCTTAAGTACAAAATGAGACCCTAATCATGAGAATATAAGTTGGTTGTATGGGGCCCTACTTAGATCTTTGGGGCACAAGCCCACCTCACCTGCCAGCCAGTACATCTGTTGATTAACGGACGAGGCTTTGGCACAGGTTTTCCTTTTGGGGTTAGGGGGTCAGACGGTAGTCAGTCCCGCAAAAAGCTGGATAAGTCAAATCAAGAGACGGAGTAGCACAGCGTACTCCGAGTTCCAAATGATTACCTTTGGATGCAACCGGGACTTATACTGCGGTAATGATGAATCTAGAAATTAGCATATGAAAGACACGGTAACAATTTGCCGTGTTATTACTTTAATTAAAATAAATTACTGAGTAGGTCGTCTCATCTTTCGAAGAAAGCTTGAATGGATGGGATGACGCGACAATGGCGAGTATTGTGCGAGCGGACATTCATCGTTGTACTCGTAGTGCATTGAAGTCTCTGAATTATCTTCAATTCAATTTGGTCCACAATAGATTGTTCATCTCGAAGACAGATTTTGCATCTAAATTCATCTATGTTTATATAACAAAAAGTTATAATTACAAAAACTAAACAGACCACGGTATTGTTTGAAAACATTCTTGTTATTAGCCAGACATAATAATCATTCACCAAAGTGACGGATATACGTCTTCACCGCAGTAAGGTAAAAAAAAGCGTCCAAGTGCGAGTCGGACTCGCCCATGAAGGGTTCCGTGGCAGCAAGTAAAATGTTTATATTTGAGTTGATTGAATGAAGGGAAAATGCGGTTTACGATTAATGACGTATTAAAAAAAACTACTTAATAGATCTCGTTCAAACCAATTTTCGCTGGAAGTTTACATAGTAATGTACCTACATCTTATATTTTTTTTAGTTTTCAGTCATTCTCTTATTTTAGAAGTTACAGGGGGGGGGGGACATATATTTTACCACTTTCAGTTTAGAAAAAAAAAATATAAGAAACCTCAATATAATTTTAGAAGACCTATCCATAGATACCACACAGGTATGGGTTTGATGAAAATAATCATTTAGAATTTCAGTTAAGTATGGGGAAAAAAAAAAATGTTTTTTTTTCTATTTTTGTGTGAAAATCTTAATGCGGTTCACAGAATACATCTACTTACCAAGTTTCAACAGCATAGTTCTTATAGTTTCGGAAAAAAATGGCTGTGACATACGTACGGACAGACAGACAGACATGACGAATCTATAAGGGTTCCGTTTTTTGCCATTTGGGAACGGAACCCTAATTAACGTTTGTTATTGTGATATGCCATTCAACTGATGGTAATTAAACTTTCAATGGTTCTTAACGTGTTAGTGATGATCGCGTTGAACTCGAGAACGGGTAGATTTTCATGATATTAGATTTTTTAAATTTGTCTCCGCCTTTTTGTGTTTTCTTTGCTGAACTCCCCACGGGTATCCTACCGCCGGCCAGAGTAGTTATGTCGGACTCAAATTGCCCAAAACCTCACGCTGTCTCGGGTCTTTAATGCCGGGGTGCAAGGAGACATTCACGAAATAAATTCAGCTGATAAGATAACCAACATAACTTGATCCTAAGACGGAACGAAGTTTGCCGGGTCAGCTAGTTTGCATATACCTAAAATGCGTGTTTCTTTGTAAATTTGTCTTATATTCCTATATGCATTCATGTGATTGCAATCAACTTTGATAAGTTCTAGTGCATGTCCATGAGGAAGATGCCTAGCAGAACATGGCATTCCAGCGCATGCCAGCGGGCATCGGTAATGTATATCTGTCGAACTGTCCTTCATACTTATTGTAACCTCAAAAGCATAACGTACCTTTACATTGTCATGCAATTTATGAACATTTCCATTATGACAATGGACAAAGTGTTTAGGTTCACTTTAAAGTATTTTCAATACGTAAACGTTGAAGTCATCATATAGCTAATATGAGAATTCTTTGTCTCTTTGACCCTCGTAAAACTTGTGTGGATGGTAGGGAACGGGGAACGTGTACAGAATATAAACATTATTATCTGACAATATATTCATTGGTAAATAAAAGTTTTTTTTTTTTGCATTTTTAAAAGCTTCTGCGAATTCACTGCCAGTGTTAATGGCTTTTCTATATCAACTCTTAATTTTTCAAAAACGTTTACTTAAATTTTTTATTTTTGCTTCATATGGATCCTGAGGAAATACAGGGCCATCTTAAGTCTTCTCGTGGGTATCGTATAAGGTGACTAAGGCCTTCGCTACATTTGACTTTGCTAAATTACTAATAATTAGCACACTATGCAAGCGACGGATCTGCCGCGTTGTATGCCCGTTATTAATCATTTATATACGATAACATGGTATTGGCGTTCCGATGGAAGATCTGCGACAGATTTTTTGTCAACTGTATCGGAGGCCTAAGGGTAAATCACACAGCCCATGAAATAGTGCCACGATTAGTAAAACCCATAGTTAGAATTTCAATCGCACCCTCGGCAAACTCGTGCAGTTGCATTACACGCAGTCATGCGCATTTGCGCCCCTAGTATAAAGAGAGTGTGTGTGTGTGTGTGTGATTAGTGGATACCATTGAGGTGTTAGTATATTTTAATTATTCTATGGCGGATACATTTCCATCGGCCCTCTCTTCGTGGTCCTTCGAGCTGGATTGTATGCTAAAAAACTTAAATACGTAAAGAAATCGTCTTACCTGACATTAGTGATAGTCATATTGGAGGCTCCCGTAGCTTTTATATCATTGAAGTTCGCGCGGTACCCATCGGGACCACCACCCAACGCGATGGTCAACTCATCTATTTGTAAAGGCTCGGCCTGCAAATATAGCACCAAATATACATTACCTTAAATACATCTTTACGATTGTAAATAAGACTAAGGTCCCATTGAAGTATATTGACCCTGAGTGTTTCGGGCAGGGTCAACTGGAAACAGTATTGATGCTATCGTGAAACATGTAGTGTTAAATTGATTTTTAAGCCAGAGTGTAAGTTGTTTATTAATATTAATTCTTCAAGTGAAACATTACTCTTAAGCTGTATAACATAGTATAATATTTATAGGCAATTGACCAGATGCAGCTCGATATAATTTGCTGTTGGAGCAGATAAAACTTTCCGTTTTTTTTAATGTGGGCAAGTCAGCTAGCTATACGTAGCTTATTGTTTGATTTTTTATTAGAAACTGTTCAACAGGTTCAAAAAGTATATTGTGTAGAATATTTTCCCCCATATCTGACAAGCTTACTGGTAATCGCTCGTCTGTGTTTTTCAGTTGCCACATAATCGTGAAAATAATTTTCTTAAAAAGTAATTTCCATAAATCAGTGATGATGACAACGAGGACTTTCAATAATTAACTATCGTTTAAGAAACTAACATGTGTAGCCCGGCGCTATGGATTGTGTTACTCGAGAACCTTAGTTAGATCAATATCAAGATATATGAAATGAGTAGTTTTGGTCACTTTACAGATTTTTCTGCTATTTCATAGATCGAGTCATCTTTGCTATACTGAGACTGCAAGTTTACGGGAAGTTTGTGAAATAGTAAGGCGAAGTAATAAGTCGCGTGAGGTCCTTTAGTTTTAATAATAAGATAGATCAAATAATACAATTTGTTATTTTATTTGATATGTGTTAAACTATGGGCGCTAAATTTCGGGTCGGGAGGCTTAGTGGACCGGTACCACGGTCCACAAAGTGTCCCTTTATTTTACCAACTATTGAGTGTATAGGTTTTGTGGACTGCGACCGTGGTCCACAAAACCTACATTATTAAACCTCTTTTTTAACGGAGGCTTTGGGGCCCACATGTATGTATTAATAATAACATTATTTAAGAAAGTATAGTCAGAGACAAAAGTGAGTAGTAATTTAGAAAATATCTACTGAATTTAATTAGGAAAGAAAACTATGTCTCGGCAATATCTTATTAGGAAATAAAACTATGAGATAATTTAATATTTTTTTGGTTGGTTGGCTCTACATCATGGAAGAATGTCCAAATAGGAAAGAACTCACATTATTTAACGATTACTTGGTCAGCACGTGGTTAGTTAATGAAATATATGCTCCGCTATGGTCCTTCTACAATGTTGTTTGTTGTACGCTGTTCTCCATAAAGAACAGCATACAACAAACAACATTGTAGAAGCATGGAACAATCACATAAAAAGATACAAATATCTTTGTATCTGTAGGTATTGTATATTGTATTTGTAGGTTTGGATTTCAAAAAATCCAAACCAAATATCGTTCAATTTCTAGAAGGCATAAAAAAAGACAGTAATTTTTTAATAATTGAAAGAGTCACCCAATATCTCGAAAAGGACTCCGGAGAGTATCGAAACCAGGAATAGAATAACGCGGGCTGTGGAATCATTAATGAGTGGTCAAATGAACATTGCACTTTTTCTAGAAAAACTAAAGTGTTAATTTAATATGTTGTAAACTTATAAGACTGATTATAATAAATATTTTATAGTTGTTACATCTACATCTAGTGAATTTTATAACATTTGCTCTATAAGCAAATGTTATAAAATTTACTCTACATTATTAAAAATATTTAAATCTAAAGCTAAATCTAGTTTTTGCAAGTAAGTAATCGAATAATTTGCACGCTTAAAGTAGACTAGCTTTTTAGTATTACCTACTAGTGTTGGTACAATTTTATGATTTTACATGTTTTTAGTTTCACTTTATTTGTGTTGAAGTCTGATCAAAATTATTATTATTTGATTTTATTTAACTTTGTGTTAGGAAGGATTACTGTGTCTTTACTTATTGTTTAATCATATCTATAAGTAATATGTGTAACATATTGGAATTATAAATGATCGTACCTGATTTTATGATTTTGCATGTTTTTACATTCGTTTTAAATTATTTTTTAAGACTGATTGTTACTATAGATAGTATATTTTATAGGTGTTGACTTTAAACATAGTATATTTCATTATAATTTGTACAATTCTTTTTGATTTACAAAAAAAATATTAAATTTTCTCATAGTTTTATTTCCTAATTAAATTCAGTAGATATTTTCTAAATTACTACTCACTTTTGTCTCTGACTATACTTTCTTAAATAATGTTATTATTTATAGTATGTGGGCCCCAAAGCCTCCATTAAAAAAGAGGTTTAATGATGTAGGTTTTGTGGACCACAGTCGCGGTCCACAAAACCTATACACTCAATAGTTGGTAAAATAAAGATACACTTTGTGGACCGTGGTCCCGGTCCAAAAAGCCCTAAATTTCGTAATTTTTCCAGTGTCTTTGAGCATGTTAAGTGTACATCTACATATAATCTAATATAAACAACATACTATGTGGAATATGTGGAATACGTGGCTAAGAGAACGCCGTCTATTATAATAAGGCAGATGTAAACAACACGATGCCATCTGTTGAAGAGCAGAAAAGTTACAGTGCCGATAATTGCACCGCCTGAATGAACGACGGAATTCATCAAAACAATATTTTTTAGGTTAATGTGTATGAGGCCCTACCAGTACCAAGTACGAGATACGAGGCCCTACCATGGCGGAGCGCGCCCGGGAGAGATTAAGAACTCTCCCGGCCCGCCGAGCCCGCAACATGCTCGCCGCGCGTCGCAGGGTCAGTCGGGGTGCGAGGGAAATGGCTTATGGGCAGCCTTACACCTCGGCGTCTGAAGACCCGAGACGGCGTGCGGTTTTAATCGGTTCAAGCCCGACGTAACCGGGGGAGGGAATGTGAGGGAATTTCCGCACGAAAAAAAGGTTCGAGGTCGTACCTAGACCTTCGGAGATCGAGCCAATCTTATCTGCAACGATTGCTGGAAGATGCTCTGGCGTAGGTTTTCCTATCGGTGTTGGGAGGTCCGACGGCAGGCGCTCCTATAAAAGCTGTATAAGCTAAATCAAAAGGACAAGGAGTAAGAGGACCCCATGCTCCGAGGTGAGAGTCTCGGGCGCAATTAGGAAACAACGCTGAGATGATGTGTTGTGTAGGGTACGCTTTTTTTTTTCGTGCGGAAATCCCTTCGAATTCCAGATTCCTTCATTCCTTCGCCGGCCAGCGGGGACGGTTATGTCGGTCTTGAACCGACTAAAACCGCACGCCGTCTCGGGTCTAAAGACGCCGGGGTGTAAGGTTGCCCATAGAGCATATCCCTCGCACCGCGACTGACCTTGTGCCATCTCCGGTTTCGAGATGGCCCCCTCGGGTTTGGGAACCACGGTGTCCCCGCAGGTGACTCCGTGGCACGCGTGACACGCCCCCGGGGGTGACAGGTGGAGCCGCCTGTCACCCCAGCAGAAGCAGGCCGGGACGGTGGGGCGACTAGCACCCCTTCCCCAAACCGGGGCAAGACGGGGACACCGTGGTTCCCATACCCGAGGGGGCCATCTCGAAACCAGAGATGGCCCAAGGTCAGTCGGGGTGCGAGGGATATGCTCTATGGGCAACCTTACACCCCGGCGTCTGTAGACCAGAGACGGCGTGCGGTTTTAGTCGGTTCAAGCCCGACATAGCCGCCCCCGCTGGCCAGCGGGGGGGTATCCGAGGGTCTTCATACTAGCCATAGAGTTTAATATTCTTACACAGTTCGTAATTTTTATATAATTTAAAACCTACTTGATTTAAAAAGGTCATACCTCTTCTATGCCCAGCTCGGGTGCTCCACCTTTAAGGTACTCAATGAGAGAATTGAAATTTCGCAATAGACATGCGTCCACGTTGGGGTCACGCTTGGAACATCGCCCTCCGAACATACCTGTTGAACAAGAATATTAAACTGTAATCTTAGAACATGACTTTTACAGAAATACGTAAATAATTATGTTATATTTCATTCATATTTTGCTCTCACACAACAATTTAATGTTCAAGAACTGCCGTAGGTAAGGTGTATGGGTCCAGAGAAGCGACCTTTTCCAAATCTTTTACCCTCAAACTCAACCAAAACCATGAATAAGAAAGAAATAATAATATTTATTTATTTGTTTATTTATAGTTCAAAATCTATTTCTGTATCATAATTGATGGTCTGTAGAAACTTATGTTATCAACACGTCTCACGCATATATTATATATAAGTATTATACTCGTCCGCATTATGAATATTAAATGTTTGTCAGTGTGCCTGTAAAGCTATCTTTTTATTTAAATGTGCTTTTCAAACGATTTCTAAACAAGAAAATAAATAAGTAAAACACCCACATTTTAGGTAGATTTCGATGAAATCGATCTACCTATTGGTTTCTTGAGTACTGTCGAATTTAAAAAAAAAATCTTCATAGGAGGTCTAGTTATGACCCCCTGAGTCCGAAATGACCACTGGTCAAAAAGTTTATATATATATATATGTATGTATGGTTCCACTTCCCAAAATTTGCGGCACTCTCACCTTCGCATTTTGGCCCCGATCGCTTTCAAACTGCGGTCAAAAATTGCTTGGGTGTAAACTTAGTTTAAGTTCGTGAACGGGTGGAATCCGGCCTAAGGGGACGGTAGGGCCTCACTTTTTGTGAAATCAGTTTTTCCTCAAAATTTCACGTTCCATGAAAGATATTCGAACCGTTCTAATTTTATCCCATAGTATACATAAATACCAACAACTTTTAATTATAAACCTATAAGATCAAAACTTTAACTAAAAGTGGAGGGGGGAAAAAACCAAATTTTTTCGGGAAAAAAATCATAACTTCTAACCGGTGAACATTCTTGCTGTAGGAAACATTTTTAATCGATAGGCCATTTTTAATTCTAAAATAAATTTCTGAAAAGTTTTTCGCTCCGTTTTCGAGAAAAAAAAATTAAACAAGTTAAAAATGCGCTCGGCGTGGGTCATAGAAGAAGCATAGGTCATAGAGGGGAAAAAACGGATTTTTTCAATATCGATAATAGCCTATTGCATTTTGACGGGTTCAAAATAAAAAAGTAACGCAAGTAAACAATTTTATGAGTAACGGTACAAGAAGAAACATGCCACCCATAGAAATGAATAAAATTGAACCGTCGTTTGTAATATTAAAATAACAGCTGTTTCATGAATGCATACGATTGTTTACACGATACCAATTTTTAAACTTTGTTTGTCTTTCTGTTCGTTTGATTTAGCTAATCTCGGAAACAGCTGAGCCAATTTTGATGGGACTTTAACTGGCATATAGCGGATGTTATAAGGTGTAACTTACGCTCCTTTTATTATAGAAAAATAATAAGTGTACCGCGCACAAAAATTAAAACCAAGATCTAAGTTCACGCGGACGAAGTCGCGGGCAAAGCTAGTATAATAAAATAATGCTTCCAAAACTTATATTAGTCAGCTGTTATGCTGGAGTCGACTTTCATCGGTCATCGGCTGGCGTGGCCATTAGTATGCAGCTTGCATCCCATAACGGTAGCCCGGCTTGCAAGGTGGAAACAATAGGTGCCAATAGATCTATACAATAGGGACTTTAGATAAATGTGAGAGCGTCATTATTAATTTCTCAGATAAGGCTTTGTCTCGTTGGGATTAGTCACACGGAATAACTCGTGAGATAGATACTTGTTAATCCAAAATCGTACCATGAATATAATAATAAAAATGCTGGGACATATTACACAGCGCTATCTTATCTAGACCCAAACTAAGCATACAATGTTATGACAGCTAAGATATTTGTATTGAAAATGTTAAGAATTCGTACATAACAATAATTGTGTTTATATAAAAATATTACTTACTTAAATAATTATAATAAGTAGGTATGTACTAAAGAAAAAGCGATGAAGTTAAAACAAATTATGAAGTAGTAGGAATATAATAGAATAGCAAACTTCAAACGCTTTGGGTTTGGCGGTCTGATGATGATGATTCCTTATTCCGGATTCCGATTCCTGATCAAGTATCTAAAGCAAGGTATGAAAAACCGGAGCTGAAGCGAGGGTGCATCACTAAACTAGCGGCTAGCGGCACGCTATGATGGCCATTTTGACGTGTGTCGTTGCTCATGAAGTTTCGTAAAAATAAATACTTAGTTTGAAGGAGTAAATTTCTGTTCTTTATTGTCAATAGTGAGGTGCAGTGTACTAATTTATGGCACAACTTGGCATATTGGTTTTTGAAATTCGAAATTTGAAAAATTAATTAAATATCCAAAAGCTATAGATGTGACTAGCATTTGATTTTTTTCTATTTTAAATTGACATTCCATCCCTATTTTAACGTGTCAAAACAGCCATCATAGCGTGCCACTAGTATAGTAATCCATACTAATATTATAAATGCGTCAGTAACTCTGTCTGTTATGCTGTCACGCCGAAACCACTGAACCGACTTTTATGAAATTTGATACAGAGATACACTAGAGCTTGGGAAAGGACATAGGCTACCTTTTGTCAAGGGATCAAATAGGGGATGAAAGTTTGTATGAAAATCGTAATTTTCGAACATATCGACATGAAACTTTGCGTATAAGCACTTGATGATAAATAAATATGGTATATAACGTTTTTGAAATTTTCACCTATGGGAGGATGGAATAGGGATTCGTATGCATCGAGGGCATCCAGCCCACGCGCGATAACTGACAGCAACGCGAGCGGAGCCGCGGGTAACAGCTAGTTAGAAATAAAATATTGATTTGATTTAATAATAGTCTAGCAGAAATATCATTTATTTTCTTAAATTATTCACATTAAAGTACCATGGATATTAAAATAAATTTCTTCAAGTGGGCTTAGATAGAGGTAAACTTGGTCGAGGGCACGGACCAGGTTAAGTACCTGGGATCTGTACTTAGCGCATCTGGTGATACCGATTGCAATGCATCGCACGTATTGCTGCCGCGTGGGCCAAGCGGTATGAGGTAGCTGGTGTCATTTGTGACCTCAATATGCCGGTTAGGTAGAAGGAGCAGGTCTATAAAACCATTACTAGGCCTGTCCTATTATACGGCTGTAGGGCCGGTGCTACATAAGCAGGAGCTGCCAGTCACAGATATGAATATACTGAAGTGAATATGCCGATTCATGTGACAAGATTGCGTGAGAAAATCCTATTCGCGGCAGCCTTCGTTGGTGCGAACGCCTTTTTCGGCATCTGCTGCTACGTGGGTAATAAGTATCTGGTCGTGCCGTTTCTGCCGGGACTCGGAAGGAGCGGCAGAGCCAGGAGATGCTGGCTGCACGTCGTAAAGGATGACATGCGCGCTAATGGTTTCACAGTTGGGGATGCTGAAAACCGTGCCAAGAAACAACACAACAAACATAACATAACTTCACGCCTGTATCCTCGAAGGGGTAGGCCGAGGTGTATTACACACCCACGATTCGCCAGTTATGTTTAGGTCCCAATGTAATAGGGGCGAGCCTATTGCCATCTACCGGGCACTTTACTAAGCGAGCGATAATTACCATTTTTAATACACACATAACTACGAAAAGTCAGAGGTGTGCCCGGGGCGACTGGGGATCGAATTCGAGATCTCGTCTCGGCAGTCTGTTACGTCCGCCATTGGGCGATCGCGAATGAAAAGCAGGAAAATGGACCCCAGGCTTCGACGTCGAAGCCTTGGACATAACCGGGATACACGCTAGGATGACGATGATGAGGGACAAACAATTGAAAAAAGTCTCTATGAAGAAAAGTACCTAAAATTATGTGAGAATCGAATCGATAAAAACATCCAGCATCCAACAGCGCTATTCGTCACGGGAACCTACAACTAACGGTGGTTTGGGCACAGATTCCGTTCTTATTTAGGA
The DNA here is from genome assembly GCA_946251805.1 of Cybosia mesomella. Taxonomy (NCBI): domain Eukaryota; kingdom Metazoa; phylum Arthropoda; class Insecta; order Lepidoptera; family Erebidae; genus Cybosia; species Cybosia mesomella. The sequence continues at coordinate 29,137,614 of OX276390.1, forward strand.
AATAAATTTCGAGACGTAACCGTCGATGTTTCTTTAGTATAGTATATATATATATAGTACTAGGTACCTTACTAAAACAGGTATTTAAATACGAAACTGTAGCGTGAAATCAATATATTGTACAGTTTTTTAAAGTGCGTCCAAATTCAGGTCATGTTTCGAATAAGAATGTCAACTTCCGTTTTTCTGTTAACAGTAAAACTTTTGTAAGTAAGAATAAAAACTGGGTTGGCTATTCATATTAAAAAACTATTGAACGTTCAAGTTTTTTGTAATTCATTTTTTTGTTTATTTTGACCCAGCGTTTATTACTTTTATGTAAGAAAGAATAGCATTTTCTATATTTTTTTACATACCTTTTTTATTTTTAGCATTTTCATTTTGTTCCACTCATACTTCATAAATCCTGACTTCATGTAAACTTTTTAATATATCATAGTTATACGAATAATCATGTTGCACCGACTCCAAATAATTGTGACAAGAGAAGGCAGATTATGATAATGAACACATAATTAAGTCGTCTAAGATTCACTTGGTAACACAAATTACGTCCCCAGACGGCAAATAGAAAAATAAACATTGAAATAAAACAAAAAATACATTATTTAATAACAAGTTGAATTCCTGAGACGAGCTCAGCCGAATACAAGGGATTTTGCGTTTTTTTTTTTGCGATTTTTTGCGATTTTTTCTTTATCTTGCAATGGTTCACCCCAGCACGAATCTATTACCGAAAACAGCAACTCGATAGCTCATCTCCTTCATACCCAAAACCGTGACAGAAAATTGGCAACGACGACGTCGACGATGTCGACGACAACTCGATAGCAATAGGGCTTTTCTAAAGAAAATCCCTAAAAAACTGCCAAGAGCGAGTCGGATTTGCGCATGAAGGGTTCCGTACCATTCTGCAGCAAAACAGGAAAAAATCACATTTGTTGTATGGTTTATTATTTATTTTTAATCTGTATATACAACTAAATATTCTGTGAATATTTCAAGCGTCTACCTGTTGCCACTATTAATATCGAGCTAAAAACGGCAAAAGAAACACGTTTGTTGTATGGGAGCTAATATTTATGTTATTCTGTTTTTAGTAATTGTTGGTATGGCAGCAACAGAAAGAAAACTTCCTTGATATGTTTAATTCAGTCCAGAACATACCTACTTTATGGTCACTACTGAAAGAACGAAATCCAAAGTAACTTCATGGTACCCAAATGACACTTCTTCCGTTCCTGTTACGTGCGGGCCCGCAATTGCGGATGTACATTTCATGGTAGGCCTACAGGTTTACTACCGTAAAAGCTGAACCAATTATGAAAAAGAGCGGACACGGCCTCAAGGTGTAAACTTTGGATGTAAAGGATTTATATTGATGATTTTTTTTTTTATACCACTCAGTTGGCAGACAAGCTCACGGCTCACCTGATGGGAAGCGGTCACCGTGGCCTATGGTCGCGTGCAACACCAGGGGCGTCACACTCGCGCTGCCGACCCTAAAAAAAAAAGAAATTGCAAAGCAGGAATAGCCTTTAGTCTTCCGGGAAGACCAAAGGCTACTCCCGCCTCTCCCTTCTTTTTTAGTTTTTGTGCTGTCAGAAGGAAGACTTCCCTCTGACAGCACAAAAACTCTCAGTGAGCTCTGGCTACCCTACTCACCTGTCCTACCTCTCTTAAATTGATGATGAAGGTTAGACAGCGATATATATATACTTGTAACCAGCTGATGCACGCGGCTCCGCCCGCGCGGAGGTCGGTTATCGTTTTTTGGTCATATCTCCAGTATTACTTAAACAATTGCAATCAAACATACTTTTTGTGTTCAAAATCGTTAATTAACCCAAGTATTTATTTTTAATATCTGTAATGTACAGACACAAAAAATTAACAATTTCATAATATGATAGATAGATATTGTACGATATTCCACACAGCGCTATCTAGACCCAAAGTAAGCATAGTTTAACTAGCTTGTGTTATGGGTTCCAGAATGCGGATAAACATACTAATATACTTTTTTTTTTGTAAATACATACATATCATACATAGAAACACCCAGACCAATGCAAATCCATGCAAATGACCCCCAGTCAAACCATCAACTCGGTTTTGGGGGACAAAGAATGTCGCACATGTACAAATATAATTTAATAAATAAAAAAAAATAAAAAAATAGACATATTCATGCATACAAATATTTTGTTTATGGAAAATATTAATAGAAATGGGAGTACCCAGACACATCACCAGTCTCATTGCAATCCTCTACCAAGATAGCAACACGGTTGTAAAGGTAAACAGTACCTTGTCACAGCCCTTCAAGCCTAGAAAAAGTGTTAGGCAAGGATGTATTCTCTCTCCGATCCTCTTTAACATATACGGAGAGTACATTATGAGACGAGCCTTAGACGGTTGGGAAGGTGGAATCTCAGTTGGCGGCAAAAAGGTCAGCAACTTGAGATATGCAGACGACACTACTCTCTTTGCATCATCAGAGCAAGAACTGGCTGAACGGCTATCTAGAGTGGAAAAAGAGAGTGAATCAGTCGGCCTCAGTATAAACAAGGCAAAGACCAAAGTGTTAATAGTAGACAGACCTGGTACACTGATTCGCTCCCATGAGCTCAATGATCTTGAATTTGTAAATCAGTTTATATATCTTGGCTCTCTTCTGAGCAGTGACGGTGACAGTGGGAAAGAGATCGCTCGGAGAATTCAAATGTCGAAATCAGTAATGTCTAAACTCACTAAGGAATGGAAAGACCGCAACATATCACGCAGAACTAAAGTGAGGCTGGTACGCACATTGGTGTTCTCAATCTTCTTTTATGGCGTTGAATCCTGGACCATGAGGAAAACGGAGAGAGCACGGATTGATGCTTTTGAGATATGGTGTTGGAGACGGATGCTACGCATTCCTTGGACCGCATACCGAACCAATGTGTCTATTCTCAAGGAACTCGGCATAACAACAAGGCTGTCCACTATCTGTTTCCAACGGATACAACGATATTTCGGCCACATGGCTCGTGCAAACCCTGATAGCTTGGAAAAGCTGATGGTAGTTGGACAGGTTGACGGGAAAAGACTACGCGGTCGCTCACCTACTCGTTGGTCGGACGCAGTCAAGGAACTTACTGGCCTGCCAATACCAGAAGCTATCAAGACCGCCGCGGATAGAACCAGATGGAGAAATTTAGTGCATCGGGTTGTCGAAGAGACTGCTACTACTGGACACGACCTTCAGCAATGAAGATAGCGACTAAGAAGAAAGATACTTATCGAGCCACAGCGTTCCTCTTAATATGCCGTAGGTACATCGTTGACATTGAGTGCTATTGACTCGCACCAAACAAATGAAAGTTTAATACGAGTATTGAAACTCCTTTCACTTCGCGCATCATTACTATTATAACTGTCAATACTATTTCGAATTCAAAATTACTTTCTTATTTCTTACTACTACTGTTACTCGCGACTTCGTTCGTGTTAATTTCCCGTTTGATATTATTCACATTTTTTTCGTCACAGGAATTACTGGAATAAGAAGTACCCTATGTCCTCGTCCAAATTACGGTCTATTAGTATGACAAGTGATAAATTTCTGCGCGATCAATGATCAAAATAAATTCACTATGCAGACGAAATCACGATTAAATGCTAACTCAGTAAGGTGCATGACTGTTTTCTTTATTTCTGCATAGAAACAATTTTTTTGTGACACTTCTCTGAGAACGCACCCTATGAAGTGGTTATGTCGGAGTCAAACTCGCCCCAGATTACCAAGCTCTTATTGAGTTGCTCGGAAGTTTATATCAGACGATGAAGCTACAACGACAGTTGACAGGCATATTGCTGTGCTTTAAGTGGTGGAACCTTTTATTTTTGCAATGTCGTTTACATGTTTTCGCTATTAATAGTCGATATGAGCCTTTTATTAACATTGAGTCTCATAAAATATTGGTAAGAAAATACCTAGGTACTTTTTTTTTTTTTATATTTAGGTCACGTCAATTTGACTTCTCCTCGCCTGATGGTAAGCTATATAAGGTAAAGTCTCAGGAAAGAGGGTCACCATTACATACACGTACCATGTTAACAATGGTGGCGCTCAGCTTGACGGCCTCATCAGAAGAGGATTGTCGTCGCAGCACTGCGTGACACCCACCGGTCCCACTAGTGCTGCGACCACAATCCCCCTGCCCGGCTATGCACTTGCTGACCCCTGAACGCAATCAAACCGAAATTGGATTACTATGGAGGGTTTTTCGCAAACGTGCACGGTGGTACCCACCCGGCCGAATTTTGTGTCAATTTTTTTTAAAATGTTAATAAAGTACTTATTTAAATCTCTTACTTAAAAGAGTCTCTTACTTGGCAGTAGAACTAGTCATAATAATTTTTAATGATCTGCTTGTGAAATAACGGTGCGTCGTATTGCATCTGGCGAGGTCAATAACCCCGCGCAAGACCTTGTCCGCGAAACTCGATCTCGCAAAAACCAATTTACTGTTAGTGGTTAAGAGCTGGTATACTTTTATACAGCAGGTGCTTCCCTCGTATATATAAATATAGTATATTGTGTAATGTATCGATTATTATTTACAACTTTTTATTTAAATTTCAAATCGATAAGAAAATGTTATTAGAAATGGCTTTTTGACTTCGGAGAATCGATGCAAACTAAGATAAAAGTTTGTAATAATAATAATAAAATAATATACATTTGAAGAGTAGTGTGTTTCTTAAAGTATCTGTGGTTCTTAAGATTCTTGTTTCGATATTTGTTGTAAAACGGATTATAAGTATTCTAATGACTGTAATTGAGAATTGCAATTAACATAGATTATTTAGGATAAGAAAATCATTGTAACTATTGAGATTTGCAATTAAGATTCATAGTAATAAAATTAATTAAAATGTTTTATGTAACAAACACGAACACATATTTATACTGACCTAATTGTATCTAGTTGTTGAGACGCCCGCCAGCGCCAAGATTATCTCTTATGTAGGTATGTAATTCGTGGGTGTTCTCACACTAGCCTTTCCACAGTCGACACCTCCACACATGGCACCATATATTCCACTTTGTTCACCTGGGTGATATCACCTAGGTGAACAAAGTGGAATTGATTAGTCTACATTGATCACCTCGGAAATAAATCACCTGACCCAAGACGCCTATTAGTGACGCGAGATCGAATAACACTTGCTCGAAAACGTTAACTCGACGCTTCTGGGTTAGGTTAGGTTAGAACTGTGACCCCAACAGAGCGCGAGCCGAGCGAGCGTTGTGAGCGTGCCGCGGCAGCGGCCGGCGAAGCGCCGGAACCACTAGTTACGAGGAGGAACTTACGAGGTACATCATTATTAGGCTCCTTGGGTCAGGTGATTTATTACAGAGGTGATCAAAGTAGACTAATCAGTTCCACTCACCCAGGTGAACAAAGTGGACTAATCCCATGGCACACATGTTCTGCAGTGGGCGAACGTTAGGTCAAGACTGGCGAGGTCTTTTTTAACACGATAAATTGTCAATATTATCATACTCCTATAAAGCTACCATGCTATTCTGTAAGAACGTTTATGTATCTCTCGATAGCTGAAACCGCGGTGAGCATCAAATTTCTAATGGCGAATATGATATCTTACCTCGGATCCAGCGGTCGAGATTAATAAATACCTACTCTTTAAAATTATCATGGCTGATTCTAAACCATAAACCTCATTTAAAGTCGTAACTATATTATACTACGTTTTATTTAGCAAATAAATAGGCGGGTTATTGTGACAGCTAACCCCAAAATTAAAATTAACCTACAGCAATTAGTTTTTAATTGTTGTACGTACCAACTTAATAATTGGCTTATGCTGTTCGATTTTCAAATAAATTTCCAGTTTGATAATTTATGAGTCAACTTTTTATTTAAATAGAACAAGCCAACATCTGCCAGTCCGTTAGTAGTTATTATTATAGGCCAATTATTTGTTTTACATAGATACAATGGTTCAAATTGTGTAATTCCATAACCCAAATCATGGTTCTCTCAAGAGACTATACTGCAGAATTCTTCACAAATGGCATCAAACATCTTGGTTAGTATGAATTTATCAATGATTTCATACTCAAAAATAAAAAATCTAACTTTGGCTACAAAACCAAACTATTCACTTACCCAGAAGGTCAGTCCATGTAATAAGTACTAAATGCAATATTTGACCCCAATAAATGCGTATATACACTGAAATTACTACTTTACATACTCTTTGTGTGCTGGCATGCGATGCAGCCTTAACGGGCTTCATCTATGGCATATTATTACATAACACTGATGTACAATTACACCTTAATCAGAAGGCCTCTATACTTAGTAAAATAGGACGAAAAGAAGGATGTCATTTAAAGTAATAATTAGCAATACTTAGGTCCAAGCGTAATATAAGTAAAGGTTGTAAACTAGTAGGTAAAGGCTAATTAACGCCTTAGCCTTCACCCACTAGTTTACAAGGACTTGCAATTAAGGGGCTTAAAACCCTGGCCAGTTTACCATAAAGTGAACCCACTCAACCTTTGTATTAGGAACCCCTTTACTAATATATTATAAATAAATAAATAAATATTCTACGACATTCTACACAGCGCTTTCTAGACCCAAAGTAAGCATAGTTTAACTAGCTTGTGTTATGGGTTCCAGAATGCGGATAAACATACTTATATACTTTTCTTTCGTAAATACATACATATTATACATAGAAACACCTAGACCAATGCAAATAGACATTCATGCATACAAATATTTGCACTGAGCGGGAATCGAACCCGCACCTCCTGTCGTAGCAGTCGAATGCACTACCGCTACGCCACAGAGGCCGGCCTTTGGAACTGGTGTTTTATTTTTTTTATTTAGAGTACTTACCTACTTTCTTTCCGGGTGCGGTCAAATAATTTCGCCTTGAATATAAATATTAGTAATTTGACGATAGCCACGGGAATAGATAGTGTCGACCTTGTATTTTAAACTATGCAATTATTATTAGTGTCCAGAACGAAAATACGAGCATAATACTATGTTCTGTTCGAACACAAATATGTGTTTGTTTGTGTGTGCATGAGACAGAAATGCAAAAAGGTTATCAATCGATGGAACAAAGAAAGTATAGAAGTAGTGGTGGCGTAATCTGTAAAGATATACAACTTTGCTCATAATTCAGTGAAAAGATAAGATATACTGATGTAACTAATCGTTTGTGTGAACTGAAAGAAAGAAAAACAATAAACAGTGTATACAAAGCCGTTTATTTTAACGTTATGGGTACGTCATTTTGACACATTTAAAATAATAGGTAGTACTGTAAAGTTTATTGTGCCAATGACATTTCTGAACGCTTTTTATTTTACCAATCCTTGCATTATTGAATAGATATAAGATATTATGTAATTCGTGATATAAAGCATTTGTTACTTAACTAAAATTGAAACAGTTTCGTAGTTAGACCGAAACCCGACCCGAACTGACTTGGAAAATGCTCAGAGGAGAAGGAGAATCGATACCGTGCATAGATAAATATTCGTAGGGCAAAGTTATATTATTGCTCTCGTATAAAAAATGTGAAGCTTAAAAATTAAAATAAATTCGCCTAACTCCGAGTGCCCATTTTTAAGCATCAGTGCTGTATTAATTATTTTTAATATAATACCACTGCATGTACAGTCAACGACAAAAATGTCTTTAGCTCTTAAACGTTTTATAAAATAATAAACAAAACACGAAATATATTAACTTTGTCCCCTGGGGATAATAAAACTACCTATATATTCATTATAAGGTTCTTTTGGGCTTTTTCTTTTAAAATGTACATTGATGACGACCTCTGTGGCGTAGTGGTAGAGCGTTCGACTGCTAAGTCAGACGTCGCGGGTTTGATTATCGCTCAAGGCAAATATTTGTATGCATGAATATGTATATTTGCATTGATCTGGGTGTTTTTTTAATATACAAGAAAATGTGTTTATCCGCATTCTTTAGCCCATAACACAAGCTAGTTAACTGTGCTTACTTTGAGTCTAGATAGCGCTGCGTAGAATGTTGTAGGATATTAATGAAAAATATTATTTATATACACCTTTTCATGTTGTTTCAACAACGATACGCTATTTGTATTGCTATCACTTTTTTTCAATAGATATTATTTTAGAATAATTTCAATGTAATCTCTACTCTTTCAATCCGCTGAGACGAGCTACATATTTGACCTTTAACTGCTAAACAATAAACATATCTACAAATATTTGGCAACAAGCTTTGACTGTTGCAATATTGTGTGTTTTGACGTGACATACTGACAGTTTTGTCACGCTTGTCAAGGACGTCAGTAATGAATATTCCTGCATACATACAGTTTTATGAAAATATGCGTGTACCAAAACCTACACTTTGTTATCTGACACTTAGAAAAGGCATTCAGAATCTTTTGTATACCAAATCTGGTGACTATGCTAGTGTGCGTTGTAGTCTGCTGATAATTAAGACGAAATGATCAACGTCATCTACTTCCCCTTTTTTAAGGTTGGTGCAATACAATCCTGTTAGACGTCATCTCCTTAGTCATTTTTTTCCTTAGCAAACAACACTTCTGTATAATCACCTTCTGTAGCGTTGTTTCTTGATTGCTCCGAGGCCTTCACCTTGGAGCTCGGGGTCCGTTCTTCGGCTTTTTCTTCTCCACTCTCCACCATCTTAGGCACACATCACATCACTTTCTGTTTCACACAATTCATAAATATTTTCTTCAATTTACCTCTGCCTTTAAAGCTCATATTAGTAAAAGTAGTTACTACAAAAAAATGAGACTGTGATTTTTAAGTAGGTAATTAGGAATAAATTCCTAATTACCTACTTAGAATGTTTTAACATTCTCTTTAACCGGATCCTTTTCATCACGAAAATAATCGGCCTGTAGTCATGGTTTAAACTTTTTCAAGAATCAATCATAAATATATTTCATAATTAACACATAAAGCTTTATTATTAACTATTATGAGAATATCTGAACATCGGCCATTAACATATAATACATATACCTAATTATAATTATTTTATAGTGTACGGGCTCTCCGTACACGTCCACACGTCATCATTGCCATCAAACTTGGACCTAGTCAATCGTAAATGATCGTGACCGGACGTGATTGACTCATAATTGTTTATACTATATATTTATACTCATGAGTATTGATTGATTAAAATTGTAATTAATTGTATATTTATGTGTAATTTAAATTGAGATTTTTTTTTAGAGACATGCATGTTTTGAATTAATTTCAAAACATGCATGTCAATAAAAAAAAATCTCTTGGATAATAATAGGACTACGACATATATTATAATGTGACTTTAATTTAATTTAATTTAATTTGATGGATTTAAATGAGTCTTGGTAACTTGAAATAAATGATTTATTATTATTTCCTTTATTAAACTTTACATACATATAAATTATATTTTTAAATACATTCTATATAAAAAAAAACAAATATATTTAAAAATATAAAATATAGTTGCCCACCGGCATCGGGTAGGTACAGGGACCAAGCTACCGGTGGTTAGGGCTTATTATTATTATAATGTTATCATCCTACTTTCTACTATTATTATGAATGTGAAAGTTTGTAAGGATGAATGCATGGATGAATTTAGATGGATGGATTATTCATAATTTTTTCGTGCAAAAACACACACACGCCTTCGTGAGGGCGAGAGGAAAGCATGCTACCGGCTTGCTGGTGACGTTGGTTTGGGCTTCGAAGATCACGGTGAGGCCCCATATACTCATAATTTTCATAGATAACTTTACATCTACCCAGAAAGGGTAGTTGAAAAGATTAACTGAAATCATACAAAAACTGTTTCTATTCCTAGCTTTCAACTTAATTGATTATCATGCTGATGAATTCGATAAAAGAATCGATTGCAGCGAATGTGAATGATTAGGTATATTATAACATAGAGAATGTAGCTACGGGTTTCATGGATCTTGCTAACGGTTCGCGCACAAAAAACCTTTAGAACATATTATGTTACTTTTGAACAAAACCAAGCTTAATTTGTCTTCGTGACTTGGCAGATGGTCGCTTATTACTCAACCAGCGTTACATACTTCATTCATATTTCTCTACTTTCCTAGTCTTCCGTATTTGAAGCCTTATTTACGCAATGAACAACTTACCTGCCATACCCGACTCGAGACCGTTATTTATACTCGTTATTTTTTTTATTGTGTCATTAGTGTAATTCAAAGTCTATTATATGTATTTGATTGACCTTTTCGTATTTTGTTTACTAAGAATGTTTCTTAAGAAAATATGTTAAGCAATAAGTCACGACTGTGGCACAACAAAGTGGCTATGTAAACAGACTTCCATTTGGCCGAATCTGTCCGTTATTATCGAAATTGTCTGCAAATTGGACTGCATGGAAGAAAACCATGAATCCGTTCAAAAGGAATTCAGCCCATAACTCTTACAAGCCACGAAGAGGAACGAGGACTCTTAAGGGGTTAACATTAATTCATGGCCTACTGGTTGCTGACAGTGTCAGCTGATTAACGGTTCAGAGCAGGTGACACAGTCCTGTCTTACGCGAAGTTGCAAATCAGGAAAACGTTTGCCATCTTCTAAAAAGCGATGTAGGTCGTAAAATTTTGCCAGGATATGTCAGGAGCATGGTACGCATTTCGCTCTGTAGGCAACCGTCTCTGTCGGCATATATAGGTCTTAAGTCTGAAATTTCATGTGATTTCCGTCACTTCGACTTCGAAGAATCATTTCCTGCGTCTAGGTATAAAATTACCGATTTTAATATACCTAGACGTACTCGTAGCAAAAGCGTGATAAGATTGAAGCCTTTGAGGAGGATTTATATAAGTAATATAGATTATATTAATCAATTTTATTACGATACCTATATTTTCATTATATAAATATGTTTACATTTATTAGAGACTTGGTAAAAGCAATAGCCATGGTTTAATGATCGTTAAATCCCGTCCCACATTCTATTTCTAGCGAACTAACAATATACTTAGATCAGTTGTATTAAGGCCCTGTCTGGACGCAAGCTACCATAATTATGCTTATTTTTTGTTTCTACGATTATTTCTCTCTCTCTCTAAGATTACTGATGCTAGACAGTTGTTTTTTTTTATATATACAGCTAATTATCTACTGTTCACGCACATCCAAAAACATTTTGGATAAATAGAGCAGTTTCTTGTTAAAAAAATTGCAAAGAAACACTCTCTGAAATAAATTTTTCGTTTCAATTATCTCAATATTTTTAGCGATGACATATATATTTTTTGTTACAAATATAAAGAAAATTTAATCAACTAGTGGAATATCTACAAGTTAACATCCTCCAATCCGTCATATTTTTTAAATGATTTATTTATCTGTTTGATTTGTTTGATTTGTTTGGCGGCATCTTAGAGAGAGAGAGAAATAATCTTAGAAACAAAAAATAAGCATAATTATGGTAGTTTGCGTCCAGAAAGGGCCTTAAAAATATAATGCAAAAAAAAGCACTGAGCAGGAATCAAACGCGAAGGCTCGACCGCAAACATCGCGTTAATTGTCAATGTTGAAAGTTACAGTTTACTTTTTTCTTCTTCTTTTTATGAATGGCTTCTGCAGAATCGCTGCAATTTCGCCAGTGTGAAGTAAAATATAATATTTTGTTATAACATTATTAGTGGCGGAGACGCCAATGTCAAGTTTTTCGAAGAAATTCTACCAGATTTCCGTGTGTCCGTCTTCCTCGAGATCAGGTAGTTGATCAGGTCGTGTGCTTGGATTTTAGGGGGCTACAGTTTACTTAAACGGGCTCGAATAGGTGATAATCGAATTATTATTAGCCAGATGATACTATTAACCAAAGATATTGATCACATAATTTCTGAATTCCTCGAAGATTTTTAGGTAGGTATTCATAAATATTCAATTGACAACGGTATTTGCCTAATTAATGGAATAGTACAGTTTGTTCTAATATTCGGTTGCCCCGCTAAATAAACACGTTAGCATATGAAAGTATCTATAAAAGTTAATGTTTTTGCCGGTGTTTGAATATATTTTTCATAAATATTGTAATTTATAGGAATTAGAAATATTAAAATAATTCCTTCTTGGAACGACTGCTGGCTTACCCGCAACCCCAAGAAGAAAACCTATGCCAGAGCCTCGTCTGGCATACAGGTGAGGCTAGCTTGTCTCCCGGAAACCATGCTGGGCCTCCTATCCACTCTACGAGGCAGGCTAGACCTAGTGTGGGGTTGATAGTCAAATTTCACCTTTTTCAATTGCGGTAAAAATTAATGTTATATATTAAATAATCAATATCTGTGTGACCAAACTTTGCTCGGATTTCTTACGACGTTTTCAAAAATTAAACCTAGCTAGATCGATTTATCGCTCCCCAAACTCCGTGTTTACTAAATTTCATGAAAATCCTTGGATTATATATACATACGTTGTATTATTATATATATATATACGTTGGTTATATATACAAGAACTTCTCGTTTAAAGGTATTAGATAGTTAGATAAATATTATATTAATCTAAACTGGATCCAAGTGAAATGTAAAATGCAAATTGTTTTCATGGCAAATAAACGATTATTATTATTATATTAAACGATCGCGATCAAATATTAGTAAGTTGTTGATTTTTTTATAACGTGTGGAAACTCCCACGGGCTTCACCCCATCGGTGGCAACGATGGGGTGGGCGTGTCGAAATCGTGAGGAATCGGACCGACTAAAACCACACGGTGTCCTCCCTGAGTGTCCATTGCCGGGCACCCCGGGTAAGCCCTCGGAAGGATAACCCCAGGTTACCGGCGGACTTTGGCCACCAATAAAATAGGCATTGAAACGCATACCGGATGTATCATTTCATAAATAAATATTATTAAAAAAAAATATAATAAAAGGAAGGATTTCTAAGTCACCTCGTAAAAGGAGGATGTTATGATGATGCGTCTTTTTTTATAAACACTGATTTCTGCAAATTCTTATTTCGAATAACTCAAAATTTTAATTCCACTTCCAAGTTTAAAATATTTTAATGAATGCTTATACACTTATTTTGATGCGTTCGATAAAAATTGCAATTTCCATGATAAAAAAATTATCTGGTTCAAAGAATTTGCGTAACCATTCACTAGTTTTCGGTGGAGGATTAATTTTATTGGGTGATTAATGTTTGAGAATCGTCATCATCATCATCTTAGCGTTGTTCTGCGTAGCGTTGACCTCGAAGTCCGGCGTCGATCACCTCGAAGTCCGGCGTCCGCTTACTCCGTCCCCTCCTTTTGGTTTGGTTTATACGGTTTTATGAGAGCAACTGCCGTCTGACCTCACAAGCCTGTGCCAGAGCCTCATCCGTCAAGCAGCAATTGAGGTTGGCTTGGGCCCCGAGGATCTAAGTGGGGCCCCAAAACATATTTCTATAACATAATATCATAACATAACATAAACTCACGCATGTATCCCCGAAGGGGTAGGCAGAGGTGCTAGCACCCACATTTCGCCAGTTTATGTTCAGGTCCCAATGTAATAGGTGGCGAGCCTATTGCCATTAACCGGGTACTTATAAACCTGCGATAAATACACACATAACTTCGAAAAGCATCGAAAAGTCATTGGTGTGTGCCATGGTAAAACCTGGAATCGAACCCGAGACCTCGTCTCAGCAGTCCATTACCCATACCACTAGGCTACCGCGGCTATAAGTGTATGACAATAAAGATTTTCATTCAACGCTTAGATATCGGCCTTCACCGAGCACACTCCAGAGCTATTAGGCCGTTCTGGTGTGATTGAGTAACAAACGTCCATCCATCCATATAAACTTTGGCATACTTTTATTGTACTAGTAGGTATTATTGTATCACTCCAGAACAAAATGTCCGTTCCTCTCGTGGTTAGACGGCAGTGGACAGCAGTCACTAGTGTAAAAGCCAAGGTAAGCCAAATCTACAGGAGGAGAAAGAGTAATCGAAGCCCGGGCTCCGAAGTGAAGTCTCCGGAATTGGATTTAACAGCGATAAGATGATGGCAGTGACTCCAAGTAAAACTAAATATTTTTTGAAAAATTACGGATAGTTACAAGTATAGAACTTGTATCAAGTCAGCCGTACTTCCATCAAGTGTTACGTAAAGACTATTCTATAATAGTATTATAAAATAATGTCGTACAGTCCTATGACTGTACGACATTATTTTATAACAATATTCATTGTAGCAAGCAAAGTTATGTGTCTACACGTAATTCTGATATTACAATGTATGTATGTTTAACAGGCAGAACACTATAAAATACAGAATTAGAAACATAATTGAACGTTCTTCGTGTTAATAAAACTGTAGTTTTTTGTATATTCCCAACGGTGGTGTATTTACCAACATCCTTATTTCGAAAGCGGCTATAGCCCAGTGGCGTACGTAACGGACTGCTGAGACGAGGTCTCGAGTTCGATCCCCAATCGCCCTGGGCACACACCTCTGACTTTTCGTAGTTATGTGTGCATTAATAAATGTTAATTATCGCTCGCTTAATAATGTGCCCGGTAGATGGCAATAGGCTCGCCCCCTATTACATTGGGATCTTAACATAACTGGCGAATTGTGGGTGTGTAATACACCTCTGCCTACCCCATCGGGGATACAGGTGTGAAGTTATGTTATGTTATGTTATTTCCCCGTTGCGTCCGCTTATTATTTTTGATTGGTATGTTGGCTTTTCCGCGAGTAACTGTCGTCTGACTTCCCAATCCCGAAAGAAACGCCTGCGCCAAAGCCTCATCTAATGTTAGCAAGTGTACTTACTAGCTGGTCAGATTGGCTTCGGCTTCAAGGGTGTTGGTACCCTGGTGCCCTGTACATGTATGGTGTGTATGGTGGATGATGGATATTTTGTCATCATGGTTTCACGTATTAGGGGACCTAGTATATTGTCTTCAATTGGGCTCTTTGGAATTAGAACATGGGAAATTTAATAACTCTTAAAACGATGGAAGACTTTCTTCAAACTTTTCTTATTTTTGGCATTTGGCAACGCTAGCGACCGGAGCTGGTCAGTCTCAGGGATTTCCTTTTTATGGCACATCAGATTCCCCGTACCAAATGGCTGATGCGAGAGATACCGTTCGGTTTTGGTCGGCTCATGTCCGACATACCCACCTCATCGTTAGCTCCAGTGAGATGAAGCCCGAGGAGGCATTCGCACGTGAAAAAAAAGGTCTTTTTTGCGGTAGGTCAGTTAGCAATTGCGAGCGGCTTCCATTACCATTATCATTGGCATAATCATTTATGTTTATATGAACGCAAATGTGATTAAAGGTCAAGAATATTAGCTTTCTTTTAATAAAAAAATAACCCACACAATGTCTGTTTAAATAATAAACAGACAGTTCTAATTTAGTGATAAGCCATTATTTTTTTAAAAGATCATGAGTAGGTAACATGGGCTCGGTTACGTCGGTAGTGTAAAGGCTAGGGTTCGAACCACTAGGCTACCTAAATTGATCTAAAATTCTTAGTGGGAAGCTATAATTAAAAAATTATAAGCGATGTTCATTACCCGGACTGCCAGGAGAGGGTTCTAGTTCTTATTATATTATCAGGAACACTATAGTATTAAAAAAAAAATACTAATTCTAGATTAAGATTAAATCATAAGTCTTTCTGAATAACAATTACAGCAAAACATTGACATGAAAATTGCCATTTAATGAATATTTTAATGTGTAAAATAGTTTATTGCTGTGTTTCAATTTATTGAACACCATGACTCTACATACTTGAGTGTTCAGTAGTGCATCTATAACTTAAGAACTTTTTCGTTTTACTGTAGATAAAACATGAAAAACGCTGATGAAAAGTTGTTAAAAACACATAAAATAATTGGCAAATGGGACACTTTTCTCCTTATTAATTGTATAAAATTTTTACACAATCGAACATTGCGATTTGAAAACAATCATGATATCAATTTCAAAATACCTATAACATAGAATTAGCCCATTGATATCACTGGATTCTTTTGGGACAGTAAATCAAATGACACAAATAGTGACAATACCAGTCTGTCTACTTTCTTCTATCTACTTACGTGTATTTGAAGCGCTCGATGCTATCACAGCGGCAAATAATAAAATAAACACTTGAGGAATCGTCATGTTTCAATTAAACTAAATAACCGCGAAAATAAAAATGTGCCCGCAAATGTCTTTTTGCGAAATTTACGAGATGACAACTTTTTTTTAATTAGGCACGAGCGTCCGCCGCGTTCTGCCTCAGCGGGGGCAATGGTGTATCGTCGACTAGACCTTCTCCACCACAAGATGCGTTGACCGCGGCATGCTTTTCCAAGTATTTTTGCAAATGCGTTTTTCTTTTGTCTCATTAAAATATTTGAGTAGATATTGTACCTATAAAGCACTTCTATCCAGAATTTCTCACATTTCGCTTTCTATCATTTAAGAAGAGTTTTACGTTATTACTTAACTGACATAATAAATTAAAATATTTTAGTTAAGCTCTACTTTTATTTGTGGTTCTAATTACATTGTTCTGAAATTTTTATGTACGTAATTAGTTAAAATAAGTTGTGTTTATACGCATTAGTTAACCGGTTTCAGCACCTTTTGTTATTGTGTTTACCTTTCCGGTAAGGTAAGCAAATTCAAATTTAAATCTAATCAATTGAGTGGAAAAATCGTACAATCTGAACTTCATTATAATATTCTGGATAGGTTTCCTAAAATGAACAAGTGTTTCAAGATCTGAATCGGCATGGGTTCGAACGCATAACTTTATTTTTACTTATTTACTTAAGGTTTGGCATAAAAATTAAAGGCAGAACGATATTATGACATACTTACTGTTTCTTCAGGCATAACTATCAT
Source organism: Cybosia mesomella (assembly GCA_946251805.1). Taxonomy (NCBI): domain Eukaryota; kingdom Metazoa; phylum Arthropoda; class Insecta; order Lepidoptera; family Erebidae; genus Cybosia; species Cybosia mesomella. The sequence goes on from OX276390.1 coordinate 29,154,593, forward strand.
TTAGACTACTATATTTTGGTTTAATTTTAAATCGCATAAACCTATAAAGCATAATATTATTTATTCGCATAACAGTTCGCAACATGTAAATATCAAAAGTTTTGATCGGATATAGTAGCTATTTTTGTTTATTATCGTATTAATTACTGTTGATACTAGCATCAGGATTAACACCTCAACTCTGATAGATTAAGTTAGAAGGTTAAGGCGGGAGCAACACAAGGATGCGTTATTAATGACGTTTGATACCAGCATCAGGTTTAACACCTCGACTCAGAGCAGTCTGATTCGGATAGATTAGGTTAACCTACGTCGTTATTTTGTTCTAACCACACAGAAACGTCAAATTCTTTTTAACGTCCTAAACAGTTTTATGTTGATGGAAATTATGCTACAGTATCATTATGCGTTTAAAAATATTATGCTTTAATCGTTATGCGATTATAACGTTATTCTTTTGCATGATTATGCTAACAGTAGTTATCCTATAAAAAATTATGTCCTACAATTTATGCCGAATGATTTTATGCATGTTGATACCAGCATCAGGTTTAACACCTCGACTCAGAGCAGTCTGATTCGGATGGATTAGGTTAACTTTCGTCGTTATTTTGTTCTAACCACACAGACACGTCAAATTCTTTTTAACGTCCTAAACAGTTTTATATTGATGGAAATTATGCTACAGTATCATTATGCGTTTAAAAATATTATGCTTTAATCGTTATGCGATTATAACGTTATGCTTTTGCATGGTTATGCTAACAGTAGTTATGCTATAAAAAATTATGTCTTACAATTTATGACGAATGATTGTTATGCATTTTGATCGTTAGGGGATATAAAAGTAACCTTACACCCCGGCGTCTGAGGACCCGAGACGGCGTGCGGTTTTAGTCGGTGCAAGCCCGACATAACCGCCCCCGCTGGCCGGCGGGAGGGTATCCGAAGGGCTTTCCGCACGATAAAAAAAAAAAGGGGATATAAAAGTATGCTATACTAAATTGTGACATTAAATTTTATGCGTTCCAATTGGGAACCAATCGGCATACAAGCTATAAAATTGAATATTTAGTATAATGCATCCATCGCTTTTTTTAGGTAGATTTCGATGAAATCGATCTACCTATTGGTTTCTTGACTACTGTCGAATTTTAAAAAAATTTCTTCATAGGAGGTCTAGTTATGACCCCCTGAGTCCGAAATGACCACTGGTCAAAAAGTTTCACTTCCCAAAATTTGCGGCACTCTCACGGTCGCATTTTTGCCCCGATCGCTTTCAAACTGCGGTCAAAAATTGCTTGGGTGTAAACTTAGTTTAAGTTCGTGAATTGGTGGAATCCGGCCTAAGGGGACGGTAGGGCCTCACTTTTTGTGAAATCAGTTTTTCCTCAAAATTTCACGTTCCATGAAAGATATTCGAACCGTTCTAATTTTATCCCATAGTATACATGAATACCAACAACTTTTAATTATAAACCTATAAGATTAAAACTTTAACTAAAAGTGGGGAAAAACCAAAAATTTTCGGGAAAAAAATCATAACTTCTAAAACCATTAAGCCCTCATTTCACATTTGACTGTAATCCACCTAGCTTAGACGAAATAGAACACCAAATCAAAAAGAAACCAACAAAAACCGCCCCAGGGCCTGATGGCATACCTTACATTATCTATAAAAAATGCCCATCGGTACGTAAACATCTTCTAAGCATATTCAATAGAATCTGGTCGAGTAAAGAAGTCTCAGCGGCCTTCGGCAAGGCTAATTTTGTGCTCATTCCAAAGAAAGAAATAGTAACTAGTCCAAAAGACGCTAGACCAATAGCATTAACCAATACAATTTCTAAAATTTTCTTCTCATGGCTTCAATTTAAAATGGCAAATTTCATGATCAATAATAACTATTTCAGACCAAACCAACAAAAAGGGTTCCTACCCGGAATTTCAGGATGTCTAGAACACAATTCTTTACTGGCGGAAAGTTTAAAAGATGCCAGATCAAATGAAAAGCAAATAACAGTTTGTTAGACAGACTTAGGAAACGCTTTATGTTGTTTGCATTAAAATGGTATCACTTTCCGTCCATCATTTGGGAAATAATATCCTCTTATTATGGTAAATTAAAGTTTGTGATTAATACCAAAGATGGATACACGCAACCTTTAAATTATAATGTGGGTTTGTTCCAAGGTTTTTTTTTCTTTTTTTTTTAAAAGAATATTAGTAACCGAAATTACTAATATTCCCCCTAACCCCTCCAGCTAACCTAAATTGCTTGTGTTAGGAGTGGGTTCACGTCACTAGTGTAATGGCCAGGATTCGAACCCGGGACCTCTCGATCGTAGGGTCGACTCCTTAACCACTAAGCTAGAAATAAATATTTTAATAGACAACATTTCCACACACGACAAGAAGTGGGGCTATCGGTTTAAGCTAAACGGTAAATATACGGAGTCTATCCTCGCATTCGCGGACGATTTGGCAATACTGACTCGTAACCCAAAGCAGTGCCAGGACCACTGCGTAGAGTAGACGATTTCTGTACATGGACAGATGGAATGAGAACAAAACCTAGCAAATACTACTGTCTATGTCTGGGTAGGCGGGGTACCAGGTATACTTCATATGACCCAGGGCTTAGTATAGGCGGGGAAAACGTTTCAACTATATCTGAAACCGTGCCTTTTAAATTCCTCGGAAGAAAGATTGACAACAGAGGTTGCACTACAGCTTTTTACGAATTAATTGACAGTTTCATTATCGATTTAAAAAAGGTAGACCAACAACCAATAAGTAATGTTAAAAAAGCTTGGATCTATGACAAATATTTAACCTCGCGTCTTAACTGGCCGTTTCTTATATATGATATAAAGCAGAGCCTCCTCAAAAAACTAGATGCGAGTGTCACGAAGACACTGAAGTCGTGGCTAGGGCTAGCTCAGTCGGCCGACCCGTCGGCACTATAAAGATCCGCGAATAATTTTGGAATGACGCTTAAGAAGCCATCAGAACTCTATAAACACCTAAGAGTAACTAAAATGCACGTCTTATCGAAATCTAAACACGAAATAGTAAAAGTCCTTCCAAAAGATAAAAATGCATCGGAGCTCGAATCACGCCTCCAGCTCCATAAAAAATTCATGATAGGCTCGCAGACTGGTAGAGTAGGTCTAGGTAATATTCAGAGACAAACAGATAAAGAATTAACAAAATCTTTTCTTCAAGCAGACGAAAACAACACCTATAAGGTGCACGCAATGAACCTAGAAATGCTCAAAGAAATCACCTCAAAAGCCATATTCAATTTTGATGACTGCCGTTGACTGGACAATACTCGTAGACACGTATGAGAAGCACTATAGGATACCGGAGGATGTCTGTGCCTCATCATCCAGACCCGACATATTCCTTTTTTCACGATCGCATAAGCGTGCAGTGCTTATAGAACTCACAGTACCGTGGGAAACTAATATACCGAAAGACCACGCTATAAAGACAAACAAATACTTTGATTTGACTAACGAGTTAACCAAAAACGGCTACGTGGTTAAACTCTACGCCGTAGAAGTAGGAGCAAGGGGAATTCCAGCTTAATCCCTGTACAACTTACTTAAAGACCTCGGATTGCCAAGAGCTTCAGTAAGCTCTTTACTAAATCGTACATCAAAAGCGGCATTGTTAGGATCTTACCAAATTTGGATAGGTAGGGGGGGGAACACTACTGACGGTGGAGGTGAGCGCTGATGCATCACAAGGTGGCCACTCTAAACCTACATCTGGGTCGCAAGTCCCAGTCGCCGTCATGGTGTTCCTCTCTGTACCACGCTATGGACCCGGCGACCGCACGGTGAATCCATGGAGTGCTGAGAATCGGATCTCCGGTGAACATTCTTGCCGTCGGAAACATTTTTAATCGATAGGCCATTTTTAAGTCTAAAATAATTGCTTGAAAAGTTTTTCGCTAAAAGTTACCGTTTTCGAGAAAAAAAAATTAAACTGTTTAAAGTTCGTAGTTCTCTATATAAAATAATATTAATTGCTTTACGAAATCTACCTGTGCGTTCCCCCTGCGGGAACGGATTTTTTGTATTTTACATAGTTGAAAGGTCGTAAAGTATTTTTCTCCTTCCTACCACCACCCTCCATTTAATTTTTCTAGGTTTAAGCAATATTGTGACTGTGGTCGTTCATTGAAGTTCAAGTGAAGTCGTAAACAAGAAGTATTGCATTAGTTCGACATTTATTCTGAATTTTTATAAGTTTTAAGTTAATTAAATAAAAAAATAATTTATATATAATTTATATAATTTATTTATTGACCAAAAAGAACGTTCTGTACATTGTAAATTCTTGAGGACTCCTTATAGGCAAACCAATAATGCCTGTGTTAGGAGCCTCCACCCTTTATATATTATACATAAATATTCTTAGCAATCAGTAAATTGTTTTCTTAAACTTAAAAACTAGTTTTTTCCCCTATACCCTAAGTAACATTAAAGATGTGTGTGTGTGTGTGTGTGTGTGTGTGTGTTTAAAAATGTTTATTTATTTGTACTTATTAGATTTTTCAATTATGTTGGAACGAGCAGAAGATCCTCCGCCTCCTCGTATGTTAACGATAAGAGCCAAGTTTTTACGTTTTTCATGCAGTCTCTCTTAGTTTTGTAACTGATTTCCATTTTTATATTTACAATATTAAATATTCGTGGGCCTAGAAAAGAGAAACATCTTTGTGCAAAGGAAGTCCTACAAGCCACTGGTTGGAATATATCCAAGTGCCTCCTTTTTCCGCCTTCTTTCCGAGTAACACAGCCCGGAGAGATCTTGGAAATGATACGATGATCCGACGAATGATACGATACGATTTGAACTAGCTTCTTTAGTTAATAACGATAATTTATTTGTTGCTTTTTTTGTGAGGATTCCCGCTTGCGGTCGAGAACCAGCGAGATTTAGAGAGAGGACTTAGTAAATACTAACTAGTTTGGCCATAAATTCATTATCGAATTACAATATAGAATGGGGTGTTAAAGAAAATAGGATCGCAGTGATCACCTTGCACAAACTGGGTTGGAGCCGTCGGTCATATTCCAGGCACTTCAAAAACTTGGTATCAGCCGTATGTTCGTATATCGTACTATCAATAGATACAACAACACTTCGTCTGTCGAAGATCAGAAAAGATCGGGGCGGCCGCGTGCTGTTAGAACTACAAAGGCTATTCATGCTGTTAAAGCCAGAATTCGTCGAAACCCCTTAAGGAAGCAAAAAATCTTATCGCGAGAAATGAAGCGAATTTATCGTCGATATACAGGACATGCCTTAGCCCAGACCTCAACCCTTTATACTACAAATTATGGTTAGTTTTAGAGGACATGGCCTGCTCTAAACGACACGGCGACATTGAATCTTTTAAAAATTATTTGGAGCAAGCAGTGGCAAAATTTCCCTTGGAAACAGTGCGTAAATCCATAGATTTGTGGCCAAACAGATTAAAGGCCTGTATAAAAGCCAAAGGTGGCCATTTCCAATAAAATATATTTTTATTTTTTGCTAAGACTTTAATAAATATGTAGGTATACATTTTAATAATATTACAATACTTTATTTAAAAAAAATGCATTTTCATTTGTAACAAAACTTATGGCTGGACTAGGTATTAGGTAATCTGTGGTAATGTCTCGTTGGTTTTAATATTAAAGTAGCTTTGATTAAATCCACACGGTGTCGGCTACGGAAGTTGCCAGGAGCTAGAGTATAATAAGCCAGTATTACACCTGACGGCCTCGACTTGACTCCTCCAGTTAGAGAGACGTGCGTGGAACATGTTGCACACTTGCACTTCAGACTCAAGTCCGTTTCTGTTGGAGCACAGATTTTTATCATTACCGTCACGCATTTGTCCATCCAAAGCTTGTACTCTTGTTGGCTTATCTTTGCTTTTGTGGCTACCGTCCGAAATTTTGAATAAATGAACTCCAGAATCAATGATAAATCTTCGGGGCCCAAGCCGACCTCACTTTTAATTCAGTACCTACACCTGCTAATTGGTGGATGAGGCTTTGGCGCAGGTTTTCCTTTCGAGGTTATGGGCAGGTGGCAGTCGCTCAATAAACTAAACTGTGAGAGTGGGAGGAGTGCCAGTCGGGCCCCAGGCTCCAAAGTGCAAGCTTTGGATGGAACTGAGATTGGTGCTCGAGGTAAATTGTAAGTAACATACATACATAAACTCACGCCTATATCCCCGAAGGGGTAGGAAGAGGTGCTAGCACCCACATTTCGCCAGTTTATGTTTAGGTCCCAATGTAATAGGTGGCGAGCCTATTATAATCTAAACAAAAAAAAAATATAAACCTGCGATAAATACACACATAACTTCGAAAAGCAAACATGGTAAAACCTGGGATCGAACCCGAGACCTCGTCTCAGCAGTCCATTACCCATACTACTAGGCTACCGCGGTTTTTTTTACTTACTTTTTAATTTTAAGTAAGCAATTCAATATACTCTATTTGTCATTGAAAATGATTAACAAAAGCGGTGTGTCTAGCTTACAGTCTTACGTTAATAGTAGATGCAAACACTGGACTACTTATGACCTACAAATGACCTTAACAAATTAAATAATAATTATTCCGAAATATTTGCAGTATTTGTTACCAGCTACTGTATTTGTTACCAGTTACTATAACAGTGAACTTTTTTACTTCAAGATCTGGTGTGCTTTTTAATGTTCATCCTTTCCGGTAGGTGGCGTAAGACATCTGACAAAGGTCAGGTTAGTTCGGGCCTTCGGGGTCTAAACCAACTGAAACGTAAGAGATTGATTTTTGCTTGATATTTTGAATTGAGGTTAAGAAAAGGTTAAATGGGTGTAATGAGTTGTACAAAAGTAACTATTTATAAGTAGTGTCTGTAACGGCTAGGGTTGAGCAGAGATAAATGAAATATTGGTATACAATTGATTTGCCCCCGAAGAAGAAACTTCTTTACTTTACTCACATGTAAGCCGGGACACTTGCTGTTGACGGACGAAGCTCAGGAGTCGCTCCCATAAAAGCCGTATAAGCCAAACCAAAAGGAGGAAGAGCTAGCGGACTCCGAAGTGAAAGATAATGTGATCGGCTGACGGTAAAGATCTTACTATCTAAAACCTGGGACTGATAAAAATCTGCCTACCCATTCTGAGATATACAGGCGTTTTTATACAAAGTGTTTGATATCCAGTTAAGAAAAAAGTGTGTACCGATGATATCAAAGACATTCGGATACAGACTATTATACCAAATCTTGATACCGTTATTACCGGTTTCTTGGAGTGCATTCATCGTGAGATGTATCGGTCAGCTGACCGAGATGTGTTAAAAATATCGTTAGTTAGGGTTCCGTATTTATAGTTTGCACTCGTGAACCTTCAATATTCTGTTTCCATTTTTAGGGTTCACTTGCCAAATGGCAAAAAACGGAACCCTTATAGATTCGTCATGTCTGTCTGTCTGTCCGTCCGTATGTCACAGCCACTTTTCTCCGAAACTATAAGAACTATGCTGTTGAAACTTGGTAAGTAGATGTATTCTATGAACCGCATTAAGATTTTAACACAAAAATAAAAAAAATAAAAAAATTTGGGGCTCCCTATACTTAGAACTGAAACTCAAAAAGATTTTTTTCATCAAACCCATACGTGTGGGGTATTTATGGATAGGTCTTTATAAATGATATTGAGGTTTCTAATATAATTTCTTTCTAAACTGAACAGTTTGCGCGAGAGACACTGCCAAAGTGGTAAAATGTGTGCCCCCCCCCCCTGTAACTTCTAAAATAAGAGAATGATAAAAGTAAAAAAAATAATGTTAACTTCCACCGAAATTTGGCTTGAACGAGATCTAGTAAGTAGTTTTTTTTACGTCATAAATCGTAAACCGCTATTTACCTTTCATTCAATCAACCCAAATATATAAAAAAAACATTATTATGTTACTTGCTACTACGGAACCCTTCATGGGCGAGTCCAACTCGCACTTGACCGCTTTTTTATACTACTGAGGTAACAAACGAGTTGATGGCCAGCCTGAGATGGTACAGACACCGGCAAACATCTTGAACGAAAATAGGAAAGTTCGCACATGTGCGCTATACGGACCAACCAGAAAACCAATAAAAGGACTGATCACCCAATGAAGCTAGCCCTTTGAGTCTGTGATTGGTTTATTATAATTTATGATTGGTTTCTTACCACCGCCCCCCACCAAAGAGAGCTAACAAACGCTCAGCTATATTAAGTACCAACATTGTCATGTTTTTTCGTGGTCATTATCTTCATGATCTTTCGCTTAGAATACAACGGAGGTAACGGTCGTAGTCACCAGCATATTGTAAGGGGGGGGGACGGGGACAGTAATATTCACTTACAATTTCATCATAGTACGTTATTAAACTTGGAACGGCTAGTGTGAACTAGGACTATAAACTTCAAGTCTTATAGCCATTTCCATCTTGTGCCGTCCGCTGCGTTGAGCGGGACCCGGCGAGCAAATCGTGTGACGAGCGCAGGGACTCAGTGGGCAGGCCCCTACAGACCGGTCAAAGTGGAAGTCTATGGGGGAGGCCTATGTTCAGCAGTGGACTTCCTAAGGCTGATATGTTGATGTTTTTAAATTTACGTATCTAGTGATATATTTCTGGGTCAATGCAATCTGAAAGTAAAGAGTTTATTTTAACAGCAGCTATAGAAATTATAATTTTGAAATTGAATGACACAAGGTGCATTACTATAATGTTTAGACAGGACATACTGCATACCTGTAGGAATTAACATAATATTGTAAGAGGCCGTAATAATATTGAAACACTTATATTCAAGATTCACCTACTAACAATAACTAAAATAAAACAATTATGCATAGACTAGTAATATCTACAAAATTTCTAAAATAAGTTTCTAAAAGGTAAAATAAAATATTATAGTTATAAAAACTTTAAGGCCGTCCGTTGCCATATGCGTATGCACGCATGCGGGCGCTTGTTTCGTGCGAGCGAGTTACGGGCAAATAATTAATACGCTGCTGCGTGAATATTTGCACGAAACAGTACGCAGTGCGGGCGATCGCATGCGTTCACACGCATAAGGCAACGGACGCTGTAAAACGCGCTTATAAACCTAGACCTTAATTAACATCATCATCACAGCGTTAGTTCTGGTTGCATCAAAGCTTTTACTTTGGAGCCCGGATCCGCTCTCTTACCATTTCTCTTGAAATGACTCATCTTGGCTTTTGCGGACCGTCGGACTTCTGAACAGAAAAAACGTACGCCAGCGCCTCGTGTATCGGCTTGCTTGAGGTTGGTTTGGGCCCCAAAGACCTTGATAGGGCGTCATACACCCCCTGTGTTTATGTATGTACGTCATTAAATATTTACCGCCTGGAACCATGAAGTTTGCTTTAAGTGGATAGGTATCCGATTTTCTTTGTTAGCTAATTGATGATTCAATATTTAAACAATGGTCTGTGGCCACGTGTTTATTAGGTATTCTCTACTCATGTGTTAACTATGTGAATGTTTTGTTCTTGTATTTCCGGTTCCTACATAAAAGTATATGAAAACTTCACCATCAAAAACTTTTAGGTATGTATCAGACCGGCGAACTATAAATTGGTCACCTGCGCTGGATTTTAATAATGACAGGGACTGCGGTAGCAGGGGTGTGTGTTGGGTAACCTCCTCGAGTGTCGCTCCGATTCCGATCCCGCTGCAGTCCGGGGGGAACGGAATCGGAGCGGCCGGTACACCCTGGGCGGCGGTCAATGGCTTCCCCTTCACCCCTTCATAGGGTTGGCATTGATCGTCGGCCAATACCCAACGTGGCGGGAACACATCGCTCTCCGTAGATTCGTATCGCTCCGTCTTCAGAGGAGACAGGATGAGCGATGCTGTTAGTGGTGAGATGGCCCAGGGTCAGCCGGGGTGCGAGGGATATGCTCTATGGGTAACCTTACACCCCGGCGTCTGAAGACCCGAGATGGCGTGCGGTTTTAGTCGGTGCAAGCCCGACATAACCGCCCCCGCTGGCCGGCGGGGGGGGTATCCGAAGGGATTTCCACACGATAAAAAAAAAAAAAAAAAAAAGGGACTGCGGTAGCAGGGCACGTCGCAATAGCGGCGGTAAGGCCCATCATGGAGGATTGGCTAGAGAGGCGACATGGAAGCCTCTCGTACCGACTGACGCAGGTGATCTCCGGGAAGGGGAGCTTCGGAGACCACCTGCATCGGATCAGGAAGGAGCCAACACCTGAGTGCCATTACTGCGACGCGAGCGAGGAGTCGGGGCTGCATACGCTGGCAGACTGCCCAGCGTAGGAGGCGCCGAGGCGTGACCTAGTGGCAGCCATCGGAGTAGGAGTCCTCTCGCTCGGCAGCATGATTGCGGCAATGGTGCGGAGCGCGAGCGCGTGGGCCGCCGCCACCTCCTTCTGCGAGCATGTAATGCTCGCGAAGGAAATTGCGGAGCGCGCCCGGGAGAGATTTTGAACTCACCCGGCCCGCCGTGCCCGCAACATGCTCGCCGCGCGTCGCAGGTGACTCAGGCACCGGAGGTCGCTTAACGACCTCCGTCCTCCATGGGCAAGGCCTGGGAGTGGCAGGTGAGGCTGCCTGTCACCCTAGCAGAAGCAGGCCGGGACGGTGTGACGAAAAAAAAAATGGACTGCGGTAGTGAGTGCGAATTGGAAAAGTAAACGCCGGTGTTCGGACCCCGGTCTCCGAGGTGAGAACGTCGGATGCCACCGAGTCTAACGTGGAGATAATGGTGATCTATTATCATCATCAAATCAAACTACCAACTCAATAATTTCATTGATAAACACGTCAGAACTCAGGTAAGTTGAATGGATTTTAAGTCGTAAAATCCTACAGCGTGAGTTATAGTTGGTTCTCTTTAATTCGTTTTCGTATAGCTATCTTCTGTAAAAAAATACAGACAAACATAGAACTCCTCCTTTTTGAAGTCGGTTAATGAGGAAAATTCTTCATTGACACAACAGATCTATTCTGTGACACTTACTCTGCTTTATGTTGAAAAGAAATACATTTTTGCGGTGATAACATGCTTACCTACGTTTGGATATGTTCACAACAGACGACTCAAAGGCTTCTGAAAAAATTTAACACGAAGAATGACCAGCATGCATAGTTCAAACTAAAACTTGAACAAATTTTGGTGTTTATAAGTAAAACACGCCAGATTATAATTTGAATGTCAAACACAGTATAATATTGACTGACACTTTACAAGGGCAATATAAATATTTTTATTAATAAAAAACATTCCTGAATCATAATGATGATAAATTTTGGCAAGGAACGCAAAAATAAACAATTAAAAAACCAAGGGTGGTTTCTTTTGCTTTTCTGTTACGAAATTCTAAGTAAATGGGAGCAGATGGAACAAAGTGTATGATTGTTGGTTACTATGAGACATAAGCAGAAACGACTGCTTACATCTCATAGTAGTAAATATTCACTTTGATACTAATTGACGCATTTTAAAATTTATGTAGGCTGGTCAAAAGCAGTAGAAAACTTCTAATTGAAATTTTTAACACATCAATAATATATTAATATTTTCAAATATGACCCTTTGTTTGTTATAAACATTATTTTTAAATGATTTGCCAACTGTACCTTTTTTTCGTGCGGAAATCCCTTCGGATACCCCCCCACCGGCCTCCGGGGGCGGTTATGTCGGGCTTGAACCGACTAAAACCGCACGCCGTCACGGGTCTTAAAACGCCGGGTGTAAGGTTGCCCATAGAGCATATCCCTCGCACCCCGATGCCAACTGTACCTACACGATAACAAATTTTGTTTAGTGTAATTTTGGAGTAAGTAGGTATCCCAATTATATTTAGTTAACAATCATTCAAAAAAGAATTGAATAAGAAAGGCCGCCCATTGTACATTAAGCTTAAGTTGAATGTTATTTATATAGTACTACATTTATTATATATAAAGAAATATTTATTATAAAGAAAATTTTATCTTATAATTATACCATATAAAACCTATAAAATATTTCTATATTTTTTGGTGTATCAAATGAAGCCTTCACTTTAATGAACACGTTTTAATTACAAATAATAATTTTATTATAATAATCAAACCTATTATTGCGTAAACTAAACTATGGTAAGATAAATTAAACCGCCTCTACTATTTTCAGGGAACTAAATTCACTATATCTAATAAATACATTTAAAAGTTAAAAAACTCATCTTCATCGTAGACTTTATTTTCCGTATCCGGAACTTTAAGTGCCGATAACTTAAAAGCAGTGTCGTCCATTTTATCCAATTTAGGTAATAGTTCTTTCTTTATCGTTTGCTCTACATTAATTGTGTCCAACTTCTGTTGCACTTTTTCTTTGATGGGACCTTCAATAGCATCCATTATCTGATATCTAAGCAGATTTGGTAGAATATTGACAGCAAATTCAATGACATAATCTAAGGTACCAGCGCCATTGCACCGAACCTGAATATTGCCTATTTCTAGATCAATATCTCTAAAAACTGGTTTTTCTCTGGTATCCATCGGCTGTGCTAATATTATTCTAGCACTTATGTATTCAACAGAGAAAGATGCCGAGCCTGCTCTTGACATGAGCCCTCCAACAGCTGAAATATCCCATTGTGTTCTACCCTCAAGCTTTTGAGTGCCAATCTCGAAGTCCGCTACTGCACTGTGGTTCTCCATTTTCAATGTAATATTGCCAACCCTTTGGAACGACGAAATCCCTGTGAGCCACGTATTGGTGAGACTAATTGTGAATATACTCACTGTTGTATTGTAATCCTTGACCTGATAAGGATCTAACTGCATATCTCTCACTTTCTTCCTCACATCAATAATCACCATATCTAAAGGAGATATTGAGTTTGGGAACTGCATATCACCGGCTACTTCGTCGAGTTGTTTATTAATTTCAGCTCTAGCTTTCGTGTATGCTTCTTTCAAAACGTACGGTTTAATGGAGTCAAAGATTACATTTCCTACGGTGTTGATAATACCCTGGAACATTCCACCGAAGAAGCCTAAGTTTTCAAAGTTGACAGCTATAGTGCTGAAACTAAGATCGATAACTATATCTTGTGCGCGCAGTTTACCATCACGCTCTACGCCAAGGGTTGCTCTCGCTGTTATCTTAAGACCCGTGATGTCAACAGTGAAGGGTCCTTGGGCTCTGTTCAGCCAAGTAGACAAGGTGTAGTTACCCCGTGCTTGTAGGGTATCTATGCTCATCGCCGCTTGGACCTGGAATGATAATAAATTCGTTTGAAATCTTTAAAAAATGTATAAACTATCAAAACACACAGGTGTGTGTTGTAGTAATGGCTGAAAGGATGTGGATGAAATTTAGATTTGCACATTGACAACTTTTTGTTCTTTTTTTTTTTTTTATACCCCTAAGGTGGCAGACAAGCACACGGCCCATCTGATGGGAAGCGGTTACCGCGGCCTATGGACGTGTGCAACACCAATGGCGTCACACTCGCGCTGCCGACCCTGTAAAGGAAAGGGGATGGGAAAGGAGTTTGGGAGGGAATGGGAAAGGAGTTTGGGAGGGGATGGGAAAGGAGTTTGGGCTCCGGCACTCTCACTCACCAAACGGAACGCAACAGTTCAAATACTGTTACTTGGCGTCGATATTCTGTGAGAGGGTGGTGCTTCCCCGGTCGAGTCGGCCCATTCATGCAACGACCAAAATACTGTTGCTTGACTCTACCACTCTGTTCTGAGAATAGGTTCCTGTTGGTCACGGAAGGTTAAACTTTGTCAAGGTTCTTAGAGTACAATCTAAACCCAGTAATTAACCTACCCTGATAAACAGACATAACCCAGTGATTCAGACATAACTCTCCTACCGTTAGTTTTGGTGAGGAAAGGAAAGGTCAACGTTACAAATCTACGCTTGATATTATCGGCAGCTTACTTGAAAAATACATTGAGATAAAACCATCTCCGTCTCCTTTTGGCCATGGCTGCGGAAAAGCAACCGAAACGTCGGGATCAGTGTAAATAATGAAATAACACCAAATAAATCGCGATACAATCCGTTAAAATAGTTTTACTTCAAATCTAAACAAGTTAAAATTCAAACGTTACCTCCATTGCTCCAATTTCGGCAATTACGTGCAATATACGAAACTTGCTGATACCGTATACAGCAGTGTTCTTGAAGTACATAGTGCCAAAGCTTAGGGATTGCTTCATGTCCGGGACTGGATAAGGGTCAGGTATCTCAGCCCCTGGAAGTCCTACCGGATCAGGCTGTTTGAAGTGTTCTAGAACGGCCAGTACATTATCGCTGAGTTTCTTTTCTCCCTCCAGTAAGGTCGTCGCTTCAGACGAATCTTCATCATCGTCATCGACATCTGTAAATATTGTCAAGTTAATTTTAAATACATTCTAATTTACAAATGTATTTATAATAGCGTACAATGAGAGAGGCCTATGTCCAGCAGTGGATTGCAATAGGCTAATTGATTGATTGATTGATTTATAATGATTGAACATAGTCGATTTCAAATCAATCCAATCAATATTTTAGTCATCAGGGTCCGAAACTACAACTTATTGGACACAGAAGCTAACTGTACATTTTCTATTAAATACTATTCAAATCATGAAGTCATCATCATGCGTACGCCAATCCTTTATACCAATATCCAAAGCTTGCACTTTGGAGCCCAGAGTTCGGTCTCCTGCTCCCCCTTTCTTTATGGGTTGGTCCAAGTTGGCTTTTACAGAAGCTACTGCTGTCGTATTTTACATCAATATTTATATTTCTTCTTCACCCAGGCACAATCCCAGTCGCATCCAAAGCCAAAGGATCCGCTTTCTTACTCTTCCTTTTACTTGTTCGTGTTTTTGACTTTTTTGAGAGCGACTGCGGTCTTACCTCGTAGCCTGATGGACCCTCATCCGTTAATCAGCAGGTATATGTAACAGCTTGTAGGTAAGGTTGGTGGGAACCCATTCAAGGACTATTCTGAGGTCTCAATACTAGACAAAATATATCCATACCAATGTATTCCGTTCCCAAATCATGCAGTGGACTATTGCACGTTGCGTTTAGTAACGCGAAAATACTGCTACCCACGCCCTAGAACTCACACTTTTCTCCTCCTCGTATGCGTTATGCATCGTCTCTCCATGGATGGAGAATAGCTTGAAGCACCATATAATGCGCAGCTGAATGTGACGCGTAACGCACAGTCTCTATCATGAATGCGTTATCATGTCCAATGACGTCGTATGATATGACTAATTCGTAATCGCTCGTATCTCCCTGGGATGAGTGGCACTGGTAAGTAACAATCTTTTTAATATTTACAGCCTGATTACGTATTATAAATCGGGCAGTTTATTTGGTTTCCCGTAATTATAACCGCGATTGTATAGACTGTTTTACTAACTAACTATCTGTATACCTCGTACTGGTACGCCTACTGATTAACGGACGAGGCTCTCATGCAGGCTTTTCTTTCGGGGTTGGGGTCAGACGGCAGTCGCATCTACAAAAGCCAATATGATTCAAATCAAGAGAAACGAGTTAGCGAGCTGAGCCCATTTTTTTCCCATGCGGAAATCTCCTCGGATACTTCCCCGCCGGCCAGCGAAGGAGGTTATGTCGGACTCAAACCGACAAAAACTGCACACCGTTATGGGTCTTCAGACTCTGGGGTGTCATGCCCATGAGGCATTTCCCTCGCACCCCGACTGAACCAGGGCCATCTCCGGTTTCGAGATGGCCCCTTCGGGTTTGGGCACCACGATGTTACCCCTGCAAAAGGGGGACGCGGCTCTAATGTGCAAACTTTGGATGCAACCGGGACTAACGACGATGATACCTTGAATAGGGATCCAAGGTTTCAATTCAATTTATGTGCATATACAAATGCAATAAATCAGAATACACGTTAAATGCTTCTGAATCCATGAATTCTGGCAAACACAAAACCGTTTTTCATAAACTTAGCTACTTTACGATCTATATCTGTATCTTCTGCTTTTATTCATATTGTATTAGTAATTACCACAATGAGGTAGCTAGTCGAAGTGTTAATCTCTCTTACAGATAAAATTTACTTACATCGAGATATAAATACTTGCACAGCTTTATAGTTTACAACAAGACTAATGTAATCGTATTCCAAGACTCAAGTTACGTTTGCACATGTTGAGTCTTCAAGTTAATATTTATGTGTTTATATGCAACATTACATTAAAATGATCATATCTGGTTTGATATGTTGATAGTAAGTATCAAGGTAGGTATACTACAAAATAAACTATCTTCAGTATATACATAGCAAAATTAATTATCATATTAGTATATTGGTGATTGGTGTCAATTCTGCTGTTACAAACTATTTTAAACTACACTAAAAGTTACAAAAATTTGGTTACGTCCTGTCCACTGTTGTAAGTGCACAGATTACTTACAAATAGTTACTAATAGTTTTGTTTTGTTTTAGTAGTTTTGTAATAGTTACTAAAATACAAAGTTTAGTACATTGTGACTTACATCGCTTTGACAGACTTCACACAGACAGACTTATATCAAAATTCACATTTAATGCTAATTAATCTCCTCAAAGTCTATTATTTATTTGATGTCCAGAGAATGAAGTTCCAAAATTCAAATCAAATCATTTTAGACATAGTTTAGTTTAGTGATATGCGCAATGGAATTGACATCATTGTCAGTTTTGTCACAGATTTTTCAATTGGTTCACAAAAAACACGAGTTTCATTGATAAAATTGAGTTCTCTTAAAGACAACCTTTCAAAATAAGAACTAAGAACGCACCTTGCGCGTACGCAGCTAGGATAATACAGAATAGTATCACTTTTGGCAACCACATCCCGTTTGATACAATGTTATACAGCAGATCTACACTCACTGAGAATCAAGTAATGAATGGCCGGCAGCCCCGCTCCTGAGTCAGGGGTCACAATTTATCGGTAGTTTGTTATCGTCTGTTTGCACGACAAATTGGCTAAAGTTCTAAGTAGTGTTTTGTAGTTTTATGGATTGTCCACATAATATCCTTATGATATTATTGCTTGTGTGATTCGATATATTGTTCGTTACGTTTTGTTGTTTATTTACATCCACATAACAAGCAATTTGATTAAAGTTTTTTTAATCCAACAACCGACTTCATAAGATTCTTGGGTATTTTCTTTAGCTATCAAGTTGGATGTGCGCTCTGCAATCAAACTTAGTCTACTATTCAGTTACCCTTTTTATAAACCGTCAGCACGCAACACTGACTTCAGGACCTATATTGACTTCACACTTCCAAATTATTGCATTATTATTATTGTAGTATTATATTGTATCATCGAAAAGGGGTGTACGGTGCTTTACCAAGATCTTCGCCTATTAGCCGATAGGTACGTGTGTGTTGGGTAACCTCCTCGAGTGTCGCTCCGATTCCGATCCCGCTGCACGGTAGCGGCCGGTACACCCTGGGCGGCGGTCAATGGCTTCCCCATCACCCCTTCATAGGGTTGGCATTGATCGTCGGCCAATACCCAACGTGGCGGGAACACATCGCTCTCCGTACTCCTCTGCTTTCAGAGGAGACAGGATGAGCGATGCTGTTAGTGGTGAGATGGCCCAGGGTCAGCCGGGGTGCGAGGGATAGGCTCTATGGGTAACCTTACACCCCGGCGTCTGAAGACCCGAGACGGCGTGCGGTTTTAGTCGGTGCAAGCCCGACATAACCGCCCCCGCTGGCCGGCGGGGGGGTATCCGAAGGGATTTCCGCACGATAAAAAAAAAAAAAAAGTTACATCTGCCGAACAATGGATGAGTTTCTGGCACAGGCTTTCCTTTGGGGAGTGGGTGGACCACAAATGTAAACTTTCATAATAGCCAATACGCCAATAAAAACCGGCAAATGGCAAAGTGGAAGCTTTGACGAACTAACGCTGGGATGAAGAAGATTGTGTCAACAAAAAGCATGTTTTTACCCACCACCTTCAATCATTATAGCATTATATTGTCTTATCAAAAAACCTTCGTATTTATCGATATACAGACATATGTCTGTATATTGTAACGAGTGCAATAGTGAATTTATATAGATTCATTATTGCACTCGTTGTCTCGTATTGTGCAGTGACAACCGGTCTAAATACTAAACTCCGTTGCGACTCTGGCTGTATAATACCGCCTTTACCATGGCGAGTGTTCCGATGAGCTTTTCAAATTAAATTCACGGTCTCCTTTTCTATCTAGATCAAAACGTGACCATCAAACAGTGCAAGCAATTCCATTTAGGACTAAAATATTCGACAAGCCTTTTATGTTACGTACCCACGCACGTGTTTCCATCTTCCTTCAATCCTGGGTCTTTCAAGCGGGGCGTGAAAAAGTAGTTATCTATCCAAGTCGTCAAACTGAGAACTACCATTTTAGGGGGTGAGCCCACCAAAACTTTTGCCGGATTTTATATACGTAGAAGAGCCATACTTTTCGCGTTGACACGACATTGTAAATATTACACCGTTGCGGTTGCCATCAGAACAGTTATGTGTTTGTTTGATACCTTAGTCGTATAAAAACGTGTTTGATTGCGATCTTGAGTCATTCGTATGTCTCATTTCAATGTTGGTTATTTAAAATTTAGTTTAACGCCATCTGTTACCTTTAGTGTAAACTACATAAACACAAACTTTGTACTCTATCGGGTTTGATTCTAGGCATGCGTAGTGTAAATTGATTACATAGATGTCACTTTCATACTCTTTACATTACTTACTGTTCATTACCAATTTAGACGTAAAGTGCACAATATGGCCATGCTGGACTTATTGCTTAGGGCGATCTCTTCATGTAATACCTATATTATAATAAAGTAATACATATATTATATGAAAATCTATAGGTACATATAAAAATACAGAAGCCGAAAATTGAATTTTAGAATTTTTGTCTGTTTGTTAGTTTGTCTTTTTATCTGTTTGTCTATTTGTTTCCTTTTTAGGGTTCCGTTGCCAGATGGCAAAAAACGGAACCATTAGAGATTCGTCATGTCTGTCTGTCTGTCCGTCCGTATGTCACAGCCACTTTTTTCCGAAACTATAAGAGCTATGCTGTTGAAACTTGGTAAGTAGATGTATTCTGTGAACCGTATTAAGATTTTTACACAAAAATAGAAAAAAAAACAATAAATTTTGGGGGTCTTAGAACTTAGGTAGGTACTTAGAATTGAAATTCAAAAATTTTTTTTTCATCAAACCCATACGTGTGTGGTATCTATGGATAGGTTTTCCAAAATGATATTGAGGTTTCTAATACCATTTTTTTCTAAACTGAATAGTTTGCGCGAGAGACACTTCCAAAGTGGTAAAATGTGTCCTCCCCCATTAATCAATCAATCAATTAGCCTATTGCAGTCCACTGCTGGACATAGGCCTCTCCCATTTTACGCCATAGCACCCGATCCTCCGCCTTGCGCATCCAGTCTATTCCAGCTACCTTTTTCAGGTCGCCCGTCCATCTTGCTGGGGGGCGTGTAGAGTGGAGACTCTAGGACTTTTGCTCCATCGGAAATTGGTCCTTCGGCAGATGAAACTTCTAAAATAAGAGAATGATAAAACTAAAAAATATATATGATGTACATTACCATGTCAACTTCCAACGAAAATTGGTTTGAACGAGATCTAGTAAGTAGATTTTTTAATACGTCATAAATCGTAAACCGTAATTTACCTTTCATTCAATCAACTGAAATATGAAATTAAAGAAAAAATGTGTTAAAAATTGTGTATGTTACTTACTGCTACGGAACCCTTAATGGGCGAGTCCGACTCGCACTTGGCGCTTTTTGTTATCGATGTTCGGGCAATACTTGAATGCCGCTGAACAGATTTGGCTGTAATTTTGCTGGAACATTCTTGTAGGGCATGGTCATACACTGCGCTATATATCGTATATATTACGCTATTATAGGTATGATAGGAGCATTAGAGCAAAATCGGTCGAAATTAAATATTTTTAGATTTTTTTGTAGATGAGCAGTGAAATGAAAAATCTCGAAACTCCACAGAGTTACCCACGAACAGAAGATAGTTGATTAGAGACATATAAATATTTCATTATTAATACAATCACGCTTTTATATGTAGGGATCGGACAGAATTGATTTCGATGTATCATATAAACCTCTATTTTGAACAAATTATTATCAATGTAAAACAAGTGCACCACCACCTCATCCGGCCCATTAATAAAGTGATAGAAGCAGATAGAAGGAACCTACTGTCCTAATTTCGTAGTTCTAGCTTTAGTAGGTTAGCACAAGGTTGATGAGTCAGTCACCCGAAAAAGGCTTTATTCTTCATAATAAATAATTGCAATTATAGCGATATAATAACTTAATACGTGTTGGGATCGAGACCGCAGAAGTAAACATACCTTGATCTATTCCGAACTTAACGCAGACGAAGTCACAGGCAACAGCTAGTTGTATAAAAAACTAGCTGATTATGAAAAGCCGCATAAAAATCCGTCTAATAGTTTTTGCGTCCATCGCGACCACACAGACAAGAATTAAAAAAAAATTGTGTTCATTGAACATAACCCAAGTATTTTTTTTAATATCTCCAATCTACAGACACAACTAATTTACAATTTTATAATTATAAAGATTAAAAAAAAAAAAATTGCGAGTAAGTTTTGTTGGTAACGATGATACGTATCTTGCCTATGCAATGGTAAAAGCCAATTGTTATTGATTGCATTCGTCTAATGCATAATAGCAGTGCATTCATAGACACACGTGCACGGCCTGCAGTGTTGCATTTGTGAGCACATTATTGCTGAAAAAACAAAGATCTTGTGTAATATAAATCATTCGTTAAGGTAAGTATTTAACGTCAAATCAAACCTTACATTATACAGTATGTTGGCTTTTCCAGGAGCATCTGCTGTGTAACCTTCCAACCCCTAGAGGAACCTTGGACTAGAGCCTCATGTGTTGTTTGGCAGCTGCACTGACTTGCAAGTTGCAGGTGAGGTTGACTAGGGCCAAAGCTGTGACCCACGACTTCAGGAACCCCTGTCGTGGCCTTTAGTTCCGCGCTTCGGTGCGTTGCAAACTAATAAGTTTGCAACGCACCGAAGCGCGGAACGCGCGAAGTATGACATCTGATTTATCATTTGTACTTATAAAAAACTAGCTGTTCCTCCCGGCTCCACCCGCGAAGATTTTGGTCATCGCGACAACATATCCTATCCCAAGTTCTGGTCTATCTTGTACCAAATTTCTTTAAAATCGGTTCAGTGGTTTAGGTGTGAAAGCGTAACAGACTGAGACAAACAGAGATATTTTCGCATTTATAATATTAGTATGTATTATAGTTTATATTAGCACCGGAAGATAATTTTAAAACCTATTCTATTCACTCTATAATTTGCAACTGATCTTTTTGTTTTTCTATAACGTTTTACTTCCGCATGAACAGCGCCAGGAAGTTGCTATGGTGTAATATTTATAATAATGCATAATATCCTAAGTTTTACACCATGAATGTTTATTACTATTTATCATCGGTATAGAAATATAAATATATTAAATATATCTATAGGTGTTGAGCATATCTACAGGTATCCTCACAAATTACAAGAATTAACATGAATTTTAAAGCATTATAAGACTGACGACCTATACGCGTTACGGTAGTACTGTGGTACCCGGGGGGTTGGGTACCACGCGTGTATGAAGTGATGAAATTATAACACTTTAATAGGAAAAGATATTATTTATTTATTAACCACTCGCACTTCCTACTTATATTATTAGGGATTTTACGCGGTTGTTTTAACTTTAAATAGCGGACTGGGGCGTATATCGCGGTCTCGGCCCAAGGATAGGGCTTAAAGCGGGGTTCTTCCCAGGATACTTTTCTCAGCTTCAATCGGAACGGCTCCACCAGGCCCGTTCAGATCCCGAAATGTCCAGGCCGCGATTGTTTTATAACGTTCCTAACTTAAATTATTTAAACGATACAATAGTTTTATTTAAACTCTGACACATGATGGCCAGGTAAACGAACCGTAGTGTGTCGAACGAGGTCCGAACACTACATCAGCTACGCCCAAGGCCATGCATGTGGCACCTACATTGAAGCCCTAGGCATACTAAACGAGAGCAGATAAAAAAAAAACATTAAATCGCCTGTCTCTTACAATGAGAAAAACGACGCAATCTTTACAATTTATAACCATTAAACTGTAATAAATATTGAAAAATCCGAATACAAAGATTGCTTCATTCTTGGCCTGGCAAAAACTCGTAAAAAGCAACAAGCCACAGCGCGACTATCTAAATAAATTATTTTGGTGTCTCTTGACGACACATTTTAATGTTTGCCCTGATGGGACTTAAAGTACAGAGTACTTTTAAGACCTACCTAACTAAAAAAACAAAAGATGACATAAAGTGATCTATCTTTACACATTATGCATGTGAAGCAGTCATTAAGTCGCCTACACATTACTAAATTATTTTTAAATCAACATTAAAGAGAAAGAAACTCACTCCATAAAGAAGAGTCTGATCGAAAACTAACTTTCAACCATCGTCGGCGCTCATGACCAGAACGATTTGACTCTCTTACAAAGTTTAGATCATATCTATCAACATCAGACGAAAAAATAATTGCCTAACTCCTACGCTATAACATCACGAATATAACAAAACAAATCTATTTATCAGAAAAATTGCTTTCGTTGTGACGCTGATCTGCACTCGCAGACTCGATATGCTCCATGCTCATTACATTTCTCTCTCGAGGCCGGAAAAACTGTCGGCTCGAAGTTGGAGTATCTCTTCTGTTAGATCCCGAAGAATTCGGGTTACTGAGGAAAACATTAGTGTTAGCAATGTTCCGAGGTCTTAGGTTGTATCTCGGAGTGCGGAAATTGTCCCCTTCATCCCGTGGACTCGACGATGACGGAGCTTGACGTGCATCGTAAGATGTCGTGTCTCCTCTATTCCCGTAGCGGTTATGGAATCCGACTTGACGTTTATATCCTTGTGGAGGGTTCGTAGGTAAATTCTGTATTCTATCCCCCTGCACGTCGGGTTGTACTTCCGATAATTGCAACAGCGCGTCGCGGAGTTCTTTTTTATCGCTGTACACCCTTGCCGCTAAAATATTTCGAAATCTTGGCGACATTGACTTCAGAAATCTACTTATTATCTTTTTATCATCGGTAACCTTAGCTTTACTAGCCAAGTTGCACAATCTGTACCAATAGGTAACCAAGTTCTCCTCTTTGGCTTGATACGCTGAATAGAACAACTCTAAATCATCGCCATGGGAAGGAAACTCTTCTTCTAACAGTGAGCACACTTGTTCGAAAGTTAACTCTTCGTTAAAAATCGACTTGTAAAAGTGTAACGCTGCGCCCTCGAGGTAGGCAGCTAATATTGTGGCTTTGTCAGCCAACATAAATTTATTTATGGCGAATACGACATTGAAGTCTCTCAAAAAACTTTGGAATGAGACACCGTCAGTGCCTCCAAATTTCTTTGATTCAGCCATCTTAATGGTAGTAATACAATATATATAATAAATTCAAATTTGTTATCTGTTTAAGGCGTCGATCCAATATTGCACGACGTCTTCCTTCTCAAGGTACGGGGTCGATCAATCCACTGCCAACTGCAAAATGTTGGCGTTTCCACCTCCTGTGGAAACCGGCGTTCCTCCACAAATTCTATGGAAACCGGCGCCTCCTCCAAAGCTGTGGTACCCGGGGGGTTGGGTACCACGCGTGTATGAAGTGATGAAATTATAACACTTTAATAGGAAAAGATATTATTTATTTATTAACCACTCGCACTTCCTACTTATATTATTAGGGATTTTACGCGGTTGTTTTAACTTTAAATAGCGGACTGGGGCGTATATCGCGGTCTCGGCCCAAGGATAGGGCTTAAAGCGGGGTTCTTCCCAGGATACTTTTCTCAGCTTCAATCGGAACGGCTCCACCAGGCCCGTTCAGATCCCGAAATGTCCAGGCCGCGATTGTTTTATAACGTTCCTAACTTAAATTATTTAAACGATACAATAGTTTTATTTAAACTCTGACACATGATGGCCAGGTAAACGAACCGTAGTGTGTCGAACGAGGTCCGAACACTACAGTACCACCTGATAATTGACAGACGAGCTCCGTCCTCTATGAGCGCAGGCCTGGGGGAGGCAGGTGGAGCGCCTGCGTTGCGCGCCCCCCTTTTCCGGGGACAAATTGTTTCCTAAACCCGGAAGGACCATCTCGAAACCGAAGATGGCCCTGGGTCAGTCGGGGTACGAGGGAAATGCCTTGTGGGCCTTTCATCCCATTCGAGTCCGATAGAACCTCCCCCACTGGCCGGCGGGGGAAGGGGGGAGGGGGTAGCTGATGGGATTTGTGTACGGAAAAAAGGCTCTTGAGCAGGCTTTCCTCTTTGTGGTTTGGTGGTCGGATAGCAGTACCTACTACTACCAAAAGTAAAAGACGGAGTAAATGGACTCCGAGCTCCGAGGTGAAAGCCTTGTATGCAGGGCAACCGTCAAGACTGCTAAGCTGATGATGTGTGACATGCATTTGCCGGAAGCTTCTTTAAGCATGAACGCGTTATACAATGCAGATGACAGAACTCTAGTTTTCCGTCATAAATAAATTAGATAATTATCAAGAATAATAATTATGTCCTTCGCCAACATAACGCGGAAATTATAATATTATTATTAATAAAACTACATTTAGGTTTATGATATAATTGTAATTACATTATTACATAAATTACTAGAAAATGAATTATTATTACGTGCATGTGTGATGTATTGATTGGCAAGTATTATATGAATAATAGTTTTGAAGCTAAGATAATAATCTATATAACCATTAATGTTTTTATCCTAGAACCACCTTCTAAGAATCATTTTCCTACACATTCGCAAGATTTCTGTTGAAATATATAAAACAAGTGCTGAGATCAATATTATTGATGTTATGTGGGTCAAGCTAATAAATAAACACATACAAGATAATAAAATAAACTTATATTGATTTATAGATAACGATACATTCCGGTATCAACAGATAGGCCAATAAGTCTACAGTCATTATATTGTTTTTCACTTTTCAATGCCTTCTCAAAGGCATTGAAAAGCCAAGCTCACATGTTAGCCGGTACCTTCGCTCCTAGACTCTTGACTCTTGACTCCTGTTCGGTAGGCTGGGGGAGATCAGGCGAAAGAGAAAGAGAGCGGACTCCTGACTCTATAGAGCCAGCTTTGGATGCAATCTGAATTATCGCTGTGATGATGAGTTATCACTTTAAAATTTTTGTAAAAGTTGGTCTTAAGTGCTATTTTTTAAACAACACCTGCTAATTTTTAATAAGCCCGTATTATGCTATGACTGAAAACGTATTGACTTATTAGCCCTTAACCTAGTATACCTAATAGATAGCAATTAGGTATACTTATTTGAATTACAAATGGAGTAACGTTTATCATATAACGTTTGATGTTCTTTATGCATTACTTATATTATATAAGCACGGCGGGTGAAACCGTGGGACCCAGCTAGTGTATTCTAAAATTAAATATGTTTATTTGTTTCTCACAAAAACTTTTGAGCTGATGTTGATGTTCAAAAAGGCTTAGTATTACTTCGTACGTACACAATAAATCGTTATCCACAATGAAGTGTGCCATGATGCCGGTTATTCCGGACCTTTAACTCTTGGCTTTATATGTATGCTACAGGTATAGGTACGATTAACGGCTTCCGAGGGATATGCTCTATGGGCCGGCTCACCCCGGCGTATGTAGACCCGTGACATAACCGCCCCGCTGGCAGGCGGGGGGTATCAGAATGGATTTCCACACGAAAAAAAAAGGTACGACTTTCGGCTGTCCCCAAAACTTTCGGGGCCCAAGTCAATATTGACTCTCACTAGTCTTGCCGACACCTGCGGATTAACGGACGAGGCTTTGCCGCAGGTTTTCCTCTCGGGGTTGAGAGACCATACGGCAGTCACTGCCGCAAATGCCAAAGAAACCTACCAATTAATGGAAAGGACTAGAAGAGCGGACTCCGTAGGGCAAACTTTGTATACAACCGGGATTCCATATGGAGACCTGTAGTGGTTTAAAGTCACTATCCCATTCTGGAAAATTACATCTCCTTCCACACTCAGAACTATGTCATTCATAACTATTATTTGCTTAAGTAACATGCGATTACAGCAGTAATGTCGCAGCACGTATCAAAACACATTGTTTTGACTTTGACCTAGAGTTCAAGGACATAATTTATTTTTATATAGGAACATCTATGGCGGTCGGTACGGATAGTTGGAGCCCTAAATAGTCCGACAACCGGTCTAACTACAGAACTTCGATATCGCCAGTGGGTTGTGGGGTCAGCATCAAATTCAGCCGCTTTGTAGTTAGACTGAAAAGCCGAACCCAACTGATTTGGGAATAGGCTTGGAGGATGATAGATGAATGGATTTATTCGCTGACACACTACTATTAAAAAAATATTTATGAAGTAGCTTAGGATCAATAGCTCAATGGTTTAAATTAATTTATCTGATAACTTCTAAGGGCGGCTTGTAACATACGATTTAAATATCTGCTAAATGAAATTAATTGTATCTCCAATTTTTTCTTAGTTTACACTTAGTTTATATATTTAGTTCTGTAATTTTATTAGTAGTGTTACTCTTTTATGCATGCTGTGACACCTTTGAGAGTTGTGCAATAAATGAAATATTATAATTGCATGTTTTAGATGTAAGTGATAATGTAACAAGTACTGGTTGGCCACATAAATAAATGATGCGCTTGCAGCTTCCAGGCAAGGTTGGCATGGGCCCCGAAAATGGAAACCCGTAAGGTTTAAGCGCAGTGTTTAGCAGTAGTATATTCAAAAGGGAAGCAGGGGCCCAATCATTTGGCATTGTCTCCCACTCTTTCTATTAATTTCTCCAAAGTGCAGGTTTGGATACAACCGGGACTAACATTGTAATGATGACGAAGCTTGATTGCAGAAAGATCAACCTGCTTTTATTTTACCTGTATCCCCGAAAGGACATACAGGTAAATTAGTATTGTGATAACATAATTTATATTTTTCTCAACAACGTTTTTTCCGTTGAAGAAGATAATAATGTTTCCATCTGATCTTAAGGTTATAATTTACAACAAGCGTTTATGGAGTATTTCCATATAGAACGTGCCTGGAATAAATGTAACGTTTTCGGATGTCTCATGTCAAGAAATTTCAAGAACAAGTTCAAGGTTCCGAGGACGGAGTTATATCAAGCCTAGGTCACAGATTCTAAGTTTGTTGTAGCACGCACAATACGCACATTGCGTAGATACCTACGTGACGTAATTCTCAGAATTACCAACATTTTTTCTATCTGCTATACACAGTTTTTATGGATGACTTCTGAGCAGTGTTGACATCATATGAGTCCCGTACAGATTATCAAATTACCTTTTCGATTCGATGGATACAATTTTCTACAGAAAGCGTGGGTCACCGTTGAACGGTTTATATACGAAAAAATGTTATCCCAGCTACTTTTTACCTTTTTCAGGTCATCAGTTCATCTGACTGGAAGGGATCCCACCATCCGTTTACCGATTCGTGGACTCGTTTTCGGTCTTTCGGCAGATGTGGTCAGTATATTATCAATTCAGTTTTTATATTGGTAACTGCAGTTTTCCAGTTTGTGTCCGTACAGTTCCGTAACTCTCAGTGCGCGAATCCGATTTGTACTTGCTGGTTTTGTTTTAGCAATCATTATCGTGCTAGAGGTCATTCGGTGTATTGACTTACCTATAGATTTCATTTTGAAACGGTTCTAAAAATATATTTAATGGCTTTTTAAGATATCTAAACTACTTTAATTAGTAGATTGTATTGTCGAAACTTCTGATTTAAGTACGTCTAATTGGACGATTAATATTTTTTACGCAAAAATCCATAACTGCCATTTTTATCTACGAAATCTGGAACTTTTTATGAAGGAATGTTTATAACTACAATACTAGTATGAATATATAATGAATTTTTAATTGAAATTTGGAATTTTTTAAGAAACCTTTTTTGATGAAATGATCAAGTCAAGTCGAGTTTGCATGAATTTTTTATTTTATTTTATTTTTATTATTATTTAGTACTATCATATTATGTGTTTTAATGTAATTTAATATGGGTTGTTGCCTGAAATAAATGAATTATTATTATTTCCTTTATTACTATATATAAACTTATTAATTATATTTTTAAATACATACAAACACAATACATACATCTATTTAAAAATAAAAAAAAAACAGTGCTCCACCGGTATCGGGTACAGGGACCAAGCTACCGGTGGTTAGGGCTCCAGAGAAAGGAACTTCCTCACGATGCGCGCCGTATCAAGAAGCACAGCCTTCTGCATCTGGCCCTTGACCCAACCGTCTAACCCGAGCCTCTTCAGGTGTTGGTCGAGGCTCTTTGCTATTAAACCGTTCACTGACACGACTATCGGCACAATTATTGCTGAGTCAACACTCCACATGTCGACAATCTCGTGGGCCAAGTCCAAGTACTTAACTTGTTTATCCTTCTCAGCTTTCACGAGATTCTCTTCATGAGGAATGGTAACATCAGCAATCAAAGCTCGGCGTTCGGATCGGTCTATCACCACAATGTCAGACTTGTTGGCTACAACAGTCCTATCAGTGATGATAGATCGATCCCAGTACAATGTGATATGACTATTTTCTAGAACCGGCTCAGGAACATACCTATAGTACGGCACTTCAACTTCCACAAGGTTGTATTTCAGAGCAAGTCGCTGGTGGATTATCCTGGCTACTTGATTATGTCTGTGCAAGTACTCGCCGTTAGCAAGACGAGAACAGCCGGAAGTAATATGCCTGAGGGATTCACCAGGCTGGTGACACGCTCGACAGATGTCAATTGTGCCATCCCTCATTATATACTTCCGGTAGTTATTCGTCTTGATAACTTCGTCCGCAATCGCACAGACAAAACCTTCAGTTTCCCCAAAAAGGTCACCGAAACGTAGCCAGGACACGGATGCCAGTAGGTCTACTTCGGGCCTGTGGAGGGCCCGATAGAATCTACCGTGTAGCTCCTTACTCTGCCATACCTCCTTTTGGCTGTCAGTGCCGACTACTATAGGTCTGCGCCAGTTCTCCTTAGCCAAACCGAGCGGGGTGAGCCCGGTATCTACGCTGACTACATCACGGTGCATATCCACGTTCGACTTAAGAAAATAATCTCTGAGATTGCACACCTCGCGATTATGAAGGGTCTTTGCATTTAAAAATCCCCGACCCCCACATTTCCGCGGGATGTACAATCTCATGACTGACGACCGCGGATGATGCATTCGAAATGCAGTCAACTGAGTCCGGACTTTCCTATCAATGGCATCGAGTTCAGTCTGAGTCCACTTGAGTATGCCAAAGGAGTACATCAAGAGTGGCATGACCCAACTATTACAGGCACGAACCTTGTTACCACCTGACAAAAGACTGTTAAGTACCTTTTTCAGGCGGCCAAAGAAACGTTCCTGTAACATTTGTTTCATCCCGGTCTCATTGATGCATAACGCCTGTGACATACCCAAGTATTTATAGGTCTCAGTTACGAGGAGTGATCTCAGGTTAGTGGAATCAGAGAGCTGTATACCCTGCGACTCCACCACCCGCCCTCGCTTTACATGAATGACTGCGCATTTTTCCACACCAAACCCCATTTTAATAGAATTACTGAAATTTTCGGTAATCTTCAGTAAAGCCATTAATTGAGGATTAGTGTGAGCAAACAACTTCAAATCGTCCATGTAAAGCAGGTGGGATACCATCTGACCCTCTCTTCGTAACCTATAGGTTATAACCTAACCCTGAATTCACTAGTAAAGTACTAAGTGGGTTCAGGGCTAAGCAGAACCATAGGGGACTCAGACTGTCCCCTTGAAAAATACCCCGCTCTATTGTTATCGGCTCGCCATCATCCAAAGCCCGACGACACCCTGGATAGAAAAGAACAGTCCTCCATTGCCCCATACATGTCCTTAAGAAGGTACATAGAGTTGCATTCAGTTTATACAACTCCAGCACCCTCAAAAGCCATGTATGTGGCACGGAATCGAACGCTTTCTTGTAATCTATCCAGCATGCTGCCAGATCCTTAGTACGACGGCGAGCTTGTTGGCTAATAGCCATATCAATGAGGAGGAGCTCCTTAGTACCCCGGGCCCCATTCCTACATCCATTCTGAGAGGCACACATAATAGAATTATTATTTATATGATTGTTAATTTTAGCTCTCAGAATGGATGTAAGAAGTTTATAAACCGTTGGCAGACATGTAATCGGTCTATAATTATTGGGCTCCAGAGTACTACCTGTTTTATGGAGCAGGTGGGTAACCCCGGTTGTCATAAAAGCTGGTAGCGTCCCAGATTCTACAGCAGATTGAAACTGTGAAGCCAAAAGAGCGTGCGAACTCCGTAGCCATTTAAGCCAGAAATTGTGCAATCCGTCCGGTCCCGGGGATTTCCAATTAGACAGCGGACGGACCGCACAATCTACATCAATGGCATCGATATATATATCTTCCATTTCAGAAATGGACTCGCACGCTCTCTCTACCTCACACATCCAATCACCTTCAATGTGACTAACGGGCACCGACCAGATGCTGCGCCAAAACGCATTTGTGGCTGCAGCCTCCGGCCGTCGCACGTCGTCCACACTTTCATCTGGTTGCTCCCAGCTTCTATATACCCACCTCTGGTCTCTTCGGAACATGCGATTAACGGTAAATCGATCGACGCGTTTTCTGTATCTGCGAATACGGTTTGCCCATGCACAGACTTTCTGCTTCCGGAAATCAATGCGCTCTGTGATCCGAGATGTATATTCTTGGGGACTGATACCAGTTCCCGCAAACGCTCGGGTCACATAGCGCATCACTCTCGGGCGAGTATTACCCGGCCTGAAGCAGATTAGCTTACTGATGAGCACCCTTGCCTCGGCCACACGTCGCTCAATCCTGCATTGCCATGCTGGTACGGTAGACTTAGGTCGTATGGCAGGATCTTTATTAGGGAATTTAACACCTGCCATACGACATGCCGCTACAGCAGTACAATACAGGATTGAATGAGTGTCCCCGAGATTTTCGCTATTATCTAGATAACTAGGTAATAGCGAATCAAGGGCGCTCACCAGAGCCATATTTCGTCTGTGTATAGGCAAACGATGCAGACGTGGCCTGTTATTCAGGGGCATCGATCGATATTCCCGCAACGCACATTCCAAAGCCTCCTTAATCTGTTCATTGTACTGAATACTTACTGGAATAAGTGTGTCATCCCCTGTCTCTTCATTCATTTGACTCACAGGCACTGGTGGTGTTGAAGCAGGAGCCGGGGCGGGGGTGACACAGATATTTCGCAAGCATTCTTGCCGTAGAGTCTCAAGTACGGTTTTATTCAACATGCGATTGCGTTGAATGACCCGCACTTGGTCCGATAGTCGTTGTGACGATGTGTTGACGGAAGGTTCAAGCGCCTGAAACAAAGGAAGCATTCGGGCACGGTACGCACTGAGGTTAGTTCCCCCCTCTGTAGCCGCAAAATATGCCCGCATGACATTTTCGTTTATTGATGGTGTCCATCGCATGCGGTGCACATCACCACCGGCAGCGGGGGCCCTGTTCGAAGCCGGAGGGCGTCGGGGTCCCAAGCATATCGGTGGCCGGCCTCTCCCCGGCTGACGTACAGGTGTTGGCGACGTCGGCGGGGAGAAGAACTCGTCGCTCGAAGAGGAGTTCGACGCCGCTGGTTCCGTTGGTGGGGGCTGCGCGGCGGAGCTTAGCGACGAGTCCGGAGGTGTAGCAGGTGCACTAGCGTTCCTCCTAGCTTGTGCGCGGGCCAACATATTGTCTTCGTCATTGATTTTACCTGATTTTGCTTATTTATTTTATTAGTGACATCTGTCAGTGCTGCGGAACTTTTGTTTGTGGTATAAATATGATTAAAGGCTTAGATTAAAGGATACATTTTTACAAAGAAATTAATTCACTTTTTGTTATGGTGAGCAATGCCAATATAATATTCAAAATCTGCTAATACTAGATACGGTAGGAATATTAAAATAAATATATTAATTCAGAGCAAAATAAATCTGACATTATATGAATACAATAATACGATAGATTACGAATAGAGAGGCTGACATTACTCTACTTGAATAATAGCAAAAGTTGCCAATAATTAATAGATTGACTTACGTTTGTTAATTCAATGATATTTTTTTAAGCAATAAGTATGCTATCTTTTCCTATAGATTTACATCGGAAAAAAAAATAAGTTCGCAAGAATTACGGTGGATGGCTCTAGCGTCGCCCGGAGACGTATCTACTACTACACTACTATTAGATATAAAGAGGAAAGAATTGTTTCTTTTTGTTTTTTTGTTTGTTTATTTGTAACGAATGGGCTCCAAAACTACTGGAACGATTTCAATAATTCTTTCACATATAGAAAGCTACAATATCTTGGAGTAACATAGGCTACAATTTATTTTCAAAAAATTAGAGATCCGCAAGAAAATCGCAATATTGTAAAAAAATATAGAATGAAAATCTTTTTAGGCGTGCGTTTTTTTTTTTTAACGTGTGGAAATCCCTTCGGATACCCCCCTCCCCCCGCCCGCCGGCCAGCGGGGGCGGTTATGTCGTGCATCGACTAAAACCGCACGGTGTCCTGCCCAAGTGTCCATTGCCGGGCACCCCGGGTAAGCCCTCGAAAGGATAACCCCAGGGGGTAAACTATTGATGATAGAACAATACAAATATAAAAATAAATAAATAAAATAAATAAATGTTTATTGCAAAGCTTCAGAACAGTATTTTACATTGCACCCACATAATATTTATATTAATGGGGATGCCGACGCAAAACTAATTGTAGATGGCAGCAGCAAATGACCAATCAAAACAACAATAATATGGAGGCCATAAACAATAACAAACTTATAGCTGTCAGATTTGAAGAGACAAACAATGAAATCTACAATGACAACTAAGATTGGCCATTACGATGCGCCCTCTGTAGGGATAAACGCGCAGTCGGCATCGCCATTGCATGTCCATGAAAGTCAAAGGATATTACTTTTTTTTTTGTTCTCTGGACACGGTCAATAATATTGAGTCAATCCTGTTAAAATATCTTATATTTGAATATGTTCACATTTATTGACGTCAAGTTATGGATGGTTATTTGACCGTGTCCGGAGCCCACACAATTTATTATCTGTGTCTCAATACGCATATTTCATTTTACTCTATGACCAATATACTCTGTGTCTATGACTGACCTCTTGACGTGGCGCCATGTGCTGTCAAAAGTATGTAGGGGTTATACATTAACAAATATGATAACAAAATTTCTGTTCGCTGAGCTTGCAATGGACCGACATTCAGCAAATCTATGATAGCGATGTCATTGCATATCACAGTAACTGATTTTCAATGTCCAAAAGAGTCCATATAAAAAACAAAATGATGTACCTACTACAGGTTGGCAAAAAACGGAACCCTTATAGATTCGTAATGTCTGTCTGTCTGTCCGTCCGTATGTCACAGCCACTTTTTTCCGAAACTATAAGAACTATGCTGTTGAAACTTGGTAAGTAGATGTATTCTATGAACCGCATTAAGATTTTCACACGAAAATAGAAAAAAACAATATATTTTTGGGGTTCCCCATACTTAGAACTGAAACTCAAAAATTTTTTTTTCATCAAACCCATACGTGGATAGGATTTATCTATGGATAGGTCTTCAAAAATAATATTGAGGTTTCTAATATAATTTTTTTCTAAACTGAATAGTTTGCGCGAGAGACATTTCCAAAGTGGTAAAATGTGTCCCCCCCCCTTGTTACTTGATGATGGAAGTTTACATTACCATGTAAACTTCCATCGAAAATTGGTTTGAACGAGATCTAGTAAGTAGTTTTTTTTGGTACGTCAAAAATCGTAAACTGCCATTTACCTTTCATTCAATCAACTCAAATATTAAAAAAAAAAACATTGTTATGTTACTTGTGGCTACGGAACCCTTCACGGCCGAGTCCAACTCGCACTTAGCCGCTTTTTTCAATAGAATAATAATGTAGTATAGTAGTATAGCTCTATGCCCCATGTTGTGCTTCTCACATCATCGGAAGTAGTATCTATTTTTTTCGTAATCATTGACTAACGAATTCTCTTCACCCTGCCTTTTAGGTCCAAAAGGTGAAGGCCACCGTTCCAGATGCTTGCAGTTCTTAAATGGTTATGTAGTTTGATCAAAAAATAGAAACATGTAGGTAAATAAATTTTTCACGAGCCGTTTATTCTTGTTCTGTTTACGAGTTTTTGCAAGTAAGTAAGTTTAAATTGAGGAAGCTGCATCTATTGTTAATAAACATTAAACAGAATCATGTTGCTTTTTTTGTTGTACAAGAAAACCATTCTTAATTTATGTTAATTGCGAAGTCATGAGTTTACGTCATTTGCGGGAGTACCAATATCATTCTACATTAGATATGGATGGAAACCCGCAATAGGGAAATCTAATATCTTCTGGGTCTACGACAACCTCACCTGCATGTCTACACCAGCTGATTGACGGACAAGACTCTGGTGCAGGCTTTCATATAGAAGGGAGTTGAGTTTCCACATGTAAAATTTAACGAAATAGTTCATTGTGGATACGATAACGAGACTTATCAGCAAATTATCTCCTTACATAAGCAAATTATCATAGGTCATTACAATCCCGGGTTTTGATTGTCATATTTATGATTCCGGGATTTTAGAGGAGGTATTATCAACTCTATGTTACTTCCTTCCTCGAATTTTATGTAAATATACTCTACCTATTCCGATCTCTGGTAATGAATGAAGGTACATGTATGACTCAAGTGAAGTTATTGTACCTTTTTTTTTTCCTTGAAATCCCTTCGGATACCCCCCCGCCGGCCAGCGGGGGCGGTTATGTCGGACTTGCACCGACTAAAACCGCACGCCGTCTCGGGTCTTCAGACGCCGGGGTGTAAGTTTACCCATAGAGCAAATCCCTCGCACCCCGGCTGACCCTGGGCCATCTCACCACTAACAGCATCGCTCATCCTGTCTCCTCTGAAAGCAGAGGAGTACGGAGAGCGATGTGTTCCCGCCACGTTGGGTATTGGCCGACGATCAACGCCAACCCAATGAAGGGGTGAAGGGGAAGCCATTGACCGCCGCCCAGGGTGTACCGGCCGCTCCGATTCCGTTCCCCCCGAACTGCAGCGGGATCGGAATCGGAGCGACACTCGAGGAGGTTACCCAACACACACCCCTTGAATTGAATCGGAGCGACACTCGATGAGGTTACCCAACACACACCCCAAGTTATTGTACCTATTCAGGAATTTTATATATTTTTTCGGTATGGGTTGTAGTCGGAGGTTGAGAGGCTGGACGGCTGGGCGGCAGATTATAGGGGCAGCAAATATGGGGATATCTTTTTCTTACATCCCACAGAAATTAAAAAACATATACCTTTTTTTTTTTTTTTTTTTTTTTCGTGCGGAAATCCTTTCGGATACCCCCCCGCGTGCCAGCGGGGGTGGTTCTGTCGGGTGTTTTCGGGTCTATACAAGTAATTCAACACGTTATTTTTTACAAATGAGAACGGATTTCATCGATAATAGAAACAGAGATTGATTTAAAGTAAACTTCATTCTCATGTTAAACGTGAGACATAAGTTTAATCGACTAAATTTGCACTGGTCAAATCCAGTCTAAGATTTATTTTCTAAGCGGCGACTAGGCGGTAAATATGAAGTTACTCCATCACAATTACTTTACTAATTCAAATACTTCAAAAGTTAATCTTATGTTTAGATAAATTCAAAAATAAATCTTCAAATTTATCTTCAAATCAATAACGTTCAGTTTCAATTTAATAAGATAAATCACCTGGGCTCTCATATACAGGGTGGAAACGTTGTATGTCAGGCCGAATATTTCGTCATTTTTAAAGATATTATATACTTTAAACTATTAAATCTACATCAATATGATATAAATATGTACATGTACATATATCGGCATGTGTT
Organism: Cybosia mesomella; assembly: GCA_946251805.1. NCBI lineage: Eukaryota > Metazoa > Arthropoda > Insecta > Lepidoptera > Erebidae > Cybosia > Cybosia mesomella. The sequence goes on from OX276390.1 coordinate 29,190,874, forward strand.
TACCATTTTTACTTTTACAGTTTCCAAAATTTAAAAATAAAATTAATATTTAAAAAAAACAAAAAAAATAATTTATTTGTTCACAATTTGTATTTTACAAAATAATTGAAAGTTGCAATATCTTTAAAAAAATACGATATAATCGGCTGGACACACTTAGCGTTTCCATCCTGTATATGTGTTATGCGAAAAGAAAAAAAAAACACTCATTGTCATATCCTCTGTAGATAGAAATAATTTTTAGATTCTCAATTGCATCACAATAGTTTTGGGAAGGTAGTTCCCAACATTAGTTCCGGCACCACTCTCTATGTTTTTTTTTTATATTTAGGACACGTCAACTTTTTGTCAAAATTTTGTCGAAATTTATCGTAAATTAGTTAGTCGACGATTCATTGTTATCATTATCTGAACGCCTAGTACTTCAGAGACACTCTCCCGCTCTCCTACACCTCCGTTTAATTTGTCTTATCTCGACTTTATCCGAAGGGACTTCCGCACGAAAAAAAAAGGAACTACCGTCTCAACCTCAACCCCTAGAGGAAAGGCTACACCGTAGCCTCTTTCATTAGTTAATCAGCAGGTGTACCGGCTAGCAGGCGTGGCTTGGTCTCCGAAGATCTTATTGTGGCCCCAAACACCCGAAATGATACCGAGTGAAACTAAATCTTCCAATAACCTATGAATGACTTGAGGTCGTAAACCTTTTGACTCACATTCAAAGAACCACATCGGACGGTGAACTTGGTAAGGCATAATTCGAAACCAATAAATAATATTTAATAACCAAACTTTTTGGTTATAGATAGGTTTTTTATACCAAGCGTATTTTTTGTACTTGAACCACGACCATCCATAAATTAAGTTACAAGTTAAGGGCAAGGGAAGAGCAAATAACATCAAATTGTGGCACCGTGTGGCAAGGGGAAAGGAGGCCATTTCGTTCGCCAGAACGCGCGGCGTTGGTAGTTAGGAAAAGATACAGGAAAATCGCCTTCGCCTCGTTTTGCGGCAACCACCAGGCTATGTGGATAACAAATGTCTGGCCATGCCGCCTCCCCCGGGTCCTGGTAGGATTAGTAATTAGAACTGAAACTCAATTTTTTTTTCCATCAAACCCATACACACATATATATCTATGGATAGGTCTTAAATGATATTGAGGTTCCTAATATCATTTTTTCTAAACTGAATAGTTTCCGAGAGAGACACTTCCAAAGTGGTAAAATGGGTCCCCTGTAACTTCTAAACTAAGTAAGTAAAAAAAAAAATATTTAAAAAAAAAGCGTGGGGTGCATGGGTCAATAGATACAAATATTTTATTGACAGACATGAGTAGAGTGATTATCATTTTGATAATATCTTACGCTTTTTTTTAAATAATTTTTTTTTTTAATTTACACTATCATTAATTTTTATTATTAGAATTTTTTTCCACTATTCTTAATTTAAATTCATGAAAACTTATTTTCTATTTTTTTAGTTCGGTTTTCTATAAAAAGCGTGTTTTTTAGTTTTTTTAACTATTATTTATTTCCTACTTTTTAGTTTTGTTTATTCATAAATAAATTAACACGCTGCTGTTGCCACCTATTTCAGAGTTTATAATGTGACATTATTCGCTGCTACGTGATACAAAGTTGACGGGATAGATGGCGCTGTTATCAAATATTTACAGAGCTGTCAGTAAATATTTCGCGAATTCAAACATAACAACATAACATAACATAACTTCACGCGTGTGGGGATACATATACATAACATATACATATACATATACTCCGGTAGATGGCAATAGGCTCGCCCCCTATTACATTGGGACCTTAACATAACTGGTGAATCGTGGGTGCCTACCCCTTAATAACATAACATAACTTCACGCGTGTGCCCCCCCCCTATTGCCATCTACCGGGCACATTATTAAGCGAGCGATAATTAACATTTATTATTAATGCACACATAACTACGAAAAGTCAGAGGTGTGTACCCGGGGCGACTGGGGATCGAACTCGAGACTTCGTCTCAGCAGTCCGTTACGTACGCCACTGGGCTATCGCCGCTCGCGAAATCATTAGTTTAAATTATTTGCAAATTGAAAAATGGAATAATTTTATCAAATTAGTTCATTGTCATCGGTCCTCGATAAATCTACAAAGTTTGAACGAAATCTGGCCGTTTAAAAGTCGGTCAAAATCGCGACTAAAGGAGTCGGTTACAAAGAAACATACAAACAAACATACAGGTGAAGCTAATAAAAAGCGTATAAAAAAAAATATGATGTATGTATATATTACAATGTAAACTTCCACCGAAAATTGGATTGCACGAGATCTAGTAAGTAGGTTTTTTTATACGTCATAAAAAAATGTAAACCGCAATTTACCGTTCATTCAATCAACTCAAATATAAAAATTAAAAAAAAACATTATTATGTTACTTGCTGCTACGGAACCCTTCATGGGCGAGACCGACTCGCACTTGGCCGGTTTTTTGTTATTAGCTTTGTAAACTTATTATTCTGAAATGTTGCATCAACCTCAAATAATTCGACCTTTAGTAGATGCTTACTACATAAAACTGCATATTTAATTTTAGGGCCGTCCACAGAGCTTAGGATTAGGTAGTTTTTTTTTGAAGCTGTCAGTCAATAACCTTATTTTTTTCTTAACAATTTTATTTATCGAAGTTTTTATAATACTTACCTGGTCCGGACATGTAATGCGTGGGGAGGAAAGGAAGGCATTAAGTATGGAATTGGACGGTTACAAGGAGAGAGGAGGTCCTAAGAGAAGATAGACGGACTGTCAGAAAGGTGATATGGCCGGGAAGAGAGTGAATGTGAGATGACTGTAAGCAAAAATGAATGAAAAAGCGCACATTTTGTGGAGACCACAGAGCAAATGGGATAAAATAATGACTCCAACAACGAAATTAACACCAGAAAAAGGCCTTATTATAGAAATTGCTTCACAAAAAATGTGGAGAAAGCCCAGGCACGTTTTATGACACAAAATATAAGTACCTACACTGTGTAATTGACGTCTCGCTTCGCTTTGGTTCATATGAGTTCTTTTCTGAAGCCATCGTACATAATTTACAGATAATATATGGACTATATCCATCGGGGATAAAGTACCTATCAACTGGTGAAAGAATTTTAGTAGTAAGTGCAGTGGTTCCGAAGTTTACCCCAGACGTATTAACACTCACAAAATTCGGCCTCTCTCTTTATATTATTGGTATAGAATAGTGGGAACTGGCAGACAAAGTGTATGGGGCACTACCATGATCTTTGAAACCCAAATCAACGTTACCTGCAGCCAGTAGTTTTGGCTTTTAAATTATTCCGCCCATTTAAATTATTCCACTCATTAAATCGGATTTCTTCTTGTATGTCACTCCATTTGATTTATAACTGGATATTTTCTCTTTGAATATTTTAAATTTTCATCGTCCCTAATTAAAATAATTCGTTTTTTATTATTCATTTTTCTTTCCATTGTATTATTTTTTTTTGTACATTATTATTTTAGATGCCATATACACATCAAAAAAAGTTTGTGATCAATAGCATAAGCTGATATAATTTTTAAATTTAACTTTATTAACAAAAATTCTACCCTGTTTGAAATGAAAAAATAAAACAATTTTTTATAAAAAAGAATTGAGTAATTGATCAGAATGTAATTGTAACAGAAATTAGATAGAAAGAAAAAGACAGTTTTACCAAACTTAATAACAATTTATGAATAAAAGGTTTATTTTCAATATAACATAATTCCTCTCCTGGCTTGAACACATGCGGAGATCCTCCTGGGCATGCTGAGAATCAAGTTATCCAGCATTTCTGTAACCTGTCCCATTCTTGAATAGCGGCTTTCCTGAGCTCCGGCTCCAGCTTCCAATCATAATACCACCCCAAAAGGACACCGATTTCCCGCCTTGCTGAACTGTTCTAATGGCAATTCTTCGTGTCCTCGTAGACACGGACACGTCGGTCATCTGGATGAGTACTGATTCGCGATTCGTCAACGAAGAGACAGTATTGCCAAAGGTTTCCTTCTTCATTTTCTTCATTTTGCCGAAGCCTAGCCCACTGCAATCTCCGACGTAGTCGTTGCCGTTCATTCAGAGGAGCTCGCTTTATTCCCGTAGCGTTGATTGTTGGGTCACGGGCTGCCAGCAATCTAATATAGCGCTTTTGGGCGGCAAAACAGTTGAGCGACCACTGCAGGGTCGGTCAGCTAAATTACCAGTCTCGTGGTACCTCTGCAACATGGTAACGACCCAGGATTGGGATATAGGAACTCTGCGTGCTAATTCTCCAGTGGTGTATCCTTCTTTCTTCAAAGTGACTATTCTTTCTCGTAAAACTTCTGGTAATCCTCATGGCATTTTTTAATCACAACTTTCTGCGAAAAAGTTTTTGAAATGCGTTAAAATTGTCTAAATCAGATTCCGGAATGAGCGTAACTAGCTAGGACTGAAAGCCTTATTGTTTTACATTCTAAATCTATATTTTTAAATGAATAATCTAAAAAGAAGAAGAAATCATAACATAATCCATCGTAACAAAAAAGATTTTGAGTTTTCAAAGTGATCGCTAAATTTTTTTGATGTGTGTACATCCATACATGTTGAAATATAACTACTTATTATGTTTAGTTTTTATTTACACTTTTACCTGTACGATATTACGGTTGCTTTTCAGTAGACATGATTACGGGTAGTGGGTGTGTGGAGGTCTACCCCGAACTTAGGGGCCCCAATCAACCTCACCTACTAACTAATGGATGAGGCATTTAGCTTCTTTTGCCAGAACCTCGGACTCAGGGTGGGTGGTCAGACGGCCTTCGATCCCTTAAAAACCAATTCAAATCAAGAGTAACTCTGACACTGACACTCCTACTGGAGTGTGGACCATGGACTCCAAATTGCCAGCTTCAGATGCAACTGGAGAACGCTGTGATGATGATGATGGTCACGGAGGTCTCCCAAATTAACTTTCTTTAATATATAATATACACATAAACTTTCGACAATATATTTTCTTAAAGATTTAGTAACCGAAAATATTAGCATTCCCGTTAACTACTTGTTAATAAAATTACATTTTTGTGTTAGGAGTCGCTTCACTTTAGTAGCGTAATGCTCAGGATTCGAAACCGGGATCTTTCGACCCTAAGGCCGTCTCCTTAATCACTAAGTTACGACCGATACAATACATGTCTATACACAGTATGCCATCAATGTATATAGTACGTGTAGAAGTCACCTTGATATTCGCTGTGGTGCTTCTTATACTTAGGTATATAAGAATGAAATCACTGGAAGTCTAGCAGGTATTACTACGCCAGCCTTTGACGTACGCACTTACAATACTTTTGTGACAAACATATCCTTAAGAAATTTTCGAAAATGATTTCGCACAAATATTTGACATCAGTCTTAGTTTTTCTATGTGTAATTAGCAACAGTTTACTTAAAGAATTACGTGAGTATTTTCTTATGTAATTACTATTACTATTGTTTTTTAAATATTACATAAATTATAAAAAAGGTGGTAAATCCATAAAATAAATAGTTCAGCCATATTTAAGGCCCTGTCTGGACGTAAGCTACCATAATTATGCCTATTTTTTGTTTCTAAGATTATTTCTCTCTCTCTCTAAGATTACTGATGCTAGACAGTTGTTTTTTTTATATATACAGCTAATTATCTACTGTTCACGCACATTCAAAAACATTTTGGATAAATAGAGCATTGAGCAAATTTAATCAGCTAGTGGAATATCTACAAATTAACATCCTCAAATCCGTCATATTTTTTAAATGATTTATTTATTCGTTTGCCGCCAAACAAATCAAACAGTTAAATAAATCATTTAAAAATATGACGGATTTGAGGATGTTAATTTGTAGATATTCCAATAGCTGATTAAATTTTCTTTATATTTGTAACAAAAAATATATATTATGTCATCGCTAAAAATATTGAGACAATTGAAACGAAAAATTTATTTCAAATAGTGTTTCTTTGCAATTTTTTTAACAAGAAACTGCTCTATTTATCCAAAATGTTTTTGAATGTGCGTGAACAGTAGATAATTAGCTGTATATATAAAAAAAATCAACTGTCTAACATCAGTAATCTTAGAGAGAGAGAGAGAGAAATAATCTAACAAACAAAAAATAAGCATAATTATGGTAGCTTACATCCAGACAGGGCCTTAACCATAAGGCATGCAAATGTTACAATAAATAAAGCAATAAAAAGAGCACAGTAATCAATACAAATTTGCGAAAAATATTATAAATTTAGATTTAATAGATTCCCTTGTATTTTATTTACCATGTTTGTTCTATCCTTATGATGACCCTATCGATTGATGCCCTAAAAGTAAAGAATGTAATTTTTCGGATTTTAGCCGGTTCGATGTGGGTTTCCAAAAATCATTGAATGCAGTTTAAATTGTTTTAAAATTAATGAAGTCTTCTTTTAGTAAAATTGTCTATCTACATTATTTCATATACTTTCCCTCCTTATATGTAGGGAGTCTCACGGCGATGACACGCCATATTTTTATTTAATAACAATTTTGAATAATGGTGACGCATTTTTTTTATTATAATACAAATTTTGAATAATTGGTGATGAAAATCGTAAAATTAATGTGTACCTTCATATATACACAAGCAGGAAGTAATAAACCGTGACACTATTAAATAAAAGTAAGAATAAAATTTAATTGTAATAATCCATACAAATAAATAAAATTGAACAGTCTGCTTTTAATTTTAAAATATCTATCTAAATATCTAATATATAATATATATGAGTGTACATTTTTTTAAATTTTTCATTTCGTTCAGCGTTTGTTTCAGCGGGGGTGGTTATGTCGGGCTTGAACCGACTAAAACCGCACGCCGTCTCGAGTCTTCAGATGCCGGGGTGTAAGGTGGCCTAATAAGGCAATTCCCTCGCACCCCGGCTGGCCCTGGGCCATCTACGGCTTTAAGATGGTCCCCTGGGGTGTGGGAACCACGGTGTCCCCAACTTGCCCCGTAGGGGGCGCGCGACGCACCGTCGCCCTGGCCTGCTTCTGCTGGGGAGACAGACGGCCTCATCTGTCACCTCCAGGCCTGCGCTCATGGCGAACGGAGGTCGGAGACGCCGGAGGTCGTTGAGCGACCTCCGGCGTCTGAGTCGCCAACGCCGCGCGGCGAGCATGTTGCGGGCTCGGCCGGGCCGGGAGAGTTCTTATATGAGTGTACCTATAACAAAAAAAAAACAATTTTATAATTTTCGTCTGCGAAGTGAAGTGCGCAGAGGCAATATCGTAACCAATGAGGTTTATCCGAGGTGCGATTATTGCTAGTTGAAAAGGCTGGGCCGATTTTGCTCCCGTCAAAATATGATGATGGCGTAACTTAGGCCACATTAATTTTAGAAAAAGTTTAGGGTTCTGCGCAAAAAAATAGAACCCAGACCTAAGTCCACGCGGATGAAGTAATAATATTTTAGAACGACACAGTGCTATGTAGACCAAAAGTGAGCATAGCTTAAGTGAGTCGCAATATTATGGTTAACAGAATATAAATAAACATACGTAGAATTCTTTTTTATAATACACTAGTTGCGCGCCCTTGCTTCACCTTGCTGTAATTTATTTATTTATTTAATAATAGCACCTTACCAGAAGACGTTCCCATTTTTTTCTTAAAAAAAAAGAATTATCCAATTTGGTGCAGTCGTTCGGAAGTTATGCGCGTGCATACAATTTAATGATTCAATTTTATTTATGTAGATCACCTGTTGTTAGCTCAGAAATTTATTATTAAACACTCTGTGGAAAATTAAAAGTCTCTAGCCTAGATATATATCGAATTTTAAGACCCTATTGCACCCTCTTAGGTTTTGAATATTCAAAAATCCTCTTTGAGTGCTCGCTTCCCTTTAAGCGGAACTCACTGTGCGAAATATGTTGCTAGTTATATGTTAAACTTTGAAGTCCTTTTTAATCTCCTTAGGGGTTGAATTCCAAAATACCTTTTCATACTGCTCGCCTATGTTATAACAGGACCCTCTGAAAATTTCAAGTTTCCAAACTTCGAAGCCCTTTTTCATCCCAACCCCAATAAATGTGAATCTGAGATAAAAAGGCTAACAATATCTGTGTACGTTCATCCAAGTCCGTTCAGCCATTTTAGCGTTATTGAATTACAAGTATCAAAACCTTCAAATATACAAACTTTCAAATATATACAAAATAGGAGCCCACCTTGCGGAGCTCCTACTTCTACGTGCATCGTCACAACTAACCTAACACGACCAAACGACTACTTAGGCAAAAAAAAACAGCCCGCTGAGTTTCTTGCCGGAGTCTTCTCAGGGCCGCGTTTCGAACCCGTGGTCCATTTGCCAAACATAGCTTTTTTTGACGTTTTGTAAGTTCCGTATTAATGGTCTATACATAATAAATGGTTTTGGCTTTTGACTCCTTAAGTAAGAACTAACAAGACTCCCTCCCACCCCCTTGTAAGAAAAAACAAGACATGGTCGAGCCCCCTCCCCCTCTAAATCGTCTTACGTAATTAATGAATGTCCCTAATCTGCAGATAACTAGTTATTCTGTTCTTTAACTGATTCACCCACATTAGCGGTGACATATATACGAAATTCAAGATCTATTTATAGGAATGATAACTAACCTTATTTCGAGGTTACTTATAAGTTTAGCATTTCCGGCCAAAATATATAATATAAAAAATAATCCAAGGATTAAAAATTTAAAGCAGTTGAAAATAAACTTCTAAAGCAAGCTTCAGAAGTTCATTTGAAACCAAATAATTGATACCTGATTAAGCATTTAGGTAGTTTTGTCGCAGGATTTGAATGGGTAATAATATTTCTGCTAGTCTTTTCTTACAGCTTTGCCTGTTGCATTGCCAAGCAGGCGTTAATTGTAAACTATGATCTTCACACATAAGTATCACATTAAGGCCCTGCGTGATTAAATCATTTCATTGTAATTCTACAATGGCACTAAAATGTACTATCCTACTTTTAGAAAGGTGACTAATTTCATAAAATGATTTTGAGCTTATATATATAATAACTATAATTCTAATCCCGTTCCCGCAACCCATGGGAACCAATTCCCGGGATAAAAATTACCCTATGTGTTATTCCGGACTATAATCTATCCCTGTGCCAAATTTCAGTCAGATCCGTTCAGCCGTTTTTGCGTGAAAGAGTAACAAACTTCCATCCATCCATCCATTCATACTTATAAACTTTCGCGTTTATAATATTATTGTTACGTGCGCGGGGTACAAATTAAATGCCGTTTACACAACGAAGAAGTTTATTAGCTCACCACAAACTAGACAACTAAATAACTAGCCCACACAGTACTCTTCAACAGTTCAAATCGCTCAGCAGTTCACAGTAGTCCACAATCGTTGCTTAAGTCGCAGGTATAACTCTCTTGGTTCACTTCGGTAAGATGTGTTCACTTTCGCTTTCGAAAATTAACTGCCCCGTGTCGATAGCCGGGCGTCCTTTTATAGCGGGGTAGAATATTCGGGAATCATCTAGAGGCACTAGAGCGTTCGAGAACAGTAGGTATTTACTGGGGCGTTCGAGAAAGCAAGTACCTACACAGTCGTGCCGACGATAGAGGTGAATGCCCTTGTTATCGCTATTTGTAGGTAAAGTAGGTATAGGCATTAAAAAGGGCGTGTGATTTTGTATTGACTTTTCTGGATTTTTCTAAACGGATCGATAGAGTACTTCGACATTAACAATGCGTTTTAATTTCTAGAAGATTCGATCAGTAGTTTCCGAGATATCGACGATCGTTGTAACATTACCCCCCTCTTAATCATGCTCGTCCCGAGCATCATTTGTTCCATGATATCGCGTCAACCTATCCACATGGACTACCTTTGGTTTTCCCCTAAGCCCCTTCTTAATGCGGTAGGTGATGTCATTGATTTTTGTAACAACCGTATAGGGTCCTTCCCAGCGAGCTTGAAGTTTTGGAGATTTTCCTTTTCTGCGTAGTGGATTGTGAAACCATACCAGTGTTCCTTCATCAAAACCGTTGGTGTTTGCATTTCTATCGTACCGGGTTTTCATCCTTATACCTGTCTTCAAATTGTTCTCCCGTACCATTCTGTGCAGCTCGTCCAGCCGGTTTTGAAGTTCACTCACGTAGTCCGCCACGGGCTTAGGACTATCGGGTGGCGTGCCGGTTATTGCATCCACTGGTAGCCTTATCTCTCGACCAAAATTTACTTTAGCTGGAGTGTGTCCCGTACTGTCATGCACCGCTGATCGATAGGACATCAGGAACAGTGGGATGTACTGGTCCCAATCTTTTTGGTGTTCGTCAACAACTTTAGCCAAGTGATTTTCCAACGTCTGTTTAAACCTCTCGACCATTCCGTCTGACTGCGGGTGCGTTGGAGTCGTACGGGTCTTGTTTATACCGAGGAGTTTGCACATTTCTTGAAACAGAGCAGACTCGAAGTTTCGTCCTTGGTCGGAGTGGATCTCCATAGGTGCGCCGTATCGACTGACCACTTCCTGAACCAGTTTCTTGGCTACAGTGACTGCTTCCTGGTTGGGTGTCGCAAATACTTCCGGCCATTTAGTGAAGTAGTCTTGCACTACTATGATGTATTTGTTACCCTCATCAGTCGTTGGAAAAGGTCCAGCAACATCAATGGCGATACGTTCCCACGGTGCTCCAACGTTGTACAGCTTCAATTTTCCTTTGCTTCTTGTCGGCGGTCCTTTAACCGAAGCACATACAGTGCATTTACGGCACCAATCCTCGACATCTTCCCGACAACGAAGCCAGTAAACCCGCTGTCGCACTTTAACCAGGGTTTTCTTGACTCCGAGATGCCCGCCAGAAACACCATCGTGGATGTGCCGTAAGAGTGGGGCCACCTTGCTTCGTGGTACCACTACTTGCATGGTTACTTCCTTACCATCGTTAGACTCCCATTTCCTATACAGGACATCTTCTACCAGAGCTAAGCTGTCCCACTGGGCCCAATAGCTTTTGGTAGTTGAACTGTAAGCAGATACATCACTCCATCGGGGTATGCTTCCAAGTTGTTTCCAGTGCAGTATAGGTTGTAGATCATCATCATCTTCTTGCGCCTTCTTCATACTGCGTCCACTCCATTCGTCGTCAAGTCCATTCACCTTTATGACTTTAATCTCTTCTCGGGCTTCGTTCCTCCGACAATGCTTGCGATCTTCGACACACGGCCTTCGTGACAAAGCATCAGCATTGCAAACTTGAGTTGTAGTGATGGTTGGGGCCTCATATCGACCAGCCAGCGGCCGCCCCGTGACCCTGGCGACATTTAGTTTTAACGGAACATCTTGATCCACTTGGGTCCAGGAGTCCGTGACCCTTCTCCGTTTCCTCGAAGGACACTCTAACTGGATATGGCCCCTTCCTCTACAGGAATAACACGTTGGGACATACCACCGTTTCCTCTCCTCTGCAACTACTTCCTTGACCTCCCTGACTCCATGTTCCACTTTGGTCCAGGAGTCCGTGACCCTAGTCCGTTTCCTCCAAGGGCACTCTAACTGGATATGGCCCCTTCTTCTACAGGAATAGCACGTTGGGACATACTGCGGCTTCCTCGCCTCTGCAACTACCTCCTTGACTTCCCTGACCTTACTTATCCCGGCGTTCTGCCGTACGGTTTCCACCTCAAGGGCATAAGCCAATGCTTCTTTTAAGGTCTGGCAGTGACGCAACTGTACACTAGTTTTCACTTCTGCGTCCCGTATACCGTTTAGGAAGGCCTCCAGTAGAGTGGTCTCGATCATCACGGGTGTAGATGAGTAGGCCCGACGAACGAGCCTTTCGACCTCTACAGCCCATTCCTGGAGGCTTTCACCAGCTTTTTGTTTCCTCTCGCGTAGCTGCGCTCGGTAGACATTCTCCAGGTGCTTGTCACCGTAGCGTGTGTCTAATGCTTCCATCAGAGACTCCAGTGTCCTACTTTCAGGCGGCAGGGTTTCCAGTATTACTAAGGCATCTCCTCGTAATCCAAGTGTCAAGCCCATAAAAGACTCCTCGTTGCTCCAGGCTTTAGTTTTTACCAATATCTCAAATTGGTACTTGAAGGCTGTCCACGAGGAGGTTCCATCGAAGTGTGGTAGGTCGAACTTCGCTGATGATGGTGAGGTCGCGGCAACAGGTCCGCAGGTTTTTAGCCTGACAATCTCTTTTTCAAGGTTTTGCAAGCGGTCGTCAACAGGTCCGATCCCTTTTTCGAGCTCTTGTAAGCGGTCGTCCATGCTCCCAGTCTTCAAGGCCACTTCCTTACTAAGCGTTTGCAAGCCGTCTTCGAGGTTCTTCACTTTATCTCCCAGTGCATGGATGCCTGCATCGATTTTACCCATGACAGCTTCCTGGTTGGCCTGCATCGTCTGTCGACTAGCCTCTTGGTTGGCCTGTATCATCTGTTGACTGGCCTCTTGTTTGGCCTGTATTTCTTGCAAGGAGGCTTGCATCGTCTGTCGACTAGCCTCTTGGTTGGCCTGCATCATCTGCTGTATAGAAGCCAATAGCGTCATCATGTTGATATCGGACGAGGTTCCATCTGGTGCTGCCGTAGTTACCGCTGAGATAGCAGGATCGGCCTGACGCCCTTCCTCTTCAAGGCTCCGTTGACGTGCAGCATCCATTTCCACTTGACGTCTGGTCCGTGGAGTACGCCCTTCGTCTTCACGTGGTAATAACGGCATCGCACTTCTGACACCAGTTGTTACGTGCGCGGGGTACAAATTAAATGCCGTTTACACAACGAAGAAGTTTATTAGCTCACCACAAACTAGACAACTAAATAACTAGCCCACACAGTACTCTTCAACAGTTCAAATCGCTCAGCAGTTCACAGTAGTCCACAATCGTTGCTTAAGTCGCAGGTATAACTCTCTTGGTTCACTTCGGTAAGATGTGTTCACTTTCGCTTTCGAAAATTAACTGCCCCGTGTCGATAGCCGGGCGTCCTTTTATAGCGGGGTAGAATATTCGGGAATCATCTAGAGGCACTAGAGCGTTCGAGAACAGTAGGTATTTACTGGGGCGTTCGAGAAAGCAAGTACCTACACAGTCGTGCCGACGATAGAGGTGAATGCCCTTGTTATCGCTATTTGTAGGTAAAGTAGGTATAGGCATTAAAAAGGGCGTGTGATTTTGTATTGACTTTTCTGGATTTTTCTAAACGGATCGATAGAGTACTTCGACATTAACAATGCGTTTTAATTTCTAGAAGATTCGATCAGTAGTTTCCGAGATATCGACGATCGTTGTAACATTATTAAGTAAGATAATAAATAAGAGCCTATAAATTGTTTCTATAAAGTGCTCTGATTAATTGAGTTCGGTAATTTAAATATACTTTAATATTTTATTAACCTTAATTTATTCAAATTATTTATTGGTTTATTGCTAAGAAGTGTTAAAATTTTTAGAGGTAGGCTCAATATGTCAGCCTCTGCCACGCTTCAACCTGGTTTTCGTTACATCAGTAGTTCTTCAAGCCAATCAGCCTATTACCCCGAGACAACCTTCTCTGACTCATTTTTGAAGTGACAATGACAGTCTACCAACCCATCTGGGTGATTTTTTATAGAGATTTTCTTCCTCGTAACGCTGAAGTACCTGTCCAGATAGGAATAATTTTGGTGCGATTCGAATTGGTGCTATTCAACTTACCCCTGGCCTGCCCTTACTTCGGATCGGATGCCTTAAACAGATTACTGAAATGAGTAGGTAGGCATTCACCGGTATTTGCTTAGCGCCGAAGGAAAGAACATAACCTTCATTTTCAAAGTGTGTTAAAAATAAGATGTTATTAATAAAAACAAGATGACATTTTATTTTTCATATAATGTGGTTATGCAAATTATGAAGGTCAATGAAGGTTTTCGGATAATACAAGTTTGCCATTTTACTAGAGAAATGGATTTCGACAGTTTTGAAATAGATGAATGACAAAACATAATTGACATTGTGACTCATATATCATGTCAAGTTCAACAAGTATTGGGACCATTCATAAATTACGTGAATGGAATGTGATATTGTCTAACAAGAGAAAGAGAAAACTATAAAAACATTATCAAAACGCTAGATTTTGTTGATAATTTTACTCTGGCTGCATCAGTGTCGTATGTCGACTGCATGTTGAGGCCGACATGATAGAGACCGATATTCTTAGCAATCCATGGATTCTCCGTGCGGGTGCCGGGTCCATCGCGTTGCTGAGTTGGGAACTCGGGACAGTGCTTGGGACTTGCGACCCATGTGTAGGTTTAGAAGTTGCCCCTTTTGTTGATGTACATCTACACTCACCTTCACTACCCAAGTTCCCCTCCCTGCCTAACCAAATTTGATTCAAACCGACTAGTGCCGCTTTAGACATTCGTCCTAGTAATTAGCAACAAGTAACATTTTAATAGATTACGTGTGACGTAATTTTTGGGTAACTTCTTAACAATACAAAAATGGACATAATACTATGACAAACAATTTCAATACGACTCAATGTGCATGAGGTCTAGGATTATTGGGTGTGTGACCGTGAACCTGTGTGATTACGTGGGACTGACAACAGAGTTGGTACTATGTGAGTGCTAACACAGCTCTGTCTACCCCTTTGGAGATAAACAGGTGCCAGTTCATAATTGCCGACAATGAAGACTAAAAGCATAAATAAGTAATTGACATTTTATGATTAATTGGATTTTTTTTTTGATTAATTGATATTCAAATCACTATTTGAGTCTCATATTAGACTAGCTGTGCCCAGGGGTTTCAATTAATACTGCTCGACTCCTAAGGGTAGTACCGGGATATTAACTTATGGAACGCGAAAGTTTCAAAGTTAGTATTTGTCAAATTGCACAGGTAGTTCCAGGGAAACACACAAACAAATTCTTCAGCTATATTATAAATATAGATGGCTTCCAAGGCATATCACCACAGTACTACCTAGCATATTGAACAATTTGTGGTAATAGTCCATAATTTGTGGTCAACTCTTGTAAATCATATCGGTCGGTAAAAAGTAGTAAGCGGCATACAACAGTCGACAGGAAAATTTCTGTACTGTAAAGCTTTATGATGTCTTTTGAGCACTATTTAGAATGAAAAGTCGAAGTCTCTTGCATTCTTTTGTGTTTTAACTGTAGATACTACTATTGTGACTTAAGTACTTACATTTTAATGGTCAGTTTGAGACACCTTCGATATGAAATACATCACTACAGCTTTGTATAGAAGCGCTTATTTTCATTAAATTAAAGTATCACGTAGATACCTATTAGTATGCTTATCTATATGCGCAATTACCTCACATAACGATTACTAGGGGTATTTGCAATTATTATCTAACTAAGGCTTCTTACACACTTTCGATTCGATTGACGGCATATTCGTGTGTTCGTGTACAGTTTCCGGCGAGGAATAGCGGTATTTTTTTTTAACTGGAATATCTAGCTTTATTATTATGATAATAATTTAAGACGACCGACCCATCAAAAATAGCCGTCACCTACTGAAATAATACTAAATATTCTAGTCGAATAGTATGTGTCAGTTTTTTATTTTAGTGTCGTGTCATTATTTAGTGTCTGTATACAACTTTATGACTAACTAACTGACGTACGCGGCTCCACCCGAGCGGAGGTCGGTTATCGTATCTCCGTCTCCGGTTCTACTTAACCCATTGCAAAATTTACTGAATCGTTCATTTCACATAACCCGAGTTTTTTTAAATATCTCCAATGTATAGACACAACTTATTTATAATATTATAATAGCATAGAAGTGACAGTCTAATGTGCGACAGAGAGAACGACCCACAAATCCGAAACAAGCCGATCTTAGCCGGACACTCTCTCTGCTTCCCGACGTGCCAACCAAAGCGCCGTTTACTGTACGTGACTTGATCAACTGCAACTTGGCCAGATATAATCTAAGAAGTGCATTCTGACAGCTGTTGTTTAGTGGTGGGTGTCTACAAATCCATTGTGAGAATAACCGATTGCAGCAGATTGGCCGCCGTCAAACCCCGCCAGCGCCTTAAGGAGCCAGCGGGTGTGCGCCGCTTGCACCCCTTTTTTCATAGACTTAACATATAAAATTGCGTGTGTATCGTATACGAATGGATTTGGAACGAGTTGAGCTATACTCTTAAGCCACAAGAACAGTCGCCGTTTACCAACTCACTTGCTAACTTACGACGTTATATGAACCGATTAATCTTTACGACCGTGACGATTAAAATCTAACAACACTAAAAATCCATAATGAAAATATTACAACGTAACCTTTTTAGGAAGTCTCGCTTTTTTGTAGTGACTGCTCTATTCTGCATTGCTGTGGGTTACATTACTAATTTATTTTTCTGTGTGGGCCCCACCTTGATCTTCGGGGACGCAAGAGGCTCTGGTACAGACTTTCTTATAGGGGTTGTGTGGTTAAACGACAGTCGCTCTTGTAAAAGGCAAGATAAACCAAATTAAAGAATGAGATAGAGTAGGAGAGCGGACCGTGGACTCCAAAGTGCAAGCTCTGGATGCATTCGGAATTTGGATGGAAATTGGATGCAATTGCTCGGATGACGATGATGACGTTATTATTTTGTTTCAGCTGACTATATTCAACCATGCAAACGGGATCCAAGTACTTTAGACAGCTGCATACTTGGGGCTATTGAAGCGCTAAAGCCACAACTGATGATAGGCATCAAAGAGATCGACGTCCCAGCAATAGAACCCTTGTTAATTTCTGAGGTGAGATGAATAATTCTACTTATCCTACTTAATACTAATTTATAAATGTCTAAGTTTGTGTAGACATTTGGATGTATGTTACTCAATCACGCTCAAACGGTTGAACGGATATGGCTATCCCTTACCCGCAGCCCACAGGAGCCTATTCCCGGGACGATAAGCGGCCTTTGTGCTATTCTGGACTATAATCGATCTCTGTATCCAAGGGAAACTCGATGCTTTCCCCGGGCTCTAAATACAAGGTTTGATGCCAGGACTAACACTGATGATAGATGTGGAAGAGAGAGGACCGGGTGCTGTGGTACACATTGAGAAGACGCAGGTGACTCAGACGCCGGAGGTCACTCAACGGCCTTCGTCCTCCATGAGCGCAGGCCTGGCGGTGGCAGGTGAGGCCGTCTGTCACCCAAGCAGACGCAGGACAAGGTGACGGGGCGACAGGCCCCCTAACCCCCTTTTCGGGGCAAGATGGGAGCACCATGATTTCCAAACCCGAGGGATCCATCTCCAAACCGGAGATGACCCTAGGTCAGCCGGCGTGCGTGCGAAATGCCTTATGGGGGCTTAACTAACAAGAAGAAAATAAATTTCTCACCAACACTAAAAAACGTGGGGCGGGCGCTTTAATCCTTTAATAGGAATTAGGAAGGAAAACGTGGTTTTAAAAAAAAAAAAATTTCCCTTCCATCATTCCCGTTCCTGAGACTTTACCTTTAGCTTGCCATTAGGCGGGGTGAAGTCATATGATGTAACGTTTATAAAAAGAAATCGTTTTGTCACTTGTTATTCCAGATCAAAGTATTGTCTCCTGGCAGTATTCCTTTGCATGCGTCGGCGCAGAACGTGAAGGTGACAGGCGCTGGAGACTTCAAGATTAAGAGCTTAACGTGAGTATAATATTACAAGTACGAGTCCTTTTAACTTTACTTTCTCTTCCCCTAAGCACCGAATCCAGTTGGATCCAAAGATTCCACTTTCCACTGCTCGTTTCCTTAATTTGGTTTGTGTTGGATTTTGCGGGAGCGACTGCTGTCTGAATCTGCCCTCAAACCGAGTGTAAAACCTTCCAAAGCATTCATCAATCAGTACACGAGTTTGACTTGTGCCCCGAATATGTGGCCCAAGCCTACCAGCCAGCCGGTATACTTGCTGATTGACAGACGAGGCTCTGGCACAGGGTTGGGGGATCAGAAGGCAGTCACTTCTATAAAAGTCAAGACAAGCCAAATCAAGGGTTAGAGGGGTAGACTGGACCCCGAGCTCCTCAGTGAAAGTTTTGGATGTTAGGCGCAAGGGTGGCCAAAGTCCGTGGGTAACCCTGGGGTTATCCTTTTGAGGACGCACACGGGGTGCCCGGCAATGGATACTTGGGGAGGACACTGTGTGGTTTTAGTTGGTTCAATTCCGACACGCCCATATCATCGATGGAACCGATGGGTTGAAGCCCGTGGGGGTTTCCACACGCTTACAATAAAACCGGGTTTGGCGTTCGGGTGAAGATGATGCTCTAATTATTTTATTTTTATTTTACTGCCATCTGTCGAATGCCAAACAAACCAGTTAATCATAATGCTGTTCGTGTTTTACTTATGCGTACTTTGCTATAGTGCGCTCAATATATAACAGATGGCGTGGGCATTTACAATCTAAATAAAAATCAATGTATGTCTACGCGCATAACTCCGAAGAACTGTAGGAAATTATTTTTTATTGTATTCTAATTTTTTTATACTCTCAAAAGGCTCAAATACTTTATTTCAGAGTGGATATGGCCGATGGACAAACGCTGACGATCAAAGTACGCATTCTTTTTCGGAAGCTACACTTTGAAGGCGACTACAAAATGGACACTCAGCTGCTCCTCCTACCTGTGGTAGGACAAGGGAAACTCAATGCTGATGCTGGTAAACAAACACATATCTAACGTACCCTAACAGAAAAACATATTTATACCACCTTTCCCTGGCCTTACGTTTAATCTTTTAGGTTAAGACATTCTTCGGACATAAAATATATAAATACTATCTAGTTCTATTCCATCGAGTCGTATCGCCTATCCGCCCGCGTTTCTATCATCTAGTTTCTTACTTGCTCGGCTCCTAAGGATCATAGCGTGATGTTATATAATCTTCCCCAAGAACTGTGCTATCAAATGTAAAATGAATTTCTCAAATCGCACATGTAGTTCCAGAGATTAATGCGTTCAACCAAGCAAACTCTTCAGTTTGCAAGTCGGCACTCGTGTTGATTAATGGAAGAGGCTATGGTACAGGCTTTCCTCTCGGGGTTCGGAGGTTCCGAGGTGAGAGGCTCGGATGCAACCGGGAGCAGTGCTAAGATGATGATGGTGATGGTGATGATAAATAAATAAATATAAATATTGTGAGACAAAGTACACAACGCCATCTAGACCCAAACTAAGCAGAGCTTGTCATATGGGTTCTAGAATGCGGATAAACATACTTAAATATTTTTTTTTGTAAATAAATACATATTATACATAGAAACACCCAGAACAATGCAAATATACATATTTGCACTGAGCGGGAATCGAACCCGCGACCTCTGGCTTAACAGGCGAGCGTACTACCGCAACGCCACAGAGGTCGTCAATGTCGTCGTGATGACTAATAGATACCTACACAATTTGATCAATATATCGTTTAAATTTAAATTGAAGTTATTCACAAATCTGTATTAACTGATCTTGCGGCAGAGGAAATGTGTACTAAAGCACGTCTGGTCTGCGAAGCGCCTTAAAATAAAAGCTTGCAATACAATTTATTTTCTTTTCAGTGAAATGCGACGCGGAGGTGGTGTTGCACGCGCAGATCATCTCGCAGGACGGAACTGACTATCTCAAGTTTGATAAGATCGATACCAACATCAATGTCAAGGACTACCGCATCAAGCTCGATGGTCTTTTCAATGGTGATAAAAACCTTGGTTCGTATTTCTCAATATTTTTACTAGCTTGTATAAGCGGCTTGGAATTGTTGTTTGGAATTCTGATCCCCTTCCCGCAACCTATTCTAGGGATAAAAAGTAGCATATGTGTTATTCCAGACTATAATCTATCTTTGTAGATATCAAATTTCAGCCATATTTAGCTGTTTAAGCGTGATTGAGTAACGAATATCAATATATCCAAAAATATTCACAAAATTTCACACGCCTCTACTGCAAAAGCTACCTAAAACAGTAGTTTATTTTTCTTCTTCCTGGAGTGTCATCTTTTTAATGAAAGTCAGAGACCAATCAAAGCAACTTGAACCCTGGAAAGAAAAGGTGCTTTTGTTGTACTACTGGCGTACGTTCTTCAGTCAGGATGTTATGCTTCTGCCAACGCTGCGTCTACTTCAAATTATTATTACCTGGAATAACTTGTGTTTGCGAATTCTTTTAAAGTATGCCTAGAGGTATACTCTTCTCGGAAAAATAAACATCGTATCAAGAAAATATTATTTTTGAGATTCGTCTACGGCGAGGCGAGGTCCAAGGTAGGAGTTAGCTGGGTCTGTGGATCCTTTCCCTTTCCTTCCCCATTCCTCCACATACAATTTATCTTCATTTTATTTCCAGGTGACGCAACCAATGCCGCTATCAATCAAAACCGGGGTGAGTTCTTGAAGGCAACGAAACCGCATTTGGAGAAAACCGTGAGCCAGTTAGTTCTGGGTGTTGCTAACAAAATTGTGAATGGGCTTACGTTGGATCAGTTGCTGCCTAAGCCCTAACAAAGTACTTGATATAATGAAACGCTCACTGTGATTTTTTTATGAGTTAGAACAGTTACTAATTGCGTAAATCCATGTTGTCAATTACAAGTCACTATAACAGAATTTTAATAGTACCTACTTTAATATTGTTACATTAAAAACTAATAAGTACAGTCAACGACCTAAGTCGCTGAACAAATTCTAACTACTGATCACCTTAGCTCCTAACCCTTTCATAAAACAATAAATAAAACATGAATAAGATTAACTTTGGCCTCTGGGGATAACAAAACTACTTAAACATCCACTATTGGTTTATGTATTTCTATATAAAGAAGGTTTGTACATATTTCAGTGTTAACCAACTTTTGTCGTTGACTGTACCTCTAACTGAAATAATCGAGCAAAAGTAGGTATGTCTAAAAATAATTGTTTTGTTCATTAAGCTACTTAGTAATAATAGCTTAATGGGTTTGCTTTTGAAGTGTCTTAGTCTTAGCTTAGTCAGAGCTACTTTTAACTAGCTCCATTCTCAAAACTACTATTGACTGTAGGTAAAAGTAAGTAGCAAAAGTAGGTACATTTGATTTGACAGTTCGGGACAAAGAGTGAGAGTTAACTGTGTACTCTATAAAGGTACGAAACCGTCAGTCCGATGTACGTCAGAGAGAACGCTCTAAAAACCCTAAGCTGATCTTAACCGGATTCTCACCCTTCACACACTTCCCGATGCGACGTACCAAATTAAAAACCCGGGTATTGTACCTACTATTGTTGTCGAGAGCCTGCGGTATTCCTGCGGTAAAAAGTCCTTTAGAATGTTCTTTTTACTGTTACATATCAACGTTTGAAAGAGAAAAGGGTGCGAGTGACAATATTCACAGAGAATAAATCCCAAATTGTCATTTGGGATTTATTCTAATTTAAGGATGTCCCTTAACACTTTACGAAAAAGTAATTTTCTTGTCAACTGTTGCTTACAAATTGTCGCTTACAAATTAAAAAATTAAATAACTTATCGACGGTTGAAAGTGGGTTTCTTTCCACCGTCTATATAAAATGACTGTAACTTAATTTGAAACTTTGGAAGAGATATATCGAAGGTGTACTAAAGTATGGATAGCCGAGGAAAGTAACTAATGTGTGTTTTAGCAATAACAAAACTTGACTTTTATTGTATCATTTTATTTTTATTTGGTAAATAAAAGTTAATATTTATTTTGAATTTTTATTTTATACTACTAAAGTTGTAAGCTCGTACACGGTCCTGTCGGTAAGCGGTTACCAAACCCTACCACATATAGCATTAACAAGCATACTTTTTTAAACTTGTTGTGATAAAACAAAGCAAGCTATTTTGTTTTAGGCGTGGGTTCACTTTGGTACTTAGTGAATGGCTGGAGTTAAAACCCGTGACGTCTTGATCGTAAATCGGACACTACCACGCGATGGCACCTACTATAAAAAGGGCTATATTATTTGCTTTTCCGTCCATTGCACCGTTCTCCGCCTTACCCTACACTGACCCATTCTATATCCAACTTGTCTAGGACCTTGGTGGTACTCAAAGTAAGGGCCATGGCCCTGACACCAATGGGTCTACTACAGTATACGAATATTCTCGTACAGAATACATTCGCAATGTTTTCTTTTATTTTCGTGTTGCGCGTCAGCACGTAATAGTGTTTCCATTGCGTAAATCTCGTTGCGTGAACATATTAATGGTTAGAAAATTGCAGCACAATTCGGGCACAACAATGTCATTTTTTATAGAATTATGTAAACAGTACTTAAGATTTGTGTTACAAAATAATACACCAAATATTGTAATTTAATCGTAAATAATATGTCTAGTCTTATGTATAAAAATTGTTAAACTGATTTGTGTACGCTTCAAACACTCCAAAGTTCTGCATCGATTGAGTTCAAATTTTGACACGATATGCAACCCACTTCAAAGTTAGTTTCTATATATACTTTTTTCGTGTCAGTACACGGCGCTGCAATCGGATTTTGGGATTTTTTACGAATTTGTTCCCGGGCGATGCTCAGACAGGATCCGCTGGTTTTGTAAATAATTATTGAGCATAGAAAGCGGGCATCCTTTAATAGTCAAAATCAATGGTCTGTGCATGGGTTCGTACGTTAACCACACCTGCAAGTCAGTACACCTGCTGATGGATGGACGAGGCTCAAGCGTAGACTTTTTTTTTGGGCTTGGGAGTTAGACGGCACTTGCCCCCGTAAAAGCTAATATAAGTCAAATCAGAAGGAGTAAGCGGACCCTGGACACTGAGGTGAAAGCCTCGAATGCAATGATGATGGCTTCTTCAAAATCATTTAGGCTATTACTGTGTTAATGAAAATCCATTCACTATTACGACAATTGATTATTCTATTAATTGTTGTAATTGCTTACAATAGAAACTTGAGTTCATCACATATTGCAGTAGTACGGATAATCAGTTCCTATATACTTCGCATCCTTCCCGGGGATCTTAGTAATCGGAGTAGAAAATTGCTGCAATTACCTTGAAGGAAACTTGGTGATTCATTGACCGGCCGTTATATTGGCCTTTGTGCCATACTTTTGAAGAGGTTACGACAAATGTGGTTTTGAATATTTAAGCATTTCTTTGAAGTTGAAACAAAGCATTTAATTAGGTCCACAAAGGAATTAGAGTGTCTGACACAATCGTTTATGCCTGTGCATTGAGATCAAAGGGCCAATTCTCGTAATAAAAATATGTTCAAAATTTAGTCTCAATCTCATGTCATGTCATGTCTCCAAAATATGTCGAAAAGGGTATTCTCGTAACAAAATTTTCAACATCGAACGTTGACTGTAATGTGGTTATATCGAAATGAGACTGGAACTTGATAAGTGTAAATTGGTCAAAATTGGTATTCTGTTATTAATCGATCTCCCGGGATTTAGTTCCCGGGATCTAACCTCCAGGTTCCAGATTCCGTAATCCAAACTCTGCGATCCAGACACCAAGATTCCAACACCAGGATCCGGACTCCGGGATCCAGCCAACAGGATGCGGACTCCAAAAAACGAACTCTAGGTTCCTGATTTCGTGATTCAGTTCCCGGAATCCGACTTCAGGATCCGGACTCTGGGATCTGGATTCCGGGATTCACTCCAGACTTCGGTCAAAAGGTCAAAGTTACTCACCTTGGATATGATGCGTGGTGTTCCCCTAACCTGGCACTCCCACATCCCACCGGGTACCGATTGACCCTCATCTGTGAAGAGCCCACAGATCCAAATACCAGCCCAAATGACAGATGTTTGTTTTTCTACCATACGAATGAACTTATAATATGCTTGATTTCAAACATTGGTCCTCCAATAAATCGTGAGTCTTCATCTTAATATCTGAAGGCCAATTAAGGCGTCTTCTTAACAAAATTTTGTAGAAAATATTGAAATTTTGTTGCGAGAACACCTTTTTGACATTTGAAAGATTTCGAGATCGAGACTAGATTGAGACTGAATTTTGAACATCTTTCTATTATGAGAATTGGCCCTCTGATCAATTTAAGAAAACTCATATTCTGTACTTTGTAACGAAATAAAACTTATTAGTAGGCATTTGCAAAAAGGGCTTGATTTCTAGCCATTTCTGATGTGTACATGTAACAAACTGGTCCGTGTGTGTAACAAACGGTCTCAACTGTGATGAGTTTCTCCACATGCGATGAAAATTTGAAAACACAGTTATTCAAAGTTATTAATTATTAAGGAAAAATGAATAGGGTTCGTATGTTTATTATCAAATTTAGTATTTTTGCTTCTAGCTTATTCTTCTCAGGCGGGAGTGTCGGATAAAGTACTCAAAGCGCACCCTGAACAATGACAGCGCCATTTCCTTAATTCTTTTCTTTGCGTTTCCAGCTTATATTATATGGTGGCATTTACGCCACACGTGTAGTTTGTGTCCGGCATACCACATTTCAGCGGATATTTCGGACGGAAAAAAGGCTCTTCCTATTGCACTGGTCTGGCTGTAAATGTAAAAGCAGTCAATCTTAACTTGCAACCTAAATAAAGAATGTGAATCAGTACTCCATACATTTGCTATGTCAGTAATTTATTCAAACGTGTTTCTCCCGATGAGTATGGTATTTTATTCTAAATCGGCTGTAGTTGCCAAGTTATAATCACTTGTTTACATTTGGTTTTTAGGAAGGGCGTTATACTGTCTAGTGAATCGTGTAAAATAACTGCTGAGAAAGCGGAAAGTGCGCGAGTGATACGTTGAGCGTTAGTTGATTTTTTGCAAACATGTTCATTGAAATTGAACGTGGGTCGTTACAAACATAACAAAATGTATTTCTAGGTATATTATATTGGGGTGTGTGTTGGGTAACCTCCTCGAGTGTCGCTCCGATTCCGATCCCGCTGCAGTCCGGGGGGAACGGAATCGGAGCGGCCGGTACACCCTGGGCGGCGGTCAATGGCTTCCCCTTCACCCCTTCATAGGGTTGGCATTGATCGTCGGCCAATACCCAACGTGGCGGGAACACATCGCTCTCCGTACTCCTCTGCTTTCAGAGGAGACAGGATGAGCGATGCTGTTAGTGGTGAGATGGCCCAGGGTCAGCCGGGGTGCGAGGGATATGCTCTATGGGTAACCTTACACCCCGGCGTCTGAAGACCCGAGACGGCGTGCGGTTTTAGTCGGTGCAAGCCCGACATAACCG
Source organism: Cybosia mesomella (assembly GCA_946251805.1). Taxonomy (NCBI): domain Eukaryota; kingdom Metazoa; phylum Arthropoda; class Insecta; order Lepidoptera; family Erebidae; genus Cybosia; species Cybosia mesomella. The sequence continues at coordinate 29,216,152 of OX276390.1, forward strand.
CCCCCGCTGGCCGGCGGGGGGGTATCCGAAGGGATTTCCGCACGATAAAAAAAAGAAAAAAAAAAAAAAGGTATATTATATTAATGACACAATGTGTAATTTATGTAATTACCTGTAATAATGAAGAAAGTGATAATATCACATACGTAAACCGACGCCTGTGTACCTGTGAAGTGGTAGGTAGAGGCATACATCCATATTTTGCCATCTTTTAGTAACAGCACGAAGTTTGGTAAAAATGCCTGGCTGGCAACAACAAGCATAACTTTTGGGTGTTTGGGGCCCTTCTTCGAGGCCCAAGCGAACCTTACTTGCAAGCCGGTATACCAGCTGATAGAAGGACGAGCGAGGCTTGGGATTAGGGGGTCAGACCGCAGTCAGTCCCGTAAAAGCAAGATAAACCAAACTGCGGAAAAGAGGAATAGGTGAGCAAACCTCGGGTTTCAAATGGCAATCAGAAAACGTTTAAGAAATAGAAGACGGACGGAAAGAAGAAACAGAACAGAAGATGTTTTAAGCGGCGCGGACTTTTAAGGCGGAATTATTACTGATCATTACTCACAATGAAATATTACAGCTGATTAAATCAGTATCCTGTTAATAAAACACATAAAAACACCACTTATTACTGGTTGAAGTCTAACAAATAATGTTATTTACGCAAGCTAATAATGGCTCCAACTGCGATAATAATTATGCGTTTTACAAATGGTATCATCCAATATAATAGGGCGACGTTTAATTTCGCAAATTATGTTCCTCTTAGATAGTGCTTGTTGCCAATCTGCTATGTCAAGAGATGCAGATCGCCTTGACCAAATCATTGCTTCACCGTCAACGTGCGGGCATCGCTGCGCAGCGATGCAATGGTGTGTCCAAAAATATACTTACTCTTTATGACCCTAAAATACTAGTTTGGGGAAATGTTTATCGACTTAATAAATGATCCATCAACTCTGGTAAGTGATTACTGATTTAGCACTAGAGTGTGGAAACTATTGCAGACAAATTCAGACAATTGGGTACTTAAACAGACTACGGCGCGCGTCCGAAGTATGGTTATGTGTTTGCCAGTCTATGCACTGTATTTACGTATGTTACTGTAGCTCCTAAGACACTGAACTGATTGTAATGAACGAGGTTCAATCGATTCAGTAACATGCTCTAGGTTCAAGAGGCTACATTTTATACGAATAACATAAAAAAAACGGATGTTGGATCCAAAGATGTGGGGGCTCAACATTTTTTTCAGATTATTGAATCGTGTTTGATGTCAAACGAAATGGGAGAAAATTCCGAATTCAAAAATATAAATATAGTGTAATATTATAGAATATACAAAGAGATAAAAATACAATTTTATTTTATATTTCAGTGATTTAAATAGTACTAGCGTCATCTACCAGTGGAGAGCTGGGACTATATTTTACTATTCTTAAAAAAATACTCTTTCACGTCTATATTTTTACCCTTACAGTATGGTTACAGCTTTTTAAACTTTATAGTTACTTGCTAAATGCCTAAACGGTAATTAAACGTGACATTGAAAGTCAGCCCGTTAAAGATGGCTGAACAAAACTTGAATTGGCTTGGCCAGTGATTTGAATTTAATTCAGTTAGTCAGCCCTTTGAAGATTGCTGGTCAATTTCAGCCAAGTGATTAAAATTTTGATCCGTTTTGTCTTCCACTCAGTTTCTTCTGCAAATAACTAACAAGCTGCCAGCCGGTAGCATTCATTGCTATGCAGATGATAGCACCTTGCACGGGCGATGTCACGGTCACCCTGCGGCCAAGCAGACTGACATCGAGGACAAAAGAGTCTTGAATCACATTGCCCAATGGGGCTCTGAGAACCTGGTCGAGTTCAATGACAAGAAGACGCAGGCATTTGCGTTTATAGCAATGGTATCTCCTTTCCTTCCCCTCCATACTCTTCGGGTCACACCACTGCCACTGAAGGACAAACAGAATATACTCGGTATGGATGTTTGCTGCAAACTAAACAACAAAAACTACATCGAGAGCATCATCAAAAGGCCTCGCGTAAACTTGGAGTCCTGAATAAAGTGAGCTGATTTTTCACGCCGGAGTAGCGGTTCTTCTGTACAAGACACAAATGTTTTCTGGCGTGGAATACTGCTCTCATCTCTTAGATACCTCTGCTCAGTACTTACTAGATGCTCTCGACAGGTTGTAGCGACGTGCGGTCCCTATTATTGGGAGACCTGAGGTCCCCAAAACCCTTGTAGGTGCGTAGAGATATTGCCTCTTTGGCAGTATTTTACCACCTCTACCATGGCAAGTGTTCCGACGAGCTCTTCTAATTAGTCCCACCCTCTCCTTGTTTATACAGAAAAACACATGCAAGGCTGAAAAACATATGCATACACGGTGCAAACAACTCCATCAATAACCAAGCGGATCAGAGCCTCTTTTATTTGCCGCACCATAAAGACTTGGAATTCTTTACCAGCCCACGTGCTTCCTTCTTCTTACAGTCCCGGGTCCTTTTAGCGGGGTATGAAAAAACATCTGATGAGGGCTGTCACGCTGAGGGCCACCATTGTAGCATGGTGCATCGGTGTCTGTAATGGTGACCCCTATTCTTGGGACCTTTGGCTTACCATCAGGCGAGGTAAAGCCATATTGTCGTGTCAGAGATAAAAAAAGTTCTGTTTTTTCACTGCGGAGTCCACTCCGGTCTCCAAAGCGTAAACTTTGGACGCAACCGAGCTTGCCACCATGATGATGATCTCTTATCAGGTCCCATCAGATCTGGGAACATTACCAGTCGGTGATGAGGTGGATGGATTATATGATGCCGCTAACTTTTATTTATCATTATTTCATTCTGTAATTCTGCTTAAGAAGGAGGCGGCGGAGGGAGTCCGCGAGAGACTCAGGTCTCTCCCGGTCCGCAGAGCCCGCAAAGCGCGGATGCGACTCAGACGTTGGCGGTCATTCAACGATCTCCGTCCTCCATGAGGGCAGACGTGGGGGTGACAGGTGGTGCCGCCTGTCATCCTAGCACAAGCAGGCCGGGGCGGCCGGCAGCACGTTGCGCGCCCCTCTTCTCCGGGGGTAAGTCGGGGACACCATTATTCCCAAACCCGAGGGGCTATCTAGAAAATGGAGATGGCCCCAGGGCCTGGTCAGTCGGGGGGCGAGGGAAATGCCTTATCACCCCGGCGTTTGAAGATCCGAGACGGCGTGCGGTGTTAGTCGGTTCGAGTCCAACATAACCTCCCCCGCTGGCTTTGTATCAGAGGGATATCCGCACGGAAAATAAACAGAAAAAAGGTTTTAAAAAAAATCCGTTCCCGCAGGGGAAACGCACAGGTAGATTTCGTGAAGCAATCAATATTATTTTATATAGAGAACTACGGACTTTAAACAATATTTCGTGAAGTTAACATGTTTAATTTTTTTTTCTCGAAAACGGTAACTTTTAGCGAAAAACTTTTCAGACATTTATTTTAGACTTAAAAATGGCGTATCGATTAAAAATGTTTCCGACGGCAAGAATGTTCACCGGTTAGAAGTTTTTTTTTCCCCCCTCCACTTTTAGTTAAAGTTTTAATCTTATAGGTTTATAATTAAAAGTTGTTGGTATTCATGTATACTATGGGATAAAATTAGAACGGTTCGAATATCTTTCATGGAACGTGAAATTTTGAGTAAAAACTGATTTCACAAAAAGTGAGGCCCTACCGTCCCCTTAGGCCGGATTCCACCCGTTCACGAACTTAAACTAAGTTTACACCCAAGCAATTTTTGACCGCAGTTTGAAAGCGATCGGGGCAAAAATGCGACCGTGAGAGTGCCGCAAATTTTGGGAAGTGGAACCATACATACATACACACATATATATATATATATATATATATATATATATATATATATATATATAAACTTTTTGACCAGTGGTAATTTCGGACTCAGGGGGTCATAACTAGAAGAACTTCCTATGAAGATTTTTTTTTAAATTCGACAGTAGTCAAGAAACCAAAAGGTAGATCGATTTCATCGAAATCTACCTAATAGTCATTTCAGTGCAGCATATTCTACCGCGTGGCGTGGAAATAAGAAAATTGTTATAATAAGTAAAATATCGTAAATTATACATTCACAAGGACTTCGTGCAGTCATAATACACACCTCAAAACTTCCTTAGACAGTTTTTACGTTTATAGATGTAATTAAAAAAATATCAATTTTCAGAAAAAGTTTTTGATACCAGATTGCAGATGATGCCATCTGCAATCTGGTATCAAAAAATCTATAAGTGGCGATAGCCCAGTTGCGTATTTAACTGACTGTCGAGACGAGGTCTCGAGTTCGATCCCCAGTTGCCCCGGGCACACACCTCTGACTTTTCGTAGTTATGTGTGTATTAAAAATCACAGCTAGTAGATGTCTAGAGACTATGTCGTTATCTATTGTTGTTGTTGTATATCTACTATGTTGTAGCGTTTTATGGGCAGGAACGAATACAACGTATCTTTTATTTCGGATGGAAGTAAATTAGTTGATCACGTAACCTGCGATTTTTATCATAATAACAATCACTATAAATCGTTACCTACGTTTTCACGATGTGAAGTCATAACAACATAACGGAAGAAGTTTAAATTAATGTTTTAGTTTTATTACTCACTATCGATGAACTTAGATTAAAGCGCGGTAGATACGGCACTGGCGCTTAAAAACGATCACTCAACACGAGGCAGTCGCTCCCATAAACGCCGTGTAAATACAGAGTATATAAATACTTGATACAGTGATATTTGAAAAGAAATAGTTGGGTTATGTTAAATGAACGATTCTGAATACAAAAATATTTTTTGGAATTCTTGTATGTGTCTGGTTTTTGGCGATGGGCGCAAAAACTACAAACGGATTTTGATACGGTTTTTTTACTAGAAAGGTCTCGGTCAGAGTTAAAATCTGTCGTATGTTTGATTGCAATTGGTTAAGTAGAACCGGAGATATGACCAAAACACGATAACCGACCGTCACGCGGGTGGAGCCGCGGGCATCAGCTAGTTACATATATTTCAAATAGGTTTCCATAGAACTTATCGTTGTGATGTTTAATAAAATGTAACTGATTTGATTTGACAGTCAAGAACGGTATCAATCTATTTCGTACTGAACAAGTAATTTGATAACTAAAATAAAAACTTAATAAGCTAATATAATCAACTTATAGCGTCGGTAGCTTAGTGGTTAAGGAGTCGACCTTACGATCGAGAGGTCTCGGGTTCGAATCCCGGCCATTACACTACCGACGTGAACCCACTTCTAACACAAGCAAGACTTTAAGTCTGACCATGACCTTTCTAATAGAAAAAAAAGCGGTCAAGTGCGAGTCAGACAAGCCTATGAAGGGTTCCGTAGCAGCAAGTAACATAATAATGCTTTTTTAATTTTTATATTTGAGTTGATTCAATGAAAGGTAAATTGCGTTTTACGACGTATTAAAAAAAACTACTAACTAGATCTCGTTCAAACCAATTTTTGGTGGAAGTTTACATGGTTACATCATATACTCTTTTTAGTTTTATTATTCTCTTATTTTTGAAGTTACAGGGGGGGGGGACACATTTTACCATTTGAAAGTGTCTCTCGCGCAAACTATCCAGTTTAGAAAAAAAATACGAATACGAATATATAGAAGACCTATCCATAGATACCACACACGTATGGGTTTGATAAAAAAAATTTGAGTTTCAGTTCTAAGTACGGAATCCCTGAAATTTATTGTTTTTTTTCTATTTTTGTGTGAAAATCTTAATGCGGTTCACAGAATACATCAACTTATATCTATATATATCTCCGTTCTTATATTCCCTACTCTGTGGTTGATATATCGTCACAGCCACCATCACCGAATGCTGGCGAACATTTATTTTTAGAAGTCGAGCTACATCATTCAAAAATTCTCCTTGGTGTTTATTACTCTCCAGAAGGAGAGTAGTAAAGTAGTTAACAAGTAAAGAATTACTTGTTAACTACTTTTTAACCTTTGAAAATCTCTTACACAGTCTCACTCCTTCTTACAAGCACACTATTATCATGGGCGACTTTAATACATGCCTATTAAAGAAAAATTCTCGCTCGTCCTCTCTTCTTTCTATTGTTAAATCTACAAACCTTTTCATTCTCCCTCTTAATGCTACTCATTTTTTTCCTCACTGTGAACCTTCAGAGTCTACAGATGAGAAGGTAGATATTCTTAATAACAATCTGATCGTGCTCTACGATATAGGTACATGCTCCTATTTGACCTATTAAAGTGAAGCATCTTCCGGCACCTTGGCTTACAGATGACATTAAAAAACTAATTGCCAAAAAAGGAGCAGCTAAGTCTAAGTACAAGATGCGCCCCTCAGATCGTAATAAGGAAAATTATTTGAGGATACGAAATCAGTGCAACAAGTGTAGGAATGCACAACGCCAACATGTGCATAGTTCTGTTCAAAACGGAGACCCAGCTAAAGTCTGGAAATTCCTTAGAACACTAGGGGTTGGAAAGCAGCGTCAAGAATGAACCTCAACACGTCTCGATATTAACCGGCACTTCTTCACTTCGTCTAATTTTAGCAGTACAGCTAAAATTAATACACTTAATCATCTTTCATCGCTTCCAACTCCCTGACTATTCTCCATTTGTCTTTAGTCAATTGTCCGTTTGTGATGTTGAGAAGAGTATTCTATCCATCTCATCGAATGCGATTGGTGCTGATTCTATCAGCCGCAACATGGTGCTCCCCATACTGGCTGACATTCTTCCCATCATCACTCAAATAATGAATCACTTCATTTCTAGAAGTATATTTCCTACTACATGGAAAGATGCTCAAGTTATCCCTTTACCCAAAAATTCTAAACCTGCTTTTTTACCGATTATCGTCCTATCTCTATCTTACCTTTCTTGTCTAAAGTTCTTGAACGTCTCATCCAAAACCAGCTTAGTGCTTTTATTCGTGAAAATAATTTACTCAACCAGTTTAAATCCGGGTTCCGTCGGGGGCACAGTACCACGACCGCCCTTGTTAGCATTACTGATGACATTAGGTCTGGCATGGAGAAGGGAAATCTCACAATACTCTGTTTACTGGACTTTAGCAACGCCTTTAACACTGTGGATTTCGACGTTCTCCTTGCCATACTAAGCTTTCTCAACATATCTCCATCGGCTATTGACTGGTTTCGAAGTTACCTGTCTGGTCGCCGGCAGCGCGTCCGACTGGATGATAGTTATTCATCTTGGTCTGATACCGCTGCTAGTGTGCCGCAGGGTGGCGTTTTATCTCCCTTACTCTTTTCAATATTCATTATCCCTATCTCTAATCGACTTCTATGTTCCTACCACCTTTATGCAGATGATTTACAAATTTACTGTCAAGTTGTCTAATGGTATTGCCATGATTAATGCAGATCTAGTCCGTCTAAGTGATTGGACTGCAAATTATGGACTCAGTATTAACCCTGGTAAGACTCGGGTTACTGTCATTAGCAGCTCCGGACTGTTAGATAGGGTGGACTGGTTAGTACTGCCCCAGGTTTATTTTGATGGTAGTATTATTCCTATATGCGATACAGTCAAGAACTTGGGAATATACCTTGACAAAACCATGTCATGGTCGGCGCAGGTGCAGAGTATTAGTCGCAAAGTATTCGCTACCGGAGCATCTCTAAGGAGATTACGTAATTTCCTCCCAACAGCAACTAAAATTGCACTAGCGCAATCTATACTCCTTCCTATTCTTGACTACGCTGATGTGAGCTATCTTGATCTTAATGAGGACCAACTTGATAAACTTGAGCGGCTCCAAAACTTCTGTATAAGATTCATTTTTGGCTTGCGCAAATTTGATCACATTTCCGAATTTCGTATTAAACTCAAGTGGTTGCCAATTCGCCTTCGCCGGAATACTCATATACTCTCTCTTCTCTTCAATATCTAATTTCACCCTGCTGCTCCTCTCTATCTTAAAAATCGCTTCAAATTTATGCATGATACTCATACGAGATACTTGAGATCTTCGGAAAATTTAACTCTGGAAATTCAACAGCATGCCACAACCTTTTACGATAAATCCTTCACAATTCAAGCTGCACGCCTGTGGAATGTTCTGCCTGAATCTATCAGACGAGCACAGTCATTACCAACTTTCCAAACACTCGTCAAAGAGCACTACTTAACGCTTTAAAAACAATGTTGTATTTTTTGTCATTATTTTTATCATTTATTGTGTATATATAATATATATATATATCATTTATACTCGCAAGATATAGTTATGTATCTATGTGTCGCAATATCATTATAATTTATAATAGGTACACCACTATAACTACCCTTTTTTTTTTTTTTTTCGTGCGGAAATCCCTTCGGATACCCCCCCGCCGGCTAGCGGGGGCGGTTATGTCGGGCTTGAACCGACTAAAACCGCACGCCGTCTCGGGTCTACAGACGCCGGGGTCTACGGTTGCCCATAGAGCATATCCCTCGCTGCCACTATAACTACCCATTTCTAGAAAATCTAGTCCATCTAAAGGTTGTCTGGAAGAGATCGTAAATTGCGATAAGACCGCCAAATGTACAAGTTTATTTTTAAGTATCTTAGTCATTTGTATCCTTTGGTTGGTGTACAATAAAGAGTATCTATCTATCTATCTATCAACTTACTAAGTTTCAACAGTTCTTATAGTTTCGGAAAAAAGTGGCTGTGACATACGGACGGACAGACGGACAGACATGATGCATCTATAAGGGTTCCGTTTTTTGCCATTTTCTACGGAACCCTAAAAATTGCATACGAATCCGTTCAGTAGTTTTTGCGTTCATCGCGAACAAACAGACAAACAGATAAAGATAAACAGACATACAGATAAAAAAAAAGAATAAAAAAAAAGAGTGTTAGAATTGTTAATTTAACATTACATAATCCCAGTATTTCTTGTTTAATATTTCCAATGTTCAGAAACAACTAATTTACAATTTTAAAATAGTATAGATGTGCAAACAGAAAATCGCTCGCATCCAGGATAGCGAACTCGTCCAAATGCGTGAGTGAGTTCCGCTGCAGTGGCGCAATTCGCAGGAAGAAGTCTATCAGGCCTTTGTTTAGGGTTACGACAGTTATTTTTTCATTTAGTGTTGTCTATTAATAATAACGAGTGATGTATTTTTTTTTGGTTTTAATTAACAAAAAAAAATAGGAAAATTATAAAATATTTAAAAAAATATATTGGGTTCAAAATCAATTATTGCAATTTATGTTTAATAAACCATAAATGGCAAGGGTGATTTTGAGCCCCAATTTTTTTTAAACGTTCTACAATTTCCTGTTTTTTTTTGTAAAATAATAACTAAACAAAAAGAATCACTTGTTACTATATTGTATCAGAAGTTCTATAGTAAACCTTGTATGAATTATCAAAAAAAATAATGATACAAAAATAAAAAAAACCCGACTGCTGCTAAAAATACTGAAAAAAGTTTGGTAGCAGGCGGTACCCATTTAGAAATCATGTACCGAAAAGAATTAATGGGTCCCGCCTGCTATCAAACTTTTCTCGGACTTTTTAGCAGCAGTAGAGTTTTTAATTATTATTTTTTAACAGCAGGGGTTGCTCAAGTCGTGGGTCGAATACGGCGGCTGGAACTCGAGGTGGCTCTCCACAAATCCGAGGCTATGTGTTTTCACGGGCCTCGGAGGGGGGCATCTGCGGGAACCAGCATAACCGTAGGGGGCGTAAGCATCGGCATCAAGCCCACCATGATGTACCTTGGGCTCGTACTCGATAGCCGATGGGACTTCGGGCCTCATCTCCGGAGTCTGGACCCGAAACTGAGGGGGGCTGCGGCCGCGCTATCGCGGCTGATACCCAACGTTAAGGGACCCAACGCCCCCACTAGCAGACTGTACCTGGGGATCGTGCGAAGCATGGCCCTGTACGGGTGGCGGCCAAAGTCCACCGGTAATCCTGGGGTTATCCTTTCGAGGGCTTAGCTTAGCTTGGGGAGGACACCGTGTGGTTTTTGTCGGTCCGATTCCGACACGCCCACCCCATCGTCGGCACTGATGGGGTGAAGCCCGTGGGGGTTTCCACACGTATAAAAAAAATGCTAAAAATCCACCCTATAGTTTTGGTTCACATTTTATGTACCCTATGACACTAGGAATATGAATTTGTTTCATTTGAGCCCGCATTCATCGAAATCCGTGCAGCGTTTTGAAAAAAATGAGGTAATAAAGAATATGACATGCAAACAAGATACGCGCAAAAAACGTAACCCTTCCTTGGCAGTCGGGTAAAAATCATAAGATATCAGTTATGTTTTGTCGAAAGTGAAAGAAATATGAGAATTCTGCTTTATGCTGGTTACAAGTGCACAAAAGGAAACCTTTGCGATGGTTCTGTAATAATTTTTCCAAACGAAAATCAAATTATAAGACAATCTGGTTCATAGATGTTTGTCACATATGAATGATATTCGCAAATTGACGAATCAGAACTTTTTATGGACTTAACCAGTTAGAACATTAAATATTTAAAAAATCCCCGACCGAATTTCAGCAGACATTTCTAAGAACAGTTCATCATCATCACACTCATCAACCTATTCTAGTCCATTGCTGGACATAGGTCTCCACTAATGAGCGCCATAGCGCCCTGTCTTACAACAACACTTACTCTAAATTAATATATGCTGGTTACCTTAGCTGAATTTATTTCGTGAAGTCTCATACGTTGGAATATCCCAATTGCTAGTATAGGCACAGTAGCCCGAGGGGGCCATCTCAAAGCCGTAGATGGCCCAGGCCGCCTTGCGAGCCGGGTTGCGAGAAATTGCCTTTTTGGCCACCTTACATTAGAGACCCGAGACGGTGTGCGTTTTTGGTTGATTCGAGTCCAACATAACTACTCCATGTGAGGATTTGCGCAAAAAATCACAAAAAAGCATAGTGATGGCGTAAGTAAATCCAAAATAATCAAAGATAATGAAAATTGGTCCACTCGTTCTGGAGTTATAAACGGTACCATTAATCCGTCTTTGTTTTATATTTATAGATACAATGCAACCACTTCATTAACTGATTGCAAATGTACCTAGCGTTCGAAGATACAGCAGCCTTCGTATTTAGCTGGCTTGTTTGTTTTCGATAGTATTTGAACAATTTACGGCCCTGTCACCCGCCTTAGTATATCTACAATTATTTAATTAAATATTGTCGTTTGACAAGCTATTTCAAAACTAATGAACTTCATAAGAGAGGTCGACCGCAGGGGAGTACCCGTTTGATCATAACAAATGACGATTACCTTGCTTTGTGTAATTTGTGCAGGGTTTACAGCACCACAAATTATTTACTGGTGAACCTTACTTAGTGTTACCATGAAGCAGAATACAAGGACCAACTCTTCGCTTAAACATACGGGGATATCATGCCACAGACAAAGAAGGGTATGGGCATCAACCCTTCTTTTGCCCATAGGCAGCTTCCCGAAAGGAGTACTCTTGTCTGAATAAGGCCCGAAATCAAATTAAATTATGTTAATTATCGCTCGCATAATAATGTGCCCGGTAGATGGCAATAGGCTCGCCCCCTATTACATGTGGACCTTAACATAACTGGCGAATCGTGGGTGTGTAATACACCTCTTCCTTTTATGTTATGTTATGTTATGTTATGTTATGTTATGTTATGTTATGTTATGTTATGTTATGTTATGTTATGTTATGTTATGTTATGTTATGTTATGTTATGTTACGTTACGTTACGTTACGTTACGTTACGTTACGTTACGTTACGTTACGTTACGTTACGTTACGTTACGTTACGCTACGTTACGTTACGTTATGTTATGTTATGTTATGTGTTAAATTATCTATTAAAAAAAACCACTACTGGTCCCAATTCTGTACATAGGTTTAGAATTGCTTACCCTGACTGACCGATTGGACCATTAAAAATATTGAAACTTGTAAATTTACCCCCTAAATGGTAGAATAAGAAATGAACGGTTGTTAAGGATTCCATCATTTTCAAAGTTAGAAGAACTTAATTTCATATACCTAGTTGGAATTAAATATTCACGTGCTTCAAAGTTTTTCAGCATTTGCTCCGGCTTGCAGGAGAGGTTGGCTTGGCTCGTAGGTCTTAGTTGGCCCCACACACCCATGTATGTTATACAGTTAAAGAATTCACGTCTGTAATACTGCATGATACATTAAGAGAACACATTATTATAAAATCTGTAGGTGTAATTGTCACCACATATGCACGGCAATTACATTCATGTGTTTGACATGACAGCTGTACTTAATTAAATTCAGACGTAGGTAATTGACTGTTGGTCATTATGTTATATGCGCTCATAGTTTTGAAACGGTAATAAAGTAACTATACTTACTTGTGATTTAAGTGATACCAGTGTTTCGTGTAACCTCGTTATAATAACTATCATTATTCATTATGTCGGTATATTTTAATTTACAGTTATTTCATCACTTGACATAACAAAATATCCAGGCACAGTCAAAGACGGACGGAACAAAAAATTTGATATCGAGAAAGACCATAAGACACTGCTCAAATTTATATAACTTTCAAACAGATGACATTACAAAAAGGCACGTTATGGCTATACAGATAGGTGTCAAAATTCATTGACTCGTTTATCTAGTCTGCGTCGTGTACCAATTTCAAAATACATGCCCGCTTCACCCAGGAACCGAGTCAATTTTTTTTTCTAAATAGTAAATTGATTTCAGCACATTGGGAAGAAGAGTGAGGGTCCGGTTTAGATCGGATTGTCTCTACACACATCGGACTGACAATTTGGTACCTTTATGAAGTTGTTCAAAGTTGTTTGTGTTTATAATATACTAGCTGTTGCCTGCGACTTCGCCCGCGTGGTCTTCTGATTCCGGTCCCGTAACCCATGGGAACCTATTCCAGGGATAAAAAGCAGCCTATGTGTTATTCCAAACTATAATGTAACCCTGTGCTAAATTTCAGCCAGATCCAGTTAGCTTTTAGAGCGTGATTAACAAACATGAGCGTGCTTAAAAAACATACATATAGTCACGCCTCTTTCCCATTGCGATAGGCAGAGACAACATCTTTCCACTTGCTACGATCCTAGCATACGCCTTTCGCTTCTTCTACTGTCATAATTGTTTTCATACATGCACGTCGGTTACGGGTACTTCTGATTAGCAAACGTAAGTATCAAACATTCAAACATCTTCACAAACTTTCACATTAAACCTATAGCTTCGGTCTTAACTACTCTAAAAAGCTATCAAGAAGATTATACGCTTTGTGGTTTAGATAACTCTTAACGAAATAGAAGCAAGTCGAACTTAACCGAACTCTGTCTTCTCCCCGACTACATGCCAAAATTACCTACCACTACACACCCACAACCAAGTGATCCTATTAGGATTCCGTTTGGTCCTTTATAAGGTAAACACGGAACCTTAAAAATTGAAAAATGGTATATTCTGGCGCCATCTCTGAAGCATCCTGCTATTATCGAGCTTAAAGCGCTCCCACATTTATTGAGCTCTTTCAAAGTAACATTAACATTAGTAACATTAGTAACATTTTATATAGCTTTCGATTGCTACGTTGGAGGTCGCGGGTTCGATATCCGCTCAGTGCAAATACTTGTATACGTGTCTATTTGCATTGGTCTGGATAATTCTATGTATAATTGTATATTACAAAAGAAAGTACCCAAATAGCTTCGTAGTTTTGCGTTATATGTTTAACCATTCAGACAGATATTAACGAATTCAAGTTGATAATAACTAGTAATGAATGACTTCTTTTGCGTAATTCATACTGTTGCAAGTAATAACTTACAATTATGTTTCAATATTACGACCTTATTGATGAACGGCTATATACTATACGCGAAGAGTTCTCCAATTTGTGATTTGACCTTTACCTGGACGGCGTCAAAAAAGTATGCTGTATATTTTGATGATACATACTTATTTGATTTGCTAATAAAACCTAATAAAATAATTAGTAAAAATGTTGGAATTTTATACTATCAATAAATATTTATTATTTATTGTTGAAGTCCTTTAATTCTATTTTATTTATACATATATTTAGGGCAATTGATGAAATTTTAATAATTAGGGACAAACGGCATTTAGTTCAGTTTAGGGCTGATGACCGTTCACATGTCCTTAGCCAACGGAGTGGAGGTGGAGTAGTCGACTATTGGCAGTGCCGGCCGACATCGCGACCCGGCTGGCCGATACCACGGCTCTTCAATCGGTTTTCACATCGGTGTATTTTGCGAAACGAGTCTGCGTTCATTGTGCAAGATCTATTAAAAATGTTGGCCACTACAGTGCTCCTGTTTGTGCTGCATTTTGTCACCGCTGATATTCGTAAGTCTAAAAAGTTTCTTATTTCTTGAATGTCATAAAAATATTAAAAAAGGCTTCGGTGTTTTAGCAATAAGGGTCTTGTCTTGGCCGTTATAAATATTCCAAATTCAAAATATATTTTTTTTACTAACATATAAATCATTATGAGATTCGAACGCGATTGTTCGTTTTTTATATATGTATAACTAAATATTTATTTTTAACAATAATACAGTGCCTATCCAATACAACTGAATGTTTTGATTGATTTTAAGTTCCTACAAAATGAAGTCAGCTTGGTCTCAGCGACTAATTTATTCAGTTCAGGCTGTTCGAAACCAAAATAAAATGGTATAGATTTTTGGATGCTACAGGATACAACTTTGGCGCCACTTTTTGCCACAGAGTATATTTATTTTATTTATTTTGAGATCATCATCTATCCTCTGTAAAGTAGTGCAAGGGCGCCATCATGGAGACGCGTCCCGTACCCCTCCCTCGTACCCGCAGCAACCCCGAAGTGAAAACACTTTTTGTTCTGAACTGTTTGTCTAGTAGGTATATATAGAAGTCATTGATTCAGGTAGGTAATTATTTTTATAAGTTTTCAGTGAGAATTATGCAGTGTACCAGTTGTGTTTCATAGTTTCACAAACAATCGCATATCTTTTTTTTTTTTTTTTCGTGCGGAAATCCCTTCGGATACACGCGGGGGCGGTTATGTCGGGCTTGAACCGACTAAAACCGCACGCCGTCTCGGGTCTTCAGACGCCGGGGTGTAAGGTTGCCCATAGAGCATATCCCTCGCACCCCGACTGACCCTGGGCCATCTCCGGTTTCGAGATGGCCCCCTCGGGTTTGGGAACCACGGTGTCCCCGTCTTGCCCCGGTTTGGGGGAGGGGCGCTAGTCGCCCCACAGTCCCGGCCTGCTTCTGCTGGGGTGACAGGTGAACAATCGCATACCTACTTTCCTTTCTTAATATTTTTTTTTTAATAGTGCCTTTTTACAAAATCTTTGCAATTTTGTTTATATTTTAGTAGTATTTATACATAGTCAGCCTATATTGTGTGATATTTCACTTTCATACTGAACGGCGGTGAGTTATTGTTGTGTTGTGATTTATGACATGACGTAGGTACAATTATACTATATACTAGACAAGCTGTTCAGAACCAAAATTGAGTCACTATTTCTAGGGGAGGTGGAAATGAATTTTGAATTAGGAACAGGACGCTGAAACTACATAAATGAGTAAATGCATTTTGACGCCTATCTGTAAAGAGTACATTGCGTATTTTTTATAATGTAACCTGTATGACAGTTACAAAAAGTTAGTGGCCGGGTTGTGGTCTTTCGCGATGCCATTTTTTTTGTTACGTACAGTTATTCTAGTGGTATATACTTCGTCATAAACTTATGTGAAGCTGTATAATATATATAGATTACTACTTCGAATGCGATAGCTAATGCGGAGCATATTATGTAGTGCAAAAATTTCGACAATTTTCAGATAATTTCTGCAATAGTTACCATGCACTGGTGCGATATGTACCTTTTTGTACATAATATTATTGATAGCAGCAATAATAATTAAAAGTGCTTCGTATTACAAATATCTCGCAACTATACGGGCGTGGATCGAGTCGTGTGTTGTGTCATTATTGCAGAATGTTGTGTTATTGCGATAAACGTCTATTATAGCCCACTGATTGCTGACACAGATGCTGATCTCGTAAAAACAACATATAGATCCAATACTTAGCTTAGCATTAACTTCCGCGATCAATTGAAAATATAATAACCTGGTTTCAGAGAATTCGTGCCATCCATCACTCGATAGGCTCAATGACTTATATGTAAACTACTAGATAAGCAATTTAGAACAAAAAAATGTGTTACGTTTCCGGGGTGAGGAGAGCATGATTGCTGAATTTCGAAATGTGGAACGGGCCGCAGAAACTATTTGATACACTTTGACACCTATTTATATAGATAAGCATGCCTTTTTGTAATGTCACTTGTGGCAGCAACCAAAAGTGGAGTATTGTCGGTGGTCAAGTAGTGGGTTTAAATCGATACTTACAATTTTTGGCTGGCCAACGTTAGGGACACAAACTTCAGTTAGAATTATACAAAATAGCTTTTGATGGTGTCCGAATTGTCAGTAAAAAAATATTAGAATTAATGTGTCAATTCGGACAAGTGTCCCTGACGTTGGCTAGCCCAATTTTTTTGTTCCATACAGTCAGTCTAGTGGTATATCTATATAGAAGTCATTGGCAATGACTAATAATAATAAATAATAAATAAATAAAGGCATAAAACCCTGGCCAGTTAACCATAAAGTGGACCCACTCAACCTTTGTATTAGGAACCCCTTTACTAATATAATATAAATAAATAAATAAATATTCTACGAGATTCTACACATCTCTTTCTAGACCCAAAGTAAGCATAGTTTAACTAGCTTGTGTTATGGGTTCCAGAATGCGGATAAACATACTTATATACTTTTTTTTTTTGTAAATATATAAATATTATACATAGAAACACACAGGCCAATGCAAATGGACATATTCATGCATACAAATATTTGCACTGAGCGGGAATCGAACCCGCGCCTCCTGTCGTAGCAGTCGAATGCACTACCGCTATGCCACAGAGGCACTTGCACTTGTTGCACTTGCTTGAAACAATCCTTTTCGAGTGTAAATCCCCTCAAATACCCCCCCCCCCGGCCGGCCAGCGTTGTGGTTATGTCGGACTCGGACCGACCAAAAGTAAAGTAAGTCATGCCGAAATTACACAATAAAAAGAAAAATAGGTTGTAAAAAATTGCGCTCAACCTTTATGATAAATTTAGCTTTATTATACAGATAGATAAACGAATGATGACATTAATTAGTTTATAAACTGCTGCTGTTTCAATGTAAGATGCTTTAATGTGTCATGAAGTGTAGTAATGCTCGTAAAAAAAAATCAAAAGCTCCATGAATTGTAACAAATGTTACAATACAGCTTGAGCTTCCTCATTATGTAGTAAAAGAGGACAAGGGAAGTGTACTTTACAAACATGTGAACAGAATGCAAATTATATTGTTACATCAAATTCGTAAGACAATAATTGAAAGTTCGGTTAGTCCTCACAAGTAGCACCCGTTTATTAGGATGATGAATAGATAATCCATCCATTCACGACATGGCTGTAGGGACAAAAAAACAATAAGACCACTACATGACCAGTAACAAAAGGCCACTTTCGATTGCTGTACAGATAAGTGTCAAAATTCATTAACTCATTTATCTAGTTTCTATTCTTAACACAATAACACTCATAGCTAAGAATTAAAAAATCATTGTCTATACCTATGTTGTTCCAAAACTTGTTAGCTACAAAGTAAATGTAACTAATCTCTTTTTTCATGAGTTAATCAATTATCTCATGAAATTATGAGACACTCTTCAAATTATGCGTAATTTCAGTAGGGTTTTAACCCCTTTTCATTATAAGTCTGCACTTCAGGCTAGGCTGTAAGGCTCCAGATTCTCGAGACTTAAAGCAATTACCTTACAGCCTTTTCGATCTCACAAACTCTGTGATGTTTGTGAAAAATATTTTATATTCTTCAGTTTTATCAAATCGATCGATTAAGAAATTGAAATTGTATCCAAATTAATCGGGGCTCCCAGTCTTCTGTGAACGCGTGTTTGGTTTTTCTATAGTTGGTACCTTTTTTTTTTTTTTTTTATCGTGCGGAAATCCCTTCGGATACCCCCCCGCCCGCCAGCGGGGGCGGTTATGTCGGGCTTGCACCGACTAAAACCGCACGCCGTCTCGGGTCTTCAGACGCCGGGGTGTAAGGTTACCCATAGAGCATAGCCCTCGCACCCCGGCTGACCCTGGGCCATCTCACCACTAACAGCATCGCTCATCCTGTCTCCTCTGAAAGCAGAGGAGTACGGAGAGCGATGTGTTCCCGCCACGTTGGGTATTGGCCGACGATCAATGCCAACCCTATGAAGGGGTGAAGGGGAAGCCATTGACCGCCGCCCAGGGTGTACCGGCTGCTCCGATTCCGTTCCCCCCGGACTGCAGCGGGATCGGAATCGGAGCGACACTCGAGGAGGTTACCCAACACACACCCCTCTATAGTTGGTACCTGTAGTTGGTTTCTTCACCTCAATAATTATTTTCATGGAAGTAACTAGTATTTAGTTCAGTTCCGTTCATTTAGTTTACTCTCAGTTTTTCAATAATAATATTTAAAATATCCTGCTATTGTAATCGTAGCTAATATTTGTTATGGTTGTTCTATGACAGTGATGTCACAGGTCAGTGTATCAATGGACAAAAGTTAGTATATATTCCTACAACAAGACCAAATGCAAATGAAAATAAAAAATGTGCTTTCACAAATTTTTTTATGTTGACTTTTTGGCAATTACGACTTGTATAACCACCGAGATTGGCGGTCAACGAAACAACAAGTACAATATTTTTAGAATAGTTAAGCTGGTCGTACGAAGTCACTAAGTAACACTACCAAAACCAAAATACATTTGAAATATAAATACTACTGATGTGTTGTCCGAAGCGAGCTCTGTAGGCCTACCATGAAATGTACATTCGCATTTGCAGGCCCGTCCCGTACAAAACACGAACGAAAGAAGTGTCATTTAGGTACCATGAAGTTCGACCTCCGTCCTCCATGAGCGCAGGCCTGGGGGTGGCAGCTGAGGCCGCCTGTCACCTCAGCAGAAGCAGGCCGGGACGGTGGGGCGACTAACGCCCCTCCCTCAAACCGGGGCAAGACGGGGACACCGTGGTTCCCAAACCCGAGGGGGCCATCTCGAAACCGAAGATGGTCCAGGGTCAGTCGGGGTGCGAGGGATATGCTCTATGGGCAACCTTACACCCCGGCGTCTGAAGACCCGAGACGGCGTGCGGTTTTAGTCGGTTCAAGCCCGACATAACCGCCTCCACTGGCCGGCGGGGCGGTATCCGAAGGGATTTCCGCACGAAAAAAAAACAAAAAGGTACCATGAAGTTACTTCTGATTTCTTTCTTTCGGTCGGGACCATAAAGTTTATTCGGGACTAAATCAAACATATCAAGGAGGTTTCCTTTACAATATATTTATATTAAAAAGAACTATATTATATAAACCAATATATTAAAAATACATTCATTTGTATTGGATTATGATAACCTTTCGACCTTTTGAAAAAACTCGTATATATATAAGTTTTTTCTTTCTTTACCTTTGGAATATTTATATTCTCTATCTATATTTATATCTATATTTATAAGTTTTTTCTTTCTTTACCTTTGGAAATCCGAACGGGCTTCCCCGAATTGGTGCCAGCAATGGGATGGGTGTGTCGGAATCGGACCAACTAAAACCAAGTGTCCTCCCCAAGAGTCCTGTGCCGGGCACCCCGGGTAAGCCCTCGATAGGATAACCCCAGGGTCATCGTATTTACATTAAAATTTTTTTTAGATGGGCTGTCAAAATTCCAAGTTTTGCGGTTTCCAGTCGTTTCATGGTAGGGTTTAGGCTGAATGAGCTGTCATGTGCCGTCTTTAAGTTCGATTTCGGGTGAAGTACGTTTCATGGTACCGATTGCCCGAAATTCAGTCTGCAACTGCGGATGTACTTTTCCTGGTATATCGTTATAAATGGTCTTAATTAAATGTGAGTTATCACACGTTTTTTATGAAACCAGCTTTCTGTCACTATTTATTTTGTGACCATTCAACTAAAAATAATTCTGTCATCAGAGAATGGTAATCACATGGTTACTCCTGTATTATTATTTTCGACTAGTAGTGGTAGTGTGTTTCTGGGTCACATCGGTTGCCACTATGCGATGTAATGTGTGACATAACGGCGCACACGCAGTACCTGTTCTCAATTAGCAAAAGCTATCTATTTTTTACACTGTTTCAAATTTTACTGTTTTGTGTGATTTGATTTGCGTGAGATAAAGCTATTAAGGGCTGAATTCGGGATAGCTGATAGCATGTCAAGACTATATTTATAAGTTTTTTCTTTCTTTACCTTTGGAAACCCGCACGGGCTTCCCCCATTGGTGCCAGCAATGGGACGGGTGTGTCGGAATCGGACCAACTAAAACCAAGTGTCCTCCCCAAGAGTCCTGTGCCGGGCAACCCGGGTAAGCCCTCGATAGGATAACCCCAGGGTTACCGGCGGACTTTGGCCACCATCTTGGCCTTGCCTATGGGGTCGGGTTTGATCCCGCGTCGGTAAGTTGGCAGGCGTGTGTAGGACCACACGACACGCCTTCTTCTGTAAGGACGGCGAGTCGGCGAGAGGCGGCGGCATGCCACTTGCTCCCGTCGGAGACCATGGCTCTAACCGCAACGAGATTCCGGCGTTAACTCGCCCATGCTGGGCAGTCCACCAATGTGTGATCCTCGCAGTGCTGGCACTGCGGCGTTATGTCCCGGTGGATGCGCCACAGATACTTACCGAAGCACCAGTGTCCGATAATATCTGCAACATCCGGTAGGAGTTCACCGTGGTACCTCTCCAACCACTCCTCCATGACCGGCCTCACCACCGCGATGGTGGCTTCTCCCCACCTTGGTTGCTCAAGTCGCACCTTCCACTGTTATGGGCGGAGCTGAGACCGCTGGGCCCTGATTTCTCGGGGTCCCGGTCTATGGCCCCGCTCCAGTGCCTCCTTGCGCCATTGGTACAACGACGCAAGGCCTTCGCTTTGAGGTTCCATGGAAGGGTCCCGGCTAGGAGACATGCCACCTCGACAGAGATCGTGCGGTATTCCCTTATAAAACGTTGACGGCCAGCGTTTTTAACGGGCTGTGCAAGACAGCCACGTTGCGGGCCGTCAAACATCCTGCCCATATATTTATAAGTCTAGATACGGTACGTCAACTACGGGTGTTAATATGGACACTTTCTTTTTAATAATACGAAGGTAAAAAACAATTACACAGCTGATGGTGGGTCATTACTAGGGCCGTATGCAGCACCAGATGTCACTCGCATAAATGGGATGGGTATAAGAGAAGCAGAAAGAAAGTTTTACCGATAGTTCGATTTCAGCTTACTTATGCTTATCACTGGTCTCTCTTCGTAGGGCGCTACTTCCCAAGTTGAGAACTAAGCGAAACTAGCTGTTGCCCGCCACTCCGTCTACATAAATACTGATCCTGTCCTCGTCACCCACAGGAACCTATTACCGGAATAAAAAGTTGCCTATGTCCTATTCCAGACTAAAATCTATCTCTGTACCAATGAGACCCATGATCCATTCAATCTTTCGAGTTTATAATATTATTGTGATGACTGATTTCCATCCTTCTCTTACAGCTCCATACATCAAGGTGTGTCAACGAAATGATCCCAATGTCGACAAATGCATCATGAACTCGGTTGAGGAGTTAAGGCCTAAGATGATTGAGGTGAGTGCTAATCACAGTACTTAATAACTATCATATACCTATTTCTGTAGATTAAAAAATTAAATTTATAAATTAATACTTTCACAAGAACGAACTTTCAGCCAAATGTGCAGGCATTTTGCAGTCATTGAGTAAGAAATATGTAAATTTATAAAACATCACATTTATTAGGTATGATTAATAGGATAGGAATACATAAATATGAAGTGTGTATGGGGTACACCACGTTTCACTAGCAGTATGGTATAATATGTATTCGTAGCTAACAATAAATATTCGTATAAATATTTACTATCAACGTTGCCTATGATTTCTTTTAACTGGTATTCTCGCTACATCTTACGTTCATCTCAACCCATATTGCCTCTGTTCATAAACATTACGTATATTTACTGTCATCCTCATCATCTTCGTTGTCATAATGGTGGATGGAATCATGGTCTCTAGTAACCGGTGCAGTGCTAGATATTTCTGACTTGACATCATCAGAACTAGATTTATTATTACTACTAGAGCCTGTGGCTCCAGAACTATGGCCTAATTCAGCAGAGCTACCCTTATTTGCATTAAAGTTTTTGTCATCTTTAGTTACGGCAGTGGGTTCTGTATTAGTGGTGTCATGGTTTACTGGAACTAAACTACCAGGGCTTGTGCCAGCTGCGTCGTCTTTGCTGGCTCCAGATTTAGATCCAGTATCGGTGGTATCATCGTTGCCTGTAATTATGCTACTTGAGCCTACATCACCTGCACTGTTTTTGCGGACGTCAGTATCGTCATCATTAGTTGATACAAATTTATCAGAATCAGAAACAGATTTATCATCACTATTAGAGCTTATAGGTCCAGAACTAGGCTTTGCTTCATCAGTGTTGTCCTCACTTGTACCAGAGATATTATCTCCTCTAGTTACAGTACTAGGTTCTAAAGAAGCTGTTTCATCATTGCTGGTTCCAGATTTAGATCCAGAGACAGTGGTATCATCTTTGACATCATTTTGTTTTGTAGATTCTACTCCGTCAGTTGGTTTGCTTGAATTACTAGTATTTGAATTGTTTCCTTTATTACCTTTATTATTTTGAATTTCCACGATTACATTTACATTCTTTTTGCCGTTTACTTGTGGTTCACTAATATAATTAGTGGTTTCGATTGATAGTTTTCTAGTATCAATTATAATGTAAACGCTGCCAGGTTTATTAATTTCATGTTTTCGTTTATTATTCATGAATGAGGGAAACGGCATTGGATAATTATACATTGGAAACCCATGCCTATAATTGGATGGAAATCTGAACTGTATAGTTGTGGTTGGGAGCTCGATTGGTGCTGATTGGCAAAAATCACACTAAAACAAAAAGAAAAAAATATTTTAATTATAATACATGAACCTACCTACAGCTAACAATTTTAGATTTTAACATATTACTATAAAATTATCGTAGACCAATTAAAAAAAAATATACAACATTTTTTATATTTTTTTTATTCACATAGAAGCATAAATTCATTATGGTGTAGTCCCAAACAACCTTGTTTATTTCTGTGGTTGGTAGGTAGGTGTAGTAGTAGGTATAAGTCACGATGTAATCGTATGGTGGTCTGTGCCGTATCGAATCGCAGGCCATAAGAGTCCTTTGCTTATTATCGTAATGGCTTGGTAGGGTGGATATTTTGTGCCAGACCTTAACTAACACTTCAAACATGTTCAGAGAAAATAAACTCGCCCTTTCGCCGTTTCTTTACAATTCCATTTGCTTATCACGGAGATACGCAGAATAACCAAACGCCATAACCCAGCACGTCACTTGCACGACCCGACAATTCAACTGCCCAGAGTGCATAAGTTTTCTTACCCAATGAAATCACTGATAGCTTAACTAGTACATTTTACTGATAAACAGACTTTGTATCACATAGCAAAGACTACAAAAAAAAAACTAAGAAATCTCAATAATGCCACTACAAAATAATCATAAAATAATAATTAAAACAGTACAAATTTATTTATCGTTTTACTTTATTAGATGACCATCATATTATTAGTGTGTTTATGATTACTAATGAATTTCAAATGCATAAAACATGATAAGCTACTTGTTTAAATCCGACTTAAAAAACCACTAAAAACAGGCACTGAAATAAGAGCAGAAACGCGTAAGTATTTTCTGTTGAAGTCGGTGCTTCGGCTATTTCTCTCTTTTTATTAATCGTAACTTATTTCATATGGTATCCAAGAGCTAAACTACTATGTTACATTTTGAATCAAATGGCAACTATTCCGCATCAAGCTAAAAAAGTATCACGTAAATCGGATCATAAATCTCAGCGTAATCGGTGTACATACATAAAAAAATACCAGTTGAATTGAAAACCTCCTTTTTTTTTAAGTAAGTTAAAAACAGCATGAACTTTCTGAATAGAGACAGGACTTCTTGTGTGTTTCTAGTTGGTTCGGCTAAAAATTGTTTGATTTTCTCGTTTTTAGTAGCATTCTTTTAGAAGTAGTAATATATTACTGCCTACTTCTTAAATTTTAGTTAACCTAGTATGAAATGTGTGCACATTAAGTCTATCAAATCGCGTTGGTCAGGACCCCCCGACAGTACTACTCTCAAAAAGTTAATTTATCGTTGCATGTTTCAATCTTTGGGTTAGATGATTAATTTGTTCCGGCACTGCAGCGAACGTTGTTTTAACTCTTACTCAAATATAACTGGTCCAGTGTCATTTATTTTTGATTTGTCATCCTCAGCACTAGATGTGGCTTCGGAACTAGGTCCTGAGTTAGCAGCGCTAACATCCATCAGTTCTGCTCCATCAGTTGGTATGCTTGAATTACTAGTTTTTTGACTGTTTCTTTTATCATCGTTTACATTAGTTTTTTCGTTTACTTGTGGTACGCTAATATAATTAGAAGTTTCGTTTGGAACTTTTGTCGTGTCAATTATAATATTAGTTCTTCCACACTTAGTAGCGAATGGTACAGCTATTTTGATGGCATTTGGCTGAACTTCTCCATAATTAACATTTTTTCTTTTATTGTTTATGAATGCAGAATACGGCATTGGAACATTATATGTTATATACCTTGGTGGCAGGAGCTTGACCGGTGCTGATTGATAAAAATCACACTAAAACAAATAAAAATGGAATAGCAATTGTAATAATATGAATACACTGATAACATTATTATAGTATTTAACATCTATAACAAATAAGTAACTAGTTTATGCTAATGGAGCATAAAGCTGATATAGTTTAAAACTAATTAGCAGAAGTATTAGTCATTTTCATAAAACAACACATTAAAATTAAAATCACGTTGTAGTCCAAAGCCACCAGTCCACTCCTTGGTCGGTAGGAATAAATTATGATTTAACTGAACGGTTATCTGTGCCACATCAAATCCACCGTACTCCCCGAGGGTACAACCCCGAGGGTATAATCGTTCACTCACTTGGACTGATTTTAATGAAGGTTTTCTTCCTGACACACTCTAAGAACTACGGTTATTGTCTGTTGTTAATTAGCGTAATGGTTTGGCGGGATGCAACCGGGTCGAAATGAACAGTTCAAAGGTATGTACTAGATGTGTCTATCCCATGATCAAGTTTATTCCCGCTAAACTTTATTGTACATTATGGAACACGAAACTTCAAAAGTTCGTAATGTTTACAGTTTTTATTAAAAGAAAAAAGGGATATGAACGTTAATTATTATACCATGTTGTCCAATATACAGTATACTCGTACATATTACTATGTTCTTATAGAAAATGTGTGATAATATTTACCTAAACAAGTTGAGTACGTAGGATATTAATAATAATTATAAAAATATTCGTTGCTGCTACTGTATAGCGGAGATAGCCCAGTGGCGTACGTAACGGACTGCTAAGACGAGGTCTCGAGTTCGATCCCAAGTTACCCCAGGCGCACACCTCTGACTTTTCGTAGTTATGTGTGCATTAATAAATGTTTATTATCGCTCGCTTAATAATATGCCCGGTAGATGGCAATAGGCTCGCCCCCTATTACATTGGGACCGTAACATAACTGGCGAATCGTGGGTGTGTAATACACCTCTGCGTACTCCTTCGGGGATACAGGCGTGAAGCTATGTTATGTTATGGTACTGTATTTCCCCTCATTGAAAAATGTGCCTTTTTTTTTTCTTTTTTTTTTACGTGCGGAAATCCCTTCGGATACCCCCCCGAAGGCCAGCGGGGGTGGTTATGTCGTGCATCGACTAAAACCGCACGGTGTCCTCCTCAAGTGTCCGTTGCCGGGCACCCTGGGTAAGCCCTCGAAAGGATAACCCCAGGGTTGCCGGCGGACTTTGGCCACCACCGCGGCCTCGCCTGGTGGGGTCGGGTTTTATCCCGCTTCGGTGAGTTGGCAGGCGTGTGTAACACGACACGCCTCCGCCACGGCCTGCTTCTGTAAGGACGGCGAGTCAGCCAACTGCCGTCCGACTTCCATGATCGGGGCCTGAAAAATGTGCCTCATATAAATAGGATGAATTGCCCTGTTAAATACCTGTGCAAAATTTATGAAAATACCCTCAGTCTAAGGTTTTCTTCAAATTTCTTAACCAGAACAATTATGTAAATAACAATAGTAGTTTAACAAATTCTAATTTATTGATCTTCTTCTCTTAAGCCTTTCGTAAATAATTTAAAAAAACATGAATTATATTAACTTTGTCTTCTGGGGAATATAAAACTGACTATACGTCAATTATTGGTACAAGTATTCCAATGGAAAAAAGGTTTGTACATATTTTAGTGTGTATTAACTTTTGTCGTTGACTGTACGTACCTTCGCACATAGGTTTTCGATCTCATGTGAACAAAGTAGAGCTTTTTAATTAATACAATAAAGTGACAGGTGAATTAGCACAAGCTATGATATTTAGAAAGCTGCTTACAACAAATACGATAATTATCATGAACAGTTTTTTACTATTAAACGTCGCCCATGTTTTTTCAACTGAGGTTTTTTCTAGATCTCTAAGTAGACTTATTATCATCACCAAAATCATATGTATTATCACCAAAATCATATTTATTATCACTGTTAGAGCCTGTGGCTTCAGAACTAGATCCTGCTTCAGTGGCAGTACTCATTTTTGAATTAGAGTTTTTATCATGTGCAGTTACAGCACTACTGGTAGGGTAGGATCTATTTTCTGCACTGATAGTATCAACATTGCCAGTAACTGCAGTAGCTTTAGTTTTAGACCCTGAATTATTACTGTCACTATTATTATTTTCAGATTTACCATCACTATTGATGTTAGTGGCTTTAGCATCATTGTTATCTGTAGCTATTGTATCGTCTGTAGTACTTGTACTAAATGTATCATCATCACACTCACTATCGTTACCATCACTAGTACCTGCGGTACCAAATCCTGCCTTAGCATCAGTATTGCTTTCATCTTTTGCAACTGCCATATCTTTTGCACTTGTTACCCCAGTAGGTAATTTTGCAACAGCAGTATCCTTATCACTTATTGCCGTGGTAGGTGATTCTACTACATCAGAATTATTTCCATCGTTATCTTTCGACTCATTAGTATCGTTGCTATTTTCATCTTTTACGGCTTTGGTATCCTTATCACTTGTTGCCGTGGTAGGTGATTCTACTCCATCAGAATGACTTCCATTATTATCTTTCCACTCAGTAGTATCGATACTATTTTTATCTTTTACGGCTTTCGTATCCTTATCACTTGATGGCTCAGTAGATGATTCTATTCCATCAGATATATTATCTTTCTTATCCCCGTATATAGTGCCAGATCCTGGAGTTGCAGTATCATCATTGCCTGCATCTTTCCCGACTGCAGTATCCTTATCACTTGTTGCAATGTGAGGTGATTTTACTACATTAGAATTACTATCATCATTATCTTTCGACTTAGTAGTATCATCGCTGTTTACATCTTTCGTATTTGCGGTACCACTATCATTTTTTAACCCAGTAGTTGATTCTTTACCATCAATATGACTGTCATTATTGCCCTCATACGCTATACCAGATCCTGCAGTAGCAGTATGATCGTTGCTTACACTATCGGCAACAGCAGTATCCTTATCACTTGTTGCCGTGGTAGGTGATTCTACTCCATCAGAATGACTTCCATCATTATCTTTCCACTCAGTAGTATCGTTACTATTTTTATTTTTTAAGGCTTTCGTATCCTTATCACTTGATGGCTCAGTAGTTGATTCTATTCCATCAGATATACTATCTTTATTATCCCCGTACATAGTGCCAGATCCTGGAGTTGCAGTATCATCATTGCCGGCATC
Source organism: Cybosia mesomella (assembly GCA_946251805.1). Lineage (NCBI taxonomy): Eukaryota > Metazoa > Arthropoda > Insecta > Lepidoptera > Erebidae > Cybosia > Cybosia mesomella. The sequence goes on from OX276390.1 coordinate 29,244,337, forward strand.
TTTCACGATTGCAGTATCCTTATCACTTGTTTCATTGGTAGGTGATTTTACTACATCAGAATTACTATCATCATTATCTTTCCTTTCAGTAGTATCATCGCTGTTTACATCTTTCGTATCTGCAGTACCTCTATCATTTTTTAACCCAGTAGTTGATTCTTTACCATCAATATGACTGTCATTATTGCCCTCATACGCTTTACCAGATCCTGCAGTAGCAGTATGATCATTGCTTACACTATCGGCAACAGCAGTATCCTTATCACTTGTTGCCGTGGTAGGTGATTCTACTCCGTCAATATGACTTCCATCATTATCTTTCCACTCAGTAGTATCGTTACTATTTTTATCTTTTACGGCTTTCGTATCCTCATCACTTGATGGCTCAGTAGGTGATTCTATTCCATCAGATATATTATCTTTCTTATTCCCGTATATAGTACCAGATCCTGGAGTTGCAGTATCATCATTGCCTGCATCTTTCACGACTGCAGTATCCTTATCACTTGTTGCAATGGTAGGTGATTTTACTACATCAGAATTACTATCATCATTATCTTTCCACTTAGTAGTATCATCGCTGTTTATATCTTTCGTATTTGCGGTACCTCTATCATTTTTTAACCCAGTAGTTGATTCTTTACCATCAATATGACTGTCATTATTGCCCTCATACGCTATACTAGATCCTGCAGTAGCAGTATCATCGTTACTTACACTATCGGCAATAGCAATATCCTTATCACTTGTTGCCGTGGTAGGTGATTCTACTCCGTCAATATGACTTCCATCATTATCTTTCCACTCAGTAGTATCGTTACTATTTTTATCTTTTACGGCTTTCGTATCCTTATCACTTGATGGCTCAGTAGATGATTCTATTCCATCAGATATATTATCTTTCTTATCTCCGTATATAGTGCCAGATCCTGGAGTTGCAGTATCATCACTGCCTGCATCTTTCACGACTGCAGTATCCTTATCACTTGTTGCATTGGTAGGTGATTTTACTACATCAGAATTACTATCATCATTATCTTTCCACTTAGTAGTATCATCGCTGTTCACATCTTTCGTATTTGCGGTACCTCTATCATTTTTGAACCCAGTAGTTGATTCTTTACCATCAATATGACTGTCATTATTGCCCTCATACGCTATACCAGATCCTGCAGTAGCAGTATGATCGTTGCTTACACTATCGGCAACAGCAGTATCCTTATCACTTGTTGCCGTGGTAGGTGATTCTACTCCGTCAATATGACTTCCATCATTATCTTTCCACTCAGTAGTATCGTTACTATTTTTATCTTTTACGGCTTTCGTATCCTCATCACTTGATGGCTCAGTAGGTGATTCTATTCCATCAGATATATTATCTTTCTTATTCCCGTATATAGTACCAGATCCTGGAGTTGCAGTATCATCATTGCCTGCATCTTTCACGACTGCAGTATCCTTATCACTTGTTGCAATGGTAGGTGATTTTACTACATCAGAATTACTATCATCATTATCTTTCCACTTAGTAGTATCATCGCTGTTTATATCTTTCGTATTTGCGGTACCTCTATCATTTTTTAACCCAGTAGTTGATTCTTTACCATCAATATGACTGTCATTATTGCCCTCATACGCTATACTAGATCCTGCAGTAGCAGTATCATCGTTACTTACACTATCGGCAATAGCAATATCCTTATCACTTGTTGCCGTGGTAGGTGATTCTACTCCGTCAATATGACTTCCATCATTATCTTTCCACTCAGTAGTATCGTTACTATTTTTATCTTTTACGACTTTCGTATCCTTATCACTTGATGGCTCAGTAGATGATTCTATTCCATCAGATATATTATCTTTCTTATCCCCGTATATAGTGCCAGATCCTGGAGTTGCAGTATCATCATTGCCTGCATCTTTCACGACTGCAGTATCCTTATCACTTGTTGCAACGGTAGGTGATTTTACTACATCAGAATTACTATCTTCATTATCTTTCCACTTAATAGTATCATCGCTATTTAAATCTTTCGTACCTAGGGTACCTCTATCATTTTTCAACCCAGTAGTTGATTTATTACCATCAATATTACTGTCATTATTGCCCTCATATGCTATACTAGATCCTGCAGTAGCAGAATCATCGTTGCTTTCATTATCTACAACAGCAGGGTCTTTATCACTTGTTACCTTAGTAGGTGATTCTACTCCATCAGAATTACTGTCATTTGTATCTTCACATTCGCTAGTATCGTTAGTGTTTTCATCTTTTGTTACTTTCGTATCCTTATTACTTGTTGTCCCAGTAGTTGATTCTATTGCGTCATGTATACTGTCTTTATTATCCCCGTATATAGTGCCAGATCCTGGAGTTGCAGTATCATCATTACCTGCATCTTTTACGACTGCAGTATTCTTATCACTTGTTGCAATGGTAGGTGATTTTACTACATCAGAATTACTATCATCATTATCTTTCCACTCAGTAGTATCATCGCTATTTACATCTTTCGTACCAGCAATTCCTTTATCATTTTTTAACCCAGTAGTTGATTCTTTACTATCAACATTACTATCATTATTGTCCCCATATGCAGTACCAGATCCTGTAGTAGCAGTATCATCACTGCTTACATCATCTGCGACAGCAGTGCTTTTATTACTTGTTGCCGTAGTTGGTGATTTTACTCCATCAGAATTACTGCCATCGTTATCTTCGCATTCAGTAGTGTCGTCACCATTTTCATCTTTTGCTAATTTCGTATCCTTATCACTTGTGGGCCCAGTAGTTGATTCTATTCCATCAGATACACTGTTTTTATTACCCCCGTATGTAGTGCCAGCAGTATCATCATTGTTTACGTCTTTTTTCACGACTGCAGTATTTTTATCACTTGTTGCAGTAGCAGGTGATTCTACTCCATCAGAATTACTGTTATCATTAGTTTTCCAATTATTAGTATCATCGCTATTTACATGTTTTGTAACTGTAGTGCCTTTATCATTTTTTAACCCAGCAGTTGATTTTTTGCCCCCAACATTACTATCATTATTATCCCCATATGCACTTCTAGATCCCGTAGTAGCAGTATCATCATTGCTTACATCGTCTGTGACAGCAGTGTTTTTATCACTTGTTGCCATAGTAGGTGATTTTACTCCATCAGAATTACTGTCATCGTTATCTTCGTATTCAGAAGTATCGTCACTATTTTCATCTTTTGCGACTTTCGTATCCTTATTACTTGTGGACCCAGTAGTTAATTTTATTCCATTAGCTATACTGTCTTTATTATCCCCGTATGTAGTACCAGGTCCTGCAGTAATAGTATCATCATTGCTTATATCTTTATTCACAGCTGTGGTATCTTTATTACTTGTAGCTCTAGATTTTGAATCTGTTTCAATATTGTCCATACTTTCAGAATTAGAATCAGAGGGTGATTTACTTTCATTAAGTTTTTTAATATCCGGTATACTTGAATTACTAGTTTTTGAACTATCTTTATTATTTATTAACTCTACAATCACGTTTACTTTAGCTTTGTTGTTCACATGTGTTTCATGATTAAAAGTTGGCGTTTGGTTTGGAAGTTTTCTAGTATCAATTATAAGGTTCGTTCTTCCAGGCTTCGTATTAGTTGGTATAACTATTTTGATGGTATTTGGCTGAAATCTTACATTACTTCCTTTATTTTGTTTATTATTCTTGAATGAAGGCCATGGAATTGGATGGTTATGTTTCGGAAACCCATTCATATATCTGATGGGATACCTTAACTGTACATTTGTGGGCGGAAGCTCGACTGGTGCAGATTGATATAAATCACACTAAAACAAAATAGCAATGAGATTTTAATAGTTCTTTAACACAGATAACTCACGGCAAACATTTTAAATGTTAAACAGGTTTAGTTTAGACCACAGAGTAACACGTCTTTTTTAATCGCAAGTAATAAAATTACAATGACTACAGCAGTTACACCGACTTAAACTACACAATACCTCCTACATTTGTCAGCCCCAGGCAGGTTTGCACTATTGCAGTTGACTTCGTCGTTTAGTAAGAGAGGAAATTTCCATTCCCCTAAGAAAAAGCACCGCTTCTCTGTACTTTTAATTTGGTGATAGGTTGCCTACCTCAGTACTGGCCATTAGTGTGTTTTTATGGAGGTTAACTTTTTAGTAAAATTGTACTACAGAATCAACGTTCGTGTTGGTCTCCGGTAAAGAATATGGATCGATAGATCGATGGTCTATATCAGTCCGATTCTAACGCTATTGTATAAATTTGCAGGTAATATAACTCGGTAATTACTTTTTTCTAGACCTTTATAAAAATTCTTAGTTGGTTTGTTTAGTTTCTTTTTGACAGTTCCCAAGATTTGATCAGCCTGTCCTATCACCAGTCAATGATAAGGCGATAAGGATTGGCCAGACGGAGGCATTGTCATACTATGCCCATACTGCTCTAAATCAGTTCCAAAATAGTGAGTCCTGATAATACCTGTATAGAGGGACATAAAATTGAAATACCAAGTATTCCAAAACTTAGGCCACGCATGCTTCGTCAGAACATTACCCTGAAAAGCAACGGCTCCTCCTCCGTGCAAAAGACTGCCACTTCTCTTGTTCTGGTTTTCTTGCCTGGTGATGTTTTGAAATTAACTTTTCTTAAATAATAAAAACTGACTATTTATACTGCCATCGCATTTGGTGGAACTTGCTACACATATTGAAATAAATGTCTCACTTGTACTTTTCCACTATTATATTTAATAAATTACACCTGACCGGTTTCGCCTCACGGCATTTTCAAAGGTTTTAGTATGGTTGCGTTGTTATTACATTCCATCAGCAAAACAAACGTAACAGTAAATAACGAATAAGCAAACAGTAAGTATAAAAAGATTTTGTATTATACAGTACCTTTATTTTCGTGCGGAAATCCCCTCAAGATTTAGGAATACTATCTACATTAAGGAATACTAATAATAATCTTTAAAAATTTGCTCCTTCTTCAAGGAACTAAGGTCCTCGTAGTATAAAAACAACTTAGCACTTAGGAATGATAACAATAGTTCCATAATGTCTTTTTTCTTATAAAATTAGCTATTTTCTTAGATTCAAGGTTTCTCAGAAACATCTAAATGTACAAAAACTTAGCTCACCTGCAATACTGCTAAGTATGCCACTAACACAAAAACTTGACGGCCACCCATATTCTTTTAATTATAAGAGTTTTAAAGTATCTGTCTAGCTTATATACCCTAGTGTCTTCACTGATAGGGTTAATTGACGTATTTGTCATACAAACTAGTCATTGTTGGCCCTAGATCTGGGGCTGAGCACGTAGAGCTCGTAACAATCGAAAAGATAACGGTGTTCAGGTGTTTAGGGCTCCCTCACGAGTTCGAACTTATCATCTGTTTACTTCATGGAGTTTAAAGGTTCTGGATTCTGATAGGGTGTGTAAAACGTGAGTTTCACAAAAAAGAATTGTCAGAATAAACCTTGATGGGTGCGAACAATTTTAGTCACATTTAAATGAAAGCAGTATGACTTTAAATATCACTAGCGTTATGTATACGTACCTACAGTGGGTGTCTCATTCTCCCTTCCTTTTCCCGTCCTAATCACCTCTCTGGGAAACGGGGGGCCCTTTTTCCTTTGGGTACGCCTTACTACCAAAGAAAAAAAAAAAAAAAAAAGGGCCTCCGTTTCCCACGACACGGCTGCACGCGTTCACAGATATTTACGATCAGATGGGGTGTGTAGCTATTTGCTGCATCAGTAGTAAACAAAAAATGCACCAGAAGACAGCATGTGCAGTGTATATCGGAATGGTTCCCCCAGCCGGCTAGCAATCAACATAACTTGATTCTAAAGCAGAACGAAGTTAAGAAATATTATAACCCGACTGCAGCGCTACCCGGTCCAATAATTGTATCTGTAGTCATTGGTTCCGTCCCCTGGTCCAGGTCTTATAACGCTTGCACATGTACCAGAAATATGTTGACAAAGTTTTATTGCAATCGGATGAACGGCACAGCAGGGCATAAAGTACGTACAAACAAACATTGATTTTTCTAATTAGATAAAGCAAGTCAAAGTTACAATAAAGTCACGTTTGTCTTTGTTTCAAATGGTATTTATTTATTTTAAAAATCCGCTATGTAAACATATTTCTGCAAGTACGAATAAAGATGTTGCAACGGCTAAAGGGACAAGTGCTGTGTGAGTTGTGCAAAATCAAGTCGATGTACCTAAATACCCTTGGGCTAAGAATTAGGGTGAATGGCGACTGGTTATACGTTGAGTAACATCTAACACTAATAAATTGTTCATTTGATACCTAAGTTTGCATGTAGGTCTTGACTTGCCGATATTTTAGTTTTATAATATATGTAGTTGTATCTATTCGTAGATTAAGTTTTCCAATTTACGTCGCAACCGCTTCCAGTCGCAATTGATAGGAAAATACGTTTTAAAGAAGGTTTTTAGAATATTATCGTCATGACGTGATAACTTAGGAATAAAAAAACGTAGATAGGTATTGTGTTCCATCTGAATCGAAGCAAAATGTTGCCACGTGTACCGGTTGAACGCTGACCAAAGGCAGTTTTATTAATTCGAAAATTATCATCACTTCACTACATATAATAAAACAAATTCCTTTGCCGCGTCTGTCAGTTCGCGATAAACTTAAAAACTACTACACTGTTTTCACCAATGGATAGAGTGGTTCTCGAGGTCTCGTTTTAGTATATAATTTGTCAAGTTTTTATATACATTGGCTAAAATATAGTGATATTTGTTGGAGTTGTCGGAAAAAATAAGCCGTCTGGGAGCTTTCTTTTAAGGTTTTTGCGCAGGGGGTTGGGGTCAAAGTGCTTTCGGGCTGCAAAGTGCAAGTTTTATATGCATACGGGATTGGTCCTTGGATGAGATGAACACAATAAATAAGACTTAGATTTATAAGACTTACCGATTATTTTTTTTTCTGTTAATGATTTGCAAAAGGGGCCTGCTATCCAACTTGTTTTGGTTTTTTTAGGGCAGTCGGTTTTTTGATTTATTAATTAATAATTATATTGTATATTTTTTATTTATGATATATATATTGTATATCTCTCTCTTAATTTTGATACCGTACTCGATAAGTTTGAGTGAAAAAAATTTTTAACAACATACATTTTTGCAGTAAAATTCCGCATCTTATTTTTTTTATATTTTAATATACCCAGTGTCACTCTCACAGTAAATACGAATCTGACGACACCTCTCATGCTAAAATCCATCGAGCTGTTTAGGCCGCAGAGCATGCTAAACCATTAAACATACACTAACATACACTCGAAAAACATAATCCTCCTTTGGCGCAGTTAGGTAATGAATGACTCTGAAACATGTTTATTAGTGCAAACGATTGTCAACAATCTCTGTTGTCACTGCTTTCATAGCGAATTTGAAAGTGTGTCATTGTCAGTTGTTTCATAATAATCAAGCAACTGTGGCAAGATGTTATTTACTAGTGTCAATCAAAAGTTCAATTGATAATTGTTTGTTTATAGACCACAAAACAGGAGCTCGTGAATGTGTGAATGAAACTGAATGAAAGAGTGAATGTATTATGAAATTTACGACCGCTGTAGTACCGTGATATCGAATGCCCTCAAGTAAAACAATTATATTCGAATGTTTTACTTGAGAACTCAAGAAGAATCCATGGTTAAATATTATTTGCCAGATTTTATTTGATTTTCATTGTTTGTATGTTAGTCTGTGAAGGTCAAATTTGCAAGCTGAAATAAAACCACTTCCTCCTATTCTATAAAGGTAATGAATTTTGCCGTGTTAGTTTATGGTCTATTTTTATGGTGAAAATGACCTGATACGATACCCGGATAAAGGAACACGAAATTTTTTGTACGCATCATAGTAGTGCTTACTTTATTGTTTTGTCGTGATGTATTCTTATTGTGTTATCGTATTGTTTCTGCTAAATTCCAGGGTATCCCAGAGCTGGATGTTCCCGGTATTGAACCTTTAAGCCTGGGCCAGATTGCGCTCGCTCGCGGGCCGCAAGGTGCCAAACTGACTGCTGTTGTCAACGACGTCAAAGTTCGAGGGCCTAGCAATTTTATCATACAGGAGTTAAAGTAAGTATCTTATACATTGCCACGTTTTTAACCTTTATATACCTAAATAGGGTAAATATCTATACTAACATTATAAAAAGGTAAAATTTGTGAGTTTGTCATGTTGTGATGTTGTGAGTTTGTCATGTTGTGATGTTGTGAGTTTGTCATGTTTAATGTTGTGAGTTTGTGAGGTTGTAAGGGGTATCTCTAGATCTACTTAATAGATTTTGAAAATTCTTTCACCAATAGAAAGCCACATTATTTGTGATTGTCATAGGCTATATATCATTGCACTCCACTCCCTTAGTTAGTAGACCTAAGGGAGTGGAGCAGTAATCATAAATGTCAACAAACATTAATGTTCTCATACATTATATGAAATCTAATAAATTACGGGCATATATGGGTTAAAGGCTTGTAACGGCGGTTTGAAATACGCCCCGGGCGAAGTTGGAATAGCTAGTAATAGTTAAATAAATATGTGCCAATTCCACCTCGAAAAAGAACGTTATCTAAACTAAAACTGAAGAAGAAGAAGCTAAAACGACGCGGACGTTGCGATTCATGGAATCGGAATTAAAAAAAACTATATTTTCTTTCTAGATACTCGTTCATGCGTAGTTAGTAAATGCATCTGAATTGATAGGGCACGTAAACTATTATTAGGAATAATTGTAATGATTTAAATTCAAAATATCAAAGAGAACCTTTTTAGAATTACATTTAAGGAATAAGAAAGAGATATAAGAAACGTATCTTTATTTTTGACTAAAACCGCACACCGTCTCGTAAACGTACCTGAACGTTTTTATGGGTTTTCAAAACAGAATTAATTATGCATAAGTATAATACTTCTACGAATTCTATTTGTCACGAATGTTAGTCGGTATAAGTGAATAATAATATTTAATTACTAGCAGATGCCCGCGGCTACGCCCGCGCGGATGTCAGTTATCGTTTATTGGTCATATCTCTGGTTCTACTAACCAATTGCAATCAAACATACGCCAGATATTATGTCTGACCAAGACCTTTCTAAAACCGTATCAAAATCCATTCGCGGTTTTTGCACCCGTCGCGAACAGACAGACAAACTGATAAACCGACAAACAGACAAGAATACCAAAAAAAAACTATAAATTCAGAATCGTTCATTTCCGTTATCGTTCATTATCATGTTTTAGTCTAATCTTTGGTTTTGTTTAACCAATTGCGATCAAACATACAGCAGATTTTAAGTCTGACCAAGAACTTTTTAATATAAAAAACCACATAAAAATCCGTTGAGTAGTTTGAAAGAAAGAAGAAAGAAAGAAAGAATGTTTTTATTCAGTTTGTGCGTCCATCGCGAACCAACAGACAAACACATAAAAGACAAGAATTAAAAAAAATTGTTTTCACAATCGTTCATTTAACATAACACAACTTTTTGTTTTAAATATCTATCTATTATAAAAAAGTAAATATCTAACTTACAATTTTATAATAGTATAGATATAGGGTATTTTATAACGTCTTATGAAATGTTGAAATAATTAGTATTAATAGTAATTAGTATTATTCCTATAGATTTAGATCGGATAAAAGTCAACATCAAGTCAAATCGAATTCCAAATATCCATGACGTGTCGAAGTAGCTCAGTTGGTCAGAGTATTACCCCTAGAAAGAGACTGCTGGCGGGTTCCCCACCACCGGTTGCCACCGGGTGTGGGTTCCGTCATGGATGTTGAAATAATGTTTTTCTCATGGATTTCATAATCAGACCTTGATTAAATTAATGTAGGACATCCCTTGAGGTGTTCATTTTATACAGAAAAGAACTAGACAAAGTGGTCAACGTACTAAAGAATGATACTCTCGCTGAACATGCACAAGCCATATTTGTATGAATTAACAACCACCTCCATTTTTATGTAGGGTAAAACTCTATACCATGTCGCAAAATCCAGTCGTATTCTGCTGAAGATATTGTTAATGTGAACGCACCCTTATATCTTTAGTTGGAACCAACTTGAGATAATTTAAATCAATGTGCATATGGTTTATGTGACATATAATATACCATTTGTGACAAAGTAATGCATGACAAGTTGTATGTTAATCTGTAGAAAATTTTAACTTCAGTGAATTAAGCGACTTAATTATTTAACACAAAGAAATAATAAATTGCCCCAATGTATACACGGATATAGCACCATAGTATTCAGCTTTCTGCCATTGGAACCTTCGTCTAGAAAATCGGAGTACTGGACTAGAAGAAAATCCTCTTTGGGTACGTATGGCTGGATAACAGGGAAGCATTTAATATAAAACTATTTTTAACGGATTGTATCGCAATTTATTTGATGTTATTTTATTATTTACTGTACAATGGTAGCATTTGTTAAGGATAGTAAGCTGGTGGGACAATTCATCCGCAAAAGTATCACCTCTCCCTACGACAGAATTGATTTTTCATTTCATTTTTTCATTTCATATTTTCTAGAAAAAGTAAACCAGCTTTAAAAATTCTTCATTTAACAGACGCATATCATGCTAAATCACTATGAGCAAAGTCGTCCGTAACCGTGGCTACACCACCAAATTTCCGATACAAAATATGGAAAATAGTTAATTAAAGGTTAACTATGAATGAATAAAACTTTGCTGAGATGGCTTTGTATGTTTGAAGCACACAGGAATGTTGTTTACATTTTTCTCCTCATTATTATGATTAACATCAATAGATTTTATCATCCTTAGGCTTACACGTAGGCATATAAGATAAAAGATAATATAGAGACTCATATCCTTGAAAACGTGACAACTGAATGAAAGATTCATTAGGATGTTAGTAAGAATGAGTAACCTGTGCAGAATGTGCTTAAAATTTTAATAATGTTGTTTGATTAACATGTATTGTTGATAAAGTAAGCTGATACCATAATAAACTGGCCACATATTGTCTCCATCTGTAAAATAGCTGTAGTAGACTTTTTAAAAAGCCGTCGGAGCTTCATGAGAACCACTCAGGCTTACAGACTGTGTCGCACGACGGGCAAGAGAGCAATGGTGGGTAGACAAATATCCAGCTCCAGCAGGTTTTATCAGACCAAAAGAAGACCTGCCTCCTGGACAGCATCTCCAGTGGCCAACTTGGAAGTCATTAAATCGAATGCGGACGCAAGTTGGCTGCTGCAAGGAAAATATGGCAAAATGGGGTTATATCGACAGCGATTGCGGGGCCCAATCCCAGTCCATGTCGCATTTGCTCTCTTGCCCACTGTGCCCCTCCACCTGTACTATCGAGACCTGTGTAGGTCAACGGAAAGCGCTATGGCTGTGGCCAAGTTTTGGGCCGACAAAATATAAAAATCTAGCCATCAAGTATTGTATCTGGCCATTGGCTCGAAGAAGAAGAAGAAGTAGACTTTTTGACGTGACAACGTCTTATAATTCGATGGAGCCCGCTGCACGCGCGAAAAAACATGACGTATGCGGCGTTACCTCGCGTATGCGCCGTTATCTCATATGCGGCGTTACCTCGTATGCGGCGTTACCTCGTATGCGGCGTTACCTCGTATGCGGCGTTACCTCGTATACGGCGTTACCTCGCTCTGAGGCGTTCCATTTAATATGACGTTGTCACGTTCAACTATTGTTAGTAAACCGAATTTACAGACTAATCGTAATATTTAGTTGCCATGAAGTTACTTCGATTTTTTTTGGTAGGGTTTATAAATGCATTTCATGGTATTAACTGTTCAAAACATTAGTTTCATTGCCTACATGTTCAGTGGGCGCTCATCTTCGTCAAGTCTGTGAAGCTCTTCATTCATTCACACCTTCTCTATTTTTGTTTCCCCATCATCTGGGTAGTAAGGCAGTAAGCCCTGTTTGGTTTCTGGAAGGGTGTATAAATTTTTAGTTTAGTTTAGTTTGGTTTAAATATATTAAAAATACTTTTTTTATAAATTTTAGGTCCGACCTCGACAAGAACAGGTTCGATTTTAAGTTGCTGCTGCCGAAATTGGACTTTGCTGGGAAGTACAAGATGGACATTCAAGTTTTGCTGCTACGTCTCCAAGGCAGAGGAGACATCACAGGCACTTTCAGTTAGTATACAGTTTATTATCGAAATTTAATAGCATCCAATACACATAGTTAACTCGTATTAAGTTAAACTCAAACTACAATTGACTGGATAAAAAGTCACCCAGATAATAATAATATAATAAGTGAAAATATAGACATAAAAGGCATCTTTCCATATCCCAGTCAAAGGTGTAAGTACCTCACCATTAATATAGTTGAGCAAAGTACAGTATTGCACAGACTGACGTTTGGCGCACTAGTTCCGAGTATGCGCCTGACGATGGCAAGACGTCACACGGCATTGCGGCTATGATGCTTATAACTAAGGCGACAGTAATATTTCATTTTATGTGCATCAACTTCTTACTATTACTTCGGGCCACCAACCAGGTGGACACCGAAGTCTTAAAATCACGCAAAAAGAATCAAAATCTTACACCCACTTTTTATCACTTTTCTCGACGTTTCACATGATTCTAAGTCTAATTAAGCAAAAAAAATATTTGTGTCGGTCTGTCTGTTGGTCTGGATGTCTGGAAGACATCCAGACATCCAGACCAACAGACGGATGTCTGTTTACGCAATAACTCAAGAACCACTTATCCGATTTAAAAAATTCTTTCGCCAATCATCTTGTTTGGTTAATGGGAAGAACTGATTAGATTTTGGGGTTTGTACGTTCAAGGTTTCGGGTACCTACTATACAAATTGTCCCTAAAAATCTTTTACAAGTGAGTTTCTTTCGAGTTCAGAGATCAGAGTAACGCGTATTTGACTTTGACATTTGAGTGACAATGACAATACGTATATTATATATTTACATAAAACAACCAGACTCTGAAAGAAACTGAAATATAAACGCGTCGAATAAAATGCTTAAAGCCTAAGGTCTGTAATTTTAAATAAAAATACTGCAACAAAAATATCTAAGTCAGGCCCGAAGTTTGACAATCACTGTGTGATTTCCGTCCCACTAGATTTACTTACTATTTTTGTGTAAAATAATCATTACGGCATAAAATATTTACCCAACAAAACATTTATTACCTATGCTAATTTTTTGTTTAGTTTTCTTATTAGTTGTGCACAAATATTACAAGAATGTTTAAATTTTCATAGTATTTACTAATTAAAAAATATTTACATGGAGGTTAAGGTGGACCTTGAAAGTCAATGTTAATTGCAGCTAATAAAGGCTGCAGACTAGCTGCAGTTAATGTGTATGGCTGCATCAAAATGGTCGGGTCCAAGCCAACCTAACATCTGACAAGGCTCTGACTACCACTTAAAGGATATACAATAGCGAGGGAGAAGTATATAAATGTACTGAATATACCGTCATCTCTTTAAAGTTATACCACACACCAGTTTACATTAGTTTTATGCAATGCTTAGCAAAGGTGCTAATAATATGCGTCTAACACACTAGGGAACTATGTTTATAGATGCCACCATTAAGTAATCGTATAACAGGAGTTTTCATTCGAGATTGAAGTTGCTCTAACGTAGAAGTGCCTCCGCGCTAAAGATAAAAGATGCGTACATGCAGTACGCAGTAGGGTTTTTGATGGTTAGTAACGTCAAAAATCACCAGAACTCCTTGAGTGGAGAGGGTAAGATCAGTAATACTTGAGACCCCTTGAGGGGCATCTTATCGCTTAAAGGCAGCAGTAAGTTTCGTAGTATGTGCAAAGTAAGAGTTAGTCAGAATGCGGAGCCATTCTGTCAGTCTGTATTTCTGTCTGTTGAAGTTTGAAGTTGTGGCTGGCCCGATATCAACGGGATTTTCACAGCAGATAGAGAATATTATTAGGCGTAACTGAGGTTACTTTTATTTTGTAAAAAGTATCAGGGTTCCGCGTAAATAAATTGAAACCCAGATCAGATTAGGGTTCCCGGCGGACTTTGGCCGCCACTGCGGCCTCGTCTGGTGGGATCGGGTACTATCCCGCGTCGGTGAGTTGGCAGGCGTGTGAGGACACACACCGCACGCCTTGGTCTTGGCCTGCTTCTGTAAGGACAGCGAGTCGGCCAACTGCTGTCCTCAGGCCCCGATCATAGAGGTCGGTAGCTCCAGGCGTAAACGAGTCTGCGGCGTCCTCGCCGCAGACTGCGGAATTCGGGGGGCAGGGTTTTCTCCCGCTCCTTCTTCGCCGTCTCTTTCGCGCGCATTACCTGCTCGCAGAAAGAGGTGCTCCCCGCTTTCTTGTATATATATTATCTGAATTTCGGAAACGGCTCCAACGATTTTCATGAAATTAAGGTTTCGGGGGCGATTTTTTTTCCTAAACAATTGTATTGTACATTGTATTGAAATATGATGGATCTTAGTCATATTGATTGGGGAGTAAGGGGAGAACGGATCCTAGCAACACCTATCCGACCATATTGTCAACCTCACCTGCATGCGCCGGATGGCGGCGGCGACCAATCGGTTGCCGTGGTGCTCCCTGCTAGATAACAGACGAGGCTCTGGCGCCCGAGTAAATGGCGGGATAACCATACACCTGGTCCGGGAAACCGGCCAGAAGAGGCTGCAGTAGCCTTGAAGTCTAAATAACTTCAAAAAGTCTGGGACAGAAGGCAACGGGAAACCACTGTCACGATATTCCCAAGAGAGTCATCTCATCATCTTCATCGTTATGAAAAATCAGGATACAGTTATCAGTATGTTATGCGACCCGGCTGACGCCCGGCGCCACCGTCCCGGGAAAGGTGGTGTGAAATATGCTACCGGCCATGTGGAAGTGACTCACCAGGCTCCGCATGGAAAATCAGCGACTGGTGATTACCATGACACAGTCAAATCTATCCGACATCCCCATCGCATTGGAACTTGGAATGTGCGTGGTCTGAACCAACCTGGGAAATTGCACATAGTAGAGAAAGAAATGCAGAGAAAAAACGTAAGCCTTTTAGGCCTGAGTGAGACTCATTGGAAAGGCCAGGGTCATTTCATTTCAGACTCTGGTAATAAAGTATTTTTCTCGGGACCTGAAGACGAAAGCAGTAGAGGGGTAGGCTTCAGAATTTCCTTCAGAACTCTCCAAATGCGTACTCGGATACAGAACCGTCAGTGACCGCATAATTGCTCTGAAATTAAACACCACACCATGCAAATTGAACATCATCTAAGTGTATGCTCCTACAGCTCAATCTACTGAGGGAGACTTGGAAAACTTTTATGGCTCATTGGCAACTACCCTCAGAGACATACCGAAGAGAGAAGTCGTTATGGTGATGGGGGATTTCAATGCGAAGGTTGGCAAAACAGATGACGATGACTATTACCGTTCTGTGGTTGGCGAGTATGGAGTCGGAGAGCGAAATGATCGGGGCGATCGCCTGCTCCAGTTTTGCAGCAAGGAGGGTTTTACGCTCTTAAATACTTGCTTCCGCCACCATATTCGCCGGCTATATACATGGGTATCTCCGGGTGACAGATATAGTAATCAAATAGATTTTATCTTGATAGGCACTAGGTGGAGATCCTCGGTAACCAATGCCACAACCTACCCAGGGGCCGACTGTGGTAGCGATCATCAGCTCCTAGTTGCCACTGTTAGACTACGTTTGAAGAGAATACACAAGTTGAAACCGGTCCCCAACTTAAGAAGAGTGGACTTAGGTGGATTTAGTGTCGCCATGGAAGAGCGTTTGTCGAGCGCGGTGTGTGAGATCGAAGCAGGAGCTAACGCCAAGTGGAATATTTTGAAGACCACGGTTATTCAAACAGCCAAAGATCACGTGCTTGGGAAGCCCGGCATGAAAGAGTTCATCACACCGGCAACTAGTCGGGTCATCTTGGAGCGTCGGGAGTTAAAAGAGAGTAGTATAAGCTCCACTCCAGCGGGAACGATATGCAGAGTTAAGTAGAGAAGTTCAAAAAAGATGTCGGCAGGACTACAACACCTATATAAACAATATATGCTTAGAACTTGAGCAAAGTTCTGCCAGACATGAAACTAAACATCTGTTTAATAAAGTCAAAGACCTAACACAAACACGAAGCATGAAACCCTGTGCCATTGAAGATGAAAACAAACACATTCTGGTGGATACGGCGCAAGTACTGGAGCGATGGAAACTTTATTGCCAGTCACTATATAATGATGCCGAATCTACTAATCAAGTCATCAAATGGACTTCTGATGAACCTATGATACTGCGCTCGGAGGTAGAACAGGCTATCAAGGTGCTCAAATGTGGTAAATCCCCCGGTAAAGATGGGGTCACAGCAGAATTATTGAAGAACCTGGGCCACAAAGGCATATCGTTTCTGCTGGACATTTGCAACTGCGTTTGGACAGCGGGAGAATGGCCTGAGGATTGGACGGAGTCAATATTTATTCCTCTTCATAAGAAAGGATCTAAAATCCTTCTGCATATTATTAACCAACGACTCAGCCACTTGCTCCGTTGTCAGATTCCTGAAGAACAGGCGGGTTTCGTCAAAGGCAAGGGCACAAGAGAGCAGATACTCAATGTTCGGCAAATCATAGAAAAAAGTAGAGAGTTCAACCGGCCTGTTATTTTGTGCTTCATTGACTACACAAAAGCCTTTGACTGTGTACAGTGGGAAAAATTGTGGTTAGTGTTGCGCGAGATGGGAGTTCCAGAACATCTGCTCGGCCTGATTCGACACCTATACTGTAATAATCGCTCCTACGTCAGAATCGACACCGAATGTTCAAATGTGTTCGAAGTTAAAAAAGGCGTGCGGCAGGGCTGTATTCTGTCCCCAGCACTCTTTAACATATACGGGGAGTATATTGTTCGCAGGACCCTTGAAAACTGGAATAAAGGGTTTCCAGTAGGTGGTAAAAAGATATCGAATCTCAGATATGCCGATGATACTGTGCTGCTGACCACCACCGTGGAGGATATGCAGGAACTGTTTCAGAGACTCGAGACTGAAAGCAATGCATTGGGACTCGCAGTAAACAGGAGCAAGACAAAGCTCATGGTGATGGATCGCGCTGGACATCTGACCGGCACGGTGAATATTGTACAGGGTGTGGACACAGTGGATCACTACATCTATTTGGGTGCTCAAGTCAACAATGACGGGAGCTGTGTACCGGAGATCAAGAGACGAATCGCCATGACGAAGGACACTATGACTCGGTTGAATAGGATATGGAAGAAGAGGGGAATAACCATTAACACCAAGATGCGGTTGATACGTGCGCTTGTATTCCCCATTTTTCTGTATGGAGTCGAGACGTGGACTATACGTGCCCGTGAGAGGCAAAGGATTGATGCTTTAGAAATGTGGTGCTGGAGACGTATGTTGAGGATACCCTGGACCGCCAAACGCTCCAACGTATCAATTCTTTCACAACTCAAAGTCAAGACTCGCTTGTCCACAATCTGCCATCAGAGGATCCTCTCATATTTCGGCCACATAGTGCGAAGAGGCGACGAGAGTCTGGAAAAACTGATTATTGTGGGGAACACAGATGGCAAAAGAGCTCGAGGCCGATCTCCAACAAGGTGGACCGATCAGATAAAGGACTCGTCGTCCTCCAAGTTTTACTCCATAGTACGGGATGCCATGGATAGAAGTCGGTGGAGGCTGATCATACAAATGAAATCCAAACCGCCTGTTGATGACCACGATCCTCAGCCATGAGGGAACGACCAGAGAGAGAGTCATATTTTAAAACATAGTATGAAAACATAATAAAAATAAATCAATTACTTTTAATAATATATCTGTTTACAAAGTGGCAAAAACAAATTAAAAAATGTCAAAAATTGCATGTCTAACTAAAAAAAAAACAAATAACAATAGTTGTCCAGACTACAATTAATTGAATAGGTTTATTATAAAAATGCCCGCGCATGCAATATGCATGCGCGGGCATTTAAAAAAAATAGATTCAATTAAATTTTTAAGCATTTTGTATGCTTACTTTTTCTAAGCGGCGATAGCCCAGTGGCGTACGTAACGGACTGCTGAGACGAGGTCTCGAGTTCGATCCCCAGTCGCCCCCGGCACACACCTCTGACTTTTCGCAGTTATGTGTGCATTAATAAATGTTAATTATCGCTCGCTTAATAATGTGCCCGGTAGATGGCAATAGGCTCGCCCCCTATTACATTGGGACCTAAACATAACTGGTGAATCGTGGGTGTGTAATACACCTCTGCCTACCCCTTCGGGGATACAGGCGTGAAGTTATGTTTTTCTAAAGATTAGGACCGTAAAAATTTCTAACGATTAAGACCGGAATTTGTAAGCGTCGCCTTAAGTCATATATAATATATCGGAGAATTTAGAATATCTGGGACGTCTCTAGATAGCTCAGCTGGTCAGAGCATTCCCCCTGTAAGGGACTGGTCGCAGGTTCAAGTCCCGTTCTAGATGTTCTCTTTTTCCGGTCTTAATCTTTAGAAAAAGTAAGCATACAAAATGCTTAAAAATTTAATTGAATTAATTAGGCGGAGTCATCAAAAAACAATGTTTAAAAATGAGTGTAAAGTTATTCATTGTTTCCGTAGTTCGCAAGAATTACGGTAGATGGCTCCAGCGTCGCCTTAAGACGTATATAATATATCGGACAATTTCGAATATCTGGGACGTGTCTAGATAGCTCAGCTGGTCAGAGCATTCCCCCTGTAAGGGACTGGTCGTGGGTTCAAGTCCCGTTCTAGATGTTCTCTTTTTCCGGTCTTAACCCTTAATAAATAGAGTTAAAATTACCCACAGCAAATTTTTTTTTTTATATACAAATGTCTAGGCATGCATTTCATAAACATTAGATACATCGATGTTGTTAGATTTCATTTTTAGAAAACGTCGAAACAAAAACTAACTAAGTCATCATCATCATCATCATTAACCTATTCTAGTCCACTGCTGGACATAGGTCTCCCCTAATGGGCGCCATAATGCCCTGTCTTCAGCTAAGTACTAACTATTAATGCCATAAATATTTAATTTTGTTACAGAGGACTACGCATGCAATGTTACAATGAGAGGCCATAAAGAGACTCGGGGTGAAGATGAATACCTTCAGTTCGATCCCTTCAAAGTGAAACTCCGTGTTGGTCAGTCTTCTATCTACTTGACGAACTTGTTTGACGGCGATCCAATACTAGGACCTGCCACCAACAGGGTTATCAACGAAAATTCCAACGTATTTTTAGAAGAAATAAGACCGGTCCTAGAACGGAGCCTTGCGGAACTATTTACAGAAATGGCGAATAAAATAACATCAAAATTTACTTATAAAGAACTATTTCCATGACATGTGTTCATCATGAAGATATTTTACAATTAAAAGCCATTTGTGATTTTTATACATTCCATTACGTATTTGTTCAATGCAATTAGATATAAGAGGCTTATGTAAAATCCAAAACTATTGCTAGAGTTAAGTGTAATGAATATGTAGTACGTATTTTCATAAAAATAATTTTTGTCACATATATACTGTAAGTACAAGTTCAAACATTTTAGATATCAAGGAATGTATCATACAACTATTATTTTCTTATAATATTGTTGAATGCAAGCGCTGTTTCTCTTTGAATCCAACTCCATTAATTATTTTGTACTGATTTAATGAAATTTCGAAGCAATTATGCTAAGTATGCTAACTTTCGGAATCGGATAAAGTCATCCAGAACGGGACTTAAACCCGTGATAAGTTCTTTTCTAGAGGGAACATTCTGGACAACTGAGCGACCCGGACACGTCATGGATATTTCAGTTACTCAGAATCAAATACAGCAATGTCCTATAGTTGGAATCAAACACAGCTAAATGCAATTTAATTACCACGCTTTTCTTAGTTTCACTTCGTGTCTGTGTTTCTGTGTTTCTTTCCCTCTGAAGCCAAAAATTGGCACTTAATTTTCGACCACTTCTGATCACCCTAAAGCTCTGAAATTTTTAGCACCTTACATTTTTATATTTAATCATCAGAAATAGTTAGTAGTTAATAAAAAAATTAAATAAAAAAAACTTTTTAAAAACCACGTTTTCAACACTAAAAACTTGGGGCGGGTGCTTTAATCCTTTAATGTTTCGTTTTCCTTAGATATTCAATAATTTAAAAATTTCAACGCCCGCCCCACGTTTTTTAGTGTTGAAAACGTGGTTTTTAAAAAGTTTTTTTTTATTTTTACTCTGTACTCAAATATAAAGGTAGTTTAATTATTTAAAATTCAGATTATTAGTTATATTCTCATTCTTTATAAATCTGTTTTAAAATATAAAATATCATAGCTACCCGAAAAAAGTTATAGATTCTTGTAGCTTACTGAATATTTGACAGACTTGGATTTAGCTGCCTTTGATTTTATAGGCCTTTAGTCATTCTAATATACATACGTCGACGATAGGGCGACGCTGGAGTCATCTACAGAAATAATGTAAGTATGGGAGAATTTCGAATATCCAGGACGTGTCTAGGTAGCTCAGTTGATCAGAGTATTCCCCTAGCAAGGAATGGGTTGCGCGTTGAAGTCCCATCCTGGATGTTGATTATTTCCAATCTAAATCTATATTATTATCTTAGATGCAAGTTCAATTTCTGTTTAGTCCTACTTCATCAAATAAATATTTTGTACAGACGTTAGTATCAATAATGAGCGTATTTTTAAGGTATCGGTAGTTATATAAGTAGTACAGTAAGCTTGTAAATATTATTGTAGAACTGTTTAACATGTAATCGACTGACACCGATGAAATTGTATGAATGAAATTAAATTTGAGACAATGATTTTATATGAGGATTTGAAACATTCTAGATGTATTGAATAAATTTAATATTTGTTTACTTTTTTTTCACGTTTCTTTTTGTCTCACTATTGTCGAAGTTATTTCTATCATTTATCTAAAATGGTGTTTCATCTAGTATTTTGACATCAGTGCTATAAATATATATTTTTTATTTTACATGACTAAGGTGTTTTAAGCAGCACAGGGCCACCGTAGCCTATTGTCGCCATTAACATAATGTTACCGACACTGTAAAAACTGTCTCTTGGGCAACCGTAACAAGGTAGGGTCAGTTCAAAAGGTTCACTAGCTACTTGCTTCTCAGCTAGTAGCTAGTAAACCTTTAGAACTGGCCAACTTTTTGCTGACTGTTCTGACCCAGTTTCTACCCCCTGATATTAAAGCGTATTACTGGCTGCTTTCACTTTTACTTGTTTTGAAGTACGTAAGCACAGAAGCAGATGGCGTGCTGTTGTGTCTGCCTAACCCGGAGGGAAAAAGGCATAAGTATATGTATGTATATTCACTTGTTTTACATAAGTCAAGCTCTGTGTATGAAAGGTATAACTTACCTAAGTAGATACCTATATAATAATAATATCATCATCATCCCATAGTTGTCCCAGTTGTATCCAAAATCCTTTGCACTTTGAGCTCTGAACCGTTTGCTTATTTTTTAGGTTTTGAAGGTTAGACAGCAGTGGCTCCCACTGCTCAGTACCGGCTTTACGGGGGGGGGGCGACCGGGGCGACAGCCCGGGGCGCCAGGTACTTTAGGGCGCCGCTCGCGCCAGCTCAACTATACCACTTAATTTGAATTCCTATTTTTATCGATCTAAAGGAAAACTAGACTCAACGTATATTAACTTTTATAGACTTTTCTCGTAGGAGTGAGTATCAGTATTCTATATCTAACAAATACGACCTGTCATTTTGTCCTTTGTGGTATCTCTCACTAAATAGTGTAGAACGAAATATAGGTACCAGGCCTAGAAATTGCAACTCTTATTAGGCCCGCATTATACATACTTTTTTCTTTGCTTTTTACATACTCGTAAGTTCACAAGCATATCAAAAAACCTTTTAATAGAACATGTACGTCAGAAATAACTTACCTACGAATTATTTATTTATTATTATTTGCGTGGTAGCTAAATTCAGAAAATAGGTAGGTACCATTAGTACGCCCATTTAGTCTTGTTTAAAAATCTGTTTACATTTTGTAGTCGGGTATCTAACTATCTACCTATATAAAAATGTACTCTGTGGTCGGGTAAGTCCCCGTAAGTAGAGCACATTGAGCGATTATGCAATTTTATTTGCGGGGAAATCCCAATTAATATTTATCTGAAGTAATTACCTACTTAATAAAAAAAAATGGTACAAATCCTAAATAAGTTTTTTTAATTGTAATGAAATAAGTACATACCTATACGGCCTATAGGTACATAAAAGGGCGCCAAAGGCATGACTCGCCTGGGGCGCCTAGATGGCTAAGGCCGGCCCTGCCACTGCTGTCTAACACCTCATATCCGTCTTAAATCGTCCTTCAATCAGCCGATGTACCGTCTAGAAGGTGAGGCTGGTTTTTTTTCATATCTCCTGCTGGACGGTTCTGCTGCGTATAAACTGAAGAGAAAGAGCTTTAGTAAAAGTGATTCGAATTTCGAACACTACATTTTACGGAACCAGATATGTAGACTAATTGACCTGCAAAAAAAAGCTTTTACAAATTTTCTAACCGACTAATAGTTTATTATCAGGATGGAGGCTGCGGGACAAGGGTTGCGACCACACAAACTTGAATTTAACTAAAAAAAAATTAACATAAGTACACATCTTCTGTAATATTAAAGTTAAAATATCAAAGTTATCCGGGGCTTTTATATCTGGGTGGTTAGGAAACCTCTCTATAACGAAGTACTTTTAGGTGAAATAGGGCCAGTTTTTTTACTACTTTTCAGCACAGAATGTAGGAGGATGAAGGTCAAAAAGCTATTAAAATATACTTCATTCTACCTAAATCACTAGAAATTGTACGCGACACTTTAGTTTGAATACGACAGTTGCAATGAATATTTTTTACTTTTATACTTATTATTTTCTTTTTATACGCTTTTTATTAGCTTTATCTGTATGTTTTTTGTATGTTTGTTTGTAACCGACTCCATTTGGCGCGATTTTGACCCACTTCAAGCGGCCAGATTTCGTTCAAACTTTGTATATTTATCGAGGACCGATGACAATACACTAATTTGATAAAATTATACCATTGTTCAATTTGCAAAATAATTTAAATTAATGAATTATAAAAAAGCTCTGTAAATATTTGATAACAGCGCCATTTATCCCGTCAACTTTGTATCACATAGTAGAGAATAATAATGTCACATTATAAACTCTGAAATAGGTGGTAACAGCAGCATGTTATTAATTTATATAGTTATCACGGAATTAATAGTCGATTAGTACAAATAATAGTTAAAAAACAAGCTATTATAAATAAACCAAACTAAACAGTAGAAAATAAATTATAGTTTAAAAAAACTAAAAACACTATTTTTATAGAAGACCGAACTAAATAAAAATAGAAAATAAGTTTTAATAAATTTAAATTAAGAATAGGGTTAAAAATTTCAAAAAATATAAATTAATAATAGTGTAAATAAAAGAAAATGCATTTTATTTAAAAAAAGCGTGGGGTGCTTTTTATAGTACATTACTGCCGCGGCCGCCAAGTGTAGTGTTGCCGGACGATCGACGACGACGACGACGGTGAAGTATGCGGGCCGAGGCGAGGCCGAGGCACGCATTACGGAGTCCGGCAACGCTCAGTTGTGGTCAAGGCTTGTATAGTGCTTTTCTGAAACAATGCGCGGTAATTAAAACTAAGTAGTATCTAGGCAGAACTTTTTATTTGAAAATGCAGTTATTGAAAGTACGAGGGTCAAACTGAAAGTTCTTAGAACTGGCCACTTATAAACAATATAATAAAAAAATAATTCTAAAAGTTGAAAATAGAACTCTTTGCCAATATTACTGAGTATATAGTTCATTCATTTATCATTTGTTTTACGATTTGGCGGCAAATTGAAAATTGTCTGTGTCACGTTAACATGAATTTAACACGAGAAAATTTTCGTGCAATGATTTTTTATGACTTTCGATGTCATTTAAGTCAACAAGAAAGTTATGATAGACTACGATTGGCCTTTCACGATGAAGCCCCATCTCGTGCGACTGTTTACAACTGGTTTAATGAGTTTAAACGTGGTCGCACTAATCTCACTGATGATTTACGTGAGGGACGGCCATCTACGGCGATGACTGAAAATAACATCTGTGTTGTGCGGCGTATGATAGAGACTGACAAAAGAGTGACCTATCAGCAGATTCGGACAAGCTTAGGCATCGGTATGAGTCAAGTGCACAAAATCCTCCACGAACATTTAGCAGTCAGGAAGCTTTGCGCCCGGTGGATACCTCATAATTTGACTGAGGCTCAAAAACTCCATCGTGTGGATTGGTGCCGTAAAATGATTGAAAGATTTAACGGAGGTGACTCTAATGCTGTGTTCGACATACTAACAGGTGACGAAAGCTGGATTTACTGTTATGATCCTGAAACCAAAAGACAATCTGCTCAGTGGGTGTTTCCTTTCGAGGAGTTGCCAACTAAAGTGAAGAGAGATCGAAGTGCGGGAAAAAAAATGGTGGCCTCGTTCTTTGGAAGGATAGGTCATTTCGTAACAATTGTGTTAGAGGATCAAAAAACAGTTTCTGCAGAATGGTACACTACCAATTGTTTGCCACTTGTCTTGGAAAAAGTTCGAGAGAAACGACCTCGCAGTAGGATCCTCCTTCACCACGACAACGCCTCGTCGCACACCGCCAAGCGAACGATCGACTATTTGGCGACATCAAACGTTGAATTACTGGGTCACCCGCCGTATAGCCCCGACCTCGCGCCTTGTGATTTTTATTTATTTCCAAAAATTAAAGAAAAACTTAAAGGAAAGCGGTTTATGAATGCTGAAGAAGCGGTGGCTGCGTATCTCGATGCCATTGAAGAGACCCCTAAGGACGAGTGGGCAAAGTGCTTTTCCCAGTGGTTCCATCGCATGCAGCGGTGTATTGACGTGAATGGACAATATTTTGAAAAGATATAATAAAACTAATAACTGGCTAATGTAATCAGTTTTTGATTTTCTAAGAACTTTCAGTTTGACCCTCGTACAACACGAACAACAGTAATTTTTCACGCGGCAAAATGTTCATTTGTTTTTTATTTTTCTTAATAAACAGCTTTCTATTTGCAAGCCAGTTCTGTATTTAAATAATGCCTTGGATGCCATGGTTCGGAGTAAAAGATGGTTCCTTTTTTAAAATACACGACAGATATGAGTTTACATAGTAATTTATTTGGCCGCTAAAACACGACAGATATGGATTTTCATACAACTTTTGCCGGCCGCTGCTCGCATGTACAGCAATTTCGATTTATCTCGAAGAAGGTTGTCAAAATAATGTTCAAATTTCCAAGCATGTTTGAGAAAATAATATTTAGATGGTCTCTAGCCACCTGAAATCATTTAAAAAGCAGTTAAAAAAAAAAATCCGTTCCCGCAGGGGGAACGATGGGCTGAACACGCTGGCGGACTGCCCGGCGTGGGAGGCGCCGAGGCGTGACCTCGTGGCAGTCATCGGGGTGGGAGTCCTCTCGCTCGGCAGCATGATTGCGGCAATGGTGCGAAGCGCGAGCGCGTGGGCCGCCGCCGCCTCCTTCTGCGAGCATGTAATGCTCGCGAAGGAGGTGGCGGAGCGCGCCCGGGAGAGACTTAGAACTCTCCCGGTCCGCCGAGCCCGCAACTTGCTCGCCGCGCGTCGCAGGCAACTCAGGCGCCGGAGGTCGCTTAACGACCTCCGTCCTCCATGAGCGCAGGCCTGGGGGTGGCGGGTGAGGCCACCTGTCACCCCAGCAGAAGCAGGCCGGGACGGTGGGGCGACTAGCGCCCCTCCCCCAAACCGGGGCAAGACGGGGACACCGTGGTTCCCAAACCCGAGGGGGCCATCTCGAAACCGGAGATGGCCCAGGGTCAGTCGGGGTGCGAGGGATATGCTCTATGGGCAACCTTACACCCCGGCGTCTGTAGACCCGAGACGGCGTGCGGTTTTAGTCGGTTCAAGCCCGACATAACCGCCCCCGCTGGCACGCGGGGGGGTATCCGAAGGGATTTCCGCACGAAAAAAAAAAAAAAAAAAAAAAAAAAAAAAAGGTAGATTTCGTGAAACAATTAATATTATTTTTTAACATGTTTAATTATTTTTTTCTCGAAAACGGTAACTTTTAGCGAAAAACTTTTCAGACATTTATTTTAGACTTAAAAATGGCCTATCGATTAAAAATGTTTCCGACGGCAAGAATGTTCACCGGTTAGAAGTTATGACTTTTTTCCCGAAAAATTTTGGTTTTCCCCCCTCCACTTTTAGTTAAAGTTTTAATCTTATAGGTTAATAATTAAAAGTTGTTGGTATTCATGTATACTATGGGATAAAATTAGAACGGTTCGAATATCTTTCATGGAACGTGAAATTTTGAGGAAAAACTGATTTCACAAAAAGTGAGGCCCTACCGTCCCCTTAGGCCGGATTCCACTTAAACTAAGTTTTCACCCAAGCAATTTTTGACCGCAGTTTGAAAGCCATCGGGGCAAAAATGCGACCGTGAGAGTGCCGCAAATTTTGGGAAGTGGAACCATACATACATATATACATACATACATATATATACATACATACATATATATATATATATATATTATATATATATATATTAACTTTTTGACCAGTGGTCATTTCGGACTCAGGGGGTCATAACTAGACCTATGAAGAATTTTTTTTAAAATTCGACAGTAGTCAAGAAACCATTGAATCATGACCATGAAATCTACCTAAAATAAAAACAAATGAACATTTTGCCGGGTGAAAAATTACTGTTGTTCGTTGTTCGTCATTGATTTTAAAAAGTAGGTAACTAATTGTATTTGACAAAATGAGTTTGAGAAAAGCACTATACAAGCCTTGGCCACAACTGAGCATTGCCGGACTCCGTAATGCGTACTTCACGATCGTCCGGCAACACTACACTTGGCGGCCGCGGCAGTAATGTACTATTGATGAAATGTTAGTAGGCCGTTTTTCGCAAGCGGCCTCAAATAAATATTCCACGACATAAAATAAATAAGTAGCCATTGCTTAGTTAGCTCGTGTTATGAATTCTAGAATGTGGATAAACATACTTAGATACATTTTTTTTTGTAAATACATACACCAATGCAAATATTTATTTTCATGCACACAAATATTTGCAAGGATCGCGAATCGAACTCGCTACCCCTGACTTAGCAGTCGAAAATTCTACTGCTACATAGCAGAGGTCGTCAGAGATTATTATTCGTCTTCTATTATAAATCAATATAATAAATTAAACAACCCTACTTCTTGTATTCACAAGATGTAACTAAATAATGTGTTCGAATTTTTGAGACTTCATTCGGTTAAGTATACTAAAACCTTCTCCTGAATGTAACAAATACTTTTCTGAAAACCACATCAAAAGCCGTTCAATAAAACGTAGAAAATCAACGGACAAACAAACATACAGATCAAACCGGAAACCTTCTTTTAAAGTCGGTTAAAAATCGATATAATAGATAAAACAATCCAATTTCTTTTTTATGTTTTAATTATACCATAAATCAATTTTTATTTATTCTGTGAAAAAGATAATTTTACAAATATGGTTACAAATTAATATCTAACTAAATTAAACTAAATAAAATAAAATAAATAATTAAAAGAAACTTAAACCTAAAATGCATCGTGGAATTCCTCCGTATCGGTAACGTGCCCAGAACACTGGCAGCATAGCCACGTTGTATGGCAATACTTATTCTCTGTGCTAAAAAGAAGCCAGCCTTCTGGTCACCAGAAGCGTCGATCATACGTGTTGCAATCTCCCTGAAGAGACTGCGAGCACTCGGACCCCATGCCCCTAATGTTTCGACTCCAAACGGCACAAATTCATAATCGCCGTTTGAGAGTCTCCGCAGAAGCAGTAGCAGCACCGGCACAGCCAGCAGTGCTGGCTATATGGGTAGGAGCAATGGTGTCGACGTATGTTGCGTCCCATACCAGAGTTCCTACCCATTTTCCATGGCATTAATGACATACCGTCCGGTCTTTTGCCATCGTCGCGTGCCAAACCATTTGGTTCAAGTACAGCTGGCACACCGGCAGTGACAAGAGCACGTCGGATTATGTCATTGAGGCTGGCGTGCCGTGGTATTTGCCCAGCGCTCGTGCAGCACGACAAGCCATGGTGTCCGAACCTGTCGACGGCTTCTCCACAGCGACATTGATGCGGAGAAACACACGGGGCAGCTAAACGAAGGCATGTTGCAATGCAGAAGGTAGTGTCATCTAACATAGTTCCTACGTTAGATGACGGAAGAGCTTGTAACCAAAGACCCGACTCCCACACTCCTACACCTACACTGCAAACGGGCACGCTCTACAGCATTAGAACATGTATTTATTAAATGTTGTCTTACTAAGCTGCAAAGCGGCCCATCCCACTGTCGTTGAGAGAAAAGGTTCTTTGGGAAATCGGTGTTCGGGCATGCAATTTTCCAAGAATTTACTGCATCAGTTTTACACAATACTTCAGAGTTGACCAGTGTAGGTGCAAGGATTTTCCTGGTTAATTCTTCCGAACTGTGGACCGAGGACAGGAACGCTGGTAAGTTTATATCCGAAATTTTACGAACACCGAGCCCACCCAAGCGAATCGGTAGAGACGCTTGTAGTGAAGCTCGGTCATTCAAGGCCACACTTAAAATTTTTGTAAGAGTGCTTTGTATAATTTTATCCATTTTTGTTAAATGTTTGAAAAAATGGGAAGATCTTAGGGCATGGGTGAATTTTGGAACAAAAAGGCAATACCGAAGAATAGTAAAAGCAGAATGGATATTAATTTTAGTAGGTGATCTGAATTATCACAAAAATTTTGAATTTTCTCCTCTTTAAAGGAGTTATAGGCATCTTCTAAAATTGGGGACCCAAGAAGGAGTAGTGCGTCTTTTTTAATAATTTTAATATTCGGTGCTAATGAATTAAATTTTGAAATTGTTGAAATTTTGTCCAAATCATCATTTTAAAAAAGCTCACATTTATTTGCATTGAGTTCTAAACCTATTAATTTAAATTAATTTTTAATAAAGGCCAAATCTTGTAAAACGGTATCTATATCTCCTCCTAAGGTCCCATAGTCTGGGGTTTGTGTTGGGTAACCTCCTCGAGTGTCGCTCCGATTCCGATCCCGCTGCAGTCCGGGGGGAACGGAATCGGAGTGGCCGGTACACCCTGGGCGGCGGTCAATGGCTTCCCCTTCACCCCTTCATAGGGTTGGCATTGATCGTCGGCCAATACCCAACGTGGCGGGAACACATCGCTCTCCGTACTCCTCTGCTTTCAGAGGAGACAGGATGAGCGATGCTGTTAGTGGTGAGATGGCCCAGGGTCAGCCGGGGTGCGAGGGATATGCTCTATGGGTAACCTTACACCCCGGCGTCTGAAGACCCGAGACGGCGTGCGGTTTTAGTCGGTGCAAGCCCGACATAACCGCCCTCGCTGGCGGGCGGGGGGGTATCCGAAGGGATTTCCGCACGATAAAAAAAAAAAAAAAAAACATTAAATTTAGAATTTAACTGCCGAATAATAGGTTGAATAACTAAACTCAAGATTACCGGCCCGAGGGGGTCTCCTTGTTGACATCCGACAGCAGATTCCAAAAGGTTGTCTTTATATAATAATTTGGATTGACTGTAACATTGCCAAAGAAAGTTATAAATTTTAGGGATTTGTAATTTAGCTTGTGTCAACAAGGCGTCCCTGTTCACGGAGTTAAAAGCATTCTTCAAGGAGCCAAGGTAGGTTGACAAAGCATGTATGGTAGCCTCACAAGCTCCCTTCGATCCAAAACCGATTTGGACTGGCTGGAATTTCGTAGCCAACTCCTCTTTATAAAATTGACAGCAAATTTTGGCTGCCATACGTCGGTAGGTACATCCCACGGCAATGGGACGAATGCCACCATCTCCTTTGCGCCAGGCACACAAATTAGCCCCATACAAAATATCTATGATGCCATCGTCCACATTGCCGGAGAGCATTAAATTTATAAGCGCCGTTAGCTCCTTTAGAAGTGCCTCGCCAGCTTCCCCGGCGCTTGAACCCAGAAGATCTTTTAGATGTTGTGGCGTCAAAACGTCGAGGCCACCAGCAGAACCATTTCGAAAAGAGATAATGGCAGCCAACACTTCCTTGGCTGTTACGCACAGGCAATCAGGATTGGCGTCGGGAGCGAGAGGAAAAGAAAGGTTATCCGCCGGCGCTGGATGCTTACTCCGCAGACCAGCAAGGGTTTCCGGAGAGCAAGGCGCCACTACATCGTTACTAAAATGTAACCTCGATGCTCCACTTACATCACCATCCCTTAATTATTAGGATTCCACTAAATTAAAGATATTGCTTTTGCGAAAAACTGAGAATGTGGGGTTTAAATTATCTAATGAGACATTGCAATTATTTTTGATTTGGGATGTTAGAGAATTAGAAGCTATCCGTTTGTCTGTCCTAATATGTAAAATTTTGTAAGGAAAGGTGAGTAGTTCCTCTCAAGCCGTTTTAGAATTTTCTCGTACCACAAGACCTATACAATTGGATAAACTTTTTGCAACGATAGGTCTTGCGCCACGAGGAATTCTCTTTAAAAGCGAAACAGAATTTTTCAAATGAGTCAATCTTTGTCAAAAGGGAATTTCAATATTATTTTCAGGAACTGAAGTAGTTGTTTTGGAAATACATGTCGGGGTTTGTGTACTTTCCAGACATTTATTTTCAAACCTCGCTCGCTCTTGATGTTGCTGAATAAAGTGTTCAAAATTTTTTTATGAAAAAATAGAACCTACTTAAGTCGGTTAAATATGCTAAAATCTTCTCCCGAATGTAACAAATACTTTTCTGAAAACCGCATCAAAATCGGTTCAAGTAAACGTGAGAAAATCAACGGGCAAACATACATACAAACGGCTAACCTCCTTTTGAATTCGGTTAAATACTAAATTTGTTCGGTGTTTTAGTTTTGACAGGAATCAAAATTATGCTTGCCGCAAATTGCTACTATGCACTTTTTGTCGTTTTCTTTTTTTGAAATAGCATTTCGGACACGTTTTTCTTTTACAGTTTGCACTTGTAGATGCTTTGTCATTGACATATTATCAGTGTTTAATTTAAGTATTGAACTTTGAGATATACGAGAGTTTTAGCTTGAGTTCGTCTTGTTATGTAAACACGATAAAAACATGTTTCTTATACTATTTATACTGTTGACTGATGGCACTTGGTGGAATTTGCTGTACATATTGCTTGAACTCACTAGAATTTTTCCACAATATTTATTAATTGAACGTGATCGGTTTCGCCTCAAGGCATTCTCTAATGTTTTTATATATAATCTTAATCTAAAATAAAAACCTTTGAAAGTGCCGTTAGGCGAAAGTGATTTGATTTAACAAGTTTCTTATATTTTCCTAGAACATGAGTAGACATTGTTGTTTTAGTCAGATAATATCATTATTTTATAACTTTGATTCTAGTAAT
Organism: Cybosia mesomella; assembly: GCA_946251805.1. Taxonomy (NCBI): domain Eukaryota; kingdom Metazoa; phylum Arthropoda; class Insecta; order Lepidoptera; family Erebidae; genus Cybosia; species Cybosia mesomella. The sequence continues at coordinate 29,276,015 of OX276390.1, forward strand.
CAAATTCCTGTTAGTTCCTCTAGCTAACTGGGTTCATGTCGCGTCGGTAATGACGATCTCTGTGGCGTAGCGGTAGAGCATTCGACTGCTAAGTCAGAGATCACGGGTTCGATTCCCGCTCATTGCAAATATGTATATTTGCATTGGTCTGGGTGTTTCTATGTATAATGAGTATTGATTTACAAAAAAAAAAATATCTAAGTATGTTTATCCGTATTCTAGAACCCATATGACAAGCTCTGCTTAGTTTGTGTCTAAATGACGATGTGTAATATGTCCTAGAATATTTATTATTATTTATTATAATGGCCAGAGTTCATAGCCGAGATATCTCGATTGCAACTCCAACGCCTTAGATATTTCAATGACTGACTGTGGACAAATTACGACAAAGGCATATATTGTTAAGGTAAGAGTGACTTTCCGGTAATGCCAGTTGCATCCAAAGCCTGCATTGTGGAGCCACCTTCGCAATTCGATTTATTTCCACTTTTACTGAAGCGATTGCTGTGTGACCCCCTAACCCCGAGACGAAAGCCTGCTCCAGAGTCTCGTCCTTCAATCAGCAGGTATACCGAAACCCGAAGACACCATACATCCTTCCATATTCCAGATAAAACAACGTACAGAACCGTATAAAGAATGATCAAACTTGATTTCTGAAGTATGGATCGCTTAACAGTAGGTATTTAAGTTATTTATACAAGTCACGTTAACACTTATATCACGTATATTCCCACTGAATAACAATAAGTAGGTACTATAATAATAAGGACCACCTGTTATGCTAGATATAATCATTTAATTTACATAAATAGCCATTGAAGATACATTTAGATATTTCTACGACATTCTGTGTAGAATGTTGTAGAAATATCTAAATGTATCTTCATGATCAATGAATGCATAGGTACATTCATATAGGGGTGTGTGTTGGGTAACCTCCTCGAGTGTCGCTCCGATTCCGATCCCGCTGCAGTCCGGGGGGAACGGAATCGGAGCGGCCGGTACACCCTGGGCGGCGGTCAATGGCTTCCCCTTCACCCCTTCATAGGGTTGGCATTGATCGTCGGCCAATACCCAACGTGGCGGGAACACATCGCTCTCCGTACTCCTCTGCTTTCAGAGGAGACAGGATGAGCGATGCTGTTAGTGGTGAGATGGCCCAGGGTCAGCCGGGGTGCGAGGGATATGCTCTATGGGTAACCTTACACCCCGGCGTCTGAAGACCCGAGACGGCGTGCGGTTTTAGTCGGTGCAAGCCCGACATAACCGCCCCCGCTGGCCGGCGGGGGGGGTATCCGAAGGGATTTCCGCACGAAAAAAAAGAAAAAGGTACATTCATATACTGGGGTGCTTGGTTGGGGACCTCCACGCGGTGGGCAACGGAGACGGCAGCGCCTCTCTCCTAGGGCGGGAGAGACGCTGCCGCCTACGGCCAACTCCGACCGAGGCGAGACGGCCCTGTTGAGGACTGTTCGGAAGCTTTCCACGTTTCCCTCTGATTAGCAGATGGCACAGTGGAGAGCAAGTAAGGGGGCCATCTCGAAATCGGAGATGGCCCAGGGTCAGTCGGGGTGCGAGGGATATGCTCTATGGGTAACCTTACACCCCGGCGTCTTAAGACCCGATACGGCGTGCGGTTTTAGTCGGTTCAAGCCCGACATAACCGCCCCCGCTGGAGACCCCCGCTGGAGAGCGGGATTTCCCCGAAGGGATTTCCGCACGAAAAACAAAAAGTAAAAAAAAAAGGTACATTCATATACTCACGCATTTTTCCATCCGGGTATATCACTTTTTCTCACTAGTGTTATTCACCGGCTAGTCCAGGTGAGCAACAGAGTTTCCTAATCCCAGGGCGCCTTTCACAGAGGTTCTAGGTGGTGCGGTGCACAGGTCAGCTGATCTTCAATGAAACTCAACACACAGTTGTACATACATATATTTACATACAAAGAAAACACAGAGTCACAGATGGTTATACAGAAGTATTACACAGGAATTAGAGACATAGATAGAAATAGAAGTGAGTTTAGAAGTTCTAAAATGATATAGACTTAAATAGATAACAATTTTCAACATACATAACAAATCTTCTTAAGAAGGCAGCATCACCCAGTTGTTGGCACAGCTAGATATATACAATGTTGAGGGTGGGTACCTCCACCTGATGCCAGCCAGTAGTGGCACACTTAGATGTATAATACACCAGCCTCACGCCGGTCAGCAGTAATAAAGTAACCAGGTAATGTTTAAGGGAATGGATACATGACCTTGTTGAGTTCAGGTAATCTTGTGACCGTCAGTGGTTGGGGACCGGTAGAGCTGATTCCGGAGCTTTCCTATTGATCAGCTTGTCCAAGGTCTAGGCCTCCAAGTCAGCACAATTGACACCTCAGAGTATATATTGTCCTTTTAAATTGTTTACGGGGTTTTCTCCCAGAACTAACGACCCTGTTATGAAGATACACAACTTTTATCAATAACACATCTCCATTATGCGAATAGATTAACAGCAATTAAAAGAACAACTTACCAGATCAAATCTGGGAACACACACAAACTATAACCTCCAAACTGAAGGTATTCTTTGTTGCACTATAAGTATTTCAGACAATAAATTTTCAGAGTAGAGGACTAATGACCTCTTAAATAACAAATAAAAATCGTGTCACTGCGATCACTCTTATATACACAAATAATTCTAGACCTTTTGAGAACAATACCGGTGCATATATTTCCACTGGAATATTCTATAACAATGACCTAAAGAAAAAAATGAATTCGACCGCATAACATACGCCCTCTGACGGGGATTTGCTACAGACTGCCACATCGATTGCAACCACCGTAGTTGCGACCGTGTCCTACAGAAGGCGCTAACCACAATCAATTCTAAATATCAATTAATTCTGTATATTCAGTAAGGTAATCGTTACACGGGGTAAGCAGGGATAACAGCTTGCCCTTACACTCTCCACGAGCTTCCTTTACTGTCATTAAGAACACTCAGATGTAGCCATCTAAGTAAGAATACAGAAAAACCATCAGTATACCGTGAAACGTATATCCGCAATCGGTACCATAAAACGCATTTATCCCGCAATCGGTTCATTCGGCCTAAACCCTACAATGAAACGCCCCGAAACCGAAAAATTTGGAATTTTGAAAGACCGCCAAAAAAAAAATTTATAAAACAAGATTGAGAATGTTTTAATATGTTGGTTTATAATGGTTCATTTTTTAATAGAGATATATTTTAAAAGAAAACTTCTTTAATATGTTTGATTCCACTCACACTTTATGGTCCCGTCCCGACCAAAAGAACTAAATCCGAAGTAACTTCATGGTACCTAAATATCACTTCTTTCGTTCGTGCGGTTCCGCAATTGCGTATATACGTTTCATGGTAGGCCTACAATTGACCTAGGATTGCAAACGTTTTGCTCCCATGGCGTATTGCTTTACGGTCTTATTTCCAATAAGGACTTTTTGTTGTCAGTGCCAATATGAGCATAATTGATAATTGATTTATTTCAAAAAACCTACAGCGATACTAAACATAATTAAATCCATGAAACACAATAAAAATTATGGCTAATAACAATTTTTCCTCAACAAACTCACAAAGTGTACACGGTCTGTGAACGGACAGTTTAATAATAATAAGATAAGAAAAGAAGGAATAATAAGGAAAGAAGACCTTTTCCTTGCCCTCCCTACTCTTCGGGACACACCACAGCTACTACACGACAATCGAAATATACTCGGATATTAGCTGCAAAATGAACAACAAAAGCTACATCGAGAGAATCATTAAAACGGCGTTGAGTAAACTCGGAATCCAAAACAAGGTGAGACGGTTTTTCGCACCGGAGCAGTGGTGTCTTCTGTACAAGACACAAATCCGTTCTGGCATGAAATACTGCTATCAACTCTGGGATGGCTCTGCACTGTACTTAATGGATATCCTCATACGGTGCAAACAATTCCATCAATAACCAAGCGGTTCGGGGCGCCTCTTTTTCTCTGCTGCACCAAAAACGACGGCCTCTGTGGCGTAGCGGTAGTGCATTCGACTGCTACGACAGGGGGCGTGGGTTCGATTCCCGCTCAGTGCAATTATTTGTATGCATGAATATGTCTATTTGCATTGGTCTGGGTGTTTCTATGTATAATATGTATGTATTTACAAAAAAAAAGTATATAAGTATGTTTATCCGCAGTCTGGAACCTATAACACAAGCTAGTTAACCTATGCTTACTTTGGGTCTAGAATGCGCTGTGTAGAATGTCGTAGAATATTTATTTATTATTTATTTATTTAATAATAATAATAATAAGTATGTTTATCCGCAGTCTGGAATCTATAACACAAGCTAGTTAACCTATGCTTACTTTGGGTCTAGAATGCGCTGTGTAGAATGTCGTTGAATATTTATTATTATTATTTATGAAAAGACTTGGAATTCTTTACCTGCAAACGTGGTACTTCTTCCTGTAGTCCCAGGTCCTTTACGCGGGGCGTGAAAAAGCATCTAATGAGGGTGTCGAGTTGACGGTCATCATTGTAGCATTATCGGTGTCTGTAATGGCGACCCCCTTTTTTTTTTTTTTTTTTTTTTTATCGTGCGGAAATCCCTTCGGATACCCCCCCGCCGGCTAGCGGAGGCGGTTATGTCGGGCTTGCACCGACTAAAACCGCACGCCGTCTCGGGTCTTCAGACGCCGGGGTGTAAGGTTACCCATAGAGCATATCCCTCGCACCCCGGCTGACCCTGGGCCATCTCACCACTAACAGCATCGCTCATCCTGTCTCCTCTGAAAGCAGAGGAGTACGGAGAGCGATGTGTTCCCGCCACGTTGGGTATTGGCCGACGATCAATGCCAACCCTATGAAGGGGTGAAGGGGAAGCCATTGACCGCCGGCCAGGGTGTACCGGCCGCTCCGATTCCGTTCGCCCCGGACTGCAGCGGGATCGGAATCGGAGCGACACTCGAGGAGGTTACCCAACACACACCCCAATGGCGACCCCCTCATTACAGACTTTACCTTTAGCTTACCATTAGGCGAGGTGAAGGCATATTAATGTGACCATTATAAAAAAATAATTAAACTACCTAACTTAAATGCCTTTAAGACGTATCCTGTTAATCAGAAGATTTAAAGAACCTGGTCATTTCACCTAGGTACTTGAAATTTTGTAGCTTGAATCTATCGATCTAAACTACTTATTATAAAATTGTAAATTAGTTGTGTCTGTACATTGGAGATATTAAAAAAAAACTTTATAGTTTACGTAAATAAACGATTCTGAACACAAAATAGTAGTTTATGCAACTGTCATATAAGAAGGGATATTAAAACACGAGAGTCTGTTTAAAAAAGGAAGTAATTTAGCGTACGCCATTTTTTTAACAGTTCGAACTGCGCATGCGTGCGCTTTTTTTTTATTCATTAAACTAGCCTATGGTTTTAGGCTGAATATGGAAAAAAGGCGCACGCATGCGCAGTTCGAACTGTGAAAAAAATGGCGCACGCTATATTACTCCCTTGTAACCGACCTACTTTGTTTAATTTCAATTTTTCCTGAGTGAAGATAAAGTAGTGTATGAAACTGCATATAACTTAGGTATTAAAACACTCGAGTCAACCTATTATCGCATTCGGCTTCGCCGATATACAGACTCTCGTGTTTTAATACCCCTTCTTATATGAGAGTTGCATAAACTACTATTATGATACAGTTGGCGGTGCTATAATAAGTTTTATTTTTAATTTTATGTATTTGCGTTTATAAAGTCTTCGTCTTTGAATTCGTAATTCGAATTTTTCGATTTGAGTGTAGATAAATATTTTTTTATTGAATTTTTGTTTGTTTGTTTGCGATGGACACAAAAACTGCTAAACAGATTTTAATGCAGTTTATTAAATTAGAAAGGTCTTGGTCAGACTTAAAATCTGCCGTCTGTTTGATTGCAATTGATTAAGTAGAACTGGAGATATGACCAAAAAACGATAACCGGCCTCCGCGCAGGCGGAGCCGCGGGCATCAGCCAGTTTAGATATATTTATATTATTTATTTTGAATCACTACTGCGCGGTACCTATTGTAATTATTTAAGTTTAAAAAAGTATCAATTCGATTCCAAGCAAAATAAAACATTATTTATTAGGTAACGGTAAGTATAATCAATCGTTTTCGCAACAATTACAAATGATAATTAATTAATAATATATATATTATATATATATATTATATATTAATAATATATAAAATAATTAAGATATTAAAATAAAGCCGCGGTAGCCTAGTGGTATGGGTAATGGACTGCTGAGAAAGCCGCGGTAGCCTAGTGGTATGGGTAATGGACTGCTGAGACGAGGTCTCGGGTTCGATCCCAGGTTTTACCATGACACACACCAATGACTTTTCGATGCTTTTCGAAGTTATGTGTGTATTTACCGCAGGTTTATAAGTGCCCGGTTAATGGCAATAGGCTCGCCACCTATTACATTGGGACCTAAACATAAACTGGCGAAATGTGGGTGCTAGCACCTCTGCCTACCCCTTCGGGGATATAGGCGTGAGTTTATGTTATGTGTTATGTTATGTAATTAAATGTAATACATTTATGAGCATCATGTTCTACACACCTAATGTGTTAACAAATTAAAGATTACCATGAAGTCATAAGTTATTCTAGCGTTTTTAGGGTTCCGTTGCCAAATGGCAAAAAACGGAACCCTTATAGCTACTGTCTGTCTGTCCGTCCGTATGTCACAGCCACTTTTTTCCGAAACTATAAGAACTATGCTGTTGAAACTTGGTAAGTAGATGTATTCTGTAAACCGCATTAAGATCTTCACACAAAAATAAAAAAAACCAAAAATTTTGGAGGTCCCCATTCTTAGAACTGAAACTCAAAATTTTTTTTTCGTCAAACCCATACGTGTGTGGTATCTATGGATAGGTCTTCAAAAATGATATTGAGGTTTCTAATATAATATTTTGCTAAACTGAATAGTTTTCGCGAGAAACACACTTCCAAAGTGGTAAAATGTGTGTCCACCCCCCTGTAACTTCTAAAATAAGAGAATGATAAAACTAAAAAAAATATATGATGTACATTAGCATATAAACTTCCAACGAAAATTGGTTTGAATGAGATCTAGTAAGTAGTTTTTTTTAATACGTCATAAATCGTAAACCGCATTTTATCTTTCATTCAATCAACTCAAATATAAGAATTAAAAAAAAAAAACATATGTTACTTGCTGCTACGGAACCCTTAATGGGCGAGTCCGACTCGCACTTGGCCGATTTTTATTTTTATAACTCGCAAAAGAGATGTGTATGCAAACCAATGTACCGCTAGGATTATAATTATGGTTACCCTGAATTCCATCTTTCGCCTCGTCCTACCCGAGAGGAAAAATGAAACACTTAGGTCATATTGTTTCATTTTGACAAAGGTCAATTATCTTTCAGCTAAATCACCCAATACATTTTGTTTTTAAAGTTTGATCATCCATGGAATGGAGTTATTTATGTCCATCCAGGTTTATTCTAGAATCTTCCTCTCGGGTAGGGCAAGGCGAAAGAGGGAATTTAGGGTAACCATAATTATAATCCTAGCGGTTATCCAGTTTATATCCAACGTTTCCAGTATCACCATTGATACTTGTCATCTTTTATGACGTTAAGCCAGCAATTTTTGGGTGTTCAGTGTTACCAGATAAAAATATCTAGAGATGAGAGTAATCTAACTTGCTGAGTGCCAAATATGGCGGACTTGGGGACTTCATTAATACTCTCTCAATATCATCAAATTAGTGTTAAAAATATCAATAGTTTTTAAGTTATGTGGGTCAGATTGAAAGCTTGGGGAACAACTGATTTCGAGAAAATTCTGTTCGACTAAAAACCTACTTAATACCGAAAAGATAATATTCTATAAAGACGTAAAGTCGGTGATAAGAGTAATTTAACCAAATTCAAACTACTAATTTACCATTGTTACTTATGCACCTAAGCACAAAAAACATTTAATTCTATATCAACGCTCGTAACCATACCTAAAAAAAAACGTTGAAAAACATCGGTTTTTCAGACTAATTTATACTTGATAGCATATTATTATTATCAGTTTCATAACTGATGTCTTAAGAAGGTTAGCATACTCGGATGAATGCTGGTATTGTAAGAGGAAAAACCGAAAACGTTGCAAGAATTAACGACACAGCCCAAAATAAATGTTTGACATTTAAAACAAATAGCTGGTGTGGCTACTATGCAATAAAGTATAGATTAGCTTGCTCGACAATTTATCTTCCGTTTACTTGGCTCATACTGTGTAACCAAATTGCGAGCTACTAAGTACCTAAGGCTGTCATTATTCTAAGTAGGTTCAGGTTCAGTAATATAATATTATTGTAGGTATGAAAACATTGGCTAAAAGATATCGATACCACAAGTGAGAAAAAATGCGAGTCGGACTCGCCCATGTAGGGTTCCGTAGCAGCAAATAACATAATAATTGAAATAAAACTCTTTTTAACGGATTCTATCGCGATTTATTTGATGTTTGATGTTACTTTATATTTTACATTGATCCCGACGTTTCGGTTGCTTTTCAGCAGCCATCACTGATTATATAATATTATTCTGCAACCATGGTCACGGGGAGACTCTGCTGAGCCATGGCTGCTGAAAAGCAACCGAAACGTCGGGATCAATATAAAATAACATCAAATACATCGCGATAAAATCCGTTAAAAATAATTTTATTTCAATGTGTGACATTCGCGTAAACTTCCGATAATATAACATAATAATGTTTTTTTTTATATTTGAGTTGATTGAATGAAAGGTAAATTGCGGTTTACGATTTATGAGGTATTAAAAAAACTACTTACTAGATTTCGTACAAACCAATTTTCGGAGGAAGTTTACATGGTAATGTACATCATATATTTTTTTAGTTTTATCATTCTCTTATTTTAGAAGTTTCAGGGCGGGCGGGGGGGCACATTTTACCATTTTGGAAGTGTCTTGCGCAAACTATTCAGTTTAGAAAAAAATGATATTAGAAATCTCATTATCATTTTTGAAGACCTATCCAAAGAGGTATAAGGAAAATGGGGAACCCCCAAAATTTATTGTTTATTTTTCTATTTTTGTGTGAAAATCTTAATGCTGTTCACAGAATACATCTACTAACCAAGTTTCAACAGCATAGTTCTTATAGTTTCGGAAAAAGGTGGCTGTGACTTACGGACGGACAGACAGTCAGACATGCCGGAACTATTAGGGTTCCGTTTTTTTGCCATTTGGATACGGAACCCAGCAACGGTCTACCTCAGGAGCGATTTCTTACGAAATTTCCTTACTCCAGTGAGTATGCCGCTGGGTCAGAACCGCGAGCCGTATCTACAACACTCCTTACAGAATTATAATGTTCCTATGGGGGTAGGGAGAAAGGAGTCTCCTATGCTTCCTGGTGGCAGTGTGACTGTACGCTGAGCCGGTTTTTATGCCTTCACTTTAGACGAATGAGCTGAAACGCCGGAGGACCTGGGCAATAGTCCCAATTGGTTAATATTTTACAGAGGATTGCTTCTGCTAAATTAGCTGGAAGTAACCTATTCTCGACGCTGTTTCGAAAAAAGGTCTAAATGTAGAGGTTCACTTGCTTGTAGGTAATTAAATATTGTCTTTTCTTACCAGGCATAACAAAATGTGATGAAAAGCGTTTATGAAGTCTGGCATCGCACGAGTAATAACTGTGTCCGGGGTGTTGCAAGTGTCCGTGGGTTACTCTAACGGTTTGGTATGAAGTTGAGGCTATATTATAATTTAGAACGTTAAACTTTAAGAATTCCTAATCTAACATGTAATTATGTTGCGTTAGGTAGTACTCTATCGGTACATTATTGTTTTATGAGAAGAGGCATATGTGTAAGAATGTATTTTAAATTACGAATAAAGAAATATAAATCTAATGGTTAGATAAATCAGTTACAATTTACATAGTAATGAGGCTGGGTATATTATTATGATCATAAATATACCTACATAAACCATAACTTAAAATGGTTTTTATTGAAATGACGTCAAATAAAACAATTTGCGTTAATTATCGTTTAGTGATTATTTTTATCCATGTTTCTATTAAAAATGGACCCCAATCTTATAAATAACCTCGTATTGTTAGATGGAAGTCTATATTTGTTATTAAAATATACATTAATGCTGTTGCCATACCTGGCAACAGCATTGGCCTGGCCTAGGTACTGGCCTGGCGAAGCAAGGCCATGTACGGGGGCCCCGTATGGGCGGAACATCTAGCGGCCCGCAACGTGGCTGCACAGCCCGTTGAAAACTCTGGCCGTGAGAGTCATAAGGGGATAGCGCACGATTTCCGTCGATGCGGCATGTCTCCTAGCCGGGACCCCTCCATGGGTACTGGAAGTGAGAGCCCCTGCGTCGTTGTATCAATGGCACTTGGCGGCGCAGGACCCCGCTCCTGCGCCTCCTAGGGCTGGTGCCCAGAGAAATCGAGGCCCAGCGGTCCCAGCTCCGCCGGGAACTCATAGAGACATGGACACAAGTACCACTTGAGCAATGAAGGAGCGGTTGGAGAGGCACCACGTTGACCTCTACTATTGGATGTCACAGATAATTACCGGACACAAGTGCTTCGGTAAGTAACTGCCACAGTGCCAGCACTGCGAGGGCCATGGTGATGACACGGCGCTCCACACTTTGGCGGAGTGCCCAGCTTGGACGAGTCAACGCCAGGATCTCATTGCGGGTATGGGCGTGGACGTTCTCTCACTGGAGACCATGGTGAGAGCCGTGAGCAAATGGCACGCCACCACCGTTTTCTGCTTAGTTAATGCGCGCGAAAGAGGCGGCGGAGAGGGAGCGGGAGAGAACCCTGTCCCCCGAGTTCCACAGCCTGTGGCGACCCGGCGTGTGACATCCATGTTCGAGGCATGAGGACGGCAGTCGGCCGACTCGCCGTACTTAAAGAAGCAGGCCAATATGGAGGCGTGTCGTGTGTGACCTGTCCTACACACGCCTACCAACTCGCCTAAGCGGGATCAAACCCGACTCAAAAGGCGAGGCCACGAACGCAGCTATAGCCCACCCGTAATCCTGGGGTTATCCTTTCGAAGGCGCACCCAGGGTGCCCGGTAATGGTGGTTAATTATTAATTAATTTTAGTCGGTTCGATTTCGACATACCCACCGCATCGTTGGGACCGATGGGGTGAAGCCCGTGGCTGAAGCAAAAAGGCTGTTGTTGCCATGAAACCAAGAATAATTTCGTAGGTTACCAGTTTTCCTATTGGAACTTCAACAACATCGGTAATTGAAAAACACACCTTCAAAAATGTTTGTGTAAAGTTACCGGCAAACTTTATTATAATGTAACTCTCTATGGTGTTTAGTAAGCGTTGGGCGCGGTGGCGGAGGCGAGCCAATCGACCACCATTCGTACATAAGTTAATAACGTACCCACAAGAAATGTGAGTTACATGTAATTATCACTTAATATAAACATGAAGCGTCCCAGGCTTCTCAATCTAAAAAAGTTGAATTTAATAATATTTTATCACATAGTAATTCATTACTGCGCTTTTTAAATATTATTCATTTTTAATGTGTGTGGGGTACTAATTATTATAAAACCAAGAAACGGATTGAGGAATTACATTATAATTACGTATATCACAGGGGGAATGCTCTGACCAACTGAGCTTCCGTCCTAGATGTTCTCTTTTTCCGATCTAAATCTATTTTGTATAGTATTTATTTGAACAATAATAAAATACAATAACCTGTTTGATTCAGAGTATTAACTTCTTTGGGCCAAATTTCATCCAGATTAATTCAGTTGTTGTTATGTGAAACAAACATACATCCATCCCCACAAACTAACATATTTCCATGCCCGCGGCTCCACCGTGAGGGGGGCCGGTTATCATGTTTTGACCATATCTCCGGTTTTACTTGACCAATTGCAATTAAACATACGGTAGATTTAAAGTCTGACCAAGACCTTTCGAATAGAAAAAACCGCATTAAAATACGTTTTGTATTGTATCCATCGCAAACAAATAGACAAACAGAAAAGAATTTCAAAGAAAAAAAAATGTCTTCAGAATCGTTCGTTTAACATAACCAAACTATTTTTTCTCAAATAGGTCTAATGTATAGATACAACAAGTTTACAATTTCATAATAGTATAGATATTTATTTTAGTAAGATTAGTAGGATAACATGGGACAAGAAAAGCCTACAGACAAACAAATAGTACTAAGAAAGCGTGGCTCTATCAACTGGACAACGCACCTTTTGTGTTATATTTATACATATTTATTTTTTCTCTTTTTTTACAAGTGATATTTTTTTGTTCGTCTTTTCTATCTGTCATTTATTACAGAAACTCGTAAGCTGACGTGGTTTTTTTATGTTCCTATTTTCTTGTCTTTAATGTTTGATATAATCAGCATTCATTGTAACAGTATACAGTCCTTTATTAACATTTTGGTCCGGTTCTCAATTCAATCGTTCTCTGTGGCGTAGCGGTAGTGCATTCGACTGCTACGACAGGGGGCGCGGGTTCGATTCCCGCTCAGTGCAAATATTTGTATGCATGAATATGTCTATTTGCATTGGTCTGGGTGTTTCTATGTATAATATATATGTATTTACAAAATAAAAGGATATAAGTATGTTTATCCGCATTCTGGAACCCATAACACAAGCTAGTTAAACTATGCTTACTTTGGGTCTAGAAAGCGCTGTGTAGAATGTCGTAGAATATTTATTATTTATTGTTATTATTATTTATTACATAGCTGCGCGCTCTGGTTTCGCCCCGGTGCAAGAAAAGCACCTTACACGTAGACTTTCCTAAAATTTCCTTTCCACAAACCTTGTCCTTAAAATAACGAAAGCAAAAAAAAAATATCCAATTTGGTGCAGTCGTTCGGAAATTAAGCGCGTACATACATTTCGGCGATTAATTTTTATTTATATTGATGGTTTTGTTCGACAATAATGATAATTTATAGTTATGAAGAAAATACAGTCTGCCATTTTTTATTCTTCACATTAACAGACAGAAAAATAATATTAAGAACTTTAAAGTATCCAGTAAATCTTAGTCATAATACACATTAAACTGCATGCTTTTTGTTTTAGTAGCGCAACGAGAACTAAAAAGAATCCATTAATGTCAACTTGTACAGACCTAAGTACTCAGAAACAATAAAAATGTTGGTTTTCCTCCATTCATTTTTGTTTGTAAAACTGCTCTTACTACCGAAAACATGTTTTTATAGCAGTCATAGCGTAGTTATTAAGATGTTGTACTAAAGAATTTATGAATTTGATCTTATTTGTGTGAATTTTTTTTGCAAACTCCATTGTAATGACCGACGTGACATCCTTCTGTTATCACCATCAACTGTCGTTATATCAATTTCCTAATATATTAAACCTAAACGCTAAAAGTTGGTTTTGAGTCTGTTGAAGTAAACACGCCTTGATCTATTCTGAACATAACGCGGACGAAGTCGCGGACAACAGCTAGTTTTCGTAATATTAATTTCAAACAATTTTATTCGTGACTGTACAAATAACAAAATTGCCAACGCCCAGTTGATCTATTAAAAATTGCATTCAGTCAATTGGATCTGCGGATCCAGTTCGAGTCGACCCAAAAGACAAAAAATGCAGGCAATAAATATTGACGTGGAATTTCATTTTAGCCTAATTAAGAAAAATAAGGTCTTTGTGAATTTGTTTTTTTATGAACGAAAATAGTTGAAAGACATATCGTATGGGTACTGGAGAAGTAAATTACAGTGCTTGTCGCAAATCAAATCATTTATTGACGCACGACGCGTAGTATGGTATAAGAGCAAGCATTCACTAACGGCCTGCCTGCTAGGCCAGCATTGTGATTGGGCCCCTAATATCGCGACCAACCGACACGGTCAGAACTGCAACCAAATTCTTTTAATTGTAGCTGTGTATGGGTTTCCATTGCAATTAAATTTAGTTATTCTAGAAAATTATTAATGCACATCGTCCTCAAGTATTATTCGCCGGAATACTGATAGAATCGGTAACAGGTTTTTATTGTACAATAATTTAAACGTAACCACTAGAGCCCTAACAGAAAAGGAACTAATGCTAATTTTTTTGAGAAAAAAGAAGCAGTGTCACTCATGCTCATGATGATGTATTTCTAACGATATCAAATACATTCGAATATGTGCAAGTATTTAAAAGTTACGGTAGAATATTTTTTATTCCACCACCACTCTCCGATACATACTTTATAGACTACTTTATAGACAGTACGTTTTTTTTTTTTTTTTTTTTTTTACGTGCGGAAATCCCTTCGGATACCCCCCCGCTGGCCAGCGGGGGTGGTTATGTCGTGTCTCGACTAAAACCGCACGGTGTCCTCCCCAAGTGTCCGTTGCCGGGCACCCCGGGTAAGCCCTCGAAAGGATAACCCCAGGGTTGCCGGCGGACTTTGGCCGCCTTCGCGGCCTCGCCTGGTGGGGTCGGGTTTTATCCCGCTTCGGTGAGTTGGCAGGCGTGTGTAGGGCACACACGACACGCCTCCGCCACGGCCTGCTTCTGTAAGGACGGCGAGTCGGCCAACTGCCGTCCTCAGGCCCCGATCATGGAGGTCGGTAGTCCTGGGCGTAGATGAGTCTGCGGCGTCCTCGCCGCAGACTGCGAAACTCGGGGGGCAGGGTTCTTTCCCGCTCCCTCTCCGCCGTCTCTTTCGCGCGCATAATGTAAACATAGTATATAACGCCCTAATATAATTTACTAGATACTTATCATACAAATGCGGTTAAGTAATCAAGATTTGTAGAAACCGTATACAGAAAAAAAAATACAACAACTTCGCGTAAGTAATATAATGTAAGTTTTTTCTGTAATTTTTATTGTTATAACAACGGTTACGCCTTGCCGCATAACCTTTTTATAGCGATCCGAATCTTTATTAGGGAAGTCCCTTTATACTACAATAACTGTGACTGAACTACACTAGGTGGCCTCGTATTTCCGTCATCGTAAGGTTTCTAGAGCGCTCTGAATGGTGGGGTACAGCGGGTAACTTATGACTAAAGATCTATACTTAGCCTCTTGTCTTGCAAAAAAGCGTACCATCAAGCTGACCGTAGCTTCTTCGTCGACTTCATAGTTTACAAACCTTCTTTAGGACAAATGGTCTTAGCAATAAAAAATATCACATCCATCTTGTACTGACATTAAAAAAACAACAATAATCTATGCTATCAACATAACTTAAAGAAAAATACGATTTTTTAGAATATCAAATCAGCCAGTACCATCGTAAATTCTCTTGAAAAAGTTACAATAACAATAGGTTGTAATTTAGAATTGGCTCATAAGATAAAATGTGGTTTTTAGGGACGCTAGAGTACTGCCACACTATTTGGACGATTTGGATAAACTTAGATTCATAAAATAGTAGCAATAGTAGAAGTTATTATAGTTGTTTTATAGCTTGACCTCGTAGTCCTAAACAAAGGGGGTCATGAACAATCTGGTTTATCATGTGTCTCCCGTGTGAAGCCGGGACGTGTATAATCACCAATGTTTTTTAACTGACGGTTGTAATAAAAATAAAAACGGTTTTCGCAATTTTACGTTTATATTGTATGTCTAATTTTTTACCATGACTGTCGTATTATCTATCTTACATTCATCTTCGCTCGATTTATTAACATCACGTATATTTTTTGTCATCATAAACATTATTATCATCATCAGAAGTAGGCGCTGCTGTAGAATTACTTTCTCCTGTAAGTGTTGCAGTGCTCAATTTTCGGGGAGAGTCATTGTTATTATTTGTACTGTCATTGCTGGTCCTGTAGGAGCTATACTCTTTATCGGTGGTATCGGTGGTAGAGTTTTTAGTAGCTGTACCGTCTATACCATCTTTATTGACTTTTTTGAGTTTGGACCAAAATGCATGATGCACTCTATCACCATCAAATCCTGGGCGGCCAGGGGTAGAAGATGTGCCAGCAGCGTCGCCCTTGCTTGAACCAGAGTAATCATTACCAGTAGTTAATGTATTACTAGTACTGTCAGATCTGGGTTCTTTTGCAGTGGTACCGTCCTCGCTTGTAGCCACCTTAGCAATATTATCTGTACTGTTTTGCAATTTAGATTCGCTATTAGAGTCAGATTCATAATCAATATTAGAGCTCGTGATGCCAAATGTTGATCTTGTTTTAACAGCGTTGTCCTTGCTTGATTTAGAGTCATCATCGCCAGTAGTTACAGCAGCGCCGCGTTCTTCAGCGGTGGTATCAACGTTGCTTG
This sequence comes from Cybosia mesomella, assembly GCA_946251805.1. Lineage (NCBI taxonomy): Eukaryota > Metazoa > Arthropoda > Insecta > Lepidoptera > Erebidae > Cybosia > Cybosia mesomella. The sequence continues at coordinate 29,292,415 of OX276390.1, forward strand.
TAGTTGCAGAAGCTGTATCATCTTCATTGGTTTTAATTAAAGGTTCTACTTCAATAGCACTATCAACGGCCGGAGCTTCAGAGGTGGATGCTGTGTTAGAAACGTTACCCTCACTTGAACCAGAAATATCATTCCTAGTAGTTACATAACTAGTAGTGGTGTCAGATCTGTGTTCTTCATCAGTGATATTATCTTTGCCTGTAGCCGCACCAGCTATTTTATCAACAGTCGCCACATCAGCTCCACGTTCTTTAGTGGAGGCACCAACGTTGCTTGTGGCTGCATAAGTTGAACCATCTTCATTAGTTTTACCTATAGATTCTACTTTAACAGCGCCACTATTAGTTATTAAAGATTTATCATCCTGAAAACCGGATTTAGTATCACCATCAAATCCTGGGGTTCCAGGGGTAGATGATGTACCAGCAGCGTCGCCCTTGCTTGAACCAGAGTTATCATTACCAGTAGTTAATGTACTACTAGTACTGTCAGATCTGGGTTCTTTAGCAGTGGCACCGTCGTCGCTTGTAGCCACCTTAGAAATATTATTTGTACTGGTTTGCAATTTAAATTCGCTATTAGAGTCAGATTCATAATCACTATTAGAGCTCGTGATGTCAAATGTTGATCTTGCTTTAGCAACGTTGTCCTCACTTGATTTAGAGTCATCATCGCCAGTAGTTACAGCAGCGCCGCGTTTTTCAGCGGTGGTATCAACGTTGCTTGTAGTTGCAGAAGCTGTATCATCTTCATTGGTTTTAATTAAAGGTTCTACTTCAATAGCACTATCAAGGGCCGGAGCTTCAGAGGTGGATGCTGTGTTAGAAACGTTACCCTCACTTGAACCAGAAATATCATTCCTAGTAGTTACATAACTAGTAGTGGTGTCAGATCTGTGTTCTTCATCAGTGATATTATCTTTGCCTGTAGCCGCACCAGCTATTTTATCAACAGTCGCCACATCAGCTCCACGTTCTTTAGTGGAGGCACCAACGTTGCTTGTGGCTGCATAAGTTGAACCATCTTCATTAGTTTTACCTATAGATTCTACTTTAACAGCACCACTATTAGTTATTAAAGATTTATCATCCTGAAAACCGGATTTAGTATCACCATCAAATCCTGGGGTTCCAGGGGTAGATGATGTACCAGCAGCGTCGCCCTTGCTTGAACCAGAGTTATCATTACCAGTAGTTAATGTACTACTAGTACTCTCAGATCTGGGTTCTTTTGCAGTGGTACCGTCGTCGCTTGTAGCCACCTTAGCAATATTATCTGTACTGGTTTGCAATTTAGATTCGCTATTAGAGTCAGATTGATAATCACTATTAGAGCTCGTGATGCCAAATGTTGATCTTGTTTTAACAGCGTTGTCCTTGCTTGATTTAGATTCATCATCGCCAGTAGTTACAGCAGCTCCGCGTTCTTCAGCGGTGGTATCAACGTTGCTTGTAGTTGCAGAAGCTGTATCATCTTCATTGGTTTGAATTAAAGGTTCTACTTCAATAGCACTACTATTGGTTTTTGTCGATTTATCATCATCAAAAACGATTTTAGTGTCACTATCAAGGCCTTGAGCTTCAGAGGTAGTTGCTGTGTTAGAAACGTTACCCTCACTTGAACCAGAAACACCATTCCTAGTAGTTACATAACTAGTAGTGGTGTCAGATCTGTGTTCTTCATCAGTGATATTATCTTTGCCTGTAGCCGCACCAGCTATTTTATCAACAGTCGACACAGCAGCTCCACGTTCATTAGTGGAGGCACCAACGTTGCTTGTGGCTCCATAAGTTGAACCATCTTCATTAGTTTTACCTATAGAGTCTACTTTAACAGCACCACTATTAGTTATTAAAGATTTATCATCCTGAAAACCGGATTTAGTATCACCATCATATCCTGGGGTTCCAGGGGTAGATGATGTACCAGCAGCGTCGCCCTTGCTTGAACCAGAGTTATCATTACCAGTAGTTAATGTACTACTAGTACTGTCAGATCTGGGTTCTTTAGCAGTGGCCCCGTCGTCGCTTGTAGCCACCTTAGAAATATTATCTGTACTGGTTTGCAATTTAGATTCGCTATTAGAGTCAGATTCATAATCACTATTAGAGCTCGTGAAGTCAAATGTTGATCTTGCTTTAGCAACGTTGTCCTCACTTGATTTAGAGTCATCATCACCAGTAGTTACAGCAGCTTCGCGTTCTTCAGTGGTGGTATCAACATTGCTTGTAGCTGCAGAAGCTGCATTATCTTCATTGGTTTTATTTAAAGGTTCTACTTTAATAGCACTACTATTCGTTTTTGCCGATTTATTATCAATCAAAACGATTTTAGTGTCACTATCAAGGCCCGGAGCTTCAGAGGTGGATGCTGTGTTAGAAACGTTACCCTCACTTGAACCAGAGTCATCATTCCTAGTAGTTACATAACTAGTAGTGGTGTCAGATTTGTGTTCTTCATCAGTGATAGTATCTTTGCCTGTAGCCACACCAGCTATTTTATCAACAGTCGACACATCAGCTTCACGTTCTTTAGTGGAGGCACCAACGTTGCTTGTGGCTGCATAAGTTGAACCATCTTCATTAGTTTTACCTATTGATTCTACTTTAACAGCACCACTATTAGTTATCAAAAATTTACCATCATGAAAATCGGATTTAGTATCACCATCAAATTCTGGGGTTCCAGGGGTAGATGATGTGCCAGCAGCGTCGCCCTTGCTTGAACCAGAGTTATCATTACCAGTAGTTAATGTACTACTAGTACTGTCAGATCTGGGTTCTTTAGCAGTGGTACCGTCGTCGCTTGTAGCCACCTTAGCATTATTATCTGTACTGGTTTGCAATTTAGATTCGCTATTAGAGTCAGATTCATAATCCATATTAGAGCTCGTGATGTCAAAAGCTGATCTTGCTTTAGTAATGTTACCCTTACTTAATTTAAAGTCATCATCACCAGTAGTTATAGCAGCTCCGCGTTCTTCAGTGGTGGTATCAACGTTGCTTGTAGCTGCAAAAGCTGTACCATCTTCATTGGTTTTAATAAGAGATTCTGCTTCAGCAGAGCCAGTATTATTCATTACTGATTTATCATTATCAAAAACAAATTTAGTATCACCACTAAAGCCTGGTGCTCCAAAAGTAGATGCTGTATCAGAAACGATATGCTCACTTAAACCAGAGTCATTATTACCAGGAGTTACAATACTAGTAGTATTGTAACTGTCATATCTGGGTTCTTCAGCAGTGATACCATGGTTGCCTGTGGCCGCACTAGCTTTATTATCTTTATTGGTTTTAAATCTAGATTCACTATCAGAACTAGATTGATAATCACCATTAGACCTTGTAATTTCAGAAGTTAATCTTACTTCAGCAACGTTACTCTTATTTGTATTAGAGTCATCATCGGTAGTAGTTATTATACTACTGGTGGTATTGGATCCATATTTTTCGACAGTGTCGTATCCATTTTCTTTAGTATCATCATTGCTTGCTACATGATCTTTACTATTTTCTGCTACGCTAATGTCACTATTATTTTTTCTAGATTTACCATTAAAACCTGTGGCATCAATGCCACCTGTAGCCATACGAACAGAGTTTGTACTAGTTGTATCAACTACATTGGTAGCTTCAGAAATATGTCCTATTTCACCAGCGTTATTATCACTGGTGACTACAGTAATTCCTTCAACTGCGGCTCGATGGTTGCTTGCAACTGAACTACTGGAGCCTGGACCAGCAATAATGCTTGTGCTGGTAGGTGCTTCAGCAATGTCTTCTTCACTTAAACTGATGTCACCATCACCACCAATTACAACACTAGACTCTGCTGCAGCGGCATCATGTAACCCTGTAGCTGTATTACTAGTGCTGACTATAGCAGCATCATGTAACTCTATAGCTTTACTACTTTCACTGACTGCAGCGGCATCATGTAACTCTGTAGCTGTACTACTTGTGTTGCCTGTAGTGCCACCATTAATATGTATAGTTGCAGCACCAGCTTCTGCAGCAGCAGTATCATTAGTACTTATAACTGCAATGTTAGAGTTGTCTATTATAGGATGGTTTGTTACTTTAATAGTTGATTCTATTACATCAGCATTTCTGTCATTATTTTCTTCGTCAAATTTATCAACATTTTCACTAACAGCTACCTCTTTATCTTGACTTGTAGCCTGAGATTTGGTAGATGATTCATTTTCAATAATAGACGATTCAGAAGTTGATATACTTGAACTACAATTTTTTGAACTATCACTCACCTTATCTTTATTATTTTTAAGCTCCACTATCACATTTACTTTAGTCTTGTCATTTACTTGTGATTTGCAAAAATAATTAGATTTTTCATCGGATAGTTTTCTGGTATCAATTATAATATTAGTTCTGCCAGATTTGGTAGCAGTTGGTATAGATATTTTGACATCATTTAGCGGAAGTCTTCTATTATTTTCATTTTTCCGTTTATTGCTTATGAATGAGCAATATGGCATTGGATAGCAATACATTGGAAACCAATCTACGTAATTAAGGTGTACTCTTAGCTGTATGTTTGTGGGCGGGGGCTCGATAGGTGCAGACTGATATACATCGCACTAAAAAAAAACATTTTATTTAAGTTTCCTCGGAATGTAGACGTTTACGAATGTAACAAGAAATAATTATCATGGATACCTAGTTACCTCTTTTGCAACAAAAATGCACGTTTTATAACAAATTATTGGATCCAAAAGTATTTTTATAAAAATAAACATATAATATTTTGAATCTTTTGACGACAAGTTTAGAAAAACCGGTCACGTGCGAGTTGGAGTCGCGCACTGAGGGTTGCGTACAAAACTGGATTGAGGGGTGAAATTAACGTTGCTGTACGGCTTCTAGTCTTGACAGACATACGGACGGACAATAAAGTGATCCTATAAGGGTTCCGTTTTTGCTTTTGAGGTATAGAACCCTAAAAACAGTCCTCTAAGCCTTTTCCCAACTCAGTGGGGGTCTATTTGCAGTCTAACTACGAAACGGTTGAACTGTGATATCTTCCTTGAAACGACTGCCATCATTCTGATCTCCACAACCCGCTACCGATATCGAAGTTCTGTATTTAGATCAGATCAGTTAGGTTGTCGGACTTTACAGTGCTCCAAACACCCGTAACTAATGCTAAAGAGGTTCGTATGCAAACTATACCGACCACTTAATGTGCTCTCCAAGGCAAAGAGGAAATTACAAACATCTCAATGTAAATAAATCAGCTCACCTGTAATACTCCTAAGTACGCCAATACAAAAACTTGACAGTAACCCATATTGTTTTAGTTATATGAGTTTAAAAATATTGAATATAATTTATATACCCGTACTTTTTATACAAACTGCAGTCATTTTAGCCCTTGGAGTTGAGCACGTAGGGCTCGTTACAATCAGACCGATAACCTTAGTCAGGTGTTTAAGGGTCACTCGCAAATTCGGACTAATCATCTGTTTACATTATTTTTAGAAGGTTCTGAATTCTGATAAGGTGAGTGTAAACTTAATACGTGAGATTCAATAAAATTTTGGTTTAAGGTTGAATAACCTTGGTTAGTCAGAGGTATTGACAATTTTAGTCACATTTAAATGATAAAAGTAAGGCGTTGAACAATGTTAAGTTGTATCTCTTCTTCATCCGATTCTTCATCGAATCCCGGTTGCATCAAGTGCATTTTGGGGAGCTTTGCTGTGCCCCAGTTACCTTGATAGGGCTCCATACGATCTAATCCACAAACCTTGTTGTTGATTTGTAACCACCTCTAGGTTTCCGAACCGTTGATGAAATAAAATATGAATAACCTTTGTGGTGAAGGATAATTCCATCCTTAATTTTTCCTTAATCGTGGGTGTGTAATACACCTCTGCCTACCCCTTCGGGGATACAGGCGTGAAGTTATGTTATGTTAATTTTTCTAAATAACCATGTATCTCTTTTTTAACCCATCACAAGAACGGCCCAGTATCGTGCTATTGGGCCATTTTTGGCAAGGTTTTTAGGGTTCCGTTGCCAAAAGGCAAAAAACGGAACCCTTATAGATTCATCATGTCTGACTGTCTGTCCGTCCGTATGTCACAGCCACTTTTTTCCGAAACTATAAGAACTCGCAACTATAAGAACCGCGGTAGCCTAGTGGTATGGGTAATGGACTGCTGAGACGAGGTCTCGGGTTCGATCACAGGTTTTACCATGGCACACACCAATGACTTTTCGATGCTTTTCGAAGTTATGTGTGTATTTATCGCAGGTTTATAAGTGCCCGGTTAATGGCAACAGGCTCGCCACCTGTTACATTGGGACGTAAACATAAACTGGCGAAATGTGGGTGCTAGCACCTCTGCCTACCCCTTCGGGGACATAGGCGTGAGTTATGTTTATGCTATAAGAACTATGCTGTTGAAACTTGGTAAGTAGATGTATTCTATGAACCGCATTAAGTTTTTCACACAAAAATAGAAAAAGACAATAAATTTTGGGGGTCCTCATACTTAGAACTGAAACCTAAATTTTTTTTTCATCATAACTACCTACCTATACTTGTATGGGTATGATGAAAAAAAAATCATATACCCATATCTATGGATAGGTCTTCAAAAATAATATTGAGGTTTCTAATATCACTTTTTGCTAAACTGAATAGTTTGCGCGGGAGACACTTCCAAAGTGGTAAAATGTGTGTGTCCCCCCCCCTGTAACTTATAAAATAAGAGAATGATAAAACTAAAAAAAATATGTGATGTACATTACCATGTAAACTTCCACCGAAAATTGGATTGAACGAGACCTAGTAAGTAGTTTTTTTTAATACGTCATAAATAGTAAACCACAATTTACCTTTCATTCAATCAACTCAAATATGAAAATTTTATTTGCTGCTACGGAATCCTTCATGGGCGAGTCCGACTCGCGCTTGGCCAGTTTTTGTTAGAAGGTTGTAGACAGTCCAGTTGCAAACTGTGGTTTTACGCGCACAGCACAGATTTACTAGAGGGGAGAGAGATACTAATACTAATAATAATACTTTCATTTTAAAGTCTAGGTACGTATTCCTACGCTTTATCTTCCTGATGTGGCTAATCTTGGGTGTTATGCGAGCGTCTACCAGCTGACCCCTCTACTCCGAGGGGAAAATTTGCGCCAGAGCCTCATTTGTTAATTAGCAGGTGTAACACCCAACGCTCACAGTTAAAGTTGGTTTAAATCCGAAGTGTGATAAACAAGTGCGGATGTTACACGCTTATTGCTCCCTAGTTCTCAGGTCCTGCAGTAGTAAATACAATAACATTAGACCCCGTAAACAAGTGCGGACATTACACGCTCATTGCTTCCCAATTTGTTTACGATGAGATAATACTTGTGCAATCGATTGGCTAGCTGATCAGTGATCAACGGCCACTTTATGCAATAGATCGCGGAACTACGCACGGAGTATCGAAAATGTTACGGTTGCTTTTTCTAGGAACCTGCGTAATATTATATTTCCTTATAATTTTATATACAGAAAAGAGATCTTATTTTTTATGATATAAATTTGAGTTACGAATGAGTACTGAACGAATGACCGAGTTGTTGCGGGCTCGGCAGGCCGAGAGAGTTCTAAATCTCTCTCGGGTGCGCTCCGCCATCTCCTTCGCGAGCATTACATGCTCGCAGAAGGAGGTGGATGCGGCCCACGCGCTCGCGCTCCGCACCATTGCCGCAATCATGCTGCTGAGCGAGAGGACTCCCACCCCGATGGCTGCCACGAGGTCACGCCTCGGCGCTTCCTACTGCCACTGTCCGCCAGCGTGTAGCCCTGAGTCCTCGCTCGCGTCGCACTGATGACACTCAGGCGTCGGCTCCTTCCTGATCCGATGCAGGTGGTCCCCGAAGCTCCCCTTACCGGAGATAACCTGCGTCAGTCGGTACGAGAGGCTTCCGTGTCGCCTCTCTAGCCAATCCTCTATGATGGGCCTTACCGCCGCTATTGCGGCGTGCCCTTACCTTTTTTTTTTTTTTCGTGCGGAAATCCCTTCGGATACCCCCCCGCGTGCCAGCGGGGGCCTACCTTATTGGCAATAAAGTTCGAAAGATTAAGAAATCAAAGATCTGAAAAAAAGTAAGTGTGTGATCACACTCAGAAGTAAGTTTTTTCAGTAACCCTGAAGCCACACTAACGGGAAACTTCAATGCCTATTATCGCAATAAATATTGCGTTAAATTAAATTATTATCAATACTATCAAATTATCGCGTTATTTCGTAACTACACCTACGCGATATCGGTTCACCTACCATTATCGCGATAGTTAATGGGAGCTTTTCCCGCTAGTGAGGCCCCAGAATAAGAGGACATACAATGTACTTTTTACAAAGTATGTACTTTTTTGCAATGTGTGTATGTTCGGGTTTAATATTGCAACTGAATTTTGGAGCTGTTATTCTCAATCGATTGAGATGAAATTTTGTAAACAGGTTTAGTTTAGATGACATTGGGTAATGTGGTATAATAAATGTGCATGATAATTTATATTAATTTTATGTAATTGATTCCTATTTAATTTAATTTAATTTATTAATTGTATTACCGTAATTACTTACATAGTTTATAAGTCAACCTACTAACAAATTATGGATTTTTATCTGATAATAAATGATGATTATTATTATTATTATTATTATTATAAAGCGGCTGGTCCGATGATGATGTAGGAATGTGGCCATATGAACTCACTTCATTTATCCTCATAAACACTCTGGTACACCAATATATCCAAGGTCTGTTCATTGAACTTTTTTTTTTTCGTGCGGAAATCCCTTCGGATACCCTCCGCCGGCCAGCTGGGGTGGTTATGTCGTGTATCGACTAAAACCGCACGGTGTCCTCCTCAAGTGTCCGTTGCAGGGCACCCCGGGTAAGCCCTCGAAAGGATAACCCCAGGGTTGCCGGCGGACTTTGGCCGCCACCGCGGCCTCGCCTGGTGGGGTCGGATTTTATCCCGCTTCGGTGAGTTGGCAGGCGTGTGTAGCACACACGACACGCCTCCGCCACAGCCTGCTTATGTAAGGACGGCGAGTCGGCCAACTGTCATCCTCAGGCCCCGTTCATTGAAGTCGGTAGTCCCGGGCGTAGATGAGTGGGGCAGGGTTCTCTCCAGCTCCCTCTCCGCCTACTCTTTCGCGCGCATTACTTGCTCGCAAAAAGAGACGGCGGCGTGCCACTTGCTCCCGTCGGAGACCACGGCCCTCACCATGGTCTCCAACGAGAGAACGTCCACGCCCAGGACCGAGATCCCAGCGTTGACTTGCCCACGCAGGGCACTCCACCAACGTGTGGAGCGCCGTGTCTTCGCCAGGATCCTCGCAGTGCTGGCACTGAGCGTTGTCTCCCGATGAATGCGCCATAGATACTTACCGAAACACCCGTGTTCGGTAAATATCTGGCACATCCGTTACTGTTCAAGAACCTTTTTTTATTTTTATTTTTTTATCGTGCGGAAATCCCTTCGGATACCCCTCCGCCGGCCAGCAGGGGCGGTTATGTCGGGCTTGCACCGACTAAAACCGCACGCCGTCTCGGGTCTTCAGACGCCGGGGTGTAAGGTTACCCATAGAGCATATCCCTCGCACCCCGGCTGACCCTGGGCCATCTCACCACTAACAGCATCGCTCATCCTGTCTCCTCTGAAAGCAGAGGAGTACGGAGAGCGATGTGTTCCCGCCACGTTGGGTATTGGCCGACGATCAATGCCAACCCTATGAAGGGGTGAAGGGGAAGCCATTGACCGCCGCCCAGGGTGTACCGGCCGCTCCGATTCCGTTCCCCCCGGACTGCAGCGGGATCGGAATCGGAGCGACACTCGAGGAGGTTACCCAACACACACCCCACTGTTCAAGAACCTGTTATACTTATAAGCGAAAATTTTGATGTATGGATGGGTTCATATTTGTCTCTCAATCACGCCAGAACGGCTGAAGGAATCTTAATGAAATTTAGCGCAGAGTTAGATATACAATAGACTGGAATAACACTGCTACATTGTCCCAGGAATAAGTAACTTTGGGGCGCGGGAACGTTATCAGTATTTCAGGCAACAGCTAACACAATAATCTGATGAAGAAGTCTGAAAATTGCCATAAAAATATCCTCAACTACTAAACATATAATCCTGTCGTGTTCATTGGATTTGCCTTAATTAGTACCTATCATTGACCCAAGTAGTAATTATTCTCTGATGATAGAGTCTTCTTAAGAAATAGTTTTTATAGCTTTGCGATAAAAAGCTGGGGTGCAAAAAGTCGTTTTATGTAATCTGAGTTAATAGTATGCACTTATGTGGTAATTTTACTGTGTCACATACGCTGCTGATTATAAGTGATCCAATATTGTCATTTCATCCACTGACATCAAGAGTTAGTGGTATAGTCTCTTATCATCCTGATGGCGATTTCCTAGTTGCGGTTAAAGTTTACACTCTGTAGCCTGGGATCCGTTTATTGTTTTTGATTGGTATGTCTTCTTTTTCATTCATCATTTTAGCGTTGTTCCACGTTGCATGCCAGGCTTTCTCCTCGGAGCCCGAGCTCCACTAACGCCTCCTCCTTTTGGACTGGCTTACGACTTTTATGGGAGCGTCAGCCGTCTGACGTCCTATTTAGCTGGTGTACAGATTTGCAGGTGCGGTTGGCATGGGCCTCAAGGTTATTGGTAGGGCCCCGGACACACACCGAGTTTCGGAGACACGTTACAGATTAAATTTTGGTTAATCATGTTGTTGTTCTGTCGTGAAACAGAAGATTTTCACATATGTATATATATATATATATATATATATAAACTGTGTGAAACTGTCCGTTGTATTGTTGCCCACCAAGATCTTCAGCCAGCCTCACCTGCCAGCCGGTACACTTGCTGATGAGCGGACGAGGCTCTGGCGTAGGTTTTCCTCTCATGGTTGGTGGTCAGACGACAGTCGCTCCTGTAAACGTCAAGATAAGCCAAATCTAGAGAAGGAGAAGGCGAGCGGCCCCTGGCTCCAAGTAGGCCATACAAGTTTTGGATGCAACTAGGACTAACGCTGTGCTCTCCAGCACCCGATGTGTATTCTGCAAAGCGAGAAATTACTACTCTTCGTCTGTTTTTCTTCCGCTGTCTTTTCGTATCATATTTACGACGTATTAAAAAAAACAACTCACTAGATCTCGTTCAAACCAATTCTCGGTGGAAGTTTACATGGTAATGTACATCATTTTACCACTTTGGAAGTGTCTCTGGCGCAAACTATTTAGTTTAGAAAATAAATATATTAGAAACCTCAATATAATTTTTGAAGACCTATCCACGTATAGATTTGATGAAAAAAATATTTTTGAGTTTCAGTTCTGAGTATGGGAACCCCCAAAATTTATTGCTTTTTTTCTATTTTTGTGTGAAAATCTTAATGCGGTTCACAGAATATTTTCATTCAGAAGATTTTCACACAAAAATAGAAAAAAAGCAATAAATTTTGGGGGTTCCCATACTCAGAACTGAAACTCAAAAATATTTTTTACTATTTATTAATATTTTTCTACTTACCAAGTTTAAACAGTATAGGTCTTATAGTTTCGGAAAAAAGTGGTTGTGACATACGGACGGACAGACAGACAGACATGACGAATCTATAAGGGTTCCGTTTTTAGCCATTTGGCTATGGAACCCTAATAAAACCAGTAACATTTTGCCTCATCTGCGATCTGAACGCAGGACTTCACGATTGCACACAAACAAAAACATAGCACAGTAAATTATACACGAAAACGTTAACCTTCGTAAAACCTGAATACTAAAATAATTGCTTGGCTAAGCTAAAAATACATATGGGTATTAGCCTATTCAATTTTACATACAAACACTTCCTTGTCAATAAATTTCCAATGATCGTTTAAATATTCCTGACCGAGTTCCGAGCATGATTCGAGCAATAAATCTAAACTATTGTAAATTTGTAAGTGGTATCTGTACATTAGAGATATTAAAAATGTTACATGAATGATTCTGAACACAAAAATATTTTGAAATTATTGTCTGTTAGTTCGCGATCGACGCAAAAACTACTGAACGGGTTTTGATATGGTTTCTATTAGAAAGGTCTTGGTCAGACTTAAAATCTGCCGTATGTTTGATTGTAATTAGTTGAGTAGAACCGGAGATATGACCATAAAACGATAACCGACCTTCGTGCGGGCGGTTCTGCGTGCATCAGCTAGTAAATTAATGTTATTATTATCCCAATGTGGGTGCTAGCACCTCTGCCTACCCCTTCGGGGATATAGGCGTGAGTTTATGTATGTATGTATGTATGTATGTATGTATGTATATATTATTATCCCTGAATGCATAGATAGTGTTCTAATATTGATCTATTTTTCACCAGGTTTTTTTAAGTTATAGTACAGTTTTTAGGGTTCCGTACCTCAAAAGGAAAAAACTGAACCCTTATAGGATCACTTCGTTGTCCGTCCGTCCGTCCGTCTGTCAAGACCGTTTTTCTCAGGAACGCGTGGAGATATCAAACTGAAATTTATATCTAATCCTCAGGTCTACTGTCCCTTGGAGCTGTGAAAAAATCAAACTTCTAAGCCAAAGCAATCAAAAGATACAGTCATTTATGCCGCAAATTTTCGAAACTCGCACGGGAATCAAAACCTACAGGGTACTTCCCGTGAACTTAGAATCTTGAAATTTGGTACAAAGTAACGTCTTATAGTACAGATAAAGGAAAAATTAAATTCTTCGTAAATTTTTTGTTACATCATATAATAAAAAATATTTTTGAAAATTTTAAAGTTTACTTATATACCTACAGGTTTGTACGGAACCCTCGATGTGCGAGTCCGACTCGCACTAAGCCGGTTTTTTTTTAGTTATAGTACACCCAAAATAATGAGATGCTAGCCGTCCCAGATTCAGATCACAATCAGGCATTTATTTTCCAGAGTTCGTATCGAGTTCGTTTCTGAGTATAACCTAATAACATTTTATACAACCCGGGAAATGAACCCGGAAACTCATGCCCCACAAAAATAATATAGTTCTGAAGCCAAGAATTATGTGCGTGTAGCACACATTATTAGTGTCATAACTGTTTTTCATTTTAACTAAAATGTTTCCATTCAATAAAATTGGAACGGAGGACAACTGCTCCACATCCTCATGAAGAATAATAAAAATAATCTCTTTGTGTGTTACAGTGTACTAAAAACAGTTCCGACAAACTTATGTTTAAAAGAGCAAAGTTCGATCATGCTGACCTTGGAATTAAAAATGGATAGTAAAGAGCTGAAAAAAACATCCCCAAAATTTAACAAGATGTAACACACATTTTCTACTCTTTATTACAAAAACACATAATTCAAAAATGTTAAATCGTGGTAGGAATCAACTACGTTGAACGCTTTATCCTTCGGTGTTTCAAACCATGGTACGAATCACCGAAGTACAAAAAGCTTTTGAATCCATTCATACCATGGTCCAAACACCCGATTCAAAAGTGTCTTGTACGATTCGAACCTTAGTACGTGTAACTTACGGTATGAAATGCCTAAGCACCCACACACACATACACATACAGTTAATATGAAGCTGAAAATATTATAAACATCCCCAAAATTCAAAACATAAGATAACACAAAAGATAAGATTAATAAAGAAAAATATTCCAAGAGAGTATTTCCCCAAAATCATTTTCCTGTGTTGCATAAATAAATTTCAGGCAGGGGCGACGTTGTTTAAATAACGCATAATTTGGCGCTAGCGCACATTCACGACCACTCGCTCGCTCCAACCTGACTAATTGTTGCACCCTGTCTCACAAAAACTCGGACAATATGAAAGTGCTTGTATTTTTGTTGTTCAGTGCTATTTGTGCCCAGGCTAAAGTAACTCGTAAGTATTCTATATATAAATACTTATAGGTGAATAAAAGGTGATAAATGGACTTGAAATTTTAAAGTGTGTCATTACAAATTTGATCAGAACAAAAGGTAAAAAGAATTATAGAATAGTAAATTAGCGTGTAATTGAAATAAATCGAAAGGATAGCGAATTAGGCCCTAATGTTAATTGATTGAAATAAATATAAAAACAAATGTTATTTATTTTCTAAAGGAAATACTCCGCCCCCGCTGGCCGGCGGGGGGGGGGGGGTATCCGAAGGGATTTCCGCACGAAAAAAAAAAGGACTTTCAAACGAGTGACAGACACAGACTGTAACAGATGACAGTAAATTCGAAAAACCAAAAAATTAGATTGACGTTAAAACAAAGGAGAACATGTTTAGATATTCACTAAATTTGAGAGAGAGATATTGATACAATACATATTTCCGTTTAAATGAAAACTTTCAGATTTTACTGCTATTAAGATAGCTAAATAACATAAAATAATAAAAAATAGGTATGTCCATTAACCAATATATAACGACATATTTTTTATTGACTTTCGAAGTAGTGATTAAGTCGATTAAAAAGATATTTTAACTTGTATCTGTTTATCAAGTACTTACAACATCATTTACAAACTTATCTATACTAATAATAAACCGGTTAGTTTGTTTGAACACGCTAATCTCTGCAACTACATGTCTGATTCAAAAAACCCTTTGGCATTTGATAGCCATGTTCTTGGGGAAGGTTATAGGCTTATATAATAACACGTTACGACTCTGAGGAGTTGAGCAATAAGTAAATAAGATGAGAAACCCGGACTTGCAACCCGGATTGTAGTGGAATAAACTGAATGCGGTGGGTCAAACCGTGGAGCACAGCTAGTGTCATATGTAAATGTTTTCATATTATAAATTTTACTTAACATAAAAATCTATCTTAATGTTGTCCCCCGTATAATCAATCAATATTTATATTGCCAATGAAATACGTTAATTTTGTAACTGATCAGCTTAATACTGTGAAAACTTGAGGTCAAGGTTAATAGATACGGTTAACAATGTCACCTAGTCTATTAGTCTATAAATAAATAAAATATTCTAGGACATTTTACACAATGCTATCTAGACCCAAGTAAGCATAGCTTAACTAGCTTTTAATATAGGTTCCAGAATGCGGATAAACATACTTACATACAGTTTTTCTTATAAATATTATAAGAAAAACTGTATATATATTATATATATATGTCGATCAATCAAAATATACATATTCATGCATAGAAATATTTACACTGAGCGGGAATCAAAACCGTGATCTCTCACTTAGCTCTACCGCTATGCCACATAAGGTATCTAATTTATAATTATTCAGCCATTCTAGTAAGGAGACCCTTAAACAGACATGTTTAAGTTCTTGGAAGAGGTGGAAGTTGGTTCAAATTATACTGATACTAAACCACAAGCGATTGACCTAAGTAATTCATCAAAGGTTAAATCATAATGTAGGTATCGATATAATACATTCAATAAATCGACGTATCAATTACATTAATCGGTATAAATTACAGTTTCGTCCATCTCTACGTTGCGAAAGGGGTTGAAAACATAGGATGTACCAACATTTTCAGTTAAAACCATCATGATGGACAGGTTGGAGCGGTCGCAGACTCTCCTACGGCTGATACAGTTGTTACGGACTCGGATACTTCTACCTGTGTCTCATAGGTCGGGAGCCCGGAAGCAAATGCTATCTCTTCGGATAATGTCGTGAAGATACCGTAATCAACCGCATGGTCACTCGCTGCTAGGTGGTCGAGGTCTACCGTGGTGTTTGGGGATTTACTTCTGAAGCTACATCCGGATTACCGGTTCATAAATCCCCTTGTTACTTTTAAATACTGTTTTGTTTAGGTCAAGTCAATTTCAACATTATTCATTATCACCATTAGAGCGACCATCTCAGTTGCATCCAAATCTAACACTTTCGATGCTCGCGACCCGTTTTTCTACTCCTCCTTTCCATAGTTTGGTTTAGCTTTTACGGGAGCGAATTCGATTCCAACTTAGTTTGTATAGGGTTCAAGAGCATTAGGGCCAAGTAGGGATGGAGGGTCGGAAGATCCGAAGGTCAGATGGTAGTCGCTACCATGTAAGCCGTATAGGCCAAACCAACAGAAGGAGATCCTTCTCCTCCTGTCCGCTTACTCCTGTAAGCGGATACCGGGTTCCGTGGTGAATGTCTCGGATTACAACTGGGAAAAATGTGAAGATGATGATGGTGGTTTCTGTTGATCTTTGTTACGGGAGCAACTGTAATTCCGACATAGGAGGTTACCCCTGAGAAGCTGACTTGCTCCCGTCGGAAACCATGGCCCTCACCATGGTCTCCAACTAGAGAACGTCCACGCCCAGGACCGCAACGAGATCCCGGCGTTGACTCACCCACGCATGGCACTCCACCAATGTGTGGAGCGCCGTGTCTTCGCAGGATCCTCGCAGTGTTGGCGCTACAGATACTTACCGAAACACCCGTATCCGGTAACCATCTGGCACATCCGGTAGGAGAGGTCCCCATGGTCCCTCTCCAACCACTCCATCATGATCGGCCTCACCGCCGCAATGGATTCCCCCCACCTTGGTTGCTCAAGTCGCACCCTCCATGTCTCCATGAGTTCCCGGCGGAGCTGGGACCGCTGACAAATGTTATGCCGCTTCACACGTGGTTCGCATTTCTTCATCAAGGCGATTAACAAATAATGGATGAGGATGCAATATTTACTTTGATTAATAAGTGTAAGGATTCGTACAAGGCCTTTCAAAGATCACACTAAGCTTGACGAACGTCTCAAAAGCCTTCCAGCTTCAGTGGCACAATCACATGATTTGTTTGAATATGTTTATTTGTGTAATGACTCAATCCATACTCAAACTTTTTAACCTACTGAATTTAGTATACATAATCTTTCTAGTAACATATTGGTTAACTGTATAATAAACATTACGTTTTGCTCTGATAAACATTGTGTCAGTTACATTCCATTGCTGCATCCTATTATTTGCTCAAGTAAAATACATCAGTCAAAAAACATCTACATTTTGGTCAGTTAACTAATTACATTTCAACTAGGGAACAATTGAAAAAATAAAGCTGTTGTATTCTGACCGTAAATTAATTTATTATACTCTGTCCAACCATTAATTTAACTTTTGACAGCTCAATTTTTCATCAAATAGTTATGTCCTACTGTGTAACCTATTCGATTTCAAACAACAATCGATTTATTTCTGAAGAAGAAGCAACCGATTTACTAAAATATATTTTTTTATAAAATAAAACAAGCACTGTATGGTAAAGTCCGCGATCTGCGATCAAAGATCACTGGCTGGAAAACAGTGAGCAATTAAAAGAAATGCATAATGTAAAAATAATAACTATAAAAAAGGACAATGTACATTAGCATTTCAAAGAAAAAAAAAAGAATTTAGGTATGTATCTGAAAATGTATAAATATCAATATGTAAAATGGTACTCATTTAGAACCGTAATCAGATTATGAGTCTAATTGCTATTTTGTTTACACACCAGAAAAGTGAATATTAATTTAAACACTTTATTATCTTAATTGTGTTTATTGTAACCCAATAAACTAAATTATATATACGTTGGAATATGCTGAAATAACTTTAAAAAATGATTTTATATATGTCTAACAAACTGGCGATTCGTGCTCGTGGTGACATCTCAAAAATCTGTCCTGAGTGGAAGCTTGCAACATAAAAGGCATCAATTGTCAAAATTTCAAGTGTGTAGTCTCTGCGGTTTAGGCTCTACGTTGATGAATCAGTTAAGAGAAGTCATTATATTTATTGTTATAGATAAGATTATTATAGACAAGAATCATTATAATATCGACGGTGGTACAGTGTAACAAGAATTATTACGACATTAAACCAAAATTACTTTCGATTGTATGCCTCACTCGCTGCACCTTTTAATTTCTAGTTTTAAGTTTCCAATGAGACCTGCGAACTACCGAACATGTAGGCCATTAACACCGGTTGGTATTCACCTGTAGTCGTTACGTGTGCACACACTTTAAGTATGCCATTAAAGTATTATTGTGTATTTTAATGTAGATTGTGTATTGCAGGAATTTTGATAGCATTATTAACATAAAGGTACGTTTATGTAATTGTTTTGTTAGTCGTATTGCTTTAAACGTTCAAATATGTGACAAAACGCTTGAGTAACATTGTAAATATATAAGCTTCCATGCGGATGTTTATGATTGTGATACGTT
Source organism: Cybosia mesomella (assembly GCA_946251805.1). Lineage (NCBI taxonomy): Eukaryota > Metazoa > Arthropoda > Insecta > Lepidoptera > Erebidae > Cybosia > Cybosia mesomella. Next base: position 29,310,657 of record OX276390.1, read on the forward strand.
TTGTGCCTAATTGAGGTCATATTGACAAGATATTTTAGTTTTATCACTTTGTTCATTGCTATGAAACAAAGCGCAACAACTCATAAAAGTGAAGTTGTACGCATAAAGGTGCCATTTAGAGACCGACCGCAGACTACAACCGCAGCAGACACTGCGTTCTAAACACAGCGGCATTACCACTGCATTGGCCTCTCTAGTGGCACAATAACTCAGTAGATCTCGTACCTTTACGCGAAACAGAATGTCGGACGTGTTTTTAATGCTAATCATAGATTAATAAACATAACACATCATAACATAACAAAACTTCACGCCTGTATCCCCGAAGGGGTAGGCAGAGTCATATTACACACCCACGATTCGCCAGTTATGTTGAGGTGCCAATGTAATAGGGGGCGAGCCTATTGCCATATACCGGGCACATTAAGATTAATAAAAATATATCAAAATTATGTTTTTAACCAGATTATTCCGATAGCTAAGATGGAACATATCATAAATTACTGGATATCCAGCAACAATGTTAATTAACTTTTCTTCATCTTCTTCCAAAGAGCCCATGTTTGATCTCGTCAACGCAATGTGATGTGACGTGTTGATGCTTCAGCCGCAGCGCGTCGCGACTGCAAATTTTATCATGTAGATACAAAAATAAAACGGTATGTACCAACGATCGCGGTAGTAGGCAATTGTAATAAAAAAAATCTTTCTTTACTTGTGTCAAGATAATATTTTCTAGTGGAACGTTTAATTATTGTTAAGTTTTGTCAATTCTTGAAGGGGCTACACTTTTATAACATACAAGTACACCAAACATTTCTTCAAAAGTTTTTTTACTCCTTTTAGACAACATATAAAACGACACAGTCTAAAATTGATTAGTTTTTGGTCACTTTTGGCTTTCGTTAGATAATGCCCTTAAAAAGAAAATCACCTAGCCTAAACCTAAAATATCTTTTATTTAGCGTGTTTTTTGCCTTTGCGGGGTTCACCTCACCGGAGCTAGTGATAAGGTCGGATATGTCAGGTTTGAACCGACTAAAACGACACAGTATTTCGTTACAACGGTATGTGTGGCCCTCCGTCATCCATGAGCGCAGACCTGGGGGTGGCAGGTAAGGCCGCTTGTCACCCCAGCAGAAGTAGACCGGGACGGGGGGGCGGCTAACGCCCCTCCCCCAAACCGGGGCAAGACGGGGACACCGTGGTTCCTAAACCCGAGGGGGCCATCTCGAAACCGGAGATGGCCCAAGGTCAGTCGGGGTGCGAGGGATACGCTCTATGGGCAACCTTAAACCCCGGCGTGTTTAGACCCGAGACGGCGTGCGGTTTTAGTCGGTTCAAGCCCGACATAACCGCCCCCGCTTGCCGGCGGGGGTATCCGAAGGGATTTCCGCACAAAAAAAAAAGTAATCTGGTGTGCCCTGGGTGCAATATCTCAGAGACCCCAACCGGTCTTGGCAACCTAAAATAACTTAATTGAATCAAATGTTTTGCACTAAGTATAACATAAACATTCCCAAATAAACTTTGAGTCACTGATAGTTCTCAACGCAATTAATTAAGTTAATTTAATAAGTAGCATCAAAATTGAATAGTTTTTATTTATAGACCGACTAGCCATATCCGTCTTGAAATAATTACTTATTGTTTTTATGGGAATCCCAGACGCGCAAATTGATGTTATTGTAAACGATGTTTATGAAATTTGATATGTCCTTGAGACGAAGGAAGCAGTCAAACGTGATCAGCGCACCTATTTATTGTAATGCTTTTAAACTTTCAAGTTCAGGCACCCCCTACACTTAGGCATGACTGATACAGAAAAGGCAAGAGGCATAAGCTGTAAGGCATAAGGCGTAAGGCGTAATCAAAGCAAAATCGTACGTGTCGACGTGATCGCAGAGCAAAATCGCGCCTATACGTACGATTTTGCTTTGATTATTATGTCTTACGCCTTATGCCTCTTGCCTTTATTGTATAATTCACGCCTTAGGTAGTTCTTACGTTGTGCGAGGGATATGCTCTATGGGTAACCTTACACCCCGGCGTCTGAAGACCCGAGACGGCGTGCGGTTTTAGTCGGTTCAAGCCCGACATAACCACCCCCACTGGCCGGCGGGGGGTATCCGAAGGGATTTCTGCACGAAAAAAAAAAGGTAGTTCTTACGTAAGTGTTAGTGGTGATATGGGTTTGAAGGTTTAAGTCAGTAAAACCTATATCTGTTAACATTATAGAGGAAGTAAATTTAATTTGCAGAATAAATGTAGATTGGGTTTAACATAATGTTCACGTGTTGCCTGTCACCCCAGCAGAAGCAGGCCGGGACGGCGGGGGGACTTGCGCGCCCCTGCCCCCAAACTGGGGCAAGACGGAGACACCGTGGTTCCCAAACCCGAGGGGGCCGTCTCGAAATCGGAGATGGCCCAGGGTCAGTCGGGGTGCGAGGGATATGCTCTATGGGCAACCTTACACTCCGGCGTCTTTAGACCCGAGACGGCGTGCGGTTTTAGTCGGTTCAAGCCCGACATAACCACCCTCGCTGCCCGGCGGGGGGGGCGGGGTATCAGAAGGGATTCCCGCACGAAAATAAAAGGGGTGGACTTTTACGGAGAGACTGTCGTTTGACCGACAATTTTGAGAGGAAAGACTGCTTCAGAGCCCCGTCCGAGTACCGGCTCGCAGCTCTTAGGTGAGGTTGACTTGGGCCCTGAAGATTTTAGTAGGGGCTCATACACCATTCGGTTATCGAATATCGGGGGTGTTACGTATGTTTCAACTCCAATATCCAAACGGGTTGTACCAATCGTAATTTCATCATAGTTACGAGTTCATGAATGAGGTGTTGCAATAAGTAATTGCAGTCACAAAATCGCAAATTTTAACTTTTAATTATAGGAAATAATTCGAGCCAAGGTCCACTGGGCCTACATAATGCTAAGGGCTGACTTGTCAACTGATGGAGTTTCCATAATTCGTAGTTAAGCGACAGGAAACATCTACGGTTGGACGCGTCTTAAAATTACGTACTTGTTATGCAAGAGTGCACTATGTACTTATGTACAGTCAGGGACAAGAGTAGCTTAGCAAGCAACTTAACTTCAAAACCTTATATACAATAATAAATTAATTAATATCAACCAAATATGAAACAAATCAATTTTAATATAGCAATTTATTGATGTTTTTTGATCTAACGTTCTTTTGTAAATTTCTTATAGTACATTGAAAAGTTATATTTGGGGTTGTAAAAGTCAGAAAACACAATTTTATATTTTGGATGTCTAGAGAGGGTTAGCAATAAGTTAAATTCAATTTCAAATTGTGGGGTCGGTTGCCCTGCGGCCGCCATCTTGAAAAAGGGGTGTCAATTATTTTAACGCTATATTAGGCAAACTATTCGTCGCACAAAAAATTTGTAAAAGCAGTTTTGTTGCAAATTAAATTCGCTTTAACTTTGACTCGGGGACTATTAATCGTAGAACCAAAGGTAACAAAGTTATTAGGTACCGAAAATAGATAAAAATTGGAAACTAATTTTCTTTCAACCAAATCGATTATATTAGGTAGATTTCGTAGATTTCGAATCGATCTACCTATTGGTTTCTTGACTACTGTCGAATTTAAAAAAAAAATCTTCATAGGAGGTCTAGTTGACCCCCTGAGTCCGAAATGACCACTGGTTAAAAAGTTTATATATATATATATTTATGTATGGTTCCACTTCCCAAAATTTGCGGCACTCCCACGGTCGCATTTTTGCCCCGGTCGCTTTCAAACTGCGGTCAAAAATTGCTTGGGTGTAAACTTAGTTTAAGTTCGTGAACGGGTGGAATCCGGCCTAAGGGGACGGTAGGGCCTCACTTTTTGTGAAATCAGTTTTTCCTCAAAATTTCACGTTCCATGAAAGATATTCGAACCGTTCTAATTTTATCCCATAGTATACATGAATACCAACAACTTTTAATTAAAAACCTATAAGATTAAAACTTTAACTAAAAGTGGAGGGGGGAAAAACCAAAATTTTTCGGAAAAAAAATCATAACTTCTAACCGGTGTACATTCTTGCCGTCGGAAATTTTAATCGATAGGCCATTTTTAAATTTTTTAATAAATTTTAAAATAAATGTCTGAAAAGTTTTTCGCTAAAAGTTACCGTTTTCGAGAAAAAAAAATTAAACATGTTAAAAAATAATATTAATGGCTTCACGAAATCTACCTGTGCGTTCCCCCTGCGGGAACGGATTTTTTAAATTTGATTTATTTATTTACGGTCTCTAGGGTGTATGGGACTCTATCAAGATAATCGGGGTCCAAGCCAACCTCACCTGCATACTGGTATACCTGCTGATTGATGAAGGAGGTGCAGGTTTTTCACTCGGGGTTGGGGGGTCAAACGTTCTCTGACTTTTGCATGCTAAGCATTAAAACATGTTACATTTCAATGGACTATTAGTATTTAACATATTTTGTAATTGAGTGTACCTTACTTTATTACTATACTTATGATGCTGATGTATTAGTTTAATAAATTATTACCTACTTGATTGGTTCCTGAGTATTAATACGTCACCCACACGACTTATGAGATACAGATTCAGATTCACGCCTTTTTATCCTTGAGGAAGTTTTAAAGGCCCAAGGCCTAAGGTGGCCCAAGGCCTATGTCCGAGGTGAAACATATTTTGTATTCAATTCTCGTGGAATAATCTATTTCAATTTGTAACATTACCTTAACCATTTTAACATATTTGCAGCCGACTACTTCCCATCATGCAAGAGGACAGACCCTGATCTTGAAAAATGTATCATAACCGGTATACAAACGATGAAGCCGCAGCTGGTAGCAGGGATACCTGAAGTCAACATTCCTCCGATAGACCCTTTCAACGTGCCCACCTTGAAGCTCGACCGGACTAACCCTAATTTGAGGCTGAAGGCTACTGTGAAGCATGCGATTGCTCGTGGTGCTGAGAAATTCGAGATTGAGAGGTTTAAGTAAGTTATGACGAAGTTCTATTTCATATAAAGTGTAAGTGTTAAGTCTCTCAAAGGACCAAATACTTTTCTAACAACGGGATAAAATAATATAATCATATTTGCACACAGTCCCTAATTATACTGTGAAAAGTCATAAACATAGCTCGATAATTAGAAATAATTAACATCCTTGTATATCTCACTGGTAATGTTGGACTAGACTAGACAGTGAAAGGGTTATGTCAGTTGGATAAGGAGTGGTGTCAGGTAACGCGCTACTCGGTTATGACACCGAGCAATTGGAAATTTAAACCAGCGCTCCGTACAAAATGCATTCACCTCAATGTGACGTCAACTGTTACTGCGTCACAGATGAATTCATTTGTTTTTGTGATCTACTTGAGATTATGGGACAATTATGTTGTACGAAAATAAAATCTAGTTTGATAGGGCTAAAATGTTTCCCGATTACTTTTTCTACAGAAAGTAAGACAAAGATGGGGATATGTTCCAAAAAATTTTAAGCTCGCTTTCACTCGTCGGAACCAGCGTAAATAATAAAATAACACAAAATAAATCATGAGCACATATTTAAACATTAGCTAACCCGGCAACTTCGTTCCGCCTTAGAATCAAGTTATGTTGGTTACCTTATAAGCTGAATTTCATGAATGTCTCATATTTTTAAATATCCTAATTTCTATAGGCACAATATCACCTGGGGGCCATCTCTAAGCCGTAGATGGCACAGCGTCAGCCGGGGTGCGAGAGAATTGCTTTATTGGGTCACCTTACACCCCGGTGAGACGGCGTGCGGTTTTGGTAGGTTCGAGTCCGACATAACCGCCTCTGCTGCCCGGTAACTGTGTGTACTTATGAACGCACATAAGAAGTTATGCTTCTTTGGCGTAACAAGATAAGAATCTTCCTAAAAATTTTATCCTTCACGTTATCCTATGTTTGTAGAATTTTTAGTTTATGATGCAAATTACGTCAACTAACCTCAAGTTCTACAAACGTACTCAAAGTTAAAAGTTGACTAGCTTACTTCATGGTGTCGGTTTTCTAGCTAACTTCATGGTGTTGGATTTTCGTGACAACCTAAAATTTACTCTCATCATGCCTAACGCGCCAAAAGACGCATAACTTCATAAATAAAGTATCATGAAAATCGACGAAAATTGGTCCACCCGTTCTCGAGTTGTAAAGAGTATCAGTAACCCGACTTTGTTTTATGTACATATATAGATGTATATATAGATGTAACATTCGCGTCAACTTCCAATAATCGTATGTAATGTTTCTTATAAGGTAAATAGGATATAATAAGGTTATTACAGAATTTTATTAGTAGTATCGTGGGTGTGCAATACACCTCTGCCTACCCCTTCGGGGATACAAGCGTGAAGTTAAGTTATGTTTTTATTAGTATTATGGCCTTAGAATACATAGCTACTTGTATTTAGATGAGTTTTACTCAAAATTTTCAGGTTGAACCTTAACAACAAATACGCCGCGGATATTAAATTGAAACTCCCAGCGCTGATGGTGACCGCTGACTACGATGTGCGAGGTTCCAAGATCCTGGCTCTCGATATCAACGGCAAGGGCAGCATTGTTGGAAACTTCTGTAAGTTGATTATACTTTTAGCTTGACTATCTGTTAGCCTATCTAATTACAATTAAGCCTAGTCTATAAAAATAAAAATGGATATTCGAAATGTATGTACCCTCATAACTTCCGACCAGCTGCACCGAATTGGATAATTCTTTTTCTTTGTGTTCTATATCATCAGGACAGGATTTTTATGAGAAGTCCTCGGGTTAGGGGTGATGTAATTGCACCGGCGCGCAGCTAGTACTGAATACTTTCACTTAGTTTCCAGTAAAAATAGTTAATTGAGGCTGATTAGACCAAAGATCGATTAGTTGATTTGAATTTAACAAAAACTATTTGGCCGAAGAAGGTTAAACAAAATACGAATTTGTTGAGACAATGGTCCATTAAAATATCTAATAACTATGGCAAAGTACCTCGTATCTCGGTTTGTTCATTTCTAAAATAGCACACAGCTATGAATTCTCAACGAATTACCATAAAAACTTACTTGCCAGATGTGACAGATCAAATCATCATCATCTTAACGATAAACCCCGTTGCATCCAAAGCTTTCACTCCGCTGTCTCCTCCTCTTCATTATTTATTTGCCTCTCTTGGCTATTACGTGAGCGACGGGGGGCGTATATGTAGTCAAATGCTGTCCTTGCGACGCACGCTGTTGCGAATTATTTTTCCACTGCCTCACAGGTTCGAAAGCTCATGGACTCGAATGAAATAGTCGCGAAAGACGCTGTTTCGAAAAACATTGTTGCGATTAGAATGCCTATTACAGTGACTAGTGGTTCCGGTGCTTCTGGTTTAGGTTACGTTAGAACTGTGACCCCAACAGAAACATTAGTCCGGAAAGTCGGATTTCGATAACATGACTATATTCGAGCGTATGAGGCAGTAAAAATGTTATTCGAAACAGTGTCTTTCGCGACTATTTCATTCGAGTCCATGAGCTTTCGAACCTATGAGGCAGTGGAAAAATAATTCGCAACAGCGTGTGTCGCCACGGTGGCGTTCGGAATAACATTAGACACCCGTGAGCGATTACTGGTTGACCACGCAACCTTGAGAAACGCCAGCAGCGGAATATTGTTCGTCTATCAGCACGTGTACCGGCTTGCAGGTGAGGTTGGCCTGGCCTCGAAGATCTTGATGGTGTCTCATACCGTCATACCGTTTATTACCCCTGGTTCACCTGCGTAGTTCACCTGGGTAGACTAAGGGCAATTATTTCTTCCCATGGTTCACCTGAATGTCCATATGTTGACTACATAAAGGAAACAAATGGCCGTGGTCCACCCTAGTGAACTACGCAGGTGAACCACGGGCAATAAACGTACACCGTCTATGATATACAATTATGTACCAGTCATAATACAGACACAAAAAGATAATTGTATAAAAGTGGTATTTTTAAAGTTGGATCTAGTGAAACCATGGAGTGAAACTAAATGGTAATTTGATAAAAACGGTAGCAGTCGACTATTATTTTGACAAATTATTGTTTATTATTGAGATATCGTAAAACAACACATAAAAACAAAATTTATGGCGTAGTTTTCCTCATCGGATTTAGGCATTTATGTTATTGCTAGTTTCCAACAAACAACTTTAATTACATTCTTAATAACACGGGTCAAGTTTATTTTGTACACAGATGAATTCAAAACGATATAATAATTATTAGGTTTATACGAGTATAACACTGATAGTGATTCGAATGAGTTTTATGAATCATTATCTATGTCCATGTCTCAGTTATTTGAGCTTCTTGCCACTGAGTTTGCAGAGTTCTAAATCACATTTTGCCATGGAGCTCTGAGAACCTGTATTTTACAGCTTTTACTTTGGCGAGTGTTCCAAAGAGCTCTTCCAATGACTCTCTTCCTCCTCAAAATCTATTAACTCGTTTCTGTGTCTCTTTCCTGTGTCATGGTAAATTCCAAATTCAAAATTTATGCCCGCCTCGCCCGGTCCCTATGCGACGCAATTTTTGTTCCAAACAGCTTGTCATTGCCCTTATACATCCAAAACTGTTCAGGCATGTTAAAGATATAGTAGAATAAAGAAAATTACATGCTTAAATGTACCCTGAAAACATTGCAATCCATTTTTGGCCAGTTGTGTGAAAATACAATCAGTAGGTACAGTTAGTATGGGGTGTGTGTTGGGTAACCTCCTCGAGTGTCGCTCCGATTCCGATCCCGCTGCAGTCCGGGGGGAACGGAATCGGAGCGGCCAGTACACTCTGGGCGGCGGTCAATGGCTTCCCCTTCACCCCTTCATAGGGTTGGCATTGATCGTCGGCCAATACCCAACGTGGCGGGAACACATTGCTCTCCTCCTCTGCTTTCAGAGGAGACAGGATGAGCGATGCTGTTAGTGGTGAGATGGCCCAGGGTCAGCCGGGGTGCGAGGGATATGCTCTATGGGTAACCTTACACCCCGGCGTCTGAGGACCCGAGACGGCGTGCGGTTTTAGTCGGTGCAAGCCCGACATAACCGCCCCCGCTGGCCGGCGGGGGGGTATCCGAAGGGATTTCCGCACGATAAAAAAAAAAAAAAAAAGGTACAGTTAGTATAGTTTTATTTAGGGCTTTACATACTGATTCACTTACTTGTACTTACACAATTATAATTTAACAGAAAGATTTTTCGAATATCTGGGACGTGTCTAGGTAGCTCAGTTGGTCAGAGTATTCCCCTATAAGGGACTGGTCGTGGGTTCAAGTCCCATCTTAGATGTTCTCTTTTTCCGATCTAAATCTATAGGAAAAGTTAGCATACAAATTGTTTAAAAAATTTAATTGAATTAACAGAAAGATGTTATAACTAAGTAATGTTTGTCCACAGCTGGAATTACGGTGGTAGCTAAGGGTAGCGCGAAACCAATCATCAAAGATGACGTGGAGTTTTTGCAGCTTGACAAGATTGTCTCTAAAGTGAGAATCAACCACGCACAGATAGCCGTGACAGACAGCCAGAGACCAGCAGCAGGTAGGTGTCCATAGTAGTATTGTTTCTTTAAGGCACTTAACCGACCGAACGTCCTTGAGCATATAGGGGATCAGTTAGTTCTGACCCTTATATTTCCTATTTGCCACAATACCAATGTGACCAATACGCAATGTTTACCTGAAATAAATACAATAAAAATTATTTTAGAAAAATTAAAGTGAATTAATTTGCATTATCAGATTACTGAAAAATATATTATCACAACATCTTCACTACTAATTCAGAGATATTGAAAGAATTATAAGGGGTTTAATAAGATTTTAAGACTAAAATGACTATTATAATAAAAGTCGTTTAAAAATCTAGGTCCCTTTTGCGGGGTGCATGGCAGAGTGCCTTTTTTTTTTTTTTTTATTGTGCGGAAATCCCTTCGGATACCCCCCCGCGTGCCAGCAGGGGCGGTTATGTCGGGCTTGAACCGACTAAAACCGCACGCCGTCTCGGGAGGATGCAAGCAGCATTCTCGCGCTCAATTGCTATAGAAAACATTTGTACCAGACAAGTGCATATACAGAGATCACCAGTTTCTTCCCTCAGACAAAATTATCAGATTTATCTATCTTTTAGTGTCCGTTCCAATTTAAAATCTTTTCAAAAGAGCAAAATTCTTTAACCTTGTAGTTCTTCTGTAATTATTTAAATGTTTGTTTTCTTTTAAACAGCGGCGTCAGCGGCATCTTTCTTCAATGCAAGTCCACAAGTAATCCTTGAAATTCTAAACCCTATCATCGACGAAACCGCTGCTGCAGTCATCAAGTCGATCGCCAACAAAATATTGGGGAAAATTCCTATCAATGAAGTACTACTACAAAAGAAGTAGGGTGTTAGAGTAATATTATTGTAAGTTAGTTTGTAAAACTAGATGCCACATTGGCCCAACATGAGCCAATATTGTCCACAGAATGTCTATGTTACAATAGTAAGAAAACTGTGGCTGAAATTCGCTTATGTCGGACCAACGTATAAAGCCAGTAAGAAAAATACAAATGCAAAGAAAACAAAATATGAAGACGTCCGTATTTCTGTATAAGTTTGATAGCTTATTTATAGTAGATTAGATAGAAAGTAAAAACAACTTAACATAATTATGTCGAAGTAATGAGCATAATCTATTGTAATTAATCCTAAAAAAGCCTGGAAAAGTTCGCATAATATTTAAAAATACAAAAGTGTAAATAAAACACCCTTGCAAAAGACGTCTTTTAAACGAGCTGACGAAGATAAGGATGCTCAGTAAACGAAAGGCATTCGACAGCAATTGTCCACGATACTCCCGTTTGAAGCGCGTTTGTATGGAGTGTAATGACACCAAACGCGCGTTTCATTTGCTATTATATCAACGCAAACTCATCTATTTTACGTTTGTATTAAGATTAATACAAACGTAAAATAGATGAGTATGAAATAGATATCTATGATACGCGTAGGTGACATCCAGAGGACACGCTCATAAAAACTCGCGTCTGCAGCTCCTTTAAAACCGTCGTTTGTAAAGGCACTATAATTGAAAGCAAAAAATCAGTGCAACAGAAGTTTATTTGCTAAATTATTGGATGTAGTTATAAACTTTTAATACATTTATTTATATTTATCTAATAATTCAAGCAAAACTTATACATTAGAAATGGGTTATGTACTTATTGTTAAGTTTCAAATTTTCTACGGAGCAGTAGAAGTTTAATTTGTAAATAGCTGTGAAAACATACCGCCCTGGAAGTTGTGACCCATAAGTACCTTTTTATAATTCCTTTGCATCCCGTTAATTAATTTTCACCTTTAAGACCATTGTTGTCTGATGCAACAGATGTATAATCTTAAATAGTTATATAAATGAAGTATTTCAGCACGAAGGTCTTCATTGAAGTAGTGTATCTGAAAATACATTCAAGACTTAATGGCCACCTTGTGCGTTCCATGGCAAAGAATTGCGCTTATGTTTGTGTGCGATCAAAATATACTGTTGTTGAGCAAACTGTTTTATTGTCTAGACGTTGAAGACATGCTTCTCTCTAATTAAAATTGTAATAACTATATTCGGCTTTCTAGATATCCAGAGATGCATACTGTACCTGTTTATGTTGATAAAGGCTGTCAGTAGTTTAAGAGTGAATAAATGAAAATAGAGGGTAAATATAAGTCAACCACTTAAATAAACGTGTATTACTTTTATTTATTCCCTTGGGTGTGCCGTGCTAAGACCCTCGGGGTCAAGCCAACCACATCTGCAGGCTGTTACGCGTGCTGCTTAACGAACGACGTTGTAATGTAGTCTTAAATGTAGTCTTTGCTCTTGGGCAGGGACTTAAAAACACATTCATATAGGTTACATAATTATAAAGGTTACACTATGAAAAGGTTACAGAATGTAAGTATTACACTTATAAATGTGGTATTGAATCTATTAATCGTTACCCCTTTCAATTGTGTATCCGTTATATTTATGTAACAGATATTATTCTGTTAACAGTGTTTATAAGTGTTAACCGAAATACTACGATGCCAAATTTACTATCCTATTATATTTATAATCTAAAGTTTTAAATAAAGGTATTTTGTACACCCCCAAGTACTTTAGGATGTTATTTCTGTTACACTTATTAACACATATAAAACATACCACTTTGAATATGGAACACTTTTGTATCTGTTACCTTCATAAATGGGTTTATTCTAAAACAGTGATAAAACACTTTATTACGGTTACAGTTTGGGTCCCTACGCTTGGGGTCGGGATGTGAGGTAAACAGCGGGGACAAAAATATAATAAGTGGACTCGTAGGTTAGTAAGTAGGCTCCAAAGTGAAAACTTTGGACGTAACTGAGAAATCTCCATAAGAATGATGGCGACTCCAAAAATGCCCAAAACTTAATACCAATTAGAACTTACATATTTCCCTTGTTAGAGTTTATGCTATTGCTGAAAAGTTCGTCCCATCAGTGATGTTAAGTGGTTATGTTAGAATCGAGCTATCTAAAACCGCTTGATTTGACCATCACTTGGCATAAATATTATTAGAGTAATTCACTATCGTACTGCACTAATCTGAATTGTTCCCTACGGATGTTTAAAAATCCAGCCAAGTGCGAGTCGGAATCGCTCACAGAGGGTTCCGTACAAAACTGGATTGAGGGGCGAACTTAACGTTGCTGTAGAGCTTCTAGTCTTGACAGACAGACATATAGATATTTTTTGTGATGAGGGTAACTACATATTTACGGTATTCGGACTTCTACAAAAAAGTCCACAATGGCATATATCTATCTCAAGGATATAGTAATTTTAACTTCTAAACGAATAGTCACATTTTTTGAAGTAATGGGAAAGCTATTTTGACGAATATACTATCAATCTTTATCAAATTAAATATGTTAGTCACTTTTAGCATTTCATATACATAATGCCTTATGCACTATATAATTTCAAATAAAACATAAAATTTCATATTAAAAGTATAAAAAATTAAAGCTTCGCTCTGGCATCAGGTGGCGCTGCAATCATGTCATAGGAATTCTTTTTTTACGAATTTATTCCCGTGTGAAGCCGGGACTCGGGTCGGAGTGCTTCATAAACTGCAACATCTTTTTATTGCGTAGACGTAGGAATTTAATTTTTCACAGTTTCAAGAAGTTACAGATTAATTTCATCTTGATACCTCCACGCGTTCCTGAGAAAAAGGTCTTGACAGACAGATATATAGATTTTTTTTTGAGATCTGGACTACATAATTATCGTTTCCGGATTTTTCCTATTACGTTACTTATACCTTGCTTCTTGCCAAATTTCATGATTCTAGCTCAACGAGAAGTACCCTATAAGTTTTTAATGCCAAGGGCAATTTGGTGGAATTGGCTACATAAACGGCTATTCCTTTTGATTGCATTGATCTAGAAGTTTGATTTTTGCACAACTTCAAGGCGTTATTTCTTTGGTATAAATTTCAACTTGATGCCTGTACGCGTTGTTAAGAAAAAGGTTTTGACAGACAGACGGACAGCGAAGTGATACTTAAAGGGCTCCATTTTTCCTTTTGAGGTGCGAAACACTAAAAACACCCTGAAATAACCTTTTCATGGAAATTAAGAAGTAAAAACGACTATAATTTATTGTCAACTATGAAGTATACAAAAGATAAGGGCTACATCGGCACGAGTTTGAGTGGAGTAACTCGACTGAGGCAAATACACTACTTAAACTCATAAAGAAATCAAGACTGCATGAACTTCGCCACTCACATTCAGCTCATCATAAACTGTTCCGGTTGCATCCAGGGCTCTCATCTCGGAGCCTAAGGTCCGCTTTCCAATTCTACCTGCGCCACTTTGGTCTTAGGCGTCCTTGGCAGTGAGACTATTAACACTCATATTATCCCTTACGACGTCGAGCCAGCACTTCTGGGGTCAAAGCAGGGCCAGACATTTGTTACCCACGTGCCGCACCAGTGAAGGCAACTATCCTGCAGTTTGGTCTGCTATATCACAGACATTAAATCTGCCGCGATCTTAACGCATGACTCCGGATACCCAACGCAGCATATTCATCTACGTGATATGCATCTCCTGTTTATGTCTCTCTAGCATCGGCCAATTTTCGGAACGGTGTGAAACGAAAGGCCTAATTATAGATTTATACTCCTTTTTTCTTTAACTGTTTAAACCATTAAACGTTTTCCTTTAACCTAACCAGCATTCTGGGGTCACAAGTGACATTCACGTAACGTGTAACTCTTAAGAAAATTAACCATCGCCACCAGGCTGGGTCTAACCCATAAGCAGTCATCCCGTTTGCTTCCAAAAATTGCACTCTGGAACCTACGCTTTCACCTTCTGATGTGACTTATCTTGGCTTCGTTGTGGGATGTGGACTGAGGGGGTGAAGTCAGTAACGGTCAGTCATTGGTCAGTAACGTAGAGTGACTGTCGTTCCACCCCCTCAACCCACAGAAATGAATAAATTTATTATATTAACTTTCAACCCTTGGAGCTAAGACGTGAGGTTACCATGGGCCCCGTAGATGTTAATGGGGTCTCATACACCCTTGTTTCGTGGTATCATAAAGTTCGTAAAAACTGATATACTATGGCCTCAAAATACTATAATATGGCGACTGACACCGAGGGATTTAGCAATAATTTGCAATACATTATGTATTTAACTTCTTAGAATTTCATCGTTATATTTGGCTAACAGTTATTTAGTTAAACATATTGTGTATGATGTTGTTTCTCCCCAAATCAAATAGTGTTATAGTTTATACAGCTGTCAAGGTAACAGAGCCAGTAATGCATGTATATCCAGTGACCAGTCACTGACCACATTTAATAGATAAATAGATAACTTCTGACACTGACAAGTTATACCTAGTCCTTCCAAGTGGGTATACACGGCCAAAGAAATGAGTATACACATTTATATACACCCTCACATGTGACAGTGTATACTCATTTCCCTAAAGCTTTAATTTCATTATCACTTGGTTTATATAGTTTTTGGACAAATACATATCACAAAGTTCAGGCACGAAATTATTTGTATGTGTTCTATTTTTAGATCCCCGTGCAAGTTCCCTTAAGCATTTGATAAGAACATGGAGTGGCATCATGACCATGTTACTCACATTAAGGTCGTGGCCAAGTGGCAACTTTTCCTTATATAATTTGCAACTGCAATAAACCTCACTTCCTCAATGTACTCCACTTATATACAGTCAGCAGCAAAAGTATGTGATGATTGCACAGATTTCAAACTTAAAAATATTGTCGAAAATTAAAAAAATCCGAAAGAAAATTTTTCATTGTATTGTAATCAAAGTTGCAATAATTTGAATGGAGCTTCGTAGTTTGACAGCATTTTCATTGACAAATATAAAATACTCGTAGGTACTTGATGCAAAACCAATTTTACAAATCTGAAAATGATCATCTACTTTTGACACTGACCTTACGAACAGGATTGTTCTATATTACGTATAGGTATATAACATTGATATTGAAATGTGTATTTATTAACAATCATGTAATTTTATATTCAGAAACAACTTTCAAACACAAGACAAGTTTTGAAAAGGTTTTAAATGTGCGGTTGTGAATAACAATGTTGTAATTTTTTGAGTCTATAAAATGAGCTTTGTCCTTAATGACTATAACGAATCATTTTATAATAAACGTCAACATCGATAAATTATTTTTTGTAGAAACGTAGTAAAACGTAGATTTTTTAGCACCAAGCCATTCTCTCTCTTCAAGGTAGGTAGAGACAACAGCCCGCAAATAATGGTTCTTTCATGTAAAGCCACCCATTGTAGGTGCTTCTGCTTAACTGCCCTTATTTCTAATTGTTTACACTAAAATCTTCTTTACTTTTATTATTTACTAAACCTCGAATATTTACGTCAGTACTATCTATTCTATGACTTGAATGTGCTGCGTCGAGTTCTCGATACAATCTCAGTGGTGGTATTCCTTTCTCTTCTGCCGACCGAGAACAGCCGTGGTATTCTGTAAGAGTGTTTATAAATCTTGATAGCGGAATCTGATGTGACTATCAAATTATTTACTTACTTACTTATATTTCACCTCGGATTCAGCTGTCGAGATTTATAAACACTCTTACAGAATACCATGGCAGGTAAGTAAGTACTTTTGGAAGCAACTGTGCCCGGTTATCGATTAACTCTATTACGAGTCAGTAGATAGGAAGGTGCCTAACGGCTTACCTGAAGGAGACAATGTGATAGAACACATAATATCTTTGGCTATAGTCCTGGCTAATTTTCTATAGGGACCGCAATGATACATGATAGGTTGAATTCTATTAATACAATAATTATATTTTCATCAAGATACTACTAACAAATATATGCATATGTTAAATGTTTTTACATCTAGATATATTCACCTTAGCCCTGCGAGTATCATTCGAGGCTTTTTCCACATATGGCAACTAGCACACACATCGTAGGTATTATAAGTGTCCATTTTCATTCAGCACCTTAGAATTAAATTTGTTCTAGTTTAGATAGGTCTTGGTATGGAGTCTTTAAAGTTTATTTTACTAGTAATTTGTGCTCAAAATGTGATTGCAGGACGAATTCGCAGAAATGAGACACAAGAAAGTGATTATAATAAAGCATTTACCGGTAAGTTTTGGAGTATAACCACTTTTTACCTGTTCGTCAAATACATAATACATCAGCATCCATAAAGAATCTGATGCTGGTCTGACAGCTGCCATCCGATTACCGTATGGGAGAGTCCCACACACGATCTCCGGCTTACCCACCCCGTAGCCAGCGGTGTCGTGCGTAAAAGCATTCCCCAAGTAAAAAAAAATGGGTCTGATACCTGCATTGTCCTCCCTGTGCGTTTTCTACCGCCTTTATAATGGAGTGTGAGTTCAGAAGAATTGTATGATATAATGCACACGGCCACATCGCACCGCTCGCCACAGACAGGGAATTCATCCTCACACGTTATGACCGGAAACTTTCATACCATTAGGTATGAAAGGCACTTTATTCCGCGCACCCTCAGGCTGTGGAACGATCTACCTGCTGTGGTGTTCCCTAGCGACTACAATATGGAGTTCTTCAAGAAGGGCATTAGAAGGTTTTAACAGGGTCGGCAGCGCGAGTGCGACGCCCCTGGTGTTGCACACGTCCATAGGCCACGGTAACCGCTTCCCATCAGGTGGACCGTGAGCTTGTCTTCCAACTGAGTGGTATAAAAAAAATAGAAAAAAAATTGACCGAAAATTTGAAAAGAATTTGATTTTGAAATTTCTTCGAGACTATATTGGAGTCGACTCTTGCTAGTCGCTTGCTTGTCGAGTCTTGCAACAAAACGGTCGGACTTCGATATTTTATATGAAGCGATTGTCATCAGATCTCCACAATCCATGATGATATCAAATTTCTGTAGTTAGACCTTTAGGGCTCCAACTTCCCATAACGAATGCCACAGATGTTCACATGGCAACGGCTTACTTTTATCAGGCTAGTAATAATAATAATATTTCTAAACAGAAATGAGGAATGATACCTTTTTTTTTTCGTGCGGAAATCCCTTCTGATACCCTCCCGCCGGCCAGCGGGGGCGGTTATGTCGGGCTTGAACCTACTAAAACCGCACGCCGTCTCGGGTCTTAAAACGCCGGGGTGTAAGGTTGCCCTAAGAGCATATCCCTTAATATCAACTTTTACGTTATTTTATCATTTATTTCATACATCATAATGGGAATCTACAGATATTCAATTAACTAATCACCTCAATTAACAAATTAATTAAATATTATTTAAATTATTCTAGAAAAATCACCATGCCATTATACGGATCCGAACGTCGCTACCTGCATTCAACGCGTCGCAGAGGAAGCGAGGCACCTCCTCGTAAAAGGAATACCTACTTACAACATCCAGCCATTAGAGCCATTAAAGATACCCAGCATTCGGTTGAGGCAGCACCACATGCCGAAGAATGCCTTCAAATATGATGCTTGGCTATCAGATGTTATGTTGGAAGGTCTTACGAATTATACATTCAATAAGTTGGAGTAAGTATAACTGTTGTATTTAACATTTGGTATCTGGAATTAAAATGGTATGACAATGTAACTAGCGACTACGAGCTACGAAAGAGAATGTAGTGATTCAGGTAAGAAGAACGAATGATGAGCGAATGGTACAATAAAACTAAAAAGGCCAATGTAAGTAGGCAGATTAATCGGTGTCGACTTCTCAGAATATATTTGGCGATCAAATTGGCGATATCTTCAAAAAGGGCAGGTCATTTGCACCCAAAACCAGCAGGCATGCATTAGTGGTTTATTGACAGTCGTGAAAGTTCGTGAAGTATGTAAGCACAGAAGCTAAAGGTAAGCTATTGACTCTGTCTATGTCTGAGTGAGATAGACACGAAATAGCAAAAGAGTATAACGTCGTTTTATATTTTTTCCATGTTCTGCAGCGTGTATCCTCAAGACATGAAGGTTACAGCGAACATCAGTATACCTCACCTGCTTATGTCTGGTGAATACGTGGTGCTTGGCGAATTCCAAATGCTGCCAGTAGAGTCCACTGGAAAGATGGTCGCCAATTTCAGTAAGACTCATTATCTATATATTTAAAACAAACTGGCGTAAGTGATGACTGCGAAGAACTTGAGAACGGGTGAACCGATTTTCACGATTTTTTATTTTTAGATTTTTCTCTGCCTATACTGTGCCTTTTTATATTTTTTCCGTAGCCATGTGTACAGCGGCGCTCGAAGCTCTAGGTGCTCGCGTTCACAAGAGGATAGTCATAAAAGATGCCACAGTACATCTTCGTTGCACCGGCCTGCCTATGGCAAACCTCATGGAGGCACACTCCACTACTGGAGAAATGGGTATTTTAATTTACATCTCTCGCATATTATTACTATGTCCATAGCTTTTGATTTGGCACGTCAAGTCGGGCAAAAGAATGAGAGTTCGGTTAAGATCGGATTCCTTCGGTTTTGTAGAGCGTTTTCTCTATCGCACAGTGCATTAAAACCGAAGTTTTAGTTTTAATACTCTACAAACACAAACAGGTTTACTACGCTACAAATATGTCAAACTGTCACTCCGATGGTCCGATGATGTGCTCAAGAAAGCCGAAGCAAGCCGATTTTAGCGGGACTCTCAGTCTTTTCCTCGACGCAACGCGGTGACGTGCTAATTTATAGCCGGGTACTGTACATGCCACCTCCTTCTGCGAGCATGTAATGCTCGCGAAGGCGATGGCGGAGCGCGCCCGGGAGAGATTTAGAACTCTCCCGGCCCGCCGAGGATTCAGGTTTACGATAAATGACGTATTAAAATAAAACTACTTACTAGATCTCGTTCAAACCAATTTTCGGTGAAAGTTTTTTTACTTTTATCATTCTCTTATTTTAGAAGTTACAGGGGGGGGGGGGCTGTTTGAAGACCTATCCATGGATACCACACACGTATGGGTTTGATGTAAAAAAATTGAGTTTCAGTTCTAGTTATGGGGAACCCCCCAAATATATTGCTTTTTTCTACTTTTGTGTGAAAATCTTAAGGCGGTTCACAGAATACATCTACTTACCAAGTTTCAACAGTATAGTTCTTATACTTTCGGAAAAAAGTGGCTGTGACATACGGACGGACAGACAGACAGACAGACATAACGAATCTATAAGGGTTCTGTTTTTAGCCATTTGGCTACGGAACCCTAAAAAATGCTACATTTCAAATTTTTTTTCAAATGCTAACGAAATATTATGTTACAGTAATATTTGAATTCTGTGTACACTCCTAACACATTATTATATAATTAGGTTACTACATTTTGCACACATTACGTTATTCCTGTCAAAATTTAGTAATATATCTACGTTTACGATAACAGCAGTTCATTATTCAGGGTAGAAACGTTAATTGTGTGTAGACGATTATTTCGTTAATTCTAAACATATTGTAAAACTTTTTATTGATATGGAATCTATAAAACTAGGAATTCAGTGCAGGGTGCGACTGAAATAAATTGAGCTGAGCGCGCAGGACTCTTACTTGAAAAATAAGGCATCTTACTACGGTCGCGCTCTCGTGGAACTGTTTTTCGATAATTATTCCTCAATGGTACATTGTATTTGAAAAGTTGCCCCCTCTAAACACTCAGCGGTGTCTACACTATCACCATGGCAAATTTGGTCAAGATCGGTATTGTGGTTCCGGAAGAGTAGGTCTCGATCAAACGGCTTAGCCACGTATAAGAGCTTCGCTTCGCTTAGTTCAATGACATAATAAAAATAAGAAAAAATTATCGTCACATGTTCGCAATTTGCTCTTTTGTCGGAATAAATGTATGGGAGCTGTAAAAGTGCAAAAATTTTCTCACATAATTTTTTAGTTTGTATTAGAATATTAAGTTTTTTTCCGTTTCTACTTATCCGATTAGTGAATAAGCCGTGGCATAGTAAATGTATCGGAACCGCAAAAGTGCAAATTGTGAGGACATGAAAAAACATTTTTACGTAATTTTTTTATGTAATTTTTATAGATTAAGCGATGCAGATTTCATATCAGTTGTAACTATTGCAATATCTTTAGAAATGACGAAATAATCGTCAGGAAACACATAGCGTGTCCACCTGGTAAATAATTACATGAGGAGTGTCAGATCAAAAGCCAATATTTCCATTCTAATAGGCATGACGACAATATCAAATAATCAAAGATTTAATGATTTTAGGGGAAAATACATATTAAAAGGATTTAAAAGACTGATTTCATTTTATTAAAAAATCTGAGATATTTAGATTTTCTATAAGATAAAAGATAAAAATACTGCAATCGGCCATTTTGACTGAAACACGAATCACAGCCGCATGACGTCACGGTTTAGTAAACAAACAAATGTCACTGTGTTTTGTTGTGACTTGTGACCGTACTACTGCTTACTCATTTGGATTGATTTTTTTTTACTTGTTGTTTATATAACCGTGACGTCAGAGCGGACGCCATGACACCTGCGAGTTTTTTTCATGCACTATTTAAAAATATTTGAAAAATGGCTTTAAACGCTAAAAACTCTAGTTTATTACCACAATAAGGATTTGGCTTTAAACGCTAAAAACTCTAGTTTATTACCAAAATAAAGATTTTTTCTCAAATAGTAAACGTGTGGCCCCACTACGGAAGAGTATTTCAAAATCTTTCGTCATGCCTATTGGTTTTAAAGAAAAAGAATAAATAATTGATAAAAATCAGTTAGAGTATTAAAATGATTGAATTTTGATCTGAATCACATTTTCGAAGAGGTTTTTTTACTATAGCCGTAATAATTTTTCAAACTATATTTAGTATATTACATTAGTATAGTATTATAGTATAGTATTATTAGTATAGTATATTTATTATATACAACCTAGTTTGTTGAAAATTGTTCGAATAAAATTGAAGAATACAAAAAAAAATGATTAATTTTTTCTTCAAGATGTAACTATTGGTTTATAATTTATTTGATTCCAGAAATGATAACAGAGCACATAGCGACCATGCACTCAGCCGATATAGCAAAAGAAGTTCAGCCAGCTGTAGAAACTGCTCTCGCCATGGTGCTGGAGGATATCGCCAACAAATTCTTGAAGAACATCCCACCTGATATGGTTTTCCCTAACTAGACGTATTGAAGTATTGTGGACCTGCTTATAATCTAAGTTCACACTAGTATGAATACTAGTAATAACTTCCATGTATATACTAAAGTGGTAATATGGCACAAAAACTTGGCATGTACCTTTTTTTTTTTTTTTTTATCGTGCGGAAATCCCTTCGGATACCCCCCCGCCGGCCAGCGGGGGTGGTTATGTCGGGCTTGCACCGACTAAAACCGCACGCCGTCTCGGGTCTTCAGACGCCGGGGTGTAAGGTTACCCATAGCGCATATCCCTCGCACCACGGCTGACCCTGGGCCATCTCACCACTAACAGCATCGCTCATCCTGTCTCCTCTGAAAGCAGAGGAGTACGGAGAGCGATGTGTTCCCGCCACGTTGGGTATTGGCCGACGATCAATGCCAACCCTATGAAGGGGTGAAGGGGAAGCCATTGACCGCCGCCCAGGGTGTACCGGCCGCTCCGATTCCGTTCCCCCCGGACTGCAGCGGGATCGGAATCGGAGCGACACTCGAGGAGGTTACCCAACACACACCCCACTTGGCATGTACCTATCAAATGCCATCAACAGATCATCATCAACGCGCACTTTTTGTACATGTCATACAGATGACATTACAGTTTACACATCAACATTAATTAATTTATTTATTTAGTTTGCCACCTCTTCCCCATTCCCGCCTCTCTCCCATTACACAATATTTGTTATAAACAGCTTCTTCATCATCATCATCACAGCGTTGTGTTCAAAGCCTCTTCCGTCGCAGATGTGTTATGACTTGCAGGAGAGGTAGGCTTGCACCCGAAGATCTTGTTGGGGCCTCATACAATAATGTTAAGTGCCAATTAGATTCCATATCCTTTTTTTTTTTTTTTTTTTTTACGTGCGGAAATCCCTTCGGATACCCCCCCGCCGGCCAGCGGGGGTGGTTATGTCGTGTCTCGACTAAAACCGCAAGGTGTCCTCCCCAAGTGTCCGTTGCCGGGCACCCCGGGTAAGCCCTCGAAAGGATAACCCCAGGGTTGCCGGCGGACTTTGGCCGCCACCGCGGCCTCGCCAGGTGGGGTCGGGTTTTATCCCGCTTCGAAGTTAATTATTTAGTTAAAGTGCTTTTATTAGTTTATAGGGGATAATTTCTAAATCCACTGAACCAATGTTGAAAATTCTTTTACCAATAGTAAGCCACAATATTTTTGAGTTTCATAGGTTATATATCATCTCGCTACTATCTAAGAGAGCGGAGTAGTAACCATAAATGTTAAAAAATCCGGTAAATTCTCATATATTATATGAAAACTAATAAATTCGGGCATATATGTGTTAAAGCAGTGCAACGGGGGTTGAAAATACACCACGGGAGGGTCAGCTAGTAATCCATAAGTTCGTTAATTATATGTTTCTTGTATATTAAAACCGTTCTAGTGATTATTTTATTTATTGTGAAAATGGTGCATGCGGTTTTACTGTGTTTAATGAGAATATTTTAGATTTATTCCATAATAATAAACTGTTTTATTAATTTTGTAAATTTGGTTGTTAATATAATGTAGGTACTCCATCTTGGGGTGCGACTGGTTGGATCACCTCCAAGTTTGGTGCATCCTGGGCAACGTGGGCGATGACGCATCATTGATTGCTCCTCTGGAGTAGCTGGCGTCAACGTCAAAGGCCAAGAGTCTGACCAACCGGCCCTTTTCAGGGCCAGCTGACCCCATTGCACGAGGGGGTCGGGGTATGGCGGGCTTTCAAGGCCCGCGGGGTGGTCGCTCCAGGTACCCCTCTGCTGTTATCAGAGGGGACACTGCGAATGGCACAGGGTCAGTCGGGGTGCGAGTGATATGCTCTAACCTTACACCCCGGCGTCTGTAGACCCGAGACGGCGTGCGGTTTTAGTCGGTTCAAGCCCGACATAACCGCCCCCGCTGGCCGGCGGGGGGGTATCCGAAGGGATTTCCGCACATAAAAAAAAAGGTACTCCATCTTACACCCCGCCATAAGAGATTAAGCGTGCGGTTTTGGTCGATTCGTGTCCGACATAACCGCTGACCGGCGGCGGTGTTATCTATTGGGATTTCCGCACGAAAAAAAAGGTACTTATAAACGGCCCTAATGTTATATAATGTTCTCTTCATATACTTATTTTCATGCGTAAGTCATCAGTGAGCTCCTTTTTAGATTTCCATACCCAAAGGGTAACATGGGACCCTATTACTAAGACTCCGCTGCACTGTCCATCCATCTGTACGTCTATCATCAGGCCGTATCTTAAGAACCGTGATAGTAAGACAGTTGAAATTTTCACAGATGATGTATTTCTG
Source organism: Cybosia mesomella (assembly GCA_946251805.1). Classification (NCBI taxonomy): domain Eukaryota; kingdom Metazoa; phylum Arthropoda; class Insecta; order Lepidoptera; family Erebidae; genus Cybosia; species Cybosia mesomella. The sequence goes on from OX276390.1 coordinate 29,334,746, forward strand.
TTGCCGCTAAAACTATACTAAAAATAATACCTACTAAAAACAGAATAAAATCAATATTTAAGGGGCTTCCATACAACCAACGTGATTTTTTTTGCTTGTTTTTGCTCAAAATCGATAACAGCAACACGTAGACGCTTAAAAACAAATAATAACAATGTATCTATGGCTGCCCTCATATGCCTATACAATAAACTATATCGACCCTATGGTTGAGAGAGACTATTATTTGTATTTATTTTATTTATTTATTTGGGAAAATAAACAGTCACACAAATGATTACAAACCATAACTTAAGATAAAGAAATACCTTTGTGAGACCAACAACATTTTCCACATAATATTTTAACACAAAATATTTTAAAACTATCATGCGTTGTTCCTACTCAGCTTGAAGTTTATACAATTTAACAAATTAACTTATAAATCTAAATACTTAAATTATCCAAACTTTGCGCTACACATTTTTTAAATTTGCCCGAAGATATTGCAAACAAATCTATATCTTGAAAATATTTATTGTAATTCTTAGTTAGCCGACGCAGTGGCGCTCTCAAACCTGCGTTAGTACGAGAAGTAGAAACAGCAAATGTGAGTTGCGTGCGCACCTCTCGTCGTGTTGATGTTCTAGGTACTACGTAGCATAGCTTATTGCGAATATCAATGCAGTCATATACATTGCCACATAGATCGAACAGAAACACCGTCTCCAACAAGATACGTCTTCTTTTCAGTTTTTGTAAATTATACCTTTTCAGTAAGATGTCAGTCGCTGCAAAACTACGAAAACAACGATAATGCATGGCTCTTAAAAATTTGCTTTGAACCCTCTCAATATATTCAGAATATTTGTTATAAAAAGGATTCCACACAGGTACTGCATATTCTAGCTGTGACCTAACTAAACTTTTGTACAGATACAAGTAAGTAGAAGGGCGCACAAATTCTTTAGCTGTTCTCATTATGAAACCATACATCCGATAGGCGTTATTTACGATTTTACTAATATGTTCATCAAGATGTAGTTTATCATCGAGAAGAATCCCCAGATCACGAACTAATGATACTCTAGATAGGGTTGTGCCATTTAACGTGTATGGGTGTTTCATTACGTTTTTGTTTTTTGTAAAGCTTATACAACAGCATTTGGATATACTAAGTTGCAGTTTGTTAGCTTTGCAGTATACATCGAAGCGATCCAAATCTGCTTGAAGCAAAAAACAATCCAATTTGCTTTTTATTGGTCTGTAAATTTTGAGATCATCAGCAAAGAGTAGTAATTTACAGTTATGGAAACATGTATGAATGTCGTTTATAAATATGATGAACAATAGGGGGCCCAGGATCGATCCCTGGGGCACGCCAGAAGTCACACAAACAGCAGATGACTGGAATCCATTAATTACTACTCTCTGGGTTCTGTTGGTAACATATGAAGAAAACCATCGCAGGAGATCGCCACGTATGCCATTGTAGGCTATCTTGTTCAGTAACAGCTGGTGGTCAACCTTGTCGAATGCCTTTCGAAAGTCCGTATATACAGTATCAACTTGGACTCGAGAGTCCATGTTGTTGAATAAATAATCCACAAAGGCAACCAGATTTGTAGTGGTTGATCTTCTCTTCACAAATCCATGTTGCTGTTGAATTATGTTGTTTTGAAGCACAGGATATACTTTATTGTGGACTAGTCTTTCCAAAAGCTTCGACAAAACTGACAATATTGATATTGGGCGATAGTTTTCAACGTCCTGCTTAGGACCCGATTTGTAGACGGGTGTTATATTAGCGCGCTTCCATTCGTCAGGAAAGACCCCTTGTGATAGTGATAGATTGCACAACATTCTTATAGGAATACACAGATTTTCCGCCGTATTTTTAAAAAATATTACCGGGAGACCATCAGGCCCTGGCCCTTTAGAGGCATCTAGAGATTTCAGTGCTTCTAACACATCACCATCACTAAACCGAATCTTATTAAATATTGAACAACGTTCGGAACAATCCTGGTTCGAAATTGGATCATTATTAATAGTAGAAGGTTCGTAGACTGATTTAAAAAATTCTGAAAAATAGTTACAGATCTCAGTAGGGTCATTGGTATGTCGGTCAATATATTTCATATCGGAGGGGATACCGGCAGAAGACTTTTGTTTAGAGACATACGACCAAAAATATTTAAGATTGCTGCGTATACCCTCCTCAACAGAGTTCATATAGTTAGTATAACAATTTTTACACTCGGCATGAAATCTGGACCTAAACAACGAAAATTGTTCATAGTCAGATATATTTTGATACTTTTTCCATCTGATCCATGCTGAGGATTTATCTCTGTATATACGTATTAGGGCGGGCGAGAACCAATGAGGGAATTTTGAAGACCTGCCATTAACCAGGGGTACGTGCGTTTTTATTATACTAAAAACAATGTTATAGAAAGTGTTCAAGGACTCATTAACGCATTGATCTATCCTAATCTCGTTACTCCAGTCTATAGTGCTCAGTTCACCATTAATGCAACTGTAGTCAGCCTTAAAGTAGTTATACTTTTTAATAAATTTCCGCTCCATGGGAGTGTGACACAAGTCAATAGTAAGTAGTACACAAAATATCGGATGTTTTTTATCAGATGGTAGCAAATCATTATTCGGCACGAACACCGAACAGTCTCTGTCACTGATAACTAGATCCAACAAATTCCCATAAGCATTCTTTAGCGTGTTGTACTGACAAGCACTAAAATAAGACAAAAACATATTGAGGCATTGACAAATAGAAGAGTTACCACTGCATAACAGTCCCAATAGTGATGTATCATTATTACAGGGTGACCAACAAATATCAGGTAGATTATAATCACCCACCACATAGAAATTTTCAACGTGAGTGTCCTCTAGGAGAGATTGCAACATTTCAAAGTGTTGAACATAAACATATTCAGGCGTATTGGGTGGTATATAGGCTGCACTAATGATGATTTGTTTAGGTCTGGATGAACTGGGTATTTGCAGAACGACGCACTCCATCTTAGAATCAAGGGTTGATTGTGGTACAATTCTTACTGAACGCAAACCTTTTAGTACCGCCACAAGAACACCGCCACCATCTTTTTTATTAGTAGCTATTCGATCACGGTCACATCGATAAACTATGTAACGGGAATCGATAAACTCATTATCAAATATTTCTGGCGTCAACCAAGTCTCGGTAAGTACAATTATGTCATAGATATTAGACAGAATATTCATATATAGTATATTCAGTTTAGTGCGGGTCCCCCCACAATTCTGATAGTATATTAATAAATTACTAGACATTTAAACCCAATAACAACAAAACAATAAAACATTACACCAGAACTACCTACTTTACTCAATATGTATATCATCGGTAGACAGTATCTCTGCTCGACCAACTGCAACTTATTGGCAACAACAGATGATAAGTTGTCAGAACTCCGTAAAACGCAAATTACATTAAAAATCCAGGTGAGGTTTACAGTAAATATACCGGTGACATAATTTACTAAACAAAATAATATCCTCAAGTCGCTCACTTTTACACATCTATCGTCTAAGTTCAAAATAAACATAATTTTTTGAGGGCTCTTTCTTATTTCATTTATATACTGTACAAAGGAAAGCTTAAAAAATATATATCTCGAAAACAGAGAAAAAGTGTGGTAGTATTTAAGTGAGTTATATGTCTTAAAATTAAACAAAAATAAACTTATGGTGTAGCAATACAACATGCAAAAATAACACAAGCTTGGCAACATTAACTTCAGGAGGAAAATAATACAAAATAGACGAGTATAATAATATTTAGATAAGTTAAATATTTCAAAACTGAAGAAATATATGGTTATATACCTACAAAACATGCAATAATGAAACAAACTGAAAAGTAAATGAAATAGTAAACGTATTATTATTTGAGTATACTTCAATATATTCACTTTAAAAAAATAACTAAATAAACGAACTAATTTATGACATTTAACCCTAAGTGTTAGACTGCATTCGAGGTTTAATTTTAGCGAGATCTTGCTGACATCTAATAGCGATAGACTTACTTCCTTCATTTTCGCGGATAAGGATTGTTCCATGTTTAACCCATAAAAATTTGAAGTTATGCTTCTTCGCTGCTTCACGACACTCGCGAAATAATTCCTTACTTTTTAAAGTGAGATGCTCATGCATGAAAACGGGTAGTGAAGTACCCGATATGCCCAATTGTTCGGTAGTGAGACCCTTATTTAAGCGATAGGCGCTCAGAATATTGTCTCTTAATATACGTGAAGTCAGTTTGATAATGATATTCTTTGACTTATTGCTATCCCGGTGTGCATGTGGAACCCGATGAATAGATATTATATCATTACGTTTTACAGTGCACTTTATAACGGAACCAATGTTCTCCATAATTGTCACCAAGTTTTCGTTGCGCCTTTCCGGGATATTGCATAGCTCAATGTTACAGTTTCTTGCACTCTGTTCCAGGTAGTCTATCTTAGCTACGAGTTCCGGCATAGTACGATTCGTGTGAACATTCACTTGAATCTGCTTGTCTAAATCTTCTACCTTTTTCGCGAGTTCTGACTGGTCATCAGAAGTGAATTGTATTGACGCCTTAAGGCAGTCAACTTCTTGCGTAATATTATCGTATTTGGCTCCTAAATCAGACACTCGCTTTTTAATGAAAGTTTGCTCAGAACGAATAGACTGTATGTCCTGTTTAATTTCCGTCGTGGTCTGAGTGAGTTTGGATAAGTCATCTTTTATTGTAGTGACACTCTCTGTTATTTTAGACAAAGTATTTTCTAAATCACAACGCCAATCGTTAAGAGCACTTTTGAACTCACTTGACAATGTATTAATCGCCTGCGACCATTCCGATTCCGGTTGCTTACGTTTATTACGAACTGCGATATTTTTCTCAGGTTTAGTTCCCGAACACAGATTTATATCTGTGTCAGAGTGACATATATTATCGGCTGAGGAGAACATTATTTTACGATCGCAGCTTATCAAATCAACTAACAAACAGAAAAAGTGCAGGTCAGGTAAGTGGGATTAAGAAAAGTGGGTGTATTTTTGATTTGTATTATATTTGAGTTTATTATTTGTAAATGTGAACGCTAATCAATTTCTCCTTCCACTCATTCCAGCCGATCTTATAGTAGGCTTTACGCCCATAATAACCCTTAGCATAGGTACCTAACTCGGTGAATGCATATGCTTGGAGGTGCAAAAGCAGATTTGAGTACGCTCATCGGACGCTCATGCCCCAGAAAAGCACCGAAGACGCCCTCTATGATCTCATGGGGCATATAAGGGCTCGTCTCGATGAGAAGAGAATAGTCTTTATGGTGTCCCTGGATATAGAGGGCGCCTTTGATAGCGCCTGGTGGCCCGCAATTAAAGTACGGCTGGCGGAGGAGAGGTGTCCGGCAAGCTTAAGATGAGTAATCAGAAGTTACCTTAGCGACAGGGAGGTGAGGGTAAGGTATGCGGGCGAGGAGTGCAGACGCCCCACGGAGAAGGGATGCGTCCAGGGTTCAACCGGCGGACCCTTGCTGTGGAACCTGCTGCTGGATCCACTATTGTATCAGCTGTAGAGTAGGGCGGTTCACGGTCAGGCTTTTGCGGACGATATGGTGTTGGTGTTCGATGGGGACAGTGCCCTGGAACTTGAGAGACAGGCCAATGCCTCTCTCGAGCATGTGCGGGAGTGGGGCATCGGAATGAAGCTGAAATTCGCATCGCACAAAACTTGTGCGATGGTAATCACGCGGAGGCTTAAGTACGATGTCCCGCGCCTCAACATGGGCGGGATAGACATTGGACTGTCCGATCACATCAAAATCCTAGGGCTCACCATCGACCACAAATTCACATTTAACACACAGATCACAAATGTATACAAAAAGGCGATCGGCATCTACCACAAGCTGGCGCGGATGGCCCGGATCAGTTGGGGGTTACATCTCGAGGTGATCCGGACCATCTATGACGCGGCTGTGGAGCCGACGATCCTGTATGCGGCTAGCAGTTGGTGCGCGGCGGTGGACAAGCTTGGTGTCAGAAAGCAGCTGAACGTGGTGCACCGCGGCTTCGCCGAAAAGCTATCCAAGAGCTACCGGACAGTCTCCCTGCACTCAGGACTGATCCTGGCTGGCATGCTCCCTCTGGACCTCAGAGTTCGCGAGGTGGGCTCGTTGTACGAGGCCAAGAGGGGAGTGTTCCAGTCATGGTTAGGAGACAGGGAGATTGAACGGATGGCCCCAACTATTGAGTCACCTCACCCCGCGGAGCATATGCACCTGGAGTTCTTAAGCCTGGTAGACGAGGACGAGTATCAACGTACAAATAATATTGAAGTACGCATATTTACGGACGGGAGCAAGATTGAAGGTCGCGTCGACGCCATGTTATCCATTTGGAATAACGGGGCCGAAACCGGGACCCTCAAACTTGCTCTCTCACCGCATTGTACCGTATACCAGGCCGAACTCCTGGTCAGATGCAAAGCGACCTGTGAGGTCCTCAGACGAGGCGCGGCCACGTTCGGCATTCTCAGCGACAGAAGAGCCGCTCTCTTGACGGTCATAAACCGTCACGCCTCCACCCTCTGGCTGTTGAAGCCAGATTGACCATCAAACGGGGCAAGCCCAGGGCAAGGAAATCTCCTTGTACTGGGTCAAGGCCCATGCAGGGTTGGAGGGTAATGAACGGGCCGACCATAACATAACATAACATAAACTCACGCCTATATCCCCGAAGGGGTAGGCAGAGGTGCTAGCACCCACATTTCGCCAGTTTATATTTAGGTCCCAATGTAATAGGTGGCGAGCCTATTGCCATTAACCGGGCACTTATAAGCCTGCGATAAATACACACATAACTTCGAAAAGCATCGAAAAGTCATTGGTGTGTGCCATGACGCCCCTGCCACCAAGCTCTTCTTCCCATGCGCGGTGGCTGCATACAGAATCGTCCGCAAGATGAACGTCGCCGGCACTACAACCCAGTTGTTGACGGGGCATGGTGGGTTCTCCGAATACTTGACCCGGTTCAAGTGTAAGGAGGACCCGTCATGCGCCTGCGAGCCTGGTGTCGAGGAGACAGTCGCACACTTAATCGTGGACTGCCCCATCTACGCAAGGGACAGACACAATCTTCAGAGCAAGTTGAACATAAAAATAAACATAGCTAATCTTCCAGAATTATTTAAAAGACACAGAGAAGAATTTCTCAAATTTGCAGAAAATATAGCTAAAAGATTTAATAGTAAAAATAAAACTTAGCGTATAATTACCTCGTGCAGGCATAATTGTATGCCTGGCAGGTAGGTTAAACTTCTTGTTTACAAACAAAAGAAAGGAAACCTGTGTATATATATTTTAAGAATTAGCAAACAAAATAATATATGTAAGAGATAACAAGAGTTAAAAATGTAAAAGACATAAGTAGTAAATAAGTTTTTTTTTCGATTATGATGTACTCGTAAATTAAACGGTTACTCATAACAATTACAATCTAGACCTTGAGGCTAATAAGTAATTTAAATTTAACTTAATTTGCTAAAATCTTACAAAGTTAAGAATGTGTCCATTGGCACTTTTCTTATTGTCTCTATTATGATTGAAAGACACTTTGTTCTTGTGTTCTTTAAGAGTAGCACCCACTGCACTACGTAACACTAATTTCACTAAACTAACTCAAAGGGCTTAGTTCTTTTAAGTCGTCTTACTATGTCCGTGGTGTCAAGGAGCTGAATAGCCTCGAGATTCACATGTTGAAGCAGCCTTTGTTCATGTGCTTTAGCGTGTTTTTTTATAACTTCACTAACAAGATTCACTCCTAGGTCTCGGTGGATGTCATCATTTCTAACGTACCAGGGAGCATTTACTATACTCCGAAGTACTTAATTTTGGAATCTTTGAATGATTTCAACGTTAGTTCGTTTTGTACAGCCCCAAAGTTGAATACCGTATGTCCATACAGGCTTGCTTGTATAAAAGTACTTTGTTGTACGCTGACAAAGTAGAATGTCTGCCAAGTAGCCAGTACATATTTTTGTAGCGTAGGTCTAACGCTAGGCGTTTCTTTTTGGCTTGAGCCTTCCAGCGAAGTTTTGCATCGAGCGTCATACCCAAGTATTTTGCCGTATTTTCATATAGTATTACACGACTGTTAATGTATACCGGTGTATGATCAGGTCTTTGGTTTGTGAAATTTATATGAGTCGAATTTGACTCATTCAATTTGATTCGCCAATTTTTTGTCCAATCGGCGATGGCATTGACGGCAATTTGTACCTTCTCAACGGCTTCTTTGTGAGTGATACCTGTAGCCATGCTGTGTCGTCTGCAAAGGTAGCAATGATGCTGTTTTTTGTTTCAGGGATATCACAGGTGTACAATAGGTACAGAATAGGTTCAAGAACACTTCTCTGTGGTACACCAGCTTTTATTTCTTTGATATCTGAATAGGCATCCTCATGTCTCACTCTAAAAGTCCTTCCTGTTAAATAAGATTCTAAAATGTCCACAAATTGTTTTGGGAGTATTTTACCTAATTTGTATATAAGGCCTCTGTAGTGGGTAACTAATTGTAATCAAACAATATTTTTATAACGGTTAGATATATTTCATTTCTTCCATATATTTACTTCTGTATTAAATCACACAGGTGAAACCGAGTGCGCAGCTTAGTCGACTGTGGCGAAACTTGTGTTCGCTTGCGTACGCGCAGGAATGCGACCGGTTTAGTCTAGCGCGCCCGATGCATTATCCTCGCGGCCGCGGACCTTAGTGTTTAACCGGCTCCGACGGCGAATGCACGCTCGTTTTCACCTCGCGCCTAGCAATAAATATTAGCTCAAATCTATTATAATATCTTCCAATTCTATTCGCTTATTCTTCCAATCTCTTGTGCATCTTTCTCATCTTCTAATTCTACCTCTGTATACTGTGCTTGTGCTTATAAACATTATAAACTCATAGTGTGTGCAAAAGAAGTTTAATTTAAAATCATCCAGAATACCTATACTGGTGACCCCGACGTACGAACATAGAGAGGTAGGCAGTCGGTCAACACAATGGGCGGCCCGGGTATCGACGCGTCTGGAGAAAGTTCAAGAACATTCTCTGCGGGTACAACCGGCAACGCAGGTGCTGAAGATGTGCTAGGCGAGCGAGGCGTTTTTAAAGTTGGCGTGCGAATACCTCCGTTCTGGCCAGAGGAGCCTGCATTATGGTTTGCGCAGATGGAAGGACAATTTCTCCTGTCAGGTATTTCGGCAGATAGCACTAAGTTTTATTATGTTATTTCGCAACTAGAAAATAAATACGCGATCGAAGTCAAAGATATTATTAATGTACCGCCGTCTGAAAATAAGTACCTTAAGTTAAAGACGGAGCTTATAAGACGTCTCTTGGCGTCACAAGAAAAGAAGGTCCAACAATTATTAATGCATGAGGAGCTAGGGGACCGCAAGCCCTCCCAATTTTTGCGGCATCTTAAAACCCTGGCTGGACCAACTGTGCCTGACACTTTCATTTGCACGTTGTGGTCAAGTAGGCTACCACAAAATATACAGACAGTGATTGCATCCCAGCCAAATTTACCTTTAGAATGTTGCAGAATTAGCCGACAGGGTGTATGAGATCGCGCCGCCACCGGGATTAGCAACAACCGCGGTAGCGATGCCTAACTCCAGCAGCACCATAGACGAGCTAACCAGGCAGGTGGCAGAGTTGGCACGGGAATGGGCAGCTTTTAAAGGTCAGGTACATGCTATTTCTCCTAGACATGGTGGACGGCGTACAGACAGACAAGCGACCCATTATAGAGGACGAAGCCGATCGCGTTCTAAGACGCGCAATGACAATTACTGCTGGTATCATAACCGATTCGGTAACAGAGCCAACAGATGTACCACACCCTGCGCATTTCCGGAAAACACCAAAGGCAGCCGGAAGTAGCGGCTAACGACTGCCCCATTAATCCCAGCCGCTTCTTTATTACGGACCAGACATCTAAAATGCTTTTTCTGGTGGATACAGGATCAGACCTCTGCGTGTTTCCTAAAAAAATGGTACGGCAACCACGCAACAAGACTGAGTACCAGTTATATGCAGCAAATGGAAGTCCGATTAACACTTACGGCTGGATTCATCTCAATCTTAACTTAGGCCTGCGCCGCGTCTTTCCTTGGAGATTTGTAGTAGCTGACGTACACAAACCAATTATTGGTGCAGATTTCCTCATATTTTATCATCTACTTATAGATATGAGGAATCATCGCTTGATCGACGGTCTCACGCAGCTATCTTCGACAGCATCACCTGCAAGCAAATCAACAGCAGATATAGCATCAGTCAAAGCTATAGCCGGAAGCTCACAATATCACAGCTTATTACGTGAGTACCCTGACCTTACCCGACCTGCTGGCACTCAACAACAGGTCAAGCATACAACAATGCATCACATTCGCACAGTTCCTGGACCACCGGTGTCTTGTCGCCCGCGTCGTCTACCACCCGATAAATTAAAGATCGCACAGAAGGAGTTCGGGGACATGTTAGCCAACGGTACAGCTCGTAGGTCGGAGAGTCCTTGGTCTTCACCGTTGCACCTGGCTCCAAAAAAAGATAATGGATGGCGTCCCTGTGGAGACTACAGGGCCCTGAATGCCCGGACTATTCCAGACAAATACCCAATAAGACATATCCAAGACTTTGCTCATCTACTCGCTGGAAGTCAAATATATTCGAAGGTAGATCTTATCAAAGCGTACAATCAGATCCCGGTAAATCCAGCTGACGTCATGAAAACTGCAATAACGACGCCGATAGGATTATTCGAGTTCCCTTACATGAATTTTGGGTTGCGTAACGCAGCGCAAACTTTTCAGCGATTCATCGATGAAGTCCTCAGAGACCTTCCTTTTTGTTACGGGTACATTGATGACATTTTAGTCTATTCTGAGACAGAAAACCAGCATATCCAGCATCTACGCCAGTTATGTCAGCGACTATCGGAGTACGGCATGTTGATAAACTCAGCAAAGTGTGAGTTTGGCAGAGATAAAATAATCTTTTTAGGACATGAAGTCTCCAGTGACGGCATCAATCCTCTACCCGACAAAGTACAGGCGTTACAGGACTACCCAGTACCCAAGACGGTGAAAGAGATGCGACGATTCCTCGGTATGTACAATTTTTATCGGCGTTTTGTCCCCGGAGCAGCAAACATACAGTCACCGCTGAACGTTGTACTCACTGGCCCGAAGGTAAAAGGTTCGCAGAGTATCACTATGACACCTGAGATGCTAGAAGCTTTCGAGGCCTGTAAGAATAGTCTGGCCAGAGCAACTATATTGGCACACTCAGAACTGAATGCACAACTAGCTATCCACTCCGATGCATCCGATAACTCTATTGGTGCGGTACTCCAGCAAAAAGCAGGCGACACCTGGAAACCTTTAGCGTTCTTCTCACGGCGCCTAACTTCAGCTCAGAAAAAGTACAGTCCGTATGACAGGGAGCTCCTAGCCATCTATGACGCAATAAGGCATTTCAGACACATGGTCGAAGGAAGGCATTTCACTGTATTTACCGACCACAAGCCCCTGACCTACGTATTTGATACAAATCGCGACAAATGTTCACCAAGACAGTTCCGGTACTTAGATTATATTTCACAATTTACTACTGATATACAATATGTAGCCGGAAAGGATAACGTCGTGGCCGATGCACTATCAAGGATAGAGGCCATGTCAGGGACAATAAGTTATGATGAGCTTGCACGTTCTCAAGCTTCAGATGTTGAGTTGCAAGATCTTCTCCAGAAGGGCACTGCACTTAAACTTCAGAAGATAAAGACTCCATTCTCCAACAACGACTTGTACTGTGACGTCTCTACAGCTAACCCTAGACCCTACGTTACTGCACCCTTCAGAAGGCAGGTATTTGAATCACTTCATCGCCTTAGTCACCCAGGTACAAGGGCAACGGTCAAATTACTGACAGAACGGTTTGTTTGGCCTGGGATAAGAAGAAACTCTAGAGAGTGGGCTAAAGAGTGCATTGAGTGCCAGAAATGCAAGATCACCCGGCATACCTCATCTCCCACTTCCACGTTTCCTGTTCCTTCCCAACGCTTCTCCCATGTCCATATGGACATCGTAGGGCCTTTACCAATTTCGTGTGATTTCAGATACTGCCTCACGGTTATTGACAGGTTTACCCGGTGGCCTGAGGCATATCCACTGGCCGACATCACAGCGGAGACATGCGCCCGCGCCTTTATCGCTGGCTGGGTGTCCCGCTTTGGCTGCCCGCACCGCATCACGACCGACAGAGGGAGGCAGTTTGAGTCCAAGCTTTTTAACACAATAAGCGAAATCCTTGGGGCTCAGCACCGGCCTACAACAGCGTACCACCCCGCCTGCAATGGGATGGTAGAACGTCTCCATCGTCAACTAAAAGCAGCTATAAAATGTCACGCTAGTTCCAGCTGGACCGAGGTACTACCCCTGGTGCTGTTAGGCATCCGCAGCGCATGGAAGGAAGACGTCAAGGCTTCAGCAGCAGAACTCGTATATGGCGAACCCCTTCGCCTGCCAGGCGAGTTTTTCAACCCATTACCTACCGATCTTGTTGACGTGACAGACTTTGCTTCACGACTGCGCCTTCACATGTCAAAGCTCTCACCTGAACCCGCCAGTCGACATGGGCAAAGAACTTTCTACGTACCTCGCAGCCTGATGACAGCAGAATATGTCTTCCTTAGGCAAGAGGCAGTACAGCGTCCACTCAGTCCTCCATACGCTGGGCCATACAAAGTACTGGAAAGAGGCACGAAGAACTTCAAGATAGATGTCCAAGGTCGGCAACTTACCGTTTCCATAGACAGGTTGAAACCCGCGTACCGGTCCAGAGAGATGAATACTACCACTACATCCCATGATCCACCCGTGGACAACGAGAGGAAGACCAGATCCGGACGAGTAGTTCGATTTCCAGATTACTTTCGACCTTAGCTTAGCACCGGTCTCAGCCGGGGGGTAGTGTAGTGGGTAACTAATTGTAATCAAACAATATTTTTATAACGGTTAGATATATTTCATTTCTTCCATATATTTACTTCTGTATTAAATCACACAGGTGAAACCGAGTGCGCAGCTTAGTCGACTGTGGCGAAACTTGTGTTCGCTTGCGTACGCGCAGGAATGCGACCGGTTTAGTCTAGCGCGCCCGATGCATTATCCTCGCGGCCGCGGACCTTAGTGTTTAACCGGCTCCGACGGCGAATGCACGCTCGTTTTCACCTCGCGCCTAGCAATAAATATTAGCTCAAATCTATTATAATATCTTCCAATTCTATTCGCTTATTCTTCCAATGTCTTGTGCATCTTTCTCATCTTCTAATTCTACCTCTGTATACTGTGCTTGTGCTTATAAACATTATAAACTCATAGTGTGTGCAAAAGAAGTTTAATTTAAAATCATCCAGAATACCTATACCTCTATGCCACACCTTATCAAACGCCTGAGCTACATCTAGGAATACTGTAGAACAAACTCTCTTTTCTTTTAATGCTTTTTCAATAACATTGGTAATTCTATGAATTTGGTCTATTGTAGAATGTTTTTCTCTGAAACCGAAATGGTAATTAGGAATCAGTTCTCCATCTTCTATAATAGGTTTTAGACGCCCGAGGAGCAGTTTTTCGAATAATTTCGCTATGATTGGTAACAGTGGTTACCAACCATAGCGAAATTAACTTTTCACAAAAAAAATATTTTTAGAAATTATTTTTTATTATTTCACTATTTGGGTCTGTATGATGTTACTTCACCGGGTGGTTTTCACACTAGGCACATGTTTTAGTCGAAAGGTGGTATTAATGAGGGTTGTTAGTTTTACTATGGCTTTACGTGGGAGATTTTGGAAATGTTCGCCAGTGATTAAGTCGTATCCTGGCGATTTCTTTTTGGTTAACTTTTTGATCATTCTGTAAACTTCTTTTGGGGTTACTAGTTTTATTTCCAAGTCGTCATTGTAAGTCATATCCAATGGTATGTTTTCAGAGCTGTCCTCACTGTTCGTTCGAAAAATTTGCTCTAAATGTTCTGCAAATACAGTCGCTTTCTGTTCATTACTTGTGGCCCATTTGCCATCTATTTTTGAATAGGGTAAACGTGAGTGATGGGCTTATTAAAGCTTTTAGTGGCTTTCCATAGTGAGTAATCTGATGTTCCATTACTTGATAGTTGACTAAGGTAAGCATTTGTAGCATCATCCTGAAATTTCTGAATTACTCTACTTAATTTTTTTGTGAGTTTATTTAGGAGTGTTTTATCAGGTGGATATCTAAATTGTTGCCACTTTTGTCTCTGGACTCGCTTTATGGCTATAAGATTTCTTATTTCAGCTGGATATCCATGCGTTGCAACTCTTCTTTTCATGTCAGGTGTATTTCGCCTGAACAACTAATTAAATAAGATAGTAGTAATAAATAATAATAAAGATATAAACTAGCAGATAAGAAAAACAATAATAAAGAAACAAACCAAAAAACATAGTCCCCTTACCCTACCCCATATCCCAATAGTATGAAAGGAACGGAATGAAAGTACGAGAAGAATAAAAGAAAGAACTTGTATGGTACTAGAGGACAAGAATGAAAGCGAGATGCTATAGAATTAAGAATCAGATAAAGCAGAAGTTAACCCTGAGTGGGTTTTCCCACAGTCAAGTTGTAAGTAGACTAGTTAATATAAGAACTTAGAAAGTAGGCTTTGACCATGTCAAGATGTTAGAAAAAAAAATACAAAAAACCATGCATGTTGGTCACGCTTTTTAAGCCAAATCGGATTGAATTATCGTCTCCATCATCAAATTCCTAAGTTTCTGGTGTGTCGACATCACATATCAGCGACATCTAGTGCAGTCAAGCCCTACTGCGATGCAACTACTAAACCTGCATCGCGCAATGAATATTCTAACGTTGATATTTATATACGTTCACAACATCACATTCGCAACACTTTCAGTTCACTTTCATACTGATTTTGATTGGCTAACAATTATCTATCTATCTAAATAGGAAACCGTATACTTCATAAGTAATGATGGCTAATTTATGTCAGCACTTTCGCAGCTGTTTGCCTAACTTTGGGCAACATTTCTTGTAGATGGGAAAGTCTCACAACATATCGTGACTGTTAACGCCCCTCGCGGTGTCTCTATTGTACCCTCTAATAATGAGGGAGACACGCGGAGAAAATGAGAAATCCAAAACATAGACCTTACCTTCGCTGCTGTTCATAAACGAAGCAAAAGAGGCAGCTTTAAGCTAAACAGCTAAGTGACATTTGATCAGTTTTCATATCTTAATTTCAAACAATCCTACTAATATTATAAACGCGAAAGTTTGTAAGTATGGATGGATGGATGTTTGTTACTCTTTCACGTAAAGGCAGCTGAACGGATCTGACTGAAATTTGGCACAGGGATAGATTATAGTCCGGAATAACACAGGCTACTTTTTATCCCGGGAATAGGTTCCCATGGATTGCGAGAACGGAATCAGAATTCCACGCGGGCGGAGCAGCGGGCAACAGCTAGTTATTAATATTAATCTATTGCAACTTTATTCTCATAAACGCTCAAAAATATATCTAGTATCAAATATGACAACGTTGTTGTAGATTTATCATTTTTCAACTCTAGTTCTAATTTTGCTCTTGTCACGTAACCGCTTTTAAGCTTGGGGATGGCAGCATATTGCTCTTAGCGGCCCAAGAGGTCCATACGTATAGTCAAGCTACTTGGTATTCCGGCACGAGAGCTTATTGTGGGGGCTCGTTAGCCCTATTGAGGTGGTACTCGAAAGGGTTTCCATAAAGAAAAAAGGGGTCTATTCGTTCTCGGAAAACCAAGGGTCTCGCTCTTTGAGAAATAACACGCTTTTATCTCCAATCCGTCTCGCTCACAAATCGAACCGCAGATCACTAGACCAAATATATAACAAAAGAAATTAAAGAACTTAAAATTATATAACTATCCAGATGACCGTAATATAGCTCATTAATCTATATCGCATCAATTTTCTAAACATCAATATTCGATATTGAACCTTGTTTCAACAGCAAAGAAGTTATTGTGCAATAACTTAAAGTGTGCCAATCTGTCAGGCCACGCGGTCAGCCTATGACCACATTACGTCACACAACAGTATTACAAGTCACACCCATTAAGGGTTACAACATTATCTAGCTATTGCCAAACTGATTTTGAATGTTATTTAAATAGTGATAGAGTTTAAATTGTGATGATTAGTGTAAATTAATTTTTATAGGTCAAAGAACTCCAAAGAGTAGCTCCGTCAGAACGATTTTGATGTTTCGTATTACTTTTAATTACGTGTAACGTTTAGGGCCGCTTTTATAAGCTGAAGTTTCATTTCATAGCTCTTTTGTCATCTGTGGGCATCCCGGTTGCATCCAAGCCTGAACTTCGAAGACCATGCCCCGATCTCCTCCTCCTGGATTCCATAATTTTATTTTTCTTTGACTTTTACTACGACTGCCGTTTTCACCCTCCAACCCTTTTTTTTCCGTGCGGAAGTTCCTTCGGATACCCCTCCACCGGCTAGCAGGGGTGGTTATGTCGGACTTGAAACAACTAAAACCGCACGCCGTCTCGGGTCTTCAAACGCCGGGGTGTAAGGATGGCATTTCCCTCGCACCCCGGCTGACCCAGGGCCATCTCCGGTTTCGAGATGGCCCCTCAAGTTTGGGAACCACGGTGTCCCCGGCTTACCCCCGTAAAAGGGGGGGCGCGCACGCGCCATCGCCCCGGCCTGCTTCTGCTAGGGTTGTGGCCCTCCAAACCGGAGAAGAAAACCTGTACTAAAGCCTCGTCTGTCAATAGTGTGCACGATTGCGAAAAACCCTCCATAGTAATCCAATTTCGGTTTGATTGCGTTCAGGGGTCATCAAGTGCATAGCCGGGCAGGGGGATTGTGGTCGCAGCACTAGTGAGACCGGTGGGTGTCACGCGGTGCTGCGACGACAATCCTCTTCTGATGAGGCCGTCAAGCTGAGTGTCACCATTGTTAACATGGTACGTGTATGTAATGGTGACCCTCTTTCCTGAGACTTTACCTTCAGCTTACCATTAGGCGAGGTGAAGTCAAATTGACGTGTCCTAAATATAAAAAAAAAACAATATAAAAAAAACAAAAACAGATGAACCGGCTTGCAAGTGAGGTTGTTTCGGGCTCCGATGATTTGGGTGGGGCTCTATACACTCACTTCAAACTTGGGCAAGTGCCTTTTACACTTCTAAAACTTTCTGCAATATTTTTTCCATTACTTCTAAGGGAGTCTTATCTCAAGAAGATCGAATGTTGGCGAACACCAAATTGATAATAATTGCAGCAAATTGCAAGATCAGACCAGACAGAGAATATTATAACTATTGTTATGAATAGGAACGTGGTAGTTTCTCTATCGGGCCGCCTATTTTTGCTGAAAGCACCAATGACTCTACGATATTAAAAAGATTTCAGATGTGTTTAAAGTTGCGAATTTAGACTTTAAGGGGCTGTAAATATATGTGCTGTATTGCTATAGGGTAATGTTTTTTAAGAACTTATTTATGACAATAGGTTCGAGCACGTGATAGATTAGTTATTAGGTATATTTGTGATGACGAAGATAACCCAATAAAATATATTATACTCTTATACCCGGCATAGCCGTTTGTTGGTGGCTGAACTCCTCCTCAACCACTCGCGCGATTTTGACCAAATTGACCACGGTGATAGTGTAGACACTGAGGAGTGTTTTGATGGTTGGTTGGTGGTTCATGTCCGATGTACCATTGAGGAATAATCACCAAATCGCCTTAGCTAAGCGCGCGACCGTAGTAAGATGTCTTATTTTCAAGTAAGAGTCCTGCTCGATCAGCTCAATTTATTTCAGTCGCACCCTGCACTGAATTCCTAGTAAATTACATTACCATATGCCACATATATACTGGTTAAAGGTTACTTATTAAATACATCCGCAATTCACTAGTAACATTCAACTTATTACTGCTCACACTATTATCGCAGGCGTTCTTAAGTTTTATGGTCATGACCATCTTAGCGTTATTCCTGGTTACATCCGAGGCCATCGGAGCGACTCCTTCTCCTCCTTTTCATTTGACTTATACGGCTTTTATAGGAGTAACTGCGGTCTGACCACCCAACCCCGAGACGAAAGCCTACACCAGTGCCTTGTCCGTCAATCAGTAGGAGAACCGACTTGCAGGCGAGGTCAGCATGAGCCCCGATTATCTTACATTCCCTCATTTCAAACTTCAAACTGAGGCAAGTATCTTATTCACTTCAAAACTTTTGTGCAATATCTGTTCATTACTTTTAAAGACGCCAAGTAGATCTTATATTAGGTCGTTACAAATGAAATTGCCGTTTTTCTTGAAGAAATTGGAGGAAACCCAATTTTCAGTACTAACATTTTTGCATTTTTTTAGGAATGACAAATCCAAATTTTATGGTTTTTTTTTGTGTAAGAATTAGACAACATTAAGCTAACAAACGGCAACTTTTATTACATTTTTGAAAACTGACAGCTGTTATGTAATACGAAATTTATCATCAAAATGGATAGCATTTAGGAAGTACTGTTTTTGAAGATCGAATTAATTTATCAAGCGGCCAATAAAAACCAAATTTAATACAGAGTTGTAAAATCTAGAAATCAACTTTCAAACAAAATATAAATAATGGAAATAGCTATTAAATTACAGGAATAACGAACTCATGAACTTGTAAGAAAATTTCGGCAATTTCATATTATTACCACAGAACAGTATTTTTGTTTTTTTTTTGTTCTGTAAATGTTACCGAGCACCAATTTTATAAAAAGAGAAGCAAAGCACAGACCTCCTTCAAAATTACGCAAATTCAACTCTGTAAATATACTCACGTTTCTATAATTATCCGACCGCCAATTCTGGTTGCATCCAATGCTTGTTCTTTGGAACCCGGGCTGCCGAAAGACTGCCGTCTGATCTCCCGACCCCGTGAGGTAAGCCTGTACCAGAGCCTCGTCCGTTTATGAACTGATGCACTGGCTAACAGATCTTGATGGGCCCCATACACCTAGCTCATACACTCATAATCGAAAGATGGAACAATACTTTTTAGGGCTATATTCTAGCACGATACTCCGTCATGAATCTCGCCTTGAAATTAATTTTAAATACAGATTGTATCTAAAACTAAACTTTAATTTTAATAATAAATAAATATTCTACGTCATTCTACACAGCTCTTTCTAGATCCAAAGTAAGCATAGTTTAACAAGCTTGTGTCATGGGTTTCAGAATGCGGATAAACATACTTATATACTTTTTTTTTGTAAATACATACATATTATACATAAACCCAGACCAATGCAAATAGACATATTCATGCACACAAATATTTGCACTGAGCGGGAATCGAACCCGCGCCCCCTGTCGTATCAGTCGAATTTACTACCGCTACGCTACAGGGGCCGCCAAATTGAGATTTTATGAACGCTCAGGAGATTTACGTTCAATAAATCTCCACTTAAGCTTAGTTCTAGAACACAATCTGCACTAAGAACTAGTCTCATGTCAAGATTCATGATAGAGTATCGTTTTAGAATACAGGCACTAGAGATGTATAACGCAACATTATCGATAAGAAGCAGATTGCACACAATGTGTTCAGATAATATTAGAATGATTAACAAACTGTTTATCATCACGTTCAACTTTGTACTTAAATATGAACGGATGAAAGATCAGGGTACTGTGTAAGAGTCCAGCAAAGATGTGGTCTTTATTGTGTTTGGTTGCTGTTGTTGTTAATTGTGTTTTAGGTTTAGAGAAGAATTTAATTAATTGTAAGTAATTATTTTTCGTTATTATGCATTGAGATATATAGACATCTATGTTATTATTCCTTTTCATCTTAACTCGCTAGCGTCGGTAGCAGTCGAGAGGTCCCGGGTTCGTATCCTAGGAAGTATCCACTCCTAACACAAGCAATTTCGCTTAGCTGGAGGGGTTTAACTATCCCGATAAGCTAAATTGCTCATGTTCACGTGAGATCATGGTGCGAATGTAATGGCCGATCTTATTCTGTGCACGAGGTTTAAGGTTTAATTTGCGGATTGAATGAATTATTGACTATTGGGTTCTCCTGGTATCAAGTTCTTAGTTGCAAGACGGAGACAGCAAAAGTGTTCACCCTTTCCTAGGATGGGACCGATAATATAGTTGACGAAATCTGGGTGTTACAATACCACTGCCTACCCTTTCAGAGATATAGTAATGTGTGTTCAATACATAATTATTTATATAAAACTTATATAAAAGTGCGTTAATGTTCGATTATATTTTTCGGTAATATTAACATTATATTTCAGTCGGTGGTTTCGTCTGTCCAAGAGAAGAAAAAGCCCTTGGAAAGTGTCTCCGAGATGCCTTAAATACGTACATTCCTCAATTATCAACAGGTAGTGTATAATTTAGAAATTTCATTCGAATCTCTTGTAAATAACCTCATATTTTAACACTAGTAGAATGCTTTATAAAATTCGTAACTATAACTATTGCATTTAGAACTAAAACGTGATGTAATTTTTTGATTTATATCCGGACTTTAACATATTTTGCAAATATGTTTCTATGTGTCCTATTATACAGTAAATTATTGATCTAACAGGATTACCAGAATACGATATACCTCCATGCGAGCCGCTATTCATCCCAGCGCTGTCGATCCAACAAGCTTCAGGTCCTATCTCTGTGGTTTCCAGCTTCTCAGACGTCACTGTTAAAGGACCTTCCTCTATGCGGGTGAAGCATGTAGAGTAAGTATTATGAGCAACGTGCTAGATGTTTCCATTATTGAAAGTATTCAATGTTGAAAAGATGTTAAAAAGAAACTCAAAAAGTCACGTCCTTGTGAGTTCCCTACCCATATAAAACTTAAACTAATAAACTCATAACCATATTACTGCATAGTCTAAGAGGCAATGCCGTAGTCAGGCAGTGATTTTTAATCAAATACACAAATGGAAGAGCAAAAATTTCCTCACTATGAATGGGCTGCTTAGACCTTAAGTTATCAGTGTCTTACTCAATATCAATCAGGCTGATGGAGGCCTCGCCTCCCTTGCTGTCCTTATTTTTCCTCTTTTACCTCGCACGAGCTCAAGTGATATCTTACTCTGATGTTGTCTTTACGCTAGTATTCTACGGTAACCAGTTACTCACCTACAGGGCCCTGGGCTGTGGTCACCGTGGTCTGGTTTAGGAGTATAATTTCAATCCTATCCTCTTGTACGTTGGTATGTACACATTTTCGGCACTTAATTTTGATATAGTATTATCCCTAAATTATTATCTTTATATATAAAAATCCGTTCCCGCAGGGGGAACGCACAGGTAGATTTCGTGAAGCAATTAATATTATTTTTTAACATATTTAATTTTTTTTTCTCGAAAACGGTAACTTTTAGCGAAAAACTTTTCAGACATTTATTTTAGACTTAAAAATGGCCTATAGATTAAAAATGTTTCCCAAGCAAGAATGTTCACCGGTTAGAAGTTATGATTTTATTCCCGAAAAATTTTGGTTTTTCCCCCCTCCACTTTTAGTTAAAGTTTTAATCTTATAGGTTTATGATTAAAAGTTGTTGGTATTCATGTATACTATGGGATAAAATTAGAACGGTTCGAATATCTTTCATGGAACGTGAAATTTTGAGGAAAAACTGATTTCACAAAAAGTGAGGCCCCACCGTCCCCTTAGGCCGGATTCCTCCAATTCACGAACTTAAACTAAGTTTACACCCAAGCAATTTTTGACCGCAGTTTGAAAGCGATCGGGGCAAAAATGTGACCGTGAGAGTGCCGCAAATTTTGGGAAGTGGAACCATACATACATATATATATTTATAAACTTTTTGACCAGTGGTCATTTCGGACTCAGGGGGTCATAACTAGACCTCCTATGAAGATTTTTTTTTTAAATTCGACAGTAGTCAAGAAACCAATAGGTAGATCGATTTCATCGAAATCTACCTAAAATGAATTGCTGTTCGTTAGTCTCGCTAAAACTCGGGAACGGCTGGACCGATTTGGCTAATTTTGGTCTTGAATTATTTGTGGAGGTCCAGAGAAGGTTTAAAAGGTGAATAAGTATGGAAGTTGTTATCGATTGAGGCAGTACGAAGTCTGCCGGGTCAGCTAGTATATAATATAATTGTTATAAGGTTCTTCTGTTCATCTGGTAGTTGACTGCCATTCCATTCAGGCAAATAATTGTAGGAATCAAAAGTAGTGATGAAATGTGATGAAACCTTTTTCAGGTCATCCGTCCATCTTGCTGGGGGACGTCCTACCTTCCGTTTACCTGGTCGTGGTCTCCACTCTAGGACTCGTTTGCTCCATCGGCCATCGGTCCTTCGGCAGATATGGCCAGCCCATTGCCACTTCAGCTGATAATGTTGATTGCCAGTGTTTAATCTCTAACTCTTTCTTATTGTTCTTAAGGGTGAAGCCTAAGAAACACCAAGTGATCGCTAAGCTACAGATCCCTGAGCTGAACATGAAAGGACACTACAAGCTAGAGGGACAAATTCTCGTGTTACCCATTGACGGGGAGGGAGACTTTTCTGCTAAATATGGTAAATATTACTCATATAATATGTTAAGTATTTATTAAGATAACATACAGATTCAGTCTATCGCACACACTTTTAATCACTTTTTTTTTCTTTTTATATATTTAATCCGTCAATTTGACTGCACCCCGCCTGATTAAGCTGAGGTGAAAGTCTACAAAGTAGTGGCCACCATTACCAGAGGTTGACCCTAGAATGATGGCTACTTCCTTAACGACTTCAATAGATACTTTTTCACACCCCGCTTAAAGAACCCGGGATTGTAGGCAGAAGGGAATACGTGTGTGGGTAAAGCATTTCAGTTCTTTATCGTACGACAAAGAGTTTGTCGTTAACTCATTAGTTCTGACATAGAAGTTAGATATGTAATGCTAACGATGTTAAATATAACTCGGTTGAATAGTGATAGCAAGTGTGACTATTGTGCGTGAAGTCTTAAACTCGATGCCGAATTTTTGTAAAGTGCTATTGAGTTTTTACTTTGGAGACTTGCGGTAACAGCTCGAAATCTGGAAACATACATTATACATACACACCTTTGCTTTCTAGGGTTTCTTGGCCATGTGAAATTTACCTGAAAAGCACTTATGTGTAACCGTTAAAGTTTACATTTTTAGGGGACATCGACGCAACGGTGACTATAATTCTGGGTCGTGAACCTCGTGTCAATGATGTGGATGCACTATCCTGCGAGCATTTAGATGTCAATTTCCGTGTGGGCTACGCGTCTATGCAGTTGGACCACTTGTTTGGGAGTGACGGCGAACTCAGTGAGTAGTACAGGCAATTTTTAACTGGTTCTTGATACAGGAAACGATTTAAATTAAAAACATAATAGTGAAGAAGTCATACATAATATAATTTTAAGAGATTTAAAACATTCACAAAATCGAAAACCTAAGTATGTTTTCGATCTTGTGAATCCAGTTTTCGAAATCTGGGATTTATTAAATATTACTTGTTTTATATCTATTTTTATCCTACCATCAGGTAATACAATGAACCAATTCCTGAATGAGAATTGGGAGAAATTGGCTGAGGAACTCCAGACACCGTTGGAGGAGGCACTCAGGGACGTCTTGAAACCACTTGCTGACCATGCGTTCGGAACGCTCAACGCTGATGATATTCTGTCTTCTATATAATCTTAATATTAGATAAAATATTTATTGATTTTTTATAAAGTATATCTTAATTTATTTTACATTGTGTTTCATTAATGCCTAATTTTATTTCCTTATTTGAAGTAAGAAAGATTATGCTCTAACATACATTTGGATAATTCCTAATTTTCTTATAATCTCCCTTGTATATTATTAAATTGATGATCTTCTCATCTCATAAAAGAGCTGAGTCATCATCACCACAGTGATAGATGGTTGCAACTTAAGCATGCACTTTGGAGCCCAGAGTCCGCCCTCCTGCTCCTCCTTGTCTGTAGGCCTACCATCAAACGTACATCCACCATTGCGGGCCCGCATGAAACACGAACAAAAGAAGTGTAATTTAGGCACCATGAAGTTACTTCGGATTTCGTACGGAACGTATATTTGGGAATGAATCAAACATATTAAGGGGTTTTCATTTCTATTTAAAACATAACTATTATAAACCAACATATTAAAAACCACGACCTACTGGTCCCCAATTCGGAGAGGAAAGCCTGCACCAGATTCGGTAATCAGCTGGCAAACCAGCTAGCAGATGAGGTTGACTTGGACCCCGAAAATCTTGTTGGAGAGTTGAAAGATAAATACGAAAACAAAGGTGTAGGATCGTTTAGAATATATTTATTATTAAATACAGTTTAAGAATCACAATCATTACTAAAATCAAATAAACGTATGTCCTTAACATAATCACTAAGTACACGCCATCAAGGGAGGTAAGGGTTGTTGTAACTTACTGTCTTAAATAAATAAAGCTTAGTTCTATGCCTTGGGAGGCTAAAATTATCTCTAAATGTCTAAGTAATGCATTAATAAGTTTTATTTAATTTGGAGCACGTCAATATACAATAGAAGTACATACAACTCAATTCAAGTTTCAATATTTAGTTTATATAAAAATCACAATGCGTTAATACAATATGTAGCGAAACCTGTGTCCGATCAATGAAGGTGTATTTCGGTATCCATATTAAGTCCTATTCAAGTAACCCTTTTTAGAAAATAAGTTAAAATTACCCTACATAATCAATCTATAATACACATGGACCCGATATACGATTAAATATTTTATTATTATTAGATATCTATTTTGTGGTACCAAATTATTAGATTTTGGGGAAATGGTACTCATACTACCAAATAGCATTTATAATTCCAATAAAACGTTTATATTGACTAATATTATTTTTAAATTTAATATCTGGTTATGTATTTAGAATGCATATGTGCCCACATTGACCGGACAGGAGTTTCGTTACATACTGTATATGAAAATGCAGAAAAAGGTCGTTAATTAGGATATTTATTGACACTGATTCTTTCTTCGTGTTCATGATATTGTTTAAGAACGTTAAGTTGTATTTTATATAACTAAACAGACTATAAAAATGAATGAATTAATTCATGCATGATACAAAATATAAAAAAAATGTTTGTTTCTTATTTTATTCAGTAACTCCAGTAATATATTGGAAACAGTAACATTGTTATACCTGCTTGAGATCAGAAAACAAAAAATGACTAAATTTGGAGTTGATGGTATAATTATCTAAATAACAATATGTTTTAAGAAGAATTTAAAATAAGCCATAAAAGAAAGTTACCAAAGGCTACTTCAGCATTTAATTTGTACTCGTGTTCGTTTATCTCAGGTTGATGATCTTCAACGAATATACGTTACTAAAATAAAGTATAGCTTAGACCAAGATCCGAAGACTCCACATTTTTTCGAGATGATCACGAGTGAATTGAATGATTTGAATAAACTTAATCGAAAAGCATTAAATATTATTGATAGTTCAACCAAGATATTTAATATTACAAATTAATATTTTTATATCAATGATAATATTATAATCTAATAATTTGTTCCACAATCAATAAATATACAAAGAAATATTAACTGCCAGTTTGCGATTTCTAAAATCGGTTACTGTACAAAAATATTGTTTTCAATTCGCAATCATGCTGATCATGCAAGTGTTGCTTCTACAATCTACCTATGCATTCTATCTCTTATCAGTTTTTTTTAATATGTAAGACGAATAAATTTTAATGTGTGCTGAATAAGTTCAAAGTAATACTACAATAAGAATAGAAATACATTTAATTTTGGCTGAAATCTAACACTCAAGTCTAAAATCATCCATACAAAGAAGCATTATGCATATTGACACTAAGTTTGAATTAGGTACTAACTGGAACACTTTCAATAACACAAGTTCTTGTTATAATGTCCATTCACACTTAGCTTTTGTTTAAGGCTTGAGCCATACGTCGATGGGTATTTTTGAGAAAGCAGCGTTGACAAATGTTTGAAAATGCTTAGCAATAGAAGACGAAGCAGCCGGCCGCATCTCTTCGATGATTTCAGCGGCATTGTTGTTCAAGAATTGGTTCATAGCTTCACCTGGAATTTGAGTGAATTGTGTGGTAAGGAATAATCTATAATAGCTGCGAATTTTATAAACATAGTGCGAATAAAAAGATAAGTTCTGCTTAAAATAATAATGGAACCGATAATTCATTACTTTTGAATTGTGTTTCATTATTATGTAATCAATTTATAATTTTTTTATTTCTTCAATATTACCGCACTCATCGATTCTTTTAAAATCACCCCTAAATCATATTGGTCAGTGTGAATTTGTTCCATGAAACTAGTGAGTTTTTTTTTACTAGTATCATTGAGTTTGATAATGGAAATAGTGAAACCGAAATTAGAAATAAAAATCCCACGCGCCTTCGTTCTAAACCATAGACAATACCATGGTTTTTAACGAGAGGCTGTCTGCATCGATAAGTGCTATGAGATCGTCATCATCATCACCTTCTTGCTCTTATCCATATTTATTTGGAGTCTATATTGAGGGTATGGAGCTATGCTATAGCGCTCATTGGGAGGCATATATCCAGCAGTCCACTGCGTTGATTAGTTATCAGTTAAACTAAATGTAGCTTCGCAAACTGATGTTGACCTTGAACCTCGCTTCTCGCTCCAAAGCTGTCGACTATCACAGATTTCACTTAATATCTCCTGCTCCCTTCGACATATTTCAATTATACTTACCGATAATACTTCCGTGGTTGACAGTGTCCTTAACCTTAAACCTTGAGGTCCTTAACTTGAAATCCACTAATAGTCTGTCGGCCAGCAAATATTGTTTGTTGTCCCTCGACACCTCCTTACCGAAGATTTTCGCTATTGCCACCACATCACCTGAAATACATAAGTAAAAATACGAAGCGATTTTATAATTCATTAACAGTAATGGCCTTTAAAATAAAATTATTCCTTCAGATATGTTCTTCGTGGACTAGGCTAGGGCTATTCGGACGGGTGCTCTAGGTGGAGTAGCTCTTAATGATAGCCTGTTTGGTGTAGCAGAGAGCGTTCAACTGTCATGTTAACGGCTGCGAGTTCGATTCACGCTCAGTGCAAAAATGTGTATGCATTATAATGTGCATCTTAGTGCCAATTACAGTTGCATTTGCACTTTGAAACCTAGGGTCCACTTTGCTACTCCTCTCTTCAATTTGATCTATCTTGGCTTTTACGGGAGCAACTGCCACCTGCGTGCGCCAGAGTTTCGTCCGGCAATCAGCAAGTGTGCCGGCACAGGTAAAGTTGGCCTGGGCTCCGTACACTTCAAGAAAGTGTTGAGTAATATGTCCCAAAATATTATTATATTGATTCTTACCAAACGACGCCCAGAAATCTCCCTGCGATCTGACAGGGAAGAGTAAGACTTGTCCTGAAACTTCGTACCGGCCGGTGATCTCGATGCGCGGCAGCACCAGACCCATATCTATACGGAGTTTCTTCAAGTCCGATCTGCATATAAAACATTACTTTTGTGTCTTTCTACACACAAATAGGAAAGTAAAATGTGCACAATGAAATGAATGAAAATGCGTTTTAATGCGTACTTATAAATACAAAAGCTTGCAATTTATGGGTAGGTGTAAGGAAATTACAATAACAAAGACGTTATGAAACAGCAACAAAGATTACAGGGGCCTTACCAGTACGCTCTTATAGCAATTCAACAGCAATACAGTTCTGGTGAGTGAGAGAGATAGAGCTATCCACGGTGTATAGCGTCATCTCTCTCCCTCAGCAGAACTGTATTGCTTTTGAATTTATTTATGAGAATCGTGGTAAGGCTCGAGGCCGTAATCAGAAAAAAGTTAGAAGGCTTTGGTTTTCCGTATCAAATGTCCGAACAAAATCTACCACGTTTGCCTGAGATTATTGAACCTTTACAATCCCTCATCGTTTGATACGCTTTCAATTAGATATTGAAATTTCAATTTTATAAGACGTGAGGTCCGAAATCACACATTTTAAAAACGTATTTCACTGAACCGGGCTCCAGGATAAGAGATTTTCGTATTTTACACACACTACAATAATGAAATTTACACCTACACCTACTCATTTGATGTTGTTATAGTACCTACTGATATAGCACTGACAAATACAAACAGTCATACCATGTACAATCTATTTACTCGTATAGGGTAGAGCAAGTGTTAAAAAGCTACGACGCATCTTTAAGCTACGATGGCATTTTATAGGTCAAAGTTATTTTTAAATAGATGAAAACCGATTTTAAGGAATCCAAAAAATTGCCATTATAAATTTAATTGATAAGTCACTCATAGATTCCATCATCCGATCAAATTTATAGGTGACTACCTCTGGATATCCCTTGATAGAAATAAAACTAATGATCACTGAAATTGTACGAAAAATATTCTAACGGTTTGAGATCGTGTTCCCTTTTCTAAACGGGCTAATGAAGTAGCATAAATTTCTTAATTATAAACAGCCAAATAAAACCATAGATCAAAGGCCATATTCCTCATCCTCTTAGCGCATATCCCGGTGGCATCCGAGGCTTCCACTTCGGAGCCTGAGATTCTATTTTCGGTTCTACACGAGTGCTGGAATAATTTTATAGCAAAAGTAACTTAGTATTTTACTGGAAAAATAATATATCGTCTACATCATTAAGTAAATTAATTATAACTATTTTGATTTCATCAAAATTTCATTATTGCACATTGCACTCACATAAAAAAACAATGTCTTTGTGACTATTTGTCTTCGAGTAGCATGTAACGTTACAAAATATGGCCTCAACGCTCCACTTCTTCCATAGAAAGAATGTTGTAACTCAACACAGCTTCTAATTCCGAAGCATTGCTTGAATTATCACAGACACGCATCATCATCTAGTGCAATTATAACGCAATACGACAACATTCTAACATTCTCCCGTACAACATTATTTTTGTTGCGTTGTCAAAACTATGAGGAAAACAGGTAATTCAATAAAGAAGATAAGAAAAAGCAGATAGAAGCAGATAAGACTAGAAGAAATGTTATTGAATAACATAAACCTACATCATTCCATCATCAACCAAGCGCTGATATCGGTTGCATCTAAAGCTTGCGCCTTGAAGCCCAGCGCCTGCTCTCCTACCCCTTCTTTCCATAATTTGGTTTATCTTGGTTTTTTCGGGGGCGTCGTCTGATCCCCCAACCTCGAGAGAAAAGCCTGCTCCAGTGCCACATCCATCAATTAGCGGATGTACCGCATGCAGGTGAGGTTGGCACCCCATACACCATACAATCTACCACAATATTATTAAGTTTCTGCGAATTTTTTGCTGATTCTCGATAAATCTAAGAAGTTACTTCTATGACTATGAATTTATACTAAAATTAAAAAATAATACTGAACTCACCAGAAGAAAGATATTTGAGAATGCCCTTTTAAAAGAAATTAAAAGGTGTCTCAAATCAAATGACTATGACATGGCAATAATATTAAATACTTATATTATCCACATTTTTAGTATCATTAGTAGAAAAACTTGTTCCAACAACATAAGAAATGGTAAGTCCGAGCCTTTTCCGTCGTCATCCGAACCTCCACAACCCACTGGTAATACTTATCGAAGTTCTGTAGTTAGACCAGACTGTCGGGCTTCAACTATCCGTAACGATCGCCAAAGATAGCTGATGATATACTCAGATGTTAAAGATATTTTAGCTATAAATATGTTAAAATATTGACTTATTCACCATCATGTATCGTTCCTTCTCATAAAAGCCAAATGTCCACTTGCACTTGTATAAGTAAACGTGTATGGGACAACATTACGACAACATGTTGTAACTTAAGTGACTCCGTGAACTTGTCGGTTACGACAGTTTTAGCAATTTTATACTTATTCGTTAGCAATAGTCACGAGAATAACACAGACTTGACCTTATTTCCCAGCTCTCGTGAATCAGATTTCTTGTTTTAGTTAAAAATTTAATTAGAAATTTCGACATTGCACCTTGAATGAATATAGCGTCAAAAAGAAGTCTACATGGGACTAAACCAAAATGCCTTTTATTCTCCACGGTATCGCCAATTGACTTTTATAAGACTTCCTAGACATTACCAATTTTATCGGGTTGTGTTCGATGAAGTCAAGCCCAGCTTACATCCACCAGGATGTGCTCTAGTGAATTTAAAGTTTGTATAGAGTTTAGTCAATTATGGTGATGAGGATAATAATTGGGCATTACCTGATCTTGGTGATAGTATAATTACTGGGTCCGATAACGGTGATATTGCTAAACGCAGCAGTTACTCGCACGGGGCCTGCAGAGTTCTCCATGACCAGCCGATCGATTAATAATGGTTCCACGGGAGGCACTCCTAGTTCGGGGATACCCTGGGACAAGTACGGCCGAAGATGGTTGAAGGAGTTCTTGATGCACGCATCCAATTGCGGGTCTTGTTGATTGCAAGGCAGGATATATTCCGCTGAAATTAAAAAAATAATCTTAGTTGTTAATATGAAGGAGTAATAAGGGTTCCATAGGACTAAAGATCTGGAA
Organism: Cybosia mesomella; assembly: GCA_946251805.1. Taxonomy (NCBI): domain Eukaryota; kingdom Metazoa; phylum Arthropoda; class Insecta; order Lepidoptera; family Erebidae; genus Cybosia; species Cybosia mesomella. The sequence continues at coordinate 29,365,582 of OX276390.1, forward strand.
TACTTTAACAATATACGTATTTCCTTTTGCTAAAATCTCGAGTCCTTTAAGTGAATTGTCAAGCTAAGGACCATTATTATACGATTGTTGGTATCTATATATTAAGGCGGACGACCGTTAAAATCCGTTACCTATGTAGTTGAGAAGATCTAACCCCATGGACAGCGAGAAGCATCTTTGTTTTTACTATGTAAAGATTAGGATGATGTTTAAATAAATAGTACAATATATGAATGTAGCTGTGAATGGAGAATTCGTCGTTATAAGCGAAGTGAAATACATAGGTCAGTCTAAATTTTACAATGGGTTTCGAATAAGGATCTATCTCGATAATTGTTCTTCATCCGCAAAAAATGTACAGCTCAACAATGGTATAGTTATCACTAGTTCCAGTGTCAATTTACGAGCTGATAATGTTTCTAACCAGTACCATTGATTTTTAAAACAGAATAAATAAAACGGTTTGGTTATCACTGGCTTCGAGGAGTTTAATGGTTAAGGAGTATCGGCCTTATGATCGAGAGGTCCCGATCATTATAGTATTATCGATGTGAGCCCACTCCTAGCACAAGTAATTTAGTTTAGTTAGCAAGAGGGTTTAGACGGTATACTAGTAATTTAAGTTACCAATATTCTCTAAAAAAAAAAATCCACCTCTTAAGGGATATATCTATACAGGCGTTAGTATATGCATATACATAGTATATGCATATACATGTAATTTTCTTCCAACGAGCAAGTTACGTCAGAACATAAACGTCAACTATGAACCTAAGTGACGAGACGCATTCAGCACAGGGCGTATCTAATCTAACGATACTTTTCTTCATAACATATACAAAAAGCGAATATTTGCATAAAAGCGTAAACAATACGTGTCATAACCGAGGTAATGTTACATAAAATTAACTTGTGGGTGTACGCACGGTGGCCGAGGGCTTTTCCAACAAAGGAAAAATATACGCTAATGAACACAGAAAATACAATAATACATGAGAAATGGATAGGTAGTTTTCTTAAACGGAGCTTTTAAATACAGAACAGTAAAAGAGGCGTATAAATTAGGCGGAGTTTCATAATCATTAGGGTTCCGTACCTCAAAAGGAAAATACGGAACCCTTATAGTATCACTTCGTTGTCCGTCCGTCCGTCCGTCTATCAAGACCGTTTTTCTCAGGAACGCGTGGAGGTATCAAACTGAAGTTTATATCTAATACTTAAGTCTACTGTCCCTTGGAGCTGTGAAAAAATCAAACTTCTAAGCCAAAGCAATCAAAAGATACAGCCGTTTATGCCGCAAATTTCCGCAAATTTTAGAAACTCGCACGGGAATCAAAACCTACAGGTTACTTCCCGTAAACTTAGAATCTTGAAATTTGGTACGAAGTAACGTCTTATAGTACAGATAAAGGAAACATTGCGAAAACCGTAAATTTTTTGTTACAACATATAATAAAAAATATTTTTGAAAATTTAAAAGTTACTTAAACTCTTTTCTCATGAACGCGTAGAGGTATTAAATTGAAATTCATATCAAATACTCAGGTCTAATACCTTTAAGCTGTAACGAAATTCAACTTTGTACGGAACCCTCTGTGTGCGAGTCCGACTCGTAATTGGCCGGTTTTTTTTAAATTAAATTTGAATTACCTAACTATAATTATTTGACAATAGGATTGTGTGACGTCATACCTTACAATTTTATACAAGTTTTCATAGTTATATACCATTTGAGGTTTAATAAAATAAATACCACGTAAATTTTATGTAACGTGCCGAAATTTTGGGCAATTGATACCACGAAATAAACTTCTTTATTTCGTAATCGGACACCTCGTTCGGTCTCAATCCGAAAGAAATCCAAAGTAACTCCATGGTATCTACGTAAGGATGTCGCTATTTAGAATATCATACCAATACCAGTAGTATTACCGTATACCCACTCGGTTTTCTCTACTGCAGACGGTATCGAATACCGGTTCTTTAAGCCTTTCGTTCGTCTTCGGTGCGCAAGTTTCGGACGTACGTTTCATACTAGCTCCCCAGGGGCCCGATTCAGTATCACCACGTTTTCAAAACGCGATTGCAATTTGATTAGATAGAAAAATCGGTCAAGTGCGAAACGGACTCTGAGGGTTCCGTACAAAACTGGATTGAGGGGCAATAAAAGTTGATGCACGATAAAATGTTTGCACTATAATATCATTTTACATATAAATTCTTCTAAGTTAATTGTTAATCAAGTAGAAACAAAATATTTTGCTTATTTATTCATAGGCCCTTATAGCAGATTTTTTTTGTATTGTTAAGCCCGACATAACCGCCCCCGCTGGCCGGCGGGGGGGGGGGGGGGGATAACCGAAGGGATTTCCGCACGAAAAAAAAAGGTACTTAAAACATTAATTTTTGGATTCTTCATTAATAGTCACACTACAGTAATGTCTAATTATACCTACACAAATGACCCAAGAACAGGAATCAGATTAATAATACTAACTATACCATGCGATACATTACTTTACTCAAAATGTAAACAACAAAATTGATTAACTATGATGTAGGTATATCGGTAGCGACGAAACAATGAACACGTAGGTACATCACTGAGTGGGGTGTGTGTTGGGTAACCTCCTCGAGTGTCGCTCCGATTCCGATCCCGCTGCAGTCCGGGGGGAACGGAATCGGAGCGGCCGGTACACCCTGGGCGGCGGTTAATGGCTTCCCCTTCACCCCTTCATAGGGTTGGCATTGATCGTCGGCCAATACCCAACGTGGCGGGAACACATCGCTCTCCGTACTCCTCTGCTTTCAGAGGAGACAGGATGAGCGATGCTGTTAGTGGTGAGATGGCCCAGGGTCAGCCGGGGTGCGAGGGATATGCTCTATGGGTAACCTTAAACCCGGCCTCTGAAGACCCGAGACGGCGTGCGGTTTTAGTCGATGCAAGCCCGACATAACCGCCCCCGCTGGCCGGCGGGGGGGTATCCGAAGGGATTTCCGCACGATAAAAAAAAAAAAAAAGGTACATCACTGAGTCGCGACCCCGAGCAGCGGCAAAACGTGATCGTACCATGAAACATTCAGTGTGAAAATATTGTACCTATTATAATTTAATTTATTGCGGCTTCTCCACGGTGCTGTTTACCTGTATCGATGTTTAACAAGTGATGTATATCGAAATATTCGGTGTCAAAGTATCGAAGGGGTTTATAGATGTGATCACATATTAATTATTTATTTGTTATCCTAGAATTTACTGACTGTCCACATCACCACGGCACGTCGTCGTCGCCGTGAAACGGTGCATCGGACGTTGTCGCAAGCCGGCGAAACTTCTTCAATACTTGATACAAATACATATATACAGATACACCATAGATATAGGAGAATACTCTCTATTCTCCTATATATATCCTATATATATATAGATATAGGGGAATACTCTCTATACTCCTATATCTATGCGAACCACAGACCACATAAAAGAGCCGAACTGTCATCCCCGGCCGGTTCGGGCCACAGACTCCCCAACAAGGCCATAGACTATAAAAAGTTTATGTTAGTTCTTGGTTTCTGCCTGCGTAGTCCGGAGTGACGGCGGGGAACGGCTGGGGTTAACGGTTTGTTTTTTGTTTTTGATGTTAGATTTTTTGTTTTGCTTTTTATGTTTATTTTGTTTCTATTGATGTTTTTGTGTTTATTTTTTTTTCTTTTTGTATTAAGTTTCAAGAGCTTATAATATATGTTTGTCGGATGTCCTCCACATAGGAGTCAGTTGAAAATCAGCGCCAGGTACTTGTGCCCATTACGCTGAACTGGATCCTTTTTTGGTGCAATGTGGAGTATATGTTTTTATACTTTAGTTATGTAAATTGTATTGCACCAAAATAAAGAGATTTTTCTTTCTTTCTTTTCTTCTTTCACAGATACAGATAAAATAACTGTAAAATTTGTGGTCACAGGTTTTCAACGCCTCATATTTTGTTTTATCGCTCGCTTAGTAATGTGCCTGGTAGATGGCAATAGGCTCGCCCCCTATTACATTGGGACCTAAACATAACTGGCGAATCGTGGGTGTGTAATACACCTCTGCCTACCCCTTCGGGGATACAGGCGTGAAGTTATGTATGTATGTATGTATGCATATTTTCTATTGAAATGATTTCCATCACTATTCATAATTATTTTTTCTCCAACTTCTCTCTCTGTCTTTTTAATAACAACAGAAGCAGAATACGTTTTGTGCGATCAATATCTACAACGAGACTGCTATTTATCTGGTATTTAGTGAAGAATGTACCGAAAATTTACAAGGCACGGTAACTTTGCGGCGTCGTGACGTACATTTTTACGGTACGGCACCGTAAATTTCCACGTCACGGCAACGCGCCGCGCCACGGCACCGCAACGTTCCACGGCGACGACGTCGTGCCGTGGTGATGTGTACAGGCCCTTAAATTACTTACCGGTGAAACTTAATCCCTTTACAAGTACTACCACCCGACCTTGATCTGTTACTACAGTTCGAAACGCGGCAATTGACCAATTTTTTTTTGACAAATTCATTTTCCGATGCAGCGCAATTTGCTTTGTCACAGATTGCGTCGTGTGTATGTCGTGCAAAAGGAAACTATATAAGTCGTTGCGAAGTGACGCATCGCTATTCTTACATGCGTCATACTTCTATGTATTAATATTACCGTGCTTGTGCTATAAGACTTTACTTCTGCAATATATCATAAACTTAACGGAAAGTACCCTATAGGTTTAATTCCCTTGCGATTGTCTAAATATGCTGCATAAACGGCAAAATCTTTTGATTGCGTTAACGTAGAAGTTTGATTTTATACGTGGCTAAGCCATTTGGTCGAGACTGTACTCCTCCGGAACCACAATACCGATCTTGACCAAATTTGCCATGGTGATAGTGTAGACACCGCTGAGTATTTAGAGGGGTCAACTGTTCAAAGACAATGTACCATTGAGGAATAATCATTGAAAAACAGTTTCACGAGTGCGCGGCCTTAGCTATGCGCGCGACCGTAGTAAGATGCCTTAGTTTTCACGCTCAGCTCAATTTATTTCAGTCGCACCCTGCACTGAATTCCTAGTTAACAGTTTCAAGACGTTGCAGACATGAGTATTTCTTATTAATTTCAACGCGCGTTCCCGAGAAAAAGGTTTTGACAGGCAGACATACAGATAATTTTATTTGAGATGTGGGTAACTACATATTTACGGTTTTTAGATTTTTCCCTTTACTTGTGCTATAAGACCTTGCTTCTTGCCAAATTTCATGATTCCAGCTCAACAGAAAGTACCCTTCAGAGTTTTATTCTGTTACATAAACGGCTCTACCTTTTGATTGCATTGACCTAGATGTTTGATTTTTTCAGAGCTTAAAGACGTTGCGTTACAGACCTGAGTATTGGTATAAATTTCAACTTGATGCCTCAACGCGTTTCTGAGAAAAAGGTCTTGACAGACAGACAGACGGACAACGAAGTGATCCTATAAGTGTTCCTATTTTTCTTTTAAGGCACGGAACCCTAAAAACGACTAAATAACCTTTGGTATTCTGTATGATCTGTCATAACCAACAATTCTCACAGTTTGATTCGTTTTCAGTTAAATTTTGAAATGTTAATTTTCATCATGACACTCTCTTAAGTAAACTAAATGCATATGGTGTTAGAGGAAACGTGTTAGATTTAATTGAATCGTATATAAAAAATCGTACTCAATATACTCAGATTGCTAAAATTAATGGAGTCACTAAAATGGAGGAAGACTTTCAATCTGAAACACGTAAAATACAACATGGTGTGCCTCAAGGTAGTGTATTAGGACCACTATTGTTCCTACTATATATTAATGACCTACCTAATGTAACCAAGAACCCTATAACCCTCTTTGCAGACGATAGTACAGTTACCATTAAATGTAATAATAGGGACACCTATGGGACAGCGATATAACCAATGCACTAAAGTCTGTTCTTACCTGGTTAGACGTAAACAATCTGAAAGCTAACATAGGAAAGACAATGCTCATGCATTTCAGTCAGCGTATTCCAATTATGGGAAATTTACAGATATGTGCAAATGGCCAATCTATTAAACAAGTACATTTTACAAAATTCCTGGGTATACCAATTGACAGTAAATTAACATGGAAACAACATATAGAGCAGTTATCTAAGAGGGTCAGTAAATCAGTATATGCACTTCATGAACTGTCACAGATAATTAATACTGAAGCACTCCTAACCGCGTACCATGGCATGGTTGCGTCGGTTCTTAGGTTTGGAATAATTTTTTGGGGTAACTCTGTACATAGAGATAAAATATTTAAGGTACAGAAACGCTGTATAAGGGCAATGTTCTCACTAAAAACAACTGACAGCTGCCTGCCCTATTTTAAAACATATAATATACTGACATTGCCTTCCCTTTATATTCTTGAAGTAGCAGTATTTGTTAAAGTCAACCTTAATTTATTTGTTTTGGCCTCTGATGCATCTGGACGAATGCAAAGAGATAAAAGTCGGTTATGCTTGTGTCCGTCAAACACTACTCTAATGCATGACAGTGTTTTCGCCATGGCTCCGAAAATATTCAATAAGCTACCCAAACACATAAAAGAGGCAAACGTAACTACTTTTAAACAGGCACTAAGAACGCTACTGAACGCAAAATGTTATTATGACGTTTCCTTTAGGACTTCCTCCAAGACAAATTGTACCTTAATTACTTTTGACTTTATTAAATTTCTGACATTAACTCTGCAATTTAAAATATTATGAATGCTCTCTAATACAACCTATAATGTTGCATGAATAGATAATACTACAGATTACCTTATAGATAATATATATTTATAAATAATACCTAAATATTTGCACACCTCGAAGAGGTTAATACAGCGGACCTATACATTTAATGAAAATGTATCTTTGACATCCTTTCTGTAACCTGTGTTATGCAAATAAATGATTTGATTTGATTTGATTTAGATTCAGATCGGAAAAAGAGAACATCTAGGGCGGGACTTGAACCCGCGACCAGTACCTTACAGGGGAAATGCTCTGACTAACTAAGCCACCTAGACATGGGCTCAAGGGACGAGCCACCTAGACGAGGGTTCAAGCACCATCCTAGATGTTCTCTTTTTCCGATATAAATCTATAGGAAAAGTAAGCATACTAATTGCTTAAAAATTTAATTGAATGTTAATTTTATGTTTTCGTAATTCTCGTTTTCGTTTATGTTTTTAACCATTGTTTATATTTAAAAATCATGTTTTATTTAACATTATGACCTACACTTTTGATAAGAAATAAGACGTGATTTTGTTTATGCTTCATTGATGTTCTTACAATTTTGTCAACTACGTCTCAACATCCCAAAATGTTTATGTTTACGGGTTTTATTATTGTGTAACAATTAGCAATGATACCTATTATTTAAATATAGTCATAATATGCAGATAATATTCATATTTTTCTTACTTTTTTTCTGTAGGTACCTACTTACACCAGAATCGACGGTAGTGACCGACAAAACACCGAGTCAGGTAGTCGCAGGAACTGTCTTGGAACCCGCATTCAATTTAATCAGAAGTAAATCGGCGAAGTTAGATCCTTCGATCCTACTTAATATGTGAAAGTTTTTGAAGATGTTTAGATGTTTGGATGTTTGTTACTCAATCGCGCTCTAACAGCTGAACGGATCTGGTTGAAATTTGATACAGGGATAGATTATAGGGGCAACAGCTGGTATATAATAAATTCACTTACTATAATATACATGTATGCAAGCAGCTTACTTAAAACTACCTAGTCCAGCCATAAGTTTTGTTACAAATGAAAATGCAATTTCTTTTTGACGCAGGATGATGACCACGTTGTACCTTTCCGACCACTTGAGCAGTTTCCTTAGAACTGTGAGCGTACAATTTATCATTTTGCTTATTGTAGTGTTCTTCGGGTGTATAGGGCCCATCAACATCCTCGAGGCCCAAGCCAACCTCACCTGCAAGTCGGTGCACCTGCTAAACAACGGACGAGGCTCTGGCGCAAGATACTGGTGGTGATACCAAGAAACTTGACATTGGTGTCTTCGCCATTTATAATTTTATAAACATGTATTATATTTCACTTGACATTGGCGAAATTGCGGTGATTCTGCTGCAGAAGCCATTAATTAAAGCTGTATTCTGTAGTGTTCTTCAATCGTCTGTCATCTGAAGTTTTTTCATCAGTAAAGAGTATATTCTGTGCCTTTCACCTGCGTATCGCGACAGAAGCCGCTTTGATCGATCCACTCTCTTTAATCGTAAAGATTGATTTAGGGCATGTCCTGTATATCGACGATAAGCGCCAAGCTTGCTCAGGTCTTGTTTTATAATACGTGACAGAGTCCTAGCGGGAATCTTCATTTCTCGCGATAAGATTTTTTGCTTCCTTATGGGGTTTCGACGAATTCTGGCTTTAACAGCATTAATAGCCTTTGTAGTTCTAACAGCACGCGGCCACCCCGATCTTTTCTGGTCTTCGACAGACGAAGTGTTGTTGTATCTATTGATAGTACGATATACGAACATACGGCTGATCCCAAGTTTTTGAAGTGTCCTCTTCCTATTTTCTTTAACACCTCATTCCATATTGTAATTCGATAATGAACACAAAAAAATATGTGAAATGGGGCGAAATCGAAAGAAGTTTTTAAAACAATATACGTGTTCCAAATTTAAAATAATTAAAAAGTTGAAAAAGAAAGAAAAGTTTTGATGTAAACAGTATTTATGGTCAGACTAGTTATTTACTTATTTAAAGCGATGGAGCCACCTTTCTTCCGCAAAGTTTGTGCCCCTTGTTCACACAACAACAAGAGGTATTAATTTTTATACAATATTTGACGATTCCCGACTGCCATGATTTATTGATAGAGTGAATTTAATAAATCATAAACTTTTATTGTAAACTATTATCTGTTGCCCGCGTTTCCACCAGCGTCGAATTAAGATTAAGATTGTATATTATTTGATTAAATTATATTACTAGCTTATTCCTGTTACTTCGTTTGTGTTCACATTTGAAATTGATAACTTTTAAACCTATTACCGCAAATATAGAGAATGCTATATCTTTGTCCAGGTCATGGGCGTATGATGTATCTGTGTGCTTAATTTGACATTTTTTCGTGATTGAGTCACTATACGGCGAACCTGTACGCGCTTGCAATCGCCGAACTTGCGAAAATTACATACCTACGTATGTTAGTATATATGAACCAAACATGCATATACGGGTTCTTGGTAAAGTAACAAACGAATAACCTTTCGCAGTTTATAATATTGGTAGTGTACGATGAAGTATGTTAGTCATAGTCGGGTGTATAGGGAGACCAAGATCTTCGGGGCTAATCAACCTGCATTCGTTCCTCTTGAGTTTGGAGGGTCAGAAACCAGTTGCTCCTAAAAGCCAACCAATCTAAATTATGAAAATAAGGATAAGAGGATCTCGGGGTCCAAAGTTCAGTTCAGCTTTGGATGCAACTGAGATTCGCGCTTGGATGAAGAAGAAGTTAGCATAGTGGACCCCCGGTAGTTCGATATGTAATTTTTCGGATAAAAATGTACCATTTTTCAAAAAAAACTAGACTACAGGGGGGTCTTAAGCAGTACTCTATAATCCGACAAGTTTGATAGTCCGACACTGCCCTACATGCCGGGGGTGTAATTTTAATAGAGAAGATGGTTGGAATGTACCACCAGCTTGGGACCCAGTCATTCACTTAATTAATTCCAAGGAAAAACAAAATACAACAAGACTTCATGACACTGTAAGCTCATTCTGCGTAAATAGTAACACCAACAATTCAACATAGTTCGGGTACTTTGAATAACTTTCGCTTCAAACTTCAAGACAACAACCATCTTTAGTCTCCCCGTGACCATGGCTGCTGAAAAGCAACCGAAACGTCGGGTTCAATGTAAAATATAAAATAACATTAAATAAACCGCGATAGAATCCGTTAAAAATAGTTTTATTTCAAAGTCTTTATATTTCAGTCTGCAATGGGCACTAGGATATTGAGATATTGAATCTTGTTCTACGTGTGAATAATTATCCTCTGCTTCGAAAATTTAGAAAAATCTTCCTAAATTTAGCTATGCAGTGTAGGTAGGTACATATTATATATTTTGTAAGCTAACATCTTAATCTACTAGAAAAGCAAAAGGGCAAAATTGCACTGTCATTAAATACAGTTAATGTTTCCTGTAGGTGTATTAATTGTATACTTGTATATTACTATTATGTTAGAAGTGTATACATAGTTACTGTTTTATGATACAGCCAGTGGACTGTGAACAGTAAAATGCAATATACTGTCATGAAATGAATGTATGTATACATTTTATCCCTTAAGCCTTACTTAATTACCTATAAAGTGACGCAACAGTAAAATTCACAAGTTTAGCTGCATATTCTAAATTCCAACAATTCGTATGGGTGTTTCTCAAAATACGTAGAGTAGTGTTTCTATTGCAAACATTGCAAGTAGGTTACCGTGCCGTCGTCCGTTGTGTAACGGTTATATAACTCTTGTGACCTTGTGTAAGCTTGTGGAAATCGTTCAAGTTCAACATAATTTTGCTATCTATATTAATATAATAAAGAGGTAATGTTTGTGATGTTGTGAGTTTGTAGGGGGCAATCTCTGGATCTTCTGGACAGATTTTTTAAATTCTTTTACTAATAACCAGCTACATTATTTGTGAATGCCGTTGGTTATATACCATCACGCTACTACCCATGGGAGTGAAGCAGTAATCATAAATGTCAATAAATCCCGCAGATTCCCATACATTATAATAGGAAGGCCTCCCGCAAGGTGGACAGACGACCTAACAAAGACCGCAGGGACTCGGTGGATGCAGGCCGCTACAGACCGGTCGAAAACTATTAATGACAGACATATATAGGTTAAAGGGGTGCAATGGGGGTTCGAAATACGCCACGGGCGAACTCGAAACTGGACGAGTTTGTATTAAATAATTTGTATTTTTGTTTAAGTACTGCAGCATAGCCAGATTTAGTTATGACTAGCTGCTGCCGCGACAGCCCGCGTACGATACTGATCCAGTTCCCGTGCTCGTGATTCAAGCCAACCTCACCTGCACACCAGCTGATTGAGAGACAGGCTTTCCTCTCGGGGTTGGGTAAGCCAAATGTAAATAACCAATATAAATAAATCTGAAGGAAAGGAAGAGGTGGACCCCGGGCTCTAGGGCTTTGAATGTATGCATATGTATATGTATGAATGTTGCGGGAACTTCATGAATCAAAAATTATTATCATTATAATAAACATGGTAAAATTGGCGTTGCACACATCCATACGCCACGGTAACCGCTTCCCATCAGGTGGGCCGTGTGCTTGTCCTGCCACGTAAGTGGTATAAAAGAAAAAAAAGACGTCTATTTTAAGCTTTAATAAGTTTATTTTATCAGGGTTGAAGTAACGATGACCAAATTGAACTAATTTATTCTAGTTTCATTGTATTTTTAACCGTAACCGCAGTAACCGTTTAGGAAACTTTTATCAAGTCTATTGTATCGACGCTTTCCGTGACCATATGACTGCTAGTCCATTTAATTGCCTCGTTTCAAGAATTGGCAATGAGATTCAACGCGGTAATGTCGTCAGCCTTCTGGGCATGGTACTAGTAGATATCGAAGGGGAGGAATTTTTCGATTCCTAGGCTTGCTGTTTCTCTTTTTTACGTTACATATTTCTGTATATAATTTGTCTGTTGAAACTATATTGTCTAAGTATATTCTGGAAAACAATGTTTTCTATTATGTTTTTGTTATATCAGCTTTTTCAGCTTTTTCGAATGCAGCTTCCACTTCGGAGCCTGGAATTTGCTCTCCTACCCTTCTCTTGTATTGACTAATCTTGGGTTTTGTGGGAGTAACTGCCGAAGACCTTCATCCAAGAGAGGAAAACCTGCGCCTGTACCTCGTGCATTAATCAGCAAGTGTATTGGCTAGCACGTGTGGTTGGTTTCGGACCCAAAGAACTTGGTGAGCCCCAAACACCCCATAGATAGTTTACTGATTCTATCAGTTTTATAATAATAATAATAATAAATATAAATATTCTAAGACATTCTACACAGCGCTTTCTAGACCCAAAGTAAGCATAGTTTAACTAGCTTGTGTTATGGGTTCCAGAATGCGGATAAACATACTTATATACTTTTTTTTTTGTCAGTTTTATATAACTGTTTCTTGGTTTAGCCCTGGTAATATTTTCTTGGATGTATTACACAACCTGACGGCTAGCAACGTCGCAGCCCTGCGATCCCCTTTACTGGAGCTGGCCGTAATATGATATGATAAGAGGATACCGCACGGTCTCCTTTGAGGCAGTGAGTCTCCTAGCCGGGACCCCTACATTGGACCTGGAAGGAGGCGCTGAAGCGAGGTTTGAGGCCGGCCCCACGAGAAATTGAGGGGCTGCCCCTCAATTTCTCGTGGGGCCGGCCCAATTCCGTCACGTACTCATGGGGAAATGGAAAAAATGACTTGCGCAACAAGGCGCATGCCAAGAATATGGTGGTAAGAACCTTCATGGAGAAATGGCTGGAGAGGCGCCACAGTAGCCTCTCCTGCCGGCTGACTCAGGTGCTCACCAGGCATGGTTTTTTCGGTGAGTTCCTACATCGTATATCTCCGTCGTCAATGAGCGCGGGCCTGGGGGTGACGGTCTGGGCTAGCCGTCACCCTAGCAGAAGCAGGCCAGGATGGCGGCGCGTCATGTTTCCGAGCGCGCCTCTCTTTAGGGCAGGAGGGATTAGATTCCCAACAGTCAGGATCGCCAGCGCTGGCTGTACCACATGGCTGACGCGAGAGACACCGTGCGGTTTTAGTCGGTTCAAGACCGACATACCTACCTCACTGTTAGTTCCGGTGGGGTGAAGCCTGAGGGAGTTTCCGCCCGTAGGAAAAATGACAAATCACACAACGCCCTCTATACCCAAACTAAGCAGAGCTTGTCATATTGGTTCTAGAATGCGGATAAATATACTTTGATACTAGATAATAAACAATACATCATAGAAACATTTCCATTCAATGCAAATATACATATTTGCACTGAATGGAAATCGAACCCGTGGCCTCTGACTTAGCAGTCGAGCCACTAGGCCAAAGGGGTCGTCGAATGCCTAGAGCCTGTGTCTGTCTCCCTGTGTGCCAGAGCCTGTGTTATAATTCATGTTTTAAATCCATAGAGTGAGTGGAATGATACTTTTACTAATAGTGTCCATATTTCAGTTATACCATAAGATAGATGAATATAAATTAATAATCATCGTTACTATGAATATCTATTAGAATTATATTAGGTCGTTACATATGAAATTGCCGTTTTTCTTGAAGAAATTGAAGGAAACCCAATTTTCAGTACTAACATTTTTGCATTTTTTTTAGGAATAACAAAACCAAATGTTATGTTTTCTTTTGTGTATGTATGAGACAACATTAAGCCAACAAAGAACAACTTTGGTTACATTTTTGAAAAGTGACAGCTGTTAAGTAATACGAAATTTATCATCAAAATGGATAGCATTTAGGAAGTACTGTTTTTGAAGATCGAATTAATTTATCAAGCGGCCAATAAAAACAAAATTTAATACAGAGTTGTAAAATCTTGAAATCAATTTTCAAACAGAATATAAATAATGGGAATAGCTATTAAATGACAGGAATAACGAACTCATGAATTTATAAGAAAATTTCGACAATTTCATAGGTAAAGACCTATTATTACAATTATAAATATTAATACGGCTATATTATAACGTTATACGTTATAACTATTATATACTTCAAGACTTTAACAATGGACTCTTTATATCACAATGATATTTTAGTTTCAGCTACATATTACAAACGTAGGACCCACAGAACATGATCACAGTCGAATCCATATGCGTGTTGCAACAAGAATGTGGCAGTCACGTAACAAGAACACTGATTGCAATGAAACTTTTCCTCCCTCTTGAGAAACTCTAATTGTGCGGTTTGGAGAATTGGGCCATGTCAGATACGCCTTCATTAGCATTTAGTTATTTAATTTTAATTATTTATTATTAAATTTACGTAGCTACATGATATTATCGGATGTTCACGCGAATATTACACGTTGAAACAAAAATAATAACTACAAAAATAAAAGCGGCAATAGCCTAGTGGTGTACGTAACGGACTGCCGAGACGAGGTTTCGAGTTCGATCCCCAGTCGCCCCGGGCTCACCTCTGACCTTTCGTAGTTATGTGTGTATTAAAAATGTTGATTATCGCTCGCTTAGTAATGTGTCCGGTAAATGGCAATAGGCTCGTAAAAATAATGGTAATATTACATTGGGACCTAAACATAACTGGCGAATCGTGGGTGTGTAATACACCTCTGCCTACCCCTTCGGGGATACAGGCGTGAAGTTATGTTATGTTATGTTATGTTATGTTAGGAAACAAAAATATTTTTATGTTCAGATAGTTCTCGTATAGTCATGAATAACATTAGTTATAATATCTTTCTCTGAAAATTCTTACTACTATATATAATTTGAAAATTTGAATAGATGGTAGTTTGTTAATCAATTATCCCAGAACCACAGGTCACAGATTTGGATAAAATTTCCACAGAGATTACAGTCTGGAATAGCACCTATGATAGTTTACATCCCGTGAATAGGTTCCTGGGAGTTGTCGGTAAGTGGTGGTACATGCGGGTGCAGCCGTGGGTAATAGGTAGTGCAATATATGATGAAGTTGGCATGTAGCGGTAAATGTGTAACAAACCAGCATAACAACAGGCTTCTGATAACCATTCTTTTTTCGTGCGGTACCTCCGCGGGCTTCACCTCACCGGAGCCAAGCATGAGGTGCCCCTACAAAGAATATCCCAGAGAAATATGACGCCAACGTGTTGTTGGGGATTGAAAGGGATATAGATATAGGGAGTATGACAACCCTAATTCTATTTAATTTATATATATATATATATATATAATTTATTAAAACAGCATCATAAAATTGCTATTATGAATATCGTCATATTGCAATATATTATTTCAAGAGAATAACAATACAGGTTTTACTAATAACTAAAATAATATTTTACTTCCTTGTTAGAATTAACCTCAATAATTTGTTATTCAGTCATTTCACAAACATGTTTTCTATCTGAGAACCTACTCGTATTTTTTTTTCTGAAACGTCACAAATTTAGTTAATTCGTTACTTTACTACGATTCTTATGCCCATATCTACCGTCTCGTAAATAGGGCAATTACACTGAATATAACATTTCTACGAATATCAGTTTTATATGTTTTCATCAGGATTTTACAGTTTGATTGTGTTCGTGATAAGACATCTATTATGGACGACAGACGAAGTAACACCACGGTATTTACTTTGACAAACTAAAAATCAAATAAATAGATCCTTTAAGAAAATTGATGATTTAGGCTTCGTAATAAGTAGGAAGGACAACGAATTATTGGGTAGAAATGTAAAACTATATCATGGGCATCACTAAAGCGAAATATTAGAAAAGTGCATTAGAAAACATAATAACATTATAACACGTCATATGGGTTTTTTTTCCTCTATGGCGAATCCAACGATTCCGCCAACAACTCAGTTTTTATACTGATCGAAATAACGTGTGAAAGTATAAGTGAAATCACTCTCGAAGATGATAAAATTCAAAAGTGGCATGTTCTAAAAAAGTTATCAATCCAATTATTCCGTGTTGTTAAAGTAATAAGTAGGTTATATATGTCATGGCAGATAGACTTGAAAATTAGGACTTGAACTGGAGTACTGTTTTAGCATCTCATAACTTTTCTGCAACATCCCGCCCCCGATATTCACCTTGATACTTCGATAATACATTGGCTCACTTATATTGTGGAGTCACCTGTTGGCATTGTCCTTATTATATACTTATTAAAATTACTATAATACTTTTCTACACGTGGTTCTAAACAAATCGAAGTCATCTATCACCACACAATAGGTTCATGAATAGTGACGTTTAGGTATTGCTACTTTCCAACCTACCCTCGCTTCGGTTTATTAGATTATTTTTAAGTCAACCTTACCTTTCAAATGGTGAAAGAATTTTTCCAATTTGTGCAGTGGTTCCGAAGATTTATCCAAACATTATAAACAAACTCACGAAATTTGGCCTCTCTCTTTATAATATTAATAATCAAACATGAACATGTAGGTTACTATTATCGGAATAAAGCATTGATTAAACACTTCAAAACTAGAAACAAGACTTAAAACTCATCATTAAAGTGTGATGTTTGTCTGCGTTCTCTGTAAAAACTGGAGTACTGTTTTAACATCTCATAACTTTTCTGCAACATCCCGCCCCCGATATTCAGAGGACCACCTTGATACTTCGATAATACATTGGCTCACTTATATTGTGGAGTCACCTGTTGGCATTGTCCTTATTTCATATGTACAAGGTAACCCTGGTTTGTATTATGCGTTTTATGCACGCTGTTGAAGTTGGAGTCAATATTTCTTGTTTGAAGTTAACATCATCGAGCCCTGAGGACTAGGAGTAATTTATTCATCGGAGCGCTAACTCAGGTTACATCTAGAGCTTGTACTTTGGAGCCCGGAGTCTGTATTCCTCCTATGATTTGGTTTCTTTGATTTTAAGGGAGCGACTTCCGTCTGTACCCCTAACCCTAAGTAAGCGTAAGACAGATAGCCAACGCCACAGCCTCATTCATCAGTCAGCAGCTGTACCGACTTGCAGGTGAGATTGGCTTAGGGCCCGAAGATCTTGGTGGGCAACATACTCCTTACCTGTTGTATCCAAATTCGTATAACATCTAAGTACTGTTTGCATGTCTAGCTGACGGCAAAACTTGAAGAAAATAATATCTACACTAATATTATAAAGCTGAAGAGTTTGTTTATTTGTTTGGTTGAAAGCGCTAATCTCAGAACCTACTGGTTAGCATTAAAAAAAGAGATCGAGGTTTGGGAACCACGGTGTTCCCGGAAAGAAGGGCGGGTAGGTATTAGATTAGGTATTTATTATCCAATTGTTTACAGTTTATTTATCACTTTTTGCCTATATACGTGACACTTGCAACCTTCATCATCTCCGCGGTTGTCCCGGTCGCCTCCGAGGCTCTCACCTTCGAGTCCTGGGTCCGCGTAACATTTGTGATGTTGTCATTATTTTACTTAGCCTCAAGCGAGTCGTGAGCTTGATTTCCCTGTAGCACTTATGCGATTCCTGTACATGACATAACGTTCTGTCCATGGGTCACTAATCACTATAATACAGGTCGAGGACACTTCACAAATCGAGGTAAAACCAAATAATCATAATTAAATTGGAGGACTTTAACAAAATTAGCACAGCAAAAACCAATGCAACATGAATTAACAAATCTGCACTATGACTACTGAAATACATATCAACTTAAAAAAAAAACAGTTTAAAAATGCAAAGAATTTAAAAGGGGATAAAGTCAAACATTAAAACTTAATGGAATAAGAAGCCATCGGTATAAATACTGCGAAAAATTGAGAAACTTTTCCTGTGATTGAAATCGTTTCAGTCAACAGATTTTCACTTGGTACCTGCATTATGCAGGTACCAAGTGAAAATCTGTTTTATACACAGACATTAGATGCTTATGTTATCATATTACCAAAATTGATATAGCAAAATGACTATAATTCAATTAAATTTTTAAGCATTTTGTATGCTTACTTTATCTAAAGATTTAGATCGGAAAAAGAGAACATCTAGAACGGGACTTGAACCCGTGACCAGTCCCTTACAGGGGGAATGCTCTGACCAGCTGAGCTATCTAGACACGTCCAGATATTCGAAATTCTCCGAAATATTATATACGTCTTAAGGCGACGCTGGAGCCATCTACCGTGATTCTTGCCAACTACGGAAACAATGAAAAACTTTACAGTCATTTTTAGATAGCTTAGCTGGTCAGAGCATTTCCCCTGTAAGGGACTGGTCACGGGTTCAAGTCCCGTTCTAGATGTTCTCTTTTTCCGATTTAAATCTTTAAAATGACTATAAGTTAAATTTATGTCAACAGCAATAACTTTTAACATAGGTAACCGCTTCCAACAATGGCAACAAAAGAGCCGCCAATAAGCGAAGTAAACTGACATTCATTGACAACATTGAATAAGTTTAAAATTTGCTAGTAGAATTCAATCTCGCACAGACATGGAATAGCTCTAAGATTCAATCATCTCTATGATGAAACATCCCTTTCATCAATTACACCTGCAACACAAGTTAAATACTAGTGCAATAAAGTTAACTGTATTCCTCTCAGTACATTGCAGCCCGCGTGCCACTTTCTACACTGACGAAATATTTCTTCAACGAAAATAATTCCCAACCAAATTTCGCAAAAGTGCAACTCCATAATAGTATTACCATTATGTGTATGTAATGAACAAGTCATCTCAAATTGTTATGGCCGCAGGATGCACTTTAGGTTAGCCAATTGATTGATGATGTGCGGTTTTAACGAAATATTATATACATGAAAATATTTAACACATAAGTTTTTAACACACAGGTTTATTCTAAAATATAATGTGTAAGAGAAGAATAGTTAAGTCTCTCTTATATAGTGAATAAAGGTAAGAATAAACGGAAAATTGGAATCGTAAATAAAAAACCGGCCAACTGCAAGTCGGACTCGCGAACGAAGGGGTCAGTACCATTATCTATAAAAAAATCAGAAAATCACGTTTCTTAAATTTGTTTTACCCTTTGGGTACGAAACCCTAAAAATAACGTATTTTCAGTTTTTAATATCAATCAATCAATGTACACTGCTGGACAATATAGCCCTGTAAAAATATCAAATTAATCGTACCGGCATATAATATAAATAGTGTTATGGTACCAGTCATTATTATTAGAATAATATGCAAGTTTCAAAGTACTACAAGTCAAATACCGTACACTTCTTGGAGATGTATGCAATTTTGGTCAGGGTAGGATAGGGATTTATAACTTTAGAGATAAAATTCCAAAATTTCGTAACCTAAGTAATGGTGGTATTCGTCTGGCAATGACTTTTAAACATTTTACTGGTACTTTCCATTCCTGTAAGCCGAACATACTCGAATATAAAAATTAACATCGATCCCTAGCACAGTGCAATGTACTATTTATGAATCACAAACATCTGTCGTCTCGTTGTTGACAACTGATTGCAAAACTTGTATTAAAATGTCGAGACTCTAGTGATCTTATTTTGAAATGAATTAAGAGAAATTGTGACCAGATGAAATAGTAAACTATGGTGTTCAGTCCAAATAATAATTCAACCAAACTTTGCTGCAAACAGACTTTAAATATTTCTTAATGAGATTTGGATTAGCACTCTATATATATATCATTCCTATACACTATTTATTATTATTTTTTTTTTTTATATTTATTATACTATATTTCCTAATCACTATATATATTTCATATATTATTGGTTGTCCATTGACCACGCTGATTGATCTTATTCTCTACTAGAGCTTAAGTAAATAATCATAATAAAAAGAATCAATATTACAACAATATTATTATGTAATAAAAAAGTCTTTAAAAAATACGTAGTACGATATTTCACATATCTGCTAAAAATATTACTAAATTATTTTTGACACATTTAATGAAATATTCATGATCTATTATATCATATTACGATTGAAGGCTGATCGTAAAGCAGGAGATCGTGAAGCGAGTCCGAGGGATATCGCAATGGCTGATGCAACAACTGGTGTCAAGGCTGCGCCCGTGCACATAGCCGGCCGTCCACTGACCGCACGATAGACAAACGTGCATTTTGGAATTTAAAAAAAACATTGAATGCGAGAACGTACGTCAAAACGAATGAAATTATTCATTTTTAAATTTCATTTTTAAATCACTTTAAAGATCCCTACATGAAAGTGCCATTAAAACAACTACAAATGAAATGGCTTTGATCAGATACTTCTTAATTAAAGTTATTGTAGTTTATTTTGTAGTAGAGTTAGTATTTTCATTATTTCAATAATGATATCGTGGCAAAAAAAATTATTTACTAAATATATTATCTAGTGTGCTGCAGTTTATATAATAAATGTCTTAATTTCTTTCTTTTCTTTAAAATGAAAATAAACCCGTATTTTTATTAAATAAAGTTTAATTGTGCTAAGTGCACAATTGAACTCGATCTAAGCGATGAAATTGCAATGAGCAATGAATTCACAAATGGCAATGATACTTAGATGTGTTTAGGTCAAACTAATGTATGTAATCTAGGTCAACAAAATAGCTATCTCAAATTGTTATTACATATAGTGTAGTTATTTATTAGGATCGAGCAATCCTAGTAGTAGGTACACAGTATCCAAAGTATATGAGACTGTACTGATCCTGTAAAAACTACTATTTTGATATTGTCGGAAGTTTACGCGAATGTCACACATTGAAATAAAACTATTTTAACGGCTTCTATCGCGATTTATTTGATGTTATTTGATTATTTACATTGAACCCGACGTTTCGGTTACTTTCCAGCAGCCATGGTCACGGGGAGACTATGAGACCAT
Organism: Cybosia mesomella; assembly: GCA_946251805.1. Taxonomy (NCBI): domain Eukaryota; kingdom Metazoa; phylum Arthropoda; class Insecta; order Lepidoptera; family Erebidae; genus Cybosia; species Cybosia mesomella. Next base: position 29,386,285 of record OX276390.1, read on the forward strand.
GGCTGCTGAGAACCCGAAATCGAACCGCTTGGAATTGTTTGCACCGTGTGAGGGTGATACGGTATGGTAGATGCGGTAAAATGCAATGTCATCATCACACAACATCTCTACGCAACGGCAAGGGGGACTCGAATATTGTGAAAAAGGCACGTTTCGTTAATCAAAATAAATAAAGTTATTTAAAAGAAACAATGTTAGCTGACATTATGTTTCTTTTAAATAACTTTATTTTCTTTGATAAATTATATTTTTCTTTCACTCTAGTTGGGATTTTCAGAGTTGTGTTCCGCACTATGTAGTTTTTTTTTTCAATTTTAGCTTTACATTTTACTCTAGTGGTCAATCTAGACTCAAATTAAGCATAGTTAGGAATATCGCTTTCAATAAACGGGTAAACACACTTATATAGTATATATGTTTGTAAATAAATACATATTATACATAACACACACTCAACCTAACGCATATAGACATTCATGCATAGAATAATTTGCACTGAACCCACGCTCCCGCACCCTCTGCCGTAACTGTCCAGTCAAATACACCTCCCTAATAAAGCCCAGCGTAGCAGGATTGATATAAATAATACAAATAACGAGCAGTACAAGTAGACTACTACACTCAATACAGAGATAGTAATAACTTTTCACTTATATTACTGCACGTACTCTCTATTTGTTGCATTTTTTTTAACTTACTATAAATCTTTCCTCAACGATAACCATAGCGCAAAAGCCAATGAATCAGTCTAACAAATTAATTCTTCGTATTGCCCAACCAGCGTACATTCTCCCCACGTATTGTCTGTCGTTAATATGTTATCCGTCCCAAAGAAGGCTAGACAAGGCTGTCCTATCTTCAGGAGTACGCGATACATTATTCCAAGCAGGTGTGGACAACAGCAATCTTTCATTGTCGTACTTCTCAAGGATGGATTGCATTCATAGTACGAGTAATATGCTATTGTTGTCACTTAAATAATTGATATCTATATTGTCCTATGTTGCACGAATAGTGATTAAGTCTTCGTTCTAATAAAACTAATTGTGCTTAGCTAAATCTGCTTCAGAAATCGTGCTAACTAAAGTGCCATAGCTTCAAACCAAGTTCGGGGCACTTTATTTTAATAAGGTACTACCTATCGATTTACTGATTCAGATTTGAATAAGGACTTCTTGATTACTCTAACTATATAATTACTCTAACTCCAATGGATATAACACGAAATGCATTTAGACTATACGTTTTTTTAGAATAGTTTTACGAAGGTATACGGGTATACACGTGGACATGGGATATTTGTATGGTATGGTGGGTACATGGGTATGTTACAGACTGTTTTTGAAACTAAGATCAATACAACTTAAGTGTATCTACCTAGGTATTAAAAGTACAATTATCTTGAAATTTATATGTTTAAATTAAAGCAATAAATATTGCCTATAAAAAAAGAACTGAACATAAACTTGGAAAAACAGGTCAATTCAAGTCTGTAGAAGTTCTATTTAAACCTCCTTGAGATATTAATCCAAAGGGGAGTTTATAAGTTGACTTCTTTGCAGCAGGCTTCTTTTTTTAATTATTCATTGATCTTGAAATAATCATATTAACATTATTTTTGCACATACATTTGCACTTATTGTATTCAGTTGCATGTTACTCTAGCATTTAGCCTAAACAACAGCCTGTAACATTGCTTCATATTTATGAGTAGCACATTTACGCTTCACGAAGGTCTTGTGTGTGGCGAATAATCAAATAATTATATAACACTTAATAGGTATTTGTGGAAATGCGTAATGAACGCGACCTGAAATATATATGTAATCGGCATGTCAACTTGTTTGTATAAATTGTAACTTTGACCTTTTATAATTTACGTAAATTTACAGACGATGTTTCGATGCACGTGATTATACTTGTAATAAAAAACGTGTTTGGTTTTTTTTGTTGGAATTAGGTATATAAATTGTTGTAAATTACTGGTATTTAATGTAATACTAACCTCTTTGATAACCCCTCCAGCTGAGATATATAAATCGATACCTCCTTCGAAGATTCTTATACCGATTTCGCAGGGGTGTCCTTGCTTATTTGTCATGAACACCCCGATTAAATCGGAATATTCATTCTTAACAAAATAAAAAAAAAACTATTAAAAGCTTCTGAATTAAGTAAATGGGTTATTATTCATTTGAACTTATTTTCTAGGTCAAGTAAAAAATATGTTTTAAGATGTATTGAGTAAACTAAACTAATTGCTTTGTGTGGCAAGTTAAAATAATACGATAATTTCGCTATCTGATTCATATTTTGATTTCGTTTTGTCAATATTCCGGTAAAATAAAAATTATATACCGGGGAATCCAGACAACATGATAAAGAAATCAATATGCGTTTCATTATACTTCAAAAACATTTTAAGAGGTAAATAATTGGTTGTTTTAGTTTTATTAGTTCAAGAGGCTTCCTCTGCAACTCATAGACTCATAACATAATTATAAGCAACCTACACTTCTTGGACGTAATTTACTTGTCTATATTCATTAAACCGTATTTTATTATTTTATTTACATAAAATCTTCCTTCATATGATTATTTAATACATATTTATATTTGTTCTATAATGCCGTATAACTTCCTCGTCTTAATCAATACTGTCACCTTCAACTTCTTTGAAGTACAGTTAACGACAGAAGTCGCTTAGCTAATTTTAAACTATTGATCACCTTAGCTCTTAACACGTTCATAAAACAGTAAAGAAAACACGAATATAATTAAATTTATCTTCTGGGGATTTTAAAACTACTTAAACACCCACTATTGGTTCATGTATACCTATGTAAGAAAGGTTTGTAAATATTATAGTGTTTACCAAATAATGTGTCTAACTGTACCTACCTACTAACAGGCTTCCTTGGAGACTTGTCATATTCTAATACGATAATAATTTAAAATTTATTTAATTTTTAATACACCAATTTCCTCTTATTACACCAATAAGGCACACATTAGGAGAGGCCTTTGTCCAGTGGGTTGCAATACGTGTTTCTATGTTCTCACTTACTTTAGCTTGACAGTTTCCAGACAGATTTCCGAGTATATTTTCTTCACTTTTATGTTCTTGCGAACTGTTGCGTTAAGTTCGGAATAGATCAAGATATGTTAATTGCTGCAGCGTCGATCCCAACACGTATTATTTTATTTCAGTATTATATTTGAAATTATGTATTATATAGAATATAGTCATTTTCGTGTAACTGATTCATCAACGTAGAGCTAAACTACTAAAGCTAGAACTACGAGATTATGATAGTAGGTTCCTGCTGTCACTTTATTAACGGGCCAGATGAAGTAGTGTGGTACGCTCGTGTTACATTGACAATTCGTTCGAAATAGATGTTTATATGTATCAGGCGTATAGTCTGAATTTTGACTATGTTCAGTTAAGAACTCAGTTATGCCGAACAACAAAATTTCGTAAAGATCTACCTTGTACTAATAAAGTTGTCATCAATTATCGTTTAGACCGATTTTGCTCTACTGCTGCTATCATACCTTTTTTTTTCGTGAAAAAAAATCCCGCCGGCCAGCGGGGGCGGTTATGTCGGACTTGAACCGACTAAAACCGCACGCCGTCTCGGGTCTACAGACGCTGGGGTGTAAGGTTGCCCATAGAGCATAACCCTCGCTGCTGCTATCATACCTATTATAGCGCGATGATATAAAGCGTAGTCTATGACCATGGCCTAGAAGAATGTTCATGCAAAAAATCAGCCTAATCTGTTCAGCGGTTTACAAATCGTGCTCGGAACTCAATAATAAAAAGCAGGCAAATAGACAAACCGACAAACAGACAAAAATTCCAAAAAACACATTTTGGGAATCAGTATCGCTCTTAGCATACACATACATTATTTTTTTGGACAAATGTTCAACGTACACCTACCTTTTTTTTTTTTTTTTTTTTTTTTTTTTCGTGCGGAAATCCCTTCGGATACCCCCCCGCGTGCCAGCGGGGGCGGTTATGTCGGGCTTGAACCGACTAAAACCGCACGCCGTCTCGGGTCTACAGACGCCGGGGTGTAAGGTTGCCCATAGAGCATATCCCTCGCACAACGTACACCTACCTCGTTACGATTTAACTGGATTTAAATGGACTGCTGAGACGAGGTCTCGGGTTCGATCCCAGGTTTTACCATGGCACACACCAATGACTTTTCGATGCTTTTCGAAGTTATGTGTGTATTTATCGCAGGTTTATAAGTGCCGGTTAATGGCAATAGGCTCGCCACCTATTACATTGGGACCTAAACATAAACTGGCGAAATGTGGGTGCTAGCACCTCTGCCTAGCCCTTCGGGGATATAGGCGTGAGTTTATGTTATGTATGTTATGTTTTTTATGTAGATTCTAAATTAAATCGGCAACTAAAATACACAAAGTATAGTGCAAAATCACTTTCCTTACAATGGACAGGTTGAGGATTCAAATAACACAAAGGAAATAATAACAACATTTATGGCAAATATAGGTATATAATATGAAAATGAGAAAGAGAAACCTAGATTATTACACAATTATCAATACTCTTTGCAACGTGTGGATATCAAGTCAGTAATGGAGTAAAAAAAATGGTCAAGCAACCAGTCTTTAACATTTTTATAAATCTCGTAGGTATATGTTAAGGTTTTAATTTCAGTAGATACACAATTATAAATATATCCACAAATAGCCAGGCATTTCTTTTCATATAGAACAGTTTTAAGTATCTTAAACAAGACTATTCTGTCTGAATCACGTGTGTTTATCGGGTATACCGTTGTAAATAGGCGGTTATTTAATTTAATAAATTGTATACACCTATACATATATAATTACTTACATATATAATTACTTGTCCCGACTGGCTGACAGACTGACTGATTCATCAACGCAATTACGGCTGTAGATGCTTTTTATGTTGTAGGCATCCACAAAGAGCGGATTTTTGAAAATTTCAATTATAAGGTGGCAATATAAGGGATGAACGATTGTACGAAAGTCCGTCTTTTTCAAAGATAGAAGCTCGAAATTTCATACACCTGCTTCTGATTACAAATGAATGAACACGTGTATCAACGTTTTTCAAAATGTTACCCCTAAGAGGGTGAAATAGGGTTTAAAAGTTTATATGGAAAGTTGGTCACCTTTGACGATAGAACCATGAAATTCCATATAAATACATCTTTTCAGAAATAAATGAATACGTGTATCAATGTTTTCAATATTTTGCTACTGAGAGGCAAAAAAGGGATGAACGGGTGTTTGAAAGTCCGTCATTTTCAAAGTAAAAAGCACGAAATTCAATATGAAAACTTCTTATAGCTATCTTATATTTACCATTGGACTCGAAAGGTGGCGCTGCGGGTTATAAGTCATTCTTTACGAAATTATTCCCAGACGAAGCCCGGTGGCCGCTAGTTCAAGTATACACTATTAATAGTTCAAGTATATACAGGGCAAAGTCAAGAATTAGAGGTTTTAAATAGAGGTCTGCAGGATATCCAGGGGCTACTTCGGCTACGTCAACGAGAACACACTTTATAAAAGGGACCCCGGACTCTGCGGTGAGAACCTCGGATGCGACCGCGACTAATGCAAAGATGATGATGATTACCTTTCATAATGAGAGAAAAAAACGTGAGCTTTGCAGGGTACAAGGCTCACGTCATGAAAATTGCAAATTCAATAGCATTCTATCCTTTGTGTGCGAGGCCACTTATGATTTCATCATCACTCCTGGGAATACCCATGCGTTATAATTTTTCATGCCGTAGTGTTAACCATTGCAAATCCAAACGATGGTGTTTAACCATGCATTTTGGCAATTTCACGTTTTTGACACAAAAAAAAATTATTTGTTCTTATATATTTTTTTTTTAATTTAGGGTACATCAATTTGACTTCACCTCGCCTGATGGTAAGCTGAAGGTAAAGTCTCAGGAAAGAGGGTCACCATTACATACACGTACCATGTTAACAATGGTGGCACTCAGCTTGACGGCCTCATCAGAAGAGGATTGTCGTCGCAGCACCGCGTGACACCCACCGGTCCCACTAGTGCTGCGACCACAATTCCCCTGCCCGGCTATGCACTTGCTGACCCCTGAACGCAATCAAACCGAAATTGGATTACTATGGAGGGTTTTTCGCAATCGTGCACGGTGATACATACCCAGCCGCATTTTTGTCATCAAATTTCTACCACCAGTATTATTTATACTTACTTATTATTTACAATTTTTATTTCAATTTATTGATATTATTTTGAGATGGTTGAAACTTGAAACCCAATACTTTTGCTAGGCCATGTTTTATAATGAACTGGTTTTAAATACAAATAAGACTAAGATAAGTAGACCAATAAACAGTGCAGAGACTACAAAGATTTATATTACTTAACAGTTGGGTAAGGCAGCGAAATGAACACCGCAGTCGGTCCATGACGGTTACTTTTACAACGACGAAGGCGATGAGTAACCAGCGAATGTCACGCAAGATTACGGCAGCATCTAAATAATGAAGTGTTTATTAATTTAGATTCACAGTTATTGGTTTATTAGAACTGAAATGGAAATAGTAACGTTGCTGTTATTTAACCGTTGGTGTGTGTTAATATAAAAATGACAATCAATCAATAAGACAATTGCAGTCCACCGCTGAATATAGATCACATTTCCGGTTGCCGAATCGTGGTATCCCCTCTAGGATTCATTTGCTCCAACGGCCATCGGTCGGTCGGCAGATGTGGCCAGGTCATTGCCAGTTCAGCTTGCTTTTACTGCGTGCATGTCGGTAACTTTATTTAAGTGAACTTGAAATGAAAATGATCAACGACAATCTAAACCGTTTCCATATCGTAAAAATACATAGAGAATAAATGAACAAGCATACAAATCGAAAAATGCCATTATTTTATATGAATCTATGTTTGATTTGTATGCTGAACTATTCCGGCTTAAGTAAATGCAATGTACTTCTCAGTTCATAGAATATCTCTGAGTCCAGTGTCCAGGCACAGTAAACTTTCAGTTAGTTAGTTATATTATATGGTTTAAAATGTAAAGTGTTCGAGCTTCGAACGAAGTACAGGTTGCACAGCAATGCAGTTTCAAATATTTTGGTAAATTTAAAATGTTAGAAAAATAGTCTCATCACTACGTATTATAAAACAAAGTCCTCCGCCGCGTCTGTCTGTTCGCTATAAACTAAAAAACCATTGCACCGATTTTCTTACTGTTTTCACCAATGTATAGAGTGGTTCTCGAGGAAGGTTTCAGTATATAATTTGTCAAGTTTTTGTATACATTGGCTAAAATATAATGATATGTGTTAGAGATGTCGGAAAAAAATAAGCCATCTGGGAGCTTTCAACGAAAACGCTGCTTAAACCCTTAGATAAATAACGAAATAATATATGGTGGAAATATGTACCTTATTTAGGTTGTGGTGGTGGAATAAGGGCCCATAGGTAGCGGCAACGGGATCAGAATTCCACGTGAGTGAAGCCGCGGGCAACAGTAAGCTCTTAATAATTTGACATATTAGGAAATATACCTTATAAGGGTTGTTACCTTCCATCAATACTAGTTGCAAATCAAAAACAAAGCCTTTGTGACAACTGATTACAAAATTCAGTGGTGATAGCTAGCGAAAGGCAACTTTCATTACTAGCTTAATTACTTGCAAAAATATATGTGTATTATAGATTTTGTAGGTTTTTTGAAATTTCCTCACTGCTATGAAAAGCTTATCATTCTTAGTGAAGAAACCTTAGAACAGAAAGTAGCCGACGGGGTATTTGGGGGAAACGCACGATTCCGCACGGAAAAAAAAGTACAAACCTAGCGATCAAATGTGTTAATTTCATAGGTTCCACCTTACCATGTATATGTGAGACCAATTTCCCGGTCCGGATTCCGATTCCTGGAGTGAACTGTTATTCAATTTTTCGTTTAGGTAATTTCCAGCAGCCTCAGACGTCGAAGGTCACTCAACGACCTCCATGCAGGCCTGGGGGGTGACAGGTGGAGCCGCCTGTCACCCTAGCACAAGCAGGCCGGGCTGTCTTTTTTTGGGAGCAAGACAGGGACACCGGGATTCCCAAACCCTAGGGGCCCATCTCGAAACCGGAGATGGCCCTGGGTCAGTCAGGGTGCGAGGAAAATGCCTTATAGGGCTACCTTACATCTGAAGACCCGAGACGGCGTGCAGTTTTAGTTGGTACGAGCCCGACATAGCCACCCCCGCTACCCGGCAGGGGGTTATCCGAGGGGATTTTCGCACATAAAAAAAAGCAGCACGAAGTTTAGTGAAATTAAGTACTTGGTTAATGTTAGTAAAATTAACACGCTACAAACCTGTAGCGTGTTAATTCTTACCTAACCAGGTAAGAAGGGTATAGCAAAGGTCTCGCAGACCTTCGTATCAGGTTACTTGTGACACGGAACGGGGATCCGTCGAATAATGCACTAGGTTAGTAGGATAGATTAACCACACATAGCTGGCAGCACCTAGTTCCAGCCGACTAAAATTAGGTGTAACCGCACTTCTATTATTAGCCGTAACGTATACCTACCTACAATATAAGAATTGCTCGTTTAATAATACAAGATTGATCCTTCTGAAATCTCTTGATAAAAAAAAACAAACTCAATGAGCTCACTTAACGTATTTGCTAATTGCTTGAGGCCGGTTTCGACACTACGGGTAATGGTTTAACCTTGACATGCATCGTCAAATCACACCTTTGACAATAGAAAATTGCCATCGTTATCGTTAAAAATAATTGGGTGGTTTCATATAGTTATAATAAATTGTTTAAATGTAATTATTAGATAAGGAATAGTTTAAAATGTAGTAATCAGGTTGTATAGGGTCCACCAAGGTTTTCAGCAAGCTGGTACACACCTACTGATTGACGGACGCAGTTCTGGCGCATGCTTCCCTCTAGGGATTAAGGTGACAGTCACTTCATTTAAAGGCAACCAAACCATCGAAAGGAAGAGTAAAAGAGCACACCCTAGGCTCCAAAGTGCGTGTTTTGAATGCCACTGGGATTGGTACACGAATGAAGAAGAAAAATACAATAACTAAGATAAAGAAAGAGATGCAAGGTTTATGATGCGAGGGCGAATAGGCAACCCGGTAAAGTTCGACCTAGGCGTAGCTACGAGGACTTTTTAAGGAAAGGCTAGTTCAAAAGTACCCGCATCCAGTAAGCATGTATGAAAACAATATGAAAGTCGAAGAAGGCGGTGCCAGAATCTTTGCAAGGGGAATGGGAAACAGGCGTGACTGTATGTAATGCTATTAGGGCGGTGAATAAACATTGATTCTTACTTCATCGTACTTGTTGAAATTCAATCACCCACTCAATACACTAATAATACTGGTTAGTTATGACGTCATCCCTTTTTATTTAATACAAGTTTCAATCGAACTTATAATATTGATTGTTTATAAAAAGAAGAAGAACTACTTTAAAAATACACTGTTGTTATTAGTTTTTACACGAAAAGTAGTTAGTTTTATATTTATTGCCAAGTAAAGTCATACTTATCATCATTAATCATGCTATCAATCTTTTAAATTGATTTCAACTGTGTGAGAATTGCTTTATTTGCTTGTTAATTGTGAATTCATTCTAATTCAAGTAAATAAAGCAATTAATATGCTAACTTTTCCTATAGATTTTAGATCGGAAAACGAAAACATCTTGGACAGGACTTGAACCCGCAACCAGCCCCTTACAGGGAGAATGCTCTGACCAACTGAGCCACCTAGACACGTCCCAGATATTCGAATTCCTCCAATATATCTTCTCGTCTTAAGGCGACGCTGGAAAAAAAATTCTTTGAGCTGTGCATGAAAAATTGTTTTTAACGTAATCGTTAAGGTGTTATAATGATGATGAAAACTGAATTTCATTGTAGCACTCAATCATCAAATTAGTCATATAACCTAAAGATTCAGTAACCTGTCATAAGTGTAACCTTCTAGTGACCGAAAATGCCGCCATTTTCACAACACTTAGGCACGCGTTCCGTTCAACGGTTTAACCTAGTGCAACACAATTCAGTTCACAAATTTACAGTGTTCACAAAATAGTAAACATTCCTGCCTAATTTCAACATTTTAATATTATGCATTGGTATTTAATAAAATAATTTTTAAGAATTAATAATGAAGTTATTTTCGTAACTAAAACCATGGTCCAAGATCCACCAAGATCTTCGGGCCCAAGGCAACCAGATCTGCAAGCCGGTACACCTGCTTATTGATGGACGGGTCACGAGTCTCTGGCGCAGACTTTTCTCTCAGGGTTGGCAGATCAGATGGCAATCGCTCCCATAAAACCATAAAAACCAAAACAAAATAGGAGGACTAAATCAAATGAGATGCAACCGCGAATAATGTTAAGATCATGAGGAATCGAAATACTCAACAAACGACTTACACACACTTGACCATAACTGAACACATTTTAGGTTCGCACAGCCACATAGGGAAGAGTTGTTCGACTGTGGTACAGCCCTGTGTTAGTAGGTACAGCAATCTTTAGTAATTATATTGTTTTATTCGCTTTGCTTCGGTTTATGAGAGTTTTTTTTAACTCAGGCCATCGTCATAATGCTCGCATAATGTTAATATAGGGGTACTTACCATTAGAGCTCAGCGGTCGCAGCTCCGCCAGGAACTCATGGAGACATGGAGGGTGCGACTTGAGCAACCAAGGTGGGGGGAATTCACTATTTCGGCGGTGAGGCCGATCATGAAGAAGTGGTTGGAGAGGCACCACGGTGACCTCTCCTACCGGATGTGCCAGATATTTACCGGAAACTGGTGCTTCGGTAGGTATCTATGACGCATCCACCGGGAGACAACGCCGCAGTGCCAGCACTGCGAGGATCCTGGCGAAGACACGGCTCTCCACACGTTAGTGGAGTGCCCTGCGTGGGCGAGTCAACGCCGGGATCTCATTGCGGTCCTGGGCGTGGCCGTTCTCTCGTTGGAGACCATGGTGAGGGCCGTGGTCTCCGACGGGAGCAAGTGGCACGGCGCTGCCTCTTTCTACAAGCAGGTAATGCGCGCGGAAGAGACGGCGGAGAGGGAGCGGGAGAGAACCCTGCCCCCCGAGTTCCACAGTCTGCGGCGAGGACGCCGCAGACTGTCTGTGACTGTCGCCCGGGATTACCGACCATCCTATATCGGGGCCTGAGGACGGCAGTTGGCTGACTCGCCGTGCTTACAGAAGCAGGCCGTGGCGGAGGCGTGTCGTTTGTATCCTACAAACGCCTGACTACTTACCGACCCGTGATAATACCCGACCCCACCAGGTGAGGCCGCGCTGGCGGTCAAGGTCCGCCGGTAGCCCTGGGGTTATTCTTTCGAGGACTTACCCGGGGTGCCCGGCAATGGACACTTGGGCAGGACACTGTGCGGTTTTAGTCAGTTCATGCCCGACATAGCCACCCCGCTGGCCAGCGGAGGGGGGTATCCGAAGGGATTTCCGCACGTAAAAAAAAAAGTGGTACTTACCAGTTCGAGGCGGTCCTCTTCATACTGGATAAAACTATGTGTTATATCACCAAGCAATCCCGAAAAACTAATTTTAGACTGAACCAACCCAGAACATACCCGAAAGGATAGGCAGAGGTGTATTCACACTTCACTGTGTTCTTTGGACCCCCGCAAATTGTATACAAAGGTGGAATTATTACGAACCGGGAGCTCATCGGGATGAACATTATGAAGTCTTTCGGGCATTCTGGGAGGGAGCTTTAGTCCGTGACTGCCTCATTTCGAGGTGATAAATCGTTTCAGATTTCTTGATCACTTTAATCTAACCAATATCTTGCAATTTCCAGTGATCGACGAAACGTTTGGAACACAAGTTTCATATGGACCACGGCCAAACAGCCTGGAAGCAGTATATATTCTACATAACCAATATCCCGTTTGAGTGTTTATCTCCCCGTTCAAAAGTATAAAAAGTCACGGATCAAAAGTATAAATATTGAAAATATAAGTATAATATTGAATGTTTTGCAATATCCTTATTTCGTATTGTAACTAGGACAAGGATATTGCATTATGTATTTAATCTTTATTAAAAAAATTACAACACTGATTTTCATTTCAATTTTTAAATTATCGTCCTTCAAAGTTGTTAAATTAAACCTATATCAGCACTACTTAGTTTGAAACAATTGCTTAAAACAGTCTCTTTCCCCAATGTCAAAAGAGATAGGCCTATAAAATTTCCGCTCAAATCAGGTTAAGCTTAAATGAGGAAGTGCGTAGGTACACCATATACGTTGTCCAGAACGGAAAAGGTTAAACGTAAGTAGAGACATGGTTTCCCAGTACGAATGCCTCATACCCTGTTTCTTAAAATCGACGTAAAGGCTTGTCCCGTCGAAGCACAGCAGAATTCGATAGCATTGCCTATAATGACCAATTAATTAATATAAAGTGATTAGAATATATATAAAATTCTTCATAACAAACTCAGATAAAAGGACCTAATGACTTCACTATAGTAGTGCACTATAATAAGTTTCTAAAAGTTAACGATAGTGTACTAAGTACGTATAATTCTCTTTACTTCTTTTTTGAGCTTTCTGCAGATAATTTCCATAAATATAGTCTATACAGGTCTGAGTATATTATGTTGAGTGAGGGAGAGACTTTCAGCGCTCCCATTCTCACTTTTTAGTTAATACAGCTTCACCTTCATTTCTTTTCTTACTAGTGACACTTTGGCTTAGATAATCGCTCATCAAGTAGACCATGCGCTAGATTACTGACTTATCAGTATAAACCAAACCACAGCTATAGAAATGTTCTTATATTGTTTAGCTTTTTCTTTAAATAGTCGTAACTGACACTTCTTTAATAGAACTTCGAGTTATTAAAATGTTAGCAACAGACCAGTCATTTCTGATTTTGCAGACGTGCGTCAAGAGGTCCATATACCTACGGGTATGCCATCATAGCAAAGGAAAACATCTAAAAATCAATAACCTAAAGTGTTTGCGATACACTTGTAGTCTACCTACAGCTGGTTATATTATTTTTTTTACGGTATTCAGTAAAAAATTGAAGTGTGCTTTAAAATGGTTTCTTTACTTAATCTTCGCCTACATGCTATTTGCGACTAAAGAGGAGTTAAATAGTTTACCTCCTTATTTATACAACAACAATCCCGGTTGCACATGAAAATAATCTATAACCCATTTACACTGCAAGACCTACTACGTCCAAACTATGCCTAGGTATAAACTTCGCACAGGGGTGTGTGTTGGGTAACCTCCTCGAGTGTCGCTCCGATTCCGATCCCGCTGCAGTCCGGGGGGAACGGAATCGGAGCGGCCGGTACACCCTGGGCGGCGGTCAATGGCTTCCCCTTCACCCCTTCATAGGGTTGGCATTGATCGTCGGCCAATACCCAACGTGGCGGGAACACATCGCTCTCCGTACTCCTCTGCTTTCAGAGGAGACAGGATGAGCGATGCTGTTAGTGGTGAGATGGCCCAGGGTCAGCCGGGGTGCGAGGGATATGCTCTATGGGTAACCTTACACCCCGGCGTCTGAAGACCCGAGACGGCGTGCGGTTTTAGTCGGTGCAAGCCCGACATAACCATCCCCGCTGGCCGGCGGGGGGGTATCCGAAGGGATTTCCGCACGATAAAAAAAAAAAAAAAAAAAAAAAGGTATAAACTTCGCACAAGTGCATGATAATTAGATAAACTTTCCGACAAAGCACAAAATATAAACAAACAAACATTAGATTTTTCAGTAATTGAAATAAAAATAGAAGACATATTCCATAAAAAAGTATTAATATTAAGTATTTATAAATAAACTAAAACTTTAGAACTTCTACATAACCTCTGCGCAATATCTAAAGGTCAGTTTTCGAAAAGATACTTACAACATTTAATTGCACCATACTTGAACACGCAGATCAACACAGACATATCTGATTCCACTATTTCATCACATCTGAATATAGCTTAAATGTCCAAGAAAAAAACACAATAGACTAGAGAAAAGAGGTGCTGTCATAAAGGCCCATTGAAAAGAGGTCTATGGCATAATGTCATTATGTCCAGGTCACAGTAATTAATCGAAGATCAAAATCAACAGATCAAAATGGAGGTGAACTTAAATTAAAAACATAATGTGTTTCCATTAAATGGACACAAGATATAATATTAAAAAGATGGGCAGATCAGTCACTGGCGCTTAAAAATGGTCACACAGAGCGAAGGTAATTCACCTCCCTTACTGGAAGCACGAGAGCAACAGTATAATAATATGCACTAATCAGTGAGTGCGAGCGACAAAAAGTATGACGACATTATTAATAATATCATCATACTTTTGTCGCGCTAAATGACGCTATCTCAATACTATCATGATGTTTTAACATCACGATAGTATTGAGATAGCGTATCTATTTAATTTTGATATAACTCATTGCATAGACATAAGTTACGACATAATGCAAACTCAAGGCAAACTCAAATATCGACCACTTTGTAATTGCTTCAAAATCAGAAAGGTTTAATTCAAAATATTATAGTATATCGATTCGTTATAGTATAGGTTGATCTCGACCCACTCAAATCAAGACCCTAAAAATAGTAGCAGGAGTATTATTGCATCCACTTCTAAGCAGATTTATATTTGGTTCTGAAAAATATTTTACCAAAACCTGTACTAGGCTCCAATGATCTCACAATCGAAAAGACACTTAAGCATAATATAATTAAATCAATGATTCAATACTTCCTAAAACCGAACCATATTATTAAATAAGTTTTCACCAAGTGAGCAGTTTGAAACTGTAATTCTACATACATACATACATAACTTCACGCCTGTATCCCCGAAGGGGTAAGCAGAGGCGTATTACTCACCCACGATTCGCCAGTTATGTTGAGGTCCCAACGTAATAGGGGGCGAGCCTATTGCCATCTACCGGGCACATTATTAAGCGAGCGATAATGCACACTTAACTACGAAAAGTTAGAGGTGTGTGCCCGGGCAACTGGAGATCGAACTCGAGACCTCGTCTCAGCAGTCCGTTACGTATGCCACTGGGCTATCGCCCACTGTACTGTAATTCTAGATGCAGAGAATACTCATTGATAAACATCTCCTTATTAAAAGTACCTTTAACGACTTCTTCTTCCATAATAAAATGCAAAATGTTATAGCAAAGGCAGACAGACTCAACTATTCATTTTGAACGACAAAACTTTTGGGTAGTCGTGATCATCTGGCAAAACTTATTACTAGGTCTCGTCATCGTGACATCGTGATTCTTGTCCAATAGATTTGACCGCTATTGCGGAATCAGACTTTGAAATTTTTGAACAGTGATCATTCCTCCATGGCAAGTCCGATTTTGAAAATTCTTTTTGAAAGTCACAATTCTGGACATGCTTTCTGAGCGTGTAAAGTTTGGTCACAGTGTCTCGAGCGGTTATTATGTAATTCCATCTGGAATTTTTTTAACGGTGATCATTCCTCTGTGGTAGCATTATTTTTTTCAAAATATATCCATAAACCTTCCTCTGATTGACCTCTTTAATCATGCCAAATTTGGTTCTGATTAGATTAGTAGTTTAGGAGGAGACCTGTGACAAAGAAAATCCTGAAGTCTGGTATGAGGAGCTTTCGCTCGACTTTGTCTCACTCAGCTCAATTATTACTTATTATTCGGGCTGAATCCAAAATTGAGATCTAGTGAGTGTGATTAGGTTAATTCTTTTGAATTATTACGGTAATTTTGTAAGACTGGTTTTTTAGTACAAAAAAAGGAGTTATTGAATTACACTTTCATAAACAAGCTATGTACTAAGTGCATAGCAAGACAAATCAAATGAGCCCAAACATGACAGGTTTATCATGTTTAGTTCAGAAGTTTCCATATATACTTTCCGACTCCATCATCAGACCAGCTTTATGTGCCATATTATCGCATTGTCACCAAAGATACGCAAATATGGGTATATTTGAGTCCAATCTAACGTCAGGAAATGGTTCATATTCGGCTTCTAAGATTTGACCCCCCATACTAACTAACAAACTAGCAGAGCAAGTGAAATAAAATTTTGTAATAAATGGTCATAATCGCCGATGAACCAAAATTATTGCATATAGTGGAAATGCGATATACTAAGGTGAATGATGAGAATAGACAGAACAGTGAATGAGTATGTTTCAAAATTGCAGAAGTAAGGAAGAATTGGAGAAGTAAGGAGCGACTCTCACCTTCATTCATTCTGACTTCAGGAGGTGTCATAAGCCGAAGTAAATAAGGATGAATTGCGGAAAAGAGGATATGATAAGAAAGAAGTGACTGAGATTATGACGTCTCACAGAAATGTATTCTGATGGTGATCCTAATAGTTACTTACGCCAATAACACAGCCTATCATTGCAAACTTAGTATCATATAGACAGGTTTGTATAGAAGACTGACATCTTACGCTATCCCTAAGTAATTGGAACAGGGCAAGCAGATTCCAAATCAGTTTTTTTTTATAAAAGAAAATTAGTAACCGAAATATACTAATATTCTCCCTAACCCCTCAAGCTACATTGCTAAATTGCTTGTGTTAGGAATGGGATCACGTCGGTTGTGTAATGGCCAGGATTCAAACCCGAGACCTCTCGATCGTAAGGTCGACTTCTTACCCACTAAACTACCGACACCTTAACTTATGCAAATTTAAATAGTAAATCTAGTGGGACGGAAATCACACAGTGATTGTCAAACTTCGGGCCAAACTTAGATATTTTTGTTGCAGTATTTTTATTCAAAATTACAGACCTTAGTCTTTATGCATATTATTCGACGCGTTTATATTTCAGTTTCTTTCAGAGTCTGGTTGTTTTATGTAAATATACAATATACGTATTGTCATTATCACTCAAATGTCAAAGTCAAATATGCGTTACTCTGATAACTCGAAAGAAACTCACTTGTAAAAGTTTTTTAGGGACCAATTTGTATGGTAGGTACCCGAAACCTTGAACGTACAAACCCCAAAATCTAATCAGTTCTTCCCATTAACCAAACAAGATGATTGGCAAAAGATTTTTTTAAATCAATTAAGCGGTTCTTGAGTTATTGCGTAAACAGACATCCAGACATCCAGACATCCAGACCAACAGACAGACCAACACAAAAATTTTTTTTGCTTAATTAGACTTAGAATCATGTGAAACGTCGAGAAAAGTGATAAAAAGTGGGTCAAAGATTTAGATTTTTTTTTGCGTGATTTTAAGACTTCGGTGTCCACCTGGTTGGTGGCCCGAAGTAACTAAAAAGTCAAAAAATTCTATAACTAAAATTTGATATAACGCAAAATCACGTGAGATGCTTTTACTACAAACTTAAGACAACTATTAAACAATCGTAGGGTGTGGACTTTTTTTTTAGATATTTTTACTTCGTTTTTATTATTATTTATCTGTGATTGTATAATGGGAAGGACCGGTTAATGATATGAATTATTTTCAAGTGATTGAAATTGTATAACGTCAATTTTATTTTACTATCTCATGTTTAACATTTTCTTTTACGACTTATGATTGACTTTTACGACTTAATCTCATGTTCTATATATAAATAAGTATTCATACAGTAACTTCAATAGATTGCAGTCAAACTAAACTGTATTGAAATTTGATTGCTACATGCAATTATTGCGTACAATCGTGAATATGTTAATAAAATTTCGGACACCGCCGCGGTGTAAACTAGGCTAATTTTGACATTCTTATTATGTCATTCATAATATGACAACAAACAGCTCTAATGCTTGATTATTAATTCAATTATTTACATTAAAATAAAACATTGCTTTAATATATTTTTTTTTGTTGATTATCAACAAATATTGACTTTTTTGGCATGAGAAGGTCATATTGACTTGGATAAATTAATTTCAAGTATTTCGCATTGTGAATTTAATTGAATACTTACTAGCCTTGGATGGAATAAAAAAAAAAAAAAAAAAAAATATGCTCAACTAACACCATGCCTAAGTTAAATGGCTGAGTATGTTAAAAGAAAAGGTTATTTCTACCGTATTCAATATTTTCACAATTGTATATAGGTAATTATTATAAAAAATGACAACACAAAGCCCTAATACGCCGTTAATACAAAAAAAAGTATGTCTAACATATTTTGCCTCATTGAAATAAAACTATTTTTAACGGATTCTATCGCGATTTATTTATGGTTATCTTATTATTTACATTAACTCTCCCCGTGACCATGGCTGCTGAAAAGCAACTTAAACGTCGGGTTCAATGTAAATAATAAATAACATCAAATAAATCGCGATAAAATCTGTTAAAAATAGTTTTATTTAAATGTGTGACATTCGCGTAAACTTCTGACACTTAACTTATTGAAGGATGCTATAATGAATACCTAAATTATATCATTTTAAAGATGTACGAAGTTAAGACAATCGATTTATGATATATTTAAATATATGTTATAAAAAAATTCAGCTCGCATTTTGTCTGTTATAGGTCGTTTTAGGAAATATGTTGTAGTAAAATGTATGTAAAAACAAACTTACGTATATTGCCTGCATTGTTATTTTCCGCAGCTTCACCACTATGGCATATAACAGTTAAACATAACAGCAACAGCGACAATATGCACCGGTCGGCCATTTTCATGTTGTCCGAAATAAAATTGTATACTTATTATCAACAAAGAAAATATTCTTTATTAATTATTTTAAATAATTATTAAGTAAATAGTATTTTTCAATATTTCAAATAATCCATTTTTCACTTAACGTTCGATCACTTTATATTTGTATTTCGAATTTCGTATTTTAAAAAATTTTTTTTTGCGTTCGTGTTTTAAATTTTGCCCGCGTCCGCTGGTCGACGTTTTTACTTGGCAATAGGCTCGCGGTCGGACGGTGGGCGGACAGACGCGCGTCTCATTTTGTTTGAGGTGAAAGCAAGGAGCTATGTGTTTTATTAGCTCAAGATTTTCGACATCCCGCAGTGGACTCCCCACCCTTCTACTAATTCTGTTCATAAGGACGAAGAGTAAATTAGAATTTTGTTAGATTTTTATGGTGTTTGAGTTATTTGATGAGGTAAATTACGATTATGTCATTGTACGCGAGTGATAGAACAAAGAGGACACGTCTTAGCTAACATTTTCTGCTTCCTATACACTTTGTCATGCCCTAAAAGTACCATGGACATCGGCATTTGCCCGTTACTAATCTAATGGCCGATTGCTGTAGAGTTATTGAGGATATTTACTAGGAAACCCATTGCAAATTTTATTTAGATGTTATTATAAAAGCTCTTTATAATACTGATGCCCTTGGAAACTTGACTTTATGCCTTACTGTCAAAATAAGGAGTACCTATATATATTTCTTTTCTTTGGAAGTCCGAACCGATTTAAATGGATATCGTTCGAATCCTTACAACCATCATCAATTATACAGAAAAAAAGGGGTGAAATATGGCTCCGTTTTCAAACGGTAAAAAGGAAATTATTCTTTAATTTTGTCTTTATATTTTAAAACTATGTTCCAAAATAAGAATTATATATAGAGTGGAGGATATGACATGAATCCTGTGACATGAATTCCCACTTAGCACTTCCCATCGTGGCGTCCCAGTTTCGATTTCTTGCTTGAAAAACGTTAGGATTTTTTTAGTAGCAGCACGCATTCTGAAGCCTTTACCATACCACCCATAACTTTGGGATAAAACACTCTAATTAAAAAAATCTAACCAGATAAATGGATACCAAACCTTGCCTTACTTTTTGTATATTATTGTATAAAATGTTGAGTCTTCTTTAATGCATACAGTTAAATATGATGTTTTTGTATGTATTATAAATATGATGCAAACTATTTTAAAATTATAACTTTCTACTTTATTAAACGTCTACCTAGTTCATAAAATATAAATGCATTAATTACGAAGAAGTTATACGAAATGAATTGACGGGAGTGTGTAACCATGACCTTCGCGTTATGTAACCGTGTCTACGTAATCACTGAGAAATCAAGTCTCAGTCAGACTACGCCTTTACCAAATATTGTTTTTGTACCCTGGCAGGCGGTAAGCGGTGTGGTTAGGTGCCGTGAATAATTTTAATAATAAACCCCAAGCATTTATAATAGTAAGAAAATGACTTACCACCACAGTCGGGTAAAATTACTTTGTATTTGCTTTGAATGTGTGAAAGGTTACGAAAGGACACTTTTGAATACGTACCTAAAGAGTTTGCTAACCGGAAGTTGTCCAAACGGGATGTAACTTTAAAGTTGTAGAATACCTACATAATCATTTTTTTTATTCTATTTGTTCACTATACTTACTTATTCATTTTTGTGTAGATATTGATATGATTTTAGTATAATAACATTGTGTTAACATTTTAATCAAAATATTTAACAGAGTATCTGTAACGTTATTATTAAAAACTATTCCGTTGGATTTTAAGGAAATTCACATCACGCTAATGTATTAGGATGCATGGGGTCCACCAAGGTTTTTTTTTTTAAAGAAACCGAAACAAAACCAAAACAAGTAACCGAAATTACTAATATTCCCCCTAACCCCTCCAGCTAAGCCGAATTGCTTGTGTTAGGAATGGGTTCACGTCGGTAGTGTAATGGCCAGGATTCGAGCCCGGGACCTCTAGGTCGACTCCTTAACCACTAAGCTACCGACGCTCAGGACCTAAGCTCAGCTGCAAACCGTTACACTTGCTGATTGATGGACGAGGCTCAGATACAGTTTTTCCTCTCGGGGTTGGATACCAACGAGCCCTCTTCCTTAACCTTTTCCTTAAAAGCCAGGGTAAATCAACGGGAATTGGCTCTCGGATGATGATGATGGCAGTAGTCGTTCAAAAGTTATGATCCTTTATTAATTCCATATCCCTTTATCACGGAAAATGCTATTTTCCGAAATGAAAAGTACCTTAATGTTCTTCTTCCAGTTATAAGCTACCATTCTATACTTACGCCAAATTTTTATATTATTTCAGTTCAGCGGTCTAGACACGAGTATGCACCAAAAAAATTTCATCTAGATTTCTCTCACAGATCGATAAGGCTACCAATTGTATGAACCACTTCGGCTTCTTTTTCGGCTTTTTATACTCTTGGTGTACAAATAAGAGATATTATTATTTACCTACGTGAAGCGACATTATTATTATAAATGGCCCAAAAAATACTTTTTAAAATAAATGTTCTACGATATTCTACACAGCGCTATCTAGTATCTAGACTCAATGTAATCATAGCTTAACTAGCTTATGTTATGGGTTTTAGAATGCGGATAAACATACTTAGATACATTTTATTTTGTAAAAATATACATAACATAACTTTACGCATGTATCCACGAAAGGATAGGCAGAGGTGTATTACGCACCTACGATTCGCCAGTTATGTTTAGGTCCCAATGTAATAGGGGGCGCGCCTATTGTCATCTACTGGGCACATTACCAAGCAAACGATAATTAATATATTTATTTCTCGCTTATTAATGTGCCCGGGACATGGCATCAACATGGCCTACCTTACATATTAGGTCTTTACCTATGAAAGTGCCGTTATGTATGAAAAAAATTACACGATATTTTTGATGTATTTTTTATTTGTATTAATCGAAGTAATTACCCATGCAATCAATGCATCTTTGCCAACGCAGCGACAGTTTATTGATGCCCTTCTTAAAGAAATCAGCTGGACGGGAGGCAATAAATTCTTCAAAGGCATTTTGTACTGCCTCTCGGGTATTTAATTTCTTTCCCGCCAAGAAGTTATCCAAATTCTGGAAGTAGTAAGTAGTAGTCTATAGGCGCAAGGTCTAGTGAGTATGGCGGATGACGGAGAGTTTCCAACCCCAGTTCTTGCAACTTGGAGACCGTCTGCTGTGCAGTGTGAGGTCGCGCATTGTCGGGCAGGAGCAGCGGAGATGAGCGATTGACCAATGCTGGTTGGAGATGTGCCAGCTTCTCCATCATTGTGTTCAGTTCTTCAGTAAGGCAGTAATGCTCACCCCGTTTGGTAAGAAGCTGTGATGAATCACACCGGCGCTAGACCACCAAACAGTGACCATCACTTTTCTAGGGGTAAGTTTTCGTTTAGGGCATTGTTTAGTTGCTGAACCAGGATCCAACCAACTTGCTGAGCGCTTGAGGTTATCAAACAGAATCCATTTTTCATCGCAAGTAACAATGCGTTTCAAAATTCCTTCATTTGTGTGTCTGTTGAGCAATGCAAGGCATGTCTCGACGCGTACTTCGCGCTGGCGATCATTCAGTTCGTGGGGCACCCATTTGTCAAGCTTTTTTACCTTGCCAATTTGACGCAAATGGACCAATATTGTTTTGACGCTAACGTCGAAAGCTGCTGCTAATTCAGCCGTAGATTGTGTATCATCGGCTTCCACAATCGCCTTTAATTCGTCATTGTCGATCAAAGTCTTCGGACGACCGCGAGGTTCATTTTTCAGGTCGAAATTTCCAGAACGGAAACCAGCAAACCAATAACAGGCAGTGCGTTGGTATGTAGTGTTAGCTCCGTAAACGTCGTTGATGTTGCGTGCCGCTTGTGCCGCGTTGCTACCACAACGATACTCATATTCCATAATTACTCGAATTTTTAACGTATCCATGATGACGAAAAATATTGAAATGCGATGAAAACGTAACACTAATCAAAAAACAAACCTTTGGAAAATGAATTCCATGTTTTTAAAATAAAATTAATTTGAAATTAGATTTCTTAGCCAAACAATTACATAGGTAAAGACCTATTGCATATATATACATATTATACACAGAAATATCCAGACCAATACAAACAGACATATTCATGCATACAAATATTTGCACTGAGTGGCAATCGAACCTTTGACCTCGGACTTCGCAGTCGAACGCACTTCCGATACGCCACACGTATCTATATTAAAAGTTTATTTATTGGCATTTACGTAACTGCCTAATTGTTTTTCTTACAGGTTTTTCTTACAGGCTATGCTTAGTTTGGGTCTAGATGACGCTATGTAATATATCGTAAAAAATTAAATTATTATTATTATAGAATAAGATAGGATTTCACACTACCTTTTATCTTCACATAAATTATTGTTTATTGGTGAGATTAATTAACGTTAAAAAATACTAAGCACATGAACAACATCTCCAGTTCATATTTAGTCTCTTTATCATTGGTTCGGCCATTACTTCTTCTCTTATTACCCCCGAGATGTGTTCCTACTGTTTGTAAAAAAACAATCTAAATTTTTTAATATACATAGCTTCCTTTTTATGTTATTATTTTCAGAGCTCTGATTGTAAATCAGTAGCGTATACTTCTTGGGTCAATGTAATCTGAAGTGTAATGTATCGTAAATAGCACATAATTATTACAACAATAATAATTTATTCGTTATCCAGAAAAACGATATTCTGTGACTTAGTGTCTCTCCTGCCATCGTGGCAATAACTCTTGACTTGAGGACAAGTGACCGCGATTTTATTCGTGAATGTGTCTATAACAAATTTAAAAAAATAAAGTACTATGTCGTAGCAGTTTACATCTATTTCTATTTTTTTAAAGTGATAGTTTAGTTGTTTTTTTTTTTTGGATTTTTTTGGAAAGTTCCATCGATTCAAAATGGGTTTACGGGATTTCACACAAAAACAGTGGTTGACGATAGTTGTAATAGCAATTGCTGACTTTTGTAACGCAATATGTGTAGCGCTACAAGCTCCGTTTTATCCTCAAGAGGTTGGTACTTTTCATAATACTCTTTTTATAAGTTTGACTTGACTGAGTTAAGTTTGAAAATATGACGTCAATTTTGGCTCACTTTTAGAGTTCCGAATTGATTGAAATTTCACACTTATATAAAAAATATTATACAATTCTTGTAGAAGAATTAAAAATAATAATAAAAAACTAAAATTTAAAATCTAAATTTAAGAACTAATAATACAAAAAAAAATTAGAATACCGTCTCTAAATTTTACACATTTATTTTTTAATTTTAAGTTCTTATGAGCAAACACGAGATATTAATTTAACTATTGATTTAGTCAATGATGAAATCTGATAAAATTAACTCCTATCCACGTCTAGACTTCGACTCCTCGTCAACACTTGTACCTAAATATATTTATATACTTGTAGTTTCGAAGGAACTAAATGAGTGTTTTTCAACTAAGCGTATTGAATATACTAAGAAAGGGCCTGTTTTATATGCAGGTCGTTATATCACGATTGCAAATTGAACTCGCTTCCCGTTTTAGAAGGCGTCTTTACTACTTAATTCATTCATTCATTCACTGATGAGTCTGATGACTGATGAAATGACTAATTAATTGACAAAAGTTGACGAATTAAATAATTTATTTACATACAAATTCAAGGGAATGGGAGATACCTTTTTTGCGTGCGGAAACCCCCTCAGGGAGCCAATGATGAGGTGAGTATGTCAGGTTAGAACCAACTAAAACCGGCACGAAAAATATTAGACCTTAGGCAACCTTATTCTTAGGTACTCAATTTTTTTGGTGTGATAGGTACTACATTGATGGCCCGGCAGGCCAGCTATAGGGACTGTAAGACTCGGACAGGGGCGTAGGCAAGGTGCAGACTGGAAAGTCGTATCTACACTCCGTCCATTAATAAAAAATAAAAAAAAATATTACTAAACAAACTCTTGTCTGCGAAGTGCTCGAGGCTTACATCTATTGTGTCTGGCTTGAAGCTTATTGATTATCTCTGTTGGCATTGAACCGACTATACCTAGCAACGTGACACTAAACAGATAATAGTTTCAAATATGGGCATCTACAAATGCCCAACATGTTTCATCATTTTTCCTTCTGCTGAAAAACAAATTGCAAATTTCCGACAACTAAAAATTTTCAGACTCCTTGCTGCTAGATTTTATTTGTAAAACCTAAAATTATTGTAATTACTATAAACTCGTATATCGTACAATAAATCTATCGTTTATTTCTTGCAGAGTAATAGCAGGTATTCCCCATTCTATGCGCTCCCTAAAGTCTTAGGCAGTTTTAAAAAATATATTTTTAGAAGAAAGAGCTTTTACAGTTCACTGCTACTTATCACTTGAACTTGTGATATTTATTTGCGTGAGTCTACACTTGTCCAAGCATGAAGATAGCATAACCAGGATTTAGAATCTTCTAAAATGTGAAATGCAGTTTTCTGTAGATTGCAAGTTATGAATAGCTCGTATGCATCGAGATTGAGATTTAAGATCTAGTTGCGACGATTTTTTACTAAATAGACTTTTTACTCTATATTATATATGTATTATTATGTAAGTTATAGAAGTATAGTAATTTGTCAGAAAAACCCCGTAATTCGTACAAATTTATTCATAAGGTGACTGAAAAACTAGTGCAATAAAAGCAGGCGTAGTTACTTTTATTATTTTTGGTCAGATGTCATCGCACCCAATGCTAACCCCAATTTAGTGAGGTTATAGATTGTATTGTGTATGAACATTGACATTCTTGATTGGGTAACAGATACCTGGTTTGGGTACTTAAAATTTATTAAATTAATTCTTTCTTTGCTTCTGCTATTTCTAGGTGATTTTTTTGGTTCTTATTCAATTTAATTTATAAGGCTTAGATGTCTTTCATTTTAATACGGGACTTTCTATGATGCCTTGAAAATGTTAAGTACTGTTTTATTAAAATACTAGGTGCCGATTATTCCGAACCTGACCCGGTAGCGGGTTAGGTTATAAACTTGAAAAAAAATGTAATATTTGTTCCGAACGTAACCCTCTTCCTAACCTGACCCGACGTCTCGTTCATATCATAACCCGAATTGCGCAAATACGTTTAATTGAGTGTAATTCATAATTGCGAAGTTCAATATCGCGATGTACGTTACAGCGAAAGTTTACTATTGCGACGGACGTTGTTGCGAAAGTTCATTATCGCGATGTACGTTACAGCGAAAGTATACTACTGCGACAGACGTTGTCGCGAAAGTTCTATACTGCGATGTACGTTACAGTGAAAGTTTACTATTGCGATGTACGTTATTGCGAATTTTTATTAGATCAAAAGACGGTGGTTTCATTTTTTTTTTTCATATTTTGTTTTTGTCTGTGGTTTGTCTTGTTGTGGTCACAGTTCTAACCTAACCTAACCCTGCCGATTGCACTATTTTCGCGATAACGTACATCGCAATAGTAAACTTTCGCTGTAACGTACATCGCAGTATAGAACTTTCGCGACAACGTCTGTCGCAGTAGTAAACTTTCGCTGTAACGTACATCGCGATAATGAACTTTCGCAACAACGTCCGTCCCAATAGTAAACTTTCGCTGTAACGTACATCGCGATATTGAACTTCGCAACTATGAATTACAGTACGTTTAATTACTTGCCTAGCTATTTAATCAAACAGCTTAGAAAATGACTTATTTCTGCATGGTTATAAAAAAATTACCACGAAGGCTTAATGCCTTCTAACCTAACCTATCCAAGTCGGATACTAAATATTAAATACTGATTTGACACATATGTACTTTTTATTTTTAGAAAGATTAGAGAGAATGACCAATCTGCGCAATTCGGGTTATGATAGGAACGAGACGTCGGGTCAGGTTAGGAAGAGGGTTACGTTCGGAACAAATATTACTTTTTTTTTTCAAGTTTCCCGCGACCGGGTCAGGTTCGGAATAATCACTAGGTACAGGCCCTGCTGGCTTCGCCCCGCTGCAATAATAGCACCTTACCCGTGGACTTTCCTAAATTTTTCTTCCATACAAATCTTGTCCCGACAATAACAAACACAAAAATTATCTAATTTGGTGCAGTCGTTAGGAACTTATGAGCTTACATACATTTCATCGATTCATTTTTATTTATATGAATTTTTAAAAACCAAGGCCAGAGTAGCCTGCGATCCTTTCACAATGCCCATTAAAGTTATCTAATTTGACAACTTTACGTCACCTTTCTACATTTTTAATCTGTTGTCACGCTGAATATGCAAAATGTATGTGTCCTTGACAATTTTAAAATATTACGATCAAATCACTCTCTAAATTTCGACATCCCCAACGAAGGAGTTATTATTACACTGTCCGTTCATACTTATTTGACACTAGTCTGGACTTCATGTACTTGACTTTAGGATGTGAACACACCCAAAGCAACAGCCACACCTAGGACATGACGAAGTAGTTATGTCGTAGTCGAACCTACCAGACAACACAATCGTGTAGTAATGACTTCAGTGGCGTAGCGGTAGAGCGTTCGCCTGCTAAGTCATTGGTCATGAGTTCGATTTCCAATCAATGCAAATATTTATATGCATGACGATGTATATGTATTTGCATTGGTCTAGGTATTTCGATGGTATTAGATACAGTGACCAAAGAGAGGAACCGAAAGATATATGCCAGGATGGAAAGATGTTGTCTGTGCCTACCCCAATAGGAAAGAGGCGTAACTATATGTAGGTACGTATTTGCTAAAAAAAACATTTAAGCATCAATATTTCAAACTTATTAATTTGAAATAATCGTTCAAGAAGCTATGCTTACTTTAGGTCCATATAACGCTGTGTAGAATCCTACAATATATATATATATATATATATATATATATATATATATATACTGTTGTGCCTCCAACGTGGAACCTATTGCAAGAGAGCGAAGTGACAATGTCTGTCAAGTGACAGTGAATCCTGATCAGCATTTCTCGCGACCTCTCCCTTTACGTTCAGGGAAGAGTAAACCACACAATCTGATATACAAGGCCTACTCAGTTAAAATTGAAAGATACAGAGAGAATTGTGTGGAACAGAAGGGATCGAGGTTCCTATATGCTAAGGTTTGGAAATACAACAGCATACTACATAACCCATTTACCTCAAAGCTTTAAACGTAAATCAGAGTAGACTATATAACTAAGTTACATCCAGTTATCTCGTTGGAGTGTGATTGATAACCTCAGAGCAAACAGACGTCGCTTATCACTGACAATACAATCGCTAGCCGCTTTGTACGACGCGATTCTTATATAACGCATAGTATATTTTACGTGACTAAGTTCGCTAGTGAGAACCGTTTAAAAAGACTAGCTGGCTGGCTAGAAAGGCTAGCTAAAAAGACCAAGGAGGTCTCCTTGGTCTTTTTAGCTTCCTTTACATCGGTTCAAACTTTTAAGTTAATCCGACGTTTTGAATTTGATGAAAATTACGAAGAAAGATTCCATTACATGCCTAGATACCTAGATATAGTCCAGTCAAAATAGACATTTGACTAAGGAATAATTCGCATAGAGCTGAAAATTGGCAGAGACGTTAAATACATCATTATATATAATATGTCAAAAATCCCCATCGATCCTACTTCTGCAAAAAAAAAATATTCAAGGTCAAACGTACAAATAAAAGTATTTTCCATTTTTCTCGAAAACGGTAATTTTTATCGTGAAAATAGGTCAGACAAAGTTATAGATCATACTATTCTCCACAAAAATGGTCCGTCACTTTTTCTCTTACGACTCACCGTTCGTGAGATATCGCAGTTTTAATAATTAGAAAATTCATTAGTTTATTTTAAAATACTCATTAAATTTATACAAGTTTTCAATAGTTTCTTATTTTCATTTATATTAAACGTCCGATGACGTGTAAGTGCATATTACTTGTATGTAAAATATTTATTTTCTAATTATTAAAACCGCAATATCTCACGAATGGTGAGTCGTAAGAGAAAAGGTCATTGGACCATTTTTGTAGAGAATTGTATGATCTACAACTTTGTCTGACCTATTTTCACGATAAAACTTACTGTTTTCGAGAAAAATGGAAAAACCCTTAATTTTGTACATTTGACCATGAATAATTTTTTTTGAAGTAGGATCGATGGGGATTTTTGACATTTTATTTATAACGATGCATTGTACGTCTCTGCCAATTTTCAGCTCTATGCGAATTATTCCTTATTTTTGTCTATTTTGACTGGACTAACAGCACAGGGTAAAGATAGGTGAAGTCAATATAAAGCGTGTGATAATTTTTTTATTCTGTTAGGTAACATTTCTATTTCAAAAAAATATAATGACAAATGCACCGTTACCACAAATTAGAAATTAGAATAGTTACTACCAGGTTACTACGTAACGCTTATATAGCCTTAAAGCGTCCAAGTACATAATGACCCACGATGGGCCACGGCAAGCCATCACCATTGTGTACACGGGGCGATGGTACCTATACAGTGGTGCACAATTTGTCACCGTGGCCTGCTATCGGGATGTTGTCGGTTTTTTGGTGTAGCAATGAGTGTAGCCCCAACCCGCCTGCCCAGCGTGGGGATTATGGGCACTACCCCCAAATGAAGGAAACAGCCAAAAGATGGCCCCCAGTTCCTGGCCGCCTCGCTATCCCTGGTCATGGTAGCGGCCATGGTAACGGCGGGGCAGGGGGTGCTAAGAATCCCCGGGCTACAATAGGCTACCAAACCCTTCACAAACTGACCCTGGCTACGTATAACGGACGCACTCTGAGGCTTGACCATCATCTAGCGCAGTTGGAAGTGGCGTTAGAGAACATTAAATGGCATGTTCTCGGGTTATGCGAAGTCCGTAGAGAGGGAGAGGACACCGTAACCCTTGACTCGGGCCATCTTCTCTACTTTCGCGAGGGTGATAAAACATCCCAGGGTGGCGTAGGTTCCTCGTCAATAGGGCCCTCTCTAACAACGTTCAAGAAATCTCCAGCGTGTCGAACAGGGTAGCGTACCTGATCCTTCGGCTATACAAGCGGTATAGCATGAAGGTTATTCAGGTCTACGCACCGACCTCGGCACACTCGGATGATGAAGTGGAGGATATGTATGAAGACATATCCAAAGCCTTGCACAACACCACTAAGGCTCACTTCAACGTTGTTATGGGGGACTTTAACGGCAAGGTGGGTACCCAGTCTGGGTACGAATCCCGTATAGGCCCGCATGGTTATGGAGTTTGGAATCACAGGGGACAAATGCTTGTCAACTTCCTTGAGAAAGAGGGACTATTCTTAATGAATTCCTTCTTTAAGAAACAGCCTCAAAGGAAGTGGACATGGCAAAGCCCCGACGCTGTGACAAAAAATGAGATCGACTTCATCATGACGGATAGCAAGCACATATTCAGAGATGTCTCAGTGATCAACAGGTTTAATACCGGATCTGATCACCGACTGCTCCGAGGCTCTCTGAATATCAACCTAAAGCTTGAAAGAAACCGTTTGATGATGTCCACGCTCCGACCTAACCCAACCCAAATCATGGCGGGCACCGAGAAGTTCCAGCAGCTTCTCGGGGAAAGATTTGTTGCCTTGGAACCCACTGATGACGCTGACGAGACCCTACACAATCTGGTCGAAACGCTGAGAGACGAGGGCATCAAGTTCTGCAAAAAACAGCGCACTGGCAGGAAGTCCAAACTCTCGGATGAGACTCTGGGGCTGATGGCAAGAAGACGGGAAACCACCCAAGCGACTTCGTCAGACAGGTCACACCTAAACAAGGAAATTGCGAAGATGGTACGGCGCGACCTTCGGAGCTCCAACACACGCCTCATTGAAGAGGCGATAGAGCGAAACCGAGGGTCCAAAGTATTCACTCAGCAGCTTGGAAGGAGCCATCTGACGAAGCTCATAACGCATGACGGGAGGACCGTCTTGTCGAAGCCGGAGATCTCCGCCGAGATAGAGGATTTCTATGGCCGTCTGTATACTGCACATGCTCCCCGTCCTCGACGAGACGACCATGATTCCAGAGCCACCCTGACACGCCACTTTACCGACGAACTGCCTGATATCAGTCAAGACGAGATCGTGTTAGCTCTGAAGCAGCTTAAAAATGGAAAAGCCCCCGGTGAGGATGGAATTACTTCAGAGCTTCTGAAGGCAGGAGGAGCTCCTGTCATACAGGAGTTACAGAAGCTCTTTAACGCCGTCCTTCACAGTGGGAGAACTCCTAAGGCGTGGAGCGGGAGTTTGGTTGTTCTCTTTTTTAAGAATAATAGACCCTCCTTAAAAACTACAGACCCATCACACTCCTGAGCCACGTCTATAAGCTATTTTCACGAGTGGTCACGAATCGTCTCGCCAGGAGACTCGACGAGTTCCAGCCACCAGAACAGGCTGGGTTCCGCGGAGGATATGGCACCATAGACCACATTCACACAGTGAGGCAGATTATACAGAAGTCCGAAGAGTATAATCAGCCCCTGTGTCTCGCTTTTGTGGACTATGAAAAGGCATTTGACTCCGTCGAAACTTGGGCTGTTCTGGAATCCTTACAGCGATGTCAAGTAGACTATCGTTATGTCGAGGTGCTGAGATGCCTTTACGAAGCCGCCACGATGAGTGTCCAAGTACAGAGTCAGCAGTCTAAACCCATCCAATTGCGCAGAGGAGTGAGACAGGGGGATGTCATATCCCCGAAACTGTTCACGAGCGCATTGGAAGATATGTTTAAGACGCTGGACTGGAAAGGTAAAATATAAACGGCGACTACATCTCACACCTGCGATTCGCTGATGACATAGTCTTAATGGCGGAGTCGCTAGAGGAGCTAACCCAGATGCTGGACGGCCTAGCTTCAGCCTCGCGACGCATCGGTCTTGGCATGAATTTGGATAAAACCAAAGTCTTGATCAATGGCCACATTGATCCAGGACCGGTCGTCGTGGATGGCCACCTTCTTGAAATTGTTTCTGAGTACACTTACCTCGGGCAGATTGTGCAGTTGGGTAAAAACAATTTTGAGAAGGAGGCCAAGAGGAGGATCCAGCTAGGCTGGGCAGCGTTTGGGAAACTACGTCGGGTCTTCTCGTCATCCATACCGCAGTGTTTGAAAACGAAAGTTTTCAATCAGTGCGTCCTACCCGTAATGACCTACGGAGCTGAGACGTGGACACTCACGGTAGGGCTGGTCCACCAGTTCAAAGTCGCTCAGCGAGCTATGGAAAGAGCTATGCTCGGAGTTTCTCTGAAGGATAGGATTCGTAACGAATACATCCGACAGAGAACCAAGGTTATCGACATAGCTCAAAGAATAAGCAAGCTGAAGTGGCAGTGGGCCGGCCATATCTCGCGAAGAACCGACAACCGCTGGGGTAAACGTGTTCTTGAGTGGAGACCGCGACTCGGCAAACGTAGTGTAGGACGCCCTCCGGTCAGGTGGGATGACGATCTGCGAAAGACTGCGGGCAGATGCTGGATGCGGCAAGCTGAAGACAGGGCGCTATGGCGCTCATTAGGGGAGATCTATGTCCAGCAGTGGACTAGAATAGGTTGATGATGAATGAATGAATGAGTGTAGCAATTGTGATGTAGCAATGAGCCGTCTTTACCCGGACGTGCAAGGGGCGTAAGCTTCGCTTTATATGTATACCTAAAATATCAGATGTCTAATGGTTTTAACGACTGGAGGCATTAATCCAGAAATGTCGAAAGACATGAAAATAGTTTAGGCCACATTACTATAAAAACACAAGATTTTTTTGTTAGATTTAAAAACAAAGGTACCAAGTAGATTCAATAAATCCAGCTCACATAGGCCGCAAGAAAAAGAGGCAGACGGCAGTTTTGGAGAGAATTATTAAACTTATGAAATTTTTAGCTGGTCAAAATTTAACCTTTAGAGGCTTTACTGAAATATTGTTAGACCGAAATAACGGTGATGGGGAATTTCCTTAACTTAGTTGAATCTATCTCTAACGTGGATAGTATTTTCTTCGCTCAGAGCAAATTGCTCGAATAAAAAGTGCTCAGCAATATATGCCCCAATACTTGGGTCATGATATTCAAAATGAATTTGTTCATTTAATTTCCGAAACCATTAAAACTTCTATAATTGTTTTTTTAAAACAATCCATATATTATTCTGGCAATCTAGATTGCACAGTTATAGAAGATAAGTTACCGTATGAAAATAGATCGGATATTGACGGCGAAGATCTATTGAATTATTTAGAATTGCTACCTATATTTTTATACGCTTTTTATTAGCTTCACCTGTATGTTTGTTTGTATGTTTGTCTGTAACTGACTCCTTTTTGCGCTATTTGGACCCACTTTAAAAACGGCCAGATTTCGTTCAAACTTTGTAGATTTATCGAGGACCGATGACAATACACTAATTTGATAAAATTATTCCATTTTTCAATTTGCAAAATAAGATTTTTGTTAATTTTTATAACTTTCATCTATAGTCGAGAAGGCAGAAATTTTTATTTCTAACCATTATCCGATTTATCTAATACTAACAAATTTTCGAACACCAAAGAG
Organism: Cybosia mesomella; assembly: GCA_946251805.1. NCBI lineage: Eukaryota > Metazoa > Arthropoda > Insecta > Lepidoptera > Erebidae > Cybosia > Cybosia mesomella. The sequence continues at coordinate 29,419,731 of OX276390.1, forward strand.
AATTTTTAATTCAAAAAAGCATATAATAGTTTTAAAAAAATATTTTATTAATAACTTAACATAATATAACATAACTTCACGCCTGTATCCCCGAAGGGGTAGGCAGAGGTGTATTATATATATTGACCCATGCACCCCACGGCACACATTTTATTTTGTTTACATTATTATTAATTTATATTTAATGAAATTTTTAACAGTATTCTTAATTTAAATTTATTAAAACTTATTTTCTATTCAATTTTCTATAAAAAGTGTTGTTTTTTTGTTTTTTATTTATTAAGCACAATACTCCACTAGATGTAAGTATTAAATTGTTATATTAACGTCCTTGTTTCCTAATGATTCAACATTTTTACGTATATATTTAAGACTTCCTGTGACAGTAGCAGAAAGTGAAAGGTCCTTTACGAAATTGAAATTCATAAAAAACTACTTATGGTCAACCATGACCCAAGATAGACTGACAAATTTGGCCATAATTAGTATTGGATCGGATGTATGTGATTGAATCTGACACCTCGGCGCATGATATGCTTAAGACGGACCTGGAGTTACGCACCATTGTGTGAACACCCTACGTATGATGATGGCCTACAGTTACGCATTGCAGAACATGGCTCATCACTGGCTACTGTTTACTGTTCACTGTTAACATAGAGGTGGACATTTGCAGCAGGAATTTACATACATACTTTCGAGTCTTCTCGCAATGCATTTTAAGATATTTCCCTTTAAGTCAAAAGTCAATTCTGTATAGACCATTATAATGGCACTTACAAAACGTCAAAAAATAGACTAATGTTTAGCAAATACGACCACTGCGGCACTTGTTCGAAACGCGGCCTTGTCCTGTGAAGACTCCAGCAAGAAACTCAGCGGGCTGTTTTTTTGATCTATTTACAAACATGTTTACTTAATCTAATTACAATATTTACACATAGTATTAAAACATTGAAAATGTGTTCTAACATACAAAAGACTTTCGAAAAGGTACTGAGACACACAACTTTTCTCGGGCCTCTTGGGCCCAAATTATAAATTTCCCGCACAATCTGCCTTTGCAAGATAAATATTATATTTAAATCTGTGGCATTACTCCAAAGGAGAATTCCGTAGCTCATAATACTATGAAAATAACTGAAATAAACTATTCTAGCCGTATCTACGTCTGTAAAATTCCTAGTCTTTTTTACAGCGTAGGAAGCAGAACTTAACCTACTAGCTATTTTATCAATATGTGATCCACACTGTAATTTAGCATCAATACTTAAACTTAAAAACACAATCGATTTCACAAAGCCCAAAAATTGTCCATTGAGTTGTAAATTGGTTTCCACCTGGCTAACATTAGGTAAGGTGAACTTAATACATTTATTTTGGTGATTGTTTTCATTATTAATAATGAACCACTCTTGAGATTGCGTTGTTAACTTCTTCATAATTATCTAATTGTCTTTTAATTTAAATATTAAGAGGGGCAGCAAAACAATACTATTTTCGAGTTACGGACTGAATTTGGACTGTCGAAGTAGTGGTCATTCGAAGATGTATCTTGTCTAAGTATTGTCTGTCGAATAATCGTCTGTCGAAGTAGTGGTAATTCGAAGGTGTGTGTTGTCTAATAATTGTCTGTCGAAGCAATGACTTGTCGATCTATGTGTTTTCGAAGTTCGCTACATGTCGAAGTATTGTACTGTCTAAATTCAGTCCGTAAATGACTATTTTCGTCTCTAACGTAGTAAGGGAGGTCATTTATTTAAATAAAAATAGTCCTAATATCGAACCATGTGGAACGCACATCGAGACCAAAGATCCCACTGAACGTGTACCGTTCACATCGACCCTTTGAATTCTATTGTTTAGTCGAGAACCTTGTTCCTTATTCCGTAATGATCTAATTTCCTGACTAATGTGTCATGGTGGACGCAATCCAAGGATCTGGATACATCACAGACCACCTCATGCATCCTGCTTATCCTCCCAAGCCTCATAAATAAATTTCAATAACTTTATACCAGCATTTGCCGATGAACATCATTTCATGAAACTGTTTGTCATGAAATCCTACTAATATTATAAACGTGAAAATTTGTGTGTATGTATGTATCTTTGTTGCTCTTTCACGCAAAAACGGCTGACCGGATCTGGCTGAAATTTGGCACATGGATAGATTATAGTCCGGAATAAAATAGTCACCTCACGTGGTCGTCTTCAAAATTTATCCGGATCTGTACAGGGAATGTAGTCCATTGAAAAGTTACATTTGGGGTTGCGTTTTTTAGAGGACGCATTTTTATTTTTTGATGTGTAGGGGGGGTCAGTGTAAAGCTAAAACCAAGTTTGTGGGGTCACCACCCTTGTCCCACGGCCGCCATCTTGAATATAGGGGTTGAAATGGTTTTTACGATATATCTCTTAAACTATTTATCTGATAAAAAAAAATTGGTAATTTTGCAAATTAAATTCTCTACAACTTTGGTCCAGTAACTTTTTGTTGTAGAACTATAAATAAAAAAGTTATAAGCGAAAATGTTCAGAAACGTTTTTGATCTCTTTATACGGTGGTAAGAAAGATGATAATTCTCTTGACAGCCTAAGATACAAACAATTCGCCAAGGCAGTGACAAAAAGTACATTTAACTTATCTTCACTTCCTCCAACACAAGACACAGCTCGCTTTCATACTTTCCGAGTCTACCATCAGGTCCAGTCGTGGCTTGGTAATAATAATGATCCTGAAGACTGGGGCTGGAAAAAAATATGGAAAATTATTGATGCCAGTGCAGAGCTCTAAACCTCCAGCAGCTTCTAAAATTGATCTTTTGCTAATGCGAAGGAAACTGTGGAGCGATGTGTGGATGTCGAAAAGCAGGGCTGAAATGTTCTGCAGTGTGCTTCCATTGTTCTGGAGAGACCTGCAGCAACGTAATGGGGCTCTCAGAATTAATGAATGAAAATGACTTTGATGGTGAACCACCGACATTAACACCCCTTCCTTCTGCAGTTCTCCCACTGATATTTAAATCAGATGCTAAGCTGCAGCCTGGTCCATCGAAAAGACTGAGGACGGAGTAGTTCAAATTTAGAAAATCACCGTGGATTATGCCTATTGGGGGGGATACCACGTAAGCAAACACGCGCCTCTAGACTCTACCTCGTGGGTGGTGGGGAAAAGAGTCAATAATTAATTATTAACAATATTGCAAAATTAATAATTAATTATTATTATTGAAGACAGGGCGCTATGGCGCTCATTAGGGGAGATCTATGTCCAGCAGTGGACTAGAATAGGTTGATGATGATGATGATGATGAATAATTAATAACAAAAAAAACAAAAGTTACTGGACTAAAGTTGTAGAGAATTTAATTTGCAACAAAAAATGTTAATAATTTTTTTTATCAAATAAATAGTTTAAGAGATATATCGTAAAAACCATTTCAACACCTATTTTCAAGATGGCGGCCGTGGGACAAGGGTGGCGACCCCACAAACTTGGTTTTAGCTTTACACTGACCCCTCCTACACATCAAAAAAATAAAATTGCGTCCTCTAAAAAACGCAAGGTAAGGCCTAAAAAATATAACATTTCAATGGACTAATGTTCTATACACCATCTAGCGTAAAGACGTGGAACCAATTCAAACTATTACTTTTGCGTGGAGTGTCTTCATTCAAACCAAAGTGAATCAAGTTGTTTAAAAATGTTATTTACACCTTAATTCCGTGATTTACAGAGTTTGGGTAATATTGTGTGCTCGAAATGAACGGCAATCACGTTAATTTCAAATAATTTGCAAAGTTAGTAGGTAGTGTTTTTTTTTGTCTTTTTTATATATCCGGTTGTAATTGAAATCACTAAATCTTAAAGAAATCTATTATCCATTAGCTTCTATTATAGGGTCAATGTAAGTGACCCTTACATTTCAAGATAGTAATTACATTGTCAATAGCGTCATTGGACGATACGTTTTATTTACAGCCATAGCATAAGGGTGTACGGGGCAATTTTAAAAATCATTTGCAAATATCAGGATTGACGTGGAAGAAATGGGGTCTCACTAAGATGTTCGGGAGCCAACCCAACTTGACTACACTACAACTGCTGATTAAAGGATCCATTGGCCTGCCTCGTCTGGAGCCTGCGGCTCGGCTTTCCTCTCAGGGTTGGGGGATTAGACAGTAGTCACACCGGCAAAAGCCGAAAGGCTGAGCTCAACAATAATTAATAATAACCGTGGGGCGATGCTAGAACATAATATTCTAGCATCGCCCGACGGTTTCATCAAAGTTCATTATCATCAAAGCGTTAGTCCCGGTTACATCCAAAGCTTGTACTGTTGAGCTCAGCCTTTCGGCTTTTGCCTGAGTGACTATATAATATTCTAGCATCGCCCCACGGTTGTGTTATTGATTAAGTGATTGGAAGTTGAATTTACCTACTGTTTTTTAAAGATTAATTTACATTAGTGTTATTTGCTATTTCAGGCTGAGAAAAAAGGCTGTACAGCGACCGAATATGGCCTGGTATTCGGTGTGTTTGAGCTGATAGTATTTATCGTCAGCCCGTTCTACGGGGCACACCTCAACAAGCTTGGTATGAAACTATTATTCAATGGAGGCATACTTACTACGGGAACATGCGCCATTTTATTCGGGTAAGTTGTTCTAAACGTTTAAATTTTATAGTGAAGTTGAAATTTCTACAACTTTTTTCTTATGATGTCCACGGCATCAAATTGTCTCCAGTATCAAAATATCTAGATGTATATCAGAATGTAATATAAATGATGTAATATAAAGTATTTCAGAATGGCCATATATTTCTAATTTTATTTCGATTTCGAAAAGTCGTTTACTTCACAATCAAAGAATACAAAAAATCCTACTTATAGTTATTTAAACCCTAAATAAAATGATAGCTATTAGGCATTAGACGACTGGCAACTAGAAGAAATCATGTAGGCGCTTCCACTGTACCCTTTTTTTTTAACGTGTGGAAACCCCCACGGGCTTCACTCCATCTGTGCCGACGATGGGGTGGGCGTGTCGGAATCGGACCGACTAAAACCACATGGTGTCCTTCCCAAGTGTCCATTGCGTCATAACAAAAAATAATTTAGATTGAATATATTCACATTAGAGTCAATGAGTCAATAACGGAAATAACTTACCTCGAATTACCATGGGATGAATTATAAATGGCCATGAAATGGAATAAACCTTTCCTGAAAAAATATCTAAATAACAGTGAATACCGTACCAGTATTAGTTGAGTGGTTTAGAAGTTAACGAAAATAACCGTAACCGGAAGATACCGTGTCTATGTCGATCCACGTCATCTCTAGCCCCGGTGAGATGGTACCGGTAGAAGTATCCACCGGTAAAATAAAAAAAGGAAAAATGCTGTTGATTTAAGAAATGGAACCGATACCTTGCCTATATAAGTAAGTATCGAAATGTTATTTATGTAATTTGTTTCTCCTTACAGAATGTTAGATAAAGTGGAAGGTCATATCCCCTTCATCACTCTGAGCTTCATCATCCGTATTGTGGAAGCGATGGGCAACGCTGCTTTCCTCACTGCCTCCTTTGCCATTATTGCTAAGGAATTCCCTAACAACGTAGCCACTATGTTTGTGAGTATATTTATCTTTATTTCATAACTGCACTATACTTATTATTTATTCAATGTTAAAACTTGAACGTAAACATGAACTTAAAGGATTAGCTGTAGCCCGAGGCTCCGCCCGCGTGGATGTCGGTTATCGCGCTTGGACGTCCATACGGACTATCATCCACTATTTCATCCCCCCACAGGCCGAAATTTCAAAAACGTTCTATAGCATATTTATGCCAATAAATATGCTATAGAACGTTTTTGAAATTTCGAATTATTTGAAATTTTGAAAATTTTGAAATTAGAATAATGAAATATGGAATTCTGTACCCGGGCCCGCTTCCCATGGGAACCTATTCCCGAGAGAAAAAGTGGCCATGTGTTATGCCAGACTATTCCCTGTGCTGAATTTCATCCAGATCCGTTCAGCCATTTTAGTGTGAAAGAGTAAGATTTATAATATTAGTAAGATTAGTACGGACTCACTGGTTAAGCACGTGTGGCCATGTGGTTAATGGAAATTAATCGTTCATCAATATATCATAATCATAACATAATTTAATGTTATCATAAAATCAGTTGAACTACGAACATTGTATTCTAAGTTGTATATTACGACTAAAGCACACACGCTTCCTTAAGCAGCTGCGACTACCTACTAGGTATCCAAATACGATAACACATTCGAAAATGCATAAAAAAATGGAGAGCTTCATTTCGATGTATTATTATTACAGTCGCTAAAATGTGCGATAGCTGCCAAAATAGGACACGGTACAGTAGCAAAATCGCCTACCGCCTATGATGCTTGAGGTTCTAGGTGTACAGTACAAGTGCTGGTTCCCGCTACTCGATTTCAATAATTTACCCTTTTTGCATGGGGATTTTTTTGATGTGGCTATCGCCATCCCAGTTACTCTAGGAAACCTAGAAGACCCTTGCTCTTGCCGACAACTTCGTGAAGCGACCTCGGTGCACCGAAGTTGTAACACTATTTCTTGCTAGTGTTATTCACCGGCTAGTCCAGGTGAGCAACAGAGTGTCTTAATCCCAGGGCGCCTTTCACAGAGGTTCTAGGTGGTGCACAGGTCAGCTGATCTCCAATGAAACTCAACACACAGTTGTACATACATATTATATTTACATATAAAGAAAACACAGAGTCACAGATGGTTACACAGAAGTATTACACATGAATTAGAGATATATACAGATAGAAATAGAAGAAGTGAGTTTATAAGCTCTAAAATGATATTGACATATATTGATAACAATTTTCAATGCATATAACAAATCTTCTCATCAAGGCAGCTTCACCTAGTTATTGGCACAGATAGATATATACCAGCCTCACACCGGTCAGCAGTAATAAAGTAACCAGGTAATAATTATAAGAACTGATACATGACCTTGTTGAGTTCAGGTAGTCTTGTGACCGTCAGTGATTGGGAACCGGCCAAGCAGATTCCGGAGCCTCTCTATTGATCCGCTTGCCCAAGGTTTAGGCCTCCACGACAGCACGATCGACACCTCAGAGTATATGTTCTTTTTTAAATTGTATACGGGGTTTTCTCCCAGAACTAACGACCCTGTTATAAATATACACAGCATTTATCAATAACACATCTCCATTATGCGAATAGATTAACAGCAATTAAAAGAACAACTTACCAGATCAAATCTGGGACCACACACAAATTATAACCTTCAAATTGAAGATGATTTTCGATTCACAGCAAGTACTTCAGACAATAAATTTTCAGAGTAGAGGACTAATGACCTCTTAAATAACAAATAAAAATCGTGTCACTGCGATCACTCTTATATACACAAATATTTCTAGATCTTTTGAGAACAACTTCTAACTGGAATATTCTATCAAAATGACCTAAAGAAAACAATGAAATTCGACCGCATAACATACGCCCTCTGACGGGGAGGTACTACAGACCGCCACATCGATTGCAACCACCGTAGTGCGACCGTGTCCTACGGATGGCGCTAACCACAATTAATTCTAAATAACAATTAATTCTGTATATTTAGTAATGTAATCGTTACAAAGTATACAGGCCTATATTCCGCCAGCCCAGACATTCTAGAAAGATGTGGCTGGCCGTTTTGTGTGTTACCAAACAGACTCCGCAGAGGGCCAACCACTATGTCCTAAGATAATTGTACTAGTTACTAATGCGTAATTTGGTCCTGTGCATACGATGCTAAAAAGTAGCATGTATGCTGTGGCCATTAGGCAAGATTACTCTTGTATGTGAGCGCTAGAGATATGAACACGTATTAGCGACATACTGTCTGATAACGTGCCATTAACCTTGCTGCTCACAGATAAATCGAGTAATTACATTGATCCCACTCAACCTCTGATTTATGAATTATACTGGAAATACGTATACTGATCCAATTTTTTCAATTATTATGAATAGATGTATAGTATGTTATGTTTCGGTATTAACTTCAAAATGGTCGTGAACGAAGCGTCGTAATTCGAATAATTTGTGGAAGTGGAAAGCGTGGAAAAGCAGCGACTTTTCCACGCTTTCCACTTCCACAAATTATTCCCCACAGAACCTAGCACTACAACATCAAACTGTAAAGTGACAAATTTTGGTAACTGCAAACAATTTTTGTATAATTTAATTATTCTCTATCTCAACTAAAACTTTTATTATCATCGTCTGAGCGTTGTGTCTACACCTCGGAGCCCGGGGTCCGCTTTCTTGCTTTTCCTTCTCCACTTCGCACAATCTTGGACATCCATGGTAGTGAGACCATTGGCACGCATGTCATCCCTTACGACGTCAAACCAGCACTTCTTGGGTCACCCCCTCCTACCGGGACCCGTCTGAAGTGCTATGGCCAGACATTCGTCTCGCACGTAGTCAGGCGGCTGCTGCCAAATGTGGTCGCACCAGCGAAGGCAACACTCCTGTATTTTATCTGCAATGTCAAGGACATGGAGGACGCCGCGAATTCGGGAGTTCCTCACGCGATCTTTACGCGTGACTCTGCACATCCATGGCAGTATATTCATCTCTGCTTATCAGGTCAACTAAAACTGTAGTTACCTCAAAAAATAGTCATGTTGTAAATAAGAATATTGCATATCATTTTTTGAAAGTTAAACTTAATTGGCAAACGAAATTTCATTGCGAAAGTACACTTTAATACTACTTTTCATTTTAGCTTGATGGAAATTGATCATGACTTACGCTCTTAACTGGGCAATTTTATAGGACTCTGTGTCTGAGAGTCTTGAAAGCCTTACAACAAAACGCAGATATGTACATTTTTTTATTTTCGTGCGGAATACCCCTCGGATACCCCACCGCCGGCCAGCGGGGGTGGATATGTCGGGCTTAAATCGACTAAAACCGCACGCCGTCTCGGGTCTACAGACGCCGGAGTGTAAGGTTGCCCATAGAGCATATCCCTCGCACACCGACTGACTCGGGACGCAGATATGTACCTACTAGTAATGTGTAGCCTACATTAAATATGTGTTAAGTGAAAGGTTTTAAGCGGATTGATTTCAAGAAATCGAATGTACATGGCTATTTTGATGCTGACTGCACCTATTTATCTAATTTTGCAGGCATCTCTAGAAACATTCTTTGGTCTAGGGCTGATCGTGGGCCCGACCCTAGGAGGCGCTCTTTATGCAGCTGGCGGTTATACCTTGCCCTTCGCAGTCCTTGGCTCTGCACTATTTTGTGCTGCAGTCATGAGCTGTATCGTACTGCCTAAGTACAATGATGATGAGGATGTCTCTCCTAGTGGACGTAAGTTTTTTAACTATTATAGGCTGATTATGATTCATAGAATTTTCTACAATTAAGTTTCCAAAACGGGGTCTATTTGTAAAAAAAATAATATAACTACTGAATAACTATCTACTCTACTCTAATCTCAGGTTAATTTTTCCACTAAAACAATATTGACGCCTCGTATTTTAATCTCGAAGTTTCCATTCATTCGTTGATTCACACCTATTCACCCAAAATCACGCAAGCTGTTGTAAACATCTATAAATCTACTATGATTACTACCTTTTAGGCCGTATGCTTGTCTAAACCTCCTACAGGTCTACCACAGCAAATAATTATACAATTTTTTGTAATATTTAGGACGAAATCTGTTTCCAGCTACATTGCTGTCGCTCATGAAGGTGCCTGGCGTATTCTTGTCGGCAATCAGTATTATGTCTACCAGCGCGAGTATAGGTTTCTTGCAGGCGACGCTTGAGCCGCATTTACGTCAAGTAAGCTGAAATTAATACTATGATCTCTTCTATCATTCTTCTTGCCTTACCATTATTCCTTATCCAACCCTAAAAATGAGGCAACGATTAGTGCAAGGGTTTCATTAAGATAGTGGCTAATATAAGCTGTATAAAATAACCACGAAGGCTAAGGCGGGAGCTCCGCTCCGCTTCGCTCCCGCCTTAGCCTTCTAACCTAACCTATCCGAGTCGGGGTACTCTGAGTCGTTCGGGTGTATAAGTCGGCCTTTTAAGTCAATTTTGGTTAAAAGCACCTAATAGGGACCACTCATTCCTGATAAAATCGATAGTGACACGGACAGACGGACAAGATAGTGATCTTATAAGGGTTCCTTTATTTACCTTTTGAGGTACGGAACCATAAAAATGATCTAAAAATCTAATGTATCCCCCTTTCGTCTCAGTTCGAGTTCTCCCCAATCATCTTGGGCATGATGTTTGTGATCAATGGCGCCGTGTACGCGATGTCGGCGCCTTGCTGGGGCTTCCTTTGTGACAACCACTACATGAAGCCCAAATATGTCATCGCTTTAGGATGTGCATTCGTAGCGGGAGGGTTTCTACTTGTAGGACCGGCGCCGTTCTTTGACATGCCCACGTAAGTACTATATACCTACGTAAGAATGGTAACATACCATTAACTAATTAAGTAAATCAGATAAAGTCAGGACCCAGGCCGTGACTTGAACCCACAACCAGTCCCTTTCCAGATGGAATATTCTGACCAACTAAGTTACCTGGAACACTTTGGATGGATTTAAATTTATAGGTAAAGTTAGCATACCTACTAATTGCTTCAAAATTTCATTGACCTGAATTGGAAATGTGTTTGTAGGTCTAACACATTTTCATTCAAACATTTATTTTCAAAAAATGTCCTGGAATATTTATTTATTTACATAGATGCAGTCTAGACAGAGACATCTTTCCACGTGCAAGGATCCTTGCATTCACATTTCACTTCTTCTACTTTCCTAATAAAATGATTTTCATATATACTCTCCGGTTGCGGGTACATACTTTCCTCTTGGGGTTGGGAAGTCAGAAGGCAGTCACTCCCATAAAAGCCGCATTTTGTCCACTTCCACAGGCTCACCACCGGTCACGGAGGCAACCGAGAAACATGAGATGATGATAAGAGAGAAAGGAATCTATTACTTCTCAGTAGCGTCTAATATCGCTAACAGAGGATATAAATTGCTCTTCTAACGTATTTTTTACTTTTTTAATGTACAGGGTCACGTGGGTAACAGTCATAGGTTTGGTGCTCCACGGGCTTGGGATGGGCAGTCAGCTGGTGGCGTCCTTCACCGATGCACTCAGTACAGCTATGTAAGTATATATCTTTTAGATTCAATCAAAAATCTTTATTGAAAGAAACGCCCGATACACAAAGCAATCAACTTCAACATCCCTAATAATACAATTTTATTGCACCAACATTGCATGACCTTGCGTGTTGAAAACAATTATAATCAACTAATAGTAAAAATTTGCAAGTTTCAGCATAGCATTGTTAATCTAAATTACAGAATTACACCGGTTACAAGACGCGGATATTGTATCCATTGTGTGATTAATAGCACTAGGAAAATTATAATTTATTACTGTAAAAATAAGAACAGTAAGTCATCTTTATACAATGACCAGAAGGCTTATTCTCGTAATAAAAAGATGTTCAAAATTTAGTCTCAATGTAGTCTCGATCTCCCAAATGTCAAAAAATGTGTTCTAATAACAAAGTTTTGTTGAAAATATTGAAAATTTGAACATGAGATGAGACCACCTTTTTTAACATTTGGGATATTGAGACTACATTGAGACTGAATCTTAAACATCTCTTTATTACGAGAATTGGGCCTCATCTGTTCCTCCCGCGTAAGTCCTGATCCCGTGGGAATATCTGGATAAAAAGCAGCCTGTTACTCACTTATAAGGTAGCTTTTTATATTATTATCATCATCTGAGTGCCAATCTCGGTTAAACTCGAAGCTTGCACTTTGGAGCGCGGGGTCCGCTCTCCTGCGCCTCCATAATTAGAGGGTACTTAGCTTTTACGGGGCGACTGCCGTTTGACCTCCCAACACTGAGAGGGAAGCCTGCACCAGGACCTCGTAGTCGTCGTTAAATCAGCATATGTACCGGCTTGCAGGTGAGGTGGCTTGGGCCCCTGAGATCATGGTGGGGCCCTATACGCCCTAGATTAACGCATTGGGAAAGTTCTTTAAAGTTTTAGTTAGAACATTGATAGACAGTGCGGAGTTTGCAGGAAGTTCCCGATTAACAGTGCATTTTTTTAAAAATTAAGGCTTGTCTCTGTGCAGTGCATTTGGGTGAATGGAATCCTATCAAGAACTTCAGGGATAAACCAATCTCACCAGCAAGCCAGCACACCTACTGATTGATAGATGAGGCTCTGCCGCAGGCTTTCCACTAAGGGTTGAAGGGTTAGACGGCAGTCGCTTCCATAAAAGGTGCATAAGGCAAATCAAAAGGAGGAGACGCAGTATGCAGACCCCGGGTCCCGGGTTCCAAACTGATAGCTTCGGATATAACCGGGAACAACGCTAACATGATAATGAATGTGGAGTTTGTTAGAGAATTTTGATTACCAAGATCTCAGTGATCGCAAATAACTCAATGAATTTAACTAATCATACTATTTGCTTTCATTGAACTATAGACTGTTGTAAGTTTTCTGTGGTATTACTGGAACGTTTAATTTTAATTGGTGCATTATCTTACAAAGCCAAGGTGAATAGCGATTATCTAAAAATAGTCAATGTCCGGCTTGCAATGCAAGCCTTACAATACTTTTTTTTGATTAGCATCCTTCACGCAATTGCCTATAATAACTGCACAAAGTTTCAGTAATTGGAAGATTGATATTTGCACAAATTCGAATTTTATTCAATTAGGTCACAAAATAATACTTATGAATATCAAAAATAATGCTTCTACATTTATATTTACAGCCAGATTCGCAAGGCAATAAATCGTTATAGCTTGTGAGAAAAGAATCTGGCAATAAAAACACATAAGTACATTAAGAGCTCAATGAAAAACGGCTGGCCTTATGGGTTACTCAGTTTCTCTCTCTCTTCGCTGAATCGTTGAAATGTCATAGCTGAAATGTCGCGCACTTCCGAACGTCTCCACCAAATTGGATAATATTTTTTTTGTATTCGTTATTGTCGGGACAAGGTTTGTATGAAAGAAATTTTTTGGAAAGTCTACGTGTAAGAGTGCTATAATTCCACACCAAGGTGAAACTAGGATGCGCAGCTAGTTTATAATATTAGTAGGATTCGCACTGTTCCCGGAGTTTCATTCATTTTCTTTTAATAATATAAAATATTTTCTTCACAGTGCAAGTGGTCTCCCTAACTCCATAGAGACGTATGGTTTAGTGTCGGGTATGTGGACGTCTACATTCGCGTTGGGCGCCTTCATCGGACCCACGGTGTCTGGCCTGCTGTTTGATTCCGTCGGTTTTCGGAACTCCACACTCTTCATATTCATCTTGCATATTTGTGTGGTAAGTACTGGAATTCTGTTGATTTATCAGTCGATTTTCCAGTTATTTGTTAAGTTTGCACTGACTTTTGGTATAAGTGCCGGTAAACATCGTTTGCAACGAGTTCGCGCATGTGCACTATACACACCAACCAAAAATCAATAAAAGTACTGATCAACCAATGACGCGAGCTCTTTGTGCCCGTGATTAATTTTTTAATCTATCATTGGTTGTCTGGCGCGCCTCAGCCGTTGCACCCCGTACAACCACCAAAGAGGCATAAAAACGCTTTCAGCTAAAGTACATTGGTTATTCCGTGAGTGGCTCCCAATCCCGAGAGCCTGAACTAGAGCCTCGTCCGTCAATAAGCAGATGCACCAGCTGTAAGGTTGGCTGCGGCCCGGGAGATCTTGGTGGGTGCTTGGTAATATCGAATACCTGTATAAATTGTTTTCCCACAGTCACAAAGTGAGCTTTCAAACGATGGTAACTCAAAGTATACTTTGTGTATATCCAGGGTCTACTGATGGTGCTGTTCACCTGTATCTTCGACCGGTCGTACAAGATGGACGTCTCAGTGTCCGCAGGCGACCTCTTGCAGATCGACGGTACACTCGACGAGTCTGTGCTTATGGGTGACAAGTTCCCGCCACCTAGGACGAGAGAAAAGAGGTTAGATCTTACAGCATAAAAGTCGGGGTGTTTTTGGGGCCCTTTCAAAATTTCTGGGGCCCAACAAATACCCCAGTGATATGAGTTCTAAGATTATACATAAGATTGACTATGTAAAAATAGCTGAATGTGTTTGTTCATATTTCGTGCTAATCCGAAGATTCAGATGTTTCCAAGTTTCATGGTTGCCACCTTGACTGGTGATTGACTAAATTATTGATGATTAACAAAAATATGTCATGTCATCATCATCCATAGAGCGGTTTCCCAGTTGCCTCAAAAGTACGCACTTTAGAGCTTCGTTTGCTTCGGCTTTTTCGGGAACGTCTGATCACCCAACAGCGAGAGGAAAGGCTGCGCCAGAGCCTCGTCCGTTACTTAGCAGGCGCACTGACTTGCAGGTTGGGTTGGCTTGGGCCCCAAAGGTGTTGGTTGGGCCCTCTGCACCCAAACATTTGATCTCAAAACGTTGGTAAAAAACTTTTCCATCTACCCACAGTCGCCGTTACGGCATCAGCGTGGAACAATCTCGTCCTCCCGCAATGAACAGCCTCATCGCCTGCTCCAGCTACAAGAACAGGGGCTCGCCGTGGAGTCAGCGGACCCCCAAGTACAGGCCCACGTACGGGTCCCTCGACACCAGATACATTGGCGCTTACAAATTGTGAAGTGTTATACAGTTAGTTTAATTTTAAGGTGGGTAGTGACCGGTGTTATGATACCACTAGAATCCGCCGCCATGATCTACCAGTGGAGAACAGCAGTCTAGGATCCACCGTTGGACTAGTGGATCCTGTGATACTTGCAACTGTTTTGGGATCCACCATTTGCTCCACTACTGGATCGAATAGCATTCAAGGGTTTGAGAAGCTCCACCACTAACCCCAGTGGAGCTGATGTTACTTTAATGTCTATTTTGATAACCTGATGTGCTGCAATTAAATAAATAATGGTAAAAGAGCGGTAAAAATTACATCCGTTCTTATTTTATCATTTTTACAAATTTTCGGTACCACCAATAGATTACTATTTGACAATAATAATTATGACGTCATAACTTTTCAATTTCATACATGTTTCTATAGAACTTACGATTTTGACGGATTTGACTTAATAGTCATGCATCTACGCAATTCAGATCTGGCCACGACATATAGGTACTTACATATCGTATAGATAGTAAAGCGACTAGATTATTTAGTACCTACTTTATACTGAATTCCTAATAATTTTTATTCTTTTTATTTTAGTCATTAATTTAATTTTGTAAATATATTTTAGTATTTACAATAATTTAAATAAAATGTATCAAAGTCATGGTTTTTTTTTACTTTCTCCCTCGGGTAGTTTGAAAATTATTATCATCACAGCCATCTGACAATTCGTATTCTTTTCCCTATTTATACGTCAAGTTTGACATTTTTATGCGATCGTCATGTGGCTGAACTGAGATTATATTGAGACCAGACTAAAACCATATCAATACGGGAATGTATTTTTTATGAGCATAATATTCTACAATATAAATAAATATAAATATTCTACAACATTCTACACAGCGCTTTCTAGACCCAAAGTAAGCATAGTTTTACTAGCTCGTGTTATGGGTTCCAGAGTGCGGATAAACATACTTATATACATTTTTTTTTGTAAATACATACATATTATACATAGAAACACCCAGACCAATGCAAATAGACATATTCATGCATACAAATATTTGCAACCACGTAGCAGTCGAATGCACTACCGCTACGCCACAGAGGCTGTCAATATCTACAAACGATTCATAATTCAATCCCAATTCAATCACTTTTCGTTTTGTGATGGTTTAATATTACGAGATTTGGCCTTCAGATATCAAAGGAGAATTCGGCATGTACTTCCTTGGTTGACTTATTTCCTGAGAAAGTCATGGCTCTATCACCTTCACGGTCTAACATCAAGTTTAAATTAATTTGTCCTTAGATTTTAGAACAGGTCAAAGAAATGTATTGCAGATATGAAGAAAATTAATTTGATTAGTGGGATAATTAACATGGAAAACAATATTGATCTTATCCTACTGCACCTACTTCCTACTGTTTTTTTTTTCGACAGTCTACACAGCGCTTTCGAGACCTAAAGTAAGTATAGTTGAACTATCTTATGTTATGGGTTCCAGAATGTGGAAAAACATACTTATATACTTTTTGTAAATACCTACATATTATACATAGACACACCCAGACCAATGCAAATCGATATATTCATGCATACAAATATTTGCACTGAGTGGGAATCGAAACCGCGCCCCCTTTCGTCGCAGTCGAATGCACTACCGCTACACCACAGAGGCCGTATATTATATATTATAAGTAAATGCTAAAGTTTGTGAAGACGTTTTGGATGTTTGTTATTCAATCGCGCTCAAACTGATGAATGGATCTGGCTGAAAGTTCTGGTACAGGGATAAATTATAGTTTGGAATTACACATATGCTAATTTGCGGGTTCAGGAACGGATCAGCGAGCCCTATTACACGCCAGCAAAGTCGCGGGTAAGGACTAGTAGTTTTAAATCCTGTAACGGCCACGATAAATCATGACAAACTTTGCATACGTTTACCAATGTTTATTAGTTAAGATATTTTGGCAGGGCACCAAAATCGAAACATTGTATGACTATCAATAGTCGCTATATATTCTGCCCATGGATTAAGTTATTCCGAATGTTTTTTTTTTTTTTTTTTTTTTTTTTTTTTTTTTTTTATTTGTAGTTAAATAAAACGGTACATAACCAATTACATTAGATAACTTAGGTTTACATAGTATAACACAACATAACATAGTATAAGGCATGTCTCTCATATTTGTATGGAAGATTTCCTTGCATACTTACTCTCGGAAAATATACGACATACACGCATTACATCCTCCCATTCATCCGCAAACAGATCGCAATCAGGGTAAGCTGAGAGGAGATCGTTGAGCACATCCAGCGTTCGACACACTGGGGACTCAGCTCTAGCAACTGTTCGGCAAGGAGGCCGAGCAAAAAGTCTATGGCGACGGTTCTCGCGGTGTGCTAAATATTTGTTGGGGACATATAAGCGGCAGAACAGGCTATGCAGATCGGGACAGTTGATGACTCCACGAAGAGACCTACATGCAACTGTGAGCTGATCTAGGCCTCTTCTTACCTCCAGTGAGTTAAAACCCAATACGCCCAGCAGATAGTTTGTGGGGTACATGAAGGGATACAACTGGTACAATTTTTTGAAAAGAAATCGTAGGAATGTCTTCTGCACTTTTTCAAGCATCAATATTTGTTTTGCTGCATAGGGACTCCATATACAGGAGCTGGCCTCCATCTTACACCTGACTAGGGAGGTATATAAAAGAACAATAACGTCAGGGTTCTGGAAGTCGTGGGCATTCCGCAACACAAATCCCAAGCGTCTATAGGACTCCCTAGCAAGTGCAGATATATGGTCACTAAATGTTAGGCTTGGGTGAAAAGTTACGCCCAGATCCTTTACACTAAAAACTCGAGAGAGTACATCATCATAGAGATTGTACTCATAGTCAATTAATAGTAAACGACGGCTGAAGGTCATTACATGACATTTGCTGGTGTTAAAATGCAATTTATTTATAATGCTCCATTGACTGAGGGCGTCAATATCTCTTTGAAGGAGTTTACAATCTTCCTCCGCTTCTACTTCCATGATCAATTTGAGATCATCAGCGTATAAGAGGCAATTCGCTGATTTTACCGTACACACTATATCATTGATCATTATGAGAAATAGGAGCGGACCAAGAACCGATCCCTGACTAACTCCGGAGCGCGTGAAATAAGGTTTGGACTCAAAACTTCCATACCTGACAAATTGTCTACGATCACGTAAATAGTCAGCAAAAAAGTTGAGCAGTTCGGGGGAAAACCCGATATTCCCCAACTTAATGAGAAGGATGTCATTATCGACCTTGTCGAATGCCTTTCGAAAATCCAAGTAGATCACATCTACTTGCCCTCGGTTGTCCAAGCATCTCGAGACGTGGTCGACGTGGACCATTAAGTTAGAGTTGACCGAGTGACCAGGCCGAAAACCGTGTTGGGCATCGGATAAATATTTGTCAACCTGTTTGTAAAGGATGGTATGGAGTACATGCTCGAAAACCTTTGCAATGGTTGAGAGAATGGCAATAGGTCTATAATGCTCTACGGATGATCTGTCGTTTGTTTTGGGAATCGGAGCAACACGTGATAGCTTCCACTGACCCGGATAAACACCGGACTGGAGAGCCAAGTTGAAAATATGACAGAGAGGGGTCACCAAGACTTCTTTGCAAGCCTTAATGATGTAGGCAGGCACATTGTCAGGACCAATTGCGCAACGGGGACTAAGCCTGGCGATCCCATTCACTACATCCTGGGCTACCAAAGATGGAAGAGGAATGTTTCCTCCTTCACTTTCAAGATGACAGGTATTCGGGTTAAGTCTAGGTGTATCTGGTAAGAATACACTGGCGAAATATGCTGCGAATGCCTCAGCCGCCCCAACGCCCGAGTAAACCTCTCCATTGGACATAATGTTTGGAGTGAAACCACCCCTAGACCGCAGGCTAGAAATATGTTGCCAGAATTGACGTGGGTTTGACTTAATGTTATTTTCGGCTGTTCTACAGTATTCAATATAGGCTTTCTTAGTTCGATCATTTAAATCAGACCTAAGAGCTTTGAATTCTACATAATCTGATTCGCGTTGTGATCTTTTCCATTTTTTATGAAGTTTGTTTTTACGCACTACGTCATGAATTATGTCATTGGTAAACCAGACAGGGTACAGCCCCCCTTTAGAAGGCGATCTACACTTCTTTGGAATAGAAAGATCAAATATGGAGTACAGTGTCGTGTAAAAAGCATCGGTAGCTAGGGATGCATTATTGCATTGAAGAAGGTCATGCCATGGCGCGGAACAAATTTGCTCGTATAATAAGTTATAATTCCCCTTAACGAAGTTCCAATCCTTTTTGTTATTTATATTGCTAGGGTCGAGTTTTCTATCATCATTTTTTCGAGGTGTCATATTTACTACAATATCCAACGGGGGATGATATGAATCTATGTTAACTAACTCTGTGCCGTCAATATGTTCACAAGTAACATCAGTGTCATCCCTAACCAATACTACATCTAATTTACTCTGGCGCATATTCATCACTTCATTCTTCTCAACCAAATTACAAAAACTTAAGAAATAACAGTAGTAGTTGTTAATATTTACAGATGCACTATTTAAGTTAAGATCACCCACAATCACAACCGTTCCTTTGAGGTTGGTAATGAAGCTCTCAACCTTACAAAACCATGTCATATACTCCTCGTCCGTAGCAGAAGGCTTAATGTACACAACGCATATTAATATTTTTAGGCTGTGGTTTGTGACTGTACACCACATATCTTCGCCACGATCCGTCTCATATTCTGGTCGTTTATTCATGGTAAAACCAGACCGCGCAGCTAGCAAAAGGCCACCGCCCACGGTGACTCTGTCTTTGCGTACGATACTCCATTCAGCCGCTGATACCTCAGAGTCCTCGATAGATTCATCTAGGTTAGTCTCCTTTACGGCTACCAGGTCATGCTCGGTAAGCAATAAGCTTAATCTCCATTTTACCAACTTAGTCTTAAGTCCATTAACATTCTGGTACAATATGCGTAGGTAACTTTTGCGATCTGAATTGATCGAAGTGGCACACAATTTTGGTTGTTTATTTGGTTTCGTTGCTTTTGGTACGAAAATTCTGTCGCCACGGCTTAACACAAATGTCTTCGGCCCAGTTTTGAGTCGCCATGACCTTTTCGGTGAGTTTTGATGGAACACCCACCTTAAAGGATGCGTAATTGCCACGGGCTTTAAGGACTTCCACAGTGCAGACATCATTTCCACATATAGCTACCAGGTGATCACGAACTTGATTTTCGGACGTGCCCTGCTTAACGTAAAAGAGATGTAGGTATCGCCATCTTTCCGATGCCTCCAGTTTGGTAGTACCCGGAGCCGCGGTGCCACGCAGCACGGATCCTGATGAGACTCGGCGGCGCTTAGGTTGAACAGTGGTCCAGCCCGCAGATGTTGGTTACCCTTTGAACATGATAATACTGTTATATTGATCGTACCTATAGTTGCGTCTTTATATTTTAGAAAGGGTAGAGCCAAAGGTGTAATAACTCTACTTCGCTGGGAGGGCTCCAACGTCGCCTTAAGACGTAATAATATATCGGAGAATTTCTAATATCTGGGACGTGTCTAGGTGGCTCAGTTGGTCAGAGCATTCCCCCTGTAAGGGACTGGTCGCGGGTTCAAGTCCCATCCTAGATGTTCTCTTTTTCCGATCTAAATCTTTAGAAAAAAGTAAGCATACAAAATGCTTAAAAATTTAATTGAGGTAATTACTTTATTGGGCCACTTTACACCCACCACCTTACGGTATTAGAGAACCAAGAGCGCGTTCGGTTTTTGTCGGTTCGAGACCGACATAATCATCCCCGCTTGCCGGTGGGGGGGGGGGGTGTTAATAGGTGGTAGATTTCCGAAAGATGGTAGATTCCGGAGTGTTTTTTTTTAGAAAGAAAAGACACTCCCAGCTAGATGGATGGGTGACCCGAAAAAGGTAAGTGGCTGGAATAGATAGGATGTGTGAGGCGGAGGACCAGGTGCTGTGACTTATATTGGGAGGGGCTTATGTTTAATAGTGGACTGCAACTCAGTATCAGTAAACAGCAAACAGTTTATTAGCTTAATCAAAAGCACAAAGCTTCAGAAAAAAATAATTTAATCGCTTCTTAATACAATGACGTCATTGTTTTGACCGCTTAGTCATATCTTGCAAGAGATTCTAAAATCCGGTTCTTGAGAGAGGAAAATCAAATTAGTTATTTACGTTTAGAAAAAAAAGTACAAAAAACTTAAATTAACCAAACGTATCCTTATATTTGTAGGTTGTATGTCAAAAAATATAAAGTCAAGCAAGCACACTATCAGATAATCATTTTTAAACAATGTTCGGATAAGTTTACACTGCAGATTGGATACTAGCTAGTAGTAAGGTATTACGTGACGTTAGTTATTCTTCAAAAATATCCCTTCAGGGTCTATAAAGGCATAGTTACAGCAATATGTGTATGGTGTCAATTTCAATGAAGTCCAGATTAGGTACTCCTAAATTCAGGTGCACCTGAAAGTACTAAATGCTACCTCCAAGTGTAGCTATACTTTGGTACTTAAGGTTCCTTTTTGCAAAAACCATTCTATCTAAATCGGTTAGTCATGTCACGATATAGAGACAAGACTAGTTTTGATAATAATTATGAACAGTGCTGTGAGTCACCAAAAAAAAGTGCAATTATCGAACTCAGGGGGTTTTCTAGTTTTCGCCTACAACTGGGTATAATGTGTCACTTTCTATGAACTATTAAACAAAAAAAATATCGATAGCCAAAAACCCTGTACTCCGAGGTGAAGACCTCGGGTACAGTTGATACGCTTTACTGACGTCATGATTATCGGTATCTAAAATAAACTACAAGGGTTTAAATTTTCTTTTAAAAATCTTATGAGAAAAAATGCGGAAGATATGTTTTATACCTATTTTATTTAGAATTATGTTACATTTAAATTAATGTTCGTTTGTCTGTAGGCGGAGCATAGAAGATCATATTTTTGTTATATGTGACATCCTTGTACTACCAATATTTTACGAAATAAACTGATTACTGATTACTCTGAAATTAATCATTAGAATCTTCAAGAAGTTAAAATCTAAAAATAGCAAATAATAATATTCCACGACGACGTGACGCTATCTAGACCCAATAAAAGCATAGCTTGACTAGTTTATTATATGGAATATAGAATGCAGATAAACATACTTACATGTTATACATAGAAACACCCATTACAATACACATAGACATTCATGCATGCAATAATAGTGCTGTTCGGGTGCGGGCATCGAATCTGCAACGTAGCAGTTGAACGCTGTACCCCCACACCACTGAGGTCATCAGCTGAGTATATCTTATAGATACAAACACCTTATTAAGCTATTATTCAAGGAGAATGGGGTCACATTAACCCTTGTGTTTGTGGTAATATTCCTTAATCGCTATCATCAACATTGATCCCATAATGTGTCAAGACCCGCGGTGAAATATACAATTAGAATTATCTTTTTATCGGTGTAGTTGGCTAATCACGTAGTTTCATAATTGCGTACACAAAACTACTAGACGTTCCACAATGTTTATAACCTTCGTTTAATATAGTTTTAAGACAATGTGCGTGTTAATCTAAGCAACATGAAGCTTGTGAAATGATAGGCGGTCAAGTTACAACAATAAAAAATACTATCTCGGCTAAATATAGAGTAATGACAAATCTGTATCAGGGTCAGTCGGAGTGCGAGGGAAATGCCTTATGGGCAACCTTGCACACCGGCGTCTGAAGACCCGAGACGGTGTGCGGTTTTAGTCGGGTCATGCCCGACATAACTTCCCCCGCTGGCTGGCAGGGGGGCTATCGGAGGAGATTTCCGACTTTTGGAGCCCGGTATACCTGCTGATAAGCAGACGAGGGTTTGTTGCGGGCTTTCCTCTCGGAGTTAGGAGATCAAACGGAAATCGCTTCCATTTAGGTAAGATAAGTCCAATCAAGAGAAAGATTAGGTGAGCGAATCCCTGGGTCGTACAAGCTTTTGATGCAATCGGGACTAATGCTGTGGTGATGGTGTTGCACGTGATTACTCAGTGGGTTTCAATTGGTTAACGTAGAAGAGAGAACTGGCGTCAAATTAACCCAACTCAAATGAAGAACGCACGTTGAAGTGTTTTTTCGTGCGGAAATCCCCTCAGATAAAAGCCGGCCAGAGGGGGAGGTTATGTTGGGCTTGAGCCGACTAAAACTGCACGTCGTCTCGGGTCTTCAGACGCCGCGGTGTAAGGTTGCCCATAAGGCATTTCCCTCGCACCCCGACTGACCGTTGAAGTAGAGAAGAAACTTTCATGCATAGTGGTATTATAGTGACTCGACAGATAGGTGTATGAACCTATATGGTCAAAATTGTAATGTAACTAGGATAGAATAATTAAAGGGGTTAAGTTGAATTGAATCATGCTAGGTAGGTACTTTACATGGGGTGTGTGTTGGGTAACCTCCTCGAGTGTCGCTCCGATTCCGATCCCGCTGCAGTCCGGGGGGAACGGAATCGGAGCGGCCGGTACACCCTGGGCGGCGGTCAATGGCTTCCCCTTCACCCCTTCATAGGGTTGGCATTGATCGTCGGCCAATACCCAACGTGGCGGGAACACATCGCTCTCCGTACTCCTCTGCTTTCAGAGGAGACAGGATGAGCGATGCTGTTAGTGGTGAGATGGCCCAGGGTCAGCCGGGGTGCGAGGGATATGCTCTATGGGTAACCTTACACCCCGGCGTCTGAAGACCCGAGACGGCGTGCGGTTTTAGTCGGTGCAAGCCCGACATAACCGCCCCCGCTGGCCGGCGGGGGGGTATCCGAAGGGATTTCCGCACGATAAAAAAAAAAAAAAAAAAAAAGGTAGGTACTTTACACAAATATATAAAATCCTCCACGAGCGCAGGCCTGGGGGTGATAGGTGGAGCCGCCTGTCATCCTAGCAGAAGCAAAATGGGGAAACCGTAGTTCCCAAACCTGAGGGCCTCATCTCGAAACCGGAGGCGACCCTGGGTCGCCAGTGCACAAGGAGAATCCATTATGGGCCACCTTAAATCCCAGGCATCTGAAGACCCGACACGGCTTACATGTTGCATGATTCACATCCTGACTTCATTATCAGATCAGCTCGATAATGTCCAAATAATGTGATTCACATACTTACTCCATACCACATACAGTTAGAATGGAACTTGGTTCAATGAAATGTACAAAATTCGATTATATTGTCACAGGTGTAATACACCTCCTCACTTCGAGGATACAGGCGTGATGTTATGTTATGTGTGTATTAAAAAGCAAATGATAGGATGTATGAACTGGTTTTTTTATTGTTATTGGTACCTGCACAGTTTAGTCTTAAATACCATAAAACGACCCAACTTCTCGCGCTTACTGAATATGCTTTATTTAGTCTCAGGGGCAAATAGTTGGAAATTTGAGCCGTGGGTCGTGACTCAGCCTCGTTTGACTGGTTTAGTGTTCGAACACAAGCGTAAGATGGAGCATAACAATATCGCCATAGTAATTGATTGGTGCAGACTTTAATGGCACGGTCAATTGTGGATCTTGCTCGGTCAGAGAAATTTTACTAACGAAGAACTAACGTGATTTAGCCAAGGATACCGATGGTAAATAGCTAAAATGTCATAAGCGACATTGGGTTTGCAATCAAATGTGAGCACTTAAAGTCCATAATAGTTAAGTCCATGATGGTCTCCATCTTTTATAGGTGGTTCGCCTATTCGTCTCTTATATTTCCCGCTAAGGGATTTTCATTAATTCGATTGCAACATAGCCATAGTTTCAGTTGCATCCAAAACCCAGGAGTCCGCTCTCCTACTCTTCCCTTGATTCTACTTAACTTGGTTTTTGCGGAAGCGTCTGCTGTCTGGCCTCCCAACCCCTTAAGGAAAGCCTAGGACAGAGCGTTCTACTCGCCCGTTAATCAACAGGTGTACCGGCTAGCTAATGAGGTTGGCTTGGTCTCTTGGGATCTCGGTGGATCCCCTATACATTTTGATCAATTATGTTTCTAATTTCTCCAATTTTCTGATTGATTTCGATACAGGTTTTACTTTTCCTGAGACTTCCTGAGTGTTTTCGTGGGTCACTTTTGTTGTTCGTGGTATCAATGATTTTTGTAACGATCATTAACAACGGAAATTACTAGTATTTCTCCAAACCCCTCCAGCTAAACTAAATTGCTTGTTGTGTGCAGAGAAGTACCCTATTATAAAAATATAATAGCGATCTGGCAACAACCTACATTCATTTAACGCCAGCTCTATGCTGAACTACTTTACAAATTTGCAATAACCATGCAATAACTAATCCTGCATTGCGATATGAAACTTTTCACGCTAACTACCACAATACTACGTCGTAACGTACCAACATTAAACTATCATTATATACCTCTAAAACTCTAATTTATTTAACCAGCTTCTAACAGATTGTTTACGTTAGTTAGTTACAAAATAAGGGTGAAACTAATAAAAACGTGTTAATAATTGCTGTCATAATAACCTCCGGTAAGTATTGGCCAATAACGCTGGCAACCCTACTTTAAAAAAAATCATACCCGTGTATTGACGGGACGCGAATGTTATGAACCCAGATCAATCGAGCAAAGACAACCGTTCAGCATATATGTAGGGTTCACACGTTTCTAGTGGACCTTTCTCATCCTTCAAACAATGAATTATTGCATTGGTATCACGTATAATTTATTAATGATTTACAAATGATATTCACAATCGATTCTCGTCGACGTTGATCAGTGGTGGTATTCTGTAAGAGTGTTTATAAATCTCGACAGCTGAATTCGAAGTGAGATATCGTATTCGCCATAAGAAATTTGATACTCACCACGGATTCATCTATCGAACTACTTAAACGTTCTTACAAAATAGCATAGCAGGACCGGATTGTATAATAATATTTTATTCATATATATAAGAATCTCAGGCAAGTGTGCTATAAACTACTGGTACAACATTGCATAAACAAAAACCTATTTAGAATTATGCTAATAAACCATATACGTATAATATAATAAATAGGTAAAAAGTAGTACGACTAAATTGGAGTCAACAATTTGATATTGAAAAATAAAACAGATATAGATTTATAATGGAATTTAGTAATCAATGATATCTGCAATTTAATTTAATATTATATGCACAAATAATCAATACACACAAACGGTTATAACTACGCTATGAAGGTATCCAACTTTCAGTCTGATATGTACGATAAAGAGAACGCTCTACGAAAGCATAGCAAGCTAATCTCACTCTTTTTCGCAACGTCCTAATTCAAAAACCGGATACCTATTGTTCCCAGGTTTTGAATATAAAAATAGCATCTATATTTTCAACCTCAAATACTATCACTGTTTCAAAGTCAAAAATAGCATCGTATTTTCGAAGAAGAAGGACATATGATTACGTCATCCTTTCGTTGGATAAAGGGTTCTTTTTAACGTTTCGTGATACCTACTATACTATGAGTCAACCGCACCACTAAACATTTACACTACTAATATGTTTCTTTCAATTACATTTTTATTTTGTACGCTTACTTTTTCTAAAGATTTAGATCGAAAAAAAAAACAATGTTTAAAAATGACTGTAAAGTTATTCATTGTTTCCGTAGTTCGCAGGAATTACGGTAGATGGCTCCAGCGTCGCCTTAAGACGTATATAATGTATCGGAGAATTTCGAATATCTGGGACGTGTCTAGACAGCGTGTCCCTGTAAGGGACTGGTCGCAGGTTCAAGTCCCGTTCTAGATGTTCTCTTTTTCCAATCTAAATCTTAAAAAAAACTACTAATATGGATACAAACATACAGAACCACCTCTTGGTTAACTGTTAACGGTAATAGCTTACTAAGAAGTGGTTTGTATGTTTATAACTATGTCAAGCAGAGTGAAGTCCTCTACACACCAAAACCGGGAACAACCTGACGGGCAATCCCAGCGGCTATATAAAGTTGCATGGCCAGGAAACTTGTTTCAAAATGAGGCCGTGGCCGTCGTCGTTGGTCGGCCTTTCCCGGCGGCTTTCGTGTGTAGACGGCCTAATAAGTGATGCGTATATTATGATCAACATCGCGATATCAATAACGAAGCTTTTGGTCTTTTTCTTCTGTCTGCCTCCTTGCTAGCGTTGTTTCCAATTGCTTCCGAGGCTTTCACCTCGGTGTCTGTGTCAATTTGACTTATGCAGCTTTTATGAGAGCAACTGCTGTCTGACCTTCCAACCCCGAGGGGAAAGCCTGCGCCAGAGTTTTATCCGTCAATCAGCAGGTGTACCGGCCAGCAGGTGAGATAGGCTTTGTAGATGATGTGCCTCGCGATGAACCTGCGAAATAAAAATATTATTAGTACATACTAAATATATATTGAAAATTGAACCTTATGGAAACCACAGTAGATATTAATTGATTGTTTGGCCAAACTTATTATAAAGATGTAGACTTACCTTAATGTTGTACCTACTACGTACCTGTTTTTATTATAATAAAGATACTGTATTGCCTGCTTCTTATTTCACACGAACCCAAAAACACTCCACGCTTGCCTGTATCCCGTACAGGCTTGAGCCCCGAATATCTTGATGGGGTTCCTTAGACCTCGTTTGTGACCTCTGCAACTTGTGACAGCTTATAATGAGGCGGCAGTTCGCTTGTTTTACCGATTTACCAATTGGATTTCATTAATCATTAGAAGGATTTTACTGTGGTTAACCTCACCACGTACGTGTCTGCCTCGTTGTGTACGAATTCTCTGGACATTTACTAACCTTGAGCATAACGCGAGTAAGTAATTTTCCCTAAGTTTCAAGGTGGGAGATATTAAGGTCAACATGGGGAAAGTCAAATCTAATAGACGATGGAAAATTTGTTGGAAGACATCTCTTGATAGGACGTAGGAATTTTTCTACTACTTCAGTAATAAACCAGCAAATCTGGGCATTAGAGGTTAATTCGCGCGTTCCCACCTGCGGATTCGAAGGGGAATGAAAAAATGCTTTTCTTTGTAAATACGTAGATAGATACACACATGAAAAATGTCTAAGCAACATGCTTAATTTTACATATTCTCCAAATTATATTTCTCAATTGTTCTACTTTCTTGTTACCATAGGTGGGCAGGTATGTAACCTGTTTGTTTAGAAAAAAACTCGATTTTGTTTTGTTTTTTTTTTTATTAAAAGTATACCTAAGTATCACGCACAAAAGAAAACAAGGCACCTAAGAAAATAAACTTTTTAAAACAAAATTAAAACGTTAACCAAAATTTATTTATTCTTAAAGAATTCTTTAATTTAACACAAAGTGTGTCCTCCTCTGTAGTTTAAAACTTATTGGCACCGATTATTCATCCTATCGATGAGTTTGTTAATGGTATCCTGCGGCAATTCCTCCCAATGAAATTTTAGCACATTCTGCAACTGTTGGGTTGTTGTCACGCCGTCCAGGTCCTCTAATACACATCTCTGGAGCATATCCCATACATGCTCGATGGGGTTGAAGTCTGGCGATTGTGCAGGCCAGGGTAACACCCTGATATTTTCTGTTGCCAAGTACTCCCTAGTCCGCATCGCTGTATGAGAACGTGCATTGTCATGCATTAACTTAAAATCGGAGCCAAGGGTTTGTGCAAATGGATGAACATAAGGCCTAAGAACATCCTCAACGTAATTTTGAGCGTTCATGTTTCCATTTACAAAAACGAGCTCAGTTCGTCTGTTCTTCATAATACCCGCCCATGCCATAACTGTTGATCCGTTGTATGGATGAACTTCCTGAACGCACCTCAGTATTTCAGTATTGCCGGGACGATGGTACACTCTTACCCTTCTTGTATCAGGCCTAAACCCGAATCGAGACTCATCGCAAAATAACATGTTGTCCCATTGTTCCTGGGTCCACGTTGTGTTCCCTACACCATTCATTTCGACGAGCGCGATTTCCGTGACGTATAGGCGGGTACCTGATTGCACGTCGTGCTCGTAGACCGTACTCATGCAGTCGATTTCGAAAGGTTTCGGGGCTAACAACAACACCACTTGAGTTTTGTAGCCTTGAACCTATCTCTCTGGCGGTTAACATTGGTTGACTTCTTGCGGTTAGTTGTATGTAACGGTCTTGCCGAATAGTTGTACTCCTTCCACGGCCCGGGTGCTGCTCACCGGGACGTCCTGTCGTAGTGTAACGCTGCCACAAACGGCAAATAATGCTCGTATTCACATCAGAATGGCGAGATACCTCAGATTGGTTTCTTCCCGCTTGTATCATTCCCACAGCTCTTTGCATTTCATCAGCGGTCAAATGACGTCGCTCCATAACGTAAAGAATATCTCACAATTCAATTTTATCAAAAACTCTATTAAAACTTGGTTAAAACTATACAATTCAAACGATACCAAATTTCTTAATTATCGAAAGAAAACACATTTAAATTTAAACTAATGTATCAATCTTTTAATTTTATGAAAAAAAGCAAAACACTATCGAGTTTTTTTTTCTAACCAGCCAGTAGGTAATCTGGAACCAAAAAAGTTACATACCTGCCCACCTATGGTAAAAATGGTAGAATAATTATCCAATATAATTTGCAGAATTATGTAACATTAAGCATGTTGCTTAGACTTTTTTGATGTGTGTATTATACACTAGCTGTTGCTCGTAGCTCCAGTGTGGAACTCTGATCCCGCTCCCGCACCCCATTTGAACCTATTCCAAAGATAAAAAGTGGCCCATATTATTCCACTAGCTGTGCCCTGCGGCTTCGCCCGTGACATACTTCGATCCCCGTGGCACCCATTTAACCCATACCTATATGCCTGTAATTAGTTAGTTTTACAATAATGTATGGAAAATTGCCCGATTTGTTGGCATATACATATTATCCGCTCCCATGGATGGAAGCGTGATGATATGTAGCCTATAGCCTTCCTCGATAAATAAGCTATCCAAATAATTTTTCTAATCGTACCAGTAGTTCCTGAGATCAGAGCCTTCAATGAAACAAACAAAAAGTTTTATAAAATTAGTAGTTTAGATAAATCATCGAGTTGTACCAACTCCCTGCCTACATTTGCAAAATAAGTATATTGAACCAAACTTCACAAAGAATTAGTGCAGTGAAAGATTAGCGTATTTTGAGCGCGTTTTGTGCCTGTTCTGACATACGCGCGCTATATTTCGCGCTTGAATAAACCTAACGCTCGTGCACGCGCTTAAATCGGTACGTACTCATTATCGGTGTGTTCGCTCGAACCAGTGAATTAGTCAGCAGCAATATGAATTCATCCGTTCGCGGATTTACGAGCTTATACCTTTTTTTTTTTTTTTTTTTTATCGTGCGGAAATCCCTTCGGATACCCCCCCGCCGGCCAGCGGGGGCGGTTATGTCGGGCTTGCACCGACTAAAACTGCACGCCGTCTCGGGTCCTCAGACGCCGGGGTGTAAGGTTACCCATAGAGCATATCCCTCGCACCCCGGCTGACCCTGGGCCATCTCACCACTAACAGCATCGCTCATCCTGTCTCCTCTGAAAGCAGAGGAGTACGGAGAGCGATGTGTTCCCACCACGTTGGGTATTGGCCGACGATCAATGCCAACCCTATGAAGGGGTGAAGGGGAAGCCATTGACCGCCACCCAGGGTGTACCGGCCGCTCCGATTCCGTTCCCCCCGGACTGCAGCGGGATCGGAATCGGAGCGACACTCGAGGAGGTTACCCAACACACACCCCGGATACGAGCTTATACCTATTACTTGAGGATGTAGGTTCTGTATGTCCCCATTCTGATAGCTTGCAATTAGAACGGAAAGTTCCTATCGTCGTCATCACAGCATTGGCCCGGATTGCATCAAAGGCTGAACTTTGTAGTCCGGGGTCCGCTCTCGTACTCTTTCTCTTGATTTGGCATATCTTGGCTTTTGCGAGGACTGCGCCAGAGACTCATTTATTAATCAGGCGGTATACCGGGTTGCAGATAAAGACGGTTTGGGTTTCTCAAATCTTGGTGGGGCCCGTGACACGCTGTATTAATTATTCAAGTAAACATCAATTTTCGTATTGTACCAAGTAGATGGTAATGGCTACTCGTTGTACTGCCAAACTATTAGGTAATCTGTGGTACTGCTACCATAGACGTTAAGTTTATTGCTACTTTTTATCTACATGTACAAAGCACTGAAAGGTTTGCATAAAAGGTTTATTGAGAGGAAGCTCATGATGTGTGTAAGGATATAAGCAGATGGCAGGCTCTTGTCTCTGCTTGCCCTGGAAAAAGAATGGCGTGAGTATAATAAGTATGTATGCACACAACTAAAACCAAAAGCTTAAATATTTACGTATATTTTGATAAAATATTATTTATATTAACACAATTTATTTAACAACACTTTTTAAACGCAGAGGCGTGGAAAAGTCCATAGGACCGGTTTAACGGACCTAAAGAAGATCGGTTCACCTTGACTCATCACAAATGTTCTGGCAAAAAATATACAATAGGTACAATAAGTGGAACACTGAGTACCTACAATAGTTTTTATTATATAACCGTTATAACTTATAAAAAAGCCATCTGCCACGAATTCGTTTCTTCCTTGATGGCCACGAACTTCTTCACCCTGAGACGGCTGTACAAAGAAAAAACAGACAGACAGAAGGGTAGCAAGAATTAGATACAAAATTGAAAATTGAAAAGTGAAAAACACTTTCTGTCTGCATTAGGGTCTTGTGGGTGGGGTGTGTGTTGGGTAACCTCCTCGCGTGTCGTTCCGATTCCGATCCCGCTGCAGTCCGGCGGGAGCGGAATCGGAGCGGCCGGTACACCCTGGGCGGCGGTCAATGGCTTCCCCTTCATGGCGTTGGCATTGATCGTCGGCTAATATCCAACGTGGCGGGAACACATCGCTCTCCGTACTCCTCTGCTTTCAGAGGAGACAGGACGAGCGATGGTGTTAGTGGCTGAGGCCACCATAGGATCCTGTGGGATCCAGGGGCGGGTTGGCCCACTGCTAATGCAGGGGCCGACGGGCACTTGTGCCGCCGCCGGTGAGAGAGGACTAGCCATCCTCTCGCGTTCCGTAATCGGTAGGTGATCAGCAACGACCTAACTGGTGGCTCCAGAAGGGTACGCTGTGATCTTGCTGACCGGAGGGCTTGCCTTTATTGGCCGGCCCACGACAAGGAAAAGTCTATAACACCCGACAGCAAAGTCGTAAAAACCTATGGATACCAGCCGACCTCCATAGTATATAGGCTTATCCAGGTGCAGGGGGCACCGCCTGGATGGACCACCTTTCCCCCATACTCGTGGGATATGCTATGGATAATAACCAACATATTAAAAATAAACCGGACCGAATAATTAAAAGTACAGACACTGGCAGGAATAAGGACAATGAAAATCACGAAGTCTGCGCGGAGATCGCGCAGCAACCAAGCGTGGAGGTAGCGCGAAACACCTCGGCGGTGTCGGAGAAATTCGACACCGCCAACGAGAGAAGCAGGGCGAACAGCCCGGCGGGTCTGGGCGTGAAGCGGACCCGTAAGCGCAGGAGGCGCGCGAAGGCTCGGGCGGGGGGGGACGTTTCGGACGAGGATTTTACCCTCACCGGGACAACCTCCTCCTCCAGTAGTGACGAGGCCTCGAAGCCGGCTACCAAGGTGGCTGCTGGCCGACGAGGGGCGCGGGGTGGCGTGAGGGCTGGGCAATCCACCCGAGCCCCCTCGGCTCTTGGGAGGGCCGCGGTAGGGTCACCGCCGAGGCCTTCCACCTCGGCGGTGTCGGAACCGAGCGGGAGGACGCGGTCACTCATGGAGAGACTCCAGAAGGTGACCGCGTCCTTCCGGGGGTCCCCAAACCCTGAGCAGGAGGCGATGTTGCGCATTGTGCTCGACATCGCCTCCGAGAATGAGGGCCTGGCGGCGCAGCTGGCCGAGTCTCGTCGGGAGACGGCTCGACTAGCTGCAGCCGTCGAAGGGCTCAAGAGGGCGATGGCGAGCCCGGCTCAACCGGCGCAGCGGGCGCAACCGGCGGAGACGGCGCGCGTGACTCGCTCGTCGGGGAGGCAGTCGGTGCAGCCAGAGCAGCCGGTGCAACCGGTGCAGCAGCCTGCACAGTCGGTGTGGCCGGCGCAGCCGAGGGCACCGTCGGCGGAGTCCTGGCTCCCCTATGTGGAGGCGCTAGAAGAGCGGATGATGTGTCGGATGGAGGCCCTAATGGACTCCATCCGCCGTCCGCCTCTGGCGCCACCAGCGGCCGGCTACGCGGCTGTAGCCCAAAGGGGCCCTACCCGCCCAGCCGCGGGTGCGGGTGCGACTCTGCCGGTCCCGGCTCCTCAGCCCCCTCCCGCTCAGGGTAAGGGGAAGGGCAAAGGCAAGGGCAAGGGGAAGACGTCCCCAGCCCTGGCCCCAGCCCCAGCCCCAGCCGTGGTTCCGGCTACCTCCACCCCATTGGAAGGGGGCTGGGAGGTGGCTGGAGCCAGTAAGAAGAGGCGGAAGGCCGCCAAGAAGGCCAGGAGGGCCGCGGCCGCCGCGAAGGCAGCGCCGGGGAAACTCCGCGCCCCTCGCACTACTGCCGTCGTCGTCACTCTGACGGCGGAGGCAGCGTCGAGGGGCATGGGGTATGCCGAGGTGTTGGCCAAAGTAAAGGCCAACGTCGACCTGAAGGCCCTCGAGATCCCGGGTGTCCGGTGCAAGAGCACACGGACGGGAGCCCGGCTTCTCGAGGTCCCCGGCGCCGCCAGTGGCCCCAAGGCCGACGCCCTAGCGGCTCGGCTAAGGGAGTCGCTGGATGCAGCCGACGTCCGGGTGTCCAGGCCCATTAAATGCGCAGAAATGCGCATTACGGGCCTGGACGACTCCGTCACGCCAGAAGAGCTCAGGCTCGCCGTTGCGGAGGCCGGGGGCTGCTCCCCGGACACAGTTAAGGCCGGAGCGATACGCTTCGGCCGTGGTGGACAGGGGGCAGCAGTTGTCGGCTGCCCTATCGCGGCGGCCCAAAAGGTCGCAGACGGGCGGAGCCTCCTGGTAGGAGGCTTCCTGAGGGCGCAGGCAAGGCTCCTGCAGGCCCGACCGGCCAGGTGCTTCAGGTGCCTGTCGGTGGGCCATGTGGGGGTGCACTGCACGGCGGAAGTGACGGCGGGTGACCGATGCTTCCGCTGTGGCCAACCCGGTCACAAGGCCGGCACGTGCGACGCCCCGCTGCACTGTTTTAGGTGTGCAGCGGGAGGCAAGCCGGCCGACCACAGGGTTGGAGGCAAGGCCTGCGCCGGAGGGGAGCCGAAGCCGGGAGGCCGGCCTTCCGCCTCCAGTTCACAGCGGGATGCGGAGATGGGGGTTCCATAATGGATCCTCAACTCCGCATCCTGCAGGTGAACGTTGGCCACGGTGCCCATGCTCAGGATCTTCTGCGCCAGAGCATGGCACAGTGGGCCATAAATGTCGCCGCTGTCGCCGACCCATACACCCACCGGTTCCTCGGGCCTACCTGGGAAACCGCGCTGGATGGGTCGGCGGCACTGGTGCACAACCCTGCCGCCGGCAGCCCCCCTCTTGCCGTCGTTGCAAGGGGACCCGGCTGCGTGGCGGCGGCGGTTGGGGATATAGCGGTCGTGGCCGCTTATATCACGCCGAACCGAGACCAAGCTGCATATGAGCAGTGGCTCCGTCAGCTGGCCGTCGTCGTCAATGCCTGCCAGCCCCGTCCGGTCCTTGTGCTCGGGGACTTCAACGCCTGGTCGTATGCCTGGGGTTCCCGACACGAAAGGGGCGCGACGGGGCATAGAGGCAGGGCACTGGTGGACTGGGCCGCACGACTCGGTCTAGTCCTCCTAAATCGGGGAGCCGTGGACACGTTCGTGACCTCGAGGGGTAGCTCCATCGTGGACCTATCGTTCGCGAGCCCCTCGTTGGCGCGACGTGTTCAGGGCTGGCGCGTCGTTTTGGGGGAGGACACAAGTTCGGATCACCGATACATTCGGTTTGACGTGTCCCCCCCTGCGAGCGACGCACCGGCTGCACCGGCTCCACCCGAGCCACGTTGGGCGCTTAAGCGACTTGATCGGGAGCTCCTCCTGGAAGCCGCCATCGTACAGGCCTGGGCCCCTGCGCCGGACAGGCCTGTCAGCATAGACGATGAGGCGGAGTGGTTCCGGGAGGCCATGACCCGTGTCTGTGACGCGGCGATGCCTAGGGCTCCGCCCTATAATCCGAGGGGTCAGGTCTACTGGTGGTCGTCGGAGATCGCGCAGCTCAGACGGGGCTGCGTGATCACGCACCGCCGGTGGGCCCGATTCCGTAGGAGGCGTCGCCGCCCCGCAGATGCGGAGGCCCGAGAGGCGGAGTTGTACGAGGGATACAGGGAGGCCAGACGAGCCCTCCGAGCGGAGATAAGGCGTTCCAAACGGGACGCCTTCCGTGAGCTGCTGGAGACGCTGGAGCGGGACCCTTGGGGGCGGCCCTACCGGATGGTGAGGGGCAAGCTGCGCCCCAAGGCCCCGCCGTTAACCCGGTGTCTCCAGCCGGATCTGCTCGGAGGAGTTGTTGGCTCCCTGTTCCCAGCGCGGGCGGTGGAACATGTTCCACCGCGGATGACTCCGCCTCGGTTGCGCATGGCGCCCGACGTGGAAGACGACGACGTGCCCGAGGTCACTTGGGTAGAACTAGAGCTGGCGGTGAGAAGGCTAAGAGCCAAACACACCGCCCCGGGACCCGACGGCATTCCAGGCCGAGCGTGGGTCCTAGCTCTAGTCGACGACGCTCTCGAGCCCCGACTGAGAGGGCTTCTCAGCGCATGTTTGGAGCGGGGCCAGTTTCCGAAATTGTGGAAGACGGGGAAACTGGTCCTCATCCGAAAGGAGGGGCGCCCGGCGGACTCGCCGTCCGCCTACCGGCCCATAGTGTTGCTCGACGAGGTGTGCAAGCTCTTTGAAAGAGTAATTGCGAAGCGCCTCGTCGAGCACCTCTCAAGAGTGGGGCCGGACCTGGCGGATGGCCAATATGGCTTCCGCCAGAGGCGCTCCACCGTGGATGCCATCATGCGCGTGAGGGCTCTGGCGGAGGATGCAGTAGCCCGGGGTGAGGTGATGTTGGCGGTGTCCCTTGACATCGCCAACGCGTTCAACACCTTGCCCTGGAGTTGCATTAGGGAGGCGCTCGTGTATCACGAAGTGCCTCTCTACCTCCGCCGCATAGTCGGGGCGTATTTGACGGAGAGAGCCGTCATCTACCCAACCGTGACCGGTCTCGGTCGGCGTGAAATGTCGTGCGGTGTTCCACAGGGATCGGTCCTGGGGCCGCTCCTGTGGAACATCGGATACGACTGGGTGCTTCGCGGTGAGCTCGTAGGCGGTGCCGCCGTCACGTGCTACGCGGACGACACGCTCGTGACGGCGTGCGGGGCGACGTACCGCGAAGTGACCCGAAAGGCCACGACCGCGGTTGCCCAAGTCGTTAGGCGGATCCGGCGGCTGGGTCTCGAGGTGGCCCTGCATAAAACCGAGGCCCTGTTCTTCCATGGGCCTCGGAGCAAGCCACCCGAGGGATCCAGTCTCATCGTGGGAGGAAATCGCATCGGCATCAAGCCCCAAATGAAATATTTGGGGCTCGTGCTCGACGGCCGATGGGACTTCGGAGAGCACATCCGAAGTCTGGCCCCCAAATTGAAGGGCACAGCTCTTGCTCTGGCTCGGCTGTTGCCCAACATGAGGGGGCCCGATGACTCCTGCAGGAGACTCTACGCGGGGATCGTGCGGTCCATGGCCCTGTATGGGTGTCCAATATGGGCGGAGGCCCT
This sequence comes from Cybosia mesomella, assembly GCA_946251805.1. NCBI lineage: Eukaryota > Metazoa > Arthropoda > Insecta > Lepidoptera > Erebidae > Cybosia > Cybosia mesomella. The sequence continues at coordinate 29,456,407 of OX276390.1, forward strand.
GAGGACCAGAACTGTGCGGATGCTGCGCGCTCCGCAGCGAGTTCTGGCCATCAGGGTCATCCGAGGGTACCGCACGATCTCCTTCGAGGCGGCGAGTCTCCTTGCCGGAACTCCGCCATGGGACCTGGAAGCGAGAGCCCTTTCGCAACTGTACCAGTGGCGAAAGGAGGCGCGGGAGCAGGGATGGAACCCCGAGCCTCGAGAAATCGAGGCCGTGCAGTCCCAGCTCCGCCAGGCCATCGTGGTGGAGTGGAAGGAACGACTTGGGCAACCAAGCGCAGGGCACGCCGCAATAGCGGCGGTAAGGCCCATCATGGAGGACTGGCTGGAGAGGCGACACGGAAGCCTCTCCTACCGACTGACGCAGGTGATCTCAGGGAAGGGGTGCTTCGGGGACCACCTGCATCGGATCAGGAAGGAGCCAACGCCTGAGTGTCATCACTGCGACGCGAGCGAGGACTCGGGGCTGCACACACTGGCGGACTGCCCGGCGTGGGAGGCGCCGAGGCGTGACCTCGTGGCAGCCATCGGGGTGGGAGTCCTCTCGCTCGGCAGCATGATTGCGGCAATGGTGCGGAGCGCGAGCGCGTGGGCCGCTGCCGCCTCCTTCTGCGAGCATGTAATGCTCGCGAAGGAGGTGGCGGAGCGCGCCCGGGAGAGACTTAGAACTCTCCCGGTCCGCCGAGCCCGCAACTTGCTCGCCGCGCGTCGCAGGCAACTCAGGCGCCGGAGGTCGCTTAACGACCTCCGTCCTCCATGAGCGCAGGCCTGGGGGTGGCGGGTGAGGCCACCTGTCACCCCAGCAGAAGCAGGCCGGACGGTGGGGCGACTAGCGCCCCTCCCCCAAACCGGGGCAAGACGGGGACACCGTGGTTCCCAAACCCGAGGGGGCCATCTCGAAACCGGAGATGGCCCAGGGTCAGTCGGGGTGCGAGGGATATGCTCTATGGGCAACCTTACACCCCGGCGTCTGTAGACCCGAGACGGCGTGCGGTTTTAGTCGGTTCAAGCCCGACATAACCGCCCCCGCTGGCACGCGGGGGGGTATCCGAAGGGATTTCCGCACGAAAAAAAAAAAAAAAAAAAAAGGGTCTTGTGGGTGGCGACTGATTGGTCGCGGACGTTCACAGTGAACTGAAACGTCTAGGTGTATTCATTTGAGCAGCCTCAGGCTGCTCGCCTCTACTTGAGGTGAACTGAGGCTACTAACTCTGAGGCAGAGGATCGAGGTACGTTGTGGATCATAGTGAGGCGACGCGATCCGGTCATGCTGATGTTAACGCATAATCAAAAATCAATAACTTTGTAAACGTTATTTAAAGTAAAGTTAAACGTAATTATTTACACTGGTGATATGATTCTTTGAACAGAGGTTCACTTCGGAACTTCAGCTAGCCTAACCCTTATTCCAATTACAATTTTGTGAACTGCACTATATGCTGACTTGCCTATGTATATGCTGACTCATTTGTTAACGTCAATAAACCTATACTTTAACTAGCAACGTGCTATTTGATGGATAAGAGAGCCTTCGCACCGATATAGTTAAAAGTACTTTAATGAAATTACATCAAAAAGTATTTAAAGTACACCTACACACAGGTTAAAAAACCGTAAAGTATTAGTAAAACCGTTAAAATGGAACTTCCATCCGATGGTTATCGGCTCGTTTATTTTCGGACAAAGTTTTTGCGGCCCACACAACAATAGTTTCACAAAAAACAAAATAAAATGTTCCACGATGGCTAGACAGTAAATTATATTGCCATAATTAAACATGTTACATACTATGTTTATAAAATATTTGCTATGAATAATCAAAATAGATTATAACAATACTAAATATTTGGTCGTTCATGAAAAAGAGCAATCAAAAGTAATTATTTTGTGGAACTCACACACATAGAACTTTAAATTTGATTTCTACGTTTTTCGACCAAAAAGGGTTTTTTTGACTGATTCTTTCTAAAAATGTGATCGTAAACAAATTATGCATGGTACCGATAGTTTTACGAATCCATTGTGGTTTAACAATGTGTGGAATTAAGAAATATGTCAAAAGAAAAAAAAAACCTAAGTAATAGAATAGATATGGTTATAGTCGAATCAAACAAACTGTAAACTGAAGGATGGCGTCCCCATTGCCACCCTTCATAAAATTTATATATTTCAATAAAACACCCTTTTTAACGGAAAAGGTGTTTTCGTAACAACATTTTCAATATTTTCAACAAAAAGTTGTTACGAGAACACCTTTTTTGACATTTGGGAGATCGAGACTAGATAGAGACTGAATTTTGAACATCTTTTTATTCCGAGAATTGGCCTTCTGGATGTCGATGCATTTTCGCAAAACTGATGAAAAAATCAAGTCCATAGGACTAAAGAAAGAGATTTATCAGCTTAAATAATTTGAATTCACATACAAAGTTTAATGAAAGCTTGTAAAGTAATTCATTTCCGAATAAGCTAAAACCACATCGGATGGTAAAATGTTGAGAAGCCCTTCCGTGCGATTTCTTTTCGTTTTATTTAGCTCTTTGGAAACAAAGTGACGTAGCAGTTATTCAAGGACTTGGGGGTCAGAATACCAGTTAAAAGAACCACTTTATATAAGATTTTTTTTTAGTGACTTTATATAAGACTTGTGTTTGTTTTTCAGGAAACAACTTTCGTAGACAAACGAAAATAGAAAAATATTACATGACTCGGGGCCGTGATGCCGTCAGAGTGAAATCTGACTTGCTAAGTGTAGGTAGGTAAACAATTTCTAATGACCTCGATTGAATTTAGTCCTTCTTCCGGGTGCCACTTCCAGTTGCATCCTGAGCTTGCACTTTGCAGCCCCGAGGTCCGCTCTCCTTCTCTACAGATTAGTTTATCTTGGTTTTTATAGCTTGGTTTTAAGCAGCTGAGGCTGGCTTGATCCCTATACACCGAATTATAGAATATTAAAAGTACTATTATTTATTTTTACTGCACGAAGTCGAGGTATCAAAGTCTTCTAAATTAACATAAATACATAAAATAACATAACGCCTGTATCCCCGAAGGGGTAGGCAGAGGTGTATTACACACTCACGATTCGCTAGTTATGTTTAGGTCCCAATGTAACAGGGGGCGAGCCTATTACCATCTACCGGATATATTACTCAGCGAGCGATAATGAAATTTTTTAATACACATATAACTACGAAAAGTCAGAGGTCTGTGCCCGGGGCGACTGGGGATCGAACTCGAGACCTCGTCTCGGCAGTCCTTTACATCCTTCACGGTATGCCTTTATGTCACATGTGTTCTTTTGACTATGGAACTATTAGGCTGGATTTCAGCAGTGAAAACATTCAACCAAACTGATTTCTTGAGTTTTACTTAATAAATCTCATTGATAACATGAAAACTTAATTTAGATTGGCTTAAACGCGTTTATATTCATAGATGAAATCCACTCTAAATCGAAGGTACCTTTTTTTTTTTTTTTTTTTTATCGTGCGGAAATCCCTTCGGATACCCCCCCGCCGGCCCAGCGGGGGCGGTTATGTCGGGCTTGAATCGACTAAAACCGTACGCCGTCTCGGGTCTACAGATGCTGGGGTGTAATAACCATAGGCCTGGTTCTTATGATCCTAAAATCAATTCGACGAGTAGGTAATCAATTGTAGAGGTGGTCCAACTAGAGAATTCGATATCGCCAGTGAGTTGTGGAGGGCAGTTAGACTGAAAACCGACCGAATTTGGGAAAAGGCTCGGCCATCAGAGTATGATTACTTGTGAAGGATGTAACATCAATGTAATTAGACATTTCATTTCATTTCCCACCTTTGATTAAATAATTTACTGTTTACTCCTTCTCGATTCGAAGTGTCTGTAGTGTAGAGTGACAAGTAGGAAATGTAATTGATTATTAAGTAATTCATTAAACGACTTTCATATTCTTTACACATCTAAAATTAGAATGTAAATATATGTAAACATTAAACATGTAAAGATGTGGTAAAGTAGTACATAGTACGTTGTGTAAATAATGTATAAATGATAAAAAGTAATGTAAATGTTATTATACTTATGTCATACTTACTGTAAGTGGTTACAAACTGATACTAACACAAGACATTTCTAATTGCAATTTTAAGTAATGGCAATGAAACAATTATTACTTAAATTTGAAATCAAAAACTATTTGTTAAGTTGTAGATCCTGTGTGTGTGGGTTGCTACCAAGATTTTCGGATCCCAAGTCAACCTTCTCAGCAAGCCGGTACACACCTGCTGTTTAACGGACGAGTCGGTGGCGCAAGTTTTCCTTTCGGAGTTGGAAGGTCAGAAGTCTCTCTCGTCAATAAACCAATCAGAAATCAATAAGCGGATACGGGCTCCAAAATGTACTCGGACGCAACTTGAGATGCAAACGGGAAATCGCTAGGACGTTGATGATCCATTAAGCGAATTGTCTTTTGTCATACTAGTCCTTTTGTAGACATTATAATAAAATTGTCGGCTTTCCTGAAAATTTATGAAGTGAGCCTGAAGGTAAAAGTAGATACAGAAGGTTGAACCTTCTGTATCTACTTTAACCTTTTCCGTACCATGAGTAATGTTTTTTAAATATACTAGTAATCGAAATTACTAGTATTCCCCCTAACCCCTCCAGCTAAGCCTAATAGCTTGTGCTAGCAGCAGTTTCACGTCGGTAGTGTAATGGCTAAGATTCGAACCCAAGACCTCTCGATCGTGAGGCCGACTCCTTAAGCACTAAGCTACCGACGCTTAACAATTTCGCAACCGGAAACAGGCATATTTAAGACCTTAATATTTGTAAACAGGATATAGTTTCAGTACTTATAGGTAAACCCGCTCTAAATTTAATGCTCTCCTTGACAGAGGACAAATTCTTGTTTAATTTAGTTTCTATGATTCATTACTTAACCAAACCATGACATAACGGACAAGTACTGCATGATTGAAAATATATATTTATGGCCAAGTAATTACTACACCAAGACCCTTATTCGCATTGACCGTAACGTGAACGTACTTGATCACGCACGTTCGTATAAACCAGAATTAAGATTTTTTAGCTATGCTCCAGTTCTTTCTTATTTCATTAGTTAATGGAACAAATATCGCATTATGAATAAAAACCTATAATGATAGATACATATTGGATAAACCTACTCAGCAATGAACACTACAACTGTGGTAAGACACGTTTTGAAACAAGATAATCGCACTGATCACACACGGCTCCCCTAAATGACGTCACATTGCCATAAGATCTGTGAAAAACAGGTTAAGGGGGTTCGCTAATGACATCATACAAAGATGTCTGCAGACCGTCTGAACCTGAATCGTTCCAAGGAAAACCAGTAAAAATAATAGACGATCATTTGAGTTACCTTGAACCTGCTAAATGAATCATTATTAGGTAACGTTCTACGTGTGAACATGCGTGGGAGTCTTCGCAAATGAAACATTAAGAACATAGAGCTTTCACCGTCGGTCGTGTTTTAAAATAACAAGTCTTGTTCACATTTATTAATTGTTTAATATTTGGCATGTTAACAAGCTGCAACTGGTCCGGGATATCTTGAATTTTGTATTTATTTTGGCTACATTGTTGAAAATGTTACTATTATATATATTATATTTTAAGGAATATTGAGACTTCCTGTCCGTAAGGAGTGGGACTGGATCACATCATTTGTAGATTGTGATTGCAGTTCAAAGTACCTACCTATATTGTACAAAATGGTGAGTTTAACGGCCTCGCTAGATGTTTTTTCTCACCACACTCTAAGAACCCGGGATATACGAAAAAAAACGCACATACTTAAAATAAATTATTTAACTGACCTTATAAAATGTACAATAGGCAAATTTTCTATACGAAGGGCTATTGGCTTAGCGGTAATCGAGTAGGTTAGCACATTACACTAAAACGCTTCACGGAAATTTCTTAGTTAGACTGAACCACAGGGGGGTGTATGTTGGGTAACCTCCTCGAGTGTCGCCAGTCTTCACCAGACCCGCTACTCCGTTACCAACAGGTGGGGAAACGGACGCAGACATTGCGTCTGCGGCGTCGACGGCGGGTACTGACAACGAGTAAGTATCCAGCCGTATGGAGACCGAGGAGGGTCTCCGACTTAAGCGGCCTCGCTCGGGTGGACCGTCCCTTGACCGGAGCAGAAGCTCCGGACAACGGACGGTCTCCTCGAGTGAGGATGATCGGCCGGCCAAAATATTGGGCACCGCGGCGATTAGAACACTGAAGCAGCCGGTGCACGTCCCTCCACTACCCAGTGGCAGGCAGACCAAGGCGTCCCCTCGGAGAGGGAACTCCTCGCAGCGCTTGCCCGCATTACGGACACCATTAAGGGGTCCAAAAATGTGTCGGGAAAAAAGAAGACGCTGGCGGAAAACGTCGCCGTCGCCAGGACGCCGCTGGAGGAGCTCCTCGGTAGGAGCGTCTCCGAGGAGGAGGTGAAGCTCAGGGTTCACAAGCCTGGAAACTGAGCTGGCCAACTCCTTGGAGCAACAGCGGGTTCTCCGGGAGGAGGTCAGGCAACTGACCCAGATGATCAGGGGATCCCCGGAGGCCCAGAAGGCCCCAAGAGCCCAGGAGGTGGCGGACCACCCGAGGGCTCTTGCACCGTTGCTCAGGATCTTCTGTACCAGAGCATCGTGGAGTGGTCTATCAATGTGGTCGTGGTCGCTGAGCCGTACTGGGTCCACCCCGGAAGCCCGGTGGACCTGGACGGCGTAGCGACCGTCTTCAGGGGGTCCGCCGCATTAGCTTGAGCTAAGGCTCGCTGAACTGAACATTGTTCTCGCTGCGTGCCGTCCTCGTCCTGTCTTGGTCCTGGGAGACTTCAACTCCTGGTCTCAGGCCTGGGGCTCCCGGGAAACCAATGACAAGGGGCCAGTACTGGAGGACTGGGCCAACACCCGTGGTCTAGAGGTTCTCAACCGGGGGAATGTCGCCACCTGGGAGCGGCGGGGGCTCAGTTAAATCGTGGATGTCGCGTTCGCGACCCCTGCTCTCGCCCTCCGCGTCCAGGGTTAGCGCGTGGTGGAGGAGGAGGAGACGGATTCCAACCATAAGTACATTCGGATCAACGTCTCCCCTCCAACTAACCTGCCGCCGACAATCGCGAAGCCCCCGGATCCACGTTGGGCGCTCAGACGCCTGGAACGGGAGGTTCTCCTGGAGGCATCCATAGTGCAGGCCTGGATTCCGTCACCGGTCAGGCCTGCCGATGTCGACGCAGAGGCGGAATGGTTCAGGAGAGCCATGTCGCATATCTGCGATGCGGCGATGCCTAGGGTTAAGCCCGGTCCGGCCAAGAAACAGGTGTACTGGTGGTCAGCGGAGATCGCACAGCTGCGAGCAGCGTGCGTGACCGCTCGCCACCAATACACCAGGTTTCGCCGGAGGCGTCGCCGACCAGACGATGCGGCAGCCCGAGAGGCGGAGCTTTATGAGGCGTACAAGGGGGCCAAGAGGACCCTCCAGGAAGCCATAAAGCAGGCCAAACGGCGGGCCCGCGAAGAGCTGCTGGTGTCTCTGGAGCAGAACCCATGGGGGCGTCCTTACCTTGCGGTCAGGGGCAAAATCCGCCCAAGGGCGCCCCTACTGACCCAGAGCCTCCAGCCGGAGCGGCTGGAGGGGATACTGGGCTCCTTGTTCCCAGCGAGAGCGGAGGAGCATGTCCCTCCGCGTATGGCTCCGCCTCAGGCGCCTGACGCTGATAATAGCGAGAGCGATGTGCCCGAAGTCAGGGAGAGTGAACTGGGGGTAGCAGTGCTCCGGCTTAAAGCCCGGAATGGCACTGCCCCTGGACCCGACGGCATACCAGGCCGAGCATGGGTCCTGGCCCTGGAGGAACTAGGGCCTCGACTGGTGGCGCTCTTTAGCGCATGCCTCGAAAGGGGCCAGTTTCCAAAGGCTTGGAAGACGGGGAAACTGGTCCTTATCCGGAAGGCGGGGCGGCCGGCGGACCAGCCATCCGGTTACCGGCTGATCGTGTTGCTCGACGAGGTGTGCAAGCTCTTTGAGCGGATTATTGCAGAGCGCCTCGTCGAGCATCTCACGAACGTGGGGCCAGATCTGGCGGACAACCAGTTCGGTTTCCGCTGGGGGCGCTCCACAGTGGAAGCGATCATGTGCGTTAGGCACCTGGCGGAGGAAGTAGTCTCGCGGGGTGGGGTGGTGGTGGCGGTGTCTCTCGACATCGCCAACGCCTTCAACACCCTACCCTGGAGCTGCGTTAGGTGCACGATGAAGTACCTTGGGCTCGTACTCGATAGCCGATGGGACTTCGGACCTCATCTCCGAAGTCTGGCTATCGCGGCTGATGCCCAAAGTTAAGGGACCCAACGCCCCCACTAGGAGACTGTACCTGATGATCGTGCGAAGCATGGCCCTGTACGGGGCCCCAGTTTGGGCGGGGACTCTGGCGGCCCGCAACGTGGCTGTATTAAACAGCCCGTTAAAAGCGGTGGCCGTCAGAGTCATCAGGGGGTATCGCACGATCTCTGTCGAGGCGACATGTCTCCTAGCCGGGACCCCTCCATGGGACGTGGAAGCGAGAGCCCTTGCGCTGCTGTACCAGTGGTGCAAGGAGGCGCTGGAGCGGGGCCATAGGCCGGAGCCCCGAGAAATCAGGGCTCAGCGGTCCCTGCTCCGCCAGGGACTCATTTAGACATGGAGGGTGCGACTTGAGCACCCAAGGTGGGGGTAATCCACCATTGCGGCGGTGAGACCGATCATGAAGGAGAGGTTGGAGAGGGATCATGGGGACCTCTCCTACCGGATGAGCCAGACACGGACACGGGTGTTTCGGTAAGTATCTGTGGCGCATCCACCGGGAGACAACGCCGCAGTGCCAGAGGCGAAGACACGGCGCTCCACACGTTGGTGGAGTGCCCTGCGTGGGCAAGTCAACGCCGGGATCTCGTTGCGGTCCTGGGCGTTCTCTCGTTGGAGACCATGGTGAGGGCCGTGGTCTCCGACGGGAGCAAGTGGCACGCCGCCGCCTCTTTCTGCGAGCAGGTAATGCGCGCGAAAGAGACGGCGGAGAGGGAGCGGGAGAGAACCCTGCCCCCCGAGTTTCGCAGTCTGCGACGCGGACGTCGCAGACTCATCTACGCCCGGGACTACTGACCTCCATGATCGGGGCCTGAGGACGACAGTTGGCCGACTCGCCGTCCTTACAGAAGCAGGCCGTGACGGAGGCGTGTCGTGTGTGCCCTACACACGCCTGCCAACTCACTGAAGCGGGATAAAATCCGACCCCACCAGGCGAGGCCGCGGTGGCGGCCAAAGTCCGCCGGCAACCCTGAGGTTATCCTTTCGAGGGCTTACCCGGGGTGCCCGGCAACGGACACTTGGGGAGGACACCGTGCGGTTTTAGTCGAGACACGACATAACCACCCCCGCTGGCCAGCGGGGGTGGTTATCCGTGGTGGGTATCCGAAGGGATTTCCGCACGTAAAAAAAAAAAAAAAAAGACTGAACCACAGGCAGGAGCAGGCTTGGAGGATGTGTAGACGGTTGGTACGCACTTTAAAATTTTAGCACGTTTATCATTGGGGTAAAAAAATGACCTCCCAACGCGGCAACGGCTGCAATAACTGCCTACTTAAACGGACAAAGTAAGTTGAAACCATAATGAATTTATTTTAATCACATCTAAATTCCCGCTGGTATATCTTGGTTAACTTGAACCGGCTCGATAGCAATGAATTATGTATCTATCTCTTGTTTTTTACTACAAACAGTCCAACCGAGTGCAACTTGGTTGTTCAATGAGTTACCATGCAATTTATTTCATTACATGGTACGGTATAAATTCACTTTTATTCATGAGTCATTTTCGTTGCTAACTTCTTTTGAATCACACAACCGGGTTTAATGTGGTTTTAATTGTCATTTCGGTGTTTTGGTACAGAAAGTAAAAAAAAAGTGTCCATGAAAAGAAGAGAATTAATAAAAATTTAAACAAAAAAGCAAACTCTGAACAAAAGTGAACATTAACTTTTTCACTATTGTAAACAATCTACATTTGAAAATGGACCCATACTATACTTATTCTTTCTTTTTAGGGATTTTCTTTAGAAAAGCCCTATTGCTATCGAGTTGTCGTCGTCGACGTCGTCGACGTCGTCGTTGCCAATTTTCTGTCACGGTTTTGGGTATGAAGGAGATGAGCTATCGAGTTGCTGTTTACGGTAATAGATTCGTGCTGGGGTGAACCATTGCAAGATAAAGAAAAAATCGCAAAAAATCGCAAAAAAAAAAACGCAAAATCGAAAATCCCTTGTATTCGGCTGAGCTCGTCTCAGGAATTCAACTTGTTAATTTACAATTATTATTGGTAAAATTATTTTGTAAGTGGTCAGCAGCCTTTGTTAGTGCTTGTACCTTTTATTTTTATTTTTCGTGCGGAAATCCCCTCGGATACCTCCCCACCGGCCAGCGTGGGCGGTTATGTCGGGCTTGAACGCACGCAATTCTTCAATCTCAAGTTATAATAAAAAATGTAATAAGTACCAGTATATACGTAAAAATAAATCGTGTCAAAGTCAATGTAAACTCGAAATAATTATAAAAAACTCATATGTGAATGTAATCAAGGTCTACAATAATTAATAAGACACAAATGTATTCTCTACTTTAATAATATTCTACTGGAGCTGTCAATACGCTTCATAGATGTTTTTATGATCCATATGACACACATCGCACCTTGTTGATATTCAAAGTGATGGTATGATTAAAATTTCTCGCAAAAATACCATGAGAGAAATATATATATATATTATAGCATAGTTTTTGCCCGCGGTTTCACCCACGTCGAATTCTGATCCCGTTTCAGCTACCAATGGGACCCTTTTTTTTTTTTTTTTTTTTCGTGCGGAAATCCCTTCGGATACCCCCCCGCGTGCCAGCGGGGGCGGTTATGTCGGGCTTGAACCGACTAAAACCGCACGCCGTCTCGGGTCTACAGACGCCGGGGTGTAAGGTTGCCCATAGAGCATATCCCTCGCACCCCGACTGACCCTGGGCCATCTCCGATTTCGAGACGGCCCCCTCGGGTTTGGGAACCACGGTGTCTCCGTCTTGCCCCAGTTTGGGGGCAGGGGCGCGCAAGTCCCCCCGCCGTCCCGGCCTGCTTCTGCTGGGGTGACAGGCAACACGTGAACATTATGTTAAACCCAATCTACATTTATTCTGCAAATTAAATTTACTTCCTCTATAATGTTAACAGATATAGGTTTTACTGACTTAAACCTTCAAACCCATATCACCACTAACACTTACGTAAGAACTACCTTTTTTTTTTCGTGCAGAAATCGTCGTACATCGTTTTGTTATATCTCAAATGGGTTTAGGTTAGGAAAAAGCTTATTTTTTCCGACAGCTCTAACAAATATCATTATATTTTAGCCAATATATACAAAAACGTGACAAATTATATACTAAATCTCTCCTTGAGAACCACTCTATCCATTGGTGAAAACAGCATGAAAATCGGTGTAGTCCTTTTTGAGTTTATCGCGAACAGACAGACGCGGCGGAGGACTTTGTTTTATAACATCTAGCGATTAATATTATTATAGTTATGTATAATATTTTATTAAGTGATTACTGTAAGTAGTCAATGTTTTGATAACTTATACAAGTAACATTATTTGCACACCATCATATCTGGGGTTGTTATTGGGCTAGAAAAACTCCTTAGAAAAGCTTTTTGAAAAAGTAAAATTGTAAAAACTGTTTTATATAGGTAAGACCTTGCACCCAGTTTCATCCCGACCTCTATGTTAGACGGCTGTCTCTACCAATCCCTTGAATGGAATAGAACTATGTCACTAGGATGGAAAAATGCTGACTTTGCGAGAAGGGAATATATGGTGTACGAGAAAGGGAATGTATGGTGTGCGAGAAAGGTTGCGTTGATTATACGTAACCGTACGTTAATTCTACTCCTTTCCTTCGTATTTATTGCAGCATTGCATACCCGCACTGATCGTATGATATACGCGTTAGTTACGCTACGAGCTTGAATTGTACCTTATCCACCATAAATTGTAATTAAACAGCTTTGCTCAATATTCACGATGACTCACAACTCAGTATTTATATCCATATCACACTAACAAAGCTGCATTGCAAATGCCTCAATGGTGATATCATTGAGCCTGAGGATTCGGGCCCTTGCATATCCTTTCATTCATACGGCAGGTAGTTAGATAGATACGTCGGAAATGCGTGGAGGGTTTCGTCAGGTAAGGTAAGGCGGTGTACACAAGCAATGGCAAGACACCGTAACCATAGATAAATTTAAAATAGATTAAAAAGCATTGAAACGATGTGCTATGGCGAGAAATATAGGGAGCCATTGGGAATTTTTTAAATATTTTTATCAGGCAGGCTCGCCTTTTGTTTTTTCAGTTCAAGAACCATATTTCAATAGCACGGCCTACTTTGTTTTCAAGTATATAATATAAAAATAGCCATCATACCCCTTCTTAGAGTTTTCATGCCATTAATCACCTTTTCAAAAAATTCTACTGAACTTCTATAAAATGTTTTTAAATTAATTTATGAAAAGTATGATTCCTTGGTTACTTACCAAGGAATCATAAATTAGTCAATACTACATTCTTTGATTATGATACAAATTATAATTTTCATAATCTATTTGTAAACATGTCTATATTCATGTTGCGTGAGAACCAGATAGAAAAGTGCTTTAAGGTTATCCCTGTTCCTGGAAGTATTCGATTGGCAAAGTTCGGGGTCCTTATCGATATTTTGTGTCTCACGACTCAACTTTTATTGAAATTGCCACTATCGTTAGTAATCGGAGCAAATTATAAAGAGAAGAATATTACCTAATAAAGTGAATACTTTATTAGGCAATATTCTTCTCTTCAAATAAGATATATACACAGAATTGTTCCAGGTGGTGTTATGATAGACGGGGTATTTATTTGGGAAAAACATATTAACTAAAAACAAAATTATAGAAATTAAAATATTTACATTTTAAGAAAAAGGTAGGGAGTATGTATAAAGTAAAACGTTTTAGGTATCAGAGAATTGGCCGCCTGTCGGCGCCTACTAGCGACTAGCGCCCCTCCCCCAAACCGGGGCAAGATGGGGACACCGTGGTTTCCAAACCCGAGGGGGCCATCTCGAAACCGGAGATGGCCCAGGGTCAGTCGGGGTGCGAGGGATATGCTCTATGGGCAACCTTATACCCTGGCGTCTTAAGACCCGAGACGGCTTGCGGTTTTAGTCGGTTCAAGCCCGACATAACCGCCCCCGCTGGCCGGCGGGGGGGTATCCGAAGGGATTTCCGCACAAAAAAAGAAAAAAGAAAAAAAAGGTATCAGAGAATTCCTCCCCATGTTATGGTTGTATGGGACCTACATCATCACTAACACGAAACACGGCTTTCTTTTATATATATAGATTTTTGTTATGGTTTCATCGACATTACTTAAATTATATATGATTTTAGAATGACATGATCATTTACATTAAAATTAAAATTATAAACGTGATAGTACATCCGTGATCATGGCACTTGTAACAGTGCCGAAATATCGGATTCTCGAAAAAGATAATAAACATGGTAAATATCCCGTTTATAATTTTAATTTTAATTGCTTAAATTTGTAATAACGGCATATCTAGCTATAAATATAGAATCAATATGCTTATTATAATACGTGTTACTTTGTGATCTACATGAATACAGATTACCATCCAATAAATAAATATTATTATTATTAGTTATTAACAAACAGAGTCACATCACAAATCCGATTACATTTTAAACTAATAACGATTCGCCGCAGCGTATTCACACAAGTGTTTTGCCTGAGGCACATTTCAACCTCCCACCGCGGCCGTGTATTCTCACCTTTATCAGGTCAAACGTATATATGTTCGTTTAAATGCACAGACTTATGATGAGTATATGATACCAGACGGAATACTAAATTTACATTTTGTCTATGATTCATGATCTCTTTATTTGTAGTCACCTGGTACGAGGGTCAAACTGAAAGTTCTTAGAAAATCAAAAACTGATTACATTAGCCAGTTATTAGTTTTATTATATCTTTTCAAAATATTGTCCATTCACGTCAATACACCGCTGCATGCGATGGAACCACTGGGAAAAGCACTTTGCCCACTCGTCCTTAGGGGTCTCTTCAATGGCATCGCGATACGCAGCCACCGCTTCTTCAGCATTCATAAACCGCTTTCCTTTAAGTTTTTCTTTAATTTTTGGAAATAAATAAAAATCACAAGGCGCGAGGTCGGGGCTATACGGCGGGTGACCCAGTAATTCAACGTTTGATGTTGCCAAATAGTCGATCGTTCGCTTGGCGGTGTGCGACGAGGCGTTGTCGTGGTGAAGGAGGATCCTACTGCGAGGTCGTTTCATTCGAACTTTTTCCAAGACAAGTGGCAAACAATTGGTAGTGTACCATTCTGCAGAAACTGTTTTTTGATCCTCTAACACAATTGTTACGAAATGACCTATCCTTCCAAAGAACGAGGCCACCATTTTTTTCCCGCACTTCGATCTCTCTTCACTTTAGTTGGCAACTCCTCGAAAGGAAACACCCACTGAGCAGATTGTCTTTTGGTTTCAGGATCATAACAGTAAATCCAGCTTTCGTCACCTGTTAGTATGTCGAACACAGCATTAGAGTCACCTCCGTTAAATCTTTCAATCATTTTACGGCACCAATCCACACGATGGAGTTTTTGAGCCTCAGTCAAATTATGAGGTATCCACCGGGCGCAAAGCTTCCTGACCGCTAAATGTTCGTGGAGGATTTTGTGCACTTGACTCATACCGATGCCTAAGCTTGTCCGAATCTGCTGATAGGTCACTCTTTTGTCAGTCTCTATCATACGCCGCACAACACAGATGTTATTTTCAGTCGTCGCCGTAGAAGGCCGTCCCTCACGTAAATCATCAGTGAGATTAGTGCGACCACGTTTAAACATATTAAACCAGTTGTAAACAGTCGCACGAGATGGGGCTTCATCGTGAAAGGCCAATCGTAGTCTATCATAACTTTCTTGTTGACTTAAATGACATCGAAAGTCATAAAAAATCATTGCACAAAAATGTTCTCGTGTTAAATTCATGTTAACGTGACACAGACAATTTTCAATTTGCCGCCAAATCGTAAAACAAATGATAAATGAATGAAATATATACTCAGTAATATTGGCAAAGAGTTCTATTTTCAAATTTTAGAATTATTTTTTTATTATATTGTTTATAAGTGGCCAGTTCTAAGAACTTTCAGTTTGACCCTCGTAATAGCACTATCCTTTTATGCAGTCAAAGCAAATTTTCGAGCCAGTCGTCACTCGTCGCCATGGTAACGAGTAAGAAATATAACAATTTTGACGTATTAGTGGTCAGTTGTTATACAGGGTCGGATTCAGTGCTAATATTAATTTGCTACTTGAATAGAATAATTTTGTTTAAAATGAAAAAAATAGATAAGTACTACTAACGAGTCTACTCGTTTCTATTCTAATTCCAGTGACCTGCCTAATAATTTGGTTCGTAAAATGTTTAATTCTGGCCTTTCTCAGACATTTTTATGAACTTTTACAGTTACGCAGTTATTCGTAGAGGTTTTCAGCCTTAGTCGGTCCCGTCTAAGCTACATTGCTTATGTGGTAAATTTGGCTGCAGAATAAATCCGTAAAGTTCGATCTGTATCTCTTACGTCTGTGTAGTATTGTTTGATTTTGTCTCTATGTACCTTTTATTAATATGGTTCCGTGCATAGACGTAGACGGTCATTATGTCATTATATAGTTATGCTCCGTGGTTAATGAAATATTTTGTCTGTTGATCATAATTAATTGCTGTAAGTGAGTATATTATTATTGATCGACTGCCTCGGCGGCACAACGAAAGCGACTTTGGCCGCACTGCATGAGGTCATGGATTCTTTTTCAGGCCGAGCAAAATATAATTAAGATTGTGTGTCAGGAAATTCTAAAAAGCAGCATGAAGCCTTAAAAAAATGCCTGGCTGACAGATGTTTGTCACTCTTTCCCGCAAAAACGGCTTATCGGATCTGAATGAAATTTGGCAAAGAGATTATAGTGTGAAATAGCACATAGGCTACCTTTATCCCGGTACTTGGTTACTATAGATCACGAGAAAAGGCTCAGCACTTCACGCGGGAGGATTCGCGGGCAACTTACCGCACAATTATCTTATACTAGAAGGTAATGTTTGTTGCCTGTAAGAGGTTGCCACAGTGCGATAAGGCCCCCAATTGTATATACTTACCCACATAATCATATGTTTCTGTTGTATGTATTTATTTTATTCTTGGTGTACTTGAGAAATACTTTAAAGTATCAAATTATCCTCTCAGAATCTCAAGAAATATTGTAAAATCTTGAAGTATCAAATTGTAGATGGTACACTTATTAATCAGTCCTTACGACATGGGCACCTGGCCACCGACTGCTCCCCAGACAGGAAGCCGTGAACGGTGAGGGAGACAAGTGTGTCGCCGGTGGAGCGGAACGTGCACTGGTCTTGTGAACTCTTGTGTGGCACAGTAACCTTGGGTGTATGTTACTCTTGGAAAGCGGGAAATGTTAGCTTTGTTTATTTTTAACCTACTGCGGTGAAGCCAAAGAAGAAGGGTTATATATTTGACTGTGATGTATATACTATAACACTAGCTGTATCGAACAAAAAATTTGGTGTCGCGAAAGTACACAACCCGACCACTAGCTTTCTGAAGCTGACATACAGATGACATTACGAAAAGGTGCGCTGTGGTTATAATAAATAATAGTTTAAAAAACTAAAAAAACGCGCTTTTTATAGAAAAGCTAACTAAAAAAATAGAAAATAAGTTTTCATATATTTAAATGAAGAATAGTGTTAAAAAAATCAATAAATATAAATTAATAATAGTGTAAATAAAAAAAATGTATTTCATTTAAAAAAAAGCGTACCTACCTCACGCTTTATTCATTATTATTTATTTCCTACTTTTTAGTTTTGTTTATTTATAGAAACGTTTCTTTTTGTGTTTTTTTAAACTATTATATGCTTTTTTGAATTAAAAATTCTCTTTGGTGTTCGAACATTTGTTAATATTAGATAAATCGACTAAAGATAATGGTTGGAAATTAAAATTTCTGCCTCATCTATAGATGAAAATTATATAAATTAACAAAAATCTTATTTTGCAAATTGAAAAATGGAATAATTTTATCGAATTTGTGTATTTTCATCGGTCCTCGACGAATCTACAAAGTTTGAACGAAATCTGGCCGTTTAAAGTGGGTCAAAATCGCGCCCAAAGAAGTCGGTTACAAACATACATACAAACATACAGGTGAAGCTAATAAAAAGCGTATAAAAATAGGTGTCAAAATTCCTTACCTCATATATCTAGTTTCAGCATCCCGTTCCTAATTCTAAATTCATTTACGCCTCACCCAGGAACCGTGTCTTAATTTTTTTTCTAAATAGTATGTATATTGTCTAATATACATAGAGGTCATTCAAAGAGATAATTAAATAAAAAACCACTTAAAAGTAATAATAATAGCACGCCCAACAACCCCGGACTCGTCGCTCAGCTCCGTCCCGCAGCCACCAGCAACTTCTCTGGGTGTGACAGCGACGTCGAGCTCAAGTTCCAGCGACGAGTTTTTCTCCCCGCCGACGTCGCCAACACCTGTACGTCGGCAGGGGAGAGGCCGGCCCCCGGCCTGCTTGGGGTCCCGAGGCCCACCGGCCTCGAATAGGGCCCCCGCTGCCGGTGGTGTAGTGCGTCGCATGCGATGGACTCATATTATGAATGAGAATTGCATGCGCGCCTACTATGGGGCTACAGAGGGAGAAACCATTCGAACGGCGTATCGTGACAGGATGCTTGCTCTGTTTCAGGTCCTCGATCCAACCATCACAGTGTCCGCCCAACGATTGTCGGATCAAGTGCGAGCTATCCAGCGGTGTAACCTGTTGGATCAATCTGTGCTTGATCGGCTCCGCCTGGAGGCACAACCTACTCGCGCAACTCCTTCCTTGATACGGGACTCACCCACCGCGTCGTCAGCTCCGCTGTCAGGAGTGACACCAGCGACATCGGTGGATCCCGTGGTCGATGATGGAGATTGTGTGAGTACGACTATTAGCACCCAGGTAAGTAAGCAATTGGGGAGGGCTTTGGAGGACGCTATTCGCCAGTATAGGTCCGCGCCTGAATCTAGGCCGCGTCTACCACGTCTGCCCACTCATAGGTGAAATCTGGCACTGATGGGAGCCCTGAATGATTTACTATTCCCGTATATGCGGGCTAGTAAAGATTTGTCTGATACCCACTCGATCATGTACTGTGGAGCAATCGCGGTGTGTCGCGTCGCTCGTGTCAAGTTTCCAGATACTGACCGGGCGCCGCGGCCCGCCGGGGTTGTACCCGCTTGGCAGGTACGGATCGAGCGGCGTATCAGCACATTCAGGACTCTCATTGCGAAGCTGCTCTGCTTCAGTCGGGGGAATATCCGCCCCCGTGTCATGCGTTTTGTGAATCAAGCATTTGCCGGGACCGGTATTCGGCGCCCGGATTTTGAGGCTAACGTCACGGAGCGCATTGACTACCTGAAGCAGAAAGTCTATGCATGGGCGGCCCGTATTCGCCGGTACAGAGAGCGCGTGGATCGGTACTGGCAGAATCGCCTTTTGAAAAGTGACCAAAGGAAGGTGTACCGGAAGTGGGATGGAACCGCCCAATGTGTGGTCGATGAGGGGCTGCCAGGAGCCAGTGCCATGATTAATTTCTGGCGTGGTATCTGGTCAGCGCCCGTCGAACACACAGAGGGCGATTGGATGTGCGTTGTTGAGCGTGAATGTGGGAGCATCGAACCCATGGCGTCTATAACTATAAACCCCGAAGACGTGAGTGGTGCGATCCGTACGGCCCCGAACTGGAAAAGTCCTGGACCGGACGGGTTGCACAACTTCTGGATAAAGTGGATCCGGTGCTCCCATGGCCGCTTAGCGACGCAGTTCCAACAAGCCCTCGAAGTTGGCTCCCTTCCCCGGTTTATGACCACCGGTATCACCTTCTTGCTCCATAAGACCGGTAGTACCGTTGAACCTAAAAACTATAGACCCATCACGTGCTTGCCCACTATGTACAAGCTCCTTACATCCATTCTGACCATCAAAATTAACACACACATTGTTGTGAACAATATTTTGGCCCCCGCTCAGAATGGGTGTAGGGTTGGGTCCCGCGGTACTAAGGAGCTCCTCCTCATAGACATGACTATTAGCCAGCAAGTCCGGCGGAGCCGGGGGGCTCTGTCCGCGACCTGGATTGACTACAAGAAGGCCTATGATTCGGTGCCTCACTCATGGCTGAGGAGGATCTTAGAGTTGTATAAAATCGATGCAACTCTGAGATCCTTCCTCAGTGCGTGTATGGGGCAGTGGACCACAGTCCTTCGTCAACCGGGCGGCGGGGAGATCTCCCCTTGAACCCCAGGACTTCATAAGGATTGAGCGGGGCATCTTCCAGGGCGACTGTCTGAGCCCGCTTTGGTTTTGCCTAGCACTGAATCCTCTCAGCACTTTGTTGAGAGTTTCAGGTCTAGGCTACCGGCTTCAGAAAGAGGGTGAGGTTATTAGTCATCTGCTGTACATGGATGACCTCAAACTTTTCACACCGAAACTTCCTGACCTGGTGGAGCTGCTGAAAATCACGCAGGTTTTCAGCAACGCCATTGGGATGGAATTCGGTGTGGATAAGTGTGCGGTCTTACATGTGCAGCGGGGGAAAGTTGTGAATTCTACGAATTTGCAACTTTCTGAGACTATGACTCTCAGATCTCTCTCTGAAACCGAAACCTATAAGTATCTCGGTATGGCAGAGTCTTTGGGTATCTCAGTAGTGGATATCAAGAAATCGGTGAAGGAACGCTTCTTCTGCCGCTTCACAAAAGTACTGAACTGTCTTTTGTGGGGCGGCAACAAGGTGCGAGCCTTCAACGGTTGGGTGATGCCTCTACTGACTTACTCCTTTGGCATACTGAGATGGACTCAGACTGAGCTGGACGCCCTGGATAGAAAGGTCCGTCAACTGCTCACCACTAATCGCATGCTACACCCGCGCTCGTCTGTTATGAGACTGTACATACCACGGAGGTGGGGGGGCCGAGGCTTTTTAAATGCCAAGAACCTCCACAACCGTGAGGTGTGCAGACTTAGGGATTATTTCCAGAGCAGCGAATGCGGGATGCATCGTGATGTGGTGGCAGTAGACAAGGGTCTCACTCCGCTCTCCTTGGCGAACGAGAACTGGCGCAGACCGACGGTATTGAGCGTCGCGGACCGCAAGACCGTATGGGAGGGCAAGAAGCTGCACGGGAGGTTCTATCGAGCCTTAACAGGGCCCGATGTGGACCTTCTGGCCTCGGTGAACTGGCTACGCTTCGGGGACCTCTTTGGGGAAACTGAAGGGTTTGCCTGTGCAATTGCTGACGAGGTCATGATGACGAACAACTATCGGAAATATATCCTGAAGGACGGTACGGTCGACATCTGTCGGGCATGCCGTCGTCCCGGAGAGTCACTCAGGCATATTATTTCGGGTTGTTCTCATCTGGCCAACGGCGAGTACTTGCACAGGCATAACCTAGTGGCTAGGATCATCCACCAGCAACTTGCTCATCGATATGGCCATGTTGAGTCTGAGGTGCCGTACTATCGGTACACACCGGTGTCGGTTCTTGAAAATAGTCATGCATTGCTCTACTGGGACCGCTCTATTATCACGGACAGGACTATTGCTTGCAATAAGCCTGATATCGTGGTAGTCGACCGGCCCCAGCGCCGGGCAATGATCGTTGACATCACCATCCCGCATGTCGAGAACCTCGTGAAGGCTGAGAAGGACAAAATCAGCAAGTACCTTGACTTGGCTCACGAGGTTACCGCCATGTGGGATGTCGATTCAACGATCATTGTCCCGATAGTCATTTCGGCGAACGGGCTGATAGCGAAGAGCCTCGACCAACATCTCAAGAGACTCTCGCTAGATGGTTGGGTCAAGGGTCAGATGCAGAAGGCGGTCATCCTCGACACGGCACGCATTGTCCGGAGGTTTCTCTCTCTGTGACCCCGACCGCCGGTAGCTTGGGCCCTGCCACGCTGCCGGTGGAGCACTATTTTTTATATTTTTAAATATATGTTTATTTATTTTTTAATATGTATTTAAAAATGTAATTTATAAGTAATTTTAAAATGAATAAAGAGATAATAATAATAATAATCTTTTATTTCTCCAAAAGTTTACATAAGGGTTCGAGAAAGTTCACAAATATGTTGGTAAGGCAATTTGGGTAAAATATTGACCAATTCTTTACATTTGTAATAAGGCCCTGTCCCTTACACTAAGAAAAACTTGTATCTTAAGAGACAGTGTAAGAATAATTTGATCATTAGATGTTTTATTTTAATGACTGGTCGACTACCAACTGTCTATGTAATTTATTATTTAAATTATATATATATTTAAAAAAAAAAGCATAGTTCTTGTAGTTTCGGAAAAAAGTGACTGTGACATACGGACGGACAGACAGACAGACATGACGAATCTATAAGGGTTCCGTTTTTTGCCATTTGGCAACGGAACCCTAAAAAAGGTCGAATTTCTAACATCCTCCGGGGTCACCGGGGGAATTTGGTAAACAAAATATTCTTGTTTATATTATTTTGTTTTGTATTATCTTGTTTACATTCAACATGTTCATCGGATATTCACGTAAAACTAATAGAGATGAAAAGAGCTTCTAACACATTATTGATATTCTCTCTACTAAGTTAAATGTTTGTCTACAACTGGACATAACCACATACATATTTACGACCACTACTTGACTAGTAACATTTGTTAGTGGTCAAGTAGTGGTCGTAAATATGTATGTGGTTATGTATGACAGCAACAAAAAGTGCAAATGGCACAACGGCGCTACTTTTTGTTGCTGTCATTTAGAGGGTATTACAAAAAGCGCGCTATGGCTAAGCGAATAGGTGTTAATATACATTAACTCATCTAGTTTCTGCGTCCCGTACTAAATTCGATATTCAAAACACATTCCCGGGCTAACCTAGGAACCGTGGCACAATATTTATTAACCGAATTCGAAAAGGAGGAGGTTTGATGTTCGTCTGTATCTTTTTTATGTTTTTCCATCAATATTTCCGTCGTTTTCCTAAATATTTTTTCCAGTAGTATACTTAGAACTCATTGGTTTTTGGTGATAAAGATGATTATCTATAAAACGTTAGTTTCATATAAGTTTCAATAATTACGTAAAAAAATTCTTAACAAAATTATTATATTTAATGTACACATTGCCAAACCTCTATACATCGTTAATACTATAACAACCAACTTTCAATTTTACTCTTGGAGATTAATTATGATTATGCTTTCATAGGATATTTGAAAGCTTTCGATCATTTGCGCGATGACTCGCACCGTCTGCTTCATTCGCCATAATTGACAACACGTTACCTTAACGTGGATCTAATAAGATCATTGTGATTAATAAGTTTTCATTATCAAGACTACTTTTTAGTGTTCCGTACCCCACTGGGAATATAACGGAAGCCTAATAGGATCACTTTGTGGAGGTAGGTATTAAGCTGAAATTAATCTTCATAAATAAAAATGAATTCCTATTTCCCTTGGTCACGGTACCACGTGGAATGCTGCGTCGATTTTGCTAATTCCTTTTTTCATGTGATTATTATTGTCAGCAGGAGAGATTTTTGGAAAATCCAGCAGTATACTTGGCACTCGGGTGACTTCGAGGTGAAAAGCTAGTAGTATCAGATAATAATCAGGTCTACGGAGTTCAGTATTAGATCAGTCAGTTCACGAGTCCGACTCGCCCTGTTTTTTTTACTTTTTCAACGCCAGAGAGTTAATAAGTATTCCGTAGGGTATTTTATAATTACTTAAAAGCATACAGAACTTATATCACAGATCTAATATAAATGAGATTGATGGATGTGGGGGTCCGATGCCAGTCGCTTGTCAGGGTAACTCAATAATGGAAGAGTGGGAGAGCGGCCCCGAGCTCCTAGGCAAAGGCTTCGGATGCAACCGGGATTGGCTCGGATGAGGCAGAATGTGAGTGGTATAGTTCGGAAGAGAATAGACTAATAGAGGCGGTAGAACAATACTTTACGCAGAATTAATGACCTGGCAATTATTGCCATCTACAGTATGTCACTAATTGGGACTTATAGTACAATAATAATAATAGAATCCTAAGAATAAAAAGGGGTCAGCATCGGAATGAGAGATAATAAGTTAAAAACTCGTATACACCTTCACTTTGGTGTTCTAAAAGTAGTCTTAAAAGTCTCATAAAATCTGTTGTCGGCGTCGTAATTAATAATATAATAATAAATTCACAAGAATCGATTATTCTCGATTTACAATTCAAGGTCAATTGTGAATCTAAGTGAATAATACCACCTTGTATACAGTTATTATATCATTAAAATATCACTAACAATGAATTTTAAAGGTCACCATCGGGGATTATGAAAAATATGTTTTTCAGAGTTTACATTTTAAAGAAAAAAATTAAGTATTTTTCTACTTAAATCTATTTCCCATAAATTTAAATAAATTAATATAAAATTAAGATATGCAATATATATTCTAGGTAAGTAATATTACATTTTTGTACCTATAAGATATCATATGTAATATGTTATATTACATTGTGTAACAAATTATACAAAATATTCATCACTAATGATATTTTGATGATTTAATCACTTTTATAATATATTTTTCAGCGATATGTATTCACATTTACTGATCATTGTGATATCATCATCATCATGGCATCATACGTACATACATACACAATAGTGACAAAAATCAAACAAATCAATTTTTTACATATAAATTGAGAATTCCGTGTGAAATTCGCCTCTATGTCCTCTCCATGAATATTTAATGGGTATTAAATAGGCACCCTATTAGAAGCTTTGTTTTGTAAGGTATACCACTTTATTGTACTGAACACAAACACTGATAATTTAGGTTCTGATGGATAAGCAGCTGTGTTCTTTTCTTATTATAATTAAACTTAAGCCAAACGTTATACTAAAATGTAAACCGATGTATATTTTCAGTTTAATAAACTTTTTTTTTTTTATACCACTAAGGTGTCAGACAAGCACACGGCCCACCTGATGGGAAGCGGTTACCGCGGCCTATGGACGTGTGCAACACCAGTGGCGTCACACTCGCGCTGCCGACCCTGTAAAGGAAAGGGGATGGGAAAGGAGTTTGGGAGGGGATGGGAAAGGAGTGCTCGGCACTCTCACTCACCAAACGGAACGCAACAGTTCAAATACTGTTACTTGGCGTCGATATTCTGTGAAAGGGTGGTGCTTCCCCGGTCGAGTCGGCCCATTCATGCAACGGCCAAAATGACTGTTGCTTGACTCTACCACCTACTATACTATTATTTCAATAGATTTTATATCGACGAAAGAGAACATCTATTACGGAACTTGAACCCGCGACCAGTCCCTTACAGGGGGAGTGCTCTGACCAACTGAGCCACCTAGACCGAGGGATTGGTCGCGGGTTCAAGTCCCGTCCTAGACGTTCTCTTTTTCCGATCTAAAATCTATTAAAAACATAAGCATACTAATTGCTTAAAAATTTAATTGAATTAAAGTTATTATTATTACAATCCGAGCACCAATCCCGGTTATATCATAACCTTGAAGCGAGTATCTTAACTTTGGACGGGGTCTGGGAAATCACTATGAGAGCGATGACGGTGTTTTTTTTTTAATCTTTGATGACGGTGATAAATCGTGAAATAAAAATATGTAAGTATTGAAACTTGTAAATTATATTTTATACAAGTCTGTTACGAAATCCAATACATGTTGATATATTGTCAAAACAGCATTGAATAGGTACTCATTGTGCATTATCCGAACCATATAAATAAAATTTAAATACAGCATTATTATAAGTAATGTCTATTATCCATTTTGTATCATTGTTCCTTCAAGAGAATTCGCGACCGGTGAGAATGTATGAAAACAATTATGAAAGTAGAAGAAGCTACAGGTGCAGGATCGTAGCAAGTCAATGTAAATAACAAAATAACACCAATTAAATTGCGATAGAATAATCCATTAAAAATAGTATTATTTCAATGTGTAGTATTCGCGTACACTTTCGACAATGTCATGTGGCCTCTGCCTATCCCAGGAAAACAGGCGTGATTGTATGTATCATAATTGAATCAATTTGTCCGCCATCTAGATAGTGACGAGACGAAGGTAAACATGGCGATATATTCAAAGAATAACAAGAGTAGGTTTTTACGCAATGATTATTATGGGGAAAAATACTGACTTACTAAACTTGATTCTCGTTGAAGCCTTTTTAATGGGTTATTACATATAACAATTGTAAAAAGAAACCATTCATCGCGGCAAATAGATATTTTTCGGAATAAAGACATCGTTATTTTTCAGTTAAGATTGATGAACTTGAACTACTCAATAAAGGTATGATACTGATCCGATATACGTTAGAGAGAACTCTCTACAAACCCGTAGTAAGCTAATCTTAACTGGACTCTCTCACTGCATCGTGCCGAATCAAAAGGTACACTGTAAACATAACATAACATAACATAAACTCACGCCTATATCCCCGAAGGGGTAGGCAGAGGTGCTAGCACCCACATTTCGCCAGTTTATGTTTAGGTCCAAGTTTATTTCTTTAAAAAAAACACAACATGAAAACATTCAAGTTTCGAATCATTTTTTCCGTTTCTATTGACCTTGGAGTTCATAATTCAATTCAAGACAAAAAAATACCATGAAGCTTCTAAATTCAAATTCTTTCAAGTAAACAATCAGGTAGTTACAAAGGTAACAAAGGTGAGCACGCGATGGCAATGCACGGCGGCGGTTCCAGGTATTCGCTAGCGATAAGCCTGCAGTACGTACCTGAGCTTTTGCAACCGGTAAACCGAACAAATTAGGAAGCTTCATGCTTTGAACGACAGTTATTGTTTTGAATTTCGTAATGTCGGTCGGAATCATTCGGAGCGATTCGGAACTCCGTGTGTTCAATTTGTGCTTAATATAGACCAATAACCAGTACAAATATAGCACTTAATGATAACGAAACGTAAATTTTAATTTGTTCTTTATAACAATAATTTTCTAGGATATACTACACAACGCTATCTAGACCCAAAGTAAACATAAAAGCTTATAATATTGGTCTAAGAATGGATAAACATACTTAGATTCAGTTTTTATGAATGCATATTTTACATGGGTGTAGAAACCTTACAAGTATTTACACGGCGCGAGAATCAAACCCGCAACCTCAGAAGTCAAACCCTCTACCACTACGGCTTACAGGTCGTATTCATTTGTTCTTTGAGAAATTTTCTTATCAGTAGTTTAGTTCTATAGATTATAAATCATCAAATTGAGATGGCTTAAATCAAAGAAAATCAATAAGTTCCAGAAACTGGTGGTAGAAATTTGATGACACAAATTTGTCACAAAATTCGGCCGGGTAGGTGCCACCGTGCACGATTGCGAAAAATCCTCCATAGTAATCCAATTTCGGATTGATTGCGTTCAGGGGTCAGCAAGTGCATAATCGGGCAGGGGGATTGTGGTCGCAGCACTAGTGGGACCGGTGGGTGTCACGCGGTGCTGCGACGACAATCCTCTTCTGATGAGGCCGTCAAGCTGAGTGCCACCATTGTTGACATGATACGTGTATGTAATGTTGACCCTCTTTCCTGAGACTTTACTTTCAGTTTACCATCAGGCGAGGTGAAGTCAAATTGACGTGTCCTAAATATAAAAAGAAAAAAAAAAGAAAAAAGAAAATTAGCCTTATGAATCAGCGTAGCGTAGTACTAATAATTTTGAATGTTGTGGGTCCAGAGACAACCTTGCGCATACATACAAACTCAGAAAATTCAGTCTCTCCTTGCACCCAGTCATTAGAGACCCGAGACCTTTTTGTTGGTTCGATTCGGCTTAACCGTAGCGCTTTCCGCAAAAAAAAACACAATAGGTGGAGACAAATATAAAAAATTAAATATCGTTAAAAATTGGTCCACCCGTTCTTGAGATTATCCTGGTCATCACTAACGCGACTTTGTTTTATATATATAGATATTTGTATAGATATGTGAGACCTAATGTATCAGTTTCAGGTTTCTAAATTTAAAAACCAAGAAGATTGCATATATTTCCTACGTACCAACTTACTAATAGAAAAGGCTGCATGACAAAAAACTTAAGTATTTTTCTACCAAGTATTTTTAAACAATACTCTGTCAGTTTTTTTAATTAAGACATTCAAATCAAATAAACGGGAAACGAACGGACATTCTCGAAGTAATCAATTTCTTTATTCCGCAAGAAAAACTTTTTGAAAGTTTTAATAGATTTATTAACCTTGAGGTTTAGTATGACGCTCATTTATGTAATTAAAGAGTTAATAATTCAAACATTGTTTGTTTCAATTTAGATAGGTACTGTTTATTCAGCAGGCCGAGACGGTGGGGTGACTAGCGCACCTCCCCCAAACCGGGGCAAGACGGGGACACCGTGGTTCCCAAACCCGAGGGGGCCATCTCGAAACCGGAGATGGCCCAGAGTCGGGGTGCGAGGGATATGCTCTATTTGCAACCTTACACCCCGGTGTCTGAAGACCCGAGACCGGTTCAAACCCGACATAACCACCCCCGCTGGTCGGCGGGGGGTATCCGAAGAGATTTCAGCACGAAAAAACAAGTTGAATTCCTGAGACGAGCTCAGCCGAATACAAGGGATTTTCGAATTTGCGATTATTATTTTTTTGCGATTTTTTCTTTATCTTGCAATGGTTCACCCCAGCAAGAATCTATTACCGAAAACAGCAACTCGATAGCTCATCTCCTTCATACCCAAAACCGTGACAGAAAATTGGCAACGACGATGTCGACGACGACGACAACTCGATAGCAATAGGGCTTTTCTAAAGAAAATCCCTAAAAAAGGTACTGTTTATTCATAGAATTATTGCTAAACTATATGGGCCCCAACAAGATCTTCAGGGCCTAAGTCAACCACATCTGTTACCTAATTCACGGAAGAGGCTCTGGTACAGGCTTTGCTCTCGGGGTTGGGGGCAGTCGCTCCCGCAAAAGTCAATATCAGCCAAATTAAGAGAAAGAGTAGGAGAGTGTACCATGGGCTCCAATAAACCAGGTTTCTATGCAAATGGGACAAACACTATGATATTGATAGAGTTCACTAATAAAATCCCAGCAACCTTCCATGTTTTATACAATTTTTCCTTTAGCTTCCTAGCTGTACGTGCGGCTCTGTACTTGTATTAAATCAGTGTTGCTACGACCTACAGACTCCTATTCCTGGGATAAAATAGCCCACGTGATATTCCAGTCTATAATCTATCTCGGTGCCAAATTTCATCCATATTCAATCAGCCGTTAGCATGATTGACTAAAAAACAAGATCCAAACATTCGCATTTATAATAGCAGTCTTAAGTTAGACCTCGCTTTACACATTACAAACCGTTCTATTTTTAAAAACAATCGAAGCTTGTCGCAATATCTAACTTCTGGTATCAAAGGAAGCGGAAAAGGGAAAAAACTTGTAAAACGTCATCGGGGTGTCCTATTCAACTCGGTTGGGTAACAGGTGCTTGCGGGCGGCGGCACGTGACCGCGCGCCGGCCGCCACTCGCGCGCGCATCGCCACCGCCGCCGCTCTGACCGAAAGCGCGCACCGGCCGCCGACCGTTAATTTTTAAATATTTGAATTTCGAAGTGCTGTGCATCGAACATTTATACTGGGATTTTGTGTCTGTGATTTTTTGGCAAATTTGTTTTTTTATTTTCTACCTACAATATATACAGGTTTGTTTTTTATTTTATTTTTTTATAATAATTATTTTACTTTAATTTTTATTGCTCTTATCAATAAAAGTGGTAAAATATAATGTAATGGAGCTAAAAATAGTTAAATATGCATGATTTTGAAATACAGAACGTCTTAAGAAAAGATATCAACGAGCCACGAGCTTTTGGTATAATGAATTCGTTCACAACGGACATTCGAAGATGTTAGTCATAGGACTAGTATGATTGTGAATCGTATAATTTAATATGTGCTTTTGCTCGTTATTCAGTAATATTTATTATAATTACTATGTCATTTTAAGTAATATAGTTTAATAGCAAATTAATAAATGATAGGGATTTCCGCACGAAAAAAAAAAAAAAAAAAAAAAAGGTACATAGATTTTGTGTTTAAAGGATTTGGCATTCTCTACACTACATTTATAACAGATTAGTAGGTACTTTCGAGAAAATAAGCCGTCCATTTGTTACTTACGATAAAAATATTATACAAGGATTACCAATTTGAAAGTGTCTGCAACCTAAGATTATAGTTTGAACAGTTGACACGACACTTCAATAACTATTTGTACCAATAAGAAACTGTCTATTGCACAAGTCAATTACGTTTTATTATTGCTATAGGAAATAACTTTTTAGTTACAATGAAAGCGTATTATTTCCGCACCATTCCTTATATAGCAATATGAACGTCTTATTTATATAGTGACATATGACCGATTCTCTATCCGTGGCGAAGGGTACGGATTGAATACATAAATGAATAATGCTGTGTTAAACCTGAATTGTTTCATGCAACTACTGATCTTAAAGTAATGTAAATAACACTTACAATGAACACGTACTCAGGATGTAGGGAACCCCACCAAGATCTTGCTCATGTCAGTCTTACCTGCTGATTACCGGAAAAGCCTCTGATGCAGGTTTTCTCCTTAGGGTTGAGGGTCAGTAGTCTGACAGTCGGTCCCGTAACAGCCAAGATTAGCCTAACGCTGTGATGATGATGATTGGTGATCGACTTGTGGATCTGCTCGTAAATAACTCAACTTTTCTTCGTACGAGAAACTTGAACATCCTTTACATAACCAAAAACAGAAAAAAAAACAAATCAGCTGATATTGGAATTGTATCGCATTATTATAATATATCATTCATTCATTTTTCTTGAATTATGTGGGTCAATGGATAGACTCGTGTATACTTCCAATTTAACAAGTCCCCTTCGCATAACACCATTTCTTAACGATATTTTTTAAAAGTGTTTACAAGAAGTTTTTATCTGTAAACGAGAATGTAACAGGCACCCACAGGACAGGCCTAGACCTAGTGTGGGGTCACCGGAAATGTAACTACATATGTAAGTGTTTATGGTAATAAATGAATTATTATTATTACCTACTTCCGTATAAACAGAGTGGGATCCAATAACACCTGTCTCGTTGTGGGCCGTTGCCGGTAGAAAGCTTTGTACGTATAAAATTGTATACTTGAGTTGAAAGTTGAATGAGGTAGTGTCCGTACACAATGGTACCAAGATCTTCGGCGCAAAACCAACCTCACCTGCAACCAGGTACACCTGCTAAGACGAGGCTCTGCCGCAGATTTTCCCCTAGGGATTGGGGGGTCAGACGACAGTCGCTCTCATAAAAGCTGTATAAGTCAAACCCAAACCCTGGGCTCCGAGGTGAAAGCCTTGGTTTTAAAAGGAAACAACGCTAAGATTATGATGAATGAAAGACTGGAGTCTAAAGTTGACAAATCTTGTTTACTTTATCAACTCAATCAGGTCTTCGGATACACACCGACTTACTGTTGTAAATTAGGATCAGTCATAACAATATTTTCTTGCCCATAGAATTCGTTCAAACGTCATATAAAACTAAGTTTTTGTCCTATTACTGATAGCCTAGGGTTTCTTAATTTCATTTGAAAATTATTAGCTGAAACTACAAGTTTTCGTCGTTTTTATAATGGTGATTATTTCAAGACTACATAATTATGATAACAAGATTCAACGTGACTTTAGCACAATATGTTATGGTATTCCTATGCGTCAATGGTACGCGAAAGTTTACAACGTAGTATTTTAAGACAATATAAATAGTCGTACAATAACGACATGTGAAAGTTTAAAAACATCCTGTGTATACAAATATTCTGAAAGTTTAAGTGCAGAAACAGCTAATAATGGTTATGTACATTATTAGCTTCTTGTTCGGAGTAGTTTTTCACACCTTGTGGAAATGTCGTAAATATTAAAGGTGTAATTAACTGTATTGTACCTAAAAGTACCATTTAATACGCACTCAATAATACTTATAGGTACATTATGGCAGGGGTGTGTGTTGGGTAAGGGGTGTGTGTTGGGTAACCTCCTCGAGTGTCGCTCCGATTCCGATCCCGCTGCAGTCCGGAGGGAACGGAATCGGAGCGGCCGGTACACCCTGGGCGGCGGTCAATGGCTTCCCCTTCACCCCTTCATAGGGTTGGCATTGATCGTCGGCCAATACCCAACGTGGCGGGAACACATCGCTCTCCGTACTCGTCTGCTTTCAGAGGAGACAGGATGAGCGATGCTGTTAGTGGTGAGATGGCCCAGGGTCAGCCGGGGTGCGAGGGATATGCTCTATGGGTAACCTTACACCCCGGCGTCTGAAGACCCGAGACGGCGTGCGGTTTTAGTCGGCGCAAGCCCGACATAACCGCCCCCGCTGGCCGGCAGGGGGGTATCCGAAGGGATTTCCGCACGATAAAAAAAAAAAAAAAAAAAAAGGTACATTATGGCAACTAGGTAAATGGAAAAAACATTTTCACATACTCCACAACTAATAGATATATGGCATATGACGCGTCATCATTTTTTTTTAAATTTGTAATTAATAATAATAATAATAGGACAAATTACTACACTACGCCATCTAGACCCAAACAAAGCAGAGCTTGTCATATGGGTTCTAGAATGCGGATAAACGTACTAAGATCCTTTTTTTGTGAATAAATACATATCATAACACTCAGACCAATACAAATATTATATTTGCACTGAGCGGAAATCCAACCCGCGACCTCTAATTGTAAATAAAGTAAATTAAAAGCATCGGCAGCTTAGTGGTTAAGGAGTCAGCCTTACGATCGAAAGGTCCCAGGTTCGAAACAGGTCTTTACACTACCGATGTGAACCAACCCCTAACACGGGCAGTTTAGTTTAGCTGGAAGGGTTAGGGGGGATACTAGTGTAATTTTGTTACTCATATTCTTTTTTTTAAATTCTATTGCTATTGCCTGAATAATAAATGTAATAGACTAAATAGACCCAACTTAATTATTGTCATTTCTATTTCTCTGATGAATGTCAAAAATTTCATTCCTATTAGGTTGCCTACAGTGTTAAAAATATAGTTTTTAAATTT
The DNA here is from genome assembly GCA_946251805.1 of Cybosia mesomella. Lineage (NCBI taxonomy): Eukaryota > Metazoa > Arthropoda > Insecta > Lepidoptera > Erebidae > Cybosia > Cybosia mesomella. The sequence goes on from OX276390.1 coordinate 29,488,880, forward strand.
AAGTCATTTCTAAATTTGACAGTTATTTAAGCTCTTTTTATTTCAAATAGAAACAATAATGCAGTTTTTAGAATGTTAATTCAAATTAATTTTTTTTATCATACTTATTCATCCGTTTCATTTTTTACTGAGCTTTTTTAACTTGTTGAACTTTAACATTTTGTGTGACCATATTTGATGAATAATTTTGATCTTTCGATTCTATATTAGTCCATTGAAATGTTATAATTTAAGGACCTAATATTGCATTTGTTAGAGGACGCAATTTTATTTTTGGGACACTGGGATCTGAGGTCTGCACTACGAGAAATCGAGGGGCAGACCTCAGATCCCAAGTCTGCCAGGTGCTCATGGAGGAATGGAAAGAACGACTTGGGCAACTAAGCGCCGGGCACGCCACGATTGTGACGGTAAGACCCGTCATGGAGGAATGGCTGGAGGCGCCACGGAAGCCTCTCCTACCGGCTGACGCAGGTGCTCACCGGACATGGCTGTTTCGGTGACTTCCTGCATCGCATACGCCGGGAGCCGACGCCCGAGTGCCACTATTGCCGGGGCTGCTCCGTGGACACGCCGCTTCACACACTGGCAGAGTGGGTGCAGCAGCGCCATGTCGTTGAAGCAGCCGTCGGAGCAGGAAGCCTCAAGCTGCAGACCCTGGTGCTGGCCATGGTCGGCTGCGTGAGTGCGTGGAACGCCAACGTCTTTTGCGAGGCAGTGATGCACACAAAAGAGGCGGCAGAAAAGGTGAGGGAGAGATCTAGCACTCTCTCGTGCCGTAGAAGGCATACCGGGCGACGGTGATTGCAGAACGATCTCCGTCCTCCATGAGCGCGGGCCTGGAAGTGACGGTCGGGGCTAGCTAAATTTTTATAGAAATTTTCTCACTTTTTTGCTTATAGCTTCTTTAATTTTAAATTTAGGGCAAAAGATTTTGCACATATTTGTAGGCAAAGCGATTTGCTACAAATTATGTTTGTACGAATTTTTTGTAGGACGCATAGTTTCCGAGATATCGCGAAAAAGGTTACCCCTTTTTCCAAAATGGCGGCCGTGGGACAAGGGCGGCAACCCCACAAACTTGGGGTTTAGCTACTATTGAATTGTCTCAAAAATAAAATTGCGTCCTCTAAAAAATGCAAAGCTCATGTAACATTTCAATGGACTATATTTAAATTTGTGGTTTGTTGATTAGATGTGTCTAACTAGGAAGTTGAGGACTAAAGTATTATGATGATTTTTAAGTGATGCTCCTCAATGCTCCAGTATGATATTTTTGTACATTTTAGTACATTCTAGCAACTCGCCCTTGCTTCACTTCGGTTTATATGTTTTTTTTTTAACTCAAGCTATCGTAATCCTTCTTCCTACTAATCCTACTAATATTATAAACGCGAAAGTTTGTGAGTATGTATGTATGTATGTTTATTGCACTTTCACGCAAAAACTACTGAATGGATCTGTCTGAAATTTGTTACAGGGATAGATTATAGCCTACAATAACACAGGCATTTTTATCCCTGGAATAGGTTCCCATGGGAAACGGTAGCGGGATCAGAATTCCACGCGGGCGGAGCCGCGGCCAGCAGCTAGTAATATTATAAATGTGAAAGTTGGTGAAGATGTTTGTATGTTTAGATGTTTGTTACTCAATCCAGCTCTAACGGCTGAACGGATCTGGCTGAAATTTGGTACAGGGATAGATTATAGTCTGGAATAAAACATAGGCTACTTTTCATCCCTGGAATGGGTTCCCATGGGTTGCGAAAACAGGATCAGAATGTCATGCGGGTGAAACCGCAGGCATCAGCTAGTTTTGGGACCATCGGGGATAACGTAACTTCCAAAAAATTTTTTCCAATAAGTGCAATGGTTTCAAAGATTACCTCAAGCACAATTATAAACAAACTAACAAAATTAAGCTTCTTTATAATATTAAAGTATAGATAGTGATAACATCTATACTTATTTATATTATAATGCTGAAGAGTTCGTTTGTTTGTTTGTTTGAACGCGCTAATCTTAGGAACTACTGGTTCGAATTGAATAATTATTTTTGTGTTAAATAGCCTATTTATCGAGGAGATAGAGATAGAGGCATAGGCTATATATCATCACGCTACTACCTAGAAGAGCGGAGCAGTAATCATAAATGGCAAATTTCCATACATTATTATAGAACTAATAAATATTGCGAGGTGCTTTCCATGTATTATTTTTATAACAACGCCATCTTTGTTGTAGCTGGATAGAAGGATTAATGGATGGATAGAGGGAGGGAGGGATGGACGTAGGAAGTGAGGGAGGGAGGCAGTTAAGGAGGGAGGGGATTGGAGGGAATGAGGCAGGGAGAGGAGGAGGGTGAGTTGGAGGGAGGGAGGTAGGTAGGGAGGGATGGATATTGACGATTAAAAAAATACACGTAATTGTTCAAGATTTCACATCTGTCGGCACTCCCGGATTGCCACTCTCTTTTTTTTCAAATATTCAACACAATATTTTTATGTTATACCAATTTGAATCCACAAAAAGTATCACGATTTGAATAAACACGCGTATAAATCTTGAATAAGAAGATTAAGTTTTTATCGTATGTAAATGATTCGCCGTGACTTATCATCACGGAGTGAACACTCGATACTAAGTTTTGGTATGAGTAAAGTAAATGTTCTGTACGTTTATTCACTTATGAACATACTTAGGTAATACCGAAGTCGTGAGTATCTGATATTTACCGTATGCAATAACATAACATAACATAACTTCACGCCTGTATCCCCGAAGGGGTAGGCAGAGATGTATTACACTACACACCCACGATTCGCCAGTTATGTTTAGGTCCCAATGTAATAGGGGGCGAGCCTATTGCCATCTACCGAGCACATTACTAAGCGAGCGATAATCAACATTTTTAATCACACATAACTACGAAAAGTCAGAGGTGTGTGCCCGGGGCGACTGGGGATCGAACTCGAGACCTCGTCTCGTCAGTCCGTTACGTACACCACTGGGCTATCCAATGCAATACATATTAAGAAATACTTGTACAGGGTGTATGGAGCCTCCCAAGGTGGGGGGAATCCACCATTGCGGCGGTTAGGCCGATCATGAAGGAGTGGTTGGAGAGGGACCATGGGGACCTCTCCTACCGGATGTGCCAGATGGTTACCGGACACGGGTGTTTCGGTAAGTATCTGTGGTGCCTTGTGTGGGCGAGTCAACGCCGGGATCTCGTTGCGGTCTTGGGCGTGGACGTTCTCTCGTTGGAGACCATGGTGAGGACCGTGGTCTCCGACGGGAGCAAGTGGCACGCCGCCGCCGCCTCTTTCTGCGAGCAGGTTATGCGCGTAAAAGAGACGGCAAAGGAGCGGGAGAGAACCCTGCCCAGACGCCGCAGACTCGTCTACGCCCGGGACTACCGACCTCCATGATCGGGGCCTGAGGACGGCAGTTGGCAGACTTGCCATCCTTACAGAAGCAGGCCGTGGCGGAGGCTTGTCGTGTGTGTCCTACACACGCCTGCCTACGCACCAACGCGGGATAAAACCCGACCCCACCAGGCGAGGCCGCACTGGCGGCCAAGGTCCGCCGGTAACCCTGGGGTTATCCTTTCGAGGGCTTACCCGGGGGCTTAGGCAGTACACCGTGCGGTTTTAGTCGGTTCATGCACGACATAACAGTCCCCGCTGACCGGGGGGGGGGGGGTATCCGAAGGGATTTCCGCACGTAAAAAAAAGGAAGTGTATGGAGCCTTACCAAAATTTTCATGGTCCAAACCACCCTCATCTACAATCTGGTACACTTGTTGATTGACGAAGGAGGCTCTAGCGCAGCCTTTTTTTTTCGAGGTTGGGACGTTAGACGGCGTTCGCTCACGTAATAACCAAATCACCAAAGTGTAAATATTAGAATAGGCAGATACCATCTTTCCACTTACTGCGATCCTGACATACGCCTTTCGCTTCTTATACTTTCATAATTGGTTTCATACATGCTCGCTGGATGCGGATATGCTCGATCTGGCCTTTCAAATGTCCTTGATTTGATTAAAAAAGGGTTAAAATCCAATCCAACGCCAAGTTTAGATGCACTTTAAAATCGATCATAATCATCTTCATCAACAGCCTGATCCACTGAAGAGTGTGATGCAAAAGGACATGAGGGAGTGTCAATTTTCTGAGGACGATATCGATAATAGACCGAGGTGCAGTAGAAAAGTATAAAATACATAGCCGGGAAGAGAGAGAGAGAGACGGTCAAGTCGATTTTTTTAAAATTATTATTAAATAAGAAGGTATGACATCATATCGTACTATTGTCAAACTTTACCATGGGGTGGATAAATTGAAGATACAGCCTGTTATAAATAGTTTAAACAAATAATTAACTATTTATATCTAATAATAGCAACCCGCCCCTGCTTCTCTTCGGTTTATTTGAGTTTTTTTTTACTCAAGTCATCATAACTCAATATCCATTAAGAATAATGTAACTTTCAAATGGTGAAAGAATGTTTCCAATAAGTGCAGGGACTTCGAAGATTACCTCAAACATATAAACAAACTCACAAAATTCAGCCTCTATCTTTAAATATTAGTATAGATTAAAAGTGTTTGCGAATCTAGATCGTTGATATTAAAACCACAACCTTTTAAAAACATAAAATCAAACAGATATACTACGTAACGTTGTTCTGAAGATGAACGAATAGTCTACACAATTGATGACTATATTTATGACATACTTTGCTCTCGGTCCGTCTTATTCGCAGATACACGAGCTGAGTCACCTCTCTATTCAAATTCAATCGAAGAAAACAGATCGTAAAGTATAAGATTTTAATATTCGTGTCAACTTGGTAGATAATATGGCAGATATTTACGAACAAATAACATGTTGTAAATAAGTCTAATTAAATCCAAACTCTAGGTAGCGTGTCCAACCAAGTTTAAAGAATTGGTACTGGATACTACTATTGATTCCCAGCGTGGTTCCCAGTAGAGTAGAATACAAGGGTCATCCCATACCTTCCCGTGGTATTTTGGGGCCTCACCAAAATCTCCGGGGCTCAAGCCAACGGACGAGGCTTTGGCCCAGGCAAGAAAAACTCAGCGGGTTACCAATAGTTAGGACCCCTGGTAGCAAAGACATGCATCAAGTCCTTGACCCAGCCGAACACGATCCTCTTCATGTTGGTCGAGGCTCTTGCTAATCAGACCGTGGATTATCGGCAAATGTCAACAAGCCGTGTCTGTCCAAACTTTATTATATTTGTTTATTTTTTGCAATATCAAGCATTTAGACGCTTTATGTAATTGATTTAACACCGCTATTATATCAGGGTTATTGGGTACAATAGTCCTGTCATTGGTGATATTGGTGGTGATATTGGCGATATTGTTGTAATCGATCCAAGAAAGACACATGAAAACTGTCAAGAACTGCGTCGAATAAAAGGTTATATAAAGAGGAATTCATATTTTGGTTAGGTTTTATTACGGTTCAAAGTTACATGGATATGTTTCGAGAAAATTCTATGCTATATATTTTAAAAAGTGTGGACTTTAGAGTATTCATAAGAATACTACACTCTTTTGAAGCTAGGTATGAAAAGCGAGGGGTGTGTGTTGAGTAACCTCCTCGAGTGTCGCTCCGATTCCGATCCCGCTGCAGTCCGGGGGGAACGGAATCGGAGCGGCCGGTACACCCTGGGCGGCGGTCAATGGCTTCCCCTTCACCCCTTCATAGGGTTGGCATTGATCGTCGGCCAATACCCAACGTGGCGGGAACACATCGCTCTCCGTACTCCTCTGCTTTCAGAGGAGACAGGATGAGCGATGCTGTTAGTGGTGAGATGGCCCAGGGTCAGCCGGGGTGCGAGGGATATGCTCTATGGGTAACCTTACACCCCGGCGTCTGAAGACCCGAGACGGCGTGCGGTTTTAGTCGGTGCAAGCCCGACATAACCGGGGTATCCGAAGGGATTTCCGCACGATAAAAAAAAAAAAAAAAAAAAAGGTATGAAAAGCGAATCTTAATACACAACTTTTTGGAATGCATTGCTTGCTTAAGCAATGTGATAAAAGGGTTTACCAAGCCGAATATTGTCCATATAGAGAGCCTGACAGTCTATAAACAGACAAGTTTTATTCTAAAGGCACTAATTAGTTAAAATTACGTTCTTCTTGCTCTAACCTTGGTTGAATGCCACAACAATAAAAATAATACGTCTAAGTGAATGAGTTAAGGCTAATGAGTTAAGTAGAGTAGAGTAGAGTAGTCAGATCATACGGATTAACTTTTTTAAACTCAATTATTCAATAGCTTTTTATATTGATATACATAATTATGAAAAAGATACCAGTCGAGAATTGGAGACTACTGTCCTTTGTGTATCAAAATTTGTCAATATCGTGTTTGCAAAGTTATCGCACTTTGCAAACACGATATTGCTAAAAGATTTCGGAAAGACCGCTTTCATTTACCCAGTTTCGGAAGGTTAGTCGTGTTTTAATTTTTTCATTTATAAAAACTTTCACACTAGGGCATTCTCCACATGTGTGTGTATATATAGGGACAATTATCACAATATAGAATTGCTTAAAAAAAAGGAAAAATTTCGTGAAAATTAGCGAGATCTGTCATTACTTTGAACAAGCGAAAGAGGTTTTACTTCAAAATCAGTTTTAATAAGAATGGTAATATATAATAATAATAAAATTATCATGACCATCAATTGGTAAGTTTCAGACATGTCAGGATGGCCGAGCGGTCTAAGGCGCTGCGTTCAGGTCGCAGTCCACTTCTGTGGGCGTGGGTTCGAATCCCACTTCTGACAAAGTTGTTTTTGTAAAAGTATTTAACTGCAAGTGCACTTCGCCATATTGTTTATTATTTTTAAATTACGACAATTATTACAATCTGCAAGCATTTGCGTGAAACCAATATTTTCAAAATCACTCAATAAATCTTTCAAGCAGTAAAGTATTTTATAAGTAAGTATTGTAGTGTAAGTAAAGTATTTTTTTTGTTTACCAACTAACACAAAAAATATTTTGAAACAGATAAAAATATCATCGTTTAGTTACTAAACATTTTGTAATAGAGAAAATTCAAATTACAACCCTAAATGTTACGTTAGTCCACCCTCCAATTACACTTCCTGTAGATATCGATAAAACAGTTGTCAAATTACATCACTATATAAATCGTTATCAAGTGTATAGACCGATACACATTGAGGTTGTTATTGTGAAAAGTAACAGTATACGAATCAATTGAAATAAAGTTATTTTTAACGGTTTCCATCGTGGTTCATTTTGTATTGTGTTCGTTCAGTTTATTTTTCAATTATTTTCGTGCGGAAATCCCTTCGGTTACACCCCGCCGGCCAGCGGGGGCGGTTATGTCGGACTTGAACCGACTAAAACCGGACGCCGTCTCGAGTCTTCAAACGCCGGGGTGTAAGGTTGCCCATAAAGCATATCCGTCGCACCCCGACTGACCCTGGGCCAACTCCGGTTCCGATATGGCCCCCTCGGGTTTCGGAACGACTGTGTCCCAGTCTTGCCCCGGTTTCGGGGAGGTGCGCTAGTCTCCACGCCAAACTTAATCTTCTTTTTAAAAATAATAAATAAATTATGTTGGATGTATATAGGGCCTAAGTGAAAGAAATGGATTTTGTTAAATATCTAACAATTTGCTGAACAAATCTGTGTAAACCGCAAACCCCTAAACATATTACCAATCCAGTATTTACAAACAGTCGTTACAGGGAGCAAGTGAAACAGGTAGCGTGCGAGCGAGAGGGTGCAGGTTTCGGCTACGGTGCGAACCGCCAACGTGCACTATGCGTTTTTGTACCTGCATTTCTGCAATTTCAACTGTGGGACAAGTTATATGAAGTAGCGGGTGACATTATCATTAGAGTAAGACATAGTTGTGTCACACTGAAACGATTCGACTGTAAATTTACTGTGAATAGATGGTTAGTACCTTTTTTTTTTTATCTTGCGGAAATCCCCCCCGCCGGCCAGCGGGGGCGGTTATGTCGGGCTTGAACCGACTAAAACCGCACGCCGTCTCGGGTCTACAGACGCCGGGGTGTAAGGTTGCCCATAGAGCATATCCCTCGCACCCCGACTGACCCTGGGCCATCTCCGGATTCGAGATGGGCCCCTCGGGTTTGGGAACCACGGTTTGGGGGAGGGGCGCTAGTCGCCCCACACCGTCCCGGCCTGCTTCTGCTGGGAGATGGTTAGTACCTGTAAGATATCCAGTATTTTTTTACACGGCTTCATAAAAGAGATGATTGTCAGTTAGTATGTATATTTTTCTATATTTATTTGCGCATTACTTTCGTTTTATAAACTGCTTTCACTTAATTATTATTTTCATAAACTACAACAACGAATTCCTTGCGGCAAACAGTACGAACGTGTAAAGTTGCATTCTTATGGGTATCATATCAATCTTGTTGTGAGATGGACTTGAGGGAATTGCAGTCATTCAATCTCTCACACTCTTTTAATAATTTTCAAAATAAATGTTATGTACGTATATAATTTTTTTACACAAATTTAATAATCAATACCTGTGCATATCGACCTAGATATACTCATACATATTGGCTAGTATCTAGAAATAATATTCTGCTACTAAATAGACTTCATTAACAAACTTAACACCAAATTTCAACAATCGCTATCGCTGTCGCTACATCTTATGACTCACAAACAAGCGTTAGACAAAAGCAACCGGACGGCCTTCGCGCGACCGGTTGCCGACGGCTTACTTTCGCATTGCAACCACCGACCAACACACTTGGTACTATTCAATTATTGCTCCAAATTGTACTCCAAACTTGGTTAAGAAAAAATTCTGTAAAATTATAACTACCGAACTGACAAATTTTAAATAACTTTAAGTTTTTTAACTGAATATTAAAGGTGGTTGATAGGCCAACCGGGCAACCGGGCACTAGCCATAGCGTATGGGGTAATCTTCGGGTACAAAAGTGTCATCGTAATCGGATGAATGGTATAACAACACATAATTTCCAAAATATATTTTTATTGATATGCGTTTCATAGTACCGATTTAGCAGACATAGCCTATAATTTCGGTCGGCAACTTCAGATGTACGGTTCATGATAGAATCAGTTTTTCTGTCACACCGATGCAAGTAAATTACGCAATGAGCCTTTAAAGCCCACTTTAGCTCTGACTGTTCTGAGCTGTTGCCCGCGGTATCAACCGCGTAGAATTTTGATCCCGTTCCCGCTACCCATGGGACTCTATTTCATCACCACAACCTGTTTAAGATACAAAATTCCACCATCCATCATTTTGTTATATCTCGAAGGGTTTAGGCAGCGTTTTCGTTAAGAACTCCCAGACGGTTTATTTTTTTTCCGACACCTCCAACAAATATCAATTTTAGCCAATGCAGACAAAAACTAGACAAATTAGATGCTAAATTCTGACACGACATAACCACCCCCGCTAGCTAGCGGGGTGGTATCCGAAGGGATTTCCGCACGTAAAAAAAAAAAAAAAGATTCTACATTCTTCCTCGAGAACCACTCTATCCATTAGTGAAAACAGTATGAAAATCAGTGCAGTTTTTAAGTTTATCGCGAACAGACAGACAGAAAGTGTCTGTCTGACAATCATAAGGATCAATATTCAAATCTCTCTAACAAACATGATAAATTAAATAAAAGGAAATCTTAAACTTTAAATTCAATGTGACAAATATCTTACTATCACACAATTGACTTGACGTAATTTTAGTCCATTGAAATTTAACATATTTAGGCTTTGTGTACAAAAAACAATATTTAAAAATTATGGTAGCATTATTCATTGTCTCCGTAGTTTGCAAGAATTACAGTAGATGGCTCCAGCTTCGCCTCGAGACGAATACAAATAAATGATTGATTGATTATAGAATATATCTGAGAATTTCGAATATCTGGGACGTGTCTAGGTAGCTCAGTTGGTCAGAGTATTCACCCTATAAGAGACTAGTCGCGGGTTCAAGTCCCGTCCTAGGTATTCTATTTTTCCGATCTAAATCTGTTTACAAAAGTCAGTGGACTTAATTTCTTTTCTCGGATGTCAAGACAGGGTTTATCTACAGTTAAATAAACACAAACAAACATTCTACGATATTCTACACAGCGCTTTCTAGACCCAAAGTAAGCATAGTTTAACTAGCTTGTGTTATGGGTTCTAGAACGCGAATAAACATACTTATATTCTTTTTTTTTGTGTAAATACATACATATTATACATAGAAACACCCAGACCAATGCAAATAGACATATTCATGCATACAAATATTTGCACTGAGCGGGAATCGAACCCGCGCCCCCTCTCGTAGCAGTCGAATGCACTACCGCTACGTCACAGAGGCCGTCAAATCAAAATTGGTGGGGACGCAAGTGTCGCAACCCTTAACCCATGGCCGCCAACTTGAAAAACGGGTGCGAATGATTTTACACTTTATCGGGCAAACTATACGTCGCACGAAAAATTTTAAAATCATTTATGTTGCAAATTAAATTAAATTAACTTTGGTTGTAACTTTTAGTCCTAGAACCAAAGATGACAAAGTTAATAACGAAAAGAGATAAAATTTTGGGAACAATTTTTTATTAGGAACAATTTTTTTTTTAAGTTTAAATTTAATGGATTTCCATTCATTTAATTTACTATATTTGTTAGAGAGAATTGATCTTCATTGATGCCATAAAATACAGCATGTTATATTTTTGGATTGTAGCTGATAGGATAACCGATTGTGGCAAGTGAGTTTTCAAAAATTTTTGAATGCAGTTTAAATTGCTTTTATAATCAAAATGAAGTCTTCTTTCAGTGGAATTGTCTATCTACATTATTTAACATACTTTCCCTCCATTTTGCTTAACCTTATATGATGTAGATCGGTAACCTTAAGATAGTTGAAAGCATAGCGACAAAAAAGGACGTAGAGGTCCTGAAAAGACTCCGGTAAGAAACTCAGTTTGATTTTTTTGGACTATTTATTAACATGTTTACTTAATGTAATTACAATTTTTGAGTAGCATAGTATAGTATAGTAGTAGCTAGGGCATAGAGACAGACACATCAAAGCTTCACCTATAAGGATACCACAGTTATCATTCGAGTGTGGTTAACCCTGAAACAATCATAGAAACATGCACAAGTCACTTACCATATCATATCACCTCATAAGCATTTGATGACCTCTGTGGCGTAGCTCTGTGGAGTGTTCGAGTGCTACATCGGAGCTCGCGGGTTCGATTCCCACTCAGTGCAAATATTTGTCATCATCATCATGATTCTCCTACCCTTATCCCAAAATTTTATTTGGGGTCGGCGCAACATGAATACTTTTCCCATTCATCTCTGCTTGTGGTCATCTCAAAATTCACTCCCTTCCTAACCATATCCTCTTCACACAGTTCATCCATCTCCTCTTACGTCTTTCTCTCCCCTTGTAACCGTCAACTTCCATACTGAATGCTTTCCTTACGATATTACTTTCATCCCTATATACGCATTACATGTCCGAACCACAGGACAAGCGATTGCAATTGCAAATGCAAGTGCAAATATTTGTATGTATGAATATATCTATTTGCATTGATATACGTGTTTCTATGTATAATATGTATATATTTACAAAAAATGTATCCAAGTATGTATATCAGCATTCTAAAACTCACAACGCAAGCTAGTTAAACTATGCTTACTTTGAGTCTAGATAGCGTTGTAGCTATTATTTATAAGTGTAACTTTGGTTGTATTCTTTTTACTTACCCGCCTACGGTGAAGCCAAAAAAGGAGGGACCTTATGAACTGTGTAGTTCACCTTATGTCTAATAATATTAACATACTATCAGCTTGGTATAGTTATAATACCAACTATTAGATAATAATCTGTGATAATATTCGAATTGGTACATACTATACAGCGCTATTTAGACCCAAAGTAAGCATAGCTTAACTAACTTATGTAATATGGGTTCTAGTAAGCGAACGAACATACTCAGATACTTTTTTCTGTAAATACATACGTACATAGTATATCATTGTAAGACAAATCAATTGTGACACAAATAAAATATTAACAGATAATAATAATATTATATTAATAAGAAATACGAACCAAGATAAAGCACGCGTGGCAATTAGATTTACGTATTTCTTAAGTCATGTCCACACTATTACATTGGTATAAATTACGTAAAGTTAGTAAACAGGTGGCAGCACCAGGTCAACAGTGCACACGAGGACGCCAGGCGGTGACCTTTTAAATCAGTCGTCCAGTCATGTAAAGTGACGTAATAATTTACAGATTGAAAGACCTTGGGCGTTTCACGTGATAGAAAGTTTTACAGTTTGTAAGTGACTTTTGGATTGAGAATTGCATTTAATAAAAAAATCTAGAACGACAATCTAGATCACCAAGAAATTGCAAGATAATAATTTCAAATTATATCGATACATGGCCTCAACCTGACAACTTGATATGTTTTAAGCTCTACTACTTTTCCTTCATCCGAGGACCAATACCGGTCTCCTACGATTTACTCCTCCTGATGTGGCTAACCTTGGCTATTGACTGACAGCCATCTGAACCACCAACCCCGAGAAGAAAGTTTTCACTAATGCCTCGTACTACCATCAGCAAATGAGGTTGGTTTGGACCCCGAAGATATCGGTGGTGCTCAAAACACTCGTGTTAATTTTTACTACCTACTAATAGCACACGTTCATAGGCCACGCTCACCGCTTCTCAACAGGTTGGCCGTCTGCTTATCTGCCACCAAAGTGGTATAAAAAAATTATTCTGTATTCTTCTGACTCAAGAATGATTTAACTATTATATTGTTGTTGTGTGTGTTGTATGATTTGTTAACACTTACCAATAAAATTCTAGACAAAAATATAATTGTTCTAAAGTTTAAGAACAATTAATACAATTATGTTTTATAAAATACCATTTATGTTATTATTATTAAAAAATTAAATAATTTATAATGTCAAGCAATTTGCAAAACAATTATTACCATCTGACTTCGCAACAGTTGCAATTCGATGCATCAGCGCATTAGTAAGCGCATGCATCTAGTGCAGACAACGCAACCCAGCATGCTAGCTAGTTTGCGACATGCGAATTCGTGACTATCCATGCGTTTCAGCGCATACTACGAGTAGGTACGTAGTTGCAGGTTCTGTATCGAGTTTTGATTGTAATCAAATTAGCAATGCGATAGTTTCACGATTCGCTGCTCTATCGCGTGTTTTTATTATTCTAATAGTATTATTTCTCATGTTTGGGGTGTTGGATGGTAGGCATACCAACATCCTTGAGGCGCAAAGGCGCAAAAATTGGCTGCAAGTCGGTGCACCTGCTGAACATCGGATGGAATCTGACGCAAGCTTAGGGTTAAGAGGTCAGACGGCATTTGCTTCCGGAAAGCCGATATACCAACAACAGTACAGCTAGCAGAGTACATAATAGCTTTAATATTTTGATAGTGTCCCACTTGTCAGTTTTTTATTATTTTTTTTTCGGGCTGAATTCCCCTAGATATCCCCCGCGGGCCAACAGGGGTGGTTATATCGGACTCGAAATGACCAAAACCTCACGCCGTCTCGGGTGTATAATGCCGGGGTGCAAGAAGACATTCACGAAATAAATTCAGCTGATAAGGTAACCATCATAACTTGATTCAAAGGCGGTACGAAGTTTGGCGGGTCAGCTAGTAAAATAATAAACTTGTTGTTTGAGTGAACCCAGTCATCAATATGTATGCCTTACGTGACCGGTGGCTCTAGATGCTTTTCCGAAAAATGACTGCATAGCAATAAAACTTTTAATAGTTAATTCTATTGATATTGATTTCTGCGGTACGACGGTTACCAGTTAACATTCGATATTGATGTGCAAACCTGCACAGTTGACCCTAATTATTTGCGTAAATCATTATCCATAATTAGCAGCATATAATGTTGCTAACCCTAATGCTAGTAACACAATAAATTAGCATGTTTATACGTAATGACAGTGATAATAACAAGTTGCAAAAAATAACTTCATACTAGGTATTGCGTCTTAGTACCCACCTAAACATTTTGCATTTGAAGTGTGAAGTGTCAATATAAACATAATTACATATTTTCATTTTGTGTTCTGATAAAATGTGGAACTCCTTGCTGCTTGCTTCTAGGTAAGCTTCTTCCAAACCAATAAGCGGACCGCGAGCTTTTGACACAACTGGGAAATCGCTATGAGTATCATGATAAGTAGAAGAGAGACGCATCTGGGCAGTAGTATGAAAAGTACCAGTCACTTCCCTAGTCAGTTCCAAAGTTGAACTTTAAAATTCTGTTCTCTTCTTTCGTTAAAATTGTACACGTGTTCCTCTCATGATACATCACCTGCAATCCGGCAAATTAAACATTAGCGACGTCTTGAGCCGACTCCAATAACGTATATCGAAAACTACTTAGGTAACTCGACACCCTCGTACCCCCACTGGCCGGCGGGGGGGTATTCGAACGGATTTCCGCACGAAAAAAAAAAGAAAGGTACCTACTATTAGGCACCCGCTGTTCCTATTTCTTTTACATTTTTGTAATATAAAAAGAAGACAGTCGCTATCAATGGGTTTCTATGGTTACTAGCTATCAGAAAAGATGTTTAGAACAAAAATTGTGTCGCAGTTCCGGGGTGAGGCAGGATTTTTCCCTACCTACGTTAAACTTATACAGCCGTGAGCATGCATAAGAATTAATTTGTTACTTCGTTATATTTGAAAATACTAGTGTGTGTTGGCAATATTGACTCAATAGTAGGTAACTACAACTTGACAAGATCAAACTAAATATTTATATCCTAATAAGACGCATATTGAGAAATGACAAAAAGAATATTAAAGTGGTTTAACTTTTTGTGGTTTATATTTGTAAAGCAACATATAAAACCTAGTAGGTATTATTTCGTATTATATATACTACTTGGTATATAATACCTAGTAGGTATTATTTCCAATATGGCTTCCTCCAGAGGCGCTCCACCGTGGACCCCGGGCTACTGCATCCTCTGCCAGAGCCCTCACGCGCATGATGGCGCGCGTGAGGGCTCTGGCAGAGGATGCAGTAGCCCGGGGTGAGGTGATGTTGGCGGTGTCCCTGGACATCGCCAACGTGTTCAACACCTTGCCCTGGAGTTGCATTAGGGAGGCGCTCGTGTATCACGAAGTGCCTCTCTACCTCCGCCGCATAGTCGGGGCGTATTTGACGGAGAGAGCCGTCATCTACCCAACCGTGACCGGTCTCGGTCGGCGTGAAATGTCGTGCGGTGTTCCACAGGGATCGGTCCTGGGGCCGCTACTGTGGAACATCGGATACGACTGGGTGCTTCGCGGTGAGCTCGTAGGCGGTGTCGCCGTCACGTGCTACGCGGACGACACGCTCGTGACGGCGTGCGGGGCGACGTCCCGCGAAGCGACCCTAGAGGCCACGACCGCGGTTGTCCAAGTCGTTGAGCGGATCCGGCGGCTGGGTCTCGAGGTGGCTCTGCATAAAACCGAGGCCCTGTTCTTTCATGGGCCTCGGAGCAAGCCACCCGAGGGATCCAGTCCCATCGTGCGAGGGAATCGCAACGGCATCAAGCCCCAAATGAAATTTTTGGGGCTCGTGCTCGACGGCCGATGGGACTTCGGAGAGCACATCCGAAGTCTGGCCCCCAAATTGAAGGGCACAGCTCTTGCTCTGGCTCGGCTGTTGCCCAACATGAGGGGGCCCGATGACTCCTGCAGGAGACTCTACGCGGGGATCGTGCGGTCCATGGCCCTGTATGGGTGCCCAATATGGGCGGAGGCCCTGAGGACCAGAACTGTGCGGATGCTGCGCGCTCCGCAGCGAGTTATGGCCATCAGGGTCATCTGCGGGTACCGCACGATCTCCTTCGAGACGGCGAGTCTCCTTGCCGGAACTCCGCCATGGGACCTGGAGGCGAGAGCCCTTTCGCAACTATACCTGTGGCGAAAGGAGGCGCAGGAGCAGGGACGGATCCCCGAGCCTCGTGAAATTGAGGCCGTGCAGTCCCAGCTCCGCCAGGCCATCGTGGTGGAGTGGAAGGAACGACTTGGGTGACCAAGCGCAGGGCACGCCGCAATAGCGGCGGTAAGGCCCATCATGGAGGATTGGCTAGAGAGGCGACACGGAAGCCTCTCGTACCGACTGACGCAGGTGATCTCCGGGAAGGGGTGCTTCGGAGACCATCTGCATCGGATCAGGAAGGAGCCAACGCCTGAGTGTCATCACTGCGACGTGAGCGAGGACTCAGGGCTGCACACGCTGGCGGAATGCCCGGCGTGGGAGGCGCCGAGGCGTGACCTCGTGGCAGCTATCGGGGTGGGAGTCCTCTCGCTCGGCAGCATGATTGCGGCAATGGTGCAAAGCGCGAGCGCGTGGGCCGCCGCCACCACATTCAGCGAGCATGTAATGCTCGCGAAGGAGGTGGCGGAGCGCGCCCGGGAGAGATTTAGAACTCTCCCGGCCCGCCGAGCCCGCGACTTGCTCGCAGCGCGTCGTAGGCGACTCAGGCGTCGGAGGTCGCTTAACGACCTCCGTCCTCCATGAGCGCAGGCCTGGGGGTGGCAGGTGAGGCCGCCTGTCACCCCAGCAGAAGCAGGCCGGGACGGTGGGTCGACTAGCGCCCCTCACCCAAACCGGGGCAAGACGGGGACACCGTGGTTTCCAAACCCGAGGTGGCCATCTTGAAACTGGAGATAGCCCAGGGTCAGTCGGGGTGCGAGGGATATGCTCTATGGGCAACCTTACACCCCGGTGTCTGCAGACCCGAGACGGCGTGCGGTTTTAGTCGGTTCAAGCACGACATAACGACCCCCGCTGGCCGGCGGGGGGGTATCCGAAGGGATTTCCGCACGAAAAAAAAAACATAAAGATAAACACTACACTACTACATAAACGGCATTGATTGCAGATTAAACAGTGCGTAGATTGAACCGACTAAAACCGCACGAAAAAAAGGTATTATTTCGTAATAGTTCCTATTAAGGCTAAGTAGGTATACTGTACCTACCGTACCTACTTAGCACTCATAAGAACCATTAAAACATCTACTGTTTACGAAAAGTACGTGATGATTGACGGATTTCAGAGTAAAGCAATGTCTAAATATAATGATTATTAAAGTAAATATGGGTGTAGTTTTTTATAGACTATTTGTTGATAAAATATGCACCAGCCATTAACTCGCAGGAACACACGTGAGTGTTTTCCGCCATTTTCACAGAAAATCCTTACAGACGTGAACTAATGTGTTCAGATTACCCAAATTAATCTTCCTATGGATTTGTTGTGTTAGCGAATTGCTTTCTCAAACAACTATAAAAGTTTACACATCTATGGCAATAGACAGTACCAAATCCGGGCCTAAAAATAACTTGAAAGTGCCTGTTGATTTCTGAGATCTAAGGGATTGGCGAATAAAAAACACCGGTCAAGTGCTAGTCGGATTAGGGGGGTTACATACAAAACTGGATTGAGGGGCGAACTAATGTTGCTGTGCTCTACAGCTTCTAGTCGTGACAGACAAACATACAGAATTTTTTTTTGTGATGTGAGAAACTAAATATTAACGGTTTTCGAATTTTTCCCTTTATTTGTGCTATAACGCTTTACTTTCTACACCTAACTTCTAAACCACTCAACGGATTTTGATGCGATTCTCAATACTATTTAGAGTCATTCAAACGGAAAGTTTGTTATAATGTGTTGAAATATGACAATGATTTTTTAAAATGACGAAGAAATCAAGCTGGCTGAAAGCTTCAATCGAATAAGCTGCCTAATCCCATTGAGACATAACAAAACGATGTATAGTAGGATTGGTCTTCTTTTATAGTCTACAAAAAAGTTGGCGATGTCATTATATCTATCTCTTAAAGATTCCTCCCGACGCGTTCTTGAGAAAAAGGTCTTGACAGACAGACATATGGATATTTCTTGTGTGATGTGGCTAACTATATATTTACTGCTTTCGGATTTTTCCCATTACTTATGCTATAAGACCAAATTCAAGAGCGATTTGGTGAAGTTTCATGAATTTTGCTACATAAACGGCATTGATTGCAGTAACCTAGAAGTTTGATTTTTTCACAGCTATAAGGCGTTACGGATTTGAGTATCTATATATATAAAAATGAAACCCGTTTTCCGTTGTCACGACATAGCATGAAAACGGCTTGACCGATTTGGTAGATTTTTTTTTGTAGTTTTCTAATACTCTGTACAAGGTTCTTACGGAAAAAAATATTAAGAAAATCTCTCAGTTTTTTTTTTCGTGCGCGCACCGTACGGTTTTAGTCGATACACGACAAAACCACCCCCGCTGGCCGGTGGGGGTTATCCGAAGGGATTGATCCTCCCCAAGTGTCCGCTGCCGGGCACCCCGGGTAAGCCCTTGAATTCAATACATGGCGGATCATTTTGACGTAGCGAAGCACGTACCGGGCCGCTAGTTTAGTATAAATGTCAACCTCTACGTATTCCTGAGAAAAAGGCCTTGACAGACAGACGGATAACGACGCGATCCTAAAAGGGTTCCGTTTTTCTTTTGGAGGTACGGAACCCTAAAAAGCCGGCATACATCTTTTGATATATTGAATACAACATAAACAAGCTATCCTAAAATAATATTGATTTTTACAATTTATAACTTTGCAAAAAATCCTCTCGCGAATATGTACCTTTTTATTTTGATTTTTTTTTTTATCGTGCGGAAATCCCTTCGGATACCCCCCCGCCTGCCAGCGGGGGCGGTTATGTCGGGCTTGCACCGACTAAAACCGCACGCCGTCTCGGGTCTTCAGACGCCGGGGTGTAAGGTTACCCATAGAGCATATCCCTCGCACCCCGGCTGACCCTGGGCCATCACACCACTAACAGCATCGCTCATCCTGTCTCCTCTGAAAGCAGAGGAGTACGGAGAGCGATGTGTTCCCGCCACGTTGGGTATTGGCCGACGATCAATGCCAACCCTATGAAGGGGTGAAGGGGAAGCCATTGACCGCCGCCCAGGGTGTACCGGCCGCTCCGATTCCGTTCCCCCCGGACTGCAGCGGGATCGGAATCGGAGCGACACTCGAGGAGGTTACCCAACACACACCCCTCGCGAATATGTACCTAGCTGCTAAAGTGCATGGTACACTGACCGGATAAATCTCTTCGTTTATCAAACGAAAGAGGGGTTATAACAAAAAGCAGTCTTCTTTGAAAGGAAAACAAGTTTGATGTTTTTTATGACTCTTTTTGATGAACCATGGTGAGGTTAGGGGCTATAAAGATCTAGATTTATTTGAGCTGCAAATACCAGCGGTATGCGATAGATATCTAACATGTAGTGATATTAAAACCCATACATATACATATATGACTTCGCATGAGCTGGGATCTTTATTTTTTTTGTGTAGTAGCCCCCTAGAAATACTTAAACAAGAAGCATAAAATTAGGTATCTAACTATGGCCATATATCTCTGTGATGACAGCAGTGGGCAATGTTACATACTAACAGTCGTATTCATAAAAAGTTATGGGAGGTTTATAAGACTGCTATAAGGTGATCGTCGAAAATTTGTATTCATAACAGCATTTTAGCACTAATATGCTCTATAAACTCTCGATAAACTTCATATAAGTTATGGAAGGCAGGAACCTACTATAGCCGTGCCATAAAGCAATATTAGGAGAAAAGATGGCCGACCTGCGCAACAGCTGATGTGTTTGACTGCTCTGACTAGCATCGTTGCTTTGTTCGCATTAGTTTGGTGAATTATTGAATATATCTCTAATATCTCTGATTTGTTTCCAGACAAGCACAAGCTTTTATTATTATTATTACTTATCTAGGTCAGTTACTTTGTGGAGTTTGTGGTAAATTTATTGCGGCAGAGTGTTTATCAGTGTCTTCCACCATGCAAGCTTTACAAAGCCTAGATGTACTTGAAGCTATTGAAAATATTGGGAATCCGCGACCAAAAGTTTATCGACTATAAATTCATTAGGGAGCCATGAACTTATGTCTTCACTGTCTATTTTGGTAGGAGGTGGTGGACCACCACCCGTTTTAATGAGCTCCCTGCGCTCATAAGCCTTTCGCTTTTTAGAGATCATTTTAATAATACCCCACTGGGCTTTTAATTGGGCAAGGGTGCGTGGGGGCCCCAACACACATATAATTGAAACTGAAATAAAAAAATATGTGTTTAATTATATGAATCCCTAATAGGTTTACCAACAAGTTTAATACCTATTGTGTAAACTAGCCCACGCCGCCACCTTCTTCGCGTTAGTGTTCGTGTCGGTGTTTTTATTTTCCAGCACACCGACCCGCTCTTTCACCAGTTCTTGTAATATGATCTAATGAAGCAAATAACCATAGCGTTAGTAATGCATAATAAACAGGCACATCAAATAACACGGCAGAAAGGACTTAATAATTTCAATTTCAGTGATTTTGATTTTGATAGTCTACAACTTTTAGTAACTATGAAAAATAACGTACCTTGTCCTCGTCTAACCAATTTTCACTTCTCTGCCTTTTTTTGGCACTCGTTGCATGTTCCTTTCCTTCCATTTTTATTTATGCTTGGAAAAAATTGCAATAGGTACGAAAGAATTTTGAATACATAAACCAGGGGCGGGAATCGGTGTGACGTTAACGAAATAGTGACATATGACAATGACTACCAACCAAGTGGCAACATTTTCATCTATTAATCTCTTATAGCGACACTATGGTTATCGAAGGCTTATAGAGCAGTTATGAATACAATATTTTAAAATACGTATGATGCGTTATGAGACGTTTTAACTAATGTACGCTATAAACCTTCGATAAGCATTTTTTATGAATAAGACTGTAAGATTTTAAAAACGCAGACAGAAAAGACGTGGTCGTTTTTTAGAAAAAAATGCAACAGTCTTCCGAGCTTTGGAAATCGTTTCACCATAACACAAGTCTATTTTAGCTGCAATTATAATCACGAACATAACCGCTCCTTATTCATTTGAAATTATGTTCTAATGAGAGATTATTTTAACAGTACTTACGTACAGATAAATGAATAAATATGTATATTTACTGTACAGTATTCGTATTTCTGTCGCCGCAAATCGCGATCAATTGACGTGAAATTTTAACAAGTTGTTGCAGTTTTATCCAAGAATGAAATACAATCCCGAAGTTCCCACGGGAACCGTAAAATATGACGAGGCTCTGCTGCAGGTTTTCCTTTTGGGTTGGAAGGTCTGAGTGCAATTACTCCCATAAATCCAAATCAAACCAAGGAGGAGCAGGAGAACCCCGGGCTCCGAAGTGCAAGCTTTGGATGCGACTAGGATTAGCGCTTGAATGAGGAAAAGATGTTCTCATGATACTTAACCCGAAGTTGTTATTGTCCAACTGCAATCGAGTTGTAGGATTTTTTACGTAATTTGTCTGTGCGAAGCTGGGACGAGTTAGCTGGTAGCTCTGACAAAAGTGGATATTAAAATGGTAATATTGGCAGAAAGATTGCCTTTGCGGTCAATTGAGAATATGACGTTAATGTAAATCATTTATGACCGCGTATCTGGTTTTCCCTAGGAGGTATTACTTAAAATGTAAAATATCAATAATATGCTTGTAATAGTGATATCACAACATATCTTTTTCCTTTTTTTGGTGCGGAAATCCCCTCTGATACCTCCCCCCCCCCCGCCGGCCAGTGGGGGCGGTTATATTGGGCTTGAACCGACTAAAACCGCACGCCATCTCGGGTCTTCAGACGCCGGGGTGTAAGGTTGCCCATAAGGCATTTCCCCCACACCCCGACTGACCCTGGGCCATCTCCGCTTTCGAGATGGCCCCCTCGGGTTTGGGAACCACGGTGTCCCCGTCTTGCCCCGGTTGGGGGGGGGGGGCGCTGGTCGGTGTATTATTAATATACGTGTATCTATAATTAATACCCGTTGACTGCGTGACTTTGTTTTTGTTTTAGTGGTTAGTTACACTAGTCTCTGCATCAGCATCGATCTCTGTTAAATACAAGATAGATCACAGACATATATGATCAATACTAGCTGATACCCGCGGCTTCAGCCGCGGGGAGGTCGGTTATCCTTTTTAGGTCATATCTCCGGTTCTACTAAACCGATTGCAATCAAACATACAACAGATTTTAAGTCTGACCAAGACTGTTTTAATACAAAACCTGCATCAAAATCCATTCGGTAGATTTTGCGGTTATCGCGAACAAACAATATCTCCAATGTACAAACACAACTAATTTACAGTTTTATTGGAGTATAGATATAAGATTGAGCCACAGACTGAACATGTCCGATATGTTGTGAGGCCAGAGTTACCACATAACCAATGTAACTCAGACGAACTAATGTCTCTACGAGTAACTGCATACATTCATAAAATTGATTGAGAAAGGCCAGCCTTAAATATTTTATTATCCAAAATATTAGGCAGGTCACAAATTAATATTGATGCTAAATCCGACCCTCTCTAATAACTGATAACTTATACGTCCTTGTTAAAATGGTTACCATGCCGACGAGTGACAACTGGGTTTTAAAATGTGCTTCAACGTCATTATTTGCTTGTGCGAGTAATGAATATAAGAAAAAGAAAAGTATAACTTCTCATTCTTTCTAGTCACCAAGTGACTAGAAAGAAAGAGATTGGGTGTCTTAGAAGAAAATAAAATTAAGTGTTCAACCTATATCTCTTAGGTCTGTGAGATAGATAGACTTTAATCAACTTACTAAATCGAACTCACTTAATGCTAGAATATGGAATGTATTTTTTTTTCTTTTGTTACAGAACACAAACGCAGATTCAAAATTCTCGCTGACTGTGCAATGTTAAGTGTTTAGTTAGATTGGTGAATTTAGTAAGAAACTGGTGAGAGTCGACTAAAGTGTTGTGTACTGTGTCCTGGATACATTGGACAACGCTTTAAAACTCGGCTGTTTTGCCTTGGTAAGTAATTTCAAAGCTAAACTATTTTTTACGTAATATTACCATCAACGGAACTTTTTGGCGTATAAAACTTTGTAAGGAACGCAAAATGAATTGGTACTACTATCATCCCATTAGAAACATTTCTCTATTCACTCAAAATTGAATTTCGAAACAACTACAACTACAACTTAATTCATTCGTTTAGTTTCAATTTATCCGGTTTCAATCATTAGATACTAACAGTTATGATGAGGATATGAAAGATATCTTATATTTAAGACTAATTATAAACTTATTAGTTTTTGCTTAGGTCATAATATTATGCGTAATCTACCAACACGTTATAATACACTAGCTGTGCCCCATGGTTCCATCCGCCACAATTCGTTCTTTGAGGGCAGCCGGCCACCACCGTCTTTCTGACTTCTTACACTGAGAAAACTGGCAATCATAAAAGAGGTGAATTCAGCTTAAAGTATGATGAATTCACTAAAAGGTCGGAGTACTATGATTCATCAAAAAGAACGATGATAATACTGATGTTGATGATAACAGCATTTAAGATGACGTGTCACCATGGATTTAGTAGGACGAGCATCAATTTTTCAGTGACGAATCATATATCCAGTTACGTCCTACTATTTTTCGATGCCTTCCTCATATATCCAGTTATATCCTATTATTTTTCGGTGACTTCCTCACATATTCAGTTATGTCATACAATTTTTCCTACTATTTTTCGTTGACTTCCTCACATATTCAGTTATGTCATACAATTTTTCCTACTATTTTTCGATGCCTTCCTCATATATCCAGTTATATCCTATTATTTTTCTGTGACTTCATCACATATTCAGTTATGTCATACAATTTTTCCTACTATTTTTCGGTGACTTCCTCACATATCCAGTTACGTCCTACTATTATTCGATGTCTTCCTCATATATCCAGTTATATCCTATTATTTTTCTGTGACTTCATCACATATCCATTTATGTCATACAATATTTCTATGACTTAATGATATATGCAGTTATATTCTATTATTTTAATAAGATATATCTTATTGCTCGGCTACTTATGATCGTAGCGTAATCTTAAATAGCCTTATAACCTTTCCTAAGAACTAAGCTATCAAATAAAAAGGGAGTTTTTCAAAAAGTACAGAAAGTATCAGATACTAACCCATTCAAACAAACATCAGTTAAACTTTTAATATAAAGAATTGCTATCATGTCACTTTATCGTATAGTAAAAAACGTTGCCGGATTTAGTATGTAACTTATATGCAAAGTCCGGTAACGTTTTATAGGCGTTATTGTAAAAATATAATTATTAGCATAGTATAAGCTTGCTAAACTATGTGGGCGTATAAAACTTGTTCCCAGGAGCTCTCTAACCTATGTTATGTAAGCTTGAAACTTATGCAAGAGCGTCTAGATTGATGACTTCGAACAGTTAGCTATGAGGTAGTGAATATTACCGATAAACTTATTTCTTGTAATTAAATATAGGAAGTAATCCTTTTTCTCTTACTAAAGCCTCACAGGAAGGGGAGGGGGGGGAGAATAAATGTAAGTCAAATATCGATTCTTCTGAGCAGCACGTGCAAAACGTCAAATGATATTAAATATTGACTTATACTACACCACGGCACTCATAGATCTAAAAAAAAACAAAGACACCTTTGCACCACCACAACTCGTCAATCAAGAACAGATTCAGCGATTTTATTTTGCCACTAAAGAAATATAATTCATATCTACCATATTACATAATCCTAAATAGTGGATCCTAATATAGCCATGAATCACCGTCTAGGGAAATATTCATACACAACATGTTTATATTGTCAAATATTTGTGTTAATGTGACTGCAATAACTAATATCACTAATGATTTATGTAGATAAGTTGGTCAGTGCCACACTCTCACTTAAGTAATTTATCATCCTTTAAATATCAAATAAATAGTTGTTACTCCTGGTTCCGCCCATACTGATCCTGTTTCCACGACCCACAGAATATAGACTATAGTTATTTCACGAATAGATTTTCGGAAAAACTATAGCCTATGTTATGAGTAGTCGTAATCAAAGTGTAGGCATAAATGCAGCCAAATCCATTTACTTTTGCATTTAGGTTTTCAGGGTTTTCATGCTTTTAGGGCTCCAACTACCCGTAACCGTATATCAACCGGGACCGACGGCTTAACGTGTTGGCTTAACTCATTGTGTTAGAAGAATGTTCACCCATCCTTAGATCAAGATCAAGGCTGTTGCTTAACTTTGCAATCTGAAACCTACTCTTTTACCAATTAGCCACGAGATAAGATTTCATTTCTATAATTTCGCTCTAGTTAAAAAATTACCGCTTGCTAAACATACATAATATAAATAATAAAATAGGTTGACGCATTACACATATTCGTGGTGAAAAACATAAAAAATACAACCAAATTCCCTCCTTTTTTTAATTCGGCTAAAATTGAAGAAGATTTCCAATGGGTCTCACCATTCGCTTCCACTTTAAGTATTGTAAGCATATTAAGGCATTATGTAATATGATTACAAGTTGCAGTTGATATGAAGGCCGCTTCTCTCTGCCGGTTTGCATATCCGGCTTCACATGAACTTGTCCAACAGCTTCAGCATTTTCGTCAGCAGAAATGTGACACCTCTATATAATTCACACCTCAACAATCAAAGCAAGATATTCTGATTTCAAAACAACTAAAATCATTACAATACATTTTATTTGTTCCGGAATTGTACTAGATATTTACTATGTTAAATTTAAAACATGTTGAAATTAGTTGCTAAAATCTTTATTTCCAAACTTCACGGTTAAATATCATACAACAATATGTTTTAACTACAATTTTATTACAAAACATCAATTATGCGATTACAAAAACTAAAATAACAACACTAACTGATCGATGATGAAACTTCAAACTTCATAAAATCAACAGCACTAGTTAGCCCGCGGATTTGCAATTATCGAAGGCATTATGGTTTTTCAATATGGCGGATGCTGTCACCGTGATGGGGCTGTTCCGGCTTAGTTTCCGGTAGACGTTAGTGCTGTCCTTGACAATAATAATGGCCAAGGTCTTGGTCGTGTGATGGTTGTTCTGTCATGAGAAATTGTCGCGTGATTTAGGTCAGCTGAATTACTATCGTTGGAAATATAGTGAGTGAATAAAAGTGGCATTGTTATTCTTTTTGCCCGAGTTAGCATTGATGCATTGATGCATCGACTTCGACTCTTTTGATAGTACTTTTCATTAAAAAAAACAATGACAGAACATCATCGATGTCATATTCTGTTATTGTTTGTTTATGTCTTTTGTTTATGTCTTACGTACAACTTTTAATGAATTAATATAATTAACTAATCGAATTAATTATAACTAATTAATCAATCATTTTCAGTTTTCAGTTTTCAGATTTTTTCTTTTGTTCTTTGTTTTCTCAAAGTCTACCTTGATGCCAAATATTAAGTTTCTAGGTCATCTAAAAGTGGTTTAGGTTTAAATGTGACGGTTTTTTTACGTGCATCATTTTTCCCTAACGCGCCAAAAGAAGTATAACTTCAACAAGAAATGAAGGTATGTATTCCAGCCGACCTGTGAACTACTCACAGGTCGACTGGAATATATAGTCATAATTTTAACATCATGTTTTTCAACTGTGCTGTGAAAATTGTGAACCTCGAAATTATGATACCAGATCGAAATAGTACGTACGTACACTTAAATATCGATGTTACGTAGTAGTACGTTGCATTGCATACGGTTGATGAAAGCTTCAGAAGCATTACCTGACTTTTTTTTTATATGAAAACTTCTTTACGCGCGTTAAGCACTTTACATATCGTGGGTCTAGATGTGATCCCTGTATGTGCAAACTGACAAACTTTTCCGGAGAGCCGTAAAACTGCTTAGAAAACTAAATAAAATTTATTTTTAATACTAAACACAACACACAAAGGCTATGTTAATAATCAACAAAAAAGTAATATTTTACTTGTTTTATCTATTTATAAAAAAGCAGTTACATGGTATCGCTATTATTTCCTTTAATATGAAATGTAACTTAGAGGTATTATCATACCTTGGATGTTTATTTGCCTAGTTATTTAATAAATTTAATAAGAAAAACAAATTTGTTTAAAAAAAATTCTTTATTAATTCTTCAAAACTTAAATTAGAATAAAGAAAAACTTACTTATCTGTATTTTTTTTACCTATTATCACCGTTTATGTTTAAACCCCGCCCAGTCTAATCTAGAATCTTGAGCGGCTTGTGAGATACGTCTTCTAGTCTTGGAGCTGGACGGACATTGTGGCGGTGTCAATAAAGATCTCAGCACTTCGATGTATTGCCAGATGACGCGACACGACTGGGACTCCCCCTGCTTTTAGAAGCCCAGTATTAATTCGGTCATCGCCAGGGCACCTGTTGTTATTCAGTTGCTTGAGAGCCGCCTCTATCTCGCACTGCTAGACATCGGGCATCTCCTCGGTCTAATAGCATGTGAGTGAGAATCTTCAACGCTGTGTCTCGTCGGTTTTGTCATACGTGATACATGCAGCTTTCAATAGAATTTCTCGACTTTATCTAGAATCTCGGACCTTGAGGTGATTATCCGCAGTTTTAAGTTTCGCCTCCCCAACTGCTGAGCGAACACTTTCGACCCCCTATTTCGGTCAATTGCATCCAGGATGGTGCGAGTGTTGGTTTAAGTCTCGGGAGAGAGTTTGGACTCGAGAAAGTTAGGACTCTAGCTGTTTCCGTTTTCCGGGAAACAACTTACGTACCGGTTTTCTCATCAATGCTGCCAGTAGCTTCAAGCAAGGACCCTCTTAAAGAACCCGGGATTATAGGACGAAGGGAATACGTGTGTGGGTACAGCACTCGAGATCTTTATCGCACGACAAAGAAAGGAATAACCACACCGCTTGGTTTGTGATAGTACTGATCGCACAGTATGAGGATGACACCTAAGGCCTAGACGTGTCGTTCATGACAGGAAAGGAGAAGGTGGAATTTGTTGTAATTTTACCATGGTTTAGTTAGGCGATAGAATACTACCAACGAGGCTATGTCTCTACGCAGCTGCAAAGGCTCTGGAGTATCATTGACCTCAGGACTATAAATGAATCGTACCTACTGCCCCCCGCTGCACTCTGTCGAGAGCATCTAACAAGTAATGAAAGGAGTCATCCCCGAGGTGTGAACAGTATTCCACGCAGGGACGCACGTGTATCTTATACAGAAGACATCGCTGCTCCAACGTGAAAAACCTTAGACTGTTCAGCACTCCTAGTTTACGTGAAGTTGTTTTAATAATGCTCTAGATGTATATTTTTATTGTTTAGTTTGCAACGTAACATCCATACCGAGCATGTTGATATTGACCTGTAGTGGTAGTGATGTCTTCCGAAGAGTGGTATGATGATGTGCAGTGTATTTCTCGAAAACTTTAAATCAGACCACATTCAAACGTATTGCTTGTTTACTAGTTTATATTGTTTCTTTTTTCAATGAAACTCCTTTTTTGCCCAACTGGTAACCGTCACGGACATCAGCAAATCCAAGGCTACAACCGTATCTATATGAAGATGTTTTATTCTGGTATCGATATAGATTTTCATAGAAACTTTTCACAAGAAGAAATCAAATGTTTAAAAAAATATTCCAAAACATTGGCCCTATCGGCGAAACAGGCCGTGCGTCGTGACGGCCTGTGTGGTCCACTCAGTGTCCGCCTCGAGGTTAAATCTAGTGAACACTTATTATTGTCGCTGAGGCGTGAGACCGCAACCTAAGTAAAGGGTGTGTACCAATCACTATTAATGTTCACACTTGTGTCCCAGGCCTAAGAGCAATGAAACTGCTAAAATTATAGGTAATAGATAGATTGTAGTCGTTTATTTGACATAATAAGTGCTATTTGTACTAATGTAAATACTTTTTTTTTACTTAGTTATAACTTTTTCTGTGTGCATGATGCGCCATGATCTTCGGGCCCAAACCAACCTACCTATAAGCCGGTACGATTGATTGACAGACGAGGCTCTGGCGCAGGCTTTTCTTTCAGGGTTGGCGATCAGACGACTAACGCTTCGTGAAAGTCAATTATTTGAGGATGTAGGATATTTTGAAAACAGATGTGGAGTGCTGATTTACTTCACATGAGAAATGAAACTCTGTTAGATGTAAAAAATAGACAGTTACTGTAACATTGACTTTTAATAATATTTACAGATTTGTTGGAAAGTTGTTAAAAATACTCAGAAGTTTTGTGGATCATTTGCCACAAAGTTTCTGAGAGTAATTATACAATTTGTATGAATATTGTTCTGTGGAATATCTATTATGTACTCCATCAATTTGCATCCATGCAAGTATATAAGCTTCGGAAACCTAACTCTGTTACTAGATCTACTAGCTATTGACGAGTACTATCATTTATAATGTTATCAATAAACAAAATGGAAACAGTTAACTGTTTTACGCTACACGATGACTCATGTTTTCCTCAAATTTTCGATTCCATTTTGAGATGAGCAATGAGCGAACAATCTATCATATAAAATTCTCGTGTCAAAGTGTTTGTAACAAAACTCTTCCGAAACGGCTTGACCGATTCTTATGCAATTTTGTGTGTATATTCAGTAGATCTGAGAATAGGAAGTAAACTATTTTTCATATCCCTAGGCGAATGATCAGAATTCTAGGCAGGTGGAGCTGTGCGCAATATTGCAATATTTATATAAACTACTCTCTAGAGTAGTTGATATAGATATTGCAAAAACTGAAATAATAATTCTCTCTAAAATATTGTAAATCGTTAGCTCAGAAGAAAGACTGAATTTTTTTTTGCAACTCTGTGATAATTTTTGTTGCAGCACTATGTAATCTTTTTAACCATGATTTTATTTGCTCGCTTTGGGCTATGTCTTTCGAGTAGAATTTTGTAATTGATTTTAAATAAACTTCCCAATGAGTTAGAGACTTGAGTCTTTGAACTTTGCCTAGCATTGAATGACTATGGAGAAAATTATGATAAAAAAATGATTTTATACGTAATGGACGCTTATAAAATATGGTGTTTTAAATAAATTGTATTAATAAAAATGAAAATGTTATTGAAGATATGAATTAGATATTTTATACTACCCAATGTAAATATATAAATTTGCCATAGTGCGATAACGCCACCGTTTGTATGATATTGGTGTATGTAAAATGTACTTTTTATATTTTTTATTTTACTCCTTGGGTGTATATTATTCTACTTTAACAAAATATCGATTTCATCATAAAATTTGAATTGAAACATCTACCTTGTTCACTGCTCAAGCAACACGAACATTAGAAGTTCTTAGTAACTAGCTATGCAATACTCTGGTATGCATAGGATCATAAAGCATTCAGCGCGGTGCAATGGAGGTTCCGCACGGGGGCATGGACCTGCGCTGGAAAGCTCGCCGACCCAGTTCCAACACCCAACCCGTTCCAATGCCTTTACATAATTCCGACTCTCGCTACCGAGTTTATTACTTTTAAATATTTTGTAAAAAGGTATTTTTGGACCGGTCCTATCGACCACAGGGTAGATGGTAAATTGCGGGTTAAGTGACATTACGTAAACGAGAAAGGCAATCGAAAGCAGACTTCTTAAATAAACAGCAAAATAATTAGTTGATAATATTTACCTATGGAATGCAATGGCAGCTGTTTGTAATGTGATGACTTAACTTAACCTACTTATGAGATATGCATTGCTGTGCTTAGAGCTATAATCATAGTTCATGTTAGTAATTTAAATGTCGATAAAGTCATTTCAGGTTTGTTCAACTCGAACTCTAGATATGTGGACATCATAATATCTTACAGTAATCATTCAGATAAACACATATTTCATAACCTACTGACTGTTGCCTGTCTATCTGCCCGCGTCAGTCTTCTTCTGCGCAATTTTCTTAATTTTTCTTTCCGTAAGTAACTTAAAAATTATTAGAAAACCTAAAGCAAAAGAAATGAAATCGGTAAAGTCGTTCTCAAGTTATATCGTGTGACTAAGGGAAACAGTAATTCATTTTCATATACATATATGGTCGTTCTATATGAAGTTAAAATGTTTTGTGAGGTGTGAGGTTTGTAGCCCTGGGGTTATCCTTTCGAGGACTTACCCGGGGTGCCCGGCAATGGACACTTGGGCAGAACACCGTGTGGTTTTAGTCGGTACATGTACGACATAACCGCCCCCGCTGCCCGGCTGGGGGGTATCCGAAGGGATTACCGCACGTAAAAAAAAACTCTTCCACTGTGATAATAATCTCACGATTTCACAAATAGCAGCGATGAAAAATCTCGCTGTTGCCCGCGGCTTCACCCGCGTGTAATTCTGTTCCTGTTCGCGTTTTCAATGAGAACCTATTCCAGGAATCAAAAGTAGCCCATGTGCTATTTTGTTTTCAGAATTTCAAAATTCATTTGACTTAACCTAATTTATTTTTAAATATATAAGCCATGTACAGACACAACTAATTTACAATTTTATAATAGTATAGATAAGTTGACCACAAAACTGTGAGGCGACTATAAAAATTACTAGATAATCGGTGATCATCAAATATAATATTAAATATGCCCAATATCAGTAGATTATCTACAGCTAGAAATAATTATATCTGTACACGAGTTTAACAGTAAACCTGTATCTTTTCACTTCCTACATTAGGATAACTTTATACGGCCATACGGCCCCGGAAGTTCAGAGCCGGAATTCCTCCGCTTTAAAGCCAGATGTCTCCAGCAGATGACGGATTAACTTTTTTATAATTTGGTTACACGAGATTTTTACTACAGCTGGAGATTTGTCGCTATGTGTCTTTAAGATTTTTTTACACATTATAAAATTATAAGTAATAATATAATTTACATTTCATACCTCGTACAAAAACTTTATATCATAGACAAGGTTTCATTTTGAAAACATAAGAGCAACCAATTTAACATTTCTTTCTTGTATTCAAAACATGTTAAGCAGTCACATTACACACAGGCTATGATTGCGATCATTATGCGACTTTTATTTAAGTGCGTAATGGACACCAAATATAGTATTTAGGTATCTTGACCATAATTAAGGCACAAAAAGCCTCGAACTACATAACGTAACTTAGCACTTAGTGTTGTGAAAAAATTGGATTCTCGTAATAAACGCGGCGAGCACGAAAATAATATATTTATTTTGTAAAACGAACGGTCGACCGGAAAAAGTTAGTTGAGATAGATTGGATGCGCAAGACGGAGGACCGGGTACTATGGCGAACTTTGGGAGAAGCTATGTCCATCAGTGGACTGCAAAAGGTTATTTGATTGATTGAAGTATAAAAACACAGTCAGATGGGCCTAAAGATTGGGTAGACTGGATGCAGAAGGTGGAAAATCGGATGCTATTGCGCACATTGTAACAGCCCCATTTATATCCACCAGTAAATTTCTGTTCACCATTTTTTCTTTATTTTTATTGACGTAGGATCCTTTTAGTTAAAAATATTTATTTTGTTGACAAAAAATCTTTCAGCTGCAAACGAAAGCATAAATGTAGACAGTCAGGATCAGACCATAATTATGTTTCTTTTGTAATTTCTCTATAAGTAATTGTGACTTCTGGTTATTTCTCCGCGGTATTTATTACTACCACGGAGAAATAATTACTTATATACGTCTTGCACATTTTCTCAGAAAAATATACTAGATATCTCACACCTAACATTTGCAATTTAATTATCATATCATCTATTTTGTAGTTGAAATGAACACATTGTATGATATGATGTACCATTTAAAGAAAAATTTGCAGACTAAAAAAATCTATTAAATTTTGTTTATAGTTACTTCTTAGCATGATGAAATAATTTTATTTTAACGTCTCTATCAGGTATACCCAAACTAACAGCGCGGGTAACTGCTAGTCAAACCAATTGCCGTATTAAGTTATTGAATTCATTCTTTTTATACTTGATAGACTCATGTTTGACTACAATCTCACATGCAAATAAGTGACGATGTGGTCTACGATGAAACACGCTTGCCCAGAAGACACTAGAATCAGAATTAAATTGAGCCCATGTTGTGTGTTCTTGTGTTCATGCTCTACAAAAAGAGAGTCGAATATGAAACGAGTTCCTCTCAAAACACGTGTGATTATATACTTGAAGTAATTGAACTGTTAAATAGTCAATAAAGACTAACAGTACATTTTAATGGATTGAAAATAAAACAAGATGTAACAGTGAAACTGATTCGCTCTGAGAGCTCTTCGACAGTGTGTATTGTTACGTTCTATTTTTGTACAACTTTAGACAACATACTTACTTCATTTTATGTAAAAAAGCACCTTGGCGACGGAGCTTAACTTGTGATTTTGGTTTTTAACTCCATTTGTTTGAATTTTGAAGTATGCTAACACCAACAAGGCAAGTTCATACCTCAAAGATTTACACTATAAAATGTTCTTTTTTTAATTCCACAGAGGCTCCCCGTACTTTCATACTATATACCTATTTCATACGTACTACATTGCATGGTTGATAAGCTAGCCTATGTCATAGTGTGCCTGTGTCGTAGTCTAAAATGGCCACTTTGGAGCCCAGGACTCGCTCTCGTATGCTTCCTTTTTATGATTTGGTTTATTTTGGCTTATACGGGAGCGACTTCTGTCTGACCTCCCTAACCCCAAAAGAGATGTCTGCGCCTGAACCCCGTTCGTCAACCAGCAGGTGTACTGGATAGCAGGTACTGTTGGCTTGAGCACCGAGGAACGTGGTGGGAACATATACACCCAATGTGAGCTAGCTTATGTGTGCTGCGAAAACCATAACCACCTAAGACTGTTTCTAAATCGCAAACAAATATACCGAAATCAAAATTATTTCTTTATATTTGCCAATCATCAATGCCAAGTTTAATTGTTCTAATAGCCTAACATTTAGTGAGTTATTAATGTTATTATAGTTAGTCATAACTGCCAAAATTTCTGCAAAACCACTTTCCAGGTATTTTTTTTCGCACATTCTTTGTGTAGGTTAATGCACTTTAAATCTTAGTCTAGGACTTCAGTCAACTTTAGTTGGTAGCAGTAGTCATTATTTCCAATGTATGATAATTGACTTAGGTGTGGTAGGATTTCTTACGACTGTTATAACTATGCCCCCAGTATGTTAAACAGAATATAAATAACTGAATAAATCCACACTGTAGAGCAAACACCATTAGTGCATAATTGATGACCACTGTGGCGTAGCGGTAGTGCGTTCGACTGCTAAGCCATAGGTCCCAGGTTCCATGCCCGCTCAGTGCAAATATTTGTGTGCATGAATATGACTATTTGCATCTGTCTGGGTATTTCTATGTATATGTTTACAAAAGACAAAGTATCTTAGTATGTTTAACCGCATTCTAGAACCCATTACACCAGCGTACGAGTTAAGCTACGCTTACATTGCGTCTAGATAAAGCTGTGTAGAATGTCGAAGAATGTAAAGATCATAATAGTATAATTAAAAAGTTAAGAAGTTAACTAAAGCCTACCAGAACATCAGAAAGTCTGAGTAGGTTGTTCTCCTAATATGGTGGTACAGCTTTCGAAGTGCCGCGGCCAACTGCACTGGACACTATTACACATTAAAGAGTTTATTACTACATCAAGATAAAGTTAAACGTATTGCACAAGACCGGACTTTGTTCTGTGTTGGGATCACAATATATTTTAATTAACTTTACCTGTGATCGATGGCTCATTTTTGAAACCAAAAGACGTTTTGGTTAAATTTGAAAAAAAAAATTGCAACACTTGGTGGGATGTCGTTGAAATATCAAAAGAATGATTCCAATTTCAAATATAAACCATAAACTGAAAAAATCTTCTCATTTAGTACAGACGTTGAGTAGCATTACATAAGCATTATGCTGTATTTTTATGGTGGTTGGTGAGTCTACCGGAGGCCTTTCTATTTATCTCTCACATGAAATTAAGTGGGCCATACTGCTAAGTTATAGTATGAAAAAATGTTAAAATTGTTGTAAAAATTTCCCGATCCTTTAATCGCAGAATGCCTCATCTCACGAAATACTGTTGTTTTTGGGATTAAGTACTTGTGCGCATATGCCATCTATGGTACACGAGTATTCTGCACCGTATATCCTCTACATCAGAGGAGGGAAGGTTCATCATAATCCACGACGAAACCTTTTTATAGCTGAAATCTCCCGGTATTTTGATATTTTTTTACTCATGTCATTGACGGAACACTGTGGTTTTAGTCGGTACAATTCTGATAAAATACGCTAACTGTGTCCTGACCAAATGTGATATCCGTTGAGGCAGTAGGTGAGATTTCTACACGCAAAAAAATGTTTTTTTATTTTAGACATCACTTCCTGATAATGTTTTACCATTATAGTTTTTATACGTATTATGTAAAATAAGAGCTATGTTGTTCGCAAACTCTGTCACGAACCGCGAAGTCTCAGAATCGTGATCATATAATTAGTATGTTTTTACTAGCACTAAATAGATAGTTACAAAAAATTGTTTGTACTATGTTTTAGTGAAATCGCAAACATCAGAAACATGATGTACTCGTGTGACGAAATGTATGTGTCAATAACACAACTTAACGCGAGGTAGTGATGGGGTGGGCATGAGGCCAAGTGAGTTTCTATAATTGTAAAATTATACTTTCCCATAGGTAAAGCCATTTGTTTTGGTGTAAACTTACACTTCAAACTATAAGACAACTAACTACCATATTTAGTATTCCCTTGACCATGGCTGCTGAAAAGCAACCGAAACATCGTGTAAATAATAAAATATCGCCAAATTAATCACGATAGAATCCTTATTTTAAATCTATATTTATTTAGTAACTTTTGGCCTAACTACCCTGAGGTCACAATAATCAAATTACAAATGACTTAAATTAGAAGGAATTCATTAAAAATACACTTTAAAAATAGTATTTTAATCTATTTTTAGAAAATACCAGAACCCAAAGTCGTTTCATTTTTATTGTAGTTGAAAAAACACTCATTAATTACGAATACCATGGCATTATTTGATGCAGTCTCCATAACACCGTATTGAAAAACAAAAATTGTACCTATATAATTCTCTGTCTCATTTAGGCTGCATTAAAATAGATTAGCATAGAATTTGGACCCTTTATATAACAAAACATCAAAACACACAAATAATGTGGTTGAAATATTGAAGTAATTATAGCTTTTGTGGCATCACATTAGCCTAATAGGGTTCATTTTAAGAGATAATTTGTTTAAATAACTTCAAGTTACTCGAACAAATAGGTACGTTCAAGTACTGCCACAGAGTAATTTATGAAGTAGGTAGGTACTTATTTAACTTTAATAACACTAAAAAAAAGTTCTTCGGAATGATGAGATTTTCACAGATAGAATAAGTACCGTTAGCAGAGAAACATTTTCAAGCATTTTCATCGCTCTTCTCGCTCTCGCCTGTGGTCGTTTTGTATAGTGAAATCTCATACTAGAGGTACTGGACAGGAAAGTGAACTGTTATCACTTATTAGCACCAACTTTTACTGAAACATCCAATTTACGATACGATAATTGAATGCTGTAATGTGCAGAAAGTTCTATCGCAATGTTATCACGAGTACGATGATCATAGACAGTGATTGATTCAGTGTGATCGTTAAACTAAACGGAAACACGCTTTATAAATTGATTTGTTAACTGTAAAGCAACGTATTAACTACAATAGTGAACTCGCTATTACTATTTCACGTTTTCAAGGCTTTCGTTTGTCCTCTCTTAAGTACACTAATTTAGATGTAAGATGATCTAATACATATTTAATAGGTTGATACTGAAGTAAGTGCAAATCATATAAGCAGCAGACCTTAACCTTAATTTCATTCTGACAGTGGACTTTTAAATACCCATCAAATAGTCATGGATACTGTATTGAATTTCAAAACTTTTCTTATTAAAGACATCTTTAGGACTCAACGAGTTCAAAAACAGTTTCAAAAGTAGAATACTATTAACTTTTAGAATTTATAAAAAAAAAACATCAGTGAAGTGCAAAATTGTTCATTGATTTTGTGATTCACAGATGATATTTTTGAATATTCACTTTAGTTGAAGACTGTAATAAGTACCTGCGTGTTAACTGGCTCGCTTCAATTTTCATGCAATAAGTCAGTTATATCACCCGTATCACGCAGATCATACACCAATCTAAATCGATTGTCTGTAAATCTAGATACACTTTTACTACTTTTTTTTTTTGCCATTCGGTTTTTTTTATAACATCGATATATTAAGCCTGTATTGTTATGACTTAA
This sequence comes from Cybosia mesomella, assembly GCA_946251805.1. Classification (NCBI taxonomy): domain Eukaryota; kingdom Metazoa; phylum Arthropoda; class Insecta; order Lepidoptera; family Erebidae; genus Cybosia; species Cybosia mesomella. The sequence goes on from OX276390.1 coordinate 29,526,358, forward strand.
ATGCGTCTGTGAAAGAAAGACCTATGTGTGTGAATACGGATTCTATCACGGTATTCTTCCAATAACAGTTTTATGGTGATTAGAAGTCAATTACGGAATATGAATGGATCAAGGATGGATACCCTAATATCCACCCTCTACCTCACACCTTGATTTGCAGATATAGACTCCAAAATAAGCATAGCTCAATTAACTTGTTATATAGTTTCTAAAAATGCGTATAAACTAAAGATATTAGCACTGTGCAGGAATCAAACTCTCGACATAGCAATTGAACGCTCTACCACCACGCCACAGCGGTCGTCAATAACACCTATGGAGGTAACTAAATATTTAAAGGTATACTAAGTTTATGACCATTTCAACACTAACTTTATGACCATTTCAATATCATTAAAATTGTATGGTCTAAAATCTTGATCCTAGATAATAAAACTAGCTACGAGTAGAGATCAATCTGTTGTCATTAAATACTTTCATGAGTAAAATACATATGTTATTTTGGCAGATTTCACACCCTGTGAAGTGAAACAATTATTTCTCAAAAAACTACTTCAATAAACCAACTTCTTTATACAATAAAACTTTAAAGGAAATTATATTTAAGTTTTCGTCCTCGAGATTGGCATAAGACTATGTAGTACCGCATAGGATTCGCCACTTGTGCACTGTTTGAGAAGATATTTAAATAAGGCAATTTTTTTTTTTTTGTACGTAGGTAAACCGATATACTTCACCGGCCAACTACCGCCGATCATTCGCGTTTCAGTGTTTCGCCGCTTGGTTAGTACTTTGTCTTTTAATTAGTTTTGTTGGATATTTTACTAATTTATTTTAACTAAAGTTGTGCAGTGTATTGTTTTAACAATGCCGAAACGTAAAAATACTGAAATGGAGGATTATAAGTATCTATCGAAAAAATTACGCAAAATCGAAAGAAAACTGAGGAAGGCTCGACGTAAGGAACGACATTCGACTTCATCGAATTCCTCTAACAGTAATTACGAGCCTGAAAATTCAAATAGCGAAGGTATGTGATAATTAAGGACATTTTGACCTTTATATTCATGACTTCGGAGATGCGGGCAGTTGTGGAAGGACTGTCACTCTGTCGATGTTCATGTGACCTACTTTTTAACAAAGTAGCGTTTTTCTATGGACGTAAGGGCCATAAACGATAAAGCGGGATTATTCTAAAGGTCAATTATATTATCAATATACTCCCGATATAATTCTATCAAGCGCATTGTATGTAATCAACATACGCAGTTTGTTTCCCAATTAAGGGTAGGCAGTACTTATAAATGTGCATTTTAGTTATCCGTTTAACATAATATAATACAATGTTTACGATATACAAATCATATATTATATGATTTCATTATTTACAGAATTTCCAATAGGATCGGTAATTACTACCGACAATGAATTACATTCACATTCAATAATGAAGTCAAGTGTTATAGTTCCTGAATCGAGGACTGAAAGAATGATTATTCCTACAGAAGTACTCGAACCGTCTGTCGAACCGTCTTTCGAACCGTCTGTCGAACCGGAGCGAGACTCGGCGCCGGAGCCGGCGCTTGAGCCGGAACCCGAACCCTTGCCCGGCCCGTCTACTGCTCCGCAAGAGACAGAGGTTACGGCTCCATTACAACTTGATAGCGATATATTAAGTATACTTGGTGAGGATCCGACTGCACCAAAAATACCAGTAAAAGAAATTTTACCCGCATTAGCTGTCAGATTAACGCATATTGCAACTTCTGGTTTGAATACAGAGATACGCAAAGAGCTTCATAATAAATATGCTCTTCCATCAAACTGTAACCTTATTGGCGCACCAGCACTGAATCCCGAGGTAAAAGCCGCCATTACTGACTCTGTTTTGAAAAGAGATCAAAGTATCGAAGGTAAACAGAAGCAATTAGCGGTAGCTATATCTTGCGTAACGGAAGCCATAACACCTTTATTAATTAAGGATAAGAAAGACACAGAAATGTGTCAGCTTTTGATGGATGCTGTGCGTATGCTTTGTGATATTCAGTATAATCATACTATAACATAATATAACATATAAGAGGGTTGCTATTAAATAACCTAAAGAAAGATCTGAAAGATCAAATACAAGGTACTAAAGTAGATAGCTTCTTGTTTGGACAAAACTTCGCTGATAATTTAAAAACCGCGAAAGCGATTACTAAATCAGGAGCTGAGCTGAAGCCACAACAACCTAAGCCACCAGTGCCTAAAAAGCATGCACCTGCCGGACCGTCAGGGCCGTCAAAGAAGCCTTTTCCATCGAGCCAGCCTTTAAACTGGAAGGGTCCTCCTCCGCCACGCAGGTCGACGGGGACTCCGAGGACGAGAGGACCTGCCGCCCCCCGAGGTCAGTCAGCCAGATCATCACGGACGTTGTCACAGCAAGTCCACACTCGCAGTTGGCGCTAGAGGAGGTAAAGTATGCAGGTAGACTTGCATCATTCTATTGTCAGTGGCAGAAAATTACACGTGATAAACAAGTGTTGTCATGGGTACAAGGTTATAATATTGTATTTTCAAAGACCGTTATTCAACATTATCCTCCCACATATATGACTTTTACACAAAATGAAAATTTTAAGATTATGGAAGCTATAAATCAATTAGTATCAATCGGTGCAATTTCAAAATGTAGTCCATGTAAAGATCAATTTATATCTACCTTTTTCTTAGTATCTAAAGATAACGGTAGGTCCCGTTTCGTTTTAAATTTAAAGAATTTAAACAAATTTATAGACACCACACACTTTAAAATTGAAGATCTTAGAACTGCATTGAAAATAACATCAAGGAATTGCTTTATGAGCACTCTTGATCTCAAGGACGCATATTTTTTAATTAAAGTACATCCTGATTCAAAAAAATATTTACGTTTTAATTACAATAAAGAGACATACGAATTTAACGTATTACCTTTTGGGTTATGTACAGCTCCATAAATTTTTACAAAAATTATGAAACCGGTCATAAAACTACTTAGAGGTAAAGGTCATGTATCGACTGTGTATCTCGATGACTACTATTTAGTTGGTTCTGACTATGATACTTGTATGAATAATATACATGACACGAGCCGTTTACTTCAAGCTTTAGGTTTTATAGTTAATTTCGAAAAAAGTAACCTTACACCATCAAACATCTGTAAATTTTTAGGGTTTATGATCGATTCAAAAAAGCTTTTAGTTACTTTGCCAAAAGAGAAGGTTTTAAAAATTACTAACGAATTGTTAAAATTTGAAAGTTTAGATTATTGCAGAATTCGAGAATTTGCACACCTAGTGGGGCTATTAAATTCAGCTTGTAATGCTATTGAGTATGGTCGTTTGTATACAAAGCAGCTTGAGCGTGTAAAGTATTTGAACTTATTATCTGATGATAATTACAATAGGATTATGATATTACCTAATTCTATAAGACATGATCTTAAGTGGTGGCATCGTGCTGTTGTCACTAATGCTGGGAGTAAAATTAAATCTGATTTGTATTGTTTGGAAATTTATTCTGATGCCTCAACGACTGGTTGGGGTGCAGCGTGTAATAAGGATAGTGTAAGCGGTTTGTGGAGTATTACAGGACGGAAAAATCACATAAATTATTTGGAAATATTAGCGGCCTTCTTAGGCCTGAAAGAATTTGCAAGTAATAGATACAATTGTAATATTCTTCTGCGAATAGATAATACAACTGCCATTTCGTATATCAATCGTATGGGTGGTGTTCAATTTCCACACTTAACTAGAGTTACTAGAGATCTATGGCAGTGGTGTGAATCTCGCAGCATTCACGTGTTCGCTTCTTATATTTGCTCGGTTGACAACTGTGTAGCGGACGCCGAGTCGCGCCGCGTGCACCCGGACATTGAGTGGAAATTAGCGGATTATGCTTTTCGAGAAATCGTCATCAAGGTTGGGTTACCTGAAATAGATCTATTTGCAAACCGTGTTAATAAAAAATGTAAGAAATACGTTTCTTGGTTTAGAGATCCTGATGCATTTGCAATTAATGCGTTCACAATATCGTGGTCTAACTATTTTTTCTATGCGTTTCCACCTTTTTCCATTATATTAAAAACATTAAGAAAAATTATGTTAGATAATGCGACTGGAATTGTTGTTGTTCCGTTATGGCCAACACAACCTTGGTACCCGTTGTTTAATAAATTAAAAGTTGGACAAGAGATTGTGTTTACACCTAATGAGAAACTAATTTTGTCTCATTCCAGCAATCGACTTGTCCATCAGCAGACTACCCTGGTAGCCGCTTTATTATCCACACGGCACTGCTAAGGAGAGATATTCCGCTCTCATCACTGAATATTATGATGGCTTCACTGTCACAAAGCTCCTTCAGCCAATACGACTGCAATCTTAAAAAATGGTATTTGTTTTGTAATAGAAATCACGTTAGCCTATATGACACTTCGGTCCCTAATGTAATTTTATTTCTCACTGAACTGTACGATAATGGTGCCAATTTCGGTACACTAAACAGTTGTAGATCTGCCCTGTCTTTGATTTCTGGAAATAAGATTGGTGATGATGATCGTATTAAGCGCTTTTTCAGGGGTGTATATAGGTTACGCCCGGCGATGCCAAAGTATAATGTAACGTGGGACACCTCTGTTGTCCTTGACCTTTTATGTAACTGGTATCCAAATACTGAATTAACCTTAGAAAACCTTTCTAAAAAACTTATATCCTTGTTAGCCTTAGTTACAGCGCACAGAATGCAAACGTACTCGAAAATTAATATTATTAATATTGAACAATACTCTGATAAAATTATTATTAAAATACCAGATTTTATAAAAACGTCACGGAATGGATCATTACAACCAAGTCTTATTTAACCATTTTTTCATCAAAACCCGGCGATATGTCCTTGTAAAACATTAATTGATTATTTAGAACAATCTAAAATCTTACGTGGTAATCAGAATTTACTGTTTATTAGTTTTAGAAAACCGCATAATGTAGTCGGTTCACAAACTCTAAGCCGATGGACAAAGTCTGTATTAGAGAAATGCGGGATAGACGTCTCCACGTTTACCGCTCATAGCACGCGGCATGCTGCCACCTCTAAAGCCAATACACTTGGAGTCAATTTGGACTTGATAAGGAAAACTGCTGGGTGGTCAGGCAGCTCCCAAGTATTTGGTCGATTTTATAATAGGGTTATAGATGTTAGTAATAACAATAATGCTGATGCTGCTTTTGGTTCAATCATATTGTCAAATTGATGTAGGTACAAATAAATAATAATTATCCAATTGTTATCATACTTATTGTTCATAAATCAAACTGTGTACCAAAATAGTTTCTTTTCTATTAATTGATTTTTCGTCATGTAATGTTTCTAGTTTTACCTAATATACTTACCAACCTATTCATATTATGATTATGAATTAGATTAAAATAGTAATGTAACAAAATTGCCTTGATGTTATTATTATGAACTCTCAATATCTACATAGTCTTATGCCAATCTCGAGGACGAAAACTTAAATATAATTAATGATTAAACGAACTTACCTGTACGTGAAGTTCTATCATAATTATATGATAGTTTTCGTCCGAAGAGATTGGCATCCCTCCCAACCTCCCGCAATTTATTACAGGTGTATATGTATTTTAAAAAGTATATAGGTACTTATCTCTGAACGCAATGATCGGCGGTAGTTGGCCGGTGAAGTATATCGGTTTACCTACGTACGAAAAAAAAAAATTGCCTTATTTAAATATCTTCTCAAACAGTGCACAAGTGGCGAATCCTATGCGGTACTACATAGTCTTATGCCAATCTCTTCGGACGAAAACTATCATATAATTATGATAGAACTTCACGTACAGGTAAGTTCGTTTAATCATTAATAAATAAATAAAGTTTAAATATGTGAATAAACGATGAGCGTAACATAATTAACACGAGAATGTATATTTCAATGATGGCCGATGGGTGTACTCGATATATTTATAGGCATTTAAAATGAATGTACTAAATAATAGCCAATAAATATCTAGTTATGTTAACCTACTTGGTTGATACTTAGTTTACTTGCTCCATTAAATATATACTTAGCCCCGTCCACCTTCACATTATGCACCAAAACGACGTACTCCATCGCCACAGGGCCGTCTTGAGTTTAGTCTTGAACATATTGAGAGGCCCTAGCCTAAGCACTTCTGAATCGTAGGACCGCCGCATTGTGACTATAGATGACTATTTTATTAAAGCAGCCAGACAAGGTTTCAACTACTGTTTATAAGACCTCATATTTTCTAGAATACCAAATAGCCTTATAACTATTTTTAACTAAGTACTATATAATAACTAGTAACCGAAATCAGTAATATTCGCCCTAACCCCTCCTGTTATGTCAATTTGCTTGTTTTAGGAGTGGGTATATAATTATTATTTACTATCAGTGCCCCGCGGCTTCGCCCGTAGCTTACTTAGCCCCCGTGGCACCCATTTGTCTCATAACTGTCCGTAATTAATTAGTTCTACAATAATGTAAGGAAATTTGCCCGATTTGTTGACATTTATGATTACTACTCCGGTAGGTAGTAGCGTGATGATAAATTTGCTATCCAAGACAAAAATATTTTTTTCAATTGGAACCGAACTGAAATTTATATGTATGTAGTTAGTACTACGTATGTAAAAGTGAGACAGAAATTGAAAGACTTGGGGGAGGCCTTTGCTAAGCGGTGGAATAAAATAGATAAGATATAAATTGAAATATTTCAGACAGTTACATAACATATTTTATCGCCTTGTGTACTAAATATATTAAAACTAGCCTATGCCCGCATCTCCGCCCGCACGGAGGTCGGTTATCGTTTATTGGTCATATCTCCGGTTCTAGTTAACCAATTGTAATCAAACATACGGCAGATTTTAAGCCTGACCAAGATCTTTCTGATGGAAAAATAGCATCAAAATCCGTTAAGTTGATTTTGCAACAGACAGGAATTCAAAAAAAAACATTATGTTCAGAAATGTTCAACCCAAGTTTTTATTTTATCTCCAATGAACGGACAGAACTAATTTACAATTTTTTAATAGTATATTATACGATAGCTACACTCAAAAATATAGTGGGCAAAGTAAATGTCTTGATCAGTTTTTATTGCTTATTGCTGTTCCTTCAATTTGCTCATCAAAAATCCTGCATTCAAATGCTCAATGACAGTGAGTCACAGACGCCACCTAGCGACGCGCTATGAAAAAATAAACGTTCAAACCACAAGGTTATGTCGGCGGGCGACAAAATTCTCCACCTCTACGCGTGAAAAGCTAAAAACCTGATTTTTTACCGAAAATAAGTGACTAACGCAAGCTCTAAAATGTTACCGGCTACCATTACTCAGTAAATACCTTTAAATCCGAACAAATGACTAAATAACATAACAAACAAAATTACTGGTTAATCTTTTGGTTTTGCTGCTTTTAAGGGTTCCCTAAAAGGAACGGACGGAACCCTATTATTAATATTTCGCTGGATGTTCGCCTGTCTTGACTTGGTACCTTAATAAAAACATGAAATTCTTTACCAACACATGTTTCCTTCTTCCAAAAATCCCGGATCCCTTAGGCGGGTCGTAAAAAACATTTGATGAGACCGTCAAACTGAGAGCCATCATTGTAGAATTATTTGTATCTGCAATGGTGACACCCATTCCTGAGACTTTCTCTTTAGCTTACCATCAGGCGAGGTGAGGTCGTATTGACAGTGATGATTCATGCCCTACATAACAAAGAGTATGCTTTTCATTCCTATCTCCAGCCCACTTTTCTAACAAGTATTCGCATCTTTAACAAAAGTTTCACAATCATTGGTAACTTTATTTAAACTATCCAAGAGGGCAAATCTCTTAACCGTGTTACAAACTAATTTGCATTGTCAACAGCTCAAACCACGCCTCTATAGTTGACAAGCTGAGGCAATCGTGCTAAAATTGATTGTATAATGCATCTGTAATGTTGTCGGTGATCTCTTATGCAATTCACTTTCTATGGAGAAGATACACGAATTGGGAACGGCCAGTTATAGTGGAAAGTGTACAACGACGTATGCTGTTTAATATTGCATTACAAGTGCAATTTCCTGGGGTATTTTCTAAAGGTGTGTCAACTTTATGTAGACTCTAAGGCCCGTATTTTAGACTGATTCTGAATGTCCACTTGAAACTAATTTTATGTACAGATAGTATTCAATATATAAACTTGAGTGGAAATTTTATGAATGCTCAGGCGATTGATGTTCATAAAATCCCCACTTAAGTTTAGTAGTAGAATACAATCTGTACTTAAAAGTAGTCTCAAGTCGAGATTCATGACTGGGTATCGTTATAGAATACGGGCCTTAGTATTTGTCCCTGTGCAAAATTAATAATAATTACTAAATAAAAAGCATAATTGGACGGGTTTTCAAGTTATTATGTATGTTACTAGTATCTATCTTTCTTTTTCTTGCGTAAATCCCCCTGGACGCCCCCCCCCCCCCACCGGCATGCGGGGGTGGTTATGTCGGATTCGAACAGACTAAAACCGCACGGCGCTCTTCAGACGCCGGGGTTAGCCCATAAGGCATTTCCCACGCACCCCGGCTGACTCAGGACCATCTGCGGTTTCGAGATGATCCCCTCGGGTTACTAGTACTTATCTGCTCTACTATATTTATAGCTATACTTAGCTTGGCTCTAGACAGGGTCTAGATAGCGCTGTGTAGAATGTCTTAGAAAATGTATTATATTAATATAATATATATACAATAAGTTAAGCCGCTTCGTAATTAGTCTGAAAAGCCGACCTCAATGAGTTGGAAAAGGGCTCAGAGGATGATGATAATATATAAACAATAAATAATTGGAAGGGGATTGCCCTCAAAGTGTGCAGCTTAATACTAAAGCTATACCGCCACCACTACTTAGCGTTAGCTACAAAATTATTCTAACCTTGTCATATTTCGGAAGCACCATTGCATCCTGTCTTTTAATCACATATAATTTAATAATAATTGTAATGTGTACTCTGCCTCTTTGTTGGAAGGAAATGTTTTTACATAAGTACTTCATTATCTGACCATATGTTACCGTATTTCTCGTATGTGTACTGAAGGTTACTTCTTGCATGTGTAGTAGAATTAGATTTTTTATGAACTATGTGTAGGGAAATAGAATGCTCGTTGTTCTTGATGAAGGACTAATGTTTAAATTCAGTTTTTTCTAGTTATTTACGCCAGTTGCATTCACATAATATTTGTTTTTTTATATTCAGTCCGTCAGGTAGATTACAAATACATCATCGGTCGGGTAGTTTGAACCCACAACGCCTTAACCATTAACACACCACAGCCACAGCCAGCTTAGTGCTGTATTAATGATAATGTATGCTAGTAGTAACATTTTTATATACTTGCATGGGTGGACAGAAATGTATTAACATTTCCATATCCCAACAATGTTATCTACCCCACCAAATAGAGGCTGTACCTATTATCGTCAGCAAAAATCCGAGATTTTTCTCGACATACAAAGACAAACTCAATAAATATTTGCCGAAATCGAAACCGGACAAAAAAATCGAACCTGGACTTCACACACACCAGTGGCACTTGCTATAGTTGCGCCATCGAGGCAATGAGAGCAATCAATTGATGTCGATCACTACACAAACATTGAGCCAACATCTTACATTAACGTGCCAGTTTAGCCTCACATACGTAATAGAATGTAATTTCTTCAGATTACGCTTTTTATCATGTAAGAGTCCATTGGTATGCAAAAAATGCATAAATATGTACAGTTATGAAACGCGAGTTCAAGCAACAAGCAAATATAATCGGTTTCTTATATCGTGTACAAACCGAGCGAAAGAAGGTGAACGACGACCATTGCAATTGAAGTATTTTGGAACTGTCGCATCACTTCACGGTGAAAGCAATCACGTGGTATTCGTTAATCTAAAAATCGCTCAACAACGTGTAAAAATTAACGAATCACACTCATTTGCGTTTAATCAATTTCGTTCCTTTGGTGAAGAAGAAGAAGTAACGGACCTTAACTCTTCTACTTTCTTAATAAAAAATAATAACGGCTTAAAAAACAATCGCCAAATAAATTTAGTACTTATCGAAAACAATCATCAATATCATTATCTTACTCTGAAAGCTCCTTTTTTTTATTTTTATTTTCATGCCACTAAGGTGGCAGACAAGCACACGGCCCACCTGATGGGAAGCGGTTACCTATGGACGTGTGCAACACCAGTGGCGTCACACTCGCGCTGCTGACTCTGTAAAGGAAAGGGGATGGGAAAGAAGTTTGGGAGGGGATAGGAAAGGAGTTTGGGCTCCGGCACTCTCACTCACCAAACGGAACGCAACAGTTCAAATACTGTTACTTGGCGTCGATATTCTGTGAGAGAGTGATGGTGCTTCCCCGGTCGAGTCGGCCCATTCATGCAACGGCCAAAATGACTGTTGCTTGACTCTACCACCAACAAGATTTTAGATTTAAGCCCATGATAAAGCGTATTTTTGCATTAGGCATTGAGCTATAAAACCCTCAACCATACCCCGTTAGTCCAAGGCATATGCAATTTGTGGCAAGTTGGATTTATTCACCGATACACTATCATTTTTCAAAAAGGTTCTTTTGAGGTTGCTTATGGTAATAATATTATATTTTAATATTATAATTGCATGTCTTAGATATAAGTGATAAAGTGACAACTTCTGGTTGTACAAATAAATAAATACATATGAAATATATAGTGTGTGAGGTAAGTATTACTTACTATTAATTATATATACTTACTAGCTGACCCGGCAGACTTCGTACTGCCTCAATCGATGACAAACCTTTTAAACCTTCTCTGGACCTCCACAAATAATTCAAGACCAAAATTAGCCAAATCGGTCCAGCCGTTCCCGAGTTTTAGCGAGACTAACGAACATCAATTCATTTTTATATATAAGAAGAAGAAGAAGAAGAAGAAGACTAGCTGACCCGGCAGACTTCGTACTGCCTCAATCGATAACAACTTCCATATTTATTCACCTTTTAAACCTTCTCTGGACCTCCACAAATAATTCAAGACCAAAATTAGCCAAATCGGTCCAGCCGTTAGCGAGTTTTAGCGAGACTAACGAACAGCAATTCATTTTTATATATAAATATATACTTACTAGCTGACCCGGCAGACTTCGTACTGCCTCAATCGATGACAAACCTTTTAAACCTTCTCTGGACCTCCACAAATAATTCAAGACCAAAATTAGCCAAATCGGTCCAGCCGTTCCCGAGTTTTAACGAGACTAACGAACATCAATTCATTTTTATATATAAGAAGAAGAAGAAGAAGACTAGCTGACCCGGCAGACTTCGTACTGCCTCAATCGATAACAACTTCCATATTTATTCACCTTTTAAACCTTCTCTGGACCTCCACAAATAATTCAAGACCAAAATTAGCCAAATCGGTCCAGCCGTTAGCGAGTTTTAGCGAGACTAACGAACAGCAATTCATTTTTATATATATAAAGATTAATTTTGACCTAACTGAAAAGTACACAGTGGAACTCCTCCCAATGACAGACAGTATAATTGTGTAGATTGAGTTGTTATGGATATTATATCAATCATTGCATTTCTTTTAATAAAATTATTAGGAAATTGCATCATACTATGCTCGATACATTAGAAACTCTGCTTCTTAAACTAGGGAAAGCCCTGTATCTTAAGAGACAGTTTTCATCCAGGCATTTATATTAGGAACGATAACAGGTGTTGGCTGATCTTAGCACTGTACTGACCATCAATTAAGTCAGCTACTGTGAAGGAAGTAATATGTGTGTGTGTGAGTGCGTGTGGAGGGTGTGTTGGTGGGTGTGAATGTGTATATATGTGCGTGGGTAAATGTATGGTTTTTGGCAATGCATATATGTTTATTAAAACAAGATGGTTTTGTACGACTATTTAACCTAATTAATCGTCATCGGTAAAAATAAGCAGAATTGAAGCAAAGCTCTCTAGAAACATCATGAAAACAGTGACTATTGAATATAGACCAATAATATTGGTGTATGCTACTGAATCATATATGTGTGTATTATAAATTATCTATTTTACAAATAAGAATAATGCTATTAACATATAATGCTGCTGATTCGGATGTTTCGAATCCTTAGTACAGCATGGCAGAGAATGAGCTTAAAGTTATTCTCTGCCAAACGAAAGACGAAACAATAAATTATATCATCGTTAACTAATGATACTTTCATATTTTTTCCTAAACCCAGATATATAGATAATGTTCCAAAAATTTCACCACTGAGATATCTAAACCGAACACCATTCTACAGGTTATCCCACATAGCCTCATCACCAACTTAGTCTACTGTTATGTTACTTATAAGTACAATACGACGACTCATTTGGCAAGATGCTAATGACCTTCATATGTTTATCTCCTGAACACGAACGAATCGTGATTAATCCCCCAACGATGTACATTCTCTGATCTTGTAGAGACGTGGTCGCAGGCGTCACTTCAAGGTCACTCACCCACACGTATCTACATCACTCTCATTTTCTACACGCTTTGCGTATTATTAAAAAATGATAGCAAAAGTCTCCACAACTTTTACTACAAGTTTGAAATTATATATTGATCGGATTTTAATAAATATAGTTGAATTGTGTAATAGAGAACATGGCAAATAATGGTTAAATGAGAAGATGGCGTGTGATAGAACAGCATCGAAGAGAATGACATATTGCCAGTGATATGTTTCCCAAATAATTGGTTCAAGAGCAATCAGATCATAATGATGATAATATAATGGAGCAGTTTCTGATTGTTTCGTTTTAAAATTTGGTTTTGTACAAGTATCAACCCTACACATATTGTGATACATATCAATTATTCATCGAGTGACTACCATTAGACAACGAATAAGGATATTCTAAGTTTGAAACAGTTACTAATAGTGAGTCTATTGTTAGAATTACTGAGTCTAGTGACTTCCAATGTTCATGTAGAGCTTCAAATGCTTAGCTCCGAAACTCCGAAAGAGTTTATTTTAAATAAAAGAAACTCTCGCAACTGTATCGATTTAATCCCGGCGGGATTAAATAACTCCGCCTTAATAAACTGCGTGTCAAATGCAACCATATTATGCCTCCCAACCTCTATCTAATGCCAGGAGCAAGAAGTGCATAATAACCGAAATTAGCTAGATAGATACTAGATGTATACATTGTATATGAAAAGTTTCGTATTTCAGCCTCTAGCGGTGAAATTTCATAAAAAAATCCCTATTAAATGATGACAACACAAAAAACCTCAACTGCCAGAATTTCAAGTTCAATCAATCAATTAGCCTATTGCAGTCCACTGCTGGACATAGGCCTCTCCCATTGTACACCATAGCACCCGATCATCGTCGGCACCGATGGGGTGAAGGGGTTGTTCTATGGTTGCAACAACAGTTTAGGCCCTGCGTTAAAGAATGAGTCAGGACAAAAATAATGATAATGAGTACGTACCCGTGGAATTCCTAGTAGATCACCTAGGGATATTCCACGGATAACTAGAATAAAATGATGAATCTTTGTTCACCTTATATGTTCCTCAGACAATGTAGATGAAACGGATACTGTTTAATCGGATTCTTATTAGATGCATAGACAGATATCATATAACTAAATCTATGCGCTATCCAGGCTCCTCTGTCTGTAATCAATGTTGATAATTGGTGTGCAATGAATTGTCTATCTATCTAAATACGCCTCAGAAATTATAATTGATGACTTAAGTATCTTAAATGTAGTCTACTATTACTTATTGAGTACTATTACTTTTATTAAGCTTTCACTTTTGACAAATAACTGCGTAATCATAATGGATATCATGTCTAATTAGTCCTGGGCTGCACTACAGCTGTTAGGATTATTATAGGATTCTGCTTCCCTTGCTCTCTTTGTCTTTGCATTCATAATGCCAAAGCCTCTGTTATGTCTGAGGGTCTCTTTTGTGCTATACGTTAAGCTCTGTCCACACATGCTGATTGACGGCTTAAGCTCTGGTGCAGGCTTTACGTTCGGGGTGCAGAGGTCAAACGGCAGTCACTCCCATAAAAGCCAAACCAGGAGAAAGAGTAAGCGGACCTCTGACTCCGAAAGAATGAACGCTGAGATGATGATAATGATGATGATGATTAAGAGACACATGTCTACATGAGAAAGCAGTGATTTTAAACCCTAATGACTGCTCTCTAATAAGTTTGCTTTAGTATAATACTGTTTGTATATTTTTATCAGTGATGTCAATGACATCTTGGTATTAACTTATCATCATCGCGGTGTTTTTCCCGGTCACATTCGAGGCTCTCCCTTTAGAGTCCGAAGTCCGTTTACTAAGCTTTTTAATTTGGTTTATACGGCGAAGCAAATGCCGTCTTACCTTCCCTGAGACTTGCGCCAGAGCTCTGAAGACTTTATTAGCACCCAGTATAGGCAATATTCTAGTATTCCCCAAGACCTAGATTAAATGCCGAGTTGAGAAACAATGTATTGATGACCCTGTACACAAAAACATGTATGTAATTCAATAAATTAAATATTATGTAGATCAGTGTGCGATTAATGTCCAACACAGTTGTTAATCGCAGTCTTAGGCAATCGAATATAACCTTAAACTAGTTTGAAAAACGACTTGTCATGTTCGACACATGTAACATGCGTTGCAAAATTAAATTATTCAAAAGTGTAGGTACTTAATGATGCCTCTTACATTTCACATTTATTAATTGTTGAACATTTATTTTTAAAAAATAACAACGTATTCATACTAAATATTTAACACATTATAATTGTATAACTAGGGCTGAATTTCACTATTGAAATAAGTGGGATCAAGCCGATCTAAACTGCGTTATCGCCAGTGAAAATCTATGGGCCACCTAGAAAAACTAAATAATTTTTTTTCACGTTGTCCATCTTGAAAACGTGAAAACACATCCAGTGTTTGATATTTCTGAATTCACTGAATAAAACGCAATTTCGTTTTAATTGATCACAGTAAGTATCATTTAGAAAATCCGCTCTTACTCAACTAATTTCATTGATTACAACGTGACAGTTTAGTTAAACTTGAATGCAAATATTTTCTCTACTGAAATCAGACGTACGTCTCTTGATAATTCGATATTTATTTTCATACTAGGGACAATGCCTAATATAGCACAACTAAACGTAAGATACAATAAAACGGAAGGGATACTTCTAGGGAAACGTGATCCATCGTAGACCACATCGTCACTTACGACCAGGGTGAGATAAAGATCAAACTTGAGACTATCATTCATAAAAAAAAAAGTTTCGATAGTTCACAGTGACTGCCAGCTAATAAACACGTTTATATTTGATATTTCCGGTTATATCGGAAGCAACGGTGCAAGAGTCGCGTGCGCAGATTGTAAGGACGCTAGGGTTGTACAATTTCGATTGATAACAAAGAACCTACTAATATCTTTTTCTAAAGATTTTAGATCGGAAAAAGAGAACATCTAGAACGGGACTTGAACCCGCGACCAGTCCCTCACAGAGGGAATGCTCTGACAAGCTGAGCTATCTAGACACGTCCCAGATATTCGAAATTCTCCGATATATTCCATACGTCTTAAGGCGTACCTACTAATATCTCATTGTTAAAGACGAAAAAGGTATTTTGGGTTTGTAATCATAACCTATTTGTTGATGAAGAATAAGCTAATCTTGGCCAGCCGGTTCGCTGTGCCTTAGAGTCTAATACTAATTATAATTAAAAATTAAAGTTAATATATTTCTCGTTACCGTGGAAACAAGGGGATGCAAAGTAAAAAAACTTTTGAGAAAAGTGCAACCCGGTCAAAATGATAACACAATGCATGGGACTACCTTTTTTTAAAATTAAGACTCAAGTCACAGTGTAGTGAGATTGTGCTCAAGTTCATATGCCTATTTTATTGGTGTTTCTATATATTATACATATATATTTCCAAAAAAAGGTCCAAGTATAACTCATATTATAAGCTAGTTAAGCTATGCTTACATTGGGTCTAGATTTACTCTAGACAGAGCTGTGTATTAAGTCCTGTAATATTAAAATAATGCACCCCTTTTAAAAGTTTTGAAAGTAACTAATGATCTGCAGTTATTAATTTCCAAATGATCACCCGTTGCAGACGCAGATTGCATGTTGCGATCAGTACCGGTATTCGTGTAGCTGTAGCTAATTAATGATAAGGGGCAATCTAATTAAAATTAACTGGAGAAGTTTTTTTTTAATGTTTCAACAAGTCAATTTGACTTCACCTCGCCTGATGGTAAGCTGAAGGTAAAGTCTCAGGAAAGAGCGTCACCATTACATACACGTACCATGTTAACAATGGTGGCACTCAGCTTGACGGCCTCATCAGAAGAGGATTGTCGGCGCAGCACCGCGTGACCCTCACCGGAGTCACCAGTGCTGCAACCACCATCCCCCTGCCCGGCTATGCACTTGCTGACCCCTGAACGCAATCAAACCGAAATTGGATTACTATGGAGGGTTTTTCGCAATCATGCACAGTGGTACCTACCCGGTCGAATTTTGCGACAAATTTGAGTCATCAAATTTCTACCACCAGTACGTGGCTACAAATATTCACAAATTATGTAAAACGTACATAAATATTGATAAGTGTTACAGTCATTGGAATGATATTGACGAGGTCAAGAATGTAGAGGTTCGATTCCCAGGTCGAACAAAGAGTTTTGGTTCGGTAATTATCAATTGCACACAGATGTTATTGTTAGATTCGAATCCCAGCCAGTTTCAACGAACGAACCGTAATGTCTATTTAAAACCAGCCACTACCGGCGCTACCTGAATGACCTCTACAAATTGCTGATATATATATCAGATGATAATTCATGAATGAGTGCTTTCCACTCGGGGTTGGGAGGGCAGGCGATAGTCGCTCCCGCAAAAGCCAAGATAAGTCAAATCAAGAGAAAGAGTAAAAGAGTGGGCCGCCGGGACTAGCGCTGTGATGATAATGATGATGTTAATTTATGAATTATGACAAAGCCTCACAGCCCAACACATTCCAACCTATGACACAGATAAATATAATATCTGATCAATCATTGACCACGAGGTTATGTAGCGCTATTCATTGTCAACTGCCAAGTAAAAGTTGTCCAACCACTCCTGTTTCCTTATGGAACTTTGCGATACAAGTGTAAACTTGTTAAATTCATACATACTTATGTTTACATCCTCATATCTACAAAGGATTGAGCAGAAGTTTATTATCACCCTTATTTCGCTCACTATGTTCTCATGCACGGGTAGACGTTTACGCATATCAATTCAATAGTCTTATAAAAGATATTCCGTTTTAGTTCTCTTTTCGTAATTTCAGGTAGGTTTCAGCTTCATGAAACCTACTCAGTTTACTTAAAAACATATTTTATTCCTCAAGATTTTATAAACTCCACATTACAAACAGAGATAAAGACAAAAACATTAGTGTATTTGTCTTTATCTCTGTATCATCCTAAAGGTTAACCAGTATAGAGTTACTACCTTTTTAAAGGATAGGCTGTAGTAATTAGTTTGGGCACATTGAATATTCATTCAACGTATCCAACCCATTCATTCGTATACGGAACGAATGATTGATACACTTAGAGCCGATTTCACGAATAATAGGAACCACGATCAATTTAAACTAAAACGCGTTATCACGTTTCACTTGAACGTGAATGTTTTCAGTCGTGAAATCCGAAAATGTATAAAGCAAATGTAAATGGGCAAGTAGTCGCTTGCAAAACATACACTAATCAAGTTGATCTAGAGATTCTAGAGTAAAGGTCAGTTACCCGAAACCGGCGGGCTTGCAAAAATGGTGATAAAGAATCATATGAGCTTTGAATACACATAATCGCAATGATCTCTGCCTCAAATACAAGCCCCTCCAATAACATCACGTCTGTCAAGGAATTCCCATTTCTCCGGACCGTTTAACGAGTTCACGCCTTTTGGAACAGCTTAAAGGTAATTTTCACCTCAATTGTCATGCTGCGCGTTTCTTCTGATCATAGTCGGCTCTTAACTCCATTGTTAATATGCGCGGGCGTGACAACTCCGCGCCCGAATTCTTGCACACTGACAGCTTAGGGCAAGCGTCATAATATCTGGTTATTATGAGTTAGTCACGGTATGCGAGTGATGCTTAAGCGGTGAAGATGCTGGTTGAGAAGTTCGTGAATCGAGTTAAATGAATGGAGCCAAAAGAAATGTTTATTTACGATATTAAAAGTTTTTACAGGATTCTAGCATAATCGTCGATGTGACATCTACATCTATCGATGGTCTAGAAGCCACTTAGCACGTGCAAAATTTTGCACGTTCAAATAAGAACTTTATATCTGTTAGATATAGTTATTTTAACATAGCAACACTACGTTGCATTGCACTCTCTTCCTTTATGGCCGCACCTAGCGAGTCCTTTTATTCTAGCATAATCGTCGATGTGACATCTACATCTATCGATGGTCTAGAAGCCACTTAGCACGTGCAAAATTTTGCACGTTCAAATAAGAACTTTATATCGGTTAGATATAGTTATTTTAACATAGCAACACTACGTTGCATTGCACTCTCTTCCGTCATGGCCGCACCTAGCGAGTCCTTTATAATTATTAAAATAAAGTCAAGTCTTTAATCTGAAGTTTCTTTATATAAACCACCATCTATAATATCGATAGTTTATAAGAAAAACAGGCCACCTAGACCATAGCCATATAGCCATATAGACCATCGCTATATATATATTTATACGTACACACCTAAAAACTGTCTAGGGAAATAAAAGGTGTGTTTAACATTTTTAGAGTATTTTGAGTATGTAATACCTACCGCCGGTAAAAAAATCCAACAGCACCACTAATGCATTGAGCATTAATGGTGCTGTTGCGTTTATTTTTTATTTTGAGCACTAATTCATAAACATAATTTTAAACTAAAATGTTTATTCTGTTATTTCTTAAGAAAAGTACAAATAATATGAAAAATACTACACTCATCTCGTCGTTGGCCATACCTGCATATTGCAAAGCAAGCGAACCATCGGGCGTAGTGTACACACTCATTAAACACTGTAATAAATCACGATACAATTAATTATAATTACTTTTATGTCATTTAACGGTAGTTATCACCATATCACATCACGTAACTTCCTGCTCCGAACAGTATCGACCCAAAAATCTGTCGCCATATTTTTTGCCCCTGGTTGCATTCGCGATCGATCACGATCTGAAGTACTATCTAGTAATAGGTTCATTACATTGTTCGATAGGAACGCGGGTGCGGCCTTGTGGTCTAGAATAGGTATTACCGGTCACTTTTTAACGTTGCAAGAGCTTGGAAACATTGAACCGGTGAACACAAAGAATTCACAAAGCGCGGCTTTGTGTCTAGAATTTATCATAACTTTTGATGCCTTGATCTGTATTTCTTCTTGATCTGAGTGGCAACCCCGGTTGAATCCTGAGCTTGGGAGCCCGGGGTCCGCTCTCGTGATCCTCCTTGCCATAAAGCAGTTTTATTTTGGCATTTATGGGAACGACTACCGCCATGTCTGCGCCACAACTTCTTCCGTTATGTAAAAGATAGCGTCGATAGCTTAGTGTTTAAGGCGGTGGACAAACAAAACCAACACGCGTCCTAGACGTGTCTTTGTAAACCCTTTAAGAGCGCGCATAAACCTAAAAAAATATCCGATTTCACCCGCGCGCCTCACACCTCCCGCTCTCGTCCATTGCATCGGCAAGAATACGTATGTTGCTACATTCGCGTTGACGCCACGCGTTGCCTTAGCTACCGTCTTGTTTTGTCAAATACGATCGCGCACAGTATACCCAAAATAATCAGATAAAAATTGTCTTACTGCGAGTCAGATTTTATCTATCAGTATTATTATTTTTGCAGGTGATAAATAAAACGAAAAGATAGGTACCTAATATAATGATATATTTATTTATAGTATAATGTTACTTTAAATGTTTACGAGTAATTGTAACACATAATATAAATAAGTCTCGCTTGACTTGTATTCGTTACTATAGTGCTAATGTTAGTTTTCATAAAAACGCAAGTTGGTCTATACTTCAAACAGTAACAATACTTTTTGTTTGTACAGATGATACGAAGAGGCAAGTAATAGAATAAAGATATTTTTTTATACCTTTACTTTAAAATTGTTGTGGCTTTTTGCAAAATTTGGACATACAGCACAAAAAAAGTAGAAATAATAAGTCGATGTGGGCTGTTGTAGCGAGATTCTAATCTTTTTCTAATTTAATCTAATAAAATGTTACTTTCATTTTCGCTTTGTTGACATTCATTATATGGTTTTTTTCGAATATCGAAAAGATATTTAATTTTGTGAAAACGGCACGTATAAGAGAATGGGACGAAAGGTGATAAGGGAAAGAAATAATAAGAAGTTTAGTTCAGGGTTGGAGTCCGGATTTCTGTAAAACGACACTAACGTGTCGAAAATGCGGTAACGAAATAAACAAGAAAGAAAATACTGATGTTAGTTGTGTATGTGTATATGTATGATGTTAATGTTAATAAGTATCGAACATAATTATATGTATTCATAAAGAACGTAAGCTTAAATTACATTAATTATTTTAATTAATTGAATGAAGGTGGTGATGCTGAAGGCCTGAAAGCCATGTGATACACCATGGGCAACGGAAGCGGTAACTACTCCCCCGTCTTTTGGGGAAGGAGTTGCCACTTCCGGCTGATATTCTGCCAAGGTCGATATGGCCAAAGAAAAACAAACTCGAAACAAAACCCTTTACCAATCCGTCTGGGCAGCAGCGTGGCAACAGTAGGTCAATATCCTCACAATGGAGATAAGCCACAAAAAAGGCCTCCAGTTCCCGGCGGTTCTGCTATTTCCGGTCATGGTAGCGATCGTGGTAACGGTGGGGCAGGGGGTGCGAAGAATCTCCGGGCTACGGTAGGCTACTATCAACGACTATAGCCGGCAACTTTTAATAGCAACACCCTATGGCTGAACCGACACCTCACCGAACTCGAGGTAGAGTTAAGTTGAATAAACTGGCATATATTGAGCTTGACATCCGAAGACAGGGGGAGGATATGATAACCATTATATCAGGCGACCTACTCTACTTCAAAGGAGGTGATCAGCTCTCCCAGGGAGGCATAAGTTTTCTGGTCACGAAGGACGTCATAAGCAGGGTTGTGGAAGTCAACAGTGTATCGAACGGGATAGCGTACCTCATACTAAAAATCAAACAGGCATTCCCTGAAGGTGATAAAAGTATATGTGCTGACCTCGAAACACCCTCACTAATCCGTTGAAGCCGTGTGATGAGAACATTGCTAAATTAATGCATCATACTGTTGGCAGTACTAGTCTTGGGACTACGTACTGCGTTGTTCAAAGTTCAGGATTCTCCAGGAATTCTATGGACAGCTGTAGGCATCACGAATGACAAATTAGACGAGACACGGCGATGAAGACCACAGAGCTCCACTCATGCACCACTATACGGAGGAGATACGATACGATATAAAGCAGTGCGAGGTAGAGGCGGCTTTCAAGCAGCTGAATAACAACAGGTGCCCTGGTGATGACGGAATTACTACCGAGCTCCTAAAAGCACCCGCCTGCTTAGACTTTAGACCCCAATCCTGAATGAGCTAATGAGCCTTTTTAATTCCGTTTTTCAGCAGGGCTTAACACCTTGGCCATGGAGCGGGAGTGCGGTGATGCTGTTCTTCAAAAAAAGGCGACAAGGACTTGCTCAAGAACAACAGACCCATCTCACTCCTGTGATTAATGTCTACAAGTTGTTCTCGAGAGTCGTCACAAAACGCCTCGCGAGTAAGCTCGATGAGTTACAGCTACAGGAACAAACCGGGTTTCGAAAGGGCTACAGCACCGTAGACCACATCGATACTGTTAGGCAAGTTGTACAGAAGACCGAGGAGTACAATCAGCCGACGTCTATGGCTTTTGTGGACTACGAGAAAGCCTTTGACTCTATCGAGACCTGGGCAGTTCTGAAAGCTTTGCAACGGTGTCATATCGATTCGCGATATATCGAGGTAATGAGGTGTCTGTATGACACTGTCACCATTTACGTCCAGCACCAAAACCAGAAAACGAACCCCATAATTATCCATAAATGATTCACCAACGCACTGGAGGACGTCTTTAAGAAACCGGATTGGACTGGAGGGGTACTGAACATAACCGAACCGAGACCGATTGACGTTGAAGGGTCGACACTCGAAGTTGTTCAGGAATATGTCTAACTAGGGTAGGTTATCCAGCTTGGTCAATAAATAAGGCTTTTTTTAACCACCATAACTTGAATCTAAGGCAGAACGAAGTTTGCCGTGGCTGAATTTTTTTTTGTTGTTTGAATTATCAGAAGAAGGTTCTTACAGAAAAAAATATATAAAAATGGTGCTGAAAAAAAAATCGACAATAGCGCAGGCAGAGCCGCGGGTAAAAGCTAGTTATAAATAAAACTGTACGGTAAAATATAAAGTATTATACGATACTTTTGTAACATATCATGAACTAGCAGTTGCTCACGGCTACGCTCGCGTAGCCTATTTTACTAACTTATAATGTAGCTTTCTATAAGTAAAATATTTTTTTAATCGGTCTAGTAGTTTTTGAGTTTATTCGTTACAAATAAAAATGCAAATCTTTCCTCTTTATGATATTAGTAAAGATTATGTTCATACTATAAAAACTTTGTATACTGGCATCAACATGCGAGTGGTCAATAATATCGATTTGTTTTGCTTATACTTCATTATTATACTTGTAGGTGTTGTGAGATCGACGAGTTAAATTTCTAAGTAATACTACTCATGAATCAAACACAAATATAAGAAAAGTAAAGTAATAGAGATTTGCCTTCGACAATTAGCCATGAGTTGAATTTTTAACTCTCTTTTAGAGCTTTCTGTTTTATATTTATGGTTTGCCATGGTCGTCGAAGTATTTTCTCGAAGCAGAGCACAGAAGCACAGTCTTCGCTTCTCAACGGAGCGATCACGACTGATTGATGAAACAAAACATGCCCTTTACCTCGGGTCAGGTGCGACAGAAAGGGAGCGTTCTGCGCGGAATAAGAACGTAGTAAGCGCCAAATCAGTTTTATTGTAATTACTCGTAAATTGTACATTATTTTTTCAAAACGCTAGTAGCATCCCTCGGTAACGTATTTTTACACAATGTATTAAAATAGTGACTCAGTTATATGCATATTTGTGGCAATAAATCGATTTTAGTTGAAAATTAGACGTAACTTTGTGATTGTTTTCTATCGATAAAATATTACAAGATTATGTTTTCACTTAATTCAGTCCCTTTTAAATATAATGTAATATCTATATATACAAAAAACAGAACAATTGAGGCATATTTTCGAGTATAAAAATCAAATCTAAGATCGGCAATTTTTCTTTATACCCCCTCTTAACCCTTTGTGCACCCCTTAACCCCCGGCTCACTCGGCGCGGGGGGTTAAGTGGTGCACAAAGCCCGGGGTGGGCTGGGTTTTACAAAGACACGTCTAGGACGCGCATCCGTTCTGTTTGTCCGGCACCTTAGGAGTCGGCCTTACGATCGAAAGGTAACGAGTTCAAGTCCTGGCTTTTACACTACCGACGAGAACCTACTAGCAATTTCGGTTACCAATATTTTTTTTTTTAAATGTGTAGCCAAAAAAGGCTATAGTAAAAAGAAGAGGTAATCTTAAAGTCCGCTAATATGGCCTTCGGTGTGGGCAGTAGTTTTTCTTTAAGCACATGTATAGGTTGCCATTGTTACAAAAAACATATTAGTGTCTAACGGTCTTTTTGTAAAAAAATACTTTGGTATAATTAGTCAATCAATTTTAGTATAGCTGATTGAGTGGAAAACAATTCAACTTAGGGTACTCAACAAAGTAATACGTACAGCTTCATACAATTAGCGAAAACGTACATTCACCACTCAGTCACTAATCATCATCAAAAATAATAAGCACGCCACGGGCTCCAAAGTGCGATCATTGTACGCAAATGGGAAATCGCTATGAGGATGATGATGATATTTTTTGTTTGACTAAACTAAAATGCGATTTACTCTCGAAACTTGGTTTTGATAGGTTACGGCATTATGTACCTTTTTTTTTAAATAAAACAGTTTTTAACGGATTCAATCGCGATTTATTTGATGTTATTTTATATTTTACATTGATCCCGACGTTTCGGTTGCTTTTCAGCAGCCATGGTCACGGGGAGATTAAAACATGGTTGTTGTCTTGTAGTTTGAAGTGTAAGTTATCTCATAGTACCCGAACTATGTTGATTTGTTGGTGTTACTATTTACGCAGAATGAGCTCACAGTGTCATGAAGTCTTGTTGTATTTTGATTTTTCTTGGAATTAATTAAGTGAATGACTGGGTCCCAAGCTGTTGGTACATTCCAACCATCTTCTCTATTAAAATTAGGATGTTTTTTATTTCAATAGCTACGCGGAGCATCCTAGGTAGGAATCGATTCAAGCCCGACATAACCGCCCCCGCTGGCCGGCGGGGGGGTATCCGAAGGGATTTCCGCACGATAAAAAAAAATTTAAAAAAAAAGGTAGGAATCGATTTTCTTTGGCGAGTATCTGTGGTTTATCAATTTTTTTTAAAAGCGTAGGCACTTGCAAGTGGAGAGGGGATGGAAATGAGTTAAGATCTATGTAAGTTGAAAAAATATTTTAAAAGCATCTGTACTTTTACCTCCTTAGATATATATGGAACGTGTGAAAAAATGACTTATTAATAAATTCATTATTAAATACAGAACTCGCTTCCTCATACTGCGCGTTATGGTCATTGCCTTATTTTTTAAGTCTGTGATCATTGTTCATTACCATACTTAGATAGCGACCAATATTAAATAATTATAATTATAAACCTTGTGGTAAACAAGGAAATATGCTTATTAGAAGACTATATTCTGATGCTACGAATGTATATAATGCGATTGTGACTAAGTAAGTATTATATGGATATGTTCTGTTTACAACTATTGATAAACTTCTTTGTATGTACATATATTATGGTTTAAATAATTAATGTTCCAAATATTACGATACATAGCTTTACAATGAACAATAAGTACGGTAATCGCGCTAAAACTAATTAGACAATAGTTTATCTTTCTGCAAATTATCGATACAAAAACGCAAGTAGATTTCGATTAATTAAAACTAAATACCAGGAATTCAAGCATTCTTCTTATTAAAATTAAAACAAGCTCATTATAAAACAAAGGGCACAATGAAGGAACATGAATAACATTAACTGCATTGGCTGTAAACTGTCACAGCTCACACGTAGAGAAACAAGAAAAGCTCTTGTAGATGTTGTGAAACTTGAAGTGGTGAAATCGTTATTTTACTTTATTTAATACTTAATAGTGCATTTATTGTACTAATTATTAAGCTCAGTTGATCCGTACATGGAAGCGGAAGAATCTATGAATGGGTATTGGAAAGATATTATGGGCAGACAAATGTAGCATTCTGACACAAATATTCCTTAGAAATTCTTGAAAAATTCTCTGTGATCAATAAAATTTAGGAATAGACCATTACCACAGATTACTTAATAATTGCCACTACGTTGCATTACCTACTGACGGAATCCCAGAAATAGTTTCAAACTTAGTTATGAAGGTTCACAACGTTATATGGTGGTCATAAGAATAATTTTAAATTCTATAAAACCATAATACGAATACGGAATCGTCGTGCATGTGTCAAAAAATTTATGGCCTGTGAAAAATGTTAGTTGTAGTCTCTTTGCTTTTCATTTAAGAGTTGATCCCGGTTGCATCCGAAGCTTACAGAGCCCAAGGTCTGCCTTCGGTTTTACGTAAGCGATTGCTGTCCGATCTCCCAACCAAGGTAGGCCTGCGCCAGAGCCTCGTCTGTTATTTGGCAGGTGTATCGGCTGGCAGGTGAGGTTAGGTTGGACCCCAACGATCTTCGTAGAGCCCCGTACACCCATGTGGAATTTTACTTATTACCTGTTGCTCGTGGCTTCACCCGCGTGGAATTCGAATTCCCCATTCCCACTACTCATGGGACCCTACTCCATCACCACAACCTATATAAGATACACAATTGTACCATATATAAGTTTTTTATAACTCGAAGGGTTTAGGCAACGTTTTCGTTGAAAGCTCCCAGACTGTTTATTTTGTTCCGACACCTCCAACAAATATTTTAGCCAATGTATACAAAAAATTGACATATTATATACTAAAACCTTCCTCGAGATATACTCTATCCATTGGTAAAATCAGCATGAAAATTGGTGCAGTAGTTTTGGAGTGTATCGGGAACACGCAGACAGGCGCGGTGGAGGACTTTGTTTTATAATAAATATTTTGTCTGAATGGAGCATCTAAAAAAGCTTTGGTTAAGACCAGCATCACATGTCATTATTGCGAAAATAATTTCTTCGTCTTTGACATTCCTGTCGTTGTTAGATGCCAGTGTGAATGACACACACTACGCTCCAGTCTCAGACTTGCTTCTTCTATGACATTCGGTCTAATTATTACCACCTGCCACCCATTCCACCGAAAACTGATAGGATTTCTTCGGCGATGAGGGGAAAAAGCTCTATAAAACATTGAATTGATGACCTAGTGGCTGAGGCCAACTCGGTAAACAGGACGTTCGCGTACCATACGAGCTTTTCCATGAGAGTCGCAAGATCTTACTGGGATTAGGTGAAAAACGAACACCTGTTGAAATTGTCAAATTTTAACACAACAACATCGTAGTTGGCATTTAGTAGTCGTAAATATTTGTTTAAAGGAATTTATGGCTAGTACCGTTCATTCTTGGAGACGTATATTCCTAATCGAAAGTTCCTGCAGGAAATGAATGCTACAACCGCTACTGTACACAAGTTAATACAACAGATTGAGTAACAAGTATCTATATAGCTGACACCTAACATGGAACTAAACATCAAAATTAAATCAAAACATGCGAGAGAGAACCAGTCCTGTGCCATAAAGCCTGGCACTCACCGAGCGGGGTTGTAAAACTCGACGGAACACATTAGAGGTCTCAATAAAACATGATTGCGCTTAAATAGGTGCGATTTCGTCCAATCCCACGCAAGTTCAATCACCTTTCTTACTTTCCTCTTTATAGGGGTACATACGGTTTACTTGCATGGTAGATAATAATGTATTTGGTTTTGAAGAACCATGTCTCTTTGTACGTACGATGTGTCGGCGGCTTTTATTGTAACACTAAGTGGTACAGATTATGGTTCGATTATTATCAACCAATTACTAGTATACGCTTACATGCAATTGCATATATGAGTATATAATCACTAAATTAAAATGACTTAAGTAGTTAGCGAAAAATGAAAATGAAAAGTATCTAACTTTTCTCTTCTTGGCTGCTCTTCTTTTTGGCTAAGGTATCTTTGAAGTGTTCTTCATCGGACAGATAAAAAAGACAATTAGACTTCTGCTCTTTGTGACATGTTGGATACATTCTTTCATTTCATAGTAGGTAGGTACTCACTCTCACATACACATATACATATCAGTCTTCATTCGTGTATCTTTTTTTGGTCTACCTCTACCCTTGTATCCATCTATATTCATTTGCATCACTCTTCTTATAACATGACTCTTCTTATAACATGACTAAGTTATTTCAATTATGATAAATATGAATGATAAAAAAAATACTATAGCAATAAATCGAACACTCCAAAAATCATAGTTGCTATAAAATCGGAATCTACCTATTTACTTTATAGTTAAGTTTCTATAGCTAATGAAACACTATGACTTCACAGCCCTGTCGTCAGTGACCACTTTACAGTTAGAGTCGACCGAAACGTCGAAGACACGGAACCGTTTCCGACTACGTGACTTCGATGTAACGTCAGTGATCAATCACTCGGCCCAATAAATACCAACTAACTCCCAACATACCGCTTGTAACTGTGCTTTTGGATAGTATGAACAGTTGAATTTACGAACTATACCGAGAAAGCTGCTAGGAAATTGCCTTAGTAATTTCGTAGTTTAAAATTGCTTTCTGATTTGCAGTTTTAACTTACAATTACGAAACAAGTGAAGTTGACTTTAAGTCATCAATTTCGAATGAGAGTCTAACCTTGATTTAATTTTGAGTTATTCTATTTTTTCGATTTCCCGCTCTCAGAATACAGAAATGTATTCTGAGGTCACGCTTTTCGTTGATAATTACATGACTGTATGTTAACTAAAAGTAGTCTAAATAAAAAAAAAAAAAAAATTCCGAATAAGTTGCAATGCAATTTTGATTATATGACAGTCTAATAATTTTGCCTAACTGGAAACAAACGTTTTCAGTTCTAACGTTATGTTATTATCATTAGCAAAAAGTAAGTCATTATTGTACAAGTTCGGGATAAGTGCTATATATAGCGGTAGATTTCAGTAATAAGCTGATGGTAAAAAGTGTGTAAATTTTATGAATTGTGCTATCAGAAGCAATGATATATTTCCTATCGGGAAAATACCACTCTCTAACAATCTTCATTCTTAATTCAATTTCTTTAGTTTTCTCATTCTCCTGACTACAAGGCCTTCAAAGCCTTGTCCAGTTGGTAACGCACGAGTGATGCTGTTACTGTTACTTCTATCAGATGAACCAATGAACCATTGCAAAATAATTAATTATAAAATATTTTTTAAATAAGCTTTTATTTATAAATGTAGTTTGACTAAAACTAAAATAATAATCTTATGCAAGGGCTGTGCTGATTTCAAAAGCTTCATTCGCGCAAGTAATTTCTCTGTTCTATTCTATTTGCGCTACAAGCTTTTGAAATCTGCGCAACCAATAATATATTATAATAATACCAAAAAAATATTATATGGTTTTAGTCGGTTCGAGCCCGCTGGCCGGCGGGGGGGTATCCGAGGGGATTTCCGCACGAAAAAAAATTTTATGAGTCATAAAGGTATTTTATCCCTGCTTTGTGGTATCGCTACTGCTCGTTGTACTGTTTAACAAAATGGAAGTCACTTCCACCTTAGCAGAACATTATCCGGACAGTGTTGCCTAACAAGGTAACAAAGCGATGCAGATTTTATTGCAATACAGTACCTTTTGCAACTGACTGAAATAACAGTTTCTCAAAGATCCACTTTAAAAACAAATTAACATAGTTTTTGCAATAGTTTGTCTACAATTAACCAGCAATGGCGGAAATGCACTACCCTTTCTGCTACATTCAATATTGAGGCCAATGATTGATTTCTTTCACATTCAAACAATTCTACACATTTCAAAGTCATTTGAAGGTTGTAGGTGGCACGACTACACTTCTTGTTACATACAAACATTCTTCTAAATATGTTTGTCACGTTTTACCCTTCGAGGATTGGGAAAGCAGCCTTACATACCTACGTTAGAAACTTGCGAAAAAATCAAGACCTTTTCAGTGCTACACGAAACAACACGAAGTTCAAAAATTTATAATTTAAAATATACAATAAATAAATGAAGACAAATTACACAACGCCATCTAGACCCTAACTAAGCAGTGCTTGTCATATGGGTTCTGGAATGCGGATAAACATACATAGATACTTTGTTTTTGTAAATAAATACATATGGTACATAGAAAAACACAGACCAATGCCAATTTACATATTTACACATTAGTAGGATTTGCACTGAGCGGGAATCGAACCCGCGACCTCTGACTTAGTAGTCGAACGCACTACCACTACGCCGAAGAGGTTGTCAATAATAATTAGAACCGTTGCCTTGTTTGTTTACTTTTAATGCGTCTTTTTTAAAATACCTACTTTCTCTCTATGCCGTGATCTCGAATGGTAAAATGTTGTTTTTGTTCTGTTTAAATGATATAGAGACAAGATTACAACTAAAATTGTATGAATCGGTTGAAAACAAACATTTACTAAATATCTCAAGTAAGTCTACACTTGTAACTTTTTATTTCGGAATAAGAATATTTATGAACTTAATACTTTCCTTTCTGACAAAGTGCTCCAATGGTCAGTTTAAAGCCACTACAAGGTCAGTTGATCTTGAGAGACTTGACAATTATTACGGCACTCCAATAATGACACCCGTTAACTTTGCCGTTTCAAGATAATTGTCAACCGTATTGAAGATCCATCAATGGTCTTAACTTGTTCAGGACAAGCTTTGTTATTTACACATTTTTAGATTATTGACGCTGGGTGCTATATAGTAAAGAATTGAAATTATATTATCTAACACTGGGTGCTGCCCGCAGCTTGGCCCGCGTGGAATTCTGACCTCGTTCCCGCAACCCCTAGGAACCTTTTCCCGTTATAAAAGTATGTAGCCTGTTCCAGACTATAATCCATCCTTGTACCAAATTTTAGCCAGGTACATTCAGCCGTTACAGCGTGATTGAGTCCCAAACATCCAAACATCTTCACAAACTCTCACATTAATAATATTAATAGGATTATTGGGCGTATGGCGCCCTACCAAGATAATCGGAGACCACGCCAATCTCACTTTCGAGCCGGTACACTTGCTGATAACCGAACGGATGAGGCTCGGGCGCAGGCGTTAGTTCCGAGGTTGGGGGATCAGACGCTAGTTAATCGTGAAAAAGCAAACGTAAGCAACGTTAGGAGGAGAAAGGGTATCAGAGCGGACCATAGGACCAAAGTGCAAGTTTGGATGCGAAATTATATTAATGAAAACAGGTTAATTAGAAAATGTTGTTAATACGTAATGATTACGTTATTACGTAAGAACTACCGTAATCACAGAACTTTTAATCAAAAGATTACTATTAAAAAATCTAACAAGTGTTTAAATATTTAATAATAATATAATTCATTATGACGCCAGTAGAGGAAATAGTTAAAATACTTCGAGTACACCGAAAACCTCACCAAAGGTTGTTCGAGAGTCGCATACTTATTGAACATGCTTCGTAAGTCATGAATCATAGACGAGTTCACATCAAAACTCTACCATTGTTCGATGAACAGACGAACAGTGTTCCCAGCAGCGTCTTCGTCCGTCTTGGTAGTAGATACCATATAATTCTAAGCGCGCTTTTTACGAGGCATGTGAAATATAGATATCGAATACAGCTATTTCCTAGAATACGAAATCCTATAAAGTAAACACTTTTATGAACATGGGTTTATGGATGTGC
This sequence comes from Cybosia mesomella, assembly GCA_946251805.1. NCBI lineage: Eukaryota > Metazoa > Arthropoda > Insecta > Lepidoptera > Erebidae > Cybosia > Cybosia mesomella. Next base: position 29,557,756 of record OX276390.1, read on the forward strand.
GATGTATCAATACGATAGTTATATGAATAATCTTCAATTTGTCAATTAAATAATGTTTCAGATTGTACACCACACAAAAAAAAATACAAGGGGCGCGTTTGTAACTTTGAATGCTTTTGAACAATACACGAGCTCCCACGCGTGTCTGGGAACTACATACCCACCGTTAGCTTTACACAATAATTAAGATTACTTCTAAGGTCGAAGAACTATTTATCTGCCAAAATGGTGCAGATGTTTAGATATGGCCAATTAACTGCAATAAGTAATTAATATTAATCTATAAAAATGGGAATAAAATATCGCATTATAAGATTATTTACGAATGCTGCCTCAGATGAGAGAATTAAATTATCATTATTATCAAAGCAGTACAGGGTTTACGACATACTCACTTAACATCATCGCAGATATACGCATCTTAATATTATATTTCAGTTTATAGCCATTAAAAGTCTGCCACAAGGTTCATATAATGTGGAACCTAAAAGGAAAACCTTGCATTATCTGAAGCATATCCTTTTAAATGGAAGACTCAAGTCGGTTGGCTAGCGATTGTATGTAGATGATGTGGCGCAAGACATGATCAGAATTGCCTAATATTAGCTAGAGTAAGGTATGAATCTGTGATCGACTGAGGCAATTTGTAAACATACCTCATGATGACCTTGAAGAAGCATGCGGGGAATTCTGAATCGCACTGTTAGGGTGATTGGCTAAACGTACATTTTAATGCTTGTATTATTTTCGTTGTGTATGTTAACTATATTTAAGAGTAAAAAAAAAAGGTCAAATCAATACGTGTAATATGTCAAAAGTTTTATTTGTGAACATATAAAGTCTAAACCAGTTTATACTTATCCACACTAAATTAAGCACCTAGGTTGATTTGATAGTTGTTTTCTTCATATAAGGTATTTCAACATTCAACATAACTTACGAATCTTTGCAGAGTATTATGCTTCTTACTTCATTATAGTACTCTTATAACCTGATCTTATATTACTTGTTTGACACTAAAATACCCTGAAACTCTAGAATCAGGAAATTTCGTATTTAACATGATTTTCTCAATGTGTTCCGCTTTGAATACTGGCTCCAGACCATTCATTTTAGTCATAAACATGTTTTCCTTACCTTTATTTATGACGGCCTCTGTGGCGTAGCAGTAGTGCATTTGACTGCTACGACAGGGGGCGCAGCTTCGATTCCCACTCAGTGCAAATATTGGTATGCATGAATATGTATATTTGCATTGATCTGGGTGTTTCTATGTTTAATATGTATGTATTTACAAAAAAAGTATATGGGTATCTTTATCCTCATTCTGAAACCCATAACACAAACTAGCTAAACTATGCTTACTTTGGGTCGAGATAGCGCTGTATAGAATGTCGTAGAATATTATATTATTGTTCAAGTACGTACCTTAATCTACCTGTTTTTGAAACTCCAGTTATATGATTAAATCTTTTAAGAAACCTGTTATAAAAGTTTAAGGTTACTAACACAATGTCACTTGTCATCCATAGTTTGGTTGATATTTTACAAACATTTTAGCAACAATGCCCACATTTGTATTTGTATATGATAATGGATATTTATATTCAAAAAGGTTTGGTATGATATACGAAATTATATATGGTTTTAGATTGACATGGTCATTTACATTAAAATTAGAATTATAAACGGGATATTTACCATGTTTAGTATCCATTTCGAGAATCCGATATTTCGGCACTGTTACAAGTACCATGATCACGGATGTACTAAAGTTCTGCAAGCAAGTTGTTACTCGGCAAACCGTATCGGTCTACCCTCTTCCTCACTCGGTTCTGAGCGCGTCACCACTACCACTGTCCGCGTTCTCACTACGCACTCGATCACGTTCACGACACACAACACTCACAGTATCGGCTCGCGCGGTTAATTAATATAAATAATATCGGATTCTCGAAATGGATACTAAACATGGTAAATATCCCGTTTATAATTCTAATTTTAATATACGAAATTGTTAATCAATATTATTTTAAGTTCATTTTGTTAATAAATGAAATTAATTGCTATTTTTATAAATTTAATTACATATTCTGTATGTGTTATTTTAATCTATGTAGTGATAATTTAATTAGTAATAGAAGTATGTAATGCATATCTACATTGTTTGATACTGTTGTATGCCGGAATGCGAAATGTAGTGGTACTTTTGTAATGATCATGTACCAACCCTCTACACCTACATTGGCAAAATATTTATACATAAACCCTATTACACGATGATATGCACTTTCTCGAAGGCATCCAAGATACTAAAATACAATAATGGTTGGAGTCTGATGTCACCTTAAAGATTCCGATCTGACCCGGATCCTTGAACAGTCGTAAGCTTTTTTATTGTTACAAATGTTAGGTGAAATTTAATTCTTGCGGAAATCCCCTCGGATTCCCCCCCCCCCTCCGGCCAGTGGGGGCAGTTATACCGGGCTTGAACTGACTAACACCACAACCCTCTCGGGTCTTCAAACGGCCTAAGGGTGTAAGATGGGCCCATAAGGCATTTCCCTCGCACCCCGACTGACCCAGGGTCATCTCCGGTTTCGAGATGGACCCCTCGGAATATTAGTGTACCTTATTTTTTTTTTCGTGCGGAAATCCTTTCGGATACCCCCCCGCCGGGCAGCGGGGGCGGTTATGTCGGGCTTGAACCGACTAAAACCGCACGCCGTCTCGGGTATTCATTCTTCGGGTGTAAGGTTGCCCATAGAGCATATCCCTCGCACCCATGGCGTTTCAATGCCAAAGTTTATTTGCTTTAAGAATCTGTGCGATAGTATTAATTAGCAATCATTGTTTTTTGATCAATACTAATTACTTATCCTATTTATTTTGTATTTAATCCAATCAACTCTATAATCAATGCATACAGTTCTGTAAAAGTAGTTTTGGTTCTATAACAGTTTGAATGTGTGTCCTCTGCATGTATCTTTGTTCTGAATTTCGTCACGAAAAAGTAGGTAAGTAAGACTAAGGGTAACAATGCATATCCAAAGGCACCATACAAATTTAGGTTTAGTTAAGTGGGTCCCACATTACGAGTGTAAACGCGAAAAACACTTACTTAATTCAGTGGAACACCTGAGTTGTGCACGGAATATTTTGCGCTAATAGTACCGGCGCTGGTGACCTCCTGAGTACCTTTCACTGTTGAGGCTGGGTACAAACAAACGACTCGGCCACGGTTCACCAAGCTCACACAAAAGGACGTATTATGCGGAGTGAAAATACTAAAACTTATACACTAGACTGCAACTTAAACGCGAAATAAACTGTAGCCAAAGTTTTTAGAGAACTTATCGATAATATACAAGTTCTGAAAATCTAGAAATATAAATGTGTTCAACCTATCAACGTCGATATTCGAAATGGTGTGATAAGGCCGGTATGTTTCGTAAATATGTCTCTTTCACATTTACTATTGAGTGTTCCAAATCTGAATTTTCTGAAATCAACAAATCGGTTTTACCGTTCTCGAGTTATAAACTGTATATTTATATGTCTTCACCCTATACTATTATAAAATTGTAAATTAGTTGTGTTTTTACATTGGAGATATTTAAAAAAGATATATTTTTAATTTTTGTCTTTTTGTCCCTTTGTTCGCGATCGACGCAAAAACTACTGAACGGATTTTGATGCGGTTTTTTCTATTAGAAAGTTCTAGATCCGATCTAAAATCTGCGTTATGTTTGATTGCAATTGATTGAGTAGAACCAGAGATAGGACCAATAAACGATAAGCGAACTCTGCACGTGTGGAGCAGCAGGTATTAGCTAGTTTTAAATATATATAGATCTTATGACAACGTAACAAATTTTACACTTCAGGCGCCAAGCCTACCTACCACCACAACCACAATCAGTCAGTCATCTGCTGACTGACTGATTCTCATACCGTGTTACTCCAAGAATAACTGGTATGAAGGTACGTCTAAAATTTTCATATACAGAAGAGCATTGTTATTGATTCGTTGGTACTTGTTACTTGACAGAGTACCTACGTATAAGAGTTTGATGGTATATCATCCAATACTTCTGAACTCCTAATGTTTTAGTACCAAAAACCCGCCGAAGAACATGTTAATCTATATAATCGCCGAAATGTATGTACGCGCATAATTTTCGAACGACTGCACCGAATTGGATTATTCCTTTTTTTTGTGTTAGTTAGGACAAGGTTTGTGTGAAAGAAAAATGTATGAAAGTGCACGGGTAAAGTGCTATCATTGCAGCGGGCGAAGCCAGTGCGCGCGGCTAGTAGATTATAAACGGATCATGGCTCCGTGCTTGTTGAATTTATTGGCATATTTCTACCCTTTTCTTTTTTTTTTAGCCCCGCGAGATCAGGTGCTTCAGGTGCCTGGCCGTGGGGCATGTGGAAGTGCAGTGCACAGCGGGAGACACCGTGGGGGATCGGTGCTTCCGCTGCAGTCAGCATATTTCTACCCTACCCTATATAAATATTTTCATACTAGCTGATGCCCGCGGCTCCGCCCGCGCGGAGGTCGGTTATCGTTTATTGGTCATATCCCCAGTTCTACTTAACCAATCTAAAGTTAACGTAGCCTAACTTACTCCTTATTACATCAGCTACCTGCCAATAAAAGTCCCGTCAAAATCGATCTAGCCATTTCAGAGATAAGCCGGAACAAACAGACAGACAGACAGACAGACAAAAATTTTAAAAAATGTTATTTTGGTGTATGTACCGTATATATTCATGTACATGTAGTAAAAAACGATTATTTCAATATTACAAACAGACACTCCAATTTTTTTTTATATGTATAGATTATGTAGGAAAATATTCAGAAGTACATATCCACAAAACGAATTTACTAATTAAATCATAAATAGCTTTACGCCAGTGTTTTATGTAGGTATGCATTTACGACAATGATGAAAAAGTTTAAGTCCCAACAATGAAACGATGAGATTTAGTTTTTGTTTCCCAGTCAATGGCCTTTGATTACGTTAACGGAGGACAAGCACCTTAATGTAATTTGTGCAAAGATTAGTCATTCATGATCATAAAATGTTTGTTCTTACTTATCGATGCTACGAATAATAACATACTAGGTTCACTACAGATATTTTTATTACTGAACTTGAGAAATACAAAATTTAAATACTAACTGATTCGTTTTAGTATTATGGATCATTTGATGTGAATTGGCCCTGGCACCTTTTGGAAATCACTAATGTACTATACGGTTTGATTTTTTGTCGAACATTTATCTTGGAACCATTTAATCTGATTAGTCATTTCCTAAATTGCGCATTCGGCTCTAGTTGTATTGAATACTAGCCGTTGCCCGCGACTTCGTACGCGTGAAGTTGTGTACGTTTATTTCTGCAGTCTCTACACTAACACGTAAGAATTAACTTATTTTATTTAAAGCGCCGGATGAGGTACTGTGGTTCAGGGGTGCGACTGGTTGGATCACCTCCAAGTTTGGTGCACCCTGGGCAACGTGGGTGATGACGCATCATTGATTGCTCCTCTGGAGTAGCTGGCGTCGCTGCCGTCAACGTCAACGGCCAAGAGTCTGAGCAACCGGCCCTTTACAGGGCCAGCTGACCCCATTGCACGAGGGGGTCGGGGTATGGCGGGCCTGCAAGGCCCGCGGGGAGGGTGGTCGCTTCAGCAACCCCTCTGCTCTTATCAGAGGGGACACTGCGAATGGCCCAGGGTCAGCCGGAGTGCGAGGGATATGCTCTATGGGTAACCTTACACCCCGGCGTCTGTAGACCCGAGACGGCGTGCGGTTTTAGTCGGTTCAAGCCCGACATAACCGCCCCCGCTGGCCGGCGGGGGGGATCCGAAGTGATATTCGCACAAAAAAAAAGGTACTGTGGTTCACTCGTTTTACATTGACAATTCGTTCGAAATAGATGCAGAAATATGTAACATGGAAATCAATTGTGCCCTATTCCTTAATATAATAGCGTGTCTTTTCTTTTCTTTTTTCTTTTTTTTTTTTTCGTGCGAAAATCCCTTCGGATACCCCCCGCCGGCCTCTGTAGAAGTTCGAGATTTTACATTTTACTGGTCATTACCTTTCAGGTACAACGTGATGAGATATAGTCCGGACTTTGATCATGTCTGCGTTCTGCTGAACTACAAAATTTCATAAACATCTAAAATAAAGTTGTCATCAATAAAAGTTTGAACCGATTTTGCTCTACTACTTATATTATACCTGTAATAGCGTGATGATATATAGTGGATTTTATGACCATGCCCTAGAAGAATGTTCATGCAAAATTTCAGCCATGTCTGTTCAGCAGTTTTCAAGTTTTCAATAAAAAAGTGATGCTCGGACATCGATAATAAAAAGACACACAAAAATTCTAAAAATCACATTTTTGGCAAGGCTATCGCTCCTACACACTTCAATTTTTTTTTTTGAAAAATATTCAATGTACAGTTTTCACCTCGTTACGATTTTATTATATGTATAAATAGAAACCAGTCAGGTAAGGGTGCACCCGCATTACTAGTATTATTGTGTGAGTTCTCTTTTTTTAGATAAGTTGCTTGCTTTTTTGTTTTTTTTATGTGTTAGAAATCGGTTGAGGACATCTCAACCGATTTCTGTCAACTGCAAGGCCGATATGATATTGGTCATAAAGTGAAATCATCAAACGTAATGAATTTCTTTTGTAATAAGTAATCATAAAAATGTTTAAATATGTACACTAAGCGCTGTAAGCATAAACGTGAATCACAGAAGGTTCTGTTGGTAAACTTGGTTTCAAATACAATAAAATTGTGATTAAACATCAATTTTCAGTTGTTAATAGTTGTCATTTTATTAGCATTGTTCCTCTTACTAAAAGAACCTGCACATACTAATGTAAGTTTAAAAAAGTTTATTCTGTCATTTATAAATCAAGTACCGAAGTAATATATGAAATTGTCTTGAATTGTATCACATAAGTATAACCTTCACGCTTAAGACCTTAGTAACAAAATGAGAATGACAGTCTAAAATACTATGAAATGATCTTATTAGAAAAACAACATTTCGTAAACACACATACTAAAAGCGAACAAATTTATGTGAAACAGGGTGTAAACGTCGTGCATAATGAGTAGGCGCCGTTGCACAAGGAGACATACCAATAAAGAACGTTCGGCGTATCGATAAAGGAACGACTAATTGAAACACATTGTTCATATCGATTATTAAATCTAAATTAAGTCGATACAAATAATGTAATTATATTTTAACAATGATAATTTCGATTTGGATTACTTTATTTCTTTGCGTCTTTTATTTGATTAGCAAAGAGGCTAGTGTGGATACATTAACCAGCAGTCTTCGTATTTATTTAAAAATTAGAGGCACAGACCTCCGCTCCGCTCAGTCTATAACCTCGATCAAAAACATATCAATAGTGTATTTTGATTGCTTTGGAAGAAACGCTCTGTGCTGGCAACAAAGGCTACTCGTTTAATGATTGTATATTAGAAAAAAAAATACCGAATCATCCCTTATTAAATAAACTGAAGCTTAATTACTGGTGGTAGAAATTTGATGACACAAATTTGTCACAAAATTCGGCCGGGTGGGTACCACCGTGTACGATTGCGAAAAACCCTCCATAGTAATCAAATTTCAGTTTGATTGCGTTCAGGGGTCAGCAAGTGCATAGCCGGGCAGGGGGATTGTGGTCGCAGCACTAGTGGGACCGGTGGGTGTCACGCGGTGCTGCGACGACAATCTTCTTCAGCTTACCATCAGGCGAGGTGAAGACAAATTGACGTGTCCTAAATATAAAAAAAAAAACAATAAGTCAAGGGAATGGGAACTTATTCACCAAGTCACAGTAAAGTTGATGGATCAGAATCGTAGTGACTAAAACGAGGTACACACTATTTTTAAGGAAACCTAGGAAGACATCCAAAATCCCGACCCGAAAATCAACAACCTAGTCATATTTTTTATTATCATTAAGTCATAAAACTATTATTGCATTATACATTAATATAAAGACTACTAACAAAATGTTCATTGCTAATATAAATTATTCATTACCGTTTGTTACCATGCCTATAATATAACTAGTTACTTAATAACGACATAAAATGATAATTCATTATTTCAACTTAAAGTAGTAATGTTTTAATTTTTTACACAATAATAATGTAAATTCAAAATTAATAATGAATCTTAATTAGGGTTTTATTGTAAGGCAGTTGTTATGTAGTTATAATGTTGTGTAGTCCCTAGATATTCGGAAGTCGATTGGGCCGGAAGGCATATCGGCGATGGTGCTTATGCAGTGTACCCCCTGTGTGCCCTGTACTTACACGGCTTTTCACGCTTTCAAGTCCCAGCTTCGTTGAAGACTGCATTCGTGCATCCTGTGCCTAAGAAAGGCGATAGAACAGATCCGTTCTATTACAGTTCTATCGCTATCACCTCCCTTCTCTCGAAGGTAATGGAACGCGTTATCAATGCACAACTCCTGAGTTCCCTTTTTTTTGCCAGCCAGCCGGCCTCACCAGCCACCCCCAGGTTTGCGCTCATGGAGGACGCTTAACGACCTCCGGCGCCTGAGTCGCCTGCGACGCGCGGCGAGCATGTTGCGGGCTCGGCGGGCCGGGAAGTTCTAAATCTCTCCCGGGGGCGCTCCGCCATCTCCTTCTCGAGCATTACATGCTCGCAGAAGTAGGCGGCACTGCCGCAATCATGCTGCCGAGCGAAAGGACTCCCACCCCGATGGCTACCACGAGGCCACGCCTCGGCACCACCCACGCCGGGCAGTCCGCCAGCGTGTGCAACCCCGAGTCCTCGCTCGCGTCGCAGTGATGGCACTCAGGTGTTAGCTCCTTCCTGATTCGATGCAGGTGGTCCCCGAAGCTCCCCTTACCGGAGATCACCTGCGTCAGTCGGTACGAGAGGCTTCCGTGTCGCCTCTTAGCCAATGCTCCATGATGGGCCTTACCGCCGCTATTGCGGTGTGCCCGCTTCTGAGATACCTTGAAGGAAACGATCTACTGAGCGACCGACAGTACGGTTTCCGCCACAGTCGCTCAACCGGTAACCTTATTGTGTATCTCTCACACCGCTGGACGCAAGCCATCAAGAGACAAGGTGAGGCACTGGCGATCAGCCTCGATTTAGCAAAAGGCCTTCGATCCGGCCTGGCATAAAGGTCTTCTTGTGAAGTTGCCGTCTTATGGGCTTCCCGAGGACTTTGCGAATGGATTGGGGAATTCTAAACCTAGTCCAATTCAACCCCACTAAGACACAGTATGTGCATTCACCGCTAAGAAAACCCCATTCATTGTAGCGCCATAATTCCTGAACACACCACTCAACATCTCTAGAAGTATCCGTGATCCTTGGTGTCGATATCTGCAGCGAGGTCCAGTACCGCAGTCACCTAGAGGACAAGGTCAAGGTCTGGCATTTAAGAAATTTGGAATGCTCACCGGGGCGAAACAATACTTCACTGCGGAGCAAGGACTTCTTCTTTATAAGTCGCAAGCCCCACATGGAGTACTGCTGTCACCTTTTTGCCGGGGCACCTGCATACAAACTTGACCCATTCGACTCGGTACAAAGACGGGCGCTGAGGATCGTCGACAATTGCATACATACAGGGAGTGTGGAACCTCAGTCTTAGGAGAGATTTTGCGTCCTGTGCATTTTCTACTGCATATACAATGGTGGTTGTTCAGAAGAATTGTTTGATATGATGCTGATGGCCACATTCTATCATTGCACCGCTCGCCACAGACAAAGAATTCATCCTCACACGTTGCTACCAGAAACAGTGCGTACAATGAGGCATGAAAGGCACTTCATTCTGCGCACCCTCAGGCTGTAGAATTATCTCTCTGCTATGATTTTCCCAAGTGACTACAATATAGGGTTCTTCAAAAAGGCATTAGAAGGTGTTTACAGGATCGGCAGCATTAGTGTGACGTCCCTGATGTTGCACACGTCCATTGGCCGCGGTAACCGCTTCTCATCGTGAAAGGTGGGTCGTGTAGTTATCTGCCACCTAAGTGGTAAACAGTGACATAAAAAAACTACACTAGAAATATAATCGTACTAAACTAGAAATTTACTCATTCAAGGATAGAACCATAAGAAGAAGAAGGTGTTGTGAAAATATTGCTTCGTATTGAATTATATCCATCGATAAGTCCAGCCAGAATATTAGGAAAACTTCCCTCTAGATCAAAGTCATTAAATACCAATAACAATCAAAGATGATAATGATTCATACATACCTAAATACTATTCGCATACAAAAGCAGGCCATTATTAGATAAGAGCTGAAACGAAAGTCGTACCAGTTTATGACAGCGGTTCATTTATACAAAAAATAACAATGAGCCTCACTCTCCCTTTTTAAGCATCTTAATTATCACATAAAAATAAAACAATGAAGGTTATCTGAACGTCTATACAGGTCAGATGATTAAAAATTTTCAACGGCTGAACACGATACTGGCGAGGCTAATCGGCGGCTTGCATGCAGCGGTGTGAAAGTGCAAGTTGCATGGGCTTGCGTGTACATGCTTGATGCTCGATTCGGTTAAACATCACCAACCGTGCTTTGAGCTCAGGACGACAACGACTGATCGTGTTAGTTCCATCTGAACTTAGTAACGGTACAAATACAACGGATGCCATTATTTAGATGTCATTACCTTGATTTTTTGTACTCTAATAAAAGGATGTAACTACTATTGAGTAAGAAACAAAGTTAATACATACAAAATAAAATAAAATAATAAAAAACAATTATTGTCGACCATGACACAAGAAATAATAATAAATAAATTTATGTATAATTCAAACAAAGAATATTATTGCAACAAAAGCTCCACGTGAAAGGTAAATATCACTCACGATAAATACATTTGCTGCCATGAAATGAAAATGTATATAACACATCTCCACATCACCAATAAAGCAGTGAGTCACCACAGGCCCTTGTATTTATGACCAGGGCCTTAAAACACATTCATAAAGGTTACATAATTATATGGGTTACACTATGAAAAGGTTACAGAATGAAAGTGTTACACTTATGAATGTGGTACCTATTGAATCTGTTAATCGTTTCCACTTTCAATTGTGTTACAGTTATGTATATGTAACAGATATTTATCTGTTAACAGTATTAATAAGTGTTAACCGAAATGCTACGTTGCCAAATTTTAATGAATGAATAATTATATGTACTAAAACGTGATAACTTGGGTTTGTTAAATGGATTTCTCGAAATTTTTAAATAAAGGTATTTTGTACACCCCAAGTACTCTAGGACTTTATTTCTGTTACACTTATTAACACATATAAAAGGTACCACTTTGAATATGGTACACTTTCGTATCTGTTACATTTATAAATGGTTTTCTTCTAAAACAATTTCACAAAAAACTTTATTACGGTTACAGTTTGGGTCCCTGTTTATTATGCATCTAAGCTATCCCTGGTCAACTTAGGAAAGTAAATGTGGAATTTGGGTGTAGAGGGCCTTACCAACATCCCTGAGGCCCAAGCCAACCTCACCTGCAAGTCGGTGCACCTGCTAAACAACGAATAAGGCTATGGCTCAAGCTTTCCTCTTAGTGTTGGGAGGTCAGACAGCACTCGCTCCCGGAAAAACCGGCATACCAATCAAAAATAACAAGCGGACCTCGGGTTCCAGTGTAAACTTTGGATGCCACAGAGAAGACGCTATGATGATGATGAAGATTTGCTTGTACATGGTTGAAATTTAAAATTGGTTCCAAATCAAATACATAATATAATTTCGATAGCCATTTTAACCATTTGCTCAGTGGCAGCCATTTTGTAGTTCTTTATTTTTATCAAAGTAGAGATTTACGAGAAAAAAATACCTTTACCTTTACCTAATTTTTTTTATATATTTAGGTCACGTCAATTCGACTTCACCTCGCCTGGTGGTAAGCTGAAGGTAAAGTCTCAAGAAAGAGGGTCACCATTACATACACATACCATGTTAACAATGGTGGCACTCAGCTTGACGGCCTCATCAGAAGAGGATTGTCGTCGCAGCACCGCGTGACACCCACCGGTCCCACTAGTGCTGCGACCACAATCCCCCTGCCCGGCTATGCACTTGCTGACCCCTGAACGCAATCAAACCGAAATTGGATTACTATGGAGGGTTATTCGCAATCGTGCACGGTGGTACCCACCCGGCCGAATTTTGTGACAAATTTGTGTCATCATATTTCTACCACCAGTATATCACAATTTCGCTTTAAAATGAATGAGCAGCGAATGCAACAGCAATAGCAAGTGATATAGGACGTCATCGTGATTGAAATGCAGTTAGTCTAGTATTTGCTAAGGTTTTAAGCCTTTCACAACCGCGCGCCGAGAATTCCTGCCATCCGCAGGCGCGCCGCCTTGCTAGGCTTTATAAGTAACTTGCTAATATTTGGCACGCGCTGCAATGCCCTTTTTAACTGACTTCATTACGTTTAGGTATTATTTTTTTTACGTTAGGAACCTTCATGCGGTTAACTTACTAAAAATCACAATCCTATGAATGATATAGGAACGCATAGACTTTTCGCTTATGCGTTCGTCGAATCATTTACTTTTATACAGACTTACATATAGAAACTCACACCTTTTCAAAATCCCGTCATTTGCTTTTATTCTTATACACTTTATGATACACCTCTGTCGATCCCTTTGTAAGTATAATAGGTATTGCCCGCCGGTTCACACTCGATCGCATCGAAAATACTGATCTCGTTCCCGCACCCACGGGAATCTTTTCCCGGGCAAAAATGTGTATCTGTGTGTGCTTAATTGCAGCCATTTTCGTGTTTCATTCCACTAAATTTTTGCCTGAAAAATCAAACATTTATAATCACATAGATACTTTCACATTTACTTATAACATCAGTAGGATATCTACTAAAATAACGAAAAACCGTGCGGCGAAGTAAATACTGGAAGGCGAACGCTTTTTTTCTTTTTCGTGCGGAGATCCCCTCGGATACCCCCCTGCCGGCAGGCGGGGGCGGTTATGTCAGGCTTGAAACGACTAAAACTGCACGCCGTCTCGAGTCTTCAGACGCCAGGATGTAAGGTTGCCCATAAGGCATTTCCCTCGCACCTCGACTGATCCAGGGCCATCTCCGGTTTCGGGATTGCCCCCTCGGGGTTTGGGAACCACGGTGTCCCCGTCTTGCCCCGGTTTGGGGGAGGCGCTAGTCACCCCAGCGCCGTCCCGGCCTGCTTTTGCTGGGATGACACGCGGCCTCGCCTGTCAGCCCCAGGCGTGCACACATTGAGGACGGAGGTCGTTAAGCGACCGCCGGCGTCTGAGTCGCCTGCGACGCGCCGCGAGCATGTTGCAGGCACGGCGGGCCGGGAGAGTTCTAAATCTAAATAAATCTAAATAAAGCTCTAAATCTCTCCGCTATCTCGGAAGGCTAACCCTGGGCTCCGAGGTAAAGGCGTGATGAAGACCTGCTAAAAGAATTTGAAGATTTTAGACTAGATTTCTGATTATAGAATATTGAATAAAGCAACTTCTAGTAGTAATATCAATTGTGTACGATTGTTGAGCTACCGAGACGTCTATTCTCTGAATGGCCACAATTGCGTCGGTACTGTATTCTTTTAGCATGAAGTCATTGATGTTGAAAATATGCTGATACAGGATGTTCGCTCAATTTCCTGGGTAAAATGCATTATTTATCTGCATGTTAATTTTGCTTCCTTGAATATAATTTCCTAACAAAACCAAATAAAATCTTACTTATTAAATTTTGTACATAGGCATTACAGTCATTATAAACTATAGTTACTTTATCATTAACGCAGACCATAATAAATTTTTTCAGGATAGTTTGAAACTAACAAAACAAACTTTACTGCTTCAGAAAGGGCTACCAGTAACGAGGATCATATATTTCTAGTATTATTGTAAACCCCTTCAACTTCAACAAGAGCATATAGCTGGCTTATCTTAAGAGTAGGTTCATAACGCTGATGTACTGATTAGGGCACGAACCCAAAGCCTAACGTTGGCAAGTTTGACGTTTAATTATTACACTACTGTCTTTTTAATAATATGAGTCACGACTTGAACAGATTTCATCGGGGTCCAAAGTTACTCCTTGCGAAACACCGAAAATGCTTCGTCGAGTTGCCGTCAAATAATGCAGTCGACTGACAAGCAATGTGGCTCGGTCATCCCAGTAATGAATAAACAATATCTTAGAGCATCCCGTATGTCGTGGAACACAACAATATTATTGTTTACATGATTGTTGTCTTCGTCACCTGAACATGTAATCACCGCGAGCCGCGCGCACGTCAGTGCTGTGATCAGAATCAATCAAATCACTCCTTGCTTTTTTTTCTAAAAAACGGTAAAAATGAAATTATTGTGTCAACGGTAGCACAATAGTGCACAATGCCTGGAGGTAACCTGGTCAGGAACGAGCGGTTTCGGAAAGCACCTCGAACACCCCGGACGGCGCATGCTAGATATTATTACACCAGATCTTTAGTGTTAGATTCTCCGGTTAAGAAGAGGCCCAATACTCCTAGAATAAGGTGAGGCAGAAGAGAATCACGACTTTTCTGTTTTGTTTATTTATTTGTTTGTCGGCTTTAAAAAAACTTTTACAAGTTTCGATTAATTCGGAACTCGTATTTATATTATTATACCCAACATACTAAGTTTTAATATTCATACATTTGCTTTTATCTGCTTGTATTCGGTTATTGCTAATAAATAAATTTTCAGGATTAGTAAATTTGATAACAATCAAAAAGCTGTTTTTGGTTGCAAACCTTATTATCGTCCAGTTTAGTATTATCTCTGTTATTTGACTATTTAAGTGTAATATTCTTTTTTTTAACGTATACATCACACGTTGCCCTTGTGTCTTTGCCCATAGAGGTTGCTTTTATTACCAAGTTAATAATAGATGGTAATAAAAAAGTGAAAAGTAATTACTGATTAAAAATGAATTCGTATATCATTTATCTTTCTGGTTTATCATCTATGCATTTGCAACCATTTAGTTCCATTATTTTTTAGATATTAGATAGGAGATTAGATATGAGGTACTATGTTATAGCCGTAATACATATATTATGTATAATGTCTGTTTATCTTTTTGTAAAAATAACTCCAAAATGCTTTATGAAGAGCCCAAATAATCGTACTGAAATCGGGGCATGTATACCACATGCATGTGATTGATTTATTATCAATAAATCAATCACAATCTGGCGAACCTGGACCCTCAAGGTGGCCGTAAAACTATAGTTGTCATACCATTCTCTACACTAACTACTGCTAATTACAATCAGTGTACCCTAAAGTTTACTAATACTAATCTAATATAGTTTTTTTGTCCAAAATATCTTCCCCAAATTCGTCATCCGTCATCTTATGGATTATAAGTACCAAATCTGGGCTTGAATTTCTAAAATGTATACTAGGATAACATTAAAAAAACTTGGGTTATGTTAAATGAACAATTCTGAACACAAAAATCTAAAAAATTACTTGTCTGTTTTTCTGTTTGTTCGCGATTGATTCAAAAACTACTGAACGGATATTGATGCGGGTTTATTTATTAGAAAGGTCTTGATCAGACTCAAAATCGGCTGTATGTTTGATTACAATTGATTAAGTAAAACCAGAGATATGACTAAAAAACGATAACCAACCATACGCGCGGACGGAGGCGAGCATCTACTAGTAGTTACATAAAACATAGTATTGTATCTAATGAGATCTGTTTGACTGCAGTCACGCTTCACTATTGCAACACTACCTGTGAAGATGCCAACAAAGTTGCCTTTATTGCAAAGGTTATTTTGTACTTTAGAATAATGACGATTAATTTGTTATCAACGATGCCTCTTCACTTTCAAAATGTTGCTCACGAGGTTATTTTTATCTTCTTTATTACACTTTACTGTTTGGTTGTTTCTTAGTTTTCATCATTCAGATTTTACGGTATTACTGTTAATGATGATCCAACTGATTCTAGTTATTATGTATTACTACGTACTCACGTACAATTCTTTTCCCGTTCCCGTTTCCCATGGGAAGCTATTCTAGAGATAAGACACTATAATCTATCCCTTTTATTTTTTGTCGTGCGGAAACCCCCAGCGGGGGTGGTTATGTCGGGCTTGAACCGACTAAAACCGCACGCCGCCGTCTCGGGTCTACAGACGCCGGGGTGTAAGGTTGCCCATAGAGCATATCCCTCGCACCCCGACTGACCCTGGGTCATTTCCGGTTTGAGATGGCCTCCTCGGGTTTGAGAACCACGGTGTCCCCGTCTTGCCCCGGTTTGGGGGAGGGGCGCTAGTCGCCCCACGGTCCCGGCCTGCTTCTGCTGGGGTGACAGGCGGCCTCACCTGCCACCCCCAGGCCTGCGCTCATGGAGGACGGAGGTCGTTAAGCGACCTCCGGCGCCTGAGTCGCCTGCGACGCGCGGCAAGCATTTTGCGGGCACGGCGGGCCGGGAGAGTTCTAAACCTCTCCCGGGCGCGCTCCGCCATCTCCTTCGTGAACTATAGTCTATCCCTGTACCAAATTTCAGTCAGAGCCGTTCCGCAGTTAGAGCTTGATATACACTTTATAATATTAGTTGGATTTGTTAGGTTATCTATCTAGGATAAAATGGTAAATCAGTTGTGTCTGTACATTGGAGATATTTAAAAAAAAATAGGTTATGTTAATTAAACGAACGATACAGAGCACAAACATTTTTTTTTCGTATTATTATGTTTCTCTTTTGTATATAGTATATATAGTCAAAGCCTGTTTATCTATTTGCTCGCGATGGACGTAAAAACTTCTGAAAGAATTTTAATGCGGTTTTTTCTCATAAAACGTTCTCGGTCAGACTTAAAATATGCCGTATGTTTGATTGCAATTGGTTAAGTAGGACGGGAAATATGGCCAAAGAACGAGAACCACCACCGCGCGGACGGAGCCGCGGGCATCAGCTAGTATCTATAATATGTATTAAACTTCGTGTCACGGTGTTTATGACGACTCGACCGATTTCAATGAATTTTTATTTGTATATTTCGTAAAGTATGTTTTATTATGAAAGGACGAAAACGAAGTGAATCTTCACTACGGATTCAATGTCTCCAATGATTTTCCAATCTTAGAAAATGACTAGCTGTGCCCGCGACTTCGTCCGCGTAGATTTAGATTTTTAGGAATTATTTCCTTTGCGCGGAACCCTAATTATTTTGCTGAAATTAAGATAACCTATGTTACGCCTTGTAACATAACCTATCTGCCAGTGAAAGTCATGTCAAAATTGGTTCAGCCGTTCCAGAGATTACCTTTTTCAAACAGACAGAAAACAGAAAGACAAAATTTAAGATTCTAAGTATCGTGTATACATTCATATGCAATCATAAAAAATCTGTTATTTTAATATTACAAACAGCCAATTGTATTTATGTGTATAGATAAGGAACGATCTTCCAAAATATTAAACTAACAATCATGAACTGCTTGAAATATATGGCGCATGGTACATAACCATTTACATAACATATAAATCACGATATTTGTATACAAGACATTTTAATTGACACCAATCGTGATCACTAGATCATTTCATTATCCTTGAAACATTCAAAACAATTCTATTGATCTTCTTATAACAACACGCTGTCAATAGACATAAGTAAACAATGACACTCGCTATTGTCTTTCTCATCTAAATATTAGCACTCCTAGCAAAAGATGGGCCTGCTAAGATAAATAGCACGTCTACCTCACACCACACTGTAGGTATGACATGCATGTTTTCAACAATGGCCACCCACGCATTAGTCCTAAGTCGCGCATTAGCTGTGTTACATGTCTACACTTAGTACTGCAGTGTATTTCTGCTTCCAAAATTCACGATAGATAAACGTAAAAGTATAATAATCACCAAGTATAAGGTCCTTACATATGAAATTGGCGTTTTGTAAGGGAGGAAAATGAAGTCGATTTTGTTCAAATATAATATATTTATTTAATCAAAGTACCATTGCTATCTATGCACTTTTGCCATATCATAAGTAGTTCATTGATCCCTTTACTAAAAAAAACCATTCGGACGGGAATCAATATCTTTATATAATCTTTGAAGGCGCTTCGAACTGCCCCATCGGAGTTGAATTTTTTCCCTTGCAAGAAGTTATCTAAATTTCGAAAAAAATGGTCATCTGTTGGAGTAAGGTCCGGGGAGTACGGTGGATGTCTTAGACATTTCAATTGAAGCTCCTGTAATTTGGTAGCCGTCTGTTGTGCAATGTGTGGTATAGCGTTGTCCTGAAGCAGCAGTGGCCTAGAGCGATTGACCAGCCTCGGTTGTTTAGCAGCTAGCTTTTCCATCATGGTTTGCAGTTGCTACCAATAGACCCCGTAATCGTCTGGCCAGATTTAAGAAAACTGTAGTGAACGACACCGGCTCTAGTCTGCCAAACGCTCACAAGTAAATTTTTTTTAGTCAATTTTCGCTTGGCATGATTTGGCTGGTTCGCCAGGGTTCAGCCATTGCGATGAGCGTTTCCGATTATCGTACAGGATCCAGTTTTCATCACAGGTAATGATTCGATTTAAAATCTCTTCATTATTGTGCCGGTTGAGTAATGTAACGCAGCTGTCGACGCGTGTTTGTCAGTTTGCTGCACTCCATTCATGAGGTACCCACCTTTCACCGCAGCCTGCAGCTAACTCGGACGTATTTTGCGATGGATCCGCTTCCACAATAGCCTTCAATTCTTCATTAACAACTTTGGTTACCGGCCGTCCACGGGGCTTGTTCTGCATGCAGGTCGAAATTTCCAGATCCAAAACGTTGGAACCAAAAACTCAATGTGTTTTCTTCTGTGACACCGCCGCCATATACATAATTAATCCTTCGAGCCGTTTCTGCAGCACTGGTGCCACGATGGAACTCGTACTCGTAAATAACGGGATATCTCAAGTTTTCCATTTTGTAAACTGAGTGAAAAAACCAAAAGAGGAAAAAAGAAATGAATTACGGTTTTCAAAACACAAAAGCATGAGCTGTATAAATTTGAAATTGGAATTCCTAACCAAAGATATTTCAAATCAAAGTGGCCAGTACGACAAAACGCCAATTTCATATGTAAGGACCTAATAATCACTGATCAAATTAATAAGGTATTAAAAAAGGGCAGGTCAAAAGCACTCGAAACTGCGCATGCTTGCATGAAAGGTTTAATGACAGTGAAGGAAGCTCGTGAAGTATGTAAGGACAGAAGCAGATTGCGGGCTGTTGTCTCTGCCCACTCTGGAGGGGAAAAGGCGTGAGTATATGTATGTATGTATGTATGTATAATAATCACCAGTATTTAGTTATAAAATAGACCTGTCTTACATGAAATTGTCGGAAGTTTATGAAAAAGTCCCACATTGAAATAAAACTATTTTTTACGGAGTCTATCACGATTTATTTGATGTTATTTTATAATTTACATTGAACTCGACGTTTCGGTTGCTTTTCAGCAGCCATGGTCACGGAGAGACTAAAGATGGTAAATGTAAGATGTAAATTATAAAATAACATCCGTAAAAAATAGTTTTATTTCAATAGACCTGTCTTATCAATTTTATTCTAAACTCTTTCAAACTACATTGTCCAATGCTTGGAAAGTTTCAGAATCGATATTCAGGATACTGATTCTGAACCGGTCGAAACCAACACATACCGCACGAGTTATATAAGGTGTCACAAAATTAGGTCTCTGAATTTGGTGAGATGACTTGGTATCGACAAAATATGTATTTGAAACAAAAAAAATAAATATCGGGTAAAATAAAAAAGATAACAGAAAATATATATAAGTAAATATAAAAATGAAAAAAAACACCACCAGCGACCAGCGTCACGTGACGCGACGAGCCCGTGACGTGACGCACGTGGTAGGCGTGCAGTCCTCCTCGCAGTATTCTCCAAGCGGATGTGTGGAAAATACCCAAATCGCGACCAGCGTCACGTGTGCTCGTCGCGTCACGTGACGCTGGTCGCTGTGGTGTTTTTTTTTTCATTTTTATATATATTTTTTTTATTAATTTTATTTTTATTTTACCCGATATTTTTTTTTGTTTCAAATACATATTTTGTCGATACTAAGTCATCTCACCAAATTCAGAGATCTAATTTTGTGACACCTTATATAAATAGTATTTTGACAGTAGACAGAGAATGACAACTATTGTATTATTTATCTGATATATGGCAGTATGAACTTATATCCTTATATATTTAAATGTTATCTCTAAGTGAAAGTTAAATTTTATGTAATAGTACCATCTGGAAGAAAGAACGATACCCAAAATAACAAATACAAAAATTAAATCATTATAAGTATTGTGTTGCCCATGCCGCACCAACAAGGATTCCGTGTTTAACAACTAAACGGAAGTGGTAATATAATGTCAATATAATTAATATTCAAACTCTGACCTCTAGGATTACTATAATTAGATATAACGGATCTTACAAACTTATGAGACACAATGAACGAACGGTAAGAGGTGGCTCGCCTCGACGACACTCTTGTATTGAGACTAAGGACAAATGTCGTTGTTCTCAACTAACTTGGATGTGATCGTGTAATCAACCCACGTTATGTCACTAAATATATTAAGGTGAATCTTCATTACAGACACATAATATAAGGCTTAGCTTATGTATTTTGAATTAGCAGAGATTAGCCAAAACTGTGGAAGATGAACTTAAAAGAAAGCATCTAAGTTCCAAGAGAGAAAGAGAATGGCAAAACAGATTATATTATAGGTGCAATGAATGTTATTATACATATAAACCTTCCTCTTCAATCACTCTATCTATTAAAAAAAACCGCATCAAAATCTATTGCGTAGTTTTAAAGATTTAAGCATACATAGGGACAGAGAAAGCGACTTTGTTTTATACTATGTAGTGATTAGAATATAAATAAAGCGGTGGATTCAACCAATCAAAAGGTATTCTAAGTTCTTGATTAGGAAAGATATGAATATTTTTTTCTTTACCTAACTATCATATACCATAACTATTTACCAGGTGAGTTGACTTGTCATTACGAAAGATATTTCAAAACTTTTAAAACCGATATGAAATCTGTATCGCTTCATCTATAAAACGTTAGTTAAAGATGTCCCTGTGTAGTAGATCTTAACAATGGCTCTGTAATATTATTGGGAGTAACGTTTTTGCTCTTGCGAGGACTGCAATTTCTAAAATTTTTAAGTTTTTATAAGGTTCGCAATGAGTGATTAATAACTCTGATGTTGCAAACGGAGGAAATTACGTGGAAAACATTACCATAAACTTTTAATGAAACATAAAATAAAAAGACATATAAAGTAATATGTAGGCAGCTTTTTTTTTTTCTTTACGTGCGGAAATCCCTTCGGATACCCCCCCGCTGGCCAGCGGGGATGGTTATGTCGTGTCTCGACTAAAACCGCACGGTGTCCTCCCCAAGTGTCCGTTGCCGGGCACCCCGGGTAAGCCCTCGAAAGGATAACCCCAGGGTTGCCGGCGGACTTTGGCCGCCACCGCGGCCTCGCCTGTTGGGGTCGGGTTTTATCCCGCTTCGGTGAGTTGGCAAGCGTGTGTGGGCACACACGACACGCCTCCGCCACGGCCTGCTTCTGTAAGGACGGCGAGTCGGCCAACTGCCGTCCTCAAACTAATTTTACAAGCCCATTCATTAATATTGATTCCAAAGTTGTCGAAGGTCACAAAATAGCAAAACTGTTGAAAAATGAAAACAGTAGAACAAATTCAATCTATTCGAGCTCTTAACATTAAAGTACACTAGAAATTAACACACTAAGCAATTAAGTAATGAGTGTGTTTGAAAATGGTTGGAAATTAACTGCATGAATGGAGGTCATCATGTGTTACATAGATCAAATTGTATTGGCACAAATTTAGAGAGATGACTAAAGTCTACGATAGTAGTACAATTGGCATGTGTTGGAAAATGAAGTGACACAATCACAAAAGATCTTCGGGGACCAAGCAAACCTCATTTGGTAGCAAGCAAATTTTTCTTTACTATAATCTTATGCTGCATTAATTCTTGTCGATTAATATACATAAATTTCATGTGATATGTACATTCTACGTTAAGGCGTATATTTTAGCGTTACAGTATAACTATGTGTGCCCACATGAATGTTGACTTTAGTCTAACACGTAACACTATGGGATGACAAATATATTTACCCACTTTCAATACACATGACGGTTAATGGTAAAAGAACTTATATTCCTAACAAATCGGTTCACGCCTCAGTTCGATAGAGTCATCACGACGCAGCTCTTTGTATCCAATTATGGTTATCTATTTAGGTATTAAAGCTGTTGTGGCATTATGGCAAACTATTGCGGAGCGTGACCAAATGTTCGATTTTACGTGGTTCGTAACAGTTTAATTTGATATGCTGAAAAGATTTATATTGGGCACTTCCGCGGACAGTAAAATAATTTAGACATTCTGTTCAGATGAAAATACGTGGTATTCGGATAAAAATAACTTCATTCTAATTCATAACAGGTCTTTAAAGTTCGTTTGCAACAGAAACTGTCAGTGATTAATTAACTTCTGAATCCTTAATGAGCCCGGGCAGAGGTTGTTGTCATAAAACGACTTCAAGGTCCAATTTTCTATCACACAATCCTTGTCCTGACAATTACGAACGCAGCAAAAAGAAATCAGCTAAATCGGTCCAGCCGTTTTCAAGTGATGCTTCGTCATAAATGTAGCAACTAATTTGTATTTATAACTATAGATGTCTTCTGCTCAATTTTCCTACGAATTAATATTCTGCCAATAAAGAATGAAATACTTTGTTTTCTAATAAAAATAAATGCTTGTCAATCAAATTTTGATAATCAATTAATTCGCAATATATACAGAAGACACGTGCAAGGTAAAGGCATTATTTTTAACATAAAGCTAGCCTGTAACGAGCCGACATTTGCGGTTAGTTTACATCGGTTCTAATAATATATGTAAACTACATTTGAACAGTATCAGTTTCCCTTAACCAACTTAGATCAAAATACATCTTAAAAGTACCTCTACATGATAGACATATAAAGTTACTCACGTATGATTATTATTTATACATGAACATGTAATATTTTATGAGTACTCAAATAGGCTTGAAAATAACATAAGGAACCATTCAATAACTGAGCTGAATTTGCATCTGCTCACTTGTACTTAACTCTTTGTATTTCACTATTACATTCAAGGTAGGTAGATATACTTAGCTGAACTTTATGGCTATTTTATTTGTATTGTAGGCACATGCTGATTAGCTTTTGCGTGGTTGTTTTTATTAATATTTACAATCGCAATTTTAGCCTTTCCATCATTACATATAGCTTAAATCGTCATCAGAGATCAGTACGTATATGATACTGCCTTAATTTAGACATAAGATTTTTAAAAGTACCAGCTGAAATTAGAATCTCGACATAACATCATTTGCGGCAACAATAGCCATCATATTATCGCCAAAGGACTTATTGACCCACATGATTAAAAATAACCGATAAGACCCTCGTTAGAATAATAACAAACCCTAAATGTAGATTTTTTGATAAATTTTGATTTTTTGTTTACAGATGTCAGTCCGCTCCAAAAGTAATGGATAGCCACAGTAGATCAGCATCGCCGCGGGAGCCAACGAGGCCGCAACACAGGCCTCCTTCGCCACCTTCTTCGCCGACCACACCTACGGGTTTCGATAACCGAGCCTATCAACACGATGAAGAAGCAGACCCAAATCATAACGACTCCTTTGCATCCAATGCACCACAGCAAAATGGACATAGTAAAGAGCCTAACGGAGTTCCCGACACCAAAACTCTGGAAGCAGTAAACTTAGAACTAATCAACCTCACACCGAAGAATGGCAACGCGAAGAAAAAAGATGTAGAAGTTGACATGAACGCCGGCAACCCTTACGACGAGTACTTCGTACCTGTCAATGAACATAGAAAATATATGAGGTGAGTGATAGTTTTTATTTTGTTTAGGGGGACTGCGTTTTTAGTATTTACGTTATAACATCTAGTAGACAGACTACGATTCAATCGAGAGTCAATCTGAAAATCAACATTGTTTTTCAAACGTCTTATAATCCCGAAAGTTATTAAAACAGTTGCATTGTTGCTTAAAAGAACAACAAACATCGCATCAATGATCTCATTCAAATTTATGTTATATTCGTCTTAAAGTATTAATTGTTTCAGATATACCTATAGTTTCTGATAGTTCTAAGATTTCAATTAGATTCGGTCATTGATTGCGATACGAATCGGATACGAAGCAAAACTTTTTTACCATCTAGACTAACCGTTACACCAACCGTTGTTCAATTCAAAAACGATAATGAAAACGTGCCAATATGTATTTTCTATTTCGAAATTATAAGACCTGTTACCAAATTAGCTCCATAATGTTATTCGTTAAATACCAATTCTAGAGATAAACCCAGTAGCTTCACATACCGTAATTCAAAAACAAAAACAATTTACCTATTGATATTATTACTATAAACCAGAATCGATTCCGTTTCGATCACAAAAACGGAACAACAGTTGTTAAAAGAAGAGAGATAGGTATCGCTGGGTACCGTTCCGACACCGGTACAAACTGTTGGAGTCTGTAACCTCAACAGAATGCACGTGAACCAACAATTGCTTGTTGACAGTCTTGTGAACAATGATGGTAGTCACAATTATATCAATATAAAAATTCATAGTAATATTAGTCAGAAAAAAAATTAGAAATATTACGAACATGTTAACCGTTAATAGTATTGTAATTCCTTAGTTGACACAACCTAGAAGTAAGTAAAGCAAAAAAATCCTTAACACCATTATCTCACTATTGTTGAATATGAGCACTAACAGCTGGCTCATCTCGTATAATGAATCAAAACGAAATAAAATCATTTAATTTGCGAAGTCTACGTTCACAGGATATTGTTATAATAAGTTGTATTACCATATTCGATCGCCAAAGCGGCATGCAAATACATATTAGACACATCAACATTTGGATGAAAGTACCTTTTTTTTGTGCGGAAAAGGTAGAAATTTGATGACACAAATTTGTCACAAAATCGGCCGGGTGGGTACCACCGTGCAAGATTGCGAAAAACCCTCCATAGTAATCCAATTTCGGTTTGATTGCGTTCAGGGGTCAGCAAGTGCATAGCCGGGCAGGGGGATTGTGGTCGCAGCACTAGTGTGACCGGTGGGTGTCACGCGGTGCTGCGACGACAATCCTCTTCTGATGAGACCATCAAGCTGAGTGCCACCATTGTTAACATGGTACGTGGATGTAATGGTGACCCTCTTTCCTGAGACTTTACCTTCAGCTTACCATCAGGCGAGGTGAAGTCAAATTGACGTGTCCTAAATATAAAAAAAAAAATCGCAGCCAAAGTAACCTTGTATTGTTTTCCCACGTGGGATCACCAGGAATTTTTATGAACATACAGTTCATAGTACGAGTACTTTCTTTAGTCGCCACTTAAGAGAATACTCCAATAGCAGTATACAAGGGCCAATGTCTCAAGGTCAAGGTCTCCCATAATAATGGGAGAAACAAAGCTCATACCTTGTACGAGCTGTTTCCTTGCGTCACTAATACATGTAACAATTACTTCTGTACTTTTTTCCAAAAGTACGAAAGATACCCACTAATATTTTAAACGTGTATAGACTACAACAGTCGGTAAATATTCTAAGTTATCATATTATAATTAATCGACATTAATTATAGTACACCCATGCAGCATGAGTTCACCCAACATTAGAAAACAAACGTATGTTAACACATTTCTAAACCGACATCGAAAGGCACAGATTATAAATACATTTGACAACATTTGATAGATTAGATACGACTGGTTACGACTCTCATTTGCCAAAATACGAATATTGTATTAATAGAGTTCATAAAAAAAACATTGATTCGCATGAGCACAGCCTAATGACATAATGGCATGGTTCACCGTAATTATGACCATGACAATATGAATGGAATGGTATAGAGTTTATTTAATAACTACATATGATCTCACATACAGGTACCGCATATTTATTTACACTATATATATTATATTATTATACAATATTTTCTCTGTAACCTGTAAAAGTTAGTACAAAGTTTTATACAAGCGAATATCGGTTATATTAATTATGTTATAATAATAATGGCCTTTCCGTGACTAGTCACAGTTGGTGATTTAGCATTATCAGTGTCTCCAACTAATTAAATCACTGAGTCACTAAAATGTGTTTCTGTAATAAATAAAAAAAAAGCTTTATTCTTTTTCTCTTCACAAAGTTCTCAAGAATAGTCCAATAAAATTCTGGAATGGTATATAATGTCCAGTGCCGGCCAAATTCGAATACTTTTAATTTCACTAAAGGAGCGGAATAGATAATAAATAATATTACCTAGCTAGCTCAATGCTGGGTAATTGAGCACGGAATTTCGGGGTACTGTGTTCCTAATTGAGATAACTCAAACACACTCACGTGCTCATCTATGGACACTAAAGAATCACATCTTGAAAATTAAACCTTGCAACTAATATCTGGCTTCAACCTTGCGATTGCAAAAAAGCTACGGTGTGGCCTTTACAGCTCAGAGAACCACACCATTATAAGAAAAAAAAATGTTCATTCAGACATCTAAATGGTGAAATTTTTGAATGATTCTCTACGTCTGGGTTTTGAAATAAAACAAGGTAGTTCATTAGTTACCTGTCTCTATCAATCATATTATTTTCAAATATTTTCTCAGGTCTATCTAATTTAAATCCATGGGAAGCAACTCCATGTCATCAGTGGGTAAGAATTTCGCACGTAATGTCATCGATTTAGTGACAGAGCACTCCGGATCTTTGAAGCGTGTCTCGGATTAGTCACAGACCCGCATTTCCGCTTCACTACCACCTCAAATTATTCCTGAACAGACCAAAGTCCTTGAGGTTTATGACCGCACTGTGAAATTCAAATTAGCGTTTGCTTGTTTATAAATACCGTGACCTTTGGCGACAAGGCTACCATTTTAGATATTTTGTGAAAGACCTATTCTAATTGGATCAGTTATATCTATTTTACTTTTTCTATGTAATTACTTCGATCCAAATTCTTTCATCCGAGCGAGAATCCCGGTTGCATTTAAGGCTTGCAAGCTCTGTAATTTGGTTTAATTTGGCTTGTACGTGAGCCTGCACCTAAGCCTCGTCTACAAATCCAGCAAGTGTACTAGCTTTTAGGTGACGTTTGCTTGCACCCCGAAATCTTGATGGGACCTTATACACCACAAATAGACTAACAGCCTACAATGGTAGTCTTTAACTTCAGTAGGCACTTAAGCTAGTATAAAGTACTGATACTGTAAGAGATATTAGATTTACAATTAGTTAAGGTTTAACCGTTGCTATTGTTGTGACTAACAAGCCGTAAAGTTTAGCTCCTTAACATTCACATCTAAACTTCTATTTTAATTTTAAGTTATTGCTAATAATGACTGAAACATCCAATCAGGTAATATTTAAGCTAGAAGTTAGTCATGTAAACATGATAGTAATGAGTATCTTCTTTTCATATTTTATTGCAGAATAGGTATTAGTTAGGTTGGAATTCAGGTTATTTCATAGTATTCATAAACCTGTTGTTTGTCAGTCAGACAAAGGGGCAAAAAATTAAGCCTTGATTAACAATATTATTATTATTATACTTTAAAAATCAAAACAATCGTTTCTTCAGAATCAGTATTAGAATCAACGATAAAAGTTGCAATTGAAGCAATAAATTGCTGAAACAGACTATGATGATGCAGTTACAAGGCATTTTCGACAACGCACGTGTACAATTTTCTAGCAATAATATTCATATTTCGCGACCTCTGTAGAATATTATTTTACCAAAAAATATAATGTATTTTAAATTATAAGTTAGAATATATAAATTGGTAGTAAATTTACATACGGAATTAAATATTCCGAATTTAAAATGCAATGACGACTCATTGGCACAAAATATCATACATATATTCAATTTATCTAATTAATTGTTATTCCCATATTTATATCACTAATTATGATAGCGAAAACTATACTAACTAAACTAACGCCAGTTTTAATAGTTTTCGCTATCAAGCGCAAGATTTGCTCTATTCCACTTTAATCCACTAAACAAATCCATCGATGGATTTGGGAATAATAGTGAGTCCGGCTCAGATCGGCATACTTCGGTTTTATAAAGCGTTCTCTCGAACGCAAGAGAACGCTTTATACAACGCTTTATAAAACGCTTGCCATCATGGCACATTAAATCTTGAACAAACGTCAAAAACCTCACGCATGCGCACTAACTTGCCAACCAAATAAAACAATAAAAGGACTGATCAACCAATGACGCGAGCCCTTTGAGCACGTGATTAATGTATCTATGATTGGGTGATTGGCGTCCCTCGGCCGTCGCACCCCGCACTTACCGCCAAAGAGACCTAAGAAAGCCCTACTGCGCATCTAGAGTACCTACATTGCCAAGATTTTTGGCTCTTACTATACCTACTATATACATACAGTCATTGCGCTACCAGAGGCTGTCTTACTCTAAATCTAACTCTCTCGTGAAATATTTAAACACATCACAGGCTTTCCAGGCGCGTGGGCAGTCTGTCACCGACCAACGCCCGCACCGATTGCGCTCAACATTATGCAACAGCAACCAGTGAACCGAAACGTCACTCAATAAAGTGCCCACATTGATTTACTCTGACAGTTTCGCGTTTTCTATTGTTTGACACGGATATTGATACGACCGTTTCTGTTGTAATGCAGGATTCATGCACTGGATTACAAATTATATCATAACATTGACACGTAATCCTAGGGCCCCACCCTCGGCATCCAAGCCAACCCCACCTGTAAAAGGCACGTGGCTCTGGCGCAGGTTTTTCTCTCGAGGTTGGTGGGTCAGAAGGCAGTCGGTGCCTTAAGGTCTATCCACACACATCATGGCCGTAGTCCGTCAGGGGCTCAAAAAATATAGTTGTGCACACTTTAAATGAACTCGTTTTAATGAACGGCCCTGATGTACCTATGTGGATAGAGCTTTAAAAGTTAATGTAAACCAAATATTGAAAAGGACGTCTAGGAGCGAAGATCTTGAGCTACAAAATGCAAGTTTTGGACCCGGGACTCGCGCTCGGAAGAAGAAAAGGAGCCAGGAATGTTTTTATCAGCAATGCGTTTAACTAAAAACTATACTAAACTCGTAAATCAATTCGTTACGTATCGAACCGGAGATTCAAAAATGTATTGTTTATATGTATAATATGTATGTACAAAAAAGTATATAAGCATGTTTATCCGCATTCTGGAACCCATAACACAAGCTAGTTAAACTATGCTTTCTTTGGGTCTAGAAAGCGCTGTGTATTTGCTGCCGTAGAATATTTATTATTATTTATTAATTTTATTTATTGTATTCCGCGGTAGCCTAGTGGTATGGGTAAAGGACTGCCGAGACGAGGTCTCGGGTTCGATCCCAGGTATTACCATGGCACACACCAATGACTTTTCGATGCTTTTCGAAGTTATGTGTGTATTTATCGCAGGTTTATAAGTGCCCGGTTAATGGCAATAGGCTCGCCACCTATTACATTGGGACCTAAACATAAACTGGCGAAATGTGGGTGCTAGCACCTCTGCCTACCTCTTCGGGGATATAGGCGTGAGTTTATGTTATGTTATGTTATGTTATTTATTAATTGTACATTTAATAAAACGGCAACGCTCAATAAATTTTCTAAAGATAATAATATGAAAACTTTTTACAACATTATATTAACAAAACACACGTATAACAACAAATATTCTTTATTCATGTATGCTTCTCCTCTTCTTCTTTGATAGATGCTTTTTTGTACTGATGAGGTAGCACAAAAAGGAAAATTTGGATGTTTTCTTTTCTGAAAAAATATCAGGTCTAGTGTATTTAGGTAGATATAATAAAAAAAAAGTACAACAAAAATCGCTTTTTAGAAAAAATTTTGAACATTAAAAATAAAAAAATCGTTGTGTAAAGACAATCACTTAATCTCAAACCTTGACATACTTGCTAAATGCGTAATCGTCAAATCTAAACGATCTGACTTGCAAATTAGTATCTTAAGAATTCAAATTACACTGGTCCCATACTACGTAACTTTGTCCCATCTACATGCATATTAACTATTAAAAATGCAAACACTTAAGCATTTATCTCTCATGGGTAGAAAAACACTATGTATACAGGTAGATATATATTTTTTTTTTTTTTTATTTACTAGGGACAAAAAACAGTTATGCGTTACAGTAAATTCTTAAAAACTAGGCATAACACTAAAAACGCACAACCGACACCATTGTTCAAGGAATTATAATTTGGGGCGTGTTGGCCCCACCAAGATCTTCAGAGCCCAAGCCACCTCACCTGCAAGCCGGTACCTCAGCGATTGAAGTATGAAGCTCCGGCGCAGGCTTTCCGGGAGGATCGGTTGGGTAATTGTGCAAAAGATTAGTAGGAGAGAGGAGCCCGACATTCAGTTGAAGAAGGGTTAAAGAAGGTAGACTCGAGATAAAACGTTATAATTATAATAGTTTAAAGAACATACAGTGTATAGGGTCCGTCCAACACATTCGAGGTTTAAGCCAACCTCACCTGCCATGCGCCTGCTAAGCAATAAACGCGGCACTGGCGCAGGTTTCCTCTCGGGGTTGAGAGGTCAGACGGTAGCCGCTTCCAGAAAAACCCACATACCTACCAATCAAAAATAATAAACAAAAGACAATGGCAGGTCCTTTATACTCGTAGGTACATAATTACATTTGCGACGCGAGCGAGGACTCAGGGCTGCACACGTTGGCGTACTGCCTGGTGTGGGAGGCGCCGAGGCGTGAATTCATGGCAGCCATCGGGGTAGAAGTCCTCTCGCTCGGCAGCATGATTGCGGCAATGGTGCGGAGCGCGAGCGCGTGGGCCGCCGCCACCTCCTTCTGCGAGCATGTAATGCTCGAGAAGGAGATGGCGGAGTGCGCCCGGGAGAGGTTTAGAACTCTCCCGACCCGCGACCGCGCGTCGCAGGCAACTCAGGCGCTTAACGACCTCCGTCCTCTATGAGCGCAGGCCTGGGGGTGGCAGGTGAGGCCGCCTGTCACCCCAGCAGAAGCAGGCTGGGACGGTGGAGCGACTAGCGCCCCTCGCCCAAACCGGGGCAAGACGGGGACACCCGACTGACCCCAAACCCGAGGGGGCCATCTCGAAACCGGAGATGACCCAGGGTCAGTCGGGGTGCAAGGGATATGCTCTATGGGCAACCTTACACCCCGGCGTCTGTAGACCCGAGACGGCGTGCGGTTTTAGTCGGTTCAAGAACGACATAACCGCCCCCGCTGGCCGGCGTATACGAGGGGATTTCCGCACGAAATAAAAGAAAAAGTTACATAATTATATTTGAAGTGAAATGGTAGCGTACAAATATTGAGAATGACAAACACTTGAGAAAACGGACGATTATGATGATGATGTTGAATAGTTAAGTAATATATAGGAGTCATTAAAACAAAACTATTGACCACTTCCAGTATCAGACACATAAGTTCGATGGTGTTACATCTATTGTGTTGTTATCCATATATTTCGAAATCGACTCGAAATATTTCGATTTTTTAAATCGATTAGACAATTAATTCCAAGATATATTTACATACATAGATAAATGAATTTAATAAAAGCGTACTAATTATAAAAATAAACATCAATGCATAGCCTATTACACTGTTGTTGTTGTACATAGGCCTCTCCCAATGAGCGCACCATAGCACCAAAAAAAAGCGGCCTAGTGCGAGTCGGCCTCGCCCATTAAGGGTTCCGTAGCAGCAAGTAACATGATTATGTTTGTTTTAATTTTTATATTTGAGTTGATTGAATGAAAGGTAAGTTGCGGTTAACGATTTATGACGTATTAAAAAAAACTACTTACTAGATCTCGTTCAAACCAAATTTCGTTGGAAGCTTACATAGTAATGTACATCATATATTTTTTTTAGTTCTATATTTCTCTTATTTTAGAAGTTACAGGGGGGGGGGGCACATTTTACCACTTTGGAAGTGTCTCTTGCGCAAACTATTCAGTTTAGAAAAAAATAATATTTGAAACCTCAATATCATTTTTAAAGACCTATCCATAGATACCACACACGTAACGGTTTGATGAAAAAATATTTTACGAGTTTCAGTTATATGCAGTATGGGGAACCCCCAAAATTTATTGTCTTTTTCCATTTTTGTGTGAGAATCTTAATGCGGTTCACATCTACTTACCAAGTTTCAACAGCATAGTTCTTATAGTTTCGGAAAAAAGTGGCTGTGACATACGGACGGACAGACAGACAGACATGACGAATCTATAAGGGTTCCGTTTTTTGCCATTTGGCAACGGAACCCTAAAAACGAAATGTTACAAAAACCCACTTAGTAAACAGATACACATATTAAGGGCCGATAATAATTGTCCATATATAAAAGAATCATAATTTTGTATTTGTATGTTGAGATTTGCATTAAGTACTCCTTAATTAACTAAGGCCTACAGCTCCGTGAACACGAACGTAAGTGGGCAGTATTTTAATCGTTTTTCTCAACATAGCCTTTAACAGCTTCCACTGTATTCATAGGTTTAATCACTTATAATATCAGAATCATTTACCTACAGTATCATGTTTTATAATCATGTTTTCAGAGTATTGCATTTTACATGAGGAGATTGTAATAAAAAAGGTGTCGTTTTTATTTATAGAAAACTCCTTTTGCTGCAGAGTTTTTTGTTTATAAGTATGTCCTTTTTTTGTCGTGCGGGAATCCCCCCGGATACCCCCTCCCCCCACCGGCCAGCGAGAATAGTTATGTCTCATTCGAACAGACTAAAACCGCATGTCGTCTCGGGTCTACAGGAGCCATATGTAAGGTGGTCCTAAGGCATTGCCCTCGCAATTATGTAGGTATTGACCTCTACAACTATAATTTTATATTAAAGTGAAGTACAAACTTTGGTACCCCGTTTACGAGTATACACGTACTACAAAGCCTTTAATACATATACCTACATAAAATTATACGGTACAACAAATTATGTAAGTAGGTACCTTTTTTTTTTTCGTGCGGAAATCCCTTCGGATACCCCCCCGCCGGCTAGCGAGGGTGGTTATGTCGGGCTTGAACCGACTAAAACCGCACGCCGTCTCGGGTCTTCAGACGCCGGGGTAGGTTTTTTTTACGTGCGGAAATCCCTTCGGATACCCCCCCGCTGGCCAGCGGGGGTGGTTATGTCGTGTCTCGACTAAAACCGCACGGTGTCCTCCCCAAATGTCCGTTGCCGGGCACCCCGGGTAAGCCGTCGAAAGGATAACCCCAGGGTTAACGCCGGGGTAGGTACCTAAAATAAAACAATCAGTGTTTATGGCCAATGTCAAACATTTATAATGTCACAGCTGAAGAAATTTCAAAAAATACTATAATGTTTAACTCATTGATATAAAGACCATGAGGTCTTATCGGATAACTAAAAAAATCATAATAGGTAGGTAGTGTACGGGCAGATACGGAAAGTAATATCAATAAGTAGCTGTCCCCCGTGGCTTCGCCCGTGATATACTTCGATTGCCCGTGGAACCTATTTGCATTAGTTTTGCAATAATGTGTAGAAATTTGCCCGTTTTTGACATATATGATTACTGGTGCGCTTCCATGGGTACTAGTGTGATGATATATAACCTTCCTCGATTTTTTTTTTTTTTTTTGTATTTAGGACACGTCAATTTGACTTCACCTCGCCTGATGGTAAGCTGAAGGTAAAGTCTCAGGAAAGAGCGTCACCATTACATACACGTACCATGTTAACAATGGTGGCACTCAGCTTGACGGCCTCATCCGAAGAGGATTGTCGTCGCAGCACCGCGTGACACCCACCGGTCCCACTAGTGCTGCGACCACAATCCCCCTGCCCGGCTATGCACCTGCTGACCCCTGAACGCAATCAAACCGAAATTTAATCCAATTTGGATGGTTTTTCGCAATCGTACACGGTGGTACCTACCCGGCCGAATTTTGTGACAAATTTGTGTCATCAAATTTCTACCACCAGTAGAACTATCAAACACAAAAATATTTTTTCAATTTGAACCAGTAGTTTCTGATATTCAAACAAACAAACTCTTCATATTTATAATATTAGTAATTAGACAAATGATAGATTACATAGGTAATCAATTAAAATAAAATAAATAAATAAATAAATTGTTTATTGACTTAAAAGAGGAACAAATCAGGTAAGTACACAAAAAAATATGGTCTTAAAGTTAAGGTACATTTGATTTTCACATTTAAGTGTAGATACTGGTTCCCAAACTAAGCTGAAGCTTGTATTTTGGGAGTCATTGGAGCTTCAACATTGAACAATCATAATGGCCTTTGTGAAAACGTGTTGTTATACACTTACGACTATTAAGTTTTATTTATTAGTTAATAATTATATTAATTATATACCTTAGAAGGAACTTGAAAATCTACAGAAATTTATATTTAACAGTATATATATGTGTATGTGTGTGTGTGTGTGTGTGCATACAGGCATCAACATTATCTTACAAATTTCATTAGTGACTCGGTAGTCACATGATCTTTTCCAAGGAGCCATTCTGTTATTGTGGTTTTGGTTTGGTGTTTATTTAGTTTTGTGATCTTTAGCTGCCTATGGATGTTTTTATATAGGTACGGGCTAAGCGTGTAGTATTGTTCCTCAGAGAAGGAAGTTTTATGTAGGACACTCGAAGGATTATTTCTACGTTTGGTCGGATCGAATGCAGGTAAGGTGCTATGATATCTCAGGGTCGTCTGTAGTACGTATAGCTGCCTAACGGTGAGGACCTTGCAGTCGCTATAAAGTTGGACAGTTGGATATCTAAAGGGTTTCTTTATAATAGTTTTTAATACAGCTCGCTGAGCCCTCTCCAGCTTCAGTAGACTGGTTTGATCTGCGCCCCCCCCCCCATGCCGGTATACAATATCCAATTATGGATTGACACAGTGCGTAGTAAACCAGTTTGATGGTTTGGAAGCTTGCAGGCTCCCTGAGAGTCCTAAAAATGCGTATCAGTCGCATCGTTCTTGAGGTGAGGGAGTCGATCTGTTTATCCCACCTTAAACCATAATCTATGAAAATACCCAGGTATTTGACACATTCGACCCTAACTAGTGTCAGGCAGTCGCAAGTGGATTGGCGGTTGGGACATGAGTGAGCAGTTATCCTGAAGGTCTGGGGTGGCAGAGAGTTACGCCGAATCGCGAAAGGGATATATGCGGTTTTGGTTAGATTTATTGAAAGGAGGTTTGAATTTAGCCATTTCATAACCTCTACTAGTGCGGATTCTGCTTTAGTTCTCACGTGTTCCCAGGTAGCACCATGAACAAGGATTGCAGTGTCATCCGCATAAGAGAATATGTTACAGCCCGGAAGATCAGACAAACATAAACTGTTGATATAAATCAGAAATAAGGTGGGACCCAAAATACTTCCCTGAGGAATGCCATAAGTCACAAGTTCCTCATCACTGAGGTTAGCGTCTATTTTGACTTTTTGTGAGCGATTCGAGAGATAGCTCTTAAATATCTCCAAAGGGACGACGCGTACACCAAGAAGCTCCAGCTTAGAAATAAGGAGGGGTACAGAAACCGTGTCAAAAGCTTTGGAGAGATCCAGGAATATACCTAGGCATTTAGTCCGCTTATCAAGTTGCTTGGCTACTGTCTGTGTCAGTTCCAGCACCACATCCTCTGTCGAGATACCGGGGCGAAAACCGAACTGATTTTTGGCCAGAATTTGGTATTTATCCAAAAATATCCTAAGGTTCTTGTTAAGGATCTTTTCAAGCAATTTGGATGATTGATTTTGATAATTGACATTATATTATATGAATGAGATACAGTTTTAATATCTACTAATATGCATAAAATTAAAATTTAAAAACTAGTGGCGGCAGAACACAGTGTACTATATTTAAGCATTTAAGAGCTATCTTGTAACCACCGGTTATTCAAATGAATACACCTACGAGTTTCGCCTCCCGCAAATAACTCCCAATTTTATTTCTTTTTCGTCTTGAAAATAATTTCAATGAAACACTATTTCGTAAAATTTTGGGGTGCATAGAGCGCAATAAAGACCTTCGGGCCTAAGCAACCTCACCTACGAGGGTACATCTACTGATTGGCGGCCGAGGCTCTGGCGCAGGTTTTCTCTTGGGGTTGGGCAGGTCTGACCTCAGACAGTTCCATGAAAGCCGTATAAGTGAAATCTAAAAGAGGAGAAGGAGTAAGCGGACCTCGGGCTCCGAGAGAAAGCCTAAGCAGCCTGCAGCCGTGATACATTTCAGTCATTCATTTTTATTTATATAGATTTATACAAGGTATTTTTGTTTATATTTAACCAGCTGTACCCCGCGGCACCCATTTATCCCAAACATGCCCGTGCTTTATTAGTTCTACAATACATAAA
Source organism: Cybosia mesomella (assembly GCA_946251805.1). NCBI lineage: Eukaryota > Metazoa > Arthropoda > Insecta > Lepidoptera > Erebidae > Cybosia > Cybosia mesomella. Next base: position 29,594,510 of record OX276390.1, read on the forward strand.
CACAACTTCACGCCTGTATCCCCGAAGGGGAAGGCAGAGGTGTATTACACACCCACGATTCGCCAGTCATGCTTAGGTCCCAATGTAATAGCGGGCGAGCCTATTGCCATCTACCGGGCACATTACTAAGTGAGCGATAATCAACATTTTTAATACACATATAACTACGAAAAGTCAGAGGTGTATGCCCGGGGCGACTGGGAGTCGAACTCGTGGCCTCGTCTCGGCAATCCGTTACGTAAACCACTGGGCTATCGCCGCTTATTCTACAATAATGTATGGTAATTTGCCTGATTTGTTGACATTTATTATTACTGCTCCGCTCTCCTGGTAGTAGCGTGATGATAGACAATAACCTTGAATATACGAATAATATATGAATACAAACTAGTAGTTCCAGAGATTAGCGCGTTCAACCAAACAAACTCTTCAGCTTTATAATAGTAGTATAGATAAGTATACATTATCATATAACTTTGTTAGTTGGAAGAAAATAAGAGTACTCACAACATAAAGACGGTTTGGGTTATCTGTCCAAAGAACACACTTCTAGACCATAATGACTTAACTAAGTATATATAATTACGCAGACTTATCTAAGTTGAGTGGCCTATGAAACGCCTCACCTTTACATAACCCGATAAGTGTAGTTATTAATTATTTCACACATAAATTACTATTTCCTCCGGTAAGCTGTTTAGATAATATTGTATTGATTTATTCCCTTTTCCTCGCCAACTATTTTTTACACAGCTGCCAAAAAAGAAGCCGTCCTCTGTGGCGTAGAGGTAGGGCTTCGGCTGCTAAGTCTAAAAGTTGTTTAGAATTAAGTTTCATACAATTTTGTGTTTGTATGTTTTTCTAGGAGCGATATTTTCCTATTTATACCACAAAAGAGGGGGTTTATTTTTTTTATTAACCTCTCGTTTATTTGAAATTATACATGAAAAATTGTTTTCAACAAATTTGTTTGAAATTAAATTTCGTACAATTTTGGTTCTTCTCAATTTTTTGGTAGGAGCGATATTATTCTATTTATACCGGCGCAACGGTGGGGGTAAAATCTTATCAGTGCATTGACACGTTTATTGTCATTTTTACACGGAAAATTTTATACTACCAAAAATTTTATAAGAACCAAAATTGTAGGAAATTTAATGAACGAATTCCAAAAATTAAAAGTAATGTTGTTTCCCACCTAAAGACCATTCTTATAATAACTAAACCGTTTAACTACTTGCTTATTATCTTATGGTCAGTTGCTCTAATAGCCATTTTCACGTGGTATACTTAACTAAAACGCAATTACTGTGGAATGCTATTGGATTTTAATGAAGTCGTTTTGTCTTATGTTGATAACACCTTGCGTATTTTTACAAATATGTCATTTCATTACACATGCCTTTTGGCAATCATCTACAAAGTAATCTTTCCGTATCATGAGTCACAGACGCCCATCCTAGATGACATTGTTTAAAATGGTGTTTATAAAAGCAAGAATTGTAATTCTAAGTATGTGTAGTGTGTCCCGTTTTGAGTCTACACATAAATGGCGTTAGTTATATAAATTACCCTATCAATGAACGAATTAGACAATTAAATAGTCGTATATAAGAGGTGTTGACAGTTATCGTGAATTCACACCTTCAAAACAAATATTTCGAACAATGTTGAGTAGTCTAACTTTCACCGTCCGAATAATATAAAAATATGAGCTCAACCCGAACTTTTAGTCCCACGACAGATGAGCATTGTTCAAGAGCGGAAGTCAGGAAGCGCACATCACGACTAGATTCATTATGCAATACGTCGCTTCGTCGTGAATGCGCTTGCGACGGTCATCGTCATACCCATCACACAATAACTATATTGTTTTGTCGCTTTCTTAATTCAGACGTGTGTCTAAGTTAAGCCTGTTTGTTACTTAAAATGTAATTAAATTATTCAATCTGGTAGGTCACTTATGATAATAAGAATTGACATTTAAAGCCTGATTCGCACTAGTACAGGCAGAGCTGTGACAAAAGAGACGAGCAATTAAAACTGACGCCATCCTTTTCCAGTCACTAAATTACTCACAATGCCTTATTATTTATCTTATTAACTGCCTAAACTGCTAATGCCTACTGTGGCTAAACTGTAGCGAATGCGACTACTATGCATGAGCTTACAGGTTCGATCCCCAGGCTTGAAAAGTGCTATTAGGTTTTCTGTTAACTGTCGCAGCGCCATTTCAGGCAATAGTGTCCTGTTCTCGTCAATGCGCCTACGTTCTATTTCGTGGGACAAAAATACAGCTGGTGAAACGTGCCTGTAGAACTTTCAAGTCTATAAAAATATATTTATATAATTTATTCCAATTTTTTCTGGCGTAAGTAGTCTTATGTTTCATAAATATCAGGATGAATTTATACCTGCGGTTTTAGTCGATACACGACATAACCACCCCCGCTGCCCGGCGGGGGGGTATCCGAAGGGATATCCGCACGGAAAAAAAAAGCCTCTCAGGCCGTCTGGCTATTTTCTATTCTTCTTAAAAGATTATTATCCAGTGAAGTACGACTAGCGCTCAGTTAAGATTGATCATTAATTAGAAAGCTCATGTGAAGATCCATTAACACTGCTTTCATGAGTGTAGCTTTCCTAGGCTATATGACATCAGACAAGTAACATAACCACACAAATAAATTATAATAGAATGGTATGCGGAATACGCCAATTGCGTTATTTGAATAACTGCAACATTATATCACGTGTAAGTCAAATATTTAAATTTTATTTTTGCCTAAAAGTTATATAATCGTAATACATGAATACCGATGTTTAAGTAGAAGGATGTGTGTGAGATCGGTACGTGTGAAAATTCAGTAAAACCGTGATTAGAATAATTTCATATTCTTCATCCTAGTGCTATCCCTGGCTGTCCCGCTTGCTATAAGCATCCACTTTAGAGCCTGGGGTCCGCTTGTTGTACATTTTACTTCCTAATCGAATTAATTTCACTAATTTTGAAAACGGGTCGTTACTGAAACGGCCCCTGGCAGTCTTACGAATTCGCTTAATATTTGACCACTCTCCTTTATCTCCTCAAAAAATATGTACTTTCTTAGCAATCGTATCGCAAATTCATTATACTAATTCATCATTGTAAACATTTCTCTAGGTCAGGTAATAGTTATGCAGGAACTATTAATAATAGTAAAAAGTCCTATCCTTTTTAGTTCTATATTCTAATATTAGCATTTAAAACGTATTATGTCACACTAGTGACATCACAATAATAAAACAGAAATGTGTGCCCTACTAGTCAAGACTTCTAGCGCTCTAGCACCGTTACTCCACTTTTGTCCTGAACAACAGAATTACAATAGTAACGAATTACAATAACTATTAGATTAGGGTGTGAGCACACGACAGTATTGGCGTAAGGTTGAATAATACGGCGGCTAATGGTTTCAGAAATATTTGTTTTGAGATTAAGAAAATAAATAAGTATACACTTTTGCATCATTAATCGGAGTATTGGATTCAGAAATTGAGATCGATGAAAGCTATAAGCTTCCTAATATGTATTTCTCCCTAACAGCAATCGAAATAAAGTCTACTAATAGGTAAATATAATTATTGTAAAAGTTTATGATTAGGTATACATGGATGGCGCCGCAATAGCGGCGGTAAGGCCCATCATGGCCCTCTCGTACCGACTGACGCAGGTGATCTCCGGGAAGGGGTGCTTCGGGGACCACCTGCATCGGATCAGGAAGGAGCCAACGCCTGAGTGTCATCACTGCGACGCGAGCGAGGACTCAGGGCTGCACACGCTGGCGGACTGCCCGGCGTGGGAGGCGCCGAGGCGTGACCTCGTGGCAGTCCCCTCGCTCGGCAGCATGATTGCGGCAATGGTGCGGAGCGCGAGCGCGTGGGCCACCGCCACATCCTTCTGCGAGCATGTAATGCTCGCGAAGGAGGTGGTGGAGCGCGCCCGGGAGAGACTTAGAACTCTCCCGGTCCGCCGAGCCCGCAACTTGCTCGCCGCGGGTCGCAGGCGACTCAGGCGCCGGAGGTCGCTTAACGACCTCCGTCCTCCATGAGCGCAGGCTTGGGGGTGGCGGGTGAGGCCACCTGTCACCCCAGCAGAAGCAGGCCGGGACGGTGGGGCGACTAGCGCCCCTCCCCCAAACCGGGGCAAGACGGGGACACCGTGGTTCCCAAACCCGAGGGGGCCATCTCGAAACCGGAGATGGCCCAGGGTCAGTCGGGGTGCGAGGGATATGCTCTATGGGCAACCTTACACCCCGGCGTCTGTAGACCCGAGACGGCGTGCGGTTTTAGTCGGTTCAAGCCCGACATAACCGCCCCCGCTGGCACGCGGGAGGGTATCCGAAGGGATTTCCGAACGATAAAAAAAAAAGGGATACATGGATGGACATTTGTAACTCTTTCACACAAAAACGACTGAACAGATATGAATGAAATTTGAAACAGAGATAGGTTATAGTCTGGAATAGAACCCTGTAGATTGAGGGAAATGCGGGAGCGGGTTCAACAACACAGATTATAAGAGGTAGTTATGAATAATACTAATTAATATGGCTATACCCATTATATAAGTCTCCCTGTCTCTTGAACGTCGGCGACGACGTGCCAAAACAATTTCAGGTTACACAACTGTTTCATTACAAACCGAAATCCGGCAGAAAGTTTTTAAACAACTTGTACTAGTTGTAAACAAAAAACAACACGTTAGCTGTTAAGTATTGTTTCTAGAAAGCCGTTGAATATGCAAACGAAGTATAATACAAAGAGATGTGATCTAAAAGAAATTTCGAACCATACAAGTGAAGTTCGACTAACGGAGGTTCATACAACACATACTGTTTGAGCTTGATGCTGTCCCCACAATGTACTGTAACTTAATTGGTATCTAGGAGACTGTACCTGGGGATCGTGCTAAGCATGGCCCAGTACGGGGCCCCCATATGGGCGGGACGTCTGGCGGCCCGCAACGTGGCTGTTCTAAACAGCCCGTTAAAAGCGATGGCCGTCAGAGTCATAAGGGAATATCGCACGATCTCCGTTGAGGTGGCATGTCTCCTAGCCGGGACCCCTCCATGGGACCTGGAAGCGAGGGCCATAAGCCGGAACCCCGTAAAACCAGGGCTCAGCGGTCCCAGCTCCGCCACGAAATCATAGAGACATGGAGGGTGCGACTTCAGCAACCAAGGTGAGGGGAATCCAATAAAATAATATATAAATCAAATAAAATGATATTAGAAACCTCAATATCATTTTTGAAGACCTATCCATAGATATCACACACGTATAAGTGTGACGAAAATTTAACTAAAATTTAACTAAGCATAGGGAACCCCCAAAATTTTATGTTTTTTTCTATTTTTGTGTGAAAATCTGAATGCGGTTCACAGAATACATCTACTTACCAAGTTTCAACAGCATAGTACTTATACTTTCGGAGAAAAGTGGCTGTGAGATACGGACGGACACAGACAGACATGACGAATCTATAAGGGTTCCGTTTTTTGCCATTTGGCAACGGAACCCTAAAAAGATACCGGTATCAAAATTAAATGTTCACTCCACGAAGTCTTGAAAATTATTCATAGCTGTGGCCGCGACTTCCTCCTAAATTCGGGTTTTAATTTTTTACGCGTAACCCCAATAATTTTTCAAAATAGAAGTAGTCCAAGTTAAGTACGCCTTATAACATCAGCTAACTAACAGTTAAAAATCCTATCAAAAACGACTGTAATCGAAAGGCTTAAGATTAACCGGAACAAACAGACAGAACGACAGACAGCAAGAAATTAATAAAATTGCCAAACCGATATTAAAATTAAAGGAAATATTAAAAACTTACTTAAATTAAAAGACTATCGACTATTGTAAACGGATTACAACACGACACAATTTTTGGTCAATCGGATAGAATTCTACTATTTATGGCAGAATATCTACGGATATTCTAAGGAATTCTAAGAAGATTCTAAGTATCGATACACACACAAGTATCGTCCACCCCTAGCCGAAACTGCGCTTTTACTGCGGCAAAGAATATAAACAGACCTCACATGTCGTTCCGGAGCTTATTTCCACTTGTTTTTAAACGTAATATACACATATCTGTTGACATTTGATACAACCAGTTTAACTGCACACCATTGCCATAATTTACTTTACCTTATATGACAGTTCACTTTGGTATTTAAATGTCGCCCTCGATATTCTATAAGATTTTTGTTTTCATATATTCAATTTATTTTATTTTTAGGAATACTTATATATTTTAATGCTGCATAGTTTAAGGCCAAGTAGAGCCCACCCACCACTTCCTGTGACCCTTTCTCAAAACGCAGACTCCCCTGGCGAAACCACGAATAAACCTGTGCCAGTTGTCCTCCTAAGTTAACTTGGAAATGTAATGTATACATCATATAACATAACATAACATAAACTCACGCCTATATCCCCGAAGGGGTAGGCAGAGGTGCTAGCACCCACATTTCGCCAGTTTATGTTTAGGTCCCAATGTAATAGGTGGCGAGCCTATTGCCATTAACCGGGCACTTATAAACCTGCTAGAAATACACACATAACTTCGAAAAGCATCGAAAAGTCATTGGTGTGTGCCATGGTAAATCCTGGGATCGAACCCGAGACCTCGTCTCAGCAGTCCATTACCCATACCACTAGGCTACCGCGGCTAGTTGTAAATGTAATGTATACTATTATAAAATTGTAAATTAGTTGTTTCTGTACAAATTAGATATTTAAAAAAAATACTTGGGTTATGTTAAATGAACTATCCCGAAAACAAAAATATTTGTTTGGAATTCTTGTCTGTTTATCTGTTTGTTCCCGATGGACGCAAAAACTACTGAAAGGATTTTGATGCGGTTTTTTTTCTATTAGAAAGGTCTTGGTCAGACTTAAAATCTGCAGTATGTTTGATTGCAATTGGTTAAGTAGAACCGGAGATATGATCAAAAAACGATAACCGACCTCCGCGCGGGCGGAGCCGCAGGATGAAATGAAAAACCCTAAGTTTGATCTTTGTCATTTTTGTCAAATGACATTTTTTATTTAAGTATTATCATTGTTCTTTTAGTTCATTAGTATCTTAACTTTATAGAAACAAGTGTTTTTTTAGTTAATATAGTTAATAACTATTGATCTCTAATTAAAAGATATTTAGAATATGTTATCAAATTGTTTTAAACACCGCGATAAGCTGCTATACTTAATTTCGATTCTTTAGATCAGACACTGCAGCTTATTAATATAATATTATTATTATCTGTTAATATTTTATTTATGACACAACTGATTTGTCTTATAATGATATACTATGTACGTATGTGTTTACAGAAAAAAAGTATCTGAGTATGTTCGTTCGCTTACTAGAACCCATATTACATAAGTTAGTTAAGCTATGATTACTTCGCCGGCAACCCTGAGGTTATTCTTTCGAGGGCTTACCCGGGGTGCCCGGCAACGGACACTTGGGGAGGACACCGTGCGGTTTTAGTCGAGACACGACATAACGACTCCCGCTGTCCAGCGGGGGGGTATCCAAAAGGATTTCCGCACGTAAAAAAAAAAAAAAGACACTGCAGCGGCCTCTCAGACCGCTCGTCTTCAGTAACGTTGCACAAACCATGTCACCAGTCAAAGGTTAAGAATGTTTTGAACCATTTACAATGTTGCCCAATTTGCATCGACACACAAATATATAAAAAAAAATCCGAAGCATAGATGTGATAAATAGGCTATAAAGCACTAAATGGTTCAAAATAGTTATATTAGGCAATAGCTTAGTGATCAAGCAGTAGCAGTCCTCCTTGTTCTTCACGTCGATAGTGAAGTGCACTATCGACGTGAACCCACTTCTAACACAAGAAATTTAGTTTAACTGGAGGGGTTAGGAGGATTACTAGTAATTTCGATTGCTAATATTCGTTTTAAAAAAAATTAAGGAAGTGCCCCGCTATCGTTTATGGCCACAGTACTGAACAGATGTTCAACATAATTAGCAACGCAATTGGCTGGTAACTGAATTTTAGGCTTATTCTCTATCGGAAATGATAACCAATCACTTTTATGTGTGACGTAAACTAATCACGATTGGGCATAAAATGTCCATGTATCGCGACACTTTTTCATAAATTATCTGCACTTACTAAAAAGTCGTTTAAAATAGACTTTAAACGACTTTAGAATTTAAACTTTAAAATTCTGTTTGGAGTCGGCTAGTCGACTCCTAACCGCTCAGGTAGCACTTATAAACAAATATTAACTAAATAAAAAGTCGTACGCGCAGTGCCGTTTTAGTTTCTTGAATTCGGTTTTTATATTATTTTTTGTTAATCATTTTATTTTAAGCTTCCATATCTATTTCCCAAATTACTGCCGGCTACATAATAACTATTTGGGTCAAAGTCAAAGCCAAAGTCAAAGTCTAAACCATTTATTCTGTATAGACCATTAATACGGCACTTACAAAACGTCATAAAAAAATAAATAATCTAATGTTTGGCAAATGGACCACCGGTTCGAAACGCGGCCCTGTCCTGAGAAGACTCCTGCAAGAAACTCAGCGGGCTGTTTTTTTTTGGTCTATTTACAAACATATTTACTTAACCTAAGTACTATATTTCATTTGAGTAGCATAGAGAGAGAGCAAACAGTTCATATCCAAGCTTGTTTGTCGTCTAAATAGTCTTGAATTTTATAGTAGCCTTTTTGGCAGAGTTTACTTTTAATTTGGCTTTTAAATTTATGAAGAGGTAGATTCTTCATTTCACTAGGAAGCTTGTTGTAGAAGCGTATACAGTTACCCTGAAAGGAATTACTAATCTTGTGGAGTCGACTATTACAAACCACAAGATTGTTTTTATGTCTAGTATTTACGTTATGTATATCACAAAGCCTTAAAAAATTGGAAATGTTTCTTCTAACATACAAAAGATTTTCAAAAATATATTGGGAAACTACAGTTAGAATGTTGATTTCTTTGAACTTTTCTCGGAGGGAGACTCTTGGGCGCAACTTATAAATTGCCCACACCGCCCGCTTTTGCAGTACAAAGATTGCATAAAAAAAATTGAATAAAAAATCTATAATTATTGGTATAAAGTTTTTAATTATTAGAGATTCAAGAAAAATCTAAGTCTACTTAAAAAAATGTAAGTCGGAAACCAAGTTATCTAGCTCTAAATTGTCATTAAAATCCTTTACTAAATGTGTAACGAACAAAACCTAGCTACGTATTGCTGAAATTCCTGCAACTTTAGGTTCCTTCTAGGCAAACGTGATCCATCGTAGACTACATCATCACTTACGACCAGGTGAGATTAGAGGTGAAACATGAACCTATCATTCGTAAAAAAAAAATAAGTTCGTAATCTAATATATAAAATTCTCTTGTCGCGGTGTTTATAGTTAAACTCCTCCGAAACGGCTTGACCGATTCTCATGAAATTTTGTGTGCATATTGGGTAGGTCTGAGAATCGGACATCTATTTTTTTATCCCTCTGAATGTTACGGGTAATCCACCGCAAATTTTTTTTTTATGATACCCCTATTTTTTTTTTATGATACAGCATTAGAAAATACATACAACCCTGAATTTACAACCCTCTACGATCAACCCCTATTTTTCCAATAAAATTGTGAATTAGTTGTGTCTGCACTTTAGAGATATTAAAAAAAAATACTTTGGTTATGTTAAATGAATGTTCCTGAACACCAAAATATTGGAGTAGTTATGTTGGAATCGTACCGATCAAAACCGTCTCGGGTCTCTAATGCCGGGGTGTAATGTGGCCAAATAAAGCAATTCCCTAGCACCCCGGCTGACCCTGGGCCATCTATGGTTTTCACATGGCCCCTTCGGAATACTAGCAATTAGGATAATTAAAAATATGCGACTCACGAAATAAATTCAGCTGATAAGGTAACCAACATAACCAAGGCGAACGAACAAAAATAAAATTCTAGGGCGTAGGCGGAACGAAGTTTGCCGGGTCAGCTAGTATGTATATAATAATACAGCAATTACGGAAAAGTGAAATTGGAAAATTATAAGTAGTAACACAGATTACCTTAAAGTAATTTTAGTATTAGGTAAGACCTTTTTGATCAATTTTTATATACCTAGTTACAAAAAAAGTTTTAGAAATTAGCAAATTTTTCAGATGTTCTTGATTGTTGATAATGATGGTCATTCTACTCTAATTCTACTGCTAAGTCAGAGGTCGCGAGTTCCATTCCCGCTTATTGTAAATATGTACATTTGCATTGGACTGGGTGTTTCTATGTATAAAAGATTTATTCACAACAAAAAAGTATCTAAGTATGTTTATCCGCATTCTAGAACCCATATTATGACAAGCTCTGCTTAGTTTGCGTCTAGATGGCGATGTGTATTTATTTATTGTAAGTTATTAGTGAATAAACTGATGATTTCATATGAAATTAAATATGACATCGAGTAATGACAACGTAATTGAAAATTTTTTTCCACATTGTAACAAAGTAACACTCATTTAAGGACATTTATACAAGAATACAAATAGAAAATTATGCAAATTATGCAGAACGAACTTAATTGAAACCCACATTGTAAAGTCGTAAATAAACCAAAAGGGACACGCTTTTCTCCTGGTTGCGTAATTTCAAACGACACACTGATATTTGAGTCCATTCATGATTTGAATAGACTTGCTCAACGGCTCATAAGCTGATTGATCATTGATCACTCGCGCACTGAATGTAGGTCACTGATCGTTCACGGGTTAAACTTAAAACAAAACAAGTTTTACACTATCTAATTGGTGTTTAAAAGTATTTGACTGTGGCCTTAGAAGTGTCAGTTGCGTAACGATGAATATTTCTACTTCTACTCATTAAAACGCACCAAATGGCCTTTTATATTATTCAGTTTTTTTTTAGAATCAGTGTAAATACGGAATATTTTTAAATTTCGATGTATGTTTGTTTACATTTAAATGCTCGAATAATGCGGCTGTACTGTAACTGTGCACCAACGTAGGAAACGATCGCAAAAACATTCGCTTACATAATTTGTGTAAAATATAGGCGCCATAAGTACGTCGTGGGCAGGTGGGCCCTCCCTATATTGCTTGTAAAGATACAAAGCATACTTTCTGCTTAAATATAGTAGGTAATGCGAGATACCTTTTTAGGAAAATTCCTACCACACGAAACATATCGCGGCTATAATTATCTTTATTGTGCCCTTTCCATGGGTTGGATAGGGTTTGTAATGATTCTTTGGGATGACTATATTCTTTCGTTTTACTCATGAAGCGTGACACATTTTTTGTTCTAAACAGCTTGTCCTACGTACAAGTCATTATTTGAAACAATATTTTACCGATTCAACAACTAAAACTGAGAAGAACCTGATAAAATCAAATTATGTTAAGAGGTGTTTCATGTCAAAATCTGGAGAATAAGGATCAAACGACTTGTGGCAAAGACGACCGCGGAGGGTTACCGTGGAGCGACGAGGAGGGGGGGAGGGCAGACTAAGGAACAAAGCGCAGGGCGACGACCTGGCGACCGCGCTAACCTCACGCGAGTGTCGGCCGACCACCGGCGACTTGTAATAACTGACATGTCCCACTGGTCTGTTATGTCTATGGTTTGCTAAAGCTTTCATGGTTATAGGCCGAGGTACCGCGAGTTTTTTTTTGCGTCAAGTTTATGGTAAGTGTTACTACCTACTTAGTACCTACTTAGGTACATAGGTAACGTTTATTTTCTATGAAAACTTGCTTGCTAGGTGTTAGCTTTATTTAGCAAAGAAGAAACTTTATACGGGTGACTTAAGTCCACTTCATTTATAAAAATAGTTTCATTTGTTCAACTGGGTAGTTCCCAAGCGAAATGAAGAAACTATAAATTCCAACTTGTTCACCGGGATGATATCAGCCAGGGAGGGAGAACTCACCTTCGAAAAGATCAATCAACTTATTTAGATTTTACTACGTAATAAATGGAAACATACTTGCCCCACAATAATATAAGTACTTTGCTTCGGCGGCGTAGAAAATACTCGGAGAAAACATTCTTTATTAGGACACAAAATGTTTTTCTACGATTAACATACCAAGTTGGTATCCACATTATCTGTACCTTTTTTTTCATGCGGAAATCCCCACGGATACCTTATCTTAGGTTATGTCGGACTCGAATTGGCTAAAACCACACGCCGTCTAGGGTCTCATAGCCGCATGTAAGGTGACCCAATAAGGCAGTTCTCTCGCAACCCGGCTGACCCTGGGCAATCTTCGGCTTTGATGACCCCTTGTGTGTAGGAAACATGGTGTCCCCATCTTGCCTCGAAGAGGGGCGCCCTGGCTTGCTTCTGCAGGGGTGACAGGCGGATTACCTGTCATCGAGCACCGCCTAAGTCGCACATTACACATACCTACATTATCGAATATGTAGTAAGTAGTTACTTGCCTCTCTTATGGGAGTTAACTTGCTTGGGGCCAAAAGTAAAAGATTTATTTTTTTGCTTACAACTTACAAGTAGTCCAATGAACCGAAAAAAAAAGCCAAAAAAAACTGTCGCCTAGTACTAAAATGCATACCTTTTAATCTATATGCAGTATCTTTATGAACAAAAGACTGATATAAAAAAACAAGTGAAGTTTCATAGCATAAAAACAAAATTAAAAACTCCTAGCTGCTAACATCACAGACGCAAGCGCAGCCTACGGGTAAACAGGTTACTATTACTAAATTCATATTTTCACCTGGCACTATTTTATGCAGGTAGGTACCCTTTTTTTTTTTTTTTTTTTTATCGTGCGGAAATCCCTTCGGATACCCCCCCGCCGGCCAGCGGGGGCGGTTATGTCGGGCTTGCACCGACTAAAACCGCACGCCGTCTCGGGTCTTCAGACGCCGGGGTGTAAGGTTACCCATAGAGCATATCCCTCGCACCCCGGCTGACCCTGGGCCATCTCACCACTAACAGCATCGCTCATCCTGTCTCCTCTGAAAGCAGAGGAGTACGGAGAGCGATGTGTTCCCGCCACGTTGGGTATTGGCCGACGATCAATGCCAACCCTATGAAGGGGTGAAGGGGAAGCCATTGACCGCCGCCCAGGGTGTACCGGCCGCTCCGATTCCGTTCCCCCCGGACTGCAGCGGGATCGGAATCGGAGCGACACTCGAGGAGGTTACCCAACACACACCCCTGCAGGTAGGTACCCTATGCATAATTATCTCTCGTTTAGACCAATAATCATAAAATATAATACAATTTTTATACTTAACTCACCAATCTTATAACCAGATGATTCTATTTTTAGTCATATCTGTGGTTCTAGTGGTAAATACCTATTGTATTTATACAATTATTGAACTAAACATAAAACGTGTAACTTAAACCTACCATAGTGTTAACGAGGCCTTACACACCTAGTAATAAGTATATACTTACCAAGCCACAACAACGACCAATTCAAATGTTCGCAACTCCTTCCATCTAATCGTGCTAAATAAGTTCCTTTCTTTTGAGAACGGGAGCAGAATTCCACGCGGGCGAAGCCGCAAACATGTAGATTGTCTATTATATCTTATTTATCGGAAACAAAGACAACAGTACTGTGTATCCATAATTCCGTTCGTAACATCTTAACACAATAATCTATTGCGATGTACGACAGCTAATAATTTTCTTATAGGTACCTCAACCTTTCGAAACAGGTATGCACCATGCCTCGCCTCTTGCCTTATGACCTTCGAATAACTCTAATCAAGTATTTGCATAGGTGCATCCGAAATCACACTCCGAAAACAAATCATTATCTATCCATTGGGCACATCTAGTGCATTTTATACCTTATTTCAGAAGAAATTAGAACTATATTCTTAAAGGCATTGACATATATACAGTACACATGCTTAAAGGGACTTTTAATGAGCTAGTAGCTATTATTCTTTTTCAAATAGTTTGAATATTTTGTAGGTTGGAATGAACCTTTGTATTGGATTTAAGATTGAAATAACTGTGTTCTTAAACCACAGGATTTACCAACAGTAGGTATAGAATAGTAAGGATCTAGGCATGGGTTTTATTGTTCTCGACAATTACGAGACGATATAAAAAGATGTAATCCTTATATTATAAACACGTAGGTAAGTATGGATGTTTATTATTCTTTCAACGCAAAAGGGCTTAATGGACCTGGCTAAAATCTGGTACAGGGATAGAATATAGTCTGGAATAACACATAGGCTTTTTATCCCTGGAATAGGTTCCCATAAGAAGCGGGAAAGGAATCAGAATTCTACGCGGGCGGAGCCGCGGCAACAGCTCGTTACACTTAAAGATATTAGGAACCAGGTCTAAAATAATACACTACTCCGATAAATTAACCTACTCAGGGCTCATCTAAAGGAAACACATTTTACGAGAAACGGGAGTAATAAAATCTTGCGAGTACAGTCGACATTTACCTACACCCGAAAAACTTTTAACTCATACCTGTGGGTACCTTTATGTGGGTAGTTCTCAAATAAATTCACTGATCGTCTCAATTTCTCACGTATATTACTTACTCGGTGTCTCACATCGGAGAGAATGCTGTTTATACATTTTACTGGACAAAGCAGTTGGAACACATTTTGGTGGTTGTTCACAATGGAAAACCAAGAGGCGAGGCTTCTGGCAGATCACGACCGCATCGAAGAGTGCGTAGCTGTTTTGTTTTATTGTGAAAATAATTAACCCATATGTTTTCTAATGAAACGAGTTAAAAGTTTAGTTAGTTGGATTTTTCGAGTTCTATACATTGATTTGTGCAAAAAATAATGAAAAATTTGAGAATTATACAGCTTTCAATGTTAAGGTTATCTTAACTACGTAATTTTATCAAAATCACCGCTTTATGAACCAAGGCTTAATAGTAGGTACCTGCTTATAACGAATTCACCTTCTGAACTGGTTTTTTTAATTCCTGTCATGATCCTTTTAACATGGTAATAGTTTCTACAAATACCTAATGAATGATATTCGTCTGTTCATTTTCAGAGGTGAGAAGCTATATGTGACAGCCGACAAGCGAGGTGAAAAGGGAGGCTGCAAGCGACCCCTGTGCTGGACACTTCTGGGACTCGTCGTTGCAGCTATCGTGGCCCTCATCGTGCTGGCAGCCAGTAAGTAAAACCAACTCCTTATCTTCTAATATTACGAGAATGAATAAAGCCTCGTGACACGGTGGCTGTGGTGGAACACTCCTCCGAAACGGCTCGACCGATTTTAATGCGTTTTTTTTGTATTATTTAGTAGGTATGAGGATAGGTCAAAAATAATTTTCACCCTCCTACCTCGCGATTTTAATATTTTTACCTAAACATAGCTCTATGCCTGAGCAATATGAAATTGAACAGTCGTTCATTAATATAAAGTCATTTAGATGAAGAGTCGTATCACTTTGACAGTATATTTTCCATTTTTATACTTGCGTTCGATTTCTTTGATAACAATTATATGGCAGACCAACGTTTAATTGGGTCGTGATAAATATATAACATTCTGTCACAGATTACACAGCGTAATCCGGACTACGTATAACTTGTACTATGGGAGCAGATATAAACATATCTACTTATCATACAATAATTTTTACGCGGCATATCCGTTTGTTGGTGGCTAACCTCTTCCGTAACCACTCGCACGATCTTGACCAAATTTACCACGGTGATAGTGTGGACACTGATGCCTTGATCACAGGAGGAGTGTTTTGAAGCGAGATCGTTCATGTCCGATGTACCATTGAGGAATAATCACCGAAAAACAGTTTAACGAGCGCGCGGCCTTAGCTAAGCGCACGACCGTAGTAAGATGTCCTATTTTCGAGTAAGAGTCCTGCTCGCTCAGCTCAATTTATTTCAGTCGCACCCTGCACTGAATCCCTAGTATTTTAATATGTAGGAATACAGGTGGCAGTCGTTAGAGTGTGAAAGTGAAAGTGGTCAAATTTTGACCAACGGGCGAACTCAGTGTGGAATAAGTATTTATCATCATCATCTTAGCGTGATTACCGGTTGCATTCGGTTTCACCTTAGAGCCCGAGGGCTGATTACTCCTTCTCCTCCTTTAATTTTGGCTTATACAGCTTTTACAGGAGCGACTGTCGACTGACCTCCCAATTCCTAGAGATAAGCCTACGCCAGAGCTTCGTCCGTTAATTAGCAGCTATACCAGCTTACAGGCGAAGTGGGCTTGGCCCTGAGGGTCTCGGTTGGGTCTCATACAACCAGTATGAAATAAATATTAAGTACATCTTTCAATAGCTATATGACAGTATTTTACCTTTTCAGCAGGAATCTTATTCACTAACTCACCGACGCCCTTGGAGCAGTACAACTCTTCGATTAGCTCTGCAAGGGCATTGGGCGGTATTGGCACCCATCTGCATCAAACCCCAAGCGAAAACGATAACAACGACTTCAACAATCACAGCACGTATCCCGACCAAAGCAAGGAGCCCGCCGACCAACACGGACCAGACACGCAGAGCGATGAAGCGCGGGAGCCCTCCATTGCGTCAGAGGAAAACACTAATATGTATAGTAAGTTAAAATCTGAGTTTGGTGACGCTAGCTTTCATACAAAAATGTATCAACTTTTTTATGCATAATTTATTATATATTACGTCAATCACGGTCACGTCAATATGACTCCACCTCGCCTGATGGTAAGCTAAAGGTAAAGTATCAGGAATGGGGGTCACCACTACAGGCACCGATCATGCTACATTGATGGCCCTCAGCTTGACGGCCTCATCAGATGCTTATCTATACAATAATAAATTATACTTATTCATCGAATAAATATATTTCTGCAAAAACAGCGATTTGAAGTCTGTCTTACACAAAACTTGCCGTACCTAACTTTTAGGTAGATTTCGATGAAATTGATCTACCTATTGGTTTGTTGACTACTGTCGAATTTTAAAAAAATTTATTCATAGGAGGTCTAGTTATGAGCCCCTGAGTCCGAAATGACCACTGGTCAAAAAGTTTATATATGTATGTATGGTTCCACTTCCCAAAATTTGCGGCACTCTCACGGTCGCATTTTTGCCCCGATCGCTTTCAAACTGCGGTCAAAAATTGCTTGGGTGTAAACTTAGTTTAAGTTCGTGAACGGGTGGAATCCGGCCTAAGGGGACGGTAGGGCCTCACTTTTTGTGAAATCAGTTTTTCCTCAAAATGTCACGTTCCATGAAAGATATTCGAACCGTTCTAATTTTATCCCATAGTATACATGAATACCAACAACTTTTAATTATAAACCTATAAGATTAAAACTTTAACTAAAAGTAGAGGGGGGAAAAACCAAAATTTTTCGGGAAAAAAATCATAACTTCTAACCGGTGAACATTCTTGCCGTCGGAAACATTTTTAATCGATAGGCCATTTTTAAGTCTAAAATAAGTTGTCGTTGTTGTTGTTGTCTGAAAAGTTTTTCGCTAACAGTTACCGTTTTCGAGAAAAAAAAAATAAACATGTTAAAAAATAATATTAATTGCTTCACGAAATCTACCTGCGGGAACGGATTTTTTACATTATCTTCTACAGAAATGATTCTTTTATGTGAACATTTAAAGCATTGTTAAGTATGGATAATATTAGCGACAAAATACGAAAAAAAAAATTTTTGTTCACAATCACATGTCACTTTATGTATAGGTATGTAATTGTATGTATTTAAAACTGTTTGATATAAAGTGAATAAAATTTTCCAGTATCGAGAACCGTGGAAGGAGAACTGAAAATTGACAACGAGGAATTCACTCCTGCCCTCCAGGACGTCGAAAGCAACGAGTATAGAGAATTCGTTACCACCTTTGGGGAGGCATTAAAACGGGCAGTATTCGACAAAGAAATTCTTGACAACAACGACAATGAAATCACCGTCGAGATTATTCAACTTCGGTAAGAAAATTATAATAATAATCAGTCATGATATCTCATACATCGTAATATGGGATGCCGATTTAATTGGTAGAATAATTGATACAATGTTGAATATTAACTTGTACACACGGCCAAAGAAATAGCCGTGGAGTTTATTTGTTACTGGCCCTACCCAGGTAACTCTTTGGTCGCCTATACCTATATTTAACCAATAGCTAGATAAGGTTATTAGTATCTAGTAACGCTGGCCCTGCGTGTGGTCTGTCCGAAGAAAACTAAAACTATCGTATTTATACACATTTGGGTAGAGTATCATGGTATGATTCCATCCCTATGAATATGTAGTAATTAAATCGACTTCCTGCATAGAATGTGTCTTGAATTCAATATTTCATAGATACTGAAATTTTTAAAGAGAGAATTTTCAGTAGATGGCTCCAACTAGGATAACGTCGGAGCCATCATACTGAAAATAAAAAGTATATAGACGAGAATTTCAACTATCTAGGACAACTCCAGGTACCTCAGTTTTTCATTGTTACCCATAGAATGAGATGGGTCAAGGGTTCAAGTCCCGTCCTATATGTTAACTTTTATTATATATAGGATAAGTTAGCATATCTACTAATTGCTTGAAAATTTCGTTTATATTTTCAAATTCAAATCAAATTGCTTTTAAAGAATGAAGCATTTCTAACTCATATTCTCCATTTTCAGAGAGGGCTCGATCATTGTCACCTACAGAGTCCACTGGAAGACCAAGAGACATGCGCAATCTGGTACAACTACATCTAACAACTTGTTGACCCCTACTACCCTTAAGGCGAATCTCAACGAATATCTCAACAGGAACAACAGAATGATCAATATCTATCACATCGCTGAAGATAAAATGATCTCCAGGCCTGTACTTGACATTTGTCAAATCAATAAGAATGGCTGCGAATACGAATGTAAGTTTGATGAAATATCCCTTGATTTTATTTGCACGTGTCCACCTGGCAAAATAATTGATATGGCTAATCCAAAAAGGTGTATGTTGCTATTTGAGAATACTGAAAATGCACGGGATAGGCAAGAATCTGCAGAAAAAGGGACTACGGTACCACTCGATTCCAATGAAAGTACTAATAATAAAGCAATTGCCACCAATGAAAATAAACCAGTAGTTGAATCGGAACACTCAGTTGAGCAATCAGTAATTTGGCAGGAGCTACATCATGCAATGCCAGAAACGACCACTGACTCTGAGACTGAGGTCAGTTTCTCGAATATCATTGGCCATCCAACAGAACAACCTCATGAACATGAAGCACAAGGACGAAATTATAAATCGGGTATAAATTATCTAGATCCTGGCCAAAAAGTACGAACAACATCTGAAGCTAATACAGAACTGCAACCGACTGCTGAACCTGCTGCTGAGCCCGAACCCGAACCAGCTGTTCAGCGAACTACTGCACCCAATTTTAAGTCTACTTCTGATCCAGAAATATCTGATGAAACAGAAGTAGGAACGAAGATAGAAATGGATTCGGATACAAAGTCCGAACCTGAACCGGAACCTGAACCGGAACCTGAAGGAAAGTCTGAGCCAGAACCAGAACCGGAATCAAAATCAGAACCTGAACCAGAATTAAAATCGGAGCCTCAAGCAAAATCAGAACCAGAGCCACAGTCTGAACCCGAGCCAGAGCCAAACTCGGAAACGGAACCTGATCAGAAGTCAGAAATAGAATCGGAGAATAAACCAGAACCTGAACCAGAACCTACATCGGTACCTGCATCAGGTTCTAGGTTAGATGTGAAATATTCACCAGAAGCAGAACCAGAACCAAAGTCTGAATCGGAGCCAGAGCCTAAACCACATTCAATATTAGAATACGATCACAAATCAATTTTGGAGCCCGAACCAGTTTCTGAAACAGACTCAGAATCAAAAGTAAAATTAGAACTCGAAACAACAGGTACGACTACACCTGTAGGTTCACCTTATACTATGATATCCACAATGATGTCTACTGAAGATTCAAAATTAAATGTGCAGCCTGCAGCCGAACCCGAAACGACATTAGAACCCCAAACAACACAAAAGGCAAAATCTTTTGAAGAAACTATTCACAGTATAATAGACGACATTCAAACCGCCGAACATGAGCCTGAATTTGATGTTGAATCTACCACAAACACAGGGGACCCTCAATCCGCCACAACAGAAGACTCTAGACCTGAAGATGAGTCTAACGAAGAAAAATCTATGTTGTATATGGATGAAGGTAAATTTGACCCAAAATCTAACAATGATATCGAAAAGACAACTATGAGAGTGTCCATATCTGATTCAAACGTTATGAGTGAGCCATCTAATGAAATAAAATCGGATCTCATTTCAATCTTAAGCAATTCTGCAAAGGTGATTCAACACACTACTGAAGTGAATAAAGTAATCACCACTACAGACTCTAATGATTGGCTAGAAGCTCAAGTTCACAGTGAAATAAAACCTTCTTCAGTAGAATTGAGTAATGATAATTCCAGTAATAATACTTATGCGAATATCTTGAGTAACAATGTGAACAAGATTTTGGAGCAATCAGAACCAAGATCATTCAAATCTTTTGATGAAGATGAATACTTGTTTGAGACCACCACACCTGTGATAGTCACAGAGGTCAATGATACACACGATGATAAAACGAAAAGTTTATTATTTACCTTCAACAACGACAACTCAACTCATGAAATAAACATTAATGAAACGCCAAAAGTATATGCTGGTGAAAGTAAAACGTCCAGAGTACTAGAGACTGCAAATATGATGGATGATATAACCACTAATGTTATGATGGAAATGACAACTGGGACAACAATAACCGAAACAACTGAAGCCACAAACAATTTTCTCGGGATAAGAAATAATGTTCCTAATAAATATAATGAAGAGAAAGAATCACATGAAGTAAAACGAAGCGAAAGCGATCATATGATTACTTCTATTATACAGGCAGCTAACTCATTAGATACCAACAAAACGGTACCTATTGAAACAACAACCCCAGAAGTCGAAGCAGTTAGTGAATTTTCTCTCAATAAGCACTATCAAAACTCTCAAGGCGAAAAACTAATTGACATGTTAGAACAACGACCTTATGTAGCTCCAAATGAAACCTCAACCGAGCACGAACCTGAAGAAGGCATGGATATTACTTTTGATTCTATTAATATGCTTTACAACCGCTCTTCCAAATCAATTGCCAACCTGTCGAAAAACACAACAAGTAATAGTACTCTGGAAGCGATAACACAGCTGTATGATGGCACTACTACTACTGATTCCGATTGGTTATCAGAACCTGTGACAGAAATGAACTACGACGATATAATGAATAAAATGGGAAACCAAGAAACTACAGAAGGCTCTGAAAATAAACTAGATGATGTTATACACAACGGTCTTGCTAAAGACGACTTTGAACCTGACTATCTTAATAATATGGGTTCGCATAACAAACAGGATGATGAGCCATTGTATAGCATGGGCCATGATTATGACAATGAAGACAACCGTTATAAAAGAGTTAATAAAGAAGTATCCATTGAAAAAACTGTTAGTAATATAAGTGCACCTGTACTAATACCCACATTAACTGTGCCTATTGAAACTACAACAGTAAGAGATTATATTTATAAAATATCGGAGCTAAAGTTAAAAGATTCTGAAATGAGTATAGTTAATAAAACTGATACAAATGATTCATCATCATTGTCTCAAGTTGGAAATGCTTCACCAGCACCAGTTTGGGAAGAATCTGAAACTAAGAGCAGTCTTGAGGTAAAACAGTTATCCAAGGAAAAGCCGATAAAAACTAATCGTCATGTTATGATAGATGAAATACAAATGCCTACAATAGCTGTTTTACCTAGCAATATAACTCACGTAATTGAAAAAGATAAAAAGCCCAATGGTACCAATTTCGATATTTCCAACAACGCTACTCAAAACTCTACACAGCTGAATAATTTAAACGTAACTATTTATGAAATATCTAGTCATAGCGATAATAAATCTTCTAGCACAAAGTCTGCTAATGCACAATTAGCCGATTTCGTTGATCATGAAACAGAAATGAATCCTTTTCTACCAGAAGTAGAAAATAATAAGAGCTTAGTGAAAAAACTCCAAGAAGGCCATGATCTGGAACCCGCTAACCTGAACGAGACTCAAAATGATAACCAAGAAGAACACATGGTCGCTTCGACTGAAGGCCAAGCTTCAAACAAAGATACTTCAGAGATACCCTTTACTGCATCAGTAATTAAGGAACAAAATAATTTAACAGCAATCTCCGAAGATACTTCTCTAAATAAACCACTCACTGATGCAAAGGCTCCTGAAAACGTCTCTCACGGTGCTGATGCGAGAACAAATTCCAATATGTTATCAAAAAATCAAAAGGTACCAGTCTCAACATTTTTATTAGATACTGATGATCTTGTTACTCCTAGGGAGCTTTCAACTACTTTGAGCAGCACTCAAATGGACAGCCAACCAGACACCACATCGGTCCCAATATCCCTCAAAGAAAGTGAATACCTCAGTGTTGTACCTATTGGCGAAGAAAATGAAGAAATGGTAGACGGTAATAAGGATAGTAAAAATGAAAACTTAAATGATATTACGGAAAGTGATTTGCCGAAAAGTGATAAAAGGACATTAGATACCAAATTTGATTCAGTAACCTCAAATGAAGCGTAAGCTACTAGCTGTAATTTAAACACAAAATTAGTATGATATTACCGTTTCTTTTCCTATGATCAGTTGTCCACGTCGATTAATATCATTTTAAACAAAACATAGGTAGGTATGATTTTTATGGAAATGGTAAATTTTCAAGCGAATGTACAGTCAAGTCGTGGTGACAACTAGAATATTTTCAGTAATTTTGGATACTTTCGATTTAGTAAATAGTTCAGTTATAAATCTAGTAGTTTAAAAAAAAACGAATGAAACAAAATAATAAAGGAATAGTTACTGTAAGATCTATTTTTGTAGATGTAACGTAAGCAGATTATGACTACTTCAAAAAATACACTGAAAGTACGTTCCACCAATCATATCTAATACTGGAAATAGTTTTACTCGTTAAATAGATATTATGAGCGTCTCTTTCCTATCATTTTAAAAGACGTTCTATAACTATGAAGTATCCACGGAGTCTCTTAGTAATTTTTGGGTAGCTACTCTTCTCAGCTCGACTTGGTAACATTTCAATATAATTATATTAGATTAATAACATTCAAATTGAAAGTCACATACATAATACATTCAAATTCAAATTAATCCCTAACATGGTTACATCGATGTTGTTAGATAACTCCTTTTCCCTTATTTATTAAGACTGTTCATTCTCTGAAATATTTACCCTATAGTAGTAATGTCTTAAACATAACTCCAATTAGGCAGTTTGGTCCTAATAATCGTACACTTGTACCTTTTATTACTTCCCTGTATTGTTATCTTAAACATTTTATACGTTAGACTAGTCAAACTTGGATGAGTCATCGCCTTGGTAGAAAGATTTAGTTTTATTTATTGCATTGTCTACATAAAAAAGGTATATTGAAGAAGTAAATAATACGGTAAATTGTTTGTAGGTACTCTATGTATGCCGTCCATGTTTTATTTGAAAACACTATCTTGTAATTGTTACCATAGCTAAATGTATATTATTATAAATAAAATTATTCTTGGATCGGAAGCTGTAACGAGTTTGAGAATAAGATGTAAGCGCTAGGTTTACGTGGCAATTTATTTTCTTGTGATTGTCTGCCATGCCGTATTGTGATAACTCGCCGGTAACTACATTCCGTTTGTACTTATTAACTTAGTGATATTACACAGAAGTGAGGTCTGATTGTAAAATAATAATTAATTTAGAATTTGTTAACTAAGATAAATATTTTGTATAAATGGTTGATTTGTAAAATAATTGAATTATGTTGTAAATAAATATAAAGTTAATAATAATAATTAAAACTTGAGTATTCTTCTACCCTATTCTATGATTCAACAACAATAATTTCAAAGAAAGGTGCATCACTTTACCTAAAAAAATGAATGCCGCAATGAATATCGGTATTGCATCGCCGCGGTCGATGACCCCCGTGGTGCGCGGGGTCAACGACGGGTTTCATTTAGCTGTACTAACACGGTGGAGCGTGAATAATGCTTTATTTTAATAACTAAAAAAAATTGGGTCAATCGAAAAATTTATGGATAAGTAGGTATAGAATTAAAATATACATCATCTATATGCATTTCATAGATTTTATTAAAGACCAATTTATAAAATATAATACACATTTGATATCACGGCAGAGATTAGACAGTCAATAAATATCACGACCGACGACGAGGACACGATAAGATCATGATATATAATATATAGACAGGATCGCGAATATCGCGATATTTGTTGACCGTCTAATTCCTACCTATCGAATATCTATATAGGTACTCTGCTTAAAGATACTTAGATTAAATAAATTCATTTATGCACACTAGTAAATAATCATATAATAATCAATTCAGACTTCTATGTATATTGAGTTAAGACCCGGTTGCCTCACGAGTCTCTCAGCTTTTTGTTTGACTCACAAAAACGATATACAATAATGTTAAGGAAAGTAACGCGATCATGTATAGGTATATACATACTTATGGATTGCCTGACGTTTTGATCAGGTTATACTGGCCATGGTCACAGGCTGATTGTGGCTTTCTGCGCAGTCGGATAGACACCGGTTAGTTTGCTTAGAGAATAGGGATACTGTGAGTGTAGTATGTATGTGAATGTGCGGGTGGATGAAGAACTTTCAACCTCACGGACTCGACGACAGAGGGTGTGCACCACTAAGCAAGTCAGCCTGTGACCACGGCCAGTGAATCCTGGTCGAAACGTCAGGCAATCCAAAGGTATGTTATATACCTATACATGATCGCGTTAATTCCCGCTAACATTATAGTATACCATGGAACGCGAAAGTTTAAAAGTTAGTATCACAACAACAAGTATGTAGTCCAGATAATAGAGTCTCCACTGTAGGTACTTAAGAATGATAACGTTGAACGAATCATGTAAGCACCGTGAAAATCTCAGCGCTTTCGACCTTTTGGTCACAAGAAAACTACTCGCTTGATGCGCTCTAGTGCTTCTCGTTTGAATCTTAGGGTTATGTTATATGGGTAAATTGCTTCATTGAAAACTTTCCATTCCTAGTTTCCATTCAATCATTTATTGGGTCCAACTAAACAGTAGAGCTCGGGGAAATTTAGTACTCGGTCGATTAGTGGTTAAGGAGTCGGCCTTACGAACGTGAGGTCCCGGGTTGAAATCCTGGCTATCACACTACACAAGTGAACCCACTCATAACACAAGCAATTTAGCTTAGCTAGAGGGGTTAGCGGGAATAGTAATTTCAGTTTCTACTATTCTTAAAAAAAAATATCCACCAGATAACCAGTTGAACATTGCAGTTGGACCATGGGTATACCCCCAAATACTGAGCATAATATCCCCCATATAACTCTATAATTCATTACAATAAAGTACAGCTGTTGACTTAGTAGATAATAAGTAATTAATCAATTCATTGATTCAGTCTAGCAATTCGAAGAATCTATCGCACTAGTAATTAAAATTTTAAATCATCATTTTGGATGTGGCGTAATATCCTCAATCTCCTCAGCAGTTACTTGCTCATCCATTGCCATCCTAGCACAAAGACATTCATCACCAATCATACCACTACCACTTACTATACACTTACCCAAAACAGCTTTGCAGCTATTGTAAGGGATGAATTTAGCACTATTCTTTACATTTCCATCAGTTTTTTGGTCTAAATCTATGGTAAGAGAATCTATATCTAAAAATTCTTTAATTTTCACAGTGCCGTCAACCCTATACTCTATTTCAGGCTTTTCATCATTCGATTTTTCATAACGTTCACTGCATAGGCCACCACAACATTTGTTAGCTTTACAATCAGTGTTGTTTGAATGAAATTCAGTAATATTTTTATTAACATCGGTTTCAATTGGTGTGAAATCATAATCATCATTAACAGTCTCACTAATTTGTACGCATATGCAGTTTTCACCTTTGTCATCCATAATACAACCGCCTACAGCTAATTCACAGCCATTAACATCATTACCACCATTTGTTATTGGAGAGTCTACAGAATTTTCTCTATCTGTATTTTTTATGGATAAATCCTCAGGTACATTTCTTATAAACTTGTTATCATCAATAAACATGGAAACATGGTCTTCATTATCCTTTTTAGGTTTTATGTCTGGAAATGGCAATTTTTTGTCATCTGAAACGGAAATTTATATCGATGTTTAGATTTCTCAAATTGCACTATTACGGAGAAACAGGATGTGATATTTGTGTCCTCCGACACAGGACGGGCAGGCAAGGTAATCGATAAAACCTGGCGGGCCACGGCCGATGGATAATGTACTTTAATTGTGCGCTGCAGGATTGGTGGTAACATAGTAGTTCAGCATGGAATCACTCAATTCTGGACTCATCATCATTTCGTGATATCCGGTCGCATTCGAAGCAAATACCAACATAGCAACGATGTATACACCGTAGGTGTCCGCGACGTTCACGGCCGCCCACGACGCAAGCGACCGCCCGCGGCCTCCCGCGCTGAGCCTATTGCCACCAAGCACTTATTAATAGTATGGATGTGTATTTTTTTTTGTTGTTATACCTACGAGTATATCTTATGGAAATTACTACCATAATACCAATCTTACCACTCAGTGTGGCTTCCTTCCAAGTACTAGGTGATGTTGCATCACATGTACAATTACAATCCAATGATATTCCACTATTGATATCAGTATCTGTAAAATAAAATAATTTGTATCAAATCGTCGTCTTTTTGTTAACATATTGAATAAATCACTTGTACTTTTCCACAATTATTTATTTATTTGAACCTTACCGGTTTCACCTTACGGCATTATCAAAGGTCTACAATGTTTTAAACTAAAAAACTACTATATTTTATGTGTGGGTACTTTTAAAAAAGAGTATACCAGCTTCAACTTTTTTCCCCAAAATTTGGGGAAATTTAAATTTTCATAAACGTAATTATGTTTTGCAAAAATAATTTATACATTATAAAATTAATTGTATTACAGTGAAATGTCAAATATAAAATGTCAAGGAATTATAATTAAATTAAATTAAAGTAATTGTCAAATCAATGATGTCAAATGGATTACATACTTAGATTACAATATTAAAAAATGTCAGTTACAACAATAAATTAAGATTACAACGAATTATTAACAAATAAATAGGTATGTATATGTCATTATTATTGTAATAGAGGTGGACGGCTCAGATCTAACTGTTGGTTAATTATATTGTTTCTGTCCGTGTTTGAACAATATAATTAACCAACAGTTAGATCTGAGCCGTTCACCTCTATTACAATAATAATGACATATACATACCTATTTATTTGTTAATAATTCGTTGTAATCTTAATTTATTGTTGTAACTGACATTTTTTAATATTGTAATCTAAGTATGTAATCCATTTGACATCATTGATTTGACAATTACTTTAATTTAATTTAATTATAATTCCTTGACATTTTATATTTGACATTTCACTGTAATACAATTAATTTTATAATGTATAAATTATTTTTGCAAAACATAATTACGTTTATGAAAATTTAAATTTCCCCAAATTTTGGGGAAAAAAGTTGAAGCTGGTATACTCTTTTTTAAAAGTACCCACACATAAAATATAGTAGTTTTTTAGTTTAAAACATTGTAGACCTTTGATAATGCCGTAAGGTGAAACCGGTAAGGTTCAAATAAATAAATAATTGTGGAAAAGTACAAGTGATTTATTCAATATGTGTAGCAAGTTCCACCAAGTGCCATCAATCTCCAGTATAAACAGTCTTTTTGTTAAAATTGATTGAACTTGCAAACCTGTGAATACAGAGAAGGAGTAGGTGGACCCTGGGAACAACATTACATGTGTCAAAAAGGTAACAAACAGATACTCACGACATTTGGCTATGTGCCTTTTCTTAGCATACTCAGTAGCAAACTTCTTGTTACAATCGGGAACAGAACAGTGTAATGAGAAGTCTGCACTGTGCGTTTTAAGGTGCGTTTTCAAATGATGTGACTGTATAAAACCTGGAATGAAAACATCAACATTATAACACCAATACTGTGGTTGACTGTCATGAGTGTATGGGGCCTCATCAAGATCCGGCCCAAGCCACCTTCTACCCTGTACACTTGTTGGTTGAGATGGACAAGACTCTGGCACAGTCTTTCTTCTCAAGGTTGGAATGTCGGATGGTAGTTGCTGCCATAAAAACTTAAACGCCATATAAGCCAAATCAATAGGAGGATGAGGTGTAAGCAGACAACAGCTAAGAGATGATGAGGATGTTGTCCTACACTGTTACTGTGGGTAGTGGAAGTTTTATAGTCAGCTGGTGGGCTCTACTTTCATCTACAATTAATTTTCTTAGAAGCCTATTCGAGTTAGAATAGGCTTTTTAGTTAAACCTATTTGTCTTACCCACCTTTGCCACATATTTTACAAAAATACTGCTTAGTATTTGTGTGCGTTAGCTCATGATGCTTCAAATGGTGTGCAAAGTTAAATTTCTTACTGCAACCTTCAAAGCTACATTGATAGCGTCGCTCAGACTCTGCCTTGTGGGTCCGCATATGTGTACGTAATGCAGGCTCGCTGTTGAATACACTGTCGCATTTCGAACATGTATATGATCCTGGAAAGTGAAATTTGCTGATTAGTATAATTGAAATCAGTATCTACTTGACACAGATGTCTAATCATCATAGAAATGGCTGAGGTACAGAATTTCAAGATACTCTCAGGCCATCATACCTGTATGCCTTGGAGTATTTCATTTATATTATATATATTTATGTATGCTCTTCCTACAACTAACTAATCTGTTAACTTTAATACACAAAGATAAGACTCTGTACTGCTCTGTCTGAAACTGTAGTTTGTGCATGTAGAAAACAATTGCCTTAAGGCGAGGGTCCCTGAGGAAGGGTGTTTTTAGATTAAGATTTTTCAAAAATGAGAAGTCCCTGTATTCTGAAAATCATATATGTTATACTAGGCTATTCAAAGTAGTACTTTCGGTTACTCGATACACAATGACTTTTACTTTCCTCGATAGAATTTGCTCTCAAAGATTGGTCTAACCAAAAAAGGAATTCCAGTTTTATTTGAGTTGTGTTCAGATTAGAAAAATAAAAATGATACTAAAATGAAGGTAATTGATAGGAGAATGAAAAACGGTTATCTAAATTTCCATGAATTCTGAATTATACCATGAAAATTCAAAATACCTACGCTTTCTACCGACGACTATACGACGCGTTCGGCTAGTCAATCAGTACCGAGCGGAATGTGTTAGAGGAGGACCTCAGTTTGCGGCAGATGCAAAGTGAAAGGTACGTTTTTTAAATGTAGGTACTTAGCGTAAATGCCACATCGTAGAGAATGTGCCAGATGTACAAATCCAATGGTAAAAAGTTGAGACTTGAACTTTTGCGAATACATTACTAGTGTTTTCTGTAACGTATAAGTAAGTAGTTACTCATTGCACAAATATGACAAACTAACACATGTATCGGCATTATAATAGCATTATATGCCTTACGATATTAGTCGATTCAATAAAAGAATTTGTAATGATTGACATTGGTACTAATAGACGTATATCGAATGGTGGTACTAAATATTGTGAACAGTACATTTTTTTTTTTTTTTTTTTTCGTGCGGAAATCCCCTCGGATACCCCCCCGCCAGCCAGCGGGGCCGGTTATGTCGGGCTTGAACCGACTAAAACCGCACGCCGTCTCGGGTCTGCAGACGCCGGGGTGTAAGGTTGCCCATAGAGCATATCCCTCGCACCCCGACTGACCCTGGGCCATCTCCGGTTTCGAGATGGCCCCCTCGGGTTTGGGAACCACAGTGTCCCCGTCTTGCCCCGGTTTGGGGGAGGGGCGCTAGTCGCCCCACCGTCCCGGCCTGCTTCTGCTGGGGTGACAGGCGGCCTCACCTGCCACCCCCAGGCCTGCGCTCATGGAGGACGGAGGTCGTTAAGCGACCTCCGGCGCCTGAGTCGCCTGCGACGCGAGGCGAGCGTGTTGCGGGCTCGGCGGGCCGGGAGGGTTCTGAACCTCTCCCGGGCGCGCTCCGCCATCTCCTTCGCGAGCATCACATGCTCGCAGAAGGAGGTGGCGGCGGCCCACGCGCTCGCGCTCCGCACCATTGCCGCAATCATGCTGCCGAGCGAGAGGACTCCCACCCCGATGGCTGCCACGAGGTCACGCCTCGGCACCTCCCACGCCGGGCAGTCCGCCAGCGTGTGCAGCCCTGAGTCCTCGCTCGCGTCACAGTGATGACACTCAGGCGTTGGCTCCTTCCTGATCCGATGCAGGTGGTCCCCGAAGCACCCCTTCCCGGAGATCACCTGCGTCAGTCGGTACGAGAGGCTTCCGTGTCGCCTCTCTAGCCAATCCTCCATGATGAGCCTTACCGCCGCTATTGCGGCGTGCCCTGCGCTTGGTCGCCCAAGTCGTTCCTTCCACTCCACCACGATGGCCTGGCGGAGCTGGGACTGTACGGCCTCGATTTCTCGATGCTCGGGGTCCAGTCCCTGCTCCCGCGCCTCCTTTCGCCACTGGTACAGTTGCGAAAGGGCTCTCGCTTCCAGGTCCCATGGCGGAGTTCCGGCAAGGAGACTCGCCGCCTCGAAGGAGATCGTGCGGTACCCGCGGATGACCCTGATGGCCATCACTCGCTGCGGAGCGCGCAGCATCCGCACACTTCCGGCCTTCAGGGCCTCCGCCCATATTGGGCACCCATACAGGGCCATGGACCGCACGGTCCCCGCGTAGAGTCTCCTGCAGGAGTCATCGGGCCCCTTCATGTTGGGCAGCAGCCGCGCCAGAGCGAGAGCTGTGCCCTTCAGTTTGGGGGCCAGACTTCGGATGTGCTCTCCGAAGTCCCATCGGCCGTCGAGCATGAGCCCCAA
The DNA here is from genome assembly GCA_946251805.1 of Cybosia mesomella. Classification (NCBI taxonomy): domain Eukaryota; kingdom Metazoa; phylum Arthropoda; class Insecta; order Lepidoptera; family Erebidae; genus Cybosia; species Cybosia mesomella. Next base: position 29,625,643 of record OX276390.1, read on the forward strand.
ATATTTCATTTGGGGCTTGATGCCGATGCGATTACCTCCCACGATGAGACTGGATCCCTCAGGTGGCTTGCTCCTAGGCCCATGAAAGAACAGGGCCTCGGTTTTATGCAAAGCCACCTCGAGACCCAGCCGCTGGATCCGCTCCACGACTTGGGCAACCGCGGTCGTGGCCTTCAGGGTCGCTTCGCGGTACGTCGCTCCGCACGCCGTCACGAGCGTGTCGTCCGCGTAACACGTGACGGCGGCACCATCTGCGAGCTCACCGCGAAGCACCCAGTCGTAACCGATGTTCCACAGGAGCGGCCCCAGGACCGATCCCTGCGGAACACCGCACGACATCTCACGCCGGCCGAGACCGGTCACGGTTGGGTAGAAGACGGTGTGAACAGTACCTATCAGCGACACAATTTAAACTGACATAAACCTTCAACACTACCAAAGAATACAAATACCTGCCTCTGAATATCTATATAACGATTTCATTGCTGATGAAGCTTTTTCTCCTTTCCATAACCTGGTTCATTGTGACTTTTACGGGAGCGACTGCTGTTTTACATCTTGCTTGTGCCCTAATGCTCTACGGATCTTAATGGTGCCCACGGGTATATGGAACCCCCATGGGGGTGTATGGGACCCCATAGGTGTATGGGACCCATGGGTATATGGGTCCCATGGGTTACGTATAGGTGTATGGGGTGCCATAGGTCTATGTCATCCCATGGGTGTATAGGCCCCATGAAAGATGTATGTGTATGGGGCCTCATAGGGGAATGACGCCCCATCTGTAACATAAATGTATGGGGCCCCATGCTATACATACATGTATGGGGCCCCATGGGTGTAAGGGCCCCATACATGTGTGGGGACCCGTTAGTGTATTGGGTTTAGGGGGCCCAATCGGTATATAGAGCTCCATCAAGATCTTGCAGCTTGGCGCCTGGGGTCCACTTCTGGAGTCACTTTCAATAGCTCTTTTTCATAGTTTGCTTTTATGGTATATTATATGTATATTATAATTATTATAAGATCTGTGTAAATAACAATTGCGTCATTATTTGTGTCGATACTACAACTCCACCTTAAGTTAACCTTCGTAATTTTTCTGTATACTGACGAGAAACACTGGACGCGGACCGCCAGCGCCTCGCTGTGCGTAAAGTGGCAACTTTACTATGCCTAAAATACATACAAAAGACAGCCTCCGTGGCGTGGCGGTATTGAAAGCGGCCGCTACGCAGGAGGCGCGGGTTCGATCCCCGCTCAGTGCAAATATTTCTATGCATGAATATGAGTATTTGCATTGGTCTGGTCGTGCCTCGGAGAGCACGTTAAGATGTCGGTCCCGGTTGCCATACAAATATGTATGACAGTCGTTATAGGGGAAATGGGTGAAATGGCCCCACATAGACAACCGGCGTCCCCACTGGCAGTATATGCCTAAAATACCTAAAGTCGTCGAATACCCTAGCCTTAAAGAAAAACTACCATAAACTTGGTCATGAGCTTGTTCGCTACCTTAATAGTACAAAAATAATATAAAAAGAATATAAATTATACATAGAAATACCTTCATGTGCATATTTGATGTGTCGTTTTAGAAGCATTCGATCTCTAAACTTTTTTTTACAGAAATCACATGTTACTGTGCCTGTCCTCTCATGTTGTTTTACATGCCTCCTGAGAGCAGAACTATAAAAAAAACACTACTGTACAAATGGTAAGGTTAAGTATTGCTATATCAACAAATGACTAACTGTTGGGGTCAGCCTCATTTTATTATCAGTTGATGATTCATAGTGTTACAAAGAGTCTGGATTGGATCTGTGTGATTTAGTAAGAGTCACACATTGGTAGTTTTAAATTATGGGTTTATTGCCAGGAATGCCAAAGACTGTGTGAAGTAGAGGAGGACAAACCAGCGGACCCCGGGCTCCGAGGCGAAGGCCTCAGACATGATAATGAGTTTCACACAATAGATTTATGTTAATGGTTTGGTTGGAAATTACTTCTATAACAGTATTATTCAGATTCTCTATGTGGGTTTCGGTTCAGGCAAAGCATTCCAGGTTTTTCCATTTTATTAATATGGCACATATTCTCAATGGCAAAATTACTGATATATGTATATTTTTGGCACGCTCTGCAGCCTGAATGGCTCCATGGATTTTGGCTTGAGAGGAGTCGTTAGATTCCTATTTACTGTGCAAGTGCTACTGGGTATATCAAAATCAAAAACCAGCAAAATATATATTATATCTAAAGTCAGTAAAATTATTAATAAAAAATTAAAAACACAACTGCCCTAAAAACACAGAAAGAAATTAGCAAATCATAAATTAAAGAAAATTAATGGGTCCCGCCAGCTATCAAACTTGTTTCTGTCTGTATAGGGCAGTCGGGTTTTTTATTTTTTTTATTTTAATGTCTATTTATAAAAGTATATTTTTTAATATTGTCGGTAGTTTACATGATTTCAAAGTATCTGCAAACAAAAGTATCATATATAGTGCAATAGAATAGTACCTGCATGTCAGATACTGCAATATTTTAGTGAGTCAATAAATTACCTGCAGTGTTTTAGTAATCATGTCATATATATCAAAAAAGTTAAAATAGGATAGTACTTACATTGTAATTTTTTTTCCTACGGCACATTTATTGGATTAATGGATTTTTAAAGTATGAATGAAGCAGATGGAGAGCTGATGTCTCTGCCTAAAAGGGGCGTAAGTATGTATTTTAAGTTAATATTAGTTGATAGATAAGCAACATTTTCATTACTTTTATCGTAGTCTACGATAAAAGTAATGAAAATATTGCTTATCTAGTAAACTTACATGAAGCTAAAGGTTTTGCTGCAAACCTCACACTTGAATTGCGGGGCATGACTTTGTTCATGCCGTCTCCTCTCACTATCATATTTGAACTCCTTGCTGCACTGTGTGCATTTTAACGTAATTTTCTCGGCTGTCATTACTACTATACCAAATGACTTTTTAACTCCTTTATTACGAAATTCAGCATTTCAGCAACATAACACAGCAGTAGATGCCAGTAGAGTGGTTCTCCTCAGCTCTCTTGTTGATATTGTTGTTTACAAGTTACAACAGTTTTTCTATATGAAATAAATATTGGAAATGTCAAAATAAATATGTAACTCGATATATTGTTGAATCGATTCCTGTTGGCGATATATCAAAATGCAAGTTGGTGTGAAACCGTATCTAATCTATTACGATATTTTTTCTTTCAGGAGTCATTATTGTCTCCACTCTCTTAATTTTCGGATCAAGTTAAAAGGAAAGATAAGGCAATCGCTAGTTCTATTCCTTTATACAAAATGGATTTTTTAAACGGTACAGTAAGGGTGGGTACAGGAAGATAACATTCCTAGGAGACCCGGAGACCATCAAAATCATACAGTCAGCAGTCAGTACGAAAAATGCTAAACTACCAAATTCTTTTTTTTATGCCTGTCTATCATATAATCATGTGGGGACCAAAAGACTTTATGGGACGATTTCTGTTCTAGTCCTCATACCATAAATGGTTTCATAGAGGTTCATTCTTTTGATCCCCACTGTCAACATGAAATAGGATCGAGAGGTCTACAAAAGATTTTTTTTTGCTATTTTAACACTTTTCATGACCGACTGTAAATCTGAGAATGCAGGTCAGAATAACGGTTAAGGTACCTGTCCTTATAACAATCTCAACATTCCATACTGGTATCCGATTTCGATTTCGATGTATCCAAATCAACGTTTCGATTCAATTTTTTGGTGTGGCGAGCTATGCCGATATTGTCGATAAATTCTGCAATTAGCAGACGTGCGACCAAAGAACTTATATACTAGGGATGCAATACAGTTAGCCGATAGCAAGAAAATTGAGCTGAGCGAGCATTTATTTTTTTACTGAAATAAAAAATCTGAAAAATTTTAATTTTTGCGCGCACGAACTTTTTCCATTGGTTTCAATGGTAAATTTGTTTTTCGGTGATAATTCCTCAATGGTATGTTCGATTTTTAACTGCACACTCATTGCTCCCTATGCCACATTAACTTGGGAATACAAACTAGCTGAACTGTCCTTTGGTTGATGGCACATGCTTAAAGATACTGTCTGATATCTAGAATAAGAGAGCTGTGTAATCTACTCCAGTAAGGCCTCTGCTCAAGAGCTTTAAGACAGCTTAGGGAGTCTGTGAAGATGATGTATCCAAATCAATAACGTTTACGGTTAACGGTTAACGGTAAGAACTTGTATGATGTCAAAGCTAAAAGACAAAAAATATTTTCTGTTTTGTTAGCGGTTTCGGTGTTACTGTAACTAATTATAAATTATATACTAAACAATATTAAACAAAATCAAAATAAAGAAAGAGGGAGAGAGAGACTGTAAGGCAAGGCAGTGTAAGGTCTTGTTCATTAAATATTTTAAACCACTTTAAATTGTAATTTTGATTCTGTTTTATACTTTGGTATACACTAAACTCATATTATATTATTTCCATGTATATGAAGACAATGTAATTGGTCTGTCTGTTTTTATTTATTAATTTTATTTATGTACCTACTTATATAGCTGTTAATATAATAAGTAGTTATATTTGAAGTAGCTACGAATTCAAGCCAACCGGTCAAACTCTGGCCCACTTTATCTCCTTTGTTAATAGCTCTACTACCGCACATTGTCGGACTTGATGCTGAAAGCACAGAGCTATTTATTAAGAATTGAATTGAACCGAAGACCTACGTCTATGTCGCCATGCTAAGGCTGCAGAAAGTCTGAGCCACAGAACAATATACTCAGAGGAGAAGAACTGCGACTTCATACTATAGAAATGCTTACAGGGGGTACACTAGCGCCACAGTTCATGCCACCAGTAAACTCTTCTAGCGCGGGGGATTTGAATATTTTAAATCTTTTACTAAATGTTTTATTGATCGACCACCGTTTACGGCGGCCGAATTCGGTTGAATTCAAATCGGCTAGTTATGCCAACGATTACAAGTTTCCAGTGTAAATTAAATTATTTACAGTGTAAATCTAGTAATCATTGGCCGTATTCGGTCGCAGCTAACCGATTTGTCTCGACCGAAATCAGCCGCCGTATATGGTGGCCACAACCAATGTAAAGGTGCACTAAATCATCATTGTAATGCGAACAATAAAGAAATCAGCTTAGAAAGAATATATATGAAACGAAAATTGTTTTACTATTGTCCCTATTGAACCACGTTTAGCTAGGCAATTTTCATGTTCTACTATTCAATAGATTTTAATAGTAGAACGTGAAATTCCCTCAAATTCCTTAAACATGTAATATTCAATGATAATTATGTTGCATTAAGTGTACAACAGTCGCCACAATTTTCATTAAAATTTAATACTTACAGAATTTTCAGTTGGTGATATACACAATATATGAAAGAAGTGAAAACAAATGAGACTTAAAATAAATAAAACAAGGTTTTTAAATACTTCTCAAAATATTTATTTTTCTTATTAATAACTTTTTAGAGGCTTCTTCCACAAACCCTCGATTTCTTACATTTGAAAACCGTTTTAGGCAAATAGAAATTGTGCTATCAATTATATTATTTACATTCACATCAAAATGTTCTTCGCAACCCTTCAGCCAATCTAGATTTAGATTTTTACATTTTTTTTGTAAATTATATTTAATTTGTTCTTTATGTGCATTTTCTTCCAGATACTTATTAATTAAAGTTGCAGCATTTTCAACCAGTTCACAGAAACTGGGCTGGAGGTAATTCAACCTGGTTTTTATGTCATCATATTCTTTGAAAGATGTAAATAAATGATATACCTCAGTGTTTGGATCGGCAAGCATGATTGTTTTGCATTGCTGGCAACTAATTGTCATCTTTTTTGCGATGAATCCGCATACGTATGCACATGCTTGCATTTCTCCAGAACACTGAGGTATATTCATTTCTTCATAACCTTGTATTGAGACTTGAGACTTGAGCAGTCTGTGATACATTGCATGTCATGCAGTCATGCCAAATGGCACATCTCTGACGCCATGTGACTATGACATTCGTTGCATTATGCATTGTTGTACCTGATGCTTTACTGGCGCCCAGTCTAGCCAGCACTAATCAAAATATGCATGGGTATGAAATTACGGCAAAAGTTAATATCCAGTAAAATGTTAATTTGCTACGTATATGTAGTATAAAAAAAGGTATAGGTTATTCTTAATACTCATAGTCCTTCATAGTCATAATCAAGTTAGTCCTGCTCTTTGCAGGACTAACTTGATTTTGAGTATGAAGGACTTTACTTGACCTTGACTAAATGATGAAAACGCTGCATTATATTGAATTCATATTTATGCAAATTACTTGATTTATCAAATTACTTGACATTGGATTTCATTACATATTTCCCAAGTTTCTATATTTAGGATTAGGCAGATGGCTCCGCGCCAAAATCATATTAAAAAGAATCGCAACGGAACGGAATAGTTGTCTGGAATTCGATCAACGAATTGAAACGAAGTTTTGGCGCCAACACGGGAAAAGACGCATCGAGGCAGTGTTTCAATTTCTAAAATTTATGTAATTTCGAGTTTTTAAGTGTAACAATGGTGGGTTTTTAGACATAACGTCTTCGACAACACGCATAAGTTTAGGAAAGTGGCATATTTACCGTGAATTGTGATTTTCCATGTTGTTTCCAACACTCCAAAGAAGCCTTTAGTAAAGCTCCCACTACTTTACTAGGGCGAGTAAGTGTTTCCATGTTTAGGATTACGCTAAAGGCCTTGCGCCAAAGCCCTATTATAATAAAAAAAAACGAAGTGAAACCATGTGAAACGCTTGTAAAATGGACCGGGCACGTTTCGGCCTGCAAAAATGAAAATTTCGATTTAAAAAAAATATATATTGATAGATTTTAATTAGCCCTTTCGAACTACGTTAATTAATTTCTGAGCCCGTCTTTCGTTTTCCCAGGAAAAATCAAAATATCATTTTCCTTTTTTCACCTTTTCAAATACCCGTATCTCTTTAAAATATGGTTATTTTTTATTCTCCCAAGCGTAGAAAAATTGCCCTTGAGCTGATTTAAATTGACCGCGTGTCAATTATTATAAATATTCAATAATAATCCTATAAAAAATAAAAAAACCGTAATGGGATTTCGAAGACAATTATTTGCGCATTGCGCATGCGCGGTAGAAAAAAGGCAGCACTGCTCTAGTCTAAGGGCAGCATTTACAACAAAATATCAAAATATTTTTTATTTATTTTTTATATTTAGGACACGTCAATTTGACGACCTCGCCTGATGGTAAGCTGAAGGTAAAGTTTCAGGAAAGAAGGTCACTATTACATACACGTACCATGTTAACAATGGTGGCACGCAGCTTGACGGCCTCATCAGAAGAGGATTGTCGTCGCAGCACCGCGTGACACCCACCGGTCCCACTAGTGCTGCGACCATAATCCCCCTGCCCGGCTATGCACTTGCTGACCCCTGAACGCAATCAAACCGAAATTGGATTACTATGGAGGGTTTTGAACCCACTCCTAACACAAGCAATTTAGCTTAACTGGAGGGGTTTGGGGGAATATTAGTAATTTCGGTTACTAATATTCCTTAAAACAAAAAATATATATATTTTGAATTATAAGTTCAATAATTTTCGTTTATTGAATTTGTTATACCTACTTATATAAAATTAAATCCTGGTTTCCACTGTTTTTTAATAATCTAAGGTGATGTCTCCTTAACTGACCTAATAATTCCAATATTTCAAGAAACTGTACAATTATGTATAATGTTCAAAGAACTGTAAAATTTGTGGTCACATGTTTTCAACGCCTCATATTTTCTATTGAAATGATTTCCATCACTATTCATAATTAAAAGATAATTATAGGTGCACCCAGTACTGTCTTTTACATTTTTTTCTCCAACTTCTCTCGGTCTTTTTAACACGTTGAACGCCACGTTAAAATATACTGCTTTTCATTGGGGCCACGCGGCTCACCGGTGAGCCAAACCTTACTGGACCATTGGAGCCACGCGGGTCACCGGTGAGCCACACGACGACTTATACTTTAACCTGTTTTTTAGGCCACTACGTGCTGATATCGTACATAAATATATGAACGGTGAGCCGCGTGGCCTCCTGCAATACACCGTTCAACTTGGTTTGAATTTCTTGCAAAAGACTTAGAATTTATTTACAGTTTTCTATACTTAGTAGGATGATTCTCAACTCTAACAAATAAAATGTGTAAAGCTTAAATAACATGGGTATTTTACAACATAAAATAATTATTTATTTTGTAATAATAATAATTATTATTTATTATGATTTGAATTTACGCCGGGCGAGTAATGCATGCGGGCGAGTGGTGGTGCACGGGTGAGCCACAGCGTGACCCCCGCGGCCCCCGCAGCAGTTATTTCGCATTTCCTTCCGATGCGGCCACGCGGCCCACCGGTGAGCCATAACACTAAATGCAATATTTATGGCGTAAAGCTGTATAGTTTTGAATGGATTAAATATAACCTCATCTTTTTTACGGTTTCCTAGAAAAAAAACACTACTTGAAAAATTGAAATAAATATAATTTTGTTTATACTGGAGATTGATGGCACTTGGTGGAACTTGCTACACATATTGAATAAATCACTTGTACTTTTGGTATTTAGTGAAGTATAACAAGGCACGGTGCGGCGGTTGCGGCGTCGTGACGTACATTTTTACGGTACGGCAACGTAAATTTCCACGTCACGGCAACGTGCCGCGCCGCGACACCGCACCGTTCCACGGCGACGACGTCGTGCCGTGGTGATGTGGCCATGCCCTTAGACTAGAGCAGTGTTGCCCTTTTTCTACCGTGCATTCGCAGTGTGCAAATTATCGTTTCGAAATCCCATTACGGTTTTTTTATTTTTTATAGGATTATTATTAAATATTTATAATAATTGACACGCGGGCAATTAAAATTAGCTCAAGGGCAATTTTTCTACACTTGGTAGGATAAAAAATAACCATATTTTAAAGAGATACGGGTATTTGAAACGGTGAAAAAAGTAAAATAATATTTTGATTTTTCCTGGGAAAACGAAAGACGGGCTCATAAATTAATTAACGTAGTTCGAAAGGGCTAATTAAGATCTATCAATATATATTCTTTTTATATTGAAATTTTCATTTTTGCAGGCCGAAACATGCCCGGTGTAAAATGGCTCATCTCTCTACTCTACATAATACCATGTGACTTTGACATTGGTTGAATACGCATTGTTGTGACGTTTATAATTACCTAATCAAATATAGAATAATATTTAATTTTCTATATATTTGTTTTTTATTTACCTGATTATTATTGTGAAACGTTTCTAATTTATATTTACTGGCATCACATCTGGCCAGCACGAACCAAAATACTCATGGATATTAAATAACGGCAATGGAAGTTACTTAAAATTCAGTAAAATCAATCAATTTAAGACTAAGTCTAAAGTTCTAAAGAAAGATTACACGTTGACCAAACAGTGATGTAAAAAAATATTCACAAAATTATTCTACTAATTTTAGGTACGAACCAAACAAATGTTAGTTTGTAATGTAATTAACGTTAACAATGTACCGTGCTCAAAAAGCGGGAACCCGCAGTGTAACCAATGGAAGACTGCGCGCGACACGTGAGTACTCCACGCGAAGACGAAAATACAAACTTTTGCGCAAATCTTCCATTTTCTTTGAGATCACATAAAATTATTTAAAAAAATGATGTCTTGGTTAAAAGTGTCGCTAATTTTATGCGCGTTCGGTATGATGAGAGAAATAAGGCCGTCAGAGCCGTTTGTTTCTGAGTTTCTGCTTGGAGAGTGGAGAAATATTACAGATGAGCAACTGAACAGAGATGTATATCCTGTAGGAACATATGCCTACTTGTCTCTTCTTGTTGTTGTGTTCCTAATCACAGACTTCTTGAGATTTAAGCCTGTTATAATTTTATCAGGTAAGTCTTTCAGTTTCATAAATAATTTTGATGTATTAACCAGTACCTGGATGACCAAGCTTTCTAAAAATGAAACCTATTTTTTGTTAGACCATTTATTTAACTTTTGACAGTGGCTTCAAAACTTAATTGTTACATAGTTCGTAAAAGTAAACTTGGAAAAAAATACACTGCCTAATATATATTTACCCTGTTTATAACCCATCAAAAAGACTTAAATATTTTGAATGTCTTGGTTCAATTATATTATACGATAATCCACTTGCACAACAAGAACAGTTACATTTTAGTACATCTAGTGTTGGGATCGAATATGTTTGCTGCGAATCAATGAATCACAAGTAATTGTTTGCACTTTTTAAAATTATTATTTCAAACGGGGACGTCGGTAACCTGGCAGGTGATCAACCCTACCTTAGTCGGTCATTTTACCCATTTCCCTTGATGCTCCCTTTTGGGAAGGACATGGTTTCCAGCAATCCCAGCATTACGTCGAACCTACCTGTATCCTTGCAAAACCTTATGATCTGGTCCACCTTCAGGTCTTCTGTATCCGACCCCATTGTACCCCATCTTATCAGTGAGTACATGGGGCATTCAGCAAGCAGGTGGACTCTGGTCTCGTCACCATCCATGCACTCCAGGCATCTGGGGGGTTTTTCAGGTCTATCAGTGTCTATCTATAGCTAGATTGATTTATCCTCCCTGCATACTAAATTTCATGATGTTGGAGCCATTTCTGAGATTCAAATTATATACATACATATATACAAGAATTACTTACTGAAAGGTATTAGATAAAACGGTTATGAACCTTGTTTAACATTGAATAATAATTGAATGACAAGTCACAATGGACAGTTACAATTCTTATTGTGTTCTAGATTTACAAATCACTAATTCCATGAAAGGCAGCTTATGTTATCTGCATCTGCCTTTAGAGGGTATACATCCATGTTTAAACAACAAAATACTTTGAAATTATTTCCCATGATTGAATACTTGAACTCACATTTTTTTAGGAACTGCGTGCATAATTATTTTCATACATTATAGTATTGGTGTTTCTGGAGCTCCACCAAAATTGTCAGCACAAAAGCCAAAAAAAAAACAAAAGAAGGAGAAGGATTAAGTGAGTTTTAGAGATGTGGAAACAATGTAAAATGAACGGGTAAGTTCAATTGTGGCAATTGTTAGGTGACCTTGATCATGAAAAAGTGGGCAGGAGTGTATGGGGCCCCATCAAGATCTTCGTAGCCCAAGCCAACCTCACCTGCTCCCTTGTACACCTGCTGACTGATGGACAGATGGTTGAGAGGTTAGACGGCAGCCGCTCCCAAAAAGGCCAAGAGAAGCCAAATCAGGAGTAAAAGAAGAAATGTGAACCGTGGGCTCCAAAGTGCAAGCTTTGGATGCTACCGGGAGCGGGTGTGTGATCGAAAGGGTCGATGCTCGAAAGTGTCGATACTCGAAGTTGTTCAAGAATATGTCTACCTTGGGCAAGTTATGCAGCTCGGTAGAAACAACTTTGAGAAAGAAGTCACCAAAAGTTGCACAGCATTTAGAAAATTACATCGGGTTTTCTCATCACCCTTACCGCAATGCCTGAAAACGAAAGTTAACGACCAGTACGTCCTACCTTATGACGTGCGGTGCCGAAACGTGGACACTGACAGTGAGGTTAGTCCATGACCTTAAAGTCGCGTAGCGGGCTATGGAGCGAGCTATGCTCGGGGTTTCTTTGAGGGATAAGATTCGTAATGAGGTCATCCGACTAAGAACTAAACTTACAGACATAGCTCGCAGAATAAGGAAGCTTAAGTGGCAATGGGCTGGCCACATCCGTCGAAGGACCGATGACCGATGGAGCAAATGAGTCCTAGAGTGGGGACCACGGGTCGGCGAACGGTACGTGGTAGGCGTGCAGTCCTTCTCCTCGCAGTATTCTCCAAGCGAATGTGTGGGAAATACCTAAATCGTGACCAGCGTCACGTGTGCTCGTCGCGTCACGTGACGCTGGTCGCTGGTGGTGTTTTATTTTCATTTTTTTTTATATTTTTTTTCCCGGTTTTTTTTTTTGTTTCAAATACATATTTTGTCGATACCAAGTCATCTCACCAAATTCAGAGACCTAATTTTGTGACACCTTATATAATAAATATAAACCAAAACCCGACTGAGTCAAAGTCAAAGTCAGTCTTTATTTTTCAAAATAGTGCAACGTAATTACATCTTTTTGACGTCAAAATCTGCTTAAAACTAAGTTTACCACCGCTTCCTAGGCCCTAGTGGAGAAGAAACGGCGCAACAAACTCCACTGCGGCATTTTCGAGACGTCATATTATAATAAGTGATTTCTTAAGACTAAATATGGACGAATGTACATTTTTGTCTCGTTTCAAGATAAATAAAGGTATTTATATAAAAAAAAAGAAGTTAAAATAAAAAATTAACCTAAGTTAAACGTTAAAATACTTTAAAAAAGTTAAAATATGGTAAAAAAAGGTTGCCTACTACAATATTATGCTGTAGTTGTAGCATTAAGAGGGCCCTGCACCATGCTCAAGCCAGACATTTTTGTCTTTAAGGTAATCATCTGTCCCATAGTATGCTTTTTTAGATAAGGTGGTCTTAACAAAGGTTTTAAATTTATTGTCAGGCATACCAAGGACCGATTCAGGTAATTTATTATAAAAGCGTATACCTTCCCCCCTAAAAGAATCACTAACTTTGCTGAGCCGATAACATGGAAGGATCAGTTTATTTTTATTGCGCAGATTTCTGTCTGTAATGTCACTTACTTTTGTAAAATTGGATATATTTTTCCTGACATACAGTATGTTCTTGAATATATATTTGGATGCTACAGTTAAAATATTAATATTTTTGAATCGTTCCCTAAGAGAATATCTCTTACCTAAACAATAAATGGCACGAATTGCCCTTTTTTGTAATATAAAAATAGTTTCTAAATCTGCTGCATTCCCCCAAAGTAGTATTCCATAGGACATCAGACTATGGAAGTAACTAAAGTATACCAGCCTAGCAGTAGTTTCATCTGTCAACTGTCTAATACGTCTGACAGCGTAAGCAGCAGAGCTGAGTTTATTGGCCAAAGTAGTGATGTGGTCACCCCATTGCAATTTCGAATCCATTGTAATTCCTAGAAAGGTAGTGCTATTTACAAATTCCAACCTTTGCCCCCCCAGCATGATATCAACGTGTGTTTGCCTCTTTAGGCAGTGTAAACCTAATGCATTTGGTCTTTTCTGCATTCAACAATAGGTTGTTTGCAGAAAACCAATTTGAAATGGCGTTCAAAATATTATTAACATTATTTGCATTTGTATTACGCCGATCCACTTTGAATATTAGCGACGTATCATCCGCAAACAATACTATGCCAGCTTGTGCTTCAATTATATAAGGCAGGTCATTGATGTAAACCAAGAAGAGAAAAGGTCCTAGGATTGATCCCTGGGGTACACCAATTTTTACGTTTGATCCATTTGACTTAACGTTATTCACATCAACAGTCTAAAGTCTATCTGTTAAATAAGATTCTACTAATTCTGTGGATTTTTTTTCAAAACCGTACCGACGTAACTTGAGCAAACGTCTGATGGTCAACACAATCAAACGCCTTAGAAAGATCACAGAATACCCCAATAGCATCCTGCGATCCCTCCCAAGCGTCGTAAATTAAGTTAACTAGGCTAACTCCAGCATCGGTGGTGGATTTCCCGCCAGTAAAGTCATACTGTTGGCTGTGGAAAAGATTGTTGGTTTTGAAATGTAGTTGCATTTGATTGAGCATCACTCTTTCAAACACCTTACTCAAAGCTGGCAAAATAGAGATAGGGCGGTAGTTTCCAAGTTCTGACTTAGATCCTTTCTTAAATAGTGGTATTATTTTACTGTTTCATTAAATTAGGAAATGTGCCTTCATCTATACATTCATTAAAAATGAGTACTAAATCAGGTGCAATGATATTAATTACATGACTAATTAAAGTAACTGACATGCCCCAGTAATCTTTAGACTTTTTCATTTTGAGATTTTTAAATGCTTTTAATATGTCAATGGGGTCAATATGTTTGAAGTTAAATTTGGAAGAACTGATATTACTCTCAAGAAGGGCACTCTCGGCACTTTGAGCGTTAGAATTAATAGAGGATGTGAGTTTCAATAGAATATTAGTAAAATAATCTTCAAACGCATTTACAATATCTTTTGGAGAGGTTATATCCCTGTTTTCTAATTTAATTTTAGTAATACTATCCCTCATTTTACATTTACCAGACTCTTTATGAATAACTTTCCAAGTTTCCTTCATTTTATTAGGAGCCTCTAGTATTTTCCTTTTAATGTGAATGGCTTTTGCTTGTCTACATACTTTTTTGAATAACTTGGAGTAGTTTTTAACATAGTCAATGAAACCACCGTCAAAATTGTACTGCTTTTGGGCGTAAAAATCGAATAGCGTTCGTCTACTTTTATATATGCCTACAGTAGCCCATTCAAAGAATTTAGATTTAGTAGTGCTTTTTACATTTTTGTTTGAATTTATGTGAAAAAGCATTAGTTAATGTACTAAATAAACTATTGTAATGAACATCAGGATTCTTGCCTAGGTAAGCTACAGTATTAAGCTTGTTCACTAACAAGTTTTTGAATTCTCTAATTTTGTTAGAGTTTATGGGCCTACACATAATTTTCTCTTTAGGTTGATTATTATTTCCCTTGGAAAACGATACTATTTGACCACAGTGATCTAAGGGCAACGCACTTATTACAGACTTACTTAAGTATACACTGTCACTAAAAAAATATCTAAACAACTGGCAGTTGTAGCAGTGATTCTAGTTGGTTCACAAAATATATTTTCAAGATTATAACTCTTGAACATGTTTAAAAATTGGGTACTTTTCCTACACTGTTCCAATATGTTTATATTAAAGTCTCCACACACTATTAGATTCTTTTTGTTGCTTGATGCTATCCCAAGAATTTGGTCCACGACCCCAATAAACGTTACAAAATCACTACTAGGTGGACTGTATACGCAGAATACTATATAACTATCAAGCTCGGCACAGGCCACCTCAGCACATCGCTCAACCGAAAGTCTAATAATGTCAATCCGCTCTTTACTGCGGAGACCATTTTTCATTAAGACCATGGAGCCACCTCGGATAGCAGACTTTCTGTTAAAGCAACTTACAATATTGTAATTGTCTATACTGAACATCATCTCACTCTCCTTGAGCCAATGCTCAGTCAAACACAAAATATCTACATTTAATTTCTCTAGAAATAATTCAATTACTAATTCCTTGTCGGGGAGACCTTGTATGTTTTGATAAGCTATCTTTAGCTCTGGCATTCCTGTAGTCTGAACACTTAGTTTAAATTATTACTATCAGTTAAAAATACAGAATTACCACTACAAGTACCTGGCAAGTCTATAGGTATCAGGTTATTATTTTGTTTACAATGTAAACTCGTCCAAAACTTAATACTATTGGCTACTAATGTAGCAATTTTATACTTGTCATACTTTGTAAGATAAATGCTATCTTTAGTCTTAAAACAATAATTACTAATAAAATTATTAGTGTCAAAAAATATAAAAGTGTCACTATGACGACATGTCAGAGTATGAATAAAATTATTCAAATAGTGTATCTTTTTATTATGAGATGAGGGCTGGCAACACACATATGGGAATGCACATATTTTTTATATATTTTTTTAAATACTCTTAATTAAACTTTTAAGCATTTTGTATGCTAACTTTTTTCTAAAGATTTAGATCGGAAAAAGAGAACATCTAGGACGGGACTTGAACCCGCAACCAGTCCCTTACAGGGGATTCCCCCTGTAAGGGCTTTGACCAACTGAGCTACCTAGACACTACCTAGGTTCAAGGCGGGTTCAAGTCCCGTCCTAGATGTTCTCTTATTCCGATCTAAATATTTAAATACTTTTAGTTTACTGAGGGAGTCTATACAGTACATTAAGTCTTTCTTGTCCACTCTGATACTCTCATCTACCAGTAATACAATAATGGAATTACTATTATACTTAGAAGACACAATTTTGTCTATAATTTGAGTGTAAGTTGCATTGGGCAAGGAATAATGAATACAGTTCTTTAAATATTCATTAAACATGTAGCCCATATTGCGACTAACACTAAAAATACTATCAACTATCAAGAGATCAACCCAATATAAATAGATCGCTTATAAGTCCCACAGTCGCCAGCTATCTGCACTGTCATGTAATAGTCGATATGTTCGCTAATATGTTTTAATTTATCAATCAGTCCATCGTGGCCCGAAGTTCATTGCCGCTATTAATATTTGTCTTCGTCTACAATATTACAGAATGAACACATGGGTTATATATATACATATATAAATATATACAGGGCGTATTTTTGAAACGGGACAGTAAGGGCAAGTACCTTAACCGTTGTGGTTACAGCAAAACGTTCTTAGGAGACCTTCCCTAACTTTTTGAGATATTTTGAACTGCATTCACAGATTTTGCAAAAATATTAGTTAGCAAAAAAATTTTTTGTGCCAATCGATTCTATTTCATGTAGGGATCAAAAGACTCTACGATACCATTTTAGCTTTGAGTACTAGGAACAGGCCCCTCTTACTTACTGGGCACTCTGGGCACGTGCCCAGGGCCCCGCAACCGAAGGGGGCCCCTTGGTTCCAGTAAGATCACCCGATATCAATTACCGAAAAACATATTGGTTTTGAAAAAATCAAATGACATTGACTGACTACAATACTTAGTTGCTTATTAGTTTTTACTTGTGTAAAGTTACTCTACTCTCGCTCGAAAATCAGACTAGCCAATATTAGTAGGTAGGTATGTATAGATTAATTTAAATATCTACTAATATGACTGTATAAGAATACAATTTCACTTCAAAAGTTAAGCACTTTCCATATAACGGACTACCATACAACCGCTCATCCCTTGTTTAGCCCCCTAGGTGTGAAATTAAAAAAAACTGGTACACTTGTTCATTTAATTCTAACCAGAAGCAACTATCTGAAATTTCGAGCTTTTATCTTCAAAAATACCAATACCAAACCCATATTTCACTCAGGGGTAAAATTTGAAAAAATGCTGATAATGTATTTATTTAGTTCTTACCAGAAGCAGGTGTATGAAATTTCGTGCTTCTGAATTTGAAAATGACGGACCTCAATACAAACTTCATCCCTTATTTTGCCAAATCTGGAGCGAAATTTCTGAATATCCTTCCTTAGTATCCACTACCTACATAATAAAAAACATCTACTGCCGAAATTTCAAGTTTTTCCTGCAGCAGTATAGGCTCTGCGCTTACACCAAAACATATACATTTAGTCTGAGGCTCTGCGTTGATGAATCAGTTACTCAGTCGTGACAAGTAATATACGTATAGTTTGCCTGTTCATTTACAGTCAGTAAATAAATACAAATAATTGTAGAACCTTGTTTACTTACTTTCTTTGTGTATTCAAGGCCATAGGGGCCCTATTATCCTAATGTGCCCAGGGCCACAAATAGTTTAAAGACGCAAAATCCCTCCAGACTAGGAAATACAGAAATCACCAAAAACGTTTCCCATACATTTCGTACGTAAATACGATAAATCAACTCGAAACTCATAGGTCAAGTATAATTTTGAACTTTGTAAGTAAAAAAAAATCATTTAAACATGTATGAAATTAGTTTATAAAATAAATTGCTCAAAATGACTTCCATTTTCACGAATACATAAGTTTATCGTTTTTTGCAGTGAACGAATGGCGGCTATTAATGTTCTGTTCTGATTGTAGTGCCATCGCCGAGAATGATAACTGTTTTATAACGTGGAGTCTTAATCCTCAAACATAATGATACTAATTTTGTGTTAAGTATCTTTCTTACAAACATATAACTGTTTCAATCTCTATAATACCAGCCACAAATATTACCCACGATTACTGCTGATTGAAATTTAATGAAATAAAAGATAACATATTTTTTTGTTAAAAAAAATCGTTGTAAGTAGCTGCTCTGTAGTACTATTTTTTCACTGACAGTAAATAAACACGCGGTTGCCTAATGATAAGCGGTTACTGTTGCCTATGAACGCTCGCAACGCTGGTTTCTTTTACGCTCTACTCCCATTCCCAGTTGCCTTATCCAAGCCGCTTTGGCAAACCTACCACCACCAAAACTCCACTGAGCAGCGTTGTTTAAAAGTGCCTTGAAATTTCGTGGACGCGTTCCCAGGAAAACCTGGCAAAACGGACCACACCGCCATTTCTAACGCCTTCCTCCTACCTTCTTGTAACAAGCTTATCAGGTAAGGTCTTTCTTCTTTCTTTCTTTCATCAGATAGAGGTCTATAAGAGTCTATAATTCGATATATATATCCCTCGACCGTGTATCCCATCTACTTGGGGTCGGCCTTCCTTGTCCTTCTTTTCCACTGTGCACGATTTTGTGCAGTGCTCGCGTCCAGTTGGTCTTCTTTCAGGTCTTTCTCGACCGTCGTTAGCCAAGTGGAGGGCGGTCTTCCGCGTCCGCGTTTCGTCACTGGCAGGTTTAAGGCGAGCTTGACCACGTGATCTTCTGGGCGTTTTTGGACATGTCCATACCATCGAAGACGTTTTTCCTTGACTTTATCCATTAGGGGGGCGACCTTAAAACTTCCTCTTATGTATTCATTCCGGATCTTGTCTAGCAATGTGACACCCGCTGACCAGCGCAACATGCGCATTTCGATTGTGTGCAGTTTATTGAGATGTTGTTTAGTGGTTGCCCAACATTCGGAGCCGTACAATATTGCAGGTCTGATTGCAGTTTTATACATTTTGCCTTTGACTTTGAGTGGCATTTTTCTGTCACACATTACACCAGTCAGTTGCCTCCATTTAAGCCAGCCAGTTGTTGTTCTATGTGCTACATCGCTGTCGATCTTCCCATCATTACTGATCGTAGACCCCAAATATTTAAATTGATTTACTGTGGGTATTTGTGTGGATCCAATGGAAATCTTAATGTTATCAGGGTTTGTGGTGCCATCAAACACACAAGACATATGCTCTGTTTTCTTTCTACTAATCCTCAGGCCATTGTCTTCAAGTGCCTGTATCCAGGAATTGAAGCTTGACTGGAGATCGTCTATATCATCGGAAATAAGAGCGACATCGTCTGCGTACAAAATGTTCCACGGTAATGGCCGCTGGCAGCTTTTGGTAAGATGGTCAATGGTGGTGTTAAACAACAATGAACTTAGTGTGGAGCCTTGATGGACCCCGACTCCAATTTCAAATCTTTCACCTGTTCCAGCTGGGCAAAGGACCTGGGTAGTGATATCCTTGTACATGTCTTGAATTAGTGTAACGTAACATTCAGGAACGAGTTGTTCTCTGAGTGATTCCCATATAAGGTCTCGAGGGACATGGTCGAAGGCCTTTTCCAAGTCTATAAATACCATATGAAGGTTTCCATTATTGGATTTTGCCTTTTCCAGCAGTATTCTGATAGTTTGAATTGCGTCTGAGGTGCCCTTTTCAGCTACAAAACCACATTGGTTTGGTGTTAGTGAGATGATGTGTTTTATTCTGTTATTAATAACGCGCTCCCATAATTTCAGGGTATGTGACATTAATTTAATAGCCCTGTAGTTACTGCATTCTCTGACATCTCCCTTTCCCTTGTAGAATGGTATAAGGAAACTGTTTCGCCACGAATCTGGTAACGGGTAACCCTGAATCAATTTGTTGAATAGTTCGTATAGCCAGTGAGCTCCCTCCTCCCCTAGGTGTTTCCAGACTTCTGCTGGTATTTCGTCTGGACCGGGCGATTTGTTGTTTTTCATTTGTTTTAGAGCTGCTTGTATTTCGTCTAGTGTCACAGCAGGGAGTGGACCTTGGACTACGTTAGGATGGTTGTAGCTCAGGTTTCTCGTGTGGGATATGTTTAGGATATGGTTATAGAATTCAGTCCACCTGTTTTTGATGTCTTCATCTTGTGTTAGGAGTTTGTTGCTATTGTTATAGATGTACTTTACGGTTGTTATATCCTTAGTGTTGTTGTGACGCGTTTTTGCTATTTTATGAATGTCTACTTCTGAATCGGCTGACTCTAATTTTTCATAAAACTGGTTATTTGATTTTGCCATCGAAATTGCAACCTGTCGTTTAGTTTCTTTCTTTATTTCTTTATATTTCACTAAATCACCATCATCTCTTGTAGACTGCCATTGTTTAAACGCTTCCTTTTTTGCAGCCACTGCATCTTTGACTTCTGGTTTCCACCACTCAGTTTCTTTAAAGGGGCCCTTCTTGTTTTCTTGTTCTTCCCATGTGTTTCTCCGCGGTGTTAATGCTGACATTTTCAAAAACATTCCACATTTCGTTTGGTGTTAGGTATGTGGTATCTGTTTTACTAAGATGTTCTTTTATTTCTTGTATGAAGGATTCGCCTTTAGGTGTTTTCAAAGATTTCCATTTGATCTTTGGTGTAAGTTTTCGGTTGGCTCTGACAGATTTGGGAAGTTTGTACACAGTGACAAGGATTCTATGTTGGGTTGTTAGTGGTTCTCCAGGTATGACCTTACAGTCCTTATAATTGCCTAAGTGTTTTCTTCTTGCTAGCGTATAGTCGATCTGAGTTGTATTGCCACCACTTTTATATGTTATCAGGTGGGTATCTTTCTTTTTAAAGAATGTGTTTACTATGGCTAGGTCACAGCTTGAGGCAAACTGCACAATTGTGTCTCCATCGTTATTGCGCAAACCATATCCAAACTCTCCGTGCCATCTCTCAACGTTGGTGTTGCTTGCACCAACATGACCATTTAGATCTCCGCCGATGTGCAAAGTTTCTTCGGGTGGAATGTCTTGGATTAGTTTGGAGAGGTCATCCCAGAAAGACTCCTTTTCGCTGTCTGTGCAACCAGATTGTGGTGCATATGCTGTTACTATGTTAAAACAAGGCTGTTTTTCTAGGGCAATTTTCACTGCCATAATCCGATCGTTAATTCTGTCGATGTTTACTAGTCTTTGTGTGAGTTGCTCCGATAATACGATTCCCACGCCATTTCTGCCAGTGGTTGTGCCGTGGTAAACAAGCTTGAAGCCGTTGCCGATAAGTTTAGATTTTGAGCCCTTCCACTTGGTCTCTTGCACACAGCATGCGTCTATTTGACGTCTTTTCAGAACGTCGCTTAGTTCGGCACTTCTGCCCGTCATGGAACCTACGTTCCAGGTAGCCAATCGCAGTGATACGCATGTGTTGCATCGACCGTCGCTTAAGGGGGACGCCCTAACATTTATGCTCGCTCTCTTTTTGTGTACTTTCATATTTGGACAAGGAATGAGAAGTGGCTATGTGGTTTTACGGCCGGTTGCCACCTGACGCCAAGACAGTAATCTTCCTGGAAGACTGTGAGTGCTGCCGTTGGACCGCTAGGGTCTCCTCCACCACCATCTCTATTGCACAACCCTGCCCAGCCGTGCAACTCCAGTAAAATCTATAAGCCCCGATATGTAGGGTTAGCTCAGTACTGGGTTTGTGCCCCTTCGGCCTGTTCTGCCGTGCCAATGGATACCATTTCCGCCTTCACAGCCGTTGGGGTCTTCACCCGTAACCCTGGGCTCGGGTTCCGCGATATACCCCGCGGCACTGGGTCCCTGACCGTACTTAGCCACCGTTTCACTTCGGCCTACTAAAGTGAGAGGTGCCCACCCCCGCGACTTGGACGCGACGGACAGGTTTCGCCCCAGTGAAAGACAAAGAAGGTGACTCTATCTTTCCTGGGGCCGGGTTAATGGTCTTGTGTTATCCAAGACCAAAGGCAAGAGTCTATAATTCGATGTTAAGCATAAATACGCGTTGGACCTCCGCCTCCAGCTGTGCCAGATTCTGCCCACCGAAGCACTGCTAGTTGAACAAAATCCAGACGCCGGGGTGTAAGGTTGCTCATAAAGCATTTCCCTCGCACCCCGACTGAACCTGGGCCATCTCCGGTTTCGAGATGGCCCTCCCGGGTTTGGGAGCCACGGTGTCCCCGTCTTGCCCCGGTTTTTCTGGTCGCCCCGGCCTGCTTCTTCTGGGGTGACAGGCGGCCTCACCTGCGACCCTGCGCTCATGGAGGACGGAGGTCGTCAAGCGATATTCACTATATAAATTTTTTTTCTTGCGGAAATCCCTTCGGATACCCCCCCGCCGGCCAACGAGGGCGGTTATGTCGGGCTTGAACAGACTAAAACCGCACGCCGTCTCGGGTCTACAGACGCCGGGGTGTAAGGTTGCCCATAGAGCATATGCCTCGCACCCCGACGACCCTGGGCCATCTCTGGTTTCGAGATGGCCCTCTACTTATCTTTGTTATATTGTCACATTATAAATTGATACATGGCACCTACGTAGTGTTTTTACTGCCTTATCAGGGTGTAAGATAGTCTAATGTTGCAGATTTTGTATGTTCCAACTGTAAGCACACCTAAACAGTCTAGTAGTATAGAAGTGATTTGTTGCTGAGGCTGCGGAAGTTATTTTTTATTACCTGGATTCTAATCTTGAAATATCAACATATGGCGTTAACGCTATATGAAGTATATGCGGATGAAGTCAAATCAACAATTGGTACACACGCTCATTCTAAGTGTTGCAAACTTAAAAATGTCATTTGGTTTGTTTAAGGATTAAGCGGCATCGCAGTATATACTATTCTACTATGGACTTCAAGTATGGAATGGCTACAGGCGTCACAGTTTTTCTACGGCCTATATATGGCCACGGAAGTGGCTTACCTCACTTACATTTATGCCAAAGTAAGTACCTACGTACCTACCTAGTAGATAATTGGGTACTTACATCATTGGTTGGTCCATATGCACATGCGCGAACTTTCCGACTTTTGTTCAAGAAGTTTGTCGGTGCTTATAACTGTTTAGTAAAGTTTAAGTTTGGAAGTTCTCAGGGGTTGATTTGGAGAAAGAAAGAGTTCGGTAACACGATCAAAACTGTCTATTATTATTCTAGGTACACTATTAGGTACAATTTACACACAAAACAGGAATATATCTAATAAAACACAATATAAACAAAGAGCGTGTCTCGCGTCCGTTGGCGGGTTATTTGCTAGTGCTAGTTCCTCAAGCGGTCACGGGAGGCGCGGCGGAGATAAGCGTCTCTCGTCGCGTTCGGATACACCCTCTTAAAATCAAGGATCGTTACATCCTCCCCCTCTGACCGAGACACAGCGCCCTCGCGTCTAGGTCAGTTTAAATACCTTTTGGGCCTACCCCGCTTTCGTTTTTCTTTAACCGGTGGTTGTACATCGCCTACGAATGGGGTCAGCTGAGAAACGTGGTACCTGCCCAAGATTTCGCCATTACTAGTTCTTTCTAGTATGTAGGTCGTTGAGTTGACAGCCTCCCTTATCCGACGGACCCGTCTCTGCGCGGTATGAACTTTGGAGTTTGGCCGCTACCGGTATCGTTACTACCCTGGGTCTGCAAAAGGACAAGATCACCGGTGGAGTAGTCTGGAGCTGGTCGACGACTTCCATCGGCGTAACTTTTTTGCTTCGCTTGAGCCTTCTCGTGAACTTCTCTCGCCTCGAACAGTACGGTGGAGATACGCCGCAGATACGGTGTAAGGCTGGTCACAGCATTATCACTCTCGATAATGCAACGCATGTCCGCGATTACATCAGCTGGCGCGCGAATTTCACGACCGAAAGTGAGATAAGCTGGTGAGTATCCGGTACTGCTGGTGACTGCAGAGTTCATCGCGAAGCGAATGGCTGGTAGGTGGACGTCCCAGGTGTCATGGTCTCTCCCCACTAGGATAGCCAATTGGGGTTTCAAATCTCGGTTCTTCCTTTCGACCGGATTTGCTTGCGGGTGATAAACAGGTGAAAGAGATTGAGTTATGCCAAATGAATGGCACACCTGTTGCATAACCTCACTAATAAATTGGACTCCGTTATCGCTGACAATTCGTCTTGGAACTCCATACCTAAGGAAGACGTCGGTTATTAGGGTTTTAGCACATTCAGGGCTGGTAGCATTTTGAAGAGCGAACAGTTCTACCCATCGCGAGCAGAGATCTTCTACGATAAGAATCCACTTCTTTTTATCAGCTGTTTCCGGTAGAGGGCCAAATAAGTCTACAGCAACGACTTCAAAGCTGCGGTTCGTGGCCGGCGTCTGCAACAACCCAGCTGGTTTCCTATTGTCGGCCTTGTACCTTTGGCATTCAACGCATTTCTTCAGGTGTGTGATGACACTCTGTCTTAATCCTGGCCAATAGTACTTCGTTCTGATGCGGTCAAATGTGCTCTACTCCAAGATGTCCAGCTGTTGGTGCATCGTGATAGTCCTTCAAGATACTCTCTCGCTCGTGTTCTGGTATCACTAGGCATGCGGTTTCTTCCTCACACTCCTCAGGTCCGTATCTGAATAGCACGCCGTCTGACATAACAAATCCTTTGTCCGACCAACTCCTCCCCCTAAATGGGTCGTCGGTTGCCTCAAGGTCCTCGACTATCTTTCGTACTTCGGAGTCCTTTAGTTGATTCTCGCGAGTATCTTTGGAGTTTCTAGACGGGATATCGACTACTGCTATACATAAATCGCATTCCGTTTCGTGGGTCCACGGTGGGCGGGACAGGGTGTCGGCGATGGCATTAGATCTACCGGGTACATACTCGATACGGAGGTTATATTCTTGAAGTGTTAGGGCCCACCTTGCTAGGCGGCCACTGGGAGATTTCATCGTCATGAGCCATCGTAGGGGTTGGTGGTCACTCTTTATCACAACCTCCGATCCTTCGATGTAACCGCGAAATTTTGTAACAGCCCATTCTACCGATAACGCTTCTCTTTCCGTCGTGTTGTAATTTCTTTCGGCGCCATTCAGCAACCGGCTAGCGTATTCGACCGGTCGTTCGTCGTGGCCCTCCCCCTGCATCAACACTGCTCCGAGACAGTAAGCACTGCTGTCTGTCCTCAGGGTAAATGGTTTCGACTCATCTGCCTGGCGTAGTATCGGAGCGGAGACCAGCAGTTGTTTGATGCGTTCAAAGGCATCCTGTTGTTTCGAGGTCCATTTCCAGGTGCTATCTTTCTTAAGAAGGTCGGTTAATGGTCTTGCGACTGCAGCGTAGTCGGGTATGAATCGCCGGAACCAGCTTGACGTCTGTAAGAAGGTCTTGACATGCTTTATATTCTTCGGGGGATTCATTTTAGCTATGGCTGCGGTCTTCTCGGGGTCGGTTTTTATTCCCCCCGGTACAATCACGTGGCCTAAGAACTTAATTGATTCACGCGCAAAACAGGTATTTTCTCGGTTTATCCGGAGGCTATACATGTCAAGCCTGTCAAACACGGCATCCAGATCTTCTAGATGTTTCGGGAAGGATTCAGACAAAATCACGATGTCATCAAGGTATGCTAGCACGCAAACGTTAGCCAGCTCCTTCCCAGACTTAAATCGGTCCATCAGCCTTTGGAAGGTGGCTCCAGAGTTCCTCAGCCCCATCGGCATCCCAAAGGGCTCACGAAGGCGGTTTTGTCTCTATCCTAAGGCGCAAGAGCGACCTGGTAGTAGCCAGATTGAAGGTCACAGGTAGTCATGAAGCTGGTGTTTTTAGCTGCATGTAGGATATCCTCGATGCGTGGAAGCGGGTAACGGTCAGGTTCGGTGACTGCGTTTAACTTCCTGTAGTCTACGCAGAGCCTCACTCCCCCATTCTTTTTTGACACAAGGACTACGTTCGCTGCCCAAGGTGAGTCACATTCCTCGATCACGTCAGCATCCAGAAGCTTCTGTACCTCCTGTTCTAAGATCGCCTTCTTTGCTGGTGACATCCGGTAAGGGGGACTAGCGATCGGTTCCTGTTTCGCGTCTACCTTCACACGGTGAGTGGCGTATTCTGTTGGTGGGCCCTCCTTCGCGAAGCGATTGGCCCTCTTCAACAGCAGGTCGTTCAGCTGGGCTCTCTGACTTGCAGTCAGCTTGGTGCCCTCATCGTCCCTCAGCATAAGGCGCGTTGCATCCACCTTCATTGCCTCAATCTCACCGGCGTCCACGGATAATTCAAATCGGGTAATAAACGGATACCAGCGGCCTGGCTCCTCGTTAAGACACCAACTATTGTGTGGTAAGTTCATTAAAATGCACGCTTTCGAGATGAAATCTCTACCTAATAGTGTTCGCGTTTGAGCTCCGGGTAGGACTAGGAAGGTGGTAGGTATCGTTTTACCTCTTAAGCCAACGTTCACTTCCCCTTCCAGCGTGGTATACACACGTTTAGACCCATCAGCCAACCCTATTATACGGGAGGACTTTTAAAAGGGACGTGCGTCAATCAGTAGACGGTACAACATAGGACCCGCGATGGAGTGGGTCGCCCCAGTGTCTAAAATAGCTACACCCTTACGCTGCGCTACTTCGATGTCTACTAGGGGCCGTAAATCGTCGTTGTCCTCTACGTGGGAAGTGCATAAATCCGATATGCTCGCGCTAAGCGCGCTCATATTAAGCGTACTCATATCGGACGAACTTTTACAGTTACTGCACTTCGAACGAATCACTCCCAGCTGACCGCATCCGTAACAACGTAACTCTGTACTATTAGATGGGTTAACGTCTACTTTAGTTGTGTCCTTTTTGGCGATGTGTCTACACTTTTCCACTGTATGGCCGAAACGCTTGCAGTAAACGCACTTTGGTCGAACCCTTTTAGGTCCCTCACTCTCACTACTTTTCGCGTTAGATGCACGCGAGTCGGTCGATGCCTTATGTACCGACTTCGCTTCGGACGTGGAATCACCCACGACGTTTGCAAGGTTATGGCGTTTATTCGAGCGCGCGACCAGAGGGTCAGCGGCGCTCACGTAATTAGCAATGTGGGAATTACTCACCTCCGCCAATGACTCCTCAACCAACCTGACCTTTGTAATAAGTTGTTCCAAATCATCCACCTCGTCGCGAGACACGTTTTCTTATTCTACGATCTAACAATTCATAAACTATATCTAATTTCATCACTTCCGGTACATCGTACGGTAATTTCACTAACAAAGCACGTATTTTGCATATGAACACATCAGCCCGTTCGTTGTTCGCGAGAAAAAATATCTTTAAAGATTTTATATCCTGGTCGTGGCACTCCGTACATGCCTCGAAGACGTAGGATGTCACGCCAAGACTTCACTGACGCTTTCACACCTCGCCACCAGACGGCGGCGTCGCCAACCAACAGCATCGGTAGTCCTCTCAATGCGTGTTTTCGCTGACGTTGGTGCATTCGCGGTAAACCTCGATAGCGTCAATAAACGCCTCGAGTTCGTCCGCGTTCTTCGTCGAACCATTGAAGCGCGACGTGCATTTGGAGAAGTTACCCGATCGCAAAACGTCACTTGATGTGCTCACGGAGCTCCGTGGTGGTGAGCGCGGTGATCGCTCTCGTGTATCAGCCAGTATGCTTCGAATTAATTCCCGGTTTGCCTCCGCTTGGCTGTTGGTAATGTTGAGGACGAGGGTTTGAAGTGCCGTAACTGTATTCTCGAACTCGTCAGTTTCGATATCCGATCCGTTATTCTTCCCAGCAGCGCGTGTTTTCGGCGGCGACATAGTAACAGGGTATGTAGGTCCTCTGTTTCTCACTCGAAGACACGGAAGTATTGGGTTGAACGAATGGTGTCACACGACAAAGGTGGCAGTTTTACTTTACAAATCTCTGTCGGTAAAAGACGTCGCTCTATTGTAATAGCGCGTTTCTCTTCGCGCCAACGTTCGACTCGCCCGCTTGTGCGTTACTCGACGTAAAATGGACTCGCCCCAAGTGTTTTTTGACTGAGTTTTACACTGTTTGTGGATGGTTCCCGGTGATTTCACTATCGTTGTTGGTACACTGATACTCAGTTTTACGCGATAGCTTTCACTTTCACTTTAGGTTTTACACAAATCTTGATCGTGCCCGCGAGTTGGGCGTCACTTTAATAAAGTTTAAGGTTGGAAGTTCTCAGGGGTTGATTTGGAGAAAGAAAGAGTTCGGTAACACGATCAAAACTGTCTATTATTATTGTAGGTACACTATTAGGTACAATTTACACACAAAACAGGTATATATCTAATAAAACACAATATGAACAAAGAGCGTGTCTCGCGTCCGTTGGCGGATTATTTGCTAGTCCTAGTTCCTCAAGCGGTCACGGGAGGCGCGGCGGAGATAAGCGTCTCTCGTCGCGTTCGGATACACCCTCTTAAAATCAAGGATCGTTACAACTGTCTAATACCCGCGCATACATACAGACAAAACTTTCATTTGTTTTTTCGGATACGTTTATAACCCAAGTATTCTTTTAAAAATCTCCAATGTACAGACACAACTAATTTTCTATTTTATAACACTGTAGATTATTTGACTGAAGTGTGACGGCATACTTCTTTATTTCGTACAAGCTTCCATGGGACTTAAATAAATTACTTCTGTTTCTCAGGTGGAGCCGTCGAGATATCCGCGTGTATCGTCATTCACGCGTATCGCAGCACTCGTGGGCCGCTTCATATCTGGCCTCAGCGCGCAACTGCTCACACACTTCGGGCTCATGAACTACCGGGACCTCAACTACATAACCTTCGCAGGTCTTTGTCGTATATTTATTAAACGAATATTCATATCATTTTTTTTATCATTCGTAATTTTATCGTAAATTTACATTTCGTATATTTATTCAATGAATATTTATATAATTTACCTAAAAGTGTCGTATATTTATTGAATAAATACTCATATCATTTACCTAAAATAAAAGTGTCGTATATTTATTGAATGAATATTAACACAATATCCTAAAATAAGTGTCATATATTTAATCAATAAATATAATATCATTTACCTAAAATAAAAGTAACTTGCATAATCAAAAAATCAAAATTGAAAATAAAATCTTAGCATTAGTCCCGTTTGCATTCGAGGCTTTCATTTCTGAATCCGGAGTCCGGGGTCCGCTTACTCCATCTCCTTATGGTTTGACGAGAGCGGTTACCGTCTGCCCTCCCAACCCCGAGAGGAAAGCCTGCCCCAAAGCCTCGTCTCGTCGGCTTGCACTTGAAGATCTTGTTGGGCACCCCAAACAACTCCTAAATTAAAAGTAACTGAATCATAGAAACAAGGAGTAGGAGAGCGGGAGACCCCGACCTTAAAGTCTGGTGGCGACTGGCTTCGGCACACGGATGCAGAAGATATTTCTATTACTTCATTTACACTCGCGCGAGTGACGAGACGAGCCGCGTATGTAATCGGTGGCTCGTGGCTCTGTTCGCGGCTCGTCTCGCCACTCGCGCGCTCGCGTCCGGCGCGGTTGTTTGAGTACGAGTCAAAGGGATCCATAGTTGATAGACTAAAGACTGTTATCTGCATCACGAGAGTGTGAACATAATTTATTAGGTTGTACCATAGCTCGCGCGCTGGCGCGAGATGAGCCGCGAGTGTAATTGAGGTATATCATGTTTTGAATTCCACAGATTCTGAGAGCTCGCAGATACGAGTATTGACGCGTTCAAACAAACAAATGAACTCTTCAGATCTATTATTACTATATACTAGCTGTGCCCGCTTTAGGTCCGGGTTTTATTCATTTCCGTGGAACCCTAATTATTGTCTGAAATAAAAGCAACCTAAACCTAAAGATAATCCCGCCAAAATCGACCCAGCCGTTTCAGAGATAAGCCAAGTGAAACAGACAGATAAAAGTCTTAATAATCTTTTTTTTTATATTATCCTATATACTCACTACCATATACGCTCTAATTTATTTGTATTCATTATATGGACGAATATACTTACGGTAAATAACTTATTTATTTCCAGTACATTTATTACCTAAGGTGGCATATCAATGAGGGGTATGTGTTGGGTAACCTCCTCGAGTGTCGCTCCGATTCCGATCCCGCTGCAGTCCGGGGGGAACGGAATCGGAGCGGCCGGTACACCCTGGGCGGCGGTCAATGGCTTCCCCTTCACCCCTTCATAGGGTTGGCATTGATCGTCGGCCGATACCCAACGTGGCGGGAACACATCGCTCTCCGTACTCCTCTGCTTTCAGAGGAGACAGGATGAGCGATGCTGTTAGTGGTGAGATGGCCCAGGGTCAGCCGGGGTGCGAGGGATATGCTCTATGGGTAACCTTACACCCCGGCGTCTGAAGACCCGAGACGGCGTGCGGTTTTAGTCGGTGCAAGCCCGACATAACCGCCCCCGCTGGCCGGCGGGGGGGTATCCGAAGGGATTTCCGCACGATAAAAAAAAAAAAAAGGTGGCATATCAATGAAGAGGTAGTTTGATGCGTTACAGTACATTCAAATAACTCAATAGTGACAGTAGATAATAGTTATAATCAATTACTAACAGCCAACTAATAATTCATCATATTATCTTTATTTATTTTCAATTCTGACTTTTCAGACCTAAACCTACATTTCCAGGATAATTCCTGGTTCCTAGATAGGGTTTATAATGCCCCGTCACTGCCCACAGTGTTATGTATTTGCTATCAGATGTTCGTGTGGCAACCGGGACCGACAGCTTAGGGTTCTCAATGACTTTATAATGGTCACACATCCCACACCACTATTCATGTTCTATCATCCAAACTTACCGATCATCATTTTCGATAACTTGTCCGCAGCTCAGATCCTGGCCACGTTCTGGGCCTTCTTGCTGCCCACCGTCCAATACAGCATATATTTCCACCGCAATTCTGCTGTCAACAGCCCTGAACAAAAACCACTAGAGCCTTCAATTAAAGAGGTATGAAAAACATTGCTTTTTTAAACATTACTTGTATTCCTGCTAACCACCCTCCCAATTTAAGCTGTATTGGAAACGGAAGAGAAGTCCTCAGTCCTTATTTCAAATCCATTGCATTAGCCGTAAGTTAAGATATTGTGGTCTCCCGAAATCGTGCGAATTGTAAGATCTTTGTAAATTATCTGATAAGTAGTAGCACGATAGTTGGTTGTGCAACAAGTACCTTTTTTTTTTTTATCGTGCGGAAATCCCTTCGGATACCCCCCCGCCGGCCAGCGGGGGCGGTTATGTCGGGCTTGCACCGACTAAAACCGCACGCCGTCTCGGGTCTTCAGACGCCAGGGTGTAAGGTTACCCATAGAGCATATCCCTCGCACCCCGGCTGACCCTAGGCCATCTCACCACTAACAGCATCGCTCATCCTGTCTCCTCTGAAAGCAGAGGAGTACGGAGAGCGATGTGTTTCCGCCACGTTGGGTATTGGCCGACGATCAATGCCAACCCTATGAAGGGGTGAAGGGGAAGCCATTGACCGCCGCCCAGGGTGTACCGGCCGCTCCGATTCCGTTCCCCCCGGACTGCAGCGGGATCGGAATCGGAGCGACACTCGAGGAGGTTACCCAACACACACCCCGTGCAACAAGTACCTATTACAACATTTTTTAATTACTGTAGACCCAAAAAACGTACCTATAGTCTAAATATAACTGATAGCATTCGTTTGTTGAAACGCAGATAAGAATTGGTTTTTTATTTCATCACAACCTGAATGAAATTAGGTCTCATTTCGTATTTTTGGAAAAATTAATGGTCAATTGGATTTATATAGTTCTGCGAACAGCCCAGCTTTGCAATACAATGTTTATGGCACAGAAATAAAAAAGAAAGCACTGGGTACAACTAGGCCTTATCGCTGGAAGCAATTTCTGCCAGGCAACCTTAAATATTTCTTAAATCTTAGATCAACAAGCTTATTCTTTTTGTGACGTGTATCATCACTATCAGGCATTATCTTTCATGAAGCATGCCCGCATCATTAAGCATTGCTTTGTATTATCTCGGGCTTATTTTATCGCAGTGACATTTAATACGTATATTTTTTTTAATATAATCGCGGGCTTTTGAAAACGAACATCTACATGTTTTATATGATACTCGACTAAAGAATCGGGTATTACCTACAGGAATACTTGCTTCTGTCCCTACGCATAGTACAAATAAATAAAGTCAAACCTAACTCAATATGAGTTTTCTACTAGCAATCATTTGAACAGGCAAAAAAAAACTTTAACCTCCTCTAAGTGAAGTTTAAGGCAAAACCTTGACATTAAGGCATCATTTTTTTTAAATATAGCTTCTCTATTTTAGCTTTGAAATAAAGTGGCAAATGGTTACGGTGGTCAATGTAGCAATATAATGTACTAGAGGCCCGGGAATAAATTAGTAAAAAAATGACCTATAACCCGATTGCAGCACCACAATCCGGGTCCAAATTGAATTTCTTACTTTGAAAATGAACGACTTTCATACCCTGTACATCCCTTGCCTACCATTTGCCCCCTCAGTAGCAAAATATTGAAAAACACTGATACAGAAGCAGCTATATGAAATTGCGTGCTTCTTACTTCGAAAATTACGAACTTCAATACTTCAATAACCGTTCATCGCCTATTTTACCACAATACTAAAATTTGTTTTTTTTTTGAAATCTGAAAAGACGTGCTTGTATAAAATTTCATGCTCCTATTTTCAAAGTTGACCAACTTCCCATATAAACTTTCAACCTTTAATTAACCGTCTTAGAGATAAAATTTTGAAAAACGTTGATTCACGTGTTTGTTTTATTTGTTCAGGTGTATGAAATTTCGACCTTTCTAACTTTGAAAATGACCGACATCCATACAAACGTTCATCCCTTATTTTGCCACCTTAGAAATGAAACTTTAAGAAATCCTTTCTTAGTGGATGCCTATAAAAAGCATCTACTGACGATATTTCAAGTTTGTAGGTCCAGCGGTTTAGACTCTGCGTTGATGAATCAGTCATTCTGTCAGTCAGTCGGGACAAGTAATTATGTATGTATAGATAATGTACATTGTACAAATGTGGTCCGAATACTAAGTATTCGAAATGAGCAACTTCATACCTTGCAATAAATTCTACAAGTAATAACTTCTGCTCAACCATGAAGTTCTGGCGGTTAGGAATAAGCCCTGGGCGCGGGTTCAAATCTGATTTAAAATAATAAACATATATATCACCGATGTCATTTTTAATTCATTCATTCATGTATTTCCAGCGAACCTTTCGCTCCGATCTCGTGGAAGCGTCAACACTGATCGCTAGACACGCGCGGGCGGCGTACGCACGACCGAAGGTCCTAGTGTGGTCGGCGCTGTACGCGTGCGCCCTCGCGTTGTTCGTGCAAGCGCAGACATACATGCAGCTGCTGTGGATACAGATACAGGAGCATGATAAGGATTCTGTGAGTATCTCTGGGGTCCCTGCAGGTTGAGACGGGACATTAAGGACCCGCCTCCAAGGGTTTTTTTTTTAGGAAACAGACAGTCCCATACAGGTTTTACATCAAGAAGAGAAAATATATACTTATAGACACGGTACATCACAATTAATACTGACACATACAAGAAAGAAAACAATAGTAGTTACATACAAAACATACAGTCGTGCACCGTATGAAGACAACTGTCACAATGAAATGCTAAATACAGTCCGTCAAATCTATGAAGTACCGTTTGACAGTTCTGACAATTGAATGATAGGGATGGGATGAAAAAATCGATTACTATAATATCCGAACTTTAAGAGATCGATTACTATAATATCCGAATTTTAAGAAATCAATTGTTATAATTAAATAAAAGAAATGTTTAGGATATTTTTTTATTCACTACTAGTACTAGTATCGTCGTCTTCGTCATCATCGTCATTTAAATTAATGACCAGTTGATTGTCCATTACATTATCAAAGTGTACGTCTCTTTCGAAGTCGTCCATTATTATTTTCTTTGTTTTTTGTACTACTTTACTCCAATCTTCCTGTGTAACTTGGGCACATGCTTCCTTTAATAAACCTTCCATTTTCTTGACACTGAAGGGTGGTTTTGTGTTGTGTCTTGCTGCATAACCTGTAAAACAATAATGTAACTATTTGATAGCAGACGAAAACCATTGTTTAAATTATAAATGTTAGAAGTACTCGTGTTATTATTATAATATTATAAAATATTACCTTTAACTTGGGCCCAAATCAGTTCAATGGCATTATATTGGCAATGGTACGGAGGAAGTCGTATGACTTTGTGCCCGTGCTCTTCGGCCAATTACATATGTCGGTTTTGGTGGTTTATGCAATTTCACTAACTGTAATAATTCAGCTTTTAATAGTGACATGTCGGCATCCACTCCTTTTCTTTGCAGCCATGCCACCAAATCTGCTTTCTTATTGGCTGACGTAGGTGCTTTATCAATTTGCACAGAGTGGTATGGGGCATTATCCATTATAATTGTGCTGTTAGGAGGGATATTCTGTAATAAATTTAAGAACCACTCTCGGAACCTTACTGCGTCCATTTCTTCATGATACTCTTTAGTGCTTTTGGATTGGAAAGCTAATAAAGAGTTTTCCACGAAGCCTGTAGACGCTGACCCAGCATGGCATATTATGAGGCGTCCACCTTTTCCTATCGGCACCTTCGAGCACGAAGCTTCAGAATCATCAGTCCATGTTTTCGGCACAGAATGGTTGGAATTTAGCCAAGTTTCGTCCAAAAATATTACATTATCCCAGTTTATAATTTGTTTAACTTCGCGCAGGAATGTTAGTCGCTGCATAATTATGTCATGTCGCTCCATAACAATTTTTCGTTTGTCAACTTTTTTGTATCTGAAGCCAATTCCTGTTATTACCGTTCTCAACGACTCTATGCTTCCCTTATACAGCCCGGCATCTTTTAAAGTTGCACATAACTTTGCCAATGTTGGAAATTCGCCTCTTGTAAAATACCCGTATATATGGTTTCTAATAGCATGACTATCGAATTCATCGATGCCTGTCACAGGTTTATTTCTTTTTCGTTTTTTCGGTGTGTGAAGTACGTTACTGTCACTCCCCGAAGGCCCATATTTTTCACTTAATATTTTGCCAACGGTGCGGCTACCAATACCGAGAGCTTCACCGACGCGATCCCGAACTTGTGTAACTGGCAGTAGAAGTCCACCATTTTGAGATTCACGCTCAAAATACTCGTGTAATTTCACCACCAATTCACGAGCCTGGCTGTTCAAAGTACGTCCTCTTTTCGACATTATTAATAAACACTTGCTTAGTTCGGAGTCCAGTATAAATATTGCCAAGGTAAACGGATAAAGAATGATCAGTCCAGAAAAGTAATAGCCAAGTCACAAATTGTAAAACACAAACGAGAAAGCAAGTACGCGCACAGTCAGCTTCCAAGATGGCGAGAGACTGCTGACGCCGAACCGACCGAGCGGACCGCGTGCGCTTGTAGTTGGCAGTGTTGCCAGAAAAAAAAAATTGTAGAGACTTGGACACCTGCGATTTTGCCTATTGACCTAAAAATAATTAAATTAATTTATTTTAGGGTATCTGTGTATTCAGTGCATTATGCGGTCGCGCAGTAACGTCGTTAATTTATAACATCAGGCAACAACATTTTTGTGAATGGGTTCTACATACCTTATTTTTATTAGTTTTAGACGTAGAAATAAGACTTAGAAGAAAAAATTGTAATTGTAAAATCAATGGATGTGCTTGTTAAAAATTTGTTTATTTCTCTGTAATATGCAAACCCATACTATCATACACAAAAATAAATGTAAAAAACACTATCCCTGACTCCATTTACTATTTCGACAGCGTTAGCGCGAGAAACCCCGACTTATTTGGGCGCGAAAATCAAAAATCGACAAATCGCTTTCGACAACTTTTTAAAGAAGCAAATATATTTGATTTATAAATACGTATTTTTGGTGAATGGGTTTTATCTCATATTTTACGATTACATAACTATTTAGTTATGTAATCGTAATATGTGAGATAAATCCCATTCACATGAAAAAATATTTGTTTGGTTGTCAAGTGTAATTTGTAAATAATACATTCGATTTTTCGTATATGTAAACGATTTTTTTGCATACAAGTGTATCCGAAGAGTCGCAACACTACGTGCAGTGACCTAACTACGTAACTTTGAAATGAGGTCAAGAATATAACTATTAGAAATTATTTACTGTGTAAATATGTGTTATTTTGCTTTGTTTGAAAGTTTTCAATTACATTTAGATATTAAGAATTGTACAGTACAGATACAATAATGAAATCTTTCTAAATTCATGGTTTTATGAAAAAGGTTATCGAAACTGAATAATGTACGTATGAACAAAGTTGTTTCGGTTTGAAAAATATGAAACGTCAAACGGTACCTCTTAGATTTGATGGACTGTAGTTTTTTTGCGATTTCTGTCATTTCTAGTAATCAGGCCTTTAAATGACCTCATAGAATCTTTTGATCCCAACGTTAAATAGGCTCAAACATTTTTTTGCTATTTTCTTTTCGCCGAATGTATTTTTTAAAAATCTTTATATGCAGTTCGGCATATATAAAAAGTTATGGATGTTCTCCTAATAACGTTTTCCTGTAAATATAATGGTACCTGCCCTTACTGTCCTGTTTCAAAAATCCGGTACAATTAGAGTCGGCAACGTGAGTATGACTCCTCTGATATTGCTCACGTCCATAGGCTGCGGTAACCACTTCCAATCAGGTGGGCTGTGTGCTTGTCTGCCATCTAAGTAGTATAAAAGAAGTATAACGCTCAATAGTGTAGTAGTAGTGAGCGTGTATGGCACCTTGACAAGATTTTTAGGGCCCAAACCAACCTCACCTGCAAGTCGGTAGCTCAGTATAAGCAGTAGGTTATCTTCATAGAAATGGGCCGCTGCCGGTTTAGATGTGTGAGCGCGCGCCGGGCGCCGTGTACGCACGCGCTGCCACGCACACATTAGCATGATATAAGGTAAAATACGCCGGTCGCAGTTTGGGCCGTACCGTGAGTGAGATTGCGCGCGTTCACGTAGCGTAGGTAGGTACTGCACGGCTGCTCGCATTCGCCTTCTCCCACTGGATTTAATTTGATCAGCGCAGTTTATTTTTATTTAGCAGTTGATAATATATAGACAACAATTAAATATTTATTTTATTATCTATAAATTACATGAATAAAATAATGAGGTATGTACAAAAAATGCCTTTTAAATATTTAGTATTTACAAATGGAAATTGCATAAATTTATTAAAACGTTATACTTACGAAGTAGGCTCATAAATTTATTTTTTTCTTTTTACGGGGTTTCACGTTCATACCTTTTGTGTTCTATTTTTTTTTTCATTTAAATATTTTATTAGTCAAGCCCTTTCATTTAATATCCATATTGAGGGAGTTGTGAAAAAATTTGAAAACCGCCGTTTTGTGGCAGCCATTTTGGATTTGAAATCTGTTATATAGTACATTATTCTAATGTTCAAGCTTTTTCATTTGATACCCATATTGAGGAAGTTGTGAAAAAAAATAAACGTAATTAATTTTTGTAGTGGCGGCCATCTTTAATTTGAAATTTGTCATGTGTTGTATTCTACTAGTAAAGCCTTTTTATTTGATACGCATATTGAGAGAGTTATGAAAAAAAAGAAGGTAATTCGCCATTTTGTGGTAGCGGCCATCTTGGATGTGAAATTTGTTTTCATTTGATACCCACATTGAGGGAGTGGTGAAAAATAAGTGTAATCCGCCATTCGACTAATAACCCTTTCAAAAAAAAAAAAACAAAATCGGTTCGTTCGTTCAGGAGCTACGATGCCATAGACAGACACACACACAGACAGATACGTTAAACTTCTAACACCCCGTAGTGTTGGCATCGGGACTTAAAAATCTAGTGCTGCTCATAATACGTATTTGCGTATACATATTTAACGAAAAATAAACGTGAAAAGCCTTTTTTTTTTCGTGCGGAAATCCCCTTGGATACCCCCTCGCCGGCCAGCGGGGGCGGTTATGTCGGGCTTGAAGCATATCCCTCGCACCCCGACTGACCCTGGGCCTTTGAAAATCAAATGTAACATGTATAGTGATTGGAGTTATGTTGTATTTATGACTTTGTCCGAAGATTGCAGGACTGAATCTGGACTACGATTGCACTTAAATACTTGCACTGAGCGGGAATCGAACCCGCGCCCCCTGTCGTAGCAGTCAAATGCACTACCGCTACGCCACAGAGGCGGTCATGCCACGAGTTTATCACATAAACGTGTTATTATTGAAATTAATAAAATGATGACTGAATAACAGAAGTTCTATGCGTGACCAACTGCGTGAGCAACTAAACTCAAAACATCTCAATTTAAAAACAACTCTCTTGTATCTTATCTTTTGTCGTATTCCCTTTCTAAAATTACCGTGTTATCAGCCAGTGTCAATTTTTATAACTATCCGTGCGCATAAAATAGACATGATGACAAATTTTGAAAAACTGTCCTATAATGCTTGCAGAAATTAAGAAATTAATCGCACCAAAACGTTTGTTAGTATAATGGCGTTACTTGTGACTTCACGACTGAGTAAGCTTCTTTTTAGGGTTCCGTAGCCAAATGGCAAAAAATAGAACCCTTATAGATTCGTCATGTCTGTCTGTCTGTCTGTCCGTCCGTATATCACAGCCACTTTTTTCCTAAACTATAAGAACTATATGCTGATGAAACTTGGTAAGTAGATGTATTCTGTGAACCGCATTAAATTTTCACACAAAAAAAAAAAAAAACAATTTTGGGGGTTCCCCATACTTAGAACTGAAACTCAAAAATGTTTGTTAAATGAGTGTCCCCCCCCCCCTGTAACTTCTAAAATAAGAGAATGATAAAACAAAAAAAATATGATGTACATTACCATGTAAACTTCCACCGAAAATTGGTTTGAACGAGATCTAGTAAGTAGTTTTTTTAGGTAGATTTCGATGAAATCAATCTACCTATTGGTTTCTTGACTACTGTCGAATTTTAAAAAAAATTCTTCATAGGAGGTCTAGTTATGACCCCCTGAGTCCGAAATGACCACTGGTCAAGAGTTTATATATATATATATATGTATGTTTAGGTCCCAATGTAATAGGTGGCGAGCCTATTGCCATTAACCGGGCACTTATAAACCTGCGATAAATACACACATAACTTAACACTGGCGAAATGTGGGTGCTAGCACCTCTGCCTACCCCTTCGGGGATATAGGCGTGAGTTTATGTTATGTTATGTTTTTATATATGTATGTATGGTTCCACTTCCCAAAATTTGCGGCACTCGCACGGTCGCATTTTTGCCCCGATTGCTTTCAAACTGCGGTTAAAAATTGCTTGGGTGTAAACTTAGTTTAAATTCCTGAACGGGTGGAATCCGGCCTAAGGGGACGGTAGGGCCTCACTTTTTGTGAAATCAGTTTTTCCTCAAAATTTCACGTTCCATGAAAGATATTCGAACCGTTCTAATTTTATCCCATAGTATACATGAATACCAATAACTTTTAATTATAAACCTATAAGATTAAAACTTTAACTAAAAGTGGAGGGGGGAAAAATCAAAATTTTTCGGGAAAAAAATCATAACTTCTAACCGGTGAACATTCTTGATGTCGGAAACATTTTTAATCGATAGGCCATTTTTAAGTCTAAAATAAATGTCTGAAAAGTTTTTCGCTAAAAGTTACCGTTTTCGAGAAAAAAATAATTAAACATGTTAAAAATGCGTAATTACTTCACGAAATATTGTTTCAAGTCCGTAGTTCTCTATATAAAATAATATTAATTGCTTCACGAAATCTACCTGTGCGTTCCCCCTGTGGGAACGGATTTTTTAATACGTCAAATTGTAAACCGCAATTTTATTTACCTTTCATTCAATCAACTCAAATAAAAAATTTACTTGCTGCTACGGAACCCTTCATGGGCGAGTCCGACCAGCACTTGGCCGGATAAAAAAAAAAAAAACTACGTGCAACCACAGAGTAATAAGTTGGTCAGAACTCAGATGTGACGTCATTCGCTCTGATTGGTGTTCAACAAAACATGGCGGATTGTCGTATTTTGTAGTTTTATTTTATCCTAATAGTTATCAATAACGCTTATCATAAGAAGAAAACGTGTTTTGCATTCCATGGCTCGTTTCTTCAAATAAATCCATAATTTTAGTAACTTTAGTATAGTATAATAAGAGAACAGTAGGTTATCTAAAGCCCCTCAGCGAGTTAATTACGTAATCTGCGTTGGTGCTTAGGGTTGTCACGTTTATTTTTCGTTAAATATGTATACGCAAATACGTATTATGAGCAGCACTAGATTGTTAAGCCCAGACGCCAAAACGACAGGGTGTTATACCTAAGTGTGGGGACAGACTGCTGACAAGCATTTTGTAGGCACTCGATCGTGCGGTCCCGCTGCGACGGGCAGTCGCATACGATCCGGGCAGTAGGTAGGACACGTACACTAGAGTCGTGAGTTTGAATCAGTAAACGATCTTAACTTAACACCAAGTGCTTTTATTGGCTCCGGCCGATCATCCGAACGAGGCTTACCATCAGGTGACAGACATACCCAACATAAGTTTGACGTAAATTTATGCAATTTCCTAATGTAAATACTAAATATTTAAAAGGCTTTTATGTACATTATTTTATTCATATAATTTATGGATATTAAAATAAATATGTCATTATCGTCTATATGTTATAAACCGCTAGAAAAAATAAATTGCACTAATCAAATTAAATCCAGTGGAAGAAGGCGAATGCGAGCAGCCGTGCAGTACCTACCTACGCTACATGAACGAGCGCGATCTCACTCACGGTACGGCCCAAACTGCGACCGACGTATTTTACCTTATATCATGCTAATGTGTGCGTGGCAGCGCGTGCGTACACGGCGCCCGGCGCGCGCTCACACATCTAAACCGGCAGCGGCCCATGTCTATGAAGATAACCTACTGCTTATACTGTGCTTTTAGTTACTGTCCTCAAGCCTATTACTGCAATGTTAAATCGGCGTTCATATTATACTTATAATCGCATCACATTCGAAGGAAATTGTAAATAATTGGCATTTAGATAAGCAATCTCTTAGATAAGATAGTGAATATAATATTCGTGCGGAAATCCCCTCGGATACTCCGCCGCGCCGGCCAGCGGGCATGAACCGACTAAAACCGCACGCCGTCTCGGGTCTACAGACGCCGGGGTGTAAGGTTGCACGTAGAGCATATCCCTCGCACCCCGAGGTACCAAGCAGTACCTAATCCCGTTAGTTGAGTAACTAGCGAAAAGAGGTAATAATACATATTAAATAATACAGCGTCGGTAGCTTAGTGGTTAAGGAGTCGAACTTACGATCGAGAGGTCCTGGGTTCGAATCCTGGCCATTACACTACCGACGTGAACCCACTCCTAACACAAGCAATTTAGCTTAGCTGGAGGAGTTAGGGGGAGTATTAGTAATTTCGGTTACTAATATTCTTAAAAAAAAAAAAAAACTCTACAGCTACAGGTACAGATAAGAGTACATATATAATACTACACGTCTGCTTCCAGATTGCCATCCGTTTTCAAGGTTAATAAGTTTTTGCATGTTATCTGTTAAAATATCCATTATACTTATCTGTACCTATTATGATTGTGAAGTATCATTGTGAATCTATCTTATTTTTTTCGTTAATAATATATATATATATAATAATATATTAAGATGAATATACCTACTTAATTGTAATTATACTTAGTAGTGTGATTATTTGATGTAGCCGATCCCGTTTTTAGTAAATTTAGTAAAAGTTAAATGAACAAGAAATAATAAAAATTAGGACCGACTCGAAGCAGACGGCTAATATACAGGGTTACAGGAAAAGTCGTGCTAGATCCGTTAAGGGCGTGGAGTACCCATCAGTTCTGACTTATTTCTCTATGAAACACCCTACCCTAAATTTAACCCTTTTCTAGATTTTCGACTTTTAATTTTTTTATTGAAAATTGCCGATTTTTAAGTTACTAAATTTAATTTTGTTTATTTTGTGTGCCTTATTATTTTCCCTTTATTAAACTTAAATACATATTAAATTATATTTTTGAATACATTCTATACAAAAAAAAATCAAATATATTTAAAAATATAAAAAATAGTGGCCCACCGGCATCGGGTACAGGGACCAAGCTACCGGTGGTTAGGGCTCCAGAGAGAGGAATCTCCTCACAATACGTGCCGTGTCGAGGAGCACTGCCTTCTGCATCAAGCCCTTGACCCAACTGCCTAACGCGAGCCTCTTGAGATGTTGATCGAGGCTCTTGGCAATCAGACCGTGAACCGATACAACTATCGGAACAATAATCACCGAATCCACACTCCACATGTCGACAACCTCGTGAGCCAAATCCAAATACTTTATTTGTTTTTCTTATTCGGCTTTCACAAGATTCTCGTCATGTGGAATGGTGATATCGATAATTATTGCGCGGCGCTCAGATCGATCAATCAACACTATATCAGGTTTATTGGCTACAATAGTCCTGTCAGTGATGATAGATCGATCCCAGTACAACGTGATATGCCCATTTTCGAGAACTGCGTCGGGCACATACCTATAGTACGGTACCTCTGATTCCACAAGGTTGTACTTTAGAGCAAGCTGTTGATGAACAATCCTGGCTACTTGGTTATGTCTATGCAAATATTCGCCGTTGGCAAGACGAGAACAACCAGAAATTATATGTCTAAGGGATTCTCCGGGACGGTGGCACGCCCGACATATGTCAACCGTACCATCCTTAAGAATATACTTCCGATAGTTATTCGTCATCACAACTTCGTCCATAATTGCAAAAACAAAACCTTCGGTTTCCCCAAATAGGTCACCGAAGCGTAGCCAAGACACAGATGCTAGTAAGTCTATATCAGGCCCATGGAGAGCCCGATAGAAACGTCCATGCAACTCCTTGCTCTTCCATACATCCATACGGTCATTAATACCTAATACCACAGGTTTGCGCCAGTTCTCTTTAGCCAAAGCTAGCGGGGTAAGTCCGTTATCCACCATTACTACATCACGATGCATATCCGCTTCATTGTGTAGGAACTAGGAAGTATTCCCTGAGGTTGGACACCTCACGGTTATGGAGGGATTTGGCATTTAAAAAGCCACGTCCCCCGCATTTCCGCGGTATGTATAACCTCATCACAGATGAACGCGGATGATGCATTCGGTATGCAGTAAGAAGCGTACGGACTCTTCTATCCAGGGTGTCTAATTCGGTCTGAGTCCACCTGAGTATGCCGAAGGAGTACATTAAAACCGGCATGACCCAACCATTATAGGCGCGCACCTTATTATCGCCTGACAAAAGACTTTTAAGAACTTGTTTCAAGCGGCCAAGGAAACGCTCCCGTAACGATTGCTTCATGCTAGCTTCTGTAATGCCTAACGCCTGCGACATACCCAGGTATTTATAGGTATCAATTGCAGAGAGAGACCTCAGTTTTGTGGAATCTGAGAGCTCAACCCCATCAGATTCCACAATCTCACCTCTTTTTACATGCATGACCGCACATTTGTCCACACCAAATTCCATCCTGATAGAGTTACTAAAGGATTCGGTCATCTTTAATAACGCTATCAGTTGGGACTTGTTGGGGGCAAATAATTTAAGATCATCCATGTAAAGGAGGTGGGATATAACCTGACCATCTCTCCGCAATCGACAGCCTAACCCTGAACTCTCCAGCATATAACTAAGAGGGTTCAGTGCCAGGCAAAACCATAATGGACTAAGACTGTCACCCTTGAATATGCCCCGCTCTATCCTTATCAGTCCGCCATTCTCGCAGATCTGTCGACACCCTGGATAGCAAAGGACCGTACTCCATTGCCCCATACATGCCTTCAGGAAGGTACATAGAGTTGTATCAATTTTATACAACTCAAGCACCCTCATGAGCCATGTATGCGGCACGGAGTCATAGGCCTTTTTATAGTCTATTCAACATGTCGCCAGGTTCTTACGATTGCGGCGTACCTGTTGACTAATGGCCATATCAATTATAAGGAGCTCTTTAGTGCCACGAGCCCCACTCCTACATCCATTCTGAGAGATAGACATGATAGAATTGTCGATTAAATGTGAAGATATTTTTTCTCTCAGGATGGATGTAAGAAGCTTATAGACTGTAGGAAGACATGTAATCGGTCTATAATTTTTAGGGTCCGTAGCACTACCGGACTTGTAAAGAAGGTGGGTTACACCAGTGGTCATGAAATTGGGAATCACTCCTGATTCAAGACATGATTGGAATTGGGATGCCAAACGACCGTGTGAGCTTTTCAGCCATTTTAACCAAAAATTATGCAGTCCGTCTGGTCCCGCTGACTTCCAGTTAGGCAACAAACGGACTGCATCGGTTACATCCTCTTGAAGAATGGTAACCGGATCCATGATCTTAATAGGCTCACACGATCGCTCAACATCCCGCATCCAATCACCTTCTGTATGACTTACGGGCATCGACCAGATATTACGCCAAAATGTATTAGTAATATCATCATCTGGTCGACGCACGTCAGTCTCAGTCGAAACAGGGCGCTCCCAATCTCTGTAGACCCACCTTTGGTCCCTTTGGAACGTGCGATTCTGAGAATATCGCTCCACTCTTTTT
This sequence comes from Cybosia mesomella, assembly GCA_946251805.1. Classification (NCBI taxonomy): domain Eukaryota; kingdom Metazoa; phylum Arthropoda; class Insecta; order Lepidoptera; family Erebidae; genus Cybosia; species Cybosia mesomella. The sequence goes on from OX276390.1 coordinate 29,670,279, forward strand.
TTATACCGCCGAATCCGGTTTGCCCACGCATAAACTTTTTGTTTCAGGTAGTCGATACGCTCTGTGACTCGTGCCAAAAATTCTCGAGGCCTAATGTCAGACCCCGAGAACGCTCGACTCACAAAGCGCATCACTCTTGGGCGTGTATTTCCAGACCTGAAACAAATGAGCTTTCCAATGAGTGCCCTAGTCTCGGTAATACGTTGCTCAATTCTACATTGCCAAGCCGGCACAGCAGCTTTCGGTCGAGTAGCAATGTCGCACTTTGGAAAGTGAACATTAGCTACTCGACATACTGCGACAGCCGCGCAATATAAAATTGATACACTATGATACACATCACCGAGATCTTCGCTATTATCAAAATAATCTGATAATAACGAATCCAGGGCACACACTAGCGCTACATTCTTTTTATGCGTTGGCAAACGTGGTAGGCGAGGTCTATTACCAGAAGGTATGCTTACTCATTGTCCATCTCACAAAACATTGTCATTAAAGTTTGTAATATGTACCATAATATCTTTAAGTATCATATCATAAAACAATCCTCTTTGTTTATATAAAAGTCTCCAGCAATCCACTGAATTCTAAAATACAGGTCTATACCTAGTTTGGAATTCAGAGTACCCTAATCTAATGTAAACTCTAGTAAACAGCGGCAAACTATTATAGTGCATCATGTAATCAGTTTAGTGAAATAAAGATTTTTATTATTTTTTATTATTATTATGGATCGATATTCCCGCATAGCACATTCCAAAGCGCTCCTTAATTGTTCATTGTACTCGGTACTTACGCCTATAGCCCTGGTATCAATCACTTATTCGCTACAGATGAATTGTGAGAGCTGGTTGTCTCAAAGTTTGCGAAGAGGGTGTGGTACCCGGGCTACTTCGTACGTCAGAGCGTAGCCTCTCCAGTACAGAGTCGTCCAACAAATGACAACGTTCGAAGGCCCGCACTTGATCCGATAGCCGTTGTGCCGAGACGTTCACAGTTGGTTCAAGTACCTGAAACAAAGGCAACATACGAACACGGTACGCAGTAAGGTTGACTCCTCCCTCTGTAGCCACAAAATATGCCCGCATGACGTTTTCGTTCATAGAAGTACTCCATCGCATGCGGTGCACATCACCACCGGTAGCGGGGGCCCTATTCGAAGCCGGTAGGCGTCGGGGCTCCAAGCCAGTCGGTGGCCGGCCTCTCCCCTGCCGACGTACAGGTGTTGGCGACGTCGGCGGGGAGAAAAACTCGTCGCTGGAACTTGAGCTCGACGTCGCTGTCACACCCAGAGAACTTGCTGGTGGCTGCGGGACGGAGCTGAGCGACGAGTCCGGGGTTGTTGGGCGTGCTGCTGCTCTTGCCTTGGCTCTTGTTATCATTTTACATGTTTATTCTTGTGCATTTTCGGTTGGTGTTTGACAGCTATTTACTATTATTATTATTTCCTTTATTACTATACATAAACTTATTAATTATATTTTTAAATACATACAAAAACAATACATACATCTATTTAAAAATATAAAAAACAGTGCTCCACCGGTATCGGGTACAGGGACCAAGCTACCGGTGGTTAGGGCTCCAGAGAAAGGAACTTCCTCACGATGCGCGCCGTATCAAGAAGCACAGCCTTCTGCATCTGGCCCTTGACCCAACCGTCTAACCCGAGCCTCTTCAGGTGTTGGTCGAGGCTCTTTGCTATTAAACCGTTCACTGACACGACTATCGGCACAATGATTGCTGAGTCAACACTCCACATGTCGACAATCTCGTGGGCCAAGTCCAAGAACTTAACTTGTTTATCCTTCTCAGCTTTCACGAGATTCTCGTCATGAGGAATGGTAACATCAGCAATCAAAGCTCGGCGTTCGGATCGGTCTATCACCACAATGTCAGGCTTGTTGGCTACAACAGTCCTATCAGTGATCATAGGACTGTTATTATTATTATTATTATTGCATTTTTACATGTGTAATAAGATGCTTTAGGGCGTCAATCATTAAAATAGTGCATACATTAATTGAATAGGCCGTAGTGACAAGTGGAAGTTAAGAAATGACAAAAAAAATTAGCAGGTTTATTTTTCTCTAAGGGATATCAAAAAAAAATATTGCAGTTGTTCGGCAGATGTGTTTTAAAATATCTAATATATCGTTTCATCGGCTTTCTAACGAGGTATAACAATCTAGGGTTTGTTTTACATTTCGTGGAAAAAAACTTAGTTTCATAGGCGAAAGTGGGGAAGAAAGTTAATACTTAGCCTTATGAAGTAAAGTAAAACAATACGTAAGTATGAAATGTCATTTATTAAATCGGGTTTTCACACAACTTTTTTTTACTCTACAGTTCATGTTCAACATGGCCGCCTCTGTTTCTAACATATTGTCGCATCCCTCTACGGAGACCAGTCTTCACTACTCCAGTGGTCAACGTTGTCCTCATTTGATTTGCTGCATCCACAATCCTTTCTCTTAATTCTTCCACAGACGAAACTGGATTTGGCTCGCTGTAGACAAGACTTTTCATGCGCCCCCACACATGAAAATCCATGAGGGTTAGGTCCGGACTTCTTGCTGGCCATGGTGTGTAGGACGTCATCTTCAACACTTCCGTATCACAAGTACAAATCAGAGTCCGGTTAACAAGCACAGTAGTCACAAATCAGAAGAAATAGTTATTACATTAGGGCTAAGTATTAACTTTCTTCCCCACTAACGCCTATGAAACTAAGTTTTTTTCCACGAAATGTAAAGCAAACCCTTGATTGTTATACCTCGTTAGACAGCGGATGAAACCTAGATATTTTAAAACACATCTGCCGAACAACTGCCATAATATTTTTTTTAGACATCCCTTAGAGAAAAATAAACCTGCTAATTATTTTTTGTAATTTCTTAACTTCCACTTGTCACTACGGCCTATTCAATTAACTTATGCACTATTTTAATTATTGACGCCCTAAAGCATCTTATTACACAAATTACGAAGGTGACAGCCGGAGGACTTAAAAAAAACCAATTTATAAAAATGAATTTAATTAGATAGAATGTATTACAATAAAAATTTCTTATATCTAGCCTTGGACGATGCTAGTACCAAAGTGAATAAAAATTATTAGTAATTAGGTAAAACAGTTTTTAAGGATCAGCACTTTTATGTGGCGTGATCGGCGACGGCACGAGGCGCCGATTTTGCAATACCAATGTTCAATCTTGCGCAACTATGTGACACGAGGCAAACTTGCAGGCTTGCGGAATTGGTGTAGGCAGACCAGCAGCTATTTGAGAACTTTCAGCGAGAATGATGCTGGTGGTTGCTCTTGGCTAACTGTTGTCTCTACATCTTCTGCTTGCCGGTTATCGGGCTTGTTATCTCTCGATTTCTGATTCTTAAACAGCTTGCATGTAACACAGCGTCTTCTTACGGCAATGGTTATAACGAATGCAGTTGCGCATAACGTCATAGTGTATACTGGTATGGTTGTGTGGAACAGCGAATAGTCAACCTTAGTCTGATTCGGGATCTGTACTGCCATGTTGAACATGAACTGTAGAGTAAGAAAAAGTTGTGTGAAAACCCGATTTAATAAATGACATTTCATACTTACGTATTGTTTTACTTTACTTCATAAGGCTAAGTATTAACTTTCTTCCCCACTAACGCCTATGAAACTAAGTTTTTTTCCACGAAATGTAAAGCAAACCCTTGATTGTTATACCTCGTTAGACAGCGGATGAAACCTAGATATTTTAAAACACATCTGCCGAACAACTGCCATAATATTTTTTTTAGACATCCCTTAGAGAAAAATAAACCTGCTAATTATTTTTTGTAATTTCTTAACTTCCACTTGTCACTACGGCCTATTCAATTAACTTATGCACTATTTTAATTATTGACGCCCTAAAGCATCTTATTACACAAATTACGAAGGTGACAGCCGGAGGACTTAAAAAAAACCAATTTATAAAAATGAATTTAATTAGATAGAATGTATTACAATAAAAATTTCTTATATCTAGCCTTGGACGATGCTAGTACCAAAGTGAATAAAAATTATTAGTAATTAGGTAAAACAGTTTTTAAGGATCAGCACTTTTATGTGGCGTGATCGGCGACGGCACGAGGCGCCGATTTTGCAATACCAATGTTCAATCTTGCGCAACTATGTGACACGAGGCAAACTTGCAGGCTTGCGGAATTGGTGTAGGCAGACCAGCAGCTATTTGAGAACTTTCAGCGAGAATGATGCTGGTGGTTGCTCTTGGCTAACTGTTGTCTCTACATCTTCTGCTTGCCGGTTATCGGGCTTGTTATCTCTCGATTTCTGATTCTTAAACAGCTTGCATGTAACACAGCGTCTTCTTACGGCAATGGTTATAACGAATGCAGTTGCGCATAACGTCATAGTGTATACTGGTATGGTTGTGTGGAACAGCGAATAGTCAACCTTAGTCTGATTCGGGATCTGTACTGGATGCTGCGCTAAAACTTTATCTTCAATCTCGTGTAGGTTTTTCATATTGACTGACTTCAATTTAAGATGTGGTATAGTTTTCTCTATGGTGTCTGGCTCTTTCGGTATCTCGGTGATTTTCAATGGCTGGCCCTTGATACGATCGTTAACGTTGGTAATGGTGAATTCATTGGTGCGTAGCAGGCAGTTTTGTGGTATAGTTGCCAGGTAGCTTCCATGGAGCAGAGTGAATTCTTGTCTATCGCACTGCAATTCTGTTCTAGTAGGATGCGGGAATATGAGTGTGTATCGTCGGTCGTCTAGTTGTTCCATGGTTTCTTGAGTTAGGGTGATCTTGACAGGAACGCATGATTTATTAGAGGCTTGGTTAGAGATGATTCCCTGGATACAGTCGAGATGTTCTCCCATGGGATAGCTCTTATCTTCCTCGCAGAGATGACATGTGCTTAACTTCGGGCATTCTGCCTCCATGTACTTGAAAGCTTTACCATTTGTTGCTAGGAAGGGATAAGGAGGGATAAAAGTGTATCCTAGCTTATTGGGAACTATAGCTAATCTATATAGATCGAACTTGGTGGTAGAAATAATTGGTATTTTGAATATAATAACTATTCTCTTTCCTGAGTAATAGTAACCGGGTTTTATTATAAAATAGTATTCTCTCAAGTCTAGATCTAATATCTGTTCTGGGCTATAAATTAATTTCAACCTGTTAATCATTTTACCTAACGTACTTATATCTAGCGAACTATGATGAGTGCTCGATTCACGTATAAAACTTAAGGTATTCTCTATTCTAATTATTTCTAAGAGCAAATCATCTACATTGTCACTGATTATAGATAAAAGTTGCGACATCCTGGTGTATCGCACAAAGTCGGTTTGATAGGATAAATTTTCGTCTAAGAGTGACTCTAGGGTTGTATTAATTCTCTCTTGGTTTTTGGCGATAATTTTTAGTATGTTAGCATGTCGAGTCATCCAGTCCTTATTCAGGCTAATGTGCTCATTCAACTCAGAGATTATTTTCTTATCATTATTCTGTAGAAGTAAGATCGCTTCATTATGTAGTTGGGCATCCGTATGATCTAAATTACCAGTTATACTTTTAATTATGGATCCTAATCCATCAATAATACCTCTTTTTTCGTTCCAACGCCCTAAGCTGCGAATTAATCGTTATTAATTTAGTGGATAGATGATTAATTTTAAACTCAAATAATGGCGTCGTATTACTATCTAATTTATTTTTAAAGTAGTTAATTTGTGACTCTACTGAAGCTATTCTATTTTCTACGTCGGTTAGTTCTATATATTGCAAAAAGGAATGGTGGTGCGTCATGAGTCTGGCTTGTCCAAGTTTAAAGGGTAAAATCCCAGGTCCTCTGTCTAAACTCTCAAGTCTTATCTCTTGCTCCATTGTCAGGTGGATTATCATGACGAGTAGGATTCTGTAACAATTTAGAACTGTCAGGGGTACGCTTTAGTCGGGATTTAGCCACGGGGCCTTTCTTTTTCGATGTATAAATGTGGATTGGAAGGTCAGCTAAAACGGTGTCGTGAGTGTAACGAGGAGCTAGCTTCTGTCTATTTGCTACTGGGTTCCTAACGAACACTTGTTGGTCCGGTTGGTACTCTACTTCGGTCTCTCTGTCTTTATTTCGGTTTTGCATGATATTGATACGATTGGTCTGAGTAAAGTCATTTATTAGGTCGTAAACTGTCTTCATCTGGTCTCTATGAGTTAAAATGTATTGTTGCATGAGATGTTCTGACAAGTTAACGTCAACTGGGTCTCTAGGGTAACAATGTCCTCTTATAATATCATGGGGTCTACACTTTGTGAAGCTATGAACTGAGCTGTTATAAGCTACGGCATACGGCATGAGGTTAACTATGGGGTCTTCTTTTTGTCGTAGATGTAGGATATGTAAATGTTCTAACAATGTGGAATGGAATCGTTCAACGATACCGTTGTCGTTAGGGGAGTGAGCTAAAGTCCTATGATGGTTAATTTTGTGTAATCTAATAAATTCTGAAAATAATTGATTTGTGAATTCTGTCCCATTGTCTGTTACTATTGTTAATGGGAGGCCATGGTGAGTACAATATTTCAAGACTGCTTGTAAAATACTGGTTGCAGTTCCGTCCTTTATATAATATGCTTGTCCATACTTTGAAAACACATCTACTATGGTCAAATACTTTTCATTTTGAGCAGTAAAAAGGTCCATATGTACTATCTCAAATGGTTTTGAAGCTGGTGGTCTAATTGGGTTTCTATCGTATTTCGATTGGCCACAGATTGCACATTCATTAATGTATTTAGTGATGTCCTCTCTCATTTTTGGCCAATAATACTTTCTAGAAAGGGCGAGGTAACATTCATTAATTCCTCTATGATTAGTCTTACCTTCATGGTAGTGTTTTATAATTTCTTGCTGACGCAAATATCCCTTAACGTCCTCTAATTCGGATTTGGCTAAGACTAGATTCATGGCTGAATTTTTAAAGTTAATTTGAATGATAGGAATGATTGAATACATGCCTAAAGGAGGGGTTATTTTTAGAGCAGTCTTAACTTTAGGATTGACGTACTCTTTGATGGCACTTATTACGTCTTGTTCCAAACTAGATTCAGAAACCTGAATGAAGGTCCTAGTATGTGTATCGAAGGGTTTAGTGGCTACGGTTTTACGCTTGATGTCGCCTACAATAGTTATACAGATCTGCCGATGAAATTTATTTAAAGGTTCGTCTGTTATGGGTACTTCCAGAATAGGGTTTTCTGTGCTAGTGTGTGCTGTAGCCGTAGAAGAATCTGAGTGTACGTGTGGTCTTTCTGATGGGTTAGCTATCAATGATTCGGTCTCCTCGTTATTAATCTCTACTCAAGCGTCTGCGTTTGTATTATATTTGCCTTTTTTATAGATTATAGAGTAGTCATATTCACTTAGTTTAAGTCGCCATCTAGTCAGTCGCGAATTAGGTTCTTGTAGGTTCATAATCCACTGTAAGGGCTTATGGTCTGTGTAAATTTTAAACTTGCGTCCGAATAGGTAGGGCCTAAACTACTTAGTTGCCCATACTATGGCTAAAAGTTCCTTCTCTATTGTACTGTAGTTAGTCTCGCTATCATTAAGTGTCCTAGAAGCATAACAAATAGGTTTGTCAGATCCTATGGTTCCTTGGGACAACACAGCTCCGATGGCTACGTTCGATGCGTCGGTCGTTAAAATGAATTCCCTACTAAAGTCAGGGTATTGTACGATTGGGTCGTTCATTAAGAGAGTCTTACATTTGTTAAAACAGTCAATATAGTCAGCGTCAAGTGTGATTTTGTTAGTTTTTTTCAAGCACTTAGTCATGGGTTTAGTAATGCGAGCAAAGTCGGGTATAAATTTCCTGTAATAACCTAGTAGTCCGAGAAACTGTTTAATCTGTTTAGGGGTTTTCGGCAAGGGATAGTTTTCAATGGCTGAGATCTTGTCTGGGTTAGGTTTAACGCCATCACTGCTGATAATGTGACCTAAGAAAGCTGTTTCTAGTTTGAGGAATTCGGACTTGTCCATTTGTATTTTAAAATTGGAGTCCCGTAACCTTTTGAAAACCTTTTCCAAATTAATCATGTGTTCTTGTAATGACGTACTAAATATTATGACGTCATCTAAGTACACAAGGCAAATTTCGTTCTGTAACCCTTTAAGAACGTTATCCATAACCCTTTGAAATGTGGACGGCGAATTTTTTAATCCCATTGGCATGCGTAAATACTCAAAATGACCTTGCTCTACGTTAAAGGCGGTCTTGGGGATGTCGTCGGGGTGCATTTCACATTGATAGAATCCAGAGGCTAAGTCTAAAGTCGTGAAGTATTGGCAATTACCAAGTTTGTCAAGAATGTCTGTTATGTTCGGGATTGGGTATTTGTCGTCAATGGTCTTCTCGTTTAATTTGCGAAAGTCTACTACTATTCGCCACTTTTTCTGTCCAGATGCGTCTCCTTTCTTAGGAACCACCCAGATAGGTGAGCTCCAAGCGGATTCAGAGGGCCTTATAATACCTTGGTCTAACATTTTGGTAATCTGGTCTCTGACTTCCTGTCTGTGAATGAATGGGTATCGGTAGCTTTTGGTATATACGGGTAATTCGTCAGTTGTCCTAATTCGGTGCTTAATTTTGTTTGTAAAGCTTAAAGTTTCTCCTTCGACATAGAATACGTCGGCGTATCGGGAGCATAACATTTCTAAGTTAGTTTTTTCCTCTAGGTTCAGATGATCGGTACGTAATCGTGACAAGACGTGGTTAACGCGTTCTGAACAAGGTTCGGTTCGGTGACATTCGGTATTAAATAGTTGTACTTGTAAGGGGAGTTCAAACTTAACGGGAATATCGTAATCGGTTGGGTTCTCTATTTCGATAATACCAGTGTGATCTGTAACTGTAGTTATACAGTCATGAATGATGCAATTACAGTATAATTGCTGCGGGACCACAACATCTCCGTCGGGTATATGGATAGGTATATTAACTAATTTCGAAGAGTTAGCGGGAATTGTTTCCTGATACTTGGGTAATTTACACTGGTAAAAGTGAATAGGGATTCTGGCATAATCTGTAATTAAATAATTATTTTTAAGGTCTATTTGAGCCCCATCTAACAGATCTAATCCTATTAGTCCGTCAAAATGGTTATGGAATTTATAGATGAAAAATTTTACGTTAGATTGGTCATTAAATTCTATAAAATTTGGTATGCTAATCGAATACTCGTGCTTACTAGTTACTCGCGCGTTAGTTACTTCAAACGGATCGTAGGTTAGTGGAATGTGTGAGAAGTACTTTTGTACAGCCTCGGGACTCATAAAAGATTGGTTAGCGCCAGTGTCTACAAGTAATTTTAATGGGGGATCTGAAATTTGGATATAACGTAACTCTCCTTTACTCTGCAAATTTAATTCTATTTTAATTTTCTGACATTCGACTCCTTGTGAAAATCCTGAACTTCATTGTCGTTCGAGGTACAAGGTGGGGACGTCTGAGTGCTGTTATCATCCTTCGGGTCCTCGTGGTGCATGTTACTCGGGTCGTACAAATAAGACTCAGGTGTATAGTTATCGGGGTTATGGTAGTCATAATAGTCGTAGTAATACGGATAGTCAACTTGTTCGTGTTGATAATCGTAGTCATAGGGGTCGTCGTATTGAGTCATTTGGTTAAAATTCATCTCACGAGTTTTGAAGTAACTATTTGGTGGTGGATTTCCAGATCTACGCCAATCGTGTCCCGCGAACCCTAGTGGTTTCGGTGTGAAGTGACTAACACCACTCATAGGTTTCGGGCCGGTGTTCGTAACTTGGGGGTTTCTGTTCGGTAATTTAAATACGTTGCTCTGGGGGTTGTAATTTGGTGGGGGAGCGCGAAACATTTGCTGGGTGCGATTGAACATGTTGGGGGGACGATTAGGTACCTGCATAGGCTGGAAACCTGGTCTCCACGGCTGCTGCTGCTGTGGTGGCATAGGCATGGGTTTATGCCAACTGGGCCCTGCGCTAGGGAAGCTAAAAGGTCTGGGTGTATGGGCCATCAACGGCACCTTATGAGTTGAAGACGTAGTAGCGTTACGTCGCTCGGGGATGCTCTCGTTACGTTGTTGCAAATATATTACATTCATTTCCTGTTGGACAAACTCTAGAGCCTTTTCGATAGTTTCGGGTCTCATACATCGTATGCGGGACCCTAAAGGTTCTTTAAGACCTCTAATATATGATTGTAATGTTAATTTACGATAGAGATCGCGTTTGGCCTCAATAGTAGTAGGTATATGCTCGTGTAACGAGACATACGTCATGATGGTACTGAAAAGGGTCTGGCATTTGTCATAGTATTCTTGCGGAGTGCTACTTCCTTGGGTCAATAGGGACATGTCATTATAGAGAGCTGTCTCGTCTCGTTGGTCGGAGAAATTATTAATTAATGCATTACGAATTCCTATCCAACTCTCCGGTATTCCGTATGAATTTATAGTGCGAGCTGCCGAACCCGTAACTTTATTTAAAATACCATTAATCACGCATAAATTACTTAGTTCGTAACCAGGTTCGTCTTTCACGTACTGTAATACGACTTGGTCGCATATCTTGATGAATCGCGTTAGAACATTCGGATTGCCATCAAACTCGGGTACTGCGCGCAATGCTTTATATACAATATCTGGGTTGAAGTCCATTGCCGGGTTATTTAATTCGACACTGAACAATATATCTAAGTCTAAGCTATCTGAGTCTAGAAACCTATTACTATCTAACTCTTTACGTCTACTTATCCGTCTAGAGGAGACAGATTTTATACTAGATTTCCGTGGGTGAAAAATTTTGATATATTAATTAAAACAGGTAAGGAAAAGACAAGGAAGCAACACTTTTAGAAAAGTTTCAAGTACTTACAAATACATTGGTTCTTCTTGCGTATCGATAGCTGGATACCGCCCTCGACTGCGTCTTCTAAGTTCGGATATTCGATGAGGTATAAAGATACCGACAGCGACTATCGGAGTCAGCAGGTTAACGATTTTTGGAAACCTATACCACGCCGCGCACTGCCTCGAATATCCTACCGACTGCGCCAATTACGAAGGTGACAGCCGGAGGACTTAAAAAAAACCAATTTATAAAAATGAATTTAATTAGATAGAATGTATTACAATAAAAATTTCTTATATCTAGCCTTGGACGATGCTAGTACCAAAGTGAATAAAAATTATTAGTAATTAGGTAAAACAGTTTTTAAGGATCAGCACTTTTATGTGGCGTGATCGGCGACGGCACGAGGCGCCGATTTTGCAATACCAATGTTCAATCTTGCGCAACTATGTGACACGAGGCAAACTTGCAGGCTTGCGGAATTGGTGTAGGCAGAGCACGTAACACACATGTAAAAATGCAATAATAATAATAATAAGGCACACAAAATAAACAAAATAAAATTTAGTAGCCTAAAAATCGGCAATTTTCAATCAAAAAATTAAAAGTCGAAAATCTAGAAAAGGGTTAAATTTAGGGTAGGGTGTTTCATAGAGAAATAAGTCAGAACTGATGGGTACTCCACGCCCTTAACGGATCTAGCACGACTTTTCCTGGAACCCTGTATATGAATAAAAATGTTAAGTTGCGTACGATTCAAAACTCTAAAAGAATGCATTAAGTTCATACTTACCATACATTACCGTACATACCGTGACCATGGCTGCTGAAAAGCAACCGAAACGTCGGGATCAATGAAAAATATAAAATAACATCAAATAAACCGCGATAGAATCCGTTAAAAATAGTTTTATTTCAAAGTGTAACATTCGCGTAAACTTCCGACAATATCATAGTTTTATCCCGCGGTAGCCTAGTGGTATGGGTAATGGACTGCTGAGACGAGGTCTCGGGTTCGATCCCAGGTTTTACCATGGCACACACCAATGACTTTTCGATTTTTCGAAGTTATGTGTGTATTTATCGCAGGTTTATAAGTGCCCGGTTAATGGCAATAGGCTCGCCACCTATTACATTGGGACCTAAACATAAACTGGCGAAATGTGGGTGCTAGCACCTCTGCCTTCGGGGATATAGGCGTGAGTTTATGTTATGTTATGTTATGTTTATCTATTTTTCGCGTCGGCAGATGGCGCTGCAATCGGGTTATAGAATTTTTAACAGGTTTATTACATGGCTGGGATTGGTCTCACTACCAAAGACCGGGCAAAGTGGAGGCTTCCTCCTCGGAAAGTAAACCCCGGGTTATAAGGTGACGCCGCGCATGCGACCGGGAACAACGCTGAAATAATGATGGTAGTTCAAATTGAAAGAATTCATATCGCCTTCATATTTAATTTCCATTTTTCTTCTTCAATAAATATAACCTTTTTTGTGTAGGTAGCGTACAACGGTGCGGTGGAAGCTGCCCAGACCTTATTGGGTGCAGGTTGTGCCTACGTAGCGTCCGTGTACTCCACTAGCGCTATACCCGCGCCCGTGGCAGCCCTGCAGGGCGCCGCCATGTTCCTAGGCACGTACTTCGACAACGTGTTCGCGTCCTACGCCGGTTATATCATCATGGGATGCCTCTTTCATTACACTATTACGCTGGCTAGGTAAGATAGGTTATACTATAAACGATTGGGTGTAAGGGGTCACACCAAAACCTTCAAGGCCAATTAAACGATTGGGTGTAAGGGGCCACACCAAAACCTTCAAGGCTAATCAAACGATTGGGTGTAAGGGGCCACACTAAAACCTTCAAGGCCAATTAAACGATTGGGTGTAAGGGGCCACACCAAAACCTGCAAGGCCAATCAAACGATTGGGTGTAAGGGGCCACACCAAAACCTTCAAGGCCAATTAAACGATTGGGTGTAAGGGGCCACACCAAAACCTTCAAGGCCAATCAACGGATTGGGTGTAAGAGGCCACACCAAAACCTTCAAGGCCAATTAAACGATTGGGTGTAAGGGGCCACACCAAAACCTTCAAGGCCAATCAAACGATTGGGTGTAAGGGGCCACACCAAAACCTTCAAGGCCAATCAAACGATTGGGTGTAAGGGGCCACACCAAAACCTTCAAGGCCATCCAAACTATTAGGTGTAAGGGGCCACACCAAAACCTTCAAGGCCAATTAAACGATTGGGTGTAAGGGGCCACACCAAAACTTTCAAGGCCAATCAAACGATTGGGTGTAAGGGGCCACACCAAAACCTTCAAGGCCAATTAAACGATTGGGTGTAAGGGGCAACACCAAAACCTTCAAGGCCAATCAAACGATTGGATGTAAGGGGCCACACCAAAACCTTCAAGGCCTATCAAACCATTGAGTGTAAGGGGCCACACCAAAACCTTCAAGGCCAATCAAACGATTGGGTGTAAGGGGCCACACCAAAGCCTTCAAGGCCAATCAAACGATTGGGTGTAAGGGGCCACACCAAAACCTTCAAGGCCAATCCAACATCACCTGCGAGCCGCTGCACATGCTGAATGACGTACGATGCTCTGGCGCAGCCTGTCCTCTCAGGGTTGGGGGGTCTGACGGTAGTCGCTCCCATAAGAACCGTATGAGCCAAACCAAAAGGAGGAGAAGGAGTAAGCGAACCCCAAGCTCCGAAGTGAAAGCCTCCGATGCAACCGAGAGCAACGGACACGGCTGGTTTCTCAAAACTAGTCGCAGTAACTTACGACTCCGGTATTGCAGTGTGCGATTCGCCTTTCAAATATAAGTGAGAGACCCTTTGGCGATATCGCGGTAACGCTAGTTCGCATCTCACGTCATCTGAAAGTGTTTTAATGTTAGAAGGGGTTGAGCCTTAAGTTACTTGTAATTTCCTATTGGAACTCAACTGGGAAAAACGTTGGGATGATGACATACTGTTCAATTTCTTTCTAGCGCACAAATAGCCGGCCAGCTCAGCGACGAGAGCTGCTTCGGCCTAATATTCGGCATCAACACTCTTATAGGCACTGCGCTCCAATCCATTCTCACTCTAGTGATGGTCCAGACTGTGAGGCTGGACATATATTCCCAGTACTATGTCATAAGTGGCCTGTTCGTGCTAGTCGCATCTGTTTGGCTCGTTGGATGGATGGTCAACACGTTCCGGCAGAAGAAAAGTATTAATCTTCATAACTAGTATTCCTATGTTACTTAATAGCAAAAATAAATTATATATAATTATATGAATAGCATATCACGTATACCGTATTACACAGACAGTGTAAATTGTAACGTTGAAGTTGTAAATTAATTGTAAGGTACCTCGCAGAATATACACTGATAAAATTAATGAGGTTTTGAAAAATGGACATACACAGCGCATGTCTGAAGATTGATGCATTGTTAGAGTAGTTAAAACCAAAGCCGGATTCCTGTTCTGTGTTAGAAGGTACACGCGTCGAATGTGCAATAATCATAATCTTTGCAAACTTAATAATGAAAATAAGGTGAGCGAGTTTATGCTTTATTTGATTCGACTTAAAATTATGAAACATAATTTAGTGTTCAGTATTATTAACTGATTTCAAAAGGACATCCGCGTTTTGACCTTTATGTTTGCCCGCGATTTTCTCGTTTGGTTTAAACGATTTTGATGCGATTTCCAGAAGAGTATTTGTTACATTCTGGAGGTTTAAGTATACTTAACCGACTTAAGTCGATTCTATTTTTTCATGAAAATAATTTTGTTTTTCTATTACATTCTGTTCAAGATAAGACAAGACTTTTTATAGAAACTATGAAATAAGTACTTAAATTTAAGCTAAACCAAAGTTTTAAGAAAATAAAACTCAAAAATATGTATGAAATTTGATAAAGTCTAAATGAAAATTTTTTACAGCAGTATCTCTCTTGGAAAGTCGCGCTTAAACTCATGTGTTACAAGTCACCAGGCCCTACTTGGCAGTTGCCAGTTCCTATTTTGTTACCACTTAATGTTTTGTTATTGTTGTTATAGATATTTATTATAATGACCCAGTAGAATTGCAAAACATATTGTTAAATTTAAGACGTAGTTAGTTATAATGTAAAAAATAAAAGTCGCAAGCGAAACCCTATCACTATTCCACAATCTATGCATTATTGTGGTACACTTTAGATACTGAGAAACTATCACACTTTCGGGCTTAAGCTTTTGACATAGTAATTTCCATTCATGTCTAGATGTGTTATAAATCATAAAATAATCCATGCATAAATAATAGATTGTTACACAAGGGTTGAAAGTCAGCCATTTCACCCGAGATATTTCTTTATTTCGAGCGCCAATAGTTCGAGGGTGAAATGGGTGACATTCACCCGAGTTAAACATTCTACTTTTCATTACGACTATGTGACGAAATTAAAATACTAAACACAAATTTAATGAAACAGGTATATTGATAAGCAGTTAAAATTTGAAGTAAAATTAGAAAAATTGAAATAGATTATTTACAATAGCTTTTGCCTATTTTTTAATCTCATCAGGAGTTAAATTAAGATCCATGTCACTGGAATCACTTTCCGAAACCATTTTTAACCACAATTAACACAAGGTATTTATTTATATTGAATCTCGTTTTTCCTCCATTATTTAGCAAACTTAAATTGTTTTTTTATTAATTCTGAAAAAAAAAGTTATATTTTATTGTACGTACTGTAAGGCCAACGCAAACAGAAGACGACGAGGTGAAGGTAAGGTATGGATACGGCACAGATACGGCGCAGACGCGATATCTGCGCAAACAGCGTGGAGACGGTACGGCTAGTTATGTCATTATAGAGCGTGATATTGACGAGATTGAGATTAATAAGACATGTATTTCTCATCAGACGAAGACGAAGATGCGCTGGCTTTGCTACAGATTGTTAATTTCCAGCGACCAAGAAGGTATTTGATACATCCAGTGTGGAGAAAAGCAGAAGCACACAGGTTCCATAAAATGATGGCAACTTTATATGAATATCCTGGTCGTTTTCGCAGTTTATAAAATAGGTACACCCTGTTGCACCGACTTTTATTGCTATCTCTTGCCATATTTTATCCTGTACATTTATATTACTGTATCCTGTCTTAGTGTAGTCATAGATATTCGGGTATTGCTCAATGAGCTCGCAGAACTGAATATTGAATTCTATATCGTCACGCATCCTGTATATAGTCTGTATACGGAGCGACGTGCCTCTTGGCGTCTGTTCTGTTCGTGCCTGAAGGCGGCAAGCGGACGGCGCAGGTACGCCGCTCCTCGCCCCCCGCTACGGCGCCAGGAGATGCGACACCGGTAAGGCGCAAGCGGCGTCTCGCATTGTATACAGTATGAACAGAGATTCGTGGCGTTATATTTTAAACCGTTCAAATTTTCGTCCATTTGGGTATTTCATTCATGATTTTGATGAAAATCCGATGTAATTTAACTAGTATTTTTTAAATTTTAAAGGACTTAAACATAAAATATTATTATGTACTATTTAGTACCTACACACTACACAGGCGGTATTGTCAGCTAACGAACGAAAGATCAAGCACGGGAGAACCCTGTCCATCCTGCTTCTGTCTCACTTACACAATTTCTCTCACTAATAATAATGATACAAAAGGAAGAAGTATTATTTTATGGTCAATAAGTATTATTTTCACTAAATAGCATCTTGTATAATAAGAATCTGAGCCGTACCGTCTCCACGCTGTTTGCGCAGATATCGCGTCTGCGCCGTATCTGTGCCGTATCCATACCTTACCTTCACCTCGTCGTCTTCTGTTTGCGTTGGGCCTAATGTTGGCACATTAGAAAAGTTTTGAAAATTGAATCTATTGGTTACATTGTAATCGAATTGGTCACGAGACGTGCATCTAGGCAGCCATGTAAAAAAAAAGCGTCGTGATCGCAAGACATTATTGACGTATCTAAATTATCTTGGATTCCCCAAATCCCGACGGGCTTCACCCCATCGGTGCCGACGATGGGGTGGGCGTGTCGGAATCGGACCGACTAAAACCACACGGTGTCCTCCCCAAGTGTCCATTGCCGGGCACCCCGGGTAAGCCCTCGAATTGTATAATAATAATTATTACTGTATTGCCACCCTATAGGGATGAAATAAGCTACTTTCCACCCGGCTATCTACCCATGAAAATTAAACTTTCCGAACAGAAGGGATGAAAAGATAATTTCCTTTTAAAAAACTGTCTTTATAATAGATTAGTGCCAAGGGCTGTAAGGCATCAATTGCAGCCCGAGATATTTAGGCGCACGAGCGCAGCGAGGGCGCCTATAGTTCGAGGGTGCAATTGATGCTTACACCCGAGCTAACTATTCTGCTTTACATCTCGATTGTGAGGCAAGTAGAAAGAAACCGGCATTACAAGAATAAAACATTTTATTTGTTGAAATTTATAGTGAAATGAGAACAATTTTCAAATTTTAAGGACAGGTGTTTTTTGGGTATGTTAATAGTTTGTGATTGTGATATTTGTTGATCATGGACAAAATCTGACGGGATGAAGCTTTCTTCAGCAAAAGTTAATGGTTGCGGATCATCTCTTGAAAAAGATGTTTGATTTTTTGAAAGCTGAATAGTTTTCGTTATTTTGTTGGCAATTTTACTTTTATTTTGTATGGAATCTTCAATGTAACCTTCAACCACCTTGCTGGATTTCCACCCACCGTGCCTTTTTATAGTGGTTAAGTTAGCCCCAGAATCGGCTAAAAGTGTAGCCGATGTTCTCCGGAAGCAATGACCTGTGTACAATTCCGGGTTTGCTAACTTTAAATAACTTGCGATTTGCTTCGGCATATTTCTGATGGTATTTTTTCCCATAACTTGTTTGTAGCACTTGCCTTGGTGGTACTTCAAAAAAAATGGTGTTTACATTTTCAGGACGAAGATTTCTGTATTTTTGTACGAATTCAGAGAATTCTTGAGGAACTACAAATGTTCGGTCAATTTTAGTTTTTGTGTTCGGTAGTTTAATTACTAACAACTGACCCTGTTGTTCTATGTTCTCTATTGTTATAGTTGTTAATTCAATACCTCGGCATGCGCCAGTTATACCGAAGATAAGAACTACCTAAAACAAGCTAAATATAAAAATAAGTATGTTTTATAGGATTGTAAGAGTATAAAAAATTAATTATGAAGTATTACCATTATATGATTATTATTTAACGTACCTTTACAGCTAAATATATGTCATCAGGGGCTTCATTTATGAATGTTTTCACGTTTTACGCTGTAAAAACCTTTGACTTTTTACTTTTGTGCCCAGCAGATTGTCTTTTAAGAAAAGATGATAGTTTTGAATAGTTCTTGATATTGATGTCGTGTTTAGTACTCATAGTTGCTTTTAACATTGAATAAATGCACCACAAACTAGATGGCTGCATCTTTGTTGATAGCTCACTAAAGTATGTTAAGAATACAGTCTCGGATAAAGACTTTACTCGTTTTTCTGTTCGCCACTTTATGAACTCGTCGTAAGCTTTCAAATATCTCTCTTTAGAAGTTTCAGGCAAAATATTATTAATTGCTGCTTCAGCTTCCATTTTCATTGAAGTACAGCTTATATCTTCATCACTTGAAGAACTCGGTTTTTCCTAATTAGCACGTAATTATAAAAAAATCCCAAAAACAAACAATATTCAAAGTACTTAAAAGTTTTTTATTCCCGCCTTTTTTTCATAAAAAGAATCAAGTAAAGAACTTTTTAATTTTTTTATTCAAGGTCGAAGTTGAGTTTCGCCGTTCGATATTTAAAATTGATGACTATTATACTCACACGAAGACAAGGCTGTTTAGCAAAGCGACCTCTTTGGTCATTGGGCTGAATGCATGATGTCTATTGCCAGTATGATGGTTAGATGTACGCGAACTTTTTGAAAAAAAGAAGTCTTTTTTAAATTACTTACCGCCCTAGGGCTTTTCTAGCTACATTATTACCCTAGAGCGCTAATTAGTCACCTACAAGCCCCATTTGGAGGTAATAACTTACCGAACATGAGAGATGTAAAAATTATTACTAGATAAAAAACTTCGCGTGCCCTTCTAAAGCACCGCTTTTAGCTAGTAATTAACTTATGCAAATGTTTAAGTTTTTCGGAACACGCTTTGTCTTAAGAAATCCCTTTTTTAGGTAGATTTCGATGAAATCGATCTACCTATTGGTTTCTTGACTACTGTCGAATTTAAAAAAAAATTCTTCATAGGAGGTTTAGTTATGACCCCCTGAGTCCGAAATGACCACTGGTCAAAAAGTTTATATATATATATATATATATGTATGTATGGTTCCACTTCCCAAAATTTGCGGCACTCTCACGGTCGCATTTTTGCCCCGATCGCTTTCAAACTGCGGTCAAAAATTGCTTGGGTGTAAACTTAGTTTAAGTTCGTGAACGGGTGGAATCCGGCCTAAGGGGACGGTAGGGCCTCACTTTTTGTGAAATCAGTTTTTCCTCAAAATTTCACATTCCATGAAAGATATTCGAACCGTTCTAATTTTATCCCATAGTATACATGAATACCATAAACTTTTAATTATAAAACTATAAGATTAAAACTTTAACTAAAAGTGGAGGGCGGAAAAACCAAAATTTTTCGGGAAAAAAATCATAACTTCTAACCGGTGAATCTAATCGATTAAAAATGTTTCCGGCAAGAATTGCCGGAAACATTTTTAATCGATAGGCCATTTTTAAGTCTAAAATAAATGTCTGAAAAGTTTTTCGCTAAAAGTTACCGTTTTCGAGAAAAAAAAATTAAACATGTTAAAAATGTTACTGTGTTTACTTGTGTGTGTAAGTCCGTAATTCTTTATATAAAATAATATTAATTGCTTCACGAAATCTACCTGTGCGTTCCCCCTGCGGGAACGGATTTTTTTTTTCGTGCGGAAATCCCTTCGGATACCCCCCCCCCCCCGCCAGACAGCGGGGGCGGTTATGTCGGGCTTGAACCGACTAAAACCGCACGCCGTCTCGGGTCTACAGACGCCGGGGTGTAAGGTTGCCCATAGAGCATATCCCTCGCACCCCGACTTACCCTGGGCCATCTCCGGTTTCGAGATGGCCCCCTCGGGTTTGGGAACCACGGTGTCCCCGTCTTGCCCCGGTTTGGGGGAGGGGCGCTAGTCGCCCCACCGTCCCGGCCTGCTTCTGCTGGGGTGACAGGCGGCCTCACCCGCCACCCCCAGGTCTGCGCTCATGGAGGACGGAGGTCGTTAAGCGCCTGAGTCGCCTGCGACGCGCGGCGAATAAGTTGCGGGCTCGGCGGGCCGGGAGACGTCTTAAGAAATTGAACATATGGCGGTTTCGTGGCCCTTAGTATGATCTAAATTGCTCGGGTAAGATGGAAATAAAAGGCCGAGTACACCATAAACTCAATATTTACAATTAACAATATAATGTCCGTGAGTAATAATACGAAGGCCGGTCAGGCGCACCCTTATGTAGTATTACTTACTCTGTGAGGCGCACAAGTGACAAGTCATTACAGCCATGTTTGTGTCCCGTCCAGTGTTGCCAATTTGAACGGCGGGAAATGTCAATGTAGCTGGACGCCACAAACACAAGCTCTATTAACTATTTAAATAGAGGAAGCTCCTTCTAAGATACAAAGACTTTAAATGCGAAAGTTTTTGAGTATGTAGGTACATGTATGTATTAGTAAGCATAGATAAGAATATGTACTAAAGTATTATATAGTGGGACGCAGCTATTGTGGTATAACTACATAAAAATGAAAATAACATTGATAGTTCAATTATGTATCGCGAATGATTTTAAAAGAAAAATACTTTCATACTAAGCGGCGCGGCGGTATTGTTGTATTATGACATGACGTATCATACGAAGGTGTTTACATAGATTACAACTACAAATGCGATAGATAATATGGAGCTAATGAAACAGAAAGAGATATCTAAGTATCTATAGTGAGTTGCACTTGAAGTAAAATATTCTATTATTAATACTAGTAGACTATTCTTTCCACCGTCCATTGTTTTTAATGATATTATTGTGTGTATGTATAAATTTTAAATAAATAATTACAACAATTGTCAGAATTTGTCTATAACAGTTACGGTGCGCTATTGGGATATCTATCTTTTTTGTATACCTAACTATATATTGATTTATCAATATACCTACGTGATCGAACTATACGCGTGCTGAAAGTTTAATTTATTATACTACTAGCTATTACTCGCGACTTCGCTCGTGTGGATGTCGTAATCGTGAGTAAACGTAGTCCTTTCCGAAGCTCTAGGGTAGGTTCAGTGGTTTAGGCGTGAAAGCGTAACAGAACTTTCTCATTAAAATATTAGTATGGTTAAATTGGAATATTGATGTTATATTTTGTAGCGTTGTATATATTTTAAATGCATTTCTTATTTTATTTTGAAAGTATTCCATCAAAAATATAATTGTAAAATGAGAGCCAAGTTCAATATATAAAAAAATGTATCGTTATAGGCTTCGCCGATAAAAGAATTGAGATCTATATGTGTGCCAAGTTCTGTGTAGAGAATCCTAAAATTTTAGTTACAAGAACCTAAAACATTATGGAATACATTGATATAACAATTTCTTGTTTCTCTGGTGGTACTTTCCCCCATGTGCATGCTAGGGGTGCAAATGTGCCCCATCACTTGCACCCCAAGTGAAATAATTGCATTTTGTAAATAATTATCTGTTAAAATTTAAGAATTCATAATATCTATTAAGTACAAAATATTGTGGTAGCACCAAGAAACGAGAAATGTATATTTTGACGAATAAAGTAAATAATAATAAGGCTTTTTTATTCCGAGACTTACTTATCTAACTTGGCCGTTGGTATTTATATCAAAACTGTAGTCTCGGTGTGCTTTTTGGCATAGTCCTTCACCTTCATCCTGTGTGCTCTATCTGATGTGTTATAAATCATAAAATAATGCATGGATTATTTTATGATTTTTAAAACATAATTTTCTTTTAAAAAACTGCTTTAAAATTATTACTTTAAAATACCTCACGTGCCCTACTACAGCACCGCTTTTAGCTAGTAATTAACTTATGCAAATGTTGATTTTTTTCGGAACACGCTTTGTCTTAAGAAATACCTGCTTGACAACGTCAAAAAAAAATGAACACAAGATCTATTAACTATTTAAATCCAGGAATCTCCTTATAAGATACTAAGACTAATCACATACTGCACGGGCCCAGAATGGTCCTGCAGTGAGCTTGATGTCATCTTACCATCTCCTCAGTTGCCGACCTTTGCTTCTCTTCCCATCTTTCGGGTGCCATAAAGTGACTTTTTGACTCCACTTATTTAGCCTACACCACACTGTGTGGCTGGCCCACCTCCACTTTCCCGAGTCTTTACTGGTGAGAATATCTAAGACTATGTTCCTAGCTGATCCTTGTACAGTTTACCCTGTCCTGCAACCTCATACCCAGCATTCTCTCCATGGCTCGTTGGCACCTTGCTAGTTTTTCCTAATGATCCTTGGTGAGAGACCATGTCTCGCACCCGTAGGTGATGCACGGGAGGAGACAGGTATTAAACTTTTTCCTTTTAATACTCAAGCTTAAGTCTTTACTCTTCATTATTTCCTTTAATGACCAATATTTTCGCCACCCATAGGCTATCCTTTTGTCAATTTCTTTGGCCATTTGTTCTATGGGCGATATGATTTGACCCAAATAACGTTTTCATGTTCCTTCGAGTTTATCATTAGTTTAACTCTTGTCTGAGTTCAGTTGCAGTCCTACTCGTTGCTTGCTTCTGCTAGATCTGTCGCGATATGTTCAAGAGATGTTGAGTTTTCTTCAAACAAGACTATATCATTGGCGAACCTGAATTGACCTGAAATTGACTTTTCAGCCTCCGCTATGAGTATTCGTGGCACAGGTTAATTTGCTTTACTGCCATTAATTGTTTCTGAGCCCTACTATTATTGTGTCGGGAACCGAATATAGGGTACTATAATATTTTGGGGCTCCGTTTTTGGATATGCTTTCGCTTTGTTGTGACAGTTTGGTCTTTCTTTAGTTTTGAATTCCACTCTTTTCCTTTCTCTCTTAATTCTTTCAGAGCCATGTACCATCGTATCTAACTATATGGTATGGTATGTTCTCTCTAGTTTTTTTTGGTGAGATATTTTAATTATTTACTTTTTTCTTCTCCGATATTAGCTGCTTCCTTTCCGCTAGAAGGTTCTGTGTTGTTGTGATTAGATTGCTTGTTTTATTGTCCTAAGAGATGATTTCACACATTCTATGAGCTTCGTCTCTACTCTGTTGTACTTATCTAAAACGGGCATATGCGTTGACAATTTATAATAATCTAGGGCAACAACTAGTTCTCAATAATTTTCAGTTACAGAATTTTTCATTTGTATATGAGTCAACCTTGATGCCAAACTATTTGTGCAACATGTACCTATGAAATTTTGGATTCTAGACAAGCTAAAGTGCTTTAAATAAATGTAGCAAATTTCATATATCGCGCCTCGGCAAAAAAAGTGTCACAAGGTAAAAACATTGTTTTGTCACAATGACATGTTTTTTTGCGAAGAGTTACATGTAGATTAAATAGTTTTCAAGTTGTGTAGGGATCAGAAGTAGCTCGAAATAGTTCGTGTATACAAATGGCAGCTGCGTCGCACAATGTATTATTTTGCCTCAGTAGCGGTCATCCTCTTTTTATAGTCAATTTCGATGGATATAATCGATATACAGCATAATATGACACACCAGATTAAAAATATTGCTTGATTTTTAAATTATGTAGCTTTTCTTGAAAGGTCATTGAACTTTGACTAAAAGATTTTTACAGATTTAGAGCTAAATTATTAAAATTAATCTTAGTTAAAATGACTAATGAATAGCGGAATATATACATAATTGAGTGTAAAAATCACAAGTCTGTAAATGCCCTGGAGTACGGAAAAAAAATTATTTTACAAATTTCAGAAAAATTAAAATAGGAAATTTTCTAGATGACGGTCGCATTTTTTTTTACTTGCAAAATATACCCTGGCATTGTAGCTTCCTATATACAATTTTTTGATTATTTTCGATGCAGGACAGCTGAGGTATGACGTTTCTAAGTTTTTTATAATTTTCTATGGAAATAGGGTTGTCACAAAAAAATATAATTATTCGAAATTTATAATATGTAGATTGACGATACGAATGAGATAGAGTTAGATTGACTTAAACATTTAGGCTTTATTTAGTGATACAGCCCTAGTATTGCTACTGAGATATTGCTGAACTCTATAATTTTCGCTTAAATTTTGCAAGACGTTTCAGACATGTGTATGTATGTCACTCATGAATGGCAACGTGTTAATAATAACATAAGCTGGGAGTACCTCCACGCGGTGAAGGCGGTAGCAATTTTTGCTGGCTAAAACTCCCAATAATATGTACGTAGGTACATATTACTTTATTTACTTAATTGTAGAAGTATTACTTCTATATATTTAAATGCCTTCGGGTTTATGTTGTTTTCGTTGTCTTTTTGTATAAATTTATTTGGCGGCACGGTAGCCTACCTGGTAACGCAGGGGAGCAGCCGCCATCTAACAGTTTGTATTATTGTGTTATTTGACTCTTCTACAGCGCTTTCGTTTGTAATCATGGAGTCGGACAAGTCGCATGCTGTACTTGAGCAGAGCCGATCTGCTTTGCTGAAGGACGTCCTTCTGGGCCTCAACCGGAGGGCTTAATGCAAGAGGGTTATGAGGGTGCGAACTCTGATACTGGTCAGCGGTTGGTAGCTTCAAACGACCAAGGCATGAATGTGATTCCGATCAAGGTTACGAAACGGGAAATGTATGAAGTTTTAGTGAAACAAGCGCGTTTATATGGTCTTAAGAAATACCCTTAGACGTCGACAAAGAAGAACGGACTGTGACTGTTTTAAGGACGCTATATCCAACACAAACACCGAATTTGGATAGTAAAAATAAAATGACTGTGGATACTGTAAATTATAAAAAGGAATATTAAGTAATATTATAAAGAGGAAAGATTTGTACTTTTGGATTTTTGGATTTTTGTATGTAACGAATAAACTTGAAAAATACTGAACCGATTTGAAAAATTCTATCACCGTTGGTTACCTACACTATCCCCGGGTGACATAGGATATATTATATTTTCAAAAAAATTAGGTTTCCTTACTAAAACTAAAATAATGTAACCCAAGCCGTCAAAACACATCGCGTGCGCTGCGAAAATTATTGATGATAGAACAAAATAATGTCCTACGACTTTCCAGAACACATCATTATGTACTAAAAGTGTCGCGACAACACATGTCTAGCTATTATAGTTATGTCACAATAAGTTTTTTTTTATTTTAAAAATTTAATGGAAATGTCGGCGAAAATGCTCTTTATATGTCCTAATTTAAACAAATAAAATAAAGATTTAAAATAAATCTAGCGATGAATAACTCAATATATGTTGAGTTCGAAACTGCAGAAGTAAACAAACCTTGATTTATTCCGAATTTACCGAGGACGAAGTCGCGGGCAGCAGCTAGTATTTAATATTTTTATAATGTTTATGGGGATAATTGTGAAATTTTGACGTTTATATGTGCTCTCTATGGGCCTAAGCGGAATAAACGAAATTGATTCTTTGATTCAAACTTCAGAGGTGGTCTATTCAATTTTATCAACCTCAGGTTCAGAACTTTTGAAGTAACGACCAAAATATTTACATCATTGAAAGCGTTACTTCTTGTTTTTTAATAAACGTTTTTTTTTATTTTTTAATATAAATATAGAAACTTTCTCTTTATTCATTTTAAAATACATCTCAATTAGAATTTTAAATGCATTTATAAAAAATAATAATTAAGATTTAATATTATTATTATTTTAGTGAAATTTAGTATACTTGTCATAAATAGATAAGTTATGCAAACTAAAAAATAAAAAATGTAATGACGAAAACTGAACTATACCATAGACATGAGAGACAACCCTAACTAAAAGCTTACGTTGAATACACCGGTTCTCGTCCGATCACCGAAGTTAAGCAACATCGGGCGTGGTTAGTACTTGGATGGGTGACCGCCTGGGAATACCACGTGCTGTTGGCTTTTTGCATTATTTATAGTAAACTATAATATTTCTTGATTATTCCTTTAAGGCTTTGAAGTAAACTAGGTATAATAAAGACTGAATATTACAGCTGTCTTGTGTTCGTAGCGTCTAATTATTTTTGTGGTAGTAGTAATAAATGCCATTAACAATTTTATTAGGCACTACAAAATAATGCGACCGGCAAGGGATGCGTCTATAAAAAAATAAATGAAATAATAATAAAAATAAAATATTCTCGCTAAAATAGACAAGATTAGGTCACATTTTTTTTAAAAACGGTGCCTAAATTATAACAGAATCATGCAAAAAAAAATCCGTGAATAAGAACGAATAACAAAGGAGATGAATGTTTTTTATGGTTTCTATGAACTTTTCTCGATTTCTGCAATTTCTCTAAAACTATGAGAGATAAAAATTTAGGAGTTTTACTATAAATTTACTTTGGTAGTTATCTATCGTAAAACATAAAAAAATGAGGATGACCGCTACTGAGGCAAAATAATACACTGTGCGTCGCCAGTTAATTTTTTTTTTTTAACTTGGCTGGACTCGCAGTAACCGACTTGTCTATAAAAGTCAATGGCTGTTTGTCTTTCATATTAGAGCAGGTCACAATCCAGTGTATAAATCACTTAACAATGTTGTATAGTGTGTGTTCAACTAGTTTCATACTTATATTTCTGCAAAAGAAAAACATTCTTTGTTATTAAATTGATGAAATATAGAGGTGAAAGTATTGAGTAGTATCTAGTAATTAAAGTATTTTTAAATACAAAATTGTTTTTAATTTAATTAGTTTACATAAGAATATTGTGTATTATTTTTAGTTTATTATTCTGTTTTAAAACCCATTCAGGTTTTGGCGCCAACACGGGAAAAGACACATCGAGGTAGTGTTTCATTTTCTAAAATTTGTGTAATTTCGAGTTTTTATGTTTAAAAATGGTGGGTTTTTCGACATAACGTCTTCGACAACATGCACATGTGTAGGAAAGTGGCATAATTACCGTGAATTGTGATTTTCCGTGTTGTTTCCAAAACTCTAAAGAAGCCTTTAGTAAAACCAAAGTAAAACCTCCACTACTATAATAGGGCAGGACTAACTTGACTATGACTATGAAGGACTTTACTTGACCTTGACTAAATGACGAAAACGCTGCATTATATAAATTCATATGCAAATTACTTGACACTGGCATTCATTACATATTTCCCAAGTTTCTATGTTTAGAATTAGGCTGTTTTTTTAATAAGGCTTTGCGCCAAAGCCTTATTAAAAAAACCCCATTCATAAGCCTAATCTTAGGATTATAAAATTAATATTTTATGCTTCATGGTTACCATTTGTAGATATGGTGCATTATGTCGCCTTATCACTAAGACGGCTTGCATAACATTTCCAGATAGCAGTACCCATATGAAATCAGAGAAATCGCTGCCAATTTTTTGTTATTCAATTTTAAAAAGAAGATAATTCATAAAATGATTTAACATACATACCTGTTTAACTATTTATTTTTCTCTAGTGACATTAAAGAGTTTTCTAAAGTATTTACTTTGAAGTCTCCACAAACTATTATTGCCTTTTTAAAGCAACCACATTTAAAAAGTACTTCTTCTATTGTTACTTGAAATCTTGTATATGTGCGAGGAACTGTACTGTACATGTTTATGCAATGAAGTACTCAAACTCAACACTAGCTATTACCATAACTCACTTAATAATGAGACTGATTAGGCTCAAGATACAAATCCTTTAGGTATGAGGCAGGTTTTACTTCCAACCTTATTGTGTTGGTTCTTATTAAGGCTATTAACTTATATCCATTAACTTCACGTCTGAACCAGCACAGCTTGTGAAGACTGTGGCTCACTCACAACTAGTATGCTCAGGTAGCTAACAGGTAACTAAAGCTATAATGTGTGCAAAAAGTTTTTAAGTTAACACAACAGCTGCAATCATTTTGTTTTACTTAATTTTTAAAAGGTATACAGATGTGAGATGTGTCTGAAAAAATAAGTATGAAAGTAGTTCAAAAATGCTACCCTCATTTCTTTGTAACTAAAAAAAATCTCCCTTTTGATATATATACTCAGCAGGACCATTGCAAAATCGCCTAAAAATGAAATTCAATGAATGAATAGAAACAACTAATCAAGTAACAGTGATAATATATTCTAATATTTACATTAATTTTGTTACACTAACACTGAAATGTTGATATGTGGACGAATAATATGGAATGTTTTATTTAGATAACACTCATAGTTAATTAATGCTACACTGTGTGTGCTTGTTATTTCACGGTAATCACAACCATTGAATATATTAAATATTTATTGCCAACCAATTTTTCTTTACCACCATAATTTACTATGTACAATTTTAACACACCACAAGGAGGCTTAATAGTTAATTACGCGTACTGCATTAATGATGGCCTTGTTTTTAAATATACATAAACACAAATTAATAAGAAAATAACCGCGAAAGTAGGTAAAACAATTGTATGGATTTGTTGTCGCATTTTAGCAAATTCTTGTTTTCTTTCACGCTTTTGCCTCGCTGTTTCCTTTACTGCTCCTTTAAGCTTTCTCATGATGTAGCTGGAAAATAATTCGTCGAATATTGTAACCTTGCCACGTTAAATAGAATAATATTTTTATGTTTTTATCAATTCAGATTAATGGAACATTACCAACGAATATTATGTAAAACTGGTTTTAAAATGTGTTTAATACCTTTTAAACAGACGTCAAAATGATAAATATGATATTAGAATGTATTTTCTTTCAAAACTTCTTACATATAAATTTCATTGAGCCATCGGCTTAACACACGTCACAACAATATATTAAAACGTCAGACTGAGACAACATACAACAGCCGTCACTTTAATGTCACAACATCATAGTTGCCAAGTTGCCAACCTTACAAAGTCAATGCATAGTGTGGTAAGTTTGGAAGCAAATCAAAAGGATCATCATTAGGGGAACCTGTGTTACGTTGCGCAGTGTTATACCTACAACAAACCTAATTCGAAAAACACCCATGCTTTAAAATAATATTATCTATGGCAGTCGAAGCATCTTTCGTTGACTATAACGTGAAGTTAGATGAAATTCACAGTCGCCGAGTGAGTTCAGATAAAAAAGGGTATTTATGGTGTCTAACGTTTTTTGACTGTACTTATTGCTTAGATTTAATTTTATTCTAGATTTAATCTCAGTATGGTAAGTAACAGATAGCATGATGTTCTAAACTTACCTCAACTTTGGGTTGTTTATAAAAAAACGGTTTAAAGAAATGGTTCCTTTGTTATTCTTTGGCTCCCCTAATTATCTACGCACATTGAACATTGGCCAAGGTACATCCCATTTGGAGAATTCTTAACTTCGTAGACATTAATTTAATCAAAAACTAAACTTTGTACAATCTATTAAGGTCTATCTTCGTTTAACCCGAGTATGTCCGCTATGGCGCTCATTAGGGGAGATCTATGTCCAGCAGTGGACTAGAATAGGTTGATGATGATGATGATGATGATGTCCAACAAAACTGGGATGGCCCAAAGACCATCACGTCTGTTAAACCCTGGACAGTTTTCACTTTTTTCTGGCGGCTTTTGTGTCCAGTTTAATCTTTATATATGAAAATGAATTGCTGTTCGTTAGTCTCGCTAAAACTCGGGAACGGCTGGACCGATTTGGCTAATTTTGGTCTTGAATTATTTGTGGAGGTCCAGAGAAGGTTTAAAAGGTGAATAAATATGGAAGTTGTTATCGATTGAGGCAGTACGAAGTCTGCCGGGTGAGCTAGTTCATGAATAAAATCTGTAGATTTTATTCATTAATTATTTAGTTGAATAATTGATCTTCCTATCTATGACTATTTGACAGATCTTATATTCACCATGTCTTTTTAGGGTTCCGTTGCCAAATAGCAAAACACGGAACCCTTATAGATTCGTCATGTCTGTCTGTCTGTCCCTCCGTATGTCACAGCCACTTTTTTCCGAAACTATAAGAACTATGCTGTTGAAACTTGGTAAGTAGATGTATTCTGTGCACCGCATTAAGATTTTCACACAAAATTAGAAAAATTAAAAAAAATTGGGGTTTCCCGATAGATACTAAACTCAATTTTTTTTTACTGATACGGATGAAACTGATATTGAGGTTTCTAATAAAAAAAAATTCTAATCTGAATAGTTTGCGCGAGAGACACTTCCAAAGTGGTAAAATGTGGATCCCTCCCCCCCCCCCCTGTAACTTCTAAAATAAGAGAATGATAAAACAAAAATGTATAGGTATGATGTTAATTACCATATAAACTTCCACCGAAAATTGGTTTTCATGAACGAGATCTAGTAAGTAGTTTTTTTTTAAATCGTCATAAATCGTAAACCGCTATTTACCTTTCATTCAATCAACTCAAATATAAAAAAACATTATGTTACTTGCTGCTATGGAACCCTAAATGGGCGAGTCCGACTCGTACTTGGCCGCTTTTTTTTAAGTTCAACAACCCCTACATAATGCACCAAAGGTGTTGGCCTCGGTTGGTCCTTCAGCATTGGGTACGTATAGTAAGTATATAATTAGGGTGCTTCTAAATTAAATTTTTCTAAATTAATAATGATAATTTTATTATAAGTTTTAATTATTTTTCTTATTTGCCGATGCAAACGATCTATATAATCGATTAATAATATGCGATGTTTTGGAATTTTAAAGTGAAACTTACATAAATTCAATTCAGATAGGTACACGTATTATGCCCTCCGAGCAGAGATAAGGCGGGCCACAAAGGCGGCCCGCTGCGAACTGCTGGAGACGGTGGAGCGGGACCCTTGGGGGCGGCCCAACCTATTGGTAAGGGGAAAACTGCGCCCCAAGGCCCCGCCGTTGACCCAGTGTCTCCAGCCGGAGCTGCTCGGAGGAGTTGTTAGCTCCCTGTTCCCAGCGCGGGCGGTGGAACATGTTCCACCGCAGATGACTCCGCCTCGGTTGTCAATGGTGCCCGACGTGGATGACGACGACGTGCCCAAGGTCACTTGGGTTGAACTAGAGCTGGCGGTGAGAAGGCTGAGAGCCCAACGCACCGCCCCGGGACCCGACGGCATTCCAGGCCGGGCGTGGGTCCTAGCTCTAGTCGACGACGCTCTCGAGCCCTGACTGAGAGGGCTTCTCAGCGCATGTTTGGAGCGGGGCAAGTTTCCGAAATAGCTCTTTGAAAGAATAATTGCGAAGCGCCTCGTCGAGCACCTCTCATAAGAGTGGGGCCGGACCTGGCGGATGGCCAATATGGCTTCCGCAAGAGGTGCTCCACCGTGGATGCCAACGCACCGCCCCGGGACCCGACGGCATTCCAGGCCGGGCGTGGGTCCTAGCTCTAGTCGACGACGCTCTCGAGCCCTGACTGAGAGGGCTTCTCAGCGCATGTTTGGAGCGGGGCAAGTTTCCGAAATAGCTCTTTGAAAGAATAATTGCGAAGCGCCTCGTCGAGCACCTCTCATAAGAGTGGGGCCGGACCTGGCGGATGGCCAATATGGCTTCCGCCAGAGGCGCTCCACCGTGGATGCCATCATGCGCGTGAGGGCTCTGGCGGAGGATGCAGTAGCCCGGGGTGAGGTGATGTTGGCGGTGTCCCTGGACATCGCCAACGCGTTCAACACCTTGCCCTGGAGTTGCATTAGGGAGGCGCTCGTGTATCACGAAGTGCCTCTCTACCTCCGTCGCATATTCGGGTCGTATTTGCGGAGAGAGCCGTCTTCTACCCAACCGTGACCGGTCTCGGCCGGCGTGAGATGTCGTGCGGTGTTCCGCAGGGATCGGTCCTGGGACCGCTCCTGTGGAACATGGGATACGACTGGGTGCTTCGCGGTGAGCTCGCAGACGGTGCCGCCGTCACGTGCTACGCGGACGACACGCTCGTGACGGCGTGCGGAGCGACGTACCGCGAAGCGGCCCTGAAGGCCACGACCGCCGTTGCCCAAGTCGTGGAGCGGATCCGGCGGCTGGGTCTCGTGGTGGCTCTGCATAAAACCGAGGCCCTGTTCTTTCATGGGCCACGGAGCAAGCCACCTGAGGGATCCAGTCTCATCGTGGGAGGTAATCGCATCGGCATCAAGCCCCAAATGAAATATTTGGGGCTCGTGCTCGACGGCCGATGGGACGTCGGAGAGCACATCCGAAGTCCGGCCCCCAAACTGGAGGGCACAGCTCTCGCTCTGGTGCGGCTGCTGCCCAACATGAAGGGGCCCGATGACTCCTGCAGGAGACTATACGCGGGGATCGTGCGGTCCATGGCCCTTGTATGGGTGCCCATATGGGCGGAGGCCCTGAAGGCCGGAAGTTTGCGGATGCTGCGCGCTCCGCAACGAGTGATGGCCACCAGGGTCATCCGCGGGTACCGCACGATCTCCTTCGAGGCGGCGAGTCTCCTTGCCGGAACTCCGCCATGGGACCTGGAGGCGAGAGCCCTTCCGCCACTGGTACAGTTGCGAAAGGGCTCTCGCCTCCAGGCGCGGGAGCAGGGACTGAACCCTCGGGGAAATCGAGGCCATGCAGTCCCAGCTCCACCAGGCCATCGTGGTGGAGTGGAAGGAACGAAGCGCAGGGCACGCCGCAATAGCGGCGGTAAGGCCCATCATAGGGGATTGGCTAGAGAGGCGACACGGAAGCCTCTCGTACCGACTGACGCAGGTGATCTCCGGGAAGGGGTGCTTCGGGGACCACCTGCATCGGATCAGGAAGGAGCCAACGCCTGAGTGTCATCACTGTGACGCGAGCGAGGACTCAGGGCTGCACACGCTGGCGAACTGCCCGGCGTGGGAGGCGCCGAGGCGTGACCTCGTGGCAGCCATCGGGGTGGGAGTTCTCTCACTCGGCAGCATGATTGCGGCAATGGTGCGGAGCGCGAGCGCGTGGGCTGCCGCCACCTCCTTCTGCGAGCATGTGATGCTCGCGAAGAAGATGGCGGAGCGCGCCCGGGAGAGGTTCAGAACTCTCCCGGCCCGCCGAGCCCGCAACATGCTCGCCGCGCCTCGCAGGCGACTCAGGCGCCGAAGGTCGCTCAACGACCTCTGTCCTCCATGAGCGCAGGCCTGGGGGTGGCAGGTGAGGCCGCCTGTCACCCCAGCAGAAGCAGGCCGGGACGGTGGGGCGACAAGCGCCCCTCCCCCAAACCGGGGCAAGACGGGGACACCGTGGTTCCCAAACCCGAGGGGGCCATCTCGAAACCGGAGATGGCCCAGGGTCAGTCGGGGTGCGAGGGATATGCTCTATGGACAACCTTACACTCCGGCGTCTGCAGACCCGAGACGGCGTGCGGTTTTAGTCGGTTCAAGCCCGACATAACCGCCCCCGCTGGCCGGCGGGGGGGTATCCGAAGGGATTTCCGCACGAAAAAAAATAAAAATAAGGTACACGTATTATGTACCTCATTTTCATATATACAGGGTGTCCCGAAACTCGACGTCAACCCGGGACCGGGTGAAAAGGCAAGTCATGCTGGTTGCCAGAAAAATATAAAAAAAAATCTAAGTTGCATGATTTTAAAATTACAGGCATTTTAAGAAAAAGTGCAAAATTACACACCCTGTGACAGTCTTTTTACTCCTGTTGCCACAAATCTTAACTTTTTCCAACAATTTTTTTTGCTTTGTAACCCTGAATAATGCGTCTCTAAACTGTAATACAAATTTGGAAATCAGTTGCTCTATCTTTCATAACAATAGGACTTATTTCTTAGAAAACAACTAAAATAACAACATTACCTAGTTTTTATTAGTTTTTATTGAAAAAAAAGTGCACCACGCGAGCTTGGCAAGTTATGTCAAAAGTTGGCGCATTTAGTAAGGATTCCAAAATGGTATAATACTTGGTAAGTTGTTGCTGCTATCGTGGACAAAAAAATTTTTTTAGTAAATTTGAAGGGCCGATTCCAATACTGAATAAATTTAACTCACTGGCACCTGTGCTTGTCTATCATAAAAACTATGAATAAATAGTTTATTAGTGTGTGCATTGGAATAGACACAATTTTTTTGAAGAGCCGATGTCATTGCTGAGTAAATTTAACACGTAAGTAACCGAGACGGAAAGAGTCACCATATCAAGTGCGAGCAAGACGGGTTTTGTAGACGAGACTGAAACGGAGAGTCATTTAACCAAGTGCAAGCGAGACAGAGAGTGACGCCAGGTAGCCGCTATTGTACTCACATGCCAAACACAAATCAGTACGTTACGCTCCTTCGTTTACTGCGCTTATTTTTTATTCGTTTGTGTTGATTTCGTACTGACTACTTTTGGCTTCGTTTATGGACTTGTGATTGTTTGTTTTCCCTAAACGACGACTTTTGCTTTCTCCTGGACTTCACGTGACTAGTGCCAAGATGTCTGTGTATACCACTAGTGAATACACTAATATGCACCTCATTTATGGCGAATGCAGGTGCAATGCTAGTGCTGCTGCCAGACTTTACCGTGAAAGGTACCCAAACGCTGCTCGTTACCCCGATCATCGTGTGTTTACGAACGTACATCGTTTACTCTTCTCAGAGGGCCGCCTACCAAATCATGAGCATGTTGGAGGAAGACCCGCTAACCCGATGGAAGACGAAGTGCTTGCAGCTGTCGAAGAAGACCCAAGCACTTCAGTAAGGGCTATTGAGATAACCACCGGCGTGCCAAAAAGTATAGCCCATCGAATTTTAAAAAGGCACGAATTACACCCATACCACGTACAGCGAGTACAGACGTTACTACCCAGGGACTACCAACCTCGAATAAATTTTTGCCGTACGATGTTGGAGAGGTACAGGGATGACCCCCTTTTCTTAACAAAAATTTTATGGTCTGATGAATCAACTTTTAAAAAGGATGGCTACATGAACATGCATAATTTGCATGAATGGCATGTAGAGAACCCTCATTTACTGAGGCAGGACCGGTCCCAGTACCGATTCAAAGTCAACATGTGGACCGGAATTCTGAATGGTCAAATAATTGGTCCTTTTGAGCTGCCTAGTGCGTTGAATGGCGAGGCCTATTTGGACTTTCTACAGAACCATCTACCAAATTTACTAGAAGACGTGCCATTAAACATTTACAGAGAAATGTTGTTCCAGCAAGATGGGTGCCCAGCGCACTATGCTCGCTCAGTTCGAGAATATCTCGATGAAGAGTTTCCCGGAAGATGGATCGGACGGTCTGGTCCAATCTCGTGGCCGGCCCGTTCACCGGATTTAAATCCATTGGACTTTTTTTACTGGGGAGCAGTCAAAGAAAAAGTCTATTCAAAGGCAATCGAAAACGAATTTGAACTACGGCAAAGAATAGCCGAAGAAGCCGATTTCGTAAATAATGGACGATTCGCCCGAAAAATAGCTCGATCTCTTTTAAAGAGATATCGGGCTTGTATTGCCGCCGAAGGAAGGCATTTCGAACATTTGCTGTAATAAAAATATTTAATTGTAAATTTAATAAATAAACCTTAGTATAAAATTTAGTTTTAGTTTTAATTAAAATTTTACAAAAACATCGTGCCTATTCCAATGCACACACTAAGAGTACTTTAAATTTAGTGAATAAGCTGTTTATTCATAGTTTTTATGATAGACAAGCACAGGTGCCAGTGAGTTAGATTTATTCAGTATTGGAATCGGCCCTTCAAATTTACAAAAAAAATTTTTTGCCCACGATAGCAGCAACAACTTACCAAGTATTATACCATTTTGGAATCCTTACTAAATGCACCAACTTTTGACATAACTTGCCAAGCTCGCGTGGTGCACTTTTTTTTCAATAAAAACTAATAAAAACTAGGTAATGTTGTTATTTTAGTTGTTTTCTAAGAAATAAGTCCTATTGTTATGAAAGATAGAGCAGCTGATTTACAAATTTGTATTACAGTTTAGAGACGCATTATTCAGGGTTACAAAGCAAAAAAAAATTGTTGGAAAAAGTTAAGATTTGTGGCAACAGGAGTAAAAAGACTGCCACAGGGTGTGTAATTTAGCACTTTTTCTTAAAATGCCTGTAATTTTAAAATTATGCAACTTAGATTTTTTTTAATATTTTTCTGGCAACCAGCATGACTTGCCTTTTCACCCTGTCCCGGGTTGACGTCGAGTTTCGGGACACCCTGTATAAACTATGCAAAAAATATATACCTAGTGTTCTGTTCTAACTAGAATCCTAACCGTCTGGTCTTCCAGGCCTGGAGATGACGTCTTTTATAACGGCCAGAATTCAAGTCAATTGGGCTTCCAGTTCCAGGCTTCCAAAGCCATGGTAAGTCGGTGACAGTGAAATGAAAGTTGAAAGTTGAAAAAAACCTGTTCTCGGTAAGTATCGAAAAAAAAATTGCACGTCTTGTTATAGAATAAAATGTTTAATTATGTATATAATAAACTGTTTAATTATGTTTATAATAAACTGTAGACTGCGGGCAGATGCTGGATGCGGCAAGCTGAAGACAAAGCGCTATGGCGCTCATTAGGGGAGATCTATGTCCAGCAGTGGACTAGAATAGGTTGATGATGAAACTGTAGATAACAGAGCGTTCTATAATGCGAACATTCGTATTACGGGTAAGTTCATGATCATTTTACGGCGTTGTCTCAGTATTTGCGGTGCGCCTGCGGAATATAAAATCTAGATGAAGTGCCAGTTATTGCTCATGTGCCAAAATACTGTATAGATGTTCATGATTCAATTCGCAACGCAATTAGCTACCGACATTTATTTTTAAACCTTAAAAAAATTTGAGACTAATTGTATCACTGTTGTGACGCTGGTCACAATATGTGATAGTTTAGTGACGTTCCACATATTTCAGGGGCATTATTCTATTTGACATCGAGTTTTAATCGTAACGTAAGAAGTCGGCGGATTCCAATTGTTTAACATAGAACTGGCGTAAAACTAAACCAACATAAATGCGTCGGCTAAAACGATACGGTTCTGTTAGCGCCAAACGGTTCAAATGATCTTCCTCTTGAGTTTATATGCGCCGATGTGGCGGATGCCTTAATCTATTGATGTCTATCCTTGATCGCATAGTGTTATTTGACAGAATTACTTCCTTGGACTTAGAAATATTTTTATTAGGTTTTCTTCTCGGGGTTAAGGAAAACAGACGGTAGTCGCTCCCGAAAAGTCTAAATAAACCAAATCATGGAAAGGAGGACGAAGAGAGCGGCCCAAGGATTCAACCTACATGCAACCACCGCGATGTAATGAGATTTTTGTCATTCATTTCAGTTTAATAGAGGACATAAAAGTAAAACAAACATTTCATTAATAATTTAATGTATTAAATTTTACAAACATCTTCCGCTTAATAACACAATAATATCACTATTAGATGTTCAAAACGCGTCACAAACTATTTACTTAGTTCCTACAATCACAGAACTTGAAATATATTTTATAGCTATGAATGTGAATAGGACACATTGCATCAAACAAAGCCGGCTGTGATTGATATTGAGATTTGATTCAAAACGTCTTAGTACATACATATAATAGTTTTATTTCATTCATCTTAAGTACAGTCACCATCGGTATTAGCTTAAAACAGACCAAGTTCAGCTCTATAAATTTACACCTATATAAAAACAATGTCGTGTTAGTTATGACCGGGATAAACTCGAGAACGGGTGGACTGATTTACATGATATTTAACTTTTTACATTTGTCTCCCTTTCTGTGCCTTGTATTTTTTTTTGCGGACCACGGTTAAACTCAAGCCTGTCAGCGGGAGTAGTTATGTCAGACTCAACCAACCGAAACATCACGCGGACTCGAGTCTTTAATGCCAGGCGAATTCACGAAATAAATTCAACTGATAAGGTAACATAACTTATTCTACGGAACGAAGTTTGCCGGCTAGTAAAATAATAAACAAAAATTGAAAATTGTTAAATTTGTCCTCTAAAATATTAAACATCAGTTTATTTATTTATTTATTCCAATGTCAATTCGTAAATTTTTAAATGTTCAGCAACCTCTGAGGGCGACTATACCTACAGATAAAATATAGCAATAGCTAATTAGTAAGAATGTTAACAGACAACGGACAGTAATAAAATGACATCTTATGTAGTATTTAACACGGGGGATGCCTGTACGACGTTCTTCCCTCGCCAACGTACTTGACAATTTGATCGTCTTGGTATAGTAGAAGACCAATCTAATCAGGTGACGGTATACGAAATTTCTATTCATAAGGGTGCGTAATAACTTCGTAATAATGTTGTTATGGCTATACGTGTGGACCTGTGGGACATCTGTGTTAAAAACTGTAAAGTTCTCAACTTATCTTGAGTTATCGTAATGGGCATGGCCTCTGTCCATATAATTATAAGTAATAATAGTTCCCACGGTATCACATATTACGTTATAAGGATGATATAACTGTTTTATATAGTTTATACTCTGCACTTAGTGTATGACACAAAAATATATTTATCATTGTAGGAACAGTACCCGGCTTTTTGGCACATAGGGAAAAGTGAGTCCCTTTAAGATCGGCATACTTCGGTTTGTAGAGCATTCTCTCTATTGTATATCGAACTGCCAGTTTGATGCCTTCATAGAGTAGTTAAAACCGTTTGTGTCTATAAAATATTAAACTATAGCTTCGATATTAACTACTCTAAAAACTTTTTAAGCTGCTGACCTGGCACTGTGTGAACGCTACAAAACCGAAACCGATTCCTACCTGGATTTAGACACTTCTTCTCTTAAGTGGCAAATGAAAAGCCGTGTACTGTATTTAATCGTATATTTGGTTAGGTCGTAAGAGTTTTACTTATATTGTTAGTTACAGCAATTTACACATGGTACTCCCCTCCATCGATTTTTTCATTTGTTAAAGAAGACAGGATTCCCTGACAGCTGCTTTGAGAGAACCACATTAAGCACATCATGAGGCCTTCGAGGATTCCCACACCAACACCAGCCAATACATCTAAGATATAATGTCTTTCTGCAAGAACTCTTGAAATAGAGACTGAGGTTACCCAGGCTAGAAGAGGTGGATAGAAGAAAATGCTGATAGGATCTACGTATGTCAGTATGAATGCTATCATGGTGACCCTACTGGCGTGGCCCGACGGGAAGGAGAACTTATCTGGTCCAACCTCCAGCAGTTTGTTCATAGGAACTGGTCTACGTCTCCGCACTGCCGCTTTTATAACAGCTATGATCACGATATCCAAGATGAGCGCTGTAAAATAAAATTATGTCAGTTAAGTATACTTCACTGCGTGCTGTTTGTAGCGTATGTATTTGCACGAAATAACACGCGGGTGCCTGTTTCGTGCAAATAATATAGAGGGATTTTCGTGCAAATTATTTACACATATAGTCATGCAAAAATTACGCAGCGGACGGCCAAAACCATCCAGGCACCTACTCAAATACCCACAAGTATTTTTAGGATTAAGTAAGCTAAATGATTGTGGTAATTAGGGAAATAGATAAGAATTAGTAAAAACTGAATGACCTTTACTATAAAAATACCACCTAACCAAACTGTGTTCACAGAAATAATTCCATTAAAGTTCGCAGTTCTATTAATCACAGCTAAAGAAATGAAATGATGATTTTGTCGTTTTTTTTCGTGCGGAAATCCTCCTGCAATCCCCTCCCGCCCCGCCAGCCAGGGGAGTTGGTTATAGGGGATTTGAACCGACTAAAACCGCACGCCCTCTCGGGTCTACTGAACCCGAGGTGTAAGATGCCGATGAGGTATTTCTCTCCCACCCTGGCTGACCCAGGGCCATCTGCGGTTTCGAGATGGCCTCCTCGGGGTTGGGCACCACGGGTGTCCCCATTTTGCCCCGGAAAGGGGGGCGCTTGTCGCCGCGGCCTGCTGCAGGCCTGCGCTCATGGAGGATGGAGGTCGGAGGCCGGGCACTCTGCCAGCGTGTGCAGCCCCGATTCCTCTCTCGCGTCGCAGTGATAGCACTCAGACCTTGGCTCCTTCCTGATCCGAAGCAGGTGGTCCCCGAAGCTTCTCTTACCGGAGATCATCTGCGTCAGTCGGTACGAGAGGCTTCCGTGTCGCCTCTCGAGCCAATCCTTCATGATGGGTCTTACCGCCTCTATAACGGCGTGCCCTGCGCTTAGTTGCCCAAGTCGTTCCTTCCACTCGGGATGGTCTGGCGGATCTGGGATTTGTGGGCTCGAGGCCGAGGGGTTGTTCTCGAAGCTCAGGACTCCGTCCCAACTCCCGCACTTCCTTGCGCCACTTGGAAACTGTTGGCCATCACCCGCTGCGATTCCCGTAGCAACCGGGCGTTGTTGGCCTTCAGGGCCTCCGTCGACACTGGGTACTCATATAGGGTCATTGACCGCACAATTCCCCCTTATAGTCTCCTGTAGGAGTCATCGGGTCCCCTCATGTTGGGCAGCAGCCGCGCCATTGCGTTAGCTGTGCCCTTCAGCTTAGGGAGATCGGAGATGTTTACCGAAGTCCCACCGGCCGTCGAGTAGGCGCCCCAAAATACTTCAGTTGGGGCTCGATGCCGATGCGAATGCATCCTACTATAAGGCTGAATCCATCAGGTGGCACGCTCCGAGGCCCATGAAAGAACAAAGCCTCGGATTTGTGCAGAGCCACCTCGAGACCCAGCAGCCCGATCCACCCCACGACTTGGGCATCTGCGGCCGTGGCCTTTAGGGTTGCTTCGCGGTACGTCCTGCTGTACGCCATCACGAGCGTGTCGTCCGCGTAGCACGTGACGACGGCACCACCTATGAGGTCACCGCGAGGCACCCAGTTAGCCGATATTCCACAGGAGTGGCCTAACACCGACCCCTGCGGAACACCGCACGGCATCTCACGCCGACCGAGACCTGTCATACTTGGGTAAATGTCGGCTATCTCCGACAAATACGCCCCGACTATACGGCGAAGGTAGAGAGGAAATTTCATGATAGACGAGCGCCTCCCTAATGCAACTCCAGGGCAGAGTGTTAAAAGCGTTGGCGATGCTAGGGACACTGCCAACATCACTTCGCCCCGGGCAACTGCTTCCCTCGCCAGAGTCCTCA
Source organism: Cybosia mesomella (assembly GCA_946251805.1). Classification (NCBI taxonomy): domain Eukaryota; kingdom Metazoa; phylum Arthropoda; class Insecta; order Lepidoptera; family Erebidae; genus Cybosia; species Cybosia mesomella. The sequence continues at coordinate 29,711,455 of OX276390.1, forward strand.
CGCACATGATCACATCCACTGGGAGCGCCCCTGGCGGAAGCCGTATTCGCCATCCGCCAGGTCAAGCCCCACTCTAGAGAGGTGCTCAACGAGGCGCCTCGTTATAAATCTTTCATTACTTGTCCTGAGTACCTACTCTGCTTATTCAGTAAGCAGAATACCTACTCATTACAAATTCACCAACATGAAGGCCATTTGTGTACATAAGTAAATTTAAATACTACCATTTGTATTTAAATTTGCCATAAGCAACAATGCTTTGAGGATGAATTTGTTTACCTTAAAAGTTCCTAAGCCTATTTAATCATTCATTAAAATATCTTAAATATCGGTGGTGCACCAACAGTTACATAAATACTAAGGTACTATTGCATCATTAGCTCTCAAGTAGTAAGTGGGAACATGTGGTTCCACATGACCAAATGTATCCATTTGCTACGATACTGACATGCGCCTTTTGCTTCTTCTACTTTCAGAATTCTTTTCATACATGCTGGCAATTTACAGGTACTTTTACAACAGTACAATCGCGATCGTTCCCTGCACTTTATCACGATACTGGATCGCAATATTCTTAATTGTCTCCACGCGCCCATAATCTGTTCTGACGAAACAGCTTTATGGGCGCGAACAATCTTAAAGCATTTATTATGTCTTCATATTATTACCTAGTGATGAATAATGAATGAATAATGAATCTAAATGTGTCTGTGACTCACACCTACCTATTAGCATGTTGACTTGCAGCTGATAAAGATCCTTGTTGTTGAAGAGCCAGATAAAAGTGAGCCACCCAGCCAACCATACAATTCCGTGACATGATACCTGAATATGAAATATAACAATTTTAGTGTTTTCACAGTGACAAACAACATTATCATCAGTCTGTATGGTCTGTGGCATCGAGTCTCATGCATATTTAATTACCTATTCCCAAAATAAAAGTAGCAATTGAGCTATTCCAGACTATAACCTATCTCTGTGCCAAGCAAGCAGCCATCCATCCTCACTATGTAGGTAGAGCTAAAGTAACAGAGCTAGGTTAGACACCTGAATGCTCTTAGCTCATACATACTGTCAAAAAAGTATTGGGAATTGATAATTTAGAAACTCCGCTTGAAGAGATTGTAGAACTGTCTTTCGCTAAGTGAGCACAACTGTCCTTTATGTCCACGCGGTGTTTGAGCATAAGTGGTCCCTTAGGTTGTTTAATGTACGCCATTTGGTAAGTTCATCTCAAACGTGTTTTGCGATTTTCACAATGAATGAAATTCGAACATTGCATCCTTCTTAAATTTTGCATTGCAAATGGATTTTTCAAAGTGCTGAAAAGGATACATAAGGCGGGTATGGTGGCATATGGTGAACGGATTTAACCCATTTACGCCCATAGTACTCGTTTGAGAACATGACTTCATATACCCATATAATTTAACTTTGATATGTTGTATAGAATTTTTGGGCACATACGTACAGCCAAAGTGCGTGACTTCGTAAAAAATATAGTTTTGTTTATGTTGGATATATTCATTGAAATTAGTGGCTAAATTAATTCCATTCCAAAAGGAAATTCCAACAATAAAGTAAGTTTATTTATTTTATATTTATATCGGTACATTTATAATTGTTTACTTTTGTTTTATTTATGTATAGTGTTCATAAGGAAATTATGGTTACAGGTTCAATATTTTGCAATAATTTCATGAAAGAGGAGACAATTTAGCATGGTGTCCCTGAATGGGTCCAATGGGCACTTGTGTATTATTTTATTGTGTCAAATATAGTACTGATTCATTACGTTTACGCAAATTCAAATTTGCAAATGCAAATGATTATCGACGTCTTAAGGGATCTATTGAAAGTATTTTCAATGTAGATGTAGAGAGTGAACTTGACGCTAGATATGACTTCATTTCAATTCCTTCAGTCCAGAATTCAAGCAGATAAAGTAGATCGCGATGAAGGAAATGCTGATCACATGACTATTGTTATACTTTTTGTGAGAAACCAGTATGAAGCGAGTAATGCGTCTTTGGGATCGGAACTGGTGACGGGTTTATGAGAAAAAGTGAAGGGCATCCCACATGAGCATATCGCTTATATAGTTATTTTTCTCACCAGCCATGTATTTCCATGCGATCTTTCCAAAACTAGTTATCGTGCTACTGGTACGTGAGAGTAAATAGTACGAAGAAATACCCTGTAGTAATTGAGAAAGACTTGAAGAAGAAAAAACAACTGATTTTGTTCGTACGATGGCTTCGCATTCACATTACCATTGCTACGAATTTCGACTTCGTACAGTCTTCTGGATAAACTACAGAAAGAAGAAAAGTAAACGTAAGCATTACTGTAGTTTGCTGTAATTATAACGTAAGCATGAGTTATCATGGGTATGTTAATGGGTGAATTCTATCAACCTATACGAGGCAAGATCAGCTTTATGAGGAAGAAATGGTATTGGATGCCATTTACCCACAAGCTAGATATGGTTCTAGCTAATGCATGGCATCTTCATGCTTTAACTGATATAGACCATGTGGATCAGCTTTACTTAGTACATAGTTTAGTTAGTTAGCACTGCAGTATCGTCCTATTTTATTTAAGGTAAATGTAGGTACTGAGAGAGTTGATTGAAGACTTCGCAAAACCTTCTAAAGGGGTGACAGATATTAGCATCGATGATGTTGGATACTTCTCTCAGAAGCTACTAAGCTAACTACGATTTGTTGAATGTCACATGGAAGCCCGTTAGGAACGAAATAAACGCATCAAAACAGTGTACATGGAGGAAGGATGTTTTGAAGACATAGTACACATTCGCCCATTGGCCTCATATGAGGACGGTAATTTTTATCCTTAAAAAAATATTTTATAATTTTTTTGTTCTAAAATGGTTAACTAGCCTCTAATGATTATATAAAACTTTGATTCTAGTTTGTATTTGGGTCCAAATGGGTTAATCAAAAACATCATAATATGTGTGGTGCACATTTATGAACGAACGAGATGTTGTGGAAAATTTGGCTCCTCTAGTCAGTCATCATCAGCATCAACATAAGTAGATTCGGTTACCGCGATGAGGATGCGATGTCGTGCACTCGAAATTTCTGACAGAAGGTGAGCCAGTTAATAATAAAATATTATCTGAGCATTATAAGTCGTTTGAGAAAGCTAATTCGTCGAAAAAGGCTTTTTTTTTATTTTACGTGCGGAAATCCCTTCGGATCCCCCCCCCCCGCCGGCCAGCGGGGGTGGTTATGTCGTGTCTCGACTAAAACCGCACGGTGTCCTCCCCAAGTGTCCGTTGCCGGGCACCCCGGGTAAGCCCTCGAAAGGATAACCCCAGGGTTGCCGGCGGACTTTGGCCGCCACCGCGGCCTCGCCAGGTGGGGTCGGGTTTTATCCCGCTTCGGTGAGTTGGCAGGCGTGTGTAGGGCACACACGACACGCCTCCGCCACGGCCTGCTTCTGTAAGGACGGCGAGTCGGCCAACTGCCGTCCTCAGGCCCCGATCATGGAGGTCGGTAGTCCCGGGCGTAGATGAGTCTGCGGCGTCCTCGCCGCAGACTGCGAAACTCGGGGGGCAGGGTTCTCTCCTGCTCCCTCTCCGCCGTCTCTTTCGCGCGCATTACCTGCTCGCAGAAAGAGGCGGCGGCGTGCCACTTGCTCCCGTCGGAGACCACGGCCCTCACCATGGTCTCCAACAACGTTGACTCGCCCACGCAGGGCACTCCACCAACGTGTGGAGCGCCGTGTCTTCGCCAGGATCCTCGCAGTGCTGGCACTGCGGCGTTGTCTCCCGGTGGATGCGCCACAGATACTTACCGAAACACCCGTGTCCGGTAACCATCTGGCACATCCGGTAGGAGAGGTCCCCATAGTCCCTCTCCAACCACTCCTTCATGATCGGTCTCACCGCCGCAATGGTGGATTCCCCCCACCTTGGGTGCTCAAGTCGCACCAGACAGAACATGAATGAAAGAATGAGAGAAATGAAATTTCATTTTTTTTTATGTTTTAGTCTAGTCTCATCTCAACCTCCTATAGCGTTTTCCGGTTGCGTCCAAAGTTAACATTTTGGCGCTCCGCCCATTATTTTTGATTGATCCGTTGGCTTTTACGACAGCGATTGCCGTCCGACGTCCCAACCCCAAGAGGAAAGCTTTTGTCTTAGCTTTTTTTTTTTAAATTATTTTAGTAACCGAAAATACTAATATTCCCCCGACCCCTCCAGCTAAGCTAAATGGCTTGTGTTAGGAGTGGTTTCACGTCGCTAGTGTAATGGCCAGGATTCGAACACAGGACCTCTCGATCGCCTCGACTCCTTAACCAATAAGCTACCGACGCTAGTCCGTTGTTTAGCATGTGCACCGACTAGCAGGTGCGGTTGACTACAGGCCCGAAGACGTTGGCAGGGCAGGTTATAACCTAGTCTATGACAGTTTAAAAAGATTCACATCTATAGTATTTCTAAATCAATTCCTTTCTAATTTGACTTCTTATCAAATAAATTCTGCATTTTTCTATTAAGCATGTCGTGTAATGCTCATAATTTTAAAACACCAGAAAGCTTGTACTATTATAGTGTTTAATAATTATCACTAGATATGTAGTAAAGTTAGTTTAACACACCTGTGTATATTTACATTTAGATCATATATGTTAACAATAGGTATTTGTGAACGAAGGTGGACTAATAATAAAACTGCTTATCAAAATACTGAAAATTTTAGTTTAAAAACTTCTAGTCACTTGATAAGATTAAAACATTATGCAAAATAAATATTCCAGCAAAGTAACTAGTTTCATATTTATGACACTGATGATAGTGACGACCCTATACTAACTGCAATTATTGTAATAAAAGATATATAAAAGAAACATCATTTCAAAAAAATAAGTGTAGTGGTAGAATGTTGGCTGATGCTTGCAGCTTTGCATGTGTGGATCACTGATTTCAGGCCCCTGACTGTAAATATGGTTACATACCCTATGTACAGGATAAAAATAGCCTATGTGTATTCCCGACTATTATCTATCTTTGTGCCTAAATTTTATACAAATCTAGACGTCCATTCTGGTTTGATTGAAACAAACATCCATCCATATATCCAATATTTAGCGTTCATAACAGTACTGAGATATACCAATAAAGACTGATTCAATAAAAAAATAAATATGTTTACTATTATTAAATCACGACAGCCTCCGTGGCGTGGCGGTATTGAAAGCGGCCGCTACGCAGGAGGCGCGGGTTCGATCCCCGCTCAGTGCAAATATTTGAAGCATGAATATGAGTATTTGCATTGGTCTGGTCGTGCCTCGGAGAGCACGTTAAGATGTCGGTCCCGGTTGCCATACGAATATGTATGACAGTCGTTATAGGGGAAATGGGTGAAATGGCCCCACATAGAAGGGCTGATCACCCGTCTGGTCAAACGGCGTCCCCACTGGCAGTATATATATGTATTATTAAATCTATAATTCTTCATACCTCAAATAGCTTAGAATGGTTGCGAAGAGATCTTAAGGCAGTCACTTTCAAAGATATTTCCACAAACTTCTTCGTGATCTGCACATCATAGTGTAAAACTTTTTGCAACATTGGATGAACCTGCCGCTTCTTTTGTACCTCACCAAACTGCAATTTTAACAAAATACTTTGTAATATAACACTAATTAACTCTTCTGAGGCACTAATGTTCTAGCATGTTCTAGTTTCATTTATAACTCTTCAACATCCACTTCATTTTAATGAGATGAAATCTGAGCATTGGATTGCTTTTGTAGATTGTCTATGTAGGCTGGTTTTCACCAATTATTTGAACTGAGTTTAAGTTCAGCAAAACCACATTTTTATCAATGAATCTCATTGAGTTTCATTGACTAAAACATGATAAAAACTCAGTTTTGGAATAACAAAATTGATTTGTGCTGATGAAGTGGTAAGTTGCCTTGTGACCCCAAGAATATTGAATGAAAAGTCACATTGACCACATTAATTAACTTAGATATAGTATAGAAAATATGTTTCCTAGAATGAATTAAATTAGATTTGATTATGCATAACTTCACATCCCGAAGGGTAGGCACAGGTGTGTTACGCACCCGCAATAAAAATTGCTTCATGTACAAAAAGTATGAAAGCTCACTAAGTAAAAATGATTATTAGATGTAAAATAATCTTACCACATCCATGCTGTTAAATTAATTAAGATTTAAAATCTTTCCAAATACAAACTGAAACAACAGAACAAACCAATAAGCAATCTGTACAAAGAAATGAGTGAGTGTTTATAAACGATCTAACAACATTGAGTTATTACTCTAAATTATTATAACTTTAATTTTTAATACTACAGCTCTACCAATGATACACCATTGATTCTTGAATTACATTTCAATTAAATGTCAATCTGTTTGATTTCCTTCTTTCATCAATACAAATATTTGCTATCCTTTATTTTCATATTACTATAAATAACACCATCTCATTCTATACCACAAGCATGTGGCTTATAAAGGGCATGGTATTCCCGAAATATCACCAAAAAAAGGTAAGCGGAAAGAAGACAGAAATATATAGACAAGTAGTGGTAAAGAGTGAGAAACAATATCTCTGATAACAGATAAACCTACTCTGTACTCGGGCATCATAGAATGTTTACCTACAATTCTTATCCTGCAACTGGTACATTCTTATTCTATCACTTTTATATATTTTTAATCATCGAACCCAACTACCAATAGGGAATTATTCGACAATAAAGAACTATGACATCATACTTCTGATGTCTTCTGATGAATTTACAGAGAACTTACCATTTTGATATTTAAAAAAAACATACTGATTTGATTTGACACCCTATTGTGGTCTTGTGGTTATTTACTAAGTAGTCAGGTTTCCATTGACTTGGTGACATTCGGACACAATGAATTCAATGCAATGATTTTTTTTTGCTTAAATAAATTATTAACTATCAAAGCAAACCAATGTATAGCTTAGGTATTCCTTCAGAAAGGAGAAGTAATGTAATGAACAAAAGTCATAAGCTTAATGCATACCTACTCGCACAAAGCTAATATCGTAAGGTCACAATTGATTTTTGAAATCTAAACATTCAAATCATGCACACAAGCCAAAAAAACTTACACACGATTATTCTGCGATATACTTTATTTTACGGTTCGCTTTGCAGATCTTTGCCAATATGTATTTGCATCGCAATTAACAGTATTTTTCTCTCAGGTTTTTCTTTCGATAGCAATATTGTGAAAATGGCAAAACTGACTTATTTGACAATTTCATAGTTGTATTTTTTTTTAATAGGGCTTTGGCACAAAGCCTTCAACCCAATCCTAAGCATAGAAACTTGGGAAATATGTAATGAATGCCATTGTCAAGTAATTTGATAAATCAAGTAATTTACATATGAATTTTATATAATGCAGCGTTTTCATCATTTAGTCTAGGTCAAGTAAAGTCCTTCAGTAATAGTCAAGTTAGTCTGCCCTAGTAAAGTATTTGAGTTTTTACTAAAGGCTTTTATGGAGGTTTGGAAATAATATGGAAAATCACAATTCGCGGTAAATATGCCACTTTAAATACGTCTAAAAACCCACCATTTTTACACATAAAATCTCGATAATACAAAAATTTTAGAAAATGAAACTGTCTCGATGCGTCCTTTTCCGTGTTGGCGCCACAATTCCTTGATACGTGTGTTCAGCATACGGACTACTCATTGCTACTAATGCTAAAAAGTCCGTGTATCCATGTATTAACATGGATTACTTTCATTGTGTTATTTGTGTTCTATTGAGGTCTTACCAATAGAATACAAATAACATAATTAAATTAGATTATGCGCCTAATATTTTATTTTTATCTAAGCCTTTAAAAAAAAAATTCAAGAGTTACCCAAAAAGACTGTCACATGTATAGTGGTGGCATTATCTGCTACTTTTCAATAGGTACCTATAGGATAACCTACTTTTGTGACGTGTAGAAATAAGTTCTTATCCAATCATTTTACCAGTTTAATATTAAACTATAATGAAACACTTTCTTTACTAATATATTAGAATAGAAAATATTTATTCTTTAGAAGTTACCATTTAAAAAAAACGATTTTATTTCCATACCTAGAACGTACAAATCAATATGACTTATTTTCATTATATTCCGTTTGGTTTGCGTTAAATTATAAATTATAATGGGTCTGACATCCTATGTGAATATATAATTGACAGTCATAGTTAACACATATTTTCCTAATATATTAGCATACATTCAGCTATCGTAATTAGTATTGAAGTAACATCAATCTTATTTCTATGCCGGAAAGGTCCAAATCAATACAGCCATTTATCATTATATTCCATTTGGTTTGCATTTTAATATCAATATAAACGGTTATATTATAATCTAGAGTGCGCGCCAGTTAAGTCTGCGCGCGACTGGTGGCGTAACTAATGTTGCCAGTTATGGGAAATGAATTTCCGATCAAAAATATAAATTGGAGAGGAAAAAATCTAACTAAATCAAGTGAACTACGACCAAACAATAGTTGAATAGTAATTATAAAGATAGGAAGAATATGAAATATAACCTGTAGCCGACGGGCATGGGTTTTGGGACCTCGCAACGGAAACTCATATTATTTTTTACGTTACGTACTTTAATTTTTTTGAAACAGATCTAGAGAAACATGGAATAAAAAAAAACACATTCGAAATTCAGTCACAAATCCAATATGGCCGGCACTTTACGAGTGCGGCCGGAGACCCTTCGCGTTTTGCACTCCAGGCTGATCTCTCTAGGTATCTGCTGCGGCGTAGCGGCAGAAGCAGAGCGCGCGGGAGATTCTACGGCGCGTGATTGGTCGGCGCTATCAGTGAGGCCAACATTACTGGCTTGGGGTTGCCTCGTTATATACTCCCCCTCTAGATCACGATAACGACCTCGATCGTGGTCTAGCCCTATATTAATAACCTCACGAATGGGTTGCAAACGAGGTCGGCCTCGTTTTTTCTTAGGATCTAATGGCCGGGTGCACTCATCTATACGTCCTCTAAAAGGGGTGAGTTGATTTGCGTGGAACTTGCCCAATATCTCGCAAGGATTCTCTTTAGATGCGATTAGGTACGTTGTTGGACTCAATTTTTTTTTCACAACGTACGGCCCATCCCTCTTAGGGAAAAACTTTGCAGTTTTTGACTTGCTGGCGTCGCTCAGCTGATGGGTAACCAATAAGACCTTGTCATCCTCATTAAAAATTTCTCCTACTCTTCTCGAATGATCGGCATAAATCTTTCTTTTATCTTGCAGATTCTCCACTCTGTCTCGAATTTCACTTAATGAATTAAAAATTTTTTTTAGGTATGGAGTGATTTGTGGTACGAAATTATCTTTTTTAAGAACCGCCCTTGGATCGTTGTATACCTCCAACGGCGACCTCAGCTCGCGTGCGAACGTCAAATATGTTGGAGTAACACCAGTCGTTTCGCACACGGTGCTGTTCATGCTGAAACGTATTATAGGTAGTAGCTTGGGCCATGAGGGGTGATCGGTACCAACCAACAGAGCCAATTTGGTCTTCATATCCCGGTTTTTTCTTTCCGCGGGATTGGCTTCTGGGTGGTAGAAGGGTATCAAGTCCCGTGTAATACCAAGAATGAACATGCACTTTTGCATGACTGCTGAGACAAATTGGACACCATAGTCCGAAATAATGCGACGTGGTAAGCCAAACCGAAGAAAGTACCTACTCTTCTATGAGTACTTTAGCGCAGGCGGCAGAGGTTGCTTCTTTGAGAGCATATAACTCTACCCATCTTGTCGCGGTATCTTCCACTAACAGTATCCACTTCTCCCCTTTTTCACCCTCTGGCAGTGGTCTAAATAGGTCAATGGCCAAGACTTCATTGCGCTGGTTTAAAATTGGTGTTTGAATCAGACCAGGTGGCTTTTCGTTTGTCGCTTTATAGCGTTGACACGAGGAACACGATTTTACGTAATCTGCTATTATTCTTCTCATGCCAGGGAAATAATAATTTTGAGCTATTCTCTGGTATGTTCTCTCTATACCAAGATGACCTGCAATTGGAGCATCATGACATTCTCTGAGAGAAGCTTGCGTGAGCAGCGCAAGCTTACAGGCAATACTAATTGCGGTGACTCGTTGTCTGTATCTGGGTTATAACGGTAAAGGATACCCCGTTCCATGAGATAATTACGTTCTGTCCAACGACGAGAGGCAACTTCCTCTGAATCTTCTAATTCCATCATGATTTTATTTAAATCGGGTCGGATTCCTGTGCTGCGCGTAACTCAGTAAAATCTCGCGTAGGCAAATCTATAATAACGGAACATATTCCGCAGGATTCGCGAGACTCATCTGAACAGGCCGGGCGGCTGAGTGCGTCAGCCACCACATTTATTTTCCCGGGAGTGTATTCAAATCGGATGTCATAGGCCTGAAGTTTTAGTGCCCATCGCACCATACGACCAGTAGGCGACTTTAATGAAAGTAACCATTTCAAGGGTTGGTGGTCACTGGCTATAATTACTGGATGACCATCAATGTAACCACGCATACGATCGACAGCCCAGACGACCGCCAGAGCCTCTCGTTCCGTGGTCGAATAATTCCGTTCCGGTGTTGACAACAAACGGCTAGCAAACTCGATGGGTCGTTCTTCATTCTTTTCACCCTGAAGCAACACTGCGCCTATCGCATAGTTGCTCGCATCCGTGCGCAGGATGAAAGGCTTGGAGTAGTCGGCCTGTATGAGGATCGGTGCTGACGTCAAAAGCTTTTTCAGGTTAATGAAAGCTTCAGCCTGTTGTGGTCCCCATATCCAAGGTTGATTTTTCCTCGTCAATCTTGTCAGTGGCTCTGCTACCTCGGAAAACTTTGGAATAAATTTCCTGAACCATGAACACGTTTGTATAAATGTTCTGAGGTGTCCCAGTGAAGAAGGCTCTTTCATGTCTAATATAGCTTGAATCTTTCTTTCATCAGCTGAGACTCCTTCTTGAGAGATCACATGGCCTAAATATTTGACAGACTCTCTTGCAAACACACATTTTTCACGGTTAGCACGCAACTTGAACTTCATCAGCTGATCAAAAACAATTTTCAGGTCTTCCAGGTGTCTTGAAAAATCCCCCTGCGTGATAATTAGCAAATCGTCTAAATATCCGAGTATTGTAACGTCTTTTAGTGCTGAACCGGATCGCATTCTGTCTATCAGACGCTGAAAAGTAGCCGGTGCGTTCTTCAATCCGAACGGCATTCTTTTGAAACGAAATGTGCCGAGAGGTGTCACGAAAGCCGTTTTATCCCTATCTTCTTCCTTACCTGAGACTTGCCAGTAGCCTGATCGCAAATCTATTGTACTCATGTGACAACGTCCACGTTTAGTAGATTGCAGCAGTTCATCAATGCGAGGCATTGGATAGACGTCCGACTTCGTAATCGAATTTAACTTTCGATAGTCGACGCAGAAACGAAAACTACCGTCACGTTTAGGTACTAGCAGGGCTGGGGCAGCCCACGCAGATTCACAATCTTCAATTATATCTTCAGCCAGCATTTTGGTAAGCTCTTGCTGCATAATTTCTTTCTTTCCAGGTGTCAGTCGGTATGGGGGCGTCGCTATTGGCGAATTATTTCCCGTGTCTATATGATGCTCCCCATAGGGCGTCGGCTCCCCAATCGGATTAAACGCCTCATGAAAATCCGCGAGCAATTGGGCAAGCTCCTCACGCTCCTGATGCTCTATACCTACACCCTCGTCATCGCGTAAAACATTCATCGCGGCATATGAATTTACACGAGGTGAAAAAGTTTCTGAAATTAATTTATACTTTTGTTCACAACTATCCGAAAAATACCAAAGGCGTCGTTTAAAATCGATAACAAGACCGGCTTTGTTAATAAAATCGATTCCTAAGAGGGTTTCATTGTCTCGCGCTTCGGGGAAAATTATGAACTCGGTCGACACTATTTTATGAAAAAGCTTTATCTCTACCTCTGTAACAAGCACCTCCATCAGGCGCGTGCAACCATCCGCCAAGCGAATGTTTCTAGTGTACTGTTGTAAGGAATGGCCATTCTCCTTTAAAACGCGAAAAAGTGTGTGACCGGCAATACAGCCCCTGGCACCCGTGTCCAGTAATGCAGTTCCATTTTTCCCCAAAATACCTATATGCATCAAAGGTCGATTATTATTAGGCTCCCCCTTAATTGGACCTCACAGAGTCCGACCCTGTGCAGACGCGAAGCGTTCCTTACAGTTTTGTAGTATGTTAAATTAAATTTTTAAGCATTTTGTATGCTTACTTTTTTCTAAAGATTTTAGATCGGAAAAAGAGAACATCTAGGACGGGACTTGAACCCGCAACCAGTCCCTTACAGGGGGAATGCTCTGACCAACTGAGCCACCTAGACACTACGTGGCTCAGTTGGTCAGAGCTCGTATCCTTTGAACAAAATAAACATAAACAATCACATTGAACCTTAAATGATTCTTGAACATTTTTATTATCTTTGCAACATGATAAGGGAACATTATCGTTATCATCTGGTTGAATTAAATTACCAGGAGTTTGAATTGAACTTTCGAATAACGTAGTGTCCCTAATATTATCAAAACACACATTTTTACAGACATTAGTATACCGATTATTGCGTAAATTATTATTAATTTGAGTTGAACTTACGAATAACTTAGTGTCCCTATAATTATCAAACCACACACATTTGCCGACACTAGAATACCGACTATTACGCTGTTGTCGCTACGATCGGACGATCTGCGAAGTTTCAGAAGTTTCCGCGAGTTCTACTCCAAAGAGGTTCTACTCAAGGTATAAATCCTACCACCTGGTAAGATCATCGATCTTATGATCTATAATTCTGTTCTATATTTGAATTTGGATTTGATTCAGTTTCGTAACGTCAATAGGTGTTGTTCCAGTTGAAACGTTGACAGCGCGTCGTGAAGAGTCCTAAGATTCCCAAGAGTCCTTAGAAGTGTGCGTGTAATCAAGTTTTCTTAAAGTAACTCGTACCACTATAATCGCGAGTGTGAAGTGTATTTGTTTACACGTTGGAGACGTGACGTAACGTGTTTGTTTACACGTTGGGAGCCGTAACGTTACGTGTTCGTTTACACGTTGGAGACGTAACGTGTTTGTCTGCACGTCGGAGGCCGAAAGCGCTCTGCGTGGGATAAACGAGCTGAGTATAGTGTTTTATTGGATCTAATGTTTGGTTTCTAGCTGACGAAGGCGTCCAGCAGATTTTCCTGGATTTTCATGCTGGTTCAGGAAGGTTCTGGAGCAGGGTACGATGTGCCCAATCTCCGCGACAAGGCGCGTGACAGATTCTGTCACGCGCTGGTATTTGGCCACACTCATAGCCTCTCGAGAGGTGTGGATCGGACCCCTCCGTCCGGGCCACGTCGCGGAACGGAGGTATTGTGTGATTGTTGTTCTCGTATGAGATATTGAACCGTCAGCGCATTTGCTTGTATTGCAGCAATGTCAAGAGGACATTGTTAGTTCACTCAAAATGTGTCTAATTGAGACGTATGAGAGATCCTAGAACCATTGCTCAGCTTATTCCTTCTTGGAATAACAGATATCCTTTTGCCTACAGATAAAGCTGGAGAGATACGACAGATGCGACAGGAACAGCTGTAACCGCGTGCTCACCCGTATTCCCCATTTGGTGAGCCAGATTTAAGTTACTACATTGAACCCTAGTTGCTTCGCGACATGGTATAGATACCACGTTGCTCGCGACATGGTATAGATGCCTAGTTGTTCGCGACAGCTGTAGTTCAGTAACACAATCACAATAAAGTTATAAGTGACCACCAGCGCTGGAAGACGCTGGGTTACCTGTGGTACCGGCAGGAACGATGTGGGGCGGGCTCGGTGACTGCCGAGTGCGCGAAACGTTATCAGCGCGCTCGCGCTCGGTCGCTCGGCAATGGGCGGCCTCGGCGCTGATAGCGCGACCGCTCGTACTCTGCGGGGCCAGCGCGGGTGGCGGGGCGCGGGCGGCGATCGTTTTACGCTCGCACGTCGAATCGTTATCACTTGTTCCCGTAACCGAATAAAATGCATCCGAACTAGATTTACACTTTTCACACTTCGATTTTATCACGTTAGGAGCACCGCATCCATAACACTGAATACCTTTATTTTTGTTTTCGTTATTGTTACTTTTCCCATTGTCACTTTTTATGTTATCATTTTTATCACTTTTCTCATTGTTTATTAACTTTTTACATTGCGATTTCTCGTGTCCCCACTTCTTGCAATAAGTGCACGACCGTCTTTTGCGAGTGTCCTTGTTATCACTTGATGCCGGAGTTGAAGGTTCGCCGGCGACGGCAGGTCGATGACCGGCGCTGTCTTCTAACGATTCTTCAATCGCTCTGGCACGCTGCAGTAACTGGTTGAATGATGTTATGGAGTTACGATCGAGCCGCTTTTTTATTCTACGATCGAGAAGCCCGTATACCATATCTAGTTCTACTTTTTCACGTAGATCTTCTTGTGGCAATCTCGATAAAAGCACTCTCGCCTTCGCAATGAATAAATCTGTTTTATCGGAACCTTGTCGCATGGCAAACAAATCCAAATAAATACGAAATGGCGGACGACACTCTCCGAATGCACTTTTCAATCTTTGCATAGCATCCGGCCATGACGTAATGCTGGTCTTAATACCTTGCCACCATAATGCTGCTCAGTCTACGAGCAACATTGACAGCCCTTTAACAGCATTTTCGTCTGAAATTTGTAGGCAGCTCTTGTACACCTCAATGGCGTCGATAAACCCATCGACGTCTGCTGACGATCCGTTGAATCACGATGTGCACTTTGAAAAGTTCGCGGCGGGCGTAGTCATAATCATAGACGCTTCAGGTGCCGGTGTCGAAGTCCTGACATCCTGGATAAGCCTCGCGAACATCTCCGCCTGGCTCTGCTGGAGTGACTGTAACAGAGTTGTGAACTGGCCCTGGTCCATGGTGATGGGCGCGGCTTCTGTTTCTTCATCAGCTTCGGCTTCTGATCTTGTCTTCGGGCCTTTTCTTCCTGTCATCATTACCGTCTAATGCAGGAGCTAGGCAAGCTGGGCCCACGTATAGGTAGGTACTTGTAAAAAAAAAATCCGAGCACGTGTCGACGGAGGCCCCTACTGTTGGGACGCCAAATGTAGCCGACGGACATGGGTTTTGGGACCTCGCAACGGAAACTCGTATTATTTTTTACGTTACGTACTTTAATTTTTTTGAAACAGATCTAGAGAAACATGGAATAAAAAAAAACACATTCGAAATTCAGTCACAAATCCAATATGGCCGGCACT
Source organism: Cybosia mesomella (assembly GCA_946251805.1). Taxonomy (NCBI): domain Eukaryota; kingdom Metazoa; phylum Arthropoda; class Insecta; order Lepidoptera; family Erebidae; genus Cybosia; species Cybosia mesomella. Next base: position 29,726,853 of record OX276390.1, read on the forward strand.
TTACGAGTGCGGCCGGAGACCCTTCGCGTTTTGCACTCCAGGCTGATCTCTCTAGGTATCTGCTGCGGCGTAGCGGCAGAAGCAGAGCGCGCGGGAGATTCTACGGCGCGTGATTGGTCGGCGCTATCGGTGAGGCCAACATTACTGGCTTGGGGTTACCTCGTTATAGACCCTATTTTAATCTACAGACTTTAACCTTTTGCATCGACCGACCACTGTCGCGGCAGGCTTAACTCGGCTCGTGCGATGAGTTGTCGCAGTTTAAACCTAATTTTAACCTACTAATACTTGGACGTTGAGGGTGTTGGGGCCTGGTGGTTGTTAACTAAAAGTGTTTGTACCTTAGAAATAGGTAAATAAAAACAACATTAAATATTATTCGAAATCTGTTATTGAGTATCTAGCAGTACTTTTAAACTTAGGATAATTGTGGTCCGCAAGTGGGTCAATGCCTTCCATACAATCATTATTTTCCGGATCTTCGCTCAATTCGTCGTCCGAAGAGTCTGAGCTTTAATCGTCACTTGTGGTATTAATGATAAATTTGTCCAATTCTATATCCAAAAGCCTGTTGGATTCGAAATATTGATCTTCGACTTTTTCCACGTGTTGACACACATTAGTCCATTCCAGCGTAGTTATAGTATTATACGCTACTTCAGTTATTGAGGATATTTCGCTTGTGGCTTGACTCACATTTTTCTCTGCAACACGCCTTTTGGCTATAGCCATATTTTTTCAACTGGGACCTTTCGTTGACAGCTTGCAGTTGAGCATTTTTATGAAGCGATAGATGGCGCTGCTCTAAGTATGGATTTTTTTTTGTTTACATCTGGCTAGCAACACGCAAACGCAACGCTTCATGACAATGACACAAGTTAAGGAGACCGTATTTATGATCTGTGGTACTTTCCTATCATAAAAAACACGTCGTGCAATAAATGAAGATTTTTATCGTCCAATAAAAATTCTTTAATTGTTCTTTAAATTCTTTAATAACATAACATAACATAAACTCACGCCTATATCCCCGAAGGGGTAGGCAGAGGTGCTAGCACCCACATTTCGCCAGTTTATGTTTAGGTCCCAATGTAATAGGTGGCGAGCCTATTGCCATTAACCGGGCACTTATAAACCTGCGATAATCAACAACAACGAAACAAAACGCAGCACCATAGCGTAAGTAGGACTAGGCGCACTTTATCCTATTTTTCTGAATCGTTTCATTAACACGATTAATGTCATCATAAATATAGTGCTTTCGTTATGTAAACGTGCCAAATACGCACGCACACTGCGTATTTGGCTTCTTTTGACAGATTAGAATTAGAAGAAGTGACCCACTTAGCAAGCAGCTAAGATTCGTACACTCGAACCACTGGTTTTAAAACATTGATATGTGCGCACGGCCTTTCCACAGTGTGAACAGCGCCATCTATCGAGACTTTGAAAACGCGTTTGAAAGGTCCCTATTGGATTTTGGATTCAATTCACAGTGATATGGGGGTATGGATAAAAATTTTGGGGAAAACTCCTAAGTTGGCGAAACTGTGACGGCGTGCGATTAGTTCCAATTTTGGCCGCGCGCAGACTTATCTGGCGCGCACTTTAATTAAATGGTTGACGTCAGTGCACCTGACATACAGAAAATAAAGAACTTTTTTTTAATATTGACTCCGTTGTGTGTAACAAATTATGAGAATCGGCCATAACGCATTATGAATTATTTAAAAATATTGCAATAAATTATTAGCTTTCATTATAATGACCACTACTCATAGATATATTCTTCCTATATCTATGCCACTAGTGCCACTACTACACATGTATACCTAATTTATTCCTGTCAGACACGTAGACAATCTTGAAAAAGCGCGGGAACCTTGAACAGTAAAAGGCGTCAATATTGTTTAAAATTATTATTTTTAGCATATTAGTGTTATAAGTACCTATTCGCTGTGAAAATGGGCCCCAAAAAAAGGAAAAAAGCTGATGCCCCTGATGACCGCCTACTACCAGGCTCGGATTCCTCGGATTCCGACAGTGGAGAAAACACTTATCGGGTGTATAAGGTACCAGGGTACTCAAGAAAGTACCCGGAAAATATCAAAAAACAAGAATACATCGTATTTCTTGCCCATCAAGATGATCAAAAGTTCTTCACTGATAAAGACAGGCTTGCTATTTCGCATGCCATTCGAAAATATTGTGTTACAGGCATTCTTCATCTAAAATCAATTAACAAATATAAAATAGGAATCACATTTGACTTGTCCAATAATGCAAATGTTTTTCTACAAAATAAAAAAATGTTAGATGAATTAAGCTTAAAAGCAACCATTCCAGCAGCTGATACCGAGGTCACTGGCGTACTTACTTCAGTCCCTACTGACATATCGAATAAAAGAATTTTTTCGTTGATCGGCAGTTCTAGGAATGTAATTCAGGTAAGACGCTTCATGCGTCGTGTGCGAAGCGAGGGTGGTACGGTTTCGTACCAGCCCACCCAAACCGTCGCCGTCACCTTTGCCTCCACTGAACTCCCACAGTATGTATACCTCGATTCATGGAGATACCAGGTAAGCGTATATGTTCCTCCAGTAAAACAATGTTTGCATTGTTTGAAATTTGGTCATATTGCGAAATTTTGTAGAAATGTTGAAGTTTGTTCAATTTGCACTTTAAAGCATAACTTTAGACAATGCCAAGAAAACCCTGAGAATGCCAAATGTATTAATTGTGGTGGCAATCATGTTGCCATATCCAATACTTGTCCCATTAAGAAAGCCAAAATTGAAGAAAGTAAAATAAAGTCAAAATCTATTCAATATTCTGATTTATTTAATGAAAATTCTTTTCCACAATTGACTATGTCCTATATTGAATCTCAAATAAAAAATCTTACTAAATCCGAATTTTTCATGAATATTTTAACAAAAACTATAACTAAAATTGTACTTAACCAAAAAGATACTCCTATAAACTCTGCATCCATTAAAGAAACCTTACAACAAACACTTCTGAATAGCTCCTTTTCTCCTCATAATGGATCTTAACATTATGCAGTGGAATGCCCAAAGCATTATAAGTAACAGGATTGTATTTACTAAATTTCTTTACAATCATAATATACACATAGCAATAATATCCGAAACATGGCTAACTCCTCTTAAAGTTTTTAACATAAGGGGATATAATATTGAAAGAAATGATCTTGGCAATAAGCATAATGGCGTAGCTATTTTAATTCAGAATAGTATCAATTATAGAAAAATAAATACATATTTTGATAACTCCTTACAAAACATTTGTGTAAGAGTTACTATAAATAATAAAGAAATAAGTATAGTTAGTTTTTATTGTCCAACAAATTGTACTCCTTCTTTTAATAAACATAAATTTGAATCAATAATAAAATCTGTTCCTGAACCAATGATTTTTGCAGGTGATTTTAATGCTCATCACACATCCTGGGGATGTAATTCAGATAATCCTAGAGGTCGAGATATCTTGGAAATAGTTGATAATAATAATCTTGTTCTTTTAAATACTGGTGAAGTGACAACAGTGGGTTCGCTGACTTGGCGACCAAATGCATTAGACTTGACTTTAGTTACTCCTACTTTGGCTTTTTCTTCTAACTGGTCCGTATGTAAAGATCCTCTTGGAGGCTATCACCTTCCTGTAATTATAAATATTGAAAATAATGTTGTAACGATTAATATGTTTTTATGTAAGGGTGTATATGATGTTTACATAAAGTTAAAGGGTGTGACTTATGCACTGCAAGATTTAATAAAGTTTATGAATGTAATTGAGACTACTACCGGCTAGGGCGAGCAGAGTTAAATAAAAGGTTGATTACAATGTATAGTATGAGATTATAATCGTGAATAGAATGTTACATAAATTTATATCTGGTATTTGAGTAAATGAACCTCAGGGGATGGATTCATAATAAATATTCTGCCGTGGCGTTGTTCGGTCCGTTGTGCAAGATGTTAGTATGCACTTAGCTAGTGGACACGTGGCTGGTGGTGTTGCCGGCGTGCCAGGGTCTCCGCTGGTGTGCCTCGCTACCGCTAAGATGGTGCGAAGACCGGTGCGAAGACCCTGGAAATAGAAAAAGTGCGGGTCAGTTTGTCACTAGGCAATTACGTCCAAGTGACCCGCTAAAATAGCAGGTGAAGAGAATCTCCCAGCGGCAATGCAGCGTAGCTAGAAGCTATAACAAAAGAGAATATAATAGGCAGCACAAGCTGGTGCCGCGACCTCTGACCGTAGGAGTCATCGGCCTCGTGGCACTAAATAGGTAGGCTGAAATAGCACACAGAAAAATAAAATATTATAGCCATGCATTTTAGCAGGCAATAAGCTGCACCGCTGGAAAGTCTTCACCTGTAGAAGAAGTAGGAAATGTTGATCTCAAAACTTACCCGGAGCCGACAGCAGTTGGCCACGGGGTCAAAGCGACCTTCCTTGGCAAAGGTTCCAAGGAAAGGGACGATATAAGAGCCGTCAGTTGATGACTGGGCTAGTGCTGTCCAATCTCGCTCGCACAATCATAGATATTTAGTAATAACTATCGAAACATACTAAAATATCGATAAATTTACGGATATTGTTTTAATTAGATATATAAAGAATCCACAACGTTACAATACCCCCTCAATTAGTTCAGGGTTTTTGTTACCCAAAAACCCGATACTGGACTGCTCAATACAATGCTCGACTTACGCTTACACATACATACTTTCTTACATACCTCCTCTATCATTTTCATCCATACTTTGCGGTTACCACTTAAATAATGTAGCACACGCTTCCTTCCGAAGAGAGTTTCCAGGATAATAGGCGCTGGAGACTCAGACGTAAATCTAGCAAGATGGTAAACATTGAAATGTCACAGACAGCAATTTCAATGGGAAGAAAAAGAGCAATAAATACCACTATATATTTTCGACTATAAAAGATAAAGTGTTATGTTTTTAGTATAGGGCTTTTTTTAGATGTATACATTACCGCATCTGCAATAAGGCTTATTTAACGAGTTTGCAAACCGCTCGGAAGAAGACATAACAAAGATATGCAATAAGGCTTATTTTTGGAACTGAGTTTGCACGACCGCTCAGCATAATAATGGTATAAAACCATAAGAAACAATACCCAGATACTGGTTGAATATCCCAGCTCCAAGAAAAGGTATCCGTTGGTTTAAAACGCCAACGGACCCACAAATGGTACAAAACCATAAAAATAAGGTATCCGTTGGTTTAAAACGCCAACGGACCCAAAAACAACATCGGTTGGTTTAAAACGCCAACCGACCCACAACAACCTTTACTAGGCAAAGCCTAATAATAAAAGAAAACGAACATGAAGTTCAAAGTTCCATCTCAAGGAGAGGAGAAAAGAAGAAGAAAATATATAGTAGTGGTAGGGTAATATGATTTCTAACAATAAAGACCATTAATTTGTCAAAAAAATATAATTAACAACTTTTAAAGTTATGACCAAGTCAATTTATTCTTAAAGTGTTACTATTTAAAGTAAAATAGTTTATTATTTGACCCACATCAGTGAGTATGTATGCAAACATCAGTTGCATTTGGAACAACTAGTGTTCAAAAAATTTCAAAATTTAAAAAAAAAATTAAGAACCCACGGTTCAACGAGGTAAGTAGTTTCTCTAATGTATTGTAGTCGTATGTTTGTATTTATATTTTGTGGCAAAAAGTAAAAAAAAATTTTCAAGTTCAAAGTGACCATGAAGGCATTTTAGGGTTGATCCAACGGATCATACAAAAAATTGCAACAGGCAAAATAATTACGAAGTTGAAAAAAAAACTAATAAGTTGAAATATATTTAATAAAATATTTTGGGGCAAGTCCAAAATAATTATTATTCTTTATTTAGTGAATAAATTTTAATGTTTTGTTAAAAAAAACAGAAACATAAAAGGGAACAGTCATGCTAAGAAAAGTATTACAACATGATAGAACATTAACCAAAAGGGTATAAGATATTAATTTTTTATATTCAGTACAAAAGTCCAAAAGTTGGTATCATCAAAGAATAATTTTATTTTGTTTTTAAAAAAACAAGACAAAATTTTAACTAGTAGTAATCTTATATGATACTATACTGGCAACCTTTTTGATTGTCAAAACCATATGACGTTTGACAACTAAGTTTCAACAATTTCAAAACAAACTTTGATAGAAATAAAATGTTCAAATATACGAACCGAAGATGTAATAACAATTGAAAAGTGTTACATTATTTAGTAAGAAGACATAATTGACCTGTAGACCGTGTCTACAAACAGGATACATGAGTTATTTAAATTATAAAAGTTTTCGTAATATGTGAACAAGTTGGTAGGTACATGAAATTAAAATTTTATTGGTGACCCTTTTTAGGTACAAATATCATTACGACCATTGTAGTATCGAGATAAAGGTAGTGTATTACCACAGTGCAATAACAGTGTTATTATAAAATACAAGTTTTAGTTACAAGTATGTGTAGGTATATACTTGTTTGCCACAATAGTGTATAAGAGTGTTTAAGTGCAAAGGAAAGTTTATTGAATATTTACATATATTTACAACCATAGTGATTATTAGAACAAAACAAGTGTTGTTCATAGTTAAGAAATTAGGTTGCTATTTAATTAATAAATTTATTAGTTTAGGTTAGGTTCTTGTATTGTATTATGTTTGATTAAAAATGTTTTATATGAAATATATTGATTATTTTACCTATATTAAGTTATGAAAAGCTCCATTATTACACAAGTCATTTTAAAAGGACTCGGGGGAAATGGCTAATGCATTGGTGACTTTGAACGGTCAAATTTATATAAGCGGTAATGATTTTAAAGACTAAACTATACCTGACACAACAATCCCATATGCAGAACAAGACGAGGTCTACAATTTAAGTATTTATTATCTTTGTTGTTCTTTTCAAAGATTTTATTAGTTGTATGCAGATCTTTTATTCTTTGTATTTCTTTTCAAAGAATTAAGTTTTAATTTATTTTTTTCAAATACAAAAGCTAATTTGGATACAGAAATCCGACAACAAGCAACACTGACTACAAAACAGTTGAGTAAGTATTAAATTTAAAAGGTAAATGAACCCAAAGTTAAGTAAAATATAAAAGCTATGGTGCGATGAGCGAGATTGACATAAAAATTTAGTAAGTAATTTACTTCAATATAAGTGAAATCAAGTAGTATATATGTAACCTGTCAGTGAGTAATAACTATTTGTGTATAATACAACAAAATAGTATTAATATATCAAAATAAAGATAAATTTCAACCAGCAATAGGTTGATATAATAACTTAATATATGTTATTATAATGCAATTAAAAGGTAAGCAAGTATAAAAATATAATAAATTCACTGACTGTGTACTAGCTATACAAAAATAGAATAAAAAGTAAGTAGATAACGGTTGAGATCAACAAGTCCAAGAAACAAAAGTGAATAGATCCTTATTTTCCCAGTGGTATAACAGTATACAATTAAAATGACCATAAAAGGTATTAAACCAGTCTAGATGTTAAATGCAAAATAATTGAATAAGTAATGTTAATTAACCTTGTTGTTATGTTTAACACAGGTGATTAGTTAAATGAATGAGTAATTTCACTAATATAATGGAAATGAGTATGCATTATTTAGTTGAATATAAAAAAAATGAAACTAATAATTATTTTCAACTACCTTCATTTAGTTAAAAATGAAAAATAACAATAAAATTGGTGAAAGAAATCACCACACTGGTAAAATAAAGAGGAAAATAAGAAGAAATAAAGTACTTACGGACCAAACACACAATACCTACGGCAGAATAATACCTTGTAAGGCGCCAATGTAACGATTAATATGTTTTTATGTAAGGGTGTATATGATGTTTACATAAAGTTAAAGGGTGTGACTTATGCACTGCAAGATTTAATAAAGTTTATGAATGTAATTGAGACTACTACCGGCTAGGGCGAGCAGAGTTAAATAAAAGGTTGATTACAATGTATAGTATGAGATTATAATCGTGAATAGAATGTTACATAAATTTATATCTGGTATTTGAGTAAATGAACCTCAGGGGATGGATTCATAATAAATATTCTGCCGTGGCGTTGTTCGGTCCGTTGTGCAAGATGTTAGTATGCACTTAGCTAGTGGACACGTGGCTGGTGGTGTTGCCGGCGTGCCAGGGTCTCCGCTGGTGTGCCTCGCTACCGCTAAGATGGTGCGAAGACCGGTGCGAAGACCCTGGAAATAGAAAAAGTGCGGGTCAGTTTGTCACTAGGCAATTACGTCCAAGTGACCCGCTAAAATAGCAGGTGAAGAGAATCTCCCAGCGGCAATGCAGCGTAGCTAGAAGCTATAACAAAAGAGAATATAATAGGCAGCACAAGCTGGTGCCGCGACCTCTGACCGTAGGAGTCATCGGCCTCGTGGCACTAAATAGGTAGGCTGAAATAGCACACAGAAAAATAAAATATTATAGCCATGCATTTTAGCAGGCAATAAGCTGCACCGCTGGAAAGTCTTCACCTGTAGAAGAAGTAGGAAATGTTGATCTCAAAACTTACCCGGAGCCGACAGCAGTTGGCCACGGGGTCAAAGCGACCTTCCTTGGCAAAGGTTCCAAGGAAAGGGACGATATAAGAGCCGTCAGTTGATGACTGGGCTAGTGCTGTCCAATCTCGCTCGCACAATCATAGATATTTAGTAATAACTATCGTAACATACTAAAATATCAATAAATTTACGGATATTGTTTTAATTAGATATATAAAGAATCCACAACGTTACAATGTAAATAGTGGTTCATTTAAAAACAATAATTGTAACATGCAACTGCCCATTTACCCTAACTTTAAAATGGTAGATTGGAAAATGTACACACAATATGTAGATTTAGACTTAACAAATTTTCAGCCATATGACTCTACTCCATTGGATGCATATACTAGGTTTTTGAAAGTTTTACATTCTGCAGTTGATAAATCTCTTCCATATTCTACATCTCAGTCCCCTACAAATTCTCCTTCAAATAGTTTTAGTCAGTTTAAGAAGAGACCCCCTCTTCCATGGTGGAATAAAAAATGTACAGAAGTAGTTCAAAATTCCAAATCTGCTTATCTTAAATTTAAAATCAACCCCTCAGATGAGACTTATATAGAGTTCAAAAGATTACAAGCTTTAAAAAAACTTACACTGAAAATAGAGAGATCAAAAAGTTGGGTTGAATTGTGTAATTCCTTCAATCGATGTACTCCACTTTCACGTATCTGGAATTATATACGAAGATTTAATAGAACATATTCTTGTAACAATAGTGATGATAGTTGGGTACATGATTTCCTAAAAAAATATACTCCAGACTATGTAAATAATAATATTAATTTTGCTGATAGTGATAATTCTACAAATAATTTTATAACCAATAAATTTAGCATACAGGAGTTGATTTCTGCTTTATACTCTAGAAAGGACAGTGCTTTTGGTCTGGATGGCGTTCCATACATTATGTTGAAAAAACTCAGTGAAAAAGGACTTCATATCCTCCTACAGATATTAAACAGTTTATGGTTGAATAATGACATACCTAATTCATGGAAATCAGATTGTTTGGTTCCTATTTTGAAACCCGATAAGTCAAGAACAGATCCAAATTCCTATCGTCCCATTGCTCTTACGTCTTGTGTTGGTAAAGTTTTTGAACAACTATTAAAACAAAGGTTAGAATTTTATTTAGAAAAAAATTACATTTTACCTGCAAATCAATTTGGATTCCGAAGGGGAACGTCGGCACGTGAAAGTATCTGTCAATTACAGCTTGATATTCAAAATAGTCTAAATAATAATAAATTCTTAATGTCTGTATTCTTTGATGTTTCTGGTGCCTTTAATAGTGTTAATAAAGATATCCTTTACTCAGAATTGCTTTCTGTTGGAATACCAATTAAACTAGATAACTGGGTTCGTAATTTCATAACTGAACGTGAAGTTTATGTCAAATATAACTGTCATCTTTATGGTCCAAGATTTGCTTCTGTTGGTACTTGTCAAGGTGGAATCCTTTCACCTTTATTGAGAGAGCGCGGGAAACTCGTATCGAAAGGGCGCCTTTTTAAAACCTAAAATTTTTAAATCGTTATTTTATTATTTATTAAGTTAGTTTCCTTTTTTTGCTGTGATGGGGAAGAAAGGAAAAGCAAAAAAAAGAAAGAAAGATGAAAATTCGTCCTTGGTGTCCTCTGAAGACGACGGTGGAGCCTCAAGCTCTTCGGAGGAGTCTGTACCACCGGTAGAGAAGGATAAGTATCGGGAGTTCAGGATTCCTGACTACATTAGGTCTTATCCTGAAAACGGAGGCAATTTCGAATATGTAGTGTTTTTGGAAAGTGTCGACTTGGTCCCGATTGGAGATAGAGACATGATGTCCCTTTCATCCAGCATTAAGAAATACAACAAAGGCGTTAAACAATTATTACGCATGAACCGTTACAAAATTGGTGTTATTTTTGAACGTCCTGGCTTAGCCAATGCAGCCTTAACTAATCGGAAATTTTTGGATAATTATAAATTGAAAGCCAGTATTCCTGCAGCTGCTACGGAAAATACAGGTGTCATTATGCATGTTCCAATTGACCTGAGCAACGAATACATTTATAACGCTATAACTAGCACAAAAAATATTATTTCTGTCCGAAGATTCATGCGTCGCACTATTTCAGAAGGAGGAGGGGTGTCCTTTCAGCCTACGAAGACGGTGTCCATCACATTCTCGTGTGCAGCGATACCTGATAGTGTCGACCTGAACAGCTGGCGATTTGAAGTACGTCCATACATTCCACCAGTAAAACAATGCCTGAAGTGTTTAAGGTATGGTCATATAGCTAAATTTTGTAAGAATGCTCAAAGATGTTCCATATGTACAAAGGACCATAATTATAAAGAATGCCAAATACCACAAACTGAGGCAACATGTTGCCATTGTCAAGGCAAACATGTAGCTATTTCGTCACAGTGCCCAGTCAAACAACAAAAAGTGGAAGAAAACAAAAAGAAAATTAATAAAAAATCATATGCTGATTTATTCAGTGAAAAGTCATTTCCATCTCTTTCAAAGTCCAGTCCTGCTAAACAATTACAATCACTAGTTGAAACAGAACCAATTTTAAACATTTTAATACAGACTTTAGTAACATTAATTTCTCAAAATAAAAATAATGAAAAGAGTATTTGCACTCAAAGCATAAAAGATGTTCTGATAACAAAAATTCAGAATAACATAAATAAACCTTAATTTTATGGATCAGCTAAATATTGTACAGTGGAATGCCCAGAGCTTCAATAGTAACAAACATGCTTTTTCGTATTTTTTACATGAGTATAACATACATGTAGCTTTATTGTGTGAGACTTGGCTCAAGCCTCACATGAGATTAAGTATTAAAGGATATAATATAGTAAGATTAGATTCAGGTAATACACACAATGGTGTAGCTATTTTAATACATAACAGTTTACAATTTAGTAAAATAGATACTATATATGATGATTCTATACAAAATATAGCAATTCGTTTAAAATATGGCAATAATAAAGAAATTTCATTAGTCAGTTTTTATAGTCCCGGAAACGCTTCATTTTCTAAGTATAAGTTGGATAATTTAATTCGCAGTATTCCTGGTCCTCTCTTGGTAGGTGGAGATTTCAATGCACATCATTCGGCTTGGGGATGTCACAGTGTGAACATTCGCGGCCGAGAGGTGCTTGAAATCATTAATGACCGTAATTTGGTTTTATTAAATGATGGAGAAATGACTACTGTAGGCTCTGATAGGTGGCAAAGAAATGCACTTGATTTAACTGTAGTATCAGCTTCAATTTCATCGTCTTGTAACTGGTCTGTTCACGACGATCCTTTAGGTAGTTACCATTTGCCTGTAATTACAAGGGTACTAATTATTAACAATTATAATATCCCACATGATACAGAAACCTCAAATTTACCTAAACATTTTAATTTTAACCTGGTTGATTGGGAAATATATAAGAAGAGTGTTGATAGTTTGTTCATTGATTTTAAAATTAATCAAGATAACCCACTACAGTCATACAATGACTTAGTAGAGTTATTAAATTCTGCTATTGTTAAATCATTACCAACATCTTTAAGACCTGCTACATCTTTTGATACAACGTTAGTAAATAATGTTCGTAAAAAACGCATCCCATTACCATGGTGGAATCTGAAATGTACTAAGGCAGTAGAAGACTCTAGGAATGCCTATAAAGAATTCAAGTACAATCCCACATTAGAAAAGTATATTGAGTTTAAAAAATTACAAGCACTTAAAAAGTTAGTGTTAAAAAGAGAAAGATATTTAAGTTGGATTTCTCTATGTGAGTCATTTAATAGAACTACTCCATTATCTAGAGTTTGGCAAATTTCTAAAAGATTTAATAAATCATTTACACCTCCATGTAACACTATTTCTCCTTGGGTATTCGATTTTCTAAAAAAATATACTCCAGATACAGTTGAAAGGCCATTCCAATCAATTCCTAATGAAATAAAAGTTTCAGGGCATTATGCATATCTAACTAATCCATTTTCTGTTCAGGAATTACAATCTGCAATATCATCTAGACGTGATTCAGCTTTTGGCCTTGATGGAATACCATATAAAATGTTAAAAAATGTATCAATTAAGGCACTTTCTGACATACTAAGTGTTTATAATTTACTCTGGCAGGAAATGATCATCCCCAATGAATGGAAAACAGATTGTCTCATCCCAGTTCTCAAACCTAACAAAGTAAGACACAAAGCAGAATCATATAGGCCAGTAGCATTAACATCATGCATGGGAAAAACCTTTGAACAATTAATTAAACAAAGGCTAGAATTTTATATAGAAAGTAATAGTCTATTACCATCTAATCAATTTGGCTTTCGACGTGGTTGCTCAACTAGAGATAGCATTTCCCATTTGCAATTAGACATATACAATTCTAATAAAATGGACAATCATTTTGTTGGTGTCTTCTTTGATGTAGTGGGTGCATTCAACAACATCAATCTGCACATTTTGTGTGTTCAACTTCGTGCCCTTGGTATTCCTGAAAAAATTATAATATGGATCTTTAACTTTTTACATGGTAGAGAAGTCTATGTTAAGGTGAATAAAAGATTAATAGGCCCACGTTTTTCATACAAAGGGGTATGTCAAGGTGGCATCCTCAGTCCATTGATTTATCTTCTATATATACATAGACTAAACATTGTACTTGGTCTTGAAGTGGCAAATTTGCAGTTTGCAGATGATTTGGTTATCTATGCTTCAGGTTCAGATATAAGTTCTGTTGAAAGTATTCTAAACACAGCTTTAACTCGGCTAAAGAACTATTTTCATTATTTAAACTTAGATATTAGTCCAGAAAAATCTAAAGTTGTAGTCTTTGGAGAGTGCGAAACAGTCCTAAATATTTATTACAATAATTGTGTTCTTCCAATAGTGAATGAAGTGAAGTTTTTGGGTATAATTTTTACAAGCAACCTCTCATGGACTAAGTATGTTGATTATCTGTTAGGTAGAGCTAATAAAGCATTTAATTTCATAAAGTCACTGTCAATTGCAGCTGATCCTAAAATTTTGCTGATGCTTTATAAATCTTTAGTCCGTAGTCATTTTGAATATGGATTTTTATGCTTTGGGTCTGATCAGAGATTGGTTCATAAATTGGAGATCCTTCAAAACCACAATCTTAGATGTGTAACTGGTGCAATGAAGACAACTCCAATTAATTCACTTCAAATTGAGTGTAGCACTCCTCCTATGAATATAAGATTTCAGTTTTTAAAATCCAAATACATTCTCAAACTTTTATCTTTTGAAAATCATCCTTTACTAAAGAAAATGTTATTTTATCACAGAGTATACAGTCCCTCTAATTCCGTAAATGTCCCCTATATATTTCATGACTTTTCTAACGTAATCAGTATTGATGATCAATATCAAATTGAGAAATGTAAAGGCAGATGGCCGTGTTACTCTGGCAATTATATCAGCAAATTCTGGCCCATGGACATATACATTAAACGTGACCTACGGTCTAAAGAAGATGTCTATCAGTTAATTGCAGAGTTCCCTGGGTACAAGCATATATTTACTGACGGATCCAAAACCAATAGAAATGTTTCGCTAGCCATATATCTACCTCATCTTACTGTTGGACATGGAGTTCGGTTACCTGGAGCCATGACTATATTTACAGCAGAATCTCTAGCCATTTTAACAGCTCTGCAGTATATACAAGAAAAGAATCTTGGGCACACAACTTGGCTTGTAGCGACCGACTGCATGAGTGTTCTCATGGCCTTACAACACCCGAAACTGGACGCCAACACCGGAAATATTTTATATGAGATTCGGACTTTATACGCCTATCTTAGTTCTAGAGGATTTATGATAAGTTTAATATGGACACCCTCCCACATTGGAGTAGCAGGAAACGAAAACGCAGATCATCTTGCAAGAGTTATCACTGACATTGACATCCCAAGCCCAGTGACGAGAAATGTTGCCATACCAAGTTCCGACCTGCTTACTAAATTACGTGAACAAAACACCTGTATTTGGCATGAGAACTGGCAAGAAACACTAAGAACTAAAGGAAAATGGTATGCGAAAATAAATCAAACCATTGGTTCTGCGCCCTGGTTCACCAGATCTGTTCTTCCTAAGAGCAGAATATTTTACACTACTATAAATCGTCTTAGACTTGGACATGGAAGATTCAATGCACATTTAGCCAGAATGAAAATTATAACATCGCCTGTTTGTGACAATTGTAACTTAGGAAGTGATCAGACCCTAGATCATATAATTTTTGAATGCCCTGCATATGACTTGCAAAGAATTCCTCTAATTGATAATTTATTGGAAATATTTAGAACGCCAGCAAGCATCCCGCGCGACACTCAAGGTTTGCTGGAAAATTACAGTACTTATGTACCACTGTATAAATTTATTGACAGCACTGGATGGGCAATTTGACCGTTCGGGGCGACTTATTATAAGGATATGAATGACCCGGATGATATGACCTTACTTCACAACATGAATAAGACGAATACACGGATATGACATTAAATCATTATGATTTTGACTAATTATTGAATACTGAAGACGTGGCTCTGGCCTAAAATATAAACTACTACTACTACTATAAACTACTAAGGACGAGGCTGCGGCCTTATTGACGTTTGGACAAGAAAGAAGGAAAAACTGAAGACGAGGCGGTATGGTCCAAGATCGTAGCCTGCCCGACACGGGCGAAGGAAAAAAAAAAAAAAAAAAAAATCACCTTTATTTTTCATTATAAACATACGTCGCTTGAATATGATTCTTGGTTCAGAAGTCAAAAATCTTCAGTTTGCTGATGATTTGGTCATATACGCATCTGGAAATAATTTAATTAGTGTTACAAATACTCTCAATAAATCTTTGGAAGGTTTACACAGGTATTTCTCTTACCTGAATCTTGAAGTAAATGCTTTAAAATCAAACTTGGTAGTTTTTGGTAATTCGAGCCTCTCTATTCCCTCTGTGCATTCTAATGAAGTACCTATTCCTGTCTCTCGTGAAGTTAAGTTTTTAGGAGTAACATTTACTAATAATGTTTCTTGGAAAAAATATAGCGAACTAATTTCAACAAGAGCTAATAAAGCTTTCAATATTTTAAAAACACTGTGTAGTACATCATGGGGAGCTGATCCCAAAATATTACTGCTTTTATATAAATCTCTAATTCGCAGTCACTTCGAATATGGCTTTTTATGCTTTGCAAAAGATACCAAAATAGTAGATAGATTGGATAAAATACAAAACAAATGCTTAAGACTTATTACTGGAGCCTTCAAAAGTACTCCTATTAATGTAATGCAAGTTGAGTGTAAACTACCTTCACTAAATATAAGATTTTCATATTTAAAAGAAAGATTTATTTTGAATCTTTACAGCAAAAATAACAATCATTTATTTGTAAACTTAAAACATTCCTCTTTATCACCCTCTTCTAATTCCCCATACATACTGTTGGGATTTTCGCAATATGTACAATATCTTGAATCTTTGCAAATTTATAGGTCATCCATTCTCCCCTGTTATCAGGGAGAATTTGATAGTAAATTTCCTGCAATGAACATCATTATTGATCAGAAACTATCTTCCAAAGAAGATGTATATAGTACACTTTCAGAGTTTAGTGGTTATAGATTCGTGTATACAGACGGGTCCAAAACTGATTCTGCTGTCTCTTTCGCTATTTTTGATGGTCACCTAAATACAGGTACTGGTTATAAAATAAATACAAAATCAAGTATATTCACAGCTGAGGCTGTGGCTATTCTAGCTGCTTTGAAGCACATTAAACATAGAAATAATGGATCTAACAAATTGGTCGTAGTTAGTGATAGCATGAGTGTTTTAGAAAATCTTAAGAATAACCAGTTTCAGGCTGACACGAATCATTATATTCATCTAATTAAAGAACTTTGGTTTGATTTATGTTCTGTACATAAAATTGAAGTATTATTCATATGGGTTCCTTCACATGTTGGTGTATTAGGTAATGAGAAGGCAGATTTTTTGGCCAGAACTATTACAAATTCTTCGATCATTATTCCTGATTCTAGCAGTCGTCTTAATGTCTTAGTGCCATGTACAGATATAATCACCTTATTAAAGAATAGATCCATTCAGATATGGAGGCGATATTGGAACCGATCTGTGCAAATTGAAAATAAAGGCCTATGGTATGCTACTTATAATGTTCCTATTGGATCAATACCCTGGTTTTGCAAAAGCAAATTTTATGCCAACAGGAAATTCTACTCCACTATTCTAAGGCTTCGTTTTGGTCATTGTCGTCTAAACTATCATCTCTCTCGTCTAAACATGGTAACATCTCCTCTCTGTGAGCATTGTAACTCTCAAGAGGAACAGACTTTGTCTCACATATTCTTTGTTTGCACATCCTTTGGCATTCAGCGCCTTGTGCTAATGGATGAGCTAATTGAAATTTATGGTGAATCTGCATTAGTACCGCGCAACATTCAGACTCTTCTTGTAAATAGCTCCACATACGCAGCTATGTATAAATTTATTGTTACTACAGTAGGTCAAATTTAATTAAAATTTTGTATGGTTTCTCTGTACATGAAGCTGCGTTTCTCTGTACATGAAGCATGAAGAAAAAAAAAAAAATATTAATATATATTTAATATACACGTATATTATATAAGAACCCAAAAAAAAGAAAGAAATAAATATATTTATATATATATAAATAAAAACTTAATAAATGGTAAATTTATAAAAACTAAAGAATATGAACAAGAAAAATAAACTGATGACAAGGCAGCATGGTTATAGAACCTTAGCCTGTTCCGAAAGGAGCAAATATAAAAAAAAAAAAAATTTATTCCTGTCAAGTAGTGTCAATATGTCATGTCAGCCCCACATACAAATATACTCCGACGACTCTTATAGTTTGTTTGTTTATATTATATAAGGTATAGGTTATATTGATGTGGTACCTATTTTCAGAAACTGGTATTTAAAGAAGAAACGTTCAAGCAAATAAATCAATCTGGTACCTATTTGCTTAACTTAATTAAAATTGTAAATGTGAAAGAAAATTATAACATCGCCCCTCTATGACATAAGTACATCATGATGAATCCAGAAAAATTTAGAGTGCTCATAAAATTTTTGGAAAATTTCGTAAGCATAGTTTAATAAATAAACTGCATTATATCACCGCTGATTTAATTGCATTAATTAAATCTTGTGTAATTCTTGCTTCTTTAAATTTGCAGGTCGAAGATGATGAATATTTTCAATGTAAATATTGTCTTAAACCCTTCCATAATACAGATTTATTAAAAAAACATTCGATAACAGAACATACGGAAAAGAGACTAGTCTGCGATTTTTGTTTGAAAGACTATAAAACAGCTACAGGAATGATAACACACATTAGGAATGTATGTTTACCACTTCAACTGAAAGAATTTTGTAGTTATTGAGTGAACATGTTCCAAGATCCAGTACTGTGCCTCAGATACAAATACATGTGCCATATACTACACAATGTAACTTTCGAGAAGCAGCCAAGTACATTACTGATTATATCTTAGGCTACTTACTGTTGTGAATATATTTCGGACATGTGTCACTGATACATATAGCAGAAAATTGAAACAACCTTTGTAAATGAAAAAATTCTATACAAGTTCTACGTTCAGTTATCATCATCTTAGTATTGTTCCTGGTTGTATATGAGGCTTTCACCTCTGAGCCTGGGTATGCTTACTCATTCTCCTCCTCCTTTTGGTGTTTATGAGAGTGACTGCCATCCGACCTTCCAACTCCGAGAGGAAAGTCTGCACCAGGGCTTCATCTGTCAATCAGCAGCTGTACAGTCTTACAGTTGAGATTAGCTTGGCTTCAAAGGGCTTGCCTGACCCTGTACACCCTTATTCTTTTTTTAAGAAGGTAGGTTTACCTTTTATATATAAGGTGTCACAAAATTAGGTCTGAATTTGGTGAGATGACTTGGTATCAACAAAATAAGTACATATTTGAAACAAAAAAAATATATCGGGTAAAATAAAAAAAAGAATATATAAAAATATTAAACTAAAAAAATAAAATAAAAACACCACCAGAATGAATAATAAATAAGCCCACTCTTGTAAAACTGTTTTTTTTGTTTCAAATACATATTTTGTTAATACAAAGTCATCTCTCCAAATTCAGAGACCTAATTTTGTGACACCTTATATAATATGATATCTTTGTGACCGAGCTTCCCTTAGTTTTATTTTCGTTTTCTAAAACCCAAATTATATACCGGGTGAGGAAAAAGTATGGAAACCCTGGAAAAATCGGAAAACCGCACGAGGTTAGTCGTGAAAAAATATCATACCCTAGGTAACTTTCAATGAGGAATCCAACGGTGACCCCTGATTTGACCTTGAACCCTTTTTTCAAGGTTATTTCAAGGTCAACGTCATTTTTTTAAATGGGAACCCCTATTTTTTATACGGGAATCGAAAAGAGCGTAAAATTTTACGTCCGTATGCGTGTTTAGGTATGAGGTTAACGTAACCCCTGAAGGTCAAAGTACTCGTAAAATTTCTCGCTCTTTTCGATTCCGGTATAAAAAATAAGGGTTCCTATTAAAAAAAAATAGGTTGACCTTAAAATAACCTTGAAATTGAGGTTCAAGGTCAAATCAGAGGTCACCGTTGGATTCCTCGTTAAAAGTTACCTAGGGTATAAGCTTTGTTTGTTTGTTTTACCACTAAACTAGTGAGACTTTTAAGAAGTCATACTTTGACCTTTATTTGACCTTCAGTGATCACGTTAACCTCATACCTAAACACGTATTCGGACGTAAAATTTTACGCTCTTTTCGATTCCCTTATAAAAAATAGGGGTTCCCATTTAAAAAAATTACGTTGACCTTGATATAACCTTGAAAAAAGGGTTCAAGGTCAAATCAGAGGTCACCGTTAGATTCCTCGTTGAAAGTTATCTAGGGTATGACCTTTGTTTCACGACTAACCACGTGTGGTTTTCCGAATTTTCCTGGGTTTCCATACTTTTTCCTCACCCTGTATATATATTCTCTATATATATATTCTTTTTTTTTTCAAATTTATTTAACTTAATAATTAATTTACAACACTTAAAATAAAAACATCAGTTGCCAAACTGCGGAGCAGTTTGTCGGCATCTAGAGTCCTCTTGATTAATTACATTATGTTGTAATACATTGTATTTCTATTCAAGCCTTACTTAGTACTTATTAAATACACAAAACACAAATATATATATATAAAGTATTGCTCATTTAAAGGTATAGATAGATAAATATAATGTTACACATGTTGTCTATTCTGTCTATAAATATAATGTTACACATGTTCTATATTAGTTACATACCTATTCTTTTAGTTGTAAAATAACAGAATTATATTAATTATTTTTTATCAATTCTTACATTTCAGGTTCACATGTATATTCCTACTACAGTGAAAAAAGTTTATCCCCAAAAAAAAAGACAAAGTGTAGAAGAAGATTATCAACCAGGGTCAGAAAGTGAATCTACTGATTCACAATATGATAAATACGATGATAAGGGAAAAAGAAATAGAAAACCACACAGAGTATATCCTAGAAAATGTGACCATGTATGTATAAGGATTACAGTTTATTGTGTATGAATCTGGCAATTCATAATATGATGAATATGATGATAAGGGAAAAACTAATAGAAAACCAGACAGAATATACTAGAAAATGTGACCATGTATTTATAAGGATTTCGGTTCATTATGCAGTTTATTGTGGGGTGTTAACTACTATTCTGTAATGTTTTGTTATTCAAACTATTTATAATCTCAAATCTCTATATCATCTTCTAAAAAACCATAAAACGAGATGCCGAATTTTGTGAATTTGTTATTATGTCTTAGGTAATCTCAATGCACTTATTGGAAAAAAAATTCACCATGTGAAAGGTACATTATCCCCGATGGACATAGGACATATTATTAGACATGTGTAAATTATGATGGATGATTATGATTTTTGTTTGTCATCATCATTATCATCTGAGTGCTTTCCGTTATATATACTGTTACGTGCGCGGGGTACAAATTAAATGCCGTTTATACAACAAAGAGGTTTATTCGCTCACAACAAACTAGACAACTAAACTTCATCACTTGGGTAAGATGTGTTCGCTTTCGCTTTCGAAAATAAACCTACACAGTCATGCCGACGATAGAGGTGAACGCCCTTGTTATCGCAATTTGTAGGTAAGTAGGTATAGGTATTTAAAGGGCTTGTGATTTTGTATTCACTTTTCTGGATTTTTCTAAACGGATCGATAGAATACTTCGACATTAACAATGCGTTTTAATTTCTAGAAGATTCGATCAGTAGTTTTCGAGATATCGATGATCGTTGTAACATTACCCCCCTCTTAGTCATGCTCGTCCCGAGCATCATTTGTTCCATGATATCGCGTCAACCTATCCACATGGACTACCTTTGGTTTTCCCCTAAGCCCCTTCTTAATGCGGTAGGTGATGTCATTGATTCTTGTAACAACCGTATAGGGTCCTTCCCAGCGAGCTTGAAGTTTTGGAGATTTTCCTTTTCTGCGTAGTGGATTGTGAAACCATACCAGTGTTCCTTCTTCAAAACCGTTGGTGTTTGTATTTCTATCGTACTGGGTTTTCATCCTTATACCTGTTTTCAAATTGTTTTCCCGTACCATTCTGTGCACCTTGTCCAGCCGGTTTATAAGTTCACTCACATAGTCCGTCACGGGCATAGGACTATCGGGTGGCGTGCCGGTTATTGCATCCACTGGTAGCCTTATCTCTCGACCTAAATTTACTTTAGCTGGGGTGTGTCCCGTACTGTCATGCACCGCAGATCGATAGGACATCAGGAACAGTGGGATGTACTGGTCCCAATCTCTTTGGTGTTCGTCGACAACTTTAGCCAAGTGATTTTCCAACGTCTGGTTGAACCTCTCGACCATTCCGTCTGACTGCGGGTGCGCTGGAGTCGTACGGGTCTTGTTCATCCCGAGGAGTTTGCACATTTCTTGAAATAGAGCAGACTCGAAGTTCCGTCTTTGGTCGGAGTGGATCTCCATAGGTGCGCCGTATCGACTGACCACTTCCTGAACCAGTTTCTTGGCTACAGTGACTGCTTCCTGGTTGGGTGTCGCAAATACTTCCGGCCACTTAGTGAAGTAATCTTGCACTACTATGATGTATTTGTTACCCTCATTAGTCGTTGGAAAAGGTCCAGCAACATCAATGGCAATACGTTCCCATGGTGCTCCAACGTTGTACAGCTTCAATTTTCCTTTGCTTCTTGTCTGCGGTCCTTTAACCGAAGCACATGCAGTGCATTTATGGCACCAATCCTCGACATCTTCCCGACAACGAAGCCAGTAAAACCGCTGTCGCACTTTAACCAGAGTTTTTTTGACTCCGAGATGCCCGCCAGAAACACCATCTTGGATGTGTCGTAAGGTTGGGGCCACCTTGCTTCGTGGTACCACTACTTGCATGGCTACTTCCTTACCGTCGTTAGACTCCCATTTCCTATACAGGACATCTTCTACCAGAGCTAAGCTGTCCCACTGGGCCCAATAGCTTTTGGTAGTTGAACTGTAAGCAGATACATCACTCCATCGGGGTTTGTTTCCAAGTTGTTTCCAGTGCAGTATAGGTTGTAGATCATCATCATCCTCTTGCGCCTTCTTCATACTACTTCCACTCCATTCGTCGTCAAGTCTATTCACCTTTATGACTTTTATCTCATCTCGGGCTTCGTTCCTCTTACATTGCTTGCTATCCTCGACACACGGCTTTCGTGACAAAACATCAGCATTGTAAACTTGAGTTGTAGTGATGGTTGGGGCCTCATATCGACCAGCCAGCGCCCGCCCCGTGACCCTGGCGACATTTAGTTTTAACGAAACATCTTGATCCACCTGGGTCCAGGAGTCCGTGACCCTTCTCCGTTTCCTCGAAGGACACTCTAACTGGATATGGCCCCTTCCTCTACAGGAATAACATGTTGGGACATACCGCGGCTTCCTCTCCTCTGCAACTACATCCTTGACCTCCCTGACCCTATTTATCCCGGCGTTCTGCCGTACGGTCTCCACCTCAAGGGCATAAGCCAGCGCTTCTTTTAAGGTCTGGTGGTGACGCAACTGTACACTAGTTTTCACTTCTGCGTCCCGTATACCGTTTAGGAAGGCCTCCAGTAGGGTGGTCTCGATCATCACGGGTGTCGATGAATAGGCTCGACGGACGAGCCTTTCAACCGCTACAGCCCATTCCTGGAGGCTTTCACCAGCTTTTTGTTTCCTCTCGCGAAGCTGCGCTCGGTAGACATTCTCCAGGTGCTTGTCACCGTAGCGTGTGTCTAATGCTTCCATCAGAGACTCCAGTGTTCTTCCTTCAGGTGGCAGGTTTTCCAGTATTACTAAGGCATCTCCTCGTTATGCAAGTGTCAAGGCCATAAAAGACTCCTCGTTGCTCCAGGCTTTAGTTTTTACCAATATCTCAAATTGATACTTGAAGGCTGTCCACGAGGAAGTTCCATCGAAATATGGTAGGTAGGTCGAACTTCGCTGATGATGGTGAGGTCATGGCAACAGGTCCGCGGGTTTTTAGCCTGACAATCTCTTTTTCAAGCTCTTGCAAGCGATCGTCAACAGGTTCGCAGGTTTTTAGCCTGACCATCTCATTTTCAACCTCTTGTAAGCGGTCGTCCATGGTCCCAGTCTTCAAAGCCACTTCCTTACTAAGCGTTTGCAAGCCGTCTTCAAGGTTCTTCACCTTATCTCCCAGTGCATGGATGCCTGCATCGATTTTAGCCTCTATGGAGGCCTGCATCGTCTGTCGATTAGCCTCTTGGTTGGCCTGCATTTCTTGCATGGAGGCCTGCATCATCCCTTGCATAGAGGCCTGCATCGCCTGTCGACTAGCATCTTGGTTGGCCTGCATTTCTTGCAAGGAGGCTTGCATCGTCTGTTGACTAGCCTCTTGTTTGGGCTGTATTTCTTGCATGGAGGCCTGCATCATCTGTCGACTAGCCTCTTGTTTAGCCCGCATGTCTTGCAAGGAGGCTTGCATCATCTGCTGCATAGAAGCCAACAGCGTCATCATGTTGGTATCTAACGAGGTTCCATGTGATGCTGCCGTAGTTCCCGTCGAGATAGCAGAATCGGCCTGACGGCCTTCCTCTTCAAGACTCCGTTGACGTGCAGCATCCATTTCCACTTGACGTCTTGTCCGTGGAGTACGCCCTTCGTCTTCACGTGGTAATAACGGCATCCCACTTCTGACACCAGTTGTTACGTGCACGGGGTACAAATTAAATGCCGTTTATACAACAAAGAGGTTTATTCGCTCACCACAAACTAGACAACTAAATAACTAGCACACACAGTACTCTTCAACAGTTTCAGTCGCTCAGCAGTTCACAGTAGTTCACAGTCGTTGCTTAAGTCGCAGGTATAACTCTCTTGGTTCACTTGGGTAAGATGTGTTCGCTTTCGCTTTCGAAAAAATAAACTGACTCGTGTCGATAGCCGGGCGGCCTTTTATAGCTCTTAATAAGCGGGGTAGAATATTCCGGAATCACAAGACGGGGAAACTGGTCCTCATCCGAAAGGAGGGGCGCCCGGCGGACTCACCGTCCGCCTACCGGCCCATAGTGTTGCTCGACGAGGTGTGCAAGCTCTTTGAAAGAGTAATTGCGAAGCGCCTCGTCGAGCACCTCTCAAGAGTGGGGCCGGACCTGGCGGATGGCCAATATGGCTTCCGCCAGAGGCGCTCCACCGTGGATGCCATCATGCGCGTGAGGGCTCTGGCGGAGGATGCAGTAGCCCGGGGTGAGGTGATGTTGGCGGTGTCCCTGGACATCGCCAACGCGTTCAACACCTTGCCCTGGAGTTGCATTAGGGAGGCGCTCATGTATCACGAAGTGCCTCTCTACCTCCGCCGCATAGTCGGGGCGTATTTGACGGAGAGAGCCGTCTTCTACCCAACCGTGACCGGTCTCGGCCGGCGTGAGATGTCGTGCGGTGTTCCGCAGGGATCGGTCCTGGGGCCGCTCCTGTGGAACATCGGATACGACTGGGTGCTTCGCGGCGAGCTCGCAGACGGTGCCGCCGTCACGTGTTACGCGGACGACACGCTCGTGACGGCGTGCGGAGCGACGTACCGCGAAGCGACCCTGAAGGCCACGACCGCGGTTGCCCAAGTCGTGGAGCGGATCCGGCGGCGGGGTCTCGAGGTGGCTCTGCATAAAACCGAGGCCCTGTTCTTTCATGGGCCTCGGAGCAAGCCACCTGAGGGATCCAGTCTCATCGTGGGAGGTAATCGCATCGGCATCAAGCCCCAAATGAAATATTTGGGGCTCGTGCTCGACGGCCGATGGGACTTCGGAGAGCACATCCGAAGTCTGGCCCCCAAACTGAAGGGCACAGCTCTCGCTCTGGCGCGGCTGCTGCCCAACATGAAGGGGCCCGACGACTCCTGCAGGAGACTCTACGCGGGGATCGTGCGGTCCATGGCCCTGTATGGGTGTCCAATATGGGCGGAGGCCCTGAAGGCCGGAAGTGTGCGGATGCTGCGCGCTCCGCAGCGAGTGATGGCCATCAGGGTCATCCGCGGGTACCGCACGATCTCCTTCGAGGCGGCGAGTCTCCTTGCCGGAACTCCGCCATGGGACCTGGAGGCGAGAGCCCTTTCGCAACTGTACCAGTGGCGAAAGGAGGCGCGGGAGCAGGGACTGAACCCCGAGCTTCGAGAAATCGAGGCCGTGCAGTCCCAGCTCCGCCAGGCCATCGTGGTGGAGTGAAAGGTACGACTTGGGCGACCAAGCGCAGGGCACCTCGCAATAGCGGCGGTAAGGCCCATCATGGAGGATTGGCTAGAGAGGCGACACGGAAGCCTCTCGTACCGACTGACGCAGGTGATCTCCGGGAAGGGGTGCTTCGGGGACCACCTGCATCGGATCAGGAAGGAGCCAACGCCTGAGTGTCATCATTGTGACGCGAGCGAGGACTCAGGGCGGTAAGTAGGTCAGGTAGGTAAGTAGGTATACTACCTGCTGAGGTTGGTTTGGGCCCCGAGGATCTTGTTGAAGCCCCATAACCCTACATAGACCTATTTTGTTTTCATTATTAACAATTATCTTTCTTTTTCAGTGTAACTATGTGGTTCCAATGAAAAAAGTACATTACTATCATTATTTACAAATGCATGTGGATATCGTTGACCAATATCCATACCCATCAACTAATTTGGTGCCTTGTTCATTTTGTGGTATTCTTAAGGTAAGTATTGCTTAATTTAAGTTTAATTCTATTTGATGCTAGTGACGAATATTATGGTCAATTATATTTAAACTTGAATGGTTTTCTAAAAAAAAAAATCTCTAAGGCTGCTCTTCTTTTGAATACTTTTGGGCGCGAGTAGTATTGTGAATTCGTCATTTCTGTGTGTCTAATAAGATCCATTTTGCTTTCCATTTTGATATTATGCAGTACTTTGTATGCTATAGGTACATAATATGTCATAATAACTTTTTATATATACATATATATATGTAGCAGTCATATGGTTAAATTATCCAGTTACTTGGATGTTTAGGCTGTAGATTAAACGCCGACATCCAACTACGAAAACAATTAATGACTTGACAATGACAATCAATTTTAAACATTATTTTTTGATTACTCCGCCACATTAATTCAACGAAATTATTTGTGAGCACACATTAGCTTAGTATACGGTGTCGGTAACACACGACGGTCGCAGTTTGGGCCGTATCGTGAGTGAGATCGCGCGCGTACTCGTCGCGTAGGTAGGTACTGCACGGCTGCTCGCATTCGCCTTTCCGTACTGGATTTAATTTGATTAGCGCCGTTAATTTTTATTTAGCGGTTTATAACATATAGACGATAATGAAACATTTATTTTATTATCTAAAAATTATATGAATAAAATAATGGGGGTGTGTGTTGGGTAACCTCCTCGAGTGTCGCTCCGATTCCGATCCCGCTGCAGTCTGGGGGGAACGGAATCGGAGCGGCCGGTACACCCTGGGCGGCGGTCAATGGCTTCCCCTTCACCCCTTCATAGGGTTGGCATTGATCGTCGGCCAATACCCAACGTGGCGGGAACACATCGCTCTCCGTACTCCTCTGCTTTCAGAGGAGACAGGATGAGCGATGCTGTTAGTGGTGAGATGGCCCAGGGTCAGCCGGGGTGCGAGGGATATGCTCTATGGGTAACCTTACACCCCGGCGTCTGAAGACCCGAGACGGCGTGCGGTTTTAGTCGGTGCAAGCCCGACATAACCGTCCCCGCTGGCCGGCGGGGGGGTATCCGAAGGGATTTCCGCACGATAATAAAAAAAAAAAAAAAGGTATGTACATAAAAGGCCTTTTAAATATTTAGTATTTACATTAGGAAATTGCATAAAATTAATAAAACCTTATACTTATGTACGTAGATTTTTTTTTGAAATTATGACCCTTAGTTTAAAAAAATATTTTTTTTTTACAGGGTTTCACGTTCATACCTTTTTTGTTCTATTTTTGATTTTATTTCATTTCTAATTTTATTAGCCAAGCCCTTTCATTCAATATCCATATTGAGGAAGTTATGAAAAAATTTGGAAACCGCTGTTTTGTGGCTGCAGCCATTTTGGATTTGAAATCATCATCATCATCAACCTATTCTAGTCCACTGCTGGACATAGGTCTCCCCTAATGAGCGCCATAGCGCCCTGTCTTCAGCTTGCCGCATCCAGCATCTGCCCGCAGTCTTCCGCAGATCGTCATCCCACCTGGTCGGGAGGCGTCCTACACTAAAATCTGTTATAGTGTACATTATTCTACTGTTCAACTTTTCATTTTATACCCATATTGAGGAAGTTGTGAAAAAATGAAGGTAATCCGCCATTTTGTAGTCCTTCTCGCAGTATTCTCCAAGCGGATGTGTGGGAAGTACCTAAATCGCGACCAGCGTCACGTGTGCTCGTCGCGACACGTGCCGCTGGTAGCTGGTGGTGTTTTTTTTTAATTTTTTTTTTTTACCCGAAATATTTTTTTTTGTTTCAAATAAGTACATATTTAGTTGATACCAAGTCATCTCACCAAATTCAGAGACCTAATTTTGTGACACATATAATAGAAGAACGATATGAATAAAGGTCACGTGACCTGAAGCCAATTTTTTCCCTAAAATGGCGTCGCCCCCCTACTACAAATAGTGCCTATATCGATAAAAAAGCTATACTGGCACATTTGTATGTAAAGGTTATACATTTATTTTTTCTGTTATTAATGTTTTGTTTCAAACATAATTCGTATAACATATCTACTTTTTGTTTATCATTCATCTAACTACGACTAATATCGGACATAAGTACTCTAACACCACATTAATCCTTCACACGCCGGTCAGTTTAGGGCACGCAGAGGTACAAAGAGGACGCAGAGGTAGAGCCACGGATGAAAGCTAGTATTTTATATAATTCATACGACATGGCCGACTTCAGGCAAATAACTCACATCGAATTTATTTTTTTGTGAAGATCTCAATAAAGACAATTGAGAATTTACTAGAATTTTAGAAAACTTCAACAAAAATATTTTTTTAGAGAAATTAAGTCTCAGTCTAAGGTCTCAGCTACTGCAGGATGACATAAATAGAGTCGTAAATTAGTGCAAGGAGAATAAAATGACTCTCAAAAAGAGAAAACCTCACATCGCCTCTTATACAATCAATGGCGAACCGATCGCTCGGGTTCATCAGATTCGCAACTTGGGCATTATTTTTGACCAAGAACTCACATTTATCCCACATTATGACTCCATCGTCAATAGAGCTGCCAAAATGACGAACTTTATTAATCGCTCTACCGCTAGTTTCAAATCCCACAAATCTAAAATTATTTTATTCTTCTCTCTTGTCCGTAGTGTACTCGAGTTCGGAAGTCAAATATGGAATCCCTGTTACACCATTCACTCCAACGGAGTAGAATCGATTCAGAGATCTTTCACGAGGCGTATGGCATACCGATCACAAGGAATTAGCCACCGCCAGTCCTATAATGCTCGACTGTAGTTCTTTAGGACGTGTCCTCTTAGCCATCGTAGACGCATGTTGGATCTAACATTTTTACATAAAATTATCAATGCCGCGACGGTGTGTGAAGACTTGCTATCGTCAGTTAGTCTCAACGTTCCCCGTAAAGCTAACTCACGACTCCCTCACACCGAGATCTTCCACATTCCCTTTCTCAGAACGATCACTGGTCTCATCGAACCTATATCTAGGATGCTAAGGACCTAAAACCAGTTCTGGAAACTGTACGATATTGACGTTTTCGGAAACAGCGCTGCCAGGTATAAATGGAGAATAATGAGAAATTTCAAATCTAATAAAAATGTGGGTGATAATGTAAAATTAGCTTAATTTAATAGTTATTTATGCAACTGTGGTATAATGAGGGGTATTAAAACATGAATGTGGGTTTATCACACGAAGCGAAGCTGAGTTTGATAATAGTATCACATGAGTGTTTTAATACCTAATTATACAGTTGCATACAAGACTTTATCTACACCCATGATGTGTCCTCTATAAAATAGTAAGTAAACAAAACAATTCACGAATAAGCTTTAATTTTTTTTTACGGCGCGCCGCCGCCGCTGTGGTGGTGCAATGCAACGCGCGTGAATGACAGTTCTTTTTTTGAAACTCATACAGATTCCACGCATCGGGCGGTAAGAATTTGGCTGTCTGATGAGTAACCCTTTGCGCGGAAGAGATTGAAAAAGCGAAAGGAGTGTTATTATGAAATTTCATACAACATTATAACACCCGTTCGGATGATATTATGGTTATTATGACATTGGATGTATTAATGTTGGCAATAAGCTAACTGTTTCAGAATCTTTTATAGAGGATTTATAGCATGGGTGTAGATAAAATTCATTACTACATTGTTTGTTAATTTTCTTATTATAGTGCCATGTGTACTTAGGCTTACGAACGCTGTGCATATCTATAATTGGGTTATGTACTAGATATAAGTCCACAAAACCTGTTATTTAAGTTTGAAATGTAATATACATAATCTGCTGATGTGCCTAATAAAATAAATAAATAACTGCGTAGGTACCTATTACTCGCGCTGCCTGGCGCGGCTAAACAGGCCGCAACACATTGACCACTTTCTATTCGCTCATACTTAATGACAAAGGACATAGGACCGTCAGAAATACTTTATTAGGGTATGATTTAACGATAAATGACTTTATGGTCTATGTAGTGATAATAAAATAAACACAACAACAAAAATAATTATAGGTGTTTACTAAACAGTCAACTTACATAGGGTTCCTTCTTAGTTTACACTTCTCTGAACAAAATAACTGCTCGAAATCGAGCGGGTCCTCCACGTTCGATTCACAACGCGCACTTTTTATGGTTGTATGCTATTATCTTTTAACGTATGTAATGTGTGTCTGTCTCTATCACTTTTCACGAATTCGAAAACGTACGGCCACCACTGCATAACTCATCAGGAGTTTCGTATTCACGAATATAAACAAGTCGTTTTATCACAAATAAAAGTCTAGGGTGCACCAAATACATTATTTAGATATTCACGCACTGCGTATCCATAATAAGCCGGATGGACGACGTCGTAGGTACCTTTTTTTCGTGCGTAAATCCCTTCGGATACCCCCCGCTGGCCAGCGTGGGTGGTTATGTCGGACTTGATCCGACTAAAACCGCACGCCGTCTCGGGTGTTAAGACGCCGGGGTGTAAGATTGCCCATAGAGCATATCCCTCGCACCCCGACTTACCCCGGGCCATCTCCGGTTTAGAGATGGCTCCCTCGGGTTTGGGAACCACGGTGTCCCAGTCTTGCCCCGGTTTGGGGGACGGGCGCTAAGCGCCCCGCTGTCCCGGCATGCTTCTGCTAAGGTGACAGGCGGTCTCACCTGCCACCTTCAGGCCTGCGCTCATGGAGGACGGATGTCGTTAAGCGACCTCCAGCGCCTGAGTCACCTGCGACACACGGTGAGCATGTTGCGAACTCGGCGGGCCGGGAGAGTTCTAAATCTCTCCCGAGCGCGCTCGCGCTCCGCACCATTGCCGTAATCATGCTGCCGAGCGAGAGAACTCCTACCCCGATGGCTGCCATGAGGTCACGCCTCGGCGCCTCCCACGCCGGGCAGTCCACCAGTGTGTGTAGCCCTGAGGCCTCGCTCGCGTCGCAGTGATGGCACTCAGGCGTTGGCTCCTACCTGATCCGATGCAGGTGGTCCCCGAAGCTTATCGGAGATCACCTGCGTCAGTCGGTAGGAGAGGCTTTCGTGTCACCTCTCTAGCCAATCCTCCATGATGGGTCTTACCGCCGCGCGCCGCTATTGGGCGTGCCCTGCGCTTGGTCGCCCAAGTCACTCCTTCCACACCACGTTCCGTCCCTGCTCCCGCGCCTCTTTTCGCCACAGGTACAGTTGCGAAAGGGCTCTCGCCTCCAGGTCCCATAGCGGAGTTCCGACAAGGAGACTCGCCGCCTCGAAGGAGATCATGCGGTACCCGCGGATGACCCTGATGGCCATCACAACGTCGTCGTAGGTACCTACTAATAGAGGCTTATCGTCTAATAATTCTGATATTACTGTACCTACATAGCATTACTAGATACGAACTACCAGTGAGATGACCTCAACAGACGGGCTCTAATAATTGATCGTTAATGATCGGCTGGCACAAATTGCACAGACACTTGAGCGACTCGAACTGAAGATGGCGCCGGCAGGATGGCGCGTACGTCGCCGTTCGAGTCCTGACATGGTTCCACTGGCGCTGTGAGAATCGGCTTCTGATTGGACGGATGCCGAATGCGGAAATGTTGAATGAAAATAATCGTAGTAAAACGTAGTACGCGTATTACGTGAAATTGAAAGGAGTTACAATTAGTTCTCATTTGATTTGTGTAAATAACATAAAAAATTTACCATTTTATAAAATAATATATTTTTGTTTTTCATATAAATACTTCCAGGCTTACATATCGAAACTGTGCCCAAAATATTTCGTTCCAAACCGACTATAAACTCACGCTGTATAGAAGCATACTAATTGCTTAAACAAATTTCATTGAATTAATGTGGCGGAGTAATCAAAAAACAATGTTTAGAAATGATTGTCAAGTCATTCATTGTTTCGTAGGTCGCAAGAATTACGATAGATGGCTCCAGGGTCGCCCCGAGACGTATATAATATATCGGAGAATTTCGAATATCTGGGACGGGTAAATCTACAATATTTTAAGTCATAATGTTGTTTTTAGCCTCAAAGAAGAATCGCATATCATGAGGAGAAACACTCTGGAGTAAAAGTCAAATGCACACAATGCAATAAGCAGTTTTCCTGCCAAGAACTTATGAAGCGACATGAAAGGTCTGTGCATCCAAAATTCAAATTGGTGTGTAATTATTGTTCGAAAGAGTTTAAAACAAGGCTTGAAATAACTAGGCACATCAGGGTAAGTCTATAAAACTAATCAAATAATTAAAATAAATCATCAGCTTAAGTTCGGCTTGCTTCGATTATGCAGAGTGTTCTCTTTGTCGTACATTGCACTGACAGTTTGATACCTTCTTTATAGTGTAGTAATTACCAAACATGTAGTATTTATAAAATATTTAAATAATAGCTTTGGTTGCAACTACTCTAAAATGATTTCAAGCTGTAAACCTAATCAGTGCGATAGAGAGAACGGTCTAAAAAAACCCTCACTCTTTCCTCCCGACCGTGACGTGATAAATCAAACGCCGCATATCTACTGTAAGTATCTACGTACCTTTATTTTTTTTTTCGTGCGGAAATCCCTTCGGATACCCCCCCGCCGGTCAGGGGGGGCGGTTATGTCGGGCTTGAACCGACTAAAACCGCACGCCGTCTCAGGTCTACAGACGCGGGGGTGTAAGGTTGCCCATAGAGCATATCCCTCGCACCCCAACTGACCCTGGGCCATCTGCACTTGCGAGATGGCCCCCTCGGATTTGGGAACCACGGTGTCCCCGTCTTGCCCCGGTTTAGGGGAGGGGCGCTAGTCGCCCCACCGTCCCGGCCTGCTTCTGCTGGGGTGACAGGTGGCCTCACCTCTCACCCCCAGGCCTGCGCTCATGGAGGACGGAGGTCGTTAAGCGACCTCCGACGCCTGAGTCGCCTGCGACGCGCGGCGAGCATGTTGCGGGCTCGGCGGGCCGGGAGAGTTCTAAATCTCTCCCGGGCGCGCTCCGCCATCTCCTTCGCGAGCATTACATGCTCGCAGAGTATCTACGTACCTAAAGCTGGGACAGGCCCAACTTAAGAATCTCTATTTTAAATCGAAAATAAATAGTTTTTTATGTACAGATTCTATCTTGTGATTTATTTAGATCAATCATTAATCTATAAAATATATTTTTCAGACCCATACTGGAGAGAAACCATTTAAATGTCACATCTGTGGTGCAGGGTTTGCTCACAGTGGTAACCGACAAATACATATTCGCAGTGCTCACCAAAATGTAAAACAAGTATCTACCAAGGTAAAACGTAATAGCGAGAAAAATGAAAAAGATAAAAAGAAGCAAGAAAAAAGTAATCAAGAAAAGAAGGAAGGACGAACAAGAAAAAACTTGAAGGAAGAGAGAAGAAACTCGAAGACGAGCGAAAAAGGAGAGAAAGTATGCCTTAAACGCAATAAAAAAGTGCAAACGGTTGAATCTAATTCAGATACGGATGAAGACACACTTAGTGTCATCCAGAAGAAGAAACAAATCAAATAAAAGCTTGTTATATCCAAACATCTTTCTTTAGTGGTTGCTTATAACATAAAACATCTACTGCCTTTTGAAGTATGTAGTACCAGCTGTTTAGGCTCTGCATTGATGAATCAATCAAGACCAAGACAAAGAAGTAATTTTATATAAGTATTATAGATAGATAACAGCTCACTGAAGTTACAGTTGGACACAGTTGACTGAAGTGAATAAAACGTATGGAACTAAAATATACAGATTGGTCGAGTAGTGTTGAAGGACAAACTCTGCCAACTCCATGAAACTAGCAATTCAATTCTATTCTTAATAAATGGATCTGTACTTTTAGCATCAATTTCGCCAATATCCCGTAGTAACGAAGGAGATAAAGTGGGCCAGAATTTGACCGGTTGGCTCGAGTTCGTAGTTACTTCCAGCAGAATCGACATGAATTTACAGTTTTAGTGAGTTAATTTCTATGAATTTGGCAAGGATTTTTACAAAGGACGTATGTACCAAACCTAAATGAAACTAGTAGGTAAAGTGCGCGCAAGGTAACTCTGCGCACGGCCGTAATCGGAACTATCCGAGAGCCGTCAGGTTGTAGTTCTGTCAGGTGTCTGTAAGTGTGTACGAACATCTTTGATTTTAGTCGTTTTTACGTGAATAATCGCCATCATCATGCCGAAAGTATTTTAAAGTGCTGACAGGGATATTATTTTAAAGGTCTAACGTGCTTGTGAAGAAGAACGCGATTGTAATGGGCCTGTGGTACCGTTGTCTAAAATGAGAGCACGCGTAGCTTATCTGATAAGTAATTTCAGGGTTGCCAGAGCATTCAAATTACCCATATTCCGTGAGTATAAAATTTATGTTTAGTAATTTAACTATTTATGTGTACAATTTATTATATTTATTATGCTTTAGGCGTTTTCGAAAGTTTTCTACTTATTAGTCTAATGTCAATCGGGTCTATTGTCTACGCGGTTGTCATTGACGTGATTACGGTCGAAATAATCTAAGAAGTGCATTATGACAGCTGTCGTTTAGGTGTTTGTTTGTTTGTGTTAGGTGTCTACAGATCGATTGTGAGAAGAACTGATTCAGAATAACAAATGAAGTTATGATCAAATCATCGGCTCCTTACGGAGCCAGCGGGGCCTGAGGGGGGTTTAGGTGGCTCCTTTGTTAAGTTATGATTTGTCAGATAAACCGATTGTTCTCTATCACATTAAAGATTAAAATGTAACTACACTAAGATTCCATTATGAAACTAATAGAACGTAACATTTTTAGGAAGTGTCGCAGAAATAAACAATTCATCCATATTTTGAATTAATTGCAGAAATAACTTAAATATTATCATTACATGCCTTCAGTTCAATATTAACCATTATTACTCATTTGAAAATTCTTTAACTAATAACTTCTAATTTTAGAATTGTTTTATTTTCGTTCAAAATGTGAAAGGCTTACCTTCTGTGTCTAGCTTCTGTCAATCCCACGTGTCAAAATGCACTTCTTAGATTTTGTCGACTGGAGGTTAGCAATACTGCCATCCTCAAGCTAAAAGGCGTCTAAGTGACTTCTGGTCAATATTCCCATCTTCACTTTAGACAAATATTTACATATATCACTAGCTACTCTATTCTCGTAAATGCTCCAAAATATATCCATCATCTGATATATACTAGCATCGGTTTTAAAACATGCCGTCATTTTAGCACTAGCTCAGAATTTGCTTTTTCACTTAGCCGTTTTTTAGTTTGAGGACGACAATGTTAAGCTTAGCACAAGTAATACAAAATGTCCTCGGTTACGATAATAAGAATAAATATTGTAAGATGTCAAGAATAAAACAAGAGTATAAGTACGGAAAGATATTTTATTTACGATCTGTGAAAGATCCCCTAACAAGTAGACTACAACTGTCTCTTCTCGTGGTATTCCCTACAGTTAGGGGAAATTCCCACAAGCTGGATTTTTTTTAATAAAAGAAAACGAAAGTACCGGCTACGAAAAGCGTTCTTACCGTACGTACCACTTTATCGTA
This sequence comes from Cybosia mesomella, assembly GCA_946251805.1. Taxonomy (NCBI): domain Eukaryota; kingdom Metazoa; phylum Arthropoda; class Insecta; order Lepidoptera; family Erebidae; genus Cybosia; species Cybosia mesomella. Next base: position 29,762,413 of record OX276390.1, read on the forward strand.
TCATTTGGCGGGGTCATGGGGAATCACCTATTCCCCATGACACCTCAAGTGGTGCCAGGAGGAATCATCTTAATCTGGGGATTAAGATGATTCCTGACACCCCCAGTGGCGTCAGGAGGAATTATCTCAATCCCCATGACACCATCGAGTATTAGTGACGCCACTTTTGGGTGCTCTGAGCAGACAACCTATACCTAATTTGATAGAATTTAGGATGAGCCTCGGAATTATTAGATATTATAAAACTTATCTTTGGTCATTTGAAACTAAAAGTTAACTATAAGGTTCTAATAACGCTTTACCTGTTTAAACTTCTTATGTCTAGGCATAGATTTCAACTATCCTTATTTGTCATAAAATTACATCATTATTGTCATCGCTTCTTTTCCTATTTCCTATATAATTTTTGGGGCGTGGCCTACCATTGTAATTATTTAAAAAAATGAATGAAAACTCAAACTATATGACATTCTTAAAAACCCATGGTGGGACAGCTTTGCTCTGGCAGAAGTATAAATTTCACAAACATAAATTATATAAAAATGAATCTACTTTGTGGAGATGTTCTCCCTTTAAAAAAGATAAGTGTCACGGGTACATTAACTATAAAGGTAAGCTTTTCTTATGAATTAGTAATCTATTAATTCCCAAATTAACATTACATTGTATGAGCGAAGTCCCGGTGATCTTGTTTAGTTCTATATTTATTATGTCCTTATTTTCAGAATGATACAATTATAAAGACTAAAGAACACACCTGTGATCCCGATACTTTAAAAAATTCTTGTTTAAAATTTGCTGATTCGTTACGAAACGAAGTGATTGATTCTGACCAGCCAACACCATCTCTCTACACTAACAAAGTAACTCCGTTTAATGAAAAAGGGCTTTATTTAATAAATGCAGTTCCCAAGTTTAATAGTGTTACGTGCGCGGGGTACAAATTAAATGCCGTTTACACAACAAAGAGGTTTATTCGCTCACCACAAACTAGACAACTAAATAACTAGCACACACAGTACTCTTCAACAGTTCAGGTCGCTCAGCAGTTCACAGTAGTCCACAATCGTTGCTTAAGTCGCAGGTATAACTCTCTTGGTTCACTTCGGTAAGATGTATTCACTTTCGCTTTCGAAAATTAACTGACTCGTGTCGATAGCCGGGCGTCCTTTTATAGCGGGGTAGAATATTCCGGTATCATCTAGAGGTAAGGCACTAGAGCGTTCGAGAATAGTAGGTATTTACTGGGGCGTTCGAGAAAACAAGTACCTACACAGTCGTGTCGACGATAGAGGTGAATGCCCTTGTTATCGCGATTTGTAGGTAAAGCAGGTATAGGCATTAAAAAGGGCTTGTGATTTCTTATTGACTTTTCTGGATTTTTCTAAACGGATCGATAGAGTACTTCGACATTAACAATGCGTTTTAATTTCTAGAAGATTCGATCAGTAGTTTCCGAGATATCGACGATCGTTGTAACAATAGCATTAGGCATTCCCTTTATGATGCCAGAAACAGGGCACTGGGCGTCTGGCTTCTTCCACCACAATATACTTCAGAAGGATGGAAGTACATAAAATCTCAAATTCAGAGAACAAATAATATTGTTACGTGCGCGGGGTACAAATTAAATGCCGTTTACACAACAAAGAGGTTTATTCGCTCACCACAAACTAGACAACTAAATAACTACCACACACAGTACTCTTCAACAGTTCCAGTCGCTCAGCAGTTCACAGTAGTCCACAGTCGTTGCTTAAGTCGCAGGTATAACTCTCTTGGTTCACTTCGGTAAGATGTGGTCGCTTTCACTTCCGAAAATTAACTGACTCGTGTCGATAGCCGGGCGTCCTTTTATAGCTCTTAATAAGCGGGGTAGAATATTCCGGAAGGCACTAGAGCGTTCGAGAATAGTAGGTATTTACTGGGGCGTTCGAGAAAATAAGTACCTACACATTCGTGCCGACGATAGAGGTGAATGCCCTTGTTATCGCGATTTGTAGGTAAAGTAGTTATAGGTAGACAAGGGCTTGTGATTTTGTATTGACTTTTCTGGATTTTTCTACACGGATCGATAGAGTACTTCGACATTAACAATGCGTTTTAATTTCTAGAAGATTCGATCAGTAGTTTCCGAGATATCGGCGATCGTTGTAACAATATTAACATGGGCAGATTCATTCAATACATGGAAAATACGGGTTTAAAATGTATTCTTGTGACGTTTTCAGTGTATTTAGCGAAAGACACCGTACAGACAATGTCGCTGAAGGATTGCATTCAAAATTAATAAAAGGTTTAAATAAAACTATAGTTAATTTGAACCGTACTCTTAAGGTTTTAAATAAATATATTGGATTGAAATCGTTAAGTTGTAGCACAAAGAAAAACCAAATTATAAATGATGAATTCATCATGGACATTCAAATACAACTCATTAATGGGGACAGATATCTGTTGGCCAAGCATTAAATGATCTCGGATAATTGCAAACTATTTCTATATTAATTACTTATTTTAGCGATAACATAAGCGTAATCGTCAGCGTTGTTTTTTTTTCTTTTTGCCAATATTATTTTAATTTTAAATGTTTTTCAATGTAACGCAAATGAATAAATAAAGGCAATTGGTTCACCAGTATACTATCATTTATATTTCTCATTTTGGTACTCGTTTTTAGTTGTTGTACTGCTGTTGTTGTTTTATTGTTGTTGTTGTAAGCTACTGGTAATGACTAATACTCGATGGTGTCATGGGGACTAAGATGATAACCCCCAGAGGTATCATGAGGATAAAGAGGATTCCCCCTGGAACCCCCGTGGGTATCATGGGGAATAGGTGATTCTCCATGACACCGCTGGGGGGGTAACATTCGGTGGGGTCACGGGGAAAGAACGACGAAAGGTTCCCCGAACACCGAGGACCTCGATAGACAGAACTGGACAAAAGTATGTAATCTATGACAAAAGTATGGGAGATTGCCCAAATATAATAGAAAGATGACTATATATAAGGGCAGAACGCACAGAGCGAACATAAGTACAGTCAACGACAAAAGTTGGTTAACACTAAAATATTTACAAACCTTTTTCACATAGGTATACATCAACCGGGGTGCTTGGTTGGGGACCTCCACGCGGTGCACCCTGGGCAACGGAGACGGCAGCGCCGTAGGGTGGCAGAGACGCTGCCGCCTACGGCCAACTCCGACCGAGGCGGGGACGGCCCTGTTGAGGGCTGTTCGGAAGCTTTCCACTGTCCCTCTGATTAGCAGATGGCACAGTGGAGAGCAAGTAAGGGGCCCCATCTCGAAACCCCCGCTGGGCGACGGGGGGGGGGGGGGGGGGGGAAATTTTTTTCCTCACGAAAAAAAAAGGTATACATGAACCAATAATGGATGTTTAAGTAGTTTTATAATCCCCAATGGACAGTTAATATTATTCATGTTTTTTTTAAGAGCTAAGGTGATCAATAGTTTAGAACTTGTTAAGCGATTTCTATCGTTGACTGTACCTAGGTAGGTACGTGGACACTCGAGCGTGAAAGTCGAAACAAAAGGATTGACCCAGTGTTCTCTGTTAAAAGTCTTATGTTTTCTTTACTTACTGATCCGGCAAACTTCGTTTTGTCTTAGAATCAAGTTATGTTGGTTACTTTATCAGCTAAATTTATTTTGTGAATGCACCTCGGCATTAAACCCGAGGTTTCGTTTGGTTCGAATCCAAAAGTGGCGATTCCCAAAAAAATAAAAAAAGGCACAGTATAGGCGGAGACAAAAAAAAAACAAAGATCAGGAATTGAAGTGATCGAATTGGGTTGATCCCGATCATCACGAACACGACTTTGTTTTATATATATTGGTAGCAATTCTGTTGTTGACATCACTAAACTAAAATTTCTCTAAAATTTTCTTATTTTAGAGAAATTTAGAGGGAATGCTATTCTGTTGTTACGTCGAACTAAATTTGGTGTTCAATATGACAGCACCAAAATTTGAATCTGACATCACCAAAATTTAAATATGAAAGTGTTACCGTTATTAAAAAAATAAGAATGAATGATAAAGAGTGAATTAATAAATTCTTTAAAAACTATATTCTTAGGTTTTTAGAATGCCGAAAAATTATTATTAATGCATATTATAGATCAAACAGTAAAAAAACCGTTATTTTTCTTAGTCATAGCTAAGTTAAATCGGTTTTATTCAGTTCACTAGCCTGGCAACCCGGTGTAAACCTCTTTGTTATCTACGCAACTAAACGATCTCTGGCTGGAATCTGTGCAAGTCAATTGTCAGACACAATTGACATATCAGATTAGTTGCTTGATTTGAAATTTATTGATACAAAAACATGGAAGTGGGAAAAAAGAGGGCCAACAAGCGGCAACAGGAGTTGCTTGTTGAGCGCCTCCATAGTAATGTGGAAATGGCGAGAGGTAAGAATTGTTTCATTTACCAAGGAATGCCATTTTTGTATTATCTTGTTTATGTGTATTTTCATCAAGTAAATTTTGTTTCTTCAGGTAATCAGGCAGATACAGACGTAAAGGAATTTTAGGCAGGGGTAACAAACGAGCTCAACAGTTTAGGCTGCAATCGAACTGTACAGCAGTGGCAACATGTAAGTGGCTTTTCATAATAAAAGCATTGCAAGAGTCTTATTACTCATTCGAAAGTTAACTGTATTCGAATTTTTCAACAGGGTGTGGATGGCCACATCCACAATTGGGGTAGGCAGAGACAACATCTTTCCACTTCGATCCTGGCATACGCCTTTCGCTTCTTCCACTTTCATAATTGTTTTCATATATGCACGCCGGTTACGGTCTCAGATTTTACTTGGATAATATTTTCTTCAGAGGCATGTTATCATCATCTTAACATTATTCCCCGTTGCATCCGACACTTTCACCTCGAAGCCCGGGGCCCGCTTACTCTTTCTCCTCTTTTTGATTGGGCTCATCTTGGCTTTTAGTGACTGCTCCCAACCCAACCCTGAAGGAAAAGGAAAGCTCTCCCTAAAAACTAATGCCTTTAAATTATTTTTGTCTAGATTTGGAGTGTATGGGTGGCGAAAGTCAAGACCAAGGCTCGAAAGATCCGCGACTCTATAAGGGCAACGGGAGGAGGACCAGCTATATCTGAGCTCTCTGATATGGAGCTGAAAATATTGGATATAGTTGGGACTGCCTCTATTTATGGATTTGCCAGTGTCGAAGCGGTAAAACATTGTTTAATCTGAAATTACTATCACCTAACTAACACCCTATGGCCCAACATAATAGTTATTTTTATTTTAGGGAATTACATTGAGCAGCTCGCCACCTGTGCCTCCATTGCTGCCCTCTGTACAATCTCCTCAGGAGCCTCAGGAGGTACAGCAGCCACAACTGCCTCAACCTGGTGTCTCGGCAGAAGCTGGCCCCATTCGCCGTCGGATTGTGCCGAGACGCCGCATCGTGCCTAGGCCTTCACGACCTCCTGCCTATGACCACTTAATAAATGCCCTGCAAGAAAGCAATAGCGCCTTACAAGAAACTATTCGACATAGTGCTGAAGTGATTGCTGCTGCTTTGAGAGACAGCAGTGCTGCTACAGTACGTGCTGCTGAGATCTTAGCAGCAGCAATCACTTCAGCACGTGTTTCAAGCCATAGCAATAACATTGACCAATAATAAAGTTGGACCAACTTTATTATAGGTTAGTGTTATTGTGGTAGTATTTGTATTTTTTGTAAACCGCTATTGCTTTCTTGCAGTACGTAAGCTCGTTTGATTTCTTGCCTAACACCTTATTTTTGTCTCTGCTGATTACATGTTCCCGTCGTACCGTATGCACCATTGGTTTAATAAATAAAAATAGTAATGTATAAAAAATAGCTTTATTTTGGTTTAATAAATAAAAATAGTAATGTATAAAAAATAGCTTTATTTAAAACAAATTATATGATTTTAATTAAAATTTCTTTCAATTAATTCTGCCCGAATTTGTCTGGCCTCCATTAAAAAATCTTGCTGGTCATCCTCAACCGCATTCAAATCTCCATGATCTGCATCGTAATCATTATTTTCATCTGGAAATGAAGAGATACATAAACTATAAAACCTTATAGTTTGGTAGTAATGACGACAACTTTATAAGAGATATCGCCGCACGGTTTTACCCACGTAAGTCTTGATCCCGTGGGAATATCGGGATAAAAAGTAGTAGTATATGTCACTCAAGGATAATGTAGCTTTCTGATCTAATCTTTTTAAATAATGAAAATTTTGGAAATCGGTCCAGTAGTTTTTGTGTGAAAACATTACAAACATACATACAAAAACACGAATGTTTCCTCTTTATAATATTATATTATGAAATATTAGTACTATATATATATATATATTAGTTTAGACTTGGATGTCGTCTGACCCCAACCCCTGTGCCAGAACCTTGCTAGTCAATCAACAGGTGTACGGGCTTGCAGGTGAGGTTGGCTTGGCCTAACCCTTGAATGCATCCAAAAAAGCGTTGTAAATGTGGAGAATGCAGCATGCCAATATAATTTTTGCAGCTCTATGGGTATGCAGGTGAGGTTGGCTTGGCCCCAAAAGTACAAATAGTAATTTAAAAGTTATTATTACCATTGAATGCATCCAAAAACATGTTGTAGAGAATGCAGCATGTCAATATAATTTTTGCAGCTCTTTCGGGCTTGTAATGCAAACACCGATGGCGATGTAAGCATCGGAATTTGTTTTTAAGCCGTCCATTGCACATTTCCACAATGTTTCTGGCTCTTGCATTGTATGCCAGTTCTGCGTCCGTTGTGGCTTCCATTAGTGGCGTCATGAGCCAAGGTTGTAGCGGGTATCCCTTATCACCTGTTTTAAGAAATATTTTATACTGCCAACAGAGAAATATGTAGTACGTGTACGAATGATAAATGAATCCAAATATAATACCTAAAAGCCATTGGTTCCTCTCTCCACACAAATAATTTTGTTTCAAAAATTCGTGTATATTTGATGCTCTCCAGATAGCAGCATCATGTGTTGAGCCAGGAAAATTTGGATTGAGCCCAATTATTTTCCCCTTTGCACTGCACACCTAAAAGTCAATTAGTATTTAGAAACTATACATTTAACTACATAAATTTCAAATATGCAGCATGTAACCCTAATAATTGTTTTTCCTGACTGATCTATCAACACAACCAAAACAACTACCTAAGTGCTTAGCCTAAAATTCTTCCAGTTACATGTTTTGCATACTGTTGAAAGTTATAAAGAGTATGGATTATACTCACAATCTGACAGTTAATACTGTAGAATCCTTTTCTATTATAAAACAGATTTCCTGGTGCAGTAGGGTGATTTAGTGATGGCTTTGCTATTGCAATATGGGTCCCATCTACTGCACCTATGGTGTGGGGCATATTAAACATTTCTTGAAAACTGAAAAGGTGACCATTATATTTCAGAATCATAGATTTTACTATAGGCGTGAAGTTATGTTATGTTATGTGTTAGTTATCAACAAAATAGTAATGTCCAAGTGTAAACTTACTCTGTCATTGCAGCCAGTTTTTCTTGTACACTTGTGGGAAATTTTATACAGTTGTGTAAATGCTTATTAATTATTACGTCTGCTGTTAAAGTAATGCATCTGCTGACAGAAGGTTGGCTTAGCGCAATAAAATTGTCTTGCCCCACCGCAGCTTGGTAACTCCCTTGAGCAAAAAATTGGAGTGCAGATAAAACCTGAAAAATAGGTTCTGTGATGAGTAGGTAGGAACACTAGGAACATGGATTTATGTGGTGGTGATACAAAGTAATGAAATTCAAGCAAACCGTTATGTGTCTGGGTATGAAGCCTTCATCCAGACGATGATCATTGAGATTTTCTATTAACTGGAAAGCTCCAGACCTGGGGAGCCTGAAAAGCTTCTGGAACTTCTCCTCTGCCATCTGAAAAGGATTGGAGTTGTCTCGAAGTTGTTCCAAGCGTATCCTTTCTTGATAGTTACTAAAAATAATTTATTTGTAAGTATGAATAATCACGATATGACTGATATGGACATGACTGATCTAAGATGAATTATTTTAAGTATACTACATACCTTTCAGATAAACTGGCCAAAGCCAAAATCGCGAAATCGTTATTCATCATAAAAATGTTATTTGCCACAAAATTTTAACGAAATTACAATTATCACTATAACTGGTCGGCAGTATTTTAGATGGCGTCTAATTTTAGTGTGACGTTTCTAATTTTAGACGTTTAGGACGTACAACAGAATACCAAATAAGCAAATTTGGACTAAGTTGAGTAACTAAGCTAATTTTGGTTGTGTCAAACTAAAAATAGTTTAGTCTTACGTTTTCAGAATACAAAACGTCGTTTGACATCACTAAACTAAATTTTAGTGATTTTTAGTTTAGTTTAGAGAGTTTTTGAACAACAGAATTGCTACCATTGTTAAGTTCGCGGGGTACAATTAAATTCCGTTTATACAACGAAGAGGTTTATTTGCACAAACTAGATAACTTAATGACTAGCACACACAGTACGTACTCTTCAACAGTTTAAGTCGCTCAGCAGTTCACAGTCGTTGCACAGGTCGCAGGTATAATCGTCTTGAATCGCTTCGGTATGATGTGTTCGATTTCGCTTCCGAAAATTAACTAACTGCGCGGTAAGTAGTCTTCACTGCGACATGCAAGGGGCGTGTGGAATCGGGCACTGGGATGCTTCCCTTCTCCGAGGCTTCCTTCGTTGCACCTGGACAGGCACCGGTCCTGGGAGCGGGGGTTGTTGGTCCCCTTTGGCTTGTGACGCCGGTAGACCGCTAGACATCACGCCTCCCGGCGGTCGAACCGAGCCGGGTGAGATCACTGGTTACTCAGTGAAGGCCCGGCTCCGAGTAACCAGCGACGGGGCGGCGGCTTTCCTGCGACCTCCGGCGTCCGAGCGTCTTCTGTTCACTGGCGGTCGCCCGGAAGGCGACCTACCAGAGCCAATGCAATGATATACCGATGACCTCTAATATCGAGTGGCTGCTCTCTTCAATGCCAACCTGCAGTAAGTCCGCGATGAGTGCCCGCACTGCCGCCAGCTTGGCGGAGGGGCTGGGGGCCTACCGCCCAAGTGTCGTCGATATCACAGCCGTCGAAATGTTGCGTTGGTCAAGGTCGACGGCCATTTTGTACCGCCCCATTGGTAATTGATGCCGGCGCGGCGTAAGAATGAATGAAACGCTGTTTTAGACAGTTAAATAGCTGCCGCCTAAAAAAATCCTAATCGACGGCGTCGCTTTGAAGTGTCATTTCATTACGGCACCTCATGAGCTGTCGTTTTGAATATTATTTTCTTTTCCGACGGTTGATTACGATGCCGATTGCACCTAACACTGGGCTACTATGGCTTTCATGGGTGCGACTGCCGACGAGTGGGTTCTGCCATCCTATTGCACCTAACACTGGGCTACTAAGGCTTTTATGGGGGCGACTGGGTTCTGCCCTCCTATTGTACCTAACACTGGGCTACTATGGCTTTTATGGGGGCGACTGCCGACGAGTGGGTTCTTACCTAACACTGGGCTACTATGGCTTTTATGGGGGCGACTGGGTTCTGCCCTCCTATTGCACCTAACACTGGGCTACTATGGCTTTTATGGGGGCGACTGCCGACGAGTGGGTTCTGCCCTCCTGTCCCAGTCACCCCCATAAAAGCAATAGTAGCCCAGTGTTAGGTGCAATAGGAGGGCAGAACCCACTCGTCGGCAGTCGCCCCCATAAAAGCCATAGTAGCCCAGTATTAGGTGCCATAGGAAGGCAGAACCCACTCGTCGGCAGTCGCCCCCATAAAAGACATAGTAGCCCAGTGTTAGGTACAATAGGAGGGCAGAACCCAGTCGCCCCCATAAAAGCCATAGTAGCCCAGTGTTAGGTGCAATAGGAGGGCAGAACCCAGTCGCCCCCATAAAAGCCATAGTAGCCCAGTGTTAGGTGCAATAGGAGGGCAGAACCCAGTCGCCCCCATAAAAGCCATAGTAGCCCAGTGTTAGGTGCAATAGGACGACAGAACCCAGTCGCCCCCATAAAAGCCATAGTAGCCCAGTGTTAGGTGCAATAGGAGGGCAGAACCCAGTCGCCCCCATAAAAGCCATAGTAGCCCAGTGTTAGGTGCAATAGGAGGGCAGAACCCACTCGTCGGCAGTCGCCCCATAAAAGCCATAGTAGCCCAGTATTAGGTACAATAGGAGGGCAGAACCCAGTCGCCCCCATAAAAGCCATAGTAGTCCAGAATTAGGTGCAATAGGAGGGCAGAACCCAGTCGCCCCCATAAAAGCCATAGTAGCCCAGTGTTAGGTGCAATAGGAGGGCAGAACCCACATAAAAGCCATAGTAGCCCATTGTTAAGTACAATAGGAGGGCAGAACCCACTCGTCGGCAGTCGCAGGCCTATAAAAGCCATAGTAGACCAGTGTTAGGTACCATAGGAGGGCAGAACCCAGTCGCACCCATAAAAGCCATAGTAGCCCAGTGTTAGGTGCAATAGGAGGGCAGAACCCACTCGTCGGCAGTCACCCCCATAAAAGCCATAGTAGCCCAGTGTTAGGTGCAATAGGACGGCAGAACCCACTCGTCGGCAGTCGCACCCATGAAAGCCATAGTAGCCCAGTGTTAGGTGCAATCGGCATCGTAATCAACCGTCGGAAAAGAAAATAATATTCAAAACGACAGCTCATGAGGTGCCGTAATGAAATGACACTTCAAAGCGACGCCGTCGATTTGAATTTTTTTAGGCGGCAGCTATTTAACTGTCAAAAACAGCGTTTCATTCATTCTTACGCCGCGCCGGCATCGATTATCAATGGGGCGGTACAAAATGGCCGTCGACCTTGACCAACGCAGCATTTCGACGGCTGTGATATCGACGACACTTGGGCGGTAAGCCCACAGGTCCGGCGTGTCCGGGGCTGCGGGCGTCCTGGTCGAGTCCCTAAAGGACTACCGCCTTCCTTCCCATGACCCTTTCCGCCTTGCGGCATAACGGACCGAATCGCGGGAGACAGCCGGTACTTGCATTTGTTCTTCCCGGCTGCGCTTCTTGAGGCTCCCTATAAACTTCTTCACGCGTCCATGCTCTAAATTTAACCTCTCCCCTTTTTGGGGCGTCACAATACAGTAATAGCGACCTTTCGTATGGGCTCTTCCGGGGTTCAGCTTGGTAGGTTCACTCTTATGAATTACCACTGATGTGCGAAGACTTTGAGCCGCCTAAAACCTTCTTCGCTATTGATCAGCTCAATGTAGTGGACTAGTGGACTGGTCCTTGGACTTCTCGCTCCCAGACTCGATGGAAGCGAGTGAGTCCTCGCTCGGCGCGCGAGCCCACGCGAGCGGTGCTGGAGATTCGCTGGCGTCTTCACGCGAAGCCGCGGTCTGGTATCTCGCCACCGGGCGTAGTGGACGGCGGAGCGCGCGGCGGCGGTTGCGAAGCGGAGCTCGGGCTCGCACGTGACGCGGGCGCCTTGGCTGGCGCAGCGCGAGACGGGCCGACTCGCTTGGTTGGGGACCTCCACGCGGTGCATCCTGGGCAACGGAGACAGCAGCGGCTCTCTCCTAGGGCGGGAGAGACGCTGCCGCCTACGGCCAACTCCGAACAAGGCGAGGATGGCCCTGATGAGGGCTGTTCGGAAGCTTTCCACATGTCCCTCTGATTAGCAGATGGCACAGTGGAGAGCAAGTATGGGGGCCATCTCGAAACCGGAGATGGCCCAGGGTCAGTCGGGGTGCGAGGGATATGCTCTATGGGTAACCTTACACCCCGGCGTCTTAAGACCCGAGACGGCGTGCGGTTTTAGTCGGTTCAAGCCCGACATAACCGCCCCCGCTAGCCGGCGGGGGGGTATCCGAAGGGATTTCCGCACGAAAAAAAAAAAAGAAGTACGTTAGGTAACTAAGTAGAGCGTTCGAGAAAGGTGCCTATAACAGTAGTAGGTACAGACGCGCTAACGTTTAAGTGGATAACCAACCTTGTATTCAAGATTGTAGGTATAGGTATTCGAAGTAGATGCAACTTTGTGTTGGCGATTCTAGATTTTTCTACAATAATCGGAAGACTACTTCGACAGTAGCAATGCGTTTTAATTTCTCGGAACGATTTAGATATAAATAACAACACAACGTTATCTCGAAATATTTACTTCCATAGAGTGTGCTTTACTTCCTAGCAACAAATGTTCGTACACCGTGTGTTTCGAGGCCGTGCCACAGATTAATAAATAGTTACTAACGTAAAACGCCAAGTTCTCGGCGGATATTTTAATCAAGATTCAGGGATTTTGGTCCTTTGCGGACCAAGTTCGCACTCGCTGGTGCGGCTACGTTTTGCGGCAGCCGCTTGGCTACGTGAGTAACAAATATCTGGCCGTGGCACTTCCGCCTAGCCCCAGTAGCAGGGGGAGACAGGAGACCCAAGAAGTCCTGGTTTGACATCGTGCGGGATGACATACATGCTAATGGTCTCACTGCCATGAATGTCAAAGATCGTGCGATCATTGGTGGAGGAAAAGTAGGAAAGCGGACCCCGAGCTCCGAGGTGTAAGCCTCGAATGCATTCGGGACTCAACGTTGAGATGTAGGTAGTAGTTTTAAGATGATGAATATGATCATGCGTACTAAAGTCTCTCGTCTGTGCAGGCGCGTTTAAACTACAGAAAAATCTTTCTTTCAAGAGATCAAAGAGATTCGAGAGAAATAAGTTTTCATTGACATTAAATTATCTATGCTTATGAGTTTATGACAGACGATCAGTCAGCGTGAAAAACCTTTCGCCTTTACCAAAGATTAGTTTCCTTTACCTTTGAATAGGCTTGATTGAATTTTCATTGGATACTCACGAAGCTTTTTTAAATTACAATCTTTACACCTCTATAATTATATAAGAAACTCGTCCATGGAATTTTTCGGAATTACCTTGTACGGACCGCAAAATTATATAAGTGATATAATGAGGGACGAATATAAAGAACCAATGTCTAAAGAGGAAGTTAAACCAACGATGGATAAGATAAAAGAGTATTCTACGCTCCCGAAGCATGTAATGTAATCCAATTATTAATCTTTATAGTTTACTAGGTTGCTGTTGCTAGTGTTGCTCCACCTGCGTGGATGTCGGTTATCGCGTGTGGACATCTAAACGAACTATCATCCCGTATTTTATCCCTCTTACTATATAGCATAATTATTTATTTATTATCAAATGCCTATATTAACACAAAACTATCTTCGAAAACGACGAACTTTCATATAAACTAATCCCCTTCAAGCCTTTATTCGCGACAAAAGGTTTCCGAAGCTCTAGTGTAGGTACCAAATTTTATTTCATCAAAAAAGATTCAATGGTTTAGGCGTGAAAGTGTAATCTGTCCATCTATCTGGACAGATTTACTTTCGCAATAATAGTATTATTATGGATTTCATAGGTAGGCCGAAGCGTCGTGTCGTGTTGTGAGTCCTTATTTACCTACAATTAGAACTCACGACAGTCACGGCTCCGGAATGTCTGACTAATGACTGCTCTCAGATTGACTTATTAACGGATTTCGATATTTATTATTACCTATATCTTGCCGATCGCTCGAAGAGAGAGGTGTAGTTTGGGTGTATGGGGCCTCACCAAGATCTTTGGAGCCTAGGCCAACTACACCTGCAGGCCGGTACCTACACGTGCTGATCGAACCTAGGTACTCGAACACACACGAAACACCTAAATTGGTTCAGGCGTATAGGAGGAGTTCAAAGACATAAACACGAACGGAAAGTTTTTTTGCTCTGTGCTTTTCATATAAACTTAATAAAAGCGGCAGCTGATGTCATCTCAACTTATAGTAGGTACCTAGTCATTACCTAGTACCTACCTACTGCCTATACTGCATAAATAAAAAGTACATCAAAGTACTCAAAAGTGTGTCAAATCAGTATATAATATTTACTATTTTGTGATAATTAATAATCGTAATCAAAATATCACCGTAAAAAATAACAAAAGAGTAATAACTCGTATAGACAAAATATTAAGCTGGGTCCACATTTGTAGCATTTCTGTGCATTTCTGTGTATCGTATCTCCTTTGCGTGGCCTCAACGTGGATCATAACTAGTGGACACAAGATGATAGCCGCCGTTAACAATACACCTCGTATCCTATACGCGTATCACGATCGGTGGTTTGGACGTATTTTGATACTGTATCACGATACTGTATATGTGATACACCGCGAACCATCCTGTGTCGGTTTTTCAGCGGTGATCAAAGGAGATACACGTCGTATCGAACAAGTTTGGACGCGAATGCATTTAATAATACGCGATCGTTTCTCGTGTTCTACCCGCCATTTCGTGGTTTTTTTGTGATAGAGGAGTAAACATTGAAGATGAGCTGGGATTACGAAAGTGTTATAAAACTAATCGACGCCTATAAAAGAAAAGAAGTGTTATGGGAGTTCCCACCATCGTCGCCTTTGTCTGCATTTACTTTTCTTGAAATACTATTAATAACAATATAAGAGGCGCAAGTCACCGCTAAACTCTGAGCAATTGCGTACGATAACATGGCTGAACCGTTTGGGAACGAAGCCATGTCTGAACCGTTCGAGACGGGAAGGTGCACTGAAAGAAACAATACGAAGATCGGAAGAAAAATGAAGCGTCCATATTTGTAAAGTGTTAAAGCCGTATGGACGCGTTTTTACGACATACGCCTTAATGATACGATATGGACAAAATGAGCGTCCATATTTATGATACAAATACTCCATACGATACTACTGATCATGATACGTCCAGGTGCTACAAATGTGGACCCAGCTTTAAGTAATTATAATATCACAGGATCAACATGATAGAACAAACATTTACTTATCCTATAGCTACTAAAGTGGGTTAGGTTAGGTTAGAACTGTGACCCCAACAGAGAATCCCGGAATCACTAGTACCTTCTAAATATTAAATACTAATTTGACACTTATGTACTTTTATTTTGAGAAAGATTAGAGAGAATGACCAATCTGCGCAATTCGGGTTATGATAGGAACGAGACGTCGGGTCAACGTTCGGAACAAATATTACATTTTTTTTTCAAGTTTCTAACCTAACCCGACCGGGTCAGGTTCGGAATAATCGTTCGATTACTCGAACTAAGAGTCTAACAAAAGGGAATAGGCGATAATAATACTTCTATGGTATTGCAGATTGAACGTCCAGACGTGGATGTTGTTAGAAATATTGATCTTTACATTGGAAGAGTGAATGGATTTGCCTATGGTTCATTTCTAAGATTTAAAAAAATGAAACGGAAGGGGGTGATTAAGCCTCCTTTCCCCTGTGACATGTATAGGCTTCCACCAGCAACATCCATAGAGGTAAGTAACCAGTTACCTTTTGATAATATAGATATTTCCTGTCTCTTCTCACGAACATACAGAGATTGACACCATGCATGTAGTAGGTGCCTATAACTACCTACCTACCTATAAATGAGCTGCGGTCCGAAATCTCGGAATTTAGGAGGTCCGCTACATTGAACAGGCACCAATCGCGGACGCTCGCGCTTCGTATTGTTTCATGCAAACACAAATGGCAGCGCGGGGGGCCCGTGACACAATTTGTTCGCGACGTAGCTCGTCGTAGGTGTGCTTTGGAGCCCAGCTCGCTCTCCTACTCCTTCCCCGCCCCCGCCGGCCAGCGGGGGTGGCTATGTCTGATTCGAACCGACTGAAACCGCATGCCGTCTCTGGTCTAAATACGCCGGGGTGTAAGGTGTAGTGAAATGAAGCATCAACCTTTTCATAAATTTAAAAGCCATTTGCCAAACATTCGTTTATTTTTTTTCACGTTGTGTAAGTGCCGTATTAATGGTCTATACAGAATAAATAGTTTTTGCCTTTGACCATGAGGCATTTCCCTCGCACCCTGGGTCATAAACACGGTGTCCCCGTCTTGCCCTCGGAAAGGGTGGGGGGGGGCAGGGTGCTCAAAGCGCCGCCTTCCCCGCCTGCTTCTGCTAGGGTGATAGGCGTGAGCCCCTAAACCCTAGAGGAACGCCTGCGCTAGAGCCTCGTCAGTCAATTAGCAGGTGTACCAGTTTGCAGATAAGACCCTTGAAGGTCCCTTGGTAGGTTCTCCATACACCTTATATATAGGTAAGTAGTATCTATATCTCGGACCGTAATACGTTTTTGTGTAATTGAGGACAAGCAAACTTTCACATTTGAAATCTTTAAATAGGGATTCTTTGTTTTTTCATTACAGTATGGTTGGTGGCAGCATGATCAAGAATTATTAAAATCAGATTGGCACGTAACTCGTGTAAGACGTCCCCAGCCGGTCTCACCAAATTCATATATTTTAGACATAGTTCGAAAAAACAACAAATATGCAACTCTATTCTAATATTATAAAATATGGTAACTTAATATTTAGTAATGCGAAATATTTGTAATGTAATCCACTGATCTACCTATATCTGTAAAGAATAAGAAATATTATGTATTGTTATTTATTTATTTATGACATACGTAAGTAGTAGGTAGGTAAATGACCCACAGCCAAGGACATAAATAGATATAGGTACAATACACCTTTTTGTATACACCCTCACATATATTATGTAATCTGTGCTCACATGTAGGTAAAGGACGGTGTTCCTATTATTTCCTCGACTGTGTATACCTACATACCTATATGCTTTTTATTTTCGTTCAACCGATTGTAATGAGCTTTAATGCTTGCCTTAATGCATCGCTCTCTAACGCATCCTGATAAAAGCAAGTACCTACCTACTTAGTTTCAAATTGAATAAAATTGTTGTGATGTGATTTCATGTGATAAATAATTTGGTGTGTATTTTATTGTATTAATTATTTTCCTGATGTCTAATAGGAGACAATAGGTAAGGAATTCCTGATATATACCTACCTACTACTAGACTAGACTTTGTGAGGCAGCGCACTAGGTCAATACGATACGAGTAGGTGCGATTGGGCAGGTCACTGTCAGCTATTTCGTGTTATCATAACACTCTTGAGCGTTTATTTGTTTGGATTAGGAGTGAACATTGCGAACCAATTTAAAAACCTAACTGGCTACTATTGCTGTATTCCTTTGAGGAAGCCAAATAAAAGTTCTATTTTGTATTCCACCATTATTATTTATCACACATTCATACTCATTATATTTTTACTCATTATTTTTTACTAAACAAACATTGGTAGCAATTCTGTTGCTGACATCACTAAACTAATTTTTCTCTAAAATTTTCTTATTTTAGAGAAATTTAGAGGAAATGCTATTCTGTTGTTACGTCGAACTAAATTTGGTGTTCAATATGACAGCACCAAATTTGAATCTGACATCACCAAAATTTAAATATGAAAGTGTTACCGTTATTAAAAAAATAAGAATGAATGGTAAAGAGTGAATTATTAAATTCTTTAAAAACTATATTCTTAGGTTTTAAAAATGCCGAAAAATGATTAAACGGTGCATATTATAGATCAAACGGTAAACAAACCGTTATTTTTCTTAGTCATAGCTAAGTACAAACGGTTTTATTCAGTTCACTAGCCTGGCAACCCGGTGTAAACCTCTTTGTTATCTACGCAACTAAACTATCTCTGGCTGGAATATGTGCAAGTCAATTTGACGTGACATGACATAATTGACATATCGGATCAGTCAAAAATTTGGCAAGGAAATAATTGCTTGATTTGAAATACATGAACATGATCAAGGGTAAATTCTATGGCTCCATTCAACCGTCTATCCCTTCAAAGTCATGGTTCTCTAGACATAAGCAGATTAACAAGTTAGCCACCTCGGTTATAATTCGCCTGCGCTTAGGATTTGTTTGCACACCAGTCTTCCTGGCCAAAATTCGAGTTCGGGACAGCTCTTTATGTGAGTGTGGTTTGGATGAAGGCACTCTTGAGCATATCTTCTACTCTTGTCCAAGATTAGTAGTACCATTGTATGATCTCCTTCCAAAACAAATTCCTCGACCGGTTAATTTGGCCTACTTACTTACCCTGGTTCACTCCTCACTTATAAGGATCCTCTACAAATTTATCTCCATAAACGAAATAAAACTATAACTCCCCTCTTTTGCCTACCTTCCTATTCTATTTATACTTTCTACTCATCTATCTACCCCACTAAGTATCCAAATGGTTTTCCCCGATACCTAAATAAACTCTTTATGGTAACTAACAATTACTAACACTTGTGTTCAGTGAGCAGCAACGACATGTTGTTTAATTTACAAATACCTTGAAACCTCTATAAACGATTAAATCTACTCTCCACCTTGATGTTGTACCGCTTAGTAGTCTGTGGTTGGCAGAATCATCGGTACCTAAACAACCGATGCTAGGTGCCACTTTAATAAAAAAAGAAGAAGAAGAAGAAATACATGAACAATTTAATATTTATTTTAGGGAATTACATTGAGCAGCTCGCCATCTGTATCTCTATTGCTGCCCTCTGTACAATCTCCTCAGGAGGTATAGCAGCCACAACTGCCTCAATCTGGTGTATCGACAGAAGCTGGCCCCATTCGCCATCGGATTGTGCCGAGATGCCGCATCTTGCCTAGGCCTTCACGACCTCCTGCCTATGAAAACTTAGTGAATGCCCTGCATGAAAGCAATAGCACCTTACAAGAAACTATTCGACATAGTGTTGATGTGATTGCTGCTGCATTGAGAGACAGCAGTGCTGCTTCACTACATGCTGCTGAGATCTTAGCAGCATGTAGTGTACATGTTTAATAAATAAAAATAGCTTTAAGTAAAACATAATTTTTGGTGATTATATGTATAAAAAATAGCTTTATTTAAAACGAATTATATGTTTTTAATTAAAATTTCTTTCAATGAATTCTGCCCGCATTTGTCTGTGAAAAAGATTAGGACTTTAACAGACATAGATACCGCTAGAATAGTTTATTTCAGTTATTTCCATAGTATTATGAGCTACGGCATTCTCCTTTGGGGTAATGCCGCAGATTTAAATACAATCTTTGTATTGCAAAAGCGGGCTGTGCGGGCAATTTATAAGTTGGGCCCAAGAGTCTCCCTCCGAGAAAAGTTCAAAGAAATAAACATTCTAACTGTAGTGTCTCAATATATTTTTGAAAATCTTTTGTATGTTAGAAGAAACATTTCCAATTTTTTAAGGCTTTGTGATATACATAACGTAAATACTAGACATAAAAACAATCTTGTGGTTTGTAATAGTCGACTCCACAAGATTAGTAATTCCTTTCAGGGTAACTGTATACGCTTCCACAACAAGCTTCCTAGTGAAATGAAGAATCTACCTCTTCATAAATTTAAAAGACAAAGTAAAAGTAAACTCTGCCAAAAAGGCTATTATAAAATGCAAGACTATTTAGATAACAAACAAGCTTGGATATGAACTGTTTGCTCTCTCTCTATGCTACTCAAATGAAATATTGTAATTTGGTTAAGTAAACATGTTTGTAAATAGACCAAAAAAAACAGCCCGCTGAGTTTTTTGCCGGAGTCTTCTCAGGATAGGGCCGCGTTTTGAACCGGCCAAACATTAGATTAAAATTTTTTGACGTTTTGTAAGTGCCGTATTAATGGTCTATACAGAATAAATGATTTTTGACTTTGACTTTGACTGGCCAAAGCCAAAATCACGAAATCGTTATTCATCATTGCGGCGATAGCCCAGTGGCGTACGTAACGGACTGCTGAGACGAGGTCTCGAGTTCGATCCCCAGTCGCCCCGGGCACACACCTCTGACTTTTCGTAGTTATGTGTGCATTAATAAATGTTAATTATCACTCGCTTAATAATGTGCCCGGTAGATGGCAATAGGCTCGCCCCCTATTACATTGGGACCTTAACATAACTGGCGAATCGTGGGTGTGTAATACACCTCTGCCTACCCCTTCGGGGATACAGGCGTGAAGTTATGTTAAGTTATTCATCATTAAAATGTTATTTGCCACAAAATTTTAACGAAATTACAATTATCAATATAACTGGTCGGCAGTATTTTAGATGGCGTCTAATTTTAGTGTGACATATCTAATTTTAGACGTTTAGGACGTACAACAGAATACCAAGTAAGCAAATTTGGACTAAGTTGAGTAACTAAACTAAGCTAATTTTGGTTGTGTCAAACTATTATAATAATAGTTTAGTCATACGTTTTCAGAATACAAAACGTCGTTTGACATAACTAAACTAAATTTTAGTGATTTTTAGTTTAGTTTAGAGAGTTTTTGAACAACAGAATTGCTACCATTATCAAATATTTAATATTTAAATACATCATTTTAAAACAAACATCATTACTCCAAAAGACTCAAAACTCAAACTCTATCTTCTGTAAACTTGACTGAACGACTGAAAAAACTATTCAACTGTTTATTTCCTTTTTCTCCTTTTTTAAATTTCAAAATAATCTCTTCATAAAGTTTGACCACAGACAAACATCAAAAAGTATTTAAACTTCCACCGTAGGAAAAGTTAGGCTAATAGTATTATGGATATACTAGCTTACGGTTTTTTTATAGTTAGTTTATGATTAAATCGATTCATAAATATTAGTATGTAGTGTACATCACTACATACTAACAGTACAGTGTCACATCACTAAAATAAGAAGTCAATGTAAAACGTTAACGTCAAACAATAATCTTTCTTTCAATTCGTTGGCAACGCGAAGGGAGGTTATCTCTCTAAGAATGTCGTAAGTAATCTTCTTTTATTTTTGCAATCGGTTCATTTAAGTGCTTTATTATTGGCATACGTTGGCGGCATAATGTAATTTAATAATTTTACAGATTTATTTTAAAACATTATTACTAATATTTGAACTTAACCTTCTTAATCGTGCGTGTTGTATACAAAACTTAATATTCTTAAATTTCAGGTCTAAGGTATCTCGTGATACGCTCTATGAGTGCGTCAATGCCGTCCTCCAGTCATCAAAGGACAAAAAACGCAATTTCTTGGAGACAGTCGAGCTCCAAATCGGTCTGAAGAACTATGATCCACAGAAGGATAAGCGTTTCTCTGGCACTGTCAAGTACGTTTACCTGGAAAGCGCATTTTTGTGGTATAGTTAATATCATAGAGGTCCACCAAAATGCGTCTGGACAGGGAGTCGGTGCAAACTGACGGGACTCGACCCAGAGTCTTTAAATAACGGGTAGGTAAGCCTCGGCTTTCCGACTTAGATTAAATGCTTGAAGTCATGAATCCAGGTATGATTAGTATAATTAGAATAGTATGTAACTTTGTTTAATGTAATGATTTTTGAAACAATCTATTTTTAAGTTGGTTTAAGCGGTCCAAATGATGTTACAAATTGCATGTATTATCTGTTAATATTGGAGAGAACTTTATTACTGATCTTATCATTCAAGTTAGTGATTCCCTTAAACTGGTGAAGACCAGTGTGTTTAAAATTAAAATTGCTTAAATTCCAGGCTAAAGTACATTCCTAGGCCAAAGATGCAGGTGTGTATTTTGGGAGACCAACAGCACTGTGATGAGGCCAAGACACAGAGTGTACCATGCATGGATGCCGAGGCTCTTAAGAAATTGAACAAGAACAAGAAACTTGTTAAGAAACTAGCCAAAAAGTAAGAAATTATTTTTTTATATTTAAGACACGTCAATTTGACTTCACCTCGCCTCGTGGTGAGCTGAAGGTAAAGTCTCAGGAAAGAGGGTCACCATTACATACATGTACTATGTTAACAATGGTGGCACTCAGCTTGACGGCCTCATCAGAAGAGTATTATCGTCGCAGCACTTTATGACATCCACCGGTCCCACCAGTGCTGCGACCACAATCCCCCTGCCTGGCTATGCACTCGCTGACCCCTGAACGCAATCAAACTGAAATTGGATTACTATGGAAGGTTTTTCACAATCATGCACAAATTTTGTAACAAATTTGTGTCATCAAATTTCTACCATCAGTAAATATATATATATATTCCTCCAGTATATATATATATTTCTATTTATCAATTTCATATACCCATTTAATTCACACACAAATTCAAATGTTAATGAAGGACGGCATACTGTTATAATAAATGCTGATTATTCAAATATTGAATGAAGGCAAGAAAATAGGAACAAAAACACCATGTTTGATTACAATTTTTTATAATAAATGACAAACGAAAATACATATCACTTTCAAAAAGGTGCATTGTGCACATTATTTACAATCTTAGGTAGGTACTCATTATGCTGCACTCTAATTTCTATGTTAATGTTGTAATTGTTTAACACTAACATTCCAACTTGCAGCACTAGATTTGCTTTTATAGATGTACATTTTTAGCACCGGTCCACTAAACCAAGTGCAATAATGTCAACAGTGGTTATAAAACAAATTTATGTAGAACATAAACTAGGAATTCAGTGCAGGGTGCAACTGAAATAAATTGAGCTGAGCGAGCAGGACTTTTACTTGAAAAAGAGCTGAGCGAGCAGGACTCTTACTTGAAAAATAAGGCATCTTACTACGGTCGCGCACATAGCTAAGGCCGCGCGCTCATGAAACTGTTTTTCGATGATTATTCCTCAATGAAACATTGTATTTGAACAGTTGACCCCTCTAAACACTCAGCAGTGTCTACACTATCACCATGGCAAATTTGGTCTAGATCAGTATTGTGGTTCCGGAGGAGTACAGTCTCGGTCAAACGGCTTAGCCACGTATAAGAGCTTTGCTTCGCTCAGCTCAATTTGTATTGCATAATCTAAACATTTTCGGTCACAGATAAGCATGGCATTATTGTTGTAAGTATGCATTGATTACATGTTTACTGTAAAATTTCCAGGTTTGATGCTTTCCTGGCATCAGAGTCCCTCATCAAGCAAATCCCTCGTCTGCTTGGTCCTGGCCTCAACAAAGCTGGCAAGTTCCCTGGTCTCCTCTCCCACCAGGAGTCCATGACACAGAAGATTGATGAAGTCAAAGCTACCATCAAGTTCCAGATGAAGAAGGTAACTTTTTAAAGTTATAGCAAAATTTAGTAGTTAATTATTATGCATTACTAAAACTGTAGGTGAATGACTTCAAGTCACTTAGGTCTTTTCTTATTGTTCTATTGCACTCGTTTAGATTTATCAACAGTATATGTTATAGTTCCTTAGGCTATAAGACATGATATTTGGTAAGCAATAAGTTACTATTACAAACATTTTTCTGCAGTTAGCAACTTTACAAAAACAAAGTTTACCCTTCTATAGTTAACTCTTCATTTTACTAATGCATTTTTTATGCAGCTCAATAACTTCTGTTTTCATTTCAGGTATTGTGCCTGTCTGTGGCAGTAGGCCATGTGGACATGACCCCCGATGAGCTGGCTCAGAATGTGCACTTATCAATCAACTTCCTTGTTTCCCTGCTCAAGAAGCACTGGCAAAACGTGCGCTCCCTACATATGAAGTCCACCATGGGCCCACCCCAGAGATTGTACTAAGCCTACTTCCAATAAACTTGACTAAATAATTTTTGTTTTTAATTGAACATCTTTTGAAAATTCGTTAGCCTGGCGAAGTTATAACACTAAGTCGCCCGTATTAAAATTAGTTCTTTCGTTTTAAAGAATGGAGCACATTGTTTCAGTACAGTAAGTCTAAGTGCCACTTGACAGTTGTGCTGCTTGCTGTTGTGTCATCCACAATGAGGTTGGTCTCTTGGCTTGTAAGTAGTATTGAAAATATCATCATCCTCCAAGCCTTCAGAGTCGACTTTTTAGTCTTAACTATGAAGCAGCTCGAAATTGTCCGTGAAGAGACTGCCAACTGACTTTCACAACCTAATAGCGCTATCGAGGTTAGAAGTTCGTATAGCAACCGGGAAGGGTGGCTTAACGTGCTCTTAGACTGAACTGAACTTGCACCGTGTGAACTGCTGGTCGCAGGCCACTAGTCGGTGGCCAGTGACAAGCAGTTCACACGATTTTTCGTACATTTTGTTAAAACGCGGCGCACACGCAAAGTACTCTGTACGCACACGTATGGCCGATGCGCGATGGCGCCACTCGCTACAGTAGTGTTCGGGACTCGCTACGGGCCGCACAAGTAGCCGATACGCGCCACTATCGCACACGTCACCATGAGTTATAAAAAGTGGTGGCTTCCGAACACCGGTGACTGTCGCTCGCTTCTGACGCTGTTACAAAATCATAGAGAAGTAGCGGTAGCGAGTAACCGCCCGCCACCGATGGCTGCAGTCAGTGGCCTGTTTGCACGGAGCCTTAGCCTCTATATGACAGTCTCAAGCTTCGAACTTCGAATGCAACCGGGAACAACGCTTTGATGATGATAGACCCCAATATGTCATAATGCCTCAGTAGGTTAATAGGCGGCCGTCTTTCTATGGTTTTAGTGAGAGACTACAATGCGAGATTCTACAAAAAGTGCACAACATGTTATATACAGTGCTTGGTGTTGCAGGCTATAAGCTTGTTTGCCAACTAAAAGTTTTTAGTTGCAAATTAACTTGTTTGTTTTTTTTAAAAAAGGGAGCGGCCGAACTTTGGGAGTTTGTTTATATGTTGAGGGTAATCTTCGAAACCACTGCACTTATGGAAACACTTTCACCATTTAAAAGGTTTTATATATAATAGATATAAGCTAGGTATCTATTATGTGGCTCGAGTTAAAATAAAACCATATAAACCAATGCGAGTCTAGGGCGGGTTGCTAATTGCTAAAATTGCTGATTTTATAATGATGTGAAAGTGCAGACAGCAAGGGGCGGCGGAATATTACCTTGATAAAGGTTTCAGGCAGCACTACACACTAGTCGAGTAACTGTTGTATAAAATCAAAGGAAGACGATGCTTTTATTCAATTTAAAACGTTTAATATAAAAGTATATAAGTTTCTCATTTATTGTATCAATAATTCAACATTACAGTAGGTATAATTCATTCAAATTAAACAATATCACTGACACTCCTGGATTCAGGATTAATCATTTCATTGTCACTAAAATCTGTGTTGTCATCTTCAGGCAATTGTTCATCACAATCCTCACCAGATTCTCCATCTTCAATACTTTGCTGTGATACTATTTCTTCCCCATGTATATCTTTGTTTTTAAGGTTACCCATCCAAAATGCTTCAGAACATTTATTAGCAGCTAAAGCAGCTTTAACTTTGTACAATAAAGTTTCGAGTAGTTGTCTCATATATGGCACTTTGCTCATCAACACAGTATCCTTCTTTAATCTTGAGTGACAGCATAATGTCTGTAGGAACCTAGTGGATTGCTGCAGAAGCTTTAAAATCTCCAATACTTCCTGAGTATCGCTTTTAAGCTGAATCTCTAATATAGGGATTCCCTGGGATTGGAAAAGTTTAAGAACTGGCAAAGATTTCTTAAAAAATACTGACAAATTATTTCTCGTTTCTAGACTTTTAGCTATTTCTGACATGTTCTTCAGTATTGTAGCTACATCTTTCCACAACTCCAAATGTTCTGAATTTGTCATGCCTTTGCTCAAACGAGTTCTAGTGGCGTCATAGAGGGCGGTACCAAGGTTTCTGTATAATATCGAGAAATTACTTTTGTTGATACACTTGAGAGTATTTAAAGTATTGTTACGAGTTTTTAATTCTTTAATTTCCTGGGTCAGTTGCAACGTCAAATTTTTTAATGCCAAAACCTCATTGTTTATGAAGTAAATGGAAGCCAATCGATCTATACTATGGTTGAAATATAAACCCTTTTCCAAAAGACCATCAGGCGTTTTCCATTGTTTAGATAAAAAGCTTTCTGCTAAATTACGTAAAATATTAAGTATGATCCTGTTTTCAGAATAATTTTGAATACTTCGCACGAATTCTATTAGTGACACTGCAGTTGATAGCTGCAAGCAATATCTTTCATGTTTTTGTAAGAATTGAGCAACAGCTATGAGTAAATCTTTCAATGATATGGTAGGAGCACTTGGATTTGCAACTGTGCGCAATGAACTCTTTAGTAATGCACTGTGCTGTTGATTCCTGAATCCAATCCATTTAAAATAGATAGTGCATAAATTATAAATAAATTCTAAACAAGCGAGATAACTCATCACTTCAGAAGAATATAATATTGCACCATCATTTGTATTGCCTTCATTCATAGATTTTTCCAAAAAGGAAGTTACGCATTTTAAATGCTCTATTAACTTAGGTAAAACTTTGCTGACTGACTTAGCATATTCTTCAGCTTTTGCTGGATCATATGTTAAATCTTCTTGTTTAGTCAAAAATGTTTTTCTTTTAATCTTGGAAATAAGAATCATTTCTACATTACTGTTAACACATTTTAGTAAGAAGTTTAACATTTTAACTGTCAGTTCTGTTTCAGACTCTTTATTGTCAGTCATGTCAGTATTTATTAAATGTAGCACATTCCAATTCAATTGTCTTAGCTTGATATTGTGAGATATTTCAAGACTACCTTTAACAGACACATTGTTCTGTGTTGCTTGTGACTTCAATGTTTCAGGCAGCACTGTGTCATCCTGAGCAGGTTTTTTAGATACTTTTTGTTTGTTGGTTAGAACTTTGACAGGTGTTGCTTGTGACTTCAATGTTTCAGGCAGCACTGTGTCATCCTGAGCAGGTTTTTTAGATACTTTTTGTTTGTTGGTTAGAACTTTGACAGGTTTACATTCCATTTGCTCTCCTGTATACTTGCTAATGTCGAAGGTACAACTGGGTGGCTTGTAGGATATCTTGGTTTTAACTAAAATTTCTGTAATGACTGTTTCTAATTCTTCAATTTGTAACACTCTCTTCAAAATCTTAGTCCTTAAATCTTCATCATCTTGAGATGCAAATGCATTAAGTAATTCTCTGAACCAGTTAACACAGTGGACTAGGCAATCCAGTATATTAGTGACTATAGCTGAAGCCATATCTTCAATTGTGTCAATGTCAAATTTGGGCATCACAACAGGACAACCAAGTAATGCATCTATACTTGAAAGATTATTTTCATGCTGCTTAGAGTGTAGAGTCTGAACCAACTGAAAAAGTGGTGATAAAATAGCAATACTCACTTCAGGATTAGGTTGCAAAGTCAATCCTGCAATGTTAATGGCTATAACTTCATCCATTTCACTATCAGCATTGAGACAATATTGCATTAATACTTGTATTACTCCAATTCTATCAGTTTCAATAGCATCAACAATAAAATTCTGTTGTAAATCATTTGTGACAGCATCAGTTAACCATGACAGAAATTTTTTATTAATAGTTGTAGTAGAGGATATTACTTCTGACAGTTCATCATAGAAGAACGGCATCATCTCAGGAAATTGTCTGGTACTTCGACTTATTAATTCAATTATCTGAGCAGCTTCACGGAGATCACCTTCAGAGAGATGTGTTACAGAACTATAACTTATGTCATCAGGCAGCTCTCTTGTCATATCATCCTCTGAATTAGCAACCATTAAATATTTCACAGCGTAAGTAGCTGCTAGTATCCCTTGAATTTTAATTGTTGGATTGGATGAACCTAACTCTTTTTTTATAATCATATGTATATCATCTCTTATGACAGAGTTTTCATAACTGTATGCCAAACCACATAGTAAGTTCATAACAGCCCTGACTTCATTGAGCGACATGTTGTCCATTCTATCTAGAAGTGTTAGCATTTGGACACTTTGTGGTTTTAAAAGAGACATATCTTTTAAGGCTGCTTTGTTTAATATGAGTAGTATACTCATAACACATTGTTTAGAATCTAGTCCAAGCTGCAGTAACTCAGCAACAATAGTCTGACAGCATTCTTCTAACTCTGCAAACATCAAAGTGTATATATGAGAAGCAAAGGCCTCTACAGTTGGATCTGCTTTTGTCTTTAACAGTGATTTAGACATATCAATCAAATGCTGCAAGTACTCCTTTAATATTGGCTTAAACTTTTTAAAAGTTTCACTCAACATTTCTTCTTTCAATAAATTTAATTTGATTTGCTTTCTTATCAAATTCTCTACTTGCCTTTGTTTCTCTTCTGATGTAGAATAAGAAATAATTAGAATAATAAAATCAATGGCTTTATGTTCAGTACAGTCTTTACAAGAAGATATCACTTTTAACCAGTAATTTCCAATTAATTTTGATGATACCATGGAATTTCTGATTGCTGTAGCAGTGAGCACTTGACTTGTGGCTATTTCCTGTGGTTGCACAGTTGTTGGCCAACCTAGAGCATTTCTAAGGCCTTGTACTGCTTCAAGATAACCATTGTCATTCATGCGACCAGGTAAAAGTAGAAATTTAACAAAATTAGGAAAGTAATTGCATCTTGATAGACTCATTAGGAGAGTCAGAGTTTTTTTTTGCAGCTGTTCATATTTTTCATCAGATAAGCAAAGGTAAGAGAGGCAGTCAAGTACAGCAGGTATTAAATTATAATCTTCACTAAGTATTCTACTCATTTCAGCAGCAATGTTGTCATGTTCCTGGTCTCCAATAATGTCAGGAATTGCAGTTATGATTTCTAGTTTGACCATTTTCTCTTCTGCGACATCCAGTAGGTTAATAAGATTTGTGGACATTTTATCTGTATCTGTTATACTGTCTAAGGATGAAAAACATTTTAAAATCATTTGTATCCATGGTCCACATTTTACAGAGGCTGCTAAATCAATTGCTTTTTCAAATATGCATTCAGTAAGCTTATTCTGAAGGATTGGCACACTAAGTAATATTTTGAAAACACTATCGGCCACTGCATACTCTTCTCCACTATCTTCTGATAACCTCACAATATTTGGAAATAAGTAATGTTTAAAAACAATTAAATCGTTGCACTCTGTTTCCAGATTAGAAAGTAGGTCTGATACATTTCTTGGATATTCTAAATGTTTCTCTAGATTTTTCTTGATACTTCGTATAATATGCATAGTTTCATTTGTAGCTACGCACTTCCCTGGAGGATTCTTTAAATTAAGACCGCTTTCACGCAGAGTTGTGTGAAAGTAATTATTTGAGTCCAACAACTTTGTCTTCTTGTTTCGAGTAATTTCACTTTTTTGAGATGATATTCTTTTTGAACTCATTATAACAACAAAACAATCTAAACAATTTTTGGTTTCGTTTACCCCGCCTTTTTAGAACTTTGACTTTGACAATAAAATTCTGAATACTCCATCCAGTGTCTCCATATATAAATTTTTTTTTTTTTTTTTTTGAAGATTTTTGGCTTGGTTACAAGACCTTTAAGCCATCCATATATAAATCCAGTATTACCGTGTTGCAAGAGTAAAAATACGGTGTTTAGCGATAAAATTACGGTAGATAAGTTGTGACGATACCGTGCAAATTGCCGTGTATTTTTTCAAAGTAAAACTAAATTATGGTGAAAATAAACTCCAAATTATGGTACTTATGTTTTATTATTTGATAAGTTCCAAAAAAACATGACCTACTACTAAACAATATTTAATCGGAATCTGACTCACCTAACATAACAATATCTTTTTCGTAAATTGATTTATTAAATTTAGATAGCATTTCATTAGTAGGTCTGAAATCAACACAGTTTTTGCTGTTTCTTTTTATTGCTTGCTGTGTGAAAATATTTCCTATTATGGTTTCAGTTAGAATTTTGTTCCTTTTTTTGTTTTTATGTCATTTACTTGGCTTAAAATGCGTTCGCACTTGGCATTTACATAGCATAAATGACGGAAGTTCTTTAAACTTTGTATCCCCCTCTATATCTTTTTGTTCAGAAATCTGAAAATAAAAATAAATAGTTATAATAAAATATAAGTTCAAATCAATTAAAAATTGATATGAAATTAATATTAACCGACCTTGTGCCAAAATACATCAGCTTTTTCAGTTTCATCATCCAATATTTCTTTTTTAATCATTGGTAAATTCCTCCATTCATCGTCCAGTGTTTGTTGTTTTTCCAGGGTTTTAGGAGTAAGGCGTGGCAAAACATTAAATATTGACGATAATGTGGGTAACCTGTCAGGCGATGCTGATATATACACGATGTGGGCCGCAATTTAGACAGGGTAGTCAGCACTGGGTCATTGAGACTGTACCTCTTTCTGATACCCTTACAGGCACTGACGATAAACGTTCTGCAGTTTGTTTTGAACTCTTGCAGAATATCTATGTTGCCTGATATTTCTGGCAACTCCAACTGCTTGCTAACTCCCAGTCCCAGATATACATCGTCTAACCAATTAGAAATTTCTGTCTGCTTACACCATTCAGCTTTAAACTTTTGTTTATAATGTTTTCGTTTTAAGCCAACTGTGTCGCTATCGGAATCACTCTCCATGACTTTCAATTTACTAATAATATTACACTAACAATACACTTATACCTACTATATTAAAACAAATCTATGAAACTTCAATACGCGTCCGTACTTTGTTAAAGGCAATCAACTAACTGACAAAAAGTAAACAAAACATTGATTTCATACATCATATTTCAAATTCAAGGTTGGGGAATCCCCGTCATCGAAGAGCAGTGTTGTCATTAAAAAAGTAAAGCCGAGATTCGGTTTAGGGAGTATTTTATAGACAACGTAAGTTATTATAGTAATACGGTGACATATGACACGGTAATACCATTTTTACCTTGACGGTAGACTGCGATCAGATTACGGTGCATCTGCGGTAATTACCGTGTACATGGAGACCGAGACACTGACTCCATCAAACATCAAATTACATAGTACAACCACAGAGTCAGTAAATTGCCACAGACTGAGTTAAGCATGTACAATGGAAAGATTATTATTTTATTCATTAAATTGAATAAATGCAATAAATGACAGCTACCCCACCCCAGTCTGCAAAATAATAATATTTGTAATAAAAAAAATACTAATCGATAGATTTTCATTAGCTCAATTCAACTACGTTGTCCTTTAAAATTGCTCACCTAAAATTATTTAATTATAAATCAATAAAGTCGTTGAAAAAAAAAACATTTATCCGTTCTTTCGAACTCCTATATCTTTTGATATATACAATATTTTAAATTGCTCAAAGTGTTACAAAACTGCTCAAGTTGCATTTATAATTGCTCAAGTACAGTTTGTAACAGCTCCACTTTCCTTAATTACTAAATAAATATAAATAGTTTGAACAAATTTAACGTATATAGATAATAACGTATTTACGGTTATTTTTATGGCCTAGGAGTTTATACTGCAGTTTTAACCGTACCTAAACCAATAACTATAAGACCGATTCGGTTCTGACACTTCGCCGGAACCCATCGCTTCGCTCGCTGGGCTCGTGCGTTGTGGTCACAGTTCTAACCTAACCTAAACCAATGACTATAAATAGTACCGTGGTGTATGGAGCTGTTACAAACTGTACTTAAGCAATTATAAATGCAACTTGAGCAGTTTTTTAACACTTTGAGCAATTTAAAATATTGTATTTATTACTATTTATAGCCATTGGTTTAGGTTAGGTTAGAACTGTGACCACAACGGACGAGCCGAGCGAACGAAGCGAGCGTGCCGCGGCAGCGGCCGGTGAAGTGCCAGAACCGAATCGGTCTTATAGTTATTGGTTTAGGTACGGTTAAAACTGCATTATAAACTCCCAGGCCATAAAAATGATTAAAGTGAATAGCGTTGTGAAACCTATTTGTATACTTACAAACTCTATTGTAGTGTTCTAGTTTTTGAATATTTAAAATTTGGTTGTCAAGTGTGTCACTAAATAAAATATACAAGAACCTATTAAAAGTGTTACTTTTAACACTATTAAATATAACGCTGTTAACCCATTATCTGTGAGTTTTATTAGGTTATGAGCCCAGAGCTAAAGATATTACCTATCAACAATGGAATATTCAACAAAAATTGAGATTGGTAAACTTATTGGGAAGGAGAATTGGAGTACTTGGAAGTATAAAGTTATTGCCCTATTGAATGGTGCCGAAGGCGCATTAGACGCAGTAGAAGGAAGACTTCGAGAACCCACTCCACCCACCGCTGCTGCTGGAGATGCTACTGTTACAACCTATAATAAGGCGTTGGCCAATTATAAGAAGATTGAATCTGGCGCACTCCTCATGTTGACTACTAACATGACAGAAGATACTCTTAAAAAGGTAGTGGTAGTGAAGTGGTAGAGTCAAGCAACGGTCATTTTGGCCGTTGCATGAATGGGCTGACTCGACCGGAGAAGCACCACCCTCTCACAGAATATCGACGCCAAGTAACAGTATTTAAACTGTTGGGTTCCGTTTGGTGAGTGAGAGTGTCGGAGCCCAAACTCCTTTCCCATCCACTCCCAAACTCCTTTCCCATCCCCTCCCAAACTCCTTTTCCATCCCCTCCCAAACTCCTTTCCCATCCCCTTTCCTTTACAGGGTTGGCAGCGCGAGTGTGATGCCACTGGTGTTGCACACGTCCATAGGCCGCGGTAACCACTTCCCATCAGGTGGGCAGTGTGCTTGTCTGCCACCTTAGTGGTATAAAAAAAAAAGGTAAGGCGGTATAGAACAGCGAAAGAAGTCTGGCAAGAGTTGCATCGCCTGTTTGATGGAGAGACTGAAGGCAAAGTATACAGCTTATGTTTAGAATTTTTTGGACTACAACAAAATAATAGAGATGATATTCCCTCTCACATAGCCAAAATTAAAGGCATTTGGAATGAAATGTGTATCGAAGTTGCCAAAATAGATGAAACTGCTAAGCTACCCGAAGTTCTCTTTGTTTGCAAGGTCTTAGATACGTTGGATGACAGATTCTTTAACTTCAAGTCAAGCTGGCTTATGCTAAAGCAGACTGAGAAGACTACAGATAGTTTAACAAGTAACCTTTGTGCGTTTGAGAGAGATTTAGAAGGTCAAGAGAGCTTGAAACAAGAAGCTCTAGTCACACACCAGTTGAGCGTAAAGAGAGGTCATATAAGAAGAAGCAAGATGAGCGGCTGATTTGCAACTACTGTTCTGGTAAAGGACATAAAGTTCGTAAGTGCAAGAAGTGGATTAGAGATGGTAGGCCTCCTAAACCAACACCAGGCACATCAGCTTCAGGCTTTAAAGCTAATCAAGTTCAACATATGACCCTTATGGACTCACTATTGGTAACACTAATACACGCTCTGGTGAACATACCATAGAACGAGAGAGTTGGTATGTAGATAATGGAGCAACCGTACATATTGCTATTAGAAGTGTCATCTTCAATGAGTTTGAATCGGAGCATGCTGTGTCAACTGCAGAAGGAACTATTATTCCTGCATTAGGTACAGGTACAGTTCTAGTAGAAACAAACTTCTAAAAAAAAAAGAGCAATTAACCCTAAGAAATGTATGGCTAGTACCATCGTTAAAGAAAAACCTTTTCTCGACTCTAGCAACGCAAGACTTAATTCGAAATAGTATTTTCACGCCAACAACTACAAAGTGTAAGCTAGAAATAGACGGTATAGCTAAAGTTGTGGGTATGAGAACACAAGGTGGTGGTCTATACAAAATGGCAATGGAAACGATCATGCCAAAGAAGCTAAGGGACCTAGAGGTCAATAGTATAACTGGCTCCAATAGTCTACAGCTTTATTATGAACGTTTTGCACATCAAGACAAGAAACATGTCATTCGCGTGGTAAAACGCGAGTTAGGCATACATTTAAGCCTTGATAAGTTGAAATGCGAAGGCGGTATATATGGGAAGTCACATAGAAAACCGTTTGGAACAAGGGAAAGAGCAACAGCTGTTGGAGAGCTGATACACTCTGATGTCTGTGGACCATTCGTTGATAGCATTTCAAAGTACAAATACTTTGTTTTATTTAAAGACGATTATTCAAGTTACCGTATGGTGTATTTTATCAGACATAAGTCAGAGGTAAAAGATAAACTTATTCAAATGCTTCAAGAAGTAAGGAATGCTGGGCATACTGTCAAAACATAATTATGTGACAGTGGTGGTGAATTTAATAACGAAGCTATTTGAAATATACTACGCAAATATGGTATTCAACAACGGCTCACAATGCCGTATACTCCAAAACAGAATGCCGTATACTGCAGTGAACGAGAAAATCGAACTTTAGTTTAAGCTGCAAGATCAATGATGTTCACGAGAGGAGAATTACCAAAAGTGCTTTGGGCAGAATTGATTAATACTGCTGCCTACATATTGAATAGAACTGGTCCCACGAAAGTAGATGTTAAAGTACCTTACGAACTATGGCATGGAAGAAAGCCTAAGATAAGTCACCTTAAAATAATTGGAAGTGAGTGCTACGCACATGTTCCTAAACAAAACCGCAAGAAGCTTGATAAGAAAGTAATAAAAGGCATGTTGATTGGCTATGAGAACGACGACGGTAATCGTATTTGGAATGGAAGTAGGACTATTAAGTCCAGAGATATAACTTTTGAGAGTAATGTTGAACACAAAATTCCATCCTTCAGAGGCAGAGGTTTTTTATTCGTAATAAGAATAAATCTCAAGAAATCGATAGTAGAGTCTCAACTTCAGTACCAGATAGCAATATCGGAATGGACAATATTGAAGTGCAAACAGAACAGAATTTAGCTTTACCTGAGGATCCTGAATTTAATGATGCCATGTCCAACGATGAATGATTTACATGATGTTGAAAATCTTGCAAGTGACAGAATCTTGAGAGATCGGTCATTGCTCAGACGACCAACTAGATTCAACGACTTCATTATGACTGTAGTAGCCGAGCCTACGACATACAAGGAGGCGGTGACCTGCTCAGAAAATGAACTGTGGATGAAGGCTATGGAGAGTGAAATAGAGTCTCTCAACGAAAACAAAACATGGACATTAAAGGAAGATGAATGCAGATGGGTCTGTGGATAAGTACAAGGCCAGACTGGTAGCAAAAGGATATCGCCAAAGAAAAGGAGAGGACTATGATCAGACTTTCAGTCCAGTCGCCGAAATGTCAACAGTCAGAACCCTATTGAGCATTGCTGCAAATGAAAATTTGACGCTGTGTCAATTTGATGTCTCTACTGCATTCCTCTACGGATCTCTTAATGATGAAGAGATATATATGAAACAGCCTGAAGGCCATGATGATGGTTCTGGTAGAGTATGCCGACTAAGATAAAGTCTATATGGACTGAAACAGGCACCCAGGTGCTGGAATAAGACAATTTTTGATTTCTTCAAGGAATTGGGCTTCGTAGTAAGTGAAGCAGTTTTTAAAAGAGTAAAGGACAACAAGAAATTTATTGTGGGCCTTTATGTTGATGACAGACTTGTAGCCGCGTCAAATCAGGAAATTATAGATGAATTCCTGAGTGAGCTGAAGGGACGTTTCAAGATCACTGTCAAACCTGCTTCTTTCTACCTTGGTATTGAGATTGAAACTAGAGAAGGTGAAATCAAGATTCACCAGACATCATATATTAAGCAGACACTTAAACGATTTGGTATAGAGGAGTATCGAGCCGTTTCGACTCCAATTATCAAAGATGATGTTCCTCAGAAAACCGAAAAAGCTGACGACTTTACTTTGAAGAATTATCGTCAAATAGTTGGTGCTTTAGCGTACTTGATGGTTGCTACTAGACCAGATATAGCATATGCTGTGAGCGTAGTTTCAAGAAGCCTAGAAAGCCCAACAGAAGCGGATTCTTTGAAATTAAAGAGAACTTTGAGATATCTGCAGTATACGCCGGATTTGGGCATCATTTACAAAAGGAACTATAAGTCAGGAGTTCTTAAATGCTTTAGTGATGCCGACCATGGCGGTGATATTTCAACAGGACGATCAACAACTGGAGTTCTATACATGTATGCTGGAGGAGCTGTTACATGGCTTAGCCAAAGGCAGCCTAGTGTTGCGATTTCAACAACAGAGGCGGAAGTTGTTGCTGCCAGTGAAGCAACAAGAGAAATCGTGTGGCTGAACCGCTTACTGAGTTTCATCACAAAATTGAAAGAAGTCCCAGTATTGCATGTTGACAATGAAGCTGCGGTACGACTAGCAGAAAATCCAGAATATCATCGTCGCAGTAAACACATTAGAATAAGACATTTCTTTGTGAGGGAAATAGTGCACGCAGGCGAGCTACTAGTTAAGAAGATATCAAGTGAGCTACAACTGGCAGATTTTCTGACAAAGCCGTTACCAAGGCCAAGGCTACAAAGACTTGCTAGTAATATAGGCTTACAACGAGAGAAGGTATTAAAGTGAATAACGTTGTGAAACTTATTTGTATACTTACAAACTCTATTGTAGTGTTCTAGTTTTTGATTATTTAAGATTTAGTTGTCAAGTGTGATGTCAAGTGTGTCACTAAATAAAATATACAAGAACCCATTAAAAGTGTTACTTATAACTCTAATAAATATAACGCTGTTAACCCATTATCTGTGAGTTTTATTAAAAATAACCGTAAATACGTTATTATCTATATACGTTAAATTTGTTCAAACTATTTATATTTATTTAATAATATTAAGGAAAGTGGAGCTGTTACAAACTGTACTTAACTGTACTTGCAATTATAAATGCAACTTGAGCAGTTTTTTAACACTGAGCAATTTAAAATATAGTACCTATACATCAAAATATATAGGGGTTTTATAAATGATTTTTTTTCAACGACTTTATTGATTTTTAATTAAATAATCTTAGATTATTAATATGTCTAGATAGAGCATCGCGCTGCAAAAGAACAAAAAGAAATGGGACGAATTTTCCTTATTAGTGTGCGTGACAGCTTCGTCTTACACTCGCGTCATGTCAGTTTGCATTTTTAGTGTGCGTGTATAAATAGATACCAGTTGCTAAAAACTGCCTTAAAAATAGGGAAAATGTTATGTATTAATGAATAATATTGATACAACATTAACAACATGTTTCGTTGGTCGAATTATCGTAATAATAATTATAGACTGGTCTAGTGAAAGCTTGTACTTGAAGTATTTTTGACTACTATTATTTTGATTATTTTTCGGTCAAATCGGGTCAAATTTTGCAACTGAATTTTGAAGCAGTTATATTAACCGAATGAGATGAATGCCCAGACCAATGCAAATATACTATTCAAATATTCATACATACCTACAAATATTTGCACGGAGCGGGACCTGTGAATCCTGTGATCAATATGGTGAAAGTAAATAAAACTAATGACGAGAAAATTATTTATATATTTTTATCTTGCTGCATGAGCTTGCTGGCTTGATAAATTAGTACAATTGTTGTCTTTTAAATTATTTAGGTTAAGCCAAATCATTACCAACTTTATTTGTAATATTAACTTTTAGAAAATTATGTTGCATGATAAGGATATTACGCGAAACGTCGGGCAACAAAAAAGTATGCATATTTTTCGTAAAATCCCGCTTAAATTTTACATTTAAACTCTGTATGTATTAGGAGACTGTCAAAGCGTCCAAAGAAATATTACAATAGGTAATAATTGTACCCGTTTTTGTGGAATATTTTTTTTATTATAATTTTATAAACTTGCCTTACGAGGCACCGTTCCCTTCTTTAATCTTAGGGTCCCTGCTCATTGACCAAATATTACTCTTTTTTATTGAAATAGTCAGAGCAACAACTGAGTTTTTTGTCGATTGCCAGAATTCCTTTTTACGACTTTTTCGAATTATCTGTATCCATCGGTTTCTTAGTATTGGATCGCTTGGTGTTCTGAAATAATATAGGTAACCGAAAATACATGATACCAAGTTCATTCTGAAATTTCATAACTACGACTTGGTGGTCATATTTTGTCTTGCAAAAATGACATCAAATTCGTACTCAGCATGCCGAAATACCCCTCATACGATACTCATATTATATTGCTTAATATACCGGCTAGGCCACGTTTTTTTATGGGAGTTTTGACTTGAGTAACTAGCAACACACCCGTTAAGTATAAAATGGCGACGACAATATTAAATTATTTTAGAAAAAAGCTAATGGCTTATTTTGCTAAAATTGGTACGATACAATGGTATTTACCGATGATAGGACTTTTTTATTTATTGATTAAGTATGTCCTTTATAATTTCTGCACGCATTTACCACACAAACCGTCATTTTCAAAATCACTAATTATTGTCCGTGCCCACTGACAGTGCGTCTGACACTGAAAGCAGGAAAATCGTTTTCGGCCCAATAGTTGGGCCCTATTTTTTTGGCCGCTTTCAACGCTTTGACTGTCTATCTAGACATATTAATAATCTAAGTAAATAATTTAAGGTGAGCAATTTTAAAGGGCAACGTAGTTGAATTGAGCTATTGAAAATCTATCGATTTTATTACAAATATTATTATTTTGCAGGCTGGGGTGGGGTAGGTATAAATGACGGCGAATGATGGCGAGTATTATTTCTTCTTATATCTATGGTATTATTTCAGGTTCAGGTCAGTGGCTTTTTTTTTTTTTTACGTGCGGAAATCCCTTCGGATACCCCCCCGCCGGCCAGCGGGGGTGGTTATGTCGTGTCTCGACTAAAACCGCTCGGTGTCCTCCCCAAGTGTCCGTTGCCGGGCACCCCGGGTAAGCCCTCGAAAGGATAACCCCAGGGTTGCCGGCGGACTTTGGCCGCCACCGCGGCCTCGCCTGGTGGGGTCGGGTTTTATCCCGCTTCGGTGAGTTGGGAGGCGTGTGTAGGGCAACACGACACGCCTCCGCCACGGCCTGCTTCTTTTTTGGACGGCGAGTCGGCCAACTGCCTTCCTCAGGCCCCGATCATGGAGGTCGGTAGTCCCGGGCGTAGATGAGTCTGCGGCGTCCTCGCCGCAGACTGCGAAACTCGGGCGGCGGCGTGCCACTTGCTCCCGTCGGAGACCACGGCCCTCACCATGGTTTCCAACGAGAGAACGTCCACGCCCAGGACCGCAACGAGATCCCGGCGTTGACTCACCCACGCAGGGCACTCCACCAACGTGTAGAGCGCCGTGTCTTCGCCAGGATCCTCGCAGTGCTGGCACTGCGGCGTTGTCTCCCGGTGGATGCGCCACAGATACTTACCGAAACACCCGTGTCCGGTAACCATCTGGCACATCCGGTAGGAGAGGTCCCCATGGTCCCTCTCCAACCACTCCTTCATGATCGGTCTCACCGCCACAATGGTGGATTCCCCCCACCTTGGGTGCTCAAGTCGCACCCTCCATGTCTCCATGAGTTCCTGGCGGAGCAGGGACCGCTGAGCCCTGATTTCTCGGGGCTCCGGCCTATGGCCCCGCTCCAGCGCCTCCTTGCGCCACTGGTACAACAGCGCAAGGGCTCTCGCTTCCAGGTCCCATGGAGGGGTCCCGGCTAGGAGACATGCCGCCTCGACGGAGATAGTGCGATACCCCCTGATGACTCTGACGGCCATCGCTTTTAACGGGCTGTTTAATACAGCCACGTTGCGGGCCGCCAGAGTCTCCGCCCATATTGGGGCCCCGTACAGGGCCATGCTTCGCACGATCCCCAGGTACAGTCTCCTAGTGAGGGCGTTGAGTCCCTTAACGTTAGGCATCAGCCGCGATAGCGCGGCCGCAGCCCCCCTCAGTTTCGGGACCAGACTTCGGAGATGAGGTCCGAAGTCCCATCGGCTATCGAGTACGAGCCCAAGGTACTTCATCGTGGGCTCGATGCCGATGCTTACGCCCCCTACGGTTATGCTGGTTCCCGCAGGTGGCCCCCTCCGAGGCCCGTGGAAACACATAGCCTCGGATTTGTGGAGAGCCACCTCGAGTCCCAGCCGCCGTATTCGACCCACGACTTGAGCAACCCCTGCCGTGGCCTTTAGTGCCGCGCTTCGGTGCGTTGCTCCCCGCGCCATAACGAGGGTGTCGTCAGCATAACACGTTATGCTGACACCCTCGAGCAACGAACCGCGCAGCACCCAGTCGTATCCGATGTTCCACAGGAGTGGCCCTAGGACCGACCCCTGCGGAACACCGCACGACACTTCTCGCCGCCCTGGCCCTAGCCAGCTCGGGTAAACTATGGCCCTCTCGGATAGGTATGCCTCGACAATGCGGCGGAGGTAAGGAGGCAATCCGTGATACGCGAGCGGCTCCAGGGTAGGGTGTTGAAGGCGTTAGCGATGTCGAGAGACACCGCCACCACCACCCCACCTCGCGAGACTACTTCCTCCGCCAGGCGCCTAACGCGCATGATCGCTTCCACAGTGGAGCGCCCTCGGCGGAAACCGAACTAGTTGTCCGCCAGATCTGGCCCCACGTTCGTGAGATGCTCGACGAGGCGCTCTGTAATAATCCGCTCAAAGAGCTTGCACACCTCGTCGAGCAACACGATCAGCCGGTAACCGGATGGCTGGTCCGGCGGCCGCCCCGCCTTCCGGATAAGGACCAGTTTCCCCGTCTTCCAAGCCTTTGGAAACTGGCCCCTTTCGAGGCATGCGCTAAAGAGCGCCACCAGTCGAGGCCCTAGTTCCTCCAGGCCCAGGACCCATGCTCGGCCTGGAATGCCGCCGGGTCCGGGGGCAGTGCATTTCCGGGCTTTAAGCCGGAGCACTGCTACCCCCAGTTCACTCTCTCTGACTTCGGGCACATCGCTCTCGCTATTATCAGCGTCAGGCGCCTGAGGTGGAGCCATACGCGGAGGGACATGCTCCTCCGCTCTCACTGGGAACAAGGAGCCCAGTATCCCCTCCAGCCGCTCCGGCTGGAGGCTCTGGGTCAGTAGGGGCGCCCTTGGGCGGATTTTGCCCCTGACCGCAAGGTAAGGACGCCCCCATGGGTTCTGCTCCAGAGACTCCAGCAGCTCTTCGCGGGCCCGCCGTTTGGCCTGCTTTATGGCTTCCTCTTGGCCCCCTTGTACGCCTCATACAGCTCCGCCTCTCGGGCTGCCGCATCGTCTGGTCGGCGACGCCACCGGCGAAACCTGGTGTACTGGCGGCGAGCGGTCACGCACGCTGCTCGCAGCTGTGCGATCTCCGCTGACCACCAGTACACCTGCTTCTTGGCCGGGCCGGGCTTAACCCTAGGCATCGTCGCATCACAGATAT
Organism: Cybosia mesomella; assembly: GCA_946251805.1. Classification (NCBI taxonomy): domain Eukaryota; kingdom Metazoa; phylum Arthropoda; class Insecta; order Lepidoptera; family Erebidae; genus Cybosia; species Cybosia mesomella. The sequence goes on from OX276390.1 coordinate 29,803,452, forward strand.
GCGACATGGCTCTCCTGAACCATTCCGCCTCTGCGTCGACATCGGCAGGCCTGGCCGGTGACGGAATCCAGGCCTGCACTATGGAAGCCTCCCTGGGATCCAGGCATCTGAGCGCCCAACGTGGATCCGGGGAATTCGCGATTGTCGGCGGCAGGTTAGTTGGAGGGGAGACGTTGAACCGAATGTAGTTATGGTCGGAATCCGTTTCCTCCTCCTCCACCACGCGCCAACCCTGGACGCGGCGGGCGAGAGCAGGGGTCGCGAACGCGACATCCACGACCGAACTGAGCCCCCGCCGCTCCCAGGTGGCGACATTCCCCCGGTTGAGGACCTCTAGACCACGGGTGTTGGCCCAGTCCTCCAGTACTCGCCCCTTGTCATTGGTTTCCCGGGAGCCCCAGGCCTGAGACCAGGAGTTGAAGTCTCCCAGGACCAAGACAGGACGAGGACGGCACGCAGCGAGAACAATGTCCAGTTCAGCGAGCCTTAACTCAAGTTCGTACTGGTCAAGGCTTGGCGAGAAGTAGACGGCCACGACAGCCAAGCCCTCAAGTCCGCCGCGACACAGCCTCTGCACCTTGCAATGAGTGCAAGACGCGAGGTGTCCGCGGCGGACCCCCCGAAGACGGTCGCTACGCCGTCCAGGTCCACCGGGCTTCCGGGGTGGACCCAGTACGGCTCAGCGACCACGACCACATTGATAGACCACTCCACGATGCTCTGGTACAGAAGATCCTGAGCACCGATGCAGTGGCTTATGTTCGCCTGCAGGATGCGGATTGGTGTGTCCATTAATGGACGTCCATCTCCGCATCCCGCCGCGAATGTGGCCGCTCTTGAGCGGCACCCCCGCTACCCGTTGCGGACGAACGGGGCTTCGGCCTCGAGGCGGCGCAGGTACGGCTATCCACCCGGTGCTCCGCCGCTTTGCCCTCCGCTACGCATTTGTTGCACCGCGGCGGAGCATCACAAGCACTTGCCTTGTGCCCGGGCTGACTACAGCGGAAGCACCGATCCCCCACGGTCTCTCCCGCTGTGCACTGCACTCCCACGTGCCCCACGGCCAGGCACCTAAAGCACCTGGCCTCGCGGGGTTGCAGGAGTTGCACCCGTGCCTTAAGGAAGCCCCAAACGAGGAGGCTCCGTTCGTCCGCAATCTTCTGCGCCGCTGCGACGGGGCAGTTGACGACTGCCGTGCCGTGACCGGTGGAGCTGAAGCGGATTTCTCCAGCTTTCACCTGATCCCGGGGGCAGCCGCCCGCCTCCACGACGGCGGAGATTACTTCCTCCATCGTAGCCGCATCATCCCTCCCCTCTGGAGGAACATTCGGGTGCAATGGGAGCAGCGGTTGCAGTGGGGGCGGAGGTGCCATGCTTTTTTCCCTTCCCCTTCCCATTGGCCTTAGACGGCGTAGGCTTCGCTGGGACGGCAATCCCTGCCTTGGGGCTTAGATTCCCGCCGGCAGCAGTCGCATATGATGCGGGTGGCGCTAGATGAGGACGGTACGCCCGGTCCTCCACTACGCCGAGGCGCCGCTCGATCGCCACCAACAACTGAGTCACACTCGGCGCAGAAGTGGTTACCGCCCCAGGTGCCGGCATGGACGCCGGCTTTAGCTGCCCCCTTAGGCGCTGGCTTTGCCACCGGCTTAGGCGCCGCTCCTATCGGCGGAGGAGTCCTATGCTGGGCCGCTGTCGCCTGGGCTCTTGGGGCCTTCTGGGCCTCCGGGGATCCCTTGACCAGTTGGGTCAGGTGCTTAACCTCCTCCCGGAGGGCCCGCTGTTGCTCCCGGGAGTTGGCGAGCTCAGTTTCCAGGGTTGTTACCCGGGCCCTGAGCTTCGCCTCCTCCTCGGAGGCGCTCCTGTCGAGGAGCTCCTCCAAAGCCGTCTTGGCGACGGCTACGTTTTCCGCAACCGTCTTCCGCTTCCCGGCCACATTCTTGGCCCCCTTCAAGGCGTCGGTAATACGGGCCAGTGCCGAAAGGAGCTAGCTGCGGGAACGTCCTGGTCCCTGCCACTGGGTAGTGGCGGGACGTGTACTGGTAGCTTCGGCGCTCTACTCGCCGAAGTGGCCAACTTGGCCGGCCGATCATCCTCGCTTGAGGAGGCCGCCCGTTGTCCGGGGCTTCTGCTCCGGTCACGGGACGGTCCACCCGAGCGTGGCCGCTTTCGTCGGAGACCCTCTTCGGTCTCCATTCGGCTGGATACCGACTCATTATCGGTACCAGCCGTCGACGCCGCAGACACAATGTCCACGTCGGTTTCCCCTCCTATTGGCAGCGGAGTTGCGGGTCTGGGGAAGGCAGTCTTAGACGACCGCGAGTGAGACCATGGCCTCACCTCCTCTTCTCCCCCCACTAGCTCCACTCCGTCATTTTCAGTTCCATTATTCGAGCCTTGTTCGTTGTTATTGTATCCGTCCGGTTTTGTTTTAATTTTTGAGTTTATATTCATTATATATCCCACGAGTGTGGGGGAAAGATGGTCCATCCAGGCGGAGCCCCCTGCACCTGGATAAGCCTATATACTATGGAGGTCGGCTGGTATCCATAGGTTTTTACGACTTCGCTGTCGGGTGTTATAGACTTTTCCTTGTCGTGGGCCGGCCAATAAAGGCAAGCCCTCCGGTCAGCAAGTTCACAGCGTACCCTTCTGGAGCCACCAGTCGGGTCGTTGCTGATCACCTGCCGATTACGGAACGCGAAAGGATGGCTAGTCCTCTCACACCGGCGGCGGCACAAGTGCCCGTCGGCCCCTGCGTTAGCAGTGGGTCAACCCGCCCCTGAATCCCCCAGGACCCTACGGTGGCCTCCACCACTAACATCATCGCTCATCCTGTCTCCTCTGAAAGCAGAGGAGTACGGAGAGCGATGTGTTCCCGCCACGTTGGGTATTGGCCGACGATCAATGCCAACCCCATGAAGGGGGAAGCCATTGACCGCCGCCCAGGGTGTACCGGCCGCTCCGATTCCGTTCCCCCCGGACTGCAGCGGGGAATGACACGCGAGGAGGTTACCCAACATACACCCCTCAGGTCAGTGGCTGTCAGTCACAAACCATAGATTAAAGATATTTGTTATTATATTATTTTGTTCACTACTTCACTCACAGAACAAATATACTCAGACTTCACATATTATATGTACATTACATGGCTCATAGCTCCACTTATCTGACATAATAACCCTACTCTTTGATAACAATAACCAGACCAAAACAATAAAATACTTAACTTTAATTCACCGGAATAGCTAATATAAAAATAAGTGCAACTTCAGTAATATAACAAGAACGAGTTTTAGCTAAATATGAATTTAAATGTTTCTGGCTTGTCGAAATTTATTTGGAAATCACAAACTGTAGCTGGATTTGGGGTTAGTCTATCAGTACTTTTATGAAAATTAAATTTAAAACCTAGTTTTAGTACTTGTTAAAAGAAGATCGTGAATTTATAATGTAGTGTCATAATGAATGTTTCCTGTTTGTAGTATCAACAAGTTCGCAACAAATGGGCCAACTGGCTCATGGTCCGCGATGTGAAAAGAAGACGAATGAGCGCTGAAAATTATCTTGAACGAACCCGTATCAACGCACTCAGGAAAAATGACATTTTACCTGTAGAAATCCGAGAACTAGCTGATAAAGACATAAACAAATTTGAGCTTAATGCCACTCCAATGAGAATCAATAATAGATGTGTTATAACATCAAGGTTTGTAAACCATAAATTAAAAAAAAGTCCTATAGAAATATGATAATAGTTTTATGTAGTACTAACTGATGCCCGCGAAGTTTTCGTTTTTTGCTCATATCTCTGGTTCTGCATAACCAATTACAATCCAACATTCAGCAGGATTTTTGTATTTTTAAGTCTGACCAAGACTTTTTTTCTATTCATTTAACATGTTTTTTTTTTTAATAAAAATAAGTGTTTATTTCGATTTTGTAGATCCAGAAATTACCCCCTACAAACTCACAACATCACAAACTTTACCTCTTTATAATAGTATAGATAACACTGCAAGTAGTTCAATATCAGTAGTTATACAAAAATATATTCTCATATAACAAAATGCACTAGTACTTTTACTCTCGTGATTTCCTTGTGTTTACATATCCTCCAACCACTTTGCTTCCATAGCTACAATCCTATAAGATTTGATAAACTATGTTTAGATAATAATCTATGATGACATCAAATAGAGAGGTTAATGGAATTCACTCATAATAAAAATAAAAGGCTGGTATAGGTCAATCAAAAAAAATAAACTACTGGATGTATAAGGAAAATATTTGCTATATTTATATCTTAACCCCTTCTCAGTGTAAATTAAATATTGCTTATTTATGTTAGATTTCTACCACAATGTATTGTATACCTCTATTTGGCATCATTTTTAAGTATTAAATATCCAGCAGGTCACCATCAGCCAGACAGGCAATCCTGGTTGTCCATTTACTCAGCTCCTCTTCGGAAAGTGTGTGGCTTTTTAAGTATATTAACAGATAAAATATGCTACTGTAGTGACCCGCAGACACTATATGTGGATCATCTGTCTGATAGAAAGTATTCCTGTAGGAAATAATACATATTTACTTTGTATTTTCCCAGGCCCCGAGGTATTGTGAAAGAGTGGCGCATGAGCAGAATTGTATGGCGTCATCTAGCAGACTACAACAAACTATCAGGAGTACAGAGAGCAATGTGGGGATAAATAAACTATTTTTAGAACTACATAGTTAATTAGATAATATATATTTAAGATGTAGGTTTGTTATGTAACCCAATAAATTGTTGTTGCTTAACCATAGTTTTATTGACATAGCAGTAAATTAATGATACTTTTTTCTTCTGGCATCATGCTGTTTAAAAATTTACAGTTCATGCAAATGTCACTAAATGTTTTAAATGAGCTATAATGTACTAAAATAGCTGATACTTGATAGTCTGCACAGCCAGGGATAGACTAAGTTACTAAGTTGTAGTAAAGGCCTTGTATTTGTGACAGGGCTGCAGGGGCAGGACAGGCTAATTCTCCTACTGGCAATGCAAGTACTTTCTAAGGCAACCTTGACTGACTCTGACTGGGTGCCTCCAATATGCCATACACAGCAAATGGGAGTCATCCATTGCATAATCATAATGATAAATTTGGGCCATGATAACTAGCAGCCACTTATGAACCCTATGAAGAGAATAATATTTGTCTCATAAACATACATGCCTACTGTGCTGAGAGGCACCAACCTGATTATTTAACTTGCATCAAGCTGCATCCACTGAAACATTTTTGGGCAGTCCACATCATTTCTGCATGAAAAGCTAAGAACCATGAATGTAACACTAAATTAAGATGTGCGAATGTTTTATGAGAAATGATAGGTCTCAGTATGTGTGAGTTTACATACATACATAATTAGTAACACCTCTTCCCATTGGGGAGGGCTGAGACAACATCTTTCCATTTACAATGATCCTGGCATACGCTTCTTCTCCTCCTATAACTGTTTTCTTACATGCACACTGGCAGAGTGAGTGTTTTTTCATCAGAATGATAATTTAAGGGCACTTCTATTTTAGTAATTTGCTACAATAAAACTAAATATAGTTGTTTCTGTTTTTATAACTTTATTATAAAGTTTATTTAATCCTTACAAATAAATAAGCTTCATAAAGCTTACAATGGAATTCCACCGCTTTAGAATAAAGCTTTTAGTCAAACAGACCTGAAATGAAGAAAAATTTATGGTTAATAAAATGTTAATAAATAAACATCCAGTGTTTTTGAGATGAAAGTATTCTCAGTAAATAAAATAGTTTCAATCATGATATTCAGAAGCTAATACATGCTAGACATCATTGTAATTACTGCTACACTTTAGATTATCAATAAAATGTAATATTAAATCCAGAAAAACATTAATTTTAGGGGATCGAATAATTCAATTTAAGAAGTTAAAAAAAATGAGAACTTGGTACAAGAATGTTAACAATAAACTTACCGAAGCCCATGTCGTCATCAGACTCCTCGGGTTCCTCCTCCTTCTTCTTCTCCTCCTTGGCCTCTGCAGCTGGTGCTGCGGCGGCGGCAGCTGGTGCGGCACCAGCGGCTGGTGCAGCCCCCACGCCTGATCCGATGTTTGTTAACAAGTCGCGGACATTCACTCCCTCCAGCGCCTTAGCGAAAAGACCTGGCCAGTAAGGCTCGATGTCCACATTAGCCGCTTTCAGAATGGTGGAGATCTTTTCACCCTAAAAACAATAAAAATACCCTTAAATACAGATTCGCGCTATTACGATTCTTGTAAAAAATAACCACATAATCAATTGTTGTTACAATCAAAAGAGAGTTTCAAATGCGTTTAATTTATGTTTATACGCAGATTCTTTCGATTAAAGCAGATTTATGTGCGGATGGCAGTATAACCTAAAATAATTCAGCTGCAATATTGCTCAAGTACTTACAGTTACGGCAACATCGTCATCAACAAGGATGAGAGCGGAGTAAACACAAGATAATTCAGCTTTTGATGCCATTTTTAATTATGATACGTGCAAGTTGCCGACAGGCCTTAGCTCACAGAGAACAAGCACGTTTGGCTTCTTGATTTGAAGAGAAACAAAAAGGCTAGGCATCTGTCAGCCGCTGTTGATCTGTCAAATCAAAATTGACAGTCAAAATAAGGTAGGGTACAAAGTATTTTAGAGTTGCAGCATCAATAATGTTGGCATCTCTCTCTAATCGGACTATTATCACTACTTTGGCCTAGACCGCGATAAGTATTTTTTTTTAAGTATTTTAGCTTGGTTACAAGATAATAAGAGTATTATGTGTCTTCTAAAACCCACAGCATCGACTTGAAGAACGATTTTGTTGATTTGCTTAAATATCTTGAACATACCTCAGAAACATACCTGAATTAGTCCAAATTGAGTAAAATTCTTTACCAGAGGGCGCTTGTGACGTCAGTTCGCGCCATTATAGTTTTTAACTGTCATAGCGTTTTGTGATTTGCGTGAGCGCCAACGCTCAAAATTTAAATACTCTAAAATAGTTCAAGTGAAGATTGTAAAGTGAGGTTTTTTAGAGTGAAAAGTGTGTTACGTGAACCTACGCGTCACAGCATCGTTGTTTCGTCGTGGTAAGCATAAGTTTGATTTCACTATGGAGCCGTCTCATGACGAGAACGCAGGGAAAACTAGTCGAGAGTATGTTACTCTGGATAGAGAACAGACCTCGTCTTCAACAGAAAGCAGCTCCTCCTCTTCCTCGGAGGTCGAGGAGGGCTTAGCTTCTCCCCTGCCCAATAAGCGTCCGAGAGCTACCAAACGTAGACACCGACAGGTCGCGACACGTTCGGACCCGCGTGTTGATACATTAATTAGTCAAATGTCTTATGTTACGGAATATTTAACTAATTTACCAGTTTATATGAATATGTATGCACAAGACAAGACTGCCGCACCGAAGGTTAACCCTGAATCTGAACCTTTCCTTAGTAAACCCGCGCAACCATCGACAAGTCAGTCACACGGGCCCCTAAGTCTATCTCTCGGCAGTCTAGGAACGAACTTTGATAATAAAACTATTATCCAGCCAAGTGATTCGGAACGCCTAGCTGAGTTAATTAAACTACAACAATTCAATTCCCCTGCTTGGAAAGCTATTAGGTATAAAAAGAGCCTTCAGGAGAGCTTGGCTTCACCGGGTTTTAACGGACTCAAGGTGAATGATGAGTTATGTCACTTCAGCAAGAACAAAGACTATTTAGCAGCAACGGAGCTTGTACTAGCAGGGCTCTCCAATAAGGTGTTGGAACACAGACAACTCCTAAAAGTGGGATTACAAAGTATACTGGACTGGGCTACAGATAACCCCAATCAGTTAGATCCTATTTCCTTATTTGAAAAGTTTTCAGAAACTTTTGGTTCAGGGTCTGCAAGTCATAAAAATTCAGAAATCACAATGCAGATATTATGTGGTAAACGCTCAGAGGCCATAGAGATAAGACGTGATCGAATTTTAAAGGAGATCACAAACCAAAATCTGAGGGCAACACTACAGAACATACCACCGAGTTCAGAGCACCTATTTAGTAGAGAGGCTTTGCTGCCTGTTATTCAATCTCTCGGTGGGACTCAAGTTTGGCTTAACACCCCATCTTATTTAAAGGATGGTAAGGTACCAAATCGTTTAGAACGCCCAGTCTCCTATATAAATAAAAAATACATCAACAAAAATTCTAGGACTAGTACAACTGAAAAGAAAACCAAACACAATATAAGAAGGGACCGGCCCTTTCGTCAACGTGAAGCCAATAAAACCAATAAGGGAGGTTCAGGTTCCCACAGCAAACAAGCATGAGAACCAACAGAACTTCAGGGGAGGTTGCTTAAGATTTTTCACAGAAAAATGGAATCTAATAGGCGCCAGTCAATTTATAATAAAGTCTATAGCGAACTGTCGTTTACCCTTCAAAACAAAACCACCTCTGAAGTTCCCATCCCAAAACATATTGAAAGCTTTAGCTACCAAAGTCACCCCAGACATGACTCAAATGATCCAAGATTTAAGGAAGAAGGGAGTACTAGAGAAACCATCAACTCAGGACCCGGGTTTCTTTTCAAAAATGTTTTTAGTGAGAAAAACAGATGGGGGACTACGTCCCATTTTCGACCTCAGAGCATTAAAGTCTTATATAATGACAAGACATTTCCATTTGATATCTCAGGTAGATGTAGTCAATTTTCTTCAGACCAAGGATTGGCTGGTGAAGATAGACATTCATCAAGCCTATTTCCATTTGTGCATAGGGTCTCCCACAGACGTTTCCTCCGTGTCATTTACAACGGAGAGATCCTACAGTTAACGTCTCTTCCATTTGGCCTATCTTCAGCCCCCCGTACCTTTGCGGCAGTGTCGAATTGGGTTGCGGAAACCCTTCGAAACCGCGGTATTCGTGTAATAGTTTACCTAGACGATTACCTACTGGCATGCCAAGACAAATCCAAATTATTCGCGCAGGTTGCGGAAACGCTCGCGATATTGGAATCTCTGGGCTGGCACGTAAATTACAAAAAGTCAGTTATAGAGCCCACACACGAACTGGAATACCTGGGCTTGGTCTGGAACACTCAGCACATGACCTTAGCCCTGCCAACCCAGAAGGTCCTAAAAATAAAGCGATCCCTGTCACAAATATTGAACCAGAACAACTGCTCACTAAAAGAACTTCAGAGTGTATTAGGTATGCTAAATTTTGCCAACCATGCCATTCCTCAGGGTCGACTACATTGTCGCAAAGGACAACTTTTTCAGAAAATGTTTACTCGGAGCAGACAGAGAAAGATGTTACGCCCGAGTGTGCGGCAGGACCTAATGTGGTGGCTGGATGCAGTAGAGTGCAGTCCAGCTCCACTTCACAAGAAAGGAGTAACACACTTCTTAACTACAGACGCAGCGGATGCGGGCTGGGGAGCTCATCTGGACAATCAATACCTGTCAGGCAGATGGGCTCCAAACCAAAGGTCTTGGCACTCCAATCAAAAGGAGATGTACGCAGTCTTTGCTGTGCTCCGATCCCAGGGTGTTCTTCTCAAAGATGCACATATTCAAGTTCAGTCCGACAATCGGACTCTTGTCGCCTACATACGGAATCAGGGCGGTACTCGGTCTATGAACCTTCTTGGTCTAACAACCAGACTGTTAGAACTAGCGACGTCCCTCAACATAACAATGACAGCATTTTACTTACCAGGAAAATTAAACGGTATCGCAGACCGCCTATCACGGGGACAACAGGTACCCGAGTGGCATCTACTACCACCAGCCACAGAGGCAATATTCAAAAGGTGGGGCACCCCAGAAATAGATCTCTTCGCCTCCAAGGAGACCGCCGTCGTAAACCTCTATGTAACGCTAGATTCAACAGATGGATCAGCTCTTTTCTGCGATGCCTTCAGTCAAAATTGGGAATTTCAAACTGCCTGGGTGTTCCCACCTCCCAACATGATTCCCAGAGTCTTAGCACATCTCAACAAGGCAAAAGGGACATATTTCCTAATAGCGCCCCAGTGGACACAGTGCTTTTGGTACCCAGACCTACAGGCAAGGGCACTGAGCAGTCCCTTGCAGATAGAGAACCTGCGGAAGGTTCTTGTGGACTGGACAACAAAAACGAGCCCTCCACAAGTGGACAAGTTAATACTTCAGGCTTGGAAAGTTGGGGGTGGGCGGACCATGTAACAAGCTGGGATAAGGACGAGCAGCAATTATTAATGCAGAGCTGGCGTCCTTCCACTTTAAGCACCTACAATACTCCTTTGAAGAGGTGGTTGAGGTGGTGTAAAAATAACCAAATTAATAGTAAGAATCCAGAAGGGAAGGAGGTAGCGAGATTTTTGGCAAGTTTGTATTTAAAGGAGAAATTGGCCTATAGCACAATATTACTACACAAATCTGCTATTTCTACTTACTGTGCCACCACAGTAGAGAACTTATCAAAAGACTTTTTCATACAACAAGTTTTAAAAGCAATCTCGTTCTCTAGACCGCGACCAACTAGAGCACCCATATGGGATGTCAATATATTATTAAATTGGTTAAAGTCAACCCCATGTTCTGGGTCTTTATTTGATAAAAGTAGGAGAACAGCTTTGATATTGTTACTAGCCTCAGGGCGTAGATTACATGACCTTACCCTTCTTGAGGTCTCGGAGGACAAATGTATAGTTAATCAAGATAACATAACATTCTGGCCAAATTTTGGCTCCAAAACGGATACAGGTAATTACAGACAATCTGGATGGCTTCTCACAGAGCACCCAGACAGCCGTCTCTGTCCAGTAACACAGGTAAAGGAATTAATAAAAGCTTCAGAAAACAGACGCACCAAAGAGAAAGACATAAAATGCCTGTTCATCACTGTTACTGGAGAAATCAAGCAAGCTTCCAGAACTATAATTGCTGGATGGTATCCATCCTCTCAATATTCAAACAGGCTAACATAGATGCTTCCCCAGGAAGCATCAGATCAGCTGTAGCATCCCGGGGATGGCTAGATAATAGAGCTATTGATGAAATTCTAGAAAGAGGAAACTGGAGGTGTCTAGAGACATTTACAAAATTTTACTGTCGGGAAGTCAATAAGGCTAGTCATGACTCATTATATGACATATTGGACATATTGGACTCATTATATGACAATTTTAAAACTGTTTAAAGTTAGCAGACTGTTCAAACTTGTTACCTTTCATGTTTATTGATTTCTGTTATCAGATATAGTTTAATTATTGTTATTTATAATTTGTAAACATTATTATTAGTTGGAAAAGGAGTGCCTTATATTTTCAGTTTATAATCTGATTCTCTAACTTTCAAAAATTGTAATTAAGTAAAAGAAATAAACATTATCCTTTATATTTTAAATTGTTTATTTGATCACATAACGTTTTGTGTATGTAAAATAAAAATTCTTATTACCAGCAGATAACAAACAGGTCTTCAAGTCGATGCTGTGGGTTTTAGAAGACACATAATATAACTGTTTTGCATTAAAACAAAACAGGTATTATGTGTTGGAGAAAACCCACAGCATCGAGTCAAGGAGCTTGCTGGCAATGAAGACGCTATGACAGTTAAAAACTATAATGGCGCGAACTGACGTCACAAGCGCCCTCTGGTAAAGAATTTTACTCAATTTGGACTAATTCAGGTATGTTTCTGAGGTATGTTCAAGATATTTAAGCAAATCAACAAAATCGTTCTTCAAGTCGATGCTGTGGGTTTTCTCCAACACATAATACCTGTTTTGTTTTAATGCAAAACAGTTATAATATTATCACCAATTATTACCAGGAATAAATAATATTACCACTTTTTTATTTCTTTAATTTTATTTGCATGTATGTACTTACATAAAATTAACAATATGGAAACAATATTACAATATTAATAACAGAATTGGGTCTATAATGCCTCACCAAAATCTTCGGGGTCTAAGCCTCACCTGTTGTTTTTTTTTTATACCACTCAGTTGGCAGACAAGCTCACGGCCCACCTGGGAAGCGGTTACCGTGGCCTATGGACGTGCGCAACACCAGGGGCGTCACACTCGCGCTGCCGACCCTGCAAAAACCTTCTAATGCCCTTCTTGAAGAACCCCATATTGTAGTTGCTTGGGAAAACCACAGCAGCGAGATCATTTGATTGAGGGTACGGCCTTTAATACCAACTTTCCTTCGATGCCTACTTTTAATTATTTCATTTCATTTATATTTATGTTGGTTTATGCATAGATTCTTATATATAGGGTTTATGTCTCCAACGATTATAAAAATGGGTATTGCTTGTTTCACTATGCCTTTTTTTTTTTTTTTTTTTATCGTGCGGAAATCCCTTTGGATACCCCCCCGCGTGCCAGCGGGGGCGGTTATGTCGGGCTTGAACCGACTAAAAAATGTTTCTACAGTCACATCCACAAGTTTTATAATAACTATACACGCTGACTTTTAAGTCGTTTTGGATCCGAAAGGTTACTCGGAATAATCTATGGTAGCATTTTGAGATGTCCAAATCTTTTTCACTCGTTCGAGTAGAAACATTATTAGCGCTTCGGTAATTCATTGACAGTTTTTAATGAATGAAGGTTCGTCCTTGTTCATAACTGCGTGGGAATAGGTACTTATTAGATGTGCCGCCTTCCGAAGCGAAACAGGCCGCAACACATTGGCCACTGTAGGTACTCCACTATTCGCTCATACTTTATGGCAAAGGACCGTCAGAAATACTTTATTAGGATATGATTTAACGATAAATGACTTTATGGTCTAGGTTTAGTGATAATAAAATAAACACAACAACAAAAATAATTATACCTGTTTACAAAATGATCAACTTACATAGGTAACTTCTTAGTTTACACTTCTCTGATAAAGGAACTGATCGAAATCGAGCGGGTCCTCCACGTTCGATTCATAACGGGCACCTTTTATGGTTTTATGCTATTGTATTTTAGCGTATTTAATGTGTGCCCGTCTCTAGCACTTTTCACGAATTCGAAGACGTACGACCACCACTGCATAACTCATCAGGAGTTTTGTCAAGTTTTGTATTCACGAGTGTAAATAAGTCGTTTTATCACAAATAAAAGTCTAGGGCCAAGTCATGGGGCTACCGCGGTGTATCCTTCGTGCACCAAATTCATTATTTAGATATTCACGCACTGCGTATGCATAATAAGTCGGATAGACGACGTCGTGGGTATCTACTAATAGAGGCATATCCTCTAATAATTCTGATATTACTGTACCTACATAGTATTACTAGCTACGAACTAACAGTAAGATGACCTCAACAGACACTCGATAATTGATCGATAATGATACCGGCACCAACCGCACAGAAACTTGAGCGAGAACCGCACCATAGATAAGAATATGTACTAACCGCACGCTACTGAAAAAGGCGCTGCGGCGCCGGGCGGGAGGGATGTCGCGTACGTTGCCGTTCGAGTCCTGACATGTTTCCACTGGCGCAGTGGCGCTGAGAATCGGCTTCTGATTGGACGGAAATAATCGTAGTAAAACGTAGTAAGCGTATTAGGTACGTGATTTACGTGAAATTGAAAGGACCACTGTTACCACGAGGTCTCATTTGATTTGTGCAAATGACATAAATTTTGACCTATTTATAAACTAGGACGGTTACCAGCTTCGCAATCAACCCAAACTTAGCGTAGCGAGATTTGCCTATCCAACAATAGGTCAACGTGACCGGTCGACTTTTTCCATTGATTTGGTTTTTCGGTGATTATTCCTCGATGGCAGGACCGATCTGGACATTCGAACCCTTACGACACTCAGTAATGTCTACTTGATCACCGTGGCAAATTTGGTCGAGATCGGTCAAACGGTCTCGGAGGAGTATCATTTGTTTGAAATGCAACTTTGAAACCAAAGACGCTTCGCTCGCCTTCGGCTAGCTACGCTTAAAAAATATGTTATCGAAACTGTGCCCAAAATATTTTGTTCCAAAACGACTATAAACTCAGCGTGTTTATGTCAGTGCTTGTATTAAATTACTATAGATGTAGCAAGTTAACTACCTACATATATGTGAAAGTTTGTGAAGATGTTTGTTGGGCAATTGCCAATCACGTTCTAACGGTTGAACTGCTCTGGCTGAACTTTGGTACAGAAATAGATTATAATCTGGAATACTGATTATGTTGTTATGGTAATGCACAATTAACGCAGTAGAGAGCTTTAGCAAAGCGTCAAAGTTAGAAAACCGCAACTGTTTTCATAAATTAAAATGTAGAAAAATGAAAGAACCCGATCATTCTGTTCGCCTGACAGAAACGTTCAGTCCATATTTACAAACGTTTTTGACTGGAATGCATGAACCTAATAATGAATATAAAATCACAATAAATAAATAGTTTTATAATCCCCTGAGGACAAAGTTGATATATTCCATGTTTTGTTTATTATTTCTTCTGAAGGATAGGATTCGTAACGAATACATCCGACAGAGAACCAAGGTTATCGACATTACTCAAAGAATTAGCTAGCAAGCTGAAGTGGCAGTGGGCCGGCCATATCTCGCGAAGAACCGACAACTGCTGGGGTAAACGTGCTCTTGAGTGGAGACCGCGACTCGGCAAACGTTGTGTAGGACGCCCTCCGGCCAGGTGGGATGACGATGTGCGAAAGACTGCGGGCAGATGTTGGATGCGGCAAGCTGAAGACCGGGCGCTATGGCGCTCATTAGGGGAGACCTATGTCCAGCAGTGGACTAGAATAGGTTGATGATGATGAAAAAAAAAACAAAACAAAAAAAAATACTCCACCAGCGACCAGCGTCACGTGACGCGACGAGCACACGTGACGCTGGTCGCGATTTAGGTATTTCCCACACATCCGCTTGGAGAATACTGCGAGGAGGACTGGACGCCCACCACGTGCGTCACGGGCTCGTCGCGTCAGGTGACGCTGGTCGCTGGTGGCTTTTTTTTCATTTTTATATATATTTTTTTAATATTTTTTATATATTTTATATTATATTTTACCTGATATAGAAGAAGCCAAAGCATTTTATTTTATTTTTAATGACCCGCCCGAATGTCACCAGGGTGGAGCAGATATTGGGTTTCTGTATTGCTTTATTTTTATAGTGAACAAATAAAAAAAAATAACATATTAATTTGTATGAATTTTTGTGTTTGTCTGTACGGATAATGGCACAACAGGAATTCATATATACTATTGTAAAGTATTTTAAAAGTAGGCGTACAAGGAAAGTTGGCATTAAAGGCCGTACTCTGGGGCAGGCTTTCCTCTAGCTAAAGGTTGGAGATTAAACGGCAATTGCTCCCATAAAAGCCAAAATAAACCACATAATTAAAAGGTGTAGCATGCTAATGGCATTGCTGCTCAAGTGAAGAAGATTGACATAGAATTTAAACAAAATGCTATTAATTGAACTTGAATGAAAAATAATAAATTATAACAGGTATGTACCCACTAATACAACTAAAACATAGATACATAGCATTTATTTGGTACTTAGTGTTAAACAATTAATTGTAAATGTAGTAGATTAATTAGCGTGCACAGGTACAGGGACTTTAATTAACATAGAATTATGTAAGATATATCTTATTAAATTAAATGACATTTAATTAATATTATTAAACTTCAGAGATAAATCCTATTAACAATAGTTTTACAGGTCCCATGAAAATAAATGGTGCTTAACAAGCATATCTCGGACGCCTTCTTTTAAAGGTTGGTTCTGTGTGTCTTTCTTCAAAGGCAGTTCCCAGTCGGGGTTCAGATTAAACCCAAATTGAGACAATATCCTCAACTCGCACTTAATCTGTACCCACCCTGGAGAATTTATGAATGACCATGGATGATACCACTTTTGAACAACATCTACGCAGGAACACAACACTTCCAGCCATAAGTGCAAAGCTTCTTCATTAAGCCCCATACATATCAGTGTTCGAAGCTTTACATCCATTTGTGCATGGGCATTGTCATGTGACAAATTAATAGCTTGGACACATCTATACAACAGCTCTTCAGGAGTTAACACTTTTCCATCCTCATCTAATCGATATGTTTTACATAAAACCAGACGACTATATACTGAATTAAAATCTTTTTCTACCTCTCGGGAAGATGCTTCCTCAATGAAAAGCCAAGGATGACAAGGCCCATCTAGAAAACTGGGACGCTTAATTCCGTGTAAAAGAACCCTTTTAAAAGCAGGCGCCAAAACCCCTCTAACTAAATGTGCAGCTTTCTCTGTCACAGAATCGTCTCCAGCTCTACTGTACTTTACTCCTTTTTCATCTAGAAGTTTTACAAATCTAGCTGGGAACCAACCTCTCAGTCCATTTAGCTCCCCAATCCAACAATGTTCATCTCTGGAACTAATTACTTCAATTACATCATTTTTCCTAAAACCCAATTCATCTCCATCTCTTCTCTCGAAATCTAACAGTGCTTTGGCTCGGCGTCTCTTACTACGTGATACATTGACATATCTTTCTCGATCTGCTGCATGACTTTGCATTGTGTAGTCTGCTGTCAACTGTACTTCAGATGCTAGTTGTGGCTCGAGAGCTAAAAAATGACGGGCGACTTGTAAAATGGCTTCTCTGAGATCAACTAAAATTTCAGTCTGTTTGACATTCTTTGATACAGCATCCTCATTGTTACTATCTTCTCCAAACAGAATTGTTTGTATAACTGATTTATTCTTCTTGATTTGACGTCTTTGAAGCTGTTGCTTGGGTAAATTAGGCACTGCACTAGGATTACCAACAAGCGCACCTTGGTCTGCCATAAGATACGCTAGATGTCTTCTTCTATGAGTATCAATTAGTGTAGGACTTAAAGTATCCCCACAGACTTCATCTATAGTTTTGATAAGAAGTTCGACGTCATCTATTTCACCAGGAATGTCAGATAGTGCATTAAAAATTTGAGCAGAATTTGAAATCTCGGTAAACCTATTCTCTTTGATTTTTAACATAGCCAAAGTAACTTTGAACAGTACTAATGAACCATCTAGGAAAAATAGATCCCATATTCTTAATAAAATTTTCATGTGCACTACATTAGCATAGAGAGTCAAAAACCAATGCATGGTGATTAAAGAAAGCTCTATATCATGTGCGTTTAGTACCTGATCTATTCCCGGTAAGTATGTGGAAATGAGGCTTCTTAATACTTTTTGATCTGCTTGTATTCCTATCAATGTTGAAGAGTAATAAGAAGCAGGTAGAAGATCCTCCACAGTAGTACACATTATCCAAAATGCATCTTCTTCTTCCATCAATAGTAACAATGATGCTGCAATCATTCCAGTACCCTGACAATAACCAATGTCAGGATATAGCCATGCGAGAGCTCTCAATATTCTACGTAGTCTTGGGACACCAGTGCTGGTTGGATGTGAAAAGCATACATTGTTGGGTAAAATTTGGACTAAATCTTTCTCAATTTGTTTACTTGTTACCAATCCATCATCACTGGACGCTCTTACAATCTCGTGATATGTGATTTCTGTAGATGCTCTTTTTTTATTTGCTCCACAAAGATGCATCCATACCTGTGGGCGTAGTGAGTGAGGTACACCATCTTTAACCATTTTCTGTAGTTTTTCGGTTTTGTGCAGTTTGCCATCACCTTCAGAAAAACTTATTTCTTTACTATAAAATTCCCACTGAAGGCGGTGCTGGTCATCTTCGACAAAAGTATCTGCTAAGAGATTATTACTCTGTTCTGATTCCTCTTCTTCCTCTACACAAAATCCAAATTCGTCAAATCTGTAGTCAGGAAGACCACCACCGTGACCTTCAGATTCAGGTTGTACTAATTTTGCCATAATATCTTGGGGCACCATACTAGGCGTAAGTGCCGAAAAAGGCCCCCCTGGGGCTGGTAGCAATTCATCAGCTATGTTCAGTCCTCGTATAGCATCAATCACATCTTCTGGATCGTCATCCGCTAAAGCAGCACTAATTTTACGTTCGTGATCTTCACGTCCCACATAACCCACATGATCACGTGAACTAAAGAGAGATTTTGCTAAATCCATTTTGTGCACAATAATCAGAGTATCTTTATATGTACGGGGTTAATATTTTCATTTGTTCACTTTGTAAACAGTTTTACGTATACAATTTGATGCTCGACATTTATATGTCAAAACAAATAAAGGTCAAACGTCAGTGACAGTGAGTAAAGCATAAACTTGCTGAACAATTTTATTTGCGAGTGGATAATAGTTCTTACAGCAATCAGTATAATGTTGTCCTTATCACACTAACTGAATAAATAACCTAAATTGTTTTCTCACAGCAAAGTGATGTTACGTCATTAAGCCTTTGAACAGCAATAGACAGTTTGCTTTTGTTCTACTATCGATTTTGATTTTGCGCTATACCACCGACAAAATGTTAAAAGATAAACAGCTGTCTTAAGTTAGGGGGGTAATGATTTTTTTGGCTAAATCAACAATTCGTCAATATTTTTATTATTTATTTTCCATCAATATTTTTTTCGATTTCAATTATACAAAAAATAAAATTGCGCATGCCAGACCTTTTAAATGTTTGCATCGCGGGAGATAGCGAAGTGAGCTCAGTTCACTAAGTAATTTAAATTATTGGGACAGGTTTTAACATAGGATAGGTTGTTTGAGGTTTTATATCTTATAAATGGTCATTTATAAGATATAAAACTATCTATAGCTATTTAAACTTAAACTAAGTATCTATTTTAAATTAAAATCGAACAAATCATATTTTTGGTGGAACCATGAAGAACTGTCGACGAACAACTGCTTTAGCCAAAAAAATCTAAGAAAATTGATTTCCCTCCGCCAACTTAAGGGCTAAATTGTTTCCAAGCGCAGGGCACGCCACGATTGTGGCCAATTGTGGCGGTAAGACCCGTCATGGAGGAATGGCTGGAGAGGCGCCACGGAAGCCTCTCCTACCTGCTGACGCAGATGCTCACCGGACATGGCTGTTTCGGTGAGTTCCTGCATCGTATACGCTGGGAGCTGACGC
Source organism: Cybosia mesomella (assembly GCA_946251805.1). Lineage (NCBI taxonomy): Eukaryota > Metazoa > Arthropoda > Insecta > Lepidoptera > Erebidae > Cybosia > Cybosia mesomella. The sequence continues at coordinate 29,822,544 of OX276390.1, forward strand.
CCGAGTGCCACCATTGGACACGCCGCTTCACACACTGGCAGCAGCAACGCCGTATCCTTGAAGCAGCCGTCGGAGCGGGTGGCCTCACGCTGTTGACCCTTTTTTTTTTTTTTTTTATCGTGCGGAAATCCCTTCGGATACCCCCCCGCCGGCCAGCGGGGGCGGTTATGTCGGGCTTGCACCGACTAAAACCGCACGCCGTCTCGGGTCTTCAGACGCCGGGGTGTAAGGTTACCCATAGAGCATATCCCTCGCACCCCGGCTGACCCTGGGCCATCTCACCACTAACAGCATCGCTCATCCTGTCTCCTCTGAAAGCAGAGGAGTACGGAGAGCGATGTGTTCCCGCCACGTTGGGTATTGGCCGACGATCAATGCCAACCCTATGAAGGGGCTGGTGCTGGCCAAGGTCGGTAGCGAGAGTGCGTGGAACGCCGCCGCCTTCTTTTGCGAGGTAGTGATGCGCGCAAAAGAGGCGGCAGAAAAGGTACGGGAGAGGTCTAGCACTCTCCCGTGCCGTAGAAGGCGCATCGGGTGGCGGAGATCGCAGAACGATCTCCGTTCTCCATGAGCGCGGGCCTGGGAGTGATGGTCGGGGCTAGCCGTCATCATAGCAGAAGGAGGCCCAGGGCGGCGGTGCGTCGTGTTTCCGCGCGCGCTTCTCTTAGGGGGAGAGGGGATTAATAACGCGTCGGGGTCTCTGGGATATCCTTCCTAGAAAACACCAGATTCCCCGTACCACATGGCTGACGCAAGAGAGACACCGTGCGGTTTTAGTTGGTTCAAGTCCGACATACCTATCTTACCGTCACCTCCGGTGGAGTGAAGACCGCGGAGGTTTCCACACGTAAAAAGAAAAAAGGCCAAATTGTTTTTAAATAGTTATAAAATATTCAAATCTTTAAAAAAAATGTTTTTTTTAATGGAACAAAGCTCAAGTGGCTGCTGAAAAGCTGGGCATTCTGTTGAAGGTGCGACAGTACTTCACACCGGAACAGTTGCTTAACTTGTTCGATCCTGTATGGAGTACTGCTCGTATCTGTGTGATGGCTCAGCTAAATACCACCTAGAAGCGCTGGAGACAATAGAGAGACGGGCCAAGTGACTCATTAACAACGATGCACTCGTCGAGAAAAGACTTCAGAGCCTTAAACATCGCCGCAAAGTTGCAGGCCTATCAGTCTTTCTGGCAACACTAAAACCTGTCCATGATGCCATGTCGCCGCCATTACATGACGCCATAGACTTATTAGGAGAACAGACGGGGTATACCTACAGAATTGACGTGTATTACCTACGTTCCATTTTTATGAATGAACGTTTGCCGACGCACGGTTACTATGCTAGGGATGTACCTTCTATTATCGTAACATTTGTCGATATCTTTCTATACTACCTGTTAAAGTGTACTAACCATAACTTTAAAACTAAAACCCGACTACTGCAAAATCAGGAATCTCTAGAATGTATTGTTTTATTAGAGTAAATGGTATACGATCACGGCTATTCTTGATATTTTCTTGTATAATACTTTTATAGCGTGATTTGCAGTAGTCAAATTTTAGTTTTATTCTTAATTTTTATTTATATTATTTTTTTCCTATATCTATGGATAAAGATAAGGAAATGAATAAGGTAGTAACGTCCCAATTGAGTATTCCGACTGGGGTAATACCTTTATCCTAATAAATACCACGGCCATAATAACCTCATGATGAATAACCCCACTGGGGGTTTTTGTACTGCCAATGGGAAGACCAAAGGCTTATCCTGCTTCATCTTCTGTATTAATGGCACAGAAACAGGTGCAGTCGCAGCCTGAAACTTTGCGGTCAAGGTCGTCAGCACGAGTGTGAGTGTGTGACTCTCCTGGTGTTGCACACATTCATAGGCCACGGTTATCACTCTCCATTAGGTGGACTGTGTACTTGTCGGGCACCTGAGTAGTATATAAAAAAATAGAAGACGTTACAATATTGTTAATTCATATTTCTTGAAAAGAGTATTATTTTTATGAAAAAGAGTATTTTCGTCGTCAAATCATTTATTGGAGTACATCACTATTATGCTTGTTGTAGTATGGCCTAGAAAAAATCATCAATGGCTGTCGCAAATCATTCATAATGTTGACGTCAATCATTCATAAATGTTGGCACCCTCATACTCATTTTCCCAAGTGAGCAATAACTTAAATTTTTTGTCTCTTTTTTGCAGACATAACTGTATATTAGAAAAAAAAAACAAAGTGATATATCAAGGTTCAATTCATGTTTGCCTCACATTTGTATAACCAAAATTTCCATATGTTGAACGGGGCCTATCTTTATTCTTCCTATATCTATGCATGACGCAGTCTTTTGTCGTTGTTCGAAATGATTTTGACCGGGCATGTTTCGGCCTGCAAAAATGAAAATTTCGATATAAAAAAATATATATTGATAGATCTTAATTAGCCCTTTCGAACAACGTTAATTAATTTATGAGCCCGTCTTTCGTTTTCCCAGGAAAAATCAAAATATCATTTTCCTTTTTTTACCTTTTCAAATATCCGTATCTCTTTAAAATATGGTTATTTTTTATTTTACCAAGTGTAGAAAAATTGCCCTTGAGCTGATTTAAATTGCCCGAGTGTCAATTATTATAAAAATTAATAATAATCCTATAAAAAATAAAAAAACCGTAATGGGATTTCGAAGACAATTATTTGCGCATTGCGCATGCGCTGTAGAAAAAAGGCTACACTGCTCTAGTTTAAGGGCAGCATTTACAACAAAATATCAAAATATAAAGTTATTTCTCGTCGTAAGTCATAATAAAAAATGAAGCTGATGATTAGAGTAATATTTCAATGTAAGTGGTTTTATTATTACTAGATTTTTATTATCATTAGGTATATTGTGGGGATAATGTTGAGTTAAACGTGAGTTGACAATGAAAATTAAAACATTGTTTTATTTTTACGTCGAATACCTATAACCTCAATTTTAACTTGTATCTCAGTATTTATTTTGAATTATAAATTTAATAATTTTCTTTTATTGAATTTGTTTTACCTACTCATATAAAATTAAATCCTATTTTCCACTTTTTTTTAATAATCTAAGGTGAAGTCTCCTTAACTGACCTAATAATTCCAATATTTCAAGAAATAGTAAATTTTAACAAATAAAATATTCAATAAATTTCTTTTTGGTACTTAAGTCTTATCTGAACTTTGCAATCTCTCTTGACAGTTCTCTTCCTCGGTCATTTATGACTACTTATTCAAATGGACACTTTTGACATAAAATATGCCACTTATTCTTGGTGAGTGAAGTGGTATTTTTTTTTTGTATTTAACCAAATCATTTCTCTCCACCCAGTAATGATTCGTCAAACTAGAGGCTATTCAGGGCGTCCCACGGCAATGCCACATGGAGGGAAAGTAGGTACCTTAATTATTGAAGATGGGACATTTTACTGAAAGAAGACTTTATTTTAATTTTAAAAACCATTTGAACTGCATTCATAAATTTTTAATAATTGATTCGTTGAACCGGGAGTCACGGTCCGGAAAAAAAATCGGTCTGTAGTTTTATGATACCGATCGGAAGGCATCATCGTAAGGGTTATTTTTTGCTGAATAAATTAGTATCAGAAATAAAGGGAAGACCATGAATTTTAACATTTGATGTGAATCTTTGTTCAGAAAAATGAAAAGCTGACATTGCCGTAACGACATACAACTGACATTATCATAAGTACCTATTACTAATAAATTTACCTACCCACTTGAGAAGTACGCATCATTTCCCTATTATAATTTAATTGCATGATAAAATGATAAATAGATACGTTAATTAGTAGATACCTGATTGTATGCAACAAATCGAGCCGTATCCTAGGCCGAAAGACGCGTAAATTATTTTGTCCATCTCAAAGCGCCTTTTGTTTCTGTGATTTTCATTATAGGATTATTGCATTGTATTGTGATTTTTTTACATAACCATGGCGTATCAAAATAATTTTGATTTAATGGAAGCTTTCTTTTTCTAAAAACATAACATTAGCCTTACAATGGCACCGCGAAAGATATCCGGATAGAAATACACCATCTCGATTTGTTTTGAAACGGTTTGTGGATAATCTGCTAAATTTGGGACGTTTCGATCATCGCATACCACAATCGCGGCACCAAATGATAAACACCGACGATGAACTCGACATTTTGATATACTTTGAGGCAAATCCTAAAAGCTCAGTGAGGGAAGGTGAAGAAGAAATCGGAATTTCGAAAAGCAAAATACACCGTATATAAATCTTAAGGCTTTCACGGCCGGCGTTGCATGTAGAATATACTGCTTCCGGGCTGTTTGGCCGTGGTCCATCGGAAACTTGTGTTCCAGACGTTTCGTCGATCACTGCGGTCGACATCTTCAGTGGTACACGTCGGGACGCCGTCGAGTGCGGAGAACCTTCCTCGGCGGCGAACTCGGTGTGACTGATGTAAAGGCCCGATTCACTGGCGTATTTATAGGTGCAATGGGAGGGGCTAAACAACGTGATCGCTCCTGATTGGTTGAGAGCTGCGCAACCGATGCGCTCGATACTGATTGGTCGAGGCTAAGCAAGGGGGATACCGGGGATGGTGGTGGCTTCGTCGTGTTTGAATTGTGATGACGCGCGGCTCTCAGTGCTGGATACCAATCTTTTTGGAAATGAAAACCTTCGTTTTTTCTATTAAAATTATTGGGATGCTTGAATATTTCGATGGCTTCTCGACATAGCCGTGGGAAGAATTGTGAAGTGGTGGCTAGAACCTTCGTGTTCTGAAATTTGATGGTATGATTACCATCCTCCTGGGTGTGTTCCGCAACCGCTGACTTGTCGAAGTGGCCGAGGCGGCAATTTCGTTCATGTTCTGAAAGGCGGGTCTTGACGCTTCTTTGAGTAGTGCCCACGTATACCGAGCCACACGAGCAGGGGATTCGGTAAACTCCAGCCGAAGATAGTGGGTCACGAGAGTCCTTGACTGAACGGTGAAGATTACGTAACTGCGTCGTGAGCTTGAAAATAGGCTTAATGTTGTAAGCTTCTAGCAGTCTCCCGATACGATCCGTTGTACCATAAATGTATGGCAAAAAGGCCATCCCTAGAGGGGCAGGTTTCTCCTCATCCTGGTTCGTAAGAGGAGATTTCCTCGGATGAAGAGCTCTTCGTATCTCCCGGGCAGAGAATCCATTGGCTTGGAAGGCCGAGTCCAGGTGGCGTAACTCGTTTTTTAAGGTGTTGGGGCTCACAGATGCTCTTAGCTCGGTGGACCAGGGTCTTGATGACTGACATTTTCTGTCTGGGATGGTGGTTGGAGTCCTTATGTAAGTAACGGTCTGTGTGTGTAGGCTTTCGATAGACCCGGTGACCAAGGCTGCCATCCTCTTTTTTGGATACCAGGACATCGAGGAATGGTAGGTCTCCGTTCTTCTCTACCTCCATGGTGAACTGGATGTTCGGATGGATGCTGTTCAGGTGATTCAGGAACTTAGTCAGCTCCGTGTCTCCATGACTCCAAACCACAAAGGTATCGTCCACGTAGCGGAACCAGACCTTAGGCTTCTTGGGCGCTCGACCACGGCCAAACAGCCCGGAAGCAGTATATTCTACAAAATACACCGTGTTCTGAAAAAATACAAATTCAAAAGTTATGTTAAATTGCGATTAATATAAAAATTAATGCCTATGAGTATCCCTTACGTATCCGCGAGACTAATAATCAAGTACGTTTTTCGTTCAACTGTTGGTGTGGGATTGTAAATAACCGGGTCCTCTTAGTACATTTTTATGAAGGGCATTTGAATACGGAAAGGTATTTAGAAATACTTGAGATATTAGGAAATGAGATAAATAATCTTCTGGTCGCAGAACGACAAAACCTTACTTTTCAGCAAGATGGGGCTCCGGCTCATAACAGTCACAGAACAAGGGAATATCTCAATGAACACTTTAGTCCCTGGATCGGGACAAATGGACAAATAAGATGGTCGCCGAGATCTCCAGATCTAACCCCGTTAGATTTTTTTTATGGGGTTATGTAAAAAATTTAGTTTACAAGAACCAGCATGAAAGTCTCAACGAGCTACAAAGAGAAATTAGATGTATTATTCTAAATATCCACCACAACAAGATAAAAAAATCGACAGGGAGAGAAATAATCCAATGAGTGCGACTTTGTATTCAACAGGATGGGGCTAATTTCGAGCATTTGATAAATTTTGTACTAAAATTCTTAAAATTCATGGTCTTCCCTTTATTCCTGATACTAATTTATTCAGCAAAAAATGACCCTTACGATGATGCCTTCCGATCGGTATCATAAAACTACAGACCGATTTTTTTTTCCGGACCGGGTTCGATTCCCGGTTCAACGAGTCAATTATTAAAAATGTATGAAAGCAGTTGAAATGGTTTTTAAAATTAAAATAAAGTCTTCTTTCAGTAAAATGTGCCATCTTCAATAATTAAGGTACCTACTTTCCCTCCATGTGCCATTGCCGTGGGACGCCCTGTATAGCCTGTAGTTTGACGAATCATAACTGGGTAGAGAGAAATGGTTTGGTCAAATACAGAAAAAATTACCACTTCACCCACCAAGAATAAAAATAAGTGGCATATTTTATGTCAAGTGTCCGTTTGAATAAGTAGTCTTATGTGACCGAGAAAGAGAACTGTCAATAGAGATTGCAAAGTTCAGATAAGACTTAAGTACCAAAAAGAAATTTATTGAATATTTTATTTGTTAAAATTTACTATTTCTTGAAATATTGGAATTATTAGGTCAGTTAAGGAGACTTCACCTTAGATTATTAAAAAAAAGTGGAAAATAGGATTTAATTTTATATGAGTAGGTAAAACAAATTCAATAAAAGAAAATTATTAAATTTATAATTCAAAATAAATACTGAGAACTGAGATACAAGTTAAAATTGAGGTTATATTCGACGTAAAAATAAAACAATGTTTTAATTTTCAATGTCAACTCACGTTTAAGTCAACATTATTGCAAACTGAATGAATAAATATAAAATAAAAAAATGAATTACACAATATACCTTATTTTCTTTTTTTTCGTGCGGAAATCCCTTCGGATACCCCCCCGCCGGCCAGCGGGGGTGGTTATGTCGGGCCTGAACCGACTAAAACCGCACGCCGTCTCGGGTCTTCAGATGCCGGTGTGTAAGGTGACCTAATAAGGCAATTCCCTCGCACCCCGGCTGACCCTGGGCCATCTACGGCTTCGAGATGGCCCCCTCGGGTGTGGGAACCACGGTGTCCCCACCTTGCTCCGGAGAGGGGAGGCGCGCGTCGCGACGCCGCCCCGGCCTGCTTCTGCTGGAGAGACAGACGGCCTCATCTGTCACCCCCAGGCCTGCGCTCATGGAGGACGGAGGTCGTTGAGCGACCTCCGGCGTCTGAGTCGCCTGCGCCGCGCGGCGAGCATGTTGCGGGCTCGGCGGGCCGGGAGTTCTAAATCTCTCCCGAGCTCGCTCCGCCGCCTCTTTTTCGAGCATTACTTGCTCGCAGAAGGAGGCGGCGGTGGCTCACGCGCTCGCACTTCGCACCATGGTGGCAATCATAGCGCCGAGCGAGAGGACTCTCACCCCAGTTGCCGCCACGAGTTCTCGCCTCGGGACCTCCCACGCCGGGCACTCTGCCAACGTGTGCAGCCCCGAGTCTTCACTCACGTCGCAGTGGTGGCACTCAGACGTTGGCTCCTTCCGGATCCGAAACAGGTGGTCCCCGAAACTCCCCTTGCCGGAGATCACCTGCGTCAGTCGGTATGAGAGGCTTCCGTGTCGCCTCTCGAGCCAATCCTCCATGGCGGGTCTTATCGCCTCTACAAGGGCGTGCCCTGCACTTGGTTGCCCAAGTCGTTCCTTCCACTCCACCAGGATGGCCTGGCGAAGCTGGGATTTCTGGGCCTCGATTTCTGGAGGCTCAGGATTCCATCCCAGCTCCAGCGCCTCCTTGCGCCACTTGTAAAGAGCTGCAAGGGCTCTCGCCTCCAGGTCCCATGGTGGAGTTCCGGCAAGGAGACTCGCCGCTTCGAAGGAGATAGTGCGGTACCCCCTTATGACCCTGTTGACCATCACCCGCTGCGGTTCCCGCAGCAGCTGGGCATTGTTGGCCTTCAGGGCCTCCGCCCACACTGGGCACCCATATAGGGCCATGGACCTCACGATCCCCCCGTAGAGTCTCCTGCAGGAGTCATCATTTCCCCTCATGTTGGGCAGCAGCCGCGCCAAAGCGTTAGCTGTGCCCTTCAGCTTGGGGACCAAACTTCGGAGATGTTTACCGAAGTCCCACCGGCCGTCGAGTATGAGCCCCAAATACTTCATTTGGGGTTCGATGCCGATGCTAATGCCTCCTACCATTAGGCTGGATCCATCAGGTGGCTCGCTCCGAGGCCCATGAAAAAACAAGGCCTCGGATTTGTGCAGAGCCACCTCGAGACCCAGCCGCCGGATCCGCCCCACGACTTGGGCAACCGCGGCCGTGGCCTTTAGGGTTGCTTCACGGTACGTCCTGCCACACGCCGTCACGAGCGTGTCATCCGCGTAGCATGTCACGGCGGCACCGCCTATGAGGTCCCGCGAAGCACCCAGTCGTAGCCGATGTTCCACAACTATGCGCGAAGGTAGGGAGGCACTTCGTGATACACGAGCGCCTCCCTAATGCAACTCCACGGCAAGGTGTTGAACGCGTTGGCGATGTCCAGAGACACCGCCAACATCACCTCACCCCGGGCGACTCCATCCTTCGCCAGAGTCCTCACGCGCATGATGGCATCCACGGTAGAGCGCCTGTGGCGGAAGCCATATTGGTCATCCGCCAGGTCCGGCCCCACTCTTGACAGGTGCTTGACGAGGCGCTTCGCAACTACTCTTTCAAAGAGTTTGCAAACCTCGTCGAGCAACACTATGGGCCGGTAGGCGGACGTAGAGTCCGCCGGACGCCCCTCCTTTCGGATGAGGACCAGTTTCCCCGTCTTCCACAATTTCGGAAACTGGCCCCGCTCCATACATGCGTTGAGAAGCCCTCTCAGTCGGGGCTCGAGAGCATCGTCAACTAGAGCAAGGACCCATTCTCGGCCTGGAATGCCGTCGGGTCCCGGGACGGTGTGTTTGGCTCTGAGCCTTCTCACCGCCAGCTCTAGCTCTACCCAAGTGACCTCGGGCACGTCGTCGTCATCCATGTCGGGCGCCAAGGGCGACCGAGACGGAGCCATCTGCGGTGGAACATGTTCCACCGCCGGCGCTGGGAACAGGGAGCCAACCACCCTCTCGAGCAGCTCTGGTTGGATACACCGGGTCAACGGCGGGGTCCTAGGGTGTAGCTTGCCCCTAACCATAAGGTAGAGCCGCCCCCACGGATCCCGCTCCAACGTCTCTAGAAGTTCGCGGCGGGCCTCATTTTTGGCCCGCCTTATTGCCGCTCGGAGGGTCCTACTGGCTTCCCTGTATACCTCTAACAACTCCGCCTCTCGGGCCTCCGCATCTACGGGGCGGCGACGCCTCCTGCGAAATCTGGCCCACTGGCGGCGCGTGATCACGCAGGACTGCCTCAGCCTCGCGATCTCTGGCAACCACCAGTAGACCTGACGTCTTGGAGTATAGGGTTGGACCCTAGGCATCGCCGCATCGCAGATGCGGGTCATAGCCTCCCGGAACCACTCTGCCTCATCATCAATGTCAACAGGCCTGTCCGGCGCAGGGGCCCAGGCCTGTACTATGGCGGCTTCCAGGAGGAGCTCCCGATCTAGTGTTGCTGGCGCACTGCTCGCGGAGGTGGAGACGTCAAACCGTATGTATCGGTGATCCGACCTTGTCTCCTCCTCCACAACGACGCGCCAGCCCTGAAGACGACGTGACAGCGAGGGGCACGCGAACGAAATGTCCACGATGGAGCTGCACCTCAAAGTCACGAACGTGGCTATGGCTCCCCGATTTAGGACAACTAGGCCGAGTCTGTCGGCCCAGTTCTCCAATGCCCTACCTCTCCCGTTCGTGAGCCGGGAACCCCAGGTCTGTGACCACGCGTTGAAGTCCCCGAGCACAAGAACCGGGTGAGGGTGACAGGCATTGACGACGACGGCCAGCTGATCGAGCCATCGCTCGTATGCAGCTTGGTCTCCGTTCGGCGTGAAATAAGCGGCCACGACCGCTATCTCCCCGACTACCGCCGCCACGCAGCCGGGTCCCCTTGCTACCACGACAAGGGGAGGGGTACCGGTGGCGGCGTTTTGCACCAGTGCCGCCGATCCATCCAGGTCAGTCTCCCAGGCAGGCCCGAGAAACTGGTGAGTGTATGGATCGGCGACACCGGCGATGTTGATGGACCACTGTGCCATGCTTTGGAGCAGAAGGGCCTGAGCATCGGCACCGTGGCCTACGTTCACCTGGAGGATGCGGAGTTGGGGATCCATTATTGGACCTCCATCTCCGCATCTCGTCGTGAACTGGGGGCGGAAGGCCGGCCTCCTGGCTTCGGCCCCGATCCGGCGCAGGCTTTACTGCCAACCCGGTGGTCGGCAGGCTTGCCCTCCGCTGCACATTTGAAACAATACATTAGAGCGTCGCACACACCCGCCTTATGACCGGGCTGGCCACAGCGGAAACAGCGTCACCCACCGTTAACTCCGCCGTGCACTGCACTCCCACGTGACCCACCGACAGGCACCGGAAGCACCTAGCCGATCGGGTCTGCAGGAGCCGCACCTGCACTCTCAGGAAGCCTCCGACTAGGAGGCGCCGCTCATCGGCAACCTTTTGGGCCGCCGTGATTGGACAGCCGACAACTGCTGCCCCCTGTCCACCAGGGCCGAAGCGTATTGCTCCGACCTTCACAGTATCCATGGGGCAGTCTCCGGCCTCCGCCACGGCGAGCCTCAGCTCCTCCGCCGTGACGGAGTCGTCCAGGCCCGTGATGCGCACCTCGGCGCATTTAAAGGGCCGGGTCACTCGAATGTCAGCTGCATCCAGCGACTCCCTCAGCTTAGCCGCTAGGGTGTCAGCCTTGGGGCCACTGGTGGCACCGGGGACCTCGAGGAGCCGGGCTCCTGTCCGTGTATTTTTACATCGAACACCCGGAATCTCGAGGGCTTTGAGGTCGACGTTGGCCTTGACCTTCGCCATGACATCGGCATACCGCATGCCTCTCTCCGCTGCTTCCGCAGTCAAGGTGACGACGACTGCGGCAGATCGAGGGGCACGGAGCTTCCTCGGCGCTCCCATCGCGGCGGCTGCGGCCCTTTTGGCTTTCTTAGCTGCCTTTTTGGCGGCCTTCCGCCTCTTCTTCCTATCTCCTACTACCTCCCACCCCCCTTCCAATTGGCGCCGTGTGGAGGCGGCCGGAGCTAGGGCTACGATTGGGGCTAGGGCTGGGGACGTCTTCCCCTTTCCTTTCCCTTTACCGTGGGTGACCTGAAGGTAGGTCGGTGTTGGCTGGCCTGGGAAGGCCTCCCTTGTAGCTGGACGGGCAGTTGGGCCCGCCCTGGCTACAGCCGCGTAGCCGGGCCCTGACGGCGCCAGAGGTGGACGGCGATACACGCTCTCCAATGCGGAGATGCGACTCATCAACCGCTCCTCCAGCGCCACCAGGAGCTGAACTACATCGGGCTCCACCGGCAGCGTCGGTTGCGACAATCGCGCTGGCTGCACCAGCTGCGCCGGCCTTACCGTCGGCGGTGACTGGGCGTAATGTGCGGGTTGTGCCAATTGACCCGCCGATGGCGCAATAACCTCGCCTGCGCTGACAGAGCTCGCCGCCCCTCTCTTGAGCTCCTCGAATGCTACGGTGAGGCGGGCCATCTCTTGACGAGATTTACACCCATATTCTTAAACGTTACTTCGAATGCTGCTCCACTCAAACTCGACTGGAGTACCTCGAGTGTTCCTTCAAATATCTCTCAAGTTCGGTACTTTTAGTCAAACTTTTGGAGTTTTCGGTTTTACACTCGAATTTACTCGACTGAGTATAACTCCAGTTGGAGTGGAGTAATTACGTCATCATACGTCATCAATTTGTGTAAAAGTCTGTTTGTTTTAATCTATGGTTACTGTCAAAGACGATTGACAACATGTCAAGTTAAAAGTAAACAAAAGGGAATTGCAAAAAGAGTATCATTTTAATTGAAAAGCAACAATTAAAGTAATATTTAAACAACAGTAGTCACTGATTGTGTTTTTTAAGAGGGGCGAATACATTTTTTGATCTGGAGTTAAAAGTAAACAAAAGAGATTAACAAAAGGCGTTTTATTTTTATGATTTTTATTGAATATCAACAATCATTACAGTAACATTTAATAACAGTAAAATCACCGTTTGTGTTTTTTTATGAGGGACGTATACATTTTTTGAGGACAAAGGGTAGTAAAAGTGCAACAAGAGAAAGCTGAAACATCTGGCAATCGTATTTTGAACAAAATTGAAGATGGCTTCAAATTCTACATTGCATCTACTACTAGTTCAGTGGGTTCAGTCAAAGTTTAGCTACCATGACATCCAGACAACTATTTAGTGAGGCTGAGAAGATGTGTCTTCAAGAACTAATTATTAAACATAAATGCTCTACACTTTGCGGGCAAGCCCAGTGCTAAAAAGTTTGCTAAGAATATTAACTACTGTGTCCTTATTGAAACGGAAGCGTTTCTGGAATTCCATATCGTCATACACTTCTTAAGGATTGTCTGCATCCCTCATATATTTCCTTGATGGGTAATTATATGTTGTATCATCAAACATTATAATTTATAAATTCTTCCAAACTATTTTCTACAGACATTTTTACGATTTTATAATAGAACGCGATCCCGAGTGATGCTTCAAGTTAGGTCGTGTGCTTACTTGAGATGACGTTTCTTTACTCCACTCCAATTGAGTGAATTTGTTGAGAGAACTGTGAGTGGAGGGATTTTTCATAACTATAACTACCAAATTACTCAAGTGTGATTGAGTCGAGTGGAACGAAATCTCGAGTGACGTTTAAGAATACGGGTGTTAGCCAGCTCATCCATGAGAAGCTCATTCTCTTCGGCGATATTGACGGTGATGCCTATTATCTTGGGGGCTCGGGGATGATTGAGTCAGTCGCCGCAGATTTTCCAGCGACTGTCGAGTCGTCCTTCCTGGCTCCGGTACTGCCGAGGTGGAAGTCCTCACCGGCGTTGCCATCGCAGCCTTTTTTGGTACAGAAGGCGCCTTCGGTAGCCTATCCGCCGAAACCTTCTTGAGAAGGTCGGCGATAAGCCTTTCGCTTTCCGCGCTCTTAGCTGCCAGCTATTTGTCCCCAACCTTCGCCGCCTTCGCAGCTTTGTCCCGACCTTTTGTGGGCGGTCGTCCTCTGCCCCGGCGGCCAGTACCCACTTTGGCCGCCGGGGATGCCTCGTCACTAGAGGCCGACTCCACCATTGAATTATTGGAGCTCTGTGTGGAGTGCCGCTTCTGCTTTTGTCCCAGCTGGAAGAGTTCCACAGCTGAGACATTCAGAGGGCTACTCGCCCCGCTCGTGCTCAATGCGATGTCGGATTCCGACATTGCGCGTCGCATATGCGCGACCTCCGCGCTTGTGTTGGGGCTGGATTTTGAGCTCGGCGCCGTGCTCGTTTGGCAGTGGTTGTCCCCCCCAGAGTACGTGGGACTGCCGGAGCCGACTGGCTCCGGAAGGGATTCCCCAGACGCAATGCGCCTGGGACCCTCCTGGGTAGAATTTTTTTTTCCTTACCCATTGCCATTTTTAAGTTTACTGTCCTTCGACATGACGCCCTCGGAACTGAGTTCCCCCCAGCCATTCATCCAATTGCCGGGCGTCAGAACGTGGGATTGAGGTGATTTTTTATTGAGGTTTCCTTCCTCGCAACTCCGAAGAGCCACCGGCCCTGTCAATTCAGGGTTACGGCTTGGCCGGACGGTGGTCTGCCTCAGACCATTGTTCACCACCTATGAACATGTTCAGCGGTGGTGAACCCGTTCGCCCTCCTCTCCGATTCTCCACTGTGCCTTCTGCTAGTCAGAGGGACACGTGGAGAAGCCCCACTGAAAACGGCCCAGATTGGGTCGTTCCCGCCTCGACCGGAATTAGCCGGAAGCAGCAACACCTACCCTCTACGGAGAGAGATGTTGCCGCTCTCGTTGCCCAGGGTGTACCACGAGGAGGACCCGGCCTAACACCCCTCCACAATATACCTAATGATAATAAAAATCTAGTAATAATAAAACCACTTACATTGAAATATTACTTTAATCATAAGCTTCATTTTTTATTATGACTTACGACGAGAAATAACTTTATATTTTGATATTTTGTTGTAAATGCTGCCCTTAGACTAGAGCAGTGTTGCCTTTTTCTACCGTGCATGCGCAATTGTCTTCGAAATCCCATTACGGTTTTTTTTAATAGGATTATTATTAATTTTTTATAATAATTGACACGCGGGCAATTTAAATCAGCTCAAGGGCAATTTTTTTATGCATGGTAGAATAAAAAATAACCATAGAGATACGGGTATTTGAAAAGGTGAAAAAAGGAAAATGATATTTTGATTTTTCCTGGGAAAACGAAAGACGGGCTCATAAATTAATTAACGTAGTACGAAAGAGCTAATTAAGATCTATCAATATATATTTTTTTATATATCGAAATTTTCATTTTTGCAGGCCGAAACATGCCCGGTCGCTGCCGAACAGTCGCCAGAGCTGAGTCCCCAGTGTGTCGAACGCTGGATGTGTTTAACGAGCTCTTGTCAGCTTACCCTGATTGCGATCTGTTTGCGGATGAATGGGAGGATGTAATGCGTGTATGTCTTATCTTTTCTGAGAGTAAGTATGCAAGGAAATCTTCCATACAAATGTGAGATATCTGCTTTATACTATGTTATGCTATGTTAATTTTTAAGTTATTTTATGTAATTGGTCATGTACCGTTGTATTTCAGTAATAGTAAATTTGTTTTTGTCAAATTGTATAGGTACGTGTTTTATTTTGTTTCCTAAAATATTACGATAGAAACTAATGATAAAACAGGAATTTGACTTGATTTTTTATTTGATTTTAAATGAAACTCAATTAAAATTGTAGTACATAATCTATAAAATACTTTTTTACAATAAATTCATTTAATTCAGTTCCCTGTCGATTTATCCCATTTAATTAGTTTTTAAGCATATCACCTCATCTCATCACTATGAAGCTAGGAAGCTTAAGTCAAATGTTGCCTATTAATACATTAATATGGCCTATTTAAAAAAAAAATAGAAAAATTGATTTCACCCCACCAACTTTCGGGGCAGGTTTTAATAATTAACGAACAGTTTATTTAGCCAAGAAATCATTCATTTTTTTTTGTGGCGGACATAAAATTTAGCCGCCAACTTAAGACAGCCGGAGCTAGAGCTACCACACAGACCAGAGAGTAAATAAATTAGCAATGAATATTATATTTTAATATTTTTCTAATTGAAAAAAATTATAGTTTATAATTCTCTTTGATCATATTTGGATCCGTTTGGATCATAAATATTATGTTTGATATATATACTCTTTGTACTCAACATATGAAACTCATCATAAGATTTAATTAATCAAGTCTGTTTGGCAGTGTGGCATAACTTCCTATATCTATGGGCATAAGCATAGATCTATGGGCATAAGGCATTATTTGACAGACATCATACAATAGGTATAACATTTTCTAGAATTGCGCGAGATTACCTTACTCTCTACAAAAAACAATCTCTCTCTCTCTTCAATAATTGGAATTGGAGATGAGTATGAGTTATAAATTGTGTTGAGGAAACATCAATAATTGTGTTGAGGAAACATCAATATTGAGTCAATATTTACTATCCGTAAAATTCAGGTTTGTAAAACTTCGTATTGTAGATGTAAACAAAACTAATACCTATTGTTTTTATTATTACGCCTATTATGATACTAACTTAGCATTAACTAACAACATTAGAGTAGGTTCCCGTATAAACATTGTCAATTTTTTAGTAAATAGTCCAGACAAGAAATCGGCGTTACACCTTGCGTCTGTCAGGATTGCGATCTGATATTGAAGTCCTAATTTTACCAAATTAAGCCTTATAGTACATGCAAGTACGACAACTAATTAAACTGCACAGTTTTATTCAAATACATCAATAGATACATTTTCATTTGTTAAGAAGAGGCTCCTTACCGAATTCAATTTAACTTGATTAATTTTGGTTATTTGTTAGATATTTCATAGTATTGTATCATAATAATTTTATTACTTAACAATGTCCATATTAACTCACAGATCTATGCAACTATCTATATTTTACTGGTACAGTAGGTATTCTGTTCTTGCCGAAAACACCTATAAACAAATTGATTTCATAATTTCTGCTAACCCCATCTTGATAAAGAAGTTGTTCTGTTCCATCTACACGCTGTTTACATTGTTAATACATCTAAATATATTAACATTAGGATGGCTGTAAAAAAATGTTGTATTGACAACTGTAATTCATGTTCAACGAGAAAGGAAGACAAAGGTGTCACATACCACAAGTTTCCCAAAGATGCTATGTTACGTGATACTTGGATGTCCTTATCACTTAACACAGACTTTGACACCGATCTGCCTATGTATGTGTGCTCACGGCATTTTTGTAAAAATGATTTCAAAATATACAAGGACTCTAAATACGTATTGAGATCAGGTACTTAGTAGACTGTCCGTAATGCTTGATGGGTTATTTTTGTATGATAAGGTTTTATGTTAAGTGATTTTTTTTATATGCCCATTTTGAATGCTATATTTTGTAGTATTGGTTGCTAACAGTAAGAGCACTTTAGGAGCTATATATGCTATATGTAGTTTTGATACCACAAAATTTATGTAAAATAAGAATTTAAATCAATTCAATTCTAGTATCATCCAACAATGAGTAAAAGTATGTATATAGAAATTCCCACTAACACAACTAAATTAAATAACAAAATCTCAAGTAAATTTTTAATTGTTAAAAATGTTATGGTGTGGTATGGTAAATACATACATACATTCATGCCTGAATATCCCTAATAGGGGTAGGTAGATGCTCACATTTCAAACAATATAATATATAATTTAATAGTTTATGATATGTCATTGTTTATCTGTAGCATTTCAAAATTATTTATTTTATTAATATTGTACTGCAACTATGGAATGCGCTACTCAATTCATTTCAGTTTACACTTATCTATAATTTTTTTATCATTCAGATTGCTGTTATATTGTCATAGCTTCTGATATAAATGTTGCATTAACAATTTTTATTATTCTTGTCCTCCAGAGTGCACTTACAGTAGAATTCTTAGTAATGTAGTAAATTACTAGTGTGTTGTAGATGCTGTGCCATCAATATTTCCGTGGATTAATGCAAATACTGAAAAAGAGATGGAGTCTGTAAATCCAACACCAGAATCAACAAATGACAATGAGAAATCTACAACTAGTACCAAAGATGTTGAAATTGAGAGTGTTGCTGCTATCAGGAAGTTTATTGAAGAACAGGAGAAAGAAATCCAAGAGGCGAAAAGTACAAGGAACACACCAACAATTGATAAAGTCAACGATGATAGTATGGATAGTAAATTAAGTCAAAGTGAGACAATCTCAGTGGCCAGTAGTGTAATAGATATGATAATAAATGAGTCAGAATTAGAAATAGCAAAGAAGAGAGATCTGAAGAGAGAGAAGATTATGAGTCCAGGAGATAAAGGTAAGCTAAGGTCCTAATATCTAAACCATACAGCAATCAAAGTTACCTGCATAGCTTTCACCTTGGATATCACTGGATACCTAGGATAACACAATTTTCACTGACTTCCCGTTTGAATAGGTAAATTGCACACAGGGCCTGTTCCTGCATATTCTACCTTTGCTACTGCTGCATGTCAATTTCAAAACTTTATTATTATGTATCAAGACTGCTGTCTCTGTGTCAGCCTCCGTGGTGTGGCGGTATTGAAAGCGGCCGCTACGCAGGAGGCGCGGGTTCGATCCCCGCTCAGTGCAAATATTTGTATGCATGAATATGAGTATTTGCATTGGTCTGGTCGTGCCTCGGAGAGCACGTTAAGATGTCGGTCCCGGTTGCCATACGAATATGTATGACAGTCGTTATAGGGGAAATGGGTGAAATAGCCCCACATAGAAGGGCTGATCACCCGTCTGGTCAAACGGCGTCCCCACTGGCAGTATATATCAAGACTGCTGATATAAATCAAGCACGAAAAGATTGAATGCACTATGTATCTTTTGGTATGGTGTAATATGGTATGGTATTATTTGGTATGGGAAGGACATCAGGTCGCGCAAAGCGTCTAGCTTCCTATATTACGTGCATAGAGCACTACCTGCAACCTATTCTTGCGATACTAGCTTCAGAAATAAATTACTATTCTAGTAAATACCTACTCTGGTCATATTTCAATATTTGTCGTAAAATAATAATACTTCTATGCTGGTTGGCCATTATGGTTTGAAGGAGAGAACATTGTTTGCATTAAATTTATATAATATTACAGGGAACAGTAGTATGGCTTTATCAGTTGGTTCTAAAGTAGAGGCTAAAGACTTTGGTGAAGACTGGTACCCTGCAGAAATAATAGAAGTTGACTATGATGAGATGGAAGTACTGGTGCATTATGAAATGAAAACAAAAAAGTATGTGCTTCATAATTAATAATTAGTTTTAATTTTCTGCACATACAGTCAGCGTCAAAAGTTGATAATCCTACCCAGGTGTCACAAGACACTTATCATACAGAGCGTCAAATGTAGGTGATGCGAAATTAAGTATTACTAAAAAGTTTCAAAAGTTGATAAGTATAAAGTAAAGTACGTAAAGTACCTCGGCGTCCAAAATTGCGCGGAAGTATGAAAGCATTAGAGTATTAACAAGTTTCTTAGGTTAATGAAAACCAACCTCATTCCTTGAAACTAAGGTATATTTACGTTTCTTTTTCACTATTTATTTAATTATGCTTTTATCTCTCTAAGTTTGTGCATGACGTAATTGATATGTCTTTTGTTTGGAATACATTTGAAAGGCTCTATATACTTTTTTTTTTTAACGTGCGGAAACCTCCACGGGCTTCACCCCACCGGAGCTAACGGTGAGATGTAATATGATGATGTGAGTATGTCGGACTTGAACCGACTAAAACCGCACGGTGTCCCTCTTGCGTCAGCCATGTGGTACGGAAAATCTGGTGTGCCCTAGGAAGGATATCCCAGAGACCCCGAACGGCTCCGGTCGCCAGCGTTGGCGACCCCAACGCGTTCTTGGGCGTCGGCTCCCGGCGTATACGATGCAGGAACTCGCCGAAACAGCCATGTCCGGTGAGCACCTGCGTCAGCTGGTAGGAGAGGCTTCCGTGGCGCCTCTCCAGCCATTCCTCCATGACGGGTCTTACCGCCACAATCGTGGCGTGCCGTAGGCTCTATATACTGGAGCCGATTCTCCTGTTACAAACGGTCTAAACTAGAACAACATTACGGAATTCAAATAAAGTAATTTTAGAGTTATTTTAGTTCAGTGAGATGACCAATAAAATCAGCGCCTTTAGGTGAATTCAATAGCAAATGAAAGATTTGTTTTAAAGTTTTAGGCGGTATTTTCTGGTAACATATTTTCACGCAATTTTTAAGGTTGTACTCATCATCAACTTTTGAAATTGTCGCAATACTTTTGACACCTCGATATGATCATCAACTTTTGAAATTGTCGCAATACTTTTGACACCTCGATATGATCATCAACTTTTGACGCTGACTGTACGTAAATTGCTAAATTTAGTTTTAGAAAATATAATTATAACAATTTAGTTATTATTCCCAATCCCATTTACTTCTAAATATAGCCTCTTTAAATCGGTACCAGCATACATTGTTACGATTCAAAATGTTAAAGATTTATTATTGCAGGATTATTTCTATTTACGTAATCTGTGTTCACAAATAATTTGAAATTGGAAGTAAACAATTTGGCGCCAATTTTGATTGTGAAGGTTTTAATCGAAAATGCCATTACATACTGGATAAAAGAAATCAAATTAACACGATTTAAAAAATAATATATATGTCATTATTGATTACTTACGTGACTCTATAATCAGTGTTTGATGCAAGGACCTACCAGAATAAAATAAGAAGAAGCAGAAGAATCAGTGTTTGTGCGCTTTGGTTGTTTTAATTTCATTTTTTTACTAATGTCTTTCTCTTATAATACTCGCTACAAATCCTCTCGTCGCCCGCTCAGGTAACATTATTTACTCGTAATTATTATTGTTTTATTACATAATGCACTTAGGTTTTTTTATTTGTTATTTATCAGAAAGCATTTTGGGCTTACATCCAATAACGCTAGAATAATAGGTAGGTACACATTTAGGACATTATATATGGATTGGAATGTTTGTTTCGAGATAAACTTGAAATATAATACTCTTAATTTGTAATTCAGGCACTTATTTCAAATAATTGGTTTTCTATTTTTTTTTCTTTTTTTATTGGTAATTGGCTCGCGTTTGACCACTATTTCACCTGTAGGTAAGACGTGGTCTTAGGTGGAACAAGCTTGTCTAGAAGTAACTTGTGCACTCTAGACTTGAAGACTCCCAGGTTATAGCTTTCCGAAAACACAGACTCAGGCAGGGCATTCCACTCTTTAGCAGTACGCTAACTTTGAAAATAAGAATAAAAATATTTTAATTCTAAAATTAAAATTCGGTTGAACATTCAGAACGCTGCCGTATGTCGTATTGTTACATAACTAAATTATAATAGTACCTACGAACTAGACAGACCAGCGTCCGGCGTAGCCATTTCCTGACGAGCATCGGACAGGAATCTTGACTTGCGGCTGATAGAAAAAATCTTTGTAAAGTCGACTTCAATGGGCTGGTCATGGGGTCAGGCCGCCCATGAATCGAGGCTGACAATCGATAGATTCTGAAGCAGGCATCACACTTGCGACCTTCAAAAGGGTAGAAGGGGTTACTTGAATATCTTCAAAAAGACAGGGTAGGCAGCAATGGTGGCCATATCCTGCGGGGAATGCTGGGCATTCTGTCAAATCCCCCACATGAAAAATGTACAATCCTTACATAGGGTAAAGAAAACAAACTTACCATAAAAACAACCAAATGTAGCCCTTCAACTGGGGGCCTGTGGCATTTTGCCTTTCGTGTCACCCTATATACCCAATCTCCAGGTTCTGACGCGTGAATTATACAGAAAAGGGCGAGAGCATAAGGCGTGAGGCATAATCAAAGCAAAAGCGTACCTATTTACGCGATCGCAGAGCAAAATTGCATCCATACGTATAATTCACGCCTTAGATTTGCACAACTAATTAAACAACATTTATTACTAGACACGATGAATGGATAAGCGTAAGCAGTCCTCGCTTGAGGCCAGTCGACGCTACTACAGTAAAACCAGGACCGAGTTCTGTAGAAAGCATGTCATCAGATACGATGACCAGCGTCACCGATGTTACCAACGAGGAATCGCTGGAGCCAAAGACGGAAGAGAAAGTCAAACCGACTTTTGTTGTTGGAGAGCGCTGCCTTGCCCGGTGGCGCGATAACAGACGATTCGTTGCAACTATACATAATATTTTGGATAACGGTAAGATTTGATATTCATGTATGTAGGTTAGTCATGAAACGCACATTCGAAGTTTCGGATCGACGTTTCGTACACTCGCTATCATGAACCGTATTTATCCCGCAATTGGGGTGATACGTGGTAATTAATGCAGCTTAAACTCTACCAAATTTCATGGTAAATAAATGCTACGTCTTGCGTTCGTGTTTCATGCGGATCCGAAGTTTCTATTATATGTTACACGGTAGCCTCCCCAGGTCTAGTATAGAGTTCTCTATAATAGTTATTAATTTAGTTGAGAAATATCAAATGAAGAGGAAGTGCTTGACTCTCGTTAGTATAAAAACCTACCTTATGACCAAAAACGTCGCACAAAATAGTGACGTTATCAGTCATACTTTTCACTCGTGACAAGTCATTATCCTTATCCTCCTCCATTTCTCAACTCAGTTCGATCGACTTTGTCTAGCCTCGAAACGGCCGACATTTGATATATTATACCTATTCCGTGAAGCGACTTCCATCTGACCTCCACAACCCACTGGCGACATCGAAGTTCTTTAGTTACACCAGGCTGTCGGAATTTTTAGGGCTTCAACTACCCGTTACGAATACTACAGATGTTAGTATGGCAACTGGGACCGACGTGCTCCTCGAGTCACGAGAGGCCTTAATGTGTTAAGTATCCATCGTCTGAATAGCACTGTCGTTTCACAACTGGTGAAAACATTTTTTTTGAAAAAATACTACCTGGTTTTATACATAACTAGAAGTATAAAACTCATATTTGTACATACCTATACATTTTTTTTTATTATGCGGAAATCCCTTCGGATACCCCCCCGCCGGCCAGCGGGGGCGGTTATGTCGGGCTTGAACCGACTAAAACCGCACGCCGTCTCGGGTCTACAGCCGGGTGTAAGGTTACTCATAGAGCATATCCCTCGCACTCCGACTGACCCTGGGCCATTCGTAGTGTCCCCTCTGATAACAGCAGAGGGGTACCTGGAGCTACCCCCCCCCTCCCCGCGGGCCTTGCAGGCCCGCCATGCCCCGACCCCCTCGTGCAATGGGGTCAGCTGGCCCTGAAAAGGGCCGGTTGGTCAGACTCTTGGCCGTTGACGTTGACGCCAGCTACTCCAGAGGAGCAATCAATGATGCGTCATCGTCCCACGTTGTCCAGGGTGTACCAAACTTGGAGGTGATCCAACCAGTCGCACCCCTGTACATACCTATACCTAAATGTAAGTTTTGATTTTGCACGTCCGTCGTCGGGAAGCAGGGCGTTCTAAATGGATAAAAAGCTAAGGATGGGGTGTGCATATGAATCTATGAATTTATTAAATAAGCTTATATTTTGGTTTTGAAACAATTCACATTTAGAGAGTAAAGAATATAGAAGAAGGAAACATAATAAGAGTACAGCAACATTTTTTTTTCGACAGGCAGTTACGAAGTTATATTCGATGATGGATGCCACTGGACATGTAAGATCTCGCGGCTATATAAACTAAAGCCAGGGAAAGAAGGAGAGTCAAGCGGCGCCCCTAATTCACCTGCAACCCCGTCCCCCCAATACGAGGCAGGGCCTAGCAATATGCCGCCGCAAACAAATACGTACCATGTTTATCATACACACTTGTTTGACCCTACCCGAGACTACCTAGGGTCTAAAAGTGAACGCCGCGAAATGAAACGCAAATTAAACATAAAAGAAATATTTAATATAGGTCAGAAAAGGCCAAAAACGCAAAAGATTGAGAGAGAAAAACCTCAAAAAGCTCCCATGGTAAGAAAGCCTCGAATTATTAGAAGGAAGACTGTGAAAGTGAAAAAGGAAGTAGAGGTAAAGACCGAGTTAAAAGTTGAGAATCCAGGTGAGTGTTTGATTTTGATAATGTTTTTGTATAGGTTTAGACGTCGATTGTCCGAACGTAATTGAGAAGTTAGTTCGAATAGCAAGTTTAAAATGCTTAATATTTACGAGGGTCAAACTGAAAGTTCTTAGAAAATCAAAAACTGATTACATTAGCCAGTTATTAGTTTTATTATATCTTTTCAAAATATTGTCCATTCACGTCAATACACCGCTGCATGCGATGGAACCCCTGGGAAAAGCACTTTGCCCACTCGTCCTTAGGGGTCTCTTCAATCGCATCGCGATACGCAGCCACCGCTTCTTCAGCGTTCATAAACCGCTTTCCTTTAAGTTTTTCTTTAATTTTTGGAAATAAATAAAAATCACAAGGCGCGAGGTCGGGGCTATACGGCGGGTGACACAGTAATTCAACGTTTGATGTCGCCAAATAGTCGATCGTTCGCTTGGCGGTGTGCGACGAGGCGTTGTCGTGGTGAAGGAGGATCCTACTGCGAGGTCGTTTCTCTCGAACTTTTTCCAAGACAAGTGGCAAACAATTGGTAGTGTACCATTCTGCAGAAACTTGTTTTTGATCCTCTAACACAATTGTTACGAAATGACCTATCCTTCCAAAGAACGAGGCCACCATTTTTTTTCCCGCACTTCGATCTCTCTTCACTTTAGTTGGCAACTCCTCGAAAGGAAACACCCACTGAGCAGATTGTCTTTTGGTTTCAGGATCATAACAGTAAATCCAGCTTTCGTCACCTGTTAGTATGTCGAACACAGCATTAGAGTCACCTCCGTTAAATCTTTCAATCATTTTACGGCACCTATCCACACGATGGAGTTTTTGAGCCTCAGTCAAATTATGAGGTATCCACCGGGCGCAAAGCTTCCTGACCGCTAAATGTTCGTGGAGGATTTTGTGCACTTGACTCATACCGATGCCTAAGCTTGTCCGAATCTGCTGATAGGTCACTCTTTTGTCAGTCTCTATCATACGCCGCACAACACAGATGTTATTTTCAGTCGTCGCCGTAGAAGGCCGTCCCTCACGTAAATCATCAGTGAGATTAGTGCGACCACGTTTAAACTCATTAAACCAGTTGTAAACAGTCGCACGAGATGGGGCTTCATCGTGAAAGGCCAATCGTAGTCTATCATAACTTTCTTGTTGACTTAAATGACATCGAAAGTCATAAAAAATCATTGCACGAAAATTTTCTCGTGTTAAATTCATGTTAACGTGACACAGACAATTTTCAATTTGCCGCCAAATCGTAAAACAAATGATAAATGAATGAAATATATACTCAGTAATATTGGCAAAGAGTTCTATTTTCAAATTTTAGAATTTTTTTTTTATTATATTGTTTATAAGTGGCCAGTTCTAAGAACTTTCAGTTTGACCCTCGTAATTCTACAAATGTAGAATTCAGAATGGCCGTTTCTTCGTTTGGGCTTTGGTCCGACTTTTTTCTCTGTCTATACTACTGGAATCGATTCAGCAATGTTTTACATATCCTAGACTAGAATCCATTATTACGCCTAGATTTCGCACTTCATAAACTTTCAACATGCAACATAAAAAAAGAGCAAACCTGCGCCAGAGCTTGCAGGTGAGGTTGACTTGGGTCCTTAAGGTCCTGACGGGTGCCATACACTCGCCAACCCTCCATAGAACCTCTCATAGATCATATAGATTAGAGTATCCATTTTAGAATATTAGTAAAAAGTTGTCGGAACCAGCGGGCTTGCATGAAAGGTTTAATGACAGTATGCTCGTGAAGTATGTAAGAACAGAATCAGATGGCGGGCGGTTGTCTGTGCCTACTCCAGAGGGAAAAAGCCGTGAGTATATGTATGTATTCTAAAAAGTTGAAAGCTGTATCAAGAATATTATTGATGTGACAAAAATAACTTATTCGTTATTTATCTGTGTAACCAATTTTTTCATGTACTTTTCATTACTTTGAGTAGTTGAATTATAGGAAACTTTTTAATGCTAGCTGTAGATGCTGTGGCCTCAATCATTGGTACTCTTAAAGAGGAAGTTCCACTTAAAGTTATTGGAAAAGAATCAAGCATTTCTGAAGATCATATTCAAGAAATATTTCTAGAAAATGACACAGAACTAGAGGCCGAGTTAAAAATTGAAGACGAGAAAGTTAAGGAGCCTAAGGAAGAAGTACGCACCACTGCAGATATTGACGAAAGTGGCAAGGTTGAACTAGAAGACTTAAAGCCATATCTGGACCCAGAGGTAAGCTATAAGTAATCTTATTATAAACTCGTTAGTCGCGGCGTCCTTTATCATAAGTTTGAGCTTATGTTTGATTGCTGGGTTTAAATCTCGGGTCAAGCAAGTTGTTACTGTTTTTTTAGTTATGAAATTCTAAGTAGCAGGCATCTAAAATATGCTCGTTAGACATTTATTAGCTCGCATTCTATAACGTGGGTCTAAAAATTTTATTTGGTGAAAAATTCATTACTCATAATCTTTTTATAGATATATGTAAAATTTAAATAATAACTATTTATTTAAAAGCAGCCTTCCAGTAGCGAGCATGTGAGTGACACACTTTTTAAATGCTTTCATGAATTCAATTTTTGAGACATTTCTAATGGTTTTTTTTAATAGGTGTTAGATGAGGAAGTGAAGCTTGAACAATTCGAAAAGCTAGATGACATAAAGCATGAAGAAGTAATAGACAGAATCAAAGAAGCCATCAATAAATTAGAAGATGGTCTGAGAGTGGAGCAAGCTAATTCACCTAAAGTCGAAATTAAAATTGAAATTCCTAAACTTGAAATAGGTGTACCCGAAGCTCTAACTGTGACTCCAATCTCAGAAGATAAAACTCCTGTAAAGTCGTTAGGAGTAATAGAAAAACCGAAAAAGAAATTGTCCAAAGTTAAGAAAGGCAAAAAGTTAAGATTATTGCAAGAAAAGATAGTTAAGAAGCAAGTGGAGAAAGCTAAAACTGAATTAGAGGAAATGCGAAAGCAAGTCGAAGAAATGAGGAAACAGATGTTAAAGAATCAGGAGCTGCCGAAAGAAGAGGAGACGAATAAGAATTTCCTGTTGCCGGGTGAATGGTGCTGCAAGTGGGTAAATGGACAGCCTGTGGGAACGGTTAGCGAGCTCGAGTGTGAGATGAAACTAGATCCTAGTGGAAAGACACCTTTGCCTAGGAGAAGTGTGCAGGTTAGATTGCATTAAAATATACTTCTTTCATGAGTTTCATAATACAATAGGGTTCACGTATCTTCATACGAGTGCCAAATCGGGGTCCGCTTACCAACTATTCGTTTCCATAGTTTGGT
Organism: Cybosia mesomella; assembly: GCA_946251805.1. Classification (NCBI taxonomy): domain Eukaryota; kingdom Metazoa; phylum Arthropoda; class Insecta; order Lepidoptera; family Erebidae; genus Cybosia; species Cybosia mesomella. Next base: position 29,849,396 of record OX276390.1, read on the forward strand.
TACTTTCTCTTTTGCTTTTTATCAGCAGGTGTACCAGCTTGCGAGGTTGGCTTGGGCCCAGAAGAACTTGTTGGGGTCACATACACCATGTAATATGTCCTAGAATATTCGTTACTTATTATTATTTTATTTACTTATATCTATATAGATATAGCTACTTGAAAGAAAGAATTGTGGTGGGGTATTATGATGTTATAAGAAATGGTCAAATCTGTTTAAGGTTGAAGATGAGAGGTTACCGGAAGGATGGACTAAGCATATGGTACGCAGGAGTTTCGGACATTCAGCTGGGAAGTGGGATGTTGTGCTGGTCAAGTGAGTCACACTATGAAATGATATCAAAATTATAAAACATTTTATTTTTTAGATTAAAGACAAAGTTGAATGAGATTTTCCTGTATGTATGTACGTATGACTGTATATATGTGTATCTGTATTTATGACTAATAACTACTAAATGGCTTAATAATTTTTTATGAATGATAATATCGTTAGATTCGTCGCGACTACGCGAGTAAAGTAAAAAGTAAAAAAATTCAAAGGATTTTTATAAAATGGTAACTATCATTCCACGTATATTTCATACACAAAATTACACTTTTCAGTCCCGAGAACCGCAGATTCCACACTAAGAATGAAATACGTGTTTATCTAGAAAACAACCCAGACAAGAATCTACAATCCTATGAACATGCAATCACCGACTTTGGCGTGCATATGAAACTTGCCCGTCGAATGGGATGGATATCTCGCACTCCAGATGGTATTGCCGACGGTCCGGTGGTGCAACTACCTGCAGGGACACTCTGCAGCACCTCACCACTTATTAAACAGAGGAAATTGAAACTTAAGAAAACAATAAAGGTTAAAAATAAGAGACCTAAACTCACAATTAAGCTGAAGCTGCCGCAGAGTACTGTAAGTCACTATAAAATATGAATATGTGGTATCTAAACAATTAAAATTGAATATTTGAAGTATGCTGCCAGATTTAGAACAGTCCTGTCCCTCAGTGGGCTGGGCCATGAGAAAGTACCCGGTAAACGGCACTATGTTCAGCCCACAATACAAAAGATTGATAGATTTCTATGTATAATATGTATGAATTTACAGAAAAAAAGAGTAAATAAGTATGATTATCCTCATTCTAGAATCCATAACACAAGCTAGTTAAACTATGCTTACTTTGGGTCTAGAAAGCGCTGTATAGAATGTTGTAGATTATTTTTTCTTGATGTAATGTGTATGTTTATTGACCTGTATCTGTACCCTTCTTGGATAACAGAATAATTTAAGCTACCACTGCCGGTACGGCAAACTTACATTATTACATCAGGTAACCTATAAACAATAGGCTGATATTATTTCTATTACAGATGGCTGCTCTCGAGGATATTGGATCTTCGTCTATTAATGTGACAAGTTCAAATGCTGATAATACATTACCCACTGAACCCGAACTCAATACAGTCAAGTTAGAGGATGGATATGGTATGTATAGAAATCCTACAAAAATTATAAATGTAAATGTTAGTTGGTTACCCAATTCTACAAGAACTGCTAACTTGGTTGAAATTGGGTACAGATAAAGACCATTATAAAGACTTGAAGTACTTACTATTCCGGTAATCGCTTTCTCCCACAGGAAGCAATTAAAGATAAAATTCAATGCAGATGAAACAGTTAACATCTAATGATAATACTATAATTTTGTCAAACTACTTTACAAATTAGTATAATATTATCTGAACATCTGATGTATTAAAAAAATTACGGTAAATATTTAAAATTTTCAGTATATGTTGGATCACTAAAGGTCCAGATAATAGAAACTCTACTCCGATGTCCCGCCGAAGGTTGTTTCAAAAACTTCCGTAATACTACTCTCCTACAAATGCACATCAAACATTACCACAGAGAACTGAGAAAACTAATGGGCGCCACGCCGAAAGTTCTAGACTTAGCGTACGCAAGGTCCATGGAAGGCGAAACTGAAACACCACGCGCGAAGACCGACCAAAAGATCATCAAAGTAAAAATACCTCGACCACCTAAAGTAAAACCCGAGAAAGACGAACCCAAATTAGAAATCAAAGATGAAAAAGTTGACTTACCATTTGATATTACACCTTTACCTTTACCCAAAGAATGTGAGATTCCGATGCCTCCGATACCTAGAAGCCAAGACTCTCCGAAACTACGACAGGCGTTAGTCAACAAGCCTGTTAAAAGACCTCGAGTCCTGCTACCTGTTCGTAGGCCGGAGCCCGAACCCGTAATCCCTGACTCCTTAAGCGAAGAAATAGACTTTGACACAAAAGAACTAATAGAACCCATAGTTGAAATCCCTACATTGGAACCTTTAGATTTTGAAACGGCGATATCGACGCATACAGTGACGAAACCGTTCACTGAAAAAAAACGTAAGGTGGAGAAGAAGAAGAAAACGTTCGCATTACCTCCTAAAGGACCTCCGCCTGTGAGTGAAGAAGAGGATTGGTTCATGAACTCTGATGTTGATACGAGATCAAGCTTCCCTAGATCTGGTACTCCTGATTCGAAAATTGACAGCAAAACAGCACCGGTCTCTTCCGAGTCTAACGAAGAGAATAAGGAAGTTCCTCCTAATATGTACATGTATAATGAAAGTAAGTGATATTTTTTATTTTTTCAGTACTAAGGTAACAAATAGGCACACGGTTCACGTTTTGGTAAGCGTTTATCATAGCCCATGAACGCTTGCACTACCAAAGGGGATATATGGAGTGTTGCCACCTGCTAATTTTAAGCGGCAAAGTAGAGAAATTTACGAAAAAAGTACATCAAATGCAGTACATTGCTAGTGCAATATTATGGCCTTGGGCGACTTATTAATGCTGTGGAAAGCATGACTGTACCTCCTACATTACTTACATATTGCATTACATCCCCAAAGGTGTAGGCAGGGCTCCTGTATATCCCTAAATCGGTAGGCAGCGGTGTGTTAACACCCTCATTTCACCAACTATGATTCTCTGTCTTACATAATAGGAGGACCGAGAATGACATATCAAATAGCTCTGAAGTAACGAAACATAAATTGTATAACTTCCTATGATGCCATAATACAACTGCAGATCTGGCTGGGGAGTGGCGCGTTTAACCGACCTTTTATTTTCGAAGGAACGAATTTTTTTAACGAAAAATATTCTTGAGGAAAAATAGTAAAATATTATACATTTATATTCGAGTACAAAAACCTTACCAGTTACAAAATCTGCTTGCCCTTGTCCCGATTAATTGGTGTCGGCGCCACATGTCATTTTATTCTATCCATTTCTGTCAGGCTTATTTACTAGTATATCGTTGTCATATTTCAGGCGGTGAACGTATAAAGATAGTGCACATGAAACGCGAAGAGATTATAAACTGCCACTGCGGGTTCCGTGAAGAAGATGGGTTAATGGTGCAGTGTGAACTATGTCTGTGCTGGCAGCACGCGCTCTGCCATAACATACAGCGAGAAACGGACGTAAGTACCCAGGCGAAGAACGTTATTGTTTTAGAGCACTGGCAGGGGCTGAGCATATGTGGAAGCTCAGATGATTATTATTATTTTCAACAGAGACGGGGACGCCTTATCTGAGTGGGCCATTTCACCCATTTCCCCTGGTCCTCCCTTATGGTTAGGATGTGGGATATCCGGCAATCACGGCGTTCCGTCTCACCTACCTGTTTCCTTAAAGTATCTCTTAATCGGTTCCACCTTCAGCTCTGGTGATGCAGTACATCCCTTGCGTCACCTACACTTATACGTTGTTGGCGGAACTAAAGTATAAGTTAAGTGTGAGAGTGACTTGCGTAAAGAGACTTATTTAAATTTGTTAGTAATGAATACCTTTTAAAGTACCTTTTTTGTTTTTTTTTTATCGTGCGGAAATCCCTTCGGATACCCCCCCGCCGGCCAGCGGGGGCGGTTATGTCGGGCTTGCACCGACTAAAACCGCACGCCGTCTCGGGTCTTCAGACGCCGGGGTGTAAGGTTACCCATAGAGCATATCCCTCGCACCCCGGCTGACCCTGGGCCATCTCACCACTAACAGCATCGCTCATCCTGTCTCCTCTGAAAGCAGAGGAGTACGGAGAGCGATGTGTTCCCGCCACGTTGGGTATTGGCCGACGATCAATGCCAACCCTATGAAGGGGTGAAGGGGAAGCCATTGACCGCCGCCCAGGGTGTACCGGCCGCTCTGATTCCGTTCCCCCCCGGACTGCAGCGGGATCGGAATCGGAGCGACACTCGAGGAGGTTACCCAACACACACCCCTACACCTTTTAAAGTACCTTTACAAAATATTTATGAATATTTTTATTTATCATAGCAAACTACATGTATGCTACCAACATGAACTCTCTCCTAACACACGCAATTAAGCTTAGGCGAAAGGGTTAATGACAATACTAGTAATTGTTGTACCTGTACTCTTCTTAAACAAATATTCCAGGTTCCAGAGAAGTACACGTGTAGCATATGCTTGAACCCGCGCCGCGGGCGCCGCTCCCGGCGGTTCCTGCACGACCAGGACCGCATGTACGAGGGGCTGCTGCCCGCCGCCAAGCCCTGCGAGTCGCTGCGGCGCTCGCACGAGCTCACCGGCAACCTGCTGAGAATCGAGGACGCCCTGCACGCGCTACGGGTCAAGTACTACGTGGCTACGTGAGTAGACCTCGGAGTCCTCATCTTAGCGTTGTTCCTGAATATGTCCGATGCCTGTCAATAACACGCATGCGGCCGCCCGCACTGCATACTGTTACGAGTTTTTTTGCACGAAATTCACACTATATTATTTGCAGAAAACAGGCACCCATATGCGTAAAATACACGCAAGCAGCGGATGAACTTATGCCTCGTAAACCAATGGTAAAAGGTTTAAAGATGTAAAGAGTTCACATTGTAGGAGCGAATGCCTTCTGATCTTCTGAACCCAAGAGGAACTTCTCAGGAAGTCTACACCAGAGCCTCGACCTTCAATCAGCAGTACCGGCTTGTAGGTGAGGATGGTTAAAAGCCAGAAAGCGGACCCCGGGCTCTGAGGTGAAGGCCTCAGATACGATGTTTCTTATAGTATTCACCGATGATTCTATACTAAAAGTCTCTCTCATCAGAAAACTACTAGAGGAAAGTTTCTGACAATGTTTACATCTATAGCCCATTTGCAAAGGAACCACTGCACATTTAAACTTGATTGTTCCATTATATAAGTGATATGTCATACAAAAAACTAGACATTTATGTATTGTTAATTTCCAGTAAGAAAGACCACCCCAAGCTGTATTTGTGGGCGAAAGACTGGGAGCAAGCAGAGATTCAGTACACACAAGAAAAGCTAGCCTCTGACTATTCAGACCTGAACATTATGATCAGCAACATCGGCAAGGAGAACCTGCCCATCAGACCTGACGATGTTAAGGATATTCCACTTGATATAAGGACATCACCATCCGAAGAGAATGACCAAGAGAGGTGACTGAATCGGTCTTCATATTTACTCTTTTTTTCTTTTACCGATTCAGTTAAGGTTAGCTTTCAGTCTAAGTACGAAACGATCAAATTTCGATATTTTCCGTGAAGCGACTCCCATCTGACCTCCACAACCCACTGGCGATATCGAAGTTCTGTAGTAATACAAACTTGTCGGACTTTTCAGGGCTCCAACTATCCGTAACGGCCAGCCCACTCGGGACCGACGAAGGCTTAACGTGCTCTCCGAGACACTGAGCGGTCTCACTGTGTTAACAATGATCACCCATTCTAAGACTGACGTAGCTAGTGTTACTTAACCTTGCAACCTACTCGGCTACCACTTAACCACGAGCCCGTTCTACAATGCGATTGGACGATTCGAATATTTTTAAATGGAATTGATATTTATTAAAATCATTAGAAAAGAATCATATGAAAGAAAAATTTGTCATTCCATGCATCTTCTAGAAATATCTAAATAAATAATATAGATAGATTATTTAAAAATGAACATATTGCTTGTTATTATTTTTCTAAAAATTAGTTAAAATTGAAGTTATTCACAAAAAAAAATTTTTTTTGTGAGTACTTACTACTTGTCTTGTCTTGCGGCAAAGAAGAATGTATACTCAAAGATACTTGTTCAGGGAAAGAAGTGTATCCAGCTTGTCATTGTTAATATCGAATATGTTTTTATGTGTTGTATTTCTTTCTGAAGGTTCATACACCGGGATGTGCCCCTCAACTCACAAACCCTATTAAGCGGTCTCCTGTCAAGTCCTGGTGGAGCATCATTAGACTTACCCATTAGCACTTCTGAACTGGAGCGACTCGCCAAATCTGTTCAAGGTAATATTTCTGTTAATGTAAGATTTTGTTTAAAATCTCTCGCTCACTGTAATATGTACGCTTATTCCATACCTACTTTTGCATGAAAGAAATGCATAATATGAATAGTGGATCGCTGCCTGTTCGCACCGTCGACAGGTAGCGATTCATAAACGCATTTCTTTCATTCATACGCGATGGGGATGGGAAAGGTGTTTGGGCTCCGGCACTCTCACTCACCGAACGGAACGCAACAGTTCAAATACTGTTACTTGGCGTCGATATTCTGTGAGAGGGTGGTGCTTCCCCGGTCGAGTCGGCCCATTCATGCAACGGCCAAAATGACTGTTGCTTGACTCTACCACTCTAGTACGTTCTCTGTATCTGTATCTCCTGTACGTTTCTTGAGCGAGAAAATAGTCGATAGTTGGTCGTTTTCTCGCCGCTGCCTCGCCGGTGGGACTAGTGCCTAATACCGAAGTTTAATGTATTGTTATATTTCAGAGCAAGAGAGCTCGCTGGTGGCGGCGGGCGGGGCGGCGCCGGGGCCGGAGCCCGAGGCGGCCATCGAGAACAGCGCGTGCCGCGAGCGCCTGCTCAAGCATTTGCAGCGCTGCCAGGCGCTCATCGACGCCAGGCTCGACTCCATCGAGGCGCAGGTCGCAGGTACAATCACTTCTATGACATGCTCCTTGCACTCTACACTAAACATCATCATAGCGATTTTCCAGATGCGCCCAAAATTTGCAGTTTCCATCCCGACGTCTGCTTCTTGTTTTTGATTGGTATGTGGACTTTACAGAGACAGCTTTCCTCTCAGGGTTGGGACGTAGACACCTCCCAACCTTGTAGACTGATGAACATAAATGAATAATAGAAGCTTGTTTATATTTCATAAAATTAATGATACAGGCATTTGACTCTTTTGAAAAAGTTACGTAGGTATATCATAAATTGTGATAAAAAAGGTTACCAAATAGCAACCAAATATACAAATAATGTTTGTATATTTGGTTGCTATTTGGTATTTGGTTAGGCATTTTCTAAAACTATTGTATCATTAGTGTTAGTAGTCAAAGGGACATTTACCTTGTAACGGGTAAATATCTCAACTCTAGTGACCACGATAGTTTAAACACCTATATTATATCATGTTTCACAGAATTGGAATCTCAAGATCCTTCGTTCGAGGACGACGAAACTGCTGACTACTTCCCGCGCACCAAGCAAACTATACAGATGTTGATGCGAGATCTTGACACTATGGAGGAGCTGGGCGTTATCACATAATTATATCGACTAACCTAAATGTAGTGTAGTGAACTCAAGAGTTTAGCTAAGTGTTATATGATATTAAAAATGGCTCACAGTAATATTCAGCCTATTGTAACAATGGGATATATGTCTTTGCTGTATGTTTTGTGTTATATTAAATGGAGTTACTTAATATTGCCATGCATTTTCAAATGATTTAGTACTTGAATTGTGATTCTATATATTTTCAGTTTTAACCACTATGTAGTAGTATTATTATTATGTACCAAAGCGAAATAAAAGTAATACATATTTTACTATCATCATTTTTGACTTTAATTACCACCTTATAATCATGTACCCATTTATGTTTACCCATCTGTTCACTGATAGCTCAGCTACCAAAAAACGGGGCGAATAGAACTAAAGTGGTCATAACACATTTTAAATAATTTCTTCTACAGAATTTAAACTATGTAACCAGATAGGTTTCTGTATATTATATTATACTGTATTAAAATGGTCCATATTTTCTATTCATTAAAATAACAGAAAAGTTCGTCTGACCATTTTGTTTCTATTTACTGCTTATCTTTAAAGGAGTGCGGGTAGTTGTAAAGAACAGACGTAATTGTTTTTTACTCCAGAGTTATTAATTATATTAATTGAAAATTATATTATATCTATATTTAAATGCATAGACTATAAAGTATAATACCAATACCTGCCAGGATAGTGTTATCTACACACAGCGTTCACGTCACTTAGTGCTACACAATATACTTACTATGGAAGTGGATTCTATCGAAGTCTCTCTTGCCGAATTGAGTGCAGCCTTTAACACCAGGATGGCCTCTTTTGAAGCACAGCTGCCGCAAACGTCGGCCACTACATCTACTCTGGCGACTGAATTTGCCACCTTTAAAGTATTTATTAAGGAGACGCTTAATACTCTCCAACGACAAATACAAATACTTATGCGCCAGGTAGATACTATGGAGATGCGCGGTCGGAGGAAAATGTTGCTTTTTCATGGTGTGGCAGAGCAAAAAGAGGAAGCAACTGTGAATGCGGTGGCTGACGTCATTAAAACTCATCTGAAACTTCCGGACTTTACTGTCAGCAGTATAAGGCGGTGCCATAGAATGGGGCGTGCTGCAGGGGACACCCCCAGATCGATCGGGGTCAAATTCGAAAATGTTGCAGTAAGGGACCGTATCTGGTTTGCCAAAACCAAATTTAAAAATTCTGGTATTACAGTATCCGAGTTTTTGACCAGGCAGCGGCACCAGGTGTTTATGGCAGCTAGAGAGAAATTCGGTGTCTCCAATACCTGGACTAAAGAGGGTTTTATCCATATCAATGGCACTGATGGAACGAGGCATCGAATCGTCACACTTGTTGATCTCCATAAAATTGAACCCGCAGTCAGTGAAAAAACGACCATCAAAGCTAAACCACAAGTTTCACAGGTGAAATCCAAACGCACTGCCACTAAAAAGTAGTCAATATCAGTTAATATAGCATCTTAAACTGTAAGCAGTGGTAAAAAGCAGAAATACAAAGTTTGTTTACTAAGATAAAAAACATCTTGGAACTGACTACCTACTATCTCAGTTAAAGGTAATTTTACCAGTACCGTCATTTGGCAAATAATATTTATATTTATGCCCATTGTTTTTAAAATGAATACGAGTCTTTTCATCTGCGACTAATCTCTTGGTGCATGTTTTTGATATTATATAACTATATATGTAAAAATATCTTAAATTTAAGTATTATAACAACTTTCTCACTTTTTTGTAGTACAGATGCAGTTTGTAGTCTATTCGTAGTATTTCAGTAATTTATGCATACCTACATCATGTTCTCTTGTTTATAATACACGCACTTATACGCTATGTCACATTATAGTTACTAAATGTAGGTCATTGCAGGTACAGTAACCTTCAAAAGTTGCTGAACACTAAAATTTAAAGAGGATTATTTACATTTATATAGGGCAATGAATAGGTGATGAATAGTTATTTTTGTAGTCGTCGGAGTACGAAAGTAGCATTTTTTCAGTTTTTTATGTTGTTTTATGTAGATTTTTAAGGTGCTTGGAATATATTATATTGGACTAAAACTGATGGCGACTGTGCTTACTGTACTTTTGTACTAGAAAATTGTTTTGACTTACCTTTTCAATGTTATTTTTAAACTATCGCGGTGTAAACTCATATTTTTATAATGTCTTCCGTTCGTATTACCTTTTCAATTTGTTGTTTTAGTTTTTTTTTTTACCCTATTGTATCCTTATTTTGTCGTTATATTTCAAATTAACGTTTGGTCAAATTACAAATTTTCATTTTTGTAACTTATTTTAAAATTTTAGGTACTTATTCTTATTTTGAATACTTGCCCAGGCATATAAATAAGCTAATAGACTGGTCATTTTGTATTTAGGTACTTTTATATTGATCTAGCACAACTGGCAGGTGGATAACGGTTATTGTTAAATAGAGTAAAATATAAATATATTGTATTTATTGAATATACATCACACACACACACGCAAACACATACACACACACACACACACAGACACAAACACAAAGCTATAATATATATCTTCATATTAATTCATCTATTATTTGTTATTTCTAGATACATGACAGATACTGATTGTAGCAGTGACACTGATACTTTTTTGACAGCCAACAGTAGTGACAACAGTTTCGTAACTACGCTTTCGTTGTCTGATATTCTTGTCACTCATTTTTCTGATGTACCTAAGAATTTCAATGCTGTCCATATCAATTCCCAAAGTGTTCCGGCACATTTTCTGGATATGCTAGCAAGTTTCGAAAGCAAGGATATTCATGCGATTCTTGTCTCTGAGTCATGGTTGAAGCCATGTCTACCTACATCTTCATACTCCCTTCCCGGTTTTCACCTTATCAGGAATGATCGTGAGGGATGCGGAGCTGGTGGTGTTGCTATTTATATACGCACATATATTCCTTACACTATTATTGATATGTCAGCACAACCACCTCCGCCAAATGCGGGTGAACATTTGTTCCTAGAAATCGAACTCCACCATACCAAAATCCTTCTTGGAGTATACTACTGTCCCTCAATGACTATTAACTTCTTTCAATGTTTTGAAAATCTTTTAGACAATCTTGTTCCTTCTTATGCACAAACCATAATCATGGGTGATTTTAACACATGCCTATTAAAGAACGATCAACGCTCTTCTACGTTTTCCGCTATTTCACAATCACATAACCTTTGCCTTCTTCCTCTTGATGCAACTCATCACCGTCCAAACTGTAAACAGTCACTTCTAGATCTAATTTTAGTTTCCTCTAGAGAACTTGTAGCTAAACACGGTCAGTGCACTGCAGACGCCTTTTCTTACCACGATCTCCTCTTTCTATCCTATAAGGTTCGTCCTCCTAGGGCTAAACCGAAAATCCTTCTACAACGTAATTTTGGTGGCATGGATGTTGAACATTTACGTACGGATGCCAACAATATTGACTGGACCCCACTTCTTACTTCAGTTTCAATTGATGATCAAGTGAATTATTTTTCATCCAGTCTTGTCCAACTCTATGATAAGCATGCACCAATTCGACCAGTGAAAATTAAGCATAATCCGGCTCCGTGGCTTACTCATAGCATTAAGTCACTTATAGCAAAAAAAAATGCCGCTAAATGTAAATACAAAATGCGCCCCACTGCACTGAATTGGGATAAGTACACCTCTGTACGGAATCACTGCAATAAGGTGTGTAGAGATGCACAACGCCAACATATCCACAACTCAGTACAAAATGGAGATCCGACTATGGTCTGGAAGTTTCTTAGAACATTGGGTGTTGGCAAAACACAACAAGATTCAATTCCAAAAAGTTTAAATATTGACCTGCTCAATCAACACTTCTCAGCTTCTTCCAACTTTGATAGGAATACTAAGGCGAATACAATCAACTCTCTTTCATCTCTGCCAACATTCAAATACTCACCGTTTATTTTTAATCAACTCACCACTTGTGATGTTAAAAAAGCTATTATGAGTATCACGTCCAACGCGGTTGGAAATGATAATATTAGCCGTAAAATGATTATTCCTATCCTTGACGAGATTATTCCAATCATTTGCTATATTCTTAATTTCTCCTTAACCAGGAACACCTTCCCAAATATATGGAAAGAAGCTCAAATTACTCCTTTACCAAAAAAGCTAAAACCCTCATCCTTTTCTGACTATCGACCAATTTCTATTTTACCATTCCTCTCTAAAGTCTTAGAACGCCTTGTTCATGGTCAACTTAGTGCCTTCCTTTGTAAGAACAATCTCCTTAATCCTTTCCAGTCCGGTTTCCGTCCTGGTCATAGTACTACCACAGCTCTGGTCAATATTACGGAAGATATCAGATCAGGCATGGAAAACGCAAATCTTACTGTCCTTGCTTTGTTAGATTTTTCCAATGCATTCAATACGGTGGACTCGGACGTTTTACTCTGTTTATGCCGATTGCTTAACATATCTCCAATGGTGATTGATTGGCTTCGTGGTTACCTGTGCGGCCGCCGACAACGTATCCGTATTGAAAACACTTTCTCTTCCTGGTGTGATACATGTGTTGGTGTGCCCCAGGGTGGCGTTCTTTCTCCTTTACTCTTCGCAATATTCATAAATTCAATTTCTAGTAAACTTCTTTCATCCTACCACCTTTATGCAGATGATCTCCAGATATACTCCCAATCGCAATTTGGACAGTTATCAGATGCTATTGAAAGAGTCAATAAGGATCTAGTTAGTATAAGTAACTGGAGTAAATCACATGGACTTAAAATCAACACCACTAAGACCCAGGTGATCATTGTTGGTAGCTCTAGGCTGAGCTGTAAAGTTGGCAGTTCACAATTACCACAGGTTGTTTTTGACGGCACGGTAATACCAATTAGTGATAAGGTTAGGAACCTGGGGATACTTATTGACTCAAATCTTTCTTGGGATCCTCAGTTACAGGAAGTAAGGCGGAAAATCTTTGCATCGTCAGGATCTCTAAGAAGGTTGAGAAATTTCCTTCCTACTGCCACTAAAACAGCCCTAGCGAATTCCCTTCTTCTACCAATTCTAGACTACGCAGATGCTTGCTATCCAGATATTAACGAGAACCAATTAGAGAAACTTGAGCGACTCCAAAACTTTTGTATTCGATTTATATTTGGGCTACGTAAATACGACCACGTCTCTGCGTACCGTAAACAGTTAAATTGGTTACCGATACGCCTTCGCCGGAATGCACATTTTCTCTCTTTATTATATAGTATATTGTTTAATCCTTCTACACCTTCCTATCTTAAAGAACGCTTTGAGTACTTGCACGACACGCATGGGAAAACTTTGAGGTCATCAGGAAACTTACGGTTAAAAATGCCAGCGCATTCCACAAATTTCCTCGACAAGTCTTTTACCATACAGACTATTCGGTTGTGGAATGCATTACCAGTACAAATAAGACGTTCTCAGACATTGCAAGCATTTAAGACCGCTGTCAAACATTATTATTTAAGTTTATAATATTATCTCATTATAATATATCGATTGAGTATCACGTCCCACACATTGTTTACACTACACACTATTTTATTATAAGTATCTACATATTATATTTTGCTATAGATTATGTATTTATTTAATATAATTATTCGTAGTCACTACAACTACGCCACTAGTTATTTACTCTAGCTCAACCAGATTCATACCAAGGTTGTCTGGAAGAGATCGCTTTAAGCGATAAGACCGCCCATTGTACATAATTATATTAAATAGCTAAGTTAAGTAATTGTGAAATTTCTTTGTTGGTGTACAATAAAGTATATTCTATTCTATTCTATTCTATTCTATCTTTTATTCGCACCGTTTTAGCTTACCTCATTGATAACTTGGCGCGCCATTTGTAGTGAGCAATTGTAGATCCAAGTGGATGCAAATGATCCTGAGTGTAATCGGATTGGTAGATGACTATCCAATGATTTTTATCACACTAAGGTGTCCAAGGGGGACTCCTTACTAACATCTTTCGGGACCCAAGCCAACCTCGCCTGCCCGCGGTGCACTCTGCTGGTTAACGGAGAAGGCTCCGGCGACCCGCCAACACGCACTGAACCAGCGTGGCGGGTTATGGTCCTAATCCCCCCAGAACGATGATGGACAGAGGAGCACGGCCCCTAGTGCCCGGGGGCTCCAGCTGCAAGCCTGACGTTGACGGGCGTCGGTCGAGCACTGGCGACAGGGGTGGTAAGAATCTCCGGGCGAGGTGCTACCGTTCAAACGACCTCAGGCAGTTGCTCAACGGAATACCGACGTAGGTTGTCGCTGGTGACATATAATACGCGCACATTAAGGACAGACGAGAAGATCATTGAGCTGGAAGAGGAGATGAACAAGCTGCATTGGGACATAGTGGGTTTATCGGAGGTCCGAAGAGAGGGCGAGAACACGACAACCTTAAAGTCTGGCAACTTGTTCTACCACCGGGAGGGCGACCAACAGTCAGTCCCAGGGTGGTGTCGGGTTTCTCGTTCACAGATCCCTTGTAAACAATGTGGTATGTATCACGAGTGTGTCGAGCAGGGTTGCGTACCTGATACTCAGAGTATCAATGAGGTACTCGTTGAAGGTCATACAGGTTTACGCACCGACTTCGGCGCACCCGGACGACGAAGTGGAAGTTATGTAGTAGGGCCATACATACTTCCAAAACATACTGCACTGTTATGGAGGATTTTAATGCAAAACTTTTAAGGTGATAAAACCTTATTGCAGAACTACAGGCCCATCTCGCTTCTGAGCCATGTTTACAAGCTGTTTTCGAGGGTGATCACGAATCGTCTCGCACGCAGGTTTGATGACTTCCAGCCTCCCGAACAAGCCGGTTTCCGTAAAGGCTATAGTACCATAGACCACATCCATACGCTGCGGCAGATTATACAGAAGACCGAGGAGTATAATTTGCCACTATGCTTGGCGTTCGTGGACTATGAGAAAGCCTTCGATTCGATTGAGACTTGGGCGGTGCTGCAGTCTCTTCAGAGGTGCCACATTGACTATCGGTATATCGAAGTGCTGAAGTGCTTGTATAAAAACGCCACCATGTCGGTCCGAGTACAGGATCAGAGCACAGAGGCTATTCCGTTGCAGAGGGGAGTTAGGCAGGGTGATGTCATCTTTCCGAAACTCTTTCCCAATGCAATGGAAGACGCCTTCAAGCTTCTGGATTGGAAAGGATTCGGCATCAATATCAATGGCGAATACATCACTCACCTTCGATTTGCTGACGACATCGTAGTCATGGCAAAGTCCTTAGAGGAGCTCAGCACTATGCTCGGAGGCCTCAACCACGGAGTACAATAACCAACCTGGTTATTGTACTCCGTGGCCTCAACAGTGTCCCAGCGGGTGGGCTTGAAAATGAACATGGACAAGACGAAACTCATGTCAAATTTCCACGTGTCGCCCCGCCCACCCCCGTATTATTGGGAGGCTCATCTCTCGAAGTTGTTGATGACTATGTCTATCTGGGACAAACCGTACAACTAGGCAAATTCAATTTCGAGAAGGAGGTCAATGGACGAATCCAACTCGGCTGGGCTGCGTTCGGGAAACTGCACAGCGTCTTCTCGTCCAAAATACTGCAGTCCTTGAAGACATAACATAACATAAACTCACGCCTATATCCCCGAAGGGGTAGGCAGAGGTGCTAGCACCCACATTTCGCCAGTTTATGTTTAGGTCCCAATGTAATAGGTGGCGAGCCTATTGCCATTAACCGGGCACTTATAAACCTGCGATAAATACACACATAACTTCGAAAAGCATCGAAAAGTCATTGGTGTGTGCCATGGTAATACCTGGGATGGAACCCGAGACCTCGTCTCAGCAGTCCTTTACCCATACCACTAGGCTACCTTGAAGACAAAGGTCATTAATCAGTGTGTGTTACCAGTGATGATCTACGGTGCCGAGACGTGGTCTCTCACTATGGGCCTCATAAGGAAGCTCGGGGTCACACAGCGAGCTATGGAACGGACTATACTTGGGGTTTCTCTACGAGATCGAATCAAGAGATCCGTAGACGAACTAAAGTTACCAACATAGCAGAGCGAGTCAGCAAGCTGAAGTGGCAGTGGGCAGGGCGCATAGTTCGGAGAACCGATGGCCGCTGGGGCAGAAAGGTTCTTGAGTGGAGACCACGTAACGGCAAGCGCAGCGTAGGAAGGCCAAGGTGGACAGAGCAGAACAAAGAGCATAGGGACTCGGCGGATGCAGGCCGCTACAGACCGGTCGAAATGGAAGTCGATGGGGGAGGCCTATGTTCAGCAGTGGACTTACTACGGCTGATATTGAAGGTGTCAAACATAAAAATAAATGTGAATAACTTAATGACTGGTGACCATAGCCTTTGGTTGCCACGGGGTATGAAATCAAGAGGAAGTACCCTTGAACCAAACTAGTGTCGTCTGCTAAAGGTCTATCCACACACACTAGGGCCGTGCCCGGGACGTGTCAGAGCCGAGACCGGCGTCTGCCCAGGTACGGAGGTGTGTGAATAGTGAGTGCATATAAAATGTATACAACTATATTTTTTTGAGCCCTAAAGTAAATGTCAGTTGGCAGTTGGCAGACAATCGCGTCGTGAATTATGTTGAGGGTATAGAAGAAGAGTGATGTGAAACTTGACTTGACTTGCGTTTGTAGACCCTAGACGGCGTGCGGTTTTAGTCGGTTCAAGCCCGACATAACCGCCCCCGCTGGCCGGCGGGGGAGTATCCGAAGGGATTTCCGCACGAAAAATAAAATAAAAAAGGTATCTATATATATATTATAAAATAGGTACCTATGAAATTGCCGAAATTTTCTTACAAATTCATGAGTTCGTTATTCCTGTAATGTAATCGCTATTTCCATTATTTATATTTTGTTTGGAAGTTGATTTCAAGATTTTACAACTCTGTATTAAATTTTGGTTTTATTGGCCGCTTGATAAATTAATTCGATCTTCAAAAACAGTAGTTCCTAAATGCTATCCATTTCGATGTTCAATTTCGTATTACTTAACAGCTGTCACTTTAAAAAAATGTAATAAAAGTTGCTGTTTGTTAGCTTAATGTTGTCTCATTCATACACAAAAAAAAACATAATATTTGGATTTGTCATTCCTAAAAAAAATGCAAAAATGTTAGTACTGGAAATTGGGTTTCCTCCAATTTCTACAAGAAAAACGGTAATTTCATATGTAACGACCTAATATATCACCAATGCTCACTGTACCAATGCACTGCACTATGTTATAAAGACTGCTCTTGTTCATTATCTGAGCAACAATGAGACACAGAAAATTGTTTTAAAAATTTATTATCTTAAAAAGTAGAAATAGAAAAGTTAACCCTCATAGAACTTGGGGAGCTGATTGCCAAGGATTACAGAGCGTTCCACTCCAGTTTCAGAAATAACACCTAGACGCACTACACCTCCAGACGAACCATCACGAAGCATAGCCAGAGCTAAGGTATTGGTGACGAACTTCATGGCTTCTTCCTTGCTCATATTAGGCTTGAAGTTCGCGTCAACGTAGCCATACACGTACGTAGATCCAGAACCTCCGATAGACACCGCTTGACGTTGTACCATACCACCAATTGGCACAGAGTAGATCTGACCTGTGTAAGTTTTATATTACTTCTTATGTATGTGCATAAAGATTACATGATAAATTGTTAGCCTATAATCTTCACCAAGGACTGGGCTACCCCAAATGCAAAAAGACTTCCAAATCATACAGGTACATAACATAACATAGCTGGGCTGCCACAAATAACATATATGGTGAGTGAACAACTGATTACAACTGGTTCCCAGATACATAAATAGATTACCCTCAACAGTGCGAGATATCAATACGACAATTAATATAAAACATAGGTACAGATCATTTTGGGTTGTGTGTTGGGTAACCTCCTCGAGTGTCGCTCCGATTCCGATCCCGCTGCAGTCCGGGGGGAACGGAATCGGAGCGGCCGGTACACCCTGGGCGGCGGTCAATGGCTTCCCCTTCACCCTTTTCATAGGGTTGGCATTGATCGTCGGCCAATACCCAACGTGGCGGGAACACATCGCTCTCCGTACTCCTCTGCTTTCAGAGGAGACAGGATGAGCGATGCTGTTAGTGGTGAGATGGCCCAGGGTCAGTCGAGGTGCGAGGGATATGCTCTATGGGTAACCTTACACCCCGGCGTCTGAAGACCCGAGACGGCGTGCGGTTTTAGTCGGTGCAAGCCCGACATAACCGCCCCCGCTGGCCGGCGGGGGGGTATCCGAAGGGATTTCCGCACGATAAAAAAAAAAAAAAAAAGAAGGTACAGATCATTTTATCTAAATAATGAAATTGTATCAATCTAGATTATAATACAAACCTACGTGGTTTCAAGTAATGCTACTATGCTATAAAACATGTAATGTTATGTAAAAGTGAAATAAACTAATAAAAACAATTATGTCACCCTGAATCATACAGGAATTTAAAAAAATAACAATTGGTAACAATAACATACTAAAAAATCTAGGTCATACCATTTCACTGCTGTTGGTTAGGGTTGGGTGTCTAGAAATTAATAGTGGGAATAAAGGTCTATCCACACATCAGGGCTGTGGCCCGTGGTAATAAAATGAATTTATGATCTTTGATTTGGTAACTCTCTTGCTAACTTAGGATTTATCATATGAAGTGATTATTTTTTACTACTATAAGGATTATAAAGTAACAATATTAAAATTATATAATAAAAATGGTAGAACGTAACCTTTTTAGGACGTCTTGCAGAAATATAGAATCCTGCCATGTTTTGAATTAAATTCTAGAAATTTTAACTGAAATATGTTGCATTACAATACTTCAACTCAATTATAGTTATCAAACATTATCAACTATTTATTTTTGTACTTAGAACTTCTAATTTTAGAATCGTTATTTTTCAAGGCTACATTCTGTGTCTAGCAGCTGTCAATTCCATGTGTTAAAAGTTACCGCTTAGATTATTTAAACAGTAAGTAATTCAGTTGGGATAGCATTCTGATGGTAGTCAAATGATGGGAATCAAAACATACATGTTAGTCAACTCTGATTACAAAGTAAGAACCCTTTCTGTCTACTATCAACTTATATGCGAGTTCGCAAAGGAACCTTGGAGTTATTTCTTTTACTATTAACATAATTAAGAATAGGATAATAGATTTCTTCATCATGCTAAGATATAAAATGTGTTACCTCCAAGTTTCTTATCCCAGCCAGCGACTAGAATACCAGCAACCAGTGAGTCTCGGTAGTTGTAGCACAGCTCACGGAATATTGCTGAAGCAGTCTGCACTAAAGGCTGGTCTCCAAGTTCCATTTTGTGGAAATCTAGAAATGTTTCAATGGTTATAAAAGATAAGGTTTAAAAAACGAAAAACTACTAGTTTTTGTAAGAAATATTGTTTTTATTTTCAGTATATAATATTTGTGTGGTTGCAACTATTTTATTTTGGTACCTAAAGCTGTATTGAAACTGGTAAGTATACTTGGTCAAGTTGCATGGTATCTGAGGGTCACATAGTACCGTGGCCTTCTAGTAATTAGTATCCAGTGTGTAAGTACTCATGAATAAATTATTAAATTAAATAATTATAATCTTTTAACAAAACTTCATCATCATCATCCTCATATCGATTGCCCAGTTGAGCCCAAGATTGCACTTTGGAGCTTGAGGTCCGCTCATTGTTTTTGATTGGTGTGATTTTCCAGGAGAGAATGCAGTCTGACCTCCCAACCCTGAGAGGAAAGCCTGTGCCAGAGCCTCGTCCATTGTTTAGCAGATGAGGTTGGCTTGGGCCTCAACTTCACAACTCACAAAGCACTCACAACAAAACTCACAACCAAAAACTTACTTCACTGCTTTTACAAAGCTTGTCCTAACAATTACAAGCATAACAAGAAAGATGTTAGCCATATCAATCCACCTTTTCTAAAATTATGGCTGATGAAAATTAGTGGCAATTGATTTTTAAGTAAATATGTATAGATTAGCTATAATGGGGTATCGGAAGTTAAATAGTTTCAAACTTTTTTTTAGTGTTTATTCATAAATAATTATATGGTGTACTCACTCAAATGATAAGTAACAATATCAGCAATGGCTTGCGTATCGGCTGCTGAGCCAGAGCGACAGCAATAGATATTATCAGTAATCCTGGTCAATTTGTCTGTCACTCTGTTTGCGATGTACACGCCAGTGGTGGTACGGGAATCAGCGCCTATGACAACCCCACCGTTGTATTCACATGCCATAATTGAAGTACCGGTGCTGTGAGGTGCGTTCATCCATTCTGGGATACAAGGGTCGGAATACGAGTTCACAACTGATGCAGCCATAATTCTGAAATTCCAATATATTAGTGCTTCAGATTTCTATGTGAAGATTCAAAGGTAAGGATATAATAGGGGGTTATCGATTATGATAAAATATACAAACGTTTTTGGTATTGTTTTGTGTAGCGTCATGTCGCACAGGTTATATTTGAGATTATTTATACTTATTATAAATCGTTTTGAACTAATACAATAAAGGAATATACCTAAATTATAGCAAATACTTACGTTGTTTGCTAGAATATTTGCTTCAATTTAAATAATATAATTTTTGAAAGTCACGGTTTTGCTCTGCGGCAAATAATAAATTGTCACTGTCAAAATGAAATTTGAAAACGTCATGGAATTTCAACTACATTACGTTTTGATGTACGCATTTGTGTTTATATTTAACCGATATATTAAATGAAATGTTGTGATATTATTTACTTTGATGTTCATTGGTAAAATTATAATTAGTCTTGTTTGTACATTGGAGATATTAATAAAAAAAACACTTGGGTTGGGTTATGTTAAACGAACGATTCCGAAAACAAAAATATATTTTTTGGAATTCTTGTCTGTTTGCGAGATGAACGCAAAAACTACTGAACGGATTTTGATGCGGTTTTTCCTACTAAAAAGGTCTTTGTTAGACTAAAAATTAGTCGTATATTTGATTGCAATTGGTTAAGTACAACCGGCGATATGAACAAAAACGACTTCCGCGCGGGCAGAACCGCGGGCAGCAGCTAGTAATTGATATAATGATTGATTTTCTTCGGTTTGTTTCTTCTTCTTCTTTTTCTTGGATGGCAACTTATCAAGCCAATTTAGGGGACATTCTTGCCAGTGTCAAGTTGGAAATTTCTTGATTAGAAAGTATTTTTCATCGGTGTTTGAGTTAAGTGTAGAGGTTTTACTTTGATTGACTTAGGTATACACAGATATAATGATAATTACAAAGTTATGTTATGAAGATGTAAGAATTTAATAAACTATTTTATATACCTATTCTTTGTTAGATAACGGTAATATAGATGATAGATTGTACGGTAGAGAAGCTTTATAATTAATCATAAGATGGAGAATAATTAGGAAACATTAAATTGAATATGCATGATGTTACCTTCATCTAAACCACACTCACATAGAGATAAATCGAGCACCCTTAACTTTGCAAGGTGTGCTGGTGTAGTACAATGGCCAAATAGAAATAGTGGAAGAAAATTGCTTTTCAATGTGTAATTTAGAGGACCATGGGTAGGTACATGGACACATAAAGTTGAAAGCAACTACAACTATAAAAGTTTCATTTATTGGAAGTCGATCGGAAGTCGGAAAATATAACTACAACTCTCCTCAAGATAAATACGAGGAAGTATAAGTAGACAAATCATTACTAGGTATAAGGCTAGTTGATTATTCGTATTGGCCTGTAGAGTAGCCAATTTCGCAAATTCATCTACCATCTAATTTCCATTGATACCCGAGTTACGGAATCCATGCAAGGGTAAGTTGTAAAGTTCTTACATTCATTACATTCTTATAGTTTGACTTTAATTTCAAAAGATAACGGAGAAAAGTAATTTAAATTGAATGGGTTTGAAAGCAGCGGTTGTAAGCAACTAAGGGAATCTTTTTAATAAGGAATGAATTTTTAATAAGGATGTGATGACCCGAATGGTAATCTAGGAAGGCTGAACCTACCACACTATTGTCATTAAGATCCGGAACGTAAGGTACAGAAGAAAATGTTTTAGATGCATCCGTAAAAATACAACAGCATTTTGACAATGCTGATGAACGAACGCATCCAACGCCCGATTAGGGTTTACGATGACTGAATGCTTGTTGAAATCCTTTGAGTATTCTTAATACTCAAAGTTGAAACCTATTGTCAAGAGTTATGAGGACATTTGGCAAAAAAGTTAAAACTTTGTATTCATAAAATAATAGCGGATGACTCGGAAAATTTGCTTTGGGCACATTCGGTTTGTTTCCATAACTAGACAAAGAACTAGACGTAAGAAAAAAAATAGACAAAGAAGAAAAAAAAAAAAGGCATAAACGACTATGAGCCACAGATTTAAGAGACACCGACTGAACATTTCCGATTTATTTTGAAGCCAAATTTATTTATTGTACCCCAATGTAGCTCATTCGGGGCCGAATTAAGGCTGATAACCTCTGCGAATATCTGCATAACTGCATATTTTCATGAGAAAGGCCAGAATTAAATATTTTATTATCCTAAATATAAGGTAGGTCACTGGAATTAAAATAGAAACGATTAGAATTGTTTGTTACTATTAGTAACAAATTAATATAAGCGATGAATCCGACTTTAAGAACTGACAACTAAGACGTCAAAATTGTCGTTTCTTATTCGTTACCCTGGCGACGATTGGGTCCAAAATTTGCTTCAACTTCATATCTTGCTTGCTTGTGTGAGTTTGTGTATGTACAGGGCTAAGAAAAGGATAGGTACATATTACCAACTGACTAGAAAGAAGGAGATCGTGCGTCATAGACAAAGTTTAAATTAAGTATTCCGTCTGGTATCATATACTCATCTTAAGTCTGTGCCTGTGCTATGAGCATAATATACTTATACATAAAAGATCGATACAATTCATTCGATTTGCATAGGAACATCGTTTGGTGTACATCCTTGGTGTACACAGGAGAGTTAATTGAAAATCGTTTTTCAATAATGATGATGAAGATACATAATAAAAACAAGTATATAACGCAAAGAATTTGTACCTACCTGTTCTTATGGGACTTGTTTGCCACCTAAGTGGTATTAAAATTGCAATAAAAGTAGATTTTATTTATTATTAAGTATTTAATATTATATTTGAAACGCTATTACACGGTCACACTCACACCACATACCGTGTATCATGATCTCTGACCAAATTAAAGTTTTGTGACAGACAACACAATCTCACTCTGCTGTGAGTCGGGTGACCAGATGACCGGTATTTTTCGGGTTGTACCGTATTTCAGACACGAATTTTTCATTGTCCCGTAATTTGGCGAAGCCAATACGGAACAGTACATTGGCCCGTAATTTCATGATACAATGGCATTTAATGATAAAAAGACCTATTCGGACAATATTTATTAAATAATACAATACAAATACAATATTGATAGTAAATAACTATCAAATATGTTAATAATGTATCCAAATAATTAACAAATGGTTGATTTTATGATTGTATAAAGGGTAATTCATAAGGAAAATTAAAATTTGTATTATTGGGTATTAGTCGATTATGTCACATTTTTCTTTCCAGATAGTATCATAATTATTGTTTTTAAAAAGTGTTCCGTAAAAATGTTCCGTTTTTTTAATTAATCCTGCCAAATTTTAGTGATAAATGAATTTAAAAAACCTTTAAACATAACATGTTTATCCTGTTTAGGTCATAAGTTCCTATGACCACCTACCATCTCCATTCTGGATATCTTGTAGCATGAAAGTATTTGCCAAGACAAAATAAAAGGAGCCCAATTTGTTTTTTTTATTGTTTGTCTTGTTTACTTCACGAGTTCCTATGGACACTCCATCATCAGCCCAGCTTCATAGTTCCAGATTATCGTGTTATCGCCAAAGAGACGCAAGTACCTATACCAAATTTGAATCCAATCTAACGTCAGGAAGTGGGTCTAATTGGGTTTCCAAGATTTGACCCATAGGTGTACCTTTTTTTTTTTCGTGCGGTAATCCCTTCGGATACCCCCCCGCCAGCCAGAGGGGGTGGTTATGTCGGGCTTGAACCGACTAAAACCGCACGCCATCTCGGGTCTTAAGACGCCGGGGTGTAAGGTTGCCAATAGAGCATATCCCTCGCACCCCGACTGACCCTGGGCCATCTTCGGTTTCGAGATGGCCCCGTCGGGTTTGGGAACCACGGTGTCCCCGTTTGCCCCGGTTTGGGAGAGAGGCGCTAGTCGCCCCACTGTCCCGGCCTGCTTCTGATGGGGTGACAGGCGGCGTCACCTGCCACCCCCAGACCTAAGCTCATGGAGGACGGAGGTCGTTAAGCGATTTCCGGCGCCTGAAACCCATAGGTGGGACCTACTAGCTAATAAACTCACAGAGCAAGTTAAATAATATTATTATTTATATTATCTTCTTTATATATAAAAATTAATTGCTGTTCGTTAGTCTCGCTAAAACTCGAGAACGGCTGGACCGATTTGGCTAATTTTGGTTTTGAATTATTTGTGGAGGTCCAGAGAAGGTTTAAAAGGTGAATAAATATGGAAGTTGTTATCGATTGAGGCAGTACGAAGTCTGCGGGTCAGCTAGTAATAAATAAAAAAAACGGACAGTCGCGTAAAACCTGAAATCAGGTCTGGTTACCCTAGCTGTGAGCCAGAACACAACAGAGTGAGGGTTTGGTTTGGCCGCTGGTGGTTGATCTATCGCATCGCAATATATAAGGTGTCACAAAATTAGGTCTCTGAATTTTTTGAGATGACTTGGTATCGACAAAATATGTATTAGAAACAAAAAAAATATATCGGGTAAAGTAAAAAAAAAAAAAAAAAACAAATAAAATAAAAAAAAAACACCACCAGCGACTAGCGTCATGTGACGCGATGAGCACACGTGACGATCACCGCGATTTAGGTATTTCTAGGTATTTCCCGAACGGGGTGCTTGGTTGGGGAGGGGTGCTTGGTTGGGGACCTCCACGCGGTGCACTCTGGGCAACGGAGACAGCAGCGCCTCTCTCTTAGGGCGGGAGAGACGCTGCCGCCTACGGCCCACTCCGACCGAGGCGAGGACGGCCCTGTTGAGGGCTGTTCGGAAGCTTTCCACGTGCCCCTCTGATTAACAGATGGCACAGTGGAGAGCAAGTAAGGGGGCCATCTCGAAACCGGAGATGGCCCAGGGTCAGTCGGGGTGCGAGGGATATGCTCTATGGGTAACCTTACACCCCGGCGTCTTAAGACCCGAGACGGCGTGCGGTTTTAGTCGGTTCAAGCCCGACATAACCGCCCCCGCTGGCCGGCGGGGGGGGGGGGGTATCCGAAGGGATTTCCGCACGAAAAAAAAAAAAAAAGGAAAAAAAAGATATTTCCCACACATCCGCTTGGAGAATACTGCGAGGAGAAGGAATGCACGCCTACCACGTGCGTCACGGGCTCGTCGCGTCAGGTGACGCTGGTCGCTGGTGGTGTTTTTTTTATTTTTAAATTATTTTTTTAATATATTTTTTATTTCTTTTTACTTTACCCGACATTTTTTTTTGTTTCAAATACATATTTTCTGTTAGGATTGATTCCTGTTGGGATGAAGAGAAAAAAATATTAATATTATTAGGTAAGTCACAAACTGACGAAAATGAGAACATCAGGTTTTATAAAAAAATAACAATTTTTACCGAGCTTACAAGGCTACAGCACATAATAAAATTATATAGGTAGATTTGACGGCCCCTGTGGCGTAGCGGTAGTGCATTCGACTGCTACGACAGGTGGCGCGGGTTCGATTTCCGCTCAGTGCAAATATTTGTATGCATGAAATGCCTATTTGCATTGGTCTGGGTGTTTCTATGTATAATAATATGTATGCATTTTCAAAAAAAAGTATATAAGTATGTTTATCCGCATTCTGGAAGCCATAACACAAGCTAGTTAAACTATGCTTACTTTGGGTCTAGAAAGCGCTGTGTATGTAATGTCGTAGAATATTTATTATTTAACCTAATGTTATAGGTAGGTAGGTATAATTTGGATAATTGCAGCCTCCACATACCTTTTTTTTTTTTTTTTTTCGTGCGGAAATCCCCTCGGATACCCCCCCGCCGGTCAGCGGGGGCGGTTATGTCGGGCTTGAACCGACTAAAACCGCACGCCGTCTCGGGTCTGCAGACGCCGGGGACCCGAGACGGCGTGCGGTTTAATTGTAATGAGGCAGAGACCTACTTATGTTCCAAATTTAAATAAAATGATCGCACTACATTATACTACATAATAGGTAGGTAGGTTCTTATATCATAATAATAATTACCTATACCATGAACCGCGAAGGTTGAGAGGTTTATAGATTTAGGTAGGTACCTACTTTAACTATAGTCACACAAAGCTCTCAAAGGTTCATTTTTCGGCTACATTTTTTTTTACCTCTGTTAAGAAAATGCATCATCATTCTCGCGTGGGTGTCCTCCACTCATTAGCACCCCTTGTCCCACTAAAAACTGATCTTTTAAGAAAAAATTCGCTACGCGCCATTTTGTACGTTATCCCAAAAACGATGTTTATTTAAAAGTTATAAAAGACTATCCGCTTTGAATGCGCGTGACATTTATGATGAATGACATTTTTATGGGTCCATTTTATTGAAAAAGAATATCGAATTTATATTTATTCATGAACTTTGCGATTCGCCACCGTTGTTCAGTACCATGGCACACGTCTTAGAAATCAACCGTGGGGATTTTTTGAGTGATTGGCACATCTTGATACTTAACCAGATATTTGTTTTTACTGGATACCTACGTGAGATTAGAAGTTCATTAGGTCAACCATCAGTATGTCAACAGTATAAAAGACCAACAGTTTACTACTACTATTGAACTCGTAACTAATAAGTTCAATAGATCATTACATCAACAGACCGTTTAGTCAACAATTTACTACATCAATAGTTCATTATTGAACTCGTAGCTTATTGATGTAGAAAACTGTTGGTCTTTTAAACTGTTGACCTAGTAGTGCTGACCATAGAGACATATTGATTGTTGACCTAATGAAATGCTGATCTCACAAATGATTTTTCCTATAACCTACTAAAATGGTATCTATTTAAAGGTTATATACCCTTTAAATAGATACCATTTTAGTAGGTTATAGGAAAAATCAAGTACCTACCTATTCATAAGATCTCTACATACTATTAGTTAGGTTTCATTATCATTATTTAAAAAAAACTCTTCCACGATTCACTCGTGGAAGAGTTTTTTTCTTACCTACCTAAGACTGAAAAACACTAGAAAAATGGTTGTTAGGAGAAAACTTTAAGTAAGTACCTAAGATACGATCAATATATCAATAAGAGTTTGATGGCACTGATCAAATATCAAATCAACAAACAATCAAATCAACTGAACGTAGTTACGCATTTATCCAAGCGAATGCGCAAGTAGGTAAATTAACTCTATTATTATATGACTTACGCAAATTATTTATTTACTTTTAAAATTCGTCTACCTTACTTAAAAAATGATAAGTAAATATTTAATTGTATTCTACCCCGATATTGTGCGTTGATTGATGGCTGAAAATCCCCAGGAAAAGTCTTTCGTAAAATCCTCTATTAAAAGCTACGCGATTGGAATCCTAGTTAAACCTATGCAAAAGATACCTGTAGGTGATCAGTTTATCAACTGTCCATGGTAATTCAAGATTTTGCTTGCAAGTATCAATAAAATAATTCGTAGTACTACAGCATTGTTCGTCGGCAATAAGTAGGCGTATTATTGAGGCCGCGAGCGACCCCGCGGTCCCTACTATACCTATGGCCGGTGGAAGTGGCTGTCAATCGCACTTGAATAATGACGCGTGCGGTGGCGACGTTTTGTTATTTATTTATTTATTTCATACTCTCTGACTCCCCCGCGACATTCACAATAGCCAGATGTTGATATTTTTTTCAACATTACAATGTATTTTAAGTTTCGATAGCCATTGTTGTATGATGCCTGTTTCCGTTAGACCCTCGGCTAACCGTCAGCTGAATTGTCAGTTGCTATCACAGTTCATTTGATCCATTATCTAGAACTACCCACATAAGTACTACCAATAGGCACTTATGTTGTTAGGATAGGTATCATCATATCAATCAGAAATCTGTCGTTAAAACTAAGAACTGCATATATGACTATGGTGCAGTAAGTCCGCTCTGAGATGCCTGAAAATAGATCGCTTAAACTCTGTCCAACCATTTATTTAACTTTTGACAGCCGCTTCAGAATGTAACTGTTACATTATTCGTAAAAGTATACTTGGAAATACACCGTGCTTCCCAAACCCGAGAGGGCCATCTCGAAACCGAAGATGGCCCAGTGTCAGTCGGGGTTCGAGGGATATGCTCTATGGGCAACCTTACACCCCGGTAAGCCCTCGAAAGGATAACCCCAGGGAGCCTAACAGGCCTGAGTCCTGAGCGAAAGCACAGTTTAACCATTGTCATGTATTTTAATTTACTTATATTCTATTAAGTTTGCTTGGCTATTTGTTAAATTTTTAACGATTAAACCTACTAACCAATCGAAATGACAAAGGTAGTCTCGGATCGGGTGATGACACCGACATACACCCACAAATAGATGAACCTGATGAATACAAACAATTTAGTTAGATAACTATGTTATGATCTTATAAAACATCATGGATTTAGTGGAACTATTCATGTTTTCTTTCAAAATTACAAATTCAATAGTTTTTTAGAATTTTTACAAAGTTTTCGTGAATTCCGGACGTTCAAGTTTATGTAACGTAGTAGCACAGAATAGGTTTGAACACTGATAATATAATCATAATTAATATCTACAAGTATAATGTATTCTAATGCGTGATTTTTTTCAGAAGAATGTTTATTTGCCACGTCATAGCATCTCTTTTCTTTACCGCACCATCAAGATCTTTACCAGCACGCTTGTTTTCTTCTTTCTACGGTTGTGTGAAAAAGCATCTGATGAGGCCGTCAAGCTGAGAGCCATCATTGCAACATTATCGGTGTCTGTAATGGTGACCCTCATTCCGGAGACTTTACCTTTAGCTTACAATCAGGCGAGGTAAAGTCATATTGACGTGATTATTATAAAAAAGGTACCTTTCTTGTTGTAGTAGCTAGATAGGTAACAATTTTATATTTTGTGAGTTTCTTCCAATGCGTAGCGTCAATAGGGATGTATCCCTATTTTATATAGTTTGTCCTGTTTTTTAAATTTCCTCCTTGGAAAACCACCAACATCAAGTAATTCACAAAACGTTTAATATCTTTTTAATCAAAAATCAATAACAGTCGTAGGTATATACGTAGCCATGCATATTTTTCATTTTGGGCGCATATTTTAAATATATTTGCACAGTTGTGGGTAATATTTTATAACAAAAATATATAAACATTGCGAAGATGATTAAATTCTAGAAAAATGATTTGCTATTTTTGTATGAAAGCCTATTGTTTGTATGAAAATTCAATAAGTAGGTACCTAGGTACTATCTGCATAAAACCGAGGCCCTTTTCTTTCATGGGCCTCGGAGCAAGCCACCCGAGGGATCCAGTCTCATCGTGGGAGGAAATCGCATCGGCATCAAGCCCCAAATGAAATATTTGGGGCTCGTGCTCGACGGCCGATGGGACTTCGGAAAGCACATCCGAAGTCTGGCCCCCAAATTAAAGGGCACAGCTCTCGCTCTGGCTCGGCTGTTACCCAACATGAGGGGGCCCGATGACTCCTGCAGGAGACTCAACCCGGGGATCGTGCGGTCCATGGCCCTGTATGGGTGCCCAATATGGGCGGAGGCCCTGAAGACTAGAAGTCTACGGATGCTGCGCGCTCCGCAGCGAGTGGTGGCCATCAGGGTCATCCTCGGGTACCGCACGATCTCCTTCGAGGCGGCGAGTCTCCTTGGCGGAACTCCGCCATGGGACCTGGAGGCGAGAGCCCTTTCGCAACTGTATCAGTGGCGAAAGGAGGCGCGGGAGCAGGGACGGAACCCCGAGCCTCGTGAAATCGAGGCCGTGCAGTCCCGGCAGGCTCCGCAAGGCCATCGTGGTGGAGTGGAAGGAACGACTTGGGTGGCCAAGCGCAGGGCATGTTGCAATAGCGGCGGTAAGATCCATCATGGAGGATTGGCTATATATAGTGGGCCGCCACCACCTCCTTCTGCGAGCATGTAATGCTGGCGAAGGAGATGGCGGAGCGCGCCGGAGAGATTTAGAACTCTGCCGGCCCGCCGAGCCCGCAACTTGGTCGCCGCGCGTCGCAGGCGACTCAGGCGCCGGAGGTCACTTAACGACCTCCGTCCTCCATGAGCGCAGGCCTGGGGGTAGCGGGTGAGGCCGCCTATCACCCAGCAGAAGCAGGCAGGGACGGTGGGGCGACTAGCACCCCTCCCCCAAACCGGGGCAAGACGGGGACACCATGGTTTCCAAACCCGAGGGGGCCATCTCGAAACCGGAGATGGCCCAGGGTCAGTCGGGGTGCGAGGGATATGCTTTATGGGCAACCTTACACCCCGGCGTCTGTAGACCCGAGACGGCGTGAGGTTTTAGTCGGTTCAAGCCCGACATAACCGCCCCCGCTGGCCGGCGGGGGGGTATCCAAAAGGATTTCCGCACGAAAAAAATAAAAACGGTATTTCCTGAATAAATATGGTTCAGGTAGGGGAGTGGGTGACATTAATTCATTTCCACTACTATTATCTGATGTCTGCTTCCATTTCCACCTACTACAAAAATTACATTTTCAAAAGCAGGTTTTCTTGGGAATGTTTCAGTATTACCTATGTAAAATTTACGTTTCCTTGCTGACTAGTAAATGGAAGTAAATTAAAACCAATTTATCTGTTTATCTCATCAAGTGATGAAATATTAACAGTAATTTATATAACGGGTGAGATCTTAAATATACCGTCATTCCTGAATCAGTCCTGAATTTAAGCCTATTTGTACATGACACAGCAACTTTATGATGAATCACCGCCGATAGAGACTTGTATAAAAACTCAGGTTAATCTCTGTCATG
Organism: Cybosia mesomella; assembly: GCA_946251805.1. NCBI lineage: Eukaryota > Metazoa > Arthropoda > Insecta > Lepidoptera > Erebidae > Cybosia > Cybosia mesomella. The sequence goes on from OX276390.1 coordinate 29,880,211, forward strand.
AAATCATCACAGGGGGTAGATATTAGCAGCCAGGGTGCGAAAATCAGCCTGCGTCCCAATTACCAACACTAAAAATCCAAACATAGTTTTTATGTTCTGTTTAGGTTTATATAAGTATAATATTGATCGGCCATATAATCGATATCTATCCATATCTGTGTATTGAAGATATTAAAAAAGAAACCTTTTATGTTATGTTAAATGAACGATTCGGAACACAAATTACTTTTTTGGAATTCTTGATTGTTTGTTTGCGATGGACGCAAAAACTACTGAACGGATTTCGATGTGGTTTTTTTTTTGGTTTCTATTAGAAAGGTCTTGTTTAGACTTAAAATCTGATTGACACTGACATATATTTGATTGTAATTGGTGAAATAGAACTGGAGATATGATTAAAATACGATATAAAAATCTCCGCGCGGGCGGAGCCCCAGGTGTCAGCTAGCATTATATAAAAGAAATACCACAATAAGGCACTTTTTGTTGCTTATATTACCAATATCCAACGCAATCCAAGCTGACCAACTTTTACTCCATTTTTGATGTCTGTGGTTGACAACTATCCCGGTTCAAATCGTTCAAAATAAAAGCATCATCTTCTTCACTAGTGGTGCCACGCCACTGCTGCTGCTCCCACGCATAATTTCATGTTTTTTGTAATTTATCTCTGTATGGTATGAATGGCAAGATTTTGAATTATTTACCTCTCATCTGTTAGGATGCTTTCTGGCAACCAATGCATTTTATAACTAGAGTGGTAGCATTAATAAGATCCCCATTAATAAGATCGCTAAATGAGGGTTAAATGTATTTATGTTAAAATATATTTTGAAGTCACAAGTATTTGAAATGCTAATTATAAAATAGGTACCTCGGCGTCAGGTATTTGAAATACAAATTACAAATTACATTTTAAGCAAGTACCTAATTGAAATACAAATACCAAATACGTATTTGTATTTCAATTACGTATTTTAATAATTACAAGTAATTCTAATACTGCCCAACCCTAAAAACATCTATTTTACTCTATTAATAGTTGATTGAATAAATTATTCTGATTCTGGTTTACGTCTGCTTACCCTCTCAGAGATATACACAGGTGTGAGTGTAAGTATATAAACAAACTAGCTGCGCGCCCTAGCTTCGCCCCGCTGCAACAAAAGCACCTTACACGTGGATTTTTGTAATTTTCTCTTTCATACAAACCTTGTCCCGACAATAACGAACAAAAATAAACCAATATGGTGCAGTCGTTCGAAAATAATGCCCCCGCTGGCACGCGGGGGGGTATCCGAAGGGATTTCCGCACGAAAAAAAAAAAAAAAAAAAAAAAAAAAAGGTACATACATTTCGGCGATTCATTTTTATTTATATAGGTAGATTAATGAAATTTTAAAGCAATTACTATACTGATTAGGCCAGGGTCAGCCGGGATGCGAGTGAATTGCCTTATTCGGCCACCTTACACTATGGCATTAGAGACCCGAGACAGCGTGCGGTTTTGGTCGGTTCGAGTCCGACATAACCACCCCCGCTGGCCGGCGCGGGCAGTATCGTTGGGGATTTCCAAACGAAACAAAAAAAAGGGGACCTAACTGAGCTTACAGGTGATTTTTTTTATTTTGTGCTTATTGTGCACAATTCTTTCACAAACACAGGCTGATTTGCTGATTACATATTATACCTATAGATGTAACATAACTTAATGTGATATTGTGGGAAGTTTACGCGAATGTTACACATTGAAATAAAACTATTTTTAACGGATTCTATCGCGGTAGAATCCGTTAAAAATAGTTTTATTTCAATAACTTAATGTATTAATTATTCTACTGCGCCGACGTTTTAGCCTCCATCTCTTCAGATTGCTAAGTAATATCCACAGTTCGCTTCCCTAAATCTATCAAAACAACCCTAATGTCCGCGTCCTTTATTCGGCAAGAAGTTTTTTCCTCCTTCCTCGTGCCAACAAAGGCACTTCCTATTATATAAATTTGATACGATATTTTATAGAGTATTGTAAGCACGCGCTCTGGCTCGCGTCGCTATTTTTTTTATTATATTTCGGTAGGTGGTACAGGCGGCAGGCGGGCCGCGGAGGTAGGGAGACTGTAGGGAGACGGCCGGCCCCTAAAAAGTTATGTATTTTTTTTCCTCTTTTTTCTCATTGACGGCGACGTGATGAAACGGCGAGCGATATTGATCCGGCTCGCTTTAGATGTTATAAGCTCGCAAGCTATTTTATTATCTGAACACTCAAAATATTTTCTGTGGTAGAATTGAATTCGTTTTTCAAGATCATTTTTTCAGCCTGGTGTACCTACACTAAAAATACTCCATCTCCAAAATAATTATTTCTTCCCGCCTAATAGGTTACCAGAAACTTTTTTTTATGATCATTAAAAACTTTTGTGGTTGAAGACATTAATTTAAGTAAGCAGTTGGTACTGAAGGTGAATCTTAGACGTTAGTAATTCCAGCATGAGATCGAAAATCGATTGGGCACATCAACCTCAAGTATTCTGTTATAGTACTTTGTACCATTAAACTATCCTTAATAATTTGATAGCAAGTTACTTAAAAATATCATAAAAAAGACTTTTCCAAACATCGGAAGTCATAAATGAAATAACTACTCCGATGAATGGAGAACCTCCTTTTCTTGAAGTCGGTTGTCTCGGTTCTTAAGACGCCGCCGGGGTGTAAGGGGCGCTAGTCGCCCCGCCGTCCCGGCCTGCTTTTGCTGGGGTGACAATAAAACAATAACATCAAATAAATGGTGATTAAAAATAGTTTTGTTTCAATGACTATTTATACTGTTGATTGATGGTACTTAGTGGAACTTGCTAAACATATTGAATTGAATTAAATCACTTGTACTGATTTGGCCTCACGGCATTCTCAAAAGTTTTTAACAGTTACCAAGCATAGTGAATATTAGACGTGTTACAACTTTCAAAGCAATAATATTGTCAATAAATCTAACACATTTAATGTTCGCTATGCTTAGTAATTTTAAGTAAGTTTTTATTTTTATTTTATTTTATTTATGCTTAGTAACTGTAAAAAACTTTTCAGAATGCTGTGAGGCAAAACTGGTCAGGTTTATTTTAATAAATATACCTAGTGGAAATGTACAAGTTCAATTCAATATTAGTAGGATTAGAAGTGTTTTATCTGTTTATTACTCAAATAGTATTACAATAGTTAGTATTTAGATAAATATTCAATTTTTGTTACATCGATCGACTTTGGACCATTGGCGACCACTGTGGCGTAGCGTTAGTGCGTTCGGCTGCTAAGTCGGAGGTCGCGGGTTCGATTCTCACTCAGTACAAATTTTCGTATGCATGTATATGTCTATTTGCATTGGTCCGGGTGTTTTCATGTGTAATATGTATGTATTTACAAAAGAAAATGTATCCGAGTATGTTCATCCGCATTTTAGAACCCATAACTCAAGCTATTTAAGCTATGCTTTTGGTCTAGATAGCGCTGTGTAGAATGTCGTAGAATATTTGTATATTTAAAACCGCTCATTGTAGAGACTGATGAATCTGTGTGCAATCTAAAACGGCTACTATTTGTTCTAGTTTTTTTGAGTTAGCTTCTGAGTACGCAGGTGTGAGATTGGCGTGCGGCCGGCGCGCGTCCATCTCTTTATGTTAACTATTATGTGAAAGGGACAAGCTGCCATGCCCGACAGTCCACACATTCAACTCGCCACATGCTACCATACAGGGGGATGCTAAATCGACATGAAATTATAAATATCTATAATCAATTTAATTACTTAGATCGGATTTCCCCAATGATTTCATCGAATTCAATTAAGACGAAATTGCGTCATTGCTTTTCACTGAAATAATTTTGAATTTAGAATTTTCTAGTGGGAATCTATTCTTAGTTTTGGTGAGATTTCGTGCTTAAAAATCAGGTTACTTCAAAAACAATCATTATTTAATAGCAACTATTATTATTTTTTACGTGAAGCAACCTGTTTTTTAATACATGATACTCTGCGTGCCTCGAAGAGCACGTTAAACCGTCAAATACCGGTTGCCATGCGAACATTTGTGACATTTGTTACGTTAGTTAGAGCCCTAGAAGTCTAATAATCTGGATTAACTATCGAACTTAGATATCGCCAGTGGGTTGTGGAGGTCAGATTTAAGCGTCAGTAGGTTAGTGGTTAAGGAGTCGACCTTACGATCGAGAGGTCCCGGGTTCGAATCCTGGCCATTACACTACCGACGTGAACCCACTCCTAACATAAGCAATTTAGTCTTAGCTGGAGGGGTTAGGGGGAATATTAGTAATATCGATTGCTAATATTCTTTTTAGAAAAAAAAAGAAAATAAAAAAGGATGGCAGGCGCTCCACGGAAAATATTGAAATTTGGCCGTTCCGTAGTTAGGTTAAAAGTCCCGAATGAGTTGGGTAAAGGCTTGGGGTAGAAGTCTAACAGGACGGCAGGCGGTAACGAACCAATGTGGATATATAGACATTCACTACAACTGAATCGCACGATTTTTGGCTGAATTGATGACCGTAAATTGTAGGCGTCTTTGTCAACATTTTTGATTTTAAAAATTGTATGTAAGTATGTTCATCCACTTTCTAGAACCCATAATACAAGTTATGCTTAGTTTTGGTTTAGAGTTAGGTTAAGTGGGGCTGTGTAGTACTATGTCCCAGAATATCTTCTCTCTGCCCTTTATAAGTGGTAAAGGTAATAAAAGGCTAAATAACCAATTCTATCATATATTCAACAGCCAAATGATTATGTCGAAATTAAATTGATTCACATATCACAATTATAAATTATTAAACTAAACCAATTTGTAATAGTTTGTATATGTTTCGGATGAATTATTTTTTACTTGTTCATTTAACTTTTTAATGAAGGGAAGTTCTTTTTATGATTCCGTATCTCAAAAGGAAAAAACGGAGTCCTTATAGGGTCACTTTGTTGTCCGTCTGTCTGTCTGTCAAGACCATCTTTATCAGGAACGCGTAGAGATATACAGTTGAAATTAATACCAAATATTCATATGTGCAACGTCTTGAGGCCTTAAAAAAAACTAACTTCTAGGTTAATGCAATCAAAAGTTATAGCCGTTTTTATGTAACAAATTCCACTAAATGCAAGGGCAAGGAAGGAAGTTGGTGGAGGTTTCCACACGTAAAAAAAATGTCATCTAAACCTAAAAGATACTTCCCGTTGAGCTAGAATCATGAAATTTAGCAAGAAGCAATGTCTATAGCCCAAGTAAAGGGTAAAATCTGAAAACCGTAACTGTAACGTGTAGTTACCCACATGACAAAAAAAATATCTGTAGGTACGTCTGTCTGGGGTGCTTGGTTGGGGACCTCCACGCGGTGCACCCTGGGCAACGGAGACAGCAGCGCCTCTCTCCTAGGGCGGGGGAGACGCTGCCGCCTACGGCCAACTCCGACCGAGGCGAGGACGGCCCTGTTGAGGGCTGTTCGGAAGCTTTCCACGTGTCCCTCTGATTACCAGATGGCACAGTGGAGAGCAAGTAAGGGGGCCATCTCGAAACCGAAGATGGCCCAGGGTCAGTCGGGGTGCGAGGGATATGCTCTATGGGTAACCTTACACCCCGGCGTCTTAAGACTCGAGACGACGTGCGGTTTTAGTCGGTTCAAGCCCGACATAACCGCCCCCGCTGGAGACCCCCCGCTCTCCAGCGGGGGCGGTATCGGAAGGGATTTCCGCACGAAAAAAAAAAAAAAAAAGGTACGTCTGTTCAAAAACGCGTAAAGGTATCAAGTTGTAATTAATAGATAATACTCAGATCTGTAACATAGTAAAGCTGTGAAAAAACCAAACTTCTACGTCAACGCAATTAAAAGATGTTGCTATTTATCGAGCGTATTTAGACAATCGTAAGGTATAATCAAAACCTATAGGGTACTTTGCGTTGAATTAAAATGATGATATTTTCTAGAAAGTAAAGTCTTACAGCACAAGTAACAGGAAAAGTCCAAAAACCGTAAATCATAAAAAAAAACTGTACTTATGTCAAGACTAGAAGTGCTACAGCAACACTAAGTTCGTCCTTCAATCCAGTTTTGCAAGGAACCCACAGTGTTCGAGTCTGACTTGCATTTGAGCGGTTTTTAGGGTTTCGTAGCCAAATGGCAAAAAACGGAAGTCTAATGGATTCGTCATGTCTGTCTGTCTGTCCGCCCGTATGTCACAGCCGCTTTTTTCCGAAACTATAAGAGTTAACCTGTTGAACTACCACATTAAGATTTTCACACAAAAATAGAAAAAAAACAATAAATTTTGAGGGTACTTAGAACTGAAATTCAATATTTTTTTTCATGAAACCCATCCGTGTACACACAACAAACATTGTACTGTATAGTACAATGTTTGTTTGTCGCTGCGGTGTCATTCGCCCTGGTGGAATTCGCTTCAATGACTTTTCGCTCCAGCGTACCACGCTAAAAGTTTTTCGCCACAATGACCTATCGCTGCAACGTCATTCGAAACTACGTACGGGACCGTTAATTTAATATATTATATTTATTATTAATATTTTATCTTGACCGTGTCTTCAAGGCACACCTGAGTTATGTTATTCATTTATGTTAGCAGTCTTAGACATGCTCTTGAAAATACATACAATTGAATACACATATAGGTACAATATACAGTACATACTGAATATGCTCATATGTGATTTAAGTGTTTTAATTGTTTTCAATTTAGAAGAACAGAAGTGTTGAAACAGGTGATTATGTGATTACAAATTGCTAACGTACTTTTTATCCTTGAAGGCGATAAATATTATATTAATAGAAGAACATACTACTTTTTTATACGACAAAGATAGAGAACACGGGGGTGATTAGCAATAACCATCCAGAAGGCCAAGTGCCACCACTGCCGCAGCTGTTCCGTGGATACACTTCACACACTGGTAGAGTGTCCAGTGTGGATGAAGCGGCACCGTGTCCTCGTAAGAGCCGTTCGACATACTGGGAGCTCAGTTTTGGCGACTGCTCGCCAGCGAGGCCGAGTCAATAGTCTAGGGCTACAGTTTTCAAGATATGCCAATTTTTTGTTGGGGACATATAAACGGCAGAACCACGAAGACACTTACATGCGTCTGTGAGCTGATCTAGGCCTCTTCTTACCTCCAATGAGTTAAAACCCAATACGCCCAACAGATAGTTTGTTATATGGGGTACATGAAGAGATATCGATTTTACTATAAGGGATATCTGAACAACACATGATCAGGTGTTACGTCGGCGTGGACCAGGGTAGTCTCTATGTCTATTCCTAAGCTATATTTTTTCATTTGTTTAACCTTTCTGTAGAACTTGGTTCCCCAAAGGTTATTTCGATGGTAGAATCAGCGTGAATGAAACATAATACTTAGTTAAGCTCGTCTTTGTACATCAAAATGTGTTCCTTTTCACTCTGTCTAATAAAGACTTCGTTCTTGGTCGACTCATACCTTTGGTCGAGGGAAAAGCTTGGCTCTACAATATTTGTAGACTTTTCACTTAAAAAAGCGTAGTTGTCTACGCTTTTGTAAGCGCTTCAAAAAAAGCTAAATACTATAGCCCTTCTTTGTTAAAATTGAATGGCTTGTCCACTCTTATCTAGATGGCATTTTGTTTAGCGAAAATCATGTTCAGTATATCATTGTTCATCGTTTTTGAACTCTTTTGGAGGTTGAATTTCAATGGTGGTTTCAAGATACCTGTTTAAATATTCCTGGGACTGCCCGAGTGTCATTACTCGGTGTGTTCCTGGGTCACTAATGTAGATTCTGGTGTATAGGAGTTACAGTAGTGGGAAAGTAAGTGGGATTAGCCCCTTCACCCAGCTTCAGCCCATCAGTAGTCATGTTAGAGACTACCTTGCTATACATATGCATAAGATGAGTTGATAATTTACTCTTTGCTAGGCAAGTCTGGAATGAAATCACTAGTGGTAGAAATTTGATGACACAAATTTGTCACAAAATTCGGCCGGGTGGGTAGTACCCACTGGGTACCACCACGCACGATTGCGAAAAACCCTCCATAGTAATCCAATTTCGGTTTGATTGCGTTCAGGGGTCAGCAAGTGCATAGTCGGGCAGGGGGATTGTGGTCGCGCACTAGTGCTACCGGTGGGTGTCACGCGGTGCTGCGACGACAATCCTCTTTTCTGATGAGGCCGTCAAGCTGAGTACCACCATTGTTAACATGGTACGTGTATGTAATAGTGACCCTCTTTCCTGAGACTATACCTTCAGCTTACCATCAGGCGAGGTGAAGTCAAATTGACGTGTACTAAATATTAAAAAAAAAACATCTGGATGTTACCACGACTTTATGAACCAACTAGCTGCTGGAATTTTGTTCCCGTTAATGTTCCCGATAAAAAGCCTATATGTGTTATTTCAGACTATAATCTATACCTGTACTAAATTTCAGCTAGACAACAAACATATAACAATTTAAACTTACGAACATCGTCGCAAACTTTCAAATTTATAACATTAGTAGGAGTAGGATAGGATCAGAGGTCATTTTAGAGCAAATGGGAAGGTTTCTGCAGTAACTAACTTCCTCCTGCAAGATATTCTTCAAAAAAGGTGTCCCGTCAATACTTTGACGACGACTACATCACGAGCACTTGGAAGATATTGTTAAAATAAGTAAAGAAAAACAACCTTCAATGAAACACTTAAATGCGTTTATTGTACGGGCGTTAACTTTTTAGCCTCCAAAGCCATTGTCAAAATATCACTGTACTATCGTAAAGTAATAAAGTATAGTAAAGTAATATTTTGACTGTTGTGGAATATTAAATTATGCGTTATTTGACTACCAAAATAACAACACGCTGTATTCCAACACATCGGAATTCTCAATAAATGGGTAGAGGTTTTTTTCCGTGTGCGCTGCTGTGTCAGGCCCGATGGACCGCATTTACAATCCTGAGCACTCTTTGGGGTCACTTTTTGGAGATTATTGCGCATTGTGAGTTGAAAGTCGAAAAAGCTGGACAAAGAGAAGAGCCTCTATTGACTGACCGGATTTTTTGTATAACGGATAGACTAACGGGGATTACTGGCTTCAGTATCGCTTACATCTTGATTTTGGTCTCCTGTCGAGTGCTTGGAAAATTCGCAATCGTAGATACAGATCTAAGGATGAAGATATTTTATTACTCGTAAAATTGTTGCTATTAGAAAATATAAAAACTTAATTCTAGTCATATTATTCAAGACATTGTGTTGATACAAATGTTACTTATACAAAGAAGTGTTATAATAAAACTATTGTATCTTGGCTGGTGTAGTTATAATTATATAACACAATAGATGTTGTTTTTGCTGTTGTGATTGCAGTTGGAATGTTACGGCAGAAACCTGCCCATTTGCCCTACGGTGACCGTCCATTGATTTAAAAGTCATCGTAGGGTATACTTAGGTACGAGTACCTACTAGTGTGACATACGTCTGGAGAAAACGATACTTGGCCCTATCACGCGAAGTAAGGAGTGTTTTTTAATTAGGTACTGAATAGCTTTCACCAGCGGCTGGAAGTCTGTTCCCTTTCCATCGGGGATTATTATGAGATTATTTGCCTATGTGTTATTCCAGATTATTGACTATTCCTGTACCAGCTAGATCCGTTCAACTGTTAGACCGTGATTAAGTAACAACCATTCAAACTTCCAATATCTTTAAAAACTTTCGCATCACTAAATATTATAAAACAAAGTCTTCCGCCGCGTCTGCCTGTCTATTCACGATAAACTCAAAAACTAAATCACCGATTTTCATGCTGTTTTCACCAATACATAGAGTGGTTCTCGAGGAAGGTTTCAGTATATAATTTGTCAAGTTTTTGTATAGGTACATTGGCTAAAGAATAATGATATTTTGAAATAATTTCAATGTGTGACATTCGCGTAAACTTCCGACAATATCATATAATGATATTTGTTAGAGGTGTTGGAAAAAGATAAGCCATCTGGGAGCATTCAACGAAAACGCTGCCTAAACCCTTTGAGATGTAACAAAATGGTGTATGGTGGAATTGTGTATCTTATACGAGAAGCAAGAAATTTTGACTCATAAGTGCCTAAGATCACCTAATGTCTACGAAAAGTTTTGATTGATAAGGTTTTATCAACTATATGGTGTTGAAAAGAAAGAAAAGGGTTCTTTCTCAAGACCACATGAAAACAAGTAAAATGCCTCCATCTATGGAGGAACGGGTTGTAATGGTCCTCCGCTACAATAGTAGGATCCTACGACCAGGTAAGGCGGTGACGCCTGGCGGGCCGCTGCCCAATGGTTGATGTTGGGATGTTGTATGTAATATACTAGCTAATGCCCGCGGCTCCGCCCGCGGGGAAGTCAGTTATCATTATTTTATGACCAAAAAATCCGGTTCAGTAGTTTTTGCGTCCATCGCGAACAAACAGACAAGTTTTGGTGTTCAGAATCGTTCATTTAACATATCCCAAGTAATTTTTAAAAAATCTCTGTCCAGACACAACTAATTTACAATTTTATAATAGTATAGATGTAATCCAGCGCGAGAATTTCAATTGTGCGATCCAGGATTCGAAGTAGTTTCGAAGCAGTTCAGCTTGCTGTCGCTAGATGGCGCTGGGTATATGTGGTATTACCACACATTATCCATTCACTCTTACAAACTTTCATATTTATATTATAGTCGAATTATTTCAGAATACTTAAGCATCTTATTCGTTACTGTCAGTTGTTCGTAAAGCTGGATACAACAGATTAGCGTGACGGAGCATTATATAACATTTTACATTGCGAACAATCGCACTATCTGTATAGGGAAACGTATATTACACAAAAATAACTTCATACCTACCTATTAGCATAGGTATTGATAAAAAAAGTTTACATTGAAAACCTATTACGTAAAGGCTAGAGGCATTGACCTAACAAGTGGATGCGTAGAGACATTTAAATTGGCGATAGTGTGAAAAATATAGCTATTTACGACTTATGGGCACGCCGCAATGGCGGCGGTAAGATCCATCATGGAGGATTGGCTAGAGAGGCGTGCGGAAATCCCTTCGGATACCTCCCCGCCGGCCAGCGGGGGCGGTTATGTCGGGCTTGAACCGACTAAAACCGCACGCCGTCTCGGGTCTTAAGACGACGGGGTGTAAGGTTGCCCATAGAGCATATCCCTCGCACCCCGACTGACCTTGGGCCAACTCCGGTTTCGAAATGGCCCCCACGGGTTTGGGAACCACGGTGTCCCCGTCTTGCTCTGGTTTTAGGGGATGGGCGCTAGTCGCCCCGCCGCCGTCCCGGCCTGCTTCTGCTGGGCTGTCAGGCGGCCTCCCCTGCCACCCACTGGCCTGCGCTCATGGAGGACGGAGGTCGTTAAGCGACCTCCGGCGCCTGAGTAACGACGAGCATGTTGCGGGCTCGGCGGGCCGGGTGAGTTCTATATCACTCCCGAGCGCACTCCGCCATCTCCTATGTGAGCATTACATGCTCGCAGAAGGAGGTGGCGGCGGCCCACGCGCTCGCGCTCCGCACCATTGCCGCAATCATGCTGCCGAGCGAGAGGACTCCCACCCCGATGGCTAGGCTGCCACGAGCTCACGCCTCGGCGCCTCCGACGCCGGGCAGTCCGCCAGCGTGTGCAGCCCTCGCTCGCGTCGCAGTGATGGCACTCAGGCGTTGGCTCCTTCCTGATACGTTGCAGGTGGTCCCTCAAGCTCCCCTTACCGGAGATCACCTGATACGCGAGATACCTAATCAAGGGCAAATATATACCTCCTTTTTTAAGTCTGTTAAGTATGCCAAAGCCTTCTCCAGAATGTACCAATACTTTTCTGAAAACTGCATCAAACTCAGTTCTACCAAATGCGAGTTGGTTAAAAAAAACAAATTTGCTTTTACGGTAAAAACTGCCTTAAATGAACGGACACTTGGTTAACCCACCTATAGTTATTTTTTTTAAAGCACCTTGTATTTTTATTATAATAATTATTAATTATTACCAGGGGAACTTTTTTACACGACAGATTAGTTGGGAGGTAAATTAGGGTGCGCCGTGTGCGGCGGTGTGGTAAAGTAAGGTACGCTTTTTACACGTTTAGGGTGTAAAACGTTAAAAAAACGCCGGGACCGCAACTTTATGAGCACGTAATTATCGAATTGTGGTGTTGCCACCCACGAAATGTTTGGTAATGGCGTTGATAATTCGGTCTAGTGTTGATAACGTACTAAGGTAATAAAATTAGATAGGTACATATGTAGAATAATGGGTCTTTTTAATTGTGTCATTGTGTGTTTTATGCTTATCTGCCTACTATAAGCCTGAAAGTTCTATAAATAAAATATCTATATGTAATCTTCCTAGTAGAACCTACACGGTTTCACACTTACACACTACGGTTGCATCCGAGGTCTCCTACTTTTGATTTGGCTTATACGGCTTTCATGGGAGCGACTTTCGTCTGACCTCACTACCCCGAGAGGAAAACCTGCGGTCGAGCCTCGTCCATCAAACAACAGGCGTACCGGCTTGCAGATGTACCGGCTAAACTTCCGAAAATTTTGGTGGGACCCAAATACAGCGCTTGTAAGGTCAGTCAACGACAAGAGTTGGAGTACATGTACCAGTAATAGCTGAATAAGTAATTTTATAATATCCAGACGTCATAATTAATATAATTCATGTTATATTTATGATTTTATGAAAGGGGTAATAGCTAAGGCTATTAATAAATAAGAATTTATTAGTCTACTTATTCGTTGACTGTACCTAGTTACAATATAAAAAATATTAACTGCACAAATTGCAAGTTTATAGGTCTAGGAGTTTCAATTGCGTTGATGAATCAGTTAGGACAAGACTGTAAATAAGTAGGTAAGCACATTTAAGCTTAAAAAAGGTGACCTAAGGAGGGCGACGGAGCGGGGCACAGAGTACATAATTGCTTTGGCGTAAATTGAGACAGACATGATGGGTTCATTGATTAGTTGAAGTATACCTAGTGTTGCAATTAAAAGCTACTACGTTAGGTAGTTGAAGTAATTATTCTTATCTAGAATAAGTTTAACAGTACGAATCGAAAGAGATGGAGGTGATGTTTAAAACGCAATGAAATGGAGGCTCTACCTCCGTGGAGTTCCAAGAAAGTCTTGGAACGCCACAATACGTAGGTAGGCGTCTACGCATGTATGGATTTTATTGATGTATGACATGTAAAAAAATAATACGGTTCGTGTAAATAGTGCACGGCATGCGCGCGTCCTGTTTTTTTTATTTATTTATTTTTATTTATTTATGTATTATTTTGTGAAACATAGGTATTACAAAAGATCTTAATATCAAATATCAGTGCACTATGTCCTACCATTAAACATGGTGTACAAATTAAATTTAAAGTATGGTTAGTATTGGACTTAAAGAATATGGTTAGTAGCTACATATCATTCATTCAATTATTGATTTATTTCTATCACAATTCATAATTATTAATAACCTTTATCTGTGACTTTATTCATATTTTAACTTGTCTAATTTAAAGTCATGAGAAATTATAATAATAGAAGGTTTGAATATCAAAGTAATAAAATGTCAAATTTAAAATAATGCACCTCAACAATAACAGTAAAAATATTAATATTTCCATAATGTCATCAATAATAATAATGTCATCAATATAATAGGAGATTTGAATGTCAACGTAAAATAATTTTAGATTAAAAAATAATGCATTTCAATAATAACTGTTGCTGGAACTTGGCCTGCGCACTACCGTGCGCCTAGATTTGCTGTATAATAGTTTTATATATATTTTAAATATAATATACATTTCAAGACACGAGACGACTATCATCTTCTTCTATAAAAAGGAATCAAAAAATTGAGAATAGTTCAATGAAATGAACACAAAAAAATCTCTATAGAATCCATAAAAAACTATCGACAAAATGATGCATGACTTCATGTTGCTTATTGTCCCTATATTATTAACAAAAACAAATATCATGTTAAACATTCCTCACGTTGTACTTAAAAAACTACAATAGCTATAATACCCCTAATCAAATCATCAAATTTCAATAACACACGTGTTGATATATTTTATAAAAAAAAAGATTTAAAAAAATGCAAAGATGACAAGGGGCGCGTTTAAAAAGTTATAAATAAATAATGAGTGCGTTTTTTGACGTTCGCGTGCGAGTTTTTAACCGCGGGGTGAATGTCAAGTGAGCACGCTTCCGGTATTGTGTGCAACCCTCCTTACATGCCCTGACGTTACGGAAGGTCGTCATTGTTGAACGCTTAAGAAAGGTGAAGCTGTCAAATTACATGTCGTGGTTATCGGAAAACTAATTATTAGGTACAATTGAGTGATTATATAATTGGGTAGATTTACTTATACTTAAAATAAATTGTTTAAACCCAGGGTTAGACAGTTTATACGTAATTGCGATACAAATTGCGGAAATCGCGTTATTTATTGACTGTCTAATCTTTGCCTAACTGAGCTTATCAAATAAAGAATAGTAGAGCGGTAAAAATTACGTCCGTTCTTATTTCATTGCTTTTGTTAATTTTATCATTCACCCCTGCCACTCATAGTTAAATATTTGACAGTAGCACAACGTATGACGTCACATGTTGTTATTTCATACAATTTTCCACAGGGCCCGTATAGACAATCGATATAATTTATCGCGATCCTGTCAATAATATTGGTGTTATTAATTGAAATTGGCGAATCGTGGGTGTGTAATACACCTCTGCCCTCCCCTTCGGGGATAAAGGCGTGAAGTTATGTTATGTTATGTTATGTGATTAATTTGAAAATGCGATATTATTGATGTGCAATGTGATTAATGTGAATAATGTGATTGGTCACTGCATCACGAAATTGGATCGCAATATACTTTTCTTATACTTTTCTTGCGGAAATCCCGTCGGGTCCGCCGGCCAGTGGGGGAGGTTATGACGGGCTTGAACCGACTAAAACCGTACGCCGTCTGAGGTCTTCAGACGCCGGGATGAAAGGTTGCCCATAAGGCATTTCCCTCGGACCCTGAAGGATCGCAATATACCCACATATCCCATTGATTTTACCGTTTTGACGTTTAATAGAAAGATATAATTTGACTATCCTATAGTAGTTTGTGTATTGTTTGACAAGTTACATAATATTACACAAATTAACATTAAATTATTAAAATAGAAAGAATGAGTGAATTTAGGACGCACTTTTCTGTGTCCGAAGAACACAACGTGGCTAACACTGAGTTAATATTAAGTACTAACGTATATTAACTCAGTACGTGGCTAAGAGGAAATATATTAGACCTGTTATTATAACTATCTATCGAAAGTAAATATTTGTGATACTTACTTATCGGATAACTCTTATTCTAACTTAAATTATTTTAGTACATACATAAACTATGGTAATTTTGTACTATTGAATGTTTCGACCATTTTGCACTGGCCTTGGACTATGGTCGTTTAGTTTGCATAAATCTTTCATAAATCAAAGTCATAAACATAATTGTAAATCATTCACCAAGTACGCCTAGACAAGGGCTAGTGCGGCGTCAAAAAAAATCAGCAAATCTTTTTTATATTAAAACAGTGCCGATTCTCCTAATCCTGTTGACTGATCCACAGAACAGTATTTGCCGATTTCTAGTCGGGCACATGAAAGTAGGTCCTTCACTTCGCCGTTATTCTAAAATTAACGGCCTAACTAAACAATGCGTCTGAAAAATTAATGCCATTGTCCATTAATCAACTTAAAAGGATTTGAAATGGCAAAAACTGTCCGCTTTTGATGTGCAACCCTTTTTTTTACCGAGGCCGGTCGCCCGTACCGTTATCTAGGCAATATTTAGAACAATTTCTTTGTGTATTTTCTATGCTTTTTACGACGGTCCACGACGACGGGTGCCGCTCTTTTGTTGTCAAACATAAAGTATTGTATTTGCATATTCAAACAAGAAAATTTGCATTTTGTATCCGAAGAGCTATTGACGGGTTAACGAAATTTTATTTCGTTCACGTCTACTAAATGACAAAGAGTTACAATAATAAAATGCAAATCAATAGAAAATGGACAATGTTTTACTGTTTTAGAGTATTGTAAAGATATAACAGATGCCAGATATAATGTTTTTTTAAGATATACTTAGGTACCGAAATATGTAGGACCTTTATAAAAAGGTAGGTATATGATTCCATGAAATTGGTCACCTTAAAGCCTTAAAATAGCCACGGATCTGACTTCAGCTAATATACCCGAACTGCACTTTGTGTGACATGTTCTTTAGAGAAACCAAAAATCGTTATATCTGATTACCTGGTACCTATTTGAAAATATGACGTCACAGAGCTAGGTTTTCCGTATTTACAATATTTGTAACTAGCTAACCCGTCCTGTATTCTTACGGGAAAATTTCGTCAAAAAGAATTTTATATCCCGATTGCGGGGTCAGAACGGATCCAATAAATACACTATGCCTATAATCTTAACATAAATTTCATCTAGTAGTCAATTGCTTTACGAAATACTGCTTGTTGCACTGTAGCCAAAGACAATAATGGTTATATGAGTTCATGACTGTGGCATACAACTTCACATAAGTGATAGCTGCATGGCACTTCTTCTTGATTTTATGTTCGCGATGTTCACAGTACTGGCTCATGCTGCAGATGGTGTGAAAATTATATTTATATGCTATAGTCGATATACTCTACAGAGAGCGAGAGGTGCCCAAGAACGAACTATAGGTACATTTTTTCAGCTCAATCGCCAAATTCCAAGGATAAGATTTGGCATAAATTTGGTACAAGGATAGATTATAGTCTGGAATAACACATAGGCTACTTTTTATCCCGGGAATAGGTTTCCATGGGTTGGAGGAACGGGATCGGAATTCCGTGCGGGCAGTGCCACGGGCAAAAGCTAGTTTTTCATATAAGTATAATAGGATACCTACACTTATTAACACAATTAAAATGTTTAATATATAATAATGTAATGGGTCCGTGACTTCAGTGAATCAGTTGTAGCAGTTTTTCAAACTGCTGCCTCTTAATTCAAATGCTTAACTAACCATGCCGAAACTGTAAGTACTAACTGTAAGTATTAAAATACATGCATAGCATAAAAGGATTAAATTTAGAACATATTTCGTTTATTTTTTATAAATGCACGCACGAAGTAGTTTTGATATGACAAAGGATTTTTCGCATAGCAAAGATGGATAGTTTATGAAAGATACCTTTTTTTGATGTGGCAATCACTGGAATAACATTTAAAAACGGAATGTGCATGTGGCTGTAAAGGGACAGTGCAGGGCAGGTACTCGCGTTTTTGCATTTCCTTTCCGTGCTTTTTACAATAAAAACTTTCTTTTAAATAAATAATCCCGACATCGCTTGACAGGGATTCATACAAAAATAATAATTGTTACACCACACTAATTCTTTTTTTTTATGTTTAAAATCTAACCACTATACCTAGTTTAAATTTAGATAATACGTTAACTGCCTTCCTGAGGAGTAAAAACCATAAACCGGACCCCGGGCTGAAGGTCTCGGATGCAACCGGTATACCGAGTCTCAAGGCTGAGATGATGATGATGACTTAATTCTAGACACTAGATCTAGACCTCTCTTTGTAATTACCTAATCTTTGAGTCTTTGGCGAAAATTCTTTCAAATTACCAGTTTCTAAACGAGAATATGAAAATTTACCAAAGAGAAATAAACATCATAATTTACAAAAAAAAAATACACATCAAGCGATCTTTTTAGCCAGAAACAAATAAATTGTGTCATGAATACTCAGCGGTTTCCCTCCAAAACATTACGAAGGTTACTCATAAAAGTTTCCCCAACATCGATCCTTTAGGAGGTGTAATGTAAAAAGAGGGAGAGTGTACGATGGAGGAGGGAGCTCGCCATAAATTCGGCCAGGCTCATTTGAATTTCCAATCAGTGCATCTATTACTGTTTCTGGGGGTTGAAGAGCGATAAGGACGAGAATATATACACCCTATACATTACGCTAGTTCCTACATAAAAGCTTCCTTATATTTTGTTGTATTTTTCCTTGAGAATTCAGTGTTACCGTTGTTTATTTGGCAGAGACAAACAGGAATTATGTTAAAAGTGAGTTTAATATTTATACACTCAGAGAAACCATAGAGTTTGTTGTTTCATTGTAAAATATATTAAATGATCTAAGTTCATGGTTCACCACTATCAGAATTCAAGACATTTGGTCATTCAAAGAAATGTTCGAGTTTGCGAATATCGGAAATATCACATTGAAAGAATAATATATTTATGTAAAAGTCGTTTTCTACTTTTTTATATAACTGAGGGGATTTTTTTACATATTATATTGTAAAAATTCAACGTTTCGGACGGCACATGAAGCCGCAGCAGTCCCGTGCTAGGGGGTGACCAATGTGACCATAAATTGTTAATAATTAAACTATCTTATTATTTATGGGGATGACTGTATCAACTAAGATACTTAGACTCGTCATGAATATATTAAAAATCAGCTGATGCCCGCCGCTCCCGTGCGAAAGTCGGTTATCAATTTTGGTCATATCTCTAGTTTTACTTTATCAATTGCAATGAAACATACGGCAGATTTTAAGTCTGACCAAGACCTCTTTAATAGAAAAAAAACGGCATTAAAATCTGTTTAATGGTTTTTGCGTACATCGTGAACAAACAGACAAACAGAGAAGAATTCAAAATAAACATTTTTGTGTTCAGAATCACAGTGTTAATTTAACACAACCCAAGATTTTTTTTCAATATCTCCAATGTACAGACAAAACTAATTTACAA
The DNA here is from genome assembly GCA_946251805.1 of Cybosia mesomella. Classification (NCBI taxonomy): domain Eukaryota; kingdom Metazoa; phylum Arthropoda; class Insecta; order Lepidoptera; family Erebidae; genus Cybosia; species Cybosia mesomella. The sequence goes on from OX276390.1 coordinate 29,899,111, forward strand.
TTTTATAATAATATATAGAAATCTCGCTCCATACGTCTCAGAGCGACATTATGTAGACTTTTTGCCAATTCAGATTTAAAAGAAACAGTTAACATTCACAGTTCAAATTCTTAAAAAAAATATTTACTTTAATTATTTGTTCTTTCATCCAACGTAACACAAGAGCTACTGGAATTATTTTTATGGATCTTTCTATTCAAAAGTCTATGATTAGCCTTAAAGACCCGTAGGATTGGAATTCGGAGGTATAACAATAAAATCTGAGCGAAGTCGCGGGACGCAGCTAGTAAAAGTGTACAGTGTTATTTTTTTTCTTTAAAAACTATGTTTGTACGCATCGATTTGATAACATTTTGTTACCTGTCATTTAGAATAAGTTGATATACGATAATATCAGTGTTTTATAATTCTTTTATTGTTGAAATTATAATGCTTTAATCCCTAGCAGACGTTCTCCGGGTGTCGATTGCGAACAAGATATTGGTTTTGAGAAATTGAGTTTTAAAAGCATATTAAGCGTGCTGGCTTTAACGAATTTGTATTTGGTTTGCGATAAATAGACAGATAGTTTTGCTTGGTTTAGCACCTAAAGCTTTATTTATTAAATCTAACGAGATAATTATTATAAAATCGTAGAAATCGTGAATTTCTTCAAGTAATTATCCTTTTTACACGACTGCGCCAGAAGGTGGGTTATGTTCTTCGAGAGTAATGTATGTATGTAATGTATGTATGTATGTAATGTATGTATGTAATGTATGTATGTAATGTATGTATGTAATGTATGTATGTAATGTATGTATGTAATGTATGTATGTAATGTATGTATGTAATGTATGTATGTAATGTATGTATGTAATGTATGTATGTAATGTATGTATGTAATGTATGTATGTAATGTATGTATGTATAATTGTTTTGCACGCTCTGCGGCCTGCGTGGCTTAGCTTGAGAGGTGTCGTTAGATTCGTATTTACTGTAAGAGTGACACTGGGTATATCAAAATAATAAAATGTGTTTAAATTATATTTTCACTCAAACTTTTCGAGTAGGGTATCTATATGATGAGCTTTAAAGGTGATTTAAAAATATAAATATATCATAACTAAAAAGTAAACAATAAAACTATTAATTAAAAATTTAAAAAACCAGACTGTCCTAAAAAGACCGAAACAATGATAGCAGGCGGAACTCATTTGCAAATCATAAGCCGAGAAAAAAAGAAGAGGGTCCCACCTTTTTTTTTTTTTTTTTTTTTTTTTATCGTGCGGAAATCCCTTCGGATACCCCCCCGCCTGCCAGCGGGGGCGGTTATGTCGGGCTTGCACCGACTAAAACCGCACGCCGTCTCGGGTCTTCAGACGCCGGGGTGTAAGGTTACCCATAGAGCATATCCCTCGCACCCCGGCTGACCCTGGGCCATCTCACCACTAACAGCATCGCTCATCCTGTCTCCTCTGAAAGTCCCACCTGGTTTTTTTTATTTTATATTAATATTTTTTATGTTATTTGTTTAGGTAGCTGGATCCAACCTCATCTGCAAGCCGGTATCTACAACTACTGTTTGACAAATGAGTTTCTGGCGCTGGCATTCCTTTCGGGGTTAGACGACAGTCGCAAAATAAACCAAAATATGGAAAGGGGTAGGAGAGCGGACTCCTTTTTTTTATCCGTGCGGAAATCCCCTCGCTCTACTACAATACTTGCCCGCAGTCCTAAGTACAAACCTTGTATGCAATCCGCATAGGCGTTCGAATGAAGAGCTGGCACCTAATAAACTCTTTCTGAATTAAATCTTTGGTTGTGGTAAGCTCTTTTCAGTATGAACGGACCTTTGGTACTTAATATCGCCCTAGAAGAAGAAAATGTACTGTATCGTACGATTATTGTGAGTGCTACAAGATTTTCCTCCTTGTTCTCTCACTCTCTTCTGTAGATGGTGTTGCATCTCCAAATAGCACAGTCTAGTTTTATTTTTCAAAAAGAATTTCAGGATTTTTAATCCAAAGCCGTTTAGGTCATACTCCCTTTGACTTGATAAAACTGTGTCAGGACTAGGTTTTTCTTTAAAAAAAAGGTATAAGAAACAGCAACAGCGGGCGCAAACTGATTCAACACCGCAGTTGTAGCCCGTTTCATTATTATCAAAATTATTTTAGTTTGTTAAAAAAAAGAATGTCTCTTTTTTTCCACGACCGGCAGTGCCCCTGCCAACAAGATATAGTCTTCTGAAGCAAAGGTAAGGATGAAAAAAAGAAATGATTCAAGAACTATACTAGAGTCATTTCTTTAATTTTCTGGATCCTTTTTCTTAATTATTTTTCTTTTTTATTCGGCTTTAGAAAAGAAAAAGAAATAATCCTTTTAAAGGAATAATACGTGGTTTTGTATAAATGTTTCTCTGCTAAATATTATTTCAGTAATATTTCTAGATCACCTTTTTTCTCTATTTAAAAAACTGAAGCACCACTTGTACGACTCAAACATGGCAACAGATAAGATTGTCCCGCTCGTTAAGACTACTGCTGTTTACTTTGAAACTGGTGCATCTCTCGATCTTTGCCTATCCCATTAACGGCACATTGATATCAACAGTAGATGTTAGAGTATATAATTGTACTCCTTCTACTTGTACTTGTAGAGATGATTAAGGTACACAATGTAAAAACCTAGTTTTCTGCCTTAGATTCGCCGAGGTGAATTCTGATTAACCGGTTTTTCCATTATTGTTATAATATTTTACCACTCATCCAATACAAACTTTCAACCTGTATATTACATTCACAACTTTAAAGGTTGAATATACTTTTCTTGTTGCTTGCCTCCCCTATAGACAGAACCTGCTAGGTATCTTTATTTCGTGGTCCTAACTTTGGTAGATTCGGTTCTGCTTTGATGAATCAGACGCGCGAAAAAAATCTATATAGTATTAATTGTACCATAGGTAATCGAAAATATAACGATTCAATAACTTAATACGAGTTAGGGCTGAGACTGCAGAATGAAAAAAATCCTTATTCTATTCCAAACTTAACGAGAACGTAGTCGCGGGTAACAGCTAGTAAAACAATACTTCTTTTGATAGTCAATCGAAGATTTTTGTTTCCTCATTTCTTTATGAAACGCGAAACACGTGTCGTTGTAAAATACGATTTAGAACGACACGACACCGACGCAGACGCCAGATTAAGCAAGTGCACCCTCTTCCGAGAAACGGCAAATCGATTTTTATTCTAATACATCCATCGTGCCCGCTGTTTTGGGGATTAGGACAGTTTTTATAAGCGAAGTGACACAAAAAAGTAATATTTTTGCATGCTATGGAATTATTTTTAGAAAGAAAGAATTGACACCTGGCGGTTTGTCTTGGCCAAATGATTTTATAAGACTTGACAATGTTAAGTAAAAAAAGTAAAGTACATAATTATAATATTCTGTCGCATACAACTTAACCCTATCTAGACTTAAACTAAGCATAGCTTGTTATATGATTTCTAGAATGCAGATAAACAACTTTATTATAATTGATAGGTCAGTGTTTGACCACTATCTCACTCTTATGTGGTCGACAATCCTAACCTATTCACTAGTGACTTGAAGATTTCCACGGTAACAAAATCAGGCAACAGGTTCCACTGCTTAGCAGCATGCGTAATGAACATATTACCGTAATATTTCGATGCCGTTGTATTGATTTTTCTAAATATGTACATACGTATTATGAAACACCCAGGCAATCAGTTTTTAAAATCCACTCACTACAAATACTCAGACTAAAAGAATAATAAGATATTCTATTAGTCTGACTACAAATCCTGCAATTTTTAAAATGTGCAGCTGATAGCTTTTCAAAGCCTATTTTCTGTAATCACCATGAAAATTAGTAAAAGCAAATAATACTGCAATAAATAAAAGTTTATATCAAGTAAGGGTAAGTTCTTAGAATGCATCTGGTACGGTCTTTAGACGTCTAATACACTTGAATTATCGTATCAGTTAACATGAGCGGAGGACGCAAAGAAAAAATCGGTCAGTACGAGTGGTCATTGAACAACAGCTGTCTTCTTTGGCGAAAAAATAGATCCTTGAACAAAAAGATAGGTTATTGTAATAGAATCGCACGTTTTGAGGTTTCAGAGCGTGCCGCCCTATACGCCCCTTGTTGCAGTTTTAACTCGGCAATTTTACTTTTTATTTGCCGAGAAGTGGGTTGGCAAGGGGCCCGTATGTGGTCAACAGCCACGTGCAAGGCATATGGTTTTGATTGATGTTGATAATAATCATCAAGATGCGCTTTGTCTATATTGGCTACTTATTTTTGTCAAAACCAGCGAAGTTATTTCTGAGAAATAAACAAATACTTAAATTTATCAATATTTTTTAAAGGCAGTTTAGTTATAAGAAATAAGAATGCAATTATTGTTTTATACCTACACGTTTCTACTTCATCTAGCGTCAAGTCCAGTTGTATCCAAAGATTTATGCATATAAATCTCAGCATCGTAGGCGAGGCCAAGTCCTAAAAAATTTTTTAGAGGCAATGGCAAAATCTTTTATTTGTGTCTCTCTAATATTGATTTTTCAAGCCTAAACTTCGGAATTGAACACTCCACTTCCAAAATCCTATACCTAATGATATATCAGTACCACAAATTTTGCAGTACTAGCTGTCACCCGCAGCTTCGCGCGCGTGGAATTCCACGCGCCCGTTCCATTTCCATTCCAATTCCTTGGAAACCTATTCCATGCATGAAATGTAGCTTATCTGTTATCCCAGACTATAATCTATCCCTGTACCAAATCCCAGCGTTCAGCCGTTGGAGCGTGATTGAGCAACAAACATACAAACATATTTGTTTTTTTTTTTAAACGTGCGGAATCCCCCACGAGCTTCACCCCATCGGTGCCGACAGTGGGCTTGACGGGATTGGACCGACTAAAACCACACGGTGTCCTTCTCAAGTGTCCATTGCCGGATACCCCGGGTAAGCCCTCGAAAGGATAACCCCAGGGTTACCGGCGGACATTGGCCGCCACTGCGGCCTCGCCTGGTGGGGTCGGGTTTTATCCCGCGTCGGTGAGTTGGCAGGCGTGTGTAGGACACACACACGACACGCCTCCGTTCACAAACTTTCACATTTATAAGATTAGTAGGACGAAGGATTTAACTGATTTGGCCATTACTGATAGTTATGAAAATCGGTCTTCAGAAACCTTTCTAAGTGCTCTAATTATAGCACTGCCTAATTTTCAGTTCTGCATTATCATCAAGTCCATGTTTGTATGAGAATCGGGGTTCTCCTTTGAGCATTATTCTCAGGAAATATTTTGTACCGTTTTAGTATTTGTAGTGACTGAATGTGACGCAACGAGACGTAGGCAGAATAAATACTTACTAGGTCTGCAAGGCGAATCGCTGCTTGCAATGTTGAGCTGAGTGAGACATCGTGAATCAGATTTTGAAAATTTTGAACAGTGATCATTCCTCCGTAGCAAGTCCGATTTTGAAAATTCTTTTTGAAAGTCACAACTCTGGACTTGCTTTCTGAGCGTGTAAAGTTTGGTCACAGTGTCTCGAGCGGTTATTATGTAATTCCATCTGGAATTTTTTTAACGGTGATCATTCCTCTGTGGTAGCATTAATTTTTTCGAAATATATCCATAAACCTTCCTCTGATTGACCTCTTTAATCATGCCAAATTTGGTTCTGATTGGATTAGTAGTTTAGGAGGAAACCTGTGACAAAGAAAATCCTGAAGTCTGGTATGAACAGCTTTCGCTCGACTTCGTCTCACTCAGCTCAATAATACGTAGGTTACAGTGAATTAAGTATAAGTATATTGCGTCTATATTTTTCTGTTCGAAATTTACTGAAACTATTTTAAACAGTAATTTCGGATGACCTACATGTTTTATTTCAGACTGATGACTTATTAATACTTATTATGACTATATAATGAATATGAGAAAATATTTTATTTTTCTATGTATAAAACGTATGCTACAATCACATCATAATAGGGAGGCATCATTGCTAACCTACGAAGTGGAGGAAATAAAAAAAAAAAACATTAATAATGAACGATATAGATTATTATATAACTAGCTGTTACCCGCGACTTCGTCCGCGTTAAATTCTGTATAGATCAAGGTATGTTTCCTTCTGCACTTTCAGATAAAACATATGGGTTATACTTTACATTACAGGTTATTTCATGGTCCTGGGCGTGGACGTTCTCTCGTTGGAGACCATGGTGAGGGCCGTGGTCTCCGACGGGAACAAGTGGCACGCCGCCGCCGCCTCTTTCTGCGAGCAGGTAATGCGCATAATACCCGAAGGGATATCCACACATAAAAAAAACAGGATATTTCATCGTTATATTTTCAATTACCTATTTATCATGAACAAATATTGTTTTATATGTAACATCGAAGTAAATTCACCTCGATTCCCTAATATAAAAGCGTGATGATATTAATTTTCAAAGGTCTCTAATCAACTATCTTTTACACGTAGGTAGTTCATCTCGAAACCGGAGATGGCCCAGGGTCAGCCGGGGTGCGAGGGATATGCTCTATGGGCAACCTTATCGTAACATCGAGAATATTTCTAGTAATCTGATAAAGAAATACGCCAATACACTAGTAGCCCCTATTACATTTATATGTAACATTAGCCTTTCTACAGGGGTGTTTCCAAAGGATTTAAAAAAGTCTCTTATTCATCCAATCCACAAGAGTGGTAGCAGAGATTGTGTCAATCACTACCGTCCAATATCAATTCTACCTACATTGTCGAAAATTTTAGAAAAAGTAATTAACAAGCAACTTATTAAATACATAGAAACACGAAAACTATTATCTGAAAATCAATTTGGTTTCCGAAATGGTAGATCAACAAATGACGCAGTACACCAACTTACCGACACCATAGTGACTAAACTCGACAAAAAGAAGAAGGTCCTTACGATATTTCTTGACTTGGCGAAAGCTTTTGACACGGTCTCAGCGCCACTCCTGCTGGAGAAGATGGAGAGGCTCGGAATTCGCGGCACACAGCTGAAGTTATTCCACAGCTACTTAAAAAGTAGATTCCAACGTGTCAAAGTAGATGAATGGATAAGTGATGACTGTGAAGTTGACACTGGAGTACCACAGGGGAGTATTTTGGGCCCTACATTGTTTCTGATATTTATCAACGACCTCTGCCAGTTGAAGATGACAAATGGAAGAATTATTACATTCGCGGATGATACAGCACTCCTCTTCTATGGAGATACCTGGGAGGAAGTCTATCACTTGGCGCAAACTGGCTTCTCCAAGGTTATAAGCTGGCTAACGACCAACTCCCTCACACTAAACACGGATAAAACCAAGTACATACAATTTTCTCTAAGTAATCATACCTCTATATACAGACACCTACCAAAAATAACCGCCCACACATGCAAGAATTACTCTTCCAACTCATGCACATGCCCTCAACTCCAAAAAGTGGACTCAATTAAGTATCTTGGTATTATTATTGACAAAAACCTAACCTTTCATTCTCATATTGACCTTCTGTCTAAACGAGTGAGGAAGCTCATTTACATCTTTAAACACTTAAGACATGTTGTAGATAATGCGATACTGAAAACTGTCTACTTTGCATTATGTCAATCGTTACTAACTTATTGCATTACAACCTGGGGCGGAGCTGCCAAAACAAGTATGATAAAGATAGAGAGAGCTCAAAGAGTAGTACTTAAGGTAGCCTTTTCATTACCATTCTTCCATCCAACCTCTGAACTCTACGTAAAGTGTGAAGTTCTCACGGTTCGTCAACTCTTTATCAGGCAAATAGTCTTGCAGAAACATTCCACCCTAACTTACCATCCATCTGCTCTATCTCACAAACGGAAAAATGCTAGGGTATGCACAAATAAAATATATAGAACCTGTCTTTCACATCACAGTTACTGTTTCCTTGGTGATTATTTATATAATAAATTAAACTCGTTTTTAAATATATATCCTTTAACGACAAAAAATTGCAAACAAACCCTCACTTCTTATCTCTTAAGTCTTGATTATAACTCTACTGAAAATTTATTAATTGTTCCGGCATAAGTTAGGTAGTATTCATCATCCCCATTTACTCATATACCTGCACACACATACGCACACCCTTACACACCCTCTCACACACACACACCTACATATACACCCATACACTCACCCTCACACTCACACACACACGACTTCACCCTTCACTCACTCTCTCACACATACACACACTATGCAAAAATTTTCTTATAGATCTATATACGTGCGCAGTTCTATTCTTTTGAATTGTCTCTTTACACAGAAGAATATTTAATTTTGCGCTAAATTAAGTACGTTTTCATTTATCTTGTAGGGGGCCTGGTAATCTGTGTGACAGGATTTCCTAGTGCAGATACCAGTCTCCCACAAAGGAGTAAAATTTTTATTTATGAGTCGTGTGGAGGCGAATGCAGTGATATCCTTCTGTTTTCAAAGGGATATTGCTGTATTCTCTGCTACATGATTTATATTTGATGTGCTTAAAATGTATTTTGTGTACCTTTGTGGAAGAGAACAAATAAACTATATTATTATTATTATTATTATTACACCCCGGCGTCTGTAGACCCGAGACGGCGTGCGGTTTTAGTCGGTTCAAACCCGACATAACCGCCCCCGCTGGCACGCGGGGGGGTATCCGAAGGGATTTCCGCACAATAAAAAAAAAAAAAAAAAAAAAAAATCCGGATGTTGACACTGTCTGAGTTCTATGAAACTGTAAAATTTCGGGATGATCTACTTTGTAATAATAAAGTAATGATTATTAATATATTTGGCTGATTTTACTCTGCTGCTCCTATGACACTAATTATAGCGTGATGAATGTTTAAAATTTAAAAATTTCAACTGAATCTGTTCTGCGGTTTTCAAGTGATGTTAGGACATCGATAATAACCTGCACACAAACAGATAAACTGACAAAAGTTCTGAAAATTGTATTTTCGGCATCGGTATCGCTCCTAGAACACATAGCAACTTTTTTATATATTCAATGTACTGTTTTCACAACGTTACGATTTTTTTATAATATGTACAGACTAAATTAATTTCACTTTTTGTTTCCGTATTCTAATCGTTATTTTTCAGTCCCACGCACTTTTATGTATTTTTATAATACCAGTTTTTATCTAACGCTGCCTAACGCCGGGCAAAAGGTCCTACATTACTAGTCACTATATAATAATAACTTTATTGAAATACCACATGTGTATCTTAAAGATATAGACTTAGTTACCATTTTAGTATACCTATTACTAAAATGATTAAGAACGTAATGAAAACATTAAGAATTTAAATTCATATTTCTCATAAACTAAACTTCAATTTGCCTCAAATACTTCATTCGCCAAATTTTAACGCCATCGTTTTTTATTTTTTTGCAACACCCCATATTTTTTATTTCTAAATCAATTAATCATTTTAACTATGAGTGTTTTTTAGTCTGTAATGTGCAAAGTAGTCTGGGTGTGTGTGAAAAATCACAAATTACAGGTCGATTGTACTTAAAAGGTGGCCTTTATATTATGGCACCGCCCTTTGATAAATGTATTTTAAGATTAATGGCAGTAGTGGCTATTTTTAGGGTTCCGTAGCCAAATGAAAAAAAACGGAACCCTTATAGATTCGCCCTGTCTGTCTGTCCGTCCGTATGTCACAGCTACTTTTTTCGAAACTATAAGAACTATGCTATTGAAACTTGGTAAGTAGATGTAGGTATTCTGTGAACCGCATTAAGATTTCACACAAAAATAGGAAAAAAAACGACGGGTTGCACTTCGGGAGTGTCGGCAGAAGGGAAAACTTGAATATTAACGTTGTGCATTTTTGATATTTTGGAATGGTTAGGGAATAATTTTGCACGAATTGCTTTAATTATCAGTATAAAAGTACTATCATATATGTGGTAACATACAATATTCATTTATTGCATCGTACACAAACATGACAATTTATATTACATTAAAATTTTAACACTTCAGAACTATTACAATTATTTTACATTAAAAAGTTTATCTCTCAGAAAAATCAACTTCCATCCATAATTTCAACGACTTTTTCACCATTATTATTACCAGAACCATCATCGCCAATAGATTTATATATTACTCACTCATTTTCTTTCGCTATTTCTTCGTCACTTTTTTCATTAATATTTGTTTAATTTGTTTAATGCACTTTGTTTAATTTCCATTTTATATCAATAGATTTATGGCACAAAATAGAATAAATATTACAAAAAGTTATATGATGACAAAAAGTGTTTCTGGTGCCTCGGTCGTAATCGATCTCAGTCTTGACGAGGTCAACGATCACTCATTAGCCGAACGCGCCATCAAGGTTGTTAAGTTCAGTGTGAAATTAGCGCTTCTATATTTGTTGTCTTACGATCAGGTCACGTGTTTACTGACGCGAGTTTAACCTTTTTTACCCATTACAAAAAAAGTGCACAACGCCGCTAAAGAAATTTTCACTTAAAAAGAACAATAAATTTTGGGGGTTCCCCACTTAGAACTGAAACTCAATTTTTTTTTTCATCAAACCCATACGTGTCTATGGATAGGTCTAGGATTTTTTTCTAAACTGAATAGTTTGCGCGAGAGACACTTCGAAAGTGGTAAAATGTGTGTCCCTGTAACTTCTAAAATAAGAGAATGATAAAACTAAAAAGAAATATATGATGTAAATTACCATGTAAACTTCCATCAAAAACTGGTTTGAACGAGATCTAGTAAGTAGTTTTTTTAATACGTCATAAATCGTAAACAGCAATTTACCTTTCATTCAATTAACTCAAATATAAAAATTATACTTGCTGCTACGGAACCCTTCATGGGCGAGTCCGACTCGCACCTGGCTGGTTTTTTTAGTTATTTTTAGAACGCTCAGTGATTTAAATGATGTTTTTCAGTGAAAATTAAAGAGTTCCTACTTAAGGTAGATGCTAAGAGGTATTATAATATTGGGGTGCTTGGTTGGGGACCTCCACGCGGTGCACCCTGGGCAACGGAGACGGCAGCGCCTCTCTCCTAGGGTGGGAGAGACGCTGCGGCCTACGGCAAACTCTGACCGAGGCGAGGACGGCCCTGTTGAGGGCTGTTCGGAAGCTTTCCACGTGTCCCTCTGATTAGCAGATGGCACAGTGGAGAGCAAGTGAGGGGGCCATCTCGAAACCGGAGATGGCCCAGGGTCAGTCGGGGTGCGAGGGATATGCTCTATGGGTAACCTTACACCTCGGCGTCTTAAGACCCGAGACGGCGTGCGGTTTTAGTCGGTGCAAGCCCGACATAACCGTTACCGCTGGCCGGCGGGGGGTATCCGAAGGGATTTCCGCACGAAAAAAAAAAAGTTAATATAATATATATGATTTTTTTTTTTTTTTTTTTTTTACGTGCGGAAATCCCTTCGGATACCCCCCCGCTGGCCAGCGGGGGTGGTTATGTCGTGTCTCGACTAAAACCGCACGGTGTCCTCCCCAAGTGTCCGTTGCCGGGCAGCCCGGGTAAGCCCTCGAAAGGATAACCCCAGGGTTGCCGGCGGACTTTGGCCGCCTTCGCGGCCTCGCCTGGTGGGGTCGGGTTTTATCCCGCTTCGGTGAGTTGGCAGGCGTGTGTAGGGCACATACGACACGCCTCCGCCACGGCCTGCTTCTGTAAGGACGGCGAGTCGGCCAACTGCCGTCCTCAGGCCCCGATCATGGAGGTCGGTAGTCCTGGGCGTAGATGAGTCTGCGGCGTCCTCGCCGCAGACTGCGAAACTCGGGGGGCAGGGTTCTTTCCCGCTCCCTCTCCGCCGTCTCTTTCGCGCGCATTACCTGCTCGCAGAAAGAGGCGGCGGCGTGCCACTTGCTCCCGTCGGAGACCACGGCCCTCACCATGGTCTCCAACGAGAGAACGTCCACGCCCAGGACCGCAACGAGATCCCGGCGTTGACTCGCCCACGCAGGGCACTCCACCAACGTGTGGAGCGCCGTGTCTTCGCCAGGATCCTCGCAGTGCTGGCACTGCGGCGTTGTCTCCCGGTGGATGCGCCACAGATACTTACCGAAACACCCGTGTCCGGTAACCATCTGGCACATCCGGTAGGAGAGGTCCCCATGGTCCCTCTCCAACCACTCCTTCATGATCGGTCTCACCGCCGCAATGGTGGATTCCCCCCACCTTGGGTGCTCAAGTCGCACCCTCCATGTCTCCATGAGTTCCTGGCGGAGCAGGGACCGCTGAGCCCTGATTTCTCGGGGTTCCGGCCTATGGCCCCGCTCCAGCGCCTCCTTGCGCCACTGGTACAGCAGCGCAAGGGCTCTCGCTTCCAGGTCCCATGGAGGGGTCCCAGCTAGGAGACATGCCGCCTCGACGGAGATCGTGCGATACCCCCTGATGACTCTGACGGCCATCGCCTTTAACGGGCTGTTAAGAACAGCCACGTTGCGGGCCGCCAGAGTCTCCGCCCATACGGGGGCCCCGTATAGGGCCATACTTCGCACGATCCCCAGGTACAGTCTCCTAGTGGGGGCGTTGGGTCCCTTAACGTTGGGCATCAGCCGCGATAGCGCGGCCGCAGCCCCCCTCAGTTTCGGGACCAGACTTCGGAGATGAGGTCCGAAGTCCCATCGGCTATCGAGTACGAGCCCAAGGTACTTCATCGTGGGCTCGATGCCGATGCTTACGCCCCCTACGGTTATGCTGGTTCCCGCAGGTGGCCCCCTCCGAGGCCCGTGAAAACACATAGCCTCGGATTTGTGGAGAGCCACCTCGAGTCCCAGCCGCCGTATTCGACCCACGACTTGAGCAACCCCTGCCGTGGCCTTCAGTGCCGCGCTTCGGTACGTTGCTCCCCGCGCCATAACGAGGGTGTCGTCAGCATAGCACACTATGCTGACACCCTCGAGCAACGTACCGCGAAGCACCCAGTCGTATCCGATGTTCCACAGGAGTGGCCCTAGGACCGACCCCTGTGGAACACCGCACGACACTTCTCGCCGCCCTGGCCCTAGCCAGCTCGGGTAAACTATGGCCCTCTCGGATAGGTATGCCTCGACAATGCGGCGGAGGTAAGGAGGCACTCCGTGATACGCGAGCGCCTCCCTAACGCAGCTCCAGGGTAGGGTGTTGAAGGCGTTGGCGATGTCGAGAGACACCGCCACCACCACCCCACCCCGCGAGACTACTTCCTCCGCCAGGTGCCTAACGCGCATGATCGCTTCCACGGTGGAGCGCCCCCGGCGGAAACCGAACTGGTTGTCCGCCAGATCTGGCCCCACGTTCGTGAGATGCTCGACGAGGCGCTCTGCAATAATCCGCTCAAAGAGCTTGCACACCTCGTCGAGCAACACGATCGGCCGGTAACCGGATGGCTGGTCCGCCGGCCGCCCCGCCTTCCGGATAAGGACCAGTTTCCCCGTCTTCCAAGCCTTTGGAAACTGGCCCTTTTCGAGGCATGCGCTAAAGAGCGCCACCAGTCGAGGCCCTAGTTCCTCCAGGGCCAGGACCCATGCTCGGCCTGGAATGCCGTCGGGTCCGGGGGCAGTGCATTTCCGGGCTTTAAGCCGGAGCACTGCTACCCCCAGTTCACTCTCCCTGACTTCGGGCACATCGCTCTCGCTATTATGGGCGTCAGGCGCCTGAGGCGGAGCCATACGCGGAGGGACATGCTCCTCCGCTCTCGCTGGGAACAAGGAGCCCAGTATCCCCTCCAGCCGCTCCGGCTGGAGGCTCTGGGTCAGTAGGGGCGCCCTTGGGCGGATTTTGCCCCTGACCGCAAGGTAAGGACGCCCCCATGGGTTCTGCTCCAGAGACTCCAGCAGCTCTTCGCGGGCCCGCCGTTTGGCCTGCTTTATGGCTTCCTGGAGGGTCCTCTTGGCCCCCTTGTACGCCTCATACAGCTCCGCCTCTCGGGCTGCCGCATCATCTGGTCGGCGACGCCTCCGGCGAAACCTGGTGTACTGGCGGCGAGCGGTCACGCACGCTGCTCGCAGCTGTGCGATCTCCGCTGACCACCAGTACACCTGTTTCTTGGCCGGGCCGGGCTTAACCCTAGGCATCGCCGCATCGCAGATATGCGACATGGCTCTCCTGAACCATTCCGTCTCTGCGTCGACATCGGCAGGCCTGGCCGGTGACGGAATCCAGGCCTGCACTATGGATGCCTCCAGGAGAGCCTCCCGATCCAGGCGTCTGAGCGCCCAACGTGGATCCGGGGGATTCGCGATTGTCGGCGGCAGGTTAGTTGGAGGGGAGACGTTGAACCGAATGTACTTATGGTCGGAATCCGTCTCCTCCTCCTCCACCACGCGCCAACCCTGGACGCGGCGGGCGAGAGCAGGGGTCGCGAACGCGACATCCACGACCGAACTGAGCCCCCGCCGCTCCCAGGTGGCGACATTCCCCCGGTTGAGGACCTCTAGACCACGGGTGTTGGCCCAGTCCTCCAGTACTCGCCCCTTGTCATTGGTTTCCCGGGAGCCCCAGGCCTGAGACCAGGAGTTGAAGTCTCCCAGGACCAAGACAGGACGAGGACAGCACGCAGCGAGAACAATGTCCAGTTCAGCGAGCCTTAGCTCAAGCTCGTACTGGTCAAGGCTTGGCGAGAAGTAGACGGCCACGACAGCCAAGCCCTCATAGTCCGCCGCGACACAGCCTCTGCACCTTGCAATGAATGCAAGGCGCGAGGTGTCCGCGGCGGACCCCCCGAAGACGGTCGCTACGCCGTCCAGGTCCACCGGGCTTCCGGGGTGGACCCAGTACGGCTCAGCGACCACGACCACATTAATAGACCACTCCACGATGCTCTGGTACAGAAGATCCTGAGCACCGGTGCAGTGGTTTATGTTCGCCTGCAGGATACGGATTGGTGTGTCCATTAATGGACGTCCATCTCCGCATCCCGCCGCGAATGTGGCCGCTCTTGAGCGGCACCCCCGCTACCCGTTGCGGACGAACGGGGCTTTGGCCTCGAGGCGGCGCAGGTTCTGCTGTCCGCCCGGTGCTCCGCCGCTTTGCCCTCCGCTACGCATTTGTAGCAGCGCGGCGGAGCATCACAAGCACTGGCCTTGTGCCCGGGCTGACTGCAGCGGAAGCACCGATCCCCCACGGTGTCTCCCGCTGTGCATTGCACTCCCACATGCCCCACGGCCAGGCACCTGAAGCACCTGGTCTCGCGGGGCTGCAGGAGTTGCACCCGCGCCTTTAGGAAGCCCCCAACGAGGAGGCTCCGTTCGTCCGCAATTTTCTGCGCCGCTGCGACGGGGCAGTTGACGACTGCTGTGCCGTGACCGGTGGAGCTGAAGCGGATTTCTCCAGCTCTCACCTGATCACGGGGGCAGCCGCCCGCCTCCACGACGGCGGAGATGACTTCCTCCGTCGTGGCCGCGTCATCCAGACCCGAAATGCGCAAACCTGCGCATTTGTTGGGTCTGGTGACGCGGACGGCTTCGGTATCCAGCGACTCCCTCAGCTTGGCCGCTAGGGCGTCGGCTTTGGGGCCGCTGGTGGCACCGGAGACCTCGAGAAGGCGAGCTCCGGTGCGAGTTGTTTTGCACCGGAGCCCCCCCTCAATCTCGAGGGCCTTGAGGTCCACTGAGGCTTTAACCTGCCTCAGGACCTGGGCGTACCCCACGCCCTTCTCCACACCCTCCGTCGTCACCGTCAGGACGACGGCAGTGGAGCGTGGGGCGCGGAGCCTCTTCGGCGCCTTCGCCGCAGCGGCTTTTGCCGCCTTCTTAGCCGCCTTTTTGGCGGCTTTTTTCGCCTTTTTGGCGGCTCCCGCTACCACCCATTCCTCCCCTCTGAAGGAACGCTCGGGTGCAGCGGGAGCGGCGGTTATGGCGGGGGCGGGGGTGCCGCGTTTCTTCCCCTTCCCTTGTGGCGTTGGGGCCACTGGGGCGGCGGGGCCGGGCTTACCACTGACAGCAGCCGCGAAAGACGCAGTCCGTGTCAGTGGGGGACGGTAAGCCCGGTCCTCTAACACGCCAAGCCGCCTCTCGATGGCCGCCAGGAGCTGCACCACACTAGGCGCAGGCTCAGGCGGCGGAATGGGCGCCGTCCTAGGCGCTGTTTTCAGCGCCGGCTTGGTTGCCGACTTTGTGGCCGGCTTTGGCGCCGGTTTTGGCGCCGACGTAGGCGCCCCCTCTGGCGGCGCAAGAGCCCTCGGGTGGTCCGCCACCTCCTGGGCTCTTGGGGCCTTCTGGGCCTCCGGGGGTCCCCTGACCATCTGGGTCAGTTGCCTGACCTCCTCCCGGAGGACCCGCTGTTGCTCCAAGGAGTTGGCCAGCTCAGTTTCCAGGCTTGTGACCCGGGCCCTGAGCTTAACCTCCTCCTCGGAGACGCTCCTACCAAGGAGCTCCTCCAGCGCTGTCCTGGCGACGGCGACGTTTTCCGCCACCGTCTTCTTCTTGCCCGACACATTTTTGGACCCTTTTATGGTGTCCGTTATGCGGGCAAGTGCTGCGAGGAGTTCCCTCGCCGCGGGGACGCCTTGGTCCCTGCCACTGGGTAGTGGAGGGACGTGAATCGGCGGCTTCGTCGTTCTGGCCGCCGCGGTGGCCAATATTTTGGCCGGCCGATCGTCCTCGCTCGAGGAGATCGTCCGTTGCCCGGAGCTTCTGCTCCGGTCAAGGGACGGTCCACCCGAGCGTGGCCGCTTCCGACGGAGACCCTCCTCCGTCTCCATGCGGCCGGATACTGACTCATTGTCAGTACCCGCCGTTGACGCCGCTGACGCAATTTCCGCGTCCGTCTCCCCGCCTATCGGTAGCGGAGTAGCGGGTCTAGTGAAGACGGCCTTAACAGACCGCGAGTGAGGCCGCCGCCTCACCTCCTCTTCACCCCCAACTACCTGCACTCCTTCATCTCGGATACCATTGTCCGCGCCAAGGTTTTCGTTTGTATCGTCCGGTTTGTTTTGGTTTAAATTGATAGTATTCATTACATATCCCACGAGTATGGGGGAAAGATGGTCCATCCAGGCGGAGCCCCCTGCACCTGGATAAGCCTATATACTATGGAGGTCGGCTGGTATCCATAGGTTTTGACGACTTCGCTGTCGGGTCTTATAGACTTTTCCTTGTCGTGGGCCGGCCAATAAAGGCAAGCCCTCCGGTCAGCAAGTTCACAGCGTACCCTTCTGGAGCCACCAGTCAGGTCGTTGCTGATCACCTGCTGATTACGGAACGCGAGAGGATGGCTAGTCCTCTCTCACCGGCGGCGGCACAAGTACCCATCGGCCCCTGCGTCAGCAGTGGGCCAACCCGCCCCTGGATCCCCCAGGACCCTACTGTGGCCTCCACCACTAACAGCATCGCTCATCCTGTCTCCTCTGAAAGCAGAGGAGTACGGTGAGCGATGTGTTCCCGCCACGTTGGGTATTGGCCGACGATCAATGCCAACCCCATGATGGGGAAGCCATTGACCGCCGCCCAGGGTGTACCGGCCACTCCGATTCCGTTCCCCCCGGACTCCAGCGGGATCGGAATCGGAATGACACTCGAGGAGGTTACCCAACATACACCCCATAATATATATGATTATAAAAAAAAAAAAAAAAAAAAAAAAAAAAAAAAAAAAAAAAAAAAGGTATGGGTGGAAACCGGGTATCGGTCAAAAGCATCGTATGCAACTGAAATTATTGCTCGGTTAATGACGATGAGGTATGCTTAGTCAGGATTTAAATAGGTCTCTATGTAATATATTCTATAATTGTATTATTTAACGACTAAGTTACAAAGAAAATGAAAGCTTTTTTTTATATAACTAAGCGTGCCCACACGGCCCGCCTGATACGAAGCGGTTACCGCGGTCTATCGATGTGTGCAACACCAGGGGCATCACACTCATATTGCCAACCCTTAGAAAAGTAGTTTTAGAATTATAGATTTAGGCTGTGGTGCCCACCGTCTATTGGCAAAATGTTATTGGTGAACCCATCCGCTCTTGGTTAACCATGGCACGGGAATGTCGTGTGGTTTTTAGTAGCTTCGATTCTTAAAATATTATGAAAACTTTCAAAAGTCACACTATGAATTTGTTTGATATTTTGTTTCACAAACAGTGTGATACCTAGATATCTCTTTTTATGACACAAGTTGTTTTATTGAAGAACATATCAGAAAAAGACTGTTCTAATTCTCCCTATTTTTAAATTAGGAACACCTCGCAACCCAAAATTCACGCAGTTTTACGTTCGTATACCTACTTCACTTACTGAATGGATACGTTACTCATAAGTTACCATGATCTATTGTATGGAGGGCATTATGCCGAGGAGCGTGTTTTACGCAGGTCGCTGTGGGTTTTTTTACCGGTTGCATGTACACCTGCACTGGCACGAACCTGCCAAAAAAATGCCACATTATTCCATCGACACACCGATGTAAGGATTTATTTAGAAACTATTTAGGTATATGAGTGCTGTGGAGTCGCATTTTCTTTTAAAATATAGGTGCAGTACCCGGGCTTTGATTTTTCACGTAGGAAGAAGAGTGAGTGTAAGTAAGATCAGCGTAAGTTTTGTAGAGCGTTCTCTCTATCCGTCGTATATCGGATTGGCAGTTTTATACATTTATAGAGTAGTTAAAACAGGCTGTGTTTATATAATACTAAACCAATAAGTTAATTTTTAAGTAATCTAAAAATATATTAAGCTGTAGATGTGCGCTACTCTCTACAAAACCGAAGCAAGCCGATGTTAGCCGGACTCTGATTCCCGACATGCCAAAATAAAAGCCGGGTTACTATGATATCATATCATTTATTCAGAACAACTTTTAAATTGTGGTGAATTTTTACAATGGTGCAGAAATTCATCTGGCAGAGAATGAAACCATAAAATTGTATTATAAAACAGAATAACAATTAAGTCATGCAAAAATTATAATAAAAATAGCAAATACCTAAGAATAAATCCAAATGTCAAAAAAAATAGTTAAGTATTAGCTATTAAGAAATGTATCAGGAAGTGTATATCTCAGTTATCAATATATTATAACCGCAAAGCCGTAATAATACGAGCTTCGTACATTGAACTAATATTATTAGCGTACGCAGTACATTATAACTCAATGACTTTGTACTAGTTTTATAATTTACCTTCTTATTTTGTGAACAGCGAAATGATGCTGAGGCAGTCATATCTGTTCATTGAACAGATATCAGTCGAAAGTACCTAGTGAACAACAAATAAATTATTCCTGTAAAACGTTGGAAATTGAAGAAATAAAAATAACAATTTCCCAAGTTTGGTGTATTGATAATTAATTACCTCGATAAACTGCGCCAAAATGATCACGTACGTGACGAACTTCAATAAATGTCAGTGTCAGAAAGCGTTAAATTTATTTTTAACACATCACAAGCTTTTCTGTATAGAACCATATCATATTAAGTTATTAAGTACTCATTTTATTATCTGAATCTTCTGATTACAATAAAATACTAATTTGGCTATTATAGTCTTGCATAAATATATTAGTTTTAAAATACGTCGCTGCCTAATGTCAACTCCATACATTTTATCCTCATACGACTCGTATGGAGTTAAGCGGAATTCTTTTTACGTGCGTTTTTTCTTCTAAAAACGGTCTTTCAATGAAAACTGCAACATCCGCTGGATTTGGGTCAGTCTGGCGACAATCATTGTATGCTTTGCCTTATAACCATTTACTTACACAAAATCTCGCAAGTGTGTCAGTAAAAAGGTGCAGATCTAGGAAAAGATGAATCACTTTGTGAGTGTGACAGGCTTTTTTCTTTATGTTGATTAATTTTCTTATAAACTGGTGAGTTTCAGAGAGTTCATAGGTATATTTGGTTAAAGGTAGAGAATGTATATAATAAATCTTTTGAGACAATCAATTCAATCAATTAGCCTATCGCAGTCCACTGCTGCCTTTCCCAATATGCGCCAAAGCTCCCGATCCTGCGCATTTCACATCTATTCTATCCCGGCTATCTTTTTCAGGTCGGCAATCCCAATTGAATCCTTCTGGCTACTTCTTTCTCAAAGTTGTTTCTACCAAGCTGAATTACCTATCTATGGTGGACATATTTCTGAACAACTTCATTGAACATAACCTTAGTTTTGTCCAAATTTACACCAAGACCGACGCGTCGAGAGGCTCCATTTAGGCTGTGCAGCATCTCACCCAGCTGCGCCAGCGACTCCGCAACTATGACAATGTCGTCGGCGAACCGAAGGTGTGAGATGTATTCACCGTTTATGTTTAGTCCCCGTCCAGTCCAATCCAGTGTCTTAAAGACGTCCTCCAGTGCGTTGGTGCATAATTTAGGGGATATGACAGTCTCCTGTCTCAGTCCACGCTGTAGAGTTATGGGGTTCGTCTTCTGGTTTTGGAGCTGGACGGACATAGTGGCAGTGTCATACAGACATCTTATCACCTCGATATGTCGCCAATCGGCAAGACACCGTTGCAAAACATCTAGAACTGCAATCAAGTCTCAATAGAGTCGAAGGCTTTCTCGTAAGCCACAAGCTGTCATGGTCATCCCGAGGTCCGCTCTCCTACTGTATCTCCTCCTGATATGGCTTATTATTGCCCAATGACATTCCCCCATAATAATCTCTGTAGATTAACTCTTAAAGCTCTCTGGGTTTCAGTTTTCTTTGTCTGGGATTAGTATTGATAAGGTTTAGTGAGGAACTCCGAGAGGAAAGTCTAGCCAGAGCCGTGTCCGTCAATCAGCACGTATTGGCTTGTAGGCGAGGTTGGCTTGGGGTTAAGGACCCCCATAAACCCATGCACTCAATGATATTAATAAAATCATTTGAATCATTCATCATATCAGCCGTAGGAAGTCTACTGCTGAACATAGGCCTTCCCCATTGACTTCCATTTCGACCGGTCTGTAGCGGCCTGCATCCACCGAGTCCCTGCGCTCTTTACTTGGTCGTCTGTCCACCTTGCGGGATCATTACCCACACTATATTAATATTAAAACTTGCAATGAGATCTTATTTAGATATCGTTGCAAGTCATCTCATTGTAAATTATATTTCTCATTGTAAATTACTCAAATAAAAATATCAATCTTATCCTTAAAACTAAGTGGAATAATTTATTAAAATGAAGTTAAACTAATGACGTATTTATCTGTGTACATGAACAAAGTTAACATTTATTTGGGATATCATTTATGAACTAATTACTAATACATTACAGTGAATATATGTATTGAAATTAAGTCTAAGAATATTATGAAAGGGAATTTATTATATACGGAATTGTTCATCAAGTTTGTCACATACTCGTTAAGTGTTTTGCATATTAGATATGATTATTTATGGCTACGCAACTATTTAGGTAGTAAGTACTACGTGCGTGTCTGAGACGTTCTTGACCGATTTTCCTTGAAACACTTGAATCAATTTTCATGAGGATTGTTCGGTTTTTAAACAGATAAGTGTGTTTTCTGTAGTGTTTTATGTTTTAAAAGAGGGCTTAAATGATAGAGAATTTAGTATGTATCCCGGAGCCCTGAGCCCGGGGTCTGCTTAAAAAAGAAGTGAAAAGGGAAGATTGTCGTATAAAGAGATTAAAATAATAATAAATATTCTACGACATTTTACACAGTGCTGTAGCGCCCAGGGGGTTGGACGCCACAATACCTCGTGTTGATGAAAAGATAAACACAAGGGTTAAACTTTATATTATCATTTATTGAAACAACAAAGCTTCCTATATCGAGTTTAGGGAGGTTTTTACGCGAATATATTTATATTTAAACGAACTGTAGGGAATCGCGGATTCTGCTCAGGGATTGAGCCTACATTCAGTAAATTTGTATCTTCTCTTCGGACGGCAGGCGAGGGCGGCGCCCCCAGTCGCCCGCTGTCAGTTTTTCTTCCCTAGACTTATTTTGAATTACAAACATTTATTTTTAATCTCTGACACATGATGGCCAGGTCAATGAACTGTAGTGATCGAACGAGGTCGGAACACTACAGTGCTATCTAGAACTAATGTAAGCATAGCTTAACTAGCTTATGTTATGGGTTCTAGAATGCGTATAAACATACTTAGATACATTTCCTTTTGTAAATATATACATATTATACATAGAAACATAAAATTAAGGCTGAATAGTGGTGATTGTGCACCAGAGGTCATAATCAATGTTTATTGTTTCGTTCAAGTGAGTTGCATGGCCTGAAATAGATGTAGAGCAGGGGTTTTCCGTTTAAGAGTAGAAAAACCTGATAGAGGAATTAGGCACCACCTTCAAGGTAGGGTAGGTAGTTCCTTAGGTAGGTGAGTCAACTCCTACCCCGAGGAGGAAGGAAATCTCTTCCTCTTTGGGTTAGGAGGGGTCGCACACTTGCATGTAACACCTTGGTGTTTCTTATCATTACACTCTCGCCCATGAATACAAGAGGAGGCCGAGTGCTGCATGCTAACTTAATGATATAAAACCATGTGAAAATGTTACTGAACTTGCTGAAAAAAAATATTACGTACGTAGCGTTTGCAAACGTTTCATAGTAAATAGCATTCTACAATTTTATTGACTAGGGCTGACACATATGTACTCATTTATCAAGTATTTTTTCCTATTACTGTTTGTCAAATGTACATAAATCTGCATATTTAAATACGGACGCACGTCATAGCTTAAGTTTAACAATTGTTAAAAAGAAACAATTCCACGTCAGTGTTTGTACACTTTTTCGGGGACACATGTGTTTTAGTAAAGACAATCAATTCGCTACTATGTATTTCTATATAAATAAAAATAAATCTCCGCAATGTATGTACGCGCACAACTTTCGAATCACTACACCAAATTGGATGATTCTTTTTTTGTGTTCGTTATTTTCAGGACAAGGTATGTATGAAATATTTTTTTTGGAAAATTGACAGGTCATCATCATCATCATCATCAACCTATTCTAGTACACTGTTGGACATAGGTCTCCCCTATGACCTCCATAGCACCCTGTCTTCAGCTTGCCGCATCCAGCATCTGCCCGCAGTCTTTCGCAGATCGTCATCCCACCTGGCCGGAGGGCGTCCTACACTACGTTTGCCGAGTCGCGGTCTCCACTCAAGAACACGTTTACCCCAGCGGTTGTCGATTCTTCTTGACAGGTAAGGAGATTTAATTGTACCGGGGTGAAGCCAGGGCGCGCAGCTAGTAACCTTATAATTTAAACTTCGTGTAGAGATTAGACTCAAATCGAAATATCTCCTTCCAGCAGAGTATTGCGTAATACCTAAGTAGGAGACTGCAAACCAATGGCTATTATGAAACTGGTTCTTTTAATTACCTTTAGTTTTTTTCAGAAGCCTGTGATGCTGTAAACATTAAACGCTTGCTCTGGAAGGTAGAGAGGGCCATTGGTGACCGTAAACTGAAGGCTATATATAAGGTAAGTATATGTGCGTTTTGACAAAGGCACGGGCCACAGAGATTCAAAAGCCGCAGGAGCATTTTTCGCATGCCATGCTCTTACTGAATGCGAACCTTCTCTGGTACGAATTCATTTCTAAAAAGCACAGAGCCCGTCACCGATATCTTTCGTCCGGCAGTCGGAGAGTATTCCCCCTGGACATGACCATCCCTGGACCAAATGGAAGTCCTTAAACAGACTGCGGACACAGGTCAGCCTAAGCAAGGAAAGAAAAGTTGAGTTGGACTCGTGGTGTGATTGTGCATTTACCCCACAGACCATGTTTTCCCCCTGGACAAGACCATCCCTGGACCAAATGGAAGTCCTTAAATGGACTGCGGACACAGGTCGGCCTAAGCAAGGAAAGAAAAGTTGAGTTGGACACGTGGTGTGATTGTGCATTTACCCTACAGACCATGGCCCACCTAATAACGTGTGCTGCTTGCCCATATACATGTACACCAGAGGAAGTCATGAGTGCCTCTGAGAACGCAATCAAGGTGGCATCGCACTGGGCAAGTAAATTTTGACAAATTATATGCCGTCGACACGAAAGAAGAAGAAGATAATGGCAGGATTGCTTTCCACTTAATACTTTAGTATTATTAACTTGGCATAGGCATTATTTTTTGTGTTTCCTGCCATTTCAGAAATTCCGTCGTTTCGTTTACAATGCCACGTTGATACAGCGAATGTTTTAATTCAAAATATGTTCAGTACCTACTGAAGTTCATACATTTGAATAAACACTTATTGATAGTTTTGTGTCGTTTGTACTAAAATAAGACGGCTAAAAATAACTATTTGCTGATAAGAACGGAGGGCGGCGCGATGTTAATTGCGTGGTAAGTGTTTCAATAATCGTATGAATGATTTTTGTATCTTTAATAAAAGACGCAATTCCTGGGTTTGATTCCCAGGTCGGACAAAGTGTAATAAAGTTTTATTAGTAAGTTCTTAATAACCAGGCAGAATTGCCCGGTTGACGCCTGGCTTCCTATTACGTGAGGAAACCGGCGAAATTAATCGACTCAAAATTAGTGTGAAAACGGACTTCGGGCTCCAAATGCAAGCAACCGGTCTTGGCGCCCGGATGAAGTACAAAGGAGTTGATTGACGAAATGTGATGTATATATAAAAAAAATCTGTCAAGTGCGAGTCGAACTCGTGTGCCGAGGGTTCCGTACCTACCCATTATACCGTATCAATTAATTAATTTAATAATTAAATTGGTATCACAATAAATATTTTCTTATATTTTCTTTCACAAAATAACAAAATTTTATTTATTTACCTTATCTGCTTTAATTTTCAACTTTTTTATTGTATGATTTTATTTGTGCGGTAAGACCTTGCTTTTTGCCAAATTTTCTGATTCTGGGTGAACCTGTAAACCTGAAAACCTATAGGGTACTTCCAGTTGACCTAGAATTCTCAAATTTGGTCAAAAGAAAGATTTTGCAGCACAAGTAAAGGGATAATTATGAAAAATAAAAATAGGTGAAAATTAAGGTAAATTTTGTTACTTAAAAGTTTTCGGGGAAATATAATTTTGTCCATATCTTTTTATCGTGTTGACTCCGAACCTTGATTTTTATACAACTATTAGGGACTATAGACCACTATATCTGGTATAAATTTCAACTTGCTAGGCCCACCAGTTCCTGACAAAATCGATGGTAGCACACGGACAGACAGACGGACAAGAGAGTGATCTTATAAGGGTTCATTTTTTACTATTTGAGGTGCGGAACGCTAAAAAGTACTAAAATAAAAATATACTAGGACGGTTGCCAGCTTGGCAATCAACCCAAACTTAAGCGTAGCGAGATTTGCCTATCCAACAATATGTCAACGTGACCGGTCGACTTTTTCCATTGATTTGGTTTTTCGGTGATTATTCCTCGATGGTACGTCGGACATCAACTTTCGACCCATAGAGACACTCAGCAAACTGAGCTTGATAACCGTGCCAAGTTTGGTCAAGATCGGTCGAGCCGTCTAGGAGGAGTATGGTTTCACGCGAAAACCCGATTTGTGGAGAAAGACGCTTCGCTCGCCTTCGGCTCGCTACGCTTAATAAATAATATTACCATCTTTTAACATGCCATATTTTGCATATTGTTAAAGAGTGTTATTATAATATTTACTTACGCACTATATACTCGTATCTGTTTTCTATACCCACCTCTTTTTTTTTTCGTACGGAAATCCCTTCGGTTACCCCCCCCCCCTCGCCGGCCAGCGGGGGCGGTTATGTCGCTTGAACCGACTAAAACCGCACGCCGTCTCGGGTCTTAAGTTCTTCTGCTGGGGTGACAAGCGGCCTCACCTGCCATCCCCAGGCCTGCGCTCATGGAGGACGGAGGTCGTTAAGCGACCTCCAGCGCCTGAGTCGCCCTGAGGCCGGGAGAGTTCTACCCACTTTGTACCTATAATAATTGAATTGAATTGAGAATATATGCTATACGTTTTACTTGATATACGATTATCTTCGTATAATTTATTTTTATTACTAAAACAGAAAAAGAAAGAGGAAACACTATTATATTAAGATACCACATCTATAGATATATCATGGTCTTAACAAAGTTTGGAAAACACTACAGTATTTTTAGGTTGGGTTTCCCTTACAGTCAAAGCAATAATTAACCAACATTTTAGCTTGTTTTCAGTCTCAGAATCCGGTCTTAACCATTAATACGAATACTTACTAAAGTCTACGATAACATAAGTTAAAAATAGCTCTCAATAAAAACAAAATACTTTTTTTTTGGTAAGGTTAAGCGTTAATGCTTCCTGTTAATAAAATATGTTAATGTTAAAACAGGGTTTTTATATAGTTAGTTTACTTTTACAATAAAATTAATGACCAAATAACTATTAACATACAATTAAATTCTTGCGCTTGGTTAATATAAAATAGTGTAAATTACTAAAATTAACATGTTGGAATACATTCTCAAATAAATGTATTGGTCGGTATTTAAACTATCATGATCACTAACATTAATATTACTTAGAGTTAACGGGATATTTACCATGTGTTTCTGACTTTTATGACTAAATCATAACAGAAAATGAAAATTAAAAATTGATTATTCGATATTTAGACAGGTAACTCTAATAACTTGCTCAAATACCTCGATGCTGGTAGCACGTCACTCTATTAAAAGGCCAATCGGCTCAGGGATTATCGAACGAAAAATAAAAGAAGGTTTAGCCTGAAGAGTATCCAGAGAGGGGTTGTCTAAAAGGATAGGGTCATTAGCAATGGTAACCAAGACCTTCGCGGTAAGACTGCCTCTCACTTTTTCATTATTTACCAACTCCTTATCATGGGAAATTGCTGGAACGGAATGAGAAACCCAAGCGGGCGGGGCCGCGGGTAACGGCTTATAATTGAAAATCTGGTTACAGATCCTAACTAATACTTAAGTATTATACATTCGTGATTCATTGTTCTTCCAATTTTGCACTCTTTCTACTTTTTTAAATCCGGGGTAGGCAGCTAACAGTTGGGCCACTATACGGTCTAGACACACTTAACAAGCTTCCTTTACTGACACTAAATAGATAGCCAATGCACTATATTTTTATTCATCATCTCAGCGTTGAGTCCCGGTTGCATCCGACACCTTCACCTCGGCGCCAGCATCTTCGCACTTTACTCCTTCACTTTGTACTGTCTTCGGCATTGGTACTCAGGTCATTCTTTACGATGATGTCAAGCCAACAGTTCCTGGGTCTTCCCCTCTTAACGCGGCCCGGCAGATGCGGCATGGCCAGACATTTTGCTACTCACGTTAGTCAGGCTACGTCGCTACACCAGAGAGAATTAAATTTAAACTTCACCTAAACCTAATTTATATATAAAACCTTCCAAGGTAGTTATAGTTCTATTTTTATCTAAAAATATCACCAGTTTATACTAGTCATGTATAAAAACCTGTTTAAATTGAAGAATCGTTGTGTCAATTTATACAGGTTTTTATCTAAATCCTACGCAAACGTGTAGAAATATTTTCTGATATTCTAGTTATTTCAGTCTAGATCATATCATAGATCTAGTTGTTTCAGTCACGACTCGCACTTGACTAGTTTATTATTTACATGGTACTTCATCGGGTGTATCATAAATTGGCTGCAGCGATAGAAAGAGAGAAAAGAATAGATCTTCAGGGATGCTACACACGCTTCAAGTGCAACTCACTACAAACAGCTATTTATGTCTTCTTGTATCATACGTAATCTAGTAAGTAGATAGTTGTTATCTGTTTATACACCTAGGTACATATGGGTACTTACATCACACAAAAATAACTGAACGTGTTTCTTTAAATATCATTGTGCTACACCCAATACTACACCATTGCCACATGAAAACGAATCCAAAAGAAAATAATAGTCGCAATTGCGTGGTCTTCGCGTGGTCTCGTAGCTGGCTGTACATTTGGACTAACGTGAGCCAATTTGCGCCACAGTATACTTTGAACTATTATCAGAACATTGAACTACCGTCGTTTGCGTAAACTTAACGTTGTGATATAGACATTCAATAGCCAATATTGGCACATGTTGGCCCAATGTGTACCGCCGGCAGTAAAGACAGGTAGTTTTAAATTTTTGTGTGGAAAAAAATGGACGGTATGATTCATGTCACATTTTATTGTCTATTGTCAAAGCTTAAAAGCAGTAGTTAGGTAAGGATTACCGTTCAGGCAAAATAATATAACTATTAAAAGTATTAATATAATAATTACCTAACTAACGACTACTAGCTGTAATAAAAAAATCTCTTGTAATCATATTTTCTTGTATTTTAGTGGTTAATATATTTGTTTGAAGTATTAAGTAGGTATACTGAATTATTTGTAAGAAAAGTATATTTGTGATAGTTTTTGCCACTTAGGATACGCTTAGGCGGCGGTAGCCAAGGTAGGTAAGGCATCGGATTTGCGATCGAAAGTTCGCAGGTTCGAACCACGGCCGTTACAATACTGACGTGAAACTCACTTCTAACCCATGTAGCTTAGCTGGAGTAGAACTTCTAGCACTGTCCAAGTTATGAGCTTAGTTGACTTGTTTTACTTACTAAACTAATAATAGTGAGTCTGAGTCTGAGGCAATTATAAGTTCCTTAAGACTAAAGATGAAGATGGGATTACCTAAGCGTAGAACGTTATAGTGACTCTGTTTTCAACCAGGCCCACTCACCTATTAAGGCAAGGGCAGCAATTGTTTTTTTTTATAAATAGAAAATCTAAAACAGAATATTCCACTGACCACAAAACATATGTTTTTGAATAGCACGTTTGTAATACAATGTCTTAGTACATTTTGATGGTTGCAGACCGAACGTAACATATATGAATATTCATAAAAAGTTTTTACCCGTTACGGTGACATAAAAATAGCATTGTATTATAAAAAAATACTTGCTTCAAGTAACAATAGAGTTGGAAACAAAAGAATATGTTACATATAGATGGACGGTTTCTACTGTGACACGTTGTTGCTCGGTAGTGGGTTACCGTTCTAACTAAAAAGTGAAATTATATACAAAATTTACCACAAAATTGTTACAAATTGAGCTACACTTCAAGCAGCAATTTTATTTTAATTTTAGCAATATTTTATTTCGTTATCTTGGCTTTTACGGGAGTGAATACCGTTTAACACCCTCCCCTCGAGAGAAGAGTCTGCTCTGGAGCCTCATCCGTCAATTAGCAGGTACCTGCTACCTGCTTGCAAGTGAGGCCTAAAGATTCTGGTGGGGCCCCATATGAGTTACGGACTGAATTTAGACCGTACAATATTTCGACATGAAAAGAACTTCGAAAACACATATATATCGACAAGTCATTGCTTCGAGAGACAACTATTAGACAATACACACCTTCGAATTACCACTACTTCGACAGACGATTATTCGACAGACAATACTTAGACAAGACACATCTTCGAATGACCACTAACTTGACAGATTTTTTTAACATTCTCCCAAAATAATAATGCTCTGAAATGTATTAAAAAATGTGCCCTACCTAATTAAATATGTACCCAATCAATTGAAACATCAATTCCGGTTGAATCCGGTCTGTTGGGGTCACAGTTCTGCCCTAACTTAACCCACTTTACTTATTTTTGGAATATAATTTTAAAAATCTGTCAAAGTAGTGGTCATTCGAAGATGTAACTTGTCTAAGTTTTGTCTGTCGAATATTCGTCTGTCGAAGTAGTGGTAATTCGAAGGTGTGTGTTGTCTAATAATGTAAATGGCCCCATATACCCCTCAAACACCTGCAAGTAGTAGTTACGACTAACAGCTTAATTTATAGTCTTTCTGAAGAATCTGTTTGTTACCGGTAACTAGTAGGTAGGTTACATGATATCAGAAGTTTACACGAATATTACACATTGAAATAAAAGTATTTTGAATTCAATGAATGAATTGAGATTATATCGCGATTTACTTTGTGTTGATAGATATGGCTAGAAAAAAGTGAACATTCAGGACGGTTTTTCCAGATATATCTATAGGAAAAGTTAGCATATTAATTGCTTCAAAATTTCATTGAATTATTTTGTGGTATTTTACTAATTACACTGTGTGCAACCTTTCGATTGCTTTTCAGTCTCCTCGTGACTGTGCCTGGTAAAACCAGGCATACATTTATTTTATTGGAATTCTTATAAGTTTGCCGGTTTGTTCGCGATGGACGCAAAAATTACTGAACGGATTTTAATGTGTTTTTTTTCTATTAGAAAAGTCTTGGTCAGACTTACAATATGCCCTATGTTTCATTGCAATTGGTTAAGTAGAACCGGATATATGACAAAAAACGATGACCAACTTCCGCACAGACGAAGCCGCGTGCATGAGCTAATTTATTATATTATTTTCTATTCCAATTAACGACTATCGCTATGTAGACACAGCGCTATCTAAGTAAACATATCTTAACTTGCTTATACCTTTTTCTTTTTTTTTTCTTTTTCGTGCGGAAATTCCTTCGGATACACCCCCGCGGAGGCGGTTATGTCTAAAACCGCACGACATCTCGGGTCTTAAGTCTGTAAGGTTGCCCGTAGAGCATATCCCTCGCACCCCGACTGACCCTGGGCCAGAAATGGAATCTAAAACGCGGATAAATATACTTAGATGCACTTTCTTTTGTAAATACATACATATTTCACACAGAAACACCCATACCAATGCATGTCTATATGCCAAATAGGTGTCAAGAGAATGAATGAGAGTTATTTCAATAGCAAAGGAGCCGCTTATAACTGTGAGAAGGAATTCACTGGAAGCTTTAGGTAATTGTTTATAATTGTATGCTATCATGTTGATGGTAATCACTTAAGTACGCTTTCGTTAGGTCCACATGATTCACCACCACTTTAGGAATCTCTTGTTTAGAGCGTGGAATGGAATCCATAACACACTTATGGTTGTTTACGACACCAAGTTTGACTTAAGTAACTCTTCTAGGAGACACATTCTTGATCTTAAATCATTCTAAGCAAAATTCTTGCAAACTTAAGTAATACTATCCACGTGGGTGAGCATTCTTAACATTGCGACCCCTCCGTGCCTCTGAGAGCACTTTAAGCTGTCGTTCCGGTTACCATACGAACATCAATGGCAGTTGTTACGGGTAGTTCGAGCTCTAAACACATGTTCATTTATTACCAAATTATCCTGGCATTATAACGTCATTCTAAAGAATTTAAAAAATATTGATTCCATTAGTTCAGTAATTTGATAATTTTGGTATTTTCAACTTTAAATAGGACTTCGGGCTTTAAGGCGAAAGACTCGGATGCAAACGTCAACATCGCTTAACTAGCAAGTTGGCCGGGAGTATTGAACATTTTATTGGTAACTTTATAGACTTCACTTTATCCCCAGGACAAAATGTGATTGCGTGATTGAGTAACAACTGTACAGGGTCCCACTAGCAGCAACCTTGAGGCCGTAGCCAACCGCACCTGCATGTCAGTGCACTTAGTAAACAAAGGACGAGGCTCCAGTGCAGGTTTTCCTTCCAGGGTTTACTGGTTGTCACTCCCGGAAAAGTCGATCTCGGGCTCCAAAGTGCAGCCTTTGTACGCAACTGGAAAATCGCTATGAGAATGATGATGATGATGTGTGATTGAGAAACACACATTCATTCATCCATTAACTTCATTCATAAAGAGTTCGTCCACTACACGACGAACTCTCTTTACTCTTTTCTTTTCTCTGAACTCTTTTACACTACTTTGATAGATAAATAGTATTAAGAAGTAAGACAGAAGCAGTTTTAGAAGCAAATATTTATCGCGTATCACTATCAGGAAGTATGGAAAACCGTCACGTTCTTCTAAATAGAATATAATAAATGCTGCATATTATTAAACTCTTTAACACTTGAACTTAAAACTCACCAAATGTATTACCTAATTGAAGTTTTGCTACAGACTTGTTAATTATTTTCAAAACATTTTTACATTTGTTAACGTATTTTGTTACTTTTTGCGGCGTGAGAACGTAAAGTATAAGTGCGCTATTATGATTTATTAGTCTTTGTTTTGCTGTACTACAAAGGTAGTTAACAAGCACACGGCCCGCTTGCTGATAGGCGGTTATTGGTGCCTTTAAACGTTACTAACACCAGCGAGGTGCAATGACTGTTTAAAAGAAAGATGAGTTACTTTCACACTAAGTTGGCGTTCACTTATTGTTGTGTTAGGACATAATCTATGTATATACCTTGACCTTCCTGGTACTGGTACATCGTGTAACTATATGAAGGTGTATATGTCAATCATCAGCCGTCGTCAGTCGTCAGCCATCTTCAATGGGCCAAGTGCTAGACGTTGCGTGTTTCTAGTTCAATTAACCATCGGCCACCATAGTTATTGGATTTGACGATTTGACCATTTGATTTGGCGTTAATGGTACGGCCTAGGCGTCCAATTAACTGGCTCATCTAACCAGATGACTGCCATGATACATAGATTACTTAGAACTACGAAAGCGATACGTACGATTCAGAAAATATAATTATCTTTGATGCGTTGCATTTGAAGTGCAAAAACGACAATTATCTGAATTTGTACGTATTTGTGCTAGATGGCTCTGAATATGTATGCAATAAGTCCTAGCAGTTCTAAATTTTTTCGACGGATAAACTGTGGTTAACTGTATTTAATTTACTTAATTAATTTATTAAACATGAGTTGCTAATAAATTTGCACCACGCTTTTCCCAAAACGAACTAAATAGCTAACTTTATACTTAGGTAATTTTGAAGCTGCATATCAAATGGTGTAAAACACAGAGCACGGAATCGCTGCGCGCCCCTACGCGCGCGGCGATTCCGTGCTCTGTGGTGTAAAAGTACCTAAGCTCATTACTTTTTCTCTTTTTCCATTCCCTTAGTTCGTGTTGCAAGCATTCAAATGTCACGTATTCACACCCATTTACCATTAAGTGGACCGTGCGTGTGATTGGTTTTGGGAAGGATTTTTTCCCTTGCGTAGTCGGCAAAAAATACTACGCTAGTTAACAATATGCTACGGCCGGTACGAGCTATCGTTGTGGGAAATGCAGATTTCCTAAAAATAAACAAAAGAAAAAAGACTCATTGAAGATAAAACTTTCAATTTTATTATGTATCCAGCACACAATTCATTCATCAATAATTTACATTCAAATATTTCATACATTATTATTTCATTACAATGTATTGTTTTAAAACGTAAATGTACATCACACTTACAGGTTGTGTATTTTTGCGACTAAGCGATTTTATATTAAAATAACTCTTGTTACATACATCTATAATTATTACGTGACTTATATTTTGTACAATGACAACACCTATATTGGTTGTCATTAATGACGTCTGCGCACCTGTTGTTGGTTCGAATAAAAAAAAACTTAATAAGTTTATTTTTAATGCTACTAAGTTCATTAATGAAAGGAATTGTGATCAAGTCATTTCATTGAGTACACGTGAGAACTAAGTTTAGTATAGCGGAGCTTCACTGGTCAGATTAGGCAGGATTTGACGTACAGATTTATCGTACGATTTGACGTACGGTTTGACGTACGACTTGACTTACGATTTGAAGTACGATTTGACGTACGATTCGACATACGATTGAGTATAGTGAAGTATGTACGTAGAGGAGACTTGACATTGGCGTCTTCGCCATTAATAATTTTATAAACATTTATTATATTTTACTAGAGATTGGCGAAATTGCGGAGATTCTACTGCAGAAGCCATTAACTAAAAGAAGAAGAAGAAGACATACGATTTGACAAGTAAACCAAGCACATGGTTATGTGAAGAAAATACTAACAATGATTTGTGCTTTTTAGATTTGTTCAAATCCAAATATCCATAAACGTACTAAAAGAAAAAAGAAAATCGATCTGGAAACATGTTCCGAAACTTTAATAAAATTGATATTGGTTGGTACCTACATGTAGAACATATTTTTTTAACAGCAATATACTTTAAAAAATAAATGAATAGTATTTTCAGAACAAATCAACTACAGGTGCTAAAACGTAATTTAAAATAAATAAATATCTGTACATCTTTTATTGAATATCAATGAAGTGGTATAATCAACGACAAAAGTTGCTGAACACTAAAACTTTTTTAAACCTCTTTAAATTCGATGTAGGTATATCATTTACATGTAGGTATCGATACTATTGAGCTATAAATAGTTTTACAATCCCCAGATTACTAATTTAATATACTTCATGCTCTTTCTATTATTTTGAATTTTTATGAAACTAGGGACAGTGACTAAAGAAAATTGATTTAGTTAAGCTACTTTTGTGGTTGACTGTACAGTAGGGATAGCGGCATTAGTATTTCAAATGTATGTTTCCTGAAGCAACAATTTATCAGCGGGAGCCAGTTTTTATTAAACAACAATAATATATCGAGTTAAACAATGCAAGGTTAAATTACCACATACGAATAATCGAATTGCTGAACAATATCTAAAAATGCTACGATACATTAAATCACGATTTCTGTACATGCCACTACAATCAGGATAAATAAATTAAATAAAATCTTTTTTCGTAATTTATAAATACACTCTGATCTAAATCTAAATCGACAGTAGCGTAATGGCAAAGAGTTCAGTTTGCCAATCCTGATGATACAAGTTCGAACTCCATCCACTAAACTACTGAACCCACATGGGGGTTTAACGAGAACACTAGTAAATTTGATGTGACCCACCTTACTAAGAGTCTTAAAATAGTTATTTTAACTTCTATTACCATTTTTAAGACTTTATGACTAATAGGTAACTCCACCGTTTTATTGTAATGTAATTTACAAACAAAACACATTGTTTTTCTAAACTTATGTAAAATTTCGTAACAATAGAACTATTTTTAAACAGTATTCCAAAATTATATTTGGACAGTTTGTCAATTGGATTTGAAGTAAATAGGACTTTTGAGCAGTGCCGGGCAGTGGGACATCGTTTCTATTTTCATTAAAATTTAATTATGTTTTGGTTTCCAGAACTCTCTCTCTCACCGTTTTCTGAAGACTTTAGCCTTAAAATACTTAAGTATTTTAAGACTAAAGTCTTGTCTAATCTAAACTAAAGCTTTCTAAAGTCCTATATACTGCAAAGCGGCACTAAAGAACTAAAATACGTATGCCTTTACACGTGAACTACCATCATTGTTTTGTACTTACTCGAGAGATACAGTCTTGTTTATACATTGGTCACTCATTGCTACTCTGACTGTTAAGGCTACTTAAACGCAGGCTAACATACACCTAACACTTACACATCTAACCAAAGCATGAATACAGTTACAATTATTTACATTTTTGGGAAAGATGAGATTTAAACTACTAAAAACGAAATATGTTTCCGTTGCAGAATCTAAAATATTGCTTATATTTCATATTTCACTATTTTATATAACAAGTTCATAATATACGTATATATTATAAACCCTCCGAGATACCTGGGTCACAAGAAGCAGTACGGGCTACATTTTCACCGTCCTGTTATAAGTTTACCTACTTAACTCAAAATTTTAAGTAAATCCAACTACCCTATACTTTTACATACATACGATAAAGTCTTTGGCCTTAATAAGAATATTCTACAATAATTTAGTGTCTTTAGTACGTAGCCTCTACAAATAGCAAGCGTAAACTACGGACTATGGTGACTATACCACCCACAGATTTACAGCTAGGCGTGTTGCGCTCTTCCAAGATGGATGAAGAATGCTATTCGATCAGTACTTCTTTCCCCGCACTTGTTACACATGAAAGGATCATTATAACCGTGGAAACCCATGTGAATGGTATGCATCGTCAAGTCTCCGAAGGTGATGTCGCAGTACTGGCACGAATAACTTTGAGCAGGAACCTCCGCAGAACCTTCAGATTCAGACTCTGAGATCTCCATATCTCTATTCCTCTCGTCCTCGTGCTGAAGTCGCAAGGCTGCTGGTTGGAGTTTGAAAGCGCGGCCTTTTCTTCTATTTTTAAGCGCTGTAGTTGGAGTTATAGGGGTTGGTCGCTCTGCACTAGGAGGTGGAGTCCCTGCCTCACTAGTCTTCGTGTTTGTTAGGTCAAGGGCGTCGTTGCCTGAAGCAGCCGTTTCTTTAGGAGTGGTCGGCGTGTGAGGTACGCTCACTGGGGATTTCGTCGGCGGCGGGGTGGTAGAGTTTTCAGGATTTTCATCATAGGCAAGGCGTTGATGAAGTAATGAGGGAGTAGGAGTCACTATTTGAGGTTTCTCTGCATGTAGTTCTGGGAGTCTAGGCGATGTCCGTTGCTCGTAATTATTGTTTGGCGGGAATAAAAATGAGTGAGGTAGCAGCGGTGGTAAGTAAGGTAGATTGACGGGGAAGTGACTTCCGAAGAGCGGGTGCGTTGGTGGTGGCGGTTGAGGTACATTATTGTTGTTCATGGGCGTCTGGTCGAACATTTTAGATAACGGTTTCTGCTTGGGTCCACGTCGTGTTCCGTAAACATCAATGATCGGTAGAGGATTGGGTGTGCCATCCGGATTTAGTACCATCGCAGGATTGTGTTGATACTTGCGTAAGTGTAACTTTAAAGAGTGGCAATATTTTGTCGCGTAATTGCAGTCTGAGCAACGATACTGATACACATTGGAGTGAGATTTTAAGTGCGAGTTGAGCATTGATTTGTTGACGCACGAATATGAGCACTGAGTGCATTGGAATGGCTTTGATCCCATATGATTTCTCATATGATATTCAAGATGATGTTTGTATTCCGTAACAAAAGGGCATTTTCTACAGCACAACATCTTCTCTGGTTTGATGTGGTCTTTGCTATGTTCCCAGAAGCTTAGTTTTGTTACTGCAACAAACTCGCACTGCTTGCATTTAAATGTTTTAACTTTTCCGTGGGAGTTTACTGCGGGCACGCGGAGGCCTGGTTCGTCATCGAAATCTTCGTCACCGGAGACATCTCGTCCATCATCGCCATCGGGTTTCTGTCCATCAAAACCTGAATCATGGTAGCGCTCGAACGATCTGCGGTCATGGTCCCTATCGGGTGAGGATGGCGTTCTAGGGGGAGATTTCGGAGGCGTGGCATCGGCACGCGCGATAGGTGTCGACACATGAGCAGGGGGTGCTAAATTTCTTGGTGAGTAAGACGTTTCGTAGCCGGGGGACGCGTCGCGACCCTCATTGTTGCGGGGCTCAAAGCCCGGTGGTGTAAGCAAACTGTATGGTAGACCATTACGGAAGGATTCCAGATGCATACCAAGGTTTGCTTTAGCTTTTAGAGACATGGAATCGTAGAAAGGCGATGGCTCACCAGAGCTACCCACGCTGCGGGGGGAGTGACCGTTTGAGTCCTTACTCGAGGACGATGGAGAGGCGCTGTGAAATCCTTCAGAGTAGAAGCCGCTTGCCTGATCCTTCAGGAAAGTTCCATCTTCCATTGGTTCGCTTTTCTATAAAAAATAAATTGGTTAGAGAATTCGGAATGAGAATTGAATTTAAAAAGAAAATAAACACATTTTGATTATTTCATTTATTTAGTGCATGGAAATCTTACAGCTAAGAACATCAGTAAAAAGAAGCAGATACATCAACTGAGAGCTTTTTTTTTTTTTTTAACGTGCGTAAATCCCTTCGGAAACCCCCCCGCCGGCCAGCGGGGGTGGTTATATCGTTTCTCGACTAAAACCGCACGGTGATTAAAAGATTTCACATCTCATTTCAGAGCTCAAATTTTATGTTTTTCGGCGAAGAAATCAATATCTTTTTATAGCTATATATATATTCAAAAGATATTTAAATTGAGAAATATATTTATGAAAATTGATATATGAGAATTGATATGAAAATTATATATTTCTCAATTTAAATATCATTCTCCAATAATTCAATCAATATCTTTATCGTGAACACATTACACAGCGCTATCTAGACCCAAAGTAACCATGGCTTAACTAACTTGTAGAATGCGGTTAAACATACTTATATTTTTTTTCTTTCAATTAAATTTTTAAGCATTTTGTATGCTTACTGTTTTCTAAAGATTTAGATAGGTAAAAGAGAACATCTAGGACGGGACTTGAACCCGCGACCGGTCTCTTACAGGGGGAATGCTCTGACCAACTGAGCCACCTAGACACGTCCCAGATATTCGAAATTCTACGATACATTAATACGTCTTAAGGCGACGTTGGACATTTTTGGGAAAGATGAGATTTAAACTACTAAAATCGAAATATGTTTCCGTTGCAGAATCTAATATATTGCTTATATTTCATATTTCACTATTTTATATGACAAGTTCATAATATACGTTATATTTTTTTTGTTGTAAATACATACTTATTATATTATAAATACAAATGACAAATTAAATTATGCAGAAGTTCCCTTTAGATACATACCACTGTTGGAGGTTGCAGTAGAGATCCCCAGGTTGGAGGATGTGCGGAATGGTGCGTAGGCGCC
This sequence comes from Cybosia mesomella, assembly GCA_946251805.1. Taxonomy (NCBI): domain Eukaryota; kingdom Metazoa; phylum Arthropoda; class Insecta; order Lepidoptera; family Erebidae; genus Cybosia; species Cybosia mesomella. The sequence continues at coordinate 29,937,608 of OX276390.1, forward strand.
ATGCCAGCGGGTGACGCACAACTTATCATACCTGTAACAAAACGAAAACTATTAGCTCATTAAGGGATGGAGAAGCGAGTATTTCTTTTTTTTTAAGAGTGTATTCTAGTAACCGAAATTACTAGTAGTTCAGTAACACCTACAGCTGATAATAATTGCTTGTGTTAGTAGTGGGTTCATATCGGTAGTGCAATGGCTAGGATTTGAACCTTGGCCGACTCCTTGACTAATAATATACCGACGCTTATAGGTATAGAGGATTCTGTAGTAGGTACACGACAAGCGTAAAATATACTCGCTTGTGTAAGCGTTATGATGTTTAAACATTGTTCTTTAGTAACATACAATGAACATATTCAATGAATTATACACGCTTGCATAATACGCAAAATAAAGAAGAATTCCGCTTACCAAACAGATTGTGGTCAACATAAAAAATGCGGAACATTCGGTCACGTACGGTGTCGTAATAAGTCATTAGGTATATCATTTGCAAAACATCGCAAAATATATGCAGATATCTCTGGAGCCGACTGTGGTGAAGTCAAAAAATAAGGTTCATGTGTTGACACGTATGTATGTATGTATATCCGTTCCTACCTGCACTCAAGACTACTAAACGGCTTAACCGAGTTTAATCATCATCATCCAAATCAGCGTCAATCACGGTTGCATCCAAAGCTGGCACTTTCGAGACGGAATCCTCTCCTACTCCTTCCTATAATTTGGTTTATCTTGTCTTGTACGAAAACGACTGCTTTTTTTACCGGCTTGTAGTGGACGTTGTCCGGGCCCCGAAGATCTTGGTGGTAGTCCTATCAACATTGGTTAAGAAACCCTTTTGTAATCAATGATGGTATGTCGTTATATTAATCTTTATTGCACGAGTATTACTAGTAGGTATAGCTTTTACCTTTGAACGAGCAAGTATATCATATATAATAATATATTATCAGAATCTCGGGATCGGCTCCTACGATATTCATGTTTGCAGGGGGTTTCGGGGGCGATGAATCGGTCTAGCAAGGTTTTATTTTTATAAACGTCGAGATAAAAATCGAGCCTGGCGCAGTCATCAAGGAACTTAAAATAATATTTTAAAGTTATAATGGCGAATTTTTTGTCGTAGCTTAACAAATTCTAATTAATTGATCCCCTTAGCTCTTAAACCGTTCATAAAATAATAAACAAAGTACGAATTAAGTTAACTTTGTCTTTTGGCGTATATATATATATTTTTTAAAAGAATACTAGTATAGTATATAGTATAGAAAACTAATTATACGTCAATTATTGGTACAATGGTAAACAAGTTATGTAAATATTTTTGTGTATATCAACTTTAGTCGTTGACAGTACTACCTTATGTTTTTAGAAAAACCGCATTCGTGTTTTATTACTTTGGTAATTGTTGTTTTTACTACATGAATAATTAAACCGATGTAAAAACCGTAACATTAAATAATATCTGAAACCTAGATCGCAGCTTTAGTAATATTTGTATTTCAGTAGAGCTACTTAAAGACACGATATATCTTTTTTTTTTCGTGCGGAAATCCCTTCGGATACCCCCTCGCCGTCAGCGGGGGCGGTTATGTCGGGCTAGAACCGACTAAAACCGCACGCCGTCTCGGGTCTTCAGAAGCCGGGGTGTAAAGTTGCCCATAGAGCATATCCCTCGCACCCCGACTGACCCTGGGCCATCTCCGGTTTCGAGATGGCCCCCTCGGGAGACACGCTATATCTCCTCCAATCCTCAGTTAATTTTTGATTTACCTATATCGATTTAAAATTTGTACGAACAATTTCTAGTTTAGTGTCTCTTTATCCCATGGAAACGATTTTTGTAATAATTTCGGGGCCCCATGAGGCTATAAGCCCACGTGTCCCTTGTATCTTCATGGTAATGACCGAACTGGCTCTCCTATCAGGGGAAGATTTTTTTTTTATTTTTTTTCTTTTATTAAAAAAAGAGTTGTGGTTACCGAAATTACTAGGTTTTTCAGTTAACCTCTCCAGCTAAGCAAAATTGTTTGTGTCAGGAGTGGGTTCGAACCTGGTACCTCTCGATGGTGAGAGCGACCCTTAACCACTAAGCAAATATATTATCCTCTAGGTTGGGGTGTGTGTTGGGTAACCTCCTCGTGTGTCGCTCCGATTCCGATCCCGCTGCAGTCCGGGGGGAACGGAATCGGAGCGGCCGGTACACCCTGGGCGGTGGTCAATGGCTTCCCCTTCACCCCTTCATAGCGTTGGCATTGATCGTCGGCTAATACTCAACGTGGCGGGAACACATCGCTCTCCGTACTCCTCTGCTTTCAGAGGAGATAGGATGAGCGATGCTGTTAGTGGTGAGATGGCCCAGGGTCAGCCGGGGTGCGAGGGATATGCTCTATGGGTAACCTTACACCCCGGCGTCTGAAGACCCGAGACGGCGTGCGGTTTTAGTCGGTTCAAGCCCGACATAACCCCCGCAAGCCGGCGGGGGGGTATCCGAAGGGATTTCCGCACGAAAAAAAAAGGTTCAATATAGAATTAAGAACCAATTTAGGCAATGCGGTATTTCCTCTCAATTTTATATTCCGTTTAGTAATGGAAGCGTTGTTTGCTTCATTAGTGAAGTGAAACATATTTATATTGTATTTTAACTGATAAACGATCTTAGTATATAGTCTATTATGGAGTCAAATTATCGTTGATGAGAAATACACAATGACTAAAACCTTATTGTTATGTGTCATTTTTTGCAAGTTTTGTAATACATTTTGGCTTGTGTTGTTTATTAAATATATTAATAATGAAAATATAATAACAAGGTCGCGTGGAGGATAATGTTAAATACGTTTTCTTATGCAATTTGGACAAAAACAAATGACGTGTGCATGTGCACAAATATTTTGTATTCTGCAAGTATATTTGTCAAAGTTTCCTTGATTTTCTGCTCGCGGTGTAATATTGGTCCGTAATAGGTACTCACTAATATACCTAATAATTTAATAAGCTGTATACCTATAAGTATAATATCTATTTATATATAATATACAGGAAAAATCAGTCATAATATATTTGGATTTTATTATTTTTGTATGTAAATTATGGTAAACATATCTATAGGTATAAACAAGAATAAATATAAATAGGGTTTGTATGGGATATCAAAATCTGCGGGGCTTAAAAATCAACCTCACCTACAAGCCGGTACAATTGTTGCCTGACGGATGACTCTTGCGCAGGCTTTGTTCCTTGGCTGGCGTGTCAGACGGCAGTCGCTCACGTAAAAGCCAAAATAAACTGAATCATGGAGAGTGGACCCAAATTGCATGCTTTGGATGCAATCAGGATTGGCGTTCGGATGAAGAATAGAAATATATACCTTTTTTTTTTCGTGCGGAAATCCCTTCGGATACCCCCTCGCCGGCCAGCGGGGGCGGTTATGTCGGGCTTGAACCAACTAAAACCGCACGCCGTCTCGGGTCTGCAGACGCCGGGGTGTAAGGTTGCCCATAGAGCATATCCCTCGCACTCCGGTTTCGAGATGGCCCCCTCGGTTTTGGGAACCACGGTGTCCCCGTCTTGCCCCGGTTTGGGGGAGGGGCGCTAGTCGCCCCACCGTCCCAGCCTGCTTCTGCTGGGGTGACAGGCGGCCTCACCTGCCACCCCCAGGCCTGCGCTCATGGAGGACGGAGGTCGTTGAGCGACCTCCGTTTCGTCCGAGTCTATGGGCAACCTTACACCCCGGCGTCTTTAGACCCGAGACGGCGTGCGGTTTTAGTCGGTTCAGTCCGATATAACCGCCCCCGCTGGCCGGCGGGGTGGGGGGGTATCCGAAGTGATTTCCGCACAAAAAAAACAAAAAAAAAGGGTACAGCCTTTGAAACAGTGCTAGGTTAACGGCAATAAGCTCGCCACCTATTGCTGTCAACCGGCAAAAACATATTTGAAGAACTGTTGGTGTTAATTAGCTTCTGCCTACCTCTTCGGATATAAAAGGGTGAATATATGTATAACAAGTACCTTAATAACGTTACCTTCATTCTACTTTCTACTAATATGTATTATAAACGCGAGTATGGATGTATGAATGTTAGTTAATCTTTCAAACAAAACGGCGGAACGAACCTGCCTGAAATTTGGTAAAGGGATAGAATATAGTCTGGAATTACACATAGGCTACTTTTCATCCCGGGAATATGTTCCCATGGGAAGCGGGAACAGCTAGTACAGATGTATTGATAATTATGCATTGATAGTTAGGTAGATACATCATTTGACTTCGCGATTGAGGTGTGTTCTATTCCTACACCACAACAATTAACCAGAAAATACATGACCTAGGTAGGTACAGATATATGTATTCTGGTCAGATATTTTTTGTAATAGCTTGCAGGCGAACACCTAAATATCCATTTTAAACTTCCTACACCAAAAAAAAACAAAACAGATCATTTATACATTTAGCTACATATTATTATACAATAGGGTTAGAATAGGTATAGCTAGGTAATGAATATATATATATATATATATATATATATATTAATAAAAGTACAATATTGTAAACCTCTAAATGTAGGCATTACTTTGGTGCCTACATAGGTACCTAATGGCTCTTATAAACAATCTTAAATTAGGCAGTAAAAATACTAACTTATACTAATCAAAGTCAATATCAAAATATTAATAACAGTTTTAGGTTTTCAAAAGTAATCAAATTTCAAATAAATTGATTTCTAAGTATTTATAATATTTCTTGACCCCATAGTAAATTGATCAAATATATACTAGGGACGTCGTACCCACCTAATTAAAAAAAATAACAATGACTTACCTAAACTTTATATTTTCAAAGTTTGAAAACACACAGCACGACAATTTCTCATAAAAATAAATCCATTAATTACACTTTCCTTAGAACACTAGCAATAAGTTTTCATTCACATGAAAAAACCTTGAGCGTTTTATGAAACAACCCTTCGATACGACGGCCGAGACATGTGTGACCGTCGCCACTTTCCACAATGAACTGAAAAAAATCTGTCAATTTTTATGCTCCAAACATCGATAAATGTATTCTATGTTTGAAGCCGACGTGTTATCTGGTGTGACGGAGACAGACATACTTTCCGATAGCCGCGTCCCTTTCACACCCCCACAGCCTATTTTACCCTAACCAATACGGCGCGAGCTACTGTGGGTGGGGATCGAGTTATTAAGTTATTGTTTATGCTATATTAATAATAAAAAAAATAAGCATCCCTGGCTGTTTTGCCAGTTGTTGTTATAATAAAACGTAGGCGTATTATATCCGTTATTATTGGACGATAAAACTGCGCGAGTAGGGTAATGAGATTGTTTTCGTATTGTATTACTTAATGCTTATGGTTATAATGAGATTTTTATGTTTGTTTGTCCCATTAATTAGGAGTAAGACAGTTAAATATTGCGAAGTAGTAAAAATAAAGAGAATGTTGGATTAACCTTTATTGCTCATAAATATAAGTGTCTATGTACTAAATAACACTAGAATACATGCCTACTGTTCATGTTGTATTTGTATGTATCGCTCCCCTCATGTAACTTTTTAGGTGAACCTAAAAAAAGATGAACGTATAAAAAGTATAACAAGGCCGCACGGTCGAGGGGCGGTGAGCTTTTTACACCACACGCCAGCCAATAGCGTCGTTCAGATTAAAAAAAGGAACGACGTTTTTTTTTAAACTGCCAACAGCCAATTAAAGACTGTTTTCTATTTTATGCGGGGGCAAAATTAAATAAACTTGGTGCTGCAGATAGATAAAAAGCGAGTTCATTATGAATATAAACGTCTTTACTTACTAATTTATTTACATTTATACATATTGTACATACGGTACATTTTCGGTCGAATTGTAAAAATGTTTTACTTTTAACAGTTAACAGTTTACAATAGGCACATCCCTACCATCACATATGCTGTGTTAGGTAATTCAATTATAAGGGCACGCCGCAATAGCGGCGGTAAGGCCCATCATGGAGGATTGGCTGGAGAGGCGACACGGAAGCCGCTCCTACCGACTGACGCAGGTGATCTCAGGGAAGGGGTGCTTCGGGGACCACCTGCATCGGATCAGGAAGGAGCCAACGCCTGAGTGTCATCACTGCGACGCGAGCGAGGACTCAGGGCTGCACACGCTGGCGGACTGCCCGGCGTGGGAGGCGCCGAGGCGTGACCTCGTGGCAGCCATCGGGGTGGGAGTCCTCTCGCTCGGCAGCATGATTGCGGCAATGGTGCGGAGCGCGAGCGCGTGGGCCGCCGCCGCCTCCTTCTGCGAGCATGTAATGCTCGCGAAGGAGGTGGCGGAGCGCGCCCGGGAGAGACTTAGAACTCTCCCGGTCCGCCGAGCCCGCAACTTGCTCGCCGCGCGTCGCAGGCAACTCAGGCGCCGGAGGTCGCTTAACGACCTCCGTCCTCCATGAGCGCAGGCCTGGGGGTGGCGGGTGAGGCCACCTGTCACCCCAGCAGAAGCAGGCCGGGAAGGTGGGGCGACTAGCGCCCCTCCCCCAAACCGGGGCAAGACGGGGACACCGTGGTTCCCAAACCCGAGGGGGCCATCTCGAAACCGGAGATGGCCCAGGGTCAGTCGGGGTGCGAGGGATATGCTCTATGGGCAACCTTACACCCTGGCGTCTGTAGACCCGAGACGGCGTGCGGTTTTAGTCGGTTCAAGCCCGACATAACCGCCCCCGCTGGCACGTGGGGGGGTATCCGAAGGGATTTCCGCACGATAAAAAAAAAAAAAAAAAAAAAAAAAAAAAAAGGTAATTCAATTATAAATACTAAGAATTTATCAGAAGAGGATAATATAAATGTGAATTTAATTGCTCAATTATCCTTTAATAATAATATAAGTCATTAATAATAAATATCGGGGTTTTTATAAAATTTACACAGATGGCTCAAAAGAAAAATCTGAGTCAGGGGCAGCCTTGTTCGACCCACAGACGAAATCAAATATCAAATTAAAAATTGAGACCAATATTCCAATCTTACACGGAGCTATAAGCACTGCTCGAGGCCCTGGCATATATAGGTAGTATCAATCATGGCAAATTTGTAGTATTAACTGATGCTAGGAGCGCGCTTCAACATGTGGCTCGTTGCACCTCGAATTTCCGAGGAGTACCGATAGCCTACAGAGTTCTAGACTCCATACAACAACTCAAAATGCAGGATAAGGAAGTCATTTTGCAATGGGTTCCTTCTCATGTGGGGATATGGGGTAATGAGGAAGCGGATCGTTTTGCGAAAGAGGCTGTGACAGACGGAATTCCCACTCAATCAATCAATCAATTAGCCTATTGCAGTCCACTGCTGGACATAGGCCTCTCCCATTTAACGCCATAGCATACGATCCTCCGCCTTGCGCATCCAGTCTATTCCAGCTACCTTTTTCAGGTCGTCCGTCCATCTTGCTGGGGGACGTCCCACCTTCCGTTTACCGATTCGTGGTCTCCACTCTAGGACTCGTTTGTTCCATCGGCCATCGTTCCTTCGGCAGATGTGACCAGCCCATGGCAAATTCCCACTCATGTTATGACAATTTATACGGATGTGCTACTTATTTTGAAAGATAATGTTTTTAAACTATGGTCCAACTATTTGGTATATACTTCACTAAGCAAAGGAATTTGGTATAAGACAATCCGATCTGAGCCTTACCGTTACCCCTGGTTCGAATCATGTAGCTTAGATAGAAGCTCTCTAGTCACAACCTTCAGAGTTCTTTTAGGACACATTCCGCTTAACAAGTTTGCATATTTAATTAAAAAGTCTGCCACACCGAATTGTACGGAGTGCGGTATGATAGAAGATGTTTATCATGTTTTAGTGGAGTGTGTCCGGAACGAAGCAATGAGAAGTACCATCGTCAACAACATCACTGATTGCCATATTGACGTAGGCTGGTGCAATACTATTTTGAGCCAACCGGAATTCAGGAGTGCCAAAGAGCTGTACAAATTAAAGTTTGGATTAAGGGCTAGACTTTAGATTATAACGTGTTGTTTAGTGGGTAAGTTGTTTTACGAGGGCGACATGGTCGCTTTCATTTGTGTACCAAGCTCTCTATAAAACAAATAATAGATTAAAAAAAAAGAATTTATACTATATTAGGTAAGTGTTTACATACCCTTTCTGTGCTTAAATCATAGACTTGATAGGCGCCTTCCATGGCTTGAACCGACTAAAACCGCACGCCGTCTCGGGTCTTAAAACGTCGGGGTGTAAGGTTGCCCATAGAGCATATCCCTCGCACCCCGACTGACCCTGGGCCATCTCCGGTTTCGAGATGGCCCCCTCGGGATTGGGAACCACGGTGGGCCACCGTTTGGGGGAGAGGTGCTAGTCGCCCCACCGTCCCGGCCTGCTTCTGCTGGGGTGACGGGCGGCCTCACCTGCCACCCTAATATTTGGAGTAGCTAGGTGTAAAACGAAGTTTTTAAGCACTTACGCATGAATAAGGATATGAACGTTTGTCTAATCAATCCCCTGCAAACGAATACAGAGACAATGTGAACAATGGGTAATTTCTGGAGCATACATTGTTCATACACCTTTTTGCTATGTAGAGTCTGGTTTTTTCTGTCCGTGCGGAAATCAGCGGGGGAGGTAATATCGGGCGTGAACCGACTAAAAACCGCACGCCATCTCAGGTCTTCAGATGTCGGGGAGTAAGGTGCCCATTAGGCATTTCCCTCGTACCCCGACTGACCTAGGGCCACCTCCGATTCCGAGATGGCCTTCTCGGGTTTGGGAACCTCGGTGTCCCCGTCTTACCATCTGAAAAGGAGGGGGGGGGGGGGACACAGCGCCACACTTTCGGCCTACTTCTGCTAGGGTTATAGGCGGCTCCAACTGTGACCCCCAGGCTTGCGCTTATGGAGGACGGAGGTTGTTGAGCGACCTCCGAGGTCTGCGTCGCCTCCGAGCATCGCGGGCTCTGCGGATCGGGAGAGCCCTTAGTCCCGCCCGGACCCACCGCGCTGCATCTTTCTCGAGCATTACTTGCTCGCAGAAGGATTCAGCGGCAGCATGTAGAGCCCCTTTTTCTATTTGTTGTCGTTCAGGGCGAAGTATGATATATTTACATACATATATATACTTACGCCTATATTCCCGAAGGAGTAAGCAGAGAGTAACCAGTCACATTCAGCCTACGTAATAGGGCGCGAGCCTATTGCCGTGATGTAACAGACACTAAGAGTCAGCAGTAAGCTCCAATTTCCTTGTAACCATGGTTGGTAAGTTAGTTAGTAGTAGATGGAGGCTACTTCACACAGAAGTGGACCCAGACTTCTCATCCAAGCACAATTGGTCGAAATGACAAATCATCGACATACAATTGATCGAAAACGACAATTGTTCGACATGACAATTCTTCGACATATAATTGGTCGAAAACTCCATTGAGCGACAGGGATAATTCGACATGCAATTGGTCGAAAAGTCAATTGAACGACAACGATTACTAGATGACAACTCGTGGACACCGCGCGCCCCGACACGGATGGATATAGGTTTGTGTCAGGTCACTTGTGATAATGCAGGTAGACATAGGTTAATATTATTATATTATTAATTATTATATGGCGGGGCTCCATCGAAACCATTAACTAATAACTAAGATATGAAAGAAACCTATCTACAGGTAACTAATATCAAACTATATAAAAACGACATCAACGAGTTTAATGATTCGAACAAATTGCATGTCGATGAATTGTCATGTCGACCAATTGTCGTTTTCGACCAATTGTATGTCGATGAATTGTCATTTCAACCAATTGTCGTTCTATGAAAAGTCGTGAACCCCACAGAAGGCACCCCATCAGACCCTGAATATCCCTCGGTCGACTTTTACGACTTGCCCGGGAAGATATGCAGCTGATTCATGTTATGTTTTCGCTAATTCCCGGGTCAGTACGAAAACTTTACGACTTGCTATAATCATATTTATATAGTAACTATTATCTCATCTGTAGTCACACTATTTTCACCACTTCAAAAACAATTTTTTTTACTGGTGCATAATTTATACCTATGCAATTAGACATCCACACATCCAATAAATAGTATTTTAATATAACACACTTCGATCAATCTTTTTACTTAAAAACCTAATTATTTAGTCGTTTTTATTTTTAAAGTGATTAACGTTAACGATAATAGTGGGTAATTAATTGATTTAATCATTATTTACATAAGTCGGCGAACAAAAAAGAACAAACTTGTCGTTAAAAAATCAAAAGCGGTTATTATTAGTTTCCTAAAGCAACATGTGGTTATTTTGATAATAATAAGTGCAACAATAATGTCTTTATTGATCAATTAGGTACCTAGTTCACTATGTAAGTTTACATCCAGTACCTAGTACGGCGACTGTACCTAGGTACAGGCCCTCAGAAGTTGCTCACAAATTTACAAACGAGGTTTAAATTTAAATAAATTTATAAATAATTGATGTATTAGTAAGTAATTGTTTTTGTAATTTTCAGAGGACGAATATAACATTTTTTAAATTTTGGTTACTATTTTATGGCGTTATCTAGGTACCCCTCTCACATCAATTGGTGAATCTTTTGATTAAATTCGGGTACAGGGTAAAGATGGAAAGAAACATATTACCATTGTTTCTGTAGGGATTCGTGTTTAGTAACGATTATTATTTAATTCTAATTGCTTGCTGACTATGTGTTCTAAAATGCGGATAAACATGTTTAGATACTTTTTTTAAAATTTTACTCAAAAATATTTAAACAGAGTGGGAATAGAACCCACGACCTAGTAGGCGAACTCTATACCGTCACGGCACAGTAGCACTTTAAAAGTGCGTGTTGAAAGTATATTCGGAGTGAGACGTTTTTCGCTAAATGATCAATTTTGGCTCGTCCGACCCCATCCCGTATCACTATTGTAACTGTTTCAACGAGTTTAACCTTGGTCGAAGCAATCTCATCAATGATTTGCACGAAGGACGTCGTATCCTATGCACTGAGCGATGTGCGACTCATAATATAAGCTGATGAAACAGCTAAACATGCATACATTTCCGCCGTCTCGGGTCTTCAGACGCCGGGGTGTAAGGTTGCCCATTAAGCATATCCCTCGCACCCCGACTGACCCTGGGCCATCTCCAGTTTCGAGATATTTGTTTCCCTCGGGTTTGGAAACCACGGTGCCCCCGTCCAACCCGGGTTTGGGGGAGAGGTGCTAGTCACCCTGCCGTCCCAGCCAGCTTCTGCTGGGGTGACAGGCGGCCTTACCTTTCATCCCCAGACGATATGAGGAGGTACCTAAATATGTCATAGTGTTATACGAACATTTGGGCTGGATTTTACCAGAGAAAATTCAATAGAAACGTCGAGTTCAGATATAATGTCAAGTAGGTACCTGGATGAGCGTGCTTAGGTCATGCTCGGTTCTTTTTTCGACCTTTGCCTCCGCAACCCCCTGCATACTAAATTCATGAAAATCGTTGGAGCCGTTTCCGAGATTTAGATTGTATATTTACCTACATATATATTTATATACAAGAATTGCTCGTTTTAAGGTATTAGATAAGTAATGATCAAATTTTAGTAAATTAACTAATTGTATTTAGTTAATATAATTATTATTAATCTATCTGAATAAAGAGTTTTCATCTGACTAATTGTAGTGAATGAAACATAATTTATTTCTTATTTGAAATTTTTTACTCGTTTAATTAATAAGTACCGGCAGTAGTGATATTTTTTTAAAATGTAGAATTAGTGTGATATTTTGAAACATTTTTGCTTCTGACATTGCAAAATATATTAATATTTTATATATTAATATTAAGGTTGTAAGGGTAAAAATTGTAAGGTTTTATATAATGATACTTTGGAATGTAATTTTCCTTTCTTTATTATCTTAAAGTTTTGGATTGTGCTTTCTTTTTTTTATTATTATATATAATTTCTGTTATATAACATACATAACATAACATAACTTCACTTACTTGTTCCGGGGTGCGAGGGAAATGCTGGTCCGCTGGTCGGGCCAGGGGATTACCGCACGGAAAAAAAAACTTAATGTAGTCAAGCAATTTCATTTTCTATAATTTCTAGTGTGACTAGTCTATAGTTTTAATAATTATATATATAATAATTTTAAGCTAATAAATTGATAGACAATCGATATATCGAATAAAGGATATTAGGTATGAAACCTAAGTATGTAGTTACTTAAACATGCAATGTGTTGTTTTTTATTTGAATGTTGAAGTAGCTACCTAGTTTCGTAGGTATGAATATTTGTGCCAAACATTAGATTATTTTTTTTTTTTATGACGTTTTGTAAGTGCAGTATTAATGGTCTATGCAGAATAAATGGTTTTTGACTTTGACTTTGACTTTGTGAAGTTATTACGACGTTTGGGTAGAACACACGCTACTAGAAATCGTTACGACCGCGTTGTACCGCTTAAAATGCACCGAAAACTACTAGACGTTTGTGTTCTTGAAAACGTCTATAAACTGTATTATACACACGCATCGATTTATCGGTGCAGTTTCAACGGTACAGTGTGAAAGTGTGTCGAATACTCTACATTACAACCTATTGAATTTTCTTAACGTAACCATAAAAAATAATACTAGGTATTCACTTTTCTCGGGGTGTGAGGGAAATGCCGTTTTTTATAGTTTTTTTATAAGTTATAGTTTAAAAGTTTTTTATAGAACTTACCGTTTCGACGTTAAATAAATAGAAATGATTTGGCTTAACACCATGTACCCAATTGGCTGTCCAAGCTTGGGTGATATTGGTGAACTAGAATGACTAAAGAGCTATTATTATGTAAAAGAAGTCGCGTATCACTAATGCCGACAAACAGAGTTATCTCATACCACTAATTACAAAATAATGTTAACATCGCCACATCTGACGCTGTCGCGCGCGTCAACATTAAAATAATGAATATTTAGTAAATGAGATCTGATATTTTTGGAACTTCAAGTTAGAGTGTCCATGTGGCTCCACAAAGACCTTTGGGGCCAACTTAACGTCACCTGCAAGCTGGTACCTGCTGATGATGGGCGAGGTTCTACCACAGGCTTCCCTCTCGGGGTTTGGATAGTTTTGGGGGTCAGACGGCAATCGGTCCCATAAAGGTGTATAAGACCAACCAAAAGGAAAAGAAGGAGTAAACAGACCTGGTGCCAAGTAAAATAAAAAAAAGTACCTGAAAGTTTTTATAAATGAATAGGTCTGCTAGAGACCCGGCAGATGTCGTCCCACCCGGCAAAGCATTTGGTGACATATTGACAGCAGCGCCATCTACCAGAAACCCATTGACATACACACACAATATTTTTTCCAAATCGGTACAGCCGTTTAGTATGAGTTAGATGATAAACACAGAATAATTGAGCTGAGCGAAGCGAAGCTCTTATACGTGGCTGAGCCGTTTGGTCGAGACTGTACTCCTCCGGAACCACAATACCGATCTTGACCAATATTGCCATGGTGATAGTGTAGACACCGCTGAGTGTTTAGAGGGGTCAACTGTTCAAATACAATATACCATTGAGGAATAATCATCGGAAAACAGTTTCACGAGCGCAAGGCCTTAGCTTTTATGCGCGCGACCGTAGTAAGATGCCTTATTTTTCATGTAAGAGTCCTGCTCGCTCAGCTCAATTTATTTCAGTCGCACCCTGCACTGAATTCCTAGTTATATATATTAAGAAGATGAGTGTATACCTTCAAGTACCTAGTATAGTAGTATGAGTATATAACATTTATTTTTCTTATTAATCCATCATCATGAATGATGTCGTATGTTTGTGAACTCTACATCACTACTAGGTATTGATTTTATTAAAATAAATAATACTTTTGAAGTCCTGATGCCTTTCAGGACTACTCTGACGACCATAGTATATGGTACTTTGACTTATATCACAGAACATCAAACCAAATTAATACTTCACATAGAGCCCGTTATCAAATTATTTACAATTCTTTACACACAAATGTAACCTATTTTTTTAATTAAGTATTAAATAATAAAAATAATATTAATGTTTGTTCTCGATACCGATGACATTCGATAAAGTTGTTTAAATTACAATTAACATTTCTCGTTAATTGTTGTTAATAACTTACTGATCATATATTGAAATGCGTCATCATCATCACAGCGTGAGTCCTGGTTGCTTCCAAAGTATTGTATTTTGGAGCCCAGGGTCTATTTTCCTACTCTTTCTCTTGATTTGGCTTTTGCGGTAGCGACTGCCGTCTGACCCCCATACCCTAGAGGAAAGCATGCGCCTCAGCCTCGTCCATCAATATTTTTTTGGGTAAAAAAACAACAACAAAATACCATATTTGCTTGAGGAAGAGTTCTTTACATGGGTTATAATCGTGTCATTAACGACATTTACCATAGCTTGGTAAGGGTAAAAAAGAATCAGCAGGTGTATTGGCTTGCAGGTGAGGTTGGCTTGGGCTTCGAAGATCTTGTTGGACTCTAATAATACCTTTTTTTTTTTTTTTTTTTTCGTGCGGAAATCCCTTCGGATACCCCCCCGCGTGCCAGCGGGGGCGGTTATGTCGGGCTTGAACCGACTAAAACCGCACGCCGTCTCGGGTCTACAGACGCCGGGGTGTAAGGTTGCCCATAGAGCATATCCCTCGCACCCCGACTGACCCTGGGCCATCTCCGGTTTCGAGATGGCCCCCTCGGGTTTGGGAACCACGGTGTCCCCGTCTTGCCCCGGTTTGGGGGAGGGGCGCTAGTCGCCCCACCGTCCCGGCCTGCTTCTGCTGGGGTGACAGGTGGCCTCACCCGCCACCCCCAGGCCTGCGCTCATGGAGGACGGAGGTCGTTAAGCGACCTCCGGCGCCTGAGTTGCCTGCGACGCGCGGCGAGCAAGTTGCGGGCTCGGCGGACCGGGAGAGTTCTAAGTCTCTCCCGGGCGCGCTCCGCCACCTCCTTCGCGAGCATTACATGCTCGCAGAAGGAGGCGGCGGCGGCCCACGCGCTCGCGCTCCGCACCATTGCCGCAATCATGCTGCCGAGCGAGAGGACTCCCACCCCGATGGCTGCCACGAGGTCACGCCTCGGCGCCTCCCACGCCGGGCAGTCCGCCAGCGTGTGCAGCCCTGAGTCCTCGCTCGCGTCGCAGTGATGACACTCAGGCGTTGGCTCCTTCCTGATCCGATGCAGGTGGTCCCCGAAGCACCCCTTCCCTGAGATCACCTGCGTCAGTCGGTAGGAGAGGCTTCCGTGTCGCCTCTCCAGCCAATCCTCCATGATGGGCCTTACCGCCGCTATTGCGGCGTGCCCTGCGCTTGGTTGCCCAAGTCGTTCCTTCCACTCCACCACGATGGCCTGGCGGAGCTGGGACTGCACGGCCTCGATTTCTCGAGGCTCGGGGTTCCATCCCTGCTCCCGCGCCTCCTTTCGCCACTGGTACAGTTGCGAAAGGGCTCTCGCTTCCAGGTCCCATGGCGGAGTTCCGGCAAGGAGACTCGCCGCCTCGAAGGAGATCGTGCGGTACCCTCGGATGACCCTGATGGCCAGAACTCGCTGCGGAGCGCGCAGCATCTGCACAGTTCTGGTCCTCAGGGCCTCCGCCCATATTGGGCACCCATACAGGGCCATGGACCGCACGATCCCCGCGTAGAGTCTCCTGCAGGAGTCATCGGGCCCCCTCATGTTGGGCAACAGCCGAGCCAGAGCAAGAGCTGTGCCCTTCAATTTGGGGGCCAGACTTCGGATGTGCTCTCCGAAGTCCCATCGGCCGTCGAGCACGAGCCCCAAATATTTCATTTGGGGCTTGATGCCGATGCGATTTCCTCCCACGATGAGACTGGATCCCTCGGGTGGCTTGCTCCGAGGCCCATGGAAGAACAGGGCCTCGGTTTTATGCAGGGCCACCTCGAGACCCAGCCGCCGGATCCGCCTAACGACTTGGGCAACCGCGGTCGTGGCCTTTCGGGTCGCTTCGCGGTACGTCGCCCCGCACGCCGTCACGAGCGTGTCGTCCGCGTAGCACGTGACGGCGGCACCGCCTACGAGCTCACCGCGAAGCACCCAGTCGTATCCGATGTTCCACAGGAGCGGCCCCAGGACCGATCCCTGTGGAACACCGCACGACATTTCACGCCGACCGAGACCGGTCACTGTTGGGTAGATGACGGCTCTCTCCGTCAAATACGCCCCGACTATGCGGCGGAGGTAGAGAGGCACTTCGTGATACACGAGCGCCTCCCTAATGCAACTCCAGGGCAAGGTGTTGAACGCGTTGGCGATGTCCAGGGACACCGCCAACATCACCTCACCCCGGGCTACTGCATCCTCCGCCAGAGCCCTCACGCGCATGATGGCATCCACGGTGGAGCGCCTCTGGCGGAAGCCATATTGGCCATCCGCCAGGTCCGGCCCCACTCTTGAGAGGTGCTCGACGAGGCGCTTCGCAATTACTCTTTCAAAGAGCTTGCACACCTCGTCGAGCAACACTATGGGCCGGTAGGCGGACGGCGAGTCCGCCGGGCGCCCCTCCTTTCGGATGAGGACCAGTTTCCCCGTCTTCCACAATTTCGGAAACTGGCCCCGCTCCAAACATGCGCTGAGAAGCCCTCTCAGTCGGGGCTCGAGAGCGTCGTCGACTAGAGCTAGGACCCACGCTCGGCCTGGAATGCCGTCGGGTCCCGGGGCGGTGTGTTTGGCTCTTAGCCTTCTCACCGCCAGCTCTAGTTCTACCCAAGTGACCTCGGGCACGTCGTCGTCTTCCACGTCGGGCGCCATGCGCAACCGAGGCGGAGTCATCCGCGGTGGAACATGTTCCACCGCCCGCGCTGGGAACAGGGAGCCAACAATTCCTCCGAGCAGATCCGGCTGGAGACACCGGGTTAACGGCGGGGCCTTGGGGCGCAGCTTGCCCCTCACCATCCGGTAGGGCCGCCCCCAAGGGTCCCGCTCCAGTGTCGCCAGCAGCTCGCGGAAGGCGTCCCGTTTGGAACGCCTTATCTCCGCTCGGAGGGCTCGTCTGGCCTCCCTGTATCCCTCGTACAACTCCGCCTCTCGGGCCTCCGCATCTGCGGGGCGGCGACGCCTCCTACGGAATCGGGCCCACCGGCGGTGCGTGATCACACAGCCCCGTCTGAGCTGCGCGATCTCCGACGACCACCAGTAGACCTGACCCCTCGGATTATAGGGCGGAGCCCTAGGCATCGCCGCGTCACAGACACGGGTCATGGCCTCCCGGAACCACTCCGCCTCATCGTCTATGCTGACAGGCCTGTCCGGCGCAGGGGCCCAGGCCTGTACGATGGCGGCTTCCAGGAGGAGCTCCCGATCAAGTCGCTTAAGCGCCCAACGTGGCTCGGGTGGAGCCGGTGCAGCCGGCGCGTCGCTCGCAGGGGGGGACACGTCAAACCGAATGTATCGGTGATCCGAACTTGTGTCCTCCCCCAAAACGACGCGCCAGCCCTGAACACGTCGCGCCAACGAGGGGCTCGCGAACGATAGGTCCACGATGGAGCTACCCCTCGAGGTCACGAACGTGTCCACGGCTCCCCGATTTAGGAGGACTAGGCCGAGTCGTGCGGCCCAGTCCACCAGTGCCCTGCCTCTATGCCCCGTCGCGCCCCTTTCGTGTCGGGAACCCCAGGCATACGACCAGGCGTTGAAGTCCCCGAGCACAAGGACCGGACGGGGCTGGCAGGCATTTACGACGACGGCCAGCTGACGGAGCCACTGCTCATATGCAGCTTGGTCTCGGTTCGGCGTGATATAAGCGGCCACGACCGCTATGTCGCCAACCGCTGCCGCCACGCAGCCGGGTCCCCTTGCAACGACGGCAAGAGGGGGGCTGCCGGCGGCAGGGTTGTGCACCAGTGCCGCCGACCCATCCAGCGCGGTTTCCCAGGTAGGCCCGAGGAACCGGTGGGTGTATGGGTCGGCGACAGCGGCGACATTTATGGCCCACTGTGCCATGCTCTGGCGCAGAAGATCCTGAGCATGGGCACCGTGGCCAACGTTCACCTGCAGGATGCGGAGTTGAGGATCCATTATGGAACCCCCATCTCCGCATCCCGCTGTGAACTGGAGGCGGAAGGCCGGCCTCCCGGCTTCGGCTCCCCTCCGGCGCAGGCCTTGCTGCCAACCCTATGGTCAGCCGGCTTGCCCCCCGCTGCACATCTAAAACAGTGCAACGGGGCGCTACACGAGCCGGCCTTATGACCGGGCTGGCCACAGCGGAAGCAGCGGTCACCCGCCGTTACCTCCGCCGTGCAGTGCACCCCCACATGGCCCACCGACAGGCACCTGAAGCACCTGGCCGGTCGGGCCTGCAGGAGCCGTGCCTGCGCCCTCAGGAAGCCTCCCACCAGGAGGCTCCGCCCGTCTGCGACCTTTTGGGCCGCCGCGATAGGGCAGCCGACAACTGCTGCCCCCTGTCCACCGCGGCCGAAGCGTATAGCTCCGGCCTTCACTGTGTCCGGGGAGCAGTCCCCGGCCTCCGCCACGGCGAGCCTAAGCTCCTCAGCCGTGACGGAGTCGTCCAGGCCCGTGATGCGCACTTCTGCGCATTTAATGGGCCTGGACACCCGGACGTCGGCTGCATCCAGTGACTCCCTCAGCCTAGCCGCTAGGGCGTCAGCCTTGGGGCCACTGGCGGCGCCGGGGACCTCGAGAAGCCGGGCTCCCGTCCGTGTGCTCTTGCACCGGACGCCCGGGATCTCGAGGGCCTTGAGGTCGACGTTGGCCTTCACCTTGGCCAACACCTCGGCATACCCCATGCCTCTCCCCGCTGCCTCCGCCGTCAGGGTGACGACGACGGCCGTAGTGCGGGGGGCACGGAGCTTCCCCGGCGCTGCTTTCACGGCGGCCGCGGCCCTCCTGGCCTTTTTGGCGGCCTTCTTGGCGGCCTTCCGCCTCTTCTTGTTGGCTCCAGCCACCTCCCAGCCCCCTTCCAATGGGGTGGAGGTGGCCGGAACCACGGCTGGGGCTGGGGCTGGGGCCAGGGCTGGGGACGTCTTCCCCTTGCCCTTCCCCTTGCCTTTGCCCTTCCCCTTACCCTGAGCGGGAGGGGGCTGAGGAGCCGGCTCCGGCAGGGTCACAACCGCACCCGCAGCCGGGCGGGTGGGGCCCCTCTTGGCTACAGCCGCGTAGACGGCCGCTGGTGGCGCCAGAGGCGGACGGCGGATGGAGTCCATTAGGGCCTCCATCCGACACATCATCCTCTCCTCCAGCGCCTCCATATAGGGGAGCCAGGCCTCCGCCGGCGGTGCCCTCGGCTGCGCCGGCCGCACCGACGGTGCCGGCTGCTGGACCGGTTGCACCGGCCGCTCCGGCCGCGCCGACAGCGCAGGCTGCGCTGACCGACTCGCGGACGAGCGAGTCGCGCGCGCCGGCTCCGCCGGTTGCGCCCGCTGCGCCGTTTGAGCCGAGCTCGTCATCCCCCTCTTGAGCTCTTCGACGGCTGCAGCTAGTCGAGCCGTCTCGCGACGGGACTCGGCCAGCTGCGCCGCCAGGCCCTCATTCTCGGAGGCGATGTCGAGCACAATGCTCAACATCGCCTCTTGCTCAGGGTTTGGGGACCCCTGGAAGGACGCGGTCACCTTCTGGAGTCTCTCCATGAGTGACCGCGTCCTCCCGCATGGCTCCGACACCGACACCGCCGAGGTGGAAGGCCTCGGCGGTGACTTTCCCGCAGCCCTTCCAAGAGCCGAGGGGGCTCGGGTGGATTGCCCACCCCTCACGCCACCACGCGCCCCTCGGCGGCCAGCAGCCACCTTCGACGCCGGCTTCGACGCCTCGTCGCTGCTGGAGGAGGAGGTCGTCCCGGTGAGGGTAAAGTCCTCGTCCGAAACGTCCCCCCCCGCCCGAGCCTTTGCGCGCCTCCTGCGCTTACGGGTCCGCGGAACGCCCAGACCCGCCGGGCTGCTTGCCCTGCTTCGCTCGTTGGCGGTGTCGAATTTCTCCGACACCGCCGAGGTGTTTGGCGCTACCTCCGCGCTTGATTGCTGCGCGATCTCCGAGCAGACTTCGTCATTCTCATCGTCCATTTTCTTGCCTTGGTCGTTTTGGTTGGTTTTCCGGTCCGTTATTTTCTTTTTAAAGAGATTTGTTTCCATAACTTATCCCACGAGTATGGGGGAAAGGTGGTCCATCCAGGCGGAGCCCCCTGCACCTGGATAAGCCTATATACTATGGAGGTCGGCTGGTATCCATAGGTTTTTACGACTTTGCTGTCGGGTGTTATAGACTTTTCCTTGTCGCGGGCCGGCCAATAAAGGCAAGCCCTCCGGTCAGCAAGTTCACAGCGTACCCTTCTGGAGCCACCAGTCAGGTCGTTGCTGATCACCTGCCGATTACGGAACGCGAGAGGATGGCTAGTCCTCTCTCACCGGCGGCGGCACAAGTGCCCGTCGGCCCCTGCGTTAGCAGTGGGCCAACCCGCCCCTGGATCCCGCAGGACCCTATGGTGGCCTCAGCCACAAACACCATCGCTCATCCTGTCTCCTCTGAAAGCAGAGGAGTACGGAGAGCGATGTGTTCCCGCCACGTTGGGTATTCGCCGACGATCAATGCCAACCCCATGAAGGGGAAGCCATTGACCGCCGCCCAGGGTGTACCGGCCGCTCCGGTTCCATTCCCCCCGGACTGCAGCGGGATCGGAATCGAAACGACACTCGAGGAGGTTACCCAACACACACCCCACTCTAATAATACCTACACAGCTCTGGGGTCTTCAAAACAATTCAGTAGGCCTACCATGAAACGTACATACGAAATTTCGAGCATTCGGTACCATGAAACGTATTTATAGCGCTCGGGCCCGAAGACGGCACATGACAGTTCATGCGGCCTAAACCCTAGCACGAAATGACCTGAAACCGCAAAATTTGGAATTATGACAGCCCGCCAAAAAAAATTACATACGTATTATTTCAAAAGGTCGAAAGGTAAATAATTCAATACAAAGGACGGTGTTTTTTAATATGTTGGTTTATAAATAGTTCATTTTAAATGGAAAAATATTGTAAACGAAAACCTCCTTGATATGTTTGATGCAGTCCTGAACATACCGACCCGACCGAAATAACGAAATCCGAAGTAACCTTATGGTGCTTAAATGACACTTCGTTCGTGATTCGCCCTATCTCTCTCCCTCAACTGAGCGGCCCAAAACTGAATTGTTTTTAGCGAGTCGTGGTAAGGCCCCTGGTCGTATAAACTTGGCAGCTTCGTATTTTGTATTAGAAATCTGTTCACCTCTTAGGACTTAACCTAGGCTTCTAGAAACTACCAGATTCAGGAATCTGATATATTTATATATCTACTAGTTATGCCCGAGACTTCGTCCGTGTGGATTTATTTTTAAGGTTTTAGTTTCTTTGCGCGGAACCCTAAGTAAATAAAATCTAAAATAAATGTAGCCTATGTTACGATTTATAACATTACCTATTTGCCAGTGAAAGTTTCAAAGTCTGTCCAGCCATTCCAGAGATTATCTAATTCAAAAAGACAGACAAGAAAAAATTTCGCAAAGTGCTTCTTTGTTATGTGTATCGCACACCTATATGCATTTATTTAAAACCTGTTATTTTAAGGTTACATATAGACACTTCAATTAAACTTGTTTTTATATGGATATGTAAAGATATTGAAGGGAAAAAGTGTATGAAAACCACTCAAATCCAATAAATGACCCCGTTACATCGAGCATATACCGGTTATATGCTCGATGCCCCGTTATATAGCGTGGTATCGAATATTTTGGTAATAACTGCCCCGATCGCTGGGAAGAAATCCCATTTTCCGGTCAGTAGCCGTACACGTGCGGAAATATGCGCTCTAGCGCGAAGGGAGCGGGTTCACGATACGACGACAATATGGAAAAGGCATTATTCAAGAGTTTGTGTCCGATCTAAACGACTCGGTCATCCCAACACTTTTCTTTTTTCAAATTTCATTTCAAATTAGAAATTTAGGTTTTGTCGGCTTGGGCAAGACTTAGGCCAACTTCATCCGCAACTCTATACACCGGTTAATTGAAGGATGAGGCTATGGTCCAGGCTCTAGGGTCTGGGTGGATAGAAGCCAGTCGCTTCCATAAAAAATTAAACATACCACTGAAAGGAGGAGCAGAAGGGGTACCCGGGACGCGACTGGGATTGGCCCTCAGTTTGAGATACCATTCTAGCTTTCTAAGGTAATATTTACCTTCCTATCAACGAACAAAATTTGAAAGTTCCTTTATAAGAACTTATTTTTGTTTTCAACAAAATAGATATTGGTAATCAAATCCACAAACATTTTAAGGTTTTTTTTTGTACTTTCACCACGAAAGTTTATACATTAGATAGTTACTCTGTTGAAATAAATACATAGCCGTATATATATCGCCTCGTATCACATGGCTGCACTAAAGGTCTGTATGTAGGAGTCCGAAAGCGTTCTTATCGCGGCGTGTAAAAAGTAATGCGTCCAGCCTTTATGGCAGTTTCGAGACACGCTCTTTATTACGGAGGGCCGGGCTTTACTTTAGTTTGGATCACACTGGGAGATGTTGACCAATCACTATTTTTATTATTAACATACTAATAACGAACACAGCTATTCTTATTGGTCCAGGTCAAATGATAGAAGTTGGGTGCTAGATATTACTGCCTTTTATTTAAATCCCTTATCTACTTAAACCTTTCGCCCTTTATTTTAACGGATAATGAGGATCTAGATATAAAAAACATCAGATAAATAACGATAGCTTACACACCTTACCGAATAATAACAACTGATTGGGAATACGAAACCCACAACACTGGACGCAGCGGTAATTAGTGACGAAACCGCTTAAATCGCTCTACCATTAATGCAGATATACAGTTACTACACTGTCAAAACTCGCCTTATTCCAGGTGCTATCGGCTGTACGGAACACTAAATTTATCCACTTAGGTTTTGTTAAGTGGATAGACCTCGTAAGAAATATACGTACTAAACATTGAATAAAACGCGTTGGTCGTGAGAAACGCTGCATGTTTGAATTTGTTAGATATTGAGTTAGATGACTAACGTGTTTCAGCACTGCGGTGAACTTTAGTTTGAACTCTTACCATAATGGAACATAAATTTCCTTCTGAATAGCTTGTCTAGTACTTAGTCATCTGGAATCATAGAGTTGTTTAGACAAACAACTAGATACATGATTCCAGATACAAACAAATAAATAAAGGAATAGTAATAATTATTGGATAAAAACCGGTTTCGCAGGCAGTCGAAGGGAATATCTTAAGATACTCTACAAAGTTGATTTTCTTACTCCCAGTGTGTCATTAGTACGGCCAGCATTATTTCCCCTCGCATAAAAAATGATTGTACCTTCAAATCTATCCCGAGCGAGGGCCGCACCCTCAGGCCGTCGCCACTCCCCCTCCCTTTAATGTCCTCCCTGCACAACATATATGGATGACTTCGAAGTTATATCTCCGAATTATACTTTCGAGTGTTTGAATTTGGGCTTGCGTTGGTGTGTGAAATGATAATCCGATTATAATTTGACGGTTTTTAGCCTACGTCTGTGGTTTTATACACATAATGATGTTTCGTCGAAGGTTTTATTGTAACACTACTTGCTAAGAGTTTGTAAAAATAATAGTTAATGATACGGTTAATATTTTAACTATGGGAATCGAGTTAGTACTTACTTTTTACTAAAAACTAAACAAATCAGAAAAACTCAACATTAACTCTGGGTTTTGTAATCAAGTAGGTATTCTAGAATGACACTTTTGTATTGAAAGGAAGGTATTAATTGGAAAAACATCAAATAGAAATTAACAAATTCGCAAAAAATTAATAATATTATCTGTGCATTTTTGTTCATTTTCTTTCATCAACAATATTTAAGTAGCTTTCTTTTATTTCTATTTGTAAAGGTAACACAAAGAAGTTCAACGAGTATATTATCTGTGGCATCGTAGCTCCTAAACGACTGGAAGTTTAAAAACTGATGTGATCGAGATGGCTCTTAGACGACCATCAGCTTATATCGGCCGTTCTATAAATTTGTATTTAATTTTGTGTTAATAAACGTTAAGCCCTGTCACATATCGTCTGTCCATCTACCACGCATCCTATTCGCTTTCTTACCCTGTACGCAACGGTTATTGGTTCCAACAAGTGGCTTTACTTATATTTTACTTGTGGGATGATTTTAACATAGTCTATGTCTGAGCACAGAAAGCAGTGACTGCGATAATACTTTACGATTCCAGAGTTTAAAAAAATAATTGTAGTAATTAATTACTTCACGGACCAATATTATAGAGGCACAAACAGTAGTTAATATTTTGTTGCGCATTAAAAATTTATCACAAGACACTCATTTGTTATTTACATGCTTTATCTAGTAGACTTTACTTATAAATAAAGTAGCCCTTATTATGACAGGAGGTACGAAGTTTAATTAGGTACATACGGTTAACCGTTGAATTTTTATTAATTATATAGGTATATTTAGATTACGCTCTGCAGGTTCATCCTGTTATGTGTCATTCTTGAAGAAAAACTATTTCGTCGGTAGCTTAGTGGTTAAGGAGTTGGCCTTACGATTGAGCGGTCCCGGGTTCGAATACTGTCCATTATATTACTCATGTGAACCCAGTCTTAACACAAGCCATTTAGCTTAGCTGGAGGGGTTAGCATACAAGTAATTTCAGTTACTAGTACCTACTCTTATAAAAAAAAACTTACATAAGAGTAATTGTTAGGCACATTATATGAATAAATTTACCTACATATCGATATATATAAAACAAAGTCGTGTTGGTGATACCGTTTATAACTCGAGAACGGGTGAACAGATTTTTTAGATCTTCGATTTTTTAGATTTGCCTCCGCCTATACTATGCCATTTTGTGTTTTTTTTTGCGGTAGTCCCCACGGTTATCCCTCCGACCCACCAGCGGTTACGTCGAACTCGAACCGACCAAAACCACATGCCATCTCGGGTCTTTAGTGCCGGGAAACATTCACTAAATAGTAATAATAATTCAGCTGATAATGTAACCAACATAACTTGATTTTAAGGCTAGTTCTATTTAAAGTCCGTTGGTGGATTATATTTAGATAACGCAATACATAAAATAACCACTGAGGTTAGGTCGAACTCGAATCCGTTAATCAAAAATACTTCGACATCTTGTACTAATTGAGCTAATCTGTCAGAATACTGCCACAATTTTTTTTTTTACGTGTTCGGATTTTGAAAATAATTTAGGAGTGGAAATTGTCTTTATATAAATTGATTTATTGAATAGCTTATTCTTATATTTATTGAATAGAGTATTATACTTAAATTATTCATGATTCAGTTAGCTAGCTTTATTTATATTAGGTTTTTCAAATAAGTACCTACTCAAAATTGCGCGTCCAACCAATGTATTATCCATTTCCGCTATGTTGTTATTCATGAAACCAATGTATACAGTGTATATGGCGTACGAAACATTCCATTATTACTTAAGCTTTCTTTTCATAATGATGTGCTCCACGTATATCGCTTCCAGAGATTTATGCAGTAGGTAAGTGACAAACCACGTTCTAATTACGACCAATCACATGTCCCCACCAAAAATCGAGCGTCTGATAACTCGATCGGCTTATATCAAATTTTCAATTTCTGTAACAAAAAGCTTTTCTTCGCATAATGCAACGAGCTCATATTTAAAATAATGATAAAAACAATTTCTGGTTTAAAAAAAAAGAGCATTTTGGACACGCCAATATCCAAACTTATTAAAAACTTAACGACAGTCACGTGTCGATTTTTCGCTTGCTACGCTTGATGCGGAAACAAAAAACTAGCTGCATAAAGCGAGAGTGGCCGTAAAGGCGTTTTGTGCTACAATAAAATAATTTATTGCAACTTGCAAACTTGCAATGGAGGTGATTCTACACGATTGTCTCGTTTGCGGACCTTTTCGAACGTGTTACTGGCCAACACGCTTTTTAGTACAGGCTGACGAAAAATAATTTATTTTTATTCTTTGTGAAAAATAACATTCGGTATTCAAATGTTTTTCAAATGCATTTTTTTTTCAAATGCATTTGATTTAAGTATTTGTGTTTATTTGTTATTAAAATACAACTCATGCAATATTTAAATACTTACTTCAAAATATTATGAAATAACAAATATCAAACTGCGGCTTATTGTTTAAAAAAAAATCTCAAGGTCCATAAATGTTTTTTTTTTTGGAAGATAGCCATTGAAATTGATATTATGAATGTATTTATAAAATTCATGCTAGTTATTGTGAAGTTAAGAACTTCACGGTGTTCATATTACTTAAAACACATATTTAATAAAAAAAAATAAGAGTGAACTGCCTGTATTTATGGAACTAAACTGACCTACGAAAGCGAACGTTTTACTGCAATTTTTTGTACACAAAAATAGCAAATGCCATCGGTGAACTCAGCTGCCGGCTACCATAAATCAAGGGCTTGCCCATTCAGTAGCCCCAATTGGCGCTACATTGTGGCGTCATTTGCACCTTTTCGGTAGGTAGGTACATAGCGTTATACTTGCATTGTTTCACTTTCTCACAGACACATTATTAATTTAAAAAACTATGGATATATTTAAAAACAAATTATTGTTCGTCAAATATTTGCATCTCTCGTTTCTAGAGTTATAACGACTATATTTTTTTTTAGAAAAAGTAAACATAAGAAAAAGTTCCAGTAACGTTCGAAATACTTTTTGTGTTTTGAAAGAAAAAATCACGTGTGTTGTTAGTTGAGTGTGCAAAAACAGGCACAGGCTACGAGCGGTAAGTCCTAGCTGGCACGAGGCGCAGCTGCCGTGTTTCCTCTTCCGAACACCGAAAAAAAATACAAGTATTGGTTCTCGAAAGCTGTCACCGAAGAAATCAACTTGGTTTCAACCTTTTTGAAATACGATATTTTGATATTTTGGGTGAGTACGTAAAAAGTTAGAGGATTAAAAATTGTAAGTAACGACATGACTATTATTTTAGGATTTAAAAAGGAGGTACCAATGCTAATGCAAGCTCGAGCATAATAACCAGTAGCTAAAATCACAAAGAATTCCTTTTGCATAACATAAAGCGAAAGCGATAGATTTTTTTACTGAAAACAATTGTTAAAATTCTCGTTATTCAAAATAATGGCGCGGGCACATTGGCCAGTAGCAGATTCGCTTCCTGGAAGGACTTTGCATAAACAAAGAGAGTGCAATTGCTAAAACGTCTTTTATGCATGAAATGGAAAGTTGCAAGTTTTTATTGCATCTTCGTCATCATAGATTATTAAACCTACTGTTTTAGAAAGGTTTTAGATGAATCAATGAGATTTTGTTTTTAGACTGTAATAAAGTTAAGCACAGTAACTCGAAAACCTATTCTGTAGAAACTTAGTTTCCGTATTCTAGATTATTCTATTATTATTATTCTATGCTTAGTTTTGGTCTAGTTACCGGTATGTACTTTATGCCAGGACATTTATTAATTGTTAGGTTTTGCCCACGGCTCCGCGTGCATTTGTTCCCGTTCCCGCAATCCATGGGAATCTATTCCTGGGATAAAAGTATCTCATGTGTATTTCAGACTATAACCTATACATATTTCTGCCAGATCTGTTCAGCCATTTGAGCATGATTGAGTAACAAACATCCAAACATCTTCATAAACTTTCACATTTATAATACTTATTACTAGCTGTTGCCCGTCGCTTCATCCGCGTGGAATTCTGATCCCGTTCCCGCTACCTATGGGAACCTATTCCGGGGATGAAAAGTAGCCTGTTTGTTATTTCAGACTGTGATCTATCCCTGTATCAGTTCTAGCAGGTGTGCGCTCTGTCGATATTGAGGTTCAGAGACGCGCGGCTTTGTATTATTCTACGAGGGATGGCATGGATGCTTTTTTGCAGAAAATTATCGCTGTAGAATCGTTAGACTGTTCAACCACGAAAAAGATGTAGGTATATGAAGACATCATCACTGCGACGCGAGCGAGGACTCAGGGCTGCACACGCTGGCGGACTGCCCGGCGTGGGAGGCGCCGAGGCGTGACCTCGTGGCAGCCATCGGGGTGGGAGTCCTCTCGCTCGGCAGCATGATTGCGGCAATGGTGCGGAGCGCGAACGCGTGGGCCGCCGCCGCCTCCTTCTGCGAGCATGTAATGCTCGCGAAGGAGGTGGCGGAGCGCGCCCGGAAGAGACTTAGAACTCTCCCGGTCCGCCGAGCCCGCAACTTGCTCGCCGCGCGTCGCAGGCAACTCAGGCGCCGGAGGTCGCTTAACGACCTCCGTCCTCCATGAGCGCAGGCCTGGGGGTGGCGGGTGAGGCCACCTGTCACCCCAGCAGAAGCAGGCCGGGACGGTGGGGCGACTAGCGCCCCTCCCCCAAACTGGGGAAGACGGGGACACCTTGGTTCCCAAACCCGAGGGGGCCCATCTCGAAACCGGAGATGGCCCAGGGTCAGTCGGGGTGCGAGGGATATGCTCTATGGGCAACCTTACACCCCGGCGTCTGTACCTAGACCCGAGACGGCGTGCGGTTTTAGTCGGTTCAAGCCCGACATAACCGCCCCCGCTGGCACGCGGGGGGGTATCCGAAGGGATTTCCGCACGATAAAAAAAAAAAAAAAAGGTATATGAAGACTTTATAGATGAATGGCAACATCGTTCTAATCTATCAATTGAAGGGCGCCATCTTTACCAGTTTTTTCCAGACGTTTGCCATCGACTGGAGCTGACATGGCTTGAGGTGGACTTTAAGAGCAAGCTGCATTCGTTTAAGCTAGGCGAATCACCGTTTTGAAGGTGTTCAACACTTTATTCTGCATATTACCAAACTGCCCATCATATACTTTGGGAGGGGTAGTATTTAGCAAAATTAACGTACACAGATAATAATAAGTGGAGCGGTATACGTATACTATGCGGATCTCGTATCAACTGCGGTAAATTTCCGTGCATTTAGGTGTTTCTGCCATACATATTATTAGAATCAAATATAGTTCACAAAATATTTGTGTCCGTAGTGCTTATCTCTTTTATAGGAATTTGTGTCTATTGTCTCCCGTTTACTAAGGAGCGAAGTGAATTTATCATATTTGTAACTCCTTCAAATTTACTTCTGATTAATTTCGATGCGGGTTCCAAGACCGTTTAACTTAACTTTCCCTGAGACTTCCCAAGTGTCATTTCTCGGTGTGTTCGCGGGTCACTACTGTTGATCCTGGTGTACAGGAGGTACAGTAGTGGGAATGCGGGTGAGATTATCAGAATCTATACTTGTACCAAATTTCAGCCAGATCCGTTCAGCAGTTAGAGCGTGATTGAGTAACAAACATCCATACATCATCGCAAACTTTCACATTTATAATATTAAGTAGGATAGTAACAATAGCATAGGATTAATTTATCAGTTTATATACTTTTACATATCCAAAACAAACATTTGCCAAAAGCAAACCTGTTTATCAAAGGAATCCTAAATAATGCGATTTACTCCATACAGCTCATGAATGAAAAAGCTGATCATGCTTCACACATGTATGGTGCGTGAGATCAGGTTTGTAAAAAAGTCTCAACAGGTTTTTTTACCATAAAAACGAACTAGTGTGGGGCACTTTTTACCCTCGCGCTCAACGGAGGGTTACTTTTTGTTGAGATACCGATCTCTCTCACGTTTTTTAAAAGGTTTTTATTCGATAATAGAGTTAATAACAATTGGTTAGGGGATATTTACGTGTCGACTTTTTATTAGAGCTTGTTTAGTTGTTTTTTCATCAACTTGTTGATCTGAGTTTAGTTTCGAGGAAATGGGTCACAGGGATCTCTTTAAAAAAATTGCTTTTATTAAAATTCTTATATCTCTGAACTATATTGGTCAGATTTCCAAAATTTTATCAACTAAAGAAAGCTATATTATCAGTAGGAAAGCTGGAAGTGGTTTTAATTCTGCTTGCAAGATTTGGCATTTACGAACTATCATACAAACACTACCAGTGCGCCATAGAGATGAGCGATGTCCTCTTGCTTCTCCATTGACAGTGATGGTTGATAGCGGTTGATGAATGTTCTGGTCATTACACAGGAGGAGACCTTGTGGTTTCTCCACTGTACTTTTAAATGAATGCTTACTCATATTTAGCAATGAGTGATCATTCATTTAAATGTAAATTAATAATTGTTTTAAAAATTCGCTCCATATTCTTTTGTTAAAAACATCGATCTTTGCTTAGCGACGACGAGTTATTTAATTCCTTTAGTTAGGTAGATACTGTTTTAGCACTATACACGATTTCTCAAATAACTCATAATCCATGTAAGATAAAAAGTGTAAAGAGACCATTATTATCCGACTGCACCAGAAGGAGGGTTATGTTTTCCGAGAGTATGTATTTATAATTGTTTGGCACGCTCTGTAGCCTGGACGGCTCGAAGTATTTTAGATTGAGAGGCGTCGTTAGATTCGTATTTACTGTGAGTGTTACTGGGTATATATAAACAAAAAAAAATGGCGGATTTTAAGCGCTAAAATGTATGTTGTTAAATAAATATTTTGACTCAAACTTATCGAGAACAGCGAATCAAAATAAAGAGCTTTATAGGCTGATTTCAAATATATATATATATATGTACAAAAAAAATATTAATAAAAAAGAAATCGCCCTAAAAGACCGAAACATTTGTGAATCATAAACCGAAAGAAAATAAATGGGCCCGACTGCTATCAAACTTATTTCGGTCTTTTTAGGGCAGTTGGGTTTTTAATTATTTTTTTGGTATTTGAAACCAGTTTCTCTTGCAGAAATAAATACACCATTCGTTAAATATTATGTAGGTATTATCAGATTGGGGTGCGACTGGTTGGATCACCTCCAAGTTTGGTGCACCCTGGGCAACGTGGGCGATGACGCATCATTGATTGCTCCTCTGGAGTAGCTGTCGTCAACGTCAACGGCCAAGAGTCTGACCAACCGGCCCTTTTCAGGGCCAGCTGACCCCATTGCACCAGGGGGTCGGGGCATGGCGGGCCTGCAAGGCCAGCCGGGGGGAGTGGTCGCTCCAGGTACCCCTCTGCTGTTATCAGAGGGGACACTGCGAATGGCCCAGGGTCAGTCGGAGTGCGAGGGATATGCTCTATGGGTAAGCTTACACCCCGGCGTCTGTAGACCCGAGACGGCGTGCGGTTTTAGTCGGTTCAAGCCCGACATAACCGCCCCCGCTGGCCGGCGGGGGGGTATCCGAAGGGATTTCCGCACAATAAAAAAAAAAAGGTACTATCAGATTGTCTACGCTTTTACTAAATTATTAATCGTTACAGACTCGTAGATGTCATGTAGACCACGAATATATCGTTTTCCGTTAGGCCATGAAAGATTTATTTCAACTATTGTCCACTTTTGTGAAATTCGGGTAATTTATAATTTATGTTATCTCAATAACCATTGTAATTGCAGTTATTATAACGGATCAGTCGCCCCAAGACGTCTATGTCCATTGTCCGGGACATATTGGGGTCAAAATGGTCGAGGGTCAAATAGTTTATTGAGTTTTGTAGAAATGTAACACCCTGAACATTGTTGTCAAATTGTGAAATATAAGCATCAGTTTGATGTGTCTCTTTTGTGTTTAGTTTTGGATTATTGGTAATTTTAGAGCGTATAATTAAAAAAAATGTTTTGTGAGTAAAGAAAAATATTTAATTCTTACTTAATTCTATCCTAATTATATCGAATTAATAAGTATACGCATATTACAGTCTGTATTTTGGTAATTACTGGCGCCGCAGTGAAAAAACAGAACTGAATTATAATCACGTGGCTAAGTTTGGTGAAATAATCTGCAACGAAATGACTAAATGAAATAAATATAAATCACTTTGAGTCTTGGTCAGCTATCTTCAAGTCAACCCACATTCAATACGATAAGTTATTAAACATTAAGTGATTTTAGTCTATCTAACTATCGGCTTAGCTATTTGATTGGATGCCGGCGTTTGATGAACGGATATGGTTGAGATGTAGTCCATTAATTAGGAACAAAATTTAAAAAATAAAATTTCGCTGCTGCCATTTACCTTGCAAATATTTTCATTTGTACTTAATTTACTTTGTATTTAAATTTAACAATAAATTCGAAATTTATTCAAAATGGGCTAAGGAAGATAATAATAAGAAAAAATCTTAAAAGACGATTGTTATTTACAACCGTTAACCTTTGCGCCTAAGAAGTGTGCGATCGCGACCTTTTGACCGTTATACATTTTAAATCTCAACACAATTGACACCATTGACCCATACCCATATATACTTAACAATCTCCCATAACCTAACGATACAATTTTAAAAATAATCCTCGCTTTCCAACATAAATCAAAGGTTCGAACATAAGGAATTCCTTCGAAAATGTGTCAAATATCGAACGCAACCGTCCACTGGACAATGGCCGCCATATATACCAAAATAAAATACATTTATTTTATTTCGTAAAATGTAACAATGTACAATTGTTATCAAGGAAAAAGGGTAGTTGGTAATCTTCTTAATGGCGTGTGTGAAAAGATTATAAATTAAGTTTCTGCAACAAATAAAAGTGACCCCTAGTCATTGTCCGGGTGTCAATATGTGTGACCGTGCTATTGTCCGTGACCCTAGCTGGGCTTAGCGCCAATTTGCGACCGCTCCGGTTCACTCGTGATCGACTCAGTCCTACGTGGATTTTGAAAGATTTACAATTCTGTTTCGTTCATTATAATATGATGGACGTTTTTGTAGGTTTATCCAAAACTGCATACTAGACTATTCTAACATATTAATGTTGTAACGATTGTACTGTAGTGTTCGGACTCCTTCGAACACTATAGTTAGATGCCTGGCCATCATGCGTCAACGGTATTAAAATAAATTTGTTTAAATATTTAAAATAGATAGAATAGTAAAACAATTGGTTGGCGGACAGATAGAGACAGCGGGTGACCGGGGGCTCCGGCCTCGACCCGTCGTACGAAGAGAGTATTAAGAAAAGTGGTCGTAGACTCAATCACTGAGCAGAATCCGTGTTCCTCTTCAGTTCGTATTGTAAAACTTAACATAAACATAAACATAAACTCACGCCTATATCCCCGAAGGGGTAGGCAGAGGTGTATTACACACCCACGATTCGCCAGGTGTCGTTGATGTTGAGGTAAAACTTAATAATTTCGCGTAAAATCCCCTAAAACTCGTTGATAGGATTTGTGTGAAAAAATAAATGCTATAAAATATATACATAATTACTTGCGTTATTATTTCATTATCAAGAAAGGATGTGAAGTCAAACCCCCGGCGTCACAGTACCTTTTTTTTTTTTCGTGCGGATCTCTTATGTTTCAATAATATTCGCTATGTATTCTATTTTGATGTTGCTTTGGATCTTAGTGAATAAACAACTGTTTGATTTGCCACATTTCATTTCACATTTATTAACTAACAACGTATGCATTAAGCAATGACAATGGCAATTGACATAATATATGCAAGAAGATCATAATATATGACCTTATTGCATGCCAATCTGGCAGAAGTATGGTGAAATCTAAATGGATCAAATGTGACTACATTGTACCCACAGAACTAAGAATATTACACGCGCATGGAATCATTTTCCCTTTCCCGCTTTCCATAGGAGCTTATTCCATGAAAGCTTATGTGTTATTCCAGACTTTACTTTATCCCTGTTTCAAATATCAGCCGAAATTGTTCAGCCGTTTGAGCGTGATTGAGAAACAAAAATCCCAACTTAGAAACATCTTCATAAACTTTCATATTTATAATTTTAGTAGGATTATTACGAACCATGAAATTAAATTATTTTACATATAAATACATATTTTGGAAAAAAAAGCGATAGCTTACTTTTAAGTCTAATTTACATAACATAACATAACATAACTTCACGCCTGTATCCCCGAAGGGGTAGACAGAGGTGTATTACACACCCACGATTCGCCAGGTGTCGTTGATGTTGAGGTCCCAATGTAGTAGGGGGCGAGCCTATTGCCATCTACCGGGCACATTATTAAGCGAGCGATAATTATCATTTATTAATGCACACATAACTACGAAAAGTTAGAGGTGTGTGCCCGGGCAACTGGGGATCGAACTCGAGACCTCGTCTCAGCAGTCCGTTACGTATCCCACTGGGCTATCGCCGCTAAGTCTAATTTAAACATCCATTAACAGGTGGTACTCGACCCCGTGAAGTTTTCCGCGCATTCCGAGATTCACGTCCGTGAGCGATGCGAATACGTCGCTGGAACGGGCATTGTATGGACTGGAGTTTAAGTTCTGTATGAATTTTGTTGCAGTTGCAAGAAAGTGACGACATCGTATCTGGTAGAAAACGCAAGCAATAACACTTCGATTCTCATATTCTACTCTCTTAGTTCTGTGATTGTACCCATATATCACAATAAAATGAGTTGAACATACGTATGGATTACATACATCGCCTTTATTTTAAACGAAATTTAACTAAAATATGTACTTCATTCTGAAGTATTCAATACAGCCAGCACTTGCATACTACTAAAAGATACCTATTGATATTTTCAGAGTATTTTACCTTGAAATTTTTGAATTGTAAAAGAAAATGAGTTCAAATAAATGGTCAAGTTTGCTTTAATTGCTTTAATTGTGTAATTTAATTGTGTAATTGCATCATAATGTAGGTGATTATATAAATAGAATTGATAGAACTAAACTATATTATCTCATTATTAGTATTCACCCTAACCCCTCCAGCTATAAACTAAATTGCTTGTGTCAGGAATGGTCACGTCGTCGGTAGTGTCTATGCCTAGGATTCGAGCCTCTATGGTGAGGCCGACTCCTGAACCACTAAGCTACCGACGCGACGCTTTAACGAGGTTGATGATGGGTGTATGGACTACCATCAAGATTTCGGAGTCAAGTCAACCTCATTTGCTGAACTGACGGATGAGGCTTTGCCTGCTTTTCTCTTGGGGTTGGAAAGTCGGACGGCAGTCGCTGTGGCTCCTATAAAGCCATATAAGCACAGATTACCTAATAATTGATACAGATAAATCACTCCCTGAAAATCACCCACATGTACTAATATTATTTATTCTGTGCCCATACCTTTTTTTTTTTTTATCGTGCGGAAATCCCTTCGGATACCCCCCCGCGTGCCAGCGGGGGCGGTTATGTCGGGCTTGAACCGACTAAAACCGCACGCCGTCTCGGGTCTGCAGACGCCGGGGTGTAAGGTTGCCCATAGAGCATATCCCTCGCACCCCGACTGACCCTGGGCCATCTCCGGTTTCGAGATGGCCCCCTCGGGTTTGGGAACCACGATGTCCCCGTCTTGCCCCGGTTTGGGGGAGGGGCGCTAGTCGCCCCACCGTCCCGGCCTGCTTCTGCTGGGGTGACAGGTGGCCTCACCCGCCACCCCCAGGCCTGCGCTCATGGAGGACGGAGGTCGTTAAGCGACCTCCGGCGCCTGAGTTGCCTGCGACGCGCGGCGAGCAAGTTGCGGGCTCGGCGGACCGGGAGAGTTCTAAGTCTCTCCCGGGTGCGCTCCGCCACCTCCTTCGCGAGCATTACATGCTCGCAGAAGGAGGCGGCGGCGGCCCACGCGCTCGCGCTCCGCACCATTGCCGCAACCATGCTGCCGAGCGAGAGGACTCCCACCCCGATAGCTGCCACGAGGTCACGCCTCGGCGCCTCCCACGCCGGGCAGTCCGCCAGCGTGTGCAGCCCTGAGTCCTCGCTCGCGTCGCAGTGATGACACTCAGGCGTTGGCTCCTTCCTGATCCGATGCAGGTGGTCCCCGAAGCACCCCTTCCCTGAGATCACCTGCGTCAGTCGGTAGGAGAGGCTTCCGTGTCGCCTCTCCAGCCAATCCTCCATGATGGGCCTTACCACCGCTATTGCGGCGTGCCCTGCGCTTGGTTGCCCAAGTCGTTCCTTCCACTCCACCACGATGGCCTGGCGGAGCTGGGACTGCACGGCCTCGATTTCTCGAGGCTCGGGGTTCCATCCCTGCTCCCGCGCCTCCTTTCGCCACTGGTACAGTTGCGAAAGGGCTCTCGCTTCCAGGTCCCATGGCGGAGTTCCGGCAAGGAGACTCGCCGCCTCGAAGGAGATCGTGCGGTACCCTCGGATGACCCTGATGGCCAGAACTCGCTGCGGAGCGCGCAGCATCCGCACAGTTCTGGTCCTCAGGGCCTCCGCCCATATTGGGCACCCATACAGGGCCATGGACCGCACGATCCCCGCGTAGAGTCTCCTGCAGGAGTCATCGGGCCCCCTCATGTTAGGCAACAGCCGAGCTTCAATTTGGGGGCTCTGTGCCCATACCTAGTGACTTATATGTCTTCTTGTCTATGTGATCGACCGCTACATGCAATTATGCACCTTAAAAGATTAAATATACATTTGATTACCCATTAGATTTAGATTTAGATTAACTAAGCAGCGTATTCAATATCGAGCGTAAACGCTAGTTAATTTCTTAAAACAATAAATTCTGGGATTGTTGCTCTTTTATAGGTGTACAAATGGGCCACCGTGTCATATCTTTATCTTCTAAAAACTGTCGGAAGTTTACACGAATGTTACACATAGAAACAAAACTATTTTTAATGGATTCTATCGCAATTTAAGTATATGGTATACTTATTTAGTACTGACTGACGCTGATCATTCATCATACAAACATTCATTTTTAACCGACGTCAGAAAGTAGGACGTACTGTGTTCGTCAACATTTATTTTTTTTGAAATTACATCTTATATACATTATCCCTGTGACGTAGTAGTAGAGTGTTCAATTGCTAAGTCAGAGGTCGCGGGGTCGATTCCCGCTCAGTACAAATATTTGTGCGCATGAATATGAGTATTTGCATTGGTCTGGGTGTTTCTATGTATAATATCGTATATATTTACAAAATAATTAATGTATCTAAGTATGTATATCCGCATTCTAGAACACATAACGCAAGCTAGTTAAGCTTGCTTACTTGGGGTCACGATAGCGTGGTATAGAATGCGACGCGACGCTTTAACGAGGTTCGAGATCAAGATTTCGGAGTCAAGTCAACCTCACCTACTGAATAGACGGATGAGGCGTTGCCTGCTTTTCTCTTGGGGTTGGAAAGTCGGACGGCAGTCGCTGTCGCTCCTATAAAGCCATATAAGCACAGATTACCTAATAATTGATACAGATAAATCACTCCCTGAAAATCACCCATATGTACTAATATTATTTATTCTGTGCCCATACCTTTTTTTTTTTTTTTTTTTTTTTATCGTGCGGAAATCCCTTCGGATACCCCCCCGCCGGCCAGCGGGGGCGGTTATGTCGGGCTTGCACCGACTAAAACCGCACGCCGTCTCGGGTCTTCAGACGCCGGGGTGTAAGGTTACCCATACCTAGTGACTTATATGTCTTCTTGTCTATGTGATCGACCGCTACATGCAATTATGCATCTTAAAAGATTAAATATACCTACATTTGATTACCCATTAGATTTAGATTAACTAGGCAGCGTATTCAATATCGAGCGTAAACGCTAGTTAATTTCTTAAAACAATAAATTCTGGGATTGTTGCTCTTTTATAGGTGTACAAATGGGCCACCGTGTCATATCTTTATCTTCTATAAATGGTCACATGTACGTAGAAAAAAGGAACAAAGAAATATTATACAACTATACTGTCGGAAGTTTACACGAATGTTACACATAGAAACAAAACTATTTTTAATGGATTCTATCGCAATTTAAGTATATGGTATACTTATTTAGTACTGACTGACGCTGATCATTCATCATACAATCATTCATTTTTTAACCGACGTCAGAAAGGAGGAGGTTCTGTGTTCGTCAATATCTTTTTTTTTTTAAATTACATCTTCTATACATTATCTCTGTGGCGTAGTAGTAGAGCGTTCAATTGCTAAGTCAGAGGTCGCGGGGTCGATTCCCGCTCAGTACAAATATTTGTGCGCATGAATATGAGTATTTGCATTGGTCTGGGTGTTTCTATGTATAATATCGTATATATTTACAAAATAATTAATGTATCTAAGTATGTATAGCGTGGTATAGAATGTCGTAAAAAATTATAAAACATCAGTCGCACCGAGTTCGCCGCCGAGGAAGGTTCTCCGCACTCGACGGCGTCCCGACGTGTACCACTGAAGATGTCGACCGCAGTGATCGACGAAACGTCTGGAACACAAGTTTCCGATGGACCACGGCCAAACAGCCCGGAAGCAGTATATTCTACAGTCGTAAAAAAATATTTATTATCTAACTAGCTGACCCGGCAGACTTCGTACTGCCTCAATCGATAGCACCTTTTAAACCTTCTCTGGACCTCCACAAATAATTCAAGACCAAAATTAGCCAAATCGGTCCAGCCGTTCTTGAGTTTTAGCGAGACTAACGAACAGCAATTCATTTTTATATATAAAAAGAAGAAGATAAGCATAATATTGAAACATGATGTGCAGTTCGTAGGCGAATACGACTCGCTATTGATACTAAGTAATTTATTTGGCTAAAGTCGTGAACTCGTGAAAATACCAGCTAAAATTTTGCATCATTTTACATAAACTAACATACTTATTGTATTGTGTTGTGGTTGTCTGTACCTAATAGTGCTAAAAAAAGAACTATTGTCTATACTGTCTAGAGGTTATATTTCATAATGTTAATTAGTTTTTAAATGTGTGTTAGAATTGGTATATAAAATAAAATAAATGCAATGTTGATAATTTATTTCTTGTGAACTAGCGCTTGCTCACGGGTCCGCTCGTGTGGAATTCTGATCCTGTTCCCGCTACCCATGGGAACCTATTCCAGGGATAAACAGTAGCCTATATGTTATTGCTGTACCAAATTTCAGCCATATACGTTCAGCAATTTTTGCGTGAAAGAATAACAAACCTCCATACATCCATACTTACAAAATTTCGCGTTTAAATTATTAGAAGGGTAACACAGGTAGTCGTACTAACCATTCTGTGAACTGAAGGGTGGCGCCACCGTCTATCTGAGAACACTAATCTGTAGTGTAATTAAATGACATTTGATAGTGATAAACGAAGTTCCCATTTTCACCATTTCACAGAAAAGCTGGAATAACTATGTGTGTGAACAACACACATATTATAAAATTAGTTGTGTCTGCACATTGGAGATATTTAACAAAATACATTTGGGTTATGGTACGAGTAAATTAACGATTCTGAACAATTTTTTTTTGAATTCTTGTCTGTTTGTTTGCGATAGATGCAAAACCACGAAACGGATTTTAAAGCGACTTTTTATAAGAAAGATCTTGGTGAGAACTAAAATCTGCCGTATGTTTGATTGCAGTTAATTGAACTAGAACCAGAGATATGAGAAAAGCGATAACCGACATCCACGCGGGTGAAGCCGCTGGCATCAGCTAGTATTACATAATTATGTTACTATAAGTTTTACTTGAAATATGTATAAAGGAAATTTAGGAACGGTAATAAAATACACTCAGTGAATGAAAAATAAATGGGCAGTCATTGTGCTTGACCCCTCGCAGTAAAATAATGGCCGGGGGCAGATAAATTAAAAATGGTTCAAAAATACCCCTTGAGGGTCACACGATTTATTGCACAATATGTGTTTAAGTTTCCGACTTTTGAGGCGGGGTAATGTGCGGAACTGAACCGCGTATTGCTTTATCGTATGTTGGACTTATACACGATATTGCATAACCTATATAAAAATTAAAGAAAATTCAAACTGCTATCAAGTTTATATGTAAGGAAATATTGAAGTAATTTGTTTGCTAACTTTTCTTATAAACAATGTTGAGCTTTTCCAATCTAAATGTATAAAATATTCAAAGTTAGTTAAATATCGTATATTTAACTAACTTTGAATTTGAGCTCCTTCTTCAGCTGCTCCGCAAAACAGGTAAGCTTGTTTATTTGTACCTTGTAGACGTAGACGTAGACGTAGACTTGTAAACGTTACTTTGTGTAGATGATGAAATGTGATGATGATAAGTTATAATTAAAAAATAACGCTCTTTTATGATGAGTAATGCTAACCCAACCTAAGTTTGTATGCAAATGTAAAAAAAGTAATATAAGTAAGGAATGAAAAAGTTAAAGTTGCAAGTGAAATTATTTGACACGCATATAGAAAGTTTTACCTGAAAGTTTAGCTTAAAGCTTGAATTTTAATGGAAGTTCCAGTAAATATTCTCAGACCAAAATTAGTCAAACAACGATCAGATCCGGAGCTATAGAGACGGAAAGCTATAAAAACATTATAAGTACCATTTCAGTACGACTTGCGAAAGATGAAAGTTATGTGATTTCAGTAGACTAATTTGAGCATCAATATTCTTAATAAATTTTTTTTATGGTTACCTCTAAATGTAATTGTATAAAATCTACAAATAACCCAGGTACACACATAAAGCACGTAGAAATGGTTAGTAAGAAATCTTTGACTGCCAAACGCAAGATCGATGTGTCTTTTTATTATATTCACTATATTTTTTTAGTTCACGTAGGTCTTCATTATACACACTTCTCATATATTTTGCCAAGCATCTTTGAACTCAAGCAGTTCAAAATAAGAACCACCATTCGTTTTTGAGGAAGTATTATGATGTTGCCATTTTAAAGAAGTGTTCTTTTTACACAAACCTCTTTTGTAACTTTTTAAAGGGACAAGGCAGATTAGGAATGTCCATTTTGTATCGTTTTATCGTCGGCAAAAACATCGACTCACAT
Organism: Cybosia mesomella; assembly: GCA_946251805.1. NCBI lineage: Eukaryota > Metazoa > Arthropoda > Insecta > Lepidoptera > Erebidae > Cybosia > Cybosia mesomella. The sequence continues at coordinate 29,978,463 of OX276390.1, forward strand.
CGGTAAATGCCACTTTTGATCGATGGGACAACTTTGCACCTGCAAATTTTGAGAATTAACCGATAATGACGTTCAGCTTTTGCATTTTGTAAGCAATATAAGTTGTACAGTCATTACACATTATCATACTGTGAGGTTAAGTTAGTGCATTGCAGTACCTTTTTTTTTCTTTTTTTCGTGCGGATACCCCCCCCGCCGGCCAGCGGGGGCGGTTATGTCGGGCTTGCACCGACTAAAACCGCACGCCGTCTCGGGTCTTCAGACGCCGGGGTGTAAGGTTACCCATAGAGCATACCCTCGCACCCCGACTGACCCTGGGCCATCTCACCACTAACAGCATCGCTCATCCTGTCTCCTCTGAAAGCAGAGGAGTACGGAGAGCGATGTGTTCCCGCCACGTTGGGTATTGGCCGACGATCAATGCCCTATGAAGGGGAAGCCATTGACCGCCGCCCAGGGTGTACCGGCCGCTCCGATTCCGTTCCCCCCGGACTGCAGCGGGATCGGAATCGGAGCGACACTCGAGGAGGTTACCCATGTCCTAGAATATTATAATATAATATTCTAGGACAAGGTCAATTAATCAAGTAATACGAAGAAATAAATATGTTTAGTACTAAGAGTATCATTTTCTACCAATAGTATCGTCTTAGACCTTGTTCGACGTATATACTAAAATCGGAGTATAATAAACACATATCATTGGGTAAATAACAAAAGATTTGATCGCAATCTGCGCTACAAGGCCCTGATTCGGTTTATACGTAGCATGAATAAAAGATAGCCCTTTGACAGGGATAGAGAGGCGGGGGTTGCAACCCTTTATTTCGATTTATTAAATGTACGCAGTTGTGTGCTGCGCTCACCCTGCCGTTTTTTTTGGAGCAATTTGATCACGAATCGAAGAATTGATTTTATTCGTAAGAGAATAGCTCCAGAATGAATTTGTAATCCTGGAATACAAGAGAAAGTTCTGTTGTAGGGCGCCAATTACTTCATAATAGGCACAATATCTTTTTGTGAGTGTTGAATATAATCAAGTGATCTTTAGTTATTCTAGTATTAGTGATAAATAATAAATAAATAAATATTCTACGACAATCGTCACAGCGTTTTCTAGACCCAAAGTAAGCCTAGTTTAACTAGCTTATGTTATGGGTTACAGAATGCGGAGAAACATACTTACATACTTTTTTTTTGTAAATAAATACATATTATACATAGAAACACCCAGACAAATGCAAATAGACATATTCATGCATACAAATATTTGCAGTGAGCGGGAATCGAACCTGCGACCCCTGTCGTAGCAGTCGAATGCATTACCGCTACGCCACAGAGGCCGTTATCAGTGATGTTAGTATCGACTCTTATGGACTACAATATAATGATGAATCTTGAAGTTATATAGTATTTTTGGCGCTAAGTCACTGAATACGTAATGTGAATTTCATATTTATTAATTTATTTAGGCACTATACTACTACTGTGACTAATAGTGTAAAATTCACACTGTGCAAAAATACCAAGTATACAAATACTTGGTATTTTTGCACAGTGTGAATATGAGTCCAGTTGTTCCACAATTTTACCATTAATATAAAATTTAATTATAATTTGATTCTTATAGCTTCATATACTAGATCGTAGCATAGCATCGTCCCTTTTTTTTTTTCGTGCGGAAATCCCTTAGGATACCCCCCCGCCGGCCAGCGGGGGCGGTTATGTCGGGCTTACACCGACTAAAACCGCACGCCGTCTCGGGTCTTAAGACGCCGGGGTGTAAAGTTACCCATAGAGCATGACCCTCGCACCCCGACTGACCCTGGGCCATCTCCGGTTTCGAGATGGCCCCCTTACTTGCTCTCCATTGGTGCCATCTGCTAATCAGAGGGACACGTGGAAAGCTTCCGAACAGCCCTCAACAGGGCCGTCCTCGCCTCGGTCGGAGTTGGCCGTAGGCGGCAGCGTCTCTCCCGCCCTAAGAGAGAGGCGCTGCTGTCTCCGTTGCCCAGGGTGCACCGCGTGGAGGTCCCCAACCAAGCACCCCAGAAACAGAGCCCAAATGTAGCCACTGTGGCGAGCAGCATCTGAGGGTTGACTGTCCTTAATATAGGATGGGAACCGAGCCCAGGTGCTGCAATTGCCTTCGGTCTAAGGATTGCGACGACGTTGCTCACGACGCCTTTGACCGGGAATGCCCGGTCCGTAAAAAATGGGATGACATAGCGCGGTCTGCGACGCAGTACTGTTAAGGGCACCCCCGGGAGCGATACTCACTACAAGGTGCTACAGGCTAACCTTCAAAGGAAGAGACTTGCGACTGACGAATTCATCCTGGAAGCCTTCAGGAGGAAAGCGTCAGTCGCACTCATTCAAGAGCCGTACAGGGACCCCGTCCGGGGCGGGATGAAGAGATATCGAGGGGTGCGTATTTACCAAAATACTGGCATTGGGGCGGGCACTGTAAAGGCGGCAATCGCCGTCCTGGATCCCGATTTGGACGTAATACAGTGCCCACAACTCACCACCGACAACATCGTGGTGGTGAGGATCCGAACCGGGGCTTGGGAAGTGACCCTGGTATCTCTTTATTTCGAGCCCGATAAACCCCTTAGCCCTTACCTGGACCAGCTCAAGAGAGTTGGATCCAGGTTGGGCCTTGGACGGCTCATAATTGGAGGTGATGCCAATGCGAAAAGCGCTTGGTGGGGAAGCCACGTTGAGGATGATAGGGGGGAAGATCTGTTGGGAACACTCATTGAGTTGAAACAGCACATCCTCAACGACGGGAAGGTGCCCACCTTCGATACTGTCAGGGGGGGCAAAAGGTACTGCAGTTACGTCGACGTCACTGCTTGTTCGGATGATCTGCTTAACTTGATCGACGGCTGGAGGACCGACGACGGCATAGCAGCTAGCTCCGACCACATCGGCATTGAGTTTAGAATACGGTTGACCAAATCAAAGGGCTCCAGTATTAGTAGGACAACCAGGTTGTTCAACACCAAAAAGGCCAATTGGACTCATTTTCATGAGAAAATGACCAGCTCTTTGGTGGGGAACAGCCTGGTTGCCGACACCATCAAGGCAATAACAACAACCCAAAAGCTGGAAGAAAAACTGGCGACGTATAATGACAGTGTTAGGGATGCTTGCGAAAATGCGATTCCCAAGAAGTTCAACAAGGAGACCCAATCAATGCCGTGGTGGTCGGAGAAGCTGGCTCAGATGAAGAAGGAAGTCAGTACCTTCAGGCGCCGAATCAGGTGCGCAGCCCCAATCCGGAGGCAGAGAGTGATAATGCAGTACCTGGAGCGTAAGGACAGTTACGAAACGGAGGTAAGATTAGCACAAACTGCGTCTTGGAAGGAGTTCTGCACAAAGCAGGATAGAGAGGGGGTTTGGGAGGGCATTTACAGGGTCATAGGGAGATCCACAGTGAGGGAGGAAGACCCACCGTTGGTACACAATGGTGTGGTACTGGACGCAGATGGATCCGCGGAACTCCTCGCCTCGGTCTTCAATCCGGAGGACCGAGACGAGGAGGACACCGACGACCACAAAACGACACGCGCATTGGCCAAGATGGTGAATGACGCGTGTGAATATGATGTTTACGACCCGCCATTCACCATCAGTGAGCTACAGGACGCGCTAGCTTCGTTTAACCCCAAGAAGGCCCCTGGAGCCGATGGTTTCACGGCCGATATTTGCTCTCACGCAGTAAACTGTGCACCAGCACTGTTCTTAGAACTGATTAACAAATGCCTGGCACTGGAGTATTTCCCTAAGCCGTGGAAGGAGGCGACGGTGGTTGCTCTCAGAAAACCAGGCAAGGACTCGTACAGTTCCCCCAAGTCGTACAGACCGATGGGTCTTTTGCCTGTCCTTGGGAAGCTGAACGAGAAGATGATGGCGGCCCGACTCAAGTTTTACATACTACCGCGAATCAGTACTCGCCAGTACGGCTTTATGCCAAGGAGAAGCACCGAGGACGCCCTCTCTAACTTGCTTAAACACATACGCGGCAGAATCAATGAACGGAGGATTGTCGCGTTGGTGTCGCTAGATATAGAGGGCGCCTTCGACAGCGCCTGGTGGCCTGCTATAACCGCACGACTGGCTGAGGAAAAGTGCCCAGCAAACTTGAGACGCGTCGTCAGCAGTTATCTCAGTGAGAGAACAGTGCGGGTGAGGTACGCAGGTGCGGAGAGCACAAGGGGTACTGAAAAGGGGTGCGTCCAGGGCTCAGTAACAGGGCCCTTACTGTGGAACTTACTATTAGACCCTCTACTCAGTCTGTTAGAAGAGGGTGGGGACTACGTGCAGGCTTTCGCGGATGACGTGGTCCTCATCTTCGACGGGGAAACGGCGCTAGATATCGAAAGGCGGGCCAATGCCTCCCTCGAACGTGTTCGGGCGTGGGGTGTGAAGAACAAATTAAAATTTGCTCCCCATAAAACTAAAGCAATGGTGATCACCAAAAAGCTGAAGTACGACAACCCACGTCTGACCATGGGCGGGGTGGACATTGGCCTGTCCGACGAAATAAAAATCCTGGGGCTAACTATAGACAGGAAGCTGAACTTTAACAGCCATATTAGAAACGCCTGTAAAAAAGCCGTAAATATTTATAAAAAGTTGGCACAGACAGCCCGGATCTCCTGGGGCCTAAACCCCGAGGTGATCCGGATAATATATACGGCAGTAGTAGAGCCCGTAATCTTGTACGGCGCCTGTGTTTGGGGGGAAGCAGCCGGAAAATACTGCGTCAAGAAGCAGCTCGACGCGATCCAGCGAGTGTTCGCGCAGAAATTAACCAAGGCCTACCGGACGGTCTCCCTGCATTCGGCATTGCTGCTGGCTGGGATACTCCCTCTGGACCTCCGAGTTCAGGAGGTGGTCTCATTATATGAGGCCAAGAGAGGAGTATCCCAGCCATGGCTAGCCGGCAGGGAGATCGAACGGCTGGCCCCCATCTCGGCAGCCCCGCACCCCGCGGAGCGCATGCGCTTGGAGTTTGGCAGCCTGGTAGACGAGGAACAATACAATAATGTAGAACCACTCGACCTTAGAGTGTTCACCGATGGGAGCAAAATTGAGGGTCGAGTCGGCGCCGCTGTCTCCATATGGGACAGCCAGTCGGAGATTAAGGCCCGCAAATTTGCTCTCCCGAGCTACTGCACCGTCTACCAGGCGGAGCTTCTGGCGCTGCGCAAAGCGGCGTGCGAGGTAGAGCGGCACAGCGCAGTCGCGTCGGGCATCTTCAGTGACAGCAGGGCGGCGCTCCTTAGCGTAGTGAATCCGCTCTCTTTCCACCCGCTCTCAGTAGAGACTAGGGACACTCTTGGCCGCTGCAAGCAGCAGGGCAAGAGTGTCTCCTTCTACTGGATAAAGGCTCACGTGGGCCTTGAGGGGAATGAGAGAGCGGATTTTGTCGCCAGGGAGGCCGCCTTAAAGCTGAAAAAAGCTCCCGACTACAATCTATGCCCTGTATCATTCGTCAAGGGAGTCCTACGGCGGGCCTCCCTTGACGAATGGAATAGGCGCTACAGGGACGGTTTAACGGCATCCACCACCAAAATGTTTTTTCCCTGCGCCGTTGAAGCGTACAGGACAGTCAGGAAACTACCCATTAAAGGCCTCACTACCCAGTTATTCACGGGACACGGTGGGTTCTCCGAATACTTGAATCGTTTCAAGTGTAAGGGGGACCCATCGTGCGCCTGTGAACCTGGAATACCGGAATCAGTGGCACACCTTTTATTCGACTGTCCTATCCACGCTCTAGAGAGGCTGGATCTAGAACTCGCAACCTGTACAAAGGTGGACAGAATGGGTATACAAACACTAATTAAGACACACACAGAGCGAACACTCAAATTTGCGGAAAGCATAGTAAGACTTGTAAACGGAAGGAACAAGACGTGAGGATATACTGGCACACTATAATGACATAGTGTTGTCAAGTATGGTCAAAAATTTTAGAATATTAATAAGTAGTTCTGTTTTTGTTAGTAATAAGATATTTAAATAAATAAAGATTAAGAACTGGGCAAATGCCATCACTGTAAAGTATAATATTAAGAACTTAATGTATTACCTAAGAAATAAGTATAAGCCGATGTACTATTTAATTGTTAATAAAAATAAAGAAAAACAAAAGATTAGCTGGGTAGAAATTAGCGTAGGTACACTATTGCCCCGATGCCCTCACTCCCCTCAGAGAATGGAAGGATGTATGAAAGTGCGAGAGGAATAAATGATAGAACTGGAATGACAAAGAGAACTGGAATCACAGAGGAAAGCGTAGGGTTTGATGTATTATAGTAGAGTTTTATTTAACTGTAAAAACAGTCTCCGCACTATGCAGAGGAGTAGGTACAAAAAAAAAAAAAAAAAAAAACCAAGCACCCCAGCATAGCATCGTCCCTTAAACAAAAAGAAAATGCCAAAGTATTTTCAATTGATCATAGACTAATAGAGAAAACATAAAAGTCTACATCAATAATATTGTGTTGTATTGAGTGTTATGAGTGATAATTTAATTGATAAAATGGTCATTGAATTATGATTAATACAAAAAAAAATAGATGTGAAATATAGGTATACATTTTTTTTTTCGTGCGGAAATCCTTTCGGATACCCCCCCCCCCCGCCGGCCAGCGGGGGCGGTTGTGTCGGGCTTGAATAAACGAGATTTGTGTTATCATTCAGAAGTTACACCATAGCTAACAGACGATCAAACGTTTATATTACATAATATAAAGATTATTGTTAATACATAAGGGGTGGTTTTTTCATCAGCTAAAGTGACGCAGCTAAAGGGGTGAGCACAAAAGAGTTATCGTATGGGATTGCACCCTTTTATTGACAGGCAGAGAGACACCCCGGTGTATCGTGAAAACGTTCATCAATGGTGATCGTTTAATGTATAGCATTCTTATATACATCCATCTTTAAACATATGTAAAAATGTCAGGTTGGTTTGTATATCTACCACAGACTAATTTTAATACTACGCTCGCTAGTGTCTACGCTTAAAAAACTATAAAAGTTCTGCATCGATTGAGCTCAAATTTTGCTACGATATCCAAACCGCTTCAAAAATGTTTGTTATCTATTTTTCTTGTCGGTAGAAGTTGCTGCAATCGGATTTTTTTGTTCCGAACAGCCAGTCTAGTATAAATAGGAGTCATTGCTAGTAGGATATGGCTACGCAATCATGGGAATCGAAATGAGAAATGAGAAATGAAATAAACCAGAGATATTCAGAGTACCCGGTTTGCATTTTGGTATGTAATCGTTAGGAAAAAGATTGAAAGTTCGGCAAGATCGACTTGCTTCGATTTTGTAAAGCGTTCTCTCTATCTCACAGCACATGTCTACAGCTTGATATCTTTTAAGAGTAGCTGAAACCGAAGTTACATTTTTGATATTGTATAAATACAAACGGTTTTAACTACTCTATAAAGGTACCAAATTAACAGTGGAGAAAATGCTCTACAAAACCGAAGCTAGCTGATCTGAGCCGGATTCTCATTAAATAAAATATTTTTACGCTGTATTTATTGTAGGTAAGTACAGTACGTGAAAATCAAATTCAAAACTTCTTAATAGGTATATAGCGCAAATCGTGTCAGTCGATATTATCATCAATTACAGAAGACCCATAAACTACCATCCATTACTTTTTTCATTCCGTTCATAAACTTGCTGGCAACGAAAACATCATCATGAGCTTCGACGACATTTTCTAAAGAAAAGCCTCATATCAGCAGTATACATCAAACGATTTATGAAGCCATGTCCTCGGTTTTCCTTTTCATATAACGCGTATGAAAGTTTCCTTCGCGCTCATAATTTTAGATTCCCTCCGAGAATATTTTTTCTTCGGCCTGAGAATGAGAGAGACAGCAACGCGTGAGTGAGACAGAAATAAAATCCATACTTATAATATTTGCAGCCTCCACTCTCAACGCTCACACACACAAAACACGATTTAACACTCCATGGAGAGTTTCGGACAGTATACAGGAGGTTGCCAAACGATTTAATTTTATTTGATTATTTTTCTAACTATATGACAGACTTTTTTCACACGTCGTTTACACTAGGGGTAGAGACAAAGTGTGATGATCAAAGTCTGTCATTACATCATACTCATACTGCCGTAAGCTAAAATGTTAGGTGCGTAATGGAAAAGAGTAGCTCTGAATTTTTTTAAAGTATTTTCTGTACTCTTTTAAGGAAGGTTCTCAATTAACTTCATGACCGTGCATTGTGTAAATGTAGCTTACATTTACAATACCGTACATATCGTGATACTCTTCCCCGTAAGTGTTACTTTGTAACCAAGATTAATATATCATAAATAGGTTTCACTTTTTATTTTTATCAAAGTGTAACTTAAAACATCACTACAGGATAAGACAATCCTATTTCTCTGAGATCTTTTCAAAGTATTAGAAATACAATACATACATCTGTCCGCACAAGTAAGAGAGGAAGAAAATTTTTATTCAGTAATATATCTATGCTATATATAAAGTTAGAGGTGTATCGGCAGTACAAAATTATATGTAATTAAGATTGACATGGAATCTTTTCGAATTAGGAATACATTCGAACTTGTTTACAGAACATTTTTAATGTAGACATTCTACATAAACAAAATGTAAAACATAATTATTAACTTCAGTTAAATTATAAATTTAATTTTGGTTTAATTAACTATTATAAAGTAAGAGATTATTTATTTCTATAGAAAACACACAACATTAATTGAAATACAACTAAACTAAACTAGATAAAACTAAAATAAAATAAATAATTAAAAGAAACTTAAACCTAAAATGCATACAAAATTGAATACACTTTAGCATCTCTAGTTAATATTCTCAATGTGAAAATAAAATTTCATTTTCCAAACACTCCGTATCCAGACACACGCCCACACGGCCGATCCCCGAGGTTGGCGTCGCGGCGCTGGAAGAAAAAATGTACGATGCCATAAAAAATCACCGTCCGTCCGCTCCCACAATTTTTACCCGTTTTTTCCCCTCGGAGGGTCGAGTTGCCATGGCAACGGGCTCGGCCCTCACCCACCACCTCCCTCTAAAAGTTGCATCAATATTTTTATGGCAACTGAAGGCTTTACTTGCTTCTGATTTGGAAAGTTTTTGAGGATTATAGAGAAAGTGGTGTTTACGCTTTAGTAGTTAGAAAATTCTAGAATAGGGAGAGCATTGATTAGATGAGATATCTACCTACAATTGATGAAATTAGTTTCGTTTTGTTTTGTAACTTTTTTACCGTGTGCTTGTTTTGATAAGATGCTGATAATAATCTGATGAGTGGAGTTCACACATACCTATGCCTACATTGTCATATTATATTGACTAGAAAAATTTAAATCATCATGATTTTATTTATGCAAGAACTGTAAATAAACAAAACAATACCTTAATACTTTGTTGAATATAATAATTATGTGCCCATATAAAAATTACCCCAAATACACATAAACAATGTTAAAAAAAAATTAAATCATAATTTAATTAAATTCTTCATTGAGTTGAATGTGATGTTGAGTATGATTTAATCGCAACTACTTACATTGGTGGAAGCCCAGAGTTTTATAGCAGGAATGTTACCTAGAACACAGAAAAAGTATTGGACTGCGTTCCAGTATCTTGCATAGATAAACACTTATGATAAGAAAGAAGGTAAACAAGTTTGGCGTTTAAGATAACGTACTTGCTTTTTGGAGACTGTAATTATTATTTTTTGAGATTGTAAACATAGATACGATTTTTAATTGCTTTGTAGTAAAACTAAGTTATTCTAGTGATTGCATTTTATACGTACAAACATACATGTAGTCTTTCCCGTTGGAGTTGGCAATGGCAACATCTTTTTAATTAATTACATCATTAGAAAACGAGCGTAGGAAAAGATTCGGACGTTTCAGCTCATTTTTATTCAAACTGTTTATATACAAATGTAAACCTAAACAGATCAATACCATTTCGACGACAGCCACTTCGCATTTCTTCTCCCGCTAACTTGAGACCATCTATTAGTACAATAATCAATACACTTCCTAATTTATCTAGCTAACTTACCAAATACGAGAATAAATAATGTGGTATCTATCGTAAACACAAAAATATATCATTTTCTTTCTACAAACTATGGGTACAAACAAACATACTCACAGTAACTTAATATTTGGAAATCAATTATCCATAAGAAAGTATTTGTTGGTCCCAGAATAACGGGATTAAGGGAATAATATATAATATATCGTGTATTTGTGATCATTGTGATATATTTCCGCAGAGGGTGACCTAAGAGTTTATGGTTTTGGTTTTTTATTGTAATGGAATAAATCAATATTAATTAGAGTAATTTTGACTATCTCACAATACAGTAACGCTTATAAGGCTCCAGGGTAATGTTTGCAAAGCAACAGGAAGGTGAAATCAGTTAGAAAAGTATATGTATATAAATATTCACACACGGCCACTTCTTTTTAACTGATAGTGCGACTTACCAGTATGGTTTGGGTTCGGGTTCCACCTCGGCGCAAATAATTGTATGTAAGAAAATGTATATTTGCATTAGTCATGTGTGTATTTATAATATCTGAGTATGTTTATCAGCATTGCAGAACTCATACGCTTAGTTTGGGTCTAGAAAGCGTTGTGTAATATGACCTAGACTGCTGTCCTCAAGCTAAAAGGCGGCTAAGTGACTTCTGGTCAATTTTCACAATTTAACTTCAAACAAATATTTATATATATATCAATAGCAACTTTATTCACGTAAATGCTGAAAAATGTATCCATCCTCTGTTAAATGACAATGTAATTGCAGATTTATAGAAAATACTAGCATAGGTCAGATATAGCTCGAAATTTGCTATGTCACTTAACCGCTTTTTAGTTTGAGGGCGTCAGTAGAATATAATATCGCACCTTCCTAACCTAGTACTCATCAAAATATGATATTTAAACTAGGTATAGGTTGCATAGGTATTTAAATTATTTTTAAACCCCAAAAAGCAAAAAATTAATGTTATTGAGAGCTCTCCTTTTTTCTATCCACTCTTCTGGAAATCGATTAAATACATCGAAACTTATTGATGCCTGTTTGGTCTGGCGATTCTGAATCGATTAAAATAATAAAAGTTTGTATGTCATCTGAATGACACCCTGGTGACTAATATCTATGTTAATTGACACTATCGTGGTGGTTTGATTAAAACTAGGAAAGTAGAGTTCTTCAGCTGTACCGGTAAACTTTTGTTTGTGTTGATTTGGTTTGTTGTAACTAGTCATATAGCATATTCTTAGTAAACTACTATAAATATTATGATATTCTGTAAAAAGTAGTTCACAGTTGTTGTACCTTTTTTTTTTTTTTTTATCGTGCGGAAATCCCTTCGGATACCCCCCGCCGGCCAGCGGGGGCGGTTATGTCGGGCTTGCACCGACTAAAACCGCACGCCGTCTCGGGTCTTCAGACGCCGGGGTGTAAGGTTACCCATAGAGCATATCCCTCGCACCCCGGCTGACCCTGGGCCATCTCACCACTAACAGCATCGCTCATCCTGTCTCCTCTGAAAGCAGAGGAGTACGGAGAGCGATGTGTTCCCGCCACGTTGGGTATTGGCCGACGATCAATGCCAACCCTATGAAGGGGTGAAGGGGAAGCCATTGACCGCCGCCCAGGGTGTACCGGCCGTTCCGATTCCGTTCCCCCCGGACTGCAGCGGGATCGGAATCGGAGCGACACTCGAGGAGGTTACCCAACACACACCCCACAGTTGTTGTACCTATTCAAAGTAAATACATAGGTAATAAGTTACTTTAACATATTACCCAAATTGTAAAATATATTATTTATTTTATCTATGCGGATAAGAGAGTTGTTTTTTTAGATCGTGGCTAATCTAAATAAGCTACCGCCCCATAACACACGCCTCTCGATTAAAAAACTTACACATAAGCTCTATGTACGATCAAATATAAAAAACTCCCCTAACTTTTTTACAAATAAAAGCGCTCTGATTGGCTGTATTCTGAAATAAAAAAGTCAGAGACGCGTGCTGAGCACGCACGCGGTTCTCCATTCAAATTCAAATAAGGAAAGCACGCGCGCCGTATGTAACACACGGTGCGGCTGCAACTTATTATTAAAATTACGCCAATTTTAAAAAGATCTCTCGCTCCCCTCACCTTTATAGTAATATATGAAATAGGAGGGTAAGCTTTGTGTTAGTAGGTAGGCCTTTATAAAATGGGTGGATGGCGTAAAAATAAGCGCACACAAGAAAAAATATAAAATGAACGGTAGGGAAGTATTTTAAAAATAGAGACCTCTCCCTTCCGAGTTTGGGGAGTGAACGCGGTTGATATATTGCCGGAGTTACGGGGGATTTTAATAACACACTGCGTGTGTTGGTTCACTGAGGCCGTAAGATTTGTCAATGCGGCATTTTGTGGGTGCTATTTTGGTCGGTCGCGTGTCCTCGCCCCGAGCAATGTATCGAGTTTCTAGATATTGTTTACCTGATAAGTTCGAGTTACCAGCTTCCGTTAATGCTGTCGAGTGCTTACACCTGCAAGCGACTTGTAAAGAACCATAACCAATGTATTTAACCTAATAGTAACTTATATTGTATGCTTTTTATACCTTTCTTTAGTTTTCATACCAATTAAAAGATTACTAGTATATATTTAAAGTGTTTTAATTAGCTTACATTAAAATTTGATGTAAGCTTGTTAGAAGGAATTCTTTACTAAAGTAGGTAGTCCATTTGAATTGAACACAAACATGAAATCAAACACATAAGATCAAAATTAAAAAGAAATGTTTCTACGTAATATATTTATTGATATCCATTAGATTAGGTTTACATTATTTAATTGAGTAAGAAATAATCTAAAAGTAAATGTTGAAGAACATAATTCTAAAACACAAAGAGATAAAAACGAGGATCAATTTAATTATCATTACTCACACACTCTAAAGCCGAGTTGAGACCGACAATTTATTATTATGGACCCGTATCCAATTTAAAACAACGCACGGCCGAATGGAGCCATTAGGTACGAGGGGACATTGTTTTGGTACTGTGAACGTAGAGGGGAATCCTTGTGGAATAGAAAAAACAATTTAAAAATAAAATGTAATAATTATAAAAGGGAGGGAGCGCGCGTGTCGCCTGTTACCTTATTTATTTCGATCTTCAGCTGCTGTTTGAATTTCGAATGCGGAGTTGCCGCGTTTAACATTGGCATAGAGTAACATGTGCGGTAAGTAATTTAAAAAAGAACTGAACATAGAAGAATAAAAACAGCGTTAGCTTTGACTAACTTTTACATCTGTTGATCTGTCATTTATGATTATCACACTCTGGGTAGCAAAATTAATCATCTATCTGAAACTTTTAGGCTCTCAGCGACTGTGGTCTCAGTGGCTAAGCTGCAGCTGTTACTGCAATGGCTAGGCATGTACATGAAAACGTTAACATCAAAGTAAACGTTAAGAGAGTTATGAAAGATGCTTCGTATACGACCGGGACTAATGCTAAGTGAATGATGATGATGATGTATGTAAAAAACTGTCAGTGTACTATTGTATTTAGTATGTAGGTAGGTATGTTTAATTCTACGAAATTATTGTGTGAGAAGTGGTTTCTATACGAAAACTTACAGCGATCAAGTAACATATGCGGGTATAATGTTTAATTAAATTAATTACCGTTGCAGAGATAGATACGTTTTTAACAATGCCAGCGTGATTTGTATTTTCGATAACAAATAGTGTTGGGGTACCTAATAATAATTTTAGATTTCAATGAAACAAGTTCTCCCTTGGTATATTGGAAACAATACAAACGGTATTTACAGTTACATGTGGTTTTTAGTTTATATAGGGAAAAATATAAAACGAATCAAGTAGAGGTCTCACTAACTCTATGGTATACTATTAGACTGGCTGTATGCAACAAAACATTTTATATTGCGAAAGACCACAAATGGACCACCAACAATGCACAATTTTTTATTGATATCATGACATTGAAAAAAGGCACGCTATGACTATATTATAGATAAGTGTCAAAATTAACTCAATTTTATAGTTTTTGCGTCCCGTTCCAAATTCGAAATCCAAACTTCATTCCAGCCAAGCCAAGAACCGTGACACAGTTTTTGTTCTGAACAGCTTTCTATTTCTTTCTCTTCTTTTCCATTTCTATTAATATACATATAATCAATAAGGCATGGAATTGCCTGCCTGAGTCTATATTTCCGGAGAGCTATAAAGGTTCAAGAGTCTTGAAGGATCTAGGCAAACGTGATGCATCGTAATCCACATCGTCGCTTACTACCAGGTGAGATAGATGTCAAACGTGAGCCTATCATTCATAAAAAAAAAACAATTTGTAAAGTTCTATATACTTCGTATTAAAGAAAGCTGCTCGCAAATGTTATACGGATACGAAAGAGACCAATAAAAATCTTGTTAATTGTTCCGTTTTTATTTTTGAGTTCTGAAACAGATTTCTTAACTAAGGATCAAAAACAAGACATAATCTAGTCTATGGTTAATCGAACAGTATTTATTAAAACAAAATAAAAAATAGGTAACTCATCAGCATTATGGGTTAAACCAAGATTTAACAAATTCTTTGTTTTTGTGCCATTTATCTCTATCTGTCAAAGCATAGAGTAATTTCGTTATCTGCGAAGGTGGCTGCAGATTCTCGTATCTTTGCCTCAATCTTGCCACCTACGAGTTACCGGTAAACGTGTCAATTTTGTTTATGAGACAGTTTGTGACAGTGGTCACCATAGTCAGGGGACCACCCGAACTCGGAAACATATTATAATGGAGATAAGTACTTATATATTATTTTCGGGAGTTTATGCGAATATTAGGTTCACATTGCAATTGAACTATTTCTAACGAATTCTACAGCAATTTATATGTTGTGAGCAAACTGCTTTGAAACCTCAACCTGCCTTGCCTAAAAAATGTAGACTTCAGTACCAATTTTATTTGAACGGTTTTTATTTTTGAAATCCAGTACCTAGTGACATTTTTCATTACCAACGGCTTGCTTATCGTAAAGATCGATTTGTTTCTACCTAAAATAGATTGTTCTTTATAATTATAATGATTGTTAGATAGTTGTTTCGTTATTGTTACAAGATACACAATAATGTATCCATTTTTAACTAGCTTTTAATATAATGAATACTTAAAATATAAAATATGTAAGTGTCGCCGAGTTATTAAATTGTATAGAAAAATATCATTTAGGTAATGATCAAAATCTAATGATCTGTTACAGGTAAAAACATTAAATTTTGAACTGCAGCGAGTTTTTGTCATAGTAATGATTTGTTTTGAATCTAATATTTATGTATTATTTTTATTTTACAATAATGAATTCACACAAGTGTATTTTTGTAAAATTTTGAGCACTTTTTAGGTTTTGTGGTGATTATAACTATACTATTTATGTAATGACTAGCTAGATCTCATATAATAGGTAAGCGGTTTATTATGTAGCAGTAGATTTGTAATTCCGGGCTGTCAAGAAGGTGCATATTTATTTCTCAAAGGTACACTTACAAATTACTGCCAGTGCATGACAAGAAGTATTTGGAAATAGTTACATATTAAGTATCACTATATGATAGTTACATCAATTAAAACAAACTGAAACCATTGAAAGCTATTTATTGAATATCCAATACCAATGTCTTTTTCTTTTATTTTCATGTTCTATAAAATATTTTAAATATTATTTTTATTTGAACTATGTTTAGACTGTAGGAGACTGCACGACGCGACGACGTTACAAACCTCTACAGTACACAACGTTTTTAAAGCAAAATATATGACACAAGGTAAAATACAAATACTTGCGACGCTTAACTGACGGCCTCTGTGGCGTAGCGGTAGTGCATTCGACTGCTACGACAGGGGGCGCGGGTTCGATTCCCGCTCAGTGCAAATATTTGTATGCATGAATATGTCTATTAGCATTGGTCTGGGTGTTTCTATGTATAATATGTATGTATTTACAAAAAAAATGTATATAAGTATGTTTATCCGCATTCTGTAACCCATACCACAAGCTAGTTAAACTATGCTTACTTTGGGTCTAGAAAGCGCTGTGTAGAATGTCGTAGAATATTTATTTATTTATTTAACTAACTGAAAATATTTATATACAAGTATCTATAGCATATTTATGTAACGATAAAACTCTAATGGAAACTTATTCAATAAGAAAAATGGAAAGAAGAAAACACTACGAATATTGTGCATTTATTATATATATTATGACATGACTCTCTTGTACTCCACATACCCAAAGAACCCAGAACAAGAGGAGGAACCGCCACTTCGTGGAACAACATTATAAAAGAGATGGACCAGTCCAGAATATAATTCTCTGGTGCAAATGAACAGAGAGACCCGAACTCAGATGAACTAGGAACATGGGTTGGACAAAGAGAGAGGTACGAACTCTATATCAAATTAATTAATTAATTACTAACTGCTGCTTTTTTCAGGATATAAACTATCTCTATGCCAAATTTACACAAAATCAGTTCAGCGGTCTAGGCTTGAAAGGTAACAGACACGAGTAACTTTTGTATTTATAATATCAGTGTGAATTTAAGACTCCTTGATTTAATATTTGAGTTTTATTTGAATGTTATTCTTACATGTACTAATCGGTATTGATATCAGAAAAAAGAAAAAAAACAATAACCTACTTAATTACTTAATAAGGTAATTTGCAGCAGCATGTCTTCAATTATGGTTAAATGCTTAAATGAATGAATTATCTAATGCTTATACACCATTTAGTTCAGATAAGCATCTCATTTTTACCATGTAATCCACACTTTCTTTACGATCTCCTACAAAACAAATCGACTCAGCTGCCCCATTAAGTATACAGGGGGACATTTGGGAGACATCTTTTTACAATAGCCCCTAAAATGACCAGAAAAAATACACTCTTTTTAACTAACAATGGAGTCTGATGCGGGGGTGCTCGATCAATGATCAAGTAAACAAAAAATGGATCCTAAAATAATTGTAAATTTTGGGGAAAGATTTATGTAGTTAGTAGCCATTGTGGTGGAATGTTATCGTCCACCGCTCTTCAGTCCACAGTGTCCGGTTGCAGATGCGTCATAGTAAAAAATCGCTTATTGTAATCGCAGTTTAACCATAGAGAAAGAAAGCGCCGTAGTATCCCGCAGATTTCAAGACCACCGAAGCTTTTTAAAATTAGAACCGCTTATTTTTCTTAATAATTATTATATGGTTTTTCTTTGAAAAGAGGTTGAATAACATTATGCGATGTGATGATTTTCGCAATCACAATGTACTGCATTAGATCCAGAGACTTAGAGATACAGACTGAACACATAGTTTTAATTTTATCCATGACGCAAGATCTCTTTCTTTTGCAATTCTACTCGTTTCTATTCTAATTCCAGAGACCTGCCTAGTATTTGGATACTAAAATATTCAATTCGGACCTAGCTCAATCAATTTTATGAACGTATGCAGATACGCAGTTATTCATAGAGGCTGTCAGGCTTAGTTCGGCCTCGTCTGAGCTACATTGCGTATGTGTTAAATTTGGCGTCACAAAATATCGGACATGTTCCGTCTGTGTCTCAATCTCAATAATATGTCTGTGATTAGATCTAACACATTACATTATAGGTACCTGAATAATTGTGCGAGGGATATGCTCTATGGGCAACCTTACACCCCGGCGTCTGTAGACCCGAGACGGCGTGCGGTTTTAGTCGGTTCAAGCCCGACATAACCGCCCCCGCTGGCACGCGGGGGGGTATCCGAAGGGAAATCCGAACGATAAAAAAAAAAAGGTACCTGAATAATTGTCCTGAAGATGCCAATTATAATATGTCAAATTATCGAAAAAATCTCGAGATTTTCAGGCGGTTCATTTTTTTTGCAACGAAAAGCTACGACGAATTTTGCACTAGGTAGACTTTATAAAACTAAAAATTTCAATTGCACATGTCTTGTTTAAATACTAAAAAAGAATCTTAAAAAAACAAAATATTCAGAACATTCTTTCTTAACATTCGGAGTGCTTGTGAAATTTCTGACTTCATCGGAACTCTGACGAGGGTTTGCTATGTTCGGTGACAGTCCACGTCTGCACTTCCATACCTCCCAATTCCAACTGATATTTGCTTCCAACATAATTCATTTGAATTTGAACCTTACTTCTATTCGTAAAGTTTAAATTTCGAATGGTTTTATTTAGAGAAAACATTTGTTGTCAGTGTCGTTTCTTAATTTAAACCCGTCGCTTTTATTAAACTTTAATAAATAACTATAATATACCTTTTTTTTTTCGTGCGGAAATCCCTTCGGATACCCTACCTACTAGAAAATATGCCTACTGAGGCATATTTTCTAGTAGGTATATTAAGTGTAGTTATTTATTAAAGTTTAATAATAAAAACACCTTTACTAACATAATGCTATACGACAAAAATATTTTGTACAACGTCGAATGAAATGAAAATACATATTTTTTTTCGATACTATTTCAAAGACGTATTTTAAATACAATGGCCATAATTACAAAATAATTCATCTCGCTTGTTTTATAAAAATTTATACATAATAATTTGAAATAAAAACAGAACTCTGAAATCTGAATCCTACTTCCTACTAATATTATGAATGTAAAAGTTTGTGAAGATGTTTGTATTTTTATTTCTGAATCACGCTCAAGCCGCTGAACGGATCTGGGTGATATTTAGTGCTGGGATACAATATAGTCTTGAATAACACATAGGCTACTTTTTATCCCTGGAGTAGTTTCATATGGTTTGCGGGTACGGGCTCTGAATTCCACGCGGGCGAAGCCGCGGGCTACATACTTGTTTATTTACTAGTTCATTATGAACAGATTTCAATTTACACAACGTTGCATTCTTGTCAACGTTGTTTTCTACTTTTGATACTTCGATCCTAGCTGTATGGAACAAAAATTATGGTGACCTATTTTTTTTATTCACGTTTTGTTTTACTTTGAATTTATTAAACTGTCATTTGAAAAGGCGCGAAATTAATTTTGACGTCCGTCCGTCGATTTCCCAGGTGCGTCCAAAGTTTTACTTTAGACCCTTTCGAGGGCTTACCCGGGGTGCCCGGCAACGGACACTTGAGGAGGACACCGTGCGGTTTTAGGCGATACACGACATAACACCCCGGCTGGCTGGCGGAAGAGTCAAAAAAAAAAAACGCACAACCCGCACCATTGTCCACCAATTATGTTTAAAAGAGACGGATGCGTAGTTTTACCCACACTTGCATAGATAAACAAATTCTATATTAAAAATGAATAAATAAGCCCTAACAAACTGACACCCGTTAGGGGCGTTTAACTATCTAGGTACATGTTTTCCTATTTATTTTTATTATCTACCTTCCCTTTATGATACCCCGCTCCTCACCTTCGAACTTTTATTACAGTTCTTAATCAACTTTCATTGTAAAGTCTAGCAGTCTATGTTCGTAATATACGTACCATTTTTTATTTGTGAAAATCCCTGGTAATCCTTGGTATCGTGGTGGACTCTATTGACTTTCAATGAAATAAAGTGAAACTTAATGAGCTTTTATATAGTTACGATTTATATTCATCAGACTTGTTTAGCTGTTTTAAATCATTGCTCTAGCTCTCGTATTGAATGAACTGTATCCCATTTTCTTCCAAACTAGTCAACTAATTTCCAATAACAAGCGAGACGATACATCTACATCCGCATACCGTTCGGCTCGTGTTACGTAATTTTTTATTTGATGATGTAAAAACTTTAGTAAAAAGTTGGCTGCATGCGGTAGGAGAACAAGTGCACCGCCCTACGCTTCTGATTCAAAGAGTAGATATAGAAAGCCGTGATCAAAGCCTAGAATAATCTTGCCTCATGAAAGAAGTTATCTACTTTAGTGTTATTTCAAAATATTTCAATCTGTCAAAAAGCCAGTAGACAATGCCGTCAGTCCCGGAAAAGCAATATCAATTATACCAATACCATTTAAAAACAATAAGCGGACCTCGGACTCCAAAGTACAAACTTTTGACGCAACGGAGACTATGAGGATGATGATGACAGTATCGTTGCCATCGTCAGTCGGATTTCACCAGTGAAATTAATTGTTCCATTTTAACTAATCCGCATTCTCACTCAATTAAATAAACCGTGATAATGCTGCTTAGTTTGACTTGATTGCAGTTATTTTACCCTGATTGAAATTAGCATGAAACTAGCTGCCTAGCCAGGAAAAGGAAAAGGAAGGAGTCATATATTTGTTTAAAAAAAAAAAGTTATATTACTATTAGGAACAATGAAGGAGCAAATGCGGACAGTTACCGTGAACAATGAAGGAGCAAATGCGGACAGTTACCGTTCAACTATTAGGCATTAAGCTATTGGGGTGTGTGTTGGGTAACCTCCTCGAGTGTCGCTCCGATTCCGATCCCGCCGCACTCCGGGGGGAACGGAATCGGAGCGGCCGGTACACCCTGGGCGGCGGTCAATGGCTTCCCCTTCACCCCTTCATAGGGTTGGCATTGATCGTCGGCCAATACCCAACGTGGCGGGAACACATCGCTCTCCGTACTCCTCTGCTTTCAGAGGAGACAGGATGAGCGATGCTGTTAGTGGTGAGATGGCCCAGGGTCAGCCGGGGTGCGAGGGATATGCTCTATGGGTAACCTTACACCCCGGCGTCTGAAGACCCGAGACGGCGTGCGGTTTTAGTCGGTGCAAGCCCGACATAACCGCCCCCGCTGGCCAGCGGGGGGGTATCCGAAGGGATTTCCGCACGATAAAAAAAAAAAAAAAAAAAAGAAGGCATTAAGCTATTTGTGTCCCGTCTAGTTTAACATGATTCTCTATTCTTTGTTCGGTCTGGTGGTTCATTAGCCGGGTCGTTCGTCTTCATTGCATGTGACGGAGATAGTTTAGCGTTTAAATGACTATTTGAAGCGGGATCTAAAAAGCCATCCTTTATCTCAGACAGTAAGTTAATAAGTAGGTAATCAATTTATGGTACTGAATATATCAGGAGACTGTGTTATGGCTAGAAGAGCTCTGCAGACAGCAACAGAAACAGATTTATGATTGAGTCTCAGATAATATAATAAGGTACTATAAGTATAATATAGTATAAGATAATAGGTAATTATAGCATACAATATTAAGTTTAACTCAATAGTTACTACTTATTAACATGAATAACACAGATAAAAGATAGAATCTCAAAAAGATAGAAACGGATAGAAACTCAAACAAGCAAAAAACTTTCGCCAAGAATGTTCGCTGTAATTTTTTTCAGTATTCAGCTGAGTAGCTCGCTCGCTCTACCAGGAAATGACGTTCAGGAATGAGGATACGTACTCGTTAATTTGCACCATAAATCATCGAAAATGTAGTTTTTGAACGCCTCTCTCGAATCGGACTTTTTTGTCGACTTGTCTTCGGTGTGTATCGGGTTTCAAATGTTGAATCTGTTTCACTGGGTTGTTGGGATAGGACATGTCAGAAAGATATTATTTTTAAAACAATAAAAAAGATCCTAACATCATTTTTAAACAAAAAGGCAAAAGTATTTTAAAATTTAAGTACTTGTTAAACTATCTAAATAGCAATAATTCATTTGAATTTTTATTTTAGAGAATAAGACACATACACAGTGTCACAATGCTTTTTTGCACACGGTGTAGGTACCGGGTAAACCAATTTAACCAACTAATCAATTCAATTCGGAATAAAGAATGGCTAGGTATACTCCTGTCTGATTAAATTATAAAAATAATAATCTGCACAGTGTAAGATTGTTATTTATGCGTACTAGTCCAATATTTCTTTAAAAAAGTAACACACCAAACATAAATACCTAGATCTGCAACAATCAGCATTTATAATGTACTACACGACTCCTCTACGACTAAATTTCGAAGAGAGTTTATGGGTTTCTACCACAGATTACATAATATTATTGTAATAACATATTTTCTTTGGGTTCCTTGGTGTTTGGGTTTCTACTAACATTTTCAGGCCGAAGCCAACCTCTGGCGTTTGCGACTACCTTCTAACCTCCCAACAAGGAAAGCCTGCGCCAGAACTTCTATAGGTATTTAACGATCGATAGAGAGGATCTGTACTTACATTTTATGAAGTAGGTTTTGGTACATAATTTATTGAGCTGAGTGAGACGAAGTCGAGCGAAAGCTCCTCATACCAGACTTCAGGATTTTCTTTGTCACAGGTCTCCTCCTAAACTACTAATCCAATCAGAACCAAATTTTGGCATGATTAAAGAGGTCAATCAGAGGGAGGTTATGGATATATTTTGAAAAAATTAATGCTACCACAGAGGAATGATCACCGTTAAAAAAATTCCAGATGGAATTACAGCAAAGTTTGGTCACAGCGTCTCGAGCGGTTATTATAACCGCTCGAGACGCTGTGACCAAACTTTACACGCTCAGAAAGCATGTCCAGAGTTGTGACTTTCAAAAATAATTTTTAAAATCGGACTTGCCACGTAGGTATGATCACTGTTCAAAATTTTCAAAATCTGATTCCGCAATAGCGGTCAAATCTATTGGACAAGTTTTGGCGCCTAAACAGTCGTCCAAAACTCCCGAATAACTATCAAAAACAATATTCAAAATCGTACGTCTCACTCAGCTCAACATTGCAAGCAGCGATTCGCCTTGCAGACTTAGTTTTATAGTAGCTATATATTAGCTGTAACTCTGTTATGTATTAGTTACTTAAATATTAGCTTAATATAATACCAAACACTTAATACAAATTATGAATTAAACCCGTCCCTGAGCGTGATTTGGCACAGTAGGTTTTTATTTATATATTATTATAAAATTTAGTAGTGTGTATTGTGTCTGTTTGTTGGAGATATTTAAAAAATAGTTGGTTTATGTTAAATGAACGATTCTGGAAACAAAAATATTTTTTTTGAATTCTTGTCTGTTATTCTGTTTGTTCGCGATGGACGCAAAAGCTACTGAACAGATTTTAATGCGGTTTTTTTTTCTATTAGAAAGGTCTTGATCAGACTTAAAATCTGCCGTATGTTTGATTCCAATTAGTTAAGTAGAACCAGAGATATGACCAAAAAACGATATCCGACCTCCACGCGGGCGGAGCCGCGTGCATCAGCTAGTTGATATTATAATACGAGCGTTCCTGTATACAGCGATGACAATAATTGTTGTTGATTTTGTTTGTTTGCCATAAAGTAATAGGTACAAAAAATAAAATAAATTATTCTGAATACTTCGTGGAGTCTTTTAACGGTTATGACAACTACTTCCAACGGAACTTATATTTTTCGTATTGCCTATAATATCGGGATTGTTTTGGGAATAAGCCAAGTGGTATCTTGACTTATTTGACCCCTGGGAGGACCTCACGCCGGAACTTTCGATAGCTCCCATATTAAAAGTTGACGTGATAAATAGGAACGAAAAAATGTATTACTTTTTTGGAACGGAACTTAGCAGAGAGTTATTGGTTTACCGGGAATCAAGTATTTTCTGCATATGTTTGGTTACTTGAATTATATAGGTTATCTTAAGCCAAGGAATTTTAGAACTATTTTTTTTGCATTAAGGAAATAGTTTGTGACTGCTATTAATAAGACAGTATTAAGAGTTCTAAGGTGACTAGCATCCATCCAATTCAATTTTCTTATACTTTATAATTATCTTATATACATACTCAATGTTAAATCAAACTCAGGTAAATTTATAGGTTATTTATACTGTTGATTGATGGCACTCGGTGGAACTTGCTACACATATTGAAATTAACGTATCACTTGTACTTTTTCACTATTATATTTAATCATTTCCACCTGACCGGTTTCGATTCACGGCATTCTCAAAGGTTTTTTATATTTATTTATACGTTACAGTCACGAAGTAGGTATAGTGAACCTCAGATGTAAGAACTTTCAAAACAATAATGTTTACAATGTCGGTAGATGGAAAGAATGCGTAATATCAGCTCTAAATGTTACGCTAAAATTTTGGGAAGACAATTTTTTTGTTTTACATTTTGACATTTGTACTTCTAATTTAATTAATTTTGTATTTCAGTATTGGTATTAAAAAAAAATACTTACTACCTCATTTTCTTTGGTTGGATTTTAAGACACTAATGCGACTTAGTTCAATAAATCCGATGTAATATCCGAGTTGCGCCCATACCAAAAAAATAATACAAATATACTATAATTTGTGACTTCAGCGCCATCTTGTGTATCTGACTGTGGCATTTACCTAATAGAAAATATTCCGTGGTGGCATCATAGCTTTCAAATGAAGAAATCGATTTTTAAATGACAGGTGATTAGACGGAGAGTGTTCTTAGCAATTTTTCAAGAATATCTATTCAGCCGTTTGAAGATAATCAGATATTTTCTAGACTATGGAAGTCACTTCGAATTTCATAGTTCCAATCATTAACGTAATTGAACTTTAGGTATATAAGGTGTCACAAAATTAGGTCTCTGAATTTGGTGAGATGACTTCGTATCGACAAAATATGTTTTTGAAACAAAAAAAACTATCGGGTAAAAAAAAATGAAAAAAAGAAAAAAAAAAATGAAAACCCGATATTTCTTTTTTTGTTTCAAATACATATTTTGTCGATACCAAGTCATCTCACCAAATTCAGAGACCTAATTTTGGGACACCTTATAGAGTTTTCTTATTTCGAGAATTTTTTATTTTTTTTACAAACCAAATTATGAAAAGTAGGAATAGGATAGCGGCTTTGGATGCAACTGAATTGGTGCTCGTATGAAGAATAACAGTTTTTATTCATTATGTATATGTACTACTGTTTTATTATTATTTTTAATTCATACAGACCATACCATTATAATAAAATTAAAAATTTGAAGAACCCTGTAAGTAAGAAGACTCCTGACTAATTCACCTTTCAAACAAAAGAAATAAAATCAAAATAGGCTCATCCGTTCAAGAGCTACGATGCCATAGACAGACACAGACATGTCAGACTTATAACACCCCGTCGTTTTTGCGTCGGGGGTTAAAAATGAAAAATCAACAAAATCATTTATTTTTAATTCCTTTCATTTCTCCCTTTTGGTATTTGCAGTAGATACATAAATTGTTGTCAAGCGCTGGCCATCTGCCCTATACCACAGAATGCAAACATCATTATTCACGATCGTTACATCGGTACAAATGTCAAAGTCGCTTCTAATTAGTGCTCTGGCCGTAAGGAAGTTCACCGTGATCCCGTGGGAGCCAGGCAGGAGGCACCACCTGTGACAGCACGTGGACACTTGAAAACTTTTTGCGACACGGTTTCACACTTTTGTAGAGTTTTGCTGAAGTCGATGGGATGTTGTTCGCGCTACTGGGTGATACATGTGTTCTGAACCTTATGTAAATGTGTTAGTTTCCTTTTACAATTAACAATATAATACATCAACAGTCAATAAAACAGCGATACAGAGTACTACTATTATTAAAGACTACTACTGTGAAAAATGTAGATACGAGGATGGGTCGATCGAAAATATGGTTGGCGAAATATACTTTTTTTTTTTTTTTTTTTATCGTGCGGAAATCCCTTCGGATACCCCCCCGCGTGCCAGCGGGGGCGGTTATGTCGGGCTTGAACCGACTAAAACCGCACGCCGTCTCGGGTCTACAGACGCCGGGGTGTAAGGTTGCCCATAGAGCATATCCCTCGCACCCCGACTGACCCTGGGCCATCTCCGGTTTCGAGATGGCCCCCTAAGTACAGAATAGATAATAGGAACGAGCTAACTTTGACATAAGTTGTCACTAGTCATTCTCATGACAAATGTATCAGTGATAAGCCAACGGTCACTGTTTCGATTACTGTGACTTCGATCCACATATGCCACAATTATTGTGTAATTCACAGATACCTACTGTATTATTGTGTACTTGAATAAAATATTTCATACTTCAAAGAATATTTTAATAGTACAAAAACCCAATTGTTGTACCAGGAACCAAATCTTAACATTTTTCACTTGACAACACCTTGCGGATGCGCTGATCTTTTTGATTATCAATCGCAATGTTTCCAAAGGCCCAGTGGCCTAGAACCCGTTTACATTAAATTCAACCATTTTTATTTTTTTCTGGACCATTGTTGTCTGACATAACACTTGCGCATGCGATCTTTCGACTAAATCTTTCACTACTCCGTTTACCTGTAAAGGTGGTCTATATTTTGTTGTAGGGTAGTTGTGCTAGTTGTTAGCTTACTTATAAAAAAAATTAAATGTTCAAAATAAATAATGAGTTAAATAAAGTTAAGACACAATTGAAACAGAAAATCTGTACGGAATAAAATCGATAACTTTTTATTGTTTTAGTTTATGCTATCGCTTTGCTTATACTTTTGAATTGTGGTACATTTTGTTACATTTATTTTAAAATACTCACTCTAAGAATGATTAATATACCATAATATAAACGAATGAAAATTATTAATAATAATTCTAGTGTTGTAAGGACCTTTACAAAAAGGAGACAGACCAAATCATGATTTTTGGCAAAGTAGACGGAAAGAGACGCGCTGGGCGTCGAAGAAAGTCGTGGTTGCTGAACCTTCAGAAGTGGACCGGTATTGCCTCCGGTGAACAACTGTTCTCGTTGGCTGTTGGCAGAGACCGATACAGGAAGCTAGCGGCTAAACTTCAGGACAAAAGGGGCACATGAAGAAGAAGAACGACGAAATGACTCACATGTTATAAATGGATCATATTTAGAAAACGAATAATAATATTGTAATTTGTAACATTCAGGTTTCTGGTTAAACATTATTGAGATCTGTCAAGACAAAGTATTTCCCAATACTTCACACGATATTGTTTTTGTATAGTAGACACATAACAAACCGCGGGGTGACGAAAATATATTCTAGTGTAACCATATTTACCTAACATCTAATCTCGTAGCTCAATATACTACGTGTTTGCAAACTACTGAGCGATCATAAATTCAAGTCCTGCAAAAACTGTCTTTCAATATAATAAGCTCTAGGACGTTTTTTGTATATACAAAGAACAAAACACACAAGAGCCCATACAAGAAACGTCCGTCAATATTACTGAAGGTCGATTCTCATAATCGAAATCAGTCTCGACAGCTATGTATGATCTTTTGCGTTATTTTCCAAAATCGAACTGTATTATGCTTATATTACCTACTTATTTATGATCTACTTTATACCTACCTACTTAACTATTTGGGTAGTAGTAACACTTGTTCTAATTTATGTTCTACCGTGAACTGGTAGCCCTACCCTACTCACCTAAAGGTGCGTTACACAGACGGGTTGAGTATGCTTTCGAAATGGCTTTTATTGAGTGTTTATTTGCGAAAGCATCTGCACTGCAACATATGTATGTTTTTGACAAATATAATAGTATAGTAGAATAGAACCATCCATATTTTGGAACATGAAAGGGTAGTTTTGCACAAAAGATAATTTTGTCGTTAAAAGGGATGAAAAAAAGTTTGAATGTAAAAAACATGCTTTGTTACTCTCTATAGGTATTGTGTCCCCTTATTAGATTAATAATTAGATATTCATCAGAATATTAGTTTGCAATAGAAAGAGTGATTGCTTTCTGACTGTATGTGATTCTAGCAACAATTAGAGGACTTAGTAGAGTCAGCATGCGTTTTAGGGATGTCATTCTGACTTCACGACATATTGCTTTAACACTCCCAAATTCTTCCGTAACTACTCCCAATTGTTCTATCTTGTAATTCTAAAATAGCCAGTGGATGGCATTCTATTAGGTTAAAAGTACCTAAAATATAGCTAGTGAAATAGAATATGAATATACTTCTGTCTGTTCCTTCAGTAGTTATAGGTAATATCGGCGTGAGTATGGGTGTATCCGTTCAATAAATAAAATAAGACATCTCGCTAATTACTGTCTGCCAAAGCCTTTGTCTAGTAGGTACGGTCAAATTTCGAAACCGGAGATGGCCCAGGGTCAGTTGGGGTGCGAGGGATATGCTCTATGGGCAACCTTACACCCCGGCGGCTGTAGACCCGAGACGGCGTGCGGTTTTAGTCGGTTCAAGCCCGACATAACCGCCCGCGGGGGGGTATCCGAAGGGATTTCCGCAAAAAAAAAAAAAAAAGGTACGGTCAAATTGACAATTATATGGATAACAAATTATATTACTTAATAATATTAGTAGGTACCGTCAAATTCGCTTAACGACCTCCGTCCTCCATGAGCGCAGGCCTAGGGGTGCCAGGTGAGGCCGCCTGTCACCCCAGCAGAAGCAGGCCGGGACTGTGGGGCGACTAGCGCCCCTCCCCAAAACCGGGGCATGATGGGGGCACCGTGGTCCCCAAACCTGAGGGGGCCATTTCGAAACCGGAGATGGCCCAGGGTCAGTCAGGGTGCGAGGGATATGCTCTATGGGTAAGCTTACACCCCGGCGTCTGTAGACCCGAGACGGCGTGCGGTTTTAGTTGGTTCAAGCCCGACAAAACCGCCCCCGCTGCCCTGCGGGGGGAATCCGAAGGGATTTCCGCACGAAAAAAAAAGGTACATACGGTCAAATTGACAATTATATTGATAACAAATTATATTACTTAATAATATTTAACATTTTAGTAGCTATAGTGTTTGTTTGAAAATTGTTGTTCTCTTGGGTCTCATAGGCAATCTCGAGTTAATTTGCCAAAAAATCTCTAATGTGCAGAAGAAGAAAAAGCTAGCTGTCTTCAGTAGGCTGTCTGTTAGTGTACTTACTCAAAGTCAAAGAACACTTCTGAAATCTAGGTGTTCTGAAAAGTCTCCTGTAGGTCGGAGATCTAGTTCCTAGTCCTGCAGCTCTAGGCAGGATGCTAAATTCTCATTCAAAACTAGAGCTGGTTGATAGAGCCGTTTTGAGAGAAGTTAATCTGTAATTACATAGCTTTTCGCAAAAACGGCATTTCTATCTCTATAAAATTTCTATCGTATATCTAATTTATAAAAGGTATGCAAAAAAAAAAAGGTATGCATACCCATACCTTTTTTTTTCGTGCGGATATCCCCTCGGATACCCCCCCCCCCCGCCGACCAGCGGGGGCGGTTATGTCGGACTTGAACCGACTTAAACCGCACGCCGCCCCGAGTCTTCGCTCGCGTCCCAGTGATGGCACTCAGGCGTTAGCTCCTTCCTGATCCGATGCAGGTAGTCCACGATGCTCCCCTTCCACCTGCGTCAGTCGGTACGAGAGGCTTCCGTGTCGCCTCTCTAGCCAATCCTCCATGATGGGCCTTACCGCCGCTATTGCGGCGTGCCCTAGGGTATGCATACCTAAATTATTTACAGGATTTTAAATATTTCTCTAAAATTTCCAGGAGAAATTAATATATGTGTAAAAAGGCAATTTTATTTGACCATATCAATTAAACGATTGAAGTGTGAAGGGCGGCATGGCCTTTTGCAGAACTTACAGTCAACGACAACTATAGATACAGTCAATGACAAAAGTAACCTTTTTTTTTTTTTTCTTATCGTGCGGAAATCCCTTCGGATACCCCCCCGCGTGCCAGCGGGGGCGGTTATGTCGGGCTTGAACCGACTAAAACCGCACGCCGTCTCGGGTCTACAGACGCCGGGGTGTAAGGTTGCCCATAGAGCATATCCCTCGCACCCCGACTGACCCTGGGCCATCTCCGGTTTCGAGATGGCCCCCTCGGGTTTGGGAACCACGGTCTTGCCCCGGTTTGGGGGAGGGGCGCTAGTCGCCCCACCGTCCCGGCCTGCTTCTGCTGGGGTGACAGGTGGCCTCACCCGCCACCCCCATCCTGCGCTCATGGAGGACGGAGGTCGTTAAGCGACCTCCGGCGCCTGAGTTGCCTGCGACGCGCGGCGAGCAAGTTGCGGGCTCGGCGGACCGGGAGAGTTCTAAGTCTCTCCCGGGCGCGCTCCGCCACCTCCTTCGCGAGCATTACATGCTCGCAGAAGGAGGTGGCGGCGGCCCACGCGCTCGCGCTCCGCACCATTGCCGCAATCATGCTGCCGAGCGAGAGGACTCCCACCCCGATGGCTGCCACGAGATCACGCCTCGGCGCCTCCCACGCCGGGCAGTCCGCCAGCGTGTGCAGCCCTGAGTCCTCGCTCGCGTCGCAGTGATGACACTCAGGCGATGGCTCCTTCCTGATCCGATGCAGGTGGTCCCCGAAGCACCCCTTCCCTGAGATCACCTGCGTCAGTCGGTACGAGAGGCTTCCGTGTCGCCTCTCCAGCCAATCCTCCATGATGGGCCTTACCGCCGCTAAACGACAAAAGTAGCCTAATAAATTCTCATTTACTGATTTTCATAGCTCTTATCGTTTCATAAAATAATAAACAAAACAATAAATATTTGAACTTATATATAAATATTGTCATCTGGGGATTATAATAGTACATTGCTGCCGGGGTCTATAATGACTACTTTGCTGGTCGCGCTGATGATGGCCGACAGCGCAGCGTAGCGCAGCTTCAGGCCGACACAGCGCGGCCAGCGTGCAGCACTTGATGGACGAGTTGATATAAACACAGACCTTTACAGCGAGGACAGCAAGGGCTGCAATGATGGCCAAGCTGGAAGGCCTAGAGCGTAGCTAGGCTAGCTCGAGGCAATCATAGCGTGACCAGCGAAGCAGTCATTGTGGGCCAAGGCTTTTATAGTGCTTTACTCAAAAATTCAAGTACCTAATCTAAATAAAACCAGCAAGTAATTTTGCATTTGCTTTTTTAAAACGTTGAAACGTCAAAATAGCGGCCGGCAATGTTTTGCCGGCCTGTTAGTAGAGCGGCCATCAAAACTTTGCCAGCCGCTCCTTGAAACAGAACGGCAAGGTCGACTTTGCTCAAACAAGGTTGTCAAAATAATGACAACATTACATGCATTTTTGAGTAAAACTACTTATACATCAAATTATTGATATTTGTAGTCCTACGTAAAAACTGTTTGTAAATATTCTAGTGTTAATCAACTTTTGTCGTTGACTGTGCACACCAAGTGCACACTACTTGGCGTTGCTATTAAGTAAGAAAAAAGACATGGTCCACATTAGACCAATAAAAAATACAAAATGTGTTTTTATTGATCTGATATAGAGGCATTCATATAGAAAGACAGACTGAATGCATTAGAGGTGAGTTCAAACAAAACAGTAGGTACCTACCTACTTGAATATGTTTCTAGAATGTCTTAATGTTTAACAAATGTTACCTATTGTTTTAGTTTTGTGAAGAAAATAACGGTAAACCGATGAACGAGTTGTTATCATCCTAATAAATCATTGTTGTATTTGTTTTGAAATTAGGGTGTAGACAGATAAAAGAGGGAAAGTAATAAAACGCAAATAAAGTATCTAATAATGGAAGAAAAGATTTTGCATTTCTGCTAATGAGCTTAAGAAAGAGGTTGTAATAGTCAATCGTTTATAACGTAACCGTCGTAAAGCACAGGTATCAGTGTGTGCTGTTCAATGTGTGGCCAAGACTGTCATGTTTCCTGGAGAATTCCTTCTTAGATTCTCCCGGACATCTGATAAAATACCCTTTTCACCTCTCAAGCATGCAAAGGGTACCTTGAGGGGGTACCACACGGTGCAGCGCATGGCGCAGCGCCGCGCCTCGTTGTGTGAGCACATACATATCGTGTTGTGTGCCTCACCTATAACCTGAAACACTTTTCTCACTGGTCGAGGTGAAAAGTTTTATGTGCAACACAAGAGCAAATCGTTATTCTCTCGTGTCTTTAAATCACTCACTGTGCTCTAGTCTATGTTAGAATCACTAACTACGCTCGTGATTCACTTTTCGTGATTTAAATCCGGCACTAAACGCAGCAAAAAATAACTTTAATCACTTGTTGTACAAATAACTATTGATCGTGAGGTTTTAGTGGACTTGGCCCCGCGTATTTGAATTTATGAGGATTCGTACAATGTACCAACTGTTTGGTTTGTACTTTTTATGTATTTGTTAAATATGTATAAAAGATATTGCAATAACTTAGCTATGCTATCACTTTAGGAGCAACCCGTAGGTAATGATAGTGTTAAGGTTTGAATAAATTAATAATAAGTTTGGTGTTTCAAAATGTTTGGTATCGACACTTAACTACTTTTGAAACATTAAACTTTCTCAAACTATACCAGATTAC
Source organism: Cybosia mesomella (assembly GCA_946251805.1). NCBI lineage: Eukaryota > Metazoa > Arthropoda > Insecta > Lepidoptera > Erebidae > Cybosia > Cybosia mesomella. The sequence continues at coordinate 30,010,796 of OX276390.1, forward strand.
TTCCCAGGCAACTATGGTTGAATCTGGGAAGATATCCCTGGTAAGAAATCGTTGATCAGTAGTTTTAGGATATACGCCTAAGGTGTGTCTATAAGTTCTAATTATTGTAACTATTTACAAGAATGGGTGAAGCATCCATGAGAATATTTTTTTAAACACTTAGAGATACTTGCTCTATATTCCCATCAACCTATTTTGGCAGGTAATATTTTTTCGTATAAAAAAACTAAGAATCTCAATAATGGACCCCTGGTGAAAGTTTTGTACAAAAATCTATAGACGAACCAATACATAATGCTACTTTTTTATATGCGCATCTAGAGTATTTGGCAAAAAATATGCGTTTGGACGATTGGACCTTTCTCCGAAACGAATGTTTACCACAAAAGGGTTTTAGATTTCACAAACAGATGTATTTTTTTTTCTCTTAATTCATATGTAATTTTGTATATGACATCTGTCGAATGTATGCGTATATCCTTTACCTGTAGGTTTAATAGCAAACAACAATTCTAACTAACGTTTTTGGTTGAATGAAAATACTGAAAATGAAATCATTCATTTTTCAATTGCACGGCTTCAACAACATGATTTAAGTGGTAACGTACGTTTATGAACGTCAAGATTTCTAACTTCATTAGAAGTCGGATTGGTAAGGCCATAGATAGAGGATTAGATATTACAGCTACTCTTGTTGGGAGGCTTGTGACTAAGTTAAGCTATTGCAAAGTTAAGTAACACTAGCCAAGGCAGTCTTAGGTCTCAATGTGTCAGAAGAATGGTCATTCGTCTGACACATTGAGACCTCTCCGTACCTCGGAGAGCACGTTAAGCCGTGGTCCTGACATACGAACATGCGTGGCAGTTGTTACGAGTAGTTGGAGCCCTAAAAAGTCCGATAACCGATCAACTACAGAATTTCGATATCGCCAGTAGGTTGTGAAGGTCAGATGGCTGTCTCTTCACGGAAAATATCGAAGTTCAGCCTCTTCGTAGTTAGACTGAAAAGCCGATCCCAACTGATTTGGAAAAAGGCATTAGAGGATGATGGGACTCTTTTTCAATGGCCAGTGATTACCATAATCGGGTGTATGTACAAAGACTTTCGGGGTCAATGCAACCTCACCTGCAAGTCGGTATACCTACTGATTTACCGACGAGGCTTTGTTGCGATAAAGGTTCATTTCCTCTCAGGGTTTGGAGGTCAGTCCGCAGTAGCTCCCAATAAAGCCGTAAAAGTCAAATCATAATAAGGAGGAGGATTAAACAAACCCGGGGTCCGTATTGAAAGCCTCAGATGCCACCGGGGACAACGGCAAGATGATGTTCTATGTATATAAAATAATGTCGTGTTAGTGATGACCGCGATGAACTCGAGAACGGGTGTCGTTTTGTTGTTTTTGTTTACTGTAATCCCCACGATTACCCCTCAGCCGCCGTCCAGAGTGGGGGTAGTTATGTCGGACTCGAACCGACCAAAACCGCACGTCGTCTCGGGTCTCTAATGCCGAGGTGTAAGGTGCTTAAATAAGACAATTCCCTCGCACCCCGGCTGACCTTAGGCCATATAAGGCTTTGAGAAGGCACGCCTTAGGATACTGTGCCTACACTATCAATTAGAATAATTAAAAATATGAGATATTCACGAATATCAGCTGACAAGGTAGCCAACATAACGAAGTTAAGTTAGAAAAGTTAGCATAGCTCAACTAGCATGTGTTATGGGTTCTAGAATGCGGATAAACATACTTAGATACATTTTTTATATACATAGGAACACCCAGACCAATGCAAATGTTCACATTCATGCATACACAGATTTGCACTGAGCGGGAATCGAATCCGCGACCTAAGAGAGGTCCACTGCGATGATGATGACTAATTACAATAATCTAATCAGCAGAAGGTGCAACGCAAATAATACTTTTGGGGGGCTGATAATATTACCTATAGTTAGTTTTAATACGTGTTAGGTATTACTAGGTCTATATTATGCCATTCGAGATGCATTATTTTCACTTTAAAACTAATAAAAGTACAAAAACAATACGAATTTATTTAAAGCCAAAGGTGATAGAAATGAATAAGCATTTCTTAAAAAGTTTAATGCTGTTAGTTTGAAAAACAGTTATTCATTTGTTCTTTTATAATGTTTTATTTAAGGTGTCATAAAATTACTACCTACTTACCTAGGTACTTATTTGTTATAAACTTCCTAACCTTGCTACTGATAAGTATAGAATGTTACCAAGATCCTAGTTTTGTCAGAATAGTTTCTTTTTACGAAAAAATGTTACTGCTCGCTGTTACTCTATTACTCTTTTTTTTATTTATTTGAGCCTTTCGTTTACTGTTAAAAAGGACTGTATGTCTGCTAGAGTGGATGTTCAGAACAAAAAACAAAAATTGATTTTTTAATATAGTCCACTTTGGCGCCACTTTATGTTGCTGTCATGCCACAGAGTATATTAAATTTATTTTATACGATTTTATATGAGATCATCACCTGACATCTGTAAAGCAGTGTAACTCTATGGTGAGGCGTCCCGTACCCCTTCCCCGACCCCGGCTCACCCCCGAAGTGTGACACAGTTTTCTGAACTGCTTGTCTAGTATACATAAAAGTCATTGCCTGTTACATTTTTAGCTATATGTCAGTCTGACTATCTGCCAAATTCAATTAATATCCATATAGTTTTCTTCTTCCTTCTTTTTCTTCATATTAGTTCAACCTTACACCCCGAAGTCTGTAGACCCGAGACGGCGTGCGGTTTTAGTCGGTTCAAGCCCGACATAACCGCCCCCGCTGGCCGGCGGGGGGGTATCCGAAGGGATTTCCGCACGATAAAAAAAAAAAAAGGTACAGTCGTTCAAATTACAAGGCTTGATTACGGCAGCTTTTAGGAGCCTAAAATTTTTTTTAGCTTCATTTAGATTGTCGATACAAAGAAGGTTATTTAATTGCAAAAACTGAAAAAGCCTAAGATCATATAACATTTTATTTTATTTCCCATTTGTACCATGTCCCTACATATGCCCAATAAAGCGACATATTCCTATAATAATAATTAGGTATCTAAAGAGAATCCCATAATAAAGAGAATCGTGGAATTATCTTTTCTGATGGTCGCGTTACCAACTATTTTTAGAGTTATTGGCTGTCTGTGACTTTACGTCTTAAAACCACGGACACATCAACTTATCTAAACAGCAGTAAAAGTTATATTAAACTCTACAAAATAAAAACGTATGGCTTCGAATATTTTACACAATAAAGTGCAACCGAAAAGCCCTCAAGCATTCATGAAATCAAAAATTATTTATGCAACAAAATTGGTCTATACATCGCTGACAAGAAAATTGTACTACATGACATTTAGATGTTTGATAGACAGTCACCTTTAATAACCTTTGTGCACGCGTGCCCTTTGCTTCTATTTAATATTTATACAATAATCTTCCTGTTAGGCAGTTCATAATAGTGTGACGTGTGCCAAGTTTAAAAAAATGACAGTTGCTTATTAAAATGTCAATGTTCTGAAGCTAGCCAAGTCATGTCGATATTTCTTTTAGTATCCACTGATATTATTAGGATTAGTTAGGATATCTACTTGTTAGGTATTCTATGCTATCGGGGTGCGAGGGATATGCTCTATGGGCAACCTTACACCCCGGCGTCTGTAGACCCGAGACGGCGTGCGGTTTTAGTCGGCGGTCAAGTCCGACATAACCGCCCCCGCTGGCCGTTGGGGGGGGGGGGGATCCGAAGGGATTTCCGCACGAAAATAAAAGGTATTCTATGCTTGGTAATTTAAAAAATATGTATTTGAGTGTAGGTGTTCACATTCAGAATTAATACCGTCAAAGTTCCAGACTATGAACATTTGTAGGGTTTGGAGAGTCCGTCATCCCTCCAATGCATTGTATTAGTATAATATAAATTCGCACTTTACTAACTTGAATATCAGATTTTTTTTTCTAAAGGAAACCCAAGACCCGTTCATGTTCCAATGAGATGTATCCCTAATTTATTTAAACTATCATGGCCACTAATTATATTAGAATTAACGGGATATTTACCATGTGTTGTTTTAAGTGTCCGAGGAAATTAATTGGCACTTCATAAAAACCGCGTTAGCCTAGTGGTATGGGTAATGGACTGCTGAGACGAGGTCTCGGGTTCGATCCCAGGTTTTACCATGGCACACACCAATGAGCTTTCGATGCTTTTCGAAGTTATGTGTGTATTTATCGCAGGTTTATAAGTGCCCGGTTAATGACAATAGGCTCGCCACCTATTACATTGGGACCTAAACATAAACTGGCGAAATGTGGGTTTGGGTGGTGTTTATGTATGTTAGTCCGAGGTCCACTGTTCGACACTTGTTTTGCAGTATCTAACCCTCTAAGGATAGAGTCGGAGGGATAGAATCTATCCAAATCGGTGCGCGGTGTTTAGCTCTACCTAAAAAGTTCCTCTACATAGTTCTAACCTTACACCCCGGCGTCTGTAGACCCGAGACGGTGTGCGGTTTTAGTCGGCGGTCAAGTCCGACATAACCGCCCCCGCGATGTGATGAAGGGTAAACCTAAATCCAACCGCCGATAAGTAAGATATATCTAGTTCTAGTTCCAGCCAGCTAAAAATAGGTGTCACTGCACATCGGCTATCAGTCGTAACATATGGATGGAGTGGCATACAAGAATTATTTTTTGGGCAGACACATCGTACAAGTGAATTATAAAATTATCTTGCAACACCAAATAAAAATTCACGAGCTTTTGTTTAAATTTTATTTTAATCATTTTTCAATTGTGTTTAATATTTAAATTTTAACCTTAATTAATTCTAAACACATATTGCTAGTACGTTACCTACTTAAATGCGTTATTTGTTCATTTACAACAGATAAAACCAACTGTATGTTTCCAGTAAAATGAGTGTGTGTGAATTACATTAAAATGAATGATGCTTTTTTGTAAATGATGATGATCATTAAATTAAACGATAATTAGCAAACGTTATGCGTGTGTAAATAAAGAATTAAAAGAATTAAAGGAGGACCACAGACCACAATACTTTCTATGTTATATCTTACCTAAATGTCGTCGTCAGAAAAGCTTGAGCTAGCGAGCTTAGTCGACGAGAACTTAAAGTTTGCCACCAACCATAACATCAAAGAACCACCAAAACCATCTTGCATTCTTCTGTAATTTACGGGTGGTAGGTTACGATAGTAAATATAATTGATACAGATGGCTAGATACCTATGAGAGATGGACAAGGAGCCCAAGTAGCGAGTCTCTCTCACTTTTTCAAGATAAGATTGATGGGACATTTATTCTGTCTAGAATAAAAACCATAAAATAAATTTTAAATAAAAAACCAGGAATAAGTACTACAATTTGGAATGTGTTTATCGATAATATTTGTATTTGATTTGGACATATATATAATCACTTTTTATGTTTCTACCTACGTGATTTTTCTTTATCAAAGTAGGTATTTCAATGTGTAGTATATTTTTAATATGTACTAGGTACTGACGTCATTATCATTATGGTTGCAGCAAACGACCCAGATGTATCCCAATGCCAGAATAATCAATAATCCTAATTTTTAAAACATAGTCAATGTTATTAGTAATATTACTTAAAAACTAATACAATTATAAATGCATGAGCTGAGCTTTGTTCGACAACAATTAATGTAAATGATTTATATTATAACAAAATTATTATTCCGTATAAAGCTATTATTACTAATACGTATATAAGGGCAACCTTAGCTTGAGCATTCGTTAAACTATTTATTAATACAACTTAAGTTACTAATTTTGTGAGAAAAAAACATTAAACATGAGTATTTATGAGCAAGTTTAAATAAAAAAAAACTCCTTTTTTATACGCACATTACCTATTCTGCCTATATCTAATATGTAGTATACCCTGCAGGTACCTACTCCATTTTATAAATTAAAATTCTTATCAAGAAGTACACGACTTACCTAGCTATTGTCCAAGCCAATCTTACTCTAAAGTTTACAGCAAGTTATGACAGAACTAAACTACATAACTAGCGTCAGTCTTAGATGTAGAGGTCAAAATCGAAGCCACCTCCTCCGCTGAGGTAGTCGTAAAGATATACTTCCATTTCTTCAAGAGCCTCAATACTGGGGTCTCGGAGAGGCACGTCGCGGGTTGAACGAGCTTGGCGAGAGAGACTGTAAAATAAAAATATTATCCTTTTAAATACTTATCCATTTTTTTGTGTCCTTCCACAAATCTTTTATTTTTTATAATGGACAAGTCAATATCAAGACAAATCTCAGCTTTATGGCCTCATCAGGTGCTTTTTCACGCCCCCCCTCAAAGGACCCGGGACTGTAGGTGGTAAAGAATTCCAAATCTTGATGGTTCGGCATAGAAAAGGGGAACCGAACCGCTTGGTTCTTGATGGCATTGTTTGCACCGTGTGAGGATGATACCTCAGCCATGCACGTTTAACACGTGCATGGCTGTATAAGGTAGGAGAGGGTGGAACTAATTGGAAGAGCTCATCGGAACACTTGCCATGGTACGGACATGGTCACGGAATTTGGATTTGCTTTAAAAAGGAGGAGGAAGGTACAACATGGTGGATTAGTATTTTTGCCATCAGACCAGATGTTTTAGGTACATCGAACCTCTCCCCCAAACCGGGGCAAGACAGGGACACTGTGGTTTCCAAACCAGAGGGAGCCAGTCGGGGTGCGAGGGATATGCTCTATGGGCAACCTTACACCCTGGCGTCTGAAGACCCGAGACGGCGTGCGGTTTTAGTCGGTTCAAGCCCGACATAACCGCCCCCGCTGGCCGGGGGGGGGGGGGACTCGTATCCGAAGGAGAAAAAAAAGGTACATCGATCCTACTTTTTCTTTCAATTTTGTTGGCTGTCACTAAATAACGGAATAGATACGAAAGGCTCAGTTTGCCGACCTTAATTTATTTATCTATATTATTAATTACCCACGTAACTGCTACTGGACCTTTTAAGCTTGAATTGTTCTGAAATACCAAAAAAATGTCTGAAAAGATGTTCTTTTTCTTAAATTCAGACTACATACATACGTTTCTGCACAACTATCTACTAATATAGGTACGGAGAGTCGGTAGCTTAGTGGTTTTAAGTGAATTACGATCGAGAAGTCCCAGTTTCGAATCCTGGCCATTACACTATGGATATGAACTCACTCCTAACAAAAGCAATTTAGCTTATGCTGGAGTAGTTAAGGGCAATACTAGTGATTTCGGTCAATATTCGGTAATATTCTTTAAATAAATTCTAAAAGTTTAATCGACTTCGGACTTCGATTCCTTAACTCCAAATTATAAAATTGTAAATAGGTTTATTCTTATTATGGACGGTCGATATTAAAGATAAGCTAGATACTTACGCGAAATCGTTATCAGAGTCAAACATATACTCCTTGTTGAAATGCTCATTGATATCTTTCATAATGCACGCCTCCAGTTTCTTGTGCTGCAAATTAAACATATTTTACATAATTAAAAAAATGCTTAGGTACCTATAATTATCTAAATCATAATAATTAGTCATCTAAATAATAATAGAAATATTGTAGGATATATTGTACAGCGCCATCTAGACCCAAACTAAGCATAGCTTATCATATGGGTTCCAGAATGCGGATAAACATACTTAGATTACAGTTCTTAGAGAACAAAAAATAGTTGTAAATAAATAGATATTATACAAAGAAACACCCAGACTTATGCAAATACACATACTAGCAATGAGCGGGAATCGAAACCGCGACCTCTGGCTTAACAGTCGAATGCTCTACCGCTACGCCACAGAGATCATCATAATATCTAAATAATTCTAAGAGGTATAATAAGTAACGAATTCAACCTCATACAGCCAAGAAAATAGGCCATATAATCGACCTGATACACCCAAGGAAATAGGCCATACAATCGACCTCATACACCCAAGGAAATAGGCCATACAATCGACCTCATACACTCAAGGAAATAGGCCATACAATCGACCTCATTCACCCAAGGAAATAGGCCATACAATCGACCTCATACACCCAAGGAAATAGGCCATACAATCGTCCCTTACAACCAAAGAAATAGGCCATACAATCGACCTCATACACCCAAGGAAATAGGTCATAAAAACGACCTCATACACACAAGGAAATAGGCCCTACATTCGATTCACAATGAGGCTACTTTTGATCTCGAAGAAATAAATTGCTAACAAAACCATGGTTTATACAAATCGTTCTGCTTCTTATACTAAATGGCGTCTGCAATCGCCAATTTTGAGTAAAGTATTTAATATCTTTACAGGTTTTAAATAAATGCATATGATTGCATCTACGATACATATAACTAAAAAACCATTTTTTATTCTTTTGTCTGTCTGTCTATATGTCTGTCTGCCTGTCTGTCTATCTGTCTATCTGTCTGAATAGGATAATCTCTGGAACGGCTGGGCTGATTTTGACGGGACTTTCACTGGAAGATAGCAAATATTCTAAGGTGTAACATAGGCTACTTTTATTTTAGAAAAATAATTATGGTTCGCGCAGAATAATTAAAACCCAGATAAAAGTCCACGTAGACGAAGTCGTGGGCACAGCTAGTAATCAATAATTTTATAAAATTTCAAACAACTAATTTGACATTGGCGGAGACGTCGTTGTTAAGTTTTCCAAGAAATTTTATCAGAACCACGTTAGCCATGCCAGTTAATTTATTTCCGTGTGTCCCCTAACGAGATTAGGTGGTCAATCAGGAGCATTACTTGCTCGCAGAAGGAGGCAGTGTTAGTCCACGCACTCGCGGTTCAAGCCCGACATAACCGCCCCCGCTGGGGGGGGGGTATCCGAATTTGCGCACGAAAAAAAAAGTGGTCAATCAGGACGTGTGGTGGGATATACGTTATTTTGTCCTGTTGGTCAGAAGTGTCAGGACCCTCGACTTGTTATTGTAGGTAATGTTATTCCTACCTTGTAGCATCTGAAAAAGAATATAGATCTTATCTGCTCTTGAGGGCGAGGCACGATGTCGCGGTTGTCCTCCGGGACACATTGCTGAAACAAAAAAATTATATGAAAAATTTATGGGATTCAAATTTTATAAACATAACATAACATAACATAAACTCACGCCTATATTCCCCGAAGGGGTAGGCAGAGGTGCTAGCACCCACATTTCGCCAGTTTATGTTTAGGTCCCAATGTAATAGGTGGCGAGCCTATTGCCATTAACCGGGCACTTATAAACCTGCGATAAATACACACATAACTTCGAAAAGCATCGAAAAGTCATTGGTGTGTGCCATGGTAAAACCTGGGATCGAACCCGAGACCTCGTCTCAGCAGTCCATTACCCATACCACTAGGCTACCGCGGCTTTTTATAATCCGTGTTTATATTAATGAGACGCTGAAATTTCTCTATTTATATCTATTTTCATCTATAGTCCAATTAATTTGAGTTATTTACTATACTTAATTTAAAAAGCAGCGATAACCCAGTGGTCTACGTAACGGACTGCCGGGACGAGGTCTCGAGTTCGAAAATGTTGGTCTATGTTAAAACACACTTGCTACATCATCACATATCAGCAGGTGATATACTTTTGTTTTCGTATGGAAATCCCTTCGGATTTGGAAATCCCACCCCCGCCGGTCAGCGGGAGTGGTTATGTCGGGCTTGAACCGACTAAAACCGCACGCCATTACGTTCGTACCGCACGGGTGTAAGGTTATCCAAAGAGCATATCCCTCACACCCCGACTGACCCTGGGCCATCTGCGGTTTCGAGATGATACCGGATATATCTAGTCGTGAAATATAGGCCTAGAAATACTTTTTTAATTTCTTGTTTCGACTACTTTTTTAGGTTTGATTAGATTCAATGAAATTTTAAAGCTTTAACTTCTCCAAGAATAGAATAGATTTAATTCGGAATCGGCGACGCAATATATATGGGAGAATTTCGAATATCTAGGACGTATCCAGGTATCGGCGATAGTCCAGTGGTGTACGTAACGGACTGCCTAGACGAGGTCTCGAGTTCGATACCCACTTGACCCGGGCACACACCTCTGATTTTTCGTAGTTATTGTGTATTAAAAATGTTAATTATCGCTCGGTTAGTAATGTGCCCGGTCGATATCAATAGGCTCGCCCCCTTATACATTAGGACCTAAACATAACTGGCGAAGCGTGGGTGTGTAATACACCTCTGCCTACCCCTTCGGGGGTACAGGCGTGAGGTTATGTTATGTTATCGAGGTAGCTCAGTTGGTCAGAGTATCCCCCCTGTAAGGGATTGATCGCGGGTTCAAGTCCCGTCCTGGATGTTCACTTTTCAAAACTAAATCTATTTGATTAGCTTATTTTCACTTGAAAGGTACTAAACAAACTAACAGAGAACTTCTGGCAGAATTGCAGTCCCTCTTGTATATCCGACTTCAATTCATTGGAGACGGGAAGGTTGCTGATCCTCTGGGTGATTTGTTCGTAGTTGGGCTCCATGTTGGTGTCGATGTAGCCCAGCTCTTGCATCACGCACGTCACGTTGTGACTAGGTTGAGATCGGGCGGCGTTCAGACCTAGACGGGCGCGGAGGCCTAGGTGTCTCTGAAAGTTTATGAATTAATATATTAAATATTAATATGACAATATTAATAATCTATGAATTCATTATACCGATAGCCGTATCAGTCAATGGACTAATAGAATAATAGATGATTGGTCAACGGCTTGATCTTAGTGAGTATCAACCACTCAATATATATAAAAAATAATTTCTTTTGTAAAAATATATCTACATAAATATACATATGGGTATTTGTAAGGTGCGGGAATCGAACCCACAACCTCTGACGTAATACTCGAAGTACACGCCACACAGATGCCACATTAAAGATGACGGCATCGTCATCTTTAAATAAATAGATAATGATTGAAAAATGTCAACAATTCTTCTGCAGCCTCGGCTTGGTGGTAGAGTTTATTGTACCTACGTGTTTTTCTTTTCTTGTACAGTGCCGTGCTACGGGGGTTCAATTTAAAAATATATGGAAAAAGCACTGGTGCCTAATAAATGTTTACTTACTTCACAGAAAATCACACCTATTTATACCTACAGGTAGCGTTTGATACACCACCGATGGATATAAAGGGGTCTAATTTTGTAATGTACTTAAGTCTAGCTTACCGACATCCTGTTGCTAGCTGCAAAGTATGGTTGTTGATAGTAACCCTGCTGGTACTGCTGCGGCATCATGTAAGGATTGTAAGGCACGTTCGGTTGGTAGAACGCTGGAGAGGCGGCATAGGGATTGGGGTAGAAGGGGTTTGCGTTATACGTTCGGAACTGCGCGGGAATCATGTAGGGTGGGATCGCTGCTTGTGGCTGGAAAGGTACCTGGAACATAAATATAAAGACGTGAGCTCTACGGTACCTACCTACGATCCGTTCCATCTAAGTTTAGGAACGCACCCACTAAAAAAGTGTTTATACCGTAAGCAGCAAATTACAAATTATCAAAAAATAAATTATTTACTTTTTAATTACTAAATTTATTAGTATTATTATAAGTATGATTTTTTTATTACATATGTTAAAATGAATACTAGAGGGATTTCCGCAAAAAAAAAAAAAGGTACGTAGACTATTAGACCCTAAATTGAGCGTGTTCAAACCGTCTTCAGACTAATAATATTATTTTACATTATTTTATCTACACTATTTACATGTTTAGTGTACCTACATATTCAAATGTAATGTTATAACTAAGTGTAATCAGTAATTAATGGAATAATAACACTATCACATTGCTTGTTTTTCAGCCATTCCTTGAAGATATCGCACTTGACCGACAAAAAATACACGCGCATTTTTACCATACAAGTTCCTCAATTTAACCTATATTTTAATGTAGGTAAGTACATACCTCCATTATAGATCTTTTAAAATAAAAAATATTCACTTGTAAGTAACTTGTTTTTTTTTAATGTGGCTTTCATTCTAAAACGCATACTGTACAGGAAAATATAAAAAAATCATTACTTAATTTATATCATTAATTATGATTTAAACTGTGACGCAATATTTCAGTAAAGTTTTCAACGCCTCTTTAGCTCAGTGGTAGAGCACTGGTCTCGTAAACCAGGGGTCGTGAGTTCAATCCTCACAGGAGGCATGTAAACTAAATATTACAGAATTTTGAATTTTAGTAAACATATTAAATTATTAAATATTTACCGCGTGTGGTCTAAAAGTTAAAACACCACCAAGTGTTTGTTTTTGTGGCGATTGTCCTTGATCTTGATTGGGTCCATCTTCATCCTTATTGCGTAAAGCGCCATCTAGCGGTTTAGTGATGGTTTGCATGCTCGGGTCCATTGAGAAGCCGGGTGGTAGTTTGCTTAGGAACAGTGGCGGTATGTGTGAGTTCATCGGTTCTTTCATAGGTGGCGGTATCGAACATTTTGCGTAAGCATCTTTTAACTCTTTGGTGATTTGTTTGAGAAGTGCCGTGCCGAAACAACTCTCGTAAATCTGTAAATACATAAATCTATAATTTGTTAATTCTGGATAATTTGAATGTCTTCCATTAATAGATTTTCAAGTCATGAAATTGCACATAAAACACTGAGCATAAAAATTAAGTAAGTACCTAAGTACATTTTAATAGAAATAAAATATAATATGCCTACTAGAAATAATAATACTGTAAGTACCTACTTCTTTGTTTCAAAAACAATTTATTTTCCGTTCATTGGTCTTGAACCGAATTCAAAGATAGAAACTAAAAATTAAAAAGGTGGCCTGTGTGTGATTAAACGTTTACTGTCTTTTGTTACATATCTGATAGTGGTTATTAAATTTTATTTCATATAATACCTATTTAGTATAAAACAGATAATACACAATGACAATGAATTATAACTTTATAAGAACTATAATTTCAATAGTATTGTATATGCAGCCGTGGCCGAGCGGTTAAGGCGTCTGACTAGAAATCAGATTCCCTCTGGGAGCGTAGGTTCGAATCCTACCGGCTGCGAACTTTTTGCAATTTAATTTAATTAAACTTTCGACGTTATTTTGTACATAAGTTTTTTTTTACCTTTAACATGGCATAATCTTTCATGAATTTGTTGTCTGCGCTGTCAAGGGCTTGTGCAGCCGCCCCGATCAGGAACATCAAAAGAACTTGAGTGTGCATTTTGTCTGTCAACAAAGTAAATAAATTATTAAGTTAAATAAAAATAAGTCAGATTGTTCAATATTATCTTCACTTATTCACACGTATTCTGTATTTTGACACAACGGGGGCTAGATAATTTCACATTCTATTGGCTAAAATGCCAGTGGAAGAGTTCGAAATGTATACTCACTTCCATACATTTCGGAGTTTTGCGAATTCGCTTTGAAGCGATTCCACTAATAGAATGTCATTAGTAAAAAAACATCTGATGAGGTCGTCAAGCTGAGAGCCACCATTGTAACATTATCGGTGTCTGTAATGGTGACTTTGATTCCTGAGACTTTACCTTTAGCTACATCAGGCAAGGTAAACTCATATTGACGTAACCAATATGAAAAAGAAAACTTTGTCTACAGGCCAAGATTTATTTTATAAGGTGTCACAAAATAGGTCTCTGAATTTGGTGAGATGGCTTGGTATCGACAAAATATGTATTAGAAACAAAAAAAAAATATCGGGTAAAAAAAAAAAAAAAAGTGTTTTTTTTTGTTTTTTTAAATTTTATTTTTATTTTACCCGATATATTTTTTTTGTTTCAAATACAAATTTTCTCGATACCAAGTCATCTCACCAAATTCACTGACCTAATTTTGTGACACCTTATTATCTATATATATAAAAATGAAACCCGTTTTCCGTTGTCACGACATAACATGAAAACGGCTTGACCGATTTGGCTGTTTTTTTTTTGTAGTTTTCTAATACTCTGTACAAGGTTCTTACGGAACACCCCCGCTGGCCGGTGGGGGGTATCCGAAGGGATTAATCCTCCCCAAGTGTCCGTTGCCGGGCACCCCGGGTAAGCCCTTGAATTCAATACATGGCGGATCATTTTGACGTAGCGAAGCACGTACCGGGCCACTAGTATTCTATAAAAATATTCATTCAGGCGTTCTCGCGTGTTTGACAATATAAATTAACACACCAAAAAACCATAAAGGGTTTTGCGGAGGGCCATACATTCTGCTGATACAAAATTGAGTAACAAACATCCATCCATCCATCCCTTCATACAAACTTTCACCTTTACTAGTAATAAGATGGTTGAAATGAATAAAGTATCGGGAAGTCTACAATTAAAAAATGAGATACTTAACAGAAACATAATCTATTCAAATAAATAAAATTGAAATGTCTATTGGCAATATTACAATAACGACTTTTTACATAACTACATAAAACATGACTTCACGCCTGTATCCCCGAAGGGGTAGGCAGAGGTGTATCACACACCCACGATTCGCCATATGAATGAATACAATGTATACGTGGTACTTTTTAAATGATTAAATGTATTTTTTTAAACTTATGTCTATCTGTCTGTCAGTCTTTCTGTCTGTTTGACTTGGTGAATGTCTCGAACGGATGGGCTGATTTTCTTTCACTGGCAGATAGTAAATGTTATAAATATAAGGCGTAACTAAGGCAACTTTTATTTAAGAAAATATTTAGGGTAAAATTGAAGTCTTGGATCTAAGTTCACGCGGATGAGGTAATTACTTTCCTATATTTCATGCAAATTTTAACACTATATAGGTATAGTGCAACCCACTTCCCAGATCGTTTTTATAATTTTTTTACTAAGCCTTTTTTAAGCCGGGACCCAGGCTGCTAGTTCTATATAAGTATTTAATTCCCGTACCTTACATCGCTAAAGAAAAGGCTCTATTTATATTAATACCTACGTAATCCAAGTTTAAGTTTACGAAAAAAGTTGCAGATTAAATGTAAAATTTTATCGCTTAAGTATTGCCTCCTGTGAGGATTGAACTCACGACCCCTGGTTTACGAGACCAGTGCTCTACCACTGAGCTAAAGAGGCGACGGATTTCGCAATGGAATTACATCACCGCTAAAATAATAGTGATTCGTCATACAAAGAACACGATTGGATTATGGCTATATGAAACACATAATATCGGCTGTGCAATTTGACAAAAAATTGACTTGTTTTTTCTAGAAGGAACAATATTTTTCACAGATATTATATTTTGTTGATAAATACTTGTTTCCTTTGTTTTAACAATTATATGCACCACTTTTGTGCGCTACTGTAAAGTCGCCATCGGAATTAACTCCCAAGTTACCGACAAGGTGGTCAATATTTAAGTTTAATTTTGCAGCCTTTAGGAGCAAAATCGTAGAGCGGGTGGGAATAAGCCAGTCAGAGGGTCAATTCTCGTAATAAAAAGATGGTCAAGAATCAGTTTCAATCTAGTCTCGATCTCGCAAATGTCAAAAAAGGTGTTCTCATAACAAAATTTATTTGAAAATATTAAAAATTTTGGTTACGAAAACACCTTTTCCTACAATTTTTTGAGAAAACAAAACAGATTTATTTTATTGTGAAGATCTCTTATAAGTTTGTCAGCGTTCAGCAACTTATGAAGGGCGACTTTTCTTAAAAATTCTAATTTAAGAAAATATGTGCGAGTCGCCACCTCATTTGTCTCTAGAGGTTTCGATTCACACACTTTAGTTTCGATTCAGTGAGTGCGAATCGACCACGGAAACCATTAATTTTAAAAAGGGTCGTTTCGCGCAACTTTCACGAACACATTTGTGCGAATCGACCACTAAGCCGAAACAACGATTCTGCATTACCTTTCTTGAACTGAGCCGCTGAGTGGTATGTGATATTTTCCGAGTAATGTAATCGTTTCAATACACATTACTCTTGTGCTGATATAAAGACAATTTTCGATTCCATTTTGATTTTATTAAATATAAAATATTAGGACAGAGCATCAGGCAACATTCAAGTATAGTAGGCAGATACAGTACGGTTAAAGATGTAAATCTTACAAGTCCGTTAAAATTACAAGTTATACAGCCCGCACCTAGCTACATACTCAATTGTTACATGAGGCTATAACGGATGTTCACACACTTCACAAACAATGCTCAATTTTAATGAACTGCTAAGCCCACAGATTAAGATTAGGCTGGAAACATCGCCGTCGTGTGCCCCACAAATAGTATGAAAATCAAGTGTTTCATATCCAGTCATATCATAGCTCATCACCGATCGTCATGCGAGCAATATTTATGCTTATAAGATTCATTGCACTCGCAACGTCACGCGTCGGTCAGCACAAGCGTTGGTAGCTTAGTGGTTAAGAGTTGGCCTTACGGTCGAGGGGTCCCGGGTTCGAATCCTGGCCCATACACTACATACCTACTGACGTGAACCCATTCCCAACACAAGCAATTTAATTTAGCTGGAGAGATTATGTAGGTTAGGTTATAAATTTCGGTTACTAATATGTTATGAATATCAAAAAAGGTTGATTAAATGTAGACATCATTACATCAATGGTTGTTTAGTCATTAATAAGTGCCTGTTAGCTGAAAACACTGCGAAACCACCCTTTACAATTACATCAAACAAACGAGCTTACCATCCCTATAACAAAATTAATAGGTATACTGTAGACCCGAGACGGCGTGCGGTTTTAGTCGGTTCAAGCCCGTCATAACCGCCCCCGCTGGCACGCGGGGGGGTATCCGAAGGGATTTCCGCACGATAAAAAAAAAAAAAAAAAAAAAAAAAAAGTATATGATGTATGAACCCGTGGTGTTAAGGCATGCATAAGCACACGAATGAAGTACTAGAACAGGTATTATATTAGCTCGCCGTCAGTACTTCGCTGATCGCATTAAAATAACCCGTCAGTTTGATTATCCTCGTCGTATTTCGTGTAACTAAGCAGCTTATACTGGTTAGGCACTGGTCAAAGATATCGAATTTTAGAGATTAGTATTCTTCACGCCAATAATGGCCCAGGTGTGAACCTTGGCCTGTAGACAAAGTGACATTCTATTAGCGGACTCGCTCGAAGAAAATTCGTTTCTATTTATGTATCAATGGATCACGTGACACTTCTATAATTATAATAATATAATTAATCGTTTACTTTGATTTACAAAGACTCACTTAAATTTCATTACATTTTTGTAGTCACATTAATAATTATGTCAATCCCATTTTTGAACGTTTCGACTTTCGTTATCGCTAATAGAATGTCACTTTGTCGATATTACCGAAAGTTTTCGCTAATGTTACATCTTGAAGTAGTTGGTGGGTGGGGTACTTTTATAGAATAATTAACAGTAAAATGTTGTATTATTAGTGGCTAGGTAGGTATAAACCTAATCCTAATAATACATTAAATACACATAACACAACCCATTTCAATCTTTTACACTAAGTAATATAATACACAAAAAGTACCTTTTTTTTTCTTGCGGTAATCCCCTAGGATACCCCCCCTCCCCCCCGCTAGCTAGCGGGGGCGGTTATGTCGGGCGTCGCACAAAACCGCACGCCGTCTTGGGTCTACAGACGTCGAGGTGTAAGGTTGCCCATAGAACGAATAAGTAACTATCTAAGTACTTATCTACAAATTGATCTATGTCTAGTAAAATTTAATTAAGTACCTGAAAAACCAAGAGCATTCCTCTCGCCCTACCTCAATACAGACATGCTATACCAAGACGGATACAACATACCTAGGAACAGACTTCAACACAAGCAAAAACTAGTTAAGTTAAACTCACTAGCGTCTAGTGTCCTACAAGTTCTTAGAACTAGTAGAAAAGCTCATTACGCAAGTAGCAAGTACAGTGGCAGATGTGCAAGTGCAGCGCTGGGAGCAAGGCCGGCGGGTCAACGATCCCGCAGCTCGTATGTAATAAAAAAAATAGATGAGTAATGTAATGATCATTTTTTTCTCGACTTTTTTTCTTGCCTCGTGAAGTCAATCGATAAAAATTGCTCAAAACAACAATTAAGAGGTTTATAATAGAGATTGATGAATGGTTGGATGGAGATCAGAGAATTTGCTGAATAATAAAAAATGTTAAAACAATGAATGTGCCAATTCTATAGAAAATTTGCGAGATGAATCCGTCAATTTTGTAATGATTACTGTCATTGTGTATTGTGATATTGTAGCATTGCTTTTAGAGCGAATTTAAGAGATGTGATAACCTTTAATTCTTCACATTTAGTATTTATAGATACATTTTGTGTAACTTATTAATTTATTAGATAAAGGATTATTTTTACAATTATCTATTTTGTAATTTAGATTACTGAACTTGCTAGTAATACTTACCTGTTGAATTACTTTATTTTAATATATTCAATTAAGATGAAACTTTAAGTTAACTGCATGTATACCTGCAAGCATTTTTTAGCGTGTGGAAGCCCCCACGGGCTTCACCCCATCGGTGCCGACGATGGGGTGAAGCTTAATGAGACTTAAGACAACTTAATATGAAAGCTCACAACTTTTGAAAATTCTTAATCTTTCTTAAAATATAAACAAAATTCAATTAAATTTTGTATGCTTACTTTTTCTAAAGATTTAGATCCGGAAAACATAAATGGATGAAAAACTTAATCCTACTTTCTACTAATATTATAAACGTGAAATTTTTTAAGTATGGATGGGCGGATGGATGTTTGTTACTCTTTCACGCAAAAACGGATGAACGGATCTGACTGAAATTTGGCACAGGGATAGATTATAGTCCGGAATAACACATAGGCTACTTTTATCCCGGTAATATGTTCCCATGGGTTGCGGGAACGGGATCAGAACTCTACGGGCGGTCTATTTTTTAGCATTTAGGCCTACGTTTGATCTATCTCACCTGTTGGCAAATGGTAATGTCATCAACTCTTGCCTAGAAGCGGCCTATTCACCTAGTGAGCTACAAACATTAATAAAAGTAGATATTATCTAAGTATAAATATCTAGAACGCCTTTAAACAAGCATAATATATCTCGAAACACACTTATAAATGGCCAACTCCTAGATCAAAGCTGGCAATCATATAATTTAAGCCTCTTGTATCTGCCCATGCTTTACCATACAATCACTGACATCAATTTTCTGGTGTAGGTAACCATTATTTTGAAATACCGCAAAATATCGAAATAAATAAGTAGGTGGCTTCACAGTTAAGTGGTTTGAAGCACAGAGAATACACATATTTTGTGGTTGAAGCTTTTGTATATCGTTAAGTAGGTACGTACGTTGTGCGGTTTTAGTCGGTTCAAGCCCGACATAACCGCCCCCGCTGGCCGGCGGGGGGGTATCCGAAGGGAGTAAAAACGTTGTACGAAATGGTAGAGATAACATGATTATTTGAAAAAGAAAGAGGAACTAGCTGCATCGGACCGGCCTCTGTGGCGTAGCGGTAGTACATTCGACTGCTACGACAGGGGTGCGGGTTATCACCGGATTCCCGCTCAGTGCAAATATTTGTATGCATGAAATGCCTATTTGCATTGGTCTGGGTGTTTCTATGTGTAATAATATGTATGTATTTACAAAAAAAGTATTTAAGTAAGTTTATCCGTATTCTGGAACCCATAACAGAAGCTTGTTAAACTATGCTAACTTTGCATAAAATATACCTTTAAAATGTCGTAGAATATTTGTTTATTTATTTATTTATATTTTAGTGTTTAATGCATCTTATACAATATGTAACAAAACTAGTGTCCGATCCGTGATAATGTATATAGGTATCAATATTAGGTTCTGTTCATGTAATCCTTTTTGGAAGATAAGTTAAAAAAATTGACACATTCTTAGATTTTGGGGAGATATTGGGTAATTATGATATAGGAAATGGCATTTAAAATCCCAATTTTTTATTATTATTATTATATAGCTTTATTTATCTACAGAACAGTAAATATATAATATTAAAAGAAATTTAGGTTGTTATCATTTGTTTGAAGTTTCTGTTGTGTAGCCCCCTTGGGTAAAAGCCTCCTCCATCGCTTTCCATTTTTCCCTATCCTTAGCAATTTGCATCCAATCCTTTCCTGCTTTGCTTGCTATATCATCAGCCCATCTTTTCTTTTGCCTCCCAACATTTCTTTTTCCTTTTGGGCCTATCCATTTTGTGGTTTGGTGCGTCCATCTCTTGTCTTGGTATCGGACCACATGTCCTGCCCAATTCCACTTTTGTTTAAGACTAAAATGGAGAGCATCTGATAATTTCGTTCTCATACGGATATCTGTGTTTCTTATTTTATGTACTTTTCTCAGATTTAAGATGCTTCTTTCCATTGCATGTTGGCAGGAGAGAATTTTGCTCCTCACTTTCTCGGTATATACCCATGTCTGGCTGGCGTAAGTTAGGCTTGGGAGAATACAGGAGTCCATTATAGTTTTTTTCATGTTTAAGTTATAATTTCCCTTTAAAATTTCTTTTTGCGCCCAGTACTTCCTCCATGCTATACTTATTCGTCTGTCTATTTCATTTTCATTGCTATTTGCATCAAAAGACACCAATTTACCTAAGTACACATATTCCTTAACATATTCTATAGGGTTTCCCTCTATCTTGATTACTTTCTGGTGACTGTTCGACATAATTTTGGTTTTAAAATCCCAATAGTCCATTTATTTTCATTAATACATTTATTTCCTATATGGTTGTGTATTTAGGATACCTAAGTGCCCCTTATTGATCGGACACTAGTTTTGTACTGTAAACAGAAGAACAACAAATAAAGAAGTAAGTTTCATTTCATGTAGGATGTAAGGTTAAATGCAGGCAACTATAGGTTACGGTCACAGAACTAATAATAAGAGTTCTGTGGTTACGGTAAATGCTGCCAGCTGTTGCATGTAATGTTGGGAACTTGATGAGGGATGGACTTGAGAACCTCATGGTGCATCATGAGCAACGGAGGAAGTGACAACGCTTCTACAAACAATAAACTAATTACGAATAATAATTTAAAAAAAAGTGACGTTATGAAAACAAAGACTTAATTTTATTTTAAATGGTATGTGAATGCAGTGAATGTAGCTAATCTCAAGCAATTTTGTAAAGTCTGTTGCTCGAAACTTCTAAGACAAATTCCTTATTACTTGTGTGTGTTGAATGTTACCTTTTTTTCGTGCGGAAATCCCCCCGGAACTCCCGCCGGCCAGCGGGGGTGGTTATGTCGGATTCGAACCGACCAAAACCGCACGCCATTTGGGGTCTTCAGATTCCTGATACCTTCTTCACTCAGTCCAGTAATATGCCTCAGCAGCAATGAGCAGGAATTGTAGCCCTTCAGCCGTTTCAGTAGTGGAATTGCTATAAAGATCACTTTGAGGGCCTGATGGATGGCGGTCTGGGTATCCTGTGTTACGGCACAGAGGATGAGTGGTTTTAGAGCTTCGTGGGCCCTTTGGGGATGGTGTCCTCAAACAGAACGGTCTGATTTTGAATGCATCATGTAATTTTAGTCGGTGCAACTTATACGTCCTAACTGTTTTGTCCAGCTCTCCACGGAATAGAACACGGCATCCCGTCGAATATTGAGGATGAGAGAAAAAAATCAAGCAAAACAAAGACACAAGTAGTAGGCCTGATATATAACTATTGAAGGCAGGGTGAGAATTCCCAGCTGGCCAAAGTATGATTTCGCCCTATGGCCCTGCGGAATTCCTACGATAGCTCGCACGGCGCGCTTCTGCATACGGAACGCACGCTCCCAGTCGGCAGAGCGTCCCCATAGCTCTGCACCATATTGGAGCAGAGTGTACCGTAGCGAAGTGGCAAGTGCGTACCTCCATACGAGGTACTACCCTAGCTATTCGCCTAAGAGCAAAGCATGCACTTCCTACCTTGTTGCAGACTTTGTCAATATGGATCTCCCACTTTAAGCATCTGTCGATTTCGAACCCGAGAAACGCCACCGTCTCGGCTTGCGCAATGTTTAGCCCACAGAAATAATATATTTCTGTGGTTTAGCCCATCCGCCGATACTACAAGTGGCTTCATAGGTCGAACTGACAAATTAAAATTTATAAAATGTGTTTTTGTCAGGTTGAGTACAAGACCGTATATAGGTTGTGGTGGAGGAATAGGGTCCCATGGGTAGCGGGAACCGGATCAGAATTCCACGCGGGTGAAGCCGCGGGCAACAGCTAGTTAACAGATAATATTACAGACCCATAGGTAACCTTTTATGTTGTGATCGGCGGATAAGTACCGAGTCTGGTGTCAATATGTAGATTATTGGGCCACACCTCAAAATCAGATCATCTTATAAATTTCATTGAATGGAAAGAAGTGCTTGCATTATTTTAAGGTATTATTTAAAGATTTATGAAGTGATCTATGATTTTTCACATTGACTCTTTTAAAATTTAAATTACAGACTTACGCGTTGAATGTGTAATCTTCTTCCTTTTCGAAGTTGATTAAAAAGTGAGCCTTGTATTATCCTAAAAAATAGACGTGTTATCGGCTTTCAGCCTATAATGCGGGCACCAATAGGACGTAATATAAAATGCCAGTAGGTTCCCGATATAAGTATTTTTATGAATAGGCTTAATCAAATATTCGCAAGAAGGTAGTCAAATCGTTTTACCCTCCAATACCGGACTTTCACCGCAAGACTGTTTCTTTCATTTACGGTGTTCAAATGCAAACAGCTCATAAAACTTCTTGGCTTTATCTGGTTCTTTGTTCGCAATGGACGTAAAAACTACTGAACGGATTTTGATGCGGTTTTTTTTTATTAGATTGGCCTTGGTCAGACTTAAATTTACTGTATATTTGATTGCAATTGGTTGAGTAGGACCGGTGATATGACCAAAAAACGATAACCGACCTCCGCGTAGGCTGAGCCGCGAGTAACAGCTATAGCTAGTATAGATAGACAGATAGTGGTCTGGGAGGAGATGTCACAGCGAGTAAATCTAGATTGTAACTGACGAATTGACTGACTGAATGGACATTCGTTTCCCGTGTTGTTCACGAGATAATTAGACTTATCGCAGACTAGTGGCCCTTCTCGGCTTTGCACAGGAAGTTCTTATTTTCCCCCGGTTTTTATAATGTAATGTATAGTATAATGTATCGGATAATCTCTCATAAACCTCAAACCTCTTAAATGCTTCGGAATGTCCAGAAACCGATTTTACAGTAGCTTAGTCCAATTATTTTAATGTTTTCTTATAGTTGTTTTTGTTTTGTCAGATAATAACTATATAGGTAGGTATCTATTGTTACTGCTTGTAATTGAAAAACGCTTGTCAGTGAACGATTAGGGTTGCCATTATAAAATAAAAAACCAGGATAAGGAGCTCGTAAACTCTATAATTTTTGATTTTATTTCATTTTCAAGTAATGCCTTTATTGTGGTAATTAAAATGCGGGATAGGTAAATAATTGTTGTAAAAAAGAAAAGAATGGGTCTTCACAGTTGTTTTTCTGAATTTCTTCTAACACACTGTCTATGGACGAGTGTCTACTTAGCACGAGAAAAATGTTGAAAAAAATAATGGTCCGGGAAAATAGATTTTTCATTTATAAAGAACAACGGAATAACATATTTCTCAAAGTCCATTAAATTATACTTAGTTTTAGTATGTCTACAAGTCATGATTGAGAGTTCGTGAAAATTTGTAAAACAGTTACAATAAGATGCCAATAAAAAAAAAATCTAGTGCATATTACACAACGCCATCTAAACCCAAACTAAGCAGAGCTTGTCATATGGGTTCTAGAATGCGAATAAGCATACTTAGATACTTTTTTTTTGTAAATAAATACATATTATACATAGAAACACCCAGACCAATGCAAATATAAATATGCAATGAGCGGGAATCTAACCCGCGACCTCTGACTTAGCAGTCGAAAGCTCTACCGCTACGTCACAGAGGTCAATATATCTACTATGCATTTCTTGAGAAATAAAATTTCGTTGCATTGCTTACTACAGTGCCATTATTTTTTCAGGATTCCTGCAATTTTTTTCAGAATATACCTGATTTTGGTTTAGTTTTCTTAGGAAGGAACTGGCTTAATTATGAGCTTTGAGCTTTTTACTTCCTTCTACTTCTTTAAGCTTTCTACTAACTTCCTATAGAGCAAAATGGCGTATCATCGATGCTATAGCTGTATAAAAATAGATATTTTAACATTTAACGGATAAACTATAGGCCAGCCAACAAATTTTTTAAACTCGAAATTTTGGTTAGGTCATTCTAGCAATTGTGACCTCAATTATTTACATACAGTAGTTGTTATCTAAAGCACACAAGTCGTACATCACGAGTCAATGTTGACAGCAACAAATTCCAGTGTGAGCTTAACGGTAATGAAAACCAAGAGTAGCGGAACTGTAACACCGTTGTCTTGTCTTGGTGGAGAACTTTTTACACATGTTTCCATGGTATACGGCCTCATTACACGGTACACCGTGGTTGACTAATTAGGTCTTTGTTTTTTAGTTTAGCGTGAATAATTGAAAAAAGCTAACGTGTTTGTAGAATTATGTTTTTTTTTGGGTTTAGTTGATTGAAATTTTGATACTTAATTCATTGTTTTTTGTGTAACATGCTTTCATGAGTTTTATTAAATGGTTTCAGAAAATTCTGAAGAGATATTGTCTTAAAAATGTTGGTCTGAAAATACATGCGGCTAGCATGTTTCCCTGTACCGATTCTACGAATGCTCTCTTCGTAAAGCTGCATCCCAAGCTCTCTAAACAAAATGACATTTTAATAGCAATAAGCCAGTGGAAATTTTCAATAATGTGTGGGCGCGTAGAGATGCCCAATTCGGTGCAGGAACCAATTGCGTTTTCTTGCACACCAATAATATCGCGTTTTTACATCAATATTATAAATATTATTGAAAGGATCGTGATATATATTGACTGTATCCACGCGCCCTAAGGGATTGACATATTAATATGATTATACAATTTTAAAGTTTACGGGAGTCTTTGTAACTCGATGTAAATGATTTAATTATTATGTATATTAATTATTATGTATATTAATTATTGTTAAAATTATCCTAGTATCACGTGATCCATTGATAACGGATAGAAACAGATTCGCTTGGATGCGATTCCACTAATAGAATGCCACTTTATCTACCGATGTTACGGGGCGTAGTACCCACGTATAACATTCGTAACGAACAAGTCGTTAGTACTCTTAGTAATGGTTGCCTGTAAGAGATTGCCCTGTGCGATACGGCCGCCAATTGTATATGCCTCAAAACTGTACCAGCTTATTTAAATAAAACTATTTTTAACGGATTCTATCGCGATTTATTTGATGTTATTCTATTATTTACATTGAACCCGACATTTCGGTTGCTTTTCAGCAGTCATGGTCAGGGGGAGACTGTTCAATGTAAAGAATAAAAACTAGTGGGGCGGAAATCACACAGTGATTGTCAAATTCCGGGCCAAACTTACGTTAGCAACTATTTATTAATCTGTGGCCAAACTTAGATATTTTTGTTGCAGTATTTTTATTCAAAATTACAGACCTTAGGCTTTATGCATATTATTCGACGCGTCTTTATATATTGAGCAATAAATATGAAGAAAATCAAATCAAATCAAACGTCTTCGACGTCAAAAACACAAAAAAATGATTTTTTAGGGACAATTTGTATGGGGTGTGTGTTGGGTAACCTCCTCGAGTGTCGCTCCGATTCCGATCCCGCTGCAGTCCGGGGGGAACGGAATCGGAGCGACCGGTACACCCTGGGCGGCGGTCAATGGCTTCCCCTTCATAGGGTTGACATTGATCGTCGGCCAATACCCAACGTGGCGGGAACACATCGCTCTCCGTACTCCTCTGCTTTCAGAGGAGACAGGATGAGCGATGCTGTTAGTGGTGAGATGGCCCAGGGTCAGTCGGGGTGCGAGGGATATGCTCTATGGGTAACCTTACACCCCGGCGTCTGAAGACCCGAGACAGCGTGCGGTTTTAGTCGGTTCAAGTCCGACATAACCGCCCCCGCTGGCCGGCGGGGGGGTATCCAAAGGGATATCCGCACGAAAAAAAAAAAAAAAAGAACAATTTGTATGGTAGGTACCCGAAACCTTGAACGTACAAACCCCAAAATCTAATCAGTTCTTCCCATTAACCAAACAAGATGATTGGCGAAAGAATTTTTTAAATCGGATAAGTGGTACTTGAGTTATTGCGTAAACAGACATCCAGACATCCAGACATCCAGACATCCAGACATCCAGACATCCAGACATCCAGACATCCAGACCAACAGACAGACTGACACAAAATTTTTTTTTGCTTAATTAGACTTAGAATCACGTGAAACGTCGAGAAAAGTGATAAAAAATGGGTGTAAGATTTTGATTTCTTTTTTTGCGTGATTTTAAGACTTCGGTGTCCACTTGGTTGGTGGCCCGAAGTAATAACATCAACTAAATTGCGATACAAACCGTTAAAAATAGTTGTATTTCAATGTGTGCCATCTTATGTTCTGTATGCGTATTTTTGTGTACATACAATAAAGAGATTTATTATTATTATTATGCGAAAATCTTTGTACAATACGAGCGGTTTGTTGCTCGCTTGTTTGTCGATACTGAATGCACGATTGTTTTCTTTGTAACTAATATGTTACACACCCCTCCAAGGACTTCCTTGGAGGCGTCTGTAGAAGAGGAATTAATATTTTGATTCTTATCATTGCACGCTCAGATATTTAGTTGATTTATTTTCAGTGTAAACAAAAGTGTAAAAGACACCTCGCTGTCAGTTGCTTTCTATTCATTATAGATGGTTGATCAAACCATTTCTTCGTTAATCTTCTTCTTCTTATATTTAAAAATGAATTGCTGTTCGTTAGTCTCGCTAAAACTCGAGAATGGCTGGACCGATTTGGCTAATTTTGGTCTTGAATTATTTGTGGAGGTCCAGAGAAGGTTTAAAAGGTGAATAAATATGGAAGTTGTTATCGATTGAGGCAGTACGAAGTCTGCCGGGTCAGCTAGTCCTTGATAAAAATAGGACTGTATATGCGAATTGGTAGACTGTATGGCAATAACGTAGTTTGATTGAAAACTTATGTATTGAAGCTGAAGCTGTTTGTAGCGTGGTATGCCAGCAAGTCAATGTATATTATATGTAGCTCTGATATATGGCCGGTTATTGAACACAGTCTAACGAACTCTTCCCTATATGGTACAGGTTACTACTAAATAATAATAAAGAGAGAGAGAGTTTTTAGGTCTCATCGGTCAGTTGGCTTTTATTAGCTAGCGGGAAATGAAACTTAAATCACCTCTAAGATATTAACTCATGATAGTTTATTGGACTTTAATGCGTTCTCTTAAGTTTATAACATCCTCAATGCTTGACTTGTCGAATCTAATCTATAACTACTAATATTATAAAGAGAGACGTCGAATTTTGTGAGTTTGTTTATATGTTTGGGGTAATCTTCGGATGGCAGTCTGTTGACTGTCGTTCAAAAATATATAAAGTCAAAATAAACCAAATCGTGGAAGTTCAAGTCCCAAGGGGTTTCTACACGCAAGAAAGTAGGAGTGGCGTGCGGAGAAACAGACAGACGCGTGTCTTAATATCATACTCTTATTTAAATTAATACAATATTTCAGCTTACTGTCTGTGACCTACCTATGAAGACAGGATTTTCAAAATCAGAACGCAACATCAGTTTGCGAAATATCATATTCGCAAAAGATTATAATAATAATACCTTGTTTTTTTTTCGTGCGGAAATCCCTTCGGATATCCCCCCGCCGACCAGCGGGGGTGGTTATGTCGGGCTTGAACCGACTAAAACCGCACGCCGTCTCGGGTCTTCAGACGCCGGGGTGTTTTTTTTTTTAACGTGCGGAAATCCCTTCGGATACCCCCCCGACGGCCAGCGGGGGTGGTTATGTCGTATCTCGACTAAAACCGCACGGTGTCCTCCCCAAGTGTCCGTTGCCGGGCACCCCGGGTAAGCCCTCGAAAGGATAACCCCAGGGTTGCCGGCGGACTTTGGCCGCCACCGCGGCCTCGCCTGGTGGGGTCGGGTTTTATCCCGCTTCGGTGAGTTGGCAGTCGTGTGTAGGGCACACGACACGCCTCCGCCACGGCCTGCTTCTGTAAGGACGGCGAGTCATCCAACTGCCGTCCTCAGGCCCCGATCATGGAGGTCGGTAGTCCCGGGCGTAGATGAGTCTGCGGCGTCTTCGCCGCAGACTGCGAAACTCGGGGAGCAGGGTTCTCTCCCGCTCCCTCTCCGCCGTCTCTTTCGCGCTTTACCTGCTCGCAGAAAGAGGCGGCGGCGTGCCACTTGCTCCCGTCGGAGACCACGGCCCTCACCATGGTCTCCAGCGAGAGAACGTCCACGCCCAGGACCGCAACGAGATCCCGGCGTTGACTCGCCCACGCAGGGCACTCCACCAACGTGTGGAGCGCCGTGTCTTCGCCAGGATCCTCGCAGAGCTGGCACTGCGGCGTTGTCTCCCGCGGTGGATGCGCCACAGATACTTACCGAAACACCCGTGTCCGGTAACCATCTGGCACATCCGGTAGGAGAGGTCCCAGACACCGGGGTGTAAGGTTGCCCATAGAGCATATCCCTGGCACCCCGACTGACCCTGGGCCATCTCCAGCTTCGAGATGGCCCCCTCGGGTTAATACCTTTGCGCAAAATGTATAGATGTATGTAATCGTCTCAAAAAATCATATATGCAATATATCATCTTCTCAATACGTGATATATGCGAAATCAGGTAGTAATTGGCAAAAATCAAAGAGCAAATATTATAAAGCTGAAGAGTTTTTTTATTTGTTTGGTTGAACGCGCTAATCTTATGATCTACTGTTGCGAATAGAAAAAATATTTTTGGGTTTATAGCCAAATTTATCGAGGGAGGCTATAGGCTTTTTTCAAACACAATGTAAAAGTTGTTCATGAATAAATACTGAATACTGAATATATATCATCACGCTACTGTTCAGAGGAGCGGAGCAGTAATGATATATGTCAACAAATCGGGAAAATTTCCATACATTATTCTAATTACAGGAACGTAGGTATGGGTTAAATAGGTGCCACGGGGGATTGAATTATGTCACGGGCGAAGCCGCGGAGGGCCACTAGTTTAATATATAGGTAGGTACTACATGTATGGCAAGAATACTCTCACGGTATGAGCCTACTGCAAGTTCAAGTCTCGCCCTATGTCTTGACCTTTTCCAATTAAAATTATCAAGAGAAGGTTATCGTAGTTAGCGATTGAAGACTTATTCATAGAAGTGTCTCTTTGTTTGCTTGTCCCGTATGTTTTCCCATGCTAATAATCTGGTTGCGGTAAAACCGGTGTTACCCAGTACCCACGTTGCTGTGCGCAAGTGAGGAAAAAAGTAAAAAGAAACCAAAGAGGCATTGCAGCAACGCATACCTTGTAATAGCTAGTTATTAGGGTTCTGTAGATACTCAACGGAAGCAACTAAGACTTTGGATTTATTTCGATTTGTCCATTCGTTTGTCAGCGGTTTGTATCTCATATAATAATATATAATAATATGCAATAACGCGATAGTGTGTTGAAGGTTTGACAAAGCGTTTGTATATTATTAAGATATTTTACTATTATCACTATAACAACAAATAATGAATATTGCGTTAACGTTGCGACGTAGAAATATTCGCGACGGCATTTCCGTCGAGTGTAGCGTAGGCTTAAGATATGTTTATTTTTGCGTTTTTAATACAAGGCGTCTCTGTTTATCACAACCAATGCATTTTATAGCGCCTTTTTGTTTCCTTTGCAAAAGTATTTTCAAGGTAGGCAAAGGTATACTTACTTAATAATAATATTCCAAAACATTCTATACAGTGCTATCTAGACCCAAAGTAAGCATAGTTTAACTAGCTTGTAATGACGTAGGATCTAGATTGCGAATAAACATAGGTACTTCTTTAGTATTTTGTATTAGTGCATACATATTTCACGAGTACATGATGTTATAAATATCTTCTATCTTCTACAATGGTAGAGAACCCTTCGAGCACGTCCCACTCGCGTTTGATCGGTTTTTATAAATCACCCTCACCTCAATTATCACGTACAATAATATAATTATTGCTTAGTGAAAGGTTTGATAATATTTGTTTGAGGATAAGAATAACTGTTCACATTTGTGTACCTATTTTATGGATCGATTCGATACCAGTAATTAATATCACACGTACAGTTAGTCCGACGCCTTCATTCGTAGAGGTCATAAGTGTATCGAAGATTGATGAACGAAAACTGATTATTATGTACTGTTAGAAATATTCGCGGCTGGAAGTTATGAAAGATAAATAGTATAATAGAAATATTGAGTGTGGCACTGTACGAAAATATTTGGAGCGCAGTTATGAATTGATTTAAAAAAAAACGTACTATTAGGAAAACTAATTCTTTAATATTAATAAGAAATACCTATGTGTATATAGAATCCTTGAGAATTAAATAAAATATTTCATTTAATGTATTACCGTTTTTTTAAAATATATATACCCAAATTAAAGCTAAGTAGTTTATCTCTCTACTTTTCACATGAAAAAACGCATAACGGTAAACTGTTAAGTTAGTAATAAAAAGATATAAAATAAAACATAATTTCGTACCATTTGCGAAAAAATTAACACAATAATAATATGAGATAAGCATTTATTACATAACTGCATAATACATGCGTATTCCTTTTTCAAAACAATTTTTATTATCAACCTTTTTCTATTTTATCACATAAAATACTGGCAAGTCACAAATAAAGAATTAAAACTTCTAATTTAAATTTCGCGCTCGAAAACCATCAATCAATGTTTTTTTTTAAACTGTTGGTTTATTAATTAAAATATGAATCGCGCGCGTAATTTTTTTAAAGGCAGCATTCCATTTGCAAACAGCCTTTGCCCGCGAACGCCGCATATGATTCGAAGCATGCAAATGGTCAAATGTATGTATAATGCTTTATATACAAACTCAATGGTGTAAACACAGATGTAGTTCAGTATAAATTTCGGTAAGTATTCCAAATTTAAATCACATTCTCCCCCTCGAGGATGAATGAAATATAGTACAATTTTCTTTCCCTGTTTTTAACAGATTAAAAATGACTATTGTTATGTTCGCTTTTTGTGGCATAGAATGCCACTTTTTTGAGCAAATGGTACGAAAACATAATTATTATGACGACAACCCTGAATAATTCACTAATTAAACTACCAAAATTTGTAAACAAATGAGACAAATGTCGTGCCGAAAGGATGCCGTGGAATTTCTCACTATTATGCATTTTTGATATTATTCCATTCATATAGGTTTATTGTCATATTATTCATATTCATGGGTGGTAGAGCATAGCATAGTTCATGCTATGCTTTTCCATGCACTTAGGAATGGCTGCTCTGGCTTAAGCGGGAATATGAGATGAAAGAATTGGTGTTCTGTATGAAATATAGTTGATCCAATTCTGATTCCGACACTCCCACGTATAAAATCGTAACTGCATTTGATCAACTTTACTAACGTATTTTTATTAGGTTGGAGTACTAGTCGCATTCTTATGCTTTAGCAAAATCATAAACAATTCAATAAATAATCTTTTTATCTCTATTCTTAACTTTGCCATGATGTTGGTCATATGCAGTTACGATAGTATACGTAGAGTGTGTTGATTTGCTACAATTACCTATTTTATATATTTTAATTCAGGAGCATTAATTTTATTTAACCGAGTGTCAGGTACTGAGAGGTTTCGCGAGCGCGTGGGCCGCCGCCGCCTCCTTCTGCGAGCATGTAATGCTCGCGAAGGAGGTGGCGGAGCGCGCCCGGGAGAGACTTAGAACTCTCCCGGTCCGCCGAGCCCGCAACTTGCTCGCCGCGCGTCGCAGGCAACTCAGGCGCCGGAGGTCGCTTAACGACCTCCGTCCTCCATGAGCGCAGGCCTGGGGGTGGCGGGTGAGGCCACCTGTCACCCCAGCAGAAGCAGGCCGGGCCGGTGGGGCGACTAGCGCCCCTCCCCCAAACCGGGGCAAGACGGGGACACCGTGGTTCCCAAACCCGAGGGGGGCATCTCGAAACCGGAGATGGCCCAGGGTCAGTCGGGGTGCGAGGGATATGCTCTATGGGCAACCTTACACCCCGGCGTCTGTAGACCCGAGACGGCGTGCGGTTTTAGTCGGTTCAAGCCCGACATAACCGCCCCCGCTGGCACGCGGGGGGGTATCCGAAGGGATTTCCGCACGATAAAAAAAAAAAAAAAAAAAGGTACTGAGAGGTTTAATTAACAAATAACTTTGTCCAGTATGACTTAAAGCTGGGCGCTGACAAGTCGGGCACGTTAAAGCATAGGTTCCGTTTAATACCAGTGGCTCTCACTGGTGTTAAACGGAACTCCCCACTTTGCTACCAACCTTTCGATCGAAATTGAGTAGCAATATACTGCATGACATTGGTATTGAGAGACTGCTGGTAGCCTTATATTCCTTTCTTACTCTTTTCTTTCCTCTGCAGTTTTTCCAGAATCACATAATAAATATCTAATCTATACTACAAATAAATAAAATTGAAGTGAAGCTACTTCAATTTTAGAAAAATAATTAGGGTGCGGTACCCTATTTTTTTTTTATTTATTAAAAGAACTAAAACCCTAAAAATCGAAATCCACGCGGACGAAGTCGCGGGCACAGCTAATCTATAATATGATTAAAACCGTTCCTCAGTATGTACATAGCGTTAGTGAAAGTATCATTGAAATAAAACTATTTTTTTATTTAATTTTTTTAATAGTTTGACATAAAAACATTTGATATATGTATGTTCCCACAGAAATTGTTTCCCATGATTGCACTGAAAAAGGTACAAAACCTTTTATATTAATATTGCGGTGTAAGGTTCAACCACTCGCAAAGCTTCATTTACTTTAATAATGTAGTCATTAATGTACAATTAACATACTGCTATTACAGAGGCATCCGTTTCTCGCTATTTTTACCCGCCTTCAAACAAAGATGATCTGTATTCGACCATGTCTGCGTTTTTTTAAAAAACGTATACATACTTATTTTTTCATGATATTGTCGGAAGTCTACGCGAATGTCACACGTTGCAATAAAACTATTTTTAACGAATTCAATCACGATTTATATAAAGATATTTTATTATTTACACTGAACCCGAAGTTCCGATTGCTTTTCAGTAGCCATGATCACGGGGATACTGAGTAGTTCACCCCTATAATAATAAAATAACATCAAGTAAATCGCGATAGAATCCGTTAAAAATAGTTTTATTTCAGTACACAGTTATATTATACCTAAAAGAAAACGAGTTCTTTGGGATATCAATAGGTAATGAGTAAATAGCGGCTTTTGGCTTAGTGGTAACTGAGGAGGTTAGCACATTGCAGGGTTAAACAATACTAGCCAGATCGGTCTTAGGATGGGAAACCATTCTCAACACATTGAGACATCTCCGTGCCTTAGAGAGCACGTTGAGCCGTCAGTCCCGATTGCCCCACGAACATACCCTAAGCCCGAAAGAAATGCCTGCGCCAGAGCCTTGTCTGTGAATCAACAGGTGTACCAGCTTACAAGTGAGGTTGGCTAGGCCCCAAATATTTTGGAGGGACCCCATTTACCGTATGTAATAAGTGTAAGTACAAATAGGCTTGAATTACAACGAACAACGGTACATCAAAATTGAATCATAATAACAGTTACATTATTATAACACGACTGGTTCGAAGATGACGCTCATTACGCAGCGTCGGTTATGGAATGTAAGTACTTAATGTAATTTAATAAAATGCTTCATCTCATTTATAAAATAGGCTTTGTTGCTAAAAATTACTTTCATAATGTACGAGCCATTCGTTCATAAAATTTTACAGTATAATTAAACTAACTATTACAGTTACTTGCCACTTAGTAATAAACATGATTATATTCATCCTCCCAGCCTTTTCCTTACTCAGTAGGGGTCGGCTTCTCATTCTAACTACTAAACGGCTGAACTTCGACATATCACGTGAAACGACAACCATCTGACCTCCACAATCCACTGGCGATATCAAAGTTCTATAGTTAGACCAGTTGTTGGGCTTTCAGGACTTCAAGAACCTGTTATGACTGCCATAGATGTTTGTATGACAACCGTGACCGACAGCTTTATGGGCTCTCCGAGGCACAGAGTGGTCTCAATAGGTTAAGAATGGTCATCAATCCTAAGATTGGTTAATAAGGTAAATTTAAAAATAGGAAATAAGACTGAGTACGTTGAATACATTAACCTTAGTTGTTGTTATTCAAAACACAATATTAGTTACTGATACAACAATAATTCATCACTATTTATGAGTTATTAATGTTTCGCTGGAATTTATTGAAAATACATGTGGGTAGATGTTGAAAGCTACATAAACTAGGTCTGCAAGGCGAATCGCTGCTTGCAATGTTGAGCTGAGTGAGAAACCAGATTTTGAAAATTTTGAACAGTGATCATTCCTCCGTGGCAAGTCCGATTTTGAAAATTCTTTTTGAAAGTCACAACTCTGGACATGCTTTCTGAGCGTGTAAAGTTTGGTCACAGTGTCTCGAGCGGTTATTTTGTAATTCCATCTGGAATTTTTTTAACGGCGATCATTCCTCTGCGGTAGCATTAATTTTTTCAAAATATATCCATAAACCTTCCTCTGATTGACCTCTTTAATCATGCCAAATTTGGTTCTGATTGGATTAGTAGTTTAGGAGGAGACCTGTGACAAAGAAAATCCTGAAGTCTGGTATGAGGAGCTTTCGCTCGACTTCGTCTCACTCAGCTCAAACTGTAAGTTACAGTACATCTAGAGATCTAGAAAAGTGAAGTATAGATATACTTCACTACATACATTAAACAAAGTCGCTTTTCCCGTCTGTGTGTCCCTATGTATGCTTAGATCTTTAAAACTACTCCACGGATTTTGATGCAGCTTTTTAATTCTTTAAATTTAAATCTTAATAGATAGAGTGATTCAAGAGGAAGGTTTATAATATGCATAATACATGCATAATATCACGAAGGTTAAGCGGCTGGCGTCCGCTAGTCTACACTAATAATAATGTAGCAAATGTAGCGCTAGTGTGTACCCTGGATTCGTTATTATCTGATTATTTTGATAATAGCGAAGATCTCGGTGATACACATTCAATTCTACATTGCACGGCCGTCGCAGCATGTCGAGTAGCTAATGTTTAATTTCCAAAGTGCGACATAGCTACTTGACCGAAATCTGCTGTGCCGGCTTGGCAATTTAGAATTGAGCAACGTATTACCGAGACTAGGGCACTCATTGGAAAGCTTATTTGTTTCAAGTCGGGCAATACACGCCCAAGAGTGATGCGCTTTGTGAGTCGAGCGTTCTCGGGGACTGACATTAGGCCTCGAGAATTTTTGGCACGAGTCACAGACCGTAGCGACTTCCTGAAACAAAAAGTTTATGTGTGGGCAAACCTGATTCGACGGTATAAAAAAAGAGTGGAGCGATATTCCCAGAATCGCAAGTTCCAAAGGGACCAAAGGTGGGTCTACAGAGATTAAGAGCGCCCTGATTTTACAGGGACTGACGTGCGTCGACCAGATGATGATATTACTAATACATTCTGGCGTAATATCTGGTCGATGCCCGTCTTTCATACAGAGGGTGATTGGATGCGGGATGTTGAACGATTGTGTGAGCCTATTAAGATCATGGATCCGGTTACTTTACTACAAGAGGATGTAGCCGATGCAGTCCGTCTGTTGCCTAACTGGAAGTCAGCGGGACCAGACGGACTGCATAATTTTTGGTTAAAATGACTGAAAAGCTCACACGGTCGTTTGCAT
Source organism: Cybosia mesomella (assembly GCA_946251805.1). NCBI lineage: Eukaryota > Metazoa > Arthropoda > Insecta > Lepidoptera > Erebidae > Cybosia > Cybosia mesomella. The sequence continues at coordinate 30,046,789 of OX276390.1, forward strand.
GAAGCAATCGTTACTAGATCGTTTCTTTGGCCGCTTGAAAAAAGTTCTTAAAAGTCTTTTGTCAGGCGGTAATAAGGTGCGCGCCTGTAACGGTTGGGTCATGCCGGTTTTAATGTACTTCTTCGGCATACGCAGGTGGACTCAGACCGAACTAGACAGCCTGGATAGGTGATTATGTACGCTTCTTACTGCATACCGAATGCATCATCCGCGTTCATCTCTGATGAGGTTGTACATACCGCGGAAATGCGGGGGACGTGGCTTTTTTAATGCCAAATCCCTCCATAACCGTGAGATGTGTAACCTCAGGAAATACTTCCGACATAATGAAGCTGATATGCATCGTGATGTAGTAATGGTGGATAACGGACTTACCTCGCTAGCTTTGGCTAAAGAGAATTGGCGCAAACCTGTGGTACTAAGTATTAATGACCGTGTGGACTGTGTGACGTTCCTATCGGGCTCTCCATGGGCCTGATATAGATTTACCAGCATATGTTTTTTGTCTACACCTCGGTGACCTATTTGGGGAAACCGAAGGATTTGTTTTTGCAGTTATGGACAAAGTTGTAATGACGAATAACTATTTAGTTGAATTTACAACCTATTTATCATCGAGATCATGAGAAGTGGTCGTCGGTCGTGTGTAAAGGTGGAGCCCAACTCACCTGCAAGTCAATGAACCGGACTACAGACGGATGAACCTAAACAACGGACGAGGTTCTGGCACAGGCTTTTCTGTCAGGGTTGGGAGGTCAGACGTCAGTCGCTTTCGGAATGCCGCCATACCAATCAAAAATAACAAGCGGACCTCGGACAAAAAAAATGCAAATTTTTCACGTAACTGGGAAATTGGGATAGAAAATTGGCAAAATGAGAAGTGGTTCTGCTAGCTTAAATTCAACATTCTGAATTTTTAGAATAGACTGGAACTTAATTCTTTATTTTACACAAAAAAGACAAATGTATTACAAGTAAAGTATAGTTCTACAAAGGCGAGCTTAACTCTAAAAGAGTTCTCTACCAATAAACCTTTGAGCGGTAGAGGTAGAAAAAAATTACAAACATACAAACTTCTTTGTACACTAATCAAAATATTATTAAATCTACTGGTGGTAAATTTACTGGTGGTAGAAATTTGATGACACAAATTTGTCACAAAATTCGGCCGGGTAGGTACCACCGTGCACGATTGCGAAAAACCCTCCATAGTAATCCAATTTCGGTTTGATTGCGTTCAGGGGTCAGCAAGTGCATAGCCGGGCAGGGGGATTGTGGTCGCAGCACTAGTGGGTGTCACGCGGTGCTGCGACTACAATCCTCTTCTGATGAGGCCGTCAAGCTGAGTGCCACCATTGTTAACATAGTACGTGTATGTAATGGTGACCCTCTTTCCAGAGACTTTACCTTCAGCTTACCATCATTCGAGGTGAAGTCAAATTGACGTGTCCTAAATATAAAAAAAAAAAAAAAAAATCGGGTTTTTCACTAGTTCCAGTGTCAATTTGTCCCATTCTATGGAAAATACAATTAACATAATGTACAAATGGCGGCATTATCGCTAAAAGCACTATCTTACAGGCAACTTGTCTTTTTAATGTGAACATAGGTATTAAATTATTCATTTGTGGACGATGCCGATTCTATAGCTTGGCAAATTCATGCGTCCCATGGTTCACGCGGAATGAGGGGCGTAAGGCAGAGGGGTAAAATGTGAGCGCGGGACGGCCGTCAGGTTACCACGTCCCGCACGAACGTTTCACTACCCTCCTACCTTAAGCCCTGGGAGTGTCACGCATGCATTTGCCTAGTATCCTTGGAAGGCACACACACTATCTTGTTTATTTAAGTTTTTGTATAATATGGGCAATAAGCTATTTATGCGATTAGACTAGGTACTTACCTTTACAACTCAGCTTATAGAGCAATTACCTACCTTAATAGACATTATAGGTACCCAGATTTAGTGAAAACATAATTATATAAAACATAGATTTTATTATGGCAACATTATACTCTAGCAATGAAAGGTTATCTAGAACAAAATCAAATGGTCACTGGGTAATCAAATGGGTAAGTATACTAAGTGAACTACCCAGTAACACTCAACTAACCTCTTTATTTTTCTTGCGGTAATCCCTTCGGTTATGTCGGGCTTGAACCGACTAAAACTGCACGCCGTCTCGGGTCTTAAGACGCCGGGGTGTAAGGTTGCCCATATCCCTCGCACCCCGACTGACCCTGGGCAATCTCCGGATTCGAGAGGGCCCCCTCGCTCGACTACCCAATGACGATTATGTTATTATAATGTGTAGTGTAAACTTTATCGTCATCGTTCATTCAAATCGAACAATAAATTAATTGCTTCCAAATTCAAACTATCATCTTAACCAATTCCCTTCCATTCGTTCATTTAAATACTTTCGCGGCCATTCACTCACTCTTAGATTTATTAACGCACTTATATTCTTATACCACAGTTAATCGGAGTTGTTTTTAGCAATGGACGTACCTAACAGTACAGCCAGAGATTAGCATCGCTACAATTAAGCCTATGGAGGGTAAAAAATACGTAATTGCGTTGTCAGTCTCCGGCTGAGCCAAGCTGCTAGGTTGGTATAAAGAAAACTTGTAGAGTTTAATTGTTGATGAGTTGTTATAGATACATATACTATAAACATATATAGAACAAGGGGCTCGATTCAGTACATAACACCCCGTTTTCAAAACGCGTGCTTTTAATTCGATTAAGAAGAAAATCGTTAAAAAAATCTTTGATATTCTGTATGTTCTCATCTTATTATTAAACCTACCTTTGTTTTATGTGAGGTTATTGAACATTAGATTTATTAGATTTAGAAATTTAAAATTTATTTAAGAATAAGTTTTTGTAAGTTTTAAAAAAAACACGTTTAGAAAAATATTTTTAAGGAAGGGGCCCTTTTTTTCCGTGCGGAAATCCCCTCGGATATCCCCCCGCCGGCCAGCGGTGGTTATGTCGGGCTTCAACCGACTTAAAACCGCACGCAGTCTGGTCTTCATCACGGTGTAAGGTGGCTCATAAGGCATTTCCCTCGCAACTCAACTGAACCAGGGTCATCTCCGGTTTCGAGATGGCCTCCTAGGGATGGGGATCCACGGTCTACCTGTCTTGCCCCCCGAAAACGTTGTTGAAAACGTGTAAGGGTGACAGGCGGCTCCACTTGTCAACCCCAGGCCTGCGCTCATGGAGGACTGAGGTCGTAAAGCGACCACCGAAGTTTGAGTCACCTCCGCGCATCGCGGGCTCTGCGGATCGGGAGAGCCCTCTGCCTCGACGCCTCCTTCTCGAGTATTACTTGCTCACAGAAGGAAGCGACGGCAGCCCACGCGCTCAAGCTCCGCACCATCGCAGTGAGCAAGACGCCGAGCGAGAGGACTCCCAGTCCGAGGGCCGCCTTGAGGGCCTGCTTCGGCGAAGAAATCGGGCCCCTGAATGGAATAATCGTAAGGCCAGAGGCAGTTTGTTCAGAATTCTCCTTTACTAGTAACGTGTACAATGCGATGCAGCAGTAGGGTAATTCAATTACGGAAAATATTAATATCGCGATCTAGAAAGTGCCAACTATGGAGACTTAAAGTAGGTAAATAATTATCTATACTAACAAAGTTAACAAAGGTTGTAAGAATAGAGTACCTGCCTCTATATTTAGTCGGCTCTATTCGATTAGTATATTGAAGGAAACTGGAGATAATTATTATTTTTTAAACAGTAATTTGAATATAATATAATACACATGTTTGACTTGAGAATTCTTGTTGCAGGTTAACAACTGTTATCGGGCCTGTCTTCAGAAGTCACGCAGACATGCAACACAGCTGAGACATGTATAATTTACTCTGTGGACACGAATTTTATAAATAGGTTTGAATTTCAATAGTTTTTACTAAATATAAGGCATAATTATTTAACATAGCAAGCACTACCTATTTATTTTGCTCGATATATACCTAAGTTGTCGGAAAAGTAAAGTGTAATCCTATCTCTCCCATTAATAATATGTATATTTGGACGTTTGGATGTTTGTTACTTACTTAATCATGCTCTAACGACTGAACGGATCTGGCTGAAAATTGGGAATACAGGGATAGATTACAGTCTTTATAGGTTCTCATGGGTTGGGGGAACGGGATCAGAATTCCACGCGGGCAAAGCCGCGGGCAGAAACTAGTTTATTATAAAGGTTTTCTTTCTCGCAACGCCGAGGAGCTACCGTTCATTTCTGTTGCCGGTCAGGGTTATGGCTTGGAAGGCAGTGATCTTCATGTGTAGGACTGAATCCGCCGGGGGGGGCGGTTATGTCGGGTTTAAACCGACTAAAACCGCACGCCGTCTCGGGTCTGCAGACGCCGGGGTGTAAGGTTGCCCACAGAGCATATCCCTCGCACCCCGACTGACCCTGGGCCATCTCCGGTTTCGAGATAGCCCCCTCGGGTATGCCCCGCATACCTATGTTTACTACTTCGGAGTAATAAGTAATAATACACACTATGCAGGCAAAGGTTAACAAATAAAAACATGTTGATCATGCTCAATTTTAAATCTCTGGATGTCAGACGTATCGATTGTCTAATGACTTTTACAGCGTGTATACTGAGTGAATCCATACATATTTATGAGTTATCTAAAGCTAGTGTCACAAGTATTCAGGCTGTTTATAACGGCAGTATCCACATATCTACCGACCGAGATTGTGTCGATACCCGTTATTAGGCCCTGAAGCAGGCAGTCCCACACGCTAATTCTTCAATCGCTCGTTAACTTGCAATGCTCAGTGCTCTTCTGAGTGATGGAGAGTGTTGAACATTGCTAATTAACAAGTACCTATATTGTGATTTGTTTGTTACCAGATGTGTCTGCGCTTTGCGAATGTGAGTTCCTTAACTCACTTATGATACCTCTATCATAATCATCCTCGTAGCGATTTGTTTGTATGTTTTTCCAGCAGCGCCTGCCATCTGGACTCATAATCCTGAGAGGAAGGCCAGCGCCAGAGCCTCGTTCGTTGTTTAGCAATTGCACCGAGTAGTAGGTGAGGTTGGCTTAAGATGTTGATAAAGCCCTCTGCTAATTTTTAAACTTTCGCGTTCCATGTTTTACAATAATTTAACGGGAATTAATGCGATCATGTATAATTAGGTATATACATACCTTTGGATTGCCTGACGTTTCGAACAGGTTACACTGTTTTTTTGCGCAGTCGGATAGACACCGGACAGTTTGCTTAGAGAATAGGGACACTGTAAGTGGGGTGTGTGTTGGGTAACCTCCTCGAGTGTCGCTCCGATTCCGATCCCGCTGCAGTCCGGGGGGAACGGAATCGGAGCGGCCGGTACACCCTGGGCGGCGGTCAATGGCTTCCCCTTCACCCCTTCATAGGGTTGGTATTGATCGTCGGCCAATACCCAACGTGGCGGGAACACATCGCTCTCCGTACTCCTCTGCTTTCAGAGGAGACAGGATGAGCGAGGCTGTTAGTGGTGAGATGACCCAGGGTCAGTCGAGGTGCGAGGGATATGCTTTATGGGTAACCTTACACCCCGGCGTCTGAAGACCCGAGACGGCGTGCGGTTTTAGTCGGTGCAAGCCCGACATAACCGCCCCCGCTAGCTAACGATAAAAAAAAAAAAAAAAAGGGACACTGTAAGTGTAGTATGTGACGGTATATGGCGAAACGTAAATATGAAAAATATAGAGAACGTGCGGGTGGATGAAGAACTTTGCACCTCATGGACTTGACGACGGAGGACGTGCACCACTGCGCCAGTCAGCCTGTGACCACGGCCAGTGCAACCTGGTCGAAACGTCAGGCAATCCAAACGTATGTATATACCTATACATGATCGCGTTAATTCCCGTTGACTTATTGTAAAGCCCTCTGCGCAGTCCACCGCCGCCCTAGACGCCCTTTATTCCATAGAGCATAAATGTTTTAATTAAATGGTTCAAAAGTTTGCGGCGAAAAAGCGCCTTTATGACAGACTTGGTTATCTCCTCTATGATCACCGATTACTTAATAGCCTGTATTCAGATTGAATAACCTAGACGTGAACACGCGCGTTCGTCTGCGTTGTTGGTTGAGTTTTATGCCAGTTCTTTATTGTATGTTAACTAAATGACTGTTTGAAATGTTAAGTTTATGGGTAGATTATTCCTATTTGCTTTTTATTGGCAGTAAACCATGATTGTATGAAAACGATTTTATATACAGTAACTACGTTCATTTCTTGCAATTAAGGAGGTAATCTGTGCAATGTAACAGCCATGGGCGGGTTATTATCCCATAACCCGACCATGGTTGTCAACAATTTTTTTTACGTGGGCATTGTGGTCAACCCAAGTACTTTATTTTGGTTCGTAAATTGGTTTTAATCATTTTTACAATCCTTGAATGAATTTCTGTTATTTGCTTAGCCCTAGAACCTCAGAACATATAACTAGGTCCTTATATGATCTGAGCCTAGAACGAAATATAAGTGGGTAATAAACGTAATTACTTATTCTGACTGAGCGACTACTAACTTCTACTTAAAACTAAAATAAGAAATGAACGGTTATGTGGAAGTCAGTCTTTTTCAAAGTAGCACGAAATTTCATATCTTAAGGTTTCCCTTAGCGATTCAGCGCGGGAATGCTGCCTAGAATGCACTTCATCCTGCCAAGGGGATCTAGTTTTTGAAGCAGTTTTTTTTATAGGTTAAAGTAGTTTAATTTTTAATTCTGTTTTAATAGTGTATCTTAATTTGTTATAGGTACATCAAATACTTTTATACTTAACCTATATATTTGAAAGTTGAATTCAATCATTTGTACAAATACATAGTAGGTGTAAATAAAATTGAAGTGTCTGTTTCCAACAGTTTGTATTGTTGAAATAACAGCTTTTTAATAAATAGGTACATATGAGTGTATGTAAAAACAACGACTAATAAAACAAAAAATGTATATAATAGAAAAAAAAACTACCGTACAAAAAACAACTTTTAGAATTTTTGTCCGTCTCTCTGTTTCGGTGATCTCCGAAGTGGTTGGACCGATTTTGATGGGATTTTCACTGGCAGCTTTAGAAAAAGTATGTACCTACCATGTAAAACAAATAAAACTCAGATATAGGTCTACCGGGCCTTACGAATACCTTTGGGCACAAGCCAACTTCACCTGTTAGTCGGTGCACTTGCTCAACAACTGACGAGGCTATAGCGTAAGCTTTCCTCTCGGGGTTAAGAGATCAGACGGCAGTCGCCCCCGGAAAAGCCAACATACCAAAAAAAAACAATAAGCGGATCTCAAGCTCCAAAGTGTAAATTTTGACCGCAACTGGGAAATCGCTATGGGGATGTTGATCTAAGAAGTACACACGGACGAAGTCGCGGGCGTTAGCTATGTTTAATAAATGTATTCAAAACAAGTTTTTGTATTTCGTATAGTATTTTAGTGCATTTTTCACAAATTGCTGTTTATGTAAATTATGATCATAAAGTTATTATTTGTTAAGAAAAAAATATTGAATCATGTGCCAAATTTAAATTTCGAATGCTTGTTTTTGTAGTTAGTATTAGAGTCAACGGGATATTTACCATGTAGATTTAACTCAGAAAAAGTGAACATCCAAGACGTAACTTGAACCCTTGACCAGTCCTTTACAGGGGGAGTACTCTGACCAACTAAGCTACCTGGACCTGGACCATATGATATTTTGAGCGATCATGGCGCCTGCAACAGTGCCGAAATATCAGATATTCAAACCAACACATGGTAAATATCCCGTTGAATCTAATAGGTCAATAGTGACCATGAAAGTTTAAATACCTATATTGTTTCTGTAGGTTTAGAATCCATGAAGAAGCGTTTTCTTTTTTGTTGCAAGAAATATGAAATAATAATAAAAAAGAACTATTTTAAACACATAATAGGTTGTAGGTGTTTAAATAGTCAATTAAAGTTATTGTGTTGACAAAGGTTAACAATGAACTCATGCATTCGTCACATTCATGAATTGTTATTGAACTGCACTGTTCAACTTCATTAATTACATTAAAATACCGTAATTCTATTATGTTAATAGTATAGAAAATCTTAATATTTTTCACTCAAGAGCTATTTGGAGATCTATTTAAAGATCACTCCAACACTTATGCAATTATGTTAGAAAAAGTTATTGACGACAAACATAACGACACATCCCAAGACATAGGAAATCCTAGTGTGGAATCTAGGGAGCCATTAATGTATGTTTTTATTTTGAGGCAATAAATATGGTGTTATTATATTTTTTTATTAGTTATAACATAAAGTTAAATGTTATTATTTTTTACATTAATCTTAATTTTTTATTAATTCATCTTGAAATGAGCTTATGTTGACGTAAATATTTAGTTGCGTATAATTTTTATTAAATTATTTTGTACTTGTGCCAAATAGTCATAGATCATTTGAGGTACTTTTATTATTATTAAATTAGGTCAAAATTTAAACCAAATCTTCAGGATATTTTTTCTGCAGCAAAAAACACTGTTAATTAGCTATGTATGTCAATAACTAGGAAAAAAATCAAAATATAAACAACGAATTATTTTATTTACGTACGGTTGTATGGTATTTTTTAATAGGAAAGTTTTGTAACTCACCTGTCTGTGTCGTACACCGGGCACTAATAGCACTGCGCTTGTGCGGTAGTTGCGCGGGATCGCGGGTGTTGTCGGACCTGGGCAGGCGCGGGCGCAACTATGCGATGCGCACGCGAGGAGCAATGACTCGGACGATCGCACTTGACCTTGTGGCGAGCGAGTATACGCGAAACACCAACCCGTACTCGTTTTATACTAGCTTTCTTGAAGGGACACAGTGCTGTACTGTTCAGCCAATGTGAGAGCTTTAGCGCTGCAAGCTCTTTGATACGTACGTTATTTCAACGAGTAGGTACAGAAGCGCGGTCTTGCTGGGACTACCGGGTTGTAGTTCAAGGGTCAAGATATCAAAACCGTTAACGTTGGTCGTTTTACCAGTGAAGGAATATCTATAGTCTAAATCACGATTTCACGACTTGGTGTAACATATTCTGTGATACAACCTTTAAGTTTAAACCTAAGGTTTTAACCTAACCTACTTTTAAATGGAAATGTATTTTTCCCTCAAAGGTTTATTAGTCTGGCAAACCAAAGAGAACTCAGGGTAGCGAGAAATAAAACCTCCATAAAAATTATCTATATGGCCTAATAGGGTACCTACTAGCATGCTGGAAAATTCGTCACTTTATTAACAAAACAAAAGAACTGAGAAGGCGGCTCGCTCGTGTATGCATAGGTTTCTATTTCTTGAGCATTGGTGACTGTGAGGGGAAAACCTGTGGGGGCTGGTCTGATAGGCATTCTTTAGCTCGTCTCAATGGTTAAACCATTGCGGGTAAACATTTATATATACAGGGTGTCTATAAAAGAACTTCGGGGTTTTAAAAATTCATATCTCACTAACTATAAAAGATAGCAAAATTTTGTCGATTTCTCTGAAAAGAGTAGCTCAAAAAGTTTTACTCATACCAATTGGGAATGTTTGTATCAACTGTTGGCGGTGCTGCAGGGCGTTGACCTTGAAATGACGTCGCGAAATTTGAAATGATGGCGACTCCGCAACAAAAGGCTCAATGTGCTATTTGGCTCATATAAACGAAGTTTGTAGTTACCGTACGAAGAAACTTTCGACGTAACTATGGTGTTAACCCGCCTTCTGACAAAACCATTCGTCAATGGTTCAGTGCATTTAAGGAAACAGGAAGTGTTTTGAAGCAAAAGTCGCCGGGTAGGCTGAGTGTGTCTCAAGAGAAAGTGGACAGAATCCGAGCTTCATGCCTTCGAAGCCCTAAGAAATCGTTGAGAAGACGCAGCCTGGAGTTGGGGTTACCAAGATCAACTGTCGGTAAGGTACTTCATAAAAGACTACGTGCTCGCCAGGACATGGGAAGAGGTAGAATACCGTTTAGACGTCTGCCGTGCCACTAACGGGACTCATATAGAACTTTACTAAGTGTTAAAAAAAACTTGAAAATGTAAGGTTTTCAGTCATGTATGAAACATGTACCTATGTATGTTTTTTTTTATTTCATTAAAATATTTTGCCTCAAAACCCCGGAGTTCTTTTATAGACACCTTGTATATATTTTGTAAATACATACGCACATTTATACATAGAAACTCCCAGACTAATGCAGATATATACCTTCAGAGTGGAAACGCGAAGTGTGTCCAGAGACAATTATTTTGTCAAAAGAATATATCTTAAAAAAAAAAAAAACATTTTAATCGACTAGACTAAATAATCGTCTGGTCTCATCTAACGTTTCTATCTTGTATGATCATGCATAGGTAAGACCTCTGACTCCGGCCCGGTGAGCCCGCAACATGCCGCGCGTCGCAAGCAACTCAGGCGCCGGAGTTACGTTAGTAACTATTTATTAATCTGTGGCCGGAGGTAGCTTAACGACCTCCGTCCTCCATGAGCGCAGGCCTGGGGGTGGCAGGTGAGGCCGCCTTCGCCATCCGCCATCGCGGCTCCTTGTGCGAGCATGTGATGCTCGCGAAGGAGATGGCGGAGCGCGCCCGGGAGAGGTTAAGAGCTCTCCCGGCCCGCCGAGCCCGCAACATGCTCGCCGCGCGTCGCAGGCGACTCAGGGGCCGGAGGTCGCTTAACGACCTCCGTCCTCCATGAGCGCAGGCCTGGGGGTGGCAGGTGAGGCCGCCTGTCACCCCAGCAGAAGCAGGCCGGGACGGTGGGGCGACTAGTGCCCCTCCCCCAAACCGGGGCAAGACGGGGACACCTTGGTTCCCAAACCCGAGGGGGCCATCTCGAAACCGGAGATGGCCCAGGGTCAGTCGGGGTGCGAGGGATATGCTCTATGGGCAACCTTACACACCGGCGTCTGCAGACCCGAGACGGCGTGCGGTTTTAGTCGGTTCAAGCCCGACATAACCGCCCCCGCTGGCACGCGGGTTGCCCATAGAGCATATCCCTCGCACCCCGGCTGACCCTGGGCCATCTCCGGTTTCGAGATGGCCCCCTCGGGTTTGGGAACCACGGTGTCCCCGTCTTGCCCCGGTTTGGGGGAGGGGCGCTAGTCGCCCCACCGTCCCGGCCTGCTTCTGCTGGGGTGACAGGTGGCCTCACCCGCCACCCCCAGGCCTGCGCTCATGGAGGACGGAGGTCGTTAAGCGACCTCCGGCGCCTGAGTTGCCTGCGACGCGCGGCGAGCAAGTTGCGGGCTCGGCGGACCGGGAGAGTTCTAAGTCTCTCCCGGGCGCGCTCCGCCACCTCCTTCGCGAGCATTACATGCTCGCAGAAGGAGGCGGCGGCGGCCCACACGCTCGCGCTCCGCACCATTGCCGCAATCATGCTGCTGAGCGAGAGGACTCCCACCTCGATGGCTGCCACGAGGTCATGCCTCGGCGCCTCCCACGCCGGGCAGTCCGCCAGCGTGTGCAGCCCTGAGTCCTCGCTCGCGTCGCAGTGATGACACTCAGGCGTTTTCTCCTTCCTGATCCGATGCAGGTGGTCCCCGAAGCACCCCTTCCCTGAGATCACCTGCGTCAGTCGGTAGGAGAGGCTTCCGTGTCGCCTCTCCAGCCAATCCTCCATGATGGGCCTTACCGCCGCTATTGCGGCGTGCCCTACGCTTGGTTGCCCAAGTCGTTCCTTCCACTCCACCACGATGGCCTGGCGGAGCTGGGACTGCACGGCCTCGATTTCTCGAGGCTCGGGGTTCCATCCCTGCTCCCGCGCCTCCTTTCGCCACTGGTACAGTTGCGAAAGGGCTCTCGCTTCCAGGTCCCATGGCGGAGTTCCGGCAAGGAGACTCGCCGCCTCGAAGGAGATCGTGCGGTACCCTCGGATGACCCTGATGGCCAGAACCCGCTGCGGAGCGCGCAGCATCCGCACAGTTCTGGTCCTCAGGGCCTCCGCCCATATTGGGCACCCATACAGGGCCATGGACCGCACGATCCCCGCGTAGAGTCTCCTGCAGGAGTCATCGGGCCCCCTCATGTTGGGCAACAGCCGAGCCAGAGCAAGAGCTGTGCCCTTCAATTTGGGGGCCAGACTTCGGATGTGCTCTCCGAAGTCCCATCGGCCGTCGAGCACGAGCCCCAAATATTTCATTTGGGGCTTGATGCCGATGCGATTTCCTCCCACGATGAGACTGGATCCCTCGGGTGGCTTGCTCCGAGGCCCATGGAAGAACAGGGCCTCGGTTTTATGCAGGGCCACCTCGAGACCCAGCCGCCGGATCCGCCTAACGACTTGGGCAACCGCGGTCGTGGCCTTTCGGGTCGCTTCGCGGTACGTCGCCCCGCACGCCGTCACGAGCGTGTCGTCCGCGTAGCACGTGACGGCGGCACCGCCTACGAGCTCACCGCGAAGCACCCAGTCGTATCCGATGTTCCACAGGAGCGGCCCCAGGACCGATCCCTGTGGAACACCGCACGACATTTCACGCCGACCGAGACCGGTCACGGTTGGGTAGATGACGGCTCTCTCCGTCAAATACGCCCCGACTATGCGGCGGAGGTAGAGAGGCACTTCGTGATACACGAGCGCCTCCCTAATGCAACTCCAGGGCAAGGTGTTGAACGCGTTGGCGATGTCCAGGGACACCGCCAACATCACCTCACCCCGGGCTACTGCATCCTCCGCCAGAGCCCTCACGCGCATGATGGCATCCACGGTGGAGCGCCTCTGGCGGAAGCCATATTGGCCATCCGCCAGGTCCGGCCCCACTCTTGAGAGGTGCTCGACGAGGCGCTTCGCAATTACTCTTTCAAAGAGCTTGCACACCTCGTCGAGCAACACTATGGGCCGGTAGGCGGACGGCGAGTCCGCCGGGCGCCCCTCCTTTCGGATGAGGACCAGTTTCCCCGTCTTCCACAATTTCGGAAACTGGCCCCGCTCCAAACATGCGCTGAGAAGCCCTCTCAGTCGGGGCTCGAGAGCGTCGTCGACTAGAGCTAGGACCCACGCTCGGCCTGGAATGCCGTCGGGTCCCGGGGCGGGTTGTTTGGCTCTTAGCCTTCTCACCGCCAGCTCTAGTTCTACCCAAGTGACCTCGGGCACGTCGTCGTCTTCCACGTCGGGCGCCATGCGCAACCGAGGCGGAGTCATCTGCGGTGGAACATGTTCCACCGCCCGCGCTGGGAACAGGGAGCCAACAACTCCTCCGAGCAGATCCGGCTGGAGACACCGGGTTAACGGCGGGGCCTTGGGGCGCAGCTTGCCCCTCACCATCCGGTAGGGCCACCCCCAAGGGTCCCGCTCCAGTGTCTCCAGCAGCTCGCGGAAGGCGTCCCGTTTGGAACGCCTTATCTCCGCTCGGAGGGCTCGTCTGGCCTCCCTGTATCCCTCGTACAACTCCGCCTCTCGGGCCTCCGCATCTGCGGGGCGGCGACGCCTCCTACGGAATCGGGCCCACCGGCGGTGCGTGATCACGCAGCCCCGTCTGAGCTGCGCGATCTCCGACGACCACCAGTAGACCTGACCCCTCGGATTATAGGGTGGAGCCCTAGGCATCGCCGCGTCACAGACACGGGTCATGGCCTCCCGGAACCACTCCGCCTCATCGTCTATGCAGACAGGCCTGTCCGGCGCAGGGGCCCAGGCCTGTACGATGGCGGCTTCCAGGAGGAGCTCCCGATCAAGTCGCTTAAGCGCCCAACGTGGCTCGGGTGGAGCCGGTGCAGCCGGCGCGTCGCTCGCAGGGGGGGACACGTCAAACCGAATGTATCGGTGATCCGAACTTGTGTCCTCCCCCAAAACGACGCGCCAGCCCTGAACACGTCGCGCCAACGAGGGGCTCGCGAACGATAGGTCCACGATGGAGCTACCCCTCGAGGTCACGAACGTGTCCACGGCTCCCCGATTTAGGAGGACTAGGCCGAGTCGTGCGGCCCAGTCCACCAGTGCCCTGCCTCTATGCCCCGTCGCGCCCCTTTCGTGTCGGGAACCCCAGGCATACGACCAGGCGTTGAAGTCCCCGAGCACAAGGACCGGACGGGGCTGGCAGGCATTGACGACGACGGCCAGCTGACGGAGCCACTGCTCATATGCAGCTTGGTCTCGGTTCGGCGTGATATAAGCGGCCACGACCGCTATATCCCCAACCGCCGCCGCCACGCAGCCGGGTCCCCTTGCAACGACGGCAAGAGGGGGGCTGCCGGCGGCAGGGTTGTGCACCAGTGCCGCCGACCCATCCAGCGCGGTTTCCCAGGCAGGCCCGAGGAACCGGTGGGTGTATGGGTCGGCGACAGCGGCGACATTTATGGCCCACTGTGCCATGCTCTGGCGCAGAAGGTCCTGAGCATGGGCACCGTGGCCAACGTTCACCTGCAGGATGCGGAGTTGAGGATCCATTATGGAACCCCCATCTCCGCATCCCGCTGTGAACTGGAGGCGGAAGGCCGGCCTCCCGGCTTCGGCTCCCCTCCGGCGCAGGCCTTGCTGCCAACCCTATGGTCAGCCGGCTTGCCCCCCGCTGCACATCTGAAACAGTGCAACGGGGCGCTACACGTGCCGGCCTTATGACCGGGCTGGCCACAGCGGAAGCAGCGGTCGCCCGCCGTTACCTCCGCCGTGCAGTGCACCCCCACATGGCCCACCGACAGGCACCTGAAGCACCTGGCCGGTCGGGCCTGCAGGAGCCGTGCCTGCGCCCTCAGGAAGCCTCCCACCAGGAGGCTCCGCCCGTCTGCGACCTTTTGGGCCGCCGCGATAGGGCAGCCGACAACTGCTGCCCCCTGTCCACCGTGGCCGAAGCGTATAGCTCCGGCCTTCACTGTGTCCGGGGAGCAGCCCCCGGCCTCCGCCACGGCGAGCCTAAGCTCCTCAGCCGTGACGGAGTCGTCCAGGCCCGTGATGCGCTCTTCTGCGCATTTAATGGGCCTGGACACCCGGACGTCGGCTGCATCCAGCGACTCCCTCAGCCTAGCCGCTAGGGCGTCAGCCTTGGGGCCACTGGCGGCGCCGGGGACCTCGAGAAGCCGGGCTCCCGTCCGTGTGCTCTTGCACCGGACGCCCGGGATCTCGAGGGCCTTGAGGTCGACGTTGGCCTTCACCTTGGCCAACACCTCGGCATACCCCATGCCTCTACCCGCTGCCTCCGCCGTCAGGGTGACGACGACGGCCGTAGTGCGGGGGGCACGGAGCTTCCCCGGCGCTGCTTTCGAGGCGGCCGCGGCCCTCCTGGCCTTTTTGGCGGCCTTCTTGGCGGCCTTCCGCCTCTTCTTGCTGGCTCCAGCCACCTCCCAGCCCCCTTCCAATGGGGTGGAGGTAGCCGGAACCACGGCTGGGGCTGGGGCTGGGGCCAGGGCTGGGGACGTCTTCCCCTTGCCCTTCCCCTTGCCTTTGCCCTTCCCCTTACCCTGAGCGGGAGGGGGCTGAGGAGCCGGGACCGGCAGAGTCGCACCCGCACCCGCGGCCGGGCGGGTAGGGCCCCTTTGGGCTACAGCCGCGTAGCCGGCCGCTGGTGGCGCCAGAGGTGGACGGCGGATGGAGTCCATTAGGGCCTCCATCCGACACATCATCCTCTCCTCCAGCGCCTCCATATAGGGGAGCCAGGACTCCGCCGGCGGTGCCCTCGGCTGCGCCGGCCGCACCGACGGTGCCGGCTGCTGGACCGGTTGCACCGGCCGCGCCGACAGCGCTGGCTGCGCTGACCGACTCGCGGACGAGCGAGTCACGCGTGTCTGCTCCGCCGGCGGGGCCCTTTGCGCCGTTTGGGCCGAGCTCGCCATCCCCCTCTTGAGCTCCTCGACGGCTGCAGCTAGTCGAGCCGTCTCTCGACGAGACTCGGCCAGCTGCGCCGCCAGGCCCTCATTCTCGGAGGCGATGTCGAGCACAATGCTCAACATCGCCTCCTGCTCAGGGTTTGGGGACCCCTGGAATGACGCGGTCACCTTCTGGAGTCTCTCCAAAAGAGACCGCGTCCTCCCGCTCGGTTCCGTCACCGCCGAGGTGGAAGGCCTCGGCGGCGATTTTTCCGCGGACCTCCCAGTGGCCGAGGGGGCCCGGCTGGGTTGCCCACCCCTCAACCCTCCTCGCGCCCGGCGGACTGCAGCCACCTTAGGCGCCCACATTGTCGCCTCGTCGCTGGAGGAGGCCGTCCCGGTGAGGGTGTAATCCTCATCCGACACGCCCTCCCCTGGTCGCTGCTTCTTTGGGCGCCGTTTGCGCTTCTGCGCCTTGACGCCCAATCCTATTGGGCTTGCCGCCCTACTCCTTTCGCTGGCGGTGTCAAACCTCTCCGACACCGCCGAGGTGTTTGGCGTCACCTCTACGCCCGCCTGCTGCGCGACCTCCGCGCAGACTCCGTCCTTTTCTGTGTCCGTATTAATGCCTGTGTTGTTTTTATTTTGTTTCCGGTCCGTTTTATTATTTTTTATGATATTTATGTAATCCATAGCATATCCCACGAGTATGGGGGAAAGGTGGTCCATCCAGGCGGTGCCCCCTGCACCTGGATAATTACACACCCACGATTCATCAGTTATGTTAAGGTCCCAATGTAATAGGGGGCGAGCCTATTACCATCTACCGGGCACATTATTAAGCGAGCCATAATTACTACTACGAAAAGTCAGAGGTGTGTGCCCGGGGCGACTGGGGATCGAACTCGAGACCTCGTCTCAGCAGTCCGTTACGTACGCCACTGAGCCCAGTGGCGTAGTAAAGGACTGCTGAGACGAGGTCTCGCTTAAAATGTTAAAAACGCTAAAAATGTTAGTACTGAAAATTGGGTTTACTCCAATTTCTTTCATATGTAACGACCTAATATTAAAAATGCTTTAGGGCTAGATGAAGATAATAAATGCTACTTAGATCTATACTGATTTGTAGCTCTCCTCACCCATAGTTATTCGACGACTGTGAAAAGAAACTATATACCCTCTCAAGAGTCTTTTTATTCCCCAGAAGTTTACCCTATAAATTTGTTCAGCACGCCGAACAGCCTAACCGTGTGTAACAAGCATAACATGCACTTCCCAGATATTCTAGACGCTCTTTACTCAGCTTCGTCAACTTAAAATAGAAAGAAGGGACGCGCGGTCGAAGTCTGATACAACTGGTAACATTTTTATAGTACGGGGATGAGTTTATTGCGCTAGGTACAGGACGTTGAGGTAGGTACACTTAATTATTTATATGTCTACAAATAAATAAAATTAAAGTGTCTGTTTGTAATATTAAGATATATTTTATATAATAACTTTTTAGTAAAGTATGAATGTGTATAAGGTATGTAGGTACTTATTTGAGGCTGAATGGTGCCCTACAAAGACCTTCGGGGTCAAGCCAACTTCACCTGGAAGCCGGTACACCTGTTGATTGACTGACGAGGCTCTGGCACAGGCTTTCCTCTCGGTGTTAGGACACGGTCTCACGGCACTCGCTCAAATAAAAACGTTTAAGCCAAAAAATCAAATGGACCCTGGGCTCCGAGGCGAAAACCACGGATGCAACCGGGAACAACGTCAAGATGATGATGATGATAGGGTGGGTCGATACCTTCTAAAACACAAGTAAAATATTTTTTGAAATTTTCTTTTGTCTATCGGTGTTTCTGTCTGTTTGACTTGGCTAATCTCTGAAACGGCTGGGCCGATATTGATGAGATTTTCACTGGCAAATAGCTGATGTTATGAGGCGTAACGTAACTTATATTACTTATGTTTTAAGAAAAGTATTAGGGTTCCGCGTAAAAAAAAACCCCAGGTCTAAGTCCATGCTGACGAAGTTGCGGGCACAGCTAGTATTGTATAAAAATAAATCTCTGTTTCTCCGCTTATGTCTTCTAAACCGTACCTACAATAAATTTTGACACAATTTTCACTAAAGTACCTTTTTTTTTCTTTTTTTATCGTGCGGAAATCCCTTCGGATACCCCCCCGCCGGCCAGCGGGGGCGGTTATGTCGGGCTTGCACCGACTAAAACCGCACGCCGTCTCGGGTCTTCAGACGCCGGGGTGTAAGGTTATCCATAGAGCATATCCCTCGCACCCCGGCTGACCCTGGGCCATCTCACCACTAACAGCATCGCTCATCCTGTCTCCTCTGAAAGCAGAGGAGTACGGAGAGCGATGTGTTCCCGCCACGTTGGGTATTGGCCGACGATCAATGCCAACCCTATGAAGGGGTGAAGGGGAAGCCATTGACCGCCACCCAGGGTGTACCGGCCGCTCCGATTCCGTTCCCCCCGGACTGCAGCGGGATCGGAATCGGAGCGACACTCGAGGAGGTTACCCAACACACACCCCTCACTAAAGTACCTAAATCTTGTAGGTGAGCGTAGGTACCTACATACCTACTCCATCGTAGACTATACAGAGCATGGGATAATAATTAACGCCACGAGCGCAAACACAGAAATTAAGCGTTATACAATACACGCTCAAGCAAAGCACATATGGAAATCGCTCACAGACTCTCGTATTGAAATATTTTGTGACTACTTCGTTCAGAAATGGACCAACGAATAAAGGTATGTTAAGCAATGAAACCTTACTATACTTTCCAACTGTTTTTGCACGGCGCTATCAATGTCAAAGTCGGATTTAGGGATGGGCATAAATTATTTTTCTTTAGATACACAACCGTATCGTTTAAATTGGGCACCTGGTGTAGATTCGTTGATTTATCGTAACGTATTGTATCGGAACATATCTACGATATTTTTTATATTTATATGATCCGATATGATGGTAGGATTTTCTCCTCAAATTAATATGTTTATAGTAACACAATGATTAACATAAACATAAGTTCGAGTTCTTTATATTAAAAGTCCGTATTGTATAACTGTAATATAATAATAGGATTTATTGGATTATTATATTAGGATTATTTGGTTTAATTATGTATTAGCTAATGTATTATTTTTAAGTACCAACCCGAAATTGATGAAGTTGTTAGCGTCTCAATAACACGATGCGATACTTACGACAAGCAATATCATGCGTATTAATGTGTGTCGTAAGCTTGTGATTTGATACATATTATATAGATGTATCGCATATCGATATTGTATTTTTACTCGAATATTGATATGCGTATTGCCCATCCCTTTGTTTTATTTTGAAATATCAGATTGAATTGAGGTTATTACTAAACAAAATAAATGTTTTTTTATTGTAGAAAATACTAAGGCTTTGTCTTTAATAATGTCAAGTAAACCTAACTCAAAGCGTACCATATATGTTGGTGGATTAGCAGAAGAGGTTGACGAGAAAGTTTTAAATGCAGCTTTCGTCCCGTTTGGCGATTTAGTTGATGTTCAAATTCCATTAGACTATGAGACTGAAAAGCATAGAGGTTTTGCTTTTATTGAATTTGAGAACGCTGAGGATGCTGCAGCGGCTATTGATAACATGGTGAGTACCATTTTTTATGCCTTAATAACTTACGTATGTCAATCAGGGATGTACTCTCAACCGGTGAATATGAATGAAAATATTTATCTATACTCTCCATTTCCTAATATTCAGTCTTCTTCTGACTATAAAAGCTAATAAACCATGTGTATGTGATTTCCTTTTCTTCTTCAGTTATGTAGAATCGGGTGCTATGGCGTAAAATGGGAGAGGCTTATGTCCAGCAGTGGATTGCAATAGGCTAATTGATTGTGTTTTTAGCCAAGTGACTTTACACAATGTCATTATCATCCTTATAGCAATTTCTCAGTTGTGTCCATAGTTTGCACTTCAGAGCCCGGGGTCCACCTATTATTTTTGATTGGTATTTTGGCTTTTCCAAGAGTGACTACAGTCTGACCTACCAACCCTGAGAAGAAAGCCTGCCGCTGACCCTCAGCTGTTATTTAGCAGGTACACTGAGTAGCAAGTGAGGTTAGTTTGGGCCCTGAAGTTCTTAGTGGGGCCCTCATACACCCATGACTTTATACAATGTATTGATTCTAAATTGACTAGATTCATTCAAACTATTTCAGAATGATTCAGAACTGTTCGGTCGCACTATCCGAGTGAATATAGCAGCCCCACAGCGCATCAAGGAAGGATCCACAAGGCCCGTCTGGTCTGAGGACACATGGTTACAAAAACATGCAGGGGAAACGTTACCAGTCGTTAAAGATTCTGACAAAGATGATGAAAGTACAAAGGAGACTACAGAGGTTGCTAAAGTGAGTATTAATGCTGTCATCATTATCATCTTGTTGTATGGAGCACACCAAGATGATGACAGGGTTTGAAAAGTTTGATTAAAAATAATAATAAATAAATATTGTAGGACAAAGTACACAATGCCATTTAGACCCAAACTAAGCAGAGCTTGTCATATGGGTTCCTGAATGTAGATAAACATACTTAAATACTTTTTTTTTGTAAATAAATACATAATATACATAGACACACCCAGACCAAAGTAAACATATATATTTGAACTGAGTGGGAATCGAACCCGCGCCTCTGATATAGCAGTCGAACGCACTACCGCTACGCCACAGAGGTTGTGGGGTTGTGATTGAAGGGTTTTACTTCAGGAGCCCTGGGACCGCTTACTGCTTCTCTTTCATTTGATTTGGCTTTTATGGGAGCTACTGCTGTCTGACCTTCCAACCCAGAGGGAAAAGCCTGCACATTGCAGGTGAGGTTTGGTTGGGTAAGCACCCTTAGAATTATTAATATGTGAAATGGGAGCCTTTAATTTTTAGACTTCAGCCAAGTTTACAATCACTCAGGGTGCAGTCATATTCATTGATTTCTACTTGGTAAACTATGGAAGTTTGTTAACATAATTAATTTACTACAATTTTTTTTTTGTATTAATATCCCATTCTGATAGATCCTACATGAAATACTTTAAAAAAATCTTTTGGTCTACATATTGAAACATTGTGTATGCATATTGTAGCTTATTTAATTAATTGTATCAATTTCAGCAGCAAGATATTCCAAGGTTTTCGTGTCCATTTGAAATTTATTTGTCAACTAAGACTGGGACTCTGTTGTGCTCAAAATTATATTTAACTGTTACAGATACCTGCCAAACCTGCCGAGAAAAGAAACCCACAAGTATACTTCGACATTAGTGCAGGTAAGCAGTCTCTAGGCCGAGTGATAATGATGCTGAGAGCCGACATAGTACCCAAGACGGCAGAAAATTTCAAAGCACTGTGCACACATGAGAAGGGGTTTGGATATCAAGGCAGTTGTTTTCACAGAATTATACCAGATTTTGTATCCTTTTAAAAGTGAAATATGGTCTTAGTAACTGTAAGTATATATTACTGGGGAAGGTGTTCAAGATATAAATCTTAAGGCTTTCACGGCCGGCGTTGCATATAGAATATACTGCTTCCGGGCTGTTTGGCCGTGGTCCATCGGAAACTTGTATTCCAGACGTTTCGTCGATCACTGCGGTCGACATCTTCAGTGGTAGAGGCCGGACGCCGTCGAGTGCGGAGAACCTTGAGAGACTGATCAGTCGCAGAGAAGTCGCCGCCGAAAAAAGGAAACATCTGGAATACAAGTTTCCGATGGACTACGGCCAAACAGCCCGGAAGCAGTATATTCTATGGTGTTCAAGATACCTAATCATCATCACAATGTTATCCAGGTTGCAACCAAAGCTTGAACTTTGCAGACCGAGGTCCATTGACCATACTAGAGGCTTGTCTATTAATTGGCAGCGTTAGCATTAACTGTAGTAGACGTTGGTTTGATGGATCCTCATACACCCAATAAGGTTGCTGATATCTTATTTTCCCTTATACCTAGCTCGAGAGGTTCAGGTATTGTAAAATTTAAATATCTGTTTGTAATATTAAATCAACAAGTTTTTAGGTAGATTTCGATGAAATCGATCTACCTATTGGTTTCTTGACTACTGTCGAATTTTAAAAAAAAATCTTCATAGGAGGTCTAGTTATGACCCCCTGAGTCCGAAATGACCACTGGTCAAAAAGTTTATATATATATATATATATGTATGTATGGTTCCACTTCCCAAAATTTGCGGCACTCTCACGGTCGCATTTTTGCCCCGATCACTTTCAAACTGCGGTCAAAAATTGCTTGGGTGTAAACTTAGTTTAAGTTCGTGAACGGGTGGAATCCGGCCTAATCTACCTGTGCGTTCCCCCTGCGGGAACGGATTTTTATGAATACATATGAATGTACTTACAACAAAAATCCAATTTTTTAAACTGTTGTTGGTTCGACTTGGCTGATCTCAAAGGGTCGTTTTTGACTGGAGTTTCATTGGTTGCTGACGTTATGGTGGCGTACCTAACTTAGGCAACTTTTATTTAAAAAAAAGAGTTCCGCGCAAACAAAATTAGTCCCGGGTGTAGCTAGTTCCGGTACACCCTGGGCGGCGGTCAATGGCTTCCCCTTCACCCCTTCATAGGGTTGGCATTGATCGTCGGCCAATACCCAACGTGGCGGGAACACATCGCTCTCCGTACTCCTCTGCTTTCAGAGGAGACAGGATGAGCGATGCTGTTAGTGGTGAGATGGCCCAGGGTCAGCCGGGGTGCGAGGGATATGCTCTATGGGTAACCTTACACCCCGGCGTCTGAAGACCCGAGACGGCGTGCGGTTTTAGTCGGTGCAAGCCCGACATAACCGCCCCCGCTGGCCGGCGGGGGGGTATCCGAAGGGATTTCCGCACGATAAAAAAAAAAAAAAAAAAAAAAGGGTGTAGCTAGTTAACAAAATGTATAAATCCTAGATTTAATGAAACGAACAATATTCTACAGTAAAAGCCTTAACTAAAGCACAATATTAGATGTGCCAAGGAGGAGACTTTACGAACAACAATGGTACAGGCGGCAAGTCGATATATGGTCGCAAATTTGACGACGAGAACTTTACGCTACGGCACACTGGACCGGGCATACTCAGTATGGCCAACTCTGGCCCCAACAGTAATGGCTCCCAGTTCTTTTTATGTACAGCCAAGTAAGTAGTTTTTGGGGCTATTCATGTGAAGAATGTGAGAATGTGTGATTCGAGTGTGTTTTATAGGTATGTGCGCATGGTAGAGGTGCGTAAGTACCTATATCAAATTGTAAGTAACTTTAACTTCCCGTGGCTGGTCACGAACTGACTGATTAATGATTATTTCCATTCGACTGCTACAACAGGGTGTGCGGGTTCGATTCCCGCTCAGTGCAAATATTTGCATGCATGAATATGTCTAGTTGTTTCGTGCGTTGGTCTGGTTGTTTCTATGTATGATATGTATGTATTTACAAAAAAAAAGTATATTAAGCATGTTTATCCACATTCTAGAACCCATAACAAGCTAGTTAAACTATGCTTACTTTGGGTCTCAGAGAGCGCTGTGTAGATTGTCATAGAATATTTATTATTTATAATTATTTAGCCACATGAAATATACAATTTCGAGAAAGTGCCTCTGGGCAAAATAAAATCCACTCATACGCACTGAACGTTTTGACAATACATCAGTCTAAATAAGAACGAAATAAACTAGTGGTGATTCTGAAGGTATAATAATCTCACGAAAACGTCGGTTGGTATTTTATACGAAAAATTAGATTTTTTTACGTTTATCTTTCTAATCGAATTGAAATCACGAGTTTTAAAAACCCGGTGTTACTGAACCGGGGCCTTGGCTATAGCCAAGTAGTCTATATAGTAGTCTATAGAGCAAGAGCCTGTGCCTCCGTTATCCATTGTCTTTAAACGAGCAATTCTTGTATACAGGGCGTCCCACGGCAATGCCACATGGAGGGAAAGTACCTTAATTATATAGATGGGACATTTTACTGAAAGAAGACTTTATTTTAATTTTAAAAACTATTTGAACTGCATTCATACATTTTTAATAATTGCCTCATTGAACCGGGAATCGAACCCGGTTCACGAGAAAAAAAAATCGGTCTGTAGTATCATGATACCGATCGGAAGGCATCATCGTAAGCGTTATTTTTTGCTAAATAAATTAGTATCAGAAATAAAGGGAAGACCATGAATTTTAACATTTGATGTGAAATTTTGTTTAGAAAAATGAAAAGCTGACATTGCCGAAAGGACGTACAACTGACATTATCATAAGTACCTTTTTTTTTATCGTGCGAAATTCCCTATAAATTTACCTACCCACTTGAGAAGTACGCACTTGAGTAATAACAAGGTCCTCTTAGTACATTTTTATGAAGGGCATTTGAATACGGAAAGGTATTTAGAAATACTTGAGATATTAGGAAATGAGATAAATAATCTTCCGGTCGCAGAACGACAAAACCTTACTTTTCAGCATGATGGGGCTCCGGCTCATAACAGTCACAGAACAAGGGATTATCTCAATGAACACTTTGGTCCCTGGATCGGGACAAATGGACAAATAAGATGGCCGCCGTGATCCCCAGATTTAACCCCGTTATATTTTTTTTATGGGGTTATGTAAAAAATTTAGTTTGCAAGAACCAGCATGAAAGTGTCAACGAGCTACAAAGAGAAATTAGACGTATTATTCTAAATATCCACCACAACAAGATAAAAAAATCGACAGGGAGAGAAATAATCCAAAGAGTGCGACTTTGTATTCAACAGGATGGGGCTCATTTCGAGAATTTGATACATTGATTAATTTTGTATTAAAATTCATGGTCTTCCCTTTATTTCTAATACTAATTCATTTAGCAAAAAATAACCCTTACGATGATGCCTTCCGATCGGTATCATAAAACTACAGACCGATTTTTTTTTCCGGACCGGGTTCGATTCCCGGTTCAACTAGTCAATTATCAAAAATGTATGAATGCAGTTCAAATGGTTTTTAAAATTAAAATGAAGTCTTCTTTCAGTAAAATGTCCCATCTTCAATAATTAAGGTACTTTCCCTCCATGTGGCATTGCCGTGGGACGCCCTGTATATGGATATACTAGCTGAAACCCGCGGATCCGCACACGCGAAGGTTGGTTGTCGGTTTTTGGTCAAATCTCCGATTCTACTTACCCAATTGGAGTCAAACATACGGCATATTTTAAGTCTGATCAAGACCTTTCTAATCTAAAAAACGGCATCCAAATCCGGTAGAAGTTTTTGCGTTCATCGCGAGCAAACAAACATAAGAATTTCAAAAAAATATGCTTGTGTTCAGCAGTGCTATTCTCTAAGGACCACAGCCTTGCGCGCAGCGCTGCGCTCGTCGACGAGCTCGCAAAATGCTGCTTTGGATTTATATTTTATTTTATTTTAATTTTAATTTTAATTTTGATTTTAATTTATGATTTAGATTTAGATTTCATCATCAATCAAAAATCTAATCTAAATCTAAATCTAAATCTAAATCTAAATCTAAATCATAAATTAAAATCAAAATTAAAATAAATAAAATATAAATCCAAAGCAGCATTTTGCGAGCTCGTCGACGAGCGCAGCGCTGCGCGCAAGGCTGTGGTCCTTAGAGAATAGCACTGCAGAATCGCTCATTTAACATAACCCAAGTACTTATTTCTTTTTAAATATCTCCAATATACAGACACAACTACTGCAAAATTTTATAATAATATAGCCGTAATCGGAATCTAGGAAATGGTCCCAACCACAGATTAATAAATAGTTTGCTCCAACGGCGTAATCGGAATCTAGGAAATGGCCCCAACCACAGATTAATAAATAGTTTGCTCCAACGGCGTAATCGGAATCTAGGAAACAGCTCCAACGGTTTACATGAAATTTAGTATGCGGGGGGTTTCAGAGGCGATGAATCGACCTAGCTAGGTTTCATATTAAGAAAACGTCAAAAAAAAAAACAATTAAGCTCGGTCACCCAGGTACTTTTTAAAAGGTAAAAGTTTCTCTGTGTATGTCCCCAATACAGGTAAGAACTGCCGTAAGATTCCCGACTGAAGTTTGGATGATGGTTGCTTTGGAGGTAACAGGTAGAGAAGGTGAATAAATTTGCACCTCAATTTCGTTAAAGTATAAAAATCAGTTTTTATATATTTTACTTGGAATAATATTAAAAATCACGTCGTCCATTGTCATTTACTTAGTAACGGTTGTAACACCCTACTACTACTGCCAGTGGGAACGCCGTTTGACCAGACGGGTGATCAGCCCTTCTATGTGGGGCCATTTCACCCAATTCCCCTATAACGACTGTCATACATTTTCGTATGGCAACCGGGACCGACATCTTAACGTGCTCTCCGAGGCATGACCAGACCAATGCAAATACTCATATTCATTCATACAAATATTTGCACTGAGCGGGGATCGAACCAGCGCCTCCTGCGTAGCGGCCGCGTTCAATACCGCCACACCACGGAGGCTGTCGTAACACCCTATCAGGCATCCTTAAACTATAATTATGGAAGCGCCTACGTCGTTTATCTTAGCAAACCGAAAGTTGTCTATTTTAGTTAAGTAAGTTTTTATTAGCTAAAAAAATTTATACAGACGAACATAGAACCTCCACCTTTTTGAAGCAGGTTAAAAAGATTAAACGACGCGAGCGGGCGATACGATACGGTGGCATAGAACTCATTGAACCGAGTACAGATGGTTGAAACCGCGAGGCGTAATGTACAAAGACACCCATTCCCTTTTTTTTAAATTTTCAAATTGTTTTTTTTTTCGGTTTCAGAACAGAATGGCTGGACAACAAACACGTGGTGTTCGGCCACGTGATATCAGGGCTAGACGTGCTGAAGAAGATGGAGAAATTCGGCAGCAAAGGCGGTTCAGTGTCTTCCAAAGTTACTATCAGCAATTGTGGAGAATTACAGTGATACTAAACACTTTAAACTTTCTTCACTTAGTTTATGAGTTAAAACATCAATGTCCTATTCCTATCCTATTAGTATCCAAATCCTACCGTGATTATAAATGTTAAAATTTGTGTAGAATATTGTAACTCAATCACGCTCAAACGGCTGAACGGATCTGGCTGAGATTTTGTACAAAGACTTGGGCCACTCTTTATAGACTACCCTGCATTGTGGTCGCAGCACTAGTGGGACCGGTGGGTGTCACGCGGTGCTGCGACGACAATCCTCTTCTGATGAGGCCATCAAGCTGAGTGCCACCATTGTTAACGTGGTATGTGTATGTAAAGGTGACCCCCTTTCCTGAGACTTTACCTTCAGCTTACCATCAGGCGAGGTGAATCAAATTGACGTGTCCTAAATATATAAAAACCATTTTTTTTTTCTGATCCCATTCCCGCAATCTATATTGCGGGAACGGGATCAGAATTCCATGCAACAGTAGTAACAGCTGACAGAAGCTAACAGAAGTATGTAATAATACTTCATAATCATCTTGATATCGATTGCCCATTGGCGTCCAAATATTGCACTTTGGAGCCCGAGGTCCGCTTGTTGTTTTTAGGGTTCCGTACCACAAAAGGAAAAAACGGAACCCTTATAGGATCACTTCGTTGGCCGTCCGTCCGTCCGTCTGTCAAGACCGTTTTTCTCAGGAACGCGTGGAGGTATCAAACTGAAATTTATATCTAATACTCAGGTCTACTGTCCCTTGGAGCTGTGAAGAAATCAAACTTCTAAGCCAAAGCATTCAAAAGACTGTTTTGCCGCAAATTGCCGCAAATTTCCGCAAATTTTCGAAACTCGCACGGGAATCAAAACTTCAGGGTACTTCCCGTGCACTTAGAATCTTGAAATTTGGTACGAAGTAACGTCTTATAGTACAGATAAAGGATAAATTGCGAAAACCGTAAATTTTTTGTTACATCATATAATAAAAAATATTTTTGAAAATTTTAAAGGACAATTTTGTCAGTATGGAAATCGGTTGCACACTTTTTTTTGCTATGTCACATAAGTATAAACTGCATTAAATAGCCTGCATTAAGTATTATCTGAAATATAAACGCATATTGTAACAGAACTTGGGGTTATTGAGAAATTAAATTATTACAACGAGAAAAACAACAAACAAGAAAATATTGTGACACAGACTGTTGAACTGACGTTTTAGTAAGACAGGGATACCATGTATAAATTAAGAGAAAACTACCACTAAAGCACACAATATTTTACAACTTTAACTGATTATCACTAATAATTTACGAATAGGTGCATACACGAAATATTAAGATTTCATAACTGCAATATATTTGAATGTCACATTCCGAATTATTATCACGTATTATTATTTAACCATTTTATTTTAAAAAGATTGGTATATTTGCATTCTACCGCCAATGGTTTATTTTATATAATGGTAACAATTAAATTAAAATGGAAACGATTATTCATTCAATTTTTATATCTTTATAAGTTAAATTCAAACCCCAAGTTCTTTAGAAGCGATTTAGTGTTGAAAAGTCATACTATAATCAATATTATTTTTTAACATTTGAAATATTGACGCGTACGTCTAAAAGCGCAACCAAGAATGGGCATTCTCCTTACCACTTCTTCTAACCTACAGATTTGTACGGAACCCTCGGTGTGCGAGTCCGACTCGCACTTGGCCGGTTTTTTGACTGGTATATCGACTTTTCCAGAAGCGACTGCCATCTGACCTCCCAACCGTGAAAGGAAAGCCTGCGCCAGAGCATCGTCCGTTGTTTAGCAGCTACACCGACTTGCAGGCACATGTGTGTGTTGTGCGAGGGATATGCTTTATGGGCAACCTTACACCCCGGCGTGTGAAAACTCGAGACGGGGTGCGGTTTTAGTCGGTTCAAGCCCGACATAACCGCCCCCGATGGCCGGCGGGGGGCATACGAGGGGATTTCCGCACGAAAAAAAAGGCACATATGTGTTAAAGTTATTCCTCGTTGCATCCAAGTCCGAATTCAGTTTACTCTTACTCCTCGGTGTTTGGGGTCAAAAGGTAAGCCGACTACACCTGCTGATTGCCGGACAAGGGTCTGGCCTCTTGAGGTTGAGAGGTCACACGGCAGTCGCAGTTATAATGGCCGTTATAGCTAATCATAAAGGAAGATAAGGAACACACAACACAAAGACGTGAACCCACTTCTGGTGTTAGAAAAGGTACATTCGGAGAATCGGTAAAAGATTATTTCGTTCTGGCATGTTTCTGGTATCGAGAAAACATTCTTCGTAGCGTGCTTTCGATGAAAAGTGCTGTCTGTAAAAAATGGTATTTAAGTTAGTACTTTTTTTGTTATTACATTTTTTCGTATCACTATTCAACGATGAACCATTGCTTCCTGTAGACAATTGTATCGCCCAAGTGTACTTCGATGAACCTTACGTACTCTAGCATTATGAAGATTTCGCCTATATTTAATACTTTTTCATAATAATGTATAACGATTTTAAAACTTCAAACTTATATGAAAACTTAAATTTGCCGGTAAAAAATTATATTCCAAAAATAAGTAAAGTGGGTTAGGTTAGATTAGAACTGTGACCCAAATAGAGCGCGAGCCGAGCGAACCAATAGTCCGGAAAATTTACGGCAAGAAGTGCTATCTATGAAGAGAGATCTCTGTGTACAGTGCTTCCTATGTACCGAGATGTCTACAAACAATGTTTTCTATTAAACAAACAAAATTTTCGGCGAAAGGTGCTGTCTAGGAATAGAGATTTCTATTAGCTGTGCTTTCTGTATGTAGTCGTATCGTACAAGCGTGTTTCTATCTTAGGTTCCACACTCATATCTAACGCTAATAAAATATGCCAGCGCATAAATCGATTTTTACTGAAGTCACGTGTTACTCAAGGGATCTTTCGTGACTAGATTTCTTATGTCCCTCATTTCACAGGATAGCACCTTCAGGTTATAGGAGAGCAGTGAACGCTTTTGCTGAAATTGTGTGTGTTGCGTGGCGGTAGAGCGTTCAGCTTTCGCGTTAGAATCGCGGGTTCGACTACCGCTTAGTGCAAATATTTAGAGGGAAGAGTTCTGGCAGGAATTAAAGTTAATTGGGCGCTGGATAACTTTATGACCAGTCAGAACGTGTCTCAAAAGGACTGTTCATAGAGGAGTGCTAATCCCCACTCTTATGTATGGTAGTGAATGTTGGTTTTGGCAGAAGAAACATGAAAGCAAACACACGAAATCAGAAGTCCAAAAATTATAACTGGGGTGACGTTGATGCTTCCTCCATGAACGCAGGCCTGAGGATGACAGGTGGAGCTGCCTGTCACCCTAGCAGAAGCAGGCCGGGGGAAATCCTTTTGGTGTGGAAATCTCTTCGGGTAACCTTCCCCGCTGGCCGGCGGGGGAGGGTAACCGAAGGGATTTACAACCCAAAAAATGGTGTCGTTGATGGACCAAGTGAAAAACGCACAAGCGAACGTTGTGGTATGAAGGTAAGTATTTATCGTATTTATAATATATATACCAATAAATTATAAAATATCATCACATAAATATATTAATGAAATAGAATCATAAACAACTTAACAATACGTGAAGACTGAGATGCAACTGAAGTTGACAGGCAAACTGTTTGAAAACAGTTTTATTGTGAATCATGCAATAACAGTAATGCTTGAAGTGTAAGTATGTATAATAAAACCAATAAAAAAAAAAGATTTGGTAACTAAGATAAAGAAAAGGATACTTAGATGGTTCGGATAGTATTCAGTATTACACACATTAACAATTCTTACATCGTACTTGAACATCACAATAATAATAAAAATATTGTTTCTGATTATATTAATACAACTAGCTGTGCCCACGACTTCATCCGCGTGGATTTCGATTATTACGGTATTAGTTCTTTTGCACGGATACCTTATTATTTTTCTAAAATTAATATTACCTATCTGCCAGTGAAAGTCCCGTCAAAATCGGCCCAGCCGTTCCAGAGATTACCTCTTTCAAACAGACAGAAAGATAAGCTTGTTCTTACTAGTTCGATCGTCGAACTATTCAGATTTTTTTTCTCATAAGTGCGCGTCGCAGTCGACTCAGGCGCCGCCGGAGGCTTATTATACTATGCCGGACACAGTATAAATATAAACAGTAGGTTATCTTCATATAAATGGGCCGCTGCGGGTGAGCGAGCGCCGGGCGCCGCGCCGTGTAGGCACGCGCTGCCAGTGCTGCCCCCTTCTTCTGTGAGCATGTAATGCTCGCGAAGGAGATGGCGGAGCGCGCCCGTGAGAAATTTAGAACTTTCCCGGCCCGCCGAGCCCGCAACATGCTGCATGCGTCGCAGGTGACTCAGGTGCCGGAGGTCGCTTAACGACCTCCGTCCTCCCTGAGCGCCGGCCTGAGGGTGGCAGGTGAGGGCACCTGTCACCCCAGCAGAAGCAGGCCGGGACGGCGGGGCGACTAGCGCTCTTCCCCCAAACCGGGGCAAGATGGGGACACCGTGGTTCCCAAACCCGAGGGGGTCATTCGGTCACGGTCAGTCGGGATGCGAGGGATATGCTCTATAGGCAACCTTACACCCCGGCGTCTTAAGACCCAAGACGGACTGCGGGTTTAGGGAGGGTGGGGTTGTATCAGATGGGATTTCCGCACGAAAAAAAGAAAAAAAAGGTAGGTACTGCACGGCTGCTCACATTCGCCTTCTCCCACTAAATTTAATTTGATTAGCGCAGTTTAGTTTTATTTAGCGGTTTATAACATATAGACGATAATGAAATATTTATTTTATTATCTATAAATTATATGAATTATAATGAGATATTGACATAAAAGGCCTTCTGACTTACGGGCTGAATTTAGACAGTACAATACTTCGACATGTAGCGAACTTCGAAAACACAGATAGATCGACAACTCATTGCTTCGAAAGACAATTATTAGACAACACACACCTTCGAATTACCACTACTTCGACAGATGATTATTCGATAGACAATACTTAGACAAGACACATCCTCGAATGACCACTAGTTTGACAGTTTTTTTTAACATTCTCCCAAAATAAGTGGTACCAGCGCTTCGCCGGCCGCTGTCGCGACACGCTCGTTTCGCTCGCTCGGCTCGCGCTCTGTTGGGGTCACAGTTCTAACCTAACCTAACCCAGAAGCTTTATTGAATATACTGCACCAAATCTGTCAAACTAGTGGTCATTCGAAGATGTATCTTGTCTAAGTATTGTCTGTCGAAGTAGTGGTAATTCGAAGGTGTGTGTTGTCTAATAATTGTCTGTCGAAGCAATGACTATCTATGTGTTTTCGAAGTTCGCTACATGCCGAAGTATTGTACTGTCTCGTAGCTGGCTACGAAAGATCAGTTACGAATATGGATGAAAGGGTCTAAATTCAGTCCGTAAGTGGGCCTTCTAAATATTTAGTATTTACATTAGGAAATTGCATATATTTATTAAAACGTTATACTTACGTAGTAGGGTCATAATTTTTTTTACAGGGTTTCACGTTCATACCTTTTTTGTTCTATTTTTTATTTCATTTCTATATTTTATTAGTCAAGCCCTTTCATTCATTATCCATATTGTTGTGAAAAAAATAGAAATCCGCCGTTTTGTGGCGGCAGCCATTATGAATTTGAAATCTGTTACAGTGTACATTATTCTACTGTTCAAGCCCTTTCATTTGATACCCAATATTGAGAGAGTTGTGAAAAAATATGAAGGTAATTCGCCATTTTGTGGTGGCGGCCATCTTGGATTTATATGTTATAGTGTATAATATTCTACTAATAGTAGTACTTGTGAAAAAATAAATGTAATCCGCCATCCGACTAATTCACCTTTCAAATAAAAATAAATAAATCAAAATCGGTTCATCCGTTCAGGAGCTACGATGACATAGACAAACAAACACAGACAGACACGTCAAACTTATAAAACCCCGTCGTTTTGGCGTCGCGGCTTAAAAAATCTAGTGTTGCTCATAATACGTATTTGCGTAGATATATATATGTAACGAAAAATAAACGTGACAACCCTAAGCGCCAACGCAGATTAGGTAATTAATTTGCTGAGGGGCTTTAGATAACCTACTGTTCTCTTATTATACTATGCCGGAGGTTACTAAACGACCTCCGTCCTCCAGGAGCGCAGGCCCGGGGCTGGCAGGTGAGGTCGCCTGTCACCTTAGCAGAAGCTAGCCGAGCAAGACGGGGACAACGTGGTTCCAAAACCCGAGGGGGCATCTCGAAACCGGAGATGGCCCAGGGTCAGTCGGGGTGCGAGGGAAATGCCTTATGGTCAAACTTACACCCCGGCGTCTGAAGACCCGAGACGGTTAGTCGGTTCAAGTCCGACATAACCTCCCCCGCTGGCCGGCCGGGTGTATCCGAGGGGATTCCCGCACGAAAAAAAAGTGATGCGCTGATAGCACGCGGTTTACTACTTATATCATATTTTTTAAAAATATCTCTGCCTACATATTTTCTGCCCACTACGCACTGAATAACCACTTCAACGAAACAAAATCACGGGCAAACGTTCCCGATTCCTGACATTGTGTAAGTAACAAGCCAGTTTACACTGCGAAGGTATTTTCACAAGATGTGTATCTATTCCGTTAAACAAAGCAGAATCATAACGGCTTTATTTTCTAAGAAAACTCATTAACAAGTAAAGCAGGCATCTTTTATCCCTACCGTTTAGTTTCAAAAGAATTTAAATATTTTGAAGGATTTAATCCTTCATTGAGTTTAAGAACACCTATTACTTAATTAAAAAGCTGTTGTTACATTCTATTTATTAGATGCCTCGAGAACATAATAGGAACGAATATGTGGCACCGAGTCAGGTTAGTTTTAGGTATGTGGCCGTAAACTCGTCCGATATTGAAAAGGTAATAAAATCGTTGTATTGTGAAAAAGAACCGGGCTTGGATGGAATTAGGGTCAATGATATTCAATATTTGAAAAAGCAATTAAGTCCTGTTATAGCTTTGCAATTGTACGTCCGATATATAATAGTCTGGTAATCATTTAAAATATGTTAACTACAAGTCAATAGCCATACTCTCAGTTATAGATAAAATAATTGAAAAAAATATTGTAGGTCAAATAAGTAATTTCTTGGAATGTCATAATTGTACAGTCAGAGTCACAGCACGGGTTCCGTAAGGGGCGGAGCACTACCTCCGCTCTAGCGGGGTTTACAGACTGTTAATAAATGTTTTGACGCTGGTAAACAACTTATAGCATTATACATAGATTATAAAAAGCATTTGATACACTGGATCATACCTTACTATTACAGGTCATGCATAAATGCGGTATACGCGGTCCTACCAATAAATGGTTCGAAAATTACTTGACTAATAGGAAAATTCGCACCGTTATATGTGGAGTGGCCGGTGATGAAATGATTTGGATTTAGGGGTGCCGACCGGCTCAGTGTTTGGGCCAGTGGGTTAATTGACGCATGTCAAGAGTGTGTCAAATGTTGTGAACAAATGCCGAGTGTACATGTCTTATTTATGCTGTTAAGGATATATGCGAGACTCAAAGGTGTACAAGAGGACTTCGAAAGTATTACCAAGTGGGCACAAGATAATGGCATAATATTAAATTGTTCTAAAACCAAATGTATGCATATTATACACTCGCCATATAGCCACCGGGCCAGAACAGTGACTAAGGAAAGCCTTGCTGTGATAGGACATCCATACGAATGTTTGCATAATATTAAATATAATATTGTGCTTGTAGTAAATTAGAATATGTTGTAACATTTAAATATCTAAGCCTAAATTACTTAATTAATGTAAACTTTAATTGGAAAACATATGTCTCCGCTATTTGCAATAAGCGGCGATCAGTATTAGGGAAGTTCTATCAATTGAATATAGTATTAAATAAACACACATTACTTATTGTGTATTATGCACTAGCTAATTCACTCATAACTTATGGACTTATTTTTTATGGTAGAACATTTAAAACATATTTATACAACATAAAAGATTTACAATTAAGATTAGTTAAGTTTATAGTAAGCAAAAAAGATAGGGACAGCTGTAACAAAGACTATATATTAATAATTTATTTATTTCAGACAACAGAATCCATTTTGTTAGTAACATTTTTCACTTAATAGCTATGTTAGTACTTATATTCTACATTCGATTAAGGATTTATTGTATTATAATGTGTAATACTAAAAATTCCTAGGAAAAACAAGCACACCAATGCTACACAATTGAATTCAAATAATTATAATGAATTAACAAATCGAATTGAAAATTTTAATGAAATTAAATGAATTAAATATTGATTAAAAACAAAACATTAAAATAAAGAAAACAAAATAATTAAAATCGTATAAAATGATTCCCTTTAGTACTTTCTTTTTGGCATCGGGACAGCAACATGTCTGTCGGAACAATGTCGCATATAAGGACATGACAGCCGATCAGCCTCCATTGCCAATATGGCGTTAGAGCTGGCCCGCACTCTGCGCACCAGTGACGCGCACCGTTTGCGTATAGTAGCATGAAAGCAGTCTACCCGTGCATCCGCAAACATGCCAGAAGCGCTGCAGAATCGGGGCAGTCCCAAAACCATTCTAAATGCGTTATTGTACAGGACGCGGAGATCGATGTAGCACCTCTTCGAGTAGTCAGCCCACAGGCTGCACGTGTAGAGAGACGTACAGTACGCTCTAAATAACGTTAACTTGACTTCAGTCGAGCAACGTGCAAACCTCGTATCGACAGCGCTCTCCGCTCCCGCTCAATGTCAGCATCGTCTCTAAGGTCAGCCGTGACCACATGACCCAGGTATTTAAACTGTTCTACAGTATCTAAGATTGCACCATAGAGCCGAACCGGGGGTACATCCCGGGGTGATTTGGTGCCGGTCCTAAAGACCATGCACTGACTCTTCTGTACATTGTATTTTAGTCCGAGACCACTGGCGTGCTCCTCACAGGTCTTTAGCAGTTGCCTCAGACCACAGATTAACGCGCTCAGCAGCACCATGTCGTCAGCGTAACTCAAATTGTTGACACAGACTCCATCAACATAACAGCCGACATGTTGACTACTGAGCGCGACTATCAGCTCTTTTATATATAAGTTGAACAGGGTTGGAGATGTTAATCCGCCCTGTCTAACACCACATTCAAGTTTATATGAATCCGACATTGCTCCCGCCCACCTTACGTTGTTGCTCTGATTCGTGTACTAATATTGGAACATACAAATCAGTTCACGTGGCAAGTTTATACCTCGCAGTTTTTCCCATAGTATGTCATACGACACTAGGTCAAAGGCCCTGGACAAGTCGAGAAAGCAAGCATATACGGGCGTCTTGCGATCCGTATAGTATTTAACGGTATGCTTAAGGCACAGAATTGCACTTTCAGTAGACAGTCGAGGACGGAACCCAAACTGATTGTCGTGAAGTGTCACATATTTGTTCAGC
This sequence comes from Cybosia mesomella, assembly GCA_946251805.1. NCBI lineage: Eukaryota > Metazoa > Arthropoda > Insecta > Lepidoptera > Erebidae > Cybosia > Cybosia mesomella. The sequence continues at coordinate 30,083,105 of OX276390.1, forward strand.
TGTGTGTTAAGCACACCGTCAAACACTTTTGCTAAAATGGTAGCAAGGGAAATAGGCCTGTAGTTTCCTTTATCTGCTAGATTGCCAGTTTTATTTTTCACTACAGGCACTACCACTGTTCTCATAAAGTCCCCGGGTAAGTAGGAGTGACCCACACACAGTGAGTAGAACAGAGCTAACACTCTACAGATATGAGGACCCGCATGAAGAAGGTGTTCAACACTGAGTCCGTCATGACCAGGTGACTTGCCGCTGGATATAAGTTTAATAGCCTTCCTTACATCCTTCGCAGTAAAAGAAGTCCCCACAATCTGACCGCTACTCTCAGTGCCCAACACCTCCGTCGCCGGTCCCAGCGGAGACTTCACCGAAAAATGACTTTTGAACACGTCAGCAATTCCCTTCGGATCGCTAACGCCATCGATCCTCACCGGAAGTCCAGGTCGAACGTTCATTTTATTAGTTGCCTTCCAAAATCCACTAAAGTTACCCTTTGAGTGCTTCTCCACAAGAGCGTCCATTTTTAATTGTTCCTGATGGCTTTGACACCATTTTAAACGAGACTTGAACACTCTTCGGGTCTCACACATCTCCAGGGAAGCGGTACCGGACCTTGGCCTTCCACACAGGACCCACTCTCTGAACCTGTACCTAGCCCTCCAGTGCGCCTCGCCGACGTGCCTATTCCACCCGACTACGCGCGGGCCACTCCCCCTCACTCGCAAGCTTCCCCGACTCACCACTGCCGCCTCCCGTAAGGTAGCTACAATGTCGGCATACAATCCATCCAGAATACGCCTGTGGTCACGGCTATCACAAAAACGACCAGCACATTGTACACATTCGGAAGGAAAATCAATCAATTTTAACCTACGATGACACTCGCCAGCATAAATCGCTGCCTGCTCATCATCTCGTACACCCCATATTACATCCTTATTTATGTTTATACTTTTAGGAGCTACCTTAGGGGGCAGCAATTGTAGATTGCACTCAACTACAAGGGGACAGTGATCAGACCAGCGAGCGTCATACGTCACCTTAACATTGGTGACCTCCCTAGCCGAGTGAGTCGTGACACAATGATCCAGCCAACTTGTCGTTCCGTACACGTCACTAATAAAAGTAAAGGTGCCGGAGTCCAGACCTAGTATTTCTGTATCAATACATGACCATTGTTGATCTTTACACATATTCATAAGTTCATTGTAAAACAACTCACCCGGGTCCGCATTGAAATCACCCAGGATAAACACAGACTCGATTCCTTGTTCGTCAATAATCGTGCTCACTGTGCTCAAACAGTCTATAAAGTCTGCCAGGTTATCGGCTGAGTTTGTTGGGAGATAAACACTAATTACGATCATAGGTCTGTCGCACATCTCAATTCTTATAGCACAAATCCGATCATTGTTGCATTGTATCACTGATACCCGCTGGAAAGCATTATACCGCCACAATAACGCTACGCCCCCATAGGGTCGACCCCGTCGGATTCCCTCACTCCCATCATCATCCATGGCACTAGTGGCAGTATACCCGAAACCGCTATCGATTGTGCCTACGTACGGTATATCATGCGGCAGTAGCCAGGTCTCCTGGAGGCACACCACGTCACACGTACGGCATAGGCCTCGGACCTCTTCCACGGAGCGTTTTATATTTTTACAATTGTAAGTTGCAAATTGATAACTACTCATTGTTTATATGTGGGAATGAGCCGTTACGTTATTGGCACTAACCATATGTCGATTTTTAAAATGCACAAATCTTCTAAATATGACACCCGAGGGCCATAATGTTTCATTCATATATTTATCTACGTTGCTTGCAGATACAAGGAATTTATACGCCTTGTGCCCTCTGTCTAATTTCATTTTTATTTGCTCTAAGGTTATTGTTTCTTGCGTCTTATTATAAATATATTTAGTTATGTCACTCTCGGTCGTCGACATATGAATATTTTTAATAAACATTGGAATTTTCCGGTCGGCGGCCCGAAAACTACATTCCAAATTACGTGCCACACCTGATTTCCCAATAAATCTATATTTACTTTGCTTTCTACGGTTCACAGTCTGCCATTGTTCATTATTGGTATTCTTACTTTGTTTAGATAGCGCTACGTTATAAGCGGCCGTCAGCTGTTCCGTAATCTGTGGTATCGTCGTAGTAGGCAATGTAGGCGTATCTATATCTATCGTCGTCGACGCGTTCTCCGTAGAACCGGTCGGTACTGCCACCTCCTGACTCACCGGTAGGCACGTACCTCCCACCCCGCCACCGATACCTGCGCTGCTCTGATCCCGTTCAACAGACTGTGGCTCAACGCTTGATCTTGTTCCGTTATGCTTATTTTCCGCTACCCGCATTTGCCTATATTCTGACAACGGTAACCCAAACTTCAATGAGTCACTATTGCTATCTACATATGATTATTTTATTGTTGAATCATGCGATAGACCCATTGGACCACTATCCATCCACGCACCACGTTTTAAATTTATTTTGAATGCAGAGGGCGGTGGCAAAGAATCATGCCTCACTCGCATCAAATCGTTTTTTTAACACTGTAAGCTCGTCTAGAGTAGCATATGTAGACTTAATATCCGTGATCTCATTTTTCAAAAGTAAAATATCCTTTAGCAACTTCGAGCAGTCTAAGTGGTCGAAAAGAATAGGCGGTAATTTTTCCAGCTGTCTTGCTACAAAAATTGGTATGATATCTGGCTCAGCTGATTTAAAAATATTTATGATATCTGCCAAATCTCGTTCTTCTTTCCCTTTGTTTTTACGTAAGATCTTTCGTTTATCCGTTGGGATTGATTCGAAAAGAAGCGACTTTGCGTTCTTTATTTCTTCAGCCGTAAAAGAGGACACACAAATTCGTACTAATGTTTCTTCATCCACTACAGACACTTTATTTTGTACATATGAGAGAAGTTCAATTATCACAATATTACACACGTTACATTTTAAAACGTTCGCCATTATTTATTTTTGTTACTCGCGTATCAGCGCTGCGAATAAAATACACACCCGTATCGAGAGGGTATGCGCGCGCGACTATGAAAGGTTGTTTCCTATTTGTAGAATTTTGCCATTGGACAAAAAAGTCGAATATTAGGACTGGAATACTACTATGGTGATGAACATAAAGAAATTGTAAACAATATATACAGTACAAGAAATGTCAGAAAAAATAGATTAATCCAACCGCACGTAAACAACTATTATGGCGAAAGACTGTCAAAATATCTAGTACCAAAGACATTCAATAAATATGATTTGTTAAGACAGAGTCCTAAGATGAGTTAAGGTGTGTTGAAGTTCAAATTGAAAGACTTGCTTCTCGACGGCCGAAGTAGGTATGGCAGATGTGGCAGCGGCTGACAAGAATCAACGTTAAATAAACACTATATGATACCTACAAACTGGTTGCAAAATAACAACAACAAACATTCGTGTGTGTGTCTGTATGTGTTAGATATTAAAAACCATTAGGAATTAAATTTGATAAATTATTTGTAATAAATACGAGCGCGTCTCGCCATCAAACGTTGCAGTTTGGCGAGAAAATGCAGTGTAAATAATCTTTGTATATTTTTTTTGTATAAATAAATTTTAAAAAAATACCTTGAAATGGAAATGAATAAATAATGAAGAGTCTAATCATTACATAGATATCTATTATATTAAATGAAATACTAAATAAAAACCTATCTATTCAAATAAATAAAATTGAAGTGTCTGTTTGTAACGTTCATATAAAAGCTTTTCAATGATTGCATATGAATGTAAACACGGCACTTAAAATAAAAAAAAACACTTTTGTCTGTCTGTCTGTTAGAATTCATGAACGGTTTGGCTGATTTTGGCGATTTTCGAAAAATAATTATTGTCCCCGCAATTTATATATTTATCTTCTGGCAATTACTTAGGCTGTGGTTAAACAGTTGTATAATTGAAAATTTAATGGTGGAGAGTCAGTTTTGAAGTATGGATTTTGCTAACTTTTCCTTTAAATTTAAGTCAACACCCAAGGCAAGGTCTGTCCTGTGGGGGACCAGATACGATTGAAACTTAGCGAAATATTGTTTGCACGGGCGACATCTAAGTTTTCTGGCATACTTAGGTATTCATTGAAAACACGGCCAACATTCCGACCGGTAAAGTAATTTACTGAACTGATAAAACTTCTATCTGTGGCACTCAATGCAACGGCAATACATGCCATTTACGTATCGAACAATTGCTCATAATACAAACCATTATACAATCGGTAGAATTCATCCAGCCAATATGTTCAATTCCACTTGCGGGATGTGATCGTCGATAAATCCCCAAGGCTCCTTTGCTATTTACTGAGCGAGAGCGAGTTCCCCACGGGTTCAATGCGTACTTAAACTCAAAGCGGTATTCAATACGTGCATTCTATTTTTAGAGTCGGTTATCGATAAATTGCTATGCTATAAAGGCCTGGAGAGTTGTTTCAACTGAACCGATTTCAATGGAGGTTTTAGTAAATTTTTCAGCTTCCATGGTTGCGCTTTTTCATTTTAAGATACCAGTGTTTTCTTTACAAAAAATATAACACTCAATGCATTGTTTTAGGTACGGACTGTGCGTTACGATCGAGAAGGAGGCGAGAGAGCGGGCCCGAAAGAGATTTAAGAGTTCTCTCGGCCCACCGAACTCCCAACATGCTCGCCGCGTAGCGCTGGCGACTCAGACGCCGGATGTCACTCAACGACCTCTTTCCTCCATAAGCGTAGGCCTGGGGGTGACAGGTGAGGCAAGATGGGGAGAGCGTGAGTTTCACACGCAAGGGGGCCATCTCAAAGCTGTTGGTGGCCCAGGGTCAGCCGGTTTGCGAGGGAATTGCCTTATTGAGTCAACTTAAACCCGGCAGTTGTTTTATTATTATACTCATAGACTTAACGGAAAACCATTTGGTTTCATTTCTTTCATGCATGGGCATAATTTGCAAATTAGTTCTGCACACGACCTCTACGCACCTACAGGCAAACGCAGTGTTGAATTTGCACAGCAACTCTACCATGACTTGTTGTAAGCGGTTGGGTTGCGGTCGAGAAAGAGGGATGGAGATGTAGGTCCAATTAACTACAGGCGCAGTAGTCTAAGCTGTCCCTAACTGTCTTTGTGTCGAGTGAGTAGATATTATGTGCTCGATTACGTGATACCGGCATAATTCCCTAAGACGTTAAGTAAGTTTATGAAACTAAGGTTTTAAGATTATTTATGCTGTTAATTGATGGCACTTGGTGGAACTTGCTACACCTTGCTACATCAATTAAACCTGACCATTTTCGCTTCACGGGATTCTGAAAGATTTTTTATATCAGTTTTAGTAGGTTGTTTATGACCAGTCAGATTTAATTTTATAAATATGCCCGCGGCTCCACCAATGTGGAATTTCGATTCCGTACCCGCTTCCCATGAAGACCTGTTCCAATGATAAAAAGCCTATGTCCTGTTCCAGACTTTAATCACAGAATACATAATATTAGAGCTATAATCTATCCCTGTACCAAATTTCAGCCAGGTCCGTTCAGCCGTTCTGGCGTGATTGAGTAACAAACATACATCCATCCATACATCCATCCACCCATCCATCCAAACTTTCACATTTATGATATTATAATATAATATAAGTATAATAAATATAGCAGGAAAGTACAAGTGTATAATTATTTCAATATCTAATGTTTATATTTACTTTGTAGTTTTATTAGGTCATTACAGATGAAATTGCCGTTTTTCTTGAAGAAATTGGAGGAAACCCAATTTTCTTTACTAACATTGTAACGTTGTGGATTCTTTATAAATCTAATTAAAACAATATCCATAAATTAATCGATATTTTAGTATGTTTATATAAATTATTACTAATTATCTATGGTTGTGCAAGCGAGATTGGACAGCACTAGCCCAGTCATCAGCTGACGGCTCTTATATCGTTCCTTTCCTTGGTAACCTTCGTCGGGGAAAGTCACTTTGACCCCGTGGCCAACTGCTGTCGGCTCCGGGTAAGTTTTGAGATCAACATTTCCTACTTCTTTCTACAGGTGAAGACTTTCCAGCGGTGCAGCTTATTGCCTGCTAAAATGCATGGCTTATTATATCTTATTTTATTCTGTGTGCTATTTCAGCCTACGTAATTAGTGCCACGAGGCCGATGACCCCTACGGTCAGAGGTCGCGGCACCAGCTTGTGCTGCTTATTTATATTTCTTTTATTATAGCTTCTAGCTACGCTGCATTGCCGCTGGGAGATTCTCTTCACCTGCTATTTTAGCGGGTCACTTGGACGTAATTACCTAGTGACAAACTGACCCGCACCTTTTCTATTCCCAGGGTCTTCGCACCGGGCTTCGCACCATAATGGAGGTAGCGAGGCACACCAGCGGAGACCCTGGCACGCCGGCATCACCACCAGCCACGTGTCCACTAGCTAAGTGCATACTACCATCTTTGCACAACGGACCGAACAACGCCACGGCAGAATCTTTATTAAGAATCCATTCCCTGAGATTCATTATTTCCAATACCAGATATAAATTTATGTAACATTCTCTTCACGATTATAATCTCATACTATATATTGTAATCAACCTTTTATTTATCTCTGCTCGCCCTAGCCGGTAGTAGTCTCAATTACATCAATTACTTAATTAATTCTTACAGTTCAGTTACTTCACCTTAAATCCATTTTAAAACCTTATATAAAAACTATTAATCGTTACAACATTATTGCATTTTTTTTAGGAATGACTAATCCAAATGGTATGATTTTTTTTTGTGTATGAATGAGACAACATTAAGCTAACAAACAGCAACTATTATTACATTTTTGAAAAGTGACAGCTGTTGTAATACGATATTTATCATCAAAATGGATAGCATTTTAGGAAGTACTGTTTTTGAAGATCAAATTAATTTATCAAGCGGCCAATAAAAACAAAATTTAATACAGAGTTGTAAAATGTTGAAATCAACTTTCAAACAAAATATAATTAATGGAAATAGCTATTAAATTACAGGAATAACGAATTCATGCATTTGTAAGAAAAAGCTATTATTATGTAAGTTCCAGACAATCGTCCTAAGTTTAGCCTGACAATCTGTATAATAATTTCTACACTTTTTAGTATAGAAAGGTAACAAACAAAATCATTGTGATTAATGAACGTTCAAAGGCAAGTCCAACGGTAAAGAAATTTCTTTTAGCGATAAGACTTCTGCAACTCTCATAAACTCGACAGTCGTACGTTAATCAGCAGCAGATGAGGTTGGTTTGAGTCTCGTAGGTTTTGTGACCCCTCGAACCCTCGAACCCTGAACCCTCGTGTGACTAAATTTATGTAATATATAAAATTGATCAGTCAAATTCTAGTCTCTATTCATAAATCCGTCTCACACCTATAATATAACGATGTACAAGTAGGCATTAAACCAATTTCCAATAGGGACCTCAGGACAATAGTTGATTTTCAATTACCACTTAATCTCCAGACTATTATATTGTCCGATGAATATCGCTTAGGAATCCAATCAATGCGTAATTGTGTGTGAAGGTAATGTATGTACATTGATAACCGTAATCATTACGTTATTACACGACTAGCTAAAAAAGTAGTATTGTTGTGTTTACGTTTTAAAGGTTGACGTATGTATCGGTTTCTTTATTCCACTAATATTAGGTCCTTACATATGAAATTGGCGTTTTGTCGTACTGGCCACTTTGATCTCAAATATCTCCTCTTTGGTTAGGAATTCCAATTTAAAATTTATACAGTTATTAACTCATGCTTTTGTGTTTTGAAAACAGTAATTCATTTGCTTTTTCCTCTTTTGGTTTTTTCTTTGCGTCACTCAGTTTACAAAATGGAAACCTTGAAATATCGCGTTATTTACGAGTACGAGTTCTATCGTGGCACTAGTACTGCAGAAACGGTTCGAAAGATTAATGATGTGTATGGCAGCGGTATCGCAAAAGAAAACACAGTGCGTTTTTGGTTCCAACGTTTTCGTTCTGGAAATTTCGACCTGCAGAACAAGCCCCGTGGACGGCCGAAGACCAAAGTTGTTAATGAAGAATTGAAGACTATCGTGGAAGTAGATCCATCGCAAAACACGTTCGAGTTAGCTGCAGGCTGCGGTGTTAGTGATAAAACTGTTTTTGAAAGGTGGGTACCTCATGAATTGAGTGCAGCAAACCGACAAATGCGCGTCGACTGCGGCGTTACATTACTCAACCGGCACAATAATGAAGGAATTTTAAATCGAATCATTACCTGTGATGAAAAGTGGATCCTGTACGATAATCCGAAACGCTCATCGCAATGGCTGAACCCTGGCGAACCAGCCAAATCCAGCCTGCGAAAATTGACTCAAAAAAAATTACTTGCGAGCGTTTGGTGGACTAGTGCCGGTGTCGTTCACTACAGCTTTCTTACATCTGGCCATACGATTACGGCGAATGTCTATTATCACAGTGTAACAGTCTGATTGATCGACTACTAGCTAAGCATTTGGAGTTAAATGATGCTCAGTTGGGGTTAGACCAAACTTATGAACAGAAAGTGCTATTCTTGCGCTTAAATAGACTCTCCATTACTATATGGTTCGGAAAACGCCAGTGTATGCCTGCTACCTGAATTTATCAAGGGCATTTGACCTAGTGTCATACAATAAGCTATAGGATAAGCTACATAACACCACTGTCCCAAAAGGGATTATAAGTGTGTCTTCTGGTATGTTAGGCAGAAAAATCAGGTTCGATGGGCAGGCAAGCTATCAGATGAGTATATGCTGCAGTGTAGAATTAGGCAAGGGGGCTTATCATCGAATACGGCGGCTGGGACTCGAGGTGGCTCTCCACAAATCCGAGGCTATGTGTTTTCACGGGCCTCGGAGGGGGCCACCTGCAGGAACCAGCATAACCGTAGGGGGCGTAAGCATCGGCATCGAGCCCACGATGAAGTACCTTGGGCTCGTACTCGATAGCCGATGGGACTTCGGACCTCATCTCCGAAGTCTGGTCCCGAAACTGATGGGGGCTGCGGCCGCGCTATCGCGTCTGATGCCCAACGTCAAGGGACCCAACGCCCCCACTAGGAGACTGTACCTGGGGATTGTGCGAAGCATGGCCCTGTACGGGGCCCCAGTATGGGCGGAGACTGACGGCCCGCAACGTGGCTGTATTAAACAGCCCGTTAAAAGCGATGGCCGTCAGAGTCATCAGGGGGTATCGCACGATCTCCGTCGAGGCGGCATGTTTCCTAGCCGGGACCCCTCCATGGGACCTGGAAGCGAGAGCCCTTGCGCTGCTGTACCAGTGGCGCAAGGAGGCGCTGGAGCGGGGCCATAGGCCGGAGCCCCGAGAAATCAGGGCTCAGCGGTCCCTGCTCCGCCAGGAACTCATGGAGACATGGAGGGTGCGACTTGAGCACCCAAGGTGGGGGGAATCCACCATTGCGGCGGTGAGACCGATCATGAAGGAGTGGTTGGAGAGGGACCATGGGGACCTCTCCTACTGGATGTGCCAGATGGTTACCGGACACGGGTGTTTCGGTAAGTATCTGTGGCGCATCCACCGGGAGAGAACGCCACAGTGCCAGCACTGCGAGGATCCTGGTGAAGACACGGCGCTCCACACGTTGGTGGAGTGCCCTGCGTGGGCGAGTCAACGCCGGGATCTCGTTGCGGTCCTGGGCGTGGACGTTCTCTCGTTGGAGACCATGGTGAGGGCCGTGGTCTCCGACGGGAGCAAGTGGCACGCCGCCGCCTCTTTCTGCGAGCAGGTAATGCGCGCGAAAGAGACGGCGGAGAGGGAGCGGGAGAGAACCCTGCCCCCCGAGTTTCGCAGTCTGCGGCGAGGACGCCGCAGACTCATCTACGCCCGGGACTACCGACCTCCATGATCGGGGCCTGAGGACGGCAGTTGGCCGACTAGCCGTCCTTACAGAAGCAGGCCGTGGCGGAGGCGTGTCGTGTGTGCCCTACACACGCCTGCCAACTCACCGAAGCGGGATAAGACCCGACCCCACCAGGCGAGGCCGCTTTGGCGGCCAAAGTCCGCCGGCAACCCTGGGGTTATCCTTTCGAGGGCTTACCCGGGGTGCCCGGCAACGGACATTTGGGGAGGACACCGTGCGGTTTTAGTCGAGACACGACATAACCACCCCCGCTGGCCAGCGGGGGGGGGTATCATCTCCGCGCCTCTTTAACTTGTACATCAATGGACTGATCGAGGAACTCGCGAACACTAACATCGGATGTCATGTGGATGGTATATGCATCAAAAACATTTCTTATGCAGATGACATGGCTCTCCTTAGCCCCTCGATCAGTGCATTGAGAACCCTGGTTGGTATTTGTGAATTGTATGCACAGGCACATGGACTCCAGTATAACACAGGGAAAAGTGAGATGATGGTCTTTAAATCAAGTGGCTGTCACAGTATAAATGTGCCTCATGTTTCACTGTGTGGTTCACCCTTAAATATAGTAAAAACATTTAAATACTTGGGTCACTGGATTACTGATGAGTTAAAGGATAATGTTGACATCGATCGAGAACGTAGGGCACTGGCTATCCGGGCCAATGTGATAATTCGCAGATTTGCACAATGTACAGAATAGGTCAGAATTGCATTGTTTAAATCGTTCTGTCAGTCACTGCGTTCAGGCGTAGGACTTACAGTGATCTTAGAGTCCAGTACAATAATGCGTTCAGAATGCTGATGGGCTTGCCAAGGTACTGCAGTACATCAGGCATGTTTGCTGAGGCAAATGTAGATAGATTTGCCTCCCTGATTCGCAAGAGAAGTGACTCAATAATAAGACGACTGTGTACCAGCACCAATAGCATCCCGCACGTGTTTTCGGATTGTTGGGACTCTCCATTTCTCAAACGATGGATAGGACTGCATGTGGAGAAATAGAATTTATGTTTTTGTGTGAATTTATAAATGAGTGATAAGTGATAAGTTACTAACATAGTCTGTAAGCTTTTGTAATACTAACAAATATGGATCAAGTCCGAAATAAAAATATATTATTATTATTATCAGCAACTGCAAACCATGATGGAAAAGCTAGCTGCTAAACAACCGAGACTGGTCAATCGCTCTAGGCCACTGCTGCTTCAGGACAACGCTAGACCACACACTGCACAACAGACGGCTACCAAATTACAGAAGCTTCAATTGGAATGTCTAAGGCATCCACCGTACTCCCCGGACTTTGCTCCAACAGATTACCATTTTTTTCGAAATTTGGATAACTTCTTTACTTGAAAGGGAACAAATTGAACTCTGATGGGGCAGTCCAAAGCGCCTTCAAAGATATTATTGATTCCCGTCCGAATGGTTTTTTAGTAAAGGGATCAATGAACTACCTATGACATGGCAAAAGTGCATAAATAGTAATGGTACATACTTTGATGAAATAAATATACTATAGTTAAAAAAAATCGATTTTATGTTCCTCCCTTACAAACCGCCAATTTCATATGTAAGTACCTTTTTTTTTTTTTTTTTTTTTTTTTCGTGCGGAAATCCCCTCGGATACCCCCCCGCCGGTCAGCGGGGGCGGTTATGTCGGGCTTGAACCAACTAAAACCGCACGCCGTCTCGGGTCTGCAGACGCCGGGGTGTAAGTTTGCCCATAGAGATTGCAAGTTCATCATAAGCAATTGGTTATTTATCAAACGTTGAATTCATTTAGGTATATTCGGTTATTAACATATTATTAATAGGTATTAAAAATCGGTAAAGTCGTTGCTTAGAAAACTCCTAGATGACTCCAATGGAAATTTTTGAAAATTCATTCATTCATTCAAATTCTTTGACAAGTGTGTTTAATTTCAGTCGTATTTCTTGAATTATGTAGGTATGTGCGCATGGTAGAGGCGCGTAAGTATATCAAATTGTAATTGTAAGTACATAGGTACCTTTGAAAACCCTGACTTTAAAGTAAGTGAAACTTCCCGTCGTCACAAACTGACTGATTACTGATTTTTCCCATAAACATAATTGTATACCACAAGTGTGCAAAAGATTAGAAGTAGATGCGTTCTCATGAAAGGAAACGATTGAGTACCCAATCGAAATCTATACTAGATAAAAATGAATCACTGAAATGACTAAGTGACTTCGGGACTCGGGAAAATTGTATTCGTGGTTATCACGAAAAGATTTTTATGAAAAAAAAAACAACAAATTTTCGAACGTCCACGGGTAAGGTGCTATAATTGCACCGGGGCGAAACCAAGGTGCGCAGCTGATTTAATATTATAAATAAATTAGGAATGTTAAGCCTTGATAGTCATTTAATTAGTTTTATTGTCTATACGCTTTGGTGGTCAGTGAAGTTGAAAGGGCAACTCTCAAGTCTGAACTCAATGAAATTAGCGTTCGGAGTGCAATCTTACAAGTATATAATCAAGGTATCCCGCCTGTCTCTTGAAGCACATAGTTGCCAATTAATGTATATAACGTATGTTACAAACAAGAAATAATGAGATCATTATTTTATGGAACGATTGAATAGATCCAATTCAAACTACATTTTTATTCGAAATAAAATACTTCACGTAATTGTTTCATCTACAATGCCCGAACAATAGCGACGGTGCTCGAGTTACACAAGCAATTAAAACTTGCTATAGTTTTATTCAAGTATTATTTATTGGAAGCAATCAAATCAAACCTTCATGAATAACGTATTTTATTATAGATACGATTTTGTCGGAAATCTGCGCGAATACTTTTTTAAATTAATTGATTTATATAGTAGGTAAGATAGGTAGGTACACATGGTCCAACACAGTGGCCACCTCGTAGCCCCGATCTAACGCCACTCGATTTAATCTTATGGGGCTTCGTAAAAAACGAGATGTATAAGACGGTGTACATCAGTGTTCAAGAGCTCAAGGATGCGTTAACGACCATTATACGTAATATTCATCCCAGAACATTATTAGCCGCCATTCGTTCAGTGCAAAAAAGGATAAACTTATGTATTCGTGAAAATAGAAGTCATTTTAAGCAATTTATTTCATAAATTAATTTCATACATGTTTAAATGATTTTTTTTACTTACAAAGTTCAAAATTTTCCCTGACCTATGAGTTTCGACTTGATTTGTCGTATTTACGTACGAAATGTATGGGAAACGCTAAAATGGTCCCATAGAGTCTTTTGATCCCCACAAGAAATAGAATCGATTGGCATAAAAAAAATTGGACTTTTTGCATTTTTTTGCTAACTGTAAGACTTTTGCAAAATCTGTGAATACAGTTCAAAATATCTCAAAACGTTAGGGAAGGTCTCCTAAGAACGTTTTGCTGTAACTACAATGGTTAAGGAACTTGCTCTTAATGCCCCGTTTCAAAAATACATCCTGTATAGTCAAGTTATACAATAGCATTTTTTTAGGTGTGAATACCCCACTGGCTTCACCCCATCGGTGCCAGCGATGGGATGGGTGTGTCGGAATCGGACGGACTAAATTGGTGTACTCCTCAAGTGTCCATTACTGGGCAACCCGGGTAAGCCCTCGAAAGGATAACCCCAGGGTTACCGGCGGATTCTGGTCACCATCGCAGCCTCGCCTATGGGGTGGGGTTGGATCCCGCTCGGTGAGTAAGCCGGCGTGGGTAGACACACACGACACGCCTCCGTCTTAGCCTGCTTCTGTAAGGACGATGAGTCGGCCGACTGCCGTCCTCAGGCCCCGGTCACACCACCGTTCTGTTAATACTCAGCTGTGAAAAATTACAGATCAATGACCCAGAATAAGCAAAGGGTCAAATTATCCACTTGCTTTGAGCTCATTCTGAAAAGACAAAAAGTTAAACAATTTTCGGTCATTCACTAGTTAACGATGCTGGTAGTTTGAGGGCTGTGCGGCAATTTTTCGGTGTGTACGGTTAGGGCTCAAACCAACCTAACCTGCAAGCCAGTACACCCCTGATTGACAGATGAGGTTTTGACGCATGCTTCCTTCCCGGAGTTGTCAGATTGCAGTCGTCCCGTAAAATCCAAAAGAAATTAATTCACAGAGAAAGGAAGAATTGGAGTTCGGACCTTGGGCTTCAAGGTGCAGGTATGACGGAGAACTTGATGCTGATTGTTTGATTAGATAAATCTGTATAAGTGGTGAGGAAATTACCTTACAGCCATTAACATAAATTAGTGCCTTTTTACGACTAGGTATCCGTCCTTACTTCTTATCTATTTCAGGTAAGAATATCCTAAAAATTGTATAATTAAAACAAATTATAGGCAGGCGGTTTCGAAATTTTATCACCTTTTGTAGATTGGAAATTATGTAATCACTTAAGATAAAAATATTATGATAAGTTAGCCTGTCATTAAGGCAAAATTATAAGTATTGTTAGTGTTAATATTGCTTGTAACAATCCATTTTGTATTCTTGGACCGAAATTATGTTAAGTTCAATTTACTTATATACAGATATTTTATCACTTTAGGTAGACCTGAAGAAGGTAGCTGGGATGGGGTACGCAGATAAGGTGAGATTATATAATGGGCAGCCGAGAGTTGCCGCGAGCGAGACCAGCATGCTATTGGCGCTCCCCCGCACGCATAACTTATTTGCGTATTGTGATGTAAACGCAATCTACGCGCGCCTCCGTGAACATTACGAAGGCACTGCAAAAGCGGGGGAGCCCCGTCACCACCCTGAACGCGTTATTAAACTGGATACTCGATTGAAATTTTACTATAGTCTTCAATTTCGTTTCTTAAAATGTGAGCAAGGATTGAAAGCAAATTCTGATAAGATAAATCATTCCCATAACATACATGATGAGTTAAATTTAAATTTCACCCAGTTTAGGAAATCGGACGAAATAATTTTCTCATCTAATCAATAGGCAATCCTGTATGCCTCCTCCGTATTGCTTTAAATCAGAACATCTTGAGTTGACCGATTCTAATGTGTATGCTAAACGTTGACTCGCTACGCTCGGACCCAGACTTTTCATCGAACGACAATTGGTCGACATGACAATTTATCGACATACTATTCGTCGTAAACCCCATTGAGCGACAGGGATAATTAGTCGACATACAATTGGTCGAAAAGTCAATTGAACGACAACGATTACTAGTCGACAGTTCGTGGACACCGGGCGCCCCGACATGCATAGATATAGGTTAGAAAGGGTATTACGGAGGTCTCGCAGATACCTCCACAATAATCCTTCGTGTTAGGTCACTTGTGATAATTTACGTAGAAATAGGAGCCCCGCGTAGCGGGGTTCCGTCGAAATCAATAACTAATAAATGAACGAAAACTATCTACAGGTAACTAATATACTTACTTAACCAAAACGACATCAACGAGTTTAATAATTGATAAAGTAGAGTAAACCATAATTTTCCGATCAATAATACTTATGTCGACTTGTCGGTTAATTGCCATTGTGATCTAAGCTCATGTCGACCAAAAATGTTTCGACCAATTATAATGTCGATCAATTGTATGTCGACCAATTGTCGCTACGCTCGGGTATAAGCTAAGGTTAATTCCTTTATTACATCCCGCATAATGTACAGGGTGTAAACGTGAAGTGTGTCCAGACGATTATTTCGTCAGTTTTAAAGATATAGTAAAATTTTAGGAAATCTGCATCGCTTAATGCATAAAACATCGACCGGAGGCGAACAAAAGTGTTCAAGTTGTTGAAGTTACATTGCTACAGTAACTAGTACTGTATCAATGTAACTCCAATGTAACTAGGTGGAATAGACCAAATGCAAACGACTAGGATTCGTCAACTAGAGTAAGCCATTGCCATCCACTCCAGTCATCGTTTGCTTGGCTCTACTACTTTGTATTATATAATTTAACCTAAGTTTTCTAAAACGAAAGTAACGTATATTAAATTAGTTTGATACCATAAGCGTTGGTACAATAAAAAAAAAAAAATTATGCTGTTCAAATAAATAAGTTCGTGATATATTAAACCGCGTTGGTGGCAGCCGATATTTGCCATACTTGATTTCTATGCAAATGATAAAGTATACTTTTTTAGAATTCCAAAGTAGCTTTTAAGATATTGAAAAAAATGTAGGTTAAAGGTCTAAGGGACATCTTTATATTGACAGTTTTGTCGACGAAGTAAATATTATTATGTATTAACTGATGCCCGCGGCTCCGCCTGTGTGGAGGTCAGTTATCGTTTTTTGGTCAGTCTCCAGTTCTACTTCACCAATTGCAATTAAATATACGACAGATTTTAAGTCTGACCAAGACCTTTCTAATGCCGCATCAAAATCTGCTAAGTAGTTTTTGCGTCCATCGCGAACAAGCAGACTAACAGATAAACAGACAAGAATTCAAAAAAAAAATGTTTTCAGAATCGGTCATTTAACATAACACAAGGCATTTTTTCTGAAATATCTCCAATGTACAGACACAAATAATTTACAATTTTATAATAGTATAGATTTTAATATATCTTTCACGAAGGTGACACCCCAAATATTCTCTTTTGATATTGCAAACGTTACGTTCAAAGCAATATTTAAAAAAAATATCTTGTCTCGTATCAACTTCTAAAATACTTCAGCGATTTTCATTAAAAGTACGGCGTTACCTCTTTTATTATCATTACAGCGTTAGTGACAGGTGACTTCAATATTACTTTACGTCGTCTGATTGTAAGCAAAAGGGAGTCTCAGGAATAAGAATGATGCCTACCATGAAACATTCGCAGTTGCGGACTGAAGTTTCGGGTAATCAGTTCCATGAAACACATTTATTCCGAAATCGGATCCGAAGACGGCACGTGACTCTCCGGTTCGGCTTTGGTACCTGCCTGAATGGCAAAATGCTATGTCTTTCATTCGTCCCCAGACATCAATCATGCTACAAGGCCCTCAGCTTGACGGCCTCATCAGATGCAATTTCACGCCCCGCTTAAGGACCCGCTTGATTTGAATTATGTTGGCTTTGTAAGTCCAGTGCTCAAAGGAGATCATTTCACTAAAATTCAGTAAAACTCAATCGCTTGAGTAATTTTCCAATATTTTTTCATTACGATTTCATCTTCCTCATTGAATTATTACGCTGAGTAATGTTCGAGATCCCTCGAATCAGGTCAGAATATATTTAATGTAAATAATAAATTATTCTTGATTAAGAGAGTACACTTGGTAGCAGTTTGGAGCCCGAATGTAAAAGCAATAGGAAATAACTCGTTGGTATAAGAACTAGTGTCACCAAACTCACATTTAATCGCGCCTTTTTCCCAACGGGGTAGGCAGAGACAATGGCCCGCTATCTACTTCTATCGTTACACACTTCACGAGCTTCCACAAAACGCGATTGGTTTTTATACCAAACTCGTATTCGTGAAATTCTATTTTTAACCCCCGACACAAAAACGCTGCGGTGTTGTAAGTTTGACGTGTCTGTGTGTGTCTGATCGGATAAACGGATTTTGATGCGGTTTTTTTTCGAAAGACGATATGTTTGAAATGGTTCCTAGCTATAAATAAATTTGTGTCTGTAGTTTTCAAATTTCACTATTTTCCATTTTGAGATAGACGTATATCGCTTATTGAAATATGTAGGCCTTATTTCAATGTTGCTGTGTTAAACAAACTGCGCGTTTAGTAGGTGAACCCAAATTCAATTTCTATGAAAAAGTTATGTAGGTTTATGACCAAAAAGGGAAAGATAAAATAATAAAAAAGCGACTTCAAAACAAATAGCATTAAAAAAGGCAATGAAAAGTAAAAATTAGTACAGATTTAATTGAAAATAAAAAATGCGCGTAAGACTTTTCTGTTGAAGTCGGTGCCAAACTAACTAGGAATTCGGATTTATTCATTTATTCATTGCCTACTAAGTGTACATAGATGTTTACATATATATTTCAGTACTTAGGACTTAGTGCCCTTTTCAGGCATTGCAATATTGAGGTCACACTTTACAGGTGACTCATATAATATACTATTAATTTTACCAATGTTAAAAATTCAAATTAAATTACATTACATTAGATTCAACAAAGATAATAATTGGTTGGAATAACAATAACAATATGTCAAATTCTGAATTGCTTATAACTAATACTAATATGTCAGATTGTGCCAAATAAATATAATACTTAATGTCAAATAATTGATTATTGAATCAACTTATCCCCCAAATAATCCCCCGTTGAGTAGTAACATTTTTCAATTAAATACATTTTTAGTTTTCTATGGAAGAGTGTAATACTTTCTTGGTGTTTGATAATGTTAGGGAGTTTATTAAATATTCTAACAAGGTTACATTTATTCTTGCAGTTTTGCCACATCTTAAGTATGTCTCCCCTCGCAAGCGATGAAATGTGTACTACGAATCAACCCAGATGGATGTCATTGGGGGCAATTCATTAATCACGTAAGACGATTTAGGGGGGGAGGGGGTCGACCATGTCTTATTTCTTACAAGGGGGTGGGAGGGAGTCTTGATAGTTCTTACGTAAAATCACAAAAATGCGCAAAGTTAAAATTATACTTTGAAAAAGCACGGCCAAGCGCGCGAGTGCCGAAGTGCGCTCGAATGTGTTTAGCAGTTAGCTATGTATAAATAAAAATTCCTAAAAATTGTTACTTTGAAAAATAAACATTACAATTAACCAAACGTCTATTCATTTATTCTTATTTTTTCTTGTATAGGGGGGTGAGGTAGTCAAAAACTAACAAAAATAGTCTTACGTAATAAATGAATGGCCCCTTGTCAGACGTCTCGATTGACATTTAATTTCTGAGGGCCAGTTCTTGTTATAAAAAGCTGTTCAAAACTTTGTTGAAAATATTGAAAACTTTGTTATGACAACATCTTTTTGACATTTCGGAGATCGAGACTAGATTGAGACTGAATTTGAAATATCTTTTTATTACCATTTGTGTTTTGAATTTGGCACCGACTTTACTACATAAAAGTCTTAGGCGCATTTTTGTATTCTCCAAAAATAAATTAGTGACATTATCAAATAATTATTTTATTGATTGACAGACTTTACGTCTTTTTACAAAATAATTTCATTTCTACTTTCTACAAATAGTTACTTAGTTTTATAGTACAAACCCGAAATCCTCCTCCTCCTGAAAATTTACCCATAGGTTTTAGTTAACAGTAGATAGGTATGTTTACATATTAGGTTTGTTGCCGTATTATGTTCACATATAAATGCATAATTAAACCCAACCAGGGACACGTACCGAATAGATGACATCATAAGAAGCGAGAATATAGGCATGGATAAGAGAAAATAATTAACGGAGCAAACCCACAGAAACAACAGACGTTTAACAAAGTAACTTCATGAATAAAGTGTGCAGAGTTAGGAGCAAAATGCGTATATTTTTTAAAGTTATATGTTGTGTATACATTTAGGGTAACTAAAAAAAGAGACTGGGTGTAAGAAGGCATTTTAAAAGATTTTGAAATTGGTCTCAAGTACAGTAGGTAGCAAAATCAGCGTTTATGGAAGGACTATGATATTAATTATATTAAAATTAACTGTTTTAATCATTTCTGTCAATACTTTAATGATATAAGTAAAGAAAAAGGTTTTTTGGCACTACTTTAACAAAAAATGAGATTCTAAATAGGTAGATAGGAAGTCATACGTGTGTAAATATTCTTATTATACCAAGTCAAAGCCCAAAATATGATTTAATGGTGCAGTATTAATTATTGGTACATTTACCCCATTGGTTTTAAATAAAATTATGATTGATTTTTTAAAAAAGCTTCTTTTTTAATAAAATGTTACAGTAAATATAAAATAGCTGAACTGAAAACAGTTAGGTACTGAAATGTATAAATACGGCTGTGCCTACGCCTTTGGGGATAGGTTTACAGACGTAGATGGACACTAAAAACTCTTTATTTGTTGAGCATGGGCGTTTCATAAATTTAGATAATTTAGTAAATATAAGCTAGCTTAATTATTACTTTTTTCTTTGGTAAAATAAACAAATTTGACTTTGACTGCGATTTAGATATATTATAATTTTTATACTGACTGATAAATATTAACAAATATATATAAAAAAATAACAATTTAATCTTTTAAAATAATGCAATTCAATCCAATAAGGTTTTTAAATGAATACAACTTTTAAACACTTTTTTTTTTATTATACCAATTGAAATCCTCCAGTGAAAGGAAACAGCGCCTAACTAAACATTTAAATGTAAAGACCCTGTAGAAGGTGTCTACTGAATATTAAGTTTCAATATTTTGCTCAAATTGAGAACTTTATTATAATATGCAATAGAGTCTCTGCCTGAATTTCACAGATCAAGTCAACAGAATTTATTTAAAGTCTAAAAATAGCTAGATCTTTCGCATAGGGCCTCATAAATTGATCTATTTTACGAACAAAGAGTGAGTAAAGTAAAGTGCATATCACGGTATGGTTACCAGCAAACTACGTGAACAAACGTCAAAATGTTCCCGCTTGTGCACTAACTGGCCAAGCAAAAAACTAATAAAAGGACTTTTCAACCAATGATGCGAGCCCTTCGAGGTCGTGATTAGTTGAATACAATCTACGATTAGCCGATTGTCGAGCGCTTACCACCGTGATTACCAGCAAAGTGACCTAAAACCACGTTCTGAGGGCCAATTCTCGTAATAAAAAGATGTCAAAAAAGGTGTTCTCGTAACAATATTTTCAATACTTTCAACCAAAGTTTGTTACGAGAACACCGTTTTCTTAAATAAAAATGAGTTCTGTTAACAACATTTTCAATATTTTCTATTTTCATATTCTTTCATTCATTTCTTTCATTTTTTATATTCTTTCTATTTTGGCGTACGGGAGATCGACATGAGATGAAGACTAGATTGAGACTGAATTTTGAACATAGTTTTATTACAAGAATTGGCCCTCTATGCAGCTAGTGTACATTGTCACGACATTTGCAGGTCATTATCATGATTATGCCTAACTTAGCACTGTTGAATGTGAAGACGGTTGATTTCAAGCCTAAATCATAAAGAAGAAACTCAATTGCCATACAAACGTGAACTTAACGATAATACAGAAATTAAACTCAGGGAAATAATAAGAGTACTTTAAAAAGTTTTTAATGCCTCTGAATACCCTCACAAATATATTTTCAATTAAAATTAAAGCAAGTGTAAACAAACCTCTTGCAAGTATGTTGTTTGAAATGGAGCTGGAGCATCATGGTAATTACGTGCTAACTACATTGCCTGAGGGCCTCACCTCACCGCTCCATGTGTTTACGGGATAAACATACTATGTTATCTAGTACGAATTTTGGCTCGTTAATGACTACCTGTTAGATCTATTTTAATTTTCAGCGAGTATATTATAACTGCATAAAGGAAGGAAGAATATTATAATATCCAACCAATATTAAAAATGTGAAAGTGAAGATGTTTGGATGTTTGTTACTCAATCACGCTTTAACGGGTAGCAGGTACAGGGATAGATTATCATGGAGGATTGGCTAGAGAGGCGACACGGAAGCCTCTCTTCCGACTGACGCAGGTGATCTCCGGTAAGGGGAGCTTCGGGGACCACCTGCATCGGATCAGGAAGGAGCCAACGCCTGAGTGTCATCACTGCAACGCAAGCGAGGACTCAGGGCTGCACACGCTGGCGGACTGCCCGGCGTGAGAGGCCCCGAGGCGTGACCTCGTGGCAGCCATCGGGGTGGGAGTCCTCTCACTCGGCAGCATGATTGCGGCAATGGTGCGGAGCGCGAGCGCGTGGGCCGCCGCCACCTCCTTCTGCGAGCATGTAATGCTCGCGAAGCAGATGGCGGAGCGCGCCCGGGAGAGATTTAGAACACCCTCGGCCCGCCGAGCCCGCAACATGCTTCGCAACGCGCGTCGCAGGCGACTCAGGCGCCGGAGGTCGCTTAATGACCTCCGTCCTCCATGAGCGCAGGCCTGGGGGTGGCAGGCGAGGCCGCCTGTCACCCCAGCAGAAGCAGGCCGGGGCGGTGGGGCGACTAGCGCCCCTCCCCCAAACCGGGGCAAGACGGGGACACCGTGGTTCCCAAACCCGAGGGGGCCATCTCGAAACCGGAGATGGCCCAGGGTCAGTCGGGGTGCGAGGGACATGCTCTATGGGCAACCTTACACCCCGGCGTCTTAAGACCCGAGACGGCGTGCGGTTTTAGTCGGTTCAAGCCCGACATAACCACAACCCGCTGGCGGAAGGGATTTCCACACAAAAAAAAAAGGTACAGGGATAGATTATAGTGTAGAAATAACACAAAAGCTATCCCGCAAATAGGTTCCAGGGATAACAGGAACGGGATCAGAATTCCATGCGGGCGGAGCCGCGGGCTACAGCTAGTAATAAATAAATATTCTAGGACATTCTACATAGCGCTATTTAGACTCAAAGTAAGCGTAGCATAACTAGCTTGTTGAATGAGTTCAGGATGCAAAATACATGCATAATATACATAGAAACAACAAAAAAAAAAAAAAAAATTGCTGTCAATAAAGATATGTGAATACACTGTTGTAATGATCTCCAAGTCTTCCTAAACTTAGCTAGCAAAGCATTTACTAACCATAACTCGTCATTTACATTTGAACCAACAGTACTTGAAAAATATTTAAGCGTATTATGTCTGTCCATTAGAACTTTCTCCTTGTAAAACTTTTTGAACTGTCATCATAATTTATTCTACGAGTTTCCCGCCTTAAGGTAAGGGCAATTAGATTCGTTTGTCACATACGAGTGCCAAATTTTGTATAACTTGAGATTACGACGCATTATTCATGTGTATCTTCAGAAGCTCGTAAAATATGTAACAATCTGTGAATATTTTCATATTTTATATAATTTTTATTCCAGATATATCTACCAACTTCATTTTCTTCATTTGCGCGCCGACCTTCACTTCCAAAAGAAGAGCACTCGATTACATCTCAAGCTTACACTTTGGAGCCCGAGATTTGCTCTCCATCTACGCTTAGATGATGATGAAAATAACACCAAATAAATCGTGATAGCATCCGTAAAAATAGTTTTATTTCAATAAAAGATATATTATACTGTACATTTTTGTATTTTATCCATTCATAGTTCGTAAGTTCATACCACAGTGGAGTGTAGGATTGATAGGTTGTGTAACTACGCTAATATTTATTCTTCAATAAAAATCTATTGAGGTCCGATATACATCAAATTCGGCTGATGATCTGTGAAAAGAAAAATAATTCCTCACTGATAAAGAAACACATAGCGCAACGTAGAAATGTTATATTCTGATACCAAGGCCTTCTTCAGCGTCTATCGTTAGCCACCGTAGTTCATTCTCCAGTTTTTCTAAGTTTTCTTTATTCTCTGCTATTTTAGCTTCTCTTATTTGGGACTCCGTCAGCTGAAACATAATTTAGATTAACACTCAATCATGTAAATCCCACCTAGAATTTAAAACTACAACCTTGACTAAACAGTTTTCTAAACAAAATGAGTTCTATTGTCAACTATTACTTAATTTTAAAGGCTTTTGATTTAGCAGGCAGGGAAAAAGAGCGACGAGATCGGCTTGGCAAGATTTGATATTTGATACATGAATTTCTACCAAAAACCATTGAACAACGAACTATTTTGAACATGTCTTTGTTCTGTTGGTTGTTTACAAAGAAGTAGAATAACCTATCAATAGTATCCACAAAACGTATTTCAATCCTCGAAGTTTATTCAGAGCAATTCAAATACATAACAAATACTTCATAAATTACACTCCGATGTTTTTTTTATTTCTACACTTTACAAGCTTGTCCGTCTTTAAAATACAATAATGAAGATTAATACAATATTACAATAACAAGAACTTTTCCATTGCATTGGTTCTGGGGCGAATGGTGTATGGACGCAGAACAATGTCCTTAGAAAATTAAACTGAATATAAAACTTACCTCAAATGTTCGGTCAGGAGCTAGAGAGTCTCTAATATCTTTAGATTTCCTATATTTCAAATCCAAACCAGCATTTCCATTGAAATATCGCCTTCTGCTGTTGCCATACGGGTTATTTATCAGAGTCAGAGGAATAACATCTCTTCTCCTTAGAGTGTCAATAATTACATTGTCGGAATAAAATATGTCTTGAGAGTGTATCGTACTAGTACAGTATAATAACCATAAAGGTAACGAAGAAAACATTTTTTCTAGAAGCATTAGACAATAGAGAAATTAGACTCCATGAGGTGATGAAAACAGTGATGAATTATTAGTGCATTAATATGAACTCGAGATACATAAAATTGGTCTGGTTTGCAATATTCCAGTGTTCTGTCTCATAAAAATCCGAAATATATAAATTTTATTCGATATTTTTAATTTTATACAGAGGCAACTTGATATGTAGATTGTACATTTTTATAGTAAAGCGATAAAGTTTTATTACCTACGGTATTGTACGTGCAGTTAATATTTGAAAACAATATGGTATATTAAAATAAAATATCTTGGTATTATGTAAGTATTATGATATTTAATATTTAGTTTGGAAAAAATGAACATCCAGGACGGGACTTGAACCCGCGACCACTCCCTTACTGGGGGAATACTCTGACCAACTGAGCTACCTGGACACGTCCTAGATATTTGAATGATCTGATATCTGAATGATTTGAATGAAGTGATCTTTATTTTCTTTATTTATTATATATATATATATTTTTATATATATTTATATTTATATCTATAGGAAAAGCTAACTTACTAATTAATAATTAATAAAAATGTCATTGTATGATATATTAGGTTAATTAAATAGGTCAATTAAAATATGAAAGTTTTCTAAAAATCTCTAGTAGGTTACCGGGTGGCCTGGGGGTGACAGGTGGAGCCGCCTTTCACTCTAGCAGAAGCAGGCCGGGGCGGCGGCTTGAAAAGCGCCCCTCCCCCAAACCGGGGCAAGACGGGACACCGTGGTTCCCAAACCCGAGGGGGCCATCTCGAAACCGGAGATGGCCCTGGGTCAGCCTTGGTGCGAGAGAAATGCCTTATGGGCCACCTTACACCCCGGCGTCTGAAGACCCGAGGCGGCGTGCGGCTTTATCCGAAGGGATTTCCGCACGAAAAAAAAACAAAACTTACCGGGTAGCGAAGCGTCTCGACGAGCACCTTTCAAGAGTGAGTCTAGAATTAGTCATAGTAAAATTTGGAAGCAATTAATATTAACGGGTAATATTGTTATACTTTGTTTATTTATGTAAATAAATTTCACACAGAAATGTTAAGACTAAACGGTTCAAAGACACACGTAACAGCCGTTAGGAAAAATATTTTGTTCGTACAGTAAAATTGGTTAGTAAATGAGGTGCAGCTGCAGCAGCATATATTTAAATATTAACAATTTTTATTTTAACTGCAGAAGTACCAGTTCGTAAGTGAATATAGTACCAGCGACCTGAAAAAAAGAAATAAGACGTAAGAGAAATTTTATCATCATCATCATATTGTATGCCAGCAGTTATCCCGGTTGCTTCCAAAGCTTATTTTTTTAGGGAATGTTTTTATCACCCAGTGGGATGTGAGAGTACCAGGGTGGGGAACACCACGCGTCATATCTAAGGTCAGTAACCTAAACGTTTAAACCGAAGTCTGGAGTGAATCCGGGCGTCCAGACCCCGGAGTCCAGATCCCTGAAACTGAAACTGAATCCTGGAAGCTGGACCTTAGAGTTCGGATTCAGACTCCGGGATCCGAATCTCGCGCTTTGGATCTCGGGAGCCGAATCTCGGAATTTGTATCCTGGAGATCGGGTAGCAAATTCTGGAAGTTCTCAAAGATACACATACATACACAGATTACAAAGTCTGGACTCTGGAGTCCGGATCCCGGAATCTAGATCCTGGAGTCCAGATCCCAGAGTCCGAATCCCGAAAATTGGATGCCAAACACTGAATTTTGGAGCTCAGAGTCTGGAAGTTCGGTTCCGGGAGTCCGTACTAAGGTATTATATATCCAGGATCCAGATTCAGAGATTCAGTTCGCAGGATTCAGATTCCAAGATTTGGGCTGTAGGATCCGAAATCCAGGATCCAGCTTCTTCAGATGCGGGGATCCTTGCTCCAGGTTCTGGTCTCCCGAATTTAGACTACAGGGTCCCGACTGGGCACCACGGGGCGGACTTTGGGATCCCTACTCCGGGACCCTGACTCCGCGGTTCAGATACCAGGATCCTGACAACAGGATCCGGACCCTAGGATCCAGACTCCAGGATCCGGATATCGGGACTCAGACTCTAGGATCCGGACATCGGGATCCAAACTCTGGGGTCGAATTATGACGCGTGGTGTTCCCCTATCCTAGCACTCCCACATCCCATCGGATCTCGAAGGTTACGTTAGGCGATGGTTTTTGATAAAAAAATTCATAGTCTTAAGATTTTCAAATACCAATCTATTTAAAAATCTTAGGAATGCGACTGAACTGAGATTATATCGAGATCATACCGAAACTGGACTGTATTTTTTACGAGAATTGGCTCTCTGATGTGGATTATCTTGGCTTTTAGGAGAGTGACTTCCATCTGACCTTCCAACCTAGAGAGAAAACCCTGCGTCCGTTCGTTAATCAGCAGGTGTATAGGTAAGCAGGCGCGGTTAATTTAGGCCCCGAAAATTGTGGGGAGCCATACACCCAATTAAGAATAATATTAGGTCGTTACATATGAAATTGTCGTTTTTCTTGAAGAAATTGGAGGAAACCCAATTTTCAGTACTAACATTTTTGCATTTTTTTTAGGAATGACAAATCCAAATTTTATGATTTTCTTTGTGTATGAATGACACAACTTTAAGCTAACAAAAAGCAACTTTTATTACATTTTTGAAAAGTGACAGCTGTTAAGTAATACGAAATATATCATTAAAATGGATAGCATTTAGGAAGTACTGTTTTTGAGATCGATTTAATTTATCAAGCGGCCAATAAAAACAAAATTTAATACAGAGTTGTAAAATCTTTCAAACAAAATATAAATAATGGAAATAGCTACTTAAATTACAGGAATAACGAACTCATGAATTTGTAAGAAAATTTCGGCAATTTCATAGATAAAGACCTGTTATTAAATTAACGAGGTTCTGGCGCAGGCCCTCCTCTCGGGATTGGGAGGTCAGACGCCAGTCTCACCCATGAATGCCGTATAAGCGAAACTAAGAGGAGGACAAGGGATAAGCTGACCCCGAGCTCCGATGTGCAAGTCTTGGATGCAACCAGGATCTATAGTAAGATGATAACACTTACTGATAGAACTAATTCTCTTGTTATGTAAAAATATTCCAACCCACCGAGGGCTACGACATCGTCATGTACTTGATCCAAGAATCTTTGCACCTTAAAAAAATAATTTACATTTATATTTAAACGACTTGATATTGGTATATTACATTGGATAAAACAAACAAAATTGCCGGCTTAGTAATGTAACCCGGTAGATGGCAATAGGTTCGCCCCCTATTACATTGGGACCTAAAAATAACTGACGAATCGTGGGTGTGTTAATATACCTCGGCTTACCCCTTCGGGTGTAGTGAAGTTTTGATATTGGTAGTTTATTGTACGAAGAGTATAATTATAACTTCCAAATATTTAAGAAGGCATAAAAAGTGGTTACGGTTAAATCAATTCGTGACCTGTATTTGACCATACAAACTTTCACCATTCTCTTGTGGTCAGACTTTTGATATTGTACTAGTAATTGATTCCCTAACATTTAGTCCAGACCAGTTAACAATCCTGGTAAATGGATTGTTATGCTGTCTGAAATTATTTAGATACGACTGATCAAGTTTAAGTAACTGCAAGACATAATCTCCATAACAGAAAACCTAGATAGCCCACTGATGGAGGACAAATCCGTCGTTATTGACTTGCTGGCCAGGATGACCCGAATGGGAGTAATGTCCGTGAACTTGCCACTTCTAGTACAAGTAGCAACAAAGCAGAACAAAGTCATGACTTAATAGTTTTGCATTGCAAACGCTATACTACAAAAATATTAGTACAGCTATTAAGTAAGATTAGAAATGAGTTTTCCTTTATAGTCCGGATTTCATCCTGGTCACATTACCACTACATATAATGAAAAATGAATGATTTACCACTCAATACAGTATCATTACCGTTTTATATATAGCAACTGATTCTAATTGGATTCCCCCACGCAATAAAACGCAAGTAGTGACGTCCAGTTTAGAAAACTAGCCTATGTGCACTTAGAGCCTAGATTTCTAATTGAATAAATAGCTGACGTGATTAAAAAAGAAATAAAATGGATGGTTAAATGAGTCTACGAACATACCTCCGTGGTGTAAGAATATGATGGAACTCTGTATAGTGCAGAAGCTGGCACCATAGACGCTAAATTCACGTTGGCTGCTACAAGAGAAACGCCCAAGAAGCGTACAATCAAGAACGTTAACGAAAGTATATGATACACAGAATGCTCGTAACCGTAAAAATACCTGCAACATAAAAGCCTGTTATATATTAAGATTCTTAACAACAATTTCAAAATGAGCCATAATCAACAAAATCTTTCCTCTTCCTCTTTAGAATGGGTTTCGTATGTATATATGTTTGGAATGGGTTCAATATGAACTACATTTAGTAATTAGATTTTTTTTGGTTCTTCTTAGCTTACCTTAGCGCTTGGCTGTTTTACTTACCCATCGGTTTGATTCGGACATTTATGCATATTTAATATTTTTGACTGTGTACCGTGTCTGCGACAAAAATAAAAGGTTATTACAGAAGTTTTCTAATCTAAAGCAACGAATAATAGAAAATTGAATACAGCGGAGGTGCAGATACATTATTAAAAAGGATTACAATGATTACTAGAATGGGTCAGATAAAAATTGTTGAGTATATAAGAAGAAGTCCAAAAAAGAAGCGCCGTAAAAGAAAAAATGAAGAACTACAAATTAGGTACAAAAGTCATGATATAAAAAGAGTGATTACGAATGTCGATGGATACAAAGTAACAGGTAGGCCAAAGAATAAGGTGTAAATACTATGTAAATGAGGTTTTTTTTAATGTTTGGTCAGTTAATTTGACTGCACCCCGCCTGATGGTAAATTGAGATGAAGTTCAAAAAGTAGCAGCAACTTCTAGAA
Organism: Cybosia mesomella; assembly: GCA_946251805.1. Lineage (NCBI taxonomy): Eukaryota > Metazoa > Arthropoda > Insecta > Lepidoptera > Erebidae > Cybosia > Cybosia mesomella. Next base: position 30,112,304 of record OX276390.1, read on the forward strand.
TGGACATAATGCAAACATAGCTTAGTAAAGCGTATTGAAATAATGAGTACCGAGATACTAAATGGCACGTAGTAGCAAGTTCTAGAATGGACATAATGCAAATATAGCAAATATAGTAAAGCGTATGAAAATATTGAGTACCGAGATGCTAAAAGGCAAGTAGTAACAAGTTCTAGAATGGACATATTGCAAACATAGCTACTCGGTACTCATTAGTTCAATACGCTTTCCTAGCTATGTTTGCATTATGTCTCTACTATACTCACTCCAATACAAAATAGAGCTGCAAACATGTGAAGAATAAGTTGGTGGTGAAAGATACCAATATAAGGCTACTGAACATGTCGTCGAACAATCTGACGAGACGAGTCGCACGAGTGTAATCTTCTCTAAGAGTGCCCCATGTGGATGGGGGTAAGTAGTTCTGGAACAAGAATATAAAATATGTTCGCTTTTATCATAATAATGTAAAACACGATTCTTCTTTAGGCTTATTAGATTCACTTTTAGGCATTACCTACACATCCATTACATGTAGTTTAAAGACCATAAGTGTATTTCGTTATTTTTGAAATGTAAAAACAATAAATAAAAAAACCGCGGTAGTCTAGTGGTATGGGTAATGGACTGCTGAGACGAGGCTCGATAAAATAGATAGTTTTAAGATCTGTGTAAAATCTGTGTTGCGTTTAATTATCATATAAGCATTTTGTTTATTTTCCAGATCTGGCGGACACCCAGTTCGGTTTCCGCCAGGGGCGTTCCACCGTGAAAGCGATCATGCGCGTTAGGCTCCTGGAGGAGGAAGTAGTCTCGCAGGGTGGGGCGGTGGTGGCGGTGTCTCTAGACATCGCCAACGCCTTCAACACCCTACCCTGGAGCTGCGTTAGGGAGGCTCTCGCGTATTACGGAGTGCCTCCATACCTCCGCCGCACTGTCAAGGCATACCTATCCGAGAGGGCCATAGTTTACCCGAGCTGGCTAGTGCCAGGGCGGCGAGAAGTGTCGTGCAGTGTTCCACAGGGGTCGTTCCTAGGGCCACTCCTGTGGAACATCGGATACGACTGGGTGCTGCGCGGTCCGTTGCTCGAGGGTGTCAGCATAACTTGTTACGCTGACGACACCCTCTTTATGGCGCGGGGAGCAAAGTACCGAAGCGCGGCACTAAAGGCCACGGCAGGGGTTGCTCAAGTCGTGGGTCGAATACGGCGGCTGGGACTCGAGGTGGCTCTCCACAAATCCAAGGCTATATGTTTTCACAGGCTTCCGAGGAAGGGGCCACCTGCGGGAACCAGCATAACCATAGGGGTTGTAAGCATCGGCATCGAGCCCACGATGAAGTACCTTGGGCTCGTACTCGATAGCCGATGGGACTTCGGACCTCATCTCCGAAGTCTGGTCCCGAAACTGAGGGGGGCTGCGGCCGCGCTATCGCTACTGATGCCCAACGTTAAGGGACCCAACGCTCCCACTAGGAGACTGTACCTGGGGATCGTGCGAAGCATGGCCCTGTACGGGTCTCCCGTATGGGCGGAGACTCTGGCAGCCCGCAACGTGGCTATTCTAAACAGCCCGTTAAAAGCGATGGCCGTCAGAGTCATCAGGGGGTAACGCACGATCTCCGTCGAGGTGGTATGTCTCCTAGCCGGGATCCCTCAATGGGATCTGGAAGCGAGAACCCTTGCGTTGCTGTACCAGTGACGCAAGGAGGCGCTGGAGCGGGGCCATAGGCCGGAGCCCCGAGAAATCAGGGCTCAGCGGTCCCAGCTCCGCCGGGAACTCATGGAGACATGGAGGGTGCTACTTGAGCATCCAAGGTGGGGGAATCCACCATTGCGGCGGTGAGGCCGATCATGAAGGAGTGACTGGAGAGGCACAACGGTGACCTCTCCTACCGGATGTGCCAGATATTTACCGGACACGGGTGCTTCGGTAAGTAACTATGGCGCTTCCACCTGGAGACAACGCCGCAGTGCCAGCACTGCGAGGATCCTGGAGAAAACACGGCGCTACACACGTTGGTGGAGTGCCCTGCGTGGGCGAGGCAACGCCAGCATCTCATTGCGGTCTCGTTGGAGACCATCGTGAGGGCCGTGGTCTCCGACGGGAGTAAGTGGCACGCCGCCGCCTCTTTCTGCGAGCAGGTAATGCGCGCGAAAGAGTCGGCGGAGAGGGAGCGGGAGAGAACCCTGCCCCCCGAGTTCCGCAGTCTGCGGTGTCCTCGCCACAGACTCGTCTATGCCCGGGACTACCGTCCTCCATGATCGGGGTCTGAGGACGGCAGTTGACCGACTCGCTGTCCTTACAGAAGCAGGCCGTGACGGGGCCGTGTCGTGTGTGTCCTACACACGCCTGCCAATTCACCGACGCGGGATAAAACCCGACCCCACCAGGCCAGGCCGCGGGGGAGGCCAAATTCCGCCGGTAATCTTTTTGAGGGCTTACCCGGGGTGCCCGGCAATGGACACTTGGGCAGGACACCGTGTGGTTTTGTCGGTCCGATTCCGATACGGGTTTCCACACGTAAAAAAAAAGTTGATATTATACCTTTTTTTTTCGTGCGGAAATCCCTTCGGATACCCCCCCGCCGGCCAGCGGGGGCGGTTATATCCAGCTTGAACCGACTAAAATTATACCTGATATAAGATGAAACACAATAATTACCTCTAAATAGAAAGAAAAGTATTAGCGTGAACGACGATTTTTGAAAAACAAAATGAAAACACTTTTATCTTAAGCGACAAAATACTCATTGTTTAACCCTTTCTGTAATAATTTAATTGATAATACGTAGAGCTTAACGTGTTTTGAATTTAAAAATTACTTCGGGCCACCAACCAGGTGGACACCGAAGTCTTAAAAACACGCAAAAAAAATCAAAATCTTACACCCACTTTTTATCACTTTTCTCGACGTTTCACATGATTCTAAGTCTAATTAGGCAAAAAAAAATTTGTGTCGGTCTGTCTGTTGGTCTGGATGTCTGGATGTCTGGATGTCTGTTTACGCAATAACTCAAGAACCACTTATCCGATTTAAAAAATTCTTTCGCCAATCATCTTGTTTGGTTAATGGGAAGAACTGATTAGATTTTGGGGTTTGTACGTCCAAGGTTTCGGGTACCTACCTTACAAATTGTCCCTAAAAATCTTTTACAAGTGAGTTTCTTTCGAGTTCAGAGATCAGAGTAACGCGTATTTGACTTTGACATTTGAGTGACAATGACAATACGTATATTGTATATTTACATAAAACAACCAGACTCCGAAAGAAACTGAAATATAAACGCGTCGAATAATATGCATAAAGCCTAAGGTCTGTAATTTTGAATAAGAATACTGCAACAAAAATATCAAAGTTAGGCCCGAAGTTTGACAATCACTGTGTGATTTCCGTCCCACTAGTTTTAAATATACAAAAACCGGACATGTCTTAATAACAAGTAAAAAATAACCAATAAAATACCTCTCCTGTAAAATTGTATTTGTGTCGCTTACGATGTTCTTCCATAACAGGCTCAATTTGGTAAAAGAATACGTGTGCGAATAGTGTGAATTGTTGTAATAATCTCGTTTTGTTAGTACCGAATCAAAATGATAAATTATTTATGAAACTACCTTTTCAACAGCCCAAAGGATTTTCTTATTGATCTCCTTCAATACAGACGTTAGGTATAAACTCATACAAATGATAAATGTATCTAAATAGCTCCAATTTGCAGTCGTAATGATTAAATTGTACTGTAAATATACAAGTTTAAGCATTAGTGTCATTTAAATACATATTATTAAGATGTCGATGCATCCTTAATACTAAAAAAAAATCGGTTGTTTGTAAAGTCGGTTTACTGATGATAGTTGAACGTGACAACGTGATAAGAAAATACTGATTGAATGGTTGCATTTTTCAAAAGAAAATTTTAATTTTATTTGTTTAACCACTAAGATCGGTTATAAGAATTCACTGCACTTCATACTTGACGAAAACATGTAAATCTATTATTGTATAGCAGCTGTCCACGCGGACGCATCACTCACTCATGTAGGAGAGAGACAGATGTCGAACGCTGCCGAACGCGTAGGCCGATTGTGCCTCTTTGTTGCTCGTTCCGCGCTCTCGCTTGCACTTCAAGCCTTAAATGGAACGCTTCATTTTTTCGTTCGTGCAGCCGGCTCCATCGAATTATAAGACGTTGTCACGTCAAAAGATAAGGCAAAGTGAAACACCGAATGGAACAATTCAACTGGTTTAAAATGATTTGATATGCAAAATTATCAAGCAGCATGAATATAAATATATATTATTTATCCTAAAAATGCAAAGATCGAAGAAGTAAAAAAAGATCCTTGACTTACAAAACATGTTAAAAGTACCTATTTGTATATTAGTATGTGTTATTACTGTGGACAGTCCGCCCAATTCGTTAACAATAAAGGATGTACACCAATGGCGTATACTCATACGCATTCATTAAAAAGCCGTCAATTTTATTTATTTGTATAAATAAAATATATGGAAAATGCACAATGTATACCTGTAGTAACAAGGTTATTGGTATGTTGAAAGGTACTCCAAAGTCAAATAGCCACGAGAATACGACCCTTGCAAATTCTTCATAAAGACCATATTTGTTTGTGGTACAGTCGAGTATTTCCGATACACTCGATGTCAGAAATAATAGATATTCAACTAAAACAAAATGTGTAGAGTAAGCGATATAAGGGGCCGTCAGAACTAATCGAACATACATATTTAAAGAAGATATCAGTATCAAAAAAATATTCAAAAGTGAGACTCTAGTCGAAACAGAGATTATAAAATTGTGTGGTCGCATCGTATACAACGATATATAGATCGATAGATCGATGGGTAATTAGGTAGACCGTGAAAAACAAACCTAACACTTAACATTACATAGGTTTACATCGGAAAAAGAGAACATCTAGGACAGGACATGAACCCGCTATGCTAATTATAGGAAACTAACTACACGCGAACTATAGGAACAATAAGCATACTGATTGCTTACAAATTTAATTTACTTAACATTGCAGTTTTCTTCAATTAGTTTTCTCTAGGGCTGTTGGTCATTTCGTTGATAATAAACATAATATTAATATAGTACATTATCATTTGATTTGGTTGAACTGTTATAGTAGAAAATATACATATTTGATGTCCAAATTTTTCAATCAAGAAGCCTCATTATGCACTTAAGTTGTAATAACTGTAGCGCTTTTCTGTGGAAAATTGATATTAAGATCCTGGTTGTTAATAAAATCTAAAGCGGTATGTGAACATTAAGCACAAGAAGCAATGCGTTATATACCTACATGCTTACCCAAAGTGCCCAGTGGCGTACGTAACGGACTGCCGAGACGAGGTCTCGAGTTCGATTTCTTTTCTCCCCGGGCACACACCTCTGACTTTTCGTACTTATGTGTGTAATTTTAATTATCGCTCGCTTAGTAGTGTGCCCGGTAGATGGCAATAGGCTCGCCCCCTATTACATTGGGACCTAAACATAACTGGCGAATCGTGGGTGTGTAATACACCTCTGCCTACCCCTTCGGGGATACAGGCGTGAAGTTATGTTATGTAACTTACCCAAAGGTATTAGCATTAGTACAATGCAAGTCAACCTGCACCGTTTAATTATGCCTGATTCGACATATTCGTCTAGGTTGCAATTGAATATTTCTTTGACTAAAATTCTCCATTTGGTTGCAATTCTAATGAAAATGACGTTTGTGCACCAAGTTGAGAAGTACATGCCCACAAACACTGTAAATATGATAAAGGTATAATGCTAATTTAGTGTATTGGTAGTTACATTACTGATAAATGTTGCATATGAAAATGCTACTTGCTACTGGCTTTAAATTTCTTCTTGATCTCATGAAAGCATTGTTAAGTCTAGGTGACTAGATTTAAATTAACATTTAGTGGTTGCAGGTATATTATTCGTTACGTATGATCATCGTTTTAAGGCAACAACTATTCGAATATTTCTGCCACTAATGCACCTATTGTGAAGGACTTGCCACATTTTGCTCTCTAAAAATGTGGACCTAGAGGTCCAGCTACAGCAAATATATGAAGGGTACCTTTTTATGCAGGGACTATCACACGACAGAAAATGCTAGTGGTATATTTTACACCCACATTTCACCCACAATAAATTTATGGTTCAACATAGAGATCAGCGATCTGAACGCTTATAAGTGACAACAAACACATGTACATTTAGAAGTATTTCAAATATTGTACTGTTGCAATTATCCTTATACTTATAAAAGTATAAGAACTGTAATTCTGTGTTTAATTTAAGAACTGTATCACATTATGGAATGCAAATAAAGGTATTGAATTGAATTGAAAAATATTCTTATAGATCCTTACATATAATTTTATGATAAATCGAATCTTATTATGTTGTAAAATATGAGATTCCATTACCGATATATCTCACCGATACAGATGAAGTCAATAGTCTAAATATAGATAAACCTACTGCAGTGGTTTGAACAATCGTTATCAATCCTGTATATAAAAACTTCCATGAGCATAATGTGAATCTGTAATAAAGAAATCAAGCATATTTTCAATTATTTAAACTTATACACTTTAAAAATAAAGTTTGGATAACATCACAAAAGGCAATAAAATCATGCCTTATATTTTGATAGTGCTCGTTATTCGGCTGCTTCTTGATGGACCAGTCGATTTTGGTTTTCTTCCCATAGGCGAATGTGTGTATTTTTAGGGCCCACCAAGAGTTTTGGGGCCTAAGCCAACCTACCTATAAGTTGATACATCTACTGATTGACGAAAGAGGCTCTCACGCAGGCTTCACTTTCGCTTTACTATTTTTAAATTATGATATAATATATATTTAACTATAAAATATATATATTTTAGATATATATTGAACCGGTATCACTGAATCTTCTATCATTACGTAAGTATTAGATTTACCTTATTTTTGAAATATCGTTATCCAATATACCTGTAACTGGATTCAAGCCCAAAAACTGTCCAATTGTAAATAGAACTTTCATTGCTTTTTGGAAAAACATAAACTGAGTTTTATCTCTGCCTTGGTCTGGTGTACTTTTGTACGGTTCATCTTGATCGTCACCATCTTGTTTTAGTTCATTTGTGCTCTTTTCTTCATCAATCCAATTTTGGAAGTCTCTTCTTAAAGAGTCTCTATAAATAAAAAGAAAACTAATTAAAAATAGAAAAAAATAAAATCACAAAAAACCAAATGTTATTGGTTAGTCTTAAACTTACTCGGATATTTCTTTTAACACTTTAACGTTCAGAATCTCTTCGGACTCATCTGTAAATGAATTAAGTTTAATAGTCGCGTCATAGAATACATAAATCAGGCATACTTCGGCAGTCTACAAGTACAGCTCAGATTTTGATGATTTTTTATTATAATGGTTGCACAGCGATGGTGCGGAGCACGATTGCGTGGGTCACCGCTGCCTCCTTCTGCGAGCAAGTAATGCTCGAAAAGGGGGCGACGGAGTGGATCCGGGAGAGACTCAGGTTTTTCCGGATCTGCAGAGCCCGTGAGGCGCGGAGGCGACACAGACGTCGGAGGTCGCGCAACGACGTCCGTCCTCCATGAGCGCAGGCCTTTGGTTTCAGGTCGTTTCTTCAAAAAATATTTTAAATAAAGTAAATTTTTAAGTCAAGTGTAAGTTTTCCATAAAAATGAGATATTTCGACCCATTTTTAATGGAGTTTGATGCAGTTTCATGTAGGGTCATTTCGCTGTATCGGTAGAAAACAATCAAAATAGCCGAAGTTATTCAAATTCATTAAACGTTGAGTAGTTCAACTGCAATTAGTAGATCTCCAAAGCTCCAAATACAAGCAGTGAATTGTTAGCAATTTCCAAACTTTTCATTATTATAGCCATCATAGTCTATGAGACTGGTACAAAATAATGGAACCAGGGGAAACTTTTTTTTGTTACATTCATGGTTTTTTGTTTTAAATAGTACTTACTCCTGCGATATTTAGCAAATTTTATATCAATAGCACACAATAATGAGATGTGGTATATTTACCAAAAGTATTCAGGCTATTTATCTCATTGATGCTCATTTTCACAGACAGAAAATACTTGATGTCAACTCACAAGTAATTTTCCCAAAGTAGTGCTTTGGGAAAATATTCACTCAAATAAATACTCCCACGCCGCTTTCGTGACATTCAATAAATTATTAATGACTGTTATCGTACTCATCGTTTTATAAATATTTTATTAAATTCCCTACTGAAAAATTACACGGAGAGTTGTTTGCGTGAATCGATTTTGTCTAATAACTATTTACTCGGCATGATAAATTTGATTCTTGTCAATAAATATTGTCAGTGTAAGTATTAGAATAACAAAATAATGATTAAATATGATAAAGTATATAAAGTTATTATTATAAGCACCATTTTTACTTTTATTTTACCAGTTATAACCTTCATCATTATTTTTAGATAAAATATTTGTATTGCAAACAGCAGGCCTGCCATAAAACGTACATCTGCAATTGCGAACTAATATTTAGGGCAATCGGTACCCTGAAACACACTTATCCCGCAATTGGGCCCGAAGACGACACATGACAGTCCATTCGGCCCTCGACCCTACTATGAAACGACCTGAAACCGCAAAATTCGGAATTTTGAAAACCCGCCAAATAAATTAAAATTAAAGCACGATACTATACGACTTATTTCAAAAGGTTATCATAATGCAATACAAATGTATTTATTTTATATATTATATATATAATAGTCCATTTTTAATACAAATATATTGTAAGCGACAACCTGCTTGTCAAATTCAGTCCTGAACATACTTTGAGGTCCCGACCAAAACAACGAAATCCGAAGTAACTTTATTTCATGGCAGGACCTACAAAGCAGTTACTTTCAAAAATAAAAATAAATAAATATATACTGTAGGACATTTTACACAGTCTAATCTAAGTATAGCATTTGATATGGGTTCTAGAAAGCCGATAAACATTTTTTTGTAAATAAATATATATTATACATAGCAGCACACAGCAACCACCAGCAACATGCAAATATACGTACTCATGCATACAAATATTTGCACTGAGTGGGCATCGAACCCGCGACCATTGACTTCTACCGTCACGCCACGGAGAGTGATGAAGTCACTTGTACTGGTCATAATATATGTTTTACGTTATTATGTTATTTCATAAATCATCTCTTATTAAATTTTTGAATACCCGCAGTATTCAAAAATTTAATTATTTCCTACACGCCAGGTATAACAAAAGTAATATAAACAGTATTGACGCTATAGTCATAGTAGCGTAGCGTATACGGTTGTAGCACGTGAGTAGAAAGTCAACATGTAAACACTGTAACTATCACTATCGTAGCATGCTACACTGCCGTAGCAGTGATGTCAGCAAATCGTAGCAATGTAATTGATTCGTAGTGATAATTGAATTTTCAACCCTCTACACTTGTTACCGTGGTCCAGTGGCGTGCCAATGATAAAATGCTCTAAGCCAGCGAGGTAGACTATAAACAAAGTCCCACTCATATTAAGATCAAGGGGCCAGATCAAGGGGAGGATCCATATGTGTTCAAGAGTATTGAGAATATTTAAGTTATAACTTAATTTATTTCACCAAGGTAAATTCTTATGGCAAGTAGTGGGCGTAGGATAGTAGCTTAGGGATGCGGATAGCAAACTCCCGATTTTAGATCCGATGCCCTAACCATCATATTTTATATTTCAAGATATAAGACATTCATCTTCTCAGTAACTCCGTGACCGTGACTACCGAAAAGTAACCGAAACGTACGAAATAAAGTAAATACAAAAATAATACAAAATAAATTACGATAGAATGCGTTATAATAGTTTTATTTTAAAGTCATTTATGTTATAAACATGGGGTTCCTGTGGAAACAATAGATAATTGACTCAGGGCACACTAAGAAACTTTACTTTTGTTTTCGTAAGGGCGGGACCAAACTTTGTTATGTGATATTTTGTTATTCGGCTGCATACGACGAAGGGTGGAGGGCACATTCGTATATATTTGTCGCATAACGTATAAGCGCCAATAGCAGAAAACAAATGACAAATATTTAGGCGAATACAGCTAAGCCGCATGACAAATAACACATAACGATGTCTGGTTCTGATTTAGGCGCTAGTGAATTCAGTCAATTCTTTGATTCTGTTATTATTAGATACTGTTGCATTAGTTTGGCCGGCAACGCACAGTAGCAGTGAAGCCAAATATAGATATTTAGCAGATCAGGGTGGAGATGCAAGAAGACGTAAGTGGCTTGAATTTAGTTGTAAATTACATCGGACGCATTTTAACGACGTTTTTACGTGACGCTTTCACATTCATACATTGTATTTTATTAAGCTCTATTTGTTGCTGCTGTTGCGCTGCCATCTCTGGATCGTAAATTTGTTTTGAGTGAGCAAGTTTCATGAAAAGTTGCATTTTATTATTCCAATAAAAGTTTATATATAGTGGAATAACGCCCCAGAAAGGAAATATTTAACCTATTAAACCACTATACCCGCACAGGGTGTTTTCTTCTTCTTCATTCGAAGACCCATCTCGGTTGCATCCAAATTTTGCAGTTTGGCACCCAAGGTCTACTCTCCTTCAACAATTTTGCCTTTTAAGGGGAGTGACTATAGGCTGATCCTCCACCCCAAAAGGAAAGCAGTTATACCGGCTTGCACCAAGGTGGCTGAAGACCCCAGAAGGCTTACAATTTTCAGTCGTTAGAATCCGATATAGCCACCCTCACTAGCCGGCGAGGGACTATCCGGGGGGGATACGCACGAAAAAATTTGGTATACCGGGTTGCAGGTGAGGTTAGCTAGGGCTGCGAAGATCTTGGAGCCCGCGCACGGTGTTGGTACAGCAACTTAACGAACAGCTTTTTGGACTCTTTTATTTCAATAAACTATTTGTAGGGAATATAAAATCAAACATTAATCAACGAATATATTCAATACGTTTCCTAGTTTACAGTAATGTTGCTGGCTAGCTCCACTAGGGCAACTTGGTTTGACGTTTGACTGAACTGTAGCAGCACCAGTTCGTAAGTGATTATTGTGCTAACTGCCTGAAAGGAAAAAAGAAACAAATTATATATCTTTCCAAGCAAATTTTCAGAACTTAAACTTATATTCACTATATTTACAACTAAGTTTTAGCATGGTAACTCTAATGGTATAGTGGTTTAGCATGGTAGACAAATATTTTACCGTGCAGCTTAACAATACTTAACCTATAATAATCGTCATCAACCACACCACGCTTTTTAATAATAAAACAAATTGTTTAGTTTTAATCGTTAAGTATTTATATTTTGATATTTTCACCGCGTATTAACATGTCGGTGTCTTTATATTATTTTTTCCTTACGTACCCGCTCATTATTAGTACTACGAGCGCGATAACGCCGCACCGGACGAAGTGGGCGTGGTAGGCTAGCAGTACTTCGCGAGATGAGCGCGGGGTTGAGCGCGACGTTGCTTTGTGAGGGGCCGAGCTCGTTGGCTCGTTGGTGGACCCTGTGCTCTTGCGTTTTTAGTTGGGTCGAGCTCGTTTTTGTTGTTGTTGTTGTTTGATTTGTTGTTTATTCATGGGTTTGATCGGACCCGCCGGGAGGTCTGAATAGATATCTATCGGTGTTTACTTGCTATAAAATTGAAAGTAATGTATAATTTGATTTGTTTGTAGTCGAGCGTTTAAAATTAGCGATTTTAAACGCTCGACTTTTATTTGTTTTAATTTTATAGTTTAATATTTCTCGGGATTTCTGGGTAATTTTTGGTGGTTGATTCTGACCGAACTAACCCATTCACTGTAACGGGAATTCAACCTCCTAGGAATTTTTGATATTACTTTTGTTTGATTTGTTCTAAGTTCGGTGCGGTTCCTCGAATGCCTTTTGACCGTTTTGAGGGTTTGTCGGTTAACCGGTTTTTATAAAATTGCGGTGTTTTTTTGTTGTTTGAAGCGTATTATATTCGTACCGACTTCCTGTGTTTGATTAATGATTTTGTACCGTTTGTTGACTGCACATTGGTGTAGATCCGGATCATTAGACACTTTATTTTAGTTAGATATTAAGTTTTAGTTTTAGTTGCGTTCCCACTGTCGCACTTTAGATCACGCTTCGGAACGAAGTAGTGATTGCGTGAAAGTGAGTGGTGTAGCTACTGCTTGAATACTACCTGCTTGTGGTCTCACTCCTCACCCTTGTCTCCGTGTTAAAGGAGACTGGTAGCAGAGCTGTCAATTGTCTTTCTTTATTACTGCGCCCGCTCGGTTCTAGGTTTTGTTACTAGCTGATACCGCGTGGGTGTCGGTTATCGCGACTTTTACTCATATCTCCGGTTCTACTCAGATTTTAAGTCTGACCAACACCTTTCTAATAAAAAAACCGCATCAAAATCCGTTCAGTAGTTTTTGAGTCCACAGCAAACAAACTGAAACAAACTCCAGTAAAAAAAATTGTGTTCAGAATCATTCATTTCCTATAACCCAAGTATTTTGTGTTAAATATGTCCAATGTAAAGACACAACTTATTTTCAATTTTATAATAGTATAGATTTACAATAATATAGTTTAACTCTATTTTCGAACTTAAACTCGTTAAAAATTAAAAGTTAGTTTTTTGTTACGAATTCGGGAAATAGAATACAACCATGATTGAAATGAATTGAATTGAAAGAATTGAATACTCGTATCAATCAATACAGTACATTTTATATACCTTTAATACCACACTTCGAGTAACGTGGAAAAACTTTCCACTGAGTGCTACTTCTGCATAACGAAGTTGTAATTGAAATCTTTGTACCTGAAAAAGTACAAATAAATTAAATTTAACGACAACAATTTTATTGTACTAGCTGCTTCTCAAGATAAAGATTTTCCTATTCATTCTTCTATTTACCAAGTCTTGTCCTTATAACCAAGATATAAAATATATATTATATAAGATATAAAATATAATAAGACTGACCAGTTTTAGCTGAATATGTTTGATTATTAGTGATCACTAGAAAATATTGATTTACAGACTTTTCAAAGAACAGTGGTACGTTCTTAATAAGATCTGTAATTTGCTGTTGAAATGGAACTTGATGGCTGATATTGAATCGTCTTATTTAATTTATTTACAAACTTGGAGATTTATCTGTCTCTTATTCTCGCGTTATTTTTTATATTTAGGACACGTCAATTTGACTTCACCTCGCCTGATGGTAAGCTGAAGGTAAAGTCTCAGGAAAGAGGGTCACCATTACATACACGTACCATGTTAACAATGGTAGCACTCAGCTTGATGGCCTCATCAGAAGAGGATTGTCGTCGCAGCACCGCGTGACACCCACCGGTCCCACTAGTGCTGCGACCACAATCCCCCTGCCCGGCTATGCACTTGCTGACCCCTGAACGCAATCAAACCGAAATTGGATTACTATGGAGGGTTTTTCGCAATCGTGCACGGTGGTACTTTTGGTAATTTTGTGACAAATTTGTGTCATCAAATTTCTAACACCAGTAAAAAGTATGAGAATATCAATACAGTTGGCAGAACAGGCTTCAACCCAAATACCATCTTCTTACATAATATTTTCAACACGAACCCTTTCCTTATATTTATATCATTACTTGTAAAACTGACAAATTTGATTGTGATATAGGATTTCTTTTTTCTAATAAACAATCCTACTTAATAATATAGATATGAAAGTCTTTATGTTTGAGTTTTTGTATTTTAATTACTAAATAACTGACTTACTTAATCCTACAAAGAACAGAATGAACAGATATGGATGAAACTCAACTCATTTTCAACTAGTTTATGGTTCGGGGAGTGTGCACTGGAGTTGCATAACCTAATTCCTCCAAGCCCCTGCCACCACCGAACGACTAGACGAATGGCAACACGCCATACATGGTGGATATTCCACTCATACGCACAAACCTTTTTGGCAATACATTCATCTTGCGTACAGCTAAAGAGTGGAATGCCCTACCTAAGTCAGTGTTTCCGGGAAGCTATAACCTGGGCGTCTTCAAGTCTAGAGTGAACAGGTTACTTCTAGATAAGCCTGCTCCACCTTAGACCACATCATCACTTACCAACAGGTGAGATAGTGGTCAAACGCGAGCCGATTACCAATAAAAAAAAAACACATTCATACCTCTTGATCATATTCTGAAGGATGTATATCATATACTGAGATGATCGGCTCCTGCGCAGTAGCGTGAACATTGGCAGCAAATAGAAATAGTGATAAAGCTCGTAGCATCAAGAACAAAAAAGAACCGAGGTAGTACACGAGGTAGTCGGGTGATGAGAATACTCTAGAGTAAAACAAAGACCAAGCTTAGGTTCATACCTGCACATTCTAAGTTGAAACCATAACCTCATTGTTTTAATATAGATTAACTTTCGAAAACCTTACGAAGAATATTCAGTTATGCAGAGTTCCTCAATATAACAACAATATTGAAATAAATATCCAGATCCTTAGAACCATAACTCATAAAAAGCTTAAGGAAGCTTAAGATCGTAAATTTGTTATAAAAATTACCGGTGGCTTTATTACAATAACTGTAATTTTGTATTGCTTATAAGTTGAACTTTATGAATATTCTAAGTCTTAACATTGGAAAGGCTTGCAGTAGTACTTTGTTTGAATAATTTCCTCAATTATATTTGTTTATGTAAACACTCACTTGTTGGTTTCTTCAATGCCACAATCCTTATTATTTGACTTAGTTTGGCTATAACAAAATAGTACTTTAAGAAAATAAGGTTTTTAAGAAGATTGCGTACGATAAACATGATTGCAACTCATAAAATATAATACCGATGGAAATTATTAATATATAATGTGAATTACAATTCAATAGGAATAATATTTAGGAATGGCAAAGATTAATTGTGATAGTGCCTGAAATATATATAAACTAGTACTTGTGATAAGGATCAACTCCAGATGGATGAACTTTAATTAAACAAAAATAAAGGAAATATTAATATTTACTGTAATGAATTAAATAACTGGAGGCAAATAAAGAATAGATCTGAAAAGAATGACAACAGAATGACGTGGCTCATCTCATCATCTATCTCCTTCACTAGTATGGCTAATTTGGAGTAGTTTTCACGTAATTCTCCCCACGACAATATATTCTGAAATATAAATAAGGATGTAAACAAATCAGAGGATATCTGAATTATGAATAAATTTGATTGTGTTTTTCTTATTTTCCTGACGTTAGTTTGGGCTACCGAAATATAAATGGAAAAGTAATAACTATTTACCTTCATTGTCCTGTTGTTATTTGTTAATAAGTTCTCATAATACTATAAAATAAGATTATTTTAAATTATTCATCTTTATTGACACAAATTACAGACACCTTTTCTTTGAGTGTATACGTTTGACTATGTATTTAACATTCACTGTACTCACGTTTTTCTTCTTCGCATGAATAACCTTATTTAGACTGTGGAAGTACGACGTGATGTAAATACTAATACAAATTATTAAAACATCAGTCAAGTTCCAAATGAAAGTGGATTGAAAACTCTGCAGCTGGAAAAAAATAACACTCTTTTTAATATTTACCTACTCACCCACACATACGGACTAAGTTTATTGAGACACCGCTGGTACTTGCGTGAGCTATTTCCCAGCAGCCACCTTCCTATTCATTAGTACCTACCCATAGAGCATATTCCTCGCACCCCGACTGACCCCTCGGGTTTGGGAACCACGGTGTCCCCGTCTTGCCCCGGTTTGGGGGAGGGGCGCTAGTCACCCCACCGTCCCGGCCTGCTTCTGCTGGGGTGACAGGCGGTCTCACCTGCCACCCCCAGGCCTGCGCTCATGGAGGACGGAGGTCGTTGAGCGACCTCCGGCGCCTGAGTCGCCTGCGACGCGCGGCGAGCATGTTGCGGGCTTGGCGGGCCGGGAGAGTTCTGAGCCTCTCCCGGGCGAGCTCCGCCATCTCCTTCGCGAGCATCACATGCTCGCAGAAGGAGGTGGCGGCGGCCCACGCGCTCGCGCTCCGCACCATTGCCGCAATCATGCTGCCGAGCGAGAGGACTCCCATATGGTTGATGGCTGCCACGAGGTCACGCCTCGGCGCCTCCCACGCCGGGCAGTCCGCCAGCGTGTTGACACTCAGGCGTTGGCTCCTTCCTGATCCGATGCAGGTGGTCCCCGAAGCACCCCTTCCCGGAGATCACCTGCGTCAGTCGGTACGAAGGGCTTCCGTGTCGCCTCTCTAGTCAATCCTCCATGATGGGCCTTACCGCCGCTATTGCGGCGTGCCCTGCGCTTGGTCGCCCAAGTCGTTCCTTCCACTCCACCACGATGGCCTGACGGAGCTGGGACTGCACGGCCTCGATTTCTCGATGCTCGGGGTTCAGTCCCTGCTCCCGCGCCTCCTTTCGCCACTGGTACAGTTGCGAGAGGGCTCTCGCCTCCAGGTCCCATGGCGGAGTTCCGGCGAGGAGACTCGCCGCCTCGAAGGCCTATTCATTAGTACCTATATCAATAAAAAAAAATCTGCTGTTTTCCTGAATTATTTCTGTCGTACTTATTTCTTTTCTGGCATTTTTAGAATTTTTTTTAGCAATTATTAACATCAGGTTTTTTATACATTATAATACGTTCTTCCAATTAATATTCTCGCCTCTAAACATGTTGAGTTATTGTTTGTAGAATTAACTATGTTATAAGTACATGAAACTAACCATAGTAGTAATTTGTTATCTGAAATTAATTGTGGTATTTGAGTTCCGTAGCTGTTTGTCTTTTTGCTTGTATGCTTACCTCAGCTAGGAATGCTTTGAAAGCATTATAAGGGATAAATTGAAAAACATGAGGCATTCTATGCAGGGCGTAATGTGCCAACATCCGGTCGTTAATTGCAGTTTCATGCTGACATTCCTTAACGAATTTTACACTAAAGCGAAGACATAGAATGTGTTCCACTATAACAAGAAAATATAATTACTTGCACTATAAACACTACGAATTGCTGTACTAAAAATTACAATAAAATCAAACTTTCAGTTCGTAAATTCCTCTAGCATACAGAAGATTTGCCATACGCAGTAAGGAGGTCATCAGGACTCGATAATCGTAAAGACCAATTTGAACAGATACTACTACTACTAATAGATACGTTTTACCATCAGGTTTAAGGGGCTTTTTTTTTTTATTCCTCCGAAACTACAGTAGATATATATATACTGGGTGTTAGGGAAACGCTCCCGAAAACCAAGACAGGTTATAGTACTACCGATTTAAAAAATACTGGGGCAGTTTCTTTTTCGAATGCTTGAATTTTCCTTTTATGTCGTGATTTTTAGAACCATTTATTAGAATTCACGCTCTATCGTGTTACTACAGCTAAATGAAACGATAATTTAATAAAGACTATAGCAATTTACAAAAAGAACGGGTTTACCTCAGAATACACATGTGTATTTCTTCGGTTCCAAAGCCCGTTTCTGGTAAATATTGACTCGTCTGTCCAGATGATGGGCTCAATGAAACTAGGTACACGTTGTTGCTGGTCTAGGAGCCAATGGCAAAAATCTCACCGACGACGGTCGCGATCGCCAGGTCCCAAAGTTTGCACTTTGTGCATTTTATAGGGGCGGATTCGTACCTTGTGAACTGTCCAGTGAGATACACGACACGTGTTCCATCCCGACGCCTAAGTAATCTAGCAATATTTCGTGTAGCTAGGCTCGGATGCCGGCGAACGGCATCTAAAATACACTCTTCCGACTGAACAGTTACTTGACGTCTATGCCCTTCTGCCGCTAGCGGAGCAATGGACTGATTATCCAACACTCACTGAAATGCTGCTGTTATAAGACGAGAGGCAACAGGATGTCGAGCTGTAGGGTATTCTTAAAGCACGCGAAGCAAGCTTCTCATATTGATATGCCTCAACATGTTGCCACTTGGTGAATTGTATTCACGCGCACTGTACACGTACGCGTTAGGCATAATTAAAACAAAACAATAATGAAAACAACACAAACTGAACAGGATTCACAAAACGTAAGAATAAAATAATAAAAACAACACAAACTTAACAAGAAACTCAAAATGTAACAATAAAATAGTAACAACAACAATTTAATTATCAAAACGATTCAACGAATATCTGTCGCTCACGCGCACAGGAAAGTCAACACGGAACTAATAAGTAAATATAATAATCATCACCGTATCCCGCCAAATGAACTAAATGCTTAACGCTAAGCCGCTCGATCCTGTTATACCTTTTTTTTTTTTTTTTTTTTTTTATCGTGCGGAAATCCCTTCGGATACCCCCCCGCGTGCACTGCGCTTTGATCATGCCACAGATCGATAAACCGTTCCGACATTCGCAACTTTTATTTTATAAGTTTAGTTATGCGACATCTACAGTCTAGTCTTCTTGTTATGGAATTAGACAATCATGTACTCTGACATAACAAGAACCTCGTAACTACAAAAATGATACCTAATGAAATTAATAAATGTAGGTACCGTTTTTAATAATTGGGTACCTTTTTTTTTTTTTTTTTCGTGCGGAAATCCCTTCGGATACCCCCCCGCCAGCCAGCGGGGGCGGTTATGTCGGGCTTGCACCGACTAAAACCGCACGCCGTCTCGGGTCTTAAGGACGGGGTGTAAGGTTACCCATAGAGCATATCCCTCGCACCCCGACTGACCCTGGGCCTTCTCCGGTTTCGAGATGGCCCCCTTACTTGCTCTCCACTGTGCCATCTGCTAAACAGGGCCGTCCTCGCCTCGGTTGGAGTTGGCCGTAGGCGGCAGCGTCTCTCCCACCCTAGGAGAGAGGCGCTGCTGTCTCCGTTGCCCAGGGTGCACCGCGTGGAGGTCCCAAACAAGCATCCCAATAATTGGGTACCTACTCACGTTAACAAAATTATAAAAGCTATTTCATTGTCATCTTTGAGGAATTGAATAACTTAATAGTCTAAATTTTTTATTAAAAAAAATATATTTTTTCGGTAGTTTACACGAATGTCACACATTGAAATAAAACTATTTGTAACGGATTCGCGGTATATTGTTTTTGACGATAAACGTGGTAGCAGCATGCGTTTCGCTGTCGGTACAGAGGCTTTCAGGAAGAAAGTGTCCGGTGAAGTTACCTACTGTGGTACATCGTGAGTTCACGACTTTCTTTGAATGCGAGTTTAGTGATTTTTAACAACAGATATGTCATAAATTCATGGGTTGTATGTGTATTACCAACCTACGGGGCCAAGCCAACCTTAACTGCAAGCCACGGTACGTACACGTGCTGATTGACGGACGAGGAGAGTTTAAGCTAAATCAAAACAAATTTGTAATCGGTAAGCTGTTTAATACCTATGTACGCGAACGTTGCCGGAGCAGCTCTGCTACCAGCCCCCTCACTAAGGAGCAAGCAAATGCGAAAAATGCGACTACGAGTAGGTAGTTTTCAAACCGTAGCCCCACTAGTCGCTTTCGCGCTCGGAAACCGCGTTACGAGGCACCGATATCGTCGTAAGTCAACGATATTAACTTAAGTCTAAAAAATCGCGTAGTGGAAACGTGTGTAAAACTTAATTATTAAGTTATCAACCAGGTCTAGTAAAATCCGATGCCAATCTAGGTCTGCAAAATAGGCACAAACAATTATTACTAGGTTAGGTAAAAGGGATCCGACCAACTTGTAAAAGGGATCCGACCAACTTATTGAAAAACCGGAATTTCCCGTAAAGAATAAATAGGGAAAATATAAATATCAGTTCAAATAATTTCCGGGAGCCGACCGGACACAAATCTGAAACACGAATGCAAAATTCGGACCAATTTTAATTGGGGGGTCTACCAGACCCCACTTGCAAAAATCAATAAATATGTTCAGGATAGGCTTCTAAACGTTGTTGAGAGCTCCCCAAGGTATTAAAATAAATTTCCAAATATTATATTATTAATTAATTTGAGCCCCCCAAAGTGACTCGCTCTTGACCAAAAAATCACAATATATGAAGATGTTGGGTCAATTATATAGATCTCCAGCAACAATATTTTATCAAATTAAAAAATAGGCACTCAAATCAAAACAATAATGCAAATTCAAAGGATAAATTCCGATCGCAAGCGATTAGGCAACATTCGACTTTTAGGCAAGATTAATCAAGTATTTAATATGAAATAGTAATTGATTTTACAAAGAGGGTAATAAAAAAATGGACGACCCGCTACGTCCCCACGTGTACAATTATTACAACCGAAATCCGCGTGGTATTTCAATCGAGATAAATGATCGATCGATTTCAAACAAAATACCACGATTACATAAGCAAACAAATAAGTAAAATAACAAGAAAATTAAATAAATAAGTAGGTTGTTAACTAACCTTATTAATGACGGCCCCCGTATTAGGAACAAATGAACCAGTGATAATGTACCTAATCTAATCCTAGTCTAATGTATGTTGAGGATGTATTATACAATAGATTACAAAAATTATAAAAGATTTCACTTCCCTTAAGATGTGTGTTCCACCGCAGCAATGGTTCGAAGTCCAACGAACGCGATGGGCGTATTCACTTTATTTTACAAAGAGATAACTATCTCGATAATTAATTTTCACCAATTAATCAACATTCAACAAACAAAATCAGAACAATGTTGTTTCAAAGCGCGTGGCAAAGCCAAACAAAATCGCGCGGGCACTTGATCTACCAACGTGCTAACCTCGAAAACTTTTCAAACCGACTCGCACCCGGCGCACTACACGCGATGCACTGGCCTGTACGCCCACTTCGTCCGGTACAGGCGTCGTACGGCTCGTACCCCGCGGTGAAATATTAAAATATAAATACTTAACGATTAAAACTAAACAACCTACCTATTTTTTAAATAACTTAGTAATTGCTATTGCACATACCTACATAATGGATGATAAGCATTACTGTATTGTTGAATTCGAGTGAAGTAGAAAAGTGGCTATACTATTTCCATTTCTTTATTTTCTCGATGACAGCTCCTGTGGAAACTTGAACGAACGTCTTTTTTACATTATGTATACATTATTTGATAAAAATAAGACGCTTACGCACGTACAAGGTCATAGCAGAGTCGGAGAAACTGATAGGGATGTAGCTATCGATAAACGTAACACGATAACAGACCCGATTTTTTTTTACAAAATGTAAGAAACTAAATTAATGCCGGATAATTTTGTACAAATTTATTAACTAGTATTACATTTCATTACAAGATGTAATTATATTATGTCGATTCTTTATTTATTAATTTTAATCAAAATCTGATGAATCGTCACTGTCACTCGATGAGCTCTCCCCAACATTTATTATAAGTTCCTGTACTTCTGTATTATCGAATGCCACATGAATTTCCCAATCCGACGCTATAATATTTTTGCGGTTCTTCTCACAATTTTTTCCCAGTGTTCGGCAGTTACTTCCGCACATGCATTTTTTAATAATTCTAACATCTTGTTTGCCGTAAAACGGTGATGGGTATTGTTTCGAACGGTGTGTCCTTTGATTTGTGCCCATATTAATTCTAAAGTATTGTATTGGCAATGATAGGGCAGACGTCGAAGAACACAATGACCACATTCGGTAGCTATTTCGTCGGTAATATATGTTTTAGGGAGGCTTTATTCGATTTTAAAATATCCACTAATTGTACTTTTAATAAAGTATTATCCACATTTTCGCCATGACGTTGGAGCTAGTCAATTATCTCTTGTTTTTTATTGACCTGATCGACATTTTATCAATTTGTCTGGAGTGATATGTAGCGTTGTCCTTAATAATTATCGACGTTTCTTCCAGAGATTGCACCATTTCTATAAACCATCCTTCGTAAATCTCCGCGTTCATTTCTTCGTGGTAGTCCACTGTTTTCTTGGATTTAAAGGCCAGTAAAGCATCTGACACGAATCCTTTCGTAGACCCTGTATGGCATATGATAAGGCGTTCCTCTTAAGAAAATCCAATTTCTTTCAAAACCAAGTTTAATGACGATTTTTGGCCATGGAACAAACCACATTTACGTAAAGAAACAACAATTTTTTTAAGTGTTGGAATTTCTTTGCGCAAGTTATAATCATATATATGACGGCGAATAGCGTCATCGTCGAAGTTGTCAACCAATGTCACACGACGTGGTTGGCGTTTTTTCTTCGGCGTAAGAAGCTTATTTTCCTGCATGCCGCTTGTATCGTGCTTAAGTAAGCTTCAGTAGTAATTTTTTTAACAGTAGGTCCACTAATTCCTATTTCGTCCGCAACACGCTCTCGCACTTGCGACAGTGGTAATAGCGGTCCACCATTTTGATATTCTGCTTCAAAGTAATTATGAACCTTGATCACCTGTTCTCTCGCCTGCCGTTTCAGAACAGATCCTTTAGGCATTTTGATATTTGACAGCTGGGCAGCAATCAACACAACAATCAAAACAAAATACACAACGTAACTTATGGACAATGTGAAAAAACTCAGCGAACAGAAATGTAATGACTATATAGCACGACCGTCTTGTTGCGAGTGACAGATTAAAATAAACACAACACGGCGGTGGGCCATTATGTGTTCCCTTACCTTGAAAAAATATTTTTGAATGTTTTGGTTGTATTTGTCTTTGTTCAAAACATAATAAATATATGCGATCGATATGATTACTTATTTGGTCACAACACTACAACTATCAAATTAGAACTGTCATCGAGAAAAGAAAGAAATGGAAATAGTATAGGTAGATACGTCGATATGACGCGACAGGTGCGTCGTTCGCACTGGGACAGCTGTTGGTGATGCGAACATTAATGTTATAGCGTAATGTTTCTTTTTGCAAATTGCTGTAGTCTTTATTAAATTATCGTTTCATTTATCTGTAGTAACACGATAGAGCGTGAATAGTTCTAATAAAAGGTTCTAATAATCTGACAAAAAAATAAAATATTAAAGCATTCAAAAAAGAAACTACCCCCTGTATTTGTTAAATCGGTAGTACTATCACCTATCTTGGTTTTCGGAGGCGTTTCCCTAACACCCGGTATACTAAATTTCATCAGACCATACCAAAAGCCAACACCATTATCACGTATGCAGTTATATTTGACTTTTTTATAGCGTAGTTATCAAATTTCAACATTATTAAAGTTTGTTCAGTTTGTTCGGCTATTTTCATTAGTTTGGGCCAATGTTGGGCTAATCTTATTAGTAGTATTGATGCAACAAAGCTCGTTATATAAAACACGACAACAGCTGAAACAAAAAATATCCTTGATAAGTGCTGATATAATATTATAATGTATAAGTTATTAATATGATATAACATGAAACTGGGCTTTTCTCTAGGTAATAATTATGTTAAAAATCAGACAACCTCGTTTACAGTACGCTTTTTTTTTTTTCGTGCAGACATACCTTCGGATACCCCTCCCCCCCACCGGCCAGCGGGGGCGGTTATGTCGGGCTTGAACAGACTAAAACCGCACGCCGTCTCGGGTCTTCAGACGCCGGGGTGTAAGGTTGCCCATAGAGCATATCCCTCGCACCCCGACTGACCCTGGGCCATCTCCGGTTTCGAGATGGCCCCTCGAGTTTGGAAACCACGGTGTCCCCGTCTTGCCCCGGTTTGGGGGAGGGGCGCTAATCGCCCCACCGTCCCGGCCTGCTTCTTCTGGGGTGACAGGCGGCCTTACCTGCTTATACAAGATACTACTACTTAGCTAGATTGCAATATTGATGTTATATCTTTTTACTATCTATCTGCAATCCAAAGGTATGTATAACCTATACATGATCGCGTTAATTCTCGTTAAATTATTATATTTTCACTATATTCTTGTTATACTTACCAAAAGTTCCCAAAGACAACTCATTATTAAAAAAATATGTGAAACTAAAGCCTATCATTATCACATGACCTATGAGAGTGATAATATGGTAGATGCTGTAAACACTCTTAACTTGGAATCTGAAATCATTAAACATAAATATTTGGTTTAAAAACATATAAATTTAATCGTGAAGCTTTGAAGATTGAGGTAAGAACTTAAGATATAGAATATTAACTATTCTATAACTTAAGTTGTTACCTCAATCTTACTTTATTAATAATAATTTAACAACTAATTATATTCAAGAGTTATTTGTCCAAATGATTATGAGTTAGTATCTCTCTGAGTACGATTATGAGTTAGGATGGTCTCGCTGCCAGGGATTATGAGTTAGGAAATTTTATGTGTGTACTTCATTTTATCAGCATTAAGTTGGTCAAGGCCTTGGACAGGAAAGAAGCCAGCCCAACGAGCAAGCCTCATCGTATGACGTAGACATGCATGGAGTCCACATGGTTTCTTCTTAACACTACTAATATCGATGACCTTCATCATTCAGTTGGAACGGCGACAGGATATACTGTAAGTAATAAAGATTTTTTCTGAGTTACAAAAATGTTGTTTGTATGAAACAGTAAAGCAAAAATGCATTGTGCATAGCCAGATAGACGAGAAGAACTAACTCTCCTTGAAATGCACTGGGTTCACCAAATAGTTTTAATAACGCTGACGTGTTTAGGAAGTTCCGCACCGCAATAATGGTTATGGTTGATGAGAATTTGATATAACTACTTCAATACATCCTTATCAACATGTTGCCTGGTGGAAGAGGCAGAGGGTTGTAGAAACATTATTCACTAGCTGAAGTTAAATGCATTTAATCATTATACCTGTATTTATAACGTTCATAATACCTGTTATTTTACCTGTGAAATACACAAAATATGTTTAATACTGGTATCATAGTGAGCTATCTGAAAATATTGAAATTGTAACGCTTACCAGAAATAACAACATATTCTGAAAATTCCCGATGAAACTGGCTCACTCGTGTTAGGTAACAGTGTGACTCTACGATCCTCTGTTTTTTGTCTGAGAATAAACAAATGTTTTGAGTTAATTTGATTTATTTGTAGATTGAAACATTTAAAAGCACAATAGTTTTGGCATTATTCCTTAGCAAAAGAAGTAATGAAAGCCTTACCCAAAAATCCAAATATGCTGCCGCAACCAAAATTACAACCAAACAATATCATGGAAAATATTAGACGCTGATATATTATTACTATCGATTTTATCAGAATTCTATGTCTACCTACTTCGAAATTGTAGTATTTACTCCAATATTTTCCTAACACGTATTTCCAAACATCGGATGTCTATAATATGTTACTTTTGATGTGTTAAACTAACACCTTACAATGTCACAAAAGTAAGTTGATTGATGGAGTTTGACTTACTTTAACTAAAATCATATTTTATGTGATCGTGTTTTGATTTTTCTATGAAATTAAATCAGATAATATTTATTTTTAGGATCAAATATAGAGTCAATAACGTGGCCGCACCAGCGAAGGCGGCGCTCTTCTGCAATGTCACGAACATGGAGGCTGCCACTCACGCGTAACTCAGCACATCCATCGCAGGATATTCATCTCCGTGACACGCAGCTCCTGCTTCTTTCGCTCCATCAATGGCCACGCTTCACAGCCGAGTAAAAGGACAGATCTAATGATGGTTTTATAGACCTGAACCTTAAACCTAACCGAAAATTTGGGATCACAGATGATACCATCACTTGGTCATCTCACACCACTTGGCCAATGCGGAATCGATGTCACGAGTCGCGTGAAGTACAGATCCCAGGTACTCTACCTGGTCCGTGCACTCGACCAAGTCATTACCTTTGAGGACGGATGTGGTTTCTGTTGAGTTCAATTCCAAGTACTTAGTCTTCACACCACATTAGGCTTTAGGCCGCCATTCTCAAGTGCCTCCTTCCACGTCTTCACACGTAACACCATCATCATCAGCATACATGAGCAATCACGGAGGTTGCTCATGTAAATTACTGATGCTAGCGGACTGACCGTCTAATATCACGCTAAACCGAAACGGACTAAGGATCGAGTGTACCCCGACTGTAATGGGGAATGGTTTCGTCTCGCAAAGAGCCGTGCTTCGGACCCACGGAATCGGAATCGTGGTACATGTTTCACATGGATCATAGCAATATAGAATTCTGGATCCCCCTTGGACCGCAAGTATGGTATATACAAAAAAGTATGCCTTACAATTTATGCCGAATAAATAAATAAATAAATATTCTACGACATTTTACACAGCGCTTTCTAGACCCAAAGTAAGCATAGTTTAACGACCTTGTGTTATGGGTTCCAGAATGCGGATGTTGATCGTTAGGAAAAATGAAGTATGCCATACTAAATTATGATATTAAATTTTATGCGTTCCAATGGGAACCCATAGATAAATTTTGGGGTATATTCATAAAAATGTGGTTATATTTGACAAAGATACATTAATTAATTTTAAATGAATTGTGATCAACATTGTCTATAAATGGGGTGAGCGGCAGCTTGAGACGAGCACGGAGATATTGGCAGTAATATTGGCATCATCGGAGAAGGAGTTGCAGGTGATGGTTAATATTATGCCTGGCGCCTTAACAAAGGAATGAAAATAAATGTAAGTAAGACGAAAGTGATGAGTTTTGAAAGAGAAGAAAACTTGACAAATTGTGGAATTCTGATTGAAGGAGAAACAGTAGAACAAGTGAAAGAGTTTGTTTACTTGGGTTCAAAGTTTACGAGGGATGGAAAGTATGACTGTGATATTGAGCGAAGAGTTTTGGCAGGAAATCAAGTGAATGGAGCCCTGCTTAATTTTATGAGCAGAAAGAAAGTATCTAAAGAGGCACGGCTGGCTGTACATAGAGTACCACACTTATGTATGGTAGTGAATGTTGGGTATGTCAGAAGGAACATGAAATTAAGCTGAATGCTTTTGAAATGAGAAGTCTGAGAAGTATAGCTGGAGAGACCCTGATGGACCAAGTGAAGAACAGCGTGATAAGGGAACGTTGTGGTATGGCAGAAGATGTAGTGACCAAGATAGAGAAAGGGATGCTTAGATGGTTCGGTCATGTAGAGAGGATGGATGAAAGTAGATTAACGAAAAACATTTATGAGGCGAGGGCTTCTGGGCAACCCGGTAAAGGTCGACCTAGGCGTACGTATGCCAATCAGATCCAGGACGTTTTGAGGAAAGGCCAGGTCAGAAGTACCCGTAACCGGCGTGCATGTATGAAACAATTATGAAAGTGGAAGAAGCGAAAGGCGTATGCCAAGATCGTAGCAAGTAGAAAGATGTTGTCTCTGCCTACCCCAATTGGAAAGAGGCGTTACTAAATGTATGTATATATGTATGTATATACTTATTATCATTCCGCTGAATCAATAATTCAACGAGAAACTTGACTAGTGTACTGAATAACTTTGATATTGACCACAGTCAAGGTAGTATTGTAATTAAGTATATACGCATCAACCTACAGTTCTTCGGCTCATTAATATATCATCACAGGTACGGGAGAGTTTCTAGTGGAGAGGTTAAAAAAGTTATGAGAATAGGCACAAGCGGCAAACCACTATAGCTTCCTTAGTAGTAGTGGTGTGTTAACTAACAAATCTATTTGCAACTTGACATCTACAGCAAAGGTTTAATATTAAAAAAAGAATGACGACTGAGTAATGAAGTACTATATTGTTTTAGTCGTATAGGACGGTTATTGGCTTAAATAGGCAGATCACTGATCGATAGAGATCAATTCCAGTAAACAAATGCAAGAGTTGTATATAGTAAAATTTACGAAATTGTTTATAGAAATCATAGTGTAAATAATGTGCTGTTTTGCAATTTACAACTCTTGCATTTGTTTACTGGAATTGATCTCTATCGATCAGTGATCTGCCTACTTCAGCCAATGCCTACTACAATTTATTTTGGAGATTATACTCCAAAATAAATTGTAATAGGTATGTTCATTTTGACTTAAATCAACAGCTTTATGTAATGAAAAGAAAAAGATGTATTACATTTTATAATTAAATAAACCAAGTGAACATTGACAAAAAATCTGATTAATTTGCTTCTGTGGTTACAGTGATATTGTTGATCCCTGGTTGTGCATATTGTGGGCGTATGCTGAATTGTAGCAGTACCAGTTCGTATGTAATTATTGAGCCAATTGCCTGAAAAGATACAAAAATGAATTTAGATCGGTGGATCGGGTCTAGGTAACTCAGTCGGTGAAATTCTCCTATACATGCGTTTTGGGATGACGCTAGAGCCATCTACCGAAATTCTAAGAAACTAACGGAAACAATGATGTAATAATAATGTTCAAGCAAAAAAAGGCAGTGGCACTCCGGGAGTGCCGATAGGAGTGAAAACTTGAACAATTACGTGTATTTTTTTAATCGTTATCATCCATACCTCCTTCAATCCCTCCATCCCGCTCCCTCCCTCCCTCCCTCCCTCACTCGCTCCCTTCAATCCCCTCCCTCCCTAACTACGTCCCTCACTTCCTCGCTGCCTCCATTTCTCCCTCCTTCCCTTACTCCATCCGTCCCTCCCTCCGTTCATCCATCCATCCATTCAGATAAAATAAAGATGGTATTCGGGCGAATGCTATATCAGGAGCTCCTAATATTAAAGGAACTAATCAATTTCCAAATCCTCCATTATAATGAGAATTACTATGAAAAAAATTATAATGAAAGCATGAGCAGCAAAGATACAGGGTTTCCTAATTCAGCTCGAATTAATAATCTTGCCGTAATAATAATCGTAATGGACTGCCGAGACGAAGTCTCGAGTTCGATCCTCAGTAACCCCGGGCACACACTTCTGACTTTTCGTAGTATTAAAAATGTTGATTATCGCTCGCTTAGTAATGTGCTCGGTAGATGGCAATAGGCTCGCCCCCTGTTACATTGAGATCTAAACATAACTGGCGAATCATGGGTGTATACTACACCTCTGCCTACCCCTTCGGAGATACAGGCCTGAAGTTATGTTATATTATGTTAATAGTCTTAAAGATATTCGTACTATACCAGCTCAGATTCCAAAAAAATATATAATGTTCCAATATCTTTATGATTTGTTGAATAAAGTCATTTTCGCCAATTAAAGTTAAATGAAATGGCTGAGTAAAAGCGATAACTGGGCGTAAACTTTCGAACATATTTTCAATCTATTTTATATGGAAGTATAATAAGCCCTTAACCTCATACTCTTTTGATCCTAGATTTGCAGCAACAGCGGTAACCATCACCAGAACAACAATTATTTTCTTCTACCTAATCTGTTTGTGTCTGTATTGTAAGCGTTCAAATACCACGTCATACTGTGGACTATGGGTTTATTTGGCACAAAAAGAAAATACTAAAAAATGTATACCTAGTAAGAAGGTGGTATCGGTGCATCACTATTGCCGTCACACTGGTGCATCCGGCTCGAAAGACCAATGTTTAGGCCCTACTGGGACTACAACTCTGCCACATATCAAAACCGTTATCAGTAGTTAACTTACTTTTAACACCATACTTCTGGTTACATGGAAAAACTTTCCACTGAATGTTACATCTGTAAAACGTAGCTGTAACTGAAATCTTAGTACCTGAAAGAAAATTTAATTTAATACTTTAAAAATACAAATATACAATTTTTATGAAGTCGGCTACAAAAAGCTATTACGAGCACCGTAATAACTTGTTGTCGAGGGCATAGAACATACAACACCATAATTTCTGTTAGCCTGTCAACACTAATTTATTGGTAAATTTCCTTTCAAAATTTTAGCTTTGTATTATTCTAAGAAAATTACGTCATATCAATTTACTTTTTCTGCAAAAAAGTTTTTAATAGCAGCTTGGAGCCTCGAATGTGACCGATGGTATATTCTACTTTGTTCACCTAGGTGATATCATCCAGGTGAACAAAGTGGACATTGTAGTGTCCTCATTTCACCTCGGAGTCATTATACCTACGCTTTATCTCCAGGTGAAACCATTCGACATATTATGTGGAATTTGTTCACCTTGGATTTGATTCACCCAAGTGAACAAATGTGACTTTTGTTATTCATCTTGTGGACTTATATCACCTTCTGTGGCCAGGATTTGAAATTGCGGTATGAGGACACTAAAATTTCAATTTCTGACCGATGAAATGGATATATGGGACCAAAAACAGTTCGCCAAATGTACGTTTTTTTGGTGTACTAATGAATACAAAAACTTTTCAGGTTTCACAGAATCCGTTGTCGTATTTTCAATACTAGAATATTTCCTATTTATGATTAAATTCCTGTTTATGATTAAATTCATACCTCCTGATCATATTCTGAAGACTTTATATCATACACTGGGATGATGGGCTCCTGCGCAGCGGTGTGAACGTTGGCAGCATATAGAGCCAGGGATACAGCTCTTAATACCAAAAATAAGAAGGAGCCGAGGTAGTACAGGAGGTACTCCGGAGATGACAGTACGCTGGATATAAATGAAGTGAAGGCTTAGATTAAAAAGAAAAATACATTTGTAGCTATTGCGCTTTGGATTCTGGTAGCAGTCTGTCTTGTTTTAGAGGTTTAGTAATATTTTAGTCTTGGCACATAATATATCAGATCGTTTATGCAGATTTTTGGGCGTGAATTATACAGTAAAGGCAAAAGGTGTAAGACATTATTAAAGCAAAATCCACACCTGTTCATCGCCTTATACCTTAAGCGGATGAAATTTTACGTTGATTATACCTTATGCCTTTTCCGTATTATTCACGTCTAAGGCAGTAATACAATAGGAAACAGGCGGGCAATTTCTGAACTCAGAGTTATATCATTGGTCAAATCAAATCTTCATATTTGTATAAAACACATCATAGAGTGTTTCGAATAATAATTAAAGGTGTGCAAATTTATAAATTTCAATTAATATGCAATATAGGAATTTCTCTTATAGAACAAATGAATATAACTCTTATGAAAATAATGTTAATAAATAGTGTCAAATACAATAAAATAATTATAATGCCAAATGGTTATATATAAGTATAAATACTTAAATTTGAAATTTATATAAAGTTACATGACCATGTTTAGCTTATCGAACTCACTTTTCACTCACTCACCAGGTGAGGAGAAATCGTATTAACTTATGTACATAAAAAAAACAAAGAAAATATAAAATACTCACTTCCTTGCTTCTTCAGCACCACAATTCTTAATAAAGGAATTATTTGGGCTGCAATAAACACACATTTTACAATTGAATAAAAGTAAGACCTGTTTTATTTTACAACAAGATTGTATGTGATTACATAAATATATAAACTTTTACAGCCATTAAGAATCAACTCAAATCGCGAAATGAGCAAATACCAGTACTTTGAAATGTTACTTCTTTTTTAATAATAGACTAATTGTGTGTCCTGTGATACCATCACAAGACACACAAAAAGAAATATATCGTAATTAATTTCAATGACTACCTAAGTGCCATCATGATTGAAATGGCCACAGAAGACGGATATATTTTTATCATCATTTCAACTAGATCCAAAATTGTAAATAAAACCAGTAAAAAACTATGTCAAAAGTGCAAATTGCGAACATTTGACGATTTTTTTTCAATTTTTAGGGATTTTCTTTAGAAAAGCCCTATTGCTATCGAGTTGTCGTCGTCGACGTCGTCGTTGCCAATTTTCTGTCACGGTTTTGGGTATGAAGGAGACGAGCTATCGAGTTGCTGTTTTCGGGAATAGATTCGTGCTGGGGTGAACCATTGCAAGATAAAAAAAAAACTGTCACGGTTTTGGGTATGAAGGTGATGAGCTATCGAGTTGCTGTTTTCGGTAATAGATACGTGCTGGGGTGAACCATTGTAAGATAAAAAAAATAAAAAAAAAAACAAAAAATAAAAAATAAAAGAAAATCCCTTGTATTCGGCTGAGCTCGTCTCAGGAATTCAACTTGTTTTATTTTATTAAGTGACTTGTTTAAGAGATTAAGGGTGATTTAACTTAACTTTAACACTTTACGTTTCCACCCTGTATTATGTAGATGAATTTAAAAAGCAATCTCTTCTTATGTAAAGTATTTTTTTTTACACAATAGGTATAACGGTGGGGCGACTAGCGCCCCTCCCCCAAACCGGGGCAAGACGGGGACACCGTGGTTCCCAAACCCGAGGGGGCCATCTCGAAACCGGAGATGGCCCAGGGTCAGTCGGGGTGCGAGGGATATGCTCTATGGGCAACCTTACACCCCGGCGTCTGTAGACCCGAGACGGCGTGCGGTTTTAGTCGGTTCAAGCCCGACATAACCGCCCCCGCTGGCACGCGGGGGGGTATCCGAAGGGATTTCCGCACGGAAAAAAAAAAAAAAAAAAAAAAGGTATACTTATTACTAAAATGGATCTAATAATAAATCGCAGAAATAAGGGTTCAGATTTTTCGTCGCACCTGACCTACATTTTTTACTACGGACATTAATACTGAACGTGATGATCTTAATAAATTTATTGATTTTCAAAGCATACGCTTATGTTTTTGAGTTTATTTCTTCTTTCGTCACTAGTTCATACAAAAAAGCCTACTGATAGACAAAATGATCATTTCATGACTTACTAGTTCAATCACCAAACAAATTAATTCACCAAATAAAACGAAAAATCAGATTGATACACCAAATAAAACAAAAACAAAATTACTGTAAAGAATTATATAGCTGGAGGCAGATGAAGAATTGATCCGTGAAGAATGATAATAGAATAAAACTGCTCAGTTGATTGTCCATCTCCTTCACCAGCACCGCTAGTTTCGAGTAGGTTTCACGTAGTTGACCCCATGAGTAAGTATTCTGAAAAATAAATAACATTATAAGCAAAATAAGTTAAAATAGGCCAGTTCAGATTTTGAATTGTTGTAAATCCTAGTTTAATTCTGTCTTCGTCATGTGTGTGAACAAATTTTAAGTAAATTTTAACTACAAACAGGAATCGCTACTTTACTCGAAAAAATTTGTATAGATGATTATTAAAATTCAGCAATAAAATAATTTTTATTCCAAATATGCTTTAATTTCATCACAATCACACTAAAAACTCAGTAAAAAGCGAATCTTTAATGCTCTAGAGCAATAAAAATGTATGAAATTTCATTATTGCACAGTTTTTTTTAATCGCACCAAAAGGTGCCAATCTCAATGGATTAGCTCTATTCAGCCAGCCGATATCAATACTTTTTTTTTACGTACGTATTATTCGTTTCTATCCTACTTGTTCCAAATTTAAAAAATGATTGCTGCTAACTCTGATTTAAAAATGAAAGAAATTTAAAAAAGTGATTTGGCGGGATCTTTGTTAATTTTGCTTGACAATATTTTTGGAAACGATAAAGTGTGATACTATCTGATTTTAAGTGCTTCGGCTTCGAATTAAAATGGAATCATCTAGCGACACATTAACTCCGGAAAAAAATCTAAATGAAGCCGACAGTGTTATAGAAAATCTTTTACCCTTAAAATCTCGAGTACAATACATAAAATCTTATGAGAAATTTATTGATTTGAAAGATAGAAATGAAGCAAAGTCGTTCTCAGAGAGTATATTTTCGGCTTATTTTAGTGAACTATCGAAAAAAATGAAGCCATCTTCGTCGTGGTCCATAAACTCAATGCTAAAATCCACTGTTAGCACAAGACACAATGTGCATATCAAAGAATATTCAAAACTCACAGCGTTTTTGAAACGATCATCGGATGGGTTCAAAAGCAAAAAATCTAAAGTTTTTACAGCTCAAAACGTAGAGATGTTTTTAAATAAATCCCCTGATGACATATATTTGGCTACAAAGGTATGTTTATCGAAAAAAAACAAATATTTTTATTGTACTATATTATTTTTTATTTGAATGTACGAATATACAAACAAAATGATCTATCTTTCCAGGTTGCTCTAATTTTTGGCGTTAGTGGTGCTTGTAGAACCTCTGAATTATTGAATATTACGGTTGACGATATAGAAACTCACGACAACATGTTGCTTATAAAACTTGTTAACATCAAAACGAAAAAAGATCGAATGTTCGTAATTCGCGATGAATTCGTGAAAGTCGTGGATAAATATCGACTACTTCGTCCAACAGAAACAAGCACGCCGCGGTTCTTCTTGAATTACAGAAATGGTAAATGTACGAAACAAGTTATAGGCAGAAACAAATTTGGAAATTTTCCTAAAGAGATTGCTACATTTCTAAAGCTTCCGAACCCAGAACTCTACACAGGCCATTGCTTCCGTCGAACCTCAGCAACGCTTCTCGCAGATTCCGGCGCAAGTATAACTACACTCAAGCGCCACGGCGGCTGGAAATCCGACCAAGTAGCAGAGGGCTATATTGAAGAGTCGGTTGAAAACAAAAGTAAAATTACTTCGCACATCGCCGCGCCCATCTACTTCCCGTGATAACGACTTCATTGTAACAAATCAGCCAGGCCCATCTACCTCGTCTGATAATATTATTCAGTCCCAAGTTAAACAAACAAATATAAATTTGCCCAACAAAACTCTTAACCTTACGTTTAATAATTGCTCAAGCATAACTTTTAATTTCAATAATTAAACTTCTATTTTAACTGTTTGATATGAGTTTCTTTTATCTACTATTCCTATAGGTAATAGTTGAAAGAGGGCGGGGCGGATTCGACCTGCGAAAAATGCGTCTGGTTCGAGAAACCCTATTCTCAGCACCTAGTCCGGTGCAGAGTTTGGCGTAGGTCTTGGGGGGAGCGCAAGTCGCTAGGATCCTCAGGGCAAGGCTAGAGAGTTATCCTTCACGAGGTTGCCGCCTGTTATTGGTCTGATATAACCTTAAGAAACAGACGTAACAAAAACCTCCATCCGGGCTACCTCCCACCCCTCCCACACCCCATTCTCATGCCACGCCTGTGCACCGGACGCAATGCGAGAAAGCTCGCGGGGCGTCCGGGGCACAGAGCGTGGCACACCTCCCATCCATCCCATCCCGAACCCAAACCCAAATCCGGCAATCCCGGAACGTCGACCAACAATGAGCGCCAATGAAAACAACAAACTACCCCAGGAGGGTACCGGCAATGCCGGAGAATCCCACCCTGTATCACGTAGTGATGCAGGCAGCCCTTCGTATTCTGGGGGGGGGGGCACATTAGCGCAATCTTCCCAAAAACCACCAAGCATTACCAAGATCCCCAGCCGACACGAAACACTTCCATTTCGGAATCTCTCGGAGACGGCCTCACTAGCATGAGCATCGGGGAAACAAGCTCCATACAGGCTGAAGGCGCGTGGATTACCAAATCCAAGGGAGAGAACGCACCGACAGCAGGAGAGGACCAGCCAAACCAAACCTCGGTGCGTCAACCAGCAGGGAGACGGCCACACCGAGTGGAGAGGTAAATAGGTCAAGAGCCACAAAAATGAAAAGGCAGGGCACCGACTCTGAGGAGCGAACGCAGCAGCGTCCACCGAAGCGCCCGAAGCCACAACCCACCCCACGCAACGAGGAGCCACGACGACCCACCGCGGGCCAAAGTGACCTCTCGGTTATAATTCACCGGGGAGATGGCACGGCGATGGACGATGCTACGGCCGCCGAAATAAGAATACGACTAGTCGACAAGATCGAGGAAGCTGCTCTAGACGGGGTAAGTGGCAAAAGCCTATCATTGGCGGCATCCGGACTGGTAGCCGAGGGGTACTTTCTCGTGAGCCCAAACACCGAGGAGGCGATGACTTGGCTGCTTGGCTGCGACTTCGGCGAGTGGAACGGCGTCCCGTTAAAGCCCAGAAAGTTGAATATCCACAGGCTATCCATCTGGCTCCCTGGCAGCACCGGAGGTCGACGCATCGACCCACTGGAACTGATCAGGATCCAGAATAACTACAGGGAGGAATTAAAGCTGTCGGACTGGACTCTCATCCGCAAGGAAATTCTGCCTCTGGGAGTACGACTTGTGGTAGGAGTCCCAGAAGACGTAGCGAAAGCCCACGTGTGGCTCAACTATCAAGCCACACAAGTGTATGCCCGGGTCCTGGGAAAAGGACCAACTCAAGTCCCCGAAAAGTGCACATGCCCAGTACATCCCACCAACCTCCACACCAAGACACCGGGAGAAGAACCTGTTGAAAACGGCAGCAACGCTCAGTTTGCAGCCCCGCAAAGGGGAGCCACTGATGAAGGCAGACCGCACCGACTGTGCTCGATCCCAAACAGCACACAACAGGCGCCAGACACACACCGCTCGGGGCTCGGGCCTGAAGGAGGGGAAGACGGAGCGCGGACGGGAGCCTCAAAGGGGGTGACGACCGCAAACCAAACGCCCCACCAACAGATACGCCCAGAACAACACACAGCACACCCTCTCCCTACGACACGGAGTGACCGGACTCCCCCACCAAGCGTTGCATTACTGCAACCGTCTTGGCTGGCCAAGAGTCCACCGATGTGACGAATAGGGAGGTAGCATTAACACTCACAGACACACAGGCACAATAACACTAAACATGCACAAAAACAATAGCACACCATAAACACACACACAAAAAATAAGAATAGTTCAAGTAAATCTACACCACTGCCGCGACGCCGCCAGCTTTGCAGACACGTGGTGGATGAGAAAATAGACATTGCTCTACTGCAAGAACCATACGTCGTTAAAGGACGTGTGTCAGGGCTCAGCTCCCTGGGAGGAGAAATCATCTACCACGAAATGGGTGAGTCAACTCCTAGGGCATGCATATATGCCAGCAGTAGGGTAAGATCATTAGGAATAATAAAGATAGATTGTTACAGTGACCTTGCTAGTGCCACAGTGATAATACAGACGAACACAGGCAACAAAGAGAGGGTGCTTTTAGTCTCCGCATATCTACCCAGTGAGGCAGACTTCAAACCACCATCACAAGAAATGGAAGATATAATAAGAAAATACCAAGGTAAGAATATTCCGATTATTCTAGGTTGTGATGCCAATGCCCATCATG
This sequence comes from Cybosia mesomella, assembly GCA_946251805.1. Classification (NCBI taxonomy): domain Eukaryota; kingdom Metazoa; phylum Arthropoda; class Insecta; order Lepidoptera; family Erebidae; genus Cybosia; species Cybosia mesomella. The sequence continues at coordinate 30,149,371 of OX276390.1, forward strand.
TGGTATGGGGCAGCACAGACTGCAATACTAAAGGTGACTTACTATTAGATTTTATAAGCGCAACAGGTTTTGACATAATAAACGAAGGCAACACGCCAACATTCGTTACCAAAACTAGAAGAGAAGTACTGGATATCACAATCGCCACAGACAGGATAAGCCGGTACATAACAGACTGAAAAGTAGACGAAAGCGACTCGAAATCGGACCACAGACGAATAACTTTTAGTCTGGGAACCAAAATTGAGAAAATCTTAGTTAAGAATGCGAGGAAAACTGACTGGACTACATATGAAATTCACATAAAAAAGTGGAGCCCAGGTAACCAGACCTCGCTAAAAGACAGCAGAGAGATAGAAAAAGAGGCCAACAGACTGGATGAAGCTCTAAGAGAAGGATACCATAAGGCATGCCCACTCAAAGAGATCAAGCCAGGTAAAGGACAGCCCTGGTGGACAAGGGCACTAGAGAAGAAAAGGAAAATGACCAGACGAGCTCTCAGAAAGGCCCAAAAAAAGGGCGATGAGGAAAGCTGGCTCATATACAAGAGAGAAAGAAACATATTTAAGAAAGAATGCAGAAGGGAGAAAAGAAACAGCTGGAAAGCTTTCTGCGAAGGAGTAGAGAAATACCCCGACGCAGCGCGTCTAGTAAAAATGTTCTCAAAAACCAACACCTGCAAACTAGGAAGTATCAAGAACGGAGACGAACTAATAACCGTCCCGGAAAAGATCTTAGAAGTGATGCTGGAAACACACTTTCCAGAATGTGAAGAACACACAGGTGATGAAACGCCAGCTGATACGAATCCCACAGTGGAGACAATGGGAAAGGCACTAATCACAAAAGAGCACATAATGTGGAGTGTCCGGTCATTCCAGCCCTATAAAGCCGCTGGACCGGACGAGATCTTCCCAAAAATGCTGCAAATAACCATCAAGTACATAAGTGACGATCTTCTGGCTCTATACAATAGCAGCATCAGAATGAAATACATCCCAAAGAAATGGAGAGAAGTAAGAGCGGTCTTTATACCTAAACCTGGAAAGGCTACGTACCAAGAGGCAAAAGCCTTCAGATGTATTAGTCTTTCCTAATTCTTACTGAATATTCTGTCTATTATTTTCTCTAATGTCTTACATTAGAGAAAATAATAGACAGAATAATAAGAGAACAAATAGTCAAAAGCGGATCTCCACTTCACCATAACCAACATGCGTATATGGAAGGCAAGTCAACTGAAACAGCACTCCACAACTTGGTAAACAAAGTGCAAATATCCATAAGCAACAAAGAATATGCACTGGGTTGCTTCTTCGATGTCGAGGGTGCCTTTGACAAGGCAACTCCGGCCTCAATAGAGGATACCTTAAACCGCGAAGGCATAGATAAAGACATATCAGAATGGGTGAAAAACATGCTAAAACACCGATTGATACAAGCAGAGATAGCAGGAACAAGGCGCACGGTGATAGCTAGGAGAGGCTTCCCTCAAGGTGGATGTCTATCGCCACTACTGTGGTGCCTGCTAATAGACGAGCTAGTCAACAAGATAAACAGGATGCACATATATACACAGGTATATTCTGATGACGGTGTGCTCCTAATCACAGGCAAAGTCCTCAGTGTCATGTGCAATATCATGAACAGAGGTCTGAAAGAAGCACTAGGATGGTGCAGGAGCAAAGACCTCAACCTCAACCCTGACAAAACCAAACTAGTTCTTTTCACCAACAAAAGGAAAATTGGAAGTGCTGAACCAGTACGACTAGATAATCATGACTTGGAAGTAGTGAAAGAAGTCAAGTATCTGGGTGTCACACTGGACAGCAAGCTGACCTTCAAGACTCATATAAGCAACACATGCTCAAAGGCGAAAATGGCCATGATGCAATGCAAAAGTGCAATAGGAAGAAGCTGGGGAATAAAGCCAGCCACAGTACTCTGGATCTATAAGGCAATCATCATGCCGAGAATCCTACACGGCGCCCTAGTATGGTGGCATAATGCTAACATAGGAAGGAACAAACAAGAATTAGACAAAGTCCAAAGACTGGCGGCCCTGATGACCACCGGCGCGATGAGGACTACACCCACGGCCGCGCTTGAGATCATACTGGGCCTGAACCCCCTAGATTTGGAAACGAAAAAGAGAGCGATTGAACAATGGTTCAAACTGAAAAGTACTGGCCTATGGACTGGCAACACATTTGATGAGGGCCATGCCATGATCAGTCAAGACTACGAAGAAAAACTATCAATGATCCTTTCAAACAATGATCTGATAAAGAAAGATAGGACCTTTGATAAGAAGTACAGAATACACATAGGACCGAGAGACGACTGGCAGATGAACACCAATGGCACCATCTGCTACACAGACGGCTCCAGAAAGGAAACAACCAAGCTCTCTGGCTCCGGAGTACACATCAAGTCCTCAGACGGTACAGAGAAAAACAGGTGAATACCCCTAGGAAAGTTTGCAAGTGTCTTCCAAGCAGAAATCTTCGCTATCATGGAATGCGCAGAAATGGCAGGCCACCTAAACAACATAGGAAAGGCCACCATCTACAGCGATAGCCAGGCAGCGCTGAAGGCACTTGGCAAAGTAGAGACAACATCAGCTGTTGTCAAAGAGTGCAAAAAGTCATTGGAAAAGTTGTCCAGAACGGCTGACGTGACGATTGCCTGGGTACCCGGACACGAGGGCATCACAGGCAACGAAATAGCAGATGAACTGGCCAGGAAATGAGCTGATGAAAACCAGGTTGGGCCGAAGCCCCGGCTGCCAATCGCCCACAAAATAACCAAGGGAGTCATCAGCCGAAGCATTGAAGCAGAGACCAACCGGAGATGGAAATCATCGACAGGCATGAGACAGTCGAAGATATTCATAAAAGGCCTTTTTTTTTTTTTTTTTTTTACGTGCGGAAATCCCTTCGGATACCCCCCCGCTGGCCAGCGGGGGTGGTTATGTCGTGTCTCGACTAAAACCGCACGGTGTCCTCCCCAAGTGTCCGTTGCCGGGCACCCCGGGTAAGCCCTCGAAAGGATAACCCCAGGGTTGCCGGCGGACTTTGGCCGCCACCGCGGCCTCGCCTGGTGGGGTCGGGTTTTATCCCGCTTCGGTGAGTTGGCAGGCGTGTGTAGGGCACACGCGACACGCCTCCGCCACGGCCTGCTTCTGTAAGGACGGCGAGTCGGCCAACTGCCGTCCTCAGGCCCCGATCATGGAGGTCGGTAGTCCCGGGCGTAAATGAGTCTGCGGCGTCCTCGCCGCAGACTGCGAAACTCGGGGGGCAGGGTTCTTTCCCGCTCCCTCTCCGCCGTCTCTTTCGCGCGCATAACCTGCTCGCAGAAAGAGGCGGCGGCGTGCCACTTGCTCCCGTCGGAGACCACGGCCCTCACCATGGTCTCCAACGAGAGAACGTCCACGCCCAGGACCTTTTGTTTTTGTTTTTTGTTCATAAAAGGCCTAGACAAAAAAAGGACGAGCCAACTAATAAAACTCTCAAGAGTAAGCATGAGGCTCGTCATAGGAGTGTTAACAGGACACAGCCGACTGAACAGGCACCTGACACTGATAGGCGTGAAAACCGACCCCAGATGCCCAGAGTGCATGGACGGTGACGAGACCAGGTTCCACCTGCTCGCCGAATGCCCATGTACTCACTGATAAGATGGGAGACAATGGGGTTGGATACATTGGACACAGAAGACTTGGGGGATCTGAAGGTGGACAAGATCGTAATATTTTGCAAGGACACAAGTAGGTTCGACGGAACGCCGTGATTGCTGGGTAACCACATCCTTCCCAAAAGGAAGGATCAGGGGAAATGGGTGAAATGACCCACTGAAGAAGGGTTCATCACCCGCCAGGTCATCGGCGTCCCCGTTGGAAATAATAATAAGCCCCCTAACACAACCATACGTCCGAGTCGAACATCAGACTCACGTGGGGGGCGGACACGCGATATTACAATTACTGGCGCGGCAAACATGGCTCTGGAAACCCATTCAAAATGGAGACTAGATCGAAAAGGAATCGTATAGAACCGCTGCCCGGGGGCGATCGCCGGGGCATACCTGGAGCTGACGCTGGGTGTCTCAGCATGCGAACCGTCAGCGGTGAGGAGTTGAACAGGCGGGCTTCCACCGACAAGGATACTACAGCCGAAACAGCTGACGATGGTGCCAGTCTGACCGATAGGACAAACACTCCAGCAGAACCATACAGCCCTAGCACCATTTCATACACACCCTCTAGAATATCATCACCATCCATACCATCGTCAGTACCGTCATCACCCCCCAGTAACATTTTTTTATACAGATCCACCCAATCCAGTCTTAAGTGTTGCGCAGGAGGTAAATACCTTTTTACCTGCGTCCACTAAGGCTGGGAAACCAAGGAAGCGCATGAGATGGAGCAAAGATGTCAATACGTTCATCATGCGCACATACTACACCATTACAAAATTAGAAACAGATATGACAACATATAGGAAACAGCTGCACGAACTTTTTTCACAAAAATACCCAACAATTATAGTTAGGTACTGAACAACGAGTATCAGACCAGAGGAGAACAATAGTTAAAAACAAATTATTGAATGTAGACGAACTGAACCGACTAAAAGAAGAAGTACGTGTATTACTGCAAGAACATTCAATTAACACTATCACACAATCACAAAATACAATCGAAAATAATCTACAACAATCACCGCCCTTAGACACACAATTACTACTACATACACAAACGCAATCATACAGTCACTCCCACCCAATGCAAATAGATATACAAACATCACATATCTTCACACAAATATCACATATATCCACACAAACTGAATCAATGACTTTGATGATAGAAAATGACATATAGACATTAACTGTAACAAATCAGAATCACTTAGCACAAGCACACATACAAAAAATACAGGATAAGTTTAACTCAACGCTGCTTCTCTATTCTGGAATGGACCCATCATCCCGACCAAAACTACCTAAATTAAGATATAGCCCTAATCTCTTCCGCTTAGTTAATCTTTTTAATGAAGATATACTACAACAGTTCGAATCTAGCGACACACAATTGACCGACATACACACACTCATATATTGCACAGCGGTAGTTATATCTGAAGAGCTCAATTTTAAAATAACCGAATACACAAGAAACACGGCACCGAGACACACCATCAAACCACCGTGGCAGCAAAGGTTAGAACACGATATTGAGAAGTTAAGAGCCGATTGCGGGCGGCTCACACAATATATCAACAATAATAGATCAAATAAAGTAGTTAAGAGAGTTGAAGCAATATTTAAAACACACAATACTCACACAAGACACGAAAACAGTAACAAAAAACAAGAAGAGTTTTTAGATACACTTAAACATAAACTAGCACTTAAAGTTCACAGGCTTAGGAGGTACAAAAAGGCACAACAACGTAAAAACGACAATACAATATTTGCTACAAATGAAAAAATGTTCTACAGAAATTTACAAAAGCCACAAACCGACACACTAGTAGAAAAACATACAGACATACCCACAAAAGATGGGAAGAACAAGCACACCACAACGATAAGACAGATTGGAGTTTATAGAATTTACAGAACAAGATATTAGAAATACAACAGCTAGATTACACAATTGGAAGTCACCTGGTATAGATAAAATACATAATTTTTGGTATAAGAAGTTAACTACATTACATAAATCAATTGCTAAAAATTTGACAGATATCGTATTAGGAAAACAGAATATACCCGAATTCATTGCAACAGGAATAACATACATGCTACCTAAAACTAAATACACATCACAACCTTCCCAATATAGACCAATTACGTGCCTACCTACCATATATAAAATTTTAACATCAGCAATCACAAATAAAATTAACTCACACATTGATACCCATAATATAATAGCCGAGGGACAGAAGGGGTGTAGGCGGGGTCACATGGGATGCGAGGAACAATTAATTATAGACACTACTATTCATAAACATGCCACCACAAAAAATAGAAATTTACATTGCACATATATAGATTACCAAAAAGCATTTGATAGCATACCACACTCTTGGTTAATTCAAGTTTTAGAAATATACAAAATTAATCCTACAATAATAGATTTCTTACGCAATATAATGTCAAGCTGGAAAACTACATTACAATTAAACAATGGACTTAGCACTCTTATAACGCGACAGATACAAATCAGAAAGGGTATATATCAAGGTGATTCCTTGAGTCCTCTGTGGTTCTGTCTCGCCCTAAACCCTTTGTCCCACTTATTACATCAATGTCAAGCTGGATACAATCTTAAACTTAACACTAAGGAAACCTATATATCACATCTCATATATATGGATGACATTAAACTATATGCAAAAACAGAAAAACAAATGAAAAAGCTTTTAGATACTACGACAGAATTCAGTAATGACATAAACATGCAATTTGGTTTAGACAAATGTAAGACACTACATATTATTAAAGACAAAGTAAAACCGGGGAATTATGTAGTAAACGACACTGATACAATAGCAGCTATGGAACCGACAGACTTATATAAATATTTAGGATACCAACAACTTAAGGGACTTGACCATACCATGATTAAAAATACACTGAAAGCCGAATACCAGAGGAGAGTTTCTGCAGTATGTAAATCACAATTATCTGGAAAACACCTAATTAAGGCCCTGAACACTTTTGCCATACCATTACTAACATACTCATTCGGAGTAATAAAATGGTCTAAAACAGACATTACAAACTTAGAGAGAACCACACGCACAACACTTACAAAACACAACAATCTTCATCCAAAATCTGAAACTGAAAGACTCACCATCAAAAGACAGAACGGCGGGAGAGGTTTAATAGATATTGAAAACCTGTGGCAGAAACAAATTACTAGGCTGAGAACTTTTTTCCATACAAAATCTAACACTAGTAACATACATAAAGCTATTATATTAAATGACCTTAACTACACACCACTTAACCTATCTGATCCGGAAAACCCACACAGCACTAGCAACTCTGACCCACAAAATCAAAAAATAATAGACTGGAAATCTAAAGTACTCCACGGAAGACACCCTCATGACTTAGAGCAACCCCACGTTAACACACTTGCATCTAACAAGTGGCTTAAAGTAGGTAATTTGTTCCCGGAAACTGAAGGATTCATAATAGCTATACAAGATCAAATCATCAACACTAAAAACTACAGAAAATATATTATTAAAGACCCAACTATTACAAACGATAGATGCCGCAGATGTTATACACAGTCAGAAACCATACAACACATAACAGGAGCATGCACAACACTCACACAAACAGACTACACTCATAGACATAACCAAGTTGCAAACATCATTCACCAGAAACTAGCACTTAAATATTCACTCATACAAGACACTAACACCCCTTACTATAAATATACACCACAAACAATATTAGAAAATAACACACACAAAATTTATTATGAACAGGCAATTCTAACAGATAGGACTATTCACTACAATAGACCAGATATAATTCTACAGGACAAAATTAAAAAAGTTACATATTTAATAGACATTGCAGTTCCCAACACGCATAATTTACAAAAAACAATAGCTGAAAAAATAAGCAAGTATGCAGAGCTAAAAGAAGAAGTGATAAGGATATGGAGACAAGATAATGTCTTCGTAGTTCCTCTAGTTATCTCCACTACTGGTGTTATCCCGAACCATCTCCTCCATAGTCTAAAATTAATAGATTTGCCAGAATCCCTATACATCAATCTACAGAAAGCTGCCATATTAAACACATGTAGAATAGTTAGAAAGTTCATGCAGTTAGACGAAAACACACCCATTTAATACACACCACAATCTGCATTTACTTGGTTTAGGCCCGTAAATGCAGTTAAAACCAGCCAAAACGCTGAGAAAAATAAAAACAAAACAAAAATAATAATAATAGTTGAAAGAAGAGCAGATTATGCACCTCGCCTTAAGTAATTTATATTGCCCTCGTGCCTGTTAGATTAGCCCGAGCGTCAGCGATGGCCCAATCTAACAGGCACGATGATCAGGCACTCGGTGCAATAATAAATTACTTTGTGCTCGATGCAATAATCTACTATTTGTGACAGATTTTTGGATTTTTTCCTAAAAAAACTGTTGTAGCAGTTCCAATAAAGTGTTATTAATTTCGCGGCTTTAAACTGTTACGGTGTCAAGCATTGTATGTATTAAGTGCTACCTATCTCATTATATTTACAAGACTTAAAAATAGAAGAATCTATAGAACGTTGTGTAGAATGTCGTAGAATATGTATTTATTATTATTATAAAATAAATTGTTACTTACATTCTCCTTTTTAGTACGAATGATCTTGTTTAAATTGTTAAAATACGACGTGATGTAAATACTAAAAGAAATTATCATAACATCGGTGAAGCTCCAAATGAAAGTCGCTTGAAAATTAGCGAACTAAAAAAGAAAATTCTATGTGTATAGGTATAGGTATAAGTATAATCACTAGTTCGTAATAATTCTACAAAGCAGGCTACAAATTTCTTTTTTTAAGTTGATGCCGTTGTAAGCCTTTATGATTTTTGGAGAAGGAAGGATTTTAAGGGGGTATAATACATAATTTGCACGTGGAAGCTGGGTCTTATATGTCTGAACACTATCGGTCCAAGATAGTATCTTTATGAAAATATGTAATACTTCGATGGAAAGTTATCGAGTATAATTGCAGTTCTCCTGAACATTTCTAGTTATGGTATGTTGTGCAGAAAAACTCACCAGTAGTGTACCTTAAGCAATGAAAATATCAACGCATGAATTTGTAACTTTCTGTAAATGGACTTTTTAAGCTGTAGGCTGTACTGCCACATGAGGTCTAAACTGATCGTAGTGTTATTATATTATATTGCTATTTTTCTGTATGCTTACCTCAGCTAAAACTGCACTGAAGCCATTATACGAAATATAATGAAAAAAATAAGGCATTCTCCGTACGACATTGTCTCTAATTTGGACATAAACTTCAGGATCATGTGAACATTCCTTAATAAGTCTATCGTAATAAATAAGCCATAGCATGTGTTCCACTAAAAAACAAGAATCAAATAAATATACTGTTAACATTAGACATGACAGTCTACTAATACCAATCGATTTAACCTCCCAATCATATGATTGATTACTTATGATTGATTAATTAATAATTGGTATATATACCAATTATTTTTATTTATATAAGTTTATATTCTTCAATAACAGCAACCGGTGCGAACCGTCATTTCATATGTGTATGCCTCATACTAAAATTATATAATTTTGGCCATACTATAATTATATTTCCATGTAAGCCTCCCAAAGGACCTCCCAAAGAACTAGTCTATCTTGTTTAGTTCCAGACCATCTACTGTTGTCATCTTCAGACCTTGGATATCATGTAACTCCAGAGTGTTTATCTAGACAAAACAGATGAGCCTAAACTCGCCAGGTTTATATTTTTTACTTTAGGAGTTCCTATGGCCACCGTCCTTTTCCATCATCAGACTGTGAATACCATGTAATACCAGAGAGGTGGTCAAGACAACACAAATGAACCCAAATTTAAGAGGTTTAACTTGTTAACTTCATCAAAAGACCCTTTTTTTTTCGTTTGGAATTCCCTTCGGATACCCCCCCGCCGGCCGGCGAGGGAGGTTATGTCGGACATGAACCGACTATAACCGCACGCTGCCTCGTGTTTTCAGACGCCGGGGTGTAAGGTGGCCCATAAGGCATGTCCCTCGCACCCCAGCTGACCCAGGGCCATCTCCGGTTCCATCAAAAGACCCTGAACACCATATTACATGAGTTTGTCAAGACCAAATAAACGAGCCAAAAATCGATATGATTATCTTGTTTTATTTAGGAGTTCCAATGGCCACCTTGCTATTCCATCATCATGCACTCGTGTAGCAGTAAAGTTATAATATGACAACTAAATAATTACATATATGTGACCTCCAGTCATTGAGTTATTATTACTATGATAATCAATGCTTCCAGTTAAAAATGATCACCAAGCACAAAGATGAAGCCAAAAACAGAAGATGTAAACTTCCAGCCGAATTTAATTGTCAGTTTTGAATATAACGAAAACACAGGAAGTTGTACGCACAAATGTAATGTATTTAATCACACCTTAATACCGCTTGGAGTGAAATAGACATAAATGGATTTCTGAATCAATCGTACAAGAAGCCGAGGATTTCATTTTAATTTTAGCACTCAAGACTTAATTCTCCTTCCAATATCCCCTTCGAATCTTCCTTCCTTTAACTAATCAAGTAAATGAATAAGATTTTCTGAGTAAAAAGTAGTGAAATGATAGTTTAATGACATGCTTCTATTTTACCTTCACATATGGATATAATATCATAATAAAACAGTCGTCGTCCGACTAAGTTATAATGATACAACATTATTAAGTATCTCAATGATTACCGGTGGTAGTATTGAAGGCGGATGGACTTAATTAACAGAAATTTTGACTTCAATCATTACTTTCAATTACTCATGATTTCTAGAGAATAATAATAGATGTGGAATCCAGAATGGAAGATCCTGACTTCACAATGCCTGTGACAAAGCTCTCTATCATCATCTTAAAGTCTATCATAAATAACAACATAAAAAAGACACACAAGTTCCAGTTGCATTTTGAGATCATACCTAAAGCTAACGCCATTATTATGTATGCAGCTAAATTGGCTTTATTAATGGTGTAATTGTTTATCTTCAACATTATTAAACTTTGTTCAGTTTCTTGAGCCATTGTCATCAGTTTGGGCCAGTTGTGAGCCAATTTAATTAGAAGTAATGCTGCAATAATACCCGTTACGTAGTATACGATATGATCTGAAATAATCATTATTAATAATAAAAAAGGTCGTTGTTTCGAAGTTTGAAGTGTAAATTATCTTAAAGCACCCGAGCTACGATAAATCCTTGTTATTACTATTTACGCAGGATGAGCTCACAGTATTTTTGTATTTTCTAATACAAAAATACTGTGATATATTAAAATGAATGACTGGATCCTAAGCTGGTGGTACATTCAAACCATCTTCTCTTTTTTTTTCAATAAATAATGAGCTATAGAAATACTATTGTTTGACCAAAATACTTACTTACAGTCATCAAAGAAATCTCTTCGGCAAAAACATATATGACACTTAAGCAAATCATCACAACTTGCCCTATGAGAGTAGCAATATGGTAGATGATGTAAAAACATTTAACATTGAATCTGAAAAAATGAAGATTGTAATTCTCGCTATATTTTTTTGTTATTCCCATAATAATTACTTCCTATAATTATTCTCTTAAAATATAAGATTATCAATCTGAAGCTATTCGGGCATATAAGGGTAAAAGCCTTATTAACTTATTATATTTTATATAGTATTTTATATTGAAATTAAACTATTTTTAACGGATTCTATCGTGGTTTATTTGATGTTATTTTATATTTTACATTGATCCCGACGTTTCGGTGGCTTTACAGCAGCCATGGTCACGGGGAGTATTTTATATTTAAAAAAAAGTATATAAGTATGTTTTTCCGCATTTTGGAACCCATAACACAAGCTAGTTAAACTTTGTTTATTATTTATTTATTTTCATTCAAAATAAATATGAACTTCAAGAACATCATCCTCCTAACGATTTTCCGAGTTCTATTTATTGTTTACGATAAGTTTGTTGAGTTTTACGAGAGCGCCAGAGCCTCGTTCGTTGCTTAACGGGTGTACCAACTAGCAGATGAGGCTGACTTTGTCCCCTCAAGGTGTTGGTACGGCCCTGTACACCATGCATGTGCCTCAAGAATAATTAAAATTTGAAAATAACGGAGTAATTAAATGTTAAATACCTAACTTCATCAGCAGTTAGCTGACCAAGGCCTTGAAGAGGAAAGTAGCCAGTCCAACGCGCAAGCTTCATCACATGTCTTAAGCAACAATGGAGTCCACACGGAACATTCCTTATTCTAATGTCGACGACCTTCATCGTTCAGCTGCAACAAACACCAAAGTAATGTGAGTGATAATAATATTATTATTGTCTTTATTTGTCATATAAACATATTATTTATAGTTTAAAAATATTCTTTATATAAAATTAAAATTTATATATTTAAAAGAAAGTCCAGTGCCACTCAGACTCGCGCACTGAGGGTTCTTACACAACTGGATTTATGGCCCAAGATCCTAGGACAACCAGACATCACTTATTTGCTCAAAAGTGTGAATGAAAGGGTGAATATCATTTTTAACAAAATACTTATTCTACCTTTAGCACCTAACCCGATCTACCTTTAGCACCAGATTACTGACAAATGGCCGCCTGGACAAGCTAGTGCCGCCACCTCCTTCTGCGAGCATGTAATGCTCGCGAAGGAGGTGGCGGAGCGCGCCCGGGAGAGACTTAGAACTCTCCCGGTCCGCCGAGCCCGCAACTTGCTCGCCGCGCGTCGCAGGCGACTCAGGCGCCGGAGGTCGCTTAACGACCTCCGTCCTCCATGGCGCAGGCCTGGGGGTGGCAGGTGAGGCCACCTGTCACCCCAGCAGAAGCAGGCCGGGACGGTGGGGCGACTAGCGCCCCTCCCCCAAACCAGGGAAAGACGGGGACACCGTGGTTCCCAAACCCGAGGGGGCCATCTCGAAACCGGAGATGGCCCAGGGTCAGTCGGGGTGCGAGGGATATGTTCTATGGGCAACCTTACACCCCGGCGTCTGTAGACCCGAGACGGCGTGCTGTTTTAGTCGGTTCAAGCCCGACATAACCGCCCCCGCTGGCACGCGGGGGGGTATCCGAAGGGATTTCCGCACGATAAAAAAAAAGAAAAAGGTACGCATTCACTCAAGGTACACTACATTGTCCCATATATTTTATTCTTGATCAAAAAAGTGATGTCTGGTGGTCCTGGGATCTTATTCTTGTAAGGGGCAAACTTAAAACTACTTTTCAAAAACTGGAGCTATAACTATGTAGCAAACTAAAGTGACACTGGGCTAGTTACGTCTGCCGTTAGCCCGTGGGTACAAACGAATCCTAGAGTGGAGACCGCGAATCGATAAACGGATGGTGGGAGGTCCCCAAATAGATTGATTAAAGACCTGAAAAAGATAGCTGAGTTAGTCTGGATGCTTAAGGCAGAGGATCGGCTGCTGTGACGCAGGGCTATGGCCAGCTGTAAAAGCATTCTAAGTTAAAACAAATTACACTAGCCGCCCGTTATGGCTTCGTGCGGAAAAAAAAACATATTTTACCTCCCCAGGGGTGAAATTGCCAAAAATTCCTTAGTGGGTAATTACAAGTAGATGATTCGATAACGATCGATTTTTCTAATCCCGGGATTTCGGGATTATCTACAGTTAATCTCGGATTCCCGGGATAGCCCCGGGATTGTATTGGTAATGGAATGTGGTAACAAAAAGACAATAAAACATTTCAAAATCAATTTTTAGTTTTGTGAGGACATAGAATATTTAGGTTTTAAATTTTCTAAAAAGCGGTTAAACAAAATTATACTTTCTTCTCATGAAATAAACAAACTAGGCACTTATGTAAATAATTTATGAAACAAACGATAAACTTCAATAGTTCGACTTCTATAGACTTATTTTGATAAGTTAATGTTTATAGGCACTCATATTTTTGAATTAAATTGACCAGAAACTTTGTAAATTACTTATCTAGTTCTAACGAACTTCATCTTTTTTGTTTGACATTAAAACTTTCTTTTGATAGTGACATTGTTTAGTTCTTAAACTTTTTTTTTTGCGTATGGAATCCCCCACGGGCTTCACCCCATCGGTGCCGACGATGGGGTGGGCGTGTCGGAATCGGACCTACTAAAACCACACGGTGTCCTCCCCAAGTGTGCATTGCCGGGCACCCCGGGTAAGTAAACAAAATTGAAAAGAACATTTAAGTCTGTGTACGACATTAATAAACCCTCTTAGAGCTACAGAAAATAACACTTGTTGTTTTGTTTTTCATCTATATTTACTCAGACATATGATTTATTGCAATTTAATAATTTCATTGATTTACATCCATTAACAAAAAAAATATCAATACTTACACGACGTGAAGCGGGAATTTTTACACACTTTTACGCATTATCCGGTACCAGTCGTTAATAAAAACAAATGAAATCAGCTGTGTAAACAAGATGACTGTCAAAAAGTCAAATCAAGGTAAGTGCGTTTCGTTTCGCGCACATTTTCATTGACTTATTTAAAAAATGTATCAATCCCGGAAATCCCGGGTTTCATTAAATTTGATCCCGAAAAATTCGGGACTATAATATGACCGTGATTCCGGGATCCCGGGATTCGGGATCCCGGGATCGAATCCTCTAATTACAACATAAGAGGTATCAATGGCCAAAATTTTGAAGTCGGCAGCCCTAGCGGTTAAGGGTTTGTATGTTGGATCTTAAAAACGTAACTAAGGTGAGTACTTATACAGTTTCTTACCTGATAAAAGACCCTGCCGCAGCTAAACACCCCAGTACTATTACAACTGATACCTTCAGATTTCAACACAATCCATTCAGCATGGACTGTGAAATTGTGACATTGTTATTCCAAAAGACGTTCAAAACGTCCGCCGAAGAAGGAAAAATATTATTTGATGTTAAACTAACACGTACATCGTCAGCACTTATAAGTTGATTGATTGTTGTGATTTTTAGAATAACATTCAGTAAACACAACGAATTATTCATTTGACAGAACATTCAATAGAGATACAATAATATCTTCTGAATCGATAAGTTAATACATACCTACTATGTCCCAATGACTTTTTGAAATATTTACTTAATATAATATTTATTTCTGATCTTTTTTTTATTCAGTGTATCTTTATTTGCGTCAAAAATATAGATAAATAGAATATCAAGAAAAATCTAGTTGGTAAGCAGCTAAAAATCAGACATGCAATAAGTTTGGTAAATGTTCAAACAGAAGTTATAGTAATTGACTTTGCATGTTTAATTTTGTAAAATGTATTTATTTATAATAATTATAAACCATAAACGTTGGAGATTAAAAGTTAGACATAGGAACTTCTAAATAAATAAAATAAATTTAAAATAAATAAAATAAAAGTATTTTTAACGGATTCTATCGCGGTTTATTTGATGTTATTTTATATTTTACATTGATTCCGACGTTTCGGTTGCTTTTCGAAGATCAATGTAAAATATAAAATAACATCAAATAAACCGCGGTAGAATCCATTAAAAATAGTTTTATTTCAATGTGTAACATTCGCGTAAACTTCCGACAATATCATAAATAAAATAATTAAAAGAAAACTAAACTAACCTAAAATGCATCGTGGAATTCCTCCGCATCGCATGCCTTCTGTGGTAACGTGCCCAGACGACTGGCAGCATTGCTACATTGTAATAATATATATGGCAATACTTATTCTTTGTCCTGCATCGACCACGTGTCGCAATCTCCCTGAAGAAGAGATTACGAGCACTCGGACCCCATGCCCCTTACGTTTCGACTCCAAACGGCACAAATTCATAATCTCCAATTAGATTTGAGTATTTGCATCCTTATGTATATATATTATAGCAATAATAAACAAAAAAGTGGGTTTATTATAATAAAGTGTTTGCCTGTGTATATAGAGTATTTAGATGCCCGCAGCTCAACCCACGTGGAATCAATCAAATACTTGTACACGGCAGGTTTTAAGTTTGACTAAGGACAAAATCCGTTCAATAGTATTTGCGTCCATCGCGAACAAACAGATAAGAATTATAAAAAAAGATTTTTGAATTCAAATTTGTTAATTCAATATAACCCATGTAATTTTTTTCAATATCTCCAATGTACAGACATAACTCATTTTCAATTTTATAATACTATAAATATTGCTATTAGTTTAGGCTAGTTTAAGGTTGAAAGACTCTCACCTCAATGATTTAACTAAAAAGTCCAAGACTTCACGGTGTGGCGACGCAGAATTCCTTTAGTAGTATTATGTAGACTGCCAGATTTTCTTTATACAAATTCACTCTCTGTAGCGTACTACGATGTATGCATAATTTTCATGGGTATCTGTAACAAGATATAACATTTTCCTTGTCGAGTTATGAGTCTAATAACTTTAAAATTTACGCAGTTCATGATACACAAAAAAGTTATCGGAGATTAACGCAAGCATGTTATTATGTACATTTTTTGAGCTGAGCGAGCCGAAGGTGAGCGAAGCTCTTATACGCGGGATAGCCGCTTACAAACTCAGATACTCCTTTGCAACCACAAATCTAATTTCAACCAAATTTGGCATGGTCATAATGACAATCTAAGGGCATGTTTTGAGACCATAAAATTAAAAATCGGACATACCATTGAGGAATTTACACCGAAAAACAAATTTACCATTGAAACTAATGGAAAAAGTTCGCGCGCGCAAAAATAGAATTTTTCAGATTTTGAAATTAAAAAATAAATGCTCGCTCAGCTCAATTTTCTTGCGATCGGCTAACTGCATCGCATCCCTAGTTTAATCACGTTGCACGAGTCATTATCACAGACTGGCTGCCTCAGTGTTCATGGAGTCCCTGAAATAAAATGTGTTTTATGCACCTCAACACATTTGTTGATATATCATCGTTTTCATGTACTATAACATCGACATATAAAACACTAACAGTGTCGCCTATTTTGTGAGCCAACCAAAGTGTTCCGAATATGGTTATAGGCTTTTAGAAAATCATATAAGCCATATGTTTCTGTTAATTCCAGAATGATTAATCATATTTCAAGTCGGATCTTGGCCTATTTACCAACGAACCTTCAGTACAAAATACTGTGAAGCTATATTGACTCGCAATACCATAATAACAGTCCGTCATTCGATAGTTCGTAAATACGGGCCATATTTATTAAGCTTTAAATAATGATAGACATACAAATAGAATCAAACGACCAACACATTAATATATTACGACCGAGTTGGAGTTTACTTTTATATTTCAATAAAACTAATATTTAAATTAGTTTTTTTGGATAATATTATAACACTACCCTTATTCTGAATAGTGTGGAGGGTGTACTACGTAGGCTATCTTAGCCACCAGCCAGTTATATTTTTTTTGGCTATAAAAAAAAAACTGAATAAAGCTTACAGCATAAATTAACAAATGGTTAACATTCAAATTAATTACCAAAAAAATCTTTCTATATAAATATATATATATACATTTAATATATAAAATTCTCGTGTCGCGGTGTTTGTAGTTAACTCCTCCAAAACGGCTTGACCGATTCTATGAAATTTTGTGTGCATATTGGGTAGGTCTGAGAATCGGACAATATCTATTTTTCATCCCCCTGAATATTAAGGGCAGTCCAGTCCTAATTTTTTTTTTTTAATTTTTCGAGCAAAATTTTTTTTATTTTTTTTTATGATACAGCATTAGAAAATACTTACAATACTTACTTACCTGAATTTTTAACCCGCTACGATGATCAACCCCTATTTTTCCATCGCGATTTTTTTTTTAAATAATTTCCTTCAATTTTGATTCTTTTCTCAATTCAATTTGATCTTCCGCCTTCGCCGGTCGATAACCGATCAACTATAAACCGATCAGTTATCCCCACTAGATGTCTACCGTTATTAGCTCTCATCCAGCAAACATCACGGAGTAGGGATGAGAACGAAGCCGGTCTCCTGTCTTACTCACTATACAGTTTTCGGCATACTTTCATTGTTTACAACGCTTTCGATTATAAGTAAATCTCCGCACACTTATAGCAGATAGTTATTTTTATTGAACTAAAAAAATGTTTCCTAGAAATAATATACATGGCAAAACAACGTTTGCCGGGTCAGCTAGTATATATATATATGTACTTTAACGAAATTTAGATGCAATTTTATTCACCTTCTATACTAATTCTGTACCTGGCAAAGTAACCATTGTCCCAACTTCATAGTCCCACATCGTTCTTGCGGTCTATATTATCTTGTCTATATTAAATACCGCAGTCCTTGAAGACAAAGGTCTTTGCGTGGTACCAGTAATGATCTACGATGCCGACACGTGGTCTCTCACTATGGGCCTCATAAGGAAGCTCGGGGTCACACAACAAGCTAAGGAACGGGCTATGCTTGGGGTTTCCCTACGAGATCGAATCAGAAATAAGGAGATCCATAGACGAACTAGAGTTAGTCAGCAAGCTAAAGTGACAGTGGGCAGGTCACATAGCTCGGAGAACCGATGGCCAATGGGGTAGAAAGATTCTTGATTGGAGACCACGTGACGGCAAGCGCAACGTAGGAAGGCCTCTCGCAAGGTGGACAGACGACCTAGTAAAGAGCGCAGGGAATCGGTGGATGCAGGCTGCTACAGATCAGTTGAAATGGAAGTCAATGGGGGAGGCCTATGTTCAGCAGTGGACTTCCTACGGCTGATATGATGATGATGATGTGGATATTCACAGATAAACTTTCAACAACAGAGAAAAAAAAACTAATTAGATTACTTTTGATGACAGGTTCATTCCTATATGGAATACTGTTCACACATCTGGGCTGACATCTGTGCCACACTTTCTAAACTCTCTCGATAGATTATTGTGGCGTCCTATCCGTAATTTTCAGTTGCGTAGAGGCATTCTTCAGTGGCAGTATTTCCCTATCACTAACAAGGCGAGCTCCACCACTTAATTCCACTGTGGTGCAAACAATTTTAACTCGAACTAAACGGTTCAGCACCTTTTTTCTTTGTCACACGATACAGAATTAAAATAATTAATTAAAATGATTCCAGGACTTGAAAAACCACCTATCGAGGACGGTCAACTGGAATAGTGGCTTCTAAGCTTTGAACTTCACCCAAAGTTACTATTAAACGGGTTAACTGCACTCGGATATCGTATAATTGACGACGGCAGTAAATTTTACAATATACCTACTTTTATATTTTGTAAAATTGAGAAATTTGAGGACTACACGAGTTAAGGTTGGGTTTTTTTTGTTGATAACGCTAAAGCTCCCCGCGGACCTGGTGGATCCCGCGCTCCGATGGTAAAGCCTTTGGATGCAACCGAGAGGCGCACGAAGATGATGACGATGACCAAAGCTCGTAATAGCTACATAACAGAATATAATCGAATATAAATCGAATAAAATAAAATCGGTTAACATACAGCAAAAAGTTGTCACTAGGTGTATTGTTACATGTTTGAAAAAAATTGCAATAGTGCCTCATGGTAGACTGTGAATTGAGTTTGTAGTATGTTTGAATTTTGTTATTGCTTATTGTTTAATTTAGTTTTTTTTACACAAACTGAAACTGATTAGAAAATAACCATAAAACTTGTTCAAATATTTATACTTTCGTCTTGCTTTACAAAATTATTATCTTTATAGAAATGTAAAGACAAAAAGACTCTTGACACATGGTTTGTTTTAACAAGACCAGGGATAAACATATCAACATTTCAAATAGGTAGTATGATTTATTTAATGCATAATAAATGATTATTATAATTTTGTATCTTTATATGATCGGCAACATACTCGGACTTAATAAGATAGTATTGTCAAGCAGTACAAGGTATGGTAAGTACGTCAGAGACAATTCTGCCATTCAAAGAATATGTTGTCTTTTGGTCTTAATTATATAAGTTAGACGTTACTTGCAGAGAGAGACTGAGATACCGTTAGACACTTTTCTTAAATTACATCTAATCTATATTAATATTATAGAGAGGCCGAATTTTGTGAGTTTGTTTACATATTTCGGATAATCTGAACCACTGTAATTATTGGCAAAATTCTTTCACCATTTGAAAGGTACATTATCCCCGATGAACATAGGCTATATATTATTTGATAATAACGATGGCTTGAGTTAAAAAAAAAACTCATAACCGAAGCGATACGAAAATTATAAATGACGAAGTGAAGGCATTCACATTCACTAGAAGAGGGAAATTATAATAACATTTAATACTGTAAGTTTGGGAATCAAATTAAATTTATTTGCCTCTTTTTGAATCGTTATAAGTGGTACGAATGTCGATAACGGTCAGTCACGCACCGCGCATAATTGCTTTTCACGGTGCGTGTCGGTCTGTTTAGAAGCCATTTTCTCAATTTTAAACGCAACATGAAAGATGACGTGTCACTGCTATCACTGCAGCTTTCACCGCTTCAGCAGCTGGTTTTATGGTAGTTTCGATATGGTTATGGTTGTTTATACAAATAGACGGTGTCGGATAGCTGCATGAATACGAATCGCACCTTTGAAGTTGAACTCGTGTTGCATCCGACGCACTTCTACAGATTTGCCTGCGCTAGCACTGTCGACACTCTTTCGACGTTGCGTCGGTGCGGGATGATCCGGTGGTAAGACCCATAATGGAGGACTGGCTAGAGAGGCGACATGGGAGCCTCTCGTACCGGCTGACGCAGGTGATCTCTGGGAAGGGGTGCTTCGGGAACAGCCTGTGCCTGTCACTGAAATGCCTTTTGGGCCACCTTATACCCTGAAATCTGAAGACCTGAGACGGCGAGCGGTTTTAGTCGGTTCGAGCCCGACAAAACCTCCCCCGCCGGCCGGGGGGGGGGGATTCCGAGGGGATTTCTGCACGAAAAATAAAGGTAATATTTATTAAAAAAATGGTATTCCTAGTTTTTGAAGAGAAGCAAAATATATGATATTTAAATTTTAAGAGTTTTATTAAATTATTTTATTGATTCATTACCATACAATATTAACGTTCTGGTTTAACTCATATTATTTATAATTTTGCAGAGTAAGAGAAGATGAGAGCTAAAGGCCCTAGACTTGTGAAACCCAGAAAGGAGTTATTTGATGAAAAGTATAGCTTTTATGGATTCGTTAGATGGATCCTGTGTCCTTGCTGGTGTACTGGGGTGTTAGCCATCAGCGGACTATGGCATAAAAGCAGTGAACTTACAAGGTTTGTATATAGAGCATAGAGCATGCATTATAATAGTTTGCTACCATGTCTGTGTGTTTTATTGGTTTCGTTATTTAATTAATAATAATTCGAGTGACCATATAAATCTAAATCATGTATATTGTAAGTTAAGCCTTTGAAAATTATTCTAAACTCGTAATACATAATTATCATAAAATGCATTGTTGTCCTATATTTTCCGATTAGAATATGTCTGTCAAAGTCAAAGTCAAAAATCATTTATTCTGTATATACCATTGTTGCGTAATACTTGAGGGGCAGTGAGAAATAATGAAGCGTTTACGTTTTTAAATTGGTTATACTTGCAAACTCGATTTTACAAATAATTTTAATACAGATATACGTGTAGACTATTAGGTGGTGAGTTGTCTTGTCTGCGTAAAGATACTGGCGCTCTCCTCCTTCCTCTGCGGCCGCGCCGAGATCCGGCCACCGCAACGACCAATCACAGCGCGTCCACCGCCGTGATATAAGAAGGTAGTTGCACATTGAAGGTGCACCAACATACTCCCGGCCTTGGAATCGCCAGATTTCAATTAATCGTCTAATGGGAGCGGACAGATTTTTGAAAATGCCCGCCGAACCACGCCGTCAGACTTGCGTATGTCAGCGACTCTTGACACGTTGTCCTTCCCTGGGTAGGTCTTGATTATTCGGCCTAGACTCCATCGCAGTGGCGGCAGGTTGTCATCTTTGATGAGTACCAACATATCTTCCTTGAGATCGCCTTTAGTGTGGTGCCATTTGCTTCTTACTTGCAATTCTGACACGTACTCCTTCGCCCAACGAGACCAAAAATGTTGCCGAATTTGTTCGACCCGTTGATATTTTGACAGTCGGCTAACAGGCAACTCTTGAAGATCAGCAGATACAGGTGCTGTCAGTGGACGGCCAACCAGAAAATGAGCTGGAGTGAGTGGAAGGAAGTCATGTGGATCTGTAGACATGGGAGTCAATGGACGGGAATTGAGGACGGCTTCTATTTGTGTCAATGCTGTGCTCAACTCCTCAAAAGTTAGATGAGCATTACCTATTACACGTCGCAGATGATGCTTACAGCTCTTAATACCAGCTTCCCAGTACCCGGCAAAATGGCCAGCGTAAGCTAGTATCATTTTAAATTTTATATTTTGCGAAGTAGCGTAATCTATAATACCGTCAGAACAACCTTTTAAAAACTGTGTAAATTCGTTCATTGCACCAACAAAGTTACGCCCGTTATCTGAGTATATTTCAATAGGTTTGCCGCGTCGCGACAAAAATCTTTTTAAAGCTAAAATATAAGTCCGTGACTAACTCAAGATGTATAGCACGTGATGCGAAACAAATAAATAAACAAATATATGCCTTTTGCAATTTCGCCCCCCTGCCTATACGGTTCAATATGAGCACAGGCCCCGCATAATCCACACCACAGCGGAGAAAGGGAAACCCCGGGAGTAGTCGCTCGCGAGGTAAGTTTCCCATTATAGGGCTAGGCGTCGTAACACGGAATCTAGCACATTTCATGCAACCATTAACTACCTTTTTTGCAAGGTTTCGACCACCAATCGGCCACCAAGATTCTCTCAACGTAAACAACAGAAGTTGTGGTGCGGCGTGCAATGTACGCTGATGTTCATAACGGAATAATAATAATGCAAAATGGTGTTTACTATTTAATAATACGGGATGCCGTTTATCATAGCTAAAATCAGTAGAATATTGAATACGGCCACCAACTCTTATTAATTTATTCGTATCAAAAAATAAATTTAATCTTGCTAATTGTGAATTACATGATGTAACCCTTTTATTTTGAAGAAAGGATTCGTATAAATCAGGATAAGATTCTTGTTGACTTAACCTAGCTAGGGCTAATTTCGAACACTCAAGCTCATCCAATGAAAGCAAACCTGTGCGTCTGTTTGTTTTATTGCATGCATTGTGTATGAAGCGTAAAACATAAGCCCCAGTACGTTTCAGCCTAATGTAATTAGAAAATCTAAGAAACGGAAATAAAGCGATATCATTTGGCTGATCACTTGATATGTTACAAACCGCTGCAGTCGGCCTTAATTCAGGTAAGTCCTCAGTGGAATAAAGATTGTTAGATATATCGAAATTTTAATCTTGTAAAAATTGGGGACCGCTCCACCACAGCTGAGATGTACTAAGCGCGTCTATATATTGTCCTCGTGAGACTATGTCAGCTGGGTTTTGTTTCCCAGGTACATGACGCCACGGCCATTCCTGTGATAAGCTATGTATCTCAGCTGTTCTATTTTGAACAAATGGTTTAAGTAAGTTGGTAGGCATTCCTAACCAACCCAAAACAATTGTGGAGTCCGTCCAAAAGACGACTTTATTTAATTTAGAGCGCATCGATTCACTTATTTTGATGTATAGTCTCGCGCCTAATAATGCACCGCATAGCTCCAACCTAGGTATGGTGGTGGGCTTCGTCGGTGCTACCTTACCCTTAGAACATAGTAAATGCATGGTAACAAGTGAGTCCGTACTAATCGTTCGAAGATAAGCGCAAGCGCCATAAGCCGTTTGCGAAGCATCTGTAAAGATATGTAGTTCTATACATGTAGGATTGTTGCATATAGCATGGCGCGGTATTCGTAAACAGCTGAGCGATGAGAGGGACTCAACAAATCGCTCCCAGACTTGAGCAACCTCACGCGGCACTGGTTCATCCCATTCCAGTTTTAAAAGCCAACATTTCTGTAATTCGGTCTTCGCGATAGTAATTACTGGGCTTATTAATCCTAAAGGGTCATAAATTTGAGAGGCACTCGATAATATATTACGTTTAGTTAAAATTGAATCTAAATTATTAATCTTTGAATAATACATTAATTCATCCGATCTATTATTCCATCCAATACCTAACGTTTTGTTTTGTGTTTCATCGCCAGGTAAAAAACCTTTCATAACATCGTTAGTGTCATTAGGGTTCGCGCGGTCATAGTTGAAAATCCATTTACGTAAATTGAAACATGCTGATTTTAATACGGTATTGATATCCTCGCAAATTGATTTAATAATGAAATATCACTAAAACCTATAATTAAATCATCGACAAAAAAATTATCATTAATATTATTTTTGACGTACGGACGTTTTGACGTACTTGTGCTAAGTATTTTAGACATCTACAGCTTAAAAATGGCGAAGAGCTAATACCATACGTGACCTTATTTATTCTATAAACTCTTAAGGGTTCAGACGGACTATCACGCCATAAAACTAGTTGACAATCTCGTTCATCTTCGGCGATTAGAATTTGTCGGTACATTTTTTCAATGTCCGCGCAAGCTACGTATCTATTTTCGCGAAATCTAAGTAAAATTGCAATCAAATCGCCTTGTATAGCTGGACCGATCATCTGTAAATCGCTTATTGAGACGCCAGAACTAGACGACATACCGGCATCGAACACAACACGTAACTTTGTAGTTGTAAAATGTTCTCTGAACACGCCATGATGAGGGAGGAAATAATGCGTTGAGCTATAACTATTATTGTGTACAAGACTCATATGACCTCGATTAATGTATTCGTGTATGAAATCACTATATAACGATTTATAACTAGGATTACGCTGTAATCGCTTCTCTAAAGCGAAGAACCGACGCTCAGCTTGTGCGCGAGTGTCACCCAATAATTTCGGCGAGTGCTTAAACGGGAATCGAACCGTGAACCGACCTTCGGCGTCTCGCGTGGTTGTTTGCGTAAAATATTCCTCGCAAGCGCGCTCCTCGTCGCTGCACACTTTACCAAAGCTGTTAGGTAATTCTTCTATTTCCCAAAACTTGCGTAATGATTCATTTAATAAACAATTATAATTATCATTCGATTGGGCAAAATGACATAAAATATTTTTCATTCCTTTATGCGTAATGGAATGAAGCGTTCCTGACCCTAGCCAACCAAAAAGCGTATTTTGAAGGAAAGGGCCGCTTTTGAGTCGCCTTTTCCCATCTTTAATTACTTCCCAAAACAAATCCGCACCTATCAACAAGTCAATCGGTTGACTATCATAGAAACGTGGGTCTGCGAGAACAATATTATCGGGTATGCTAAAATGTGCGCTTAATTTGGAGATAGGTAAATTAGACGTTATTCGTGGTAAAACTAAACACTGAATTCGGGCAGTAAAACCACTGTTGCGCGATTTACAATTGATAGTGCAGGATTTAGTGCTCTGCGTTATCAAATTACCTAAACCAAGAATTTTCTGAGTGGACTGTGTAACTTGCGTATTTAATTTATCAACAAAAGATTGCGTAATAAATGAGCGTTCACTGCCGCTGTCGAGGACTGCGCGCGCTTGATGGTAAACACCTGACTGGCTGCGAACTTCTATAATAGCTGTTGATAACAGAACCTGTTTTGCGGAGTACAAGACGCTGCTATCCCCACTGTTATGAATAGAATGGGCTTGCAATGTACTAACGTGCGTTTTATCTACAGACGTATTATAGCTAGTATTTGGCTGTTCCTCCGATGAGAACATAACTATAGATTTGTTTACATTGCTGTTTATAACTTCACAAATTAATGAATTGTGTTTCTGATCACATTTCCTACAGGGTCCGAACATACAAGTATCAACAGTGTGTCCAGGGCGCAGACAATTAGTACATAGCTTCTTATCCCTCACAAATGTGATCCTACTTTGCGTATTTAAATCAAGAAACTTCTGACAAGAATATAAGGAGTGTAATGCGTTACACATCAAACAGGGTTTATAACTACGCGTGTTCTTGGTCTGCGATTTATTATTTTTAGAAGATGCCACATTACAATGAACCCTAGATGATGCAGCCTGATTAGAAATTTTATTGGAATTAATAGACTTCAGATTATTTGATTTACTTGAATTATGTGAAATTAGAAGTGTTTCCAAAATATCAGCTCTGCCCTTTAGGAAATCTAATAAATAATTTAGCATAAGTGAAGTTTTAGAATTATTTTCTGTCTTTAACGTAACACGTTTGTACTGTTCCCATTCGCGTTCCGAAGTGGGATCAAGTTTCGTGCTTATGATATAAATAATTAAAGTATCCCAGTGTTCTGTGGGTTGCCCTAATAGTTTGAGTGCACGTAAATTTCTTAAAATAGTATCAATAAGGTTGCGCAGATGGACTGGGGATTCTTTATTTATAGGTGGAATTGTAAAAATAGATTTTACATGATTGTGTACTAAAAACTTCGTGTTATCAAATCTATTTACTAATAATTCCCATGCGACTTCGTAATTATCAGCAGTAAATTCCAAAGATTCGATCACAGATTTGGCATTATCTTTTAAAGATGATTTTAAATAGTGATATTTTTGTATTTGTGTGATTATTTTACAGTTATGTACCAAAGATAGAAAAGTGTCGCGAAATTCTAACCAATGCTCATATGAACCATCAAAACAGGGGATAGAAATAGTAGGCAACTTGATACCATTGCTGGTACGCTTTTCTGTCAGGTCAGGCGTGCCCACGGACTCTGCATTAGGCGCCGTGAGACATTCGGCAATAGCTAAAACGGCATAATAATCCCGTTCGAACTCTTCACGTGATTCTAATTGCATGGGAATATCAGACTCCAGACTGATGTCTTCGATTTGCATTTAAACATCCTTAAAATCGCTCAGCTAACTCTGAGAACCCACTGACCGTAACTTTAACTCCACCCGTTGAAGAGCGGTTAATTTTATACCTTCGAAAGAATTTACATACTTTCTAAAAAGGGTTAAACGGCATTTTATGGACGCGCGTTTTTTCTTAAGATCTTTTCTCATCGCATCTAGACTAGACTCTGATGTAGTAGAAGACTCTGTAGGCATTTTGCCGGATAATAAAAATGGGAAGGTAGGTACTCACTGTTTTAATCACGGATATGTTGAACTGCGAAGCGTAGGTAGTAAGCGCACACCACCGGGATGTAGAAATAATTTAAGCACCGGTAAGCTCACAATGCAGAAGCACTGAAATTTAAAAGCACAGTATTGCAAAGGCGAAAAGGAGGGTTTGGTGAAGTTCTGGTTTTTTTAGGTCTATTTACAAACATGTTCGGTCTGTTTACTAGCAATCCGGTTTTTTTCTAGCTTGTCACTTGTGAAACCGATGAATGTAAACGGTTTTGGTTTCTAGCTTCTTACTTGTAAAACAAATGAATGTAAATTAATATTGGTGTTTTGTTTTTAGAAGTTCTCTGAAGTCATGGTATTCAATTGCTTATTGGGTAACTTTAGTACTACAAGCAATAAGGATTACTTTATATACATTTGACTCATTACTGTCAAAACACCGCCGAATAGAAATCATGTATAATGTTGGTAAGATGTCTATCGTTCATATTAAACCAATTAACATAACTCTTTGTGATAAGATATGAAACTCTAGGTTCACTACCTAATTGAGAGGGTAAACTTCTGTGCAAAATAGTTACTGATTTCATCAATAAGTCACTAACTTGAATAAGAATAACAAATTGCGTAAAATATTATTCGATTATACTTAGACAACGAAATGGTGTGACCATTATACCTGACCCATTACCATAGGTCAGGTCATGGGTAAATATATATATATATATATAAAATGGGCTTGCTGAAATAACTGAAGAACCATGTATAATTCACACAAACACCGTTGTTATAAAGGAATTGTTACTAGTACGATATAAACAAATAAATCTCAGATTTGTCATTCTATTTTTGGTAAACTAATAGTTCTACACATCGTAATTTATCTTTATTTTTTTAGCAAATTTATTGATTAATATGGCCCATTATTGTACTATGTTATTCATGATGAAATTTAGCATAAGGTGGGAGCCATTTGTAAAACAGGTTGAATCTGTAGAAAAAGTATTACCGAACACAAACCATCAGGGGACTATGACTTTCATTAAATATTTGATAGCGACAATATTTACCATTGCAGTGGGTGAGTAAGATTCACATTTTAATTTTCCGAAGTTTATAAACTCTGATTCGTTTTATATGTAGCAGTAAATTAAGAAGCTGATATATATTTTAACTACCATTTTATATATATTAAATTGTTTTATTTCGAATGTAGAGAGAGTGTATTTATTGCAAACAGTTAATACTTATGATGGGCTCGTCTGCGATAGTCTCATATCGTAAGATTAATGCGTCTAACTGAAATACCTGAGCCTGTCTAGGCTTGAGATGAGATGGGATGAGATGAAATGTTCTGCTTAGTTTGGGTCTAGATGGCGTCGTGTAGTTTGTCCTATAATATTATTTATTTATTATTATTTAATATTTAACGGTACAACTGAGTTACGGCTGCACACATAACACATAACCTAAATTTGTTCGAAAACTGTTAAGCCGCAAATAATTTCTGATATCTTTCACAGTTGATTTCTTTCTACATTACTTCCTTGTTTGGAAGATAGTAAAGGACTGCTTATTCGCTCTAAGTAGAAATATGGATTTAGAGACATTTTCCAAAGTAATGTACAGTTGGCTCTTCAAAAAGATATCTTTTCACCATATTTGGCTACCTCCTCTTGTGGTTAGTACTTTTTGTATTTTAATTTTGTACATAAACATTTACGAGATTAGAAATTTAGAAATTGAAATATACGAATCTTAGTAACAATTAAGAATAGAAAATGACCGATAATATTGACCGAGAATATTGATATTATATGACCTATAAAAGCATATGTTTACTGTTTCTTAACTATTAAATTTTATTTACAGTTGCTAGACTTACAAATGTACTTATTATGGAATTATAATGATATATTCATAATGGTCGTGAGCATCTATCTCTGTAGCAAGTTTCAAGATTTCAATAAACTAATTTTACAGAAAAAACAACGTGTAAGTTTATGTTTTATTACCAATTATTTGATTTGATTTCTCAATTATATTTTTTATAATTTCAACTCATAATAAAAAATCAAAATCAATGGATAAATTTGAATTGGCACGTCACGTTAAGCAGAGTGAGAGTCCGGCTAAGATTAGATTGCTTTGGTTTTGTAGAGCGAACTTACTATCGTACATCGGACTGCCAGTTTGATATATTTATAGAAATATTTGATATATTTGTTCAGGCTTCGGCACGAGGAGTTGCAAGCTGGTCAACACTTCAAGTCCACTATACTCAAATGTCCCATCTTGTGAAACTTGTAGATGCAAATATCAACCCGTTGATTTTATTGTCATACTTTACTAATATTTTCTTCGTTATGAGACAAATATTTTTTTTCACAAGGTAAGTACCTATGTATATATTAATTATCTATACCTTTTTTTTTCGTGCGGAAAATTCAATTTAGAACACTACTATTCTCAGCTTTATTATACTAAGTACTATCAAATTAATTAATTATTAATTATTAATTGTTGCTATCAAGCTGTAGTGATACAAAAAATTAACGGCATTCGCAACGTAATTCAGAGATATTAAATTAATTAATAATTAAATTATTATTAAATATTGTTTTTTTTTAA
Source organism: Cybosia mesomella (assembly GCA_946251805.1). NCBI lineage: Eukaryota > Metazoa > Arthropoda > Insecta > Lepidoptera > Erebidae > Cybosia > Cybosia mesomella. The sequence goes on from OX276390.1 coordinate 30,178,942, forward strand.
ATATGTTTCAACATTTTGAAAATCTTTTATTTTTGACGTTGGATTTCTAAACACGCTATCAGGCACTTTTACGAACTTCTAACTAACTAACTCGTAACTTCTTAACGAAAATTCATTTACACTTTTTACCCGATTGAACAGTACTTACATTACAGTTAGTATTTCAAGCTATAAGTACGCAATACATCACAGTAGTTTGGTCTGTAGTAGCGTCTTACAATTAGAATAGAATATAAATTAACTTTATTGTACACCAACCAAAATAGTTATTCACAGTAATATAAATTAAAAACAATACAAAACCATGTAACCCAAATTCACAATAAATGAATTCAATTTGATTTGATTTGATTTGAAAAAAAAAAGCCTGTATATCAGTGCTAGTGGAATATTGTACTTATTATACACCAACATAAGACCAATATATTATTTTTTTATCTGATAACATTTTCTGTTAGCTAAATTAGTCTAATAGATTTTCTTGCTTACAAAGATTAAGATGCATTAATTTTATTTCAATATTGTTTTCAGAGAAATGCAAATATCTTCAATACCGAGGAACACCAGCAACTGTTTTCAAATACGGTACTCATAAATGTCTCATATATTGAATATTTCATGATTTGTGTCTCTGGATGTTTTTGGAATGGGACATAATTTTTTAAGATTATCGACTGAACAAGCCATCAATTTTAATAATAATGTCTAAGCGTCGATAATGTTAACCTTGATAATATATGTTCAATAACATACATATACTCACGCCTTTTCCCTCGGGGGTAGGCAGAGACAGCAGCCCGCCATCTGCTTCTGTCATTACATACTTCACGAGCTTTCTCTACTGTTATAATACCTTTCATGCGAGCACACCGGTTTTGAGTGATTTTGACCTGCTCTTTTCTCAATAGCTCATTATTTGATCAGTGTATGTTCTGCGAGGTCGACCCCGCCTTGCCTGCCCACTTAGATGTTACATACTTGGTGTGTTATTCGCTCAGTACTCATTCGTTCTAAGTGCCCAAACCACCTTAGCTAACCTTTTGCAATTCTCGTCACAACATTCTCTTACATTTACAACCACTTTAATGCTGCATTTCATCCTAAACTGATACACGTGTAATAATATATACCTTACATACTATTATACTTACATATACTTACATAGCGTTGATAATATCTATACTAATAAAGAGAAAGACCGAATATTGTTTGTTTAAATGTCTGGGGTAAACTTCGGCACCACTGCACATATTGGAAAAAATATTTCACCATGTGAAAGGAACATTACTCCAATGGTCATCCTACTAACCTACTAATAATATATACGTGAAACTTTGTAAGTATGGATGTATGGATGTATGGATGTATGGATGTATGGATGTATGGTTGTATGGTTGTATGGATGTATGGATGTATGGATGTATAGATGTATGGATGTATGGATGTATGGATGTATGGATGTATGGGTGTATGGATGTATGGATGTATGGATGTATGGATGTATAGATGTATAGATGTATGGATGTATGGATGTATGGATGTATGGATGTATGGATGTATGGATGTATGGATGTATGGATGTATGGATGTATGGGTGTATGGATGTATGGATGTATGGATGTATGGATGTATGGATGTATGGATGTATGGATGTATGGATGTATGGATGTATGGATGTATGGATGTATGGATGTATGGATGTATGGATGTATGGATGTATGGATGTATGGATGTATAGGTGTATGGATGTATGGATGTATGGATGGGGATTCTGATGAAAGGATTAATAACAATTCTGATGGTATCACCTTTAATCTACTACGCGCTAGAGTAAGGGAAATGGAAGATATATGTTACAAAAATTATACTAGGAGTATTGAGAATTCCATCACTGAAAATCCCAAGCGTTTCTGGTCTTATATTAAGTCCAAACGAGGTAGCAGTAATTACCCAGCACTTATGACTTATGCTGATAGGTGTGGTGACACTGGACCAGTCATTAGTGAGCTTTTTTCTGATTATTTTGCATCCAACTTTCTTGTTGATAACGGTACCTCTTTGCCATCGCGCCGTGCTGCGTCGCCTGGCCAAGTCTGTGACATCTCCACAGTTCAGATAAATGCTGGGCAGGTCCACGAACTATTGAAAGCACTTGATCCATATAAGTCTGCTGGTCCGGACTCAATACCAGCTTCCTTTTTGATTACATGTGCAAAGGATCTATCCACGCCTATCACTCTGCTCTTCCAACGTTCATTGAATGAAAGTGTCGTCCCAACTATGTGGAGATCAGCTTTCGTTTCTCCTATCCATAAAAGTGGGACTAGAAGCACAGTTACAAACTATAGGCCTATATCAAAATTATGTTTAATTGCAAAAGTTCTGGAACGTCTTGTTTTTAATCAGCTTTATGAGGCAGTGAAATCTGTGTTCATACCTGAACAGCATGGTTTTTTGCGGGGCAGGTCGGTTGTTACCAACCTGTTGGTATTCAATGAGTACCTAACCAGTAATATGGACTGTGGTAATCAGGTGGATGTGGTCTACACCGATTACAGCAAAGCTTTTGATCGTGTAGATCACTTAATCTTACTTGAGAAGCTTCTGGATATCGGTATCCACGGCAAACTCCATAACTGGTTCTCTTCATATCTGCTAGACAGGTCCCAGGCTGTGGTGTTGAGTGGTTATGCTTCGTCATGGGTTAAAATCCCCTCTGGGGTTCCTCAGGGTTCCTTGTTAGGCCCCCTGCTCTTTGTTATTTTTATTAATGACATAGGGCCTTGTTTCAAATATTCAAATTTTTTGCTCTTTGCCGATGATATGAAGATATTTCGTACGGTTAACAATGTTGATGATGCCGATTTAATGCAGGAGGACCTCCAACGTCTTGATTCATACTGCTATTTAAATAAATTAGATTTAAACGCCTCTAAATGTTTTTCAATAAGTTTTACACGTAAGCGTCAAGTTTATGAATACGACTACGCAGTTAAAAACCATAACTTGGAGAGGAGGACTGCCTCTAGAGACTTGGGCATGGTGCATGATAGCAAGCTTTTATTTAATCAGCACGTTAGCCAATTAGTTAATAAAGCCTTTCGGGCTTTAGGTTTCCTGATCCGTTGCTCCAGGGACTTCAGAAATATGAAAACCGTAAAAGTTCTCTATTGCGCATATGTACGAAGTCACCTGGAATATGCTTCACAGGTTTGGAACCCATGCTACGCTTGCTATTCTAATGAGATCGAGATGATTCAGAGAAAATTTATACGATACTTGGGGTTTAAATTCAAACTGTCTCACCTAGCCGACCTCACCTATGAGCAGCGCTGTATTAAACTGCATATCCTACCGTTGCACGAAAGAAGAAGAATCTCTGATGTAACTCTTCTTCTCAGTGTTGCTCAGGGTGGGATCGACTGTCCTGGGCTTCTCTCTGGGATTAAGCTAAGAGTGCCAGTTAAAAGATTACGTAAGAATATCTTATTGTGCAGGCCTTCGTGTCGCACCAATTTTAGGGTGAATAGCTTTCTGCCTAGAATTATTAGCGAATTTAACCAATTGAATGCGGACAGTAACCTGGATCTCTTTAATACCGGTAAACATTCTGCCAGATCTTGTCTAACGAAGTGTTTTGTTGAAAGTGTATAGATTATTATATTTCTATTGGCTCAATCTTATTCATGTCCTATTGCGCTCAGCTGTTAACAATTTTGTTTTATATAACTTCCTGATATAACTGTGGAAGCTTGTAATTGGCGTATACTAGCCTAAATGTTGTGTTTAAGTGAATGTAGCTGTAAGCTCCCCAAATAAAATAAAATAAATAAAAATAAAATAAAATGTATGGATGTATGGATGTATGGGTGTATGGATGTATGGATGTATGGATGTGTGGATGTGTGGATGTGTAGATGTGTGGATGTGTGGATGTGTGGATGTGTGGATGTGTGGATGTGTGAATGTGTGGATGTGTGGATGTGTGGATGTGTGGATGTGTGGATGTGTGGATGTGTGGATGTGTGGATGTGTGGATGTGTGGATGTGTGGATGTGTGGATGTGTGGATGTGTGGATGTGTGGATGTGTGGATGTGTGGATGTGTGGATGTGTGGATGTGTGGATGTGTGGATGTGGGGATGTGTGGATGTGTGGATGTGTGGATGTGTGGATGTGTGGATGTGTGGATGTGTGGAAGTGTGGATGTGTGGATGTGTGGATGTGTGGATGTGTGGATGTGTGGATGTGTGGATGTGTGGATGTGTGGATGTGTGGATGTGTGGATGTGTGGATGTGTGGATGTGTGGATGTGTGGATGTGTGGATGTGTGGATGTGTGGATGTGTGGATGTGTGGATGTGTGGATGTGTGGATGTGTGGATGTGTGGATGTGTGGATGTGTGGATGTGTTGATGTGTGGATGTGTGGATGTGTGGATGTGTGGATGTGTGGATGTGTGGATGTGTGGATGTATGGAAGTATGGATGTATGGATGTATGGATGTATGGGTGTATGGATGTATGGATGTGTGGATGTGTGGATGTGTGGATGTGTGGATGTGTGGATGTGTAGATGTGTGGATGTGTGGATGTGTGGATGTGTGAATGTGTGAATGTGTGAATGAGTGAATGTGTGGATGTGTGGATGTGTGGATGTGTGGATGTGTGGACGTGTGGATGTGTGGATGTGTGGATGTGTGGATGTGTGGATGTGTGGATGTGTGGATGTGTGGATATGTGGATGTGTGGATGTGTGGATGAATGGATGTGTGGATGTGTGGATGTGTGGATGTGTGGATGTGTGGATGTGTGGATGTGTGGATGTGTGGATGTGTGGATGTGTGGATGTGTGGATGTGTGGATGTGTGGATGTGTGGATGTGTGGATGTGTGGATGTGTGGATGTGTGGACGTGTGGATGTGTGGATGTGTGGATGTGTGGATGTGTGGATGTGTGGATGTGTGGATGTGTGGATGTGTGGATGTGTGGATGTGTGGATGTGTGGATGTGTGGATGTGTGGATGTGTGGATGTGTGGATGTGTGGATGTGTGGATGTGTGGATGTGTGGATGTGTGGATGTGTGGATGTGTGGATGTGTGGATGTGTGGATGTGTGGATGTGTGGATGTGTGGATGTGTGGATGTGTGGATGTGTGGATGTGTGGATGTGTGGATGTGTGGATGTGTGGATGTGTGGATGTGTGGATGTGTGGATGTGTGGATGTGTGGATGTGTGGATGTGTGGATGTGTGGATGTGTGGATGTGTGGATGTGTGGATGTGTGGATGTGTGGATGTGTGGATGTGTGGATGTGTGGATGTGTGGATGTGTGGATGTGTGGATGTGTGGATGTGTGGATGTGTGGATGTGTGGATGTGTGGATGTGTGGATGTGTGGATGTGTGGATGTGTGGATGTGTGGATGTGTGGATGTGTGGATGTGTGGATGTGTGGATGTTAGGATGTGTGGATGTGTGGATGTGTGGATGTGTGGATGTGTGGATGTGTGGATGTGTGGATGTGTGGATGTGTGGATGTGTGGATGTGTGGATGTGTGGATGTGTGGATGTGTGAATGTGTAAATGTGTGGATGTGTGAATGTGTGGATGTGTGGATGTGTGGATGTACGGATGTACCGATGTATGGATGTTTGTATGTATGGATGTGTGAATGTGTGGATGTGTGGATGTGTGGATGTATGGATATGTGGATGTATGGATGTATGGATGTATGGATGTATGGATGTATGGATGTATGGATGTTTGGATGTATGGATGTATGGATGTATTCATGTATTTTGTTGTTGTTGTTACTCATTCACGCTAAAACGGCTGCACGAATCTGGCTGAATTTGGTACAGGGACACATTATAGTCTGGAATAAGACATTGAATACTTTTATCCCTGAAATAGGTTCCCATGGGAACGGAATCGAGTTTAAAATTCTACGTGGGTGGAGCCACGGGCTACAAATAGTAGGCTATATGTGATATGACTTGAGTTAAAAAAATCTCATATAATACGATACAATATTCTTTATTGTAGATCATAAATAACAAATTTACAAATTGTTACTTAAAATATATGTATACAAAAATTGGCGGTACAATCGGCGTTCTCATTGCTAGACACGATTTCTTACAGACAACCTTTAAATGGACATGTGTGCAATGGATTTATGTATGGCATGGATATGTAAAGTGAAGCAAGGGCGGGTTGCTAGTAGCTTCTAAAAGGAAGATTTATAGCTTAGTTACTACTTGTTCCATTATATTTTCAGAAATGATGTGGATATAATCACCTATTTCACTTCCACTTGCTTATTTACGATAGTGAGAACGGGACTAATATCGTATTTTGCTTCGAACCTCCATGAAGCAAGTCGTGAACCTTTGCAAGCACTGCATAGTTTTCCATCTTCAGCTTTTAATATCGATGTAAGTACTGTTCGCATCCGAGGCCTTCACCTCGGAGTCCAGGGTCCGGTAAATGCTTTAATATAAATTAATGTCATCATTAAGTTCTGTTTTTTTTCTTACGATTTGTCAAATAATTAAAGTATGGCTGTATGGAACTGCACCAAAAGCTTAGGGGTCCATATCAAGCTTTGGCAGGTAAGCAGGTATTCGGTACATCTGCTCTGGCGCAGGAGTTCCTATTGGAGTCAGACATTAGTCGCTCTCGTATATGCCCCCAGGCACAAAATGCTAGCTTTGGACGCAACCGGGACTAACGCTATTTTGATGACGATATGATGATTGTATTGTAATAAAGTGTCCTAAAATGTCTTTTTGCGGATACTAGCGCATCTTATGTACATAATTGAAGAAATGTCGCAACTTTTTCATTTCAGATGGAGAGGTTAATGACACAAGTGTATTATTCAAAGGTCTCTTTAACCGGTTGCAGCTTTTTTGGTATCACACGTAGTATGATACTAGGAGTAAGTATCGCAATCAAAGTGCAAACATGAATTACTTACTATTTATTTTTACTTATTTTTATTACTAATTAGTCTAACTTATTCTATTTATACCTACTAATATTATAAAGGGAGAGGATGAATTGGGGAAAAAGAGTAAACTTTTTTTTTTCTGGAGTCACTGCACTAAAAGTAAATTTTTCCATCATTTGAATGGTAAATTATTTTCGATGCACATGATTAACACTACGTATTACAAAACCAGCGTCGCGCGTCTGTCTGTCTGTCTGTTCGCTATAAACTCAAAAACTACTGCACCGATTTTAATGCTGTTTTCACCATTGTATAGACTGGTTCTCGAGTAAGATTTTAACATATAATTTGTCAAGTTTTTGTATACATTGTCTAAAATATAATTATATTTATTGGAGGTGTCGGCAAAAAATAAGCCGTCTGGGAGATGTCAACGAAAACGCTGCCTAAACCCTTCATAACAAAATGATGTATGGTGGATTTGTGTATCTTGTATAGATTATGGTTATGGAATAGGGTCAAATGGATAGCGCGAACGGTATCAGAATTCCACTCGGGTGAAGCCACGGGCAACAGTTAGTAGGCTATGTAGGTTGGATTTTATTAATTGGAGGGAAAGTAATCTACATAGTGAAGATAGCGAATTTTACTCAAAGGAACAATACCTTTATTTTTAAAAAGAAACAAATCTGCGTTCAATGTTTTTCGGAAGTACGCTTGCCACACTCGGTAATCGAACCGGTTCAAATATAAAAAATACAACCTGTACTTTTATGGCATCGTTCGATAAAACCAATCATAAGGATTAAATCTTCCTAATAAACATGGTCAAATAAATACAAGGTAATGTAAAAGTGGTTCATCTTGTCCCTCTACTGAATTCACAAGTTTAGATTTCATGGATTTCTTTTTATTTAATTGATCTTGTCTGTTAGAGATATTTGATCCCCGTTATTAAGGCGGCCCGCAACGTGGCTGTTCTAAACAGCCCGTTAAAGGCGATGGCCGTCAGAGTCATCAGGGGGTATCGCACGATCTCCGTCGAGGCGGCATGTCTCCTAGCCGGGACCCCTCCATGGGACCTGGAAGCGAGAGCCCTTGCGCTGCTGTACCAGTGGCGCAAGGAGGCGCTGGAGCGGGGCCATAGGCCGGAGCCCCGAGAAATCAGGGCTCAGCGGTCCCTGATCCGCCAGGAACTCATGGAGACATGGAGGGTGCGACTTGAGCATCCAAGGTGGGGGGAATCCACCATTGCGGTGGTGAGACTGATTATGAAGGAATGGTTGGAGAGGGCCCATGAGAATATGATATAATGAGAGAGGTGTTTCGGTAAGTATCTATGGCGCATCCACCGGGAGACAACGCCGCAGTGCCAGCACTGCGAGGATCCTGGCGAAGACACGGCGCTCCACACGTTGGTGGAGTGCCCTGCGTGGGCGAGTCAACGCCGGGATCTCGTTGTGGTCCTGGGCGTGGACGTTCTCTCGTTGGAGACCATGGTGAGGGCCCTGGTCTCCGACGGGAGCACGTAGCACGCCGCCGCCTCTTTCTGCGAGCAGGTAATGCGCGCGAAATAGACGGTGGAGAGGGAGCGGGAGAGAACCCTGCCCCTCGAGTTTCGCAGTCTGTGGCGAGGACGCCGCAGACTCATCTACGCCCGGGACTACCGACCTTCATGATCGGGGCCTGAGGACGGCAGTTGGCCGACTCGTCGTCCTTACAGAAACAGGCCGTGGCGGAGGCGTGTCGTGTGAGCCCTACACACGCGTGCCAGCTCACCGAAGCGGGATAAATCCCGACCCCACCAGGCGAGGCCGCGGTGGCGGCCAAAGTCCGCCGGCAACCCTGGGGTTATCCTTTTGAGGGCTTATCCGGGTTGCCCGGCAACGGACACTTGGGGAGGACACCGTGCGGTTTCAGTCGATACACGACATAACTACCTCCGCTGGCCGGCGGGGGGGTATCCGAAGGGATTTCCGCACGTAAAAAAAAACCCTGTTATTAACCTTTTCCGGGAGTAACTGCCGTCTGACCTCCTAATTCCGAGAGTACAGCCTGCGCCAGAGTCTGCTATCCAGCAGGTGCACGACTAGTAGCAGAGGTTATCTTGCGCCTCAAAGATCTTAGTGAAGTCCTTTTAGAATCAATTTACATACTGTACATATGAATGCAATAAAGAGTCAGACGTTGATATGGTTTGCAGCTGCAATTTGCAATATGGAAATCACTTATGATTATTTAATTTTGAACATTTTTTTCAGATGGTGGGAACATTGATAATGTATGAATTAGTGCTGTTCCAGATTTAAAACCATTATTATTAATATCAATAATAATATCCAGATCTGCTTTATAGTGTGCTGTAGTTTCAGTATGAGGAATATCTTTGAATTCTATATTTAACTTTGTTGTTGCGTTGACAGAGTTTCTAAGGAGTTAGGGGATATAAACAGAACTTCTGACCAGTAGTACTTTAAATTTACACTCACGAGCCTTGAATTCGGGTCGTTTACAATTTCGCAAATATCGCCGAAATTACAAATGCTAGCTTGTTGCTATATGACAACAGCCGAAAGCCCACTTATATAAGAAAATGGATAAAGTAAGTTAAAAAAACTTAGATTAAAATTTAAGTATTTCTATAAATAAATTTATAGCACTAATAATAATTTGACTTCAAACCTGTGTTTATTCATAAGACTAGCTGCTACATTGGTGGTTTTTTTTTTTTTTTTTTTTTTTATTTATCTTTAGGACACGTCAATTTGACTTCAACTCGCCTGATGGTAAGCTGCCGGTAAAGTCTCAGGAAAGAGGGTCACCATTACATACACGTACCATGTTAACAATGGTGGCACTCAGCTTGACGGCCTCATTAAAAGAGAATTGTCGTCGCAGCACCGCGTGACACCCACCGGTCCCACTAGTGCTGCGACCACAACCCCCCTGCTCGGCTATGCACTTGCTGACCCCTGAACGCAATCAAACCGAAATTGGATTACTATGGAGGGTTTTTCGCAATCGTGCACGGTGGTACCTACCCGGCCGAATTTTGTGACAAATTTGTGTCATAAAATTTCTACCACCAGTACAAATTTACAAAATTGTTACTGATCCGGATTCATTGCTCGTGTTGTTCCAATGTTAAATCCAATGTCCAATCCAATGTTAAACTATACAAGTTTAACATTGGATCAAATTTCTACACTTCCTTCTTCATATTATTATATAATGTTTATAAAACTTAATTTATATTAACTATACGCAGTGAAAGAACATTAATTAACGGTTAAATATAATTGTCTTGTACTGCTTGTAGATTATCGAAAGTAACTTGTAGATACTTTCAAATAGTTTTACATTACTTTATATCTATCTCTACGTGTACGACTTGCAACAATATAGTATAAGTAATTAATTGCACATTGTTTTTGTAGTTCCTTTTAATATTATTTTTAATAATTGAAATTCTTCGCACTTGATTTGTATAAGCATGAAGATAATAATTTTAACTAAACAATATTCAAGTGAACCGACGTTTTAATGACATGATTTCCTTTCTTGTTTATCTAAATTAGTGCAAATATTTCGAGAATTGTAAGCTTACGAAAATTTGCTCAAAACATATTGTCAGCAAGGTCATTGTACCTACTCTAACTTCAGATAGCATATCATACTCACTTCTCATTTTCTACTTTACCAGGCTTTTTCAATGTTAACAACGGGCAGTGACGGCGTTTTTCCTTTTATTTTACAAATATTTCAAAAATGTATCATTTTGTATCATGCGATGAAAAAAAATCCACATTGAAGTATGTATTGGTTCGTCAATTTGATTGCATCCCTCTTGATCGTCTGCTTGGGTTAAGGTCAAAAAGTAAAGGCAACAATTCAAGACACCATCCATTCTGAAATGGACAGCTAAGGGCTACCTTAGTATGGCGGTCTCGATGGATCTTTTATTAGCCCTGTCCAAAGAACCCGGAATGATGTGAAGAAGAAAATACATGTGTGGGTGAAGCAATCCAGGTCTTATATCTTACGGACAAGAAAGGATTTAATGACACGTTTGGTTCGTACTATGCTACGATGTGTGGTTCTGGAAGTTGGGTGCCTCAGAACTAAAATACGTAAAATACTGCCAATGACACAATGCTGAGAGCATTTGGAAGGTTCTGTGCCGAGCCATCCCCGATATGTAGAACAAACAGTATTCAATGTAGGAACAAAACTGCGTCTTGTACAAGAGCCTCCAGTACCCTGGAGTGAAAAATTGTCTCATTTTATTCATAAACTCCGAGCTTACATGTGCCGGTTTTGATGGTGCTCCTGATGTAGTTTTGAGCCATCCATACTAAGCATATTGGAGATATTGAACATTGAATTCGACCAGATAATTGGAGACCCATTGAGTATTGCGATATAAAATTTGGTCCAACTCAGTGGCAATCGATATAGCTGGGTTTCATTTCTAGAGTATTTTTAAAGCTCGGTCATCCAGATATTATCATTATTATGCAGATGAAAGAGAGTATGTGATAAGACGGACTTTCAAGGTGAACCAGTATTAACCTGCAAGAGCTCTGAAGCCATACAGGAAACTATACTGTACTTATACTATCGTGGTATAGCTCTGTGATCATGCACTTGCCATAGTGTCTAATAATATATAAAATAAAACATATGGTAAATGTTACGTTGACTCTAATACGTAGGAAACAGTATTGTCTTCAGCTATTCTCACAAACCATACAAAGTGCATTGTAATCTTACTTTACATTGATGTTAAATACAGGTAGGTATTTATTTTGATTGAAATGGCCCATTAATGCTGTAAAAATAAATTAGATGATCAAATTGTTCACATTATCATTTTTCATCATCAAATTATGTTTTGTGAAGCTACGTTGGGTTATTTAATAAAATATTTCTTGAAAGCATGATTTGTTGTTATAAGACCGACGATAAACATGAACATGAAAATACTTCAAATAGTGTGTTTACTCAATGAATGATAAATTATTGTGGTCTGTATGTGCGTTCCTTATATAATTGAGCATGTACTCAAACTTGCTAAGCTAGTAGTGCCAGGCAATATATAGTTGTGGTTGGTGGGAAATATCCTTGATTTTTAAAATAATTGCTTGTTTAATTCTTACTGACAGTGATTGATTGGTTTAAACCTATTTCTTTATTTTTACGACTGTTATCTTTTGTAGTGCCGAAACGTGGTAGTAGAGTAAAAGTGTTTGACATATTCATATTGTAAATATAAATATCTTGCGTCAAGAATCTCAAGATAAACCCTTTTAAATAAGCGTACACATAAATTAGAATATACTTAGTGCTTGTTGCATTAGAGTATGTGTGATATATTTCGTGTTTTATGGTCTGTGTACCTTTTTTCACATATTTTCATTTAATCATTATTCCGAAACTAGCGGTCTTGTGTGAGAGGTTCCATGGCAGTAGAGGAAGCCCATGTGAGTGTGTAAAGTTTCGGGGTTTTGTCTCTACCTACCTTAAGGTAGATAGGCGTGAGTATATGTATGTATGAATTTCCTGGAAATTTGTTAGTTAAAGTAAATTTCAATAACCAAGAAGGTGTGAAAAGTGTAAAATAATTTAATTACAGATTTAATTCTAAAGATAGAAAAACACGTAAGGTTTTTCTGTTGAAGTCTATGCCGTCGTGTACACTAAAGACGAGCCCTTTTGTTGAGAGATCCGCTAAAGGTAATTTCCCTTTTGCCCAATAGAGTCGTCGTGGCTCTGTTGTAAATAGGTTTTCAAACATGTTTTGACACTCCATGCCGTGGCCTATACCTATCACCTTAGCCTAGGTTCTATATAAATATAAATATTCTACGACATTCTACACAGCGCTTTCTAGACCCAAAGTAAGCATAGCTTAACTAGCTTGTGTTATGAGTTCCAGAATGCGGATAAACATACTTATATACTTTTTTTTTTGTAAATACATACATATTATACATAGAAACACCCAGACCAATGCAAATAGACATATTCATGCATACAAATATTTGCACTGAGCGGGAATCGAACCCGCGCCCCCTGTCGTAGCAGTCGAATGCACTACCGCTACGCCACAGAGGCCGTCACAGTTCAATTCTATATATAGTTATATACTGTCTGTTCGTATAACGAACTTATTATCATCGTATCGTGGATAGCTTAGAATGGTCTAAGTATATAAATTTAGATTATCGCATACTAGTTTGTACGCGCTAAAGCATCACTCAGCTGACTCAACTGAATCAACTTTACCCATTTTATCCCAGATCCTAAACTCATCCGTCTGCTGAATTAGGTGGTGTGTGTCTGAGGCCTCACGCCACAGCATTTACTAACAGCATGACGCAGGCTAACTTTCACTACCAGGCTTGAAAGGTGAGATTCAATGTACCTTGCGACATGTTGGAGATCCTGGAAATATATAAATATATAAGGGATAGTTCACCTTCCACCCAACTTGAATATATTATGTTATGTTGGGCTATATCAATAACTATTTTATACCTAAATAGCGTCGAGGCATTATTCCATAAGGACCCGAACGTTGAGGCGTTTTTGTTTAAATTGAGCTTCTCGATCATGATAATCTTGATTACAGTCTGATGTGAGATTGAAGCACTGTATGTTTTCTACTTTCTGTATATCTCACTTCCTTGAGTAAAATTCTCCTGGATAGGGATTCTTGCTGCGTGCTTTTTCCTGTCTGTAACTGATTCCTTACTACTCCAACATATATGTAGCCTTTAACGATATCATGTTATGTATCAGGTCTCTAACAAATGACGATTACCATGATTGACACTCTCAAATCAGACAGATCTTAAAACAGAAATCTACCTCTTCCTGAAGGAAACACAAATGGGCTTTCTGCATCTTCTTCAATATCCTCTTTCAACTGTCGCAAAGTACACTGAATCTAACCTTTTAAGGCCTGTTAGTGAAAGTTTAGCTCGCGTCATGTTACAGTAAATGGCATGCCGTGAGACTTCATACATACACCGCCTGTTCAGCAGACGGACGAGTTCAGCATTTGAAATGAAATGGGTAGCATTGATTCCATTTATGATTTTAACATAGAACCTCCTCTTTATTGAAGTCGGTTAAAAAAAATTGATTACATGTAGTCTGTAGTGATATTTAGAATACTATTACGTGTTTCGAATTGACAAAATAATTTAAAACGAGAATTGAGGAATTTTATTTTTTATGCTTCACAATTTTCGATCTTTTAAATTATGTTAAATCTAAATATTATTTTCTAATTTTATTATAATCAACAGTTAAGATACACTAATTATTTCTGATTCTTTCAAGATGCCACCAAAGGGCCCCCTTTTTGTAAAACTTTCGAAGGACGTATTTGATGAAAACTATAGCTTTTACGGTTTTGTTAGACGAATCCTGTGTTTATACCGTTATACAGGTTTATTACCTATCATCGGACTAAGAAATAAAAGCAGTGCATCCACAAGGTGTGTTCAACGTGTATATATTTATAAATATAATAATATCATTTACGTTAATACAGTGCTAAAAATGAATTAATGAACTTCAGTGCCTTTACTATTGACAACTACAATAAACAACTACAAATAATTGCTTTCAAAAGTTGTTAATGTGATGTCAAACAGCCTATAGGTAGAGATAGAACTCTCCTGGCCCACCGAGCCCGCAATATACTCGCGGCGACTCAGATGCCGGAGGTCGCTTAACGGCGGCGGGGCGAATAGCGCTCCCCCCTTTCCGGGGCAAGACGGGGACACCGTGGTTCCCAAACCCGAGGGGGCCATCTCGAAACCGGAGATAGCCCTGGGCTATCTCCGGTTTCGACAACTTCTTCTTACAACCCGGCATCTGAAGAACTGAGACGGCGTGTGGGATCAGAGGGGGGGATCAGAGGGGATTTCCACACGAAAAAAAGGTACCCTTTCCCAAGAAGAAACAAGGTCTTCAGCTTTATTATGACTGCAATATAGGTTAGTATCTTTTTTGAACCAGGTAATTGTGAGTTATTTTGGTTTCAGGGGTAGGTTGAAGTCGTGGTATTCAATTGTTTACTTGGCAACATTAGTGCTCCAAGGAATACGACTTATTTTAATTACAATCGATTTAATTTCATCTACCAATCGTTTTGAAATCATGGATAAATTTGGTAAGATGTCCTTTTCTGTTTATTTTGTTTGTCTTGCTATTACAGAATGGACTGCCGTCTGACCACCCAACCCCGAGGGGGAAAGCCAGAGTCTCTTACGTTAATCAACAGGTGTATTCCCTAGTCAGGGCTGCACACGCTGGCGGACTGCCCGGCGTGGGAGGCGCCGAGGCGTGACCTCGTGGCAGCCATCGGGGTGGGAGTCCTCTCGCTCGGCAGCATGATTGCGGCAATGGTGCGGATCGCGAGTGCGTGGGCCGCCGCCACCTCCTTCTGCGAGCATGTAATGCTCGCGAAGGAGACGGCGGAGCGCGCCCGGGAGAGGTTCAGAACTCTCCCGGCCCGCCGAGCCCGCAACATGCTCGCCGCGCGTCGCAGGCGACTCAGGCGCCGGAGGTCGCTTCACGACCTCCATCCTCCATGAGCGCAGGCCTGGGGGTGGCAGGTGAGACCACCTGTCACCCCAGCAGAAGCAGGCCGGGACGGTGGGGCGACGTGTGGCCCTCCCCAAAACCGGGGCAAGACGGGGACACCGTGGTTTCCAAACCCGAGGGGGCCATCTCGAAACCGGATTTATGGGCAACCTTACACCCCGGCGTCTGAAGACCCGAGACGGCGTGCGGTTTTAGTCGGTTCAAGCCCGACATAACCGCCCCCGCTGATCGGCGGGGGGGTATCCGAAGGGATTTCCGCATAAAAAAAAAACAGGTGTATTCCCTAGTATGTGAGGTTCACTTTGACCCAAAAGATCAAAATGGGGCCCCATATACCCCATCGTCATTCGATAGTATATATGTTATAATGTAAGTATATTCAATCATATCAATTAAATGTTTCTGCAAATGAATCACAATTTGAAATTCAACTTTTTAGCAAATACGTTGGTAGTTTTGGCCAATTATGTCGGTTTGTTTTTTTTGCTGCGACTCAGTTTAAGATGGGAAGTATTCGTGAAAGAGGTCGAGTCTATAGAGAAACTACTGCCGAGCACTAACCAACAAAGGACTATAACTTTTACTAAATATTTGATTGCTACAGTCATTGTCTTAGCAACAAGTAAGTGCTATCATCATCTACCCGCCGTTTTCCCAGTTACTTGGGACCAGTGCAATATGTCATTTACCTCCATACATTCCTGTCAGACGTCATTTCATTCATATAGGTATTAAAACTATCATGGTCACTTATATAAGTATTAGAGTTAATGGGATATTTACCATGTGTTTTTAATCATTTCATTCATCAGTCACTCAGTTTCCTGCCATATCCTCTTTCATGCGATCCAAGCATCTTTTCAGCGGCATTCATACTACACATCTAGTAATACCATAACATAAACATAACATAAACTCACGCCTATGTCGCCGAAGGGGTAAGCAGAGGTGCTAGCACCCACATTTCGCCAGTTTATGTTTAGGTCCCAATGTAATAGGTGGCGAGCCTATTGCCATTAACCGGGCACTTACAAACCTGCGATAAATACACACATAACTTCGAAAAGCATCGAAAAGTCATTGGTGTGTGCCATGGTAAAACCTGGGATCGAACCCGAGACCTCGTCTCAGCAGTCCATTACCCATACCACTAGCCTACCGCGGTTATAATACCATCTCAAGATTAATCGATAAGAAATGCCTAAAACTATTGTAACTTTATAAATTAAGGAATCAGCAGTGTGAACTCAATCCTCACATAAATCATAAACACTTGGAAATATTTACCAACACATGTTTCCTTCTTCCTACAATTTCCGCTTCAGATAATCTGATTAGTAGCACTATTGATATATGTAGTGGTCACCGTCCTTTCACCTTTAGCTTACCATCAGGCGAGATGTAGTCATTAACGTATTCAACATTTAAAAAAGCAAGCAAAAATAAATTTGTACTATTTTTACAGTTGATTTCTTTTTACATAACATCCTCGTTTGGAAGACGGTAAAAGAGTGCTCATTGTTTTCTGGTACAACTAATGATTATGCGTTAATCAGCAGAGGTATCTACAGTTGGCTCTTCCAATATTTACCTTTTCACTTTATTTGGATACTTTTATTCGGGGTATGTATTTTTTATTTTATTTAGTATCTACTTCTAAGCTACAAGAATTTGTAAGTTTACTTTAATTTGCCAAAAATTTGTAATGAATCTTAAAATAAACCTATTCTAATTATATTTAATCATTGACCACCGCCGCGACTGTTTCTGCTCTATATTCACTGTAACTAAATATGTATTTTTAATTTTATAAAGTTATTTTGCAGTTTCTATATTTACAAATACACTTATTGTGGACTTATATCGATATATTCATTATGATCGTGGCCATATATCTCTGCTGCAAGTTTGAACACTTCAATAAAATACTTTTACAGAAACAACAAAGTGTAAGTTTACGTTTTATTCTTAAATTTCTAAATTGTATATATTTAGTTCTTCTGTTTGTTTTTATAACAAGGTCTTCACCAATTCCCTTTCCTCTGAACCTTTAAAATATAAAGTAGAAATCTACTGTGTGTTATATCTATATATGGAGAAGCGCAATTAATTTGCACATGAATACCGCGAACATATGGTCAGCCATTACTGTTACTGCTTATAACATACTACAAATGAAATTTTCTCTCAACCGATCCGTCTGTTGCAGAGCGCCAGCAGTGTTGCAGCTTCTACGGTAGGTATATAAAAAGATATTTCTCCTAAATACTGTTTTAACCATTTATTCTTCCAGGCCTCGGCACGAGGAGTTGCAAGCTGGTCGACACTACAAGTTTATTACACACAATTATCCCATCTCGTGACACTTATAGATGAGAATATCAATCCAACGGTTTTATTATCATACTTTTCCAATATTCTATTTATAATGAAACAAATATTTTATATTACCAAGTAAGTATTTTTTACCTTAATATCAATAATAGTGTAGGATAGGTTTATTCGAGACTAAATAATTAATATTCAGAAATATTACATGGCAAATTTATGATAAGGGAAACAGAATACAGTTTTTTCCTAAAAATCGATCCATCTTAAGTCTACTAGGTCTGCAAGGCGAATCGCTGCTTGCAATGTTGAGCCGAGTGAGACATCGTGAATCAGATTTTGAAAATTTTGAACAGTGATCATTCCTCCGTGGCAAATCCGATTTTGAAAATTATTTTTAAAGTCACAACTCTGGACATGCTTTCTGAGCGTGTAAAGTTTGGTCACAGTGTATCGAGCGGTTATTATGTAATTCCATCTGGATTTTTTTTTAACGGTGGTCATTCCTCTGTGATAGCATTCATTTTTTCAAAATATATCCATAAACCTTCCTCTGATTGACCTCTTTAATCATGCCAAATTTGGTTCTGATTGGATTAGTAGTTTAGGAGGAGACCTGTGACAAAGAAAATCCTGAAGTCTGGTATGAGGAGCTTTCGCTCGACTTCGTCTCACTCAGCTCAATAAAAATATACCTAAATCTTCGGTAGAATGTAATAAACACTTTTCTTACGCGAGAAAATCACGGAAAAACATACATACAAACATACAAGTCAAGCAGTAAATCACCTTCTGAAGTCGGTTTAAAAAGGGTATATGAAGAGACGTCATAGGTCACACATACTATAAGAAAGAAAGAGGACAATTTTAGCAAGCGGAAGCTATGTAGTATACAAAATATATAAAATAGTTTACTAAATATAATTAAACTAGCAGAACTTGTGTATACCCGTACCGCAGTATATCCCTAGCTCGTATGTCAAGATTTATCGAACTTGGCGTCTGGCGGCAGAACAACAGACTCAAATGTGATTTTACATATTCCAGAATGTGTAACATAGCATCGGGTTGCTCTGTCTTATTGTGATTTAACTTATATTTATTTAAAAATATGATATTATATTATAACGTGGTTACTACTGCATTTTATTTCAAGACTGCATTTAAAGTCATAACACTTGTAACCATGTGGCGTATCCTTTGGTAACGATAACTTCCAGTGGCCAGGTCCCAGGCCATATTAAATAAAGATTCCAAATCTATATTGTACTTCGCAAACTTGAACGCTAGCTATGGATGGGCTGAAGGATGGGCTGGTATTCTCTGACAAAGACCGAAAGTATTCATAAGTTTCAGCATACTGATAAAAATGAATGAAATGACGACTCTAAAGCGGCTATCAAGTTTAACTTTAGAACCTTCCTATGAAGAGATAAAATAATTTATTCATTAAAGTATTTCATTCACAGAGATGTACAAAAATCTTTAACAATTAGTCATGGAAACTGTTTCAAAATAAGGTATGTTCATTATGTAATTTTCATTTAGTGATTTGCATTATGAATAAAAGTAAATACTAGCTCAAGTACTCTTCGTGTTTGAATATAATATACTAGAGGCAGGACTATACTTTCGTATTGTGATATCCAGATTCACTCCAAAGCTTAAAAGTGGGAATTAGAGCGTATTAATCCGTTTTTGAATATTTCCAGAAGCGGTGTAGATACAATCACCTTTTTTACTTTCACATGCTGCATTGTTATAGTCAGAACGGGACTTGTATCGTATTTTGCTTCAAACCTTCATTTAGTAAGTCGTGAACCTTTGCACGCACTGCATTCTTTTCCATCTTCAGCGTTTAATATTGACGTAAGTTCTTTAATATAAATAAATATTACTCTTTATTTAGTTACATGTTTTTAAAATTATAAAATATTTATACGTAACTTAATATAAACTGCATGAGTACCCAATAGTAGATTAGCAGGTTCCTGATTGCTAATGCGCAGAAATGAAGCTAATGTCATAAGGGTTAAGGATGGATTTAGATAGTTATTTCTTTATTATAAACTTTCTTGTACGTCAATATAATATTTGTGGTGCAAAATGTACAAAAAAGAAAGTAGTTAAGAAATAATTATTTATAAAATAAAATAACCCGACTGCTGCTAAAATGACCGAAATAGCAGGCGAGACCCATAAATTCTTTTCGGTTTATGATTGGCAAATGACCTTCTCGGCAGTCGGGTAAAAATATATGAATTGCGTGACTGATGACAATACCAGAAAGAGACTTTATGGTGCAATGATTATAAGCAGAGATGAATGGAGCAAATAGGCCAACCCCAGATACTAAACTAAGCTATAGATATTAACTCAATTATAACTAAAACAAACTTACATTATGTTTAGAGTATATGATTACTATCTTCACTTCTGTTGTGAAGAATTTAAACTAATCATCGCGCCAGCTGAAATTCACAAATTCTTAAAACTTATAAATAATATGTTATATAGAATGTCTATTTCAGATGCAGAGGTTAATGACTCAAGTGTATTATTCAAGAATATCTTTGACTGGCTACACCTTTTTCGGTATCACTCGCAGAATGATATTAGCAGTAAGTGTCGAAACGAGCACCAAGTGCGAGTATCAGTAACTGACGGCTTAGTATTTCCTTGAATATGGCTGCTGATAAGCATGTGAAATATCAGGAAAAGTGTAAATACGAAATTAAAATTTAATAAATCACAGCAGAGTAGTTTAATTGGTGAAGTTTAATTGCAATATGTTATTATATTTTATTACTTTAGATCAACTTTAGATATAACATAGAACAACATTATTTTATTTTATAGTTTTAGGAACACTTACAGCTAACAAATAACAATAAAACGATATCTAACATAATGAAGGCGAATTATCAGTTTTCACCAATGAAATTGAGATTTTAAAACAGTTGAAAAATAATGCCGAATATTTAAACTATACATAAGTTACAACAACATAGTTATTTAATTCAACATTATCCTCAAAAACAATGTGATCACAGTTTGGATATAGAAAGAATATCTTGCTAATTCATAATATAATACAGTATTGTTTTTTGGCGAATCGTGGGTGTGTAATACACCTCTGCCTACCCCTTCGGGGATACAAACGTGAAGTTATATTTATGTTTATTGTTTTTTATTTATTGCAGATGGTGGGAACACTAATCACGTATGAATTAGTGTTGTTTCAGCTTTGAATGCTCTGATAATACTTAGAATGAAGAAATTAAGTTTTGTTTTTAATGCATAGTGCATCATTGCATTTATATAAAAGTACAGCAAAAGGATTAAGAATCAATATTGTGACTAAATTGTGTATTTTTTTTAACTAAGGAACACTCAAAGTCACCAAACCATAATGCAGAATTGATGCCGTCGCATAAACACCGGTCGCTGATGGTAAAAGTAGTGAGCTCTTAGATGAGCCAATTCCGTGTGTACGAGTTGTGACAATTTGGTACTAATAAAATGAAACTATATACATACGATAAATTATATTTTGAATTCAGTTCCCTTATTTTTAATAGCGTTTTAAACAACTAAGTGCTTATGTCATCATCATCATCTCAGGGTTGAGATCCAGTCGCATCTGAGACTTTTGCCTCTGTCAAGAACGTCTAATAAGTACAGTACATATTAGACGTTCTTGACACAGCCACCCCAGAAATGAAATCTTATACAGATCTTATACAAAAGACAACGCTACTACGGCGTGAATAACCGTCGCACCTTGTTCAAAATTGCCATTTAGAATATGAATCAATGGGTACGAGTTGCAGCGAGAACTTGGTGATAAAAGCTACAAACAATGTCACATTCTATTGGGTATAACGCGAGTGACATTATTTGTCGACATGTCAAGTGAACAAATAATGTCACTTCCATACATTTCGGACTTTTTGTGATCGCTACGTAACGATTCCACTAGTAGAATGTCACATGTTTGTCTACAGGCATGTACGGTTGGGGTGTGTGTTGGGTAACCTCCTCGAGTGTCGCTCTGATTCCGATCCCGCTGCAGTCCGGGGGGAATGGAATCGGAGCGGCCGGTACACCCTGGGCGGCGGTCAATGACTTTCCCTTCATAGGGTTGGCATTGATCGTCGGCCAATACCCAACTTACAGCGCAAATTCATGCCAAGACCGATGCGGCGCGAGGCTGAAGCTAGGCCGTCCAGCATCTGGGTTAGCTCCTCTAGCGACTCCGCCATTAAGACTATGTCATGGTGACATGCCTCCGTCACGGCCTGCTTCTGAAAGGACGGCGAGTCGGCCAACTGCCGTCCTCAGGCCCCGATCATGGAGGTCGATAGTCCCGGGCGTAGATGAGTCTGCGGCGTCCTCGCCGCAGACTGCGAAACTCGGGGGGCAGGGTTCTCTCCCGCTCCCTTTCCGCCGTCTCTTTTGCGCGCGTTACCTGCTCGCAGAAAGAGGCGGCGGCGTGCCACTTGCTCCCGTCGGAGACCACGGCCCTCACCATGATCTCCAACGAGAGAACGTCCACGCCCAGGACCGCAACGAGATCCCGGCGTTGACTCGACCACGCAGGGCAATACACCAACGTGTGGAGCGCCGTGTCTTCGCCAGGATCCTCGCAGTGCTGGCACTGCGGCGTTGTCTCCCGGTGGATGCGCCATAGATACTTACCGAAACACCCGTGTCCGGTAAATATCTGGCACATCTGGTAGGAGAGGTTCCCATGGTCCCTAAGTCAAAGTCAAAGTCAAAAACCATTTATTTTGCATAGACCATTAATACGGAACTTACAAAACGTCATAAAAAATAAATAATCTAATGTTTGGCAAATGGACCACCGGTTCGAAACGCGGCCCTGTCCTGAGAAGACTCCGGCAAGAAACTCAGCGGGCTGTCTTTTTTTTGGTCTATTTACAAATATATTTACTTAACCTAAGTACAATATTCCATTTGAGTAGCATAGAGAGAGAGAGCAAACAGTTCATATCCAAGCTTGTTTGTCTCCTAAATAGTCTTGAATTTTATGGTCGCCTTTTTGGCAGAGTTTACTTTTAATTTGGCTTTTAAATTTATGAATTTTATGAATTTATTCTTCATTTCACTAGGAAGCTTGTTGTAGAAGCGTATACAGTTACCCTGAAAGGAATTACTAATCTTGTGGAGTCGACTATTACAAACCACAGGATTGTTTTTATGTCTAGTATTTACGTTATGTATATCACAAAGCCTTAAAAAATTGGAAATGTTTCTTCTAACATACAAAAGATTTTCAAAAATATATTGGGAAACTAGTTAGAATGTTTATTTCTTTGAACTTTTCTCGGAGGGAGACTCTTGGGCCCAACTTATAAATTGCCCGCACCGCCCGCTTCTGCAGTTCAAAGATTGTATTTAAATCTGCGGCATTACGCCAAAGGAGAACGCCGTAGCTCATAATACTATGGAAATAACTGAAATAAACTATTCTAGCGGTATCTATGTCTGTTAAAGTCCTAATCTTTTTCACAGCGTAGGAAGCAGAACTTAACCTGCTAGCTATTTTTTCAATATGTGATCCCCACTGTAATTTAGCATCGATACTTAAACCTAAGAACACGGTTGATTCCACAAGGCTCAACAACTGTCCATTAAGTTGTACATTGGTTTCCACCCGTGTAACATTAGGTAAGGTGAATTTAATACATTTAGTTTTTTTTCATTAAGGCAAAGATTATTTATATTAAACCAATGAACCACTCGTGAGATTGCTTTGTTCACTTCGTCATAATTATCTAATTGTCTTTTAATTTTAAATATTAAGGAAGTATCATCAGCAAACAAAACAATACTTTTTTTATCCCTTACGTAGTAAGGGAGGTCATTTATATAAATTAAAAATAAAAATGGTCCAAGTATCGAACCCTGTGGAACGCCCATCGAAACCAAAGATCCCACCGAACGTGTACCGTTCACATCGACCCTCTGAATTCTATTGTTTAAATAAGAAGTCAAAAGGTCGAGAGCCTTGTTCCTTATTACGTAATAATCTAATTTCCTGACCAATGTATCATGGTGGACGCAATCGAAGGCTCTGGATAGATCGCAGAAAACACCTAATGCATCCTGCTTATTCTCCCAGGCCTCGTAAATACATTTCAATAACTCTATACCAGCATCCGTCGTTGATCGTCCTTTAGTAAACCCAAACTGTTTATCATGAAATAATTTATATTTATTAAAATGGGTTAGCATTTGGTCTAGAATTAATTTCTCAAATACTTTACTCAAGGTTGGCAACACAGACATGGGTCTGAAATTCGAGGGATCTGAGGCGCTGCCTGCTTTGAACAAAGGTATGACTTTACTATGTTTCATTAAATCAGGAAATATACCGCTACTGACGCAGTCATTAAACACAGTTGCTAGATGGGGAGCAATGACATCAATGATGCTTGAAACAGTTTTGACTGATAATCCCCATAGGTCCGCGGTCTTTTTAATATCAATGGATTTAAACGCTTTTGTGATGTCCTTGCTATCAACAACTGAGAATCTGAAAGCGTCCTCACATTTTGTAATTGATTCCATAAGCAATGACTCAGCAGAAGTGGAAGACGACTGAAGAGTTCGGGTAGTGGCTACAGGTATATTTGAAAAAAAGCTGTTGTCAAGTAATTTAGTTTTTTTTTTGGATACCGCTATCCATTATGTCAGAATTAATAATAATATTTATTTGCTTATTAGCTAAAAATTTAGCTTCGCATAATAAAAAGTTAGCTAAACACTTAGCTATCTGTCGTCGTAAAAAATTTGATAGTAAATAACTATCCAATGTCAAGATATAGTTTTGTAATACAATATTACAGTCAAATAATTGTATATTCCTACAATATGTAGTCAAGGTATGCAATTTTCTATTCAAATTATATCTAATTTCATTCTCCTTATGTGTGAAAGCTTTACTGTAAGGGAATGCACATAGTATTACTTGCTTTACCTGCAAGTTTGATAGTTGTTCATGAAACTTTATGACAGATTGAATATTTGCCTTTTCTCTTCTACCTATAAGTAACACTAATGTTGATTGTGGGCAATGTATACCAGTTAATACTTTATCGATGATTTGAGAGTATGACGACCCAGGAAATGAATGAGTTTTGACCGATTTACCCAGATGTTCGGCCAAGTGATAACCTAGACTTCTACCAATTTCATCACAATATATGACAACCTTTGAAGCTTGTGTTATTTTTGTTTCAGGGTGAGCACAGGAAGGCCTGTTAGATTTTATATTGATATTGTCACACATATTGCCCACATTGTCAACTGTTGGAGAAGTTAACTCAGGCTGGGGAGTTATCGACAATGAAGAACTTGGCAATGACTTTTCACAGTCTGATGTTTGACTGTATAATTTTTCAAGCGCGTAGAACCTTTGTTCATTGCTGTGACAAGTCTCCACCAGGCTATTCAAAGCCTCAATGTATTCCCCAATTTCTTTTTGAGAAATTTTATATTTTAAGGTGATTGAGTCTAATGAGTCATTTAAATGCCTAATTTCAGTCTGCAATTGATGAATATCAGTTTCATATTGGTCTGATTGGGTATCTAATTCTTTTCTACTTATTCCTATTAATTGTCTTAGTTGTAAATTCGATTTACTCAACCTACGATATTTGTTGACCTATTTTAAGTTTTTTTATGTGTTTTTGTGATTTGCAAATAAATTTATTTAGTTTTATATATTTTTTTAACTTATTCCTGCTAGTATTAACTAATCTTATTGATGAGTTTAATATGTGTTGGTCGTCACAGGTTGTATCTAATAATTTAACAGGAATATCTGGTGTTGAGATATCTATCAGGTCTGTCCCTCTCCCCTCCAACCACGGTCCCTCTCCAACCACTCCTTCATAATCGGTCTCATCGCCGCAATGGTGGATTCCCCCCAACTTGGATGCTCAAGTCGCACCCTTCATGTCTCCGTGAGTTCCTGGCAAAGCAGGGACTGGTACAGTAGCGCAAGGGCTCTCGCTTCCAGGTCCCATGGAGGGGTGCCGGCTTGGAGACATGCCGCCTCGACAGAGATCGTGCGATACCCCCTGACAACTCTGACGGCCATCGCCTTTAACGGGCTGTTTAGAGCAGCCACGTTGCGGGCCGCCAGAGTCTCCGCCCATACGGGGGCCACGTATAGGGCCATGCTTCGCACGATCCCCAGGTACAGTCTCCTAGTGGGGGCGTTGGGTCCCTTAACGTTGGGCATCAGCCGCGATAGCGCCGCCGCAGCCCCCCTCAGTTTCGGGACCAGACTTCGGAGATGAGGTCCGAAGTTTCATCGGCTATCGAGTACGAGCCCAAGGTACTTCATCGTGGGCTCGATGCCGATGCTTACGCCCCCTACGGTTATGCTGGTTCCCGCAGGTGGCCCCCTACGAGGCCCGTGAAAACACATAGCCTCGGATTTGTGGAGAGCCACCTCGAGTCCCAGCCGCCGTATTCGACCCACGACTTGAGCAACCCCTGCCGTGGCCTTCAGTGCCGCGCTTTGGTACGTAGCTTCCCGCGCCATACCGAGAGTGTCGTCAGCATAGCAGACTATGCTGACACCCTCGAGCAACGTACCGCGCAGCACCCAGTCGTATCCGATGTTCCACTGGAGTGGCCCTAGGACCGACCCCTGCGGAACCCCGCACGACACTTCTCGCCGCCCTGGCCCTAGCCAGCTCGGGTAAACTATAGCCCTCTCGGATAGGTATGCCTCGACAATGCGATGGAGGTAAGGAGGCACTCCGTGATACGCGAGCGCCTCCCTAACGCAGCTCCAGGGTATGGTGTTGAAGGCGTTGGCGATATCCAGAGACACCGCCACTACCACCCCACCCCGCGAGACTACTTCCTCCGCCAGGCGCCTAACGCGCATGATCGCTTCCACGGTGGAGCGCCCCGGTTGTCCACCAGATCTGGCCCCATGTTCGTGAGATGCTCGACGAGGCGCACTGCAATAATCCGCTCAAAGAGCTTGCACACCTCGTCGAGCGACACGATCGGCCGGTAACCGAAAGGCTGATCCGCCGGACACCCCGCCTTCCGGATAAGGACCAGTTTCCCCGTCTTCCAAGCCTTTGGAAACTGGCCCCTTTCGAGGCATGCGCTAAAGAGCGCCACCAGTCGAGGCCCTAGTTCCTCAAGGGCCACCCATGCTCGGCCTGGAATGCCGTCGGGTCCGGGGGCAGTGCATTTCCGGACTTTAAGCCGGAGCACTGCTACCCCCAGTTCACTCTCCCTGACTTCGGGCACATCGCTCTCGCTATTATCAGCGTCAGGCGCCTGAGGCGGAGCCATACGCGGAGGTACATGCTCCTCAGCTCTCGCTGGGAACAAGGGGCCCAGAATCGCCCCCAGCCGCTCCGACTGGAGGCTCTGGGTCTGTAGGGACGCCCTTGGGCGGATTTTGCCCCAAACCGCAAGGTAAGGGCGTCCCCATGGGTTCTGCTCCAGAGACTCCAGCAGCTCTTCGCGGGCCCGCCGTTTGGCCTACTTAATGGCTTCCTGGAGGGTCCTCTTGGCCCCCTTGTACGCCTCATACAGAAAACTGTCGCCCTAAGGTAAACTTTCTGGCACTTAGGCTCTTTTGGAATACGAAGAAATCCAAAATTTCGCGATAGCTCAAAAACTATAAGTCCCAGAGAGACGGTCGAGGTGTCGAAAGACGCGCGTCGTGAGCGCGCTCACAATGCTGTTATAAAAACTATGGACTTTGATAGTGAAAATTTGAGAAAATTGAGAAAAACTAAATTTTGATGTAAACAAATTGACTTTGACTGAAGCTACCGTCGCGACTATACGTCCCAGCGGGGTTGGTGGCGTTCGGCGCGGGGCGCCCGCCTGTTCCCAAAAACGTGAGTGGAACGATAGCCGCCTATAGGAAATTTTTGAAAGATTGATGAAATACCAAAAATTCGGTAATCCGCGTGAAAATGCGAGCAAATCCGGGAAATCTGGAGTCAGATGGTGGCAGCTGCGAGGGGCTGAGTCGTATCAGTTCCCACAGGTGTCACAAGACGTAAATTTCGTACCTTTTACCTTGCGTAAATTTCGAAAAATGTACAACAAAAGTTAAATTAGGCAAATTAATAAAAATCAAGGGGAAATGCCAAAATGTTGGTCCTGTATACGCGTGTGCGGTATCAAACGACGCGGGGCGTTCTTGTGAACACTGCTGTGATGTTAGAATTCCAGGTACCTATAGGAGACACACAAAAAATGCAGATTGCTGCTAAATGTATGTATATAAAATAGAAAAACAATGAAAATTTTAGATTTTCCAAGGAAAATAGTCGCAACAATAGTCGATTCGTGTAGGGCTCAGCCGTACGAGTAAAATGATGTATGACAGTCGATATATGCAACTGATTTCAAAAAAATTTATCAGTCCTCCTCCCGAGTCAAGGGTTACGGTGTCCTCTCCCTCTCTACGGACTTCGCATAACCCGAGAACATGCCATTTAATGTTCTCTAACTCCACTTCCAACTGCGCTAGATGATGGTCAAGCCACAGAGTGCGTCCGTTATACGTAGCCAGGGTCAGTTTGTGAAGGGTTTGGTAGCCTATTGTAGCCCGGTACCATGACCACGGATAGCGAGGCGGCCGGGAACTGAGGGCCATCTTTTGGCTGTTTTCTTCATTTGGCCCATAATTCCCACGCTGGGCAGGCGGGTTGGGGATCGCAGTTTGTTGGAGGGGTTGTTCTGCGGGGGCGCTGCTGCCCGCCCCCGGATATGTCTCTTAGTCGCCTCTTACGACACCCACGGGAAGAGTTGGGTTGGTATTCTGGCTATTATTATGGCTATTCTCTGCTAGGCACACCACACAGCCGATTAATATCTGATAATTTTGAGTGGGATAGATCGGCAAGTCCATCGTGGACATGAATCATATTATATTTAATAAACAGTTGAACACACAGATGACTGTCGATAATTTAATATAGAGTTTGAATATATCATGAAATTTGAATACGAAAGGTATATAAAGGTAAACACAGCTTTCATTTCATGTTATTCTACAAATCACAGGCTGTCACTGGCGCTGCTTCAATCGAAGCCTCGTTTTGAATTGTTGTCATATTATTTTTGGTAGTTAGTTCACTATCATTCAAACTCCAAGAATGAAATACTATTACGGTTTCTTATACGGTTACTACTATCAGCATTTGCCCCTTGCAAATTTCATAAAAAGTTGATTTACATAAAGTTGCAGAAAATCGTATTTGGAAAATTACCTAATAGGTGTGTTTATTTAAATAATAAATTATAATCCAAATTTGATATTTTTGTCAAAATAATATGCCTTGTTGGTCCTGTCGGAGATTTTTATGTATAAAGATGTCAAATCAGAAGGAAAGAATGTCAGGCAGTCTGTATAATACTACAAGATGGGCTCTTCTATGCTGTCGAATGATGGGATTGTTGCCGTTATCTGGGCTGATCAATAAGTCAAGTGATAAATTAAGGTGAGAGCCTATCCGGTATCTAAACAGGCTGGCATTTTTAGACTTTATTAGGATTTAAGTTTCACTTTTGTATCATCTGTATTTTTTGTGTAACTAAGCGTTTACAATATTACTTAGATACATTATATTGAATAAATTGAAAGGATTACTATTGTAAGACAAGATAATGTTACATGTAATTGACCGGCTATGTTAATTAGACCAAGGTAAAAGGAAACCATGATAATAAATAAATGCAGTGTTTTGTGTAATAAAATATATTTCTAAGTTTAGTGTTTAAAACAGACGTAAATTGGTTTTAACTTTTCAGGTATACTTTGTGGTCATCATATACAATATACTTTATATTTAGCATGTTCGGTCAAGTAATAATGCTTCTTGCAACTTTGAACCACCTTGGTCAGAAAGGTATCTCGCTGGGCAATTTCAGTAAGTTGTTTATGTCACTATAAAAAAATTAATTATGAATTAAAAAAGCCGCTGAAATAGCTTAGAACACTCCCGACTGACTCAACTTTTAAACGAAAAAAAAAACAAAAGGGTTCATTCGTTCGGGAGCGATACCACAGTCAGACACACACACAGACACGTCACAACGGCCCGTCATTTTTGCGTCTGGGTTTAAAAATATATGTTTTAATAGTTTATTAGATGTTAGGGAAATTTGACTAGTGAATTAGATTTTATTGGTAAACACATTTAAGGCACTGATACGAAGCTATACGTACGCATACATCCCTATAAAATACCGAGTACCACTTTTTTTTTACGTGCGGAAATCCCTTCGGATACCCCCCGCCGGCCAGCGGGGGTGGTCATGTCGTGTATTGACTAAAACCGCACGGTGTCCTCCCCAAGTGTCCATTGCCGGGTACCCCGGGTAAGCCAGGATCCTCGCAGTGCTGGCACTGCGGCGTTGTCTCCTGGTGGATGCGCCACAAATACTTACCGAAACACCCATGTCCGGTAACCATCTGGCACATCCGGTAGGATAGGTCCCCATAGTCCCTCTCCAACCAATCCTTCATGATCGGCCTCACCGCCGAAATAGTGGATTCCCCCCACCTTGGATGCTCAAGTCGCACCCTCCATGTCTCCATGAGTTCCCGGCGGAGCTGAGACCGATGAGCCCTGATCTCTCGGGACTCCGGCCTATGGCCCCGCTCCAGCGCCTCCTTGCGCCATTGGTACAATGACGCAAGGGCTCTCGCTTCCAGGTCCCGTGGAGGGGTCCCGGCTAGGAGACATGCCGCCTCGACGGAGATCGTGCGATGCCCCCTGATGACTCTGACGGACATGGTCGCATGTTTAGAACAGCCACGTTGCGGGCCGCCAGAGTCTCCGCCCATACGGGGGCCCCGTACAGGGCCATGCTTTGCACGATCCCCAGGTACAGTCTCCTAGTGGGGGCGTTGGGTCCCTTATCGTTGGGCATCAGCCGCGATAGCGCGGCCGCGGCCCCCCTCAGTTTCGGGACCAGGAATCTCTGCTCTGGACAAATGCTCGGGTGTAACGAGAGCTGCGGTTGTAGCGGGGGCTGGGGTGCCGTGATTTTTTCCCCTTTTGGCGCTTGGCAGGCGTTGGCTTCGCAGGGACGGCAGTCCCTGTCTTGGGGCCAGGACTCCCACCAGCAGCAGCCGCATATGATAGAGCGGGCGGCGCTAGCGGAGGACGGTACGCCCGGTCCTCCAATACGCCAAGGTGCCGCTCGATCGCCGCAAGGAGCTTAGTCACACTCGGCGCCGATGTGGTTCCCACCCCGGGCGCCGGCTTGGACGTCGGCTTAGCTGCCGCCTTAGGCGCCGGTTTTGTCCCCGGTTTAGGTGCCGCTCCTGACGGCGCAGGAACCCTTGGCTGGACCGCCATCTCTTGGGCTCTTGGGGCCTTCTGGGCCTCCGGGGGGCCCCTGACCATCCGGAGGATCCGCTGTTGCTCCAAGGAGTTAGCGACCTCAGTTTCCAGGCTTGTGACCCGGACTCTGAGCTTCACCTCCTCCTCGGAGACGCTCCTAGCCAAGAGCTCCTCCAGCGCCGTCCTGGCGACGGCAACGTTTTCCGCCACCGTCTTCTTTTTCCCGGCCACGTTCTTAGCACCCTTAATGGTGTCTGAGATCCGGGCCAGCGCCGATAACAGCTCCCTCGCAGAGGGGACACCTTGGTCCCTCCCACTGGGGAGCGGTGGGACGTGCACCGGCGGCTTTGGTGCCTGGCTTCCTAATTTGTAGGGGCCGGCATTCTGGCCTCTACCCGCCGACGCGGCTAGAATTTTTGCCGGCCGTTCGTCCTCACTCGAGGGGACCGCCCTCTGTCCGGAGGAGCTTCTGCTCCGATCAAGAGCGGGTCCACGCGAGCGCGGCCTCTTGCGACGGAGACTTTCGATCTCCATTTGGCTGGGAGCTGATTCACTGTCAGTCCCAGCCGTGGACGCAATCTCCGCGTCCGTTCTCTCTCCCATAGGAAGTGGAGTTGCGGGTCTGGCGAAGACGGCCTTCTTCGACCGTGTGCGAGACCGCAGGCACACCTCCTCTTCTACCCAAACTACTACCACACTGTCATTATCATTTCCGTTGTTCGCGCCTTGGATGTCGTTAATTATTCCGTCCGGTTTTTCATTTAGGTTTTTATTGTCCATAATATGTCCCACGAGTATGGGGGAAAGATGGTCCACGTATGGAGTACGGAGAGCGATGTGTTCCCGCTACGTTGGGTATTGGCCGACGATCAATGCCAACCCCATGAAGGGTAAGCCATTGACCGCCGCCCAGGGTGTACCGGCCGCTCCGATCCCGCTGCAGTCCGGGGGGAACGGAATGACACTCGAGGAGGTTACCCAACACACACCCCCACCGAGTACCCCTAATGAAATATCGATTGATCCCTTGAAGTACCCACTTCGCTTTACTATTCTGCATCGATTAAAAAGACGCAATTCATTATCAGCGCTAGTTAAATCAGGCAGCAGGCGCCTGTACGTATCTGTATGTCATCCTGGTTTAACTGATCCTGATAAAATAAAGAAATTGACACATATTGAGAACTGTCTCATTTCTTAAAATCAGTCAAAATCCAGCCAAATTATTCTTAACCAGCTTGATTGTATTTCCAGCCACTATGATATTTCACACTTCAAGTTTCATATCATTAGTCGTCCTGGCCTACACTGGTTGGCGCTGGCCATCATTGATGAAGAGTCTACAAAAAATGGAGAAACAATTACCTCCATTTAGAAACAACTTCAGTACTACAGTAACTATTTTGACGGTGCTTATAATGATATTAGCTACAGGTTAAACTTTATATAATATTATGTTGTCAATTTCGTATAATATATGATTTTTTGAAAAATCGTTGGAGGTTATAGTCTCCAGACTCTACAAATACTTTGTTGCTTATAAGCATATATGTACACTGATTTAAATCTTGCCAGGTGTCTAGACTTTACTAGAGATACATTTAATAAGCTTGAGGCAATAAATAATAATAAATATTTGGGTATTTGTATGTATGCTATATATATATTGGGATATTATATTTGGACTTCATACACTTATCATATGTTTTATTGTAAAATTTACTGGCTACGTGGCTGCTAGGGAGAATTTACATGGTTTTTATTTCAGTGGAATTTATTCTATACACCATCTATGCGATAACTGCCGTTTACCCATGCGATTCACATAATGTTATTGAGAATTACTTTAAGTTTCTTTTGCCATATATCTTCGACTACACTTCATTTGCTATCTGGAAGGGAGTGATCACTCAGGTATTTTTTTAATATATTAATCTTGTTTAAACTGTCAACTAATAATAAATAATAATAATAACTATAATTTTTTATATTTAAAAAAAATATATCTGTTTTTTTAATATATATAGAATGTATTTAAAAATATAATTTATATGTTTAAAATTTAATAAAGGAAATAATAATAATAGTAAATAAATATTTACGTTATTCTACACAGCACTTTCTAGACCCAAAGTAAGCATAGTTTAACTAGCTTGCGTTATGGGTTCTAGAATGCGGATGAACATACTTATATACTTTAAATATTGTAAATACATACATATGTGCAGGAACAGAGTGTGATGTTCCTCCAACAAAGGGCGGATCCTCCGACCAGGCAAGGTGATCACGCCTGGCGGGCCGCGGCCCAACGGTTGTCGTTGGGATGTTGTATATATATTACCCAGCGCGCGAACTACATTTTCGCGATGCAGGATTGTGACGTAGGAATCACGTAGTAGTTGGGACATAGTCGACGGTTGTAGTTCAGTTTGTTGCTTTTCATGTGGTATCGCCACACATATTATACATAGAAAAATTCCAGACCAATGCAAATGTCACCGCGACCACGTTTTAATGCAATGAAACGTGGTCACCCCGCGGTTGGGACACATATTGTAGTTCACGTCTTTGATCATGAAAAATAAATGGTATCTACGTTTCAATTATATTGAATTATCATAATTATGTTGTGAACGATGTGTTTGCCATTTTACCAAAAAATATTGAAATTCCCTTGCCCCTCTTCAGTTGCAGGCTCATTTTCGTTAAAAAATAATTATATTTTAGGAAGAAACACTACACAATGCTATATACATGGAGATTAAAAATGATTGTAACATCATTCATTATTTCCGTAGTACACAAGAATTACTGTGGATGGCTTCAGGCAGCGTCGTCGTCCCGAGACGTACATAACATATCGGAGAATTCGAATATCTGGGACGTGTAGCGAGCGAGTATTCCCCTTGTAAGAGACTGTTTGCGGGTTCAAGTCCCATCCTAGATGTTCTCTTTTTCCGATAATAAATTAATTGCTAATTGCTTAAAAATTTAATTGAACAAGGGTATTTTCCAAAGAGCACCCAAATTTGCACAGAAGGTTTATACTCGTTAATATAATCGGTTAATGAAATAAAAATAATCGGTTTACGAAATTTTTCTTTTTAAATTTAATCATTTTATTCCCTAAAACTCAGAACTTGTTGACAAAACAGGCGTAATACATTCGCTTATTATGACGGTTACCGCCAGAGATAGTTTGTTATGAATGAGCGCGCGTAGTATGACAATGGTTTGCCCATAACTAACGTACTTCTTAAATATTGGCAAATGAAAACAATTAAGTAATTTCAAGTGATTTTAAATATTTTGAATTTTTTATAAAACACTATTTATGTCTAGATTATTATTATTAGATAGTAGTGTAAATTCCAGAATTATTTGTGTCTGTACATTGGAGATATTTATAAGAAATTTCCTGGGGATATTATAATACTCGTAAGATGGATTCTGAACACAATTTTTTTTGGAACTAATGAACGGGGTTTTGATGCAGTTTTTATATTAAAAAGTCTTGGACAGAAAATCTGCTGTATGTTTGATTGAAATTGGTTTAGTAGAACCGGTGATATGACCTAAAAACTATAACCGACCTCCGCGCGGGCGGACATCAGTTAGTATCATAAAAAAATGTGGGCACTTTGAACAATTTCTCTGTATATTTATATACAAATATATCTATTCATGCTTTTATTAGCTGTTTGGAGATAAGCCTGGACAAACAAACAGCTTCTGGTGATTTAGATTTCAGTAAAGGGAGTTTTGAGGTCACCAACAAAGTCGTGCCGTTGCAGTTGCGTAAAAACGTGGCCTCTTTCATCACATCTATCAAAACGGGTGATGAGCTCTTTTTATTATTAAGCTCACCCTCTCCTTTCCTATCTAGAACTACACGTGCAGAGCTAAGATGCCACCCTCACCTCTTTTCTCTGCCGCACGACTTGGAATTCTTCACCAACATACGTCTTTCCTTTTTCTTACAACCCCGGGTTAAGGGACTCTTAAATGTATGTTTTTATCACACGGCTATATCAGGGGTGTGTGTTGGGTAACCTCCTCGCGTGTCGCTCTGATTTCGATCCCGCCGCAGTCCCGGACTGATTGAAATTGGAGCGGCCGGTACACCCTGGGCGGCGGTCAATGGTTTCCCCTTGATGGGGTTGACATTGATCGTCGGTCAATCCCCGACGTGGCAGGAACACATCGCTCTGCGTACTCCTCCAGGATGAGCGATGGTATTTTGGCGGAGACCGCTGTAGTGCCTGGCGGAACCCAGGGGCGGGTTGGCCCACTACTAACGCAGGGGTCGATGGGCACTTGTGCCACCGCCGGTGAGAGAGGACTACCCATCCTCTCGCGTTCCGTAATCTAGGTGATCAGCAACGACCTGACTGGTGGCTCCAGAAGGGTACGCTATGAACTTGCTGACCGGAGGGCTTGCCTTTATTGGCCGGCCCACGACAAGGAAAAGTCTATAACACCCGACAGTGAAGTCGTTAAAACCTATTGTTACAACGATCGTCGATATCTCGGAAACTACTGATCGAATCTTCTGGAAATTAAAACGCATTGTTAGTGTCGATGTACTCTACCGAACAGTGAAGAAAAATCTACAAAAGTGAATACAAAATCACAATGTACTTCAAATACCTATACCTACTTACCTACGAATCGCGATAACAAGGGCGTTCACCTCTATCGTCGGCATGACTGTGTAGGTACCTTTTTTTTTTCTTTTTTCTTTTTTCGTGCGGAAATCCCTTCGGATAGCCCCCCGCCGGTCAGCGGGGGCGGTTATGTCGGGCTTGCACCGACTAAAACCGCACGCCGTCTCGGGTCTTCAGACGCCGGGGTGTAAGGTTACCCATAGAGCATATCCCTCGCACCCCGGCTGACCCTGGGCCATCTCACCACTAACAGCATCGCTCATCCTGTCTCCTCTGAAAGCAGAGGAGTACGGAGAGCGATGTGTTCCCGCCACGTTGGGTATTGGCCGACGATCAATGCCAACCCTATGAAGGGGTGAAGGGGAAGCCATTGACCGCCGCCCATGGTGTACCGGCCGCTCCGATTCCGTTCCCCCCGGACTGCAGCGGGATCGGAATCGGAGCGACACTCGAGGAGGTTACCCAACGCACACCCCACTGTGTAGGTACCTATTTGTTTTCTCGAACGCTCCAGTAAATACCCTACGTCTCTAAATCTCTAGATGATTCCGGGATATTCTACCCCGCTTATTAAGAGCTATAAAAGGACGCCCGGCTATCGACACGAGTCAGTTAATTTTTGGAAGCGAAAGCGAACACATCTTACCGAAGCGATTCAAGAGAGTTATACCTGCGACTTAAGGAACTACTGTGGACTACTGTGAACTGCTGAGCGACTGGAACTGTTGAACAGTACTGTGTGTGCTAGTTATTTAGTTGTCTAGTTTGTGGTGAGCGAATAAACCTCTTTGTTGTGTAAACGGCATTTAATTTGTACCCCGCAACACAGTGGATACCAGCCGACCTCCATAGTTTATAGGCTTATCCAGGTGCAGGGGGCTCCGCCTGGATGGACCATCTTTCCCCCATACTCGTGGGACATATTATGGAAAATAATAACCTAAATAAAAAACCGGATGCAATAACGAACGACGACCAAGGCGCGAACAACGGACATGATATTGTCGGAGTGGAGGTAGTGGGGGCAGAAGAGGAAGTGAGGCTGCGGTATCGCAGCGACCCCGTGCGAGACCGCAGCCTCACTTCCAGAGGCGTTCTTCGCCAGACCCGCTACTCCACTACCTATGGGAGAGGGTATGGACGCGGAGATTGCGTCCACGGCTGGGACTGACAGCGAGTCAGGTCCCAGCCAAATAGAGACTGAAAGTTTCCGACGTAAGAGGCCTCGCTCGCGTGGACCCGCTCTGGCCCGAGCAGAAGCTCCTCCGGACAGAGAGCGGTCTCCTCGAGTGAGGACGGCCGGTCCTTGGGCCACTCCTGTGGAACATCGGATACGATTGGGTGCTGCGCGGTTCGTTGCTCGAGGGCGTCAGCATTACATGTGAAGCTGACGACACCCTCGTGGTGACGCGGGAAGCAACGCACCGAAGCGCGGCACTAATGGCCACGGCAGGGGTTGCTCAAGTCGTCGGTCGAATACGGCGGCTGGGACTCGAGGTGGCTCTCCACAAATCCGAGGCTATGTGTTTTCTCGGGCCTCGGAGGGGGCCACCTGCGGGAACCAGCATAACCGTTGGGGGCGTAAGCATCGACATCGAGCCCATGATGAAGTACCTTATGCTCGTACTCGATAGCCGATGGGACTTCGGACCACATCTCCGAAGTCTGGTCCTGAAACTGAATGAGGCTGCGGCCGCGCTATCGCGGCTGATACCCAACATTAAAGGACTCAAACGCCCCCACTAGGTGACTGTACCTGGGGATCGTGCAAAGCATAGCCCTGTACGGGGCCCCCGTATGGGCGGAGACTCTGGCGGCCCGCAAAGTGGCGGTTCTAAACAGCCCGTTAAAAACGATGGCCGTCAGAGTCATCAGGGGGTATCGCACGATCTCCGTCGAGATGGCATGTCTCCTAGCCGGGTCCATGGGACCTGGAAGCGAGAGCCCTTGGGTCGTTGTACCAATGGTGCAAGGAGGCGCTGGAGCGGAGCAATAGGCCGGAGCCCCGAGAAATCAGGGCTCAGCGGTCCCAGCTCTGCCGGGAACTCATGGAGACATGGAGGGTGCGACTCGAGCATCGAAGGTGGGGGGAATCCACCATTGCGGCGGTGAGGCCGAGCATGAGGCACCACGGTGACCTCTCCTACCGGATGTGCCAGATATTTACCGGACACGGGTGCTTCGGTAAGTATCTATGGCGCATCCACCGAGAGACAATGCCGCAGTGCCAGCACTGCGAGGATCCTGGCGAAGACACGGCGCTCCATACGCTGGTGGAGTGCCCTGCGTGGGCGAGTCAACGCCGGGATCTCGTTGCGGTCCTGGGCGTGGACGTTCTCTCGCTGGAGACCATGGTGAGGGCCGTGGTCTCCGGCGGGAGCAAGTGGCATGCCGCCGCCTCTTTCTGCGAGCAGGTAATGCGTGCGAAAGCGAAAAGGAAAGGAAGGAAACCCTGCCTCCCGAGTTCCGCTGTCTGCGGCGTCCTCGCCGCAGACTCGTCTACGCCCGGGACTACCGACCTCCATGATCGGGGCCTGAGGACGGTAGTTGGACGACTCGCCCTCCTTACAGAAGCAGGCCGTGGCGGAGGCGTGTCGTGTGTGTCCTACACATGCCTGCCAACTCACCGACGCGGGATAAAACCCGACCCCACCAGGTGAGGCCGCAGTGGCGGCCAAAGTCCGCCGGTAACTCTGGGGTTTTCCTTTCGAGGGCTTACCCGGGGTGCCCGGCAATGGACACTTGGGGAGAACACCGTGTGGTTTTAGTCGGTCCAATTTCAACACGCCAACCCCATCCTCGGCACCGATGGTTTGAAGCCAGTGGGGGTTTCCACACGTATGAAAAAAAAACACGGCTATGTCACATAGAGGGAATGTATCTTAAATAATGTAGATAGACAATTTTACTGAAAGAAGACTTCATTTTGATTTAAAAAAAAAACAATTCAAATAGCATTTAAAGATTTTCGAAATTGCCACATTCGGTAATCGAACGAGCTAAAATCCAAAAAATATCACCCTATACTTTTATGACATCAATCATAGGAATCAAATCTCTCTAACAACCATAGTAAATTCAATAAAAAATTGTTCCCAAGTTTTTATCTATTCTCGCCAATAACTTTGTTAGATTTAGATTGGAAAGAGAGAACATCTAGTAGAGGGACTTGAACCCGCGACCAGTTAGAACTGACAACTTTGTTAGCTATGGTTCTAAAATTGGTACTAAAATTGTAGAAAATTTAACTTGCAACAAACCTGCTTTTACAATTTTTCTGTGAGGTGCATAGTTTGCCTGATATAGCCTAAAAACCATTCGCACCCGTTTTCCAAGGTGCTGCCATGAGTGCAAGGTTGCAGGACATGGGTTGCGACCCTACAAACGTGGATGTCACTTTACAGTAACTCTCGCTGGGTATCCAAAAAAAAATGCGTTCTGTACTTTTGTACGCTAAGCCTAAAAAAATAACATTTCAATGGACTAAAATGACGTGTACTAAAATGTTTTCAAAATGTAATTTAAATGTATAGTGATGAAAGAAAGAAATGATGTGTGTGATATTTAACAATAATGTTAATTTTATTATATTGTTTTTTGAAGTGAAATATTCGACGATGATGATATGTATGTATCTAGAATAGAAATTGCATTTTTCCGCATTTTGAACCCATATTACGAGTTATTCTTACTTTGGGCCTAGATAGCGCTGCGTAGTATATCTTAGAATTCTTTTTGGCGGACGAGTCTCTGGCGACGGCTTCCTTTACGTAAATCAGTCTAGCTCAACAAATATATAATTTGACTGACTATGTGTGTATTTTTCAGATTTTTACTTTACAGGCTACATTTATATGGAGTTACAACGACTTACTTTTGATACTTATCAGTAAATATTTAACCGAATATTTTCTTATACATAATGCGCGTCTAAAAAAAGCTGTGCAACAGGTGAGTTCTTTACTTGTCGAAATTGAAAAATCTACGTTTGTTGTGTTCCGTCAATAAAACACATAACGTCATGGTCACACATATATACATATCAACATGAAGCGATTATTTATTAGCGAGAAGACCGTCGAATCCATGTTTCATTTCATTTCCCCGCTAGACACGGATTCGGTTGTACAGTGAGTACAATAATTTTACAGGATCCATTTTTGTGTGTCAAATACCGTACAGAATATTTGAAGATCGTGCATTTAGTGAAACTAGTCAACGTTCGGTTTGCAACCAGTTTAATGACTGCAATGGCTGTTAACCTACACTGGATCAGCACACAATTAGTGTACGCCTTGAAGTAAGTTTTTTTTGAACTACTGGTTATATATAATATAGACATCGCCCGCGAGGAATTCTGATCCCGTTCCTGCTACCAATGAACCTATTCCAGAAATCAAAATATAATATCTCTGTACCAACTTTCAGCCAGATCCGGCCAGCCGTTAGAGCGTGATTGAGTACCATTTCAAACATCTTCACAAACTTTCACTAAATTGTCAAGAACTGACATCACGAATGTTTCCGAAGCTTTGCAATTGATTCTATGAAATTTACTAAGATATTATATTTGTATTACTAAAATTATGCAGGCTACAAACCGGTCGAAATGGAAGTCGATGGGGGAGGCCTATGGACTTCCTACGGCTGAAATGAAGATGATGGTGATGATGATGAAAAGCCAAAAAAACTCAGTTAGGAAAGGGAGAATGATGAATAGTATTTTTAATAAGAAGACCACTTTAAACTTGCTAACTATCCGCTGAAAAAAAAACTATTCACTATCCAGTGAAACAAAACTGAGAGATTTTAAGCAATAAAAATAAATTTAAAAGAAAAAACAATACCCACATCGAAGTGTCATCCAAGAAACGAGTTATTTTTACAAGGATTGATAACCTAGTAAAAATTAAGTATAGCATGATATATTTTTCCAGAAACAATGTTCTTTTATTTTTTTTACGCGGCTCTCACCATGATCTCCAGCAACAGAACATCCACGTCCAGATCCGCAACGAGATTCCGGCGTTTTTGTAAAGCTTTCCTGTTAAACCTTTTTAAATAAGGTGTCGGAACTTCCGAAACTGAGGGGGGCTGCGGCCGCGCTATCGCGGCTGATGCCCAACGTTAAGGGACCCAACGCCCCCACTAGGAGACTGTACCTGGGGATCGTGCGAAGCATGGCCCTATACGGGGCCCCCGTATGGGCGGAGACTCTGGCGGCCCGCAACGTGGCTGTTCTTAACAGCCCGTTAAAGGCGATGGCCGTCAGAGTCATCAGGGGGTATCGCACGATCTCCGTCGGGGCGGCATGTCTCCTAGCTGGGACCCGTCCATGGGACCTGGAAGCGAGAGCCCTTGCGCTGCTGTACCAGTGGCGCAAGGAGGCGCTGGAGCGGGGCCATAGGCCGGAGCCCCGTGAAATCAGGGCTCAGCGGTCCCTGCTCCGCCAGGAACTCATGGAGACATGGAGGGTGCGACTTGAGCACCCAAGGTGGGGGGAATCCACCATTGCGGCGGTGAGACCGATCATGAAGGAGTGGTTGGAGAGGGACCATGGGGACCTCTCCTACCGGATGTGCCAGATGGTTACCGGACACGGGTGTTTCGGTAAGTATCTGTGGCGCATCCACCGGGAGACAACGCCGCAGTGCCAGCACGAGGATCCTAGCGAAGACACGGCGCTCCACACGTTGGTGGAGTGCCCTGCGTGGGCGAGTCAACGCCGGGATCTCGTTGCGGTCCTGGGCGTGGACGTTCTCTCGTTGGAGACCATGGTGAGGGCCGTGGTCTCCGACGGGAGCAAGTGGCACGCCGCCGCCTCTTTCTGCGAGCAGGTAATGCGCGCGAAAGAGACGGCGGAGAGGGAGCGGGAAAGAACCCTGCCCCCCGAGTTTCGCAGTCTGCGGCGAGGACGCCGCAGACTCATCTACGCCCGGGACTACCGACCTCCATGATCGGGGCCTGAGGACGGCAGTTGGCCGACTCGCCGTCCTTACAGAAGCAAACCGTGGCGGAGGCGTGTCGTGTGTGCCCTACACACGCCTGCCAACTCACCGAAGCGGGATAAAACTCGACCCCACCAGGCGAGGCCGCGTTGGCGGCCAAAGTCCGCCGGCAACCCTGGGGTTATCCTTTCGAGGGCTTACCCGGGGTGCCCGGCAACGGACACTTGGGGAGGACACCGTGCGGTTTTAGTCGAGACACGACATAACTACCCCCGCTGGCCAGCGGGGGGGTATCCGAAGGGATTTCCGCACGTAAAAAAAAAAAAAAAAAAAAGGTGTCGGAACTTAGGTACCTTTTTTTTCGTGGCGTAATCTCCTCGGATTACCCCCCCGCCGGCCAGCGCGGGAGGTTATATCCGGCTTGAACCGCCGGGGTGTAAGGTGCCCATAAGGCACTCCCCTATGGAACTCTAAGTTCAAATTGACATAAATAACATGTCTATGATAATTTTTTAACTAAGACACTAAAGTTTCTATTTCACTATATGACAAAGCCAGCAAAATTTCTTGAGGAGTGGATTGCTTGATTTTTTTTAACTCTAAGTTTTTATTTTTTTACAGCAAAGGACATTCGAGACACATCATCACTTGTAATATTGAGGATTCTCAAAATTCGAAGTGGGTATGGAACGAGTAAACTATAATTATACGAACTTAATAATAAAAATTAACATTTACTTATTTTCAACAGATCCATGTATGGTGTGAAGCCATCTACATACTTCACGTATTCATTCTCTTACCTGGTAACACGAACCTTTCTAGAACTTATACTCGCTGCTAGGGTACATTCTAATGCTTTAGTACCTGTGTATCTTTTATACAACTTGCCCAGCTCTAAGTTTTGCATTGAGGTATGCATAAAAATTTTGGTTGCATAGAGTAAGACACGTGTTGTCCCTCTAATTAAACAAAATATTATCATTTTTTGATATTGTCAAAAATTTCTCCCTCTCACAGAATATCGACGCCAAGTAACAGTATTTGAACTGTTGCGTTCCGTTTGGTGAGTGAGAGTGCCGGAGCCCAAACTCCTTTCCCATCCTCTTCCAAACTCCTTTCCCATCCCCTCGTCAAACTTCTTTCCCATCCCCTCCCAAACTCCTTTCCCATCCTCTCCCAAACTCGTTTCCCATCCCCTTTCCTTTACAGGGTCCGCAGCGCGAGTGTGACGCCACTGGTGTTGCACACGTCCATAGGCCGCGGTAACCGCTTCCCATCAGGTGGGCCGTGTGCTTGTCTGTCTTTTTTTTTATTTTTATACCCTAGTGGTATAAATATAAAAATAAAAATTACACGAATATGAAATAAAATTAAAACAAATTTTATTTGATGAATTTT
Organism: Cybosia mesomella; assembly: GCA_946251805.1. Taxonomy (NCBI): domain Eukaryota; kingdom Metazoa; phylum Arthropoda; class Insecta; order Lepidoptera; family Erebidae; genus Cybosia; species Cybosia mesomella. The sequence goes on from OX276390.1 coordinate 30,222,237, forward strand.
AACTGATTTATGACTACTGTAAACCAACGTAAACGTTAGGAAAAATTTAGATAAACAAAATAATAGAAAAAATCGACATATAATCCTTTAAAATTGGTTTACTTATTGGTAACGATCACATGGTCGGGCACAAATCTCTGCCATGTCAAACCGTAATAGTGTAAGATCCCGGGCTTCCCAGACCTCACTTATATCGTAGAATAATGCAGTGTAGGTGTAGTGGCACTATTGGCTAGGAATATTGATTTTACAAATCCAAATGTTGCAGCTTTAGCTTTCATCAAAATCGGGCTCGTGAGGAATCAAACTAGTTGATTTTTTTTAAAATACACCCTGTATTATTACGCCATTCGATAGTGTTGCTAATAAGGAACGAAATCTGGGAAGCAATAACATACGGCAAACCTGAGGAAAGATCTGTATTTCAAACAAAATATTTTTTGGGATATTCCTGGGTTCTGGTAAAAGTCACTGCTAATGGAAATCAAAATGAATTTTTAAAAATATTTTCTAACACATATGTAAAAATCAACACTACATATTTAAGTTAACTGCGTGCTATTTTTATCTACCTTTAGTTCCCGACAAATGGCCGCCAGGACAAGCTAGCCAATATGCAAACACTCAAGGTACATATCTACACTACATTATCCTACATATTTTATCCTTGTAAAAATAAGTGAGATCTGGGAAGCCTTGGGATCTTGGACTATAACACGACTCGTTAAGTAAGAGGTATGGCGGCCCCACACTAAGAAAAGAATGTGTGATATTATCTACAATTTTTCAGGTTCAAACATACATATCACAAATAAAGAATATCAAAGTTGCTATGAGTGGGATGGATTTCTTTCAAGTTTCACGAGCCACTATGTTAACGGTTGGTATATTAGTAAAACTCTACAAGGAAATTATTAGTTGCGTTATCTATATTCAGATAAGTTATCTTGTTATTTTATTGGTTTCTTGATCACTTAAGTGATAGTTGATATTAGTGAGAAATTATCGATACAACGCAAATTTGTTACGATGGTCGATCTGTATAGCTTACAGTGTTATATGCACTATAGTATGGCCGCTGAGTTATTACCGATTTGACACATGACGAATTGACAATACTAGTGAAGTGACTGAACCAGTAACCCTAATATCATTTGGGAACAGTTTGTTTTTAAATATTCTAGTATAGTGTGTAATTAAATAAAATCAAAACAAATAATAGTTAAAGACACAGGTTCTTTATTAGGTGGAGTATCCTTGATGGGCGTAGATAATTGGTCGAGGACATATCAAAATAAAACAAATTTGTAAACACTGTTACACATTTTAATGAATAGAGTAGGTACAAGATGTTTTAATAAATTACTACCTATCATTTATTAAAACAATTATTCAGACTCTGAACCAGATTCGCCAGAGCTGTCATCGCTATCAGTCAGTTGTATGACAATTTCATTGTCTATAATGGTGTCCACTCTTATATCGCGTTCATAATCTTCTGTTATTAGTTTTCGAGTCTTTTCGACGACCTTGACCCAATCTTCTTTCGTTATTTTGCTGCAAGCATCTTTTAATAGACCCATCATTTTATTAGTACTGAATGGCGGAGTCGTATTATTACGAGCTGCGTAACCTGTAATGTAAACATTAAATAACGTCAATTTATTACATTAAATAAATGAAATGTTACACAATTACCTTACTTATTACATGTAAGGGACATGAGATATTTATTTCTTAGTTATGTATCTTTTTACTTATATGCTGAATATTGGATGTTATAATAGTACAAATTATTCATATTCATAACTTATGCGATAAAAAACAATACCTTTGATTTGTGCCCATATTAGCTCAATGGCATTGTACTGGCAGTGATAAGGAGGAATTCGAAGTACCCGATGTCCATGTGCCAGAGCTATCTCATCTACTTCATAACGGACTCTTGATGATTTATTTTCGCGTACCAACTTTACTAAGTCAGACTTTAGCAATTCGGCAGTAGTTTCAATTCCATTTTGGTGTAGCCATGCTAGGAGATCAGCTTTCTTGTAGGCCTGAGTAGGCGCTTTATTCACTTGTTTCGAGTGATATGAAGCGTTGTCCATTATTATGATAGAAGGCTCTGGCAGGCTGGGTAATAATTGATTCTCGAACCAATTCGTAAAAGTGTCTGTATCCATCTCCTCGTGGTAATCGGAAGTACTTTTTGACGCGAAAGCCAGCAGTCCATTTTCAAAGAAACCACTTCCAGCAGAACCGGCGTGACAAATTATCAGTCGCGATCCTTTTCCCATTGGAACCTTTGAGGTTGATGCTTTTGTTTCGTCAGTCCAAGAGCGTGACACAGTGTGGTTCGCATTTAACCATGTTTCGTCAACAAAAACGACATTGTCCCAAGACTCGATTTTTCTGGCTTCTCTTATAAAGTCACTCCTTTTAATTATTAAATCAAATCTTTCCATTAATATTTTCCTTTTATTCGTTTTTTTATATTCAAACCCAATTTCGTGCAATAGTTTTGACAACGCCGTTTTACTGCCTTTAAACAAGCCAGCTTCTTTTAAAGAGACCAAAAGCAAACGTCTAGTTGGAAACTCGTTCCTAGTATAATAACCATATATGTGGTTTCTTATTGCATCTGCATCAAAAACATCAACACCTGTCACGGGCTTTTGTCTTCGTTTTTTCTTAGGAGTGCGTAAAATATTATCGTCACTTCCAGAAGCACCAAATTTTTCTTTATTTATATTATATAGTGTTTTTGCACCAATTCCAAGAGCTTGTGAAACCCGATCTTTCACTTGAGTGACAGGAATCAAAGGGCCGCCATTTTGTGACTCACGCTCAAAGTAATCCTGTAGCTTTAGTACAAGCTCACGACATTGACTATTCAATGTTTTTCCTCGTTTCGGCATTTTCAACAAAATTACCAAACACAAACAAAATTAGTCCAATAAAGCGCAACGATAAACAGGAGAAAGCCGAGTTAAAAAACAACGGTTACACAAGAGAACGTAGTATGTGCGCACGAGAGTACGGAAGACGACTAAACAGATTAAAATAGCGGTGGTAAGGATGTTGCCAGAATAGTATCGCCAATTACTTAAAAAAATACACCTATAACATTGCTTAATTGAGGGAGAAAATTATATTTATTAAATGTTGTTTTATATATTATAAATGTTAAAAATTATACATAATCATTTTAATTGTATTTATTTTTAAATCATAGAAAACAGTATTTCTGTCTTTGGATCACACATAAATCTTAAAAATCATAAGATACTGGCAACACAGTGCAATTAAGAGACGCAAAAAAATGGTAGCATTATATTTAGTCTAGTTGCTCGAAGGAATAAGTAAAATAAAAATATCCAAATAAAATAAATATCATATCTATTCCAATGAATTCGGACCGAATACTATCAAGCACATCACTATGAAAACTAGACGCACGATGTAACTTTGAACAAGCGCGCCAAAGAACAAAAAATAAATGTTTTCATATTATTTACAAACTATTTTAAGTTTTGAAACAGAGTTTATTGGAAAATTACTTGATTCTAACATTTTGACATAAAGTTTTATATTAAAGAGGTATTCTAAATCATTCGGCAAATGTGTCGCTCGTGCAAGGTTATATCAATTAATTTAAGAATAATCTGTCAAATCGGTAATAACTCAGCGGCCGTACTATAACTGTTTCAATTTTTTCTAATCATAGCACTTTATGCTCCAATGCAAGACACTGTTGAAACATATCTTAAAATAAGTTATTTAGCATTACGAAACCAGCGACTTGGAATCTTCTAAGTCGCTGGTTTTTATACATTTAAAATGGCATTTCATTTCATGATGTTCATGAATCTTTCACCTTGACTTCGAAATTTACTTTGAAATGCAAGATTTTTTTGGGGTGGAGAAACGCATGACGAAGTGGTTGGGAAATACCACACCTACTAAAACCACACGCGTTCTCCGGCATGAAACCAGAAGAGATTGTATGAATGCAGAGCGGAGTGTACAATAGTGGGTACTGTTATGCAGTGCGTGTGAGATTGCCCTCTACCTAAACAAAAAATATGAATTTTACCTGTTTTTGGTTTCAGGTATTTGGAACAATCGTAACATACGAGCTAGTGCTATTTCAGTTCAATTAACAGTACCATACAGTAAGTATGGTACATTTCAAGTCCTATTACTTCAATGCGAACCGCTTTCAAATATTATATTATGTTAATGAGTAATTTACTCATTATCATAAAGCTCTTTAAATGATAAAGTTTTTTTTTTAAATTAAGTAGTACCAAATAGCTTATTGTGCGTTTTGATTTTACTGTTGGCTGATTTAAATATCAGCTAAGCATCTGATTTTAAATTTATGAAAATTTAAATATATTAATTTAAGTTGTTACTTGTAGATAAAAATATTATTCCCATAGGGAGTCCTATAGGAGTAATATATTTTTATCTTAGCTTATTTTAAGGATACATTGTAAATCACACATAATTAAAACAAATAAATAAAATTGAAATGTCTATCTATAATGTTATTATTAAAGATTTTTCTTAGGTTAATGTCTAAATACGTTAAAATATTAATTAAATAAATAATAAATAAATAAATATTATCCGACATTCTACACAGGGCTATCTAGACCTAATGTAAGCATAACTTAACTAGCTTGCGTTATGGGTTCTAGAATGAGGATATACATACTAAGATACATTATATTTTGTAAATATATACATATTATACTTAGAAAAACTTCTAAACATTGTGGGAAATTTATTAGATCTTTCTCTTAATGGAATGAACGATTGAAATAGATGCTACAAGGATTTTATTGGAAATTCTAAATTTTATTGGACTTTAAATAAAACACAGATCTGCACGATGTTACGGTTCAAGTTTATTATTATTTATGAGTTATTGGCGAAAAATCCAAATAATTTTGAATGAGAAAGGCAACCAAATTGTTATAATCCTCTTTTTGAATTTTCTTTTCTTTCATGATGTATTATGTATCCTATAAGCGTATTTTGAACGTTGTTATTTTTTAAACAATAGGCAAAAAATACTGGTTGCTAATCATACATCTATCTGGGTGCACCACGTGTAAAACTGTAAATATAATGCATTGGGAAATAAGTTACAAATTCTCTCAAGGAGCAACTCAGCCAACATATTTAATTTTATTTCGTGTATATTTAATAGTCAATAACTACTATATACTATTCTGAGGCAGGCCACCGAAATCATTATGATACGATTTGCCAACATTGTAATTTTTAAGAAATTCATAAAATTGGCATCTTCATTCTGATATTTTTTCAAGATAACACACAATTTGATAGGTATTTGTTTTACGAAGCCCGACCTGTCCACTAGCATTTGCTTTATGTACTTGCTTTAATATTTACTCAGTACTAATTCCTTTTACGTACCCAAACTACTACAACATTTACATACTTAAATCAATGTTCACTACTACAACCTTTTCACTAATTCAACTAACTATACAACGTGTTCAACAGTGCTATTACGTGTTATAACAGCATTATATTCAGTTAAATATTTCTTCATACTTTTCAAATAATAATCCTTTTGTTTTACTTGCATTCACTTTCTCACTTATCGTTTTCAAAATCTCATTCAAGTTGTTCATCTCGATGATGATGATCGATGGCAAGCAGGTGACTCTTCCGCTTGTGGTGCAAGTATGATATGATCACCTTGTAAAAGACACCTAACATTTTCACGTTTAATGTAAATTTAATATCTTTCATACTAAAAAAAAAACAAATGATTTCGAGTATGTTTAGATTTTTATAATGTTTGAAAATACCACTTACACAAATTCTCTTTACAAATTGCCTTCCTGGCATGGCAGAGATTCACGAAGAACTGGTAACCCTTTTTGAATCGACTGTACATCATGCAGATGGGTTCCATATCATCCTTGGGAAGGTCATCACATACGGTATCGCAAGAACTTTTTGATGGGGGTCGAGATGCCATAAGTGGGAGGGAGTCCCATTGAGCGATTCTTGGAGATGCCATTACTGCAACTGATAAATTATGCATTGTTTTTTTCATTGTAAATTGCCTTCCTGGCATGGCAGACATTCACGAAGAATTGGTAACCCTTTTTGAATCGACTGTACATCATGCAGATGGGTTCCATATCATCCTTGGGAAGGTCATCACATACGGTATCGCAAGAACTTTTTGACGGGGGTCGAGATGCCATAAGTGGGAGGGAGTCCCATTGAGCGATTCTTGGTGATGCCATTACTGCAACTGATAAATTATGCATTGTTTTTTTCTTTGTAAGTATATTTATTTTCACTGCAGGACACCTTTGCTTTTTCTCTGGATAGTAAAGATATCTGGGTCAAACCTGCTAATCTGAATCCGAAGATTTTTATCTAAACTATTAGATAGAAGTTATATTATGAGAGAAATATAGGCAGAATGTATGCCTCGATGGTGCAGTCTGCTACCAAGTACACGAGGAGGTTGGAATGATGTGTATTAAGTCAGAACACGAAATTGAACAGAAAGAAATGAAAGCCTTTTTATTTTCGTAAAACACAACGTAAGAACTTATAAATTATTAAAATGATCTAAAAATTGTATTATAGTTAACAATATACCTACATACAATACAAAATACTTATTTTTTACCAAAATAATATTGACCCAAGAAACACAGAATATATAATTAATACATAGTTAAATTTAACAACTAGTACCTGGCAATATTACCTATATTTTATCTGTTTGTTCAATCTGTTATATTTGAACGTAGAATAAAAGCTGAAGCTATAAACTGGCTATCAGCGTATACGAGAGAGGAATAGCGATAGTTTTTTTTTATTGCCAGACTATGAAATTTTCCTATAATATAGGTAATGAAACCTCATTTCGTTCACAATTTCTTGTGGTCGGGGTCTCAGGGATATCATGCACATCACTATGGCTTCGCGAATTCATGCGTGACACTCGGGATGACTTCAGGATGAGGAGCATAAGGCAGGGGGGGTGATACGTTCTCTTAGGATGCGGCTGCCCCGTGCAACCACCTCACCTGCCTTCCACCCCTCATCCCGCGTGAACCATGGGTGTGTCACGCATGAACTTGCTGAGCTATAGTGTGTATCTGGTTTCTCACCTAACATTGTGTGGTTTTGGTTGGTTCAAGTCCGACATACCCACCATGTCATCATTAGCTCCAATGCAAAACAAGGTAGTACAGTGGGATTAGAATAATAACTATTTTAGATTTCAAAAGTTTTTTTTCCAAATACTTTATATCTTTGCATGCACTATATATAGTGGTGCTGAGGTAAAAGCTAAGGATGCCAATGGGACGAGACAATGATAAGTCAAATTATTTGTACCATTTTCGGCTTTGATTAGTAGTTACAATTATTGAACTGATTCTATTCATTAACGCTTATTGAACTATGCTAAAATAATATAATCTGATTCAATACAAATGATTATTTGTTATAAAATACTTTCATTTTACCAACACATGAAATGCTCACTTAAGTATGCGCTTGCAAGAAATGATACATTTTTATACACCTTTGCTTACTTGTGATCTCACAGAGAACGACTCAAAAGTCATTATAGCCAGTTCTTAACTTCTTAGTGTATAATATGTTCTATATAAAGGAGACAAAAAAGCAGTCAAACTCACCTATAAACCCTATTGTGAAGTATAAACAAAAGGTAGTTAAAATAAGGCCAAAAAATATGAGGCCGTTGCAAATATTTTTAACAACTATAAAAATTGTAAAAAATGAATGAGTCCTTTTGGAAATGGAAGAAAATATAGCGAAACTAACGGTAAAAATCCATGAAAGCGAATTTTTCAATGTAGAAAAACAGTGAATTCGATTTTAACCAGAACATTTTTTGTGACTGCAATTTAATTTAATTAAATGTATCTAAATGAGTCTTGGTTACTTGAAATAAATGATTTATTATTATAATATATGTGTATATATATATATATATATATATATATATATATATATATATATATACATATATAATTTTGATCGGAATTCTATTTCCACTGGAAATCGTGCAAGACCATTTTTCACACATAAAATTCACTCCCTTTAACTACAATACCTCGACACCGCTTTAATTTATTTTTCCCGTTGGTAACGAGCCTCATGCTGTTATGAGTTTTTTCTTAACAAAAGCTATTTGTACTAGACTATAATAAAATAATTTCAATTCAATTTTATATTTATTCGATTCTGATATTTTACAATATACAGTAAAAATTATATTTACGTACCTACCTATTACATTGTTCAGTTTCTCAAAGCAATGATTTCTTCAGTAGTAAACTGCTCTTATGAACACCACATCGTAATAGTAGATATCTATATAAGATTTTTTTTTCAATAAATGTTTATGTTTATTACCAGAAGAATGTCGATTTTTTATATAATTGTAAAGGAGCGTAAATATTAAAAGAAGTGCCTCAATCAATTTGTGTACCCAAGGATCTGGGAGGGAAAACCTCCAGTTATCTGGGAGGGATTCCACATATTAGTATCTTCACCAGTTATCTCAGAAAGAAATAAAGATAAGTAACAAGTTAGTTGAATCGAAAAACGTATTTTTTGAAGTGAAAACTTCTTTAGCGGCATTGTGCACTTTTTTGTAATGGGTAAAAAAGATTAAACTCGCGTCAGTAAAACACGTGACCTGAACGTAAGACAACAAAATATAGAAGCGCTAATTTCACACTGTACTTAACAACCTTGATGGCGCGTTCGTCTAATGAGTGGTCGTTGACTTCGTCAAGACTGAGATCGATTCCGACCGAGGCCCAAGAAACACTTTTTGTCATCATATAACTTTTTGTAATATTTATTCTATTTTGTGCCATAAATCTATTGATATAAAATGGAAATTAAACAAAGTGCATCTATTATTGAAAAAAGTGACGAAGAAATAGCGAAAGAAAATGAGTGAGTACTGTATATATATGTATACTGTATACTGTACATAATATATTGGCGATGATGGTTCTGGTAATAATGATGGTGAAAAACTTGTTGAAATTATTGATGGAAGTTGATTTTTCTGAGAGATAAACTTTTCAATGTAAAATAATTGTAATAGTTCTGAAGTGTCAAATTTTTTATGTAATATAAATAGTCATGTTTGTGTACGATAGCGCAATAAATGAATATTGTATGTTACCACATAAATGATAGTACTTTTATACTGATAATTAAAGCAAATCGTGGAAAATTATTCCCTAACCATTCCAAAATATCAAAAATGCACAACGTTAATATTCAAGTTTTCACTTCTGCCGGCACTCCCGGAGTGCAACCCGTCGTTTTTTTTATTTATATTAATTTCAAACATACCCAATTTTCAGTCTCTCACTTTTTAATATTAATTACAAAAATATCCTAATGGTAGTAAATCGAATGTTTTACATAGCAAGAGATCACTTAATGACTAAGGAGTCGATCGAAATGTTCCAGGTTCGTTGTATACTACCGACGGCAACGTGCATCCACTCCAACTTTATCTCAGCTGGAAGGGTAGACGGGAGTGCTAGTAATTTCGGGTAAAAAAAAATAGTAGCATCCGAGAGATGAGTGCTATTTTTGATGACTACAAGCTGGCAACCCTTGTTGTACGTTTACTGTAAGCTTCAATGACTAAGATTCTGCCAGTTTTATGATGCGCCACTTGGTTATTCTGTTTTGGTTTTATGTATTAAATTGTAACAACACAAGCTCGTAAGTCACGATAGTTCCAAATAACTGAAATAAAAGGTACGTTCTTATTGTTTTATTTTAATGAAATGAAATAAAAAAAAATTATCACGTGGCAATGTGATACTAATTTATTTATCTAAAATCACAATGAAAACATATTCGGATCTCTACTATTGCCCCAAATTTCAGAGGGAGGTAAGGAAAAACAGTGATTTGCGGAGCCTCTTCTACCCCCACAAAAACCTTTATTTAGTAAAGAGTAACGAATTTCTCCAAAAGAAAAAAAAGCTCTTTCCATTTTTTAGTGTCTGGTTACCCCCTTTCCTGAGACTTTACCTTTAGCTTATCATCGGGTGAGTCATATTGACCTCACCATTATGAAGAAAAATCACGCATACTTGAAGTTTGTCGAACACTTCCTTAACCACGATGAAGAGAGGATTTTCTTGCATTCCTTGGTGTAAATAAAATAACCAACCAACTACTTCATGTAAACGGATCGAAATAATCTTACCATTAAAATCATTTTTCTCGTCACGTAAAAGAAATCCAAACAGCTCATAGAAATGTTTATATTCTTTATTTGTGTAATATATCTTTTAACCTGAAAATTACTCATTTATTCATGGCTATAAAAACAAATCAATGCTTTTACCTACCTGTCAAATTTTCAATACTTGCCCATTGTAAAATTTTATTTTTTCTATTTAATTTGCTGTATCTTCAATGTATTGAGCAAGAATGATTCAATGGATGGAGGATGATTCAATGGATTGAGCAAGTCAATATTTCCCAAAAAATAAATGTATTTATACATACCTCAACACTGTATTTAGAGCTTGGTAAATTGTGTAAAATGTACACCGGTACTAAAGCATTGGAGTGTATCCTCGCACCTAAGATAAGTACCAATAACACTCGGATTGTTAAGAAAGAAACTGAATACGTGAAGTACACAGAGTTACTTACATCGTCGTATATCAATCTGTTAAGAGAAGACTGTTATTATTATTCTTTGCTTTAAATGTAACAACCACGCTTATATTCTGCAAATCCTACTCCTACTATACCCTATCCTACTAATATTATAAATGTGAGAGTTTGGGAACATGTTTGGATGATTGTTTCCCAATCACGGCTGAACAACTGAAATCTGGTACAAAGATACATTATAATCTGGAATAGGCTAATTTTTATCCCTGGAATAGATTCACTTTTGTTGCAGGAACGGGATCAGAATTCCACGCTTGTGAAGCCGTGGACAACAGCTAGTCAAGATTAAATTCCATAGTGCTCATTGCCAAAACTAAACTGAAGCTGAGCGATTCTCTGCTGACCTTTTAGATAAGATCAATTTTGAATCTAAAGTATTCTAAAGTGTCCAAACTTTCGGTAGTACACTTCAGTTCTTTGCTCTTGCGATGACAGCAGTTTATAACAAACGAAGTAGTTAAAACTGCCGACAACACCAATATACTTTATTGAAAACTAGCTGATGCCCGCGGCTCCGCCCGCGCGGAGGTCGGTTATCGTATTTTGGACATATCTCCGACTTATTAAACCAATTGCAATCAAATATACAGCAGATTTTAGGTCTGATCTAGACCTTTCTAATAGAACACATAAATATCCATTCTGTAGTTTTTTCGTCCATCGCGAACAAATAAAGAAACAGACAAGAATGCCAAAAAGAAATTTTTGTGTTCCGGATCGTTCATTTAACATAACCCAATTTTTTTTTCTAAATATCTCCAATGTACAGACACAACTAATTTACAATTTTATAATAGTATAGAAGTGTTATACTCACTTAGAATTTTCCGACTCCTTTGAATTGCAAATAATATATTGCTCCGTCTCAGAGCTGCTGTAAACAACCTATAGCATGAATAAAATAAGCAAGTAGGAAATACCAGTTCGACTTTTGAAATTATAGCTTACTTTAAGGTATAAAACAATTGAACGCAAATCCAGTAAAGACTGCTGGCAGTTGACGTCATTAAGTGGATTCCGAACTGCCTGTTGACAAGCTTCACTAAACGTACGATTTTTAAATATTGTGTACGGAATTCGGCACAAGAAAAATATTCCTGCAAAAGTAATACATTAAACAAATAAATATTTTTATTATTATTCTAAGAAAATAATGCAGACACTTCCACAATTATAGTTTAAGGATGTCTGACGGGGGGTTGCAACCGTACTAAGTGGCTTAAATGGACGACGTGATTTCTATTATTATTCCAACTAAAATAAATATAAAATGAGTTTTATTTATTATATATATATATATATTGAAATGCATGCAAGCAATTAAGCTTAGCTGGAGGGGTTAGGGGGAATATTAGTAATTTCGGCTACTAATATTCTTTTGAAAAAAAAAAGAAAATGATCATGAATAATAGAAAAAAAAGACACGAAGCGTCGGTAGCTTAGTGGTTAAGGAGTCGTCCCTATGATCGAGAGGTCCCGGGTTGGAATCCTGGCCATTACACTAACGACGTGAACCCAGTCCTAACACAAGCAATTAAGCTTAGCTGGAGGGATTAGGGGGAATATTAGTAATTTCGGTTACTAATATTCTTTAAAAAAAAGAAGATGATGAATAATAAAAAGTAAAAGAAGGACTCACCTGTTGTACAGCTTTTTTCAGAAGTTCATTATGCACCATAAAATGTTCTGTCAAATATATACTCATTACCATCACAAGTAAATCGTTGCAGCTCCATAAAAACGTAGCTTGTAAGGAGACAATCTGAAAAACTACACTCCTGTACACAATGTATCTATTAAACATTGATTGTTCCGGTTAGACGAACAATAAAAAATATGTATATATACATTTCCACAGGTTTACTCGTTCACCTGGGTGATGCCACCTGAGTGCACCAATTACAATTACTTTTTATTTCACCTCGGAATCATTGCACCTAAGTGATCTCACCCAGGTGAAAAGATTCAAATGTATTAGTGTCAATTGTTCACCTTATACCTTTTTTTTTTCGTATGGAAATCCCTTCGGATACCCCCCGCCGGCCAGCGGGGGTGGTTATGTTGGGCTTGAACCGACTAAAACCGCACGCCGTCTGGGGTGTAAGGTGGCCTAATAAGGCAATTCCCTCGCACCACGGCTGACCCTGGGCCATCTACGGCTTCGAGATGGCCCCCTCGGGTGTGGGAACCACGGTGACCCCAACTTGCCCCGGAGAGGGGGGCGCGCGACGCACTGCCGCCCCGGCCTGCTTCTGCTCGGCAGATAGACGGCCTCATCTGTCACCCCCAGGCCTACGCTCATGGAGGACGCAGGTCATTGAGCGACCTCCGGCGTCTGAGTCGCCTGCGCCGCGCGGCGAGCATGTTGCTGGCTCGGCGGGCCGGGAGAGTTCTTGTTCACCTTGTACCATCCAGGTCAACCAGGTGAATAAACGTAGTCATTATTGCATATGAATTCAATTTAACAAATAATGTCTGAACCGATGATGATGGGTATGTTATTCTGTGTATAATATACTTATCCTTGTTTGTAAACGTAGGCACAGGTATATTAAAAACTACATTTCGTTTATTATGCTTATTGGTCACATGTTATAGGGCTGGGCGTTTTGCCGCTAACCAGCAATTTTTTATGAACTGGTTGTTCTACTTTCCTAAGAATCACACTCCAAAAATGCCCGCAGAGTGGAAAATTTACATCTCAAGTATTACTATTAGAGTCAACGGGATATTTAGCTAGTGTTGTTTTGAGTGTCTGCTATTTCTGCATTGTTATAAGTACCATGATGAGAGAGGATTACGTAAGACGGTACTATTTCCGTATTTACTTTAAACTTGTTCACCGTAAACCACCAGGGCTTCAGTTAATCAGTGATCACGGCGCTTGCAATAGTGCCGACATATAGGACACTTAAAACAACACTTGCTAAATATCCCGTTGACTCTAATAGTAATACTTGAGATGTTAATTTTCCACTCTTCGGACATTTTTGATCCGTGATTCTCAGGAAACTAGAATACAACCAGTTCACAAAAAATGCTGGTTAATGGCCAAAGGCCCAGCTCCTATAACATGCGACTAATGGTATATATCCCATTGATCCTAATAGTAATGATAGTGACCGTAACAGTTTAAATAACTCAAGTAGTGTAAGCATACACTATGGAATCAGGTGGTTAATAAAAAGGATTACCTCACTGAGAAGTGCCAACCACAAAGAATAGTCTGTGTAATCAAATATCCAAGGCTCACTGAGCTTATAATAATCCTCTAAAACGTAATCCGAACCGCATGAGTGAGTGGCAACTATTCCGTATATCAATTCCAAGATATATTCCACTGAAATCAAATTGTATAAAATACTAGTTTTAGTTAAGGCCTTTTTTTTACGTGCGGAAATCCCTTCGGATACCCCCCCCCCCCACGCCAGGCAGCGGAGGTGATTATGTCGTGTATCGACTAAAACCGCACGATGTCCTCCCCAAGTGTCCGTTGCCGGGCACCCCGGGTAAGCCCTCGAAAGGATAACCCCAGGGTTGCCGGCGGACTTTGGCCGCCACCGCGGCCTCGCCTGCTTTTAGTTAAGGCCTAACACATCTCTATAAGATATTACAAAGATTACACAAAGTTGGTGCATTATTTACTAAAAGACGTAACTGATACTATAAATATTACAAAAGTATCCTGGAACGAGCATCATACTTGCAGCAGCTGTTATTATTAGTACCGAAGTTGCAGTGATTGTGGTTCCGATGTTTCTATTGAAAGGTGGTAGAGTATTTTCAAATTTCTCTACATTTTCCATAAGTAATTGCCAACAATTGCCAATGTAAGCCAAAACCAGTAATGATATTAGTCCCGACGTATAAAATATTGCATTACCTGAAAAAATTATAACTAAATATTCACACATAATCCTGTCTAATACATTATTTTTGAAGTTCCATATTTCGTTTATTTTTCAACTTAATTTCTTAATAATCTGAAACTAACTTTTTATTACTTAATTTCACCTTGTCCTACAGCGCACTATTTATCTTTATATTATGAGCTGGCAATGTATAGGTCATATTTCTGGAGTAGTCAGCGTCGCCGTCGTTTAAGATTACGTACAACGTACTGTAATTACTTTATCTTATATATACGAGTATTATGATCGAAAGTTGTCTTCATATTCAGAACGAATAGACGGAAGGTGTCTACTAAAGTCACTTGTTAGAAACACACTTACTGATATTAGGTAGGGAGCTGCCATTCTGAATAACATAATAACATGTGGAAAGCGTCATCGACACATGTCCGAGAAGGCTAAATCCATACCATATTGTATACGGTGACAGAAAAGTAAACCTGTGAAACATTGAACGCTTTAGTTATTTCAATATCTTCAAAATAGAAAACTAGGGACATAACACGGAATAAAATGACAAGAAGTCAAGCCACTAAACACATCGATACAATTACTGTCCTACTATTAATCCTATCCTACTGTTTTACTAATAATATAAAGGTGGAAGTTTATGAAGATGTTTGTATGTTTGTTCTCAATCATGCTTAAACCGGTGAACGGGTCTGGTTGAAATTTGGTACAGGGATAAATTATGGTCTGGAATATCACATAGGCTACTTTTTATCATATAGAATATATATATAGAATAGGGTTGCGGGACCGGGATAAGAACTTCACGCGGGCGAAGCTCGTGTAACAGCAACTAGCTGTTATATAATTCTTCTGCTCAATCTCACCTCAGTTTATCTCTTGTCTGATTTGTTAATCCTGACAACGGCAGTAATCCTATAACTCGACTACAGAAAAGAACTCTTCTTGTAGATTTATAAAGAACACTGTCCTTTTTATTGTTGAGATGCAGTCTATCTAAGGTCACAGATTTCGGTTGGTTCTGAATTTGCATATTTTTATGGACATCTAAAATATATAATTATTATAGGTATTAGATAATTCTCAGTTATTAAATCACCATACAGTCAAGTCATAACGCCTATAATCCTGAACGTTCACGGGCAGAAAACCAGCGCTGCGTATACTGATGATGTACGCAGCATTCATGCTGAGATGGGGCCCTATTTGGGTCTGCGCGATGATTTGTGCAGATTACTAAATAAAACTTTTTTCTTTCTTTCTTTCTTTCTTTCTAAATCGCATTGCGGATAGCGCAGATTGCTGTGTAGCTCTGTTCGAACCACACTTCATCACAGTATTAGCCAGTGGTCATTGTCTCCCAATTTATACTACATGAAACCCTAAGATACAATATCATAAATTACTATCAACGTTACTACTTGGACGCACTCTAATATTTTCTTAACTGAAATCTAGCCGGCAATATTTGGTAACCATATCAATAAAATCATCATTAAAGAATCAGTAACTTTAAATGAAATATCTAAATTTCAGGCACTTACCTTCTTCTTACCTAAAACGAAAAATCCTGCTATAAACGTATTGACATATTTTCGAATATTTTATAAACCCTTTTTATACGTTCAGTGATATGTTTCAGTTGTATAACGTAAACCCATTTCTATAGACAGGTTCATAAACAGCTTTGGTGAATATAGGCTCACAACTTACACCTCTTATGGCAAGGCTTAGCATCATTGTCTACATAACATTCAAATAAACGTAAATAAATACTCAACATGTGATTGACAGGAGACGTGTACTAGTATTTGGCTTGAAAATATACAATACATATATATTTTATCTAATGTACAATAAAACTAACTGCGTTATATTTTTAACTACTCGTTTTAATGGTAGATCAGAATAAAATAAATGAATGTGTAACTTGATTTATTGTAACATAGTGTTATTATAGCGCGATGTAGAAGCAGACCTGAGAAGTAAAACCGACACTTGAGCTATTGTGAAATCTAAGGTAGAGTTTAAGCAGAGTCGAAAATAAACTTTTTATATGCAATACTTCTTTGAGGTTTTCTCTATAACTTTGAACATTTATTCTGAGAAGTCCATAGATTGTTGAAAATTCTATAATTTGTACTAATTACTTTACTCTGTGATTTTTATACTAATTGCGTTCAACCTCATTTAGTGTACTCACCTACCATTGTATAACGTTAATTAATTTATTACATAGCAAAAAGTGTACAGAGATATACGATCTATTTATGGTCCATCAAGCCGGATTTAAACCAAGAACCTACAGTTTGGGTTATAATGATTAAAGTTCTTAATTTTCAGTGACGTTTTACTCCGAGTACAACTTTCAGGTAGAGAGACTTCAAAATCAATTGGAAGGAGGTCTAAATTACTATGACTGGGATGGGGTTTATCTATCTAATTATACCTTTACTTCCTGCAGGTTTCAAATACCTTATCAATTTCACTTCAATTCAATTTAAACTTACAACTTCAAGCGGGGTTATGTTGCCTGTCTGATGGGCACCTTTGTGCCGAGTACGGTGAGGGGCGGGTTATTTGATAAGACTGATAATGTAATTTCATTTATGATTTAAAATTGACTTTTTTTTAACATGTGGATACCCCCACGGGCTTCTCCCCAACGGTGCCAACGATGGGATGGGTTTGTCGGCATCGGACCGACTAAAACCAAGTGTCCATTGCCGGGCACCCCGGGTAAGCCCTCGAAAGGATAACCACAGGGTTCCCGGCGGACTATGGCCGCCACCGCGGCCTCGCCTGGTGGGGTCGGGTTTTATCCCGCGACGGTGAGTTGGCAGGCGTGTGTAGGACACACACGACACGCCTCCATCTTGGCCTGCTTCTGTAAGGACAGCGAGTCGGCCAACTGCCGTCCTCAGGCCCCGATTATGGAGGTCGGTAGTCCCGGGCGTAGGCGATGATTCTTCCCGCTCTCTCTCCGCCGCCTCTTTCGTACGCATTACCAGCTCGCAGAAAGAGACGGCGGCGTGCCACTTGCTCCCGTCGGAGATTAAGTATATTAAGTTAATAGTAAGTACATATTATTCGACCCTCGAGCCGTCACGTGGGTTCCTTAAAAACCCAGCTCTTACAGAAACTCAACTACTTTTAAAATTATATCATACATTATACCTTTTTTTTTTTTTTTTTTCGTGCGGAAATCCCTTCGGATACCCCCCCGCGTGCCAGCGGGGGCGGTTATGTCGGGCTTGAACCGACTAAAACCGCACGCCGTCTCGGGTCTACAGACGCCGGGGTGTAAGGTTGCCCATAGAGCATATCCCTCGCACCCCGACTGACCCTGGGCCATCTCCGGTTTCGAGATGGCCCCCTCGGGTTTGGGAACCACGGTGTCCCCGTCTTGCCCCGGTTTGGGGAAGGGGCGCTAGTCGCCCCACCGTCCCGGCCTGCTTCTGCTGGGGTGACAGGTGGCCTCACCCGCCACCCCCAGGCCTGCGCTCATGGAGGACGGAGGTCGTTAAGCGACCTCCGGCGCCTGAGTTGCCTGCGACGCGCGGCGAGCAAGTTGCGGGCTCGGCGGACCGGGAGAGTTCTAAGTATCTCCCGGGCGCGCTCCGCCACCTCCTTCGCGAGCATTACATGCTCGCAGAAGGAGGCGGCGGCGGCCCACGCGCTCGCGCTCCGCACCATTGCCGCAATCATGCTGCCGTCATACATTATACCTACTAATATTTTTTTGAGAAAAAACATTAACTCAATACAAAATTATATAAACCAAATTTTTTACATCCTAAAAAAATGGGAGTATGAACAAAGTAAAAAGTTTAGGTGTCAATGAAAAAAAATGTAGACACATTGTTCGAAGAGAGAAAAAAATGACAAACTTTTTAAAAAGTTTATATTGTAAATAAACAAATAAACATATAATTTTAGAATATCTTGTTTAATTTTGTTATAAAATAGGAATACATTTAATTAGCTTACTGTTCTTTTAAAAATTAATCGTAATATGAATGGTAAAATACGAATTCCCTGCGGTTCATATTTGGGGTCCCTAAAGAGTCCACGCGACGACTCGCGTTACAAAATAGGCGGGTCGAGGGCTAATTTACCAATGGTTTTAGATTATGTGAATAAGGTATCTACAGATGATTCCCAGTACTTCCATTTAAATTTTTACCATAAATGTACATTCCGAACGCGGATTTGTTTTCTTTTGGTGTCTGGGTTATCGACTACGAAATTCAACACATAAATTTAAAAATGCAGTTTTATTACATATAAGAAATCGATTAAAGTAAAAAAAATGCGTCATCGTATCAAATTATCACCACTCATTTTTTGACGTAACCCTCTTCCTAACCTGACCCGACGTCTCTTTCCTATCATAACCCGAATTGCGCAGATTGGTCATTCTCTCTAATCTTTCTCAAAATAAAAAATACATATGTGTCAAATCAGTATTTAATATTTAGTATCCGACTTGGATGGTTGGCTAATGGTTATTTTTTTATAACCATGCACAAATAAGTCACTTTCTAAGCTGTTTGATTAAATAGCTAGGCAAGTAATTAAACGTATCTGCGCAATTCGGGTTATGATAGGAACGAGACGTCGGGTCAGGTTAGGAAGAGGGTTACGTTCGGAACAAATATTACATTATTTTTCAAGTTTCTAACCTAACCCGCGACCGGGTGAGGCTTTCGGGTCAGGTTCGGAATAATCGCTCATTTTAATCCTGCTAGCTGCTACCATTTTAACAAGAACTGTGATTTTAAACTGAATTTGAGGGTAAGACATCAAGTCAATAATGTTTTTATTTTACTTTAATTAAACACTAACATTAACCTCAGGCAGAAATGCTAGTCTAAAGAAAAGAAGATTATATTATTGTCTAAGATGGTGTTGATTTTTATGGTTTAATCATATAATCTATAGATATAATGCGCTTTTTTAAAAATAAAATACATTTTTTTATTTACACTATTATTAATTTATATTTATTGAAATTTTTAACACTATTCTTAATTTAAATTTATTAAAACTTATTTTCTAATTTTTTTGTACGGTTTTCTATAAAAAGCGTGTTGTTTAGTTTTTTTAAACAATTTTTTATTTTTTTTTATTATAATTTTATCAAATTAGTGTATTGTCATCGGTCCTCGATAAATTTCGGATAACTTCTGGACGGATTTAGCTAATTCTGTTGTATTCTTTATTTGGCAACTTTAATAATATAACCTTATGGCGTTTGCATTGCCTGTTGTCGTTTATAATTGACGCAATTAACATATTGACTGATATATTAACAGATGTACTGGTTGGAATTTAAAGCAGGACAACGTTAGTCGCCTCGCGGGGCACGGCTGCTTCGGAAAGTACCTATTCTAGGTCGCTAGGAGGTCGACATAGCTAAGAACACTTCCGACTAATTCATCTTTAAAACAAAAAAAAACAAAATCATATTCAGTTCATTTGTTCGTGAGCTACTATGCCACAGACACACACACACACGCATACACGTCAAACTTTTAACACGAGCGACGTCGTTTTTGTCTCGGGGGTAGACGGACTCTCAAGTTTTATTTTCGTAATAATTTGTGTCGAAAATTATCATGACTAATACTCTAGGCCACTCATAAAATATTCAAACATGTAAAATGTTTCGATATCAGATATTCTGAATTGTGTCAATATAAAACGATATCAACAAAATAAATCATAATTATACCTGGAAAACTCGTGTCATGTGATAGCATATATTTTTCTAACTAATGTGTGTTTGAAAAATTAATTTTATTAACTCGATTATGGTCTGTATTGGAACACGTGTAAAGATCAAAATGTTGTGTACAGTTCTTCTTCGTTGGAAACTTTTGTTTTACAAATTTTCAATAATTCACTTTAACATTTTTATTATAAGTTAGAAAACAATAATTTTCACCATAAATGATGATATTCGACGATTTTAAATTACTAAAGTATTGGAACTTACGATATTCTTTCAAAGTTTCTAGTCGATCTTTAGAAAGTGAACGTTACAGGGACTAGTAAGTTAAATATGACTTTATTAATTATATTCTCTATCATTTTTACTCGGGCTAAGTGAACATCTAGGACTAAACTTGAATCTTGGACTAACTGAACTATCTGAATCCATTCTGGAAAGATGAAATTCTCGCCTAAATACGTTCGTTGTTTTTTTCTATTGATGACTACGTCACCCTAAGACGTGTGTAGACGAGAATTTCCGTTATCAAAGTCGGATCCAAGTGACTCTGTTGGCTAGAGTGTTCCGCATAAAAAACGATTGTCATGGATTCAAGTTTTCCATTTGTCTAAATAAGCAATCTCAATAACAGCAAGCTGGGTGTTTCTATATTTGGTATTTTGCTTTCGTTTTTTTTTTCGTGTGGAAGCCCCAAGCTCCACCGCATTGGTGCTAACGATGAGATGGGTACATACCGATTCCGACATCGGAATCGGAACGACTAAACAACATTTGCGACACTGGGGCTACATTTTGCCACAGCATTCGACTCTTGTCTTTTTTTATAAACTAGACGTTATACGTTTATGTTAAATACTACATAAACTATAATAAATGCTACCGAATCTATTAAATTTACTAAATTGGTATATGCACCGCACCTTCTTTTATACAAACACTCAAGCTTTCATTCTTTACACAAAGAGTATTTTAAGTATTTTACACGTTTCTTGTGTTGTAACCATTTACTTTAATAGGTACTATCAAAGAATACTAAACAAATAATAAAAATGTTCTTTCTTTAAGGTTAGCTGTCTTCACTCTTAATAAATAATTGGACAGTTAACTATGAAATTGAAGCATTTTACAAAGAACGATGGTACTAAAAAATACGATGTAAGTAAGAATTCTTTACTTTGATATTACAATTTTGGACTCAATAAAACTTATCGAATGAAAGCCAGCGAAAGAAGTTCTTGATGAGATGTTTACAAAAGATTCATCGGTTGATAATAGACTGTACCTTACTGTATCGACGCGGTATGATTAATTTGTAAAATTAACTATTTTTACACTCGTATTACTGACTACTAACAGAATCCATTCCTACAAGTAAGGATTTCCGATGATAGATTTCTGTTCCCGTATTATACTACTAACTACAATAATGCTATTTAAATCATGATACTCAACACTTTCAAACATAGTATTTTGAATGTAATGATCCAAATTACTTTACCAATTGTACTATAAATATATAGAATAAAATCGACATTAACATTTTTACTTCTCGGAATAAATTTGTTTCTCTACTTTTCTGCAGGACTTTTTGCCCACATTAACCTGTATCTTCAATAAAGCTCGTTATTTTGGCATTACTACCTACGGTTTAACCACAGCCTTCTGTTGGACCTTTGTTTTGTTTCTGATGCTATTTACTTTAGAGGCCTGTGCCATCTGGAAACTTGTACGACTTTTGGCTGAATGGACTAGCCAGACTTCAAGTGGTGAGTTAACATAAAATGTTTGTTTTATAGTATTAGTTTGTTTTATGACAACAGATGTATTTTTTTAAATATTGGAATCCACATCTATTTGCAGGTGGTATGATAGTGGCTCGTCTGTCAGGTTCAATATTCTATGGCAACGCCTTAATTTCTTTGCTATTATCTTCCAAATTCGTTCACACTTGGCAGAGTCTTTCTTCATCTTGGTTGAGTGTTGAGGCTACAAGTACATTAACCTTCGCACCAGATGTCAAAATTAAAAAGAGAATTATCTTTGTATCATGTATGGTTGCTTCATGTGCCTTCAGTTAGTATTTTTTACTTACTCTTATCAAAATTATATTATATGGATATACATGTTGGACTATACGCTTTACACGTACTATGCTCAATACAAGATTGATTTCACCCAACCTTACCACTAAAAATTTTTTAGTAGAGCATATGCTAAGTATGATGTCAGCGACCGATTTTAATATTCCTCCACAGGAATATTTTGAAGCATACATTCTATCTTCACATGGATTTGTAATACAAGCCGGTAAGTCATTTAAATATGTTTTTATAAACCATTTTATTTATTTTGTCTTTTTATCATTCTACTAAGCAGCATGCATTAGAGGTGTTTGTGTAGACATCGTGCAAAAAATTGTATTATAAACTTATTAGAAGAGTTAAGTCCATAATTACCTAGATTACTTCAAACCATATCACTATTCTAATTACTTTTAGATGAATACAATTTATGGACTGCTATTCCAATATTTATACTGAGTAAACTGGCTACTGCATTGTGGAACTTCCAGGATTTAATCATTATTTTAATAAGCATGGGACTTACTTCTCGCTACCACAGACTGAATTTGTACGTTTATCATGTCGTCAATACTGAAAAAATATATAAAGAATCAAAAAAGGTTAGTTTCACATTATTAATATTTAATTCTTACCTACCACATCAATTTCAAGTGGTTTTGGTTTCAATTTGCTAGTTTTCGTCTGTTATATAGGTACATCATTAAATTATATATTTTGCGTTTGTTATAATATTTGTAACATACAAATAACATGCAATAAGATATATATTTTGCAGTTACGAACGGAATTCTACTTAAGAAAACAAAAATGGCGTCGTCTCCGAGAAGCCTATGTTCGTCATGCTACACTGGTGCGCATGGTGGATCGTAAACTTGGCCCTCTGGTGTTGCTGTCCAATATTAACAACTTGTATTTTATTTGCCTACAGCTCTTCCTTGGGATTCAGTAATAAAATGATAATTTCTAAACTTTAGAGATATCTATCTAGTAGGAGAGTGAATCTACATATAACTTGTCTTGGCTTTTCATTTCTTACAAAGAAAAATACATTAGACACATTCAGTTTCTAAGCTGGTGTTATAATTACCTGAGTTGTGAATTTGTTAGCTTTATTTGCCATGTAGGTTGGAGGAGTTGGGGAGAGTTGTCCTATCCCAATTTTATTAGTAGTAATAGTAAAAAGAAAATAAATAAAGTAACTATAGTTCGATAATTTTCTATTTGGACACAAGAGTTTTTGAACAGTTAAGAATTATATAACTTATACTGTATCTAATAGTTTGAGATCAATTTACGCTTGTTATTTTAGAATATGGTTTATAATTCATCGTATACAATTAATTAACTATTTTGAATTTTCATACAATACTCATCACTCGTACAGTATTATATATTATTTATGTACAGAATATGATTGCCAACAGATTTAATGTAAAAATATGTACAAAAGATTTGTATCTAGTAATTGTAATAACCCGCCAGAAGAGATTCTTAGTTCACTTATATTTTAGCTCTAATATGGTTGCAAAAAAAAATCGTTTTCTGGTCAAACTTTATCAAACTTTAATTAACTCAATCACTAATTATGTACCTAATCCTGATAAAGCAATATATCTTAGGTAGGTAAACTAATTAAGTTCATACCTAAGAATTGTTCTTACTCAATTGAAGATTTAAATTCTAAGGTTTTAACGCAAATTAAAAACTTAATCAATTTCTTTTGTAGCAAAGACAAAGGTAGTGCTATCAACCGTGTTTATTACCTCCTGTCGTTGAGTTGGTTACTGTTTAGAGCCTGCAGTGTAGTTCTGGCAGCAGCAGACGTACATCTACATTCACGAAGAGCTTTAAAATGTTTATATTCTTGTCCTAGTGCTGCTTATAACATTGAGGTAAGTTATTTTTTGGAAATAAAAAAAATATTTATGGTAGTTAATGATAACTGTTCATTTCTGAGTATGAACTGAATGTATAAAATAACTGTCAAGATCAAGATACTGGAGCTACTATCCACAATGAAAATCCTGCTTTCTGTATTTCACAGTTCAATCAAATCAAATGTCTTGTTATGATTTTGACGTGCGTTTTCTAATCTGATAGTCAAGTCATTGATTGATTACTGATTGTAAGTGATTTCGTATAACTGATAAGAAATGGGTGACAGGTTCAACGGAGCCCACAGTTAACGCAGCCCGCAGGCTCAATTTCAACAAATTCTTATCAATTTGTGCATTATATGAGTTATGATGGAATTTTTCTTTTTCAGATTAAACGGCTACAGTATCAACTGACTCACGACTTTGTAGCTTTATCTGGAATGGGTTTCTTTTCATTCAGAAGAGAGTTATTACTGGAAGTAAGTATTACAGGTTATAAGTGAATAATATTCACTCAGAACCAGATGGAGGAATAAGGAAGAAGGGGCAGACTTTGTAGAGGACAGTTAAGGTTTCTGGTTCTTGCGTCATTGTATGATAAACTGGTAATAAAATTATTTTCTGAATCTGTATGTATCTAGTCTAATACCTTTAAACGAAGGTATTGCTGTTGAAAGATGAGAAGGCGCGAGGATGTCGATACAAGTTGCGTCCCACACCAAAGGCCTACCCAACTTCCAAGGCACCAAAGGCATACCGTCTGGTCTCTTGCCCGTGCGCCGTGTTGTTTATATATATAATCTGAATCTCGGAAGCAGCTAAAACGATTTCCTTGGCAGTGCTACAGACACCCTTCTAAATTACTCTTTAAGGAGAGTGTTTTAGATTCAGCGGTCGGGTGTCAACAAGGTGACCCTCTTGAGTCCCTCATTTTCAGTTTATCAATACATCCAATCATTAGGCAGCTAAATTCAAAATTTAACATCTGGTATCTAGGTGATATAGATACAGCACTTAAAAATCTGGCTTTTCGGAAACACGAATTTAAAAATATTGGTTTAGAACTAAATTCCTCAAAATCTGAGATTTTTCTTAACGATAAGATTGACAGTTATTTGAAAATTTCAAAATTTAATGCTTTGGCTTTTTTAAAAGTTTTGCATAAAAGTTCTCTTCGGCTCCTAGGGTCCCCGATTCTAGAAGAAGCCTATGATTCCTTCGTTGAGGAAAAAATACAAAATTTTGATGAAGTTTCGGACCGAGTCCTCCAAATTAATATACATTTAGCATTTACTATTGTTCGATACTGCTTTTTCGTCCCAAAATTTACAGATGCTTTACGATCATCACAATTTTTTAAACATTCGGCAGTTTTAGGCAAGATGGTCAAAATTATTCAATATACTCTGTGTAAAATTTTGAATGCAGATTTAAACGACAGAGCCTGGCTGCAAGTGACTCTACTGGGTCGCTGTGGTGGGCTCGGCGTTCGTAAAATTACCGATGTCAGTTTACCAGCCTTTCTATCTTCGATCCATGGCACAGAAGAACTAACCAGGAAAATTTTAACACCCACACTGGTTAAGTCTGAAGTGCCAGGCAAAATTGAAGCTATAAATGGTTGGAAAATGGCTTGCCCAAACACTGATTTGTCCACCAAACTATTCTCCCAGAGACAATGTGACAGGCCGCTTTGCAACATGGCAGAGCAACATTTTACCGAGGGCGCTTGCCTTTTGGCTGTGGGGGAATAGGAGTCTGGTGTCTGGTTGCAGGCTCTTCCATCGCACATAGGCACTATGTTTTTTTTATTTATTCATATCAATTCGTGTTTTTTATCTTATAATCTAGTACAATGTCCCACAAAATCGTACATACGGTTTGACTGTGGGATCAGGATGTTGGACGAGCCGACATTCAGAATTGCGGTGCTCCTTGTGTCTCTCCTCATCGCTGTCACTGTGGAGAAGCAGTCGACAGCCGTGGGCATCACGGCCTATCATGCGGTAGGAGCGCAGGACGCATGTCACGTCATGCACACCTAAACGATATTATCCGCCGGGCTCTTGTCACCATCGGTGTTCCAGCTGTGCTTGAACCTGCTGGTTTGATTCGCGACGATGGCAAGCTACCAGACGGTATGTCTTTGGTGCCTTGGAAGTTGGGTAGTCCTTTGGTGTGGGGCGCAACTTGTATTGACATCCTCGCGCCTTCCCATCTGTCAAGTACGACGGGCTGCGCTTCTGCTGCTGCGGCATCTGCGGAGCAATTATATTTTTGAGCCGTTTGGGGTCGAAACACTAGGTTCGTGGAGGCCGAGTGCACGATCGCTTTACAAAGAAATCGCTAAGCGACTGATCGTTTTTGCACGAAGAATTGGCATTGCCATTCAATGTGGAAATACCGCCAGCCTTTTGGGTACGTTATCAGTCAACATCGATGGGGAGGAATTCTTTGACACCTAGACTTTTTACTTTGTACATACTCTTTTGTAGGATTATATTTTAGTTTATAATTTTTTTTTATTGTACAGATAGTTAATATTCTTCAAATAAATTATTGTTTTATCTAGCTAGGTTTCATTTTTAGAAAACATCGAAAAAAAAGCAGATATTGTTATCGTAAATATTTTACTTAAGAATTTACACTTCTGTGCAATATTATCTTTGTATTATTTTGTGTGTGTTCATCTTCTTTTTTTTTAAATATTTTAATATACTAGTTAAGTGAACCAATTAATCTTTATCTATTATTCTTTATATTTTTAGGTGGCAGCTGCAATTATAAAGTACGAGTTGGTGTTGATACAATACGATACTTAAAGAAAAAAAATGGAACTAAAATCGGCGATCTCTGGTAGTATGCATGCAATTTGTTGCGGCTACAGAAGAAACAAAAAAAAGACATTGGCGCGAAATCTTTATAATTTTTCTCTAATTGCAAATTGAATTGGTAATGACCGTAATTAATTTTACAATAGTGAAAATGTCATCATCTAGTGAGAATGGAAACCCTAATTTACGAATAGAAGAGAAAGGAAAAGAAATAATTTTCAATCTGTTGCCGTCAAGGTCACAAAGCATTTATTTAAATACTTACGAAAAGTTAATAAAATAAACTACATATTTCATATTGTAATGGATTGTTTTATTTTCTCATAATCGTAGTGAAAAGTATAGTGTAACACACGGCGCTAAAACCCATTAAAACTCGGTTTCTATTTACTCCCTCGCTAAAGCTCGGGAGTAAAACTACCTCGTATATAATGGGCTCCTTGTTTAACAATCTACTATTTCTATCTACCTTGTTCTTTTATAGAGCACGCCAGTAAGATCTCACCTCGCCTGATAGTAAAGTAAAGGTTTAGTATTTTTTCGCAAAATACAGTATGTTCAATATATAAGACGCATGAACCAGTAGTAACAGCAAGTGCACACTAAACAAGAATAATTTGTTGTTGAGTAAATATACCAGCTCTGAAGATGTTAATAGGACCCCATGCACTATTAGGAACTATGGACAGGTACTTCGTCAGAGAGGTAGCTCAAAATTCGTCGGAAAAATTTGATTCTGTAATTCTCTGCCTCTACATAGTGATGTAGATCTACAAATCACTAGCCACACAAAAGACAACACTCTTGTTAGTTTTATCAGACAATACATATTTGATTCTAAAATTAAAATGGCTTGTTAGGTAAATTAAATCTTTTTGCAGTAGTTAAGTTTTACAATTTAATTTAATTATAGTCCCATTGGAGCTCGAGTGCTTTAGATAAACTTTTAACATTTCTCTGAGGTTTCCAGCGAATTGACCTTGGAATGTGGTTTGGGTCACAATATAAAGATAACTAAAACACTAAGGAATTGGGTATTTCTAAACAATACTTACCTACAGTTCCAGCTTAATGAGCGTCTTAGGTGTTAGTTTATAAATATGATCAAGGGTATATTTTTGAGGGTAGACACATAACTGATGCAAAAATTTCCTAGTTATGTGTGTATTAGTTAGTATTTAATGTATGTTTGTTTTATGTAAGTTTTACTATGTATTACTTATATCTAGGTATTTATAATGTTTATATGTGTATTTGTTCACTATTTTAAAGTACACCAAACTACACCAAATTTCTTTTTCTTCTACATTACTCTCCATCCTATGGTTGCCTGTAAGAAATCTCTTAGCCTCTTAGCCTCAGACCGATAAGGCCGCCAATTGTAATCTGTTTTTTTATTTTTTTATTGATCAATTCGTTATTGAATGGCCTTGGTGTACAATAAAGAAATGTTATTATTATTAAATTTCAAGCTTTCAGTGTGCTCCATCATCCCAGTGGCTATATCTACTACTCAAAAACCCCTCATTTGGCGCCCATTTGAGGTCCCGTGAATGGGGGGGTTCTTGAGGTACATGGGTGCGTCGAACGCCAAGCAAGGTCAGCAGTTCTTCAGGGCTTGAAACTGCTGGCGTGTTTACTGCCGCTGTATGATATCATCCCCACGCTAACAATTCTTTTTAATTTACTTCTTCGTATAAACAAAACTGAAGATATAAAATTCATGACTTTGAACAAGAAAACGCTAGTTCATCATGTATTTTGGTTATGTAACGTAATTTTGAGGACTTGCTTTTGATTTATCTTTGAGTAGCTGAGTAAACGTGGATTAGAGACTATTTTGTTTATCTAGGAAATTTGGTGTAAACACGACTTAGGGAATATGACACTTTGGCAAGAACAGTTTAGATAAAACTGTACCGACAACCGACCGTCTTTTTTATATAATACTAAAATTTACACAAAGAATACACGCCAAACGTGACAAGGGTTTAGTGAGCACTTGTCTAAATATATTATTTCCAAATTGACTAAATAAATCACTTGATATATTTACCCATATAGGTTTAAGCCACTTATGCTCTACACTAATGCTCTATCGAAATATTAATTGTATAGATAAAGGAATTTTTAGGTTTATGATTCACCGTGGTCAATACTGTAAAGTCATAGATTTATTTATTGTAGAATAAATAAACTTAGTCTTGTAAATATTTCAAATAGTTCCTATAGCTAGTTTATCTTAAATTTGTAAGTACTCTCGGTATCGCCACAAAATAAAGTTTTCAATTTTAAGGCTTTGCGAGTGTATCTACACTAGGTAACAAAATTCATATAATTTACACAATAGAACACGCTTCACAGCAATTCGTTACGTTGAATAAATTAAAATAAGTAAAATCTTTGGCATTATTCTTCACATAAAATGTTACACAACAAAAATATTAAATTATTGAACAATAATGCCAAAAATTTAATATGGATTTAAAAATGGTGAATAAAACTAATTAATATTATCTGTTATCGTATACGTGAAAGTTTGAATCTATGGATGGATGTTTGTGCCTCTTTCACACAAAAACTAACTAAATAGACTATAGTCTAGAATAACACATAGGTTACTTCTATTCCTGGAATAAGTTCCCATGGGAAGTGGGAACTAGGCGGTCGCAACGGGCGTAGAGCGGGCAGCAGCTGGTTTTACATCTTTATATAGACCTTCAGTTTTCGAGATGGCCCCCTCGGGTTTGGGAACCACGGTGTCCCCGTCTTGCTCCGGTTTGGGGGTGGGGCGCTAGTCACCCCACCGTCCCGGTCTGCTTCTGCTGGGGTGACAGGCGGCCTCACCTGCCACCCCTAGGCCTGCGCTCATGGAGGACGGAGGTCGTTTAGCGACCTCCGGCGCCTGAGTCGCCTGCGACGCGCGTCAACCGGGAGAATTCGGAACCTCTCCCGGGCGCGCTCCGCCATCTCCTTCGCGAGCATTACGTGCTCGCAGAAGGAGGTGGCGGCGGCCCACGCGCTCGCGCTCCGCACCATTGCCGCAATCATGCTGTCGAGCGAGTGGACACCCACCACGATGGCTGCCACGAGGTCACGCCTTGGTGCCTCCCACGCCGGGCAGTCCGCCAGCGTGTGGAGCCCTGAGTCCTCGCTCGCGTCGCAGTGATGACACTCAGGCGTTGGCTCCTTCCTGATCCGATGCAGGTGGTCCCCGAAGCACCCCTTCCCGGAGATCACCTACGTCAGTCGGTACGAGAGGCTTCCGTGTCGCCTCTCTAGCCAATCCTCCATTATGGGCCTTACCGCCGCTATTGAGGCGTGCCCTGCGCTTGGTCGCCCAAGTCGTTCCTCCCACTCCACCGCGATGGCCTGGCGGAGCTGGGACTGCACGGCATCGATTCCTCGAGGCTCGGGGTTCCGTCCCTGCTCCCGCGCCTCCTTTCGCCACTGGTACAGTTGCGAAAGGTCTCTCGCCTCCAGGTCCCATGGCGGAGTTCCGGCAAGGAGACTCGCCGCCTCGAAGGAGATCGTGTGGTACCCGCGGATGACCCTGATGACTATTGAGTGAGTACCAACGTATGTTCACTCATTTGAATTATAATTTTCCTATGTTGCTATTTATCCAAGCAGAAACGTACAATGAGGAAACAAACTCTTAAATATTGTTCATTCAACCCTTCTTTGTATTTTTTACCATCGCTCCTAAAAATTTTAAAACATTAAGAGCTCTTCAGAAATTTCGTAACAAGTATTTTTTTGTCTATCCTTTCGTGTACGCTAAAGCTAGGTTCCCACTACACTGGACCGGTAATTTCGCCGAACGAGTAAAATTACTAGAAGGGCAGGGGTTGTATAAAATAATATATGAAGCTGGTTGACATTTATCCTAACGTTTTATCATTGTGGAGTGTCGTCGGCTAAACGAGCACACTGGCGTATGAAAGAGTCTGAACATCGATACCCTCTGTTCGTCCCGCCCATACTCTCCCTGACTTTTCATTTATTTTGTTTATTAAAATGTAAATTTATTAAATGTACTCTGACATACCTTCACCAACTCACCAAATAAACCAAACACACACATACATAACGCACAAATCCACTATCCGAAAACAAAACGAGGATAACTTTTCACAATGTTATGAATTTTACAAAAAATAAACATAAATCTTGCTTTAGACATTGACCAATCTTTGTATTGGACAAATACATTTTCTGACATTTGTATTGCTTATTATAAAATTTATCATAAAATGATATGTAATCCATCCTATCATCTCATCCTAATCGCAATTGGGATGAGTACTTGATTCATCCGGTCCGACTAACCCGGAGAAAGGGTGACGCAATCTGGTAAAACCGCTATAGTGGGAATGATGCCTAAGTGTTACTCTCTCGGTTACCAGTCGGAAAGGCTATGAACATAATTATAATTTACACAAGAAAATGTCTTTTGCAAACGAGAAAAGGTTGCATGAAACTCGATACCTCCCTATGTTCTTCTAATTAACGTATTTATCAATTGATAGATTTTCGAAGAAAGTAATCAAACCCAAATTTATGTATGAGAATGAGAATATTATTATGAGAATATTTCTCGAATCAAAATGAAAAAAAAAAGCAATATTATTCAGATATTTAAAGAGATAAGTATACGTTTTTAGGGTTCCGTTGCCAAATGCCAAAAAACGGAACCCTTATTATTCGTCATGTCTGTCTGTCTGTCCTGTCCTGTATGTCACAGCCACTTTTTTCCGAAACTATAAGAACTATGCTGTTGAAACTTGGTAAGTAGATGTATTCTGTGAACCGCATTAAGATTTTCACACAAAAATAGAAAAAACAATAAATTTTGGGGGCTCCCCATACTTAGAACTGAAACTCAATTTTTTTTTTTCATCTAACCCATATGTTTGAGGTATCTATGGATAGGTCTTCGAAAATGATATTGAGGTTTCTAATATAATGTTCTCTAAACTCTCTCTCTAAACTGAATAGTTTGCGCGAGAGACTTCCAAAGTGGTAAAATGTGTGCCCCCCCCCTCTGTAACTTCTAAAATAAGAGAATGATAAAACTAAAAAATATAAATGATGTACATTACCATGTAAACTTCCACCGAAAATTGGTTTGAACAAGATCCAGTAAGTAGTTTTTTTTAATACGTCAAATCGTAAAACGCAATTTTTACCTTTCATTCAATCAACTCAAATGTAAAATTTTTAAAAAGCATTATTATGTTACTTACTGCTACGGAACTCGTCATGGGCGAGTCTGACTCGCACTTGGCCGCTTTTTTTTAAATAAAGAAGTCCTGATTGGTCACCATGTAGATGACATTGTTCTATTGCACCATTATAAGTATAGAACTGAACATAATAGGGTTAGGTTTTCTGGTTCCTACTCTTATATATGTGTATAGTGTTGTGGTACTGCCACCGTATTCAAGCAATACCACCCACCAGAGCGTAAAGTACAATGCAGTGTTCTTCGAACAGGCACTGCCTGCTCTAGCTAATCTAATTAAATCACTTACTACACGATGCTATATGTTTGTGCGCTATGCTGATACCAGGCCACTCAGAAAGTATTGCGAAAAAAAGTTTTTATATATGAGAGACTGGTCAGTTATAATCTATTTCAAAAATATGATTATTTATGAGTAAAAATAAGTACGTTCCAGTTTCAAAATTTCTCTCTGCATTTTTTGCAAGATAATTTCAATTATTGTGTCTCATTGAAAAATGGATCTGCGTCGGGAACATTTTCGCGCTATGATTTTCTACGATTTCAAGTGTCGCCTGAAACCAGACGAATCGTACGATAGACTTCAAATGGCATTCATGGATGAAGGCCCTTCCAAGGCGACCGTGTATCGTTGGTATAACGAATTCAAGCGCGGTCGACTGACTTTGGAGGATGAAGAAAGAAGTGGTCGCCCTTTGACGGCTGTTACGGAAGAAAACGTGCTAGCAGTGAAAAATTTAAACCAAAATAATAGACGAGTCACATATCCAGAGATTCAGCACATTCTTCAGATTGGATCGGGAAGCCTTCACGAGATTCTACAGGTGCATCTTCGTGTGAGAAGGATAGTTTCACGCTGGGTGCCGCACAATCTCACCGATGTTCAGAAGCAGGCCCGGGTGGAATGGTGTCGTGATATGATAAACAAGTTTGAAGCACGCGCGTCTCGGCGTGTTTATGACATCATTACAGGTGATGAGTCGTGGATTTATCAGTATGATCCAGAAACAAAACGCCAGTCGACGGTTTGGGTGTTTCAAAACGAATCAACACCTACCAAAGTGAAGCGATCTAGAAGCGGAGGGAAGATTTTGATCGCGGATTTTTTCAATTTGTCTGGCTACTTGTTATCAATCCCTTTACGAAATCAAAGAAGCATCAACGCTGAATGGTACACTACCAAATGCTTGGCAGAAGTTTTCTCTGTAGTGAGCTACAAGCGACCAAACACAGGGCCCCGCGGGAAACTACTCCACCATGACAACGCGCCCGCACACACCGCGGTTAGAACGAGGGACTTCCTGGACAGCACTCCGGTTAAACTCCTAGGTCACCCTCCTTACAGCCCTGACCTTGCACCGTGCGACTTCTTTTTATTCCCGAAAATAAAAAATCAGCTCAAAGGGATACAATTTTCGTCGCCGGAAGATGCGCTGTCAACGTTTGAGCAGGCTGTAAACGAGGTATCTGCGGCGGATTGGAAAAAAGTGTTTTCAAAACTGGTTCAAACGCATGAAACTTTGTATAGAGGCTGGTGGAGAGTACTTTGAAAAGATTTAATAAAAAAATATTTACCTATAGAACACTTTTTTTTATTTTCGCAAAACTTTCTGAGTGTCCCACGAGACAATTTTAATGAAAGAAGATTTCATTTGATTTTTAAAAACAAAATGGTTCAAGCCCCGTCCTGAATGTTCACTTTTTCCAAACTAAATTTATGTCGTTATCAAGTTTTCGAAAGTCTTTCAATGTAGTTTAAAATGCTTTATGCATATGTATTTTTAACTTTAGACCAACATAATAAAAGAATTATGTACTTTTGCTCGTTTTAAAACTTTGCGAATTGCCTTTATGATTTATTCCGAGAGTTTCAACGTAAGCAATTAGACTCGTTTGTCACTTCACGCTTATAAGCGCGAAGTTTTATATAATATTGAAATTGCCAGACTTTATTCACATGAAGTATAGCACCCCTGCTATCTGTAGGTTTGTATCAGTGTTACAAATATTGGTTTAGTCCACTCTCGACCCATCGACCCCTAAACAAAGATTTCTTTATTTGTTTCCTCTCGACCCTTAAACCTATCTCGTCCACTCTCAACCCCTAATTTGATAATTATCAAAAATTAATATTTTGGTACAGTCATGTATAGACTATACAAAAAGCAATGGTAGCTAAGTGAGTATATAACCGACCTTGTAAGCATGTGGTTGTGAGTTCGATCCCGAGTGGCGGTACAAATGTAAAAATCATTTTGTGAAATATAAATCTAATAGTCATATAACTTACCATTGCTGACGGTGAAGAAAACTATTGTGAGGAAACCCACATAACCTAAAAAAATCTAGCCTTAACCTCTCTCAACTCTCTTGACGGAAGAGAGGAGACCCGTGCCCCAGCAGTGGAACGTATATGTGTTACCTACTATTAAAAATTAAATAAACGAGCAATATTAAAGTACTTAAGTTCTTTATTTATGATGTGCTGAATCTTAAAAAATATATGGACTTAATTTTTCTAAACAAAGACTAACTGGTATTTCTTTATGAATAAATTGATTCAGAATATAATTAATGCGTTTGTCGTTGTCAATATCATCTGATCTTCGTTTTGACTGTGATGAAGATAGCATCTTAACTAGTTTTTGATAATTTACAATACAAGGGTCCGCCGGCAACCCTGGGGTTATCATTTCGAGGGATTACCCGGGGTGCCCGGCAAAGGACACTTGGGGAGGACACCGTGCGGTTTTAGTCGATACACGACATAACCACCCCCGCTGGCCGGCGGGGGGGGGGGGTACCCGAAGGGATTTCCGCACGTAAAAAAAAACAGGGTACAATATTGGTATTATCTTCTGAGCTCCCACGAATGGAATATAGTTGTAAAAAAGGACGGGGGCAAACTTTAAAAGTTCCATCACAATAAAAATGGTCAACACTGCACATCAATTGTCTTGCTTTACTACTTGCTAATGCCAATATATATCTCTCAGATCTATAATTATAATAAGAAGTTCTCAAATAATTTGGGCACTTCTACTTCGTTAGGCGGAATAGCAACTTCTTTTTACACCTGCAGCTTTATTCCGTTGTTTGTAAAGTCCTGATTTTACATTTTTATATGAAGGTAATTCTTTGATGACATTTGGTTCGGTGTCCTTTAGCGTAACTACTGCATCATAATATATAGATGGTACAGTCTGTTTAAATTCTTTTGACACTCGTTCTTTACAAAATGACACGATCTCCTGCACTTTATTTTTGGCACTATTAGTTTGACATAAATGCACAGTAGATTTGATCACTTAACTTTCCGTTTCTAAAATAGTCACAGTACCATGGCATGTAGGCCTATTAATACACCGCCAATACGATGTTCCGTTTTTAAACTGTTTCTTGACATGGTATTGATGACCTTCCAGAAGCAGTATACGTCCTCCTCTCTGGGAAGTAATACATTTTAAATGAGCCCTATTGTCACTTGTACTTGGGCACACACAAAACACAAAAACGTGGCTCTCGCGGTACAGCTGGCCGAGTCCCGTCGGGAGATGGCTCGGCTAGCTGCAGCTCTAGAGGAGCTGAAGAGGGTGGTGGCGAGCAGCCGGCGCGGGTGACGTGATCGACGCGGTTAACGCAGCCGTTGCAGCCTACATGCAGCCGGCTCCTCGGCTCCTTTCCACTGAGGGTAAGGAGAAGGGCAAAGACAAGGGGAAGACGTCCCCAGCCCTGGCCCCAACCCTTACCGCGGTTCCGCCTACCTCCACCCCACTGGAAGGGGGCTGGGAGGTGGCTGGAGTAGTAAAAGTGGCCGCCAAGTAGGCAGCCAAGAAGGCCAGGAGGGCCGCGGCCGCCGCAAAAGCAGCGCCGGAGAAGCTCCGTGCCGCTCGAACTACGGCTGTCGTCGTCACTCTGACGACGGAGGCAGAGTCAAGAAGCATGGGATATGCCGAGGTGTTGGCCAAAGTAAAGGCCAACGTCAACTTGAAGCCCCTCGAGATGCCGGGTGTCCGGTGCAAGAGCACACGGATGGGAGCCCGGTTTCTCGAGGTCCCCGGCGCCGCCAGTGGCCCCAATGCCGACGCCCTAGCGGCTCGGTTTAAAGAGTCGCTGGATGCAGCCGACGTCCGGGTGTCCATGTCCAGTTCATTAAATGCTCAGAAGTGCGCATTACGTGCCTGGACGACTCCGTCACGGCAAAAGAGCTCAGGCTCACCGTGGCGGAGGCCGGGGACTGCTCCCCGGACACAGTCAAGGCGCTTCGGCTGCGGTGGACAGGGGGCAGCAGTTGTCGGCTGCCCTATAGCGGTGGCCCAAAAGGTCGCTGACGGGTAAAGCCTCCTGGAAGGAGGTTTCCTGAGGGCGCAGGCACGGCTCCTGCAGGCCCCGACCAGCCAGGTGCTTCAGGTGCCTGTCCGTGGGCCATGTGGAGGTGCACTGCACGGCGGTAGTGACGGCGCGTGACCGTAGCTTCCGCTGTGGCCAACCCGGAAAACCAGAACACCTGGTCTCGTCGTATAGGCCGATAAGCCTCACCCCAATCCTCTCCAAGCTATGGGAAAGGTTATTTTCTCATTAGGCTCAGGGACACAATTGACAACCAATCTGTCGTCCCATCTCACCAATTTGGTTTTCGCCAGTCGCATTCCACGATTGAACAGGTTCACCGTGTCTACCAACACATAAGAAAATCCTTTGAGGGAAAAGAATACTGTTCTGCGGCATTTCAAGACATTCAACAATCCTTTGATCGCGTATGGCATAAAAGTCTGCTTTGCAAAATCAAGCTACTTCTACCTCATTCAATCTTTTTGATTCTGGAGTCCTACCTGTCCAACACAATGTTTCGTGTCAAACAGGGTAATGCCAGATCTTCATTTCACTACATTACTACAGGTGTTCCGCAAGGCTCTGTGCTGGGCCCAGTTCTATACAATATATTTACATCTGACATGCCTACATCTTCTGATGTCACAGTGGCTACTTATGCCGATGATATAGCTTTCCAGTCAAGCAACGTGAAGCCCGAATCAGCGAGCCGCGCACTTCAAGGGTCACTGAATGAAACCCACACATGGCTCAACAGATGGCGTATTACAGCAAGTGCCCAGAAATCTAACCATATTACATTCACGCTAAGGAAAGGTGACTGTCCTGCTGTAAAACTTGGTGACCGTGCTTTTCCCCATTCTGAATGTGTTAAATACTTGGGATTCCATATTGACAGAAGACTTACCTGGAGTGAACACATCAAACACAAGAATGAATGCCCTCATCCTGAAATATAGAAAGTTAACCTGGCGGATGGGAAGAAACTCCGTCCTCTCAGTTAAAAACAAGCTCCTTATATACTGCAGCATCTTGAAGCCAATCTGGTTCTATAGGCTACAAATTTGGAGTACAGCCAGTAAAAGCATTATCATGCGCATGCAAAGGACCCTGAACGGCATTTTTCGGGACATTGTCAATGCACCGTGGTTTACTAGAAACGAGGAAATCCACGAATATCTCTCAATGCTAACAATCTTCGAAGACGGTTAAAGCTAAATATGCGTTAAGGCTCTCAGTTCACCCAAACCCTCTTGTTCCAGAACTTCTTAAGGAAAGTACCTCAAGACCAAGACTGAAGAAGAAATCTATTTTTAATTGATCTGTCAGTGGTTACTGTCAGCATCCTCATGTAAAATCCCCACTCAACAAATCCGATTATAGTCCTAGATGACGGATTGCGGATAAAAAAAAAAATACTTCCCCTCGGTCACCCATGGCGCCCGACGTGGATGACGAAGACGTGCCCGAGGTCACTTGGGTAGAACTAGAGCTGGCGGTGAGAAGGCTCAGAGCCAAATACATCCCGGGACCCGACGGCATTCCAGGCCGAGCGTCTCGCCGCCGACGCTCTCGAGCCCCGACTGAGACTGACTGAAGGCATATTTTGAGCGGGGCCAGTTTCCGAAATTGTGGAAGACGGGAAAACTGGTCCTCATCCGAAAGGCGGGGCACCCGGCGGACTCACCGTCTGCCTACCGGCCCATAGTGTTGCTCGACGAGGTGTGCAAACTCTTTGAAAGAGTAATTGCGAAGCGCCTCGTCGAGCACCTCTCAAGAGTGGGGCCGGACCTGGCGGATGGCTAATATGGCTTCCGCCAGAGGCGCTCCATCGTGGATGCCATCATGCGCGTGAGGGCTCTGGCGGAGGATGCAGTAGCCCGGGGTGAGGTGATGTTGGCGGTGTCCCTGGACATTGTCAACGCGTTCAAAACCTTGCCCTAGAGTTGCATTAGGGAGGCGCTCGTGTATCACGATATGCTTCTCTACCTTCGCCGCATAGTCGGGGCGTATTTGACGGAGAGAGCCGTCATCTACGCAACCGTGACCGGCGGCTGGGTCTCGAGGTGGCTCTTCATAAAACTGAGGCCCTGTTCTTTCATGGGCCTCGGAGCAAGCCACCCGAGGGATCCAGTCTCATTGTGAGAGGAAATCGCATCGGCATCAAGCCCCAAATAAAATATTAGGGGCCCGTGCTCGTCGGGCGATGGGACTTCGGAGGGCCCAGCTCTTGCTCTGGCGCGGCTGCTGCCCAACATGAGGGGGCCTTATGACTCCTGCAGGAGACTCTACGCCGGGATCGTGCGGTCCATGGCCCTGTATGGGTGCCCAATATGGGCGGAGGCCCTGAAGGCCAGAAGTGTGCGGATGCTGCGCGCTCCGCAGCGGGTGATGGCCATCAGGGTCATGCGCGGGTACTGCACGATCTCCTTCGAGGCGGCGAGTCTCCTTGCCGGAACTCCGGCATGAGATCTTGAGGCGAGAGCCCTTTCGCAACTGTACCAGTGGCGAAAGGAGGCGCGGGAGCAGGGACGGAACCCCGAGCCTCGAGAAATCGAGGCCGTGCAGTCCCAGCTCCGCCGTGCCATCGTGGTGGAGTGGAAGGAACGACTTGGGCGACCAAGCGCAGGGCACGCCTCAATAGCGGCGGTAAGGCCCATCATGGAGGATTGGCTAGAGAGGCAACACGGAAGCCTCTCGTACCGACTGACGCAGGTGATCTCCGGCAAGAGGAGCTTTGGGGACCACCTACATCGGATCAGGAAGGAGCCAACGCCTGAGTGCCATCACTGCGACGTGAGCGAGGACTCAGGCTGGCGGACTGCCCGGCGTGGGAGGCGCCGAGGCGTGACCTCGTGGCAGCCATCGGGGTGGGAGTCCTCTCGCTCGGCAGCATGATTGCGGCAATGGTGCGGAGCGCGAGCGCGTGGGCCGCCGCCACCTCCTTCTGCGAGTATGTAATGCTCGCGAAGGAGATGGCGGAGCGCGCCCGGGAGAGATTTAGAACTTTCCCGGCCCGACTAGCCCGCAACATGCTCGCCGCGCGTCGCAGGCGACTCAGGCGCCGGAGGTCGCTTAACGACCTCCGTTCTCCATGAGCGCAGGCCTGGGGGTGGCAGGTGAGGCCGCCTGTCACCCCAGCAGAAGCAGGCCGGGACCGTGGGGTGACGCTCCTCCCCCAAACCGGGGTGCGAGGGATATGCTCTATGGGCAACCTTACACCCCGGCGTTTTAAGACCCGAGACGGCGTGCGGTTTTAGTCGGTTCAAGCACGACATAATCTATCCGAAGGGATTTCCGCAGGAAAAAAAAATAGAATGATATAATATAAAATAAAAATTGAAGACATAAATTGGCCACCAAGATTGTTATGTTAAGAAGATGTTACTGACAGTAAACTCCACACAAAGTGAAGATCACTCTTATTTTGTTCAATAAACTGGTTTAAAATTAAACTGTAAGTGCCCATAATTGTTTAGTTTTAGAATCAGTCGGTAAGATATGTTGGAACACAATTATAATAAGGCCCTATTCAGACCAAGACGATATTCGCTCCCGCTGTGGGTAGAGGTACATACCGTGCGAGTATCACTCAAAAGTTCCGCTGCTAGAGCGGAATTGTTGGTACATAGGTAGTGCACACTAGTATTAGTATTGCTGCATACCCACTCTATTTTCTCTAATCGCTTAGGTTTGAATAGGCCTTAACTATGACAATAATCTAAATACCGCAATTTTTATAAATTACCCATATAAAGCCAATCGCGTGCGCGCATTTGACAGTAAAATGACCCGCTACTATTAGGGCCCGACTTGTTATGTTATTAAACATTTATATGAAATTCTAAAAATCAGTTTTCCTACTTACTTATAATCACTTTGTGTTGTTGAACATCTCAACCCGTAAAAGTTGTAGAGTAATGAATAGATTTTCATGTTTCAGACATGTATGAAAAATATGAATAATAAGTTCTCTCGGAGGCCTCTTGGCCTAATAAGTTTGAATCAGTACAAAAAAAAATCTGGTAGTCTACATAATACCACAAGAAGAGTTCTTTTCTTATGCCGAGTTGTGGGATTGCTGCCTTTGTTGGGACTAACCAGTCAGACGAGTACCAAATTGAGGTAAGAAGTTTATTGTAGACTCGACCACAAGTCTACAATAAACTTCATAAATAAATATAGATTATGACTAATAAACAAATGTATAAAGTAACTGTTAACTTTTAACCACCTCCCATTAACACCGCCATTTTTATAGAAATTTTCATACTTGCGTTTCATCGTTGCGCCATTTTTACATTTTGTCGTCTGCTAGACAGGTAGGCACGGTACGAAAGGCGTTGTTATTCGTTTGGGAGCACGAATGTCAAAAGGCTTTTAACAACATAAGCTAATTGAGTTTCTCCAGAATCTCCAGAATTATACAGAAATATCCAAAATTTTTGTAAATTACCCAATTTATAACACAGATTTTTCAGTTTTGGCAATTGGAGCGATTTTAAATCATCGATGTAGAAGTTTCAGTGCGGTACAATGACATCCAACTAATGATAATTCATTGGCAATACCTTGAGGTGTAAATTGTAATAACAGATGTGGCACATATATCACTTCCGCTGAAAGTGCAACACATTGTTCTGCACCTAGGTTTTTACAAGAGTTTGGCAATGCTTGAAGAACTACCCTTGATGTTATTTGTATATAGACACAAGATAATATTTTAAACTTCAAGTAATTTATTTTCAGATATACTCTCCGGTCTCCGTATACTATATACTACGGAGTGAGTTTTTGTGGCCAGGTGTTTATGCTGCTCACAGCTTGGATCAACTTTGCTCACAAGGGCTTTTCGATTGATAGTATTAGTAAGGTTTTATTTTATTACCGGCAGAGGTTTATTTTATAATCACATTTCACTTCGTATATTTTTGGTGGGTTTCTTTTTTGAAGTCAACTATAAGTATGAATATCTTTTCAGCCCATTTGATGTACTATATGTCGAGTTTTATATCATTTATGATTCTGGCGAGGACCGGTCGAAGCTGGCCTTTAATAATAAGAACCGTAGAGAAAATGGAAAATAAATTACCTCCTTTCCGAAAAAGCTACAATATTACTATAACTTTAACTATTGCATTGATAATGACAGCTGGTGCAGGTAAAAATATTATTCTATGTATTACTTACTAAATTATTGCATTAAATCCATAAACTAAGTTTATTATTATGTCGTTTACGCCATTGCATTGGTCTAAGCTGTAGAACGGGTTTTTGACGATAAACATAGCAGTAAAGCTGTTGGCATAAAATGATACAAATTGAATTTTAATACACTAATTTTACCGGTTTACATTATGTTTTATTATTGAGCTGAGCGAAGCGAAGCTCTTATACGTGGCTAAACCGTTTGGTCGAGACTGTACTCCTCCTTAACCACAATACCGATCTTGACCAAATTTGCCATGGTGATAGTGTAGACACCGCTGAGTGTTTAGAGGGGTCAAATGTTCAAATACAATGTACCATTGAGGAATAATCATCGAAAAACAGTTTCACGAGCTCGCGGCCTTAGCTATGCGCGCGACCGTAGTAAGATGCCTTATTTTTCAAGTAAGAGTCCTGCTCGCTCAGCTCAATTTATTTCAGTCGCACCTTGCACTGAATTCCTAGTTACTACATTTACAGAATATCCGACGATTCAGTTGCTCATCAATATAAATGGGGAGCATGATGTCTTGAAGTGTAAAATTTACAAAAATTTACCGTCAGACTTCAAGATCAGTAAATTGTAATAGTGTCACCATTTATTTGTACTTGATTTAAAGTATCCTCAGGTCTGGCTGTGTGAAATGAATGATGGGATCCTTCAGAACATTGAGCTCGAGTTTTTAAAGAGGCTTTTAAGGTTTACTTGTGTGAAATATCGAATATTTTAAATGCCTACACGGTTGTTTAATATGGTTTTTGGTTTAATTATGGATCGTACAATTAAATTTCTTCATAGTTGTAACTGTTGTAGCTGAACGTTTGATACACACATGTTACCATTTCTTTCTCTTGACGTCTCTTTACATTTATAAAAATTGTATTATGCTTTCGTTTACAGTCTTGCATTGTCATTATCTAAATTGAGGCATAATGAATGATTAGCTGTATCATCATTATCTTTCATATATGCAGTGTTACAAATTGATATTACATTCGTTTTTCGTCCGATTTTAGAGCGAAATGTTACACAGTTGACAAATCTTGATGCTAATTGGCTCCCTCCAAAAACGAGGTAATCCATTGAAAAGTTACATTTGGGGTTGCGTTTTTTAGAGGGCGCAATTTTATTTTTTTGATGTGTAGGGGGGTCAGTGTAAAGCTAAAACCAAGTTTGTGGGGTGGTCACCCTTGTTCCACGGCCGCCATCTTGAAAATAGGGGCTGAAATGGTTTTTACGATATATCTCTTAAATTAGATATCTGATAAAAAAATTTTGCTAACATTTTTTGTTGCAAATTAAATTCTCTACAACTTTGGTCCAGTAACTTTTGTTTTTTTTTTTTATTTTGCTATTATAATTTTTTTATGGCCGTGGGACAAGGGTGGCGACCCCACAAACTTGGTTTTAGCTTTACACTGACCCCCGCTACACATCAAAAGAATAAAATTGCGTCCTCTAAACAACGCAAGGTTAGGCCTAAAAATTTAACATTTCAATGGACTAAGGAGTTGTTTTAAAATACCTACCATTTTTTTTGTTTTTATTTTAGTGGAAGAAATTTTATACATCATCTATACGTATAATAGCGCTTACGCTTGCGATTCACACAATGTCGCTGAAAATTATTTTAAGGCCAGCAATTCTTGGATCTTCGACTATATAATGATTACTCTATGGAGAAGTATAATCGTAGAGGTATTGCTTTGCTTAATTTTCTAAATTTCATCAGAATGAAAAAACTTCTATAAGGAAGTCTTCAAAATCTTTAGTCAATATCTAGAGACGTAAAGATAAATCATAAATCCCGCACAAAATCTCACAACAAACAGACCGAAAGACAGACAGATAAAAATTTGAAAGTTATACTTGTGTGTATAGATTCATGTGAGATGATTAAAAGGCTGGTATTTTGAAATACAAAAATATATGAATTAAAACACTTTTTTAAAAACAAGCTTTCTAGCAAATGCATAACAAGACGAATCAAATGAGCCCAAACAGAATTGTTTAGTTCAGAAGTTCCTATGACTACCTACCGTCTCCATCTTCAAACCCAGGATATCATGTAGCATCAGAGTATTTGCCAAGACAAAAGAAATGAGCTCAAACTCGATTAGTTAATCCTGTTTAGTTCAGGAGTTGCTATGGACACATACGAATACGAAGATACGTAACTAAACCAAATGTAAGTCCAATTTAAAATCAGAAAGTGGTTCTGATTGGGCTTCCAAGACTTGACCCATACTAACAAACTAAAAGAACAAGTTAAATAAAAGCTTGTAAAAACAGATACAATTTTTTTTGTTGTTGTATAGATTAGATGTGTTTTGTGTGTTTTTTAGATTATCCACATACAGTCGTCATTTATAAATACATCCATCGATTGGCTTATGATACTTATAAGCTTGTATTTGACAGAACATTTTCTCGTACATAATGAACGCCTGAAAAAAGCTGTAAAACAGGTGCGTACCTTTTTATGCCTTTTTTTTTCCATGCGGAAATCTCTTCGGATACCCCCCGCCGGTCAGCGGGGGTGGTTATGTCGGGCTTGAACTGACTAAAACCGCACGCCGTCTCGGGTCTACAGACGCCGGGGTGTAAGG
The DNA here is from genome assembly GCA_946251805.1 of Cybosia mesomella. Classification (NCBI taxonomy): domain Eukaryota; kingdom Metazoa; phylum Arthropoda; class Insecta; order Lepidoptera; family Erebidae; genus Cybosia; species Cybosia mesomella. The sequence continues at coordinate 30,266,818 of OX276390.1, forward strand.
TTGCCCATAGAGCATATCCCTCGCACCCAGAGTGACCCTGAGCCATCTCCGGTTTCGAGATGGCCCCCTCGGGTACCTTTTTATGCCTTTTTTGTTTTGAGCCAGGGGTCCGTTCTACTACTCTTTCTTTCCATAATTTGGGTTGTCTTGGCTTTTAAGAGAGCGACTACCGTCTGATCTCCCAACCTCGAGAGAAAAGCTTGCGTCAGAGGTTCAGGTGACCCCGTGACACACTATGCACGCGCTAAGGGGGGTTGACATAGAAGTATTCTTGTATAGTTTCAGGCCCCCCGACAAGGCGCTGAGTCTGATATACCGCAGGGGTTTTAGAGCCACACTTAGCCGCGGTATGCCGCAGGACATTTCCCCTGACGAACCAAAAAAAAGGGCAGTGGCACTCCGGGATTGAAAGAGAAAACTTGAATAATTACGTGTACTCCCTACCTCTCTAACCGTCCTTACCTATGTCCCTTCGTCCCTACCTCCCTCCCTCCCTCCATCCATCCATCCAACTACAACAAAGATGGCATTGTTATAATAAATCTAGTGGGGCGGAAATCACACAGTGATTGTCAAACTTCGGGCCAAACTTAGATATTTTTGTTGCAGTATTTTTATTCAAAATTGCAGACCTTAGGCTTTATGCATATTATTCGTTGCGTCTTTATATATTGAGCAATAAATATGAAGAAAATGAAATCAAATCAAACGTCTTCGACGTCAAAAACACAAAAAAATGATTTTTAGGGACAATTTGTATGGTATATAGGTACCCTAAACCTTGAACGTACAAACCCCAAAATCTAATCAGTTCTTCCCATTAACCAAACAAGATGATTGGCGAAAGAATTTTTTAAATCGGATAAGTGGTTCTTGAGTATTGCGTAAACAGACATCCAGACATCCAGACCAACAGACAGACCGACACAAAAATTTTGCTTAATTAGATTTAGAATCATGTGAAACGTCGAGAAAAGTGATAAAAAGTGGGTGTAAGATTTTGATTTTTTTTTGCGTGATTTTAAGACTTCGGTGTCCACCTGGTTGGTGGCCCGAAGTAAAAAAATATGGAAAGGATCTCAGTGACATAGGCGGCGTCTCGGTGACTTATGGTGACATTTAAAATTTTATTTTATATGGAAAGTGCTAAAAGAAATGTTTACATACAAAAGAGATTTCATTTCTATTGTTATTAATGGCATTGTAATAAATTAGGAAATTATATTTTAAAAGTCTTGTAATGTGATTTCAGAAACATTTTTCATGTGCCAACTTCCGCACAGAACATTTGCAGATCGTGCGTATAATGAAAATAATTAACTTTTGGTTCGGGATATTTTTAATGACGTCAATTGGCAGTAACCTATATGGCATTTGCGTACAATTATTTTATGCCCTACAGTAAGTTATGTATTATAAACTATGTGAAGAGAATGGTATGGAATGGTTTCCTTATTATGGTTATCGTTATGTACCATGTCATCTTTGAAGCTTTTCCAATTTACATAGCATTCAGTTGTAAAAATCTTAACTTGAAGACCCCTAATAATAAAATCGTATATTTTACAGCCATGGTCAAGAGACTATTGTTTGCGAATTAAAGGACTCGACCGAGTTGAAGTGAGTATGATTTGCATGTTGCAGCATGTGTTGTATGTTGCTGCATCCACAAATTTCCAAATTCTGTACCGATAAAATTTTAGTAATAACACTTTTCCCAACAGATCCCCATTTGCTGTGAATCACATTATATACTTCACGTTTTCATTCTCTTATTTGGTAATACGAGGTTTGTTGATACTCCAACTAGCTGCAAGAATACAATCCAATGCTTTAGTACCGGTGTACATTTTGTATGACTTGCCCAGCTCTAAATTTAGTGTAGAGGTATGTATGAGTACAGGTTTTTACTTAAAGACCATTCTACTACTTATAATGGTGAAGCAAGTCATTAATGACAATTATACCCAACCATGCGAAAATAAAATATAATCTGAACTGCTGATTGCAATTCTTCGGAAAAAATTTGTTTGTTGCAGTAAAACGGTCGTTAGTAAGGGTAATTGGTTTCCGATTCTTCACACAGACCTTCACAGATTTACTATCTTCAAAGATAACGTACTCTCATTCTCAAAACCCTTTTTTGTGTCAAGAACGATTGACAGTTCGTCGTCTTACCACTTAAGCCGCTTACTGAAAATGAAAGCTTACTAGTTCTATTTAGATATACCATTACATGCTATTATATGTGTATGCATGTTTTTCAGGTCCAAAGGTACATGTCACAAGTCAAGAACTTTAAAGTTGTTCTGAGTGGTTTGGACTTCTTCTACGTAACACGGAATATGATTTTATCAGTAAGTATACATAATTAGTATTCTCAGGAGTAGTACGTAATTATGTTCATATATTAATCAGTGCTTGCAAGTCTTAAACTACAAAAAATCTACTAAACTAGCTATATTTTCTTTGATAAACATAATACTGACTAATACCAATGATAATAATTTGACTACGGATTTATTCTTTATCTAAGGCCTTTGACTATATTTCACATGCTATTTTAATAGAAAACTGGATACTATTGGAATACAAGGACCTGCACTTCTATGGCTATCAACATACTTGAGAAACAGGCATTATCTTGGGCTGTTATTTATTGCACAAAAGAGATACATTAGAGCTATACATGTGGTGGAGTGCCCTGCGTGGGCGAGTCAACGCCGGGATCTCGTTGCGGTCCTGGACGTGGACGTTCTCTCGTTGGAGACCATGGTGAGGGCCGTGGTCTCCGACGGGAGCAAGTGGCACGCCGCCGCCTCTTTCTGCGAGCAGGTAATGCTCGCGAAAGAGACGGCGGAGAGGGAGCGGGAGAGAACCCTGCCCCCCAAGTTCCGCAGTCTGCGGCGAGGGCGCCGCAGTATCGTCTACTACCGACCTCCATGATCGGGGCCTGAGGACGGCAGTTGGCCGACTCGCCGTTCTTGCAGAAGCAGGCCGTGGCGGAGGCGTTTCTTGTGTGTCCTACATACGCCTGCCTACTCACGGACGCGGGATAAAAACCCGACCCCACCAGGCGAAGCCGCGCTGGCGGCCAAGGTCCGCTGGTAACCCTGGGGTTATCCTTTCGAGGGCTTACCCGGGGTGCCCGGCAATGGACACTTGGGCAGGACACCGTGCGGTTTTAGTCGATGCACAACATAACCGCCCCCGCTGGCCGGCGGGGGGGTATCCGAAGGGATTTCCGCACGTAAATAAAAAAAAAAGAGCTATACATGTAATTAAACCAGATGAGTCATGTCAATCCTTTTCATAAAACTTGGTTTATTCCCGTTGCTATCTCTAAATATTTATGAGATAAGCTGTGTCATCATCATCATCAACTCAAAGTTGTGTCTCGATTGCTTCCGTGGCCTACACCTCGGAGCCCGGGGTCCGCTTTCCTGCTTTTCTCCCTTCTCCACTTCGCACTGTGTGATATCCCGAACTCCACAAAATATAATAAGAGCTTTGTTATGTGTGTTCGAACTTTCAATTAAAAACCAATGTACCTTAAAGCATTTGGCACTAGATTATTTAAAAAAGAATTATATAACTGGTTAAGTGAACATAATTTTTATAGTATTAATAACGAATTTTTTACCAAAAGTTTTGATGATAAATAACATTTACGCGCTAGTACACCACTAGGAAAACACGTATGCTCTCTAATTTAAAACCTATTATAAATTTTATACCATGTTTTAAGCAAATAATTTCGATTTGATTTTAAGAAAACGAACCTAGTGTTGATTTAAATCTTTACCCAATAAGCACGCCATTTTCAAATCTACCTACACATTAAATCCAATTTACAAATAATATAAAATAGTGCCTATTAAAGATTATATTATTATTTTGCCAAGTCAAGGTAAATAATATAATTTATTCAACAAAAAGACGCGGAGTAAATTTTACTACTGAACACATTTAGACAATTTTACATATATTTATAGCATTATATGTCTTTTTGTTGAATACGTTGAAAATAATATTATAAGTTATAATGAAACCTGTGACACAGGTTACCCGTTGTACCAGGGTACCTGTGTAAACAGGTTTCATTAAGTATGAAGTCACCTAGAGGAATTCGCAAAATAAACTGATTTTTACTTTTTGGTTGCAGGTACTAGGAACTATCGTAACTTACGAACTGGTGCTATTTCAGTTTAACAAATCAACGCCATAGTAATTAAGAAATTCTGTAAATAATGAGAAATGAAAATAATTATGAACAGAGAGCAAATGGGATTAACATATGAGATTCTGGTTTAATAATGATACTAAATAAATATTTTAGAATATATTATACAGCGCCATCTGAACCCAAACTAAGTAAATGAGAAACTGAGTTCTAGTATGCGGATAAAGTTAGATACTGTTTTTTTAAATATACACATAACATAGATAGAAACTTCCAAAACAACGAACACAGACATTATCATGCAAATAAAATATACCCACTTTTTTTTTTTTTTTTTTTTATTTATTTTTTTTTATTAAAAAAGAATATTAGTAACCGAAATTACTAATATCCCCCCTAACCCCTCCAGCTAAGCTAAATTGCTTGTGTTAGGAGTGGGTTCACGTCGGTAGTGTAATGGCCAGGATTCGAACCCAGGACCTCTCGATCGTAAGGTTGACTCCTTAACCACTAAGCTACCGAAGCTACTGAGCGGGAATTAAACCCTCTGACATAGTAGTCGAATACTATCACTTAGCCACATAAAAATAATAATGGTGGTTACGGCAGGATAATTCTGACCTCAAACTTTGAATGCTTCCACCAAGAGCCATAATTATTGTGCTTTGCTGCTCAGGGTTACGGCTTAACCTTGTAGTTGTCAGTATCATACTATGTTTACCACTTTGTATAAGAATACAGAGACGGTGAACCTATCCACCTCTCACTGTCTCTGCACAGAGCCCTCTGCTAATCAGATAAAACATAACATAACATAAACTCACGCCTATATCCCTGAAGGGGTAGGCAGAGGTGCTAGCACCCACATTTCGCCAGTTTTATGTTTAGGTCCCAATGTAATAGGTGGCGAGCCTATTGCCATTAACCGGGCACTTATAAACCTGCGATAAATACACACATAACTTCGAAAAGCATCGAAAAGTCATTGGTGTGTACCATGGTAAAACCTGGGATCGAACCCGAGACCTCGTCTCAGCAGTCCATTACCCATACCACTAGGCTACAAGTGCAGTAACCGAGCAAAGTTGGCAGTTTACGTTGACCAGGTTGTACCACGAGCAGGTTTTCTAGACCAGGTTGCCCATGGACTAATATTAAAGTCATGTACATTAATTTAGTGTTAATGATTAGTTTTATTTCAGAAATAAATTACATTATTAGGTATAGACTTGCTGGGGGTGTGTGTTGGGTAACCTCCTCGAGTGTCGCTCCGATTCCCATCCCGCTGCAGTCCGGGGGGAGCGGAATAGGAGCGGCCGGTACACCCTGGGCGGCGGTCAATGGCTTCCCCTTCACCCCTTCATAGGGTTGGCATTGATCGTCGGCCAATACCCAACGTGGCGGGAACACATCGCTCTCCGTACTCCTCTGCTTTCAGAGGAGACAGGATGAGCGATGCTGTTAGTGGTGAGATGGCCCAGGGTCAGCCGGGGTGCGAGGGATATGCTCTATGGGTAACCTTACACCCTGGCGTCTGAAGACCCGAGACGGCGTGCGGTTTTAGTCGGTGCAAGCCCGACATAACCGCCCCCGCTGGCCGGCGGGGGGGTATCCGAAGGGATTTCCGCACGATAAAAAAAAAAAAAAAAAGGTATAGACTTGCTCGCCGCGCGTCGCAGGTAACTCAGGCGCCGGAGGTCGCTTAACGACCTTCGTCCTCCATGAGCGCAGGCCTGGGGGTGGCGGGTGAGGCCACCTGTCGCCCCAGCAGAAGCAGGCCGGGACGGTGGGGCGACTAGCGCCCTTCCCCCAAACCAGGGCAAGACGGGGACACCGTGGTTCCCAAACCCGAGGGGGCCATCTCGAAACCGGAGATGGCCCAGGGTCAGTCGGGGTGCGAGGGATATGCTCTATGGGCAACCTTACACCCCGGCGTCTGTAGACCCGAGACGGCGTGCGGTTTTAGTCGGTTCAAGCTCGACATAACCGCCCCCGCTGGCACGCGGGGGGGTATCCGAAGGGATTTTCGCACGATAAAAAAAAAAAAAAAAAAAAAGTATAGACTATCTGTACAATAAAATCAAAATTAGATAACTAAAATATTTACACCCTTGTTACGGAACCTTAACGAAGTACGACATCTCTTACGGATCCCTAATAAAGTACGACGTCGCAACACTGTAGCGAAGAACTGCATCAATAGCACTTACAGGGTGGTCCCGATTGAGCAATCCGTGGACCGCCGCCACCGGGCACCACTGAATTAACACGAAACAAAGATCATTGTTATACCAAACTTGGGTTAGCATTCATGTACTCTTAGTCGTAATTTTTGATATTATAATTATTTTAAGTTCATTATTCGTTTTCTTGCAATCCTCCGACAGTAGAATCCATTATTGGCGCAGTCGGTAGGATACTCGAGAATAAAATTAGGTTCGGTTCGCGCGAAGATTTCCCCAAAAATCGGACCGAAGTCCCGCGTGACTGACTGATTACGAGTATCCCGAATCTACAGGAGTTCTACAGGCGACGAGGTGAATCTAGCTATCGATTCTGCAAGATACCGGATAATGTTGTAAGTACTTTGAAACTCTCACAGTCCTTGCTCTCCTAGTTCATAGTTCCTATCCTTATTAAATATATTATATTTTTATAGTCGGTGCATCGAACTCTGAATGCAACCCGATTTCTATAGGAATTAAATAGTTTCGTTATTATAGAATCAAGTTAGCGCATAGGTTTTATTTTAGATTAGGTATTGCATACATATAGGTGCAGAATCCTGACTTTGCCTGCCTAAAGTTAATTAGGTAATTAGGCGAATTACGACCAGCAACTAGAAGTGAACTAAACATATTAGAAATAAATTACATGTATTAAATTAAATTAATAAAATTATCCTTTTCTTGAGTGTGTTTTTTATTTGTGTGAGTCCTTTTCAGCACCTACAATTTTTCACCCCAGGGAATCGCGATCAGGTAGGTTAGACGATAGGCTACGAAATAAGCATAGTGCTTTAGACTTATTTCGAAATTTGGAAGTCATGGGCCAGACCGATGTCGATGCAATTTACAAATCACTAAGGTTATTACCTGAGTTTGACGGCAACCCACACGTCTTTACACGGTTCATCAATTTGTGTGATCAGTTGGTACTAGGTTATTTTAAAACAGAACGAGGACACGAATTATCTAAGTTAGCTTTGATAAATGGTATTTTAAATAGAATTTCGGGTTCCGCAGCTAAATAAATTCACTCTAACGGTATTCCTGAAAACAGGATAGGTATTAGAAGTGCTCTTATTAATAATTTCGCCGACCACCGAGACGAGACAGCTTTATACGGTGATTTGTCTCTACAAACACAGGGGTCTAGTACACCACAAGAATTCTACGAGTGATGTATGAATTTATTCAGTACAATCATGACATATATTTCTTTACACGAATCCGTTTTGACCACTATAGAAGCAAAACGTACTCTTTATAAAAAGCTTACGCTTCAGGCATACTTACGAGGTTTAAATGATCCATTAGGGTCCCGCATTCGATGCATGCGTCCCGAGACTACGGAGAAAGCTCTTGAGTTCGTACAGGAGGAGCTTAACACCCTATACAAGCAAAATAGAAACGAAGGTGGCTCCAGTAGGAAAGGCTTTCAGCAACCACCCCCTAATAATAATAATAATTTTAAATTGCCTTTAAATAATTTTATACCGAAATTGACACCTTTTATTTCACAGTTTAGACAACCGAATTTTAACGTACCTGGTCCCTCGAGGCCATTTGCTATACAGGGTCCACCCAGACAAGGTTGGCAACCTAATCAACCTAATGCACAGTTGCAACAGCCTCGCGGATTTACTAGAACCCAACAAATGATGCGTGCGCCTCCTCAAAACTACAACCCGCAAAGCAACGTATTCAGATTACCTAACAAGCCTCAGCAACAAGCTCCAATTCAATCTAGCAGTAATTCACCGCGACCTATGAGTGACGTACGTCATTTCGTACCGAGACCACTACCGCCTAGTCTAGGACATGATTGGCGTAGATTTGGTAATCCACCTCCCAGTAACTATTTTAGAACACGTGACGCTAATTTCAACGAGTATAACGATTTATACGATTATCATAACTATGATGATAATTATTATAGTGATTACCAATACGATTACCAACAATATCCCGATAATTATTTTCATTACGAGCAGCATGAGGAACCAGCAACTGCCGTCCAGGAATCTATGACTGATCCATCAGTGAATAACGATCAAAATTTTCAGACAGAATCCAAGCAAAAAGAGCAAACATAGAGGTAAACTTTCAAATACAGAGATAGCTAGGATACATTCAATTTATAATCCACCACTTATATTTCTAATTGATACAGGGGCTAATTTATCTAAAATCAGCCCTGAAGTTGTCGAAAGATATTACAAGGATATATCATTAAATTATAACGCGATTGAAATAACCAATATTCACACTTATAAGAATTGCGATTATCCTATTAATTTACCCTGTTTCCAAGAATATGGAATTAATGAAAATTTAAATTTTTCCGTGTACAAGTTTCATAACTTTTTCGATGGCTTAATAGGTTTAGATATTCTAGACTCTTGGAATTCCAATATTGATTTAAAAAATAAATTGTTAAAAATTCAGAATGTCCATATACCAATCCATATGTACGACTCTAGAAATGCGAATTTGTATGAGGAAATTATCCCTGCCAATTCTTCTAAGTTAGTTAGATTACCAATCAATAAACCAGACGGTGAGGTGTCGGTAGAAAAACAAACTACGTGTAATTGTATAATTTCAGACTGTTTAACGACTGTTGCTAATAATCGTGGTTGGGTGGAAATTATTAACCCTACTCGTAATGATATTATATTTTCTTTAAATAGTCCCATCAAAGCTGAAATGTTTAATACCAACATGAAATGTGCTCAAATTTATTCAAACCGGACTGAAGCAATTCTATCTAATCTTCGTACAAATCACTTAAATGCAGAAGAGCTCGTTAATCTACAAAATCTTTGTGCTAATTATGCTGACGTGTTTTACCTAGAAGGTGAACCATTAACCTTCACTAACAAAACTAAGCATAAAATCAGAACAACCGACGAAATACCAGTTCATACTAAAAGTTATAGATATCCGTACGTACACCGACAGGAGGTTAGAGATTAAATAAATAAATTGCTTGAGCAAAACATTATTCGTCCATCAGACTCTGCGTAGAGCTCTCCCATCTGGATTGGACCTAAGAAAAGGGATGCTTCTGGTAAAGTTAAGTGGCGTCTTGTCATAGACTTCCGAAAGGTTAACGAGAAAACGGTTGATAACAAATACCCCATTCCTAATATAACGGACGTACTAGATAAACTTGGTAAGTGTCAATACTTTACCACCTTAGACCTTGCTAGTGAATTTTACCAAGTTGAAATGGACCCAGATGATATACACAAGACAGCATTCCATGTAGAGAATGGCCACTACGAATTTATGAGGATGCCGATGGGTTTAAAAAATTCTCCCTCGACATTCCAACGTGTCATGGATAATGTCCTTAAAGACCTTCAAAATCAAGTGTGTCTAGTTTATCTTGACGATATTATCGTATTCGGAGTATCGTTACAAAAGCATATGTTAAACCTAGAAAAAGTATTTCAAAAACTACGTGATTCAAACTTCAAAATACAGATGGATAAATCGGAATTTTTAAAACTAGAGACTGAATTTCTTGGCCATGTTATTTGTAAAGACGGTGTGAAACCAAACCCTAATAAAATCCACGCTATTCAAAATTATCCTATAACCCAAACTGCCACCGAAATCAAACGTTTTCTTGGACTACTTGGATATTACCGAAAGTTCATTCCAAATTTTGCTCGAATAACTAAGCCACTCACTCAGTGTTTGAAGAAAGGCTCAAAAATAGTGCTAGATAGAAATTATATTAACTGTTTCGAACACTGTAAAACTATACTTTCCAACGACCCAATCTGACAATACCCAGACTTTACAAGAGACTTTATTTTGACCACAGATGCATCTAATATTGCAATTGGTGCCATTTTGTCTCAAGGTACAATTGGAACAGATAAACCTATAGCGTATGCTTCACGTACCCTTAACACCAGTGAATTGAACTACAGTACGATAGAAAAGGAACTGCTAGCAATTGTTTGGGCTACAAAATATTTCAGACCCTACTTATTTGGACGTAAATTTAAAATAGTGACAGACCATAAACCATTACAGTGGGTTATGAGTCTCAAGGAATCAAATTCACGATTAACACGATGGCGACTAAAACTTAGTGAGTACGATTTTACCGTTGTCTATAAGCAAGGTGAAAATAATACCAATGCTGACGCGCTCTTACGGATCGACCTGCATAATGAAGAGCTGTCATCCATCGTAGTTAACCCATCTCATTCAGCACATTCGTTAAGTGATTCTAGAACTGCCACAGCTTCTGAAGTCGATGCTGGGTCTAAAACAGCTACAGTACATACTGACGCTGAAAATCCTATTGTTGAAGTGCCCATTACAGATGATCCATTAAATTAATATACCAATCAGTTAATTTTCAACTTAGTAGGAGACATTAAAGCCAAACCAGTTTTAACAAAACCATTTTCTACTCATACTAGGGTATCATTACAAATTTCTGAGTCAAATTTAGAGGAAGACATAATTAATGCAGTAAAAGAATATGTAAATCCTAAAATTAAAACAGGTCTACTTATTAATCCGCCTTTAGCCATGTATACGATTATACCAATTATCCAACGAAACTTTCGGAATTCTTCTATGAATCTAACTTTAACTAAAAGAGAAGTAGAAAACGTTAGAGAATACCTCAGACAACAGGAGACCATTAACAAATACCACAATGGTAAAACGAACCATCGCGGTATAAATGAATGCACTTTAGCTTTGTCACATAAGTATTACTGGCCAAAAATGAAAGAGCATATTACGAAATTTATAAATGAACGTAGACTTTGTGGTCAAGCCAAATACGACCGAAACCCTATAAGACAACAGTTCCAAGTAGTACCACCAACTACAAAACCTTTCGAATTAATACATTTAGATCTATTAACCATTCAAAGTGAAAAGTTCCTAACCATTGTAGATGCCTTTTCTAAATATGGACAGGCCTATAATTTGAGAGATGGAACCGCAATAAGTGTGTTACAGGCTTTGCTTAACTTTTGCACTCACCATGGTGTACCTATGACTATTGTAACGGACAATGGCACTGAATTCACAAATCAGCTTATGGCAGAATTCGTTAGACTTCACATAATACCGCACCACAGGGTAGCCTTTAGTAGTTTTGGTAGTTTTGTGAAGGTTTCATTAAACTTTCACAAAAGTTAGATTCAGTTGTTAACCTTATGCCTTATGCTATTTGAGCTTATAATCATAGCATCCATAGTTTTACTAAATGCAAGCCTATCGAGGTAATTACAGGGCACTTTGATTCCCGTGATCCATTTGATGTGGAGTTAGGCAGCCAGTTATTACAACACACATAGTTAACCATGGCGATAAAATGAAAATTGCGTATAACACCATCCATGATTTATGTAGTGCTAATCGGCAAGGCATAATGATAAACCGCAATGAAAATCGTGAACCAGAAGTTGAATATGCTCCCGAGCAGCAGATCTTTGTTAAAAACCCGTTAGCTTCTCGTCAAAAACTAGCACCCCGGTATACAAGCGATACCGTAATGACAGACTCACCAATACACATTTATTCCAAACGTAATCAGGGTCCTATTGCTAAATCCAGGTTAAAGCGAGTACCTAAAAGCTCAAAATTGTTACAGGAAACTCCTGGTACTTCATCTTCTCCGGAGCACTGCCCTGACACAGGAGATAAGACTGGAAAGTCTCAATGACGGACCTGGTATTTTACCTTTCAAGTTAGGAACAGCAAAAGTCATCTCTCATTACCATTCATTCCTCCAATACATCGATCTTCACGAACTACACAATAGGATTCAATCCGTTATAGATCAACTAAATCAAACTACTCCCGGATTACATTTGAAAACCCAGTCATCGTTTGAACCTCACGTAAACTACCTGAAACTTAAGCTCAGTGGTGTTTTAGAACAGTTACAAACTTTCGAAACTCATCGTATAAAGAGAGGTCTCGTAGATGGTCTTGGTTCTGTGATAAAAAGCATCACAGGCAATCTTGATTATACTGATGCGCAGCGCTATAACCAAGCAATAAAACAGCTTCAAGATAGTGAGAACAAACTAGTTACTGAATTTAATAATCACGTTTCTTTATCTAAGGACTGGTCTGCACAATATACAAAGGTTATTGATAGTATTGTAGAAAACCAGTTTAAAATAGAAGTATTAGTGCAAAAAATCAATGAGAGTGAAGCTAGTAGGGATTATGACTTAATAAAATATGCACACTTGGCTAAAATATTCTTAATATTGAATGATAACGTAGAGTCTGTATCCCAAGAATTATATGGATTAGAGAATGCCATGGGTTTTATTCGGAATTCAACCATACATCATGATATTTTAAATTTAGAAAGCATACAAACTATGATTAGCAATGTTAGCTACCTATACGGTAAAAAGAGAGTAGTAGACTTAGATATTAGAGAGTATTTTAATATAATTAAAATAGGATCCTACTTCGTAGGCACTCAGATAGTTATAGTATATAAGTTCCCTATTGTCTAACCCTATGATTATGATATGTATAAATTATCCATAGTTCCTAACCATAGTAATAAAATCCTGATACCACCCTATCCATTTCTCATCCTTAATGAGAGAGATTTCAAGTACACAGAGGCTGAATGCCCGAAGTCCAGTAAGTGGTATCTATGCGACGACAACGAGAGTTTTCGAGATCAACCCTCACCAGATTGCATTCAACATCTAATCGCTACACAACTGCCAAGTTCATCATGCAACGCGATTTCAGTCACTAAGAAACAGGTCGCCTACGAAAAACTCGACGACAAGCACTATACCATACACTTTCCCGTGCCAACGAAGACCCATATCTCCTGTGGACAAAACTCATATAGAACATTACAAGGCAGCTATCTTGCCGTACTACCACATCAATGCTACCTGGAGACCCCGCAGTTTACGATAGCAAACGTGCACGATCACCTGAAAGGCGAAGTTGTCCAGATAATGGATCTACCCAATGATGACATTACAACTGCATCTCCAGCTTCGAGCATCAACCTGAACTCAATCAATCTAGACCACCTACATGAAATCAATACTAAGATGTTTCTACAACCACCACTACCTATGAACTGTGCCACAGACTACAGCATGTATCATACTACAGTCCCTTTGTACGTAGTCTTATTCGGTGCAAGCGCACTCGTCATTACCCTCTTATATCGAAGGAACAAACTAAAAGGGCGTCAGGTGGAAGAAGTGCAAGAAGTCAGAATGAAGCTAACCGACCCCAACCAGCTACCAGCTCAATTCACGACAAATGTCTCCCATACTCGCTGTTCTATGGGGGGAGGTGTTACGGAACCTTAACGAAGTACGACATCTCTTACGGATCCCTAATAAAGTACGACGTCGCAACACTGAAGCGAAGAACTCCATCAATCGCACTTACAGGGTGGTCCCGATTGAGCAATCCGCGGACCGCCGCCACCGGGCACCACTGAATTAACACGAAACAAAGACATTGTTATACCAAACTTGGGTTAGCGTTCATGTACTCTTAGTCGTAATTTTTGATATTATAATTATTTTAAGTTCATTATTCGTTTTCTTGCAATCCTCCGACAGTAGAATCCATTATTCCCTTATAAAAAAAGTATGTACAAAGTAAAAAGTTTAGTTGTCAAAGAATTCCTTCCTATCGATGTCGACTGGTAACGTACCCAAAAGGCTGGCGGCATTGCCACGTTGGATGGCAATGCCAATTCTTTGCGCAAAAAACCAGCCAGCTTTTTGGTCAAACGAAGTGTCGACCAGTCGCTTAGCGATTTCTTTATAAAGCAACCGTGCACTCGGGCCCCATGAACCTAGTGTTTCGACCCCAAACGGCTCAAAAATATAATTACGGACTAAATTATTATATTTGCACCGTTTGAGGGTCTCCGCAGATACCGCAGCAGCACAAATGCAGCTCGTCGTACTTGAAGGATGAGAAGGCGCGAGGGTGTCGACACAAGTTGCGTCCCACACCAAAGGTTTCAAGGCACCAAAGACATACAGTCTGGTCGTACTGAACGGAGATTATACCAAAACTGAACTGTATTTTTTATTAGCAGAATTCACTATTTTTAAAGATTTAGATCGGAGAAAAAGAACATCTACAACGGGTCTTGAACGCAGTTTCAAATCCCGTTCTAGATGTTCTCTTTTTCCGATCTAAATCTTTAGAAAAAGTAAGCATGCAAAATGCTTAAAAATTTCATTGAATTAATTAGGCTGAATCATCAAAAAACAATGTTTAAAAATGACTGTAAAGTTGTTGTTTCTGTAGTTCGCAAGAATTACGATAGATGGCTCTGGCGTCGCCTTAAGACGTATATAATATATCGGAGAATTTCGAATACCTGGGACGTATCTAGATAGCTCAACTGGTCAGAGCATTCCCCCTGTAAGGGACTGGGCGCGGGTTCAAGACCCGTTTTAGATGTTCTCTTTTCCGATCTAAATCTTTAGAAAAAGTAAGCATACAAAATGCTTAAAAATTTAATTGAATCACTATTTTTAGTCAATTCTTAACTAAGTTGCAATGCAATAACATCAGTCTGTGATTGGTATAATTACGAGAATTGGCCCTCTGATCTCCACAACCCATTGGCAATATCAAAGTTCTGTAGATTGTCCGTACTTGAATACCTTTTTTTTTTCGTGCGGATATCCCTTCGGATACCTCCCGCCGGCCAGCGGGGGCGGTTATGTCGGGCTTGAACCGGTTTTAGTCGGTTCAAGCCCTAGTAACTGATAAACTCTGTTTCATTAGGATAGTTCAAAAGAATTTACGGCTAAATTAAAAAAGTAAGGCTCATCATCCTACGTTATATCCAGTTGCATCCAAATCTTTTATTTTAAGCTTAGCAGCTCAGGGTACGCTTTCCTGCTTTTTTTCCCGTACAGCCAGTACAGTATCTATGACAGTGAGACCATTGAGACGTAAAGTCATCTTATACGATCTCGTTTACGGTCTCCTCCGTACTGGTGCCGGGTGGCAGCGACATGGCGGAGCGGAAGAAATTGCCCAACAGTATCTTTCAATTTGGAACAGCAGGAATTTTTGAAAACGTTTGATTTATTAAAACGAGTAGTGAACGTTGAAGACTACCTCAGTAATATGGAATTCTATTCTAATGTGGATTTTTTTTACATGTATTGCCTCGTATTTGTTAGGGTGTAGTCTATTTATTTCATTATGTTCACAATATTTTAAAGTCACCTTCCAAGTAAGTATCATTCAGTACTATAATACTATCCTACTCTTTTAACATATCTAGGAGATTCTAGACTAAAGAGACTATTCGTTTTTATGAATATTTTATCAAGCTACCTGAGTACTAAAGTACTTACAGTCGAGAAAGTAATTTTTTAGTTGGCGTGGTAGATTATATCTTTGTGAATAAATAGTGACTACTTTATTTCTAATGTTACGGTAACAGTATAAATATTAAGTTTATATTAAGCTTAATACAGTAATGGACAGAGGTATTTTGTATATTTCGTCGGACAACATAATAATAGTAAGAATATAAAAAAAATCTTTGCCTTTTCTTGACAACATAGTAGGAGACTTTCATTTTCAAATAACTTGGTCACGTCATAAGTTCCTACGGTAGAACTTCATGTAATTTTTGAACACGAACAGACGTGGTTGCTTTTGTTACCACCTCAAAAATTCAATTTAACTTATTATTATTCGTTCTGTGATTACATTATCACACCAAAAAGATAGTTTTATGCCATAGTTTACACCTATTTTCTTCATAACATTCAAGCCGTTTCAGAATAAGAAGTTTAGTTCCTATCGTAATGATACCGATATTACAATATTTTTTCTATAGGTCCATATTGACTCCTTAAGACAACATTCGAAACCAAACATAGCAGTCACATTATTTTATTATATAAATAACAAATTTTATTAATATATATTTTTTAGTCTATTCTACTCTGCACAACACTGAGCATCAATCATCTGAAACCCGTAAAGTACATACGTACATATATTAAACATTTTTCTAATGTTTCAGAAGTCTTTGAAAATATGGGTGAAAATTACTCTCCTAGGTCAATCACTCAAAAAAGGTTGAGTCTAAACAAAAACAAGCCAGGATATCTCCATAACACTACAAGAAGAATCTTTTTCTGCTGCCAAGTTGTAGGAATTTTGCCGTTATTTGGATTGACAAGTCAGACGAGTGATAAATTACGGTGACGTATAGATTTAAAATTTTTTTTTAATATAAATAGAGATATAATGCTTCCATAGTATCCATACCACCTGAAAGATTAAAAGCAGTTAGTACGCGGTGCATGAGTGGACCTTAATAGTTTTGAAATGACGGTTTGTGTAGTAAATATCTGCAAGCACAGAATTTAAAAAACCGGCCAAGTGCGAGTCGGACTCGCCCATGAAGGGTTCCGTAGCAGTAAGTAACATAATATAAATGTTCTTGTAGTTCGTTCAAGCCACGCCCCACGCGAATTTTAATTATTATTTACTAGATTTATTATTAGAAAATAATAGTTCACGGTTTATGCATAAGGTTCATGTTCATGAAATTAAATGTCCTTTTTAATTTTTATATTTGAGTTGATTGAATGAAAGGTAAATTGCGTTTTACGATTTATGACGTATTAAAAAAAACTACTTACTAGATCTCGTTCAAACCAATGATCGGTGGAAGTTTACATGGTAATGTCACATATTTTTGAAGTGTAAACTTCTTTAGCGGCGTTGTGCACTTTTTTGTAATGGGTAAAAAAGGTTAAACTCTCATCAGTAAACACGTGACCTGATCGTAAGACAACAAATATAGAAGCGCTAATTTCACACTGTACTTAATAACCTTGGTGACGCGTTCGTCTAATGAGTGGTCGTTGACTTCGTCAAGACTGAGATCGAGTCCGACCGAGGCCCAAGAAACACTTCTTGGCATCATATAACTTTTTGTAATATTCATTCTATTTTGTGCCATAAATGCTATTGATATAAAATGGAAATTAAACAAAGTGCATCTATTAATGAAAAAAGTGACGAAGAAATAGTGACAGAAAATGAGTGAGTACTTTATAAATTTAATGATGATGAAAAAGTCGTTGAAATTATGGATGGAAGTTGATTTTTCTGAGAGATAAACTTTTTAACGTTAAATAATTTTAATAGTTCTGTAGCGCTAAATTTTTAATATAATATAAATTGTCATGTTTGTAGCGCAATAAATGAATATTGTATGTTACCACATAAATGATAGTACTTTTATACTGATAATTAAAGCAATTCGTGCAAAATTATTCCCTAACCATTCCAAAATATCAAAAATGCACAACGTTAATATTCAAGTATTCACTTCTGCCGGCACTCCTGGAGTGCAAACCATCGGTTTCTTTTTAATTTTACCATTCTCTTATTTTAGAAGTTACAGGGGGCCACACACACGCATTTTACCACTTTGAAAGTGTCTCTCGCGCAAACTATTCACATTAGAAAAAAATTAGATTAGAAACCTCAATATCATTTTTGAAGACCTATCCATAGATACAGACGCGTACAGGTTTGATGAAAAAACATTTTTTTGAGTTTCTGTATGTAATGTATGGTAGTATCTAAGTATGGGGAACCTGCAAAATTTATTGTTTTTTTTTCTATTTTTGTGTGAAAATCTTAATGCGGTTCACATAATAGATCGACTTACCAAGTTTCAACAGCATAGTTCTTATAGTTTTGGAAAAAAAGTGGTTGTGACATACGGACGGACTGACAGACAGACATGACGAATCTATAAGGGTTCTGTTTTTTGCCATTTGGCTACGGAATCCTAAAAAGGTGCAGTTGCGTAGAGATTGCCTCTTTGACAGTATTTCACCACCTTTATCATGGCGAATGTCCCGATAAGCTCTTCCAATTAGTTCCACCCTCTCATTTCCTATATAGAGCAACACTTGCAAAGCTCAGGTATCACCCTCACACTGTGCAAATAATTCCATCAAGAATCAAGCGGTTCGGCACCTCTTTTCTATACCGGACCATCAAGACTTGGGATTGTTTATCAGCACCCGTGTTTCCTTCTTACTACAGTCCTAGGCCCTTTAAGCGGGGCGTGAAAAAGCATCTGATTAGGCTGAGAGCCACCGTTATAGCATTATCGGTATCTGTACTGGTGACCCTCATTCCTGAAACTTTACCTTTATCTTATCATCAGGCGAGGTGGAGTCATATTGACGTGATCAGAGACCGATATTCTTAGCAATCCATGGATTCTCCGTGCGGGTGCTGGGTCCATCGCGTTGCTGAGTTGGGAACTCGGGACAGTGCCTGAGACTTGCGACCCAAGTGTAGGTTTAGAAGGGGCCCCTTTTGTTGATGTACATCAACACTCACCTTCACTACCCAAGTTCCCCTCCCTGCCTAACCAAATTTGATACGAACCTACTAGTGCCGCTTTAGACATTCGTCCTAGTAATGAGCTTATTGTAGCTCTCGATAGGCCTAGATCTTTAAGTAGGTTATAGAGAGATTTTGCTGGTATACCTCTCGCTCCCACTTCCACTGCATACAAATTAACCACGTAACCGTTTTTGATTAATTCGTTTGTGAGATCATAGTATTTATTTTTCTTTATTGTGTGGTCCTTCGGTATATTAGTTTCCCACGGTACCGTAAGTTCCACAAGAACCACATGTTTTAACCTCTTAGATAGGAATATGTCAGGTCTAGATGACGAAACCCCAACATCCTCCGGAATTTTATAGTGCTTTTCATACGTGTCGATTAGGAGAGTCCAATCTGGGGCAGTATCTAAGATTGAATAAGGTTTGTTCCTGGATGTTATGGATGAAAATTCAGACACAAAGTTGATATGACGTCTGTTAGTAGTCAATCCTTTTTGGGCTCTAGCTACTGCCAGACTCATTGCTTCACGTATGATGATAAGCACCTTATCGTGGCGGCGTGAGTAATGGCCTCTATCGAGAAGCACCCTACATCCTACTAATATGTGTCTAGCCGTCCCTATTGCCTTACCACAAGTATAACATTGTTTTTCTGTGGCCTTCCCCCACCTTACCAGATTACTCTGGTCTGGGAGGGTCATCTGAAAGGCGTTAAGATAGAATTTTAACAGGGCCGGCGACCAGTCATAGATCAAGGTGCGCCACTTTAAGGCCATCGGTATGCAGAACTCTCCCATTGTCAACCATTCATTTTGGATTTCCAAATTCATCGCGTGCACTCGATATTTATCATTTTCGTCTTGTTTTAGAAAGGACTTAAGTACATCCTGGTCCCTTTCTGGCTCTCGTACTCCCAACCCTACTCTTTTCGACTTATAATTAAATATTAAGTGATAATTATTAATTATAAGAAATACGTATTAACTGTTGCGTATTTCTAAGAAAAATTACGATTATATACAAATGTTTTAACATTGCCCAATACCAAGGCGCACATCAGAATGAACTGTTTGGTGTATTTGTTTGGTTCAGCGTAGAACCATTTTGTGCGCTAAATGTACTCATTTGCTTTTTCGTTCCCATGGCATGCAAGCATCTATGGAGTATATTTGGTGTAGTGGGATGACGAGTAAACAGCAGTTTCTGTGCACTGCATTTTTAAAAGTAAATTAAGGCTTTTAGCATTTATTATTTACAGTTTGAAGACTATGTTATTGTTGACAGAAGCAGGTGATCAATTTATATTATGTAAAATTATGCCAGTATGCGAACTCGTGTGCCTATGCTTATGCCGTTACGCAAATTGTGTACCTATGCTTATGCTTTACGCAAATTATGTACCTCTGACGATGCCGGTATATGTTTATGTACGTATAACTTCTGTGTCAGTTAATGCGCTCGTTGTGTGAGCTTTGTGAATAGCTAACTGCTTTATGCGTGTATCAAATTCCAAACATTGACATATTGTTTTCTTTTCTTATAAATGCAGATTACGAGGAGACCACGATTGTATAGACATCCAAAATGGAATCAATGGAATTGAATTAAGTTGCACCATCAGTGCGACAATTGGACACTGAAGATGTTGTTTTCTCAAGCCAAAGGATTAGGCGGACGCGTTGTAAAACACAACATGAGTGCACAAAACAAATATCAAAAATCTAAAGATTTAGATCGGAAAAAGAGAACATCTAGGACGGGACTTGAACCCGCGACCAGTCCCTTACAGGGGGAATGCTCTGACCAACTGAGCCACCTAGACACGTCCCAGATATTCGAAATTCTCCGATACATTATAACGTCGCCTATGTATCGGAGAATTTCGAATATCTGTAGGGGAGTGTCCCTGTAAGGGACTGGTCGCGGGTTCAAGTCCCGTCCTAGATGTTCTCTTTTTCCGATCTAAATCTTTAGATTTTTGATATTTGTTTTGTGCACTCATGTTGTGTTTTACAACGCGTCCGCCTAATCCTTTGGCTTGAGAAAACAACATCTTCAGTGTCCAATTGTCGCACTGATGGTGCAACTTAATTCAATTCCATTGATTCCATTTTGGATGTCTATACAATCGTGGTCTCCTCGTAATCTGCATTTATAAGAAAAGAAAACAATATGTCAATGTTTGGAATTTGATACACGCATAAAGCAGTTAGCTATTCACAAAGCTCACACAACGAGCGCATTAACTGACACAGAAGTTATACGTACATAAACATATACCGGCATCGTCAGAGGTACATAATTTGCGTAAAGCATAAGCATAGGTACACAATTTGCGTAACGGCATAAGCATAGGCACACGAGTTCGCATACTGGCATAATTTTACATAATATAAATTGATCACCTGCTTCTGTCAACAATAACATAGTCTTCAAACTGTAAATAATAAATGCTAAAAGCCTTAATTTACTTTTAAAAATGCAGTGCACAGAAACTGCTGTTTACTCGTCATCCCACTACACCAAATATACTCCATAGATGCTTGCATGCCATGGGAACGAAAAAGCAAATGAGTACATTTAGCGCACAAAATGGTTCTACGCTGAACCAAACAAATACACCAAACAGTTCATTCTGATGTGCGCCTTGGTATTATTACATAATTTGTTTTCTCAAGCCAAAGGATTAGGCGGACGCGTTGTAAAACACAACATGAGTGCACAAAACAAATATCAAAAATCTAAAGATTTAGATCGGAAAAAGAGAACATCTAGGACGGGACTTGAACCCGCGACCAGTCCCTTACAGGGGGAATGCTCTGACCAACTGAGCCACCTAGACACGTCCCAGATATTCGAAATTCTCCGATACATTATAACGTCGCCTATGTATCGGAGAATTTCGAATATCTGTAGGGGAGTGTCCCTGTAAGGGACTGGTCGCGGGTTCAAGTCCCGTCCTAGATGTTCTCTTTTTCCGATCTAAATCTTTAGAAAAAAGTAAGCATACAAAATGCTTCAAAATTTAATTGAAATATCAAAAATGTTATTCGAGATATCCTTAATTATTATACATTTTTGAATTTTCACTTGATAGCTTGAGAATCGTTCAATAGTCAATAAGTATTTTATGTTATAAAGGCTACCCTGTGTAATTTTATAATAAATATGCCATGAAAAAAAAAATAGTTTTATTTATTCCAAAGCTTCAGATTTTCACGTTCAGCAAATTTTAGGTTTTTTGCTGGAGAGACAAGATTGCAAGTTCTGTTGTTTAAAAAAAGGTTATTTTAATACATACAACTTATTTGAGTGCCTAATTCGTTAAAATTATTTTAATTTATTTACAGGTATTCTCTTTGGACACCTTATACGATTTACTATGCATTCAGCCTTTTCGGGCAAGTGTTGATGTCGCTCACAACCTTGTATCACATTGGTCAGAAAGGAATCGTGCTAATTCATATCTGTGAGTAATTACTTTATAATTTACGTAATTTAGGTACAATATATCAAAGATATCTCTTTATTGGCTCAGATATTCATTAAATCTTTTATCGACTCGATAAGGGTTGGCCAACCGTATAAATTATGAGACAATAGAAACAGTCATTCATTACAGATATTTCAAGACCACTGTAGTCAGTTTGTTTGTGCCTGGTTTCCGGTTTGGCTGTCAGGTGCATAATTTTATACCGATATTGTTTTATGTTTGCCATTTCAGTTATAATAAAAATGAATGTAATTATTAAGAATAATAATTACATTCATTTTAATTATATCTGAAATGGCAACACCTACTTAATGCGTTCGATTCCCGCTTAGTGCAAATATTTGTATGTATGAATATGTCTATTTGCATTGGTCTGGGTGTTTCTATGTATAATATGTCTATTTTTATGTATTTACAAAGTCTGTAAGTAAAGTTATCCGCATTCAAGAACCCATAATACAAGCTACTTAAACTGTGAATACTTTTGGTCTAGAAATCGCTGTGTAGAATGTCGTAAAATTTATTATTCTATTTTTTTTTAATTATTGTATTTTTAAGTGCATTAAAAATCACTACTACACATGAAATAAAATATGCTAACTCTAAATTAATGTATAAATATATTTTCAGCTAATTCCCTGCTTTACATTTTGACTTTAACAATATTTCTGATAATGGTGAACATCGGACGAAACTGGCCGTTATTAATAAAGACCATAGAGAAAATGGAGAATGAACTACCTGCCCTAAGAAAAAACTACAACATTTATATATCTGTAGCTATGGTACTGATGATGGGAGCTGGTGCAGGTATAGTTTTTATTTCAGTACTGATTGCACGTAGGTAATTTTAGTTGCAAAATGTACAAAATATTTATTTGTTTTAATTGAATACCATCAGATGTAGTACAAGTTTTGGCATATCACCAATGCTGACTGCATGATTGATGATGATCCCTATAATAACACCGCGTTTCAGGAACTGTAGTCATAATTTGTATAAAAAAAATGTTACCTCAGTTTTATTCAGTACCTCTCAAAGTGTATTTGATAGATACTGATTAGCATTGGCAAGTGGCTACTTTGACACTTAATTAATGTCTGTCTTAGATGCAGTACCAGACGCAGTACCAGTTTTGGCATATCACTAATGCTAACTGCATGATTGGTGATGATCCCTATATTATCACCACGTTTCAGGAACTGTAGTCATAATTTGTGTAAAAAAAATGTTACCTAAGTTTTATTCAGTACCTCTCGAAGTGTATTTGATAGATACTGATTAGCATTGGCAAGTGGCTACTTTGACACTTAATTACTGTCTGTCTTAGACGCCGTACCAGATGCAGTACCAGTTTTGGCATAATCGTACATCACCAATGATGACTGAATGATTGATGATGATCCCTATATTATCACCACGTTTCAGGATCTGTAGTCATAATTAGTCTGAAAAAAATGTTACCTCAGTTTTATTCAGTACCTCTCAAAGTGTATTTGATAGATACTGATTAGCATTGGCAAGTGGCTACTTTGACACTTAATTAATGTCTGTCTATTCTTGTTGATTATGATTATGTAAATTTTTTATTTTATTATTTCATCACTGAAAAAATTGTTATATTAAATCCCAACTTTATTTTAGTGGAAGAAGTACTGTATATTACAAACAAGGTTAATCAAATTTACGTTTGTGATTCACACAACGTCGTTGAAGCTTACTTTAAGTACAATAGCCCTTGGATCTTTGACTACACACCAGTTTCTATGTGGAAGGGTATTATTATTGAGGTATGATTCTATTATAGTGTATGTCTATCTATGTAAATTGGTTCAAATTAATACCGATCGCCTGAGGGTAAGATTACCAGTAGACGTAAAGTTATACCATGGTTCAAACAAAAACAATTTTGGTATAATTTGCCGTATTACATATCAAAAAGCCGAACAAGTGCAAGTCGGACTCGCCCATGAAGGGTTCCGTAGCAGCAAGTAACATAATAATGTTCTTTTTAATTTTAATATTTGAGTTGACTGAATGAAAGGTAAATTGCGGTTTACGATTTATGACGTATTAAAACAAAACTACTTACTAGATCTTGTTCAAACCAATTTTCGGTGAAAGTTTACAGGGTAATGTACATCATATATTTTTTTAGTTTTATGATTCTCTTGTTTTAGAAGTTACAGGGGACACACATTTTACCACTTTGGCAGTGTCTCTCAAAAAAAATTCAATTAGAAACCTCAGTATCATTTTTGAAGACCTATCCACACGTATTTTAGGGTTAGGGTTTGTTAGGGTTTGATGAAATAAAAAATTGGAGTTTCAGTACAAGTATGGGGTTCAAGTTCAACCCCCAAAACTTATTGTTTTTTTTTATATTTTTGTGTGAAAATCTTAATGAGGTTCACAGAATACATCTACTTATCAAGTTTCAACAGCATAGTTCTTATAGTTCCGGAAAAAAAAGTGACTGTGATATACAGACGGAACGACAGACAGACATGACGAATCTATAAGGGTTCCGTTTTTTGCAATTTGGCTACGGAACTCCGATAATAGAAAAAGTACCCTTTTTTTACGTGCGGAAATCCCTCCGGATACCGCCCCCCCCCGGCCAGCGGGGGCGGTTATGTCATGCATCGACTAAAGCCGCACGGTGTCCTGCCCAATCATGGAGGTCGGTAGTCCCGAGCGTAGACGAATCCGCGGCGTCCTCGCCGCAGACTGCAGAACTCGGGGGGCAGGGTTCTCTCCCGCTCCCTCTCCGCCGTCTCTTTCGCGCGCATAACCTGCTCGCAGAAAGAGGCGGCGGCGTGCCACTGGCTCCCGTCGGAGACCACGGCCCTCACCATGGAGAACGTCCATGCCCAGAACCGCAACGAGATCCCGGCGTTGACTCGCCCACACAGGGCACTCCACCAACGTGTGGAGCGCCGTGTCTTCGCCAGGATCCTCGCAGTACTGGCACTAAGGTGTTGTCTCCCGGTGGAAGAAAAAGTACCCTAGCGAATAAAACTGTAAAATGCAGTTCTTAACATCTGAAACAGTATACAAGTTTATATTAAAAACCTATACTAGTTAGGTCAACAATTAGTTTTAAAATTAAGTTCGATATTCCTATTAGAATTTGTAGTGCCAGCAAACCTTTTTAGATTTTCCACATACAGACAACATTCATATGGAACTACAACTCATGGCTTGTGATACTTATGAGCCTTTATTTGACAGAATACTTTCGTGTACACAATGAACGTCTAAAGAACGCCTTACAACAGGTGAGTTATTTGACAGAATACTTTCGTGTACACAATGAACGTCTAAAGAACGCCTTACAACAGGTGAGTTATTTGACAGAATACTTTCGTGTACACAATGAACGTCTAAAGAACGCCTTACAACAGGTGAGTTATTTGACAGAATACTTTCGTGTACACAATGAACGTCTAAAGAACGCCTTACAACAGGTGAGTTATTTATTGTTTAATTTTCAATAAAATATTGACTGTTATTTAATTTTATTTTATTACCATGACAATGAAATACAAAGACCTCGATTTTATTACTACTCTTATGATATTTGTTATAATCTAATTTTTGATCAGTCCTCAACTAAATAATAAAGAATAAATGATAGAATACCAGACCAATTAAATTTTAAAGATTTAGATCGGATTGAATCATTTAAATTAAATTACATTATAATGTATTTTTCAGAAACATTTTTCCTGTGCCAAATTTCGAATAGAATATATGAAAATCATGCATTTAGTGAAACTCATCAACGCTCATTTTGGACTTTTTATAATGATATCCCTCAGTAATGAACTATTTTGGGTGTCCATAAAATTATTTTATGCCTTAAAGTAAGTTTTTATTTATCGTGCTAACTTAACTAACATAACTGGTGTCGAGGGAAGTAGTTCTAAACACTAACTCAATTGAACTCTCTCAAAATAATTTTAAAATTAGTTAAATCACACATATTTTGTTTTAACTTTATGTCATCAAATAACAGTGAAAAATTTGGTACAGGTGCCTATTCATAACAAAATGGTACCTTTTTTTTTTTTTTTTCTTTCGTGCGGAAATCCCTTCGGATACCCCCCCGCCGGCCAGCGGGGGCGGTTATGTCGGGCTTGCACCGACTAAAACCGCACGCCGTCTCGGGTCTTCAGACAAAATGGTACCTATTTATTTTTCCTAAATCTCATCTCTATTTCCACAAAATTCATTTAAATATAAATACATATACATATAAATATAAATACAAATAAATCACTCTACTTGATTATTTTACACTCTTTAACATGGACACCATACAAACCATTATAAATACTGTGAGTAGAACAATTAACAATATAATGAAGGAATTTGTGGCAAAAGTATAGAGGCATACAATGAAATCAACCAGCCTTAACAGTTTAGTAGTTGTTGCTCGATGACGATATGAAAATGATACAGAAACAGGTGGCCTCAGCATATATTGCGTATGTGATGGAATTAGAGAAAAAGCTAAATTCAGGATTGTAAATATATAATAATTTCTATGGAATTTTGTATGTAAAACGAATATTTTTACAGCAATAGTCAAACCATACCGAGTCAGCACATTGTTTGCAAGAATCCACAAGAGACGAAAAAGTGAGTAAGATTTAATCTCACCTTCTTCCCACTAATTCTTATTCATATTTTCAAATTAGTATCAGTTTAATTTTATTAAGTGTATAAGAGTTCTGAGTGGTAATTGGTACGCCAGATAATCAGGAACAAGATACCTTGCCTTCTTACCCTCTTACAGAACGTACACAAGATAAAAACACAGTATTCTGACTTACTACCAAGGTAGATAGCCTTTTAAATGATAATCTTTACAAATTATCCAAAGATATTTCACGGCACCATCATAGTCTCATAGAGGATAATTTTTATCAAATTGTATTTCCATAGATTACTGATCAGAGACATGATAAGATAGAAATTCGCCTTAAATATAGGCCCTCAGAAATTCAGTCATCGATGATAATGAATATAAAGATTTTCTCACTTAAGCTTGTTTACAAAGACATATCCACCAATCATAAAATTTCTAAACGCTTTAACAATAAAATGTACGAAGTAAACTTTTGATCAACAGATACCTATTTAACTGGAACATAGATATATATCACGTATATTCATTTGTTTACCTTATAATGCGAGCATTGCTGGTACTACATTTTGCTGCAAGAATGCAATCCAATGCCTTATTGCCAGTGTATAATTTGTATGACTTGCCCCGTTCTAAGTTTAGTATTGAGGTAAGAGCAACTACATGTGCAATTCCCATTTTGCGTTGCAATATTTTTTGAAAAAGAAAGATAATCACTGCTTCAGGTAAGGAATAAATTAAAGTGGCATCAATTTATATCCGCGGATGTGCAAAAGTATGTATCGAGGCCGTCAAACTGGAGACCATCAGTTCAACATTATTGATATCTATAATGGTGGCTTTATTTTATTAGATTTCAGTTACAGTTTACCATTTTAGAAACATAAATATAAATATAAATTGAAGTATCTACAAAATTAAACTGCATAGTTACATAAATTGTCATAAAATTGCAATGTTTGACACATATGAACACATCGAAATTTTGTAAAACCCAACGTGACATGGAATTATTAAAATTGATTAAAACTCTAATCATTGTGTTTAAATCACACAAATAGTTTTTCCTATATAAAATAAGCTTAATACTCACAAGCGTGCCCGTAGACGATTTTCTGAGTATCTGTTTCATAATAAAGACATGAGACCTTCTAAACTTATACATAGATAACTTAATGATTATTAATGAACTTAATGATAAAGCAAGGTCTAATTTCAGTACCATTATTATATTCTGTTATTTTCAGGTTCAAAGATACATATCACAAATCAGGAATCTTAAAACTGCACTGAGTGGTTTGGACTTCTTTTACGTGACACGGAGCATGACTTTATCGGTTTGTATAATAATATCATCAACCATAAAAATAGTAAATAGTGACAAAATTCCTTTCCGACGTCTTACTACGTCTTTTCACTAAGGAACATAAAAGAATAATAAGTTATCAGGCATTGAGGTAACGGTATTCGAGAGTTTCAGGCATTAATCTTAGAGCAATAGCGTTGGTTTGTCTTTAACATATAAAACAATGAACCAAGTATAGATAAATGCAAAGCTTTATTCGTTTTACTATTGTGATATTTACATCATGACAAACGTATCGCGTTTACACAATGACAGCATTCATATATTATACGTCATAACGTCATGTTAGTATTTCTTACCACTCGCTATAGTCACGCGGTTAAACAACTGCTGCCTGCCATGGAGCGAAAGAAGCTAATAGCATACCACCACAGTTTATTGTTGATAAACTACATTCATCAGATGTAGAACAACGTTAAGCTTCGCATGCCCCATTCAAAAACCCGATTGGGTATCTGAAAAGCTAAGTCCGATTGTAGTTAAGTAAACTAGAACGTAAGTCAAAGTTGAATTTGACCAGAGCGAAGTGCGGCGTTGAGTAAACAATCTTCGCTTCCATAAAGTGCGGAACTACAGTACTATTACATAAGATTACACTTGATTACACATTAAGATCTCGTGGATGATTACACACGTAAAAAATATTGTTGATCTCATTCGGCTGTTTTTGATACCAAGTTAGAAAAGATTTTGAAATTGGCCTCCTAAAAAGAGATAGCTAATATGCAAATTTAGAAAATCAATATGTTTCAAAAAATACATGTCTAATGTATATTTTTTGGTTTCAGGTACTTGGAGCTATTATAACTTATGAGTTAGTGCTGCTACAATTTGATAAAAAAAATTAAGTGACTCACTTTTTTGAACAATTTGGAACAATAATATTGAAACACAGGAGACGGGATTGAAGTAGTAGATAGTTATAATAATGATAGAAATAGATCATTATTTATTTTAAAGCATATGGGACCAAGGATTGTCACATAATCTATACTATTATAAAATTGAAAATTTGTTGTGGCTGTGCATTGGATTTATTTTACAATAAATTTTATGTTAAATGAACGAGTCTGAATACAAAAATATATTTCGAATTCTTGTCTGTTCATCTATTTGTTTGTTCATTCGTGACGGACGCATAAACTACTAGACGGATTGTGATGCTGTTTTTTTATTAGAAAGGTCTTGGTCTGAAATAAAATCTGCCGTATGGTAAAATAAATAAATTAATATAGGACATTCTATACAGCGCTATCTAGACCCAATGTAAGCATAGTTTACCTAGCTCGTGTTATGGGTTTTATTCTAATGCGGAAAAACATACTTAGATACATTTTCTTTTATAAATACATACCCCGACCAATGCAAATAGACATATTCATGCATAAACATATTTGCACTGAGCGGGAGTTGAACCCGCGACCTCCGATTTGGCAGTCGAACGGCAGTGCGCCGCTACGCTACAGAGGTTGCAATTAGTTGAGTAGACCCGGCGATATGACCAAAATCGTAATGCCCTATACCCACGCGAACAAAGTTACGAGCATCCGCTAGTAATATTTATAATACATGTATATCGCTTCTTTTTCCTGGCATGCATGTATAAAAATAATCATGAAATAGAACAAACGAAAGGCGTAACTATGCCAGAATCGTAGCAAGTGGGAACATGTGGTCTCTGTCTGCCCCAATGGCAAAGAGGCGTGACGTCTATGTATGCATATTCAGCCTAGAAGTACGCCTTGCAAAAAAATTATATTGATATAAATATTCTACGACATTCTACACAGCGCTTTCTAGACGCAAAGTAAGCATAGTTTAACTAGCTTGTGTTTAGCTTGGGTTTCAGAATGATTTCCCACTGGTGACCGAAATTCATTTGATCATTTGACGTGTGACCGATAAAACATTAGGCCATTTTACTACTGACTGAATGAACAATCGACCAAAATAGTTTTTATCGAACAAACATTTGGTATTTTTACTACTGATCGAATGAACGTTTGGGCTAAAAACAGTTGACTAAAGAATATTTTAACAAACCTTTGGTATTTTTACTACTGATTTCATTTGAGGCAGTGGGAAAATAATTCGCTGTTGAAAATTATTTTTCCACTGCCTCACAGGTTTGAGAGCTCATGAACTCAAATGAAATAGTCGCGAAAGACGCTGTTTCGAAAAACATTGTTGCGCTTAGAGTGCCTATTAGAGTGACTAGTGGTTCCGGTGCTTCTGGGTTAGGTTAGGTTAGAACTGTTACCCCAACAGAGCGCGAGCCGAGCGAGCGTAGCGAGCGTGCCTCGGCATCGGCCGGCGAAGCGCCAGAACCACTAGTCCGGAAAGTTGGATTTCGATAACGTGACCAGATTCGAGCGTATGAGTCAGTGAAATTGCGTTAACCCCACATTTACGTTAACAATTTATGTAGCTGATAACCGTTCGAAAACGTAATGAAGTGTCAAGTTTGATCAAATTAACAAACTTTAATAAATAGTTTATAAGCAAATTTCATCAATGAAATCAGTAGTAAAAATACCAAATGTTTGTTCGATAAAAACTCTTTTGGTCAATTGTTCATTCGATCAGTAGTAGAATGGCCAAATGTTTTATCGGTCACACGTCAAATGATCAAATGAATTTCGGTCACCAGTGGGAACCCCGTTTCAGAACGCGGATAAACACACTTATATCCTTTTTTTTGTAAATACGTACATATTATACATAGAAACACCCAGACCAATGCAAATAGACATATTCATGCATACAAATATTTACACTGAGCGGGAATCGAACCTGCGCCCCCTGACGTACACACACACAGAGGCCGTCTAAACTTTTTACATTAAGTAGTAAACCATGGTAATTATTGTGAAATGCATTTGCAATATTAAATAAATAATTTGTAATGGTAAACTAGAAATCCGTGCGTTAAATGAAATGGTATGGTGCGGCAGCTGTGACCGCACAGCCATTATTGTTTACATAGGCAGTATGGTTATTGTACTAATTTTATTTGGGATATGGATAGCTGAGGGTTTAAATTCCGTCCTGAATGTAAACGTTTTCTAATTTTAAAACATCAGCTAATGTCATTTCTTGTTTATGTTTTAAATTTTTCTATCTTTTATTCTGTTGCCTCTCTCGTGACAATCAAAACTGTTACATAAGAGACGCAGCAGCAGCACAAGCGCAGATCGTTGTACTTGAAAGATGAGAAGGCGCGAGGGTGTCGACACAAGTTGCGTCCCATACCAAATGTCTACCTAACTTTCAAGGCACCAAAGACATACCGTCTGGTCGTACTGAACGGAGATTATACCAAAACTGGACTGTATTTTTTATTAACAGAATTCCTTATTTTTAGTCAATTCATAAGTAAGTTGCAACTCAATAACATTTCATGTGATTGGTATAATTACGAGAATTGGTCCTCTGATCTCCACAACCCATTGGCAATATCAAAATTCTGTAGATTGTCCGTACTTGAATACCTAGTAACTGATAAACTCTGTTTCATTAGGATAGTTCAAAAGAATTTACAGTTAAGGCTAAATAAAAAAAGAAAGGCTCATCATCCTAACGTTATGCCCAGTTGCATCCAAATCTTTTATTTTAAGCTAAGCAGCTCAGGGTCCGCTTTCCTGCTTTTTTTCCCGTACAGCCTTCAGTATCTATGACAGTGAGACCATTGAGACGTAAAGTCATCTTTTACGATCTCGTTTACTCTCTCCTCCGTACTGGTGCCGGGTGGCAGTGACATGGCTGAGCAGAAGAAATTGCGCTACAGTACCTTTTTTGGAACAGCAGGAATTTCTGAAAACGTTTGATTAATAAAACGAGTAGTGAAAGTTGAAGACTACCTCAGTAATGTGGAATTCTATTCTAATGTGGATTTTTTTTTTACATGTATTGCCTCGTATTTGTTAGGGTGTAGTCTATTTATTTCATTATTTTCACCATGTTTTAAAGTCATCTTCCAAGTAAGTATCATTCAGTACTATAATACTATCCTACTCTTATAACATATCAAGGAGATTCTAGACTAAAGAGACTATTCGTTTTTATCTATATTTTATCAAGCTACCTGAGTATCCCTGGGGTTATCCTTTCGAGGGCTTACCCGAGGTGCCCGGCAATGGACACTTGGGGAGGACACCGTGCGGTTTTAGTCGAGACACGAGATAACCACCCCCGCTGGCCAGCGGGGGGGTATCCGAAGGGATTTCCGCACGTAAAAAAAAAAAAAACTACCTGAGTACTAAAGTATTTACAGTCGAAAAAGTAATTTTTTACTTGGCGTGGTAGATTATATCTTTGTGAATAAATAGTGACTACTTTATTTCTAATGTTATGGTAACAGTATAAATATTAAGCTTATATTAAGCTTAATACAGTAATGGACAGAGGTATTTTGTATATTTCGTCGGACAACATAATAATAGTAAGTATGTGAAAATTTCTTGACAACATAGTAGGAGACTTTCATTTTCAAATAAGCTGGTCACGTCATGAGTTCCTACGGTAGAACTCCATGTAATTTTTGAACACGAACAGACGTGGTTGCTTTTGTTACCACCTCCAAAAATTCAATTTAACTTATCATCATTCGTTCAAGATAGTTTTATACCATAGTTTACACCTATTTTCTTTATCACAGTCAATCCGTTTCAGAATAAGAAGTTTAGTTCCTATCGTAATGTACCATAAGGATACCTACCGATATTACAATATTTTTTCTATAGGTCAATATTGATTCCTTAAGACAACATTCGAAGCCAAACATAGTAGTCACATTATTTTATTATATAAATGACAAATTGATATATATTTTCTAGTCTATTCTACTCTGCACAACACAGAGCATCAATCATCTGTAACCCGTAAAATACATACATATATACATAACTTCACGCCTGTATCCCCGAATGGGTAGGCAGAGATGTGTATTACACACCCACGATTCGCCAGTTATGTTAAGGCCCCAATGTATCTATCTATCGGGCACATTATTAAGCGAGCGATAATTAATATTTATTAAAAATACATACATACCGTAAAATGCATACGCATATTATAGAGTACTGTGATTATACATTTGTCTAATGTTTCAGAAGTCAGTGAAAATATGGATGAAAATTACTCTCCTAGGTCGATCAGTCAAAAAAGGTTGAGTCTAAACAAAAACAAGCCAGGATATCTCCATAACACTACAAGAAGAATCTTTTTCTGCTGCCAAGTTGTAGGAATTTTGCCGTTGTTTGGATTGACAAGTCAGACGAGTGATAAATTACGGTGAGGTATAGATTTAAAAAAAGGTTTTAATATAAATAGAGATATAATGTTTCCATAGAATCCATACCACCTGAAAGATTAAAAGCAATTAGTACGCCATGCATGAGTGGACCTTAATACTTTTGCAATGACGGTTTGTGTAGTAAATACACCACAGAATTAAAAGAATCCGGCCAAGTGCGAGTCTTATTTACTGTGTGACCCTCATTCCTGAAACTTTACCTTTAGCTTATCATCAGGCGAGGTGGAGTCATATTGACGTATATATATAGTGCTCCTCGCCGAATCCGACGACAGCGACTCCGTCAATTTCATAGATTGTGTTTGACTCGAATGTGGCTTGCAAATCCAAACTTAGTTTTAAAGATTCGGTCACATGGCTCGCAGTAAAGTGGTCCCTCCGGGTTAAAGGTGTATGAGTAAGAGGGCCTTGGGCAAGTCTTGCGGATATGGCGTTTGGCATCCAGATTTTCCAAACACATCTGCTCATACCTGTTAACCTTTTTGCAGACAGTGGATCGCCATTCCGAGCGCTGCATTGCGAGTCACTCCCAACGATCGCTAGGCATATCACAAGTCGTGAGGTGGCGCTTGAGAACATCCTTATACCGCAGATATTAAACTCCTTGTTTCCGCTTTCCGCAAGAGAGTTCCGAGTAAAACACTGCTTTAGGTAATCTGCTATCATTCATGCGCCCAACGTGGCCACACCATCTCAGCTGTTGCTTCATAATGAGTGCCTCAATGCCCGTCATCCTCGCGCGACGTAGAACTTCCGTGTTTGGTACTCGATCTTGCCACTTTATCCTTAAGATAGAGCGTAGATACCGTAGGTGGAAAGAGTCTAGCTTCCTGATAATTGCTCTATAGCAGCACCATGTCTCAGAGGCATAAAGAAGTGTTGGTATTACTATAGCCTTGTACACAATGAACTTTGTTGAAAATTTGAGATTATGTGTCTTCCAAACACGGCTGTTAAGCCTACCAAAGGTTGCGGCTGCATTGGCTATGCGGTTCGGTATCTCAGATGCCAGACTATTGTCAACCCAGATTTGGCTTCCCAAGTACTTGAAATGTGAAACCTCTTTCAGAGCTTTATTATCTATACATACAACACTAGTGGGTTCTGGATTGCAACCCCTAGGCAGTTGTGTAAGAACTTGTGTCTTTGCCACATTTACAACCAAGCCAAATCTACGACACGATACATTGAGAGAGTCCACGCAAGCCTGGAGTGACTCCAGAGAATCTGTCATGAGGCAAACATCATCCGCATACAGAAATTCCGGGACAGAAATTTTAGAAACCCGTATTTTTGCACGGAAATGGGAGAGCTCGAAGATGCTCTTGTCCGATCTTGAGTTCATTTTGATTGAGTCAGTACTGAATTTCGTCGCATCTCCCAAGACAGCAGCAAAGTTAGCGCAAAGAGCGTCGGGGCAAAAACACAACCCTGCTTCACACCACAAGTCACCGGAAATTGGTCTAAGAAGTTGCATTCATGTCGAACTTTTGCCATCATATTGTCATGAAATTGGCGTATCAGCTTTAAGAACTTCTCAGGACAACCGGTTTTTCTCAGTACCACCCAGAGAGCTTCCCGTGGTACTCTATCGAAGGCTTTTTCCAAGTCGACAAAGCACATATATAGGGGACGATGCTGTTCCCCGCTTTTTTCTTGAATTTGCTTTACAACAAAGATGGCATTTGTCGTGCCTCTGTATGGACGAAAGCCTCACTGGGCTTCTGGGAGCAATGTTTCGGCAAGACGGGTCAATCGTTTGCTAATTATATGCGCTAGTACTTTACCCGCACTACAAAGAAGGGATACGCCCCTATAGGAACCACAGCCAGATATTTCGCCTTTACCTTTGTAAATTTTGCAGATAGAAGCATCTTTCCAATCCTGTGGGATAACTTCGCATTTCCAAATCTTCGTAATTAATTCATACAAATAGGTCCTAAACTTAGTGCCACCATATTTGTAAATTTCAGATGGTAAGCTATCCAACCCTTTTTTTTTTTTTATCGTGCGGAAATCCCTTCGGATACCCCCCCGCGTGCCAGCGGGGGCGGTTATGTCGGGCTTGAACCGACTAAAACCGCACGACGTCTCGGGTCTACAGACGCCGGGGTGTAAGGTTGCCCATAGAGCATATCCCTCGCACCCCGACTGACCCTGGGCCATCTCCGGTTTCGAGATGGCCCCCTCGGGTTTGGGAACCACGGTGTCCCCATCTTGCCTCGGTTTGGGGGAGGGGCGCTAGTCGCCCCACCGTCCCAGCCTGCTTCTGCTGGGGTGACAGGTGGCCTCACCCGCCACCCCCAGGCCTGCGCTCATGGAGGACGGAGGTCGTTAAGCGACCTCCGGCGCCTAAGTTGCCTGCGACGCGCGGCGAGCAAGTTGCGGGCTCGGCGGACCGGGAGAGTTCTAAGTCTCTCCCGGGCGCGCTCCGCCACGTCCTTCGCGAGCATTACATGCTCGCAGAAGGAGGCGGCGGCGGCCCACGCGCTCGCGCTCCGCACCATTGCCGCAATCATGCTGCCGTGCGAGAGGACTCCCACCCCGATGGCTGCCACGAGGTCACGCCTCGGCGCCTCCCACGCCGGGCAGTCCGCCAGCGTGTGCAGCCCTGAGTCCTCGCTCGCGTCGCAATGACGACACTCAGGCGTTGGCTCCTTCCTGATCCGATGCAGGTGGTCCCCGAAGCACCCCTTCCCTGAGATCACCTGCGTCAGTCGGTAGGAGAGGCTTCCGTGTCGCCTCTCCAGCCAATCCTCCATGATGGGCCTTACCGCCGCTATTGCGGCGTGCCCTAAGCTATCCAACCCTGGTGTCTTAGCATTCTTCAATCTATTTGTCGCTGCCATAAACTCATCAAATGACGGAGGACAATCAAGATCTTCTACAATAGGCTGATCTTCAAGCATTTCTATGTAATGCAAGTCAGTGGTCTGGGTTTGAGGATTAAAAACGTCCTGGAAGTGTTCTGCCCAACGATCTAGAATGTCACACTGTTGCGTCAATCGCTTGTTTCTTTCCTTATTATACATAGGTGCTATCTTCAGGTGATATTATATTCAGATGATATTGATGTGATCAGTAAATAAAAACCTAAAAGACTCATAGTCTTTTAGGTTTTTTAATAATCTTATAATTAAATATTAAGTGATAATTATTAATTATCAGAAATACGTATTAACTGTTACGTATTTCTAGGAAAAATCACGAATTATACAAATGTTTTAACATTACCCAATACCAAGGCGCACATCAGAATGAACTGTTTGGTGTATTTGCATTGGTGTTTCAGCGTTAAACCATTTGTGTGTACATTGAGTACAATTTGCTTTTTCGTTCCCATGGCACGCAAGCATCCATAGAGTATATTTGGTGTAGTGGGAAGATGAATGAACAGCGGTTTCTGTGCACTGCATTTTCAAAAGTAAGTTAAGAGTTTTAGCATTTATTATTTACAGTTTAAAGACTATGTTAAAGTCATAATGTATACAGGAGTCGATGCATGAATACAGATTCAGGTGATCAATTTATATTACGTAAAGATTATGCCAGCATGCGAACTCGTGTACCTATGCTGATGCCGTTACGCAAATTGTGTACCTCTGACGATGCCGGAATATGCTTATGTACGTATAACTACTTGTGACAGTAAATAAACTCATGTGCTGATGTCGTTATGTGAGCTTTGTGTATAGCTAACTGCTTTATGCGTGTATCAAATTATAAACATTGACACATTGTTTTCTTTTCTTATAAATGCAGATTACGAGGAGACCACGATTGTATAGACATCCAAAATGGAATCAATGGAATTGAATTAAGTTGCACCATCAGTGCGACAATTGGATACTGAAGATGTTGTTTTCTCAAGACAAAGGATTAGGCGGACGCGCTGTAAAACACAACATGAGTGCACAAAACAAATATCAAAAATGTTATCCGAGAAATCCTTAATTATTATACACGTTTAAATTTTCACTTGATAGCTTAAGGGTCGTTTAATAGCCAATAAGTACTTTATGTTATAAAGGCAGCGTGTGTAGCGACGATAGCCCAGTGGTGTACGTAACGGACTGCCGAGACGAGGTCTCGAGTTCGATCCCCAGTCTCCCCGGGCACACACCTCTGACTTTTCGTAGTTATGTGTGTATTAAAAATGTTGATTATCGCTCGCTTAGTAATGTGCCTGGTAGATGACAATAGGCTCGCTCCCTATTTCATTGGGACCTAAACATAACTGGCGAATCGTGGGTGTGTAATACACCTCTGCCTACCCCTTCGGGAATACAGGCGTGAATTTATGCTATCTTATAAAGGCAGTCCTGTGTAATTTTATAATAAATTTGAAATGAAAAAAAAAATCAGTTTTAGTTATTATATATAACAGCTTCAGATTTTCACGTTCAGCAAATTTTAGGTTTTCTGCTTGAGAGACAAGATTGCAAGTTCTGTTGTTTAAAAAAACGGTTATTTTAATATATACAACATATTTGAGTGCCTAATTCGTTAAAATTATTGAGCTGAGCAAGCGAAGCTATTATACCCGGCATAGCCGTTTGTTCGTGGCTGAACTCCTCCGTTACTACTCTCGCGATCTTGACCAAATTAACCACGGTGATAGTGTGGACACTGAGGAGTGAGGAGGAAACATCTGGGTTCCAGTCGAAAACCAGCGCCAAGTTTCATTCTGAATCCTGGCATATGCTGAACTGGACACCCATTTGATGCAACCGTTAGGTACACAATAATATATACTAAATTAATTTGTACTAGTAATAAGCATTTAATGTGACCTACTTGCACCCAATAAAAGTTTATTTCTTTCTTCTTTCTTTCTTCTTTCTTTTGAACCGATATGGTTCATGTCCGATGTACCATTGAGGAATAATCACCGAAAAACAGTTTCACGAGCGCGTGGCCCTAGCTAAGCGCGCGACCTTAGTAAGATGTCTTATTTTTAAGTAAAAGTCTTGCTCGCTCAGCTCAATTTATTTCAGTCGCACCCTGCATTGAATTCCTTGTTATAATTTATTTACAGGTATATTCTTTGGACACCGTATACGATTTACTATGCATTCAGTCTTTTCGGGCAAGTGTTGATGACGCTCACAACCTTGTATCACATTGGTCAGAAAGGAATCGTGCTAATTCATATCTGTGAGTAATTAATTACTAATATACGTAATTTAGGTACAACATATCAAGGATATCTCTTTATTGACTCAGATATTGCTAAAATCTTTTATCGACTCGATAAGGGTTGGACAACCGTATAAATTATGAGACAATCGAAACAGTCCTTCAATAAAGGTATTTCAATACGACTGTAGTCAGTTGGTTTGTGCTTGGTTTCCGGTTTGGCTGTCAGTGCATGATTTTATACCGATATTGTTTTAT
This sequence comes from Cybosia mesomella, assembly GCA_946251805.1. NCBI lineage: Eukaryota > Metazoa > Arthropoda > Insecta > Lepidoptera > Erebidae > Cybosia > Cybosia mesomella. The sequence goes on from OX276390.1 coordinate 30,305,873, forward strand.
GTTTGCCATTTCAGATATATTATAATAAAAATGGATGTAGTTATTATTCTTAATTAATACCTATTTAATGCGAATCGATTCCCGCTCAGTGCAAATATTTGTATGCATGAATATGTCTATTTGCATTGGTCTGGGTGTTTCTATGTATAATATGATTGTATTTACAAAAAAAAGTCTATAAGTATATTTATCCGCATTCTAGAACCCATAATTATGCTTACTTTTAGTCTAGAAATCGCTGTGTAGAATGTCGTATTTTTTTAAATTAAATGTACATTAAAAATCACTACTGCACAAGAAATAAAATATGCTAACTGCAAATTAATGTATAAATATATTTTCAGCTAATTCACTGCTTTACATTTTGACTTTAACAATATTTCTGGTAATGGTCAATATCGGAAGAAACTGGCCGTTATTAATAAAGGCCATAGAGAAAATGGAGAATGAACTACCTGCCCTCAGAAAAAACTACAATATTTATACATCTGTAGTTATGGCACTGATGATGGGAGCTGGTGCAGGTATAGTTTTTATTTCAGTACTGATTGCACGTAGGTAATTTTAGTTGCAAAATGTATAAAATATTAATTTGTTTATTTAAATACTATCAGATGCGGTACCAGTTTTGGCATAATCATACATCACCAATGCTGACTGCATGATTGATGATGATCCCTATATTATCACCTGATTAGTCTCGGTGTCCACCACCAATTTGGCCACCACTGGTGGACAGAGAGACAAATTATGAAATTATGTTCCGCTGTCCATCAGTGGTGGACAGAGCAATACCGGGACTAATCGTATTACCTGATTAGTCCCGGTGTCCACCACCAATTTGGCCACCCCTGGTGGATATTTCGCACTTCTTGCCTCGCTCGGCTTATATTCCGAAAATTAGTAAAGTGGGTGAGGTTAGGTTAGAACTGTGACCCTAACAGAGCGCGAGCCGAGCGAGCGAAGCGAGCGTGCCGCGGCAGCGGCCGGCGAAGCGCCGGAACCACTAGTCCGGAAAGTTTATGGTAAAAAGTGCTATCTATGAAGAGAGATCTCTGTGTACAGTGCTTCCTATATACCGAGATGTTTACAAACAATGTTTTGAATTTAACATTCGAAACATTAGTCCATCAATTGATAAATATTCGAAGAATCGTTCACTGGAAGCAGCGTTTGGCGACAAAAAGTCGTTTCGCAATAACATAACTTTTCAAAATATGTTGCTCTGTCCACCACTGGTGGCGGAACATAATATAATAATTTGTCTCTCTGTCCATCAGTGGTGGCCAAATTGGTGGTAGACACCGGGACTAATCGTTATCACCACGTTTCAGAATCTGTAGTCATAATTGGTCTGAAAAAAATGTTACTTCAGTTTTATTCAGTACCTCTGAAAGTGTATTTGATAGATACTGATTAGCATTGGCAAGTGGCTACTTTGACACTTAATTAATGTCTATCTATTCTTGTTGATTGTGATTAATTTTTTTATTTTATTATTTCATCACTGAAAATATTGTTAATTAAATCTCAACTTTATTTTAGTGGATGAAGTACTGTATGTTACAAACAAGGTTAATCAAATTTACGTTTGCGATTCACACAACGTCGTTGAAGCTTACTTTAAGTACAATAGCCCTTGGATCTTTGACTACACACCAGTTACTATGTGGAAGGGTATTATTATTGAGGTATGATTCAATTATAGTGTATGTCTATCTATGTAAATTGGTTCAAATTAAAAGTGATTATCATCAGTAATACCGATCGCAAGATTACCAGTGAACGTAAAGTAATGCCATGGTTCAAACAAAAACAATTTTGGTAAATTTGCAGTATTACATAGCAAATAATAAAAAAGTACCCTAGCGAATAAAACTGTAAAATGCAGTTCTTTATATCTGAAACAATATACAAGTTTATATTAAAAACCTGTAGTAGTTAGTTCAACAATTAGTTTCAAAATTAACTTCGATATTGCTATCATAATTTATAATGCCAGCAAGCCTTTTTAGATTTTCCACATGCAGACAACATTTATATGGAACTACAACTCATGGCTTGTGATACTTATGAGCCTTTATTTGACAGAATACTTCCGTGTACATAATGAACGTCTAAAGAACGCCTTACAACAGGTGAGTTATTTATTAATTGTTTAACTTTCATTAAAGTATTGACTGTTATTTTATTTTATTTTATTTTATTACCATGCCAATGAAATATAAAGACCTCGATTTTATTACTACTCTTATGATATTTAGTATAAACTAATTTTTGATCAGTCCTATGAAATAAATGATATTATTATTAAAAATAATTGATAGCATACCAGACCAATTAAATTTTTTTATGAAAAAAAATATTAAATTACATTATAATGTATTTTTCAGGAACATTTTTCCTGTGCCAAATTCCGTATAGAATTTATGAAAATCATGCATTTAGTGAAACTTATCAACGCGCATTTTGGACTTTTTATAATGATATACCTCAGTAATGAACTACTTGCGGTCTCCATTAAATTATTTTATGTTTTAAAGTAAGTTTTTATTTATCGTGCTAACTTAACTAACACAACTGGTGTCGAAGGAGGTATTTCTAACTCTAACTCAATTGTACTCTCTTAAAATAATTTAAAAATTAGTAAAATCACACATATTTTGTGTTAATTTTATGTCATCAAATATCAGTGAAAAATTTGGTACAGGTACCTACCGGGGCAAGACGGAGACGCCGTGGTTCTCAAACTCGAGGGGGCCATCTCGAAACCGAAGATGGCCCAGGGTCAGTCGGGGTGCGAGGGATGTGCCCATAGGCAACATAACACCCCGGCGTATTAAGACCCGAGAAGGCGTGCGGTTCTAGTCGGTTCAAGCCCGACATTACCGCCTCCGCTGGCCGGCGGGGGGGTATCCGAAGGGATTTCCGCTCGAAAAAAAAGAACAAAAAAAAGGTACCTATTTATAAAAAAAAGTTACCCATTTATTTTTCCTAAATCTCGTCTCTATGTCCACAAAATTCATATAAATAACTCTACTTGATTATTTTACAATCTTTAACATGGACACCATGCAAACCATTATAAATACTATGAGTAGAACAATTAACAATATAATGAAGGAATTTGTGGCAAAACTATAGAGACATGCAATGAAATCAACCAGCCTTAACAGTTTAGTAATTGTTGCTCAATGAAGATATGAAAATGATACAGAAACAGATGGCCTCAGCATACGTAGATATGTGATGGAATTAGAGAAAAAGCTAAATTCAGGATTGTAAATTAATAATACTTTATATGGAAGTTTGTATGTAAAACGAATATTTTTACAGCAATAGTCAAACGAGTCAGCACATTGTTTGCAAGAATCCGCAAGAGACGAATAAGTGAGTAAGATTTAATCCCACCTTCTTCCTACTAATTCTTATTCATATTTTCAAATTAGTACCAGTTTAATTCTATTAAGTGCATAAGAGTTGTTGCCCACATGTTGCCTGTTACTCCAAAACTACCAGTCCATCAGAAGGTTGTCTGTAAGAGATCGCAGTCCGCGATAAGACTTCCCATTGTACTACTTCTACTAATTCTACTTCTATAGTTATGTTATTATCTACGTATTACTGGTGTGCAATAAAGCATATTCTATTTTATTCTATACTCTAAGAGTTTTGAGTTGTAATTGGTACGCCAGACAACCAGGACACCTTGCCTTCTTACCCCCTTACAGAACGTACACAAGATAAAAACACATTAATCTGACTTACTACCAAGGTAGATAGCCTTTTAAATGATAATCTTTACAAATTATCTAAAGATATTTCACGGCACCACAGGATAATTTTTATCAAATTGTATTTTCAGCTCTAACTGATATCAGAGACGGCTAATCTAACCGTCACTTTACGGTGTATTTTCATTGAAACATTGCTGATCAGAGACATGATGAGAAAGAAATTAGCCTTAAATTTAGGCCCTCAGAAATTCAGTTATCGACGATAATGAATAGAAAGATGTTCTCACTTAAGCTTGTTTACAAAGACATATTCCAACAATCATGAAATTTTTAAACGCATTAACAATAAAATGTACGAGGTAAAGACCATTTTTGAACAATCTAAAATAATAAACTTTTGTTCAACAGATACCTATTAATCTGGAACACAGATATATATCACGTATATTCATTTATTTATCTTATAATGCGAGCATTGCTGGTACTACATTTTGCTGCCAGAATACAATCTAATGCCTTATCGCCAGTGTATAATTTGTATGACTTGCCCCGTTCTAAGTTTAGTATTGAGGTAAGAGCGATTACATGTGCAATTCCAATTTTCCGTCGCAATATTTTTTGAATAAGAAAAAAATTCACTGCTGCAGGTAAGGAATAAATTAAAGTGGCATCAATTTATATCCGCGGATGTGCAAAAGCATGTATCGAAGCCGTCAAACTGGAGACCATCAGTTCAACATTATTGACATCTGTAATGGTGGCTTAATTTTATTAGATTTCACTTACAGTTTACCATTTTAGAAAATCTACGTAAATTGAAGTATCTACAAGATAACTGCAAAGTTATATAAATTTTCATAAAATTTCAATGTTTGACACATCGAAATTTTGTAAAACCCAACGTGACATGGAATTATTAAAATTGATAGAACTCTAATCATTGTGTTTACATCACACAAATAGTTTTTCCTATAAAAAATAAGGTTCAAAATACTCACAACGGTGGCCTTAGATGATTTACTGATTATCTGTTTCATAATAAAGACATGAGACCTTCTAAACTTATACATAGATAACTTAATGATTATTAATGAACTTAATGATAAAACAAGGTCTAATTTCAGTACCATTATTATATTCTGTTATTTTCAGGTTCAAAGATACATATCACAAATCAGGAATCTTAAAACTGCACTGAGTGGTTTGGACTTCTTTTACGTGACACGGAGCATGACTTTATCGGTTTGTATAATATTATCATCAACCACAAAAATAGTAAATAGTGACAAAATTCCTTTCCGACGTCTTACTACGTCTTTTCACTAAGGAACATAAAAGAATAATAAGTTATCAGGCTTTGAGGTAACGGTATTCGAGAGTTTCAGGCATTAATCTTAGAGCAATAGCGTTGGTTTGTCTTTAACATATAAAACAATGAACCAAGTATAGATAAATGCAAAGCTTTATTCGTTTTACTATTGTGATATTTACATCATTACAAACGTATCGCGTTTACACAATGACAGCATTCATATATTATACGTCATAACGTCATGTTAGTATTTCTTACCACTCGCTATAGTCACGCGGTTAAACAACTGCTGCCTGCCATGGAGCGAAAGAAGCTAATAGCATACCACCACAGTTTATTGTTGATAAACTACATTCATCAGATGTAGAACAACGTTAAGCTTCGCATGCCCCGTTCAAAAACCCGATTGGGTATCTGAAAAGCTAAGTCCGATTGTAGTTAAGTAAACTAGAGCGAAGTGCAGTGTTGTGTAAACAATCTTCGTTTCCATAAAGTGCGGAACTACAGTACTATTACATAAGATTACACTTGATTACGCATTAAGATCTCGTGGATGATTACACACGTAAAAACATGTTGTTGATCTCATTCAGCTATTTTTGAAACCAAGGATAAAAAGATTTTGATATTGGTTTCCGAAAAAGAAATGGCTACAATGCAAATTTAGAAAATCAATAAAGTTTTGACAAATACACGTCCAATGTGTATTTTTTGGTTTCAGGTACTTCGAGCTATTATAACTTATGAGCTAGTGCTGCTGCAATTTGATAAATAAATTTTAGAGATTCACTTTTTTGAACAATTTGGAACAATAATTATTGAAACACAGGAGACGGGAATGAAGTAGTAGATAGTTATAATAATGATAAAAATAGATCATTATATATTTTAAAGCATATGGGCATCAAGGATTGTCACATAATCTATACTATTATAAAATTGAAAATTTGTTGTGTCTGTGCATTGGATTTATTTAAAAATATACTTGGGTTATGTTAAATGAACGAGTCTGAATACAAAAATATATTTCGAATTCTTGTCTGTTTATCTTTTTGTTTGTTCATTCGCGACGGACGCAAAAACTACTAGAAGGATTGTGATGCTGTTTCTTTATTAGAAAGGTCTTGATCTAATCTAAAATCTGCCGTATGGTAAAATAAATAAATTAATACCTATAGGACATTCTATATAGCGCTATCTAGACCCAATGTATAGTTTACCTAGCTCGTGTTATGGGTTTTATTCTAATGCGGAAAAACATACTTAGATACATTTTCTTTTATAAATACATATAGACATATTCATGCATAAACATATTTGCACTGAGCGGGAGTTGAACCCGCGACCTCCGATTTAGCAGTCGAACGCGCTGCCGCTATGCTACAGAGGTTGCAATTAGTTGAGTAGAACCGGAGATATGACCAAAAGTCGTAATGCCCGATACCGACGCGAACAGAGTTACGAGCATCCGCTAGTAATATTTATAATACATGTATATTGATTCTTTTTCCTGGCATGCATGTATGAAAATAATCATGAAATAGAACAAACGAAAGGCGGTAACTATGCCAGAATCGTAGCAAGTGGGAACATTTTGTCTCTGTCTGCCCCAATGGCAAAGAGGCGTGACGACTATGTATGCATATTCAGCCTAGAAGTACGCCTTTTTTTTTTACGTGCGGAAATCCCTTCGCATACCCCCCCACCGGCCAGCGGGGGTGGTTATGTCGTGTTTCGACTAAAACCGCACGGTGTCCTCCCCAAGTGTCCGTTGCCGGGCACCCGGGTAAGCCCTCGAAAGGATGACCCCAGGGTTACTGGCGAACTTTGGCTGCCATCGCGGCCTCGCCTGGTGGTGGTGGGTTTGCAAAAAAATTATATTGATATAAATATTCTACGACATTCTACACAGCGCTTTCTAGACGCAAAGTAAGCATAGTTTAACTAGCTTGTGTTATGGGTTTCAGAATGATTTCCCTCTCATGAACTCAAATGAAATAGTCGCGAAAGATGCTGTTTCGAAAAAAATTGTTGCGCTTAGAGTGCCTATTAGAGTGACTAGTGGTTCCGGCGCTTCTGGGTTAGGTTAGGTTAGAACTGTTACCCCAACAGAGCGCAAGCCGAGCGAGCGTATCGAGCGTGCCTCTGCAGCGGCCGGCGAAGCGCCGGAACCACTAGTCCGGAAAGTTGGATTTCGATAACGTGACCAGATTCGAGCGTATGAGTATGAGTTAACAATTTATGTAGCTGATAACCGTTCGAAAACGTAATGAAGTGTCAAGTTTGATCAAATTAACAAAATTTAATAAATAGTTTATAAGTAAATTTCATCAATGAAATCAGTAGTAAAAATACCAAATGTTTGTTCCATAAAAACTCTTTTGGTCAATTGTTCATTCGATCAGTAGTAGATTGGCCAAATGTTTTATCGGTCACACGTCAAAAGATCAAATGAATTTCGGTCACCAGTGGGAACCCCGTTTCAGAACGCGGATAAACACACTTATATCCTTTTTTTGTAAATACATACATATTATACATAGAAACACCCAGACCAATGCAAATAGACATATTCATGCATACAAATATTTGCACTGAGCGGGAATCGAACCCGCGTCCCCTGACTTAGCAGTCGAATGCACTACCGCTACGCCACAGAGGCCGTCAAAACTTTTTACATTAAGTAGTAAACCATGGTAATTATTGTGAAATGCATTTGCAATATTAAATAAATAATTTGTAATGGTAAACTAGAAATCCGTGCGTTAAATGAAATGGTATGGTGCGGCAGCTGTGACCGCACAGCCATTATTGTTTACATAGGCAGTATGGTTATTGTACTAATTTTATTTGGGATATGGATAGCTGAGGGTTTAAATTATGTCCTGAATGTAAACGTTTTCTAATTTTAAAACATCAGCTAATGTCATTTCTTGTTTATGTTTTAATTTTTGTATCTTTTGTTCTGTTGCCTCTCTCGTGACAATCAAAACTGTTACATAAGATACGTAGCAGCACAAGCGCAGATCGTTGTACTTGAAAGATGAGAAGGCGCGAGGGTGAAGACACAAGTTGCGTCCCACACCAAAGGTCTATCAAACTTTCAAGGCACCAAAGACATATCGTCTGGTCGTACTGAACGGAGATTATACCAAAACTGGGATGTATTTTTTATTAGCAGAATTTCTTATTTTTAGTCAATTCATAAGTAAGTCGCAACTCAATAACATTTCAGTCTGTGATTGGTATAATTACGAGAATTGGCCCTCTGATCTCCACAACCCATTGGCAATGTCAGATGGTAGTTTAGCTTCTACCGTATTTTTGTTGTGTGAAAGTGTCGCGATCAATATCAAAGTTCTGTAGATTGTCCGTACTTGAATACCTAGTAACTGATAAACTCTGTTTCATTAGGATAGTTCAAAAGAATTTACGGTTAAGGCTAAATTAAAAAGTAAGGCTCATCATCCTAACGTTATGTCCAGTTGCATCCAAATCTTTTATTTTAAGCTTAGCAGCTCAGGGTCCGCTTTCCTGCTTTTTTTCCCGTACAGCCCTCAGTATCTATGACAGTGAGACCATTGAGACGTAAAGTCATCTTTTACGATCTCGTTTACAGTCTCCTCCGTACTGGTGCCGGGTGGCAGCGACATGGCGGAGCAGAAGAAATTGCGCTACAGTATACCTTTAAATTTGGAACAGCAGGAATTTCTGAAAACGTTTGATTAATAAAACGAGTAGTGAAAGTTGAAGACTACCTCAGTAATGTGGAATTCTATTCTAATGTGGTTTTTTTTTACATGTATAGTCTCGTATTTGTTAGGGTGTAGTCTATTTATTTCACTATTTTCACCATGTTTTAAAGTCACCTTCCAAGTAAGTATCATTGAGTACCTACTATAATACTATCCTACTCTTATGACATATCATTATCAAGGAGATTCTAGACTAAAGAGACTATTCGTTTTTATGAATATTTTATCAAGCTACCTGAGTACTAAAGTATTTACAGTCGAAAAAGTAATTTTTTAGTTGGCGTGGTAGATTATATCTTCGTGAATAAATAGTGACAACTTTATTTGTAATGTTACGGTAACAGTATAAATATTAAGCTTATATTAACCTTAATACAGTAATGAACAGAGGTATTTTGTATATTTCGTCGGACAACATAATAATAGTAAGTATGTGAAAAAATCTTGACAACATAGTAGGAGACTTTCATTTTCAAATAACTTGGTCACGTCATAAGTTCCTGCGGTAGAACTCCATGTAATTTTTAAACACGAACAGACTTGGTTGCTTTTGTTACCACCTCCAAAAATTCAATTTAACTTATCATCATTCGTTCTGTGATTACATTATCACACCAACAAGATAGTTTTATACCATAGTTTACATCTATTTTCTTCATCACAGTCAATCCGTTTCAGAATAAGAAGTTTAGTTCCTTTCGTAATGTACCATAAGGATACCGATATTACAATATTTTTTCTATAGGTCAATATTGATTCCTTAAGACAACATTCGAAGCCAAACACAGTAGTCACATTATTTTATTATAGAAATGACAAATTGATATATATTTTCTAGTCTATTGTTTATTGTCTATTCTACTCTGCACAACACAGAGCATCAATCATCTGAAACCCGTAAAATACATACATACATACATAACTTCCCGCCTGTATCCCCGAATGGGTAGGCAGAGATGTGTATTACACACCCACGATTCGCCAGTTATGTTAAGGACCCAATGTATCTATCTATCGGGCACATTATTAAGCGAGCGATAATTAATATTTATTAAAAATACATACATACCGTAAAATGCATACGCATATTATAGAGTACTGTGATTATACATTTGTCTAATGTTTCAGAAGTCAGTGAAAATATGGATGAAAATTATTCTCCTAGGTCGATCAGTCAAAAAAGGTTGAGTCTAAACAAAAACAAGCCAGGATATCTCCATAACACTACAAGAAGAATCTTTTTCTGCTGCCAAGTTGTAGGAATTTTGCCGTTGTTTGGATTGACAAATCAGACGAGTGATAAATTACGGTGAGGTATAGATTTTAAAAAAGGTTTTAATATAAATAGAGATATAATGTTTCCATACAATCCATACCACCTGAAAGACTAAAAGCAATTAGTACGCCGTGCATGAGTGGACCTTAATACTTTTGGAATGACGGTTTGTGTAGTAAATATACCACAGAATTAAAAAAATCCGGCCAAGTGCGAGTCGAACTCGCCCATGAAGGGTTCCGTAGCAGCATTCCAGCGCTATTTATAATTATTATTTACTTAGGTACCTATCGCAGGCGACTCAGGCGCCGGAGGTCACTTAACGACCTCCGTCCTCCATGAGCGTAGGCCTGGGGGTGACAGGTGAGGCCGCCTGTCACCCCAGCAGAAGCAGGCCGGGACGGTGGGGCGACTAGCGCCCCTCCCCCAAACCGGGGCAAGACGGGGACACCGTGGTTCCCAAACCCGAGGGGGCCATCTCGAAACCGGAGATGGCCCAGGGTCAGTCGGGGTGCGAGGGATATGCTCTATGGGCAACCTTACACCCCGGCGTCTGTAGACCCGAGACGGCGTGCGGTTTTAGTCAGTTCAAGCCCGACATAACCGCCCCCGCTGGATGGCGGGGGGTATCCGAAGGAATTTCCGCACAAAAAAAAAAGGTACTTATTGCAGATTTATTATTAGAAAATAACGGTTCACGGTTTATGCATAAGGTTTATGTTTATGAAATTAAATGTCTTTTTCATTTTTATATTTGAGTTGATAAGTTTATGACGTAATAAAAAAACTACTAAGTAGATCTCGTTCAAACCAATTTTCGGGGGAAACTTACATGGTAAATGTACATCATATATTTTTTTAGTGTTATCATTCTCTTATTTTAGAAGTTACAGGGGAGGGGGGCACATTTGGGGGACGAAAAAAAAATGTTCGAGTTTCAGTTCTAAGTATGAGGAACCTTTTTTTTTCTATTTTTGTGTGAAAATCTTAATGCGGTTCACAAAATACATCTACTTACCAAGTTTCAACAGCATAGTTCTTATAGTTTAGGAAAAAAGTGGCTGTGACATACGGACGGACAGACAGACAAACATGACGAATCTATAAGGGTTCCGTTTTTCGCCATTTGGCTACGGAACCCTTAAAATCCACCCTCTCATTCGAAATTAGAGCAACGCTCTCACGCTGTGCAACAATTTCATCAAGAATCAAGCGGTCCGGCACCTCTTTTCTATACCGAACCATCAAGACTTGGGATTTTTTATCAGCACACGTGTTTCCTTCTTACTACAGTCCTAGGCCCTTTAAGCGGGCGTGAAAAAGCATCTCATGAGGCCGTCAAGCTGAGAGCCACCGTTGTAGCATTATCGGTGTCTGTACTGGTGACCCTCATTCCTGAAACTTTACCTTTAGCTTATCATCAGGCGAGGTGGAGTCATATTGACGTATACATATAGTCCTCCTCGCCGAATCCGACGACAGCGACTCCGTCAATTTCATGGATTGTGTTTGGCTCGAATGTAGCTTGCAAATCCAAACTTAGTTTTAAAGATTCGGTCACATGGCTCGCAGTAAAGTGGCCCCCCGGGTTAAAGGTGTATGAGTAAGAGGGCCTTGGGCAAGTCTTGCGGATATGGCGTTTCGCATCCAGGTTTTCCAAACGCATCTGCTCATACCTGTCAACTTTTTTGCAGACAGTGGATCGCCATTCCGAGCGCTGCATTGCGAGTCACTCCCAACGGTCGCTAGGCATATCACAAGCCGTGAGGTGGCGCTTGAGAACATGCTTATACCGCAGATATTAAACTCCTTGTTTCCGCTTTCCGCAAGAGAGTTCCGCTCACGTAAAACACTGCTTTAGGTAATCTGCTATCATTCATGCGCCCAACGTGGCCACACCATCTCAGCTGATGCTTCATAATGAGTGCCTCAATGCCCGTTATCCTCGCGCGACGTAGAACTTCCGTGTTTGGTACTCGATCTTGCCACTTTATCCTTAAGATGGAGCGTAGATACCGTAGGTGGAAAGAGTCTAGCTTCCTGATAATTGCTCTATAGCAGCACCATGTCTCAGAGGCATAAAGAAGTGTTGGTATTACTATAGCCTTGTACACAATGAACTTTGTTGAAAGTTTGAGATTATGTGACTTCCAAACACGGCTGTTAAGCCTACCAAAGGTTGCGGCTGCATTGGCTATGCGGTTCGGTATCTCAGATGCCAGACTATTGTCAGCCCGGATTTGGCTTCCCAAGTACTTGAAATGTGAAACCTCTTTCAGAGCTTTATTATCTATACATACAATACTAGTGGGTTCTGGATTGCAACCCCTAGGCAGTTGTGTAAGAACTTGTGTCTTTGCCACATTTAAAACCAAGCCAAATCTACGACACGATACATTGAGAGAGTCCACGCAAGCCTGGAGTGACTCCAGAGAATCTGTCATGAGGCAAACATCATCCGCATACAGAAATTCCGAGACAGAAATTTTAGAAACCCGTCTTTTTGCACGGAAACGGGAGAGCTCGAAGATGCTCTCGTCCGATCTTGAGTTCATTTTGATTGAGTCAGTACTGAATTTCGTCGCATCTCCCAAGACAGCAGCAAAGTTAGCGCAAAGAGCGTCGGGGCAAAAACACAACCCTGCTTCACACCACAAATTACCGGAAATTGGTCTGAGAAGTTGCCTTCATGTCGAACTTTTGCCATCATAATCTCATGAAATTGGCGTATCAGGTTTAAGAACTTCTCAGGACAACCGGTTTTTCTCAGTACCACCCAGAGAGCTTCCCGTGGTACTCTATCGAAGGCTTTTTCCAAGTCGACAAAGCACATATATAGGGGACGATGCTGTTCCCAGCTTTGTTCTTGAATTTGCTTTAAAACAAAGATGGCATTTGTCGTGCCTCTGTACGGACGAAAGCCTCACTGGGCTTCTGGGAGCAATGTTTCGGCAAGACGTCTCAAACGTTTGTTAATTATATGCGCTAGTACTTTACCCGCACTACAAAGAAGAGATACGCCCCTATAGGAACCACAGTCAGATATTTCGCCTTTACCTTTGTAAATTTTGCAGATAGAAGCATCTTTCTAATCCTGTAGGATAACTTCGCATTCCCAAATCTTCGTAATTAATTCATACAAATAGGTCCTAATCTTAGTGCCACCATATTTGTAAATTTCAGATGGTAAGCTATCCAACCCTGGTGTCTTAGCATTCTTCAATCTATTTATCGCTGCCATAAACTCATCAAATGACGGAGGACAATCAAGATCTTCTACAATAGGCAGATTTTCAAGCATTTCTATGTAATGCAAGTCAGTGGTCTGGGTTTGATGATTAAAAACGTCCTGGAAGTGTTCTGCCCAACGATCTAGAATGTCACACTGTAGCGTCAATCGCTTGTTTCTTTCCTTATTATACATAGGTGCTATCTTCAGGTGATATTATATTCAGATGACATTGATGTGATCAGTAAAAAAGAAACCTAAAAGACTCATAGTCTTTTAGGTTTTTTAATAATCTTATAATTAAATATTAAGTGATAATTATTAATTATCAGAAATACGTATTAACTGTTACGTATTTCTAAGAAAAATTACGAATTACACAAATGTTTTAACATTGCCAAATACCAAGGCGCACATCAGAATGAACTGTTTGGTGTATTTGCACTGATGTTTCAGCATTGAACCATTTGTGTGTACATTGAGTACAATTTGCTTTTTCGTTCCCATGGCACGCAAGCATCCATGGAGTATATTTGGTGTAGTAGTGGGAAGATGAGTGAACAGCGGTTTCTGTGCACTGCATTTTCAAAAGTAAGTTAAGAGATTTAGCATTTATTATTTACAGTTTAGAGACTATGTTAAAGTCATAATGTATACAGGAGTTGATGCATGAATACAGATGCAGGTGATCAATTTATTTTACGTAAAGATAATGCCAGTATGCGAACTCGTGTGCCTATGCTGATGCCGTTACGCAAATTGTGACGATGCCGGTATATGCTTATGTACGTATAACTACTTGTGCCAGTAAATAAACTCATGTGCTGATGTCGTTGTGTGAGCTTTGTGAATAGCTAACTGCTTTATGCGTGTATCAAATTCTAAACATTGACATATTGTTTTCTTTTCTTATAAATGCAGATTACGAGGAGACCACGATTGTATAGACATCCAAAATGGAATCAATGGAATTGAATTAAATTACACCATCAGTGCGACAGTTGGACACTGAAGATGTTGTTTTCTCAAGCCAAAGGATACTGAATACCTTTATTGCATTCCGTAATGATATACAGTTGTTAAATTAAAATCAGGTTTTAATAATGGACCCTGTCGGGCACAGCACAAAGTTTGGAGTGAGGAATAGTTTGTTAAACTTAATTATTTTATCTTAGTATTAGTTTATATTACAACAATTGCAAACAATTAGTGTATTATTTTGGATCTTATTATACAGTTTATTTAAATTTTTAATGTATTATACAACTTTTATTTTATTTCATTGCATTTATGATGAAGTTAACTTAGCTCCTATCAGTTACAGAGTTACATCCAATAATAGAATTTAATTATAGTTAATACAATTCGATCTAATACAATACAATTTTTACTCTATAGTGTGTCAAAATCATTCACGCAGATACACATTATTAAAAGTACAATCTTAAAATTATTTTTATGTTTTATTAATTTCATTAATGTCATTGTAACACATTCACATACTTACGCACTAGAGTAGATAAATTTAATGTAAATGTCAATATAAAACTTTATGTCAATTGCATATACAAAATTTACAGTACAACATAAAATGGTGTTCATCCAATACAAATATATATATACATACACACATACATACATATCTATATACATACATATATATACACACACACAAACAAGCATTTTTTTTTGTAAATTTCATGTAAGTATGTCAGTTTAATATAAAATGTAATTTTTAATAGGTAGTTCGAATTAATTATAATGAGTTTTTATTATAATTTTTGTTTTTATAGAGATTTATTTGGATAAAAATAAATATTTAATAGTTAGGTATTTTATGTATTTAGTTATTTTATGTCCTAAAAAAAGGTATTTATTTAGTTTTTATCGTCAAAGTATTCTTGTATGCTGTAATAGCTTTTACTTATTAGGAAGTTTTTTAGTTTGTTTACAAAAATGTAAAATTTTTCTTCTTTTTTTATGGGCTCAGCTAACTTGTTGTATACTTTTATTGACAAGACCAAGGGACCCGAAGAATGCATTGTCAGCTTAGAGGTAGGCAGGTTTAATCTGTTTTTGTGTCTTAGTGTATACCTAGATTGAATGTTTTCGCGCGTATTATAGTGTTCGGGGTATTTTCGGACAAACTTACATAGTTCCAAAATATATATGGCTGGCAACGTTAATATTTTTAGGTTCTGGAAGTGGGGCTTACAAGTGTCAGTTTGTTCTATATTGACTAAAATTCTTATTAGTTTTTTTGTTGATTAAATGTAATAGGTGCATCTGTACTATTTCCCCACAAAATGACGCCATAGGTCAGCCAAGAATATGCATAGGCATAGTATGTAACCATAGCAGTTGCCAAATCAGTAGTTTTCTTGACTTCACGTAGAGCGTAGGAGAATTGTGATATTTTGGCTCTCACCTTTTTGACGTGCGGTTTCCAGGTTATGAGTGAGGGATTAGGCGGACGCGCTGTAAAACACAACATGAGTGCACAAAACAAATATCAAAAATGTTATTCGAGAAATCCTTAATTATTATACATTTTTAAATTTTCACTTGATAGCTTAAGGGTCTTTCAATAGCCAATAAGTACTTTATGTTATAAAAGCAGCGTGTGTAGCGAAGATAGCCCAGTGGTGTACGTAACGGACTGCTGAGACGAGGTCTCGAGTTCGATCCCCAGTCGCCCCGGGCACACACCTCTGACTTTTCGTAGTTATATGTGTATTAAAAATGTTGGTTATCTCTCGCTTAGTAATGTGCCTGGTAGATGACAATAGGCTCTCCCCCAATTACATTGGGACCTAAACATAACTGGCGAATCGTGGGTGTGTAATACACCTCTGCCTACCCCTTCGGGGATACAGGCGTGAAGTTATGTTATATTATGTTAATAATCTTAATGTTAATCTCTTATGTTATCTTATAAAGACAGTCCTGTGTAATTTTATAATAAATTTGAAATGAAAAAAAAAACAGTTTTAGTTATTCCAAAGCTTCAGATTTTCACGTTCAGCAAATTTTAAGTTTTCTGCTTAAGAGACAAGTATGCAAGTTCTGTTTTAAAAAAACTTATTTTAATATATACAACATATTTGAGTGCCTAATTCGTTAAAATTATTGAGCTGAGCGAGCGAAGCTCTTATACCCGGAATAGCCGTTTGTTGGTGGCTGAACTCCTCCGTAACTACTCGCGCGATCTTGACCAAATTTACCACGTTGATAGTGTGGACACTGAGGAGTGTTTTGAACCGATATGGTTCATGTCCGATGTACCATTGAGGAATAATCACCGAAAAACAGTTTCACGAGCGCGTGGCCCTAGCTAAGCGCGCGACCTTAGTAAGATGTCTTATTTTTAAGTAAAAGTCTTGCTCGCTCAGCTCAATTTATTTCAGTCGCACCCTGCATTGAATTCCTTGTTATAATTTATTTACAGGTATATTCTTTGGACACCGTATACGATTTACTATGCATTCAGTCTTTTCGGGCAAGTGTTGATGACGCTCACAACCTTGTATCACATTGGTCAGAAAGGAATCGTGCTAATTCATATCTGTGAGTAATTAATTACTAATATACGTAATTTAGGTACAACATATCAAGGATATCTCTTTATAGACTCAGATATTCGATAAGGGACCTTATCGACTCGATAAGGGTTGGACAACCATATAAATTATGAGACAATAGAAACAGTCCTTCATTAAAGGTATTTCAATACCACTGTAGTCAGTTGGGTTGTGCTTGGTTTCCGGTTTGGCTGTCAGTGCATTATTTTATGACGATATTGTTTTATGTTTGCCATTTCAGATATAATAAAAATGGATGTAGTTGTTATTCTTAATTAATACCTACTTAATGCGATTCGATTCCCGCTCAGTGCAAATATTTGTATGCATGAATATGTCTATTTGCATTGGGCTGGGTGTTTCTATGTATAATATGATTGTATTTACAAAAAAAAAGTCTATAAGTATATTTATCCACATTCTAGATCCCATAATACAAGCTACTTAAACTATGCTTACTTTTGGTCTAGAAATCGTTGTGTAGAATGTCGTAATTTTTTTTATTATTATTTTTTTATTTAATATACATTAAAAATCACTACTGCACAAGAAATAAAATATGCTAACTGCAAATTAATGTATAAATATATTTTCAGCTAATTCACTGCTTTACATTTTGACTTTAACAATATTTCTGGTAATGGTGAATATCGGAAGAAACTGGCCGTTATTAATAAAGACCATAGAGAAAATGGAGAATGAACTACCTGCCCTCAGAAAAAACTACAATATTTATACATCTGTAGTTATGGCACTGATGATGGGAGCTGGTGCAGGTATAGTATTTATTTCAGTACTGATTGCACGTAGGTAATTTTAGTTGCAAAATGTATAAAATATTAATTTGTTTATTTAAATACTGTTACAACGATCGTCGATATCTCGGAAACTACTGATCGAATCTTCTAGAAATTAAAACGCATTGTTAATGTCGAAGTACTCTATCGATCCGTTTAGATAAATCCAGAAAAGTCAATAAGAAATCACAAGCCCTTTTGTCTACCTATACCTACTTTACCTACAAATCGCGATAACAAGGGCATTCACCTCTATCGTCGGCACGACTGTGTAGGTACTTGTTTTCTCGAACGCCCCAGTAAATACCTACTATTCTCGAACGCTCTAGTGCCTTATCTCTAGATGATTCCGGAATATTCTACCCCGCTATAAAAGGACGCCCGGCTATCGACACGAGGCAGTTAATTTTCGAAAGCGAAAGTGAACACATCTTACCGAAGTGAACCAAGAGAGTTATACCTGCGACATAAGGAACTACTATGAACTGCTGAGCGACTGGAACTGTTGAAGAGTACTGTGTGTGCTAGTTATTTAGTTGTCTAGTTTGTGGTGAGCGACTAAACCTCTTTGTTGTGTAAACGGCATTTAATTTGTACCCCGCGCACGTAACAACTGGTGTCAGAAGTGCGATGCCGTTATTACCACGTGAAGACGAAGGGCGTACTCCACGGACCAGACGTCAAGTGGAAATGGATGCTGCACGTCAACGGAGCCTCGAAGATGAAGGGCGTCAGGCCGATGCCGCTCTCAGCGGGAACTACGGCACCACCAGATGGAACCTCGTCAGATAAAAACATGATGACGCTGATGGCTTCTATGCAGCAGATGATACAGGCCAACCAACAAGCAGTCATGGGTAAAATCGATGCAGGCATCCATGCACTGGGAGATAAAGTGAAGAACCTTGAAGAAGGCTTGCAAAGGCTGAGTAAGAAAGTGGCTTTGAAGACTAGGGCCATGGAAGACCGCTTGCAAGAGCTTGAGAAAGAGATTGTCAGGCTAAAAACCTGCGGACCTGTTGCCGTGACCTCACCATTAGTAGCGAAGTTCGACCTACCACACTTCGATAGAACTTCCTCGTGGGCAGCCTTCAAGTACCAATTTGAGATATTGGCAAAAACTAAAGCCTGGAGCAACGAGGAGTCCTTTATGGCCTTGACACTTGGATTACGAGGAGATGCCTTAGTAATACTGGAAACCCTGCCGCCTGAAAGTAGGACACTGGAGTCTCTGATGGAAGCATTAGACACACGCTATGGTGACAGGCACCTGGAGAAGGTCTACCGAGCGCAGGTATGGGAGAGGAAACAGAAAGCTGGTGAAAGCCTTCAGGAATGGGCTGTAGCGGTTGAAAGGCTCGTCCGTCGAGCCTACTCATCGACACCCGTGATGATCGAGCCCACTCTACTGGAGGCCTTCCTAAACGGTATACGGGACGCAGAAGTGAGAACTAGTGTGCAGTTGTGTCACCACCAGACCTTAAAAGAAGCACTGGCTTATGCCCTTGAGGTGGAAACCGTACGGCAGAACGCCGGGATAAGTAAGGTCAGGGAAGTCAAGGAGGTAGTTGCAGAGGCGAGGAAGCTGCGGTATGTCCCAACGTGTTATTCCTGTAGAAGAAGGGGCCATATCCAGTTAGAGTGCCCTTCGAGGAAACGGAGGAGGGTCACGGACTCATGGACCCAAGTGGAACATGGAGTCAGGGAGGTCAAGGAAGTAGTTGCAGAGGAGAGGAAACCGTGGTATATCCCAACGTGTCATTTCTGTAGAGGAAGGGGCCATATCCAGTTAGAGTGCCCTTCTAGGAAACGGAGAAGGGTCACGGACTCCTGGATCCAAGTGGATCAAGATGTTCCGTTGAAACTAAATGTCGCCAGGGCCGCAGGGCGTGCGCTGGCGGGTCGATATGAGGCCCCAACCATCACTATAACTCAAGTTGGCAATGCTGATGCTTTGTCACGAAGGCCGTGTGTCGACGATCGCAAGCATTGTCGGAGGAACGAAGTCCGAGAAGAGATTAAAGTCATAAAGGTGAATGGACTTGACGACGAATGGAGTGGACGCAGTATGAAGAAGGCGCAAGAAGATGATGATGATCTACAACCTATACTGCACTGGAAACAACTTGGAAGCAAACCCCGATGGAGTGATGTATCTGCTTACAGTTCAACTACCAAAAGCTATTGGGCCCAGTGGGACAGCTTAGCTCTGGTAGAAGATGTCCTGTATAGGAAATGGGAGTCTAACGATGGTAAGGAAGTAACCATGCAAGTAGTGGTACCACGAAGCAAGGTGGCCCCACTCTTACGGCACATCCACGATGGTGTTTCTGGCGGGCATCTCGGAGTCAAGAAAACCCTGGTTAAAGTGCGACAGCGGTTTTACTGGCTTCGTTGTCGGGAAGATGTCGAGGATTGGTGCCGTAAATGCACTGCATGTGCTTCGGTTAAAGGACCGCCGACAAGAAGCAAAGGAAAATTGAAGCTGTACAACGTTGGAGCACCGTGGGAACGTATCGCCATTGATGTTGCTGGACCTTTTCCAACGACTGATGAGGGTAACAAATACATCATAGTAGTGCAAGACTACTTCACTAAGTGGCCGGAAGTATTTGCTACACCCAACCAGGAAGCAGTCACTGTAGCCAAGAAACTGGTTCAGGAAGTGGTCAGTCGATACGGCGCACCTATGGAGATCCACTCCGACCAAGGACGAAACTTCGAGTCTGCTCTGTTTCAAGAAATGTGCAAACTCCTCGGTATAAACAAGACCCGTACGACTCCAGCGCACCCGCAGTCAGACGGAATGGTCGAGAGGTTTAACCAGACTTTGGAAAATCACTTGGCTAAAGTTGTCGACGAACACCAAAAAGATTGGGACCAGTACATCCCACTGTTCCTGATGTCCTATCGATCTGCGGTGCATGACAGTACGGGACATACTCCAGCTAAAGTCAATTTTGGTCGAGAGATAAGGCTACCAGTGGATGCAATAACCGGCACGCCTCCCGATAGTTCTAAACCCGTGACGGACTACGTGAGTGAACTTCAAAACCGGCTGGACGAGGTGCACAGAATGGTACGGGAAAACAATTTGAAGACAGGTATAAGGATGAAAACCCGGTACGATAGAAACGCAAACACCAACGGTTTTGAAGAAGGAACCCTGGTATGGTTTCACAATCCGCTACGCAGAAAGGGAAAATCTCCGAAACTTCAAGCTCGCTGGGAAGGACCCTATACGGTTGTTACAAGAATCAATGACATCACCTACCGCATTAAGAAGGGGCTTAGGGGAAAACCAAAGGTAGTTCATGTGGATAGGTTGACGTGATATCATGGAACAAATGATGCTCGGGACGAGCATGATTAAGAGGGGGGTAATGTTACAACGATCGTCGATATCTCGGAAACTACTGATCGAATCTTCTAGAAATTAAAACGCATTGTTAATGTCGAAGTACTCTATCGATCCGTTTAGAAAAATCCAGAAAAGTCAATAAGAAATCACAAGCCCTTTCTTCTACCTATACCTACTTTACCTACAAATCGCGATAACAAGGGCATTCACCTCTATCATCGGCACGACTGTGTAGGTACTTGTTTTCTCGAACGCCCCAGTAAATACCTACTATTCTCGAACGCTCTAGTGCCTTATCTCTAGATGATTCCGGAATATTCTACCCCGCTATAAAAGGACGCCCGGCTATCGACACGAGGCAGATAATTTTCGAAAGCGAAAGTGAACACATCTTACCGAAGTGAACCAAGAGAGTTATACCTGCGACATAAGGAACTACTGTGGACTACTGTGAACTGCTGAGCGACTGGAACTGTTGAAGAATACTGTGTGTGCTAGTTATTTAGTTGTCTAGTTTGTGGTGAGCGAATAAACTTCTTCGTTGTATAAACGGCATTTAATTTGTACCCCGCGCACGTAACAATACTATCAGATGCGGTACCAGTTTTGGCATAATCATATATCACCAATGCTGACTGCATGATTGATGATGATCCATATATTATCACCACTTTTCAGGATCTTTAGTCATAATTTGTCTGAAAAAAATGTTAAATAAGTTTCATTCAGTACCTCTCAAAGTGTATTTGATAGATACCGATTAGCATTGGCAAGTTGCTACTTTGATACTTAATTAATGTGTGTCTTAGATGCAGTACCAGTTTTGGCATATCACCAATGCTGACTGCATGATTGATGATGATCCCCAAATTATCACCACGTTTCAGGAACTGTAGTCATAATTTGTCTAAAAAAATGTCACCTCAGTTTTATTCAGTACCTCTCAAAGTGTATTTGATAGATACTGATTAGCATTGGCAAGTGGCTACTTTGACACTTAATTAATGTCTATCTGTTCTTGTTGATTATGATTAAATTTTTTATTTTTTTATTTCATCACTGAAAACATTGTTAATTAAATCTCGACTTCATTTTAGTGGATGTAGTACTGTATGTTACAAACAAGGTTAATCAAATTAACGTTTGTGATTCACACAACGTCGTTGAAGCTTACTTTAAGTACAATAGCCCTTGGATCTTTGACTACACACCAGTTACTATGTGGAAGGGTATTATTATTGAGGTATGATTCAATTATAGTGTATGTCTATGTAAATTGGTTCAAATTAAAACTGATTATCATCAGTAATACCGATCGCCTGATGGTAAGATTACCAGTGAACGTAAAGTTATGCCATGTTTCAAACAAAGCATTTGGTAAATTTGCAGGATTAAGTACATAGCAAATAATCAAAAAGTACCCTATCGAATAAAACTGTAAAATGCAGTTCTTTACATCTGAAACAGTATACAAGTTTATATTAAAAACCTGTAGTATTTAGTTCAACAATTAGTTTCAAAATTAACTTCGATATTGCTATCTGATATTTGTATGTATGATATTTGTAATGCCAGCAAGCCTTTTTAGATTTTCCACATGCAGACAACATTTATAAGGAACTACAACTCATGGCTTGTGATACTTATGAGCCTTTATTTGACAGAATACTTCCGTGTACATAATGAACGTCTAAAGAACGCCTTACAACAGGTAAGTTATTTATGAATTGTTTAACTTTCATTAAAGTATTGACTATTATTTAATTTTATTTTATTACCATGACAATGAAATATAAAGACCTCGATTTTAATACTACTCTTATGATATTTGTTATAATCTAATTTCTGATCAGTCCTCTGTCATAAATGAAATTATTATTAAAAATAATTGATAGCATACCAGACCAATTAAATTTTTTAATTATCAAAATAATTAAATTACATTATAATGTATTTTTCAGGAACATTTTTCCAGTGCCAAATTCCGTATAGAATTTATGAAAATCATGCATTTAGTGAAACTTATCAACGCTCATTTTGGACTTTTTATAATGATATACCTCAGTAATGAACTACTTGCGGTCTCCATAAAATTATTTTATGCTTTAAAGTAAGTTTTTATTTATCGTGCTAACTTAACTAACACAACTGCTGTCGAGGGAGGTAGTTCTAACACTAACTCAATTGTACTCTCTCAAAATAATTTAAAAATTAGTAAAATCACACATATTTTGTGTTAACTTTATGTCATCAAATAACAGTCAAAAATTTGGTATAGGTACCTTTTTTTTTTTTTTTTATCGTGCGGAAATCCCTTCGGATACCCCCCGCGTGTCAGCGGGGGCGGTTATGTCGGGCTTAAACCGACTAAAACCGCACGCCGTCTCGGGTCTACAGACGCCGGGGTGTAAGGTTGCCCATAGAGCATATCCCTCGCACCCCGACTGACCCTGGGCCATCTCCGGTTTCGAGATGGCCCCCTGGGGTTTGGGAACCACGGTGTCCCCGTCTTGCCCCGGTTTGGGGGAGGGGCGCTAGTCGCCCCACCGTCCCGGCCTGCTTCTGCTGGGGTGACAGGTGGCCTCACCCGCCACGGCCTGCGCTCATGGAGGACGGAGGTCGTTAAGCGACCTCCGGCGCCTCAGTCGCTTGCGACGCGCGGCGAGCAAGTTGCGGGCTCGGCGGTCCGGGAGAGTTCTAAATCTCTCCCGGGCGCGCTCCGCCATCTCCTTCGCGAACATTACATGCTCGCAGAAGGAGGTGGCGGCGGCCCACGCGCTCGCGCTCCGCACCATTGCCGCAATCATGCTGCCGAGCGAGAGGACTCCCACCCCGATGGCTGCCACGAGGTCACGCCTCGGCGCCTCCCACGCCGGGCAGTCCGTCAGCGTGTGCAGCCCTGAGTCCTCGCTCGTGTCGCAGTGATGACACTCAGGCGTTGGCTCCTTCCTGATCCGATGCAGGTGGTCCCCGAAGCACCCCTTCCCGGAGACCACCTGCGTCAGTCGGTACGAGAGGCTTCCGTGTCGCCTCTCTAGCCAATTCTCCATGATGGGCCTTACCGCCGCTATTGCGGCGTGCCCTTGGTACAGGTACCTATATTTATAAAAACAACCTTACACCCCGGCGTCTGTAGACCTGAGTCGGCGTGCGGTTTTAGTCGGTTCAAGCCTGACATAATCGCCCCGCTGGGCGGCGGGGGGGTATCCGAAGGGATTTCCGCACGAAAAAAAAAAGGTACCTACTTATAAAAAAAGGGTACCCTAAAACGGTACCTTTTTTTTTCCTAAATCTCGTCTCTGTGTCCACAAAGTTCATATAAATCATTCTACTTGATTATTTTACACTCTTTAACATGGACACCGTGCAAACCATTATAAATACTGTGAGTAGAACAATTAACAATATAATGAAGGAATTTGTGGCAAATCTATAGAGACATCCAATGAAATCAACCAGTCTTAACAGTTTAGTAGTTGTTGCTCGATGACGATATGAAAATGATACAGAAACAGATGGCCTCAGCATACGTATGTGATGGAATTAGAGAAAAAGCTAAATTCAGGATTGTAAATATATAATACTTTCTATGGAAGTTTGTATGTAAAATGAATATTTTTACAGCAATAGTCAAACAATACCGAGTCAGCACATGACTTGCAAGAATCCGCAAGAGATGAATAAGTGAGTAAGATTTAATCTCACCTTCTTCCCACTAATTCTTATTCATATTTTCAAATTAGTACCAGTATAATTTTATTAAGTACATAAGAGTTGTTGCCCACATGTTGCCTGTCATTCCAAAACTACCAGTCCATCAGAAGGTTGTCTGTAAGAGATCGCAGTCCGCGATAAGACTTCCCATTGTACTACTTCTACTAATTCTACTTCTATAGTTATGTTATTATCTACGTATTACTGGTGTGCAATAAAGCATATTCTATTCTATTCTATATTCTAAGAGTTTTGAGTTGTAATTGGTACGCCAGACAACCAGGACACCTTGCCTTCTTACCCTCTTACAGAACGTACACAAGATAAAAACACAGTATTCTGACTTACTACCAAGGTAGATATCCTTTTAAATGATAATCTTTACAAATTATCTAAAGATATTTCACGGCACCATCACAGGATAATTTTTATCAAATTGTATTTTCAGCTCTAACTGATATCAGAGACGGCTAATCTAACCGTCACTTACCGGTGTATTTTCATTGACAAATTGCTGTTCAGAGACATGATGAGAAAGAAATTAGCTTTAAATATAGGCCCTCAGAAATTCAGTCATCGACGATAATGAATAGAAAGATGTTCTACTTAAGCTTGTTTACAAAGACATTCCAACAATCATGAAATTTTTAAACGCTTTAACAATAAAATTTACGAGGTAAACACCATTTTTTAACAATCTAAAATAATAAACTTTTGTTCAACAGATACCTATTAATCTGGAACACAGATATATATCACGTATATTCATTTATTTACCTTATAATGCGAGCATTGCTAGTACTACATTTTGCTGCAAGAATACAATCTAATGCCTTATCGCCAGTGTATAATTTGTATGACTTGCCCCGTTCTAAGTTTAGTATTGAGGTAAGAGCGATTACATGTGCAATTCCAATTTTCCGTTGCAATATTTTTTGAATAAGAAAAAAATTCACTGCTGCAGGTAAGGAATAAATTAAAGTGGCATCAATTTATATCCGCGCATGTGCAAAAGCATGTATCGAAGCTGTCAAACTGGAGACCATCAGTTCAACATTATTGACATCTGTAATGGTGGCTTAATTTTATTAGATTTCACTTACAGTTTACCATTTTAGAAAATCTACGTAAATTGAAGTATCTACAAGATTTAACTGCATTGTTATATAAATTTTCATAAAATTTCAATGTTTGACACATATGAACACATCGAAATTTTGTAAAACCCAACGTGACATGGAATTATTAAAATTGATAGAACTCTAATCATTGTGTTTACATCACACAAATAGTTATTCCTATAAAAAATAAGTTTCAAAATACTCACAACGGTGGCCTTAGATGATTAACTGATTATCTGTTTCATAATAAAGACATGAGACCTTCTAAACGTATACATAGATAACTTAATGATTATTAATGAACTTAATGATAAAGCAAGGTCTAATTTCAGTACCATTATTATATTCTGTTATTTTCAGGTTCAAAGATACATATCACAAATCAGGAATCTTAAAACTGCACTGAGTGGTTTGGACTTCTTTTACATGACACGGAGCATGACTTTATCGGTTTGTATAATAATATCATCAACCATAAAAATAGTAAATAGTGACAAAATTCCTTTCCGACGTCTTACTACGTCTTTTCACTAAGGAACATAAAAGAATAATAAGTTATCAGGCTTTGAGGTAACGGTATTCGAGAGTTTCAGGCATTAATCTTAGAGCAATAGCGTTGGTTTGTCTTTAACATATAAAACAATGAACCAAGTATAGATAAATGCAAAGCTTTATTCGTTTTACTATTGTGATATTTACATTATTATAAACGTATCGCGTTTACACAATGACAGCATTCATATATTATATTAACTAACGTCATATTAGTATTTCTTACCACTCGCTATAGTCACGCGGTTAAGCAACTGCTGCCTGCCATGGAGCGAAAGAAGCTAATAGAATACCACCACTGTTTATTGTTGATAAACTAAATTCATCAGATGTAGAACAACGTTAAGCTTCGCATGCCCCGTTCAAAAACCCGATTGGGTATCTGAAATGCTAAGTCCGATTGTAGTTAAGTAAACTAGAACGTAAATCAAAGTTGAATTTGACCAGAGCGAAGTGCGGTGTTGAGTAAACAATCTTCGCTTCCATGAGTGCGGAACTACAGTACTTTTATATAAGATTACACTGGGGTGGAGCTCGTGGGTGATTACACATGTAAAAAAATGTTGTAGATCTCATTCGGCTATTTTTGAAACAAAGGATCAAAAGATTTTGAAATTGGTTTCCGAATAAGAAATAGCTACAATGCAAATTTAGAAAATCAATAAAGTTTTAACAAATACACGTCCAATGTATATTTTTTGGTTTCAGGTACTTGGAGCTATTATAACTTATGAGCTAGTGCTGCTGCAATTTGATAAATAAATTTTAGAGATTCACTTTTTTGAACAATTTGGAACAATCATGATTGAAAAACAGGAGACGGGATGGAAGTAGTAGATAGTTATAATAATGATAGAAATAGATCATTACTTATTTTAAAGCATATAGACACAAAGGGTTGTCACATAATCTCTACTATTATAAAATTGTAAAATTGCTGTGTCTATACATTGGATTTATTTAAAAATATAATTGGGTTATGTTAAATAAACGAGTCTGAATACAAAAATATATTTCGAATTCTTGTCTTTTTGTCTGTTCATTCGCGACTGAAGCAAAAGCTACTAGACGGATTGTGATGCTGTTTTTTATTAGAAAGGTCTTGGTCTGAACTAAAATTTGTCGTACTTATGTTAAAATAAATAAATGAATATGGGACATTCTTTACAGCGCTATCTAGACCCAATAGCCCAATAAGTAAGCATAGTTTACCTAGCTCGTGTTATTGGTTTTATTCTAATGCGGAAAAACATACTTAGATACATTTTCTTTTATAAATGCATACCCCGACCAATGTAAATATACATATTCATGCATAAACATATTCGCTCTGAGCGGGAGTTGAACCCGCGACCTCCGATTTAGCAGTTGAACGCACTGCCGCTACGCTACAGAGGTTGCAATTAGTTGAGTAGAACCGGAGAGATGACCAAAAGTCGTAATACCCAATACCCAAGCGAGCGGAGTTACGAGCATCAGCTAGTAATATATGCTTCTTTTTCCTTGCATGTATGTATAAAAATAATCATGAAAGTAGAAGAAACGAAAGGCGGTAACTGTGCCAGAAGCGTAGCAAGTGGAAACATGTTGTCTCTGTCTGCCCCAATGGCAAAGAGGCGTGATGTCTATGTATGCATATTCAGCCTAGAAGTACAGTACGGAGCCTAGGCTCCAAAGTTTTCTACCCATTGCTACGAAGACTGCGCTTGCACAATATTTTTTTTGTCCCACCCTTGATTATGCCGATGCCAGCTATCCAGATCTCACTGAAGACCAACTAAATAAACTTGAGAGACTCCAAATCTCAGCATACGATTCATATTTGGACTACGCAAATATGATCACATCTCCGAATATTGTAGAAAACTCAAGTGGTTACCTATACGCCTTTGCCGGAATGCTCCCATTCTTTCACTACTCTATAACATTCTATTTCATCCTCATACTCCAGTCTACTTAAAATAACGCTTTAATTTCCTCTGCGACACGCATTTTAGGTCCTTAAGATCGTCAGAGAATCTGAGGCTGAAAATGCCAGCACACTCCACAATGTTCATGGATAAATTCCTTTACAGTTCAAGCTGTCCGATTGTGGAATACCTTATCTGAGGTCATAAGACGAGCGCAACCGCTGCCAATTTTCAAAAAATTTGTCACGGGTTACTATCGGAACAATAGTCATCAATTTCTCTCCTTCTTTCTTTACATCTCTCTCTCTCTCTCTCTCTCTCTCTCTCTCTTTATTCTACACTATATCTTTATTATATGCGTGCAGAACAACTAGTATATAAGGTTGATTTACTTAGTACATAAGTGATAATAATGTTTATAATTATACTGATTTACAAAACACTATAGGAATAATCGAGTATAATAGTTATAACTTTGCGACGAAGAAATTGTCATTTTTTACGTATCTATAAGTGTAAATTGTATTTCATTTCGTGTTAACTTATTTCTACTCCCTATTAGAATACATAATAATTATAGTATATAAACCATTGTAAATAGATAATAAACGCATATTTGTGAGATTGACCGATCGACCATTAGGGTACATCCGCGAAAAGTAATTAAGCCGCGGTGTCGCTAACGAGCCGCGATAGTTCGATCGGCTAATCAGAAAAATCGAATTAATTTAATTGAGAGTATTAAAAGCCGCTACATTTTGATTCGATAACTCAGTCGGCAACTGGAAAATCAAGCGAGAAGTGCTCTCTCCTCTTCACAAACAATAAATGAAGATACATGGCAAATTCTCTCTTTCATTCTGGATTAATCAAGTACTCTTCGAGGCTACCCATAATAGGTGTTCCACTGAAGACCAGCGCTACACGGCGACGTCTACATTCCAGCAAACCCCCCAAGTACACACCCATTGCGGCGAAGTCGTGTTTCTGAGCAGATAAAGTCTCATCGACGGAATAGGCTTTGGGTTGTGTACAATATGTATGTATATTGTATTTATGATGAACCTAGAAATAGGTACTGTTTTAGTATAAATATGTATAGTGATAAGTTTATGTATTTGTAATTTCATATTTAAATGTCAGAGTTTATATGGAAATAAAATATATGTAAGTATATCAGAAATTGCCCTATATCTTTTATTAACTGTTTTTTCTCCATCCAATGGTTGCCTGTAAGAGATTGCCCTGTGCCATAAGGCCGCCAATTGTATATGCCTCAAAACTGTACCAGCTTATGTTCTGTATGCGTATTCTTGTGTACATACAATAAAGAGATTTATTATTATAGATCGAGCTACATCACGCCTCACCCTTTTTATTTACGTGTGGAATCCCCCTCAGGCTTCACCCCATCGATCGGTGCCGTCGATGGGGTGGGCGTGTAGGAATCGGACCGACTAAAACCAAACGGTGTCCTCCACAAGTGTCCATTGCCGGGCACCCCGGGTAAGCCCTCGAAATGATATCCCCAGGGTTACTGTCGTACTTTGGCTGCCACCACGGCCACGCCTGGTTGGGTCGGGTTTTATCCCGCGTCGTTAGATGGCAGGCGTGTGTAGGTCACACACGACACGCCTCCACCACGGCCTGCTTTTGTAAGGACGGCGAGTCGGCCAACTGCCGTCCTCAGGCCCCGATCATGGAGGTCGGTAGTCCCAGGCGCAGACGAGAGGTTCTCTCCCGCTACCTCTCCGCCGTCTCTTTCGCGCGCATTACCTGCTCGCAGAAAGAGGTGGCGGCATGGCACTTGCTCCCGTCGGAGACCACGGCCCTCACCATGGTCTCCAACGAGAGAACGTCCACGCCCAGTACCGCAACGAGATCCCGGTGTTGACTCGCCCACGCAGGGCACTCCACCAACGTGTGGAGCGCCGTGTCTTCGTCAGGATCCTCGCAGTGCTGGCACTGCGGCGTTGTCTCCCGATGAATGTGCCATAGTACTTACCGAAGCACCCGTGTCCGGTAAATATCTGGCACTTCCAGTAGGAGAGGTCACCGTGGTGCCTCTCCCACCACTACTTCATGATCGGCCTCACCGCCGCAATGGTGGATTCTCCCCACCTTGGATGCTCAAGTTGCACCGTCCATGTCTCCATGAGTTCCCGGCGGAGCTGGGAATGCTTAGCCCTGATTTCCCCACCTATAGCCCCACTCCAGCGCCTCCTTCCGCCATTGGTACAACAACGCAAGAGCTCTCGCTTCCACGCCTCACCTTAGAGTAAGGGAGAGGCGGCGAGATAACCCCGGCGTGGCAAGCAGCGTCGGCCAGGGCATTTCGACGATTGGCAGAGGAACCACCAGACTATTTGAGCATTGTCAAGCAAGACCGCTCTCTGCATAATGGCCGCCACTGAATTCCCATTAATCCCGAGACTCCCTAGATGAATTGAGAGACTCCTTAGGATCAAACCATTGGCTGAAATAACAACCGGGACTATTTCAGTGGGCCGCACCTCCCACATGTCGGTAACCTCGTGCGCCAGGTTCAGATATTTGGTTTTCTTATCTGCTTCAGTGCGGACGAGGTTCTCGTCCTAGGAAATAGCGATGTCCACAAGAAATACCCGTGACTCTGCCCGGTCCATAAGCACTATATCAGGCTTATTCGCTAAATTGTCCTATCCGTGATGATGGACCGGTCCCAGTAGAGCTTGGCGCGGTCATTTTCGAGTACGGTTTCCGGCACGTACTTGTAGTATGGCAGCCTCTGCGCAAAGAGGCCGTATTTAAGGGCAAGTTCTTGATGTAGTATTCTGGCTGCTTGGTTGTGCCTGTGCAGATACTCAGTGTTAGCAAGCATGGAACAACCAGAGGTCACATGTCTGAGTGACTCACCAGGACGGTGGCATAAACGTGGTTCCATCCCTCAGTATGTACCTCCTGTAGTTGTTCGTCTTGATAAACTGATCTTGTATCGCACAGACAAAACCCTCGGTTTCCCCAAAGAGGTCAAAAAAGCGCAGCCAGTGCACGGAGGCCTCTCGGTCCACGTGAGGCTCATGTAAAGCCTAAAAGAAGCGTCCGTGCAGCTCTTTACCCTTCCATACGACCTCACGATAAGAGGTACTAAGTACTGCTGGTGCACTCGACTCTGTGTTAGCCAGGGCTAGCCGGGTCAATTCAATGACCTCTCTATGCATCTCACTGTCCGTCTTCGATAGGAAATATTCCCTGAGATTGCATACCTCGCAATTGGGCATAGCCTTGGTACTGAGAAGGCCCCGGCCTCCGCACTTTCGCGGGATGTTCAATCTGATAACCGGAGGAGCATTCTTTGGAGGGTCATAGTTGCGTGGACTGTTCTGTCCGAGACCACCTGACCACGCCGAAGGTGTACAACAGGACGGGCCTCACCCACCCGTTAAACGCCCGTGTCTTGTTCACGCCCGATAAAAGGCTATTACACACTCTTACCAGACGTTCCCAAAACACGTCGCATGCGGCCTGTTTGATGTCCGTCGCGTCGACACCCACATTCTGTGACATGCCCAGGTACCGGTATGTTTCACCCTCGGAGAGTGCACGAAGGCTCACCCCACTGGACACTGGTATACGATCCGATGAGACCATTCTCCCTCGCTCCATATGAAGAACCGCACACTTGTCCACTCCAAGCTCCATGCCGATGCTGCCGCTGAAATCACAAGTAATATCTAGCAACCGCATCTGACCTGCAGCGTTTGGAGCAAACAACTTGAGGTTGTCCATGTAGAACAGGTGAGACACCTTCGGGCCCCCTCTCCGAAGCTGAAAGTCCGTCCCTGACTCATCCAGCAATGTGCTTAGAGGATTCAAGGATAGTCAAACCCACAGTGGACTCAGACAGTCACCCTGAAAGATACCCCGCTTCACCTTTATCCGGTCTTCCGCTTCCGACAATCGCAACCCAGAAAGAATAAGCATTGTGCTCCATTGCTCCATACAGGCACCGAGGAACTCTCGAACTGTATTATCAATTTTAAACAGCTCGAGGACCCTCTTCAGCCATGTATGGGGGACCGAGTCAAATGCTTTCTTGTAGTCTATCCAGGCAGTGGAGAAATTATGTCGGTTGCGTTTGACCTGCTGGCTAACTACCGCGTCGATTCGCTTGCTCCAAGCTGCCAGCTTCTGCTTCAGGGTGTCAATGCGGTCCGTCAGTTGATGAGCATTTGGTATTGCGGGACCTAAGTCACACCCCGCAAATATTTTTCTGACAAACCGCAGGACTCTCGGCCTTATAGGACCCGCCCTGAAACTAATAAGTTTATCGATGAGGACCCTAGTCTCAGCGATACGATTCTCAATTCTGCGCTTCCAGGTAGGCTCAGCGTCTCTCACACGACGAGCATCAGCAGCTGCCATCTGCCGATTTCGCTGTAG
This sequence comes from Cybosia mesomella, assembly GCA_946251805.1. Lineage (NCBI taxonomy): Eukaryota > Metazoa > Arthropoda > Insecta > Lepidoptera > Erebidae > Cybosia > Cybosia mesomella. The sequence goes on from OX276390.1 coordinate 30,338,640, forward strand.
CTTAGCGCCGATAAACCGGCTTACTGCCATTGCGGCGCCAAACAGAATTGAATTCGTATCGTCGAGACTGCTGCTGTTCTCCAGATATGGAAGCAGCATCGAGTTAACGGCCTCAACGACATCCCGTTTTTGGTGGCTCAGAGCTATTCTGGGAATCCAAGGCCTCCCTTCAAGAGGCATCTCACGCATTTCCAGAATCGCCTGCTCAAGAATACTCCAAATCTGCTCGAAATCCTGCGAAACTGTTCCCTCCCCTCCCCCGTCAGCAGCCAAGGGTTCAGCTGCAGTGTCCATCCCAGTATCAACATCGTTCTGAATAATGCGATAGACACCCGTCCCTGAGCTGGTGCAAGTGAAGGGGCGAACAGCTTCAAGTCTTAGAAGTTACGAAGCAGTCTTGCTCGCCGTCCCACACCGCCAGGTTTCTCCCCCAATCGCCCCAAAGTGGGCGCGCAAGATGTTGGCATTCTGAAGTTTTGACCATATCATGCGTCGCCCTTCACCGGGTGCGGGTATCTGTTGCTGAGCCCTTGCGGGTTCTGCAGACACCAAGCCTCCCGGTGGCGATGATCGTGGAGGTTCAGCCTGGCGAGGTGACTGTGCCGGGCCAGGTCTTGGTCTTCATGGCATTTGATTGTACTGCATCATGGGCTTTGGAAAGTGGGGTGCAAAGGTCACTGTAGGCAGAGCCCCGTACTTACAGAAGGCTAGTTTACCCCGAAGAGACGCCCAGACCTTCGGGGGGACCGTTAGCGACCCAGTTCTTTTTAAGCACCCTGAGCCATGCTGCCGCTCAGCACGGTGCCTTACACTTTCAGCTAGTGCGGGTTACTTGCGCGGGTGGAACAACTATCTTATCTTAGATGTTCCGCTCGTCGGCGATGGATTCACCACATCCCTAAGTCTTATTATTATTATTATTATCTCCTTTATTACATTTAAGATACATATAAATTATATTTTTAAAAACATTCTACCTATATAAAAAAAACACAAATATATTTCAAAATATAAAAAATTGTGGCCCACCGGCATCGGGTACAGAGACCAAGATACCGGTGGTTAGGGCTCCAGAGAGAGGAACCTCCTGACAATATGTGCCGTGTCGAGGAGTACCGCTTTCAACATCAAGACCTTGATCCAACTACCTAACGCGAGCCTCTTCAGTGTTGGTCGAGGCTCTTGGCAATCAGTTCGTGAACCGATACGACTATCGGAACAATAATTGCTGAATCCACATCCCACATGCCTGTTTATCTTTTTCGGCTTTCACGAGATTGTCATCATGGGTGATGGTGATGTCAACAATTTTTGCGAGACGCTCTGATCGATCAATCACCACTATATCAGACTTATTGGCTACAATAGTCCTGTCAGTGACGATTGATCGATCCCAGTATAACGTGACACGACCATTATCAAGAACTGGGTCGGGCACATACCTGTAATACGGTACCTCCGAATCTACAGGATCATACTTCAGAGCAAGTTGTTGATGAATGATTTTGGCCACTTGGTTGTGTCTATGCAAATACTCTCCGTTGGCAAAACGAGAACACCTAGAGACAATATGTCTGAGGTATTCACCGGGACGGTGACACGCCCGACATATGTCAATCGTGCAGTCCCTAAGGATATGCTTCCGATCATTATTCGTCATGACAACTTCATCTGTAATTGCATCAACGAAGCGTAGCCAGAACACTGATGCCTTTATATCTATATCGGGCCCATTTAAGGCCCGATAAAACCGTCCATGCAGCTCTTTGCTCTTCCATATTTCCTTGCGATCAGCGATGCTAAGTATTACCGGTTTGTGCCAGTTCTCTTTAGCCAGAGCGAGAGGGGTCAGTCCGCTGTCTATTATGCCACTACATCTCGGTGCACACCCACGTCAACGTGTAAGAAATATTCCCTAACGTTGCATATCTCACGGTTATGGAGTCTTGGCGTTTAAAAAACCGCAACCCCCACACTTCCGTGGGATATACAACCTCATTACTGACGAGCGTGGGTGGTGCGTACGATTTGCAGTTAGCAACGTACGGACTTTCCGATCCAGGGCATCGGTCTGAGTCCATCTTAGTATGCCAAAGGAGTATACTAAGACTGGCATTACCCAGCCGTTGTAGGCTCGTACCTTGTTACCGAGATACAGTTAAAGATAACATTAGAGCTATACATGTAATTAAGCCAGAGGAGTCATGCCAATCATTTTTCATAAAACTTGGTTTATTACCGTTGCCATCTCTATATATTTATGACATATGTCTGTTATGTAGCAGCATGGTGGTCTATTTAAAGCAGCAAAAGACGTAAATTCCCTTAATCGGAGAGATTAAGCCTACAAGCTTGTGCTGTGTCATCATCATCATCTCAGATTGTGTCTCGATTGCTTCCGTGGCCTACACCTCGGAGCCCGGGGTCCGCTTTCCTGCTTTTCTCCCTTCTCCACTTAGCACTGTGTGATATCCCGAAATCCACAAAATACAATAAGAGCTTTGCTATGTGTGTTCGAACTTTCAATTAAAAACCAATGTTCCTTTTTTTTTTCGTGCGGAAATCCCCTTAAAGCATTCGGCACTAGATTAATTAAAAAAGAATGAACATAATTTTTATAGCATTATAATAACAACTTAACTGTCCCCATACAATAAAATATACACCTACCCCACGTCCATCATGTTTTCTTTTCTGTTAGGTGTAATTAACGTATATGTATTGTTAAACAAAATATTTTGAATAAATTTATTAATGTTTTGTATTGATTTTCTTCATTTTATTTTATGATTCATATATGGTTCATGAGCGTGTGAAAAAGAAAAAACTTTCCTACGTTCAATGAGTCATATTTGCACATATTATGAACTATAGACAACAAATCAATTGATAAAAGAGTTTGATTTATTCTGTCACGATTATTATGTTACTGTGCATTGTCATTCGAGGTTATAATTACATACTATCCATTACCTCTGTCCATTACCTATATTAATAGTCTTTTGACAGCTCGGCGACGATGTGATACCATTCCGATTGTACTAATATCATTATTCGAATTAGGTACGTAAACAAAATAAGCGATTTCGATAAACGTGCGTTTCGATTTAATATTCTCTCAGATTTCTTGTAAACAAATATATATCCATGTATTTGCGTCTTTATTTATTAATATAAAAATAAATATTAGAAACTATAAAAATTGCATCATAAAATCGTAAAATTATATAAGTCAACTTGCAACATTAACCAACCGTCCGCCCGGTCGCCATTTTGATCTGTCACTCGCAACAAAACGCCCGCGATAATCACACGCATTTACGTTCGCTGAGTTTTCTTTCATATTTTTTATACCTCGAGTTGAGTAGTTTTATGTCTCGCAGAGTTCATTGATCGTGAGAATGCCGAAAGGACGTGTGTTGAAAGGACAATCGAGAGAATTAGTGCTTAAACTTCATGATTACTTTGAGCAAGAAAATCAAAATGGCGGTCCGCTTATACCAATTTCTCAAGTGCGAAACCGAGTTCCGGCCGCTATGGGTATCAGTCTTTCAAGTGTAACTAAAATTACTACCGGAGCCTACGGCAAGAGCGGCTTAGAAAATAACAAGCTTTCTACACCTAAAAGTAAACGCCATCCTCGTGTTGTTACAAATGTTGACGATTTTGACGCTGACGCCATTCGCCGTCATGTATATGACTACTATCTGAAAAAGAAATTCCAACTTTAAGACATCTTAATGTTTCTTTGAAAAGAAATGGTCTATTTCGTGGTGAAAAATCGTCTTTGGCCAAAGTTTTGAAAATAATTAGCTTTTCATTTAAAAATTCAAATAAAAGAAAAATATTGATGGAACGCACTGATATTGCTTTGGCACGATGTGACTTTTTAAAAGAGGCAAAAAAAATCAAGATTCGACAAATGTTGTCTTTACGGATGAAACATGGCTCAACGCTAACCACACCGTATCTCAACCCTGGACTGACGACACTGCTGCTTCCACCTCCGCAGTACCTATTGGTAAAGGCGAACGTCTCATCATTTGCCACGCAGGTACAGCTAAAGGTTTTATGCAAGATGTAATGCTGGCATTTAAATCAAAGAAATATGGCGATTACCACGTGGAAATGAATGCGGAGGTGTATGAATAGTGGTTCAAGAATATGCTTCTATCGTTGGAAGAACCATCAATAATTTTTATTGATAACACGCCCTACCACTATCGCCAAATTGACAAAATGCCAACACAAGCCAATAATAAACATGAAATTATTAATTGGCTACGCGATAAAGGAGAAAATGTAGACGATTCTATGTTAAAAATAGAATTATTAAAAATATTAAAAAACAAGAAGAAACCAAAACGGTATGTGATCGATGAAATGGCAGCAGAATATGGCCATATCATCCTTAGGATTCCTCCGTATCACTGCCAGTACAACGCCATCGAACTTATATGGGCACAAGTAAAAGGACATGCTGCAAGAAGCAATATAAGCCCCCCATTCACAGCGAATAAAATGTTAAAATTACTAGAAAACGCTTGCACCAACGTGACGACCGAAAACTGGGCGAGTGTGGTGGAGAGAACTAAGAGAGTCATAATGTCTGATTGGGACCGGGACCTTGCATTTGATAATTTATGCACACAAGAGCTAATCATAAACATTACTGAAGACTCCTCATCGCGGGCCTCGGAGGGGGCCACCTGCGGGAACCAGCATAACCGTAGGGGGCGTAAGCATCGGCATCGAGCCCACAATGAAGTACCTTGGGCTCGTACTCGATAGCCGATGGGACTTCGGACCACATCTCCGAAGTCTGGTCCCGAAACTGAGGGGGGCTGCGGCCGCGCTATCGCGGCTGATGCCCAATGTTAAGGGACCCAACGCCCCCACTAGGAGACTGTACATGGGGATCGTGCGAAGCATGGCCCTGTACGGGGCCCCCGTATGGGCGGAGACTCTGGCGGCCCGCAACGTGGCTGTTCTAAACAGCCCGTTAAAGGCGATGGCCGTCAGAGTCATCAGGGGGTATCGCACGATCTCCGTCGAGGCGGCATGTCTCCTAGCCGGGACCCCTCCATGGGACCTGGAAGCAAGAGCCCTTGCGCTGCTGTACCAGTGGCGCAAGGAGGCGCTGGAGCGGGGCCATAGGCCGGAGCCCCGAGAAATCAGGGCTCAGCGGTCCCTGCTCCGCCAGGAACTCATGGAGACATGGAGGGTGCGACTTGAGCATCCAAGGTGGGGGGAATCCACCATTGCGGCGGTGAGACCGATTATGAAGGAGTGGTTGGAGAGGGACCATGGGGACCTCTCCTACCGGATGTGCCAGATATTTACCGGACACGGGTGTTTCGGTAAATATCTATGGCGCATTCACCGGGAGACAACGCCGCAGTGCCAGCACTGCGAGGATCCTGGCGAAGACACGGCGCTCCACACGTTGGTGGAGTGCCCTGCGTGGGCGAGTCAACGCCGGGATCTCGTTGCGGTCCTGGGCGTGGACGTTCTCTCGTTGGAGACCATGGTGAGGGCCGTGGTCTCCGACGGGAGCATGTGGCACGCCGCCGCCTCTTTCTGCGAGCAGGTAATGCTCGCGAAAGAGACGGCGGAGAGGGAGCGGGAGAGAACCCTGCCCCTCGAGTTTCGCAGTCTGCGGCGAGGTCGCCGCAGATTCATCTACGCCCGGGACTACCGACCTCCATGATCGGGGCCTGAGGACGGCAGTGGGCCGACTCGCCGTCCTTACAAAAGCAGGCCGTGGCGAAGGCGTGTCTCACCGACGCGGGATAAAACCCGACTCCACCAGGCGAGGCCGCGGTGGCGGCCAAAGTCCGCCGGCAACCCTGGGATTATCCTTTCGAGAGCTTACCCGGGGTGCCCGGCAACGGACACTTGGGGAGGACACCGTGCGGTTTTAGTCGAGACACGACATAACCGCCTCCGCTGGCCAGCGGGGGGGTATCCGAAGGGATTTCCGCACGTAAAAAAAAAAAAAAAAAAAGACTCCTCATCGGACCAATCAAGTTCAAATGAAGTTTCTGACGAGTCATGTTAATAAAAGAAATTTAAGTGAAAATTTTGTTTCCTTTCTGTTTAAATTACACATTATACCTTATTAATATATTATGAAGAAATTTAGATTTATTCATAACATTTATTTCTACCGATTATTTGTAATCTGTGGCACAATTGTAGTAATCGTTATGTGTAGCACATCACTAAGGGGGCGGTATCCATCCATGCAATACAATACTATTTGTTTGAAAATTTAACGTAAACAATACGAAACTTCATGGGCGTGAGCTGTCAAATAACTAATAATATAATGGACAGAGTATATTGATAAATTCATATTTGCGAAAATGGTTAGAAGAAATTACAGTGCGGAAGAATTGCAGAGATTTTTAGAAAACTCTGACTCCGACGCAAAACCATTCAGCGGTGGCAGTGATGATGATTATCAGCCCGGCGATGACGATGAAGACAGCGAAGATACTGAGATAATTGCGAATTTTATTGCAAGTAGTTCAAGATCTCGTCAAGTACCAGTACCATCACAATCGCCGACTCCAGGAAGTTCATCTTCACCTGTCCTCCCTGATGTTTTACCTATAGGTAGGGAAACATTTACAGGAAATGATGGGGTACAATTTTACAATTTACAGGAAATATAGAGGCAATATATGAATATTTTGTTCCCGAAAATTTGATTGACAAAATGGTGATCCATACGAATTATTATGCTCATTTATTGAAACAAGTACGAACTTCACAATTTAGCAAGATGACAAGATGGAAGATGTAAATAGAGAAGAGCTGAAGATTTTTTTCGGTGTAATAATATACATGGGTCTCAACCCTAAGCCCACCTTTGAACATTTTTGGAAATTTAGATGTGCTATATTACAATCCGCTTATGTATAGAATCAATATGTCATATAATAGATTTACTACAATACTAAGATGCAGGCACTTTACTGAGGTTCAGATTGGTGTTAAATGAATGAAATTGATCCACTGATACATAAAGTTGTAGACAATTTTCGTAGCCTGTATTTACCTGACGATACTATAGTAGTTGATGAGTCCATGGTAAAAATTTCATAGAATTAAAATTGGGAAAATTGGTTATTAGAACATCCAAAACCCAAAACCGCCAAAACCGATCGCTACGGCATGAAGATATGCAAAGCTTGTACTATAAATAGCTACACTTGGTCTTATCAGATTTATTCCGGTGTATCAGAACAGTTAGAAGGCTTGGATAAACCTGGATCAACTGTTATCCAACTCACTGAATCACTTCTGAAAAACGGTCGTCTGATAGTTGCCGATAATTACTACACCAGCGTTCCGCTGGCAACATATCTGAAAGAACGGAAGGCTGACCTTTGTGGTACTCTACACAAGAACAAGAGAAATCTTCCAGAGGAAGTGGTTCAGAAAAAACTAATAAGGGGAGAGCAAATTGCAATGCAAAAAGAAAATCAGTATACAGTTCTGAAATGGCGCGAAAAGCGCGATGTTCTCATGATCTCTACATGTCATGGAGATGGAATGTCAAAGGTCACAACAAGAAGAGGTGATGTTATAAAGCCCGACGTCATTATTGACTACAATGATGCAAAAAAAGGCATAGACATTTCGGACCAGCTTGCATCCTTTCACAGTCCTTTACGCAAAAGCCTAACTTGGTATAAGAAAATCGCTGTAGACATTTTATTTCAAGTGGCCGTTGTAAATACCAGGTGCATTTATAATGAGTTGGTGTCAGAATCAAAATTATCTGTTTTACAAGTACAAGAACAATTGGTTTGTCATTTTCTTGGGCCTGCAGCGATAACTACTGAATCTAACGTGCCTCATAAACCTTCCTTCTCTCTGACTCCAAGATCTTCTACTTCCTCTACTTCTAATCACAGTCTTCGAGAAATGGTGCGTAACATCACAAACAATAAATTAGTTAGAAAAAGATGCAGCTGCTGCTATGGGAAACTAAAAATTCTAGGACAGTTGGCTTATTAAGCCAAACAAGTGCACAAAGAGTGCAAAGCTTGTAACAAAGCATTTTGTTTGGAATGCAATAATAAAAAACATACCTAATTAGTTTGTTTTATATTTTCCGTAATAAAACGTTTTATTTTTCTAATTTTTTGTGTTATTTCAAACAAATACTAAGCCTAGAAATTCATGCTTTTACTTTTCATAATATCTTCAGAATATGTATAAACTTTTTCGAAAATTAATTTCATTTTCTTAGAGGTTAGGGTTTTTGCCACACGTTCACGTTATATTTATTGCTTCTTTATGTCACGCTCATAACAAAAATATATCCCGAATTCTTATCTAAATTTGAGTCACCTGTGTGAATTTATTCCAAAAGTCATATGTGATTTGTGACAGTGTAGTTGTTAACGAATTTCTTGACCAAAAGTTTTGATGATAAATAACATTACGCGCTAGGACACCACTGGCAAAACACGTATACTCTGTAATTTAAAACCTGTTATAACTTTTATACCATGTTTTAAGCAAATAATTTTGATTTGATTTTAAGAAAATTAACCTATTGTCTATTTATATCTAATTTTACCCAACAAGCACGCCATTTTCAAATCTACCTACACATTAAATCCAATTTAAAAATAATAACAAATAGTATCTATTAAAGATTATATAATTATTTTACCAAGCCAAGGTAAATAATATAACTTATTCAACAAAAAGAAGCGGAATTTTACTACTGAACACATTTAGACAATTTTATATATATTTATAGCATAATATGTCTTTTTGTTGAATACGTTGAAAATAATATTATAAGTTATAATGAAGCCTGTGACACAGGTTACCTGTTGTACCAGGGTACCTGTGTAAACAGCTTTCATTAAGTATTAAGTCACCTAGAGGAAATCGCGAAATAAACTAGTTTTTACTTTTTGGTTTCAGGTACTAGGAACTATAGTAACTTATGAACTGGTGCTATTTCAGTTTAACAAATCAACACCATAGTAATTAAGAAATTCTGTAAATAATGAGAAATGAAAATAATTATGAACAGAGAGCAAATGGGATTACCATATGAGATTCTGGTTAATAATGATAATGAATTGCCCGCGGAGTAGTTTTAATGCTTTTAATTCGCTCTCCATTATTTAATTTGTTTAAATTCACTTCACTTTAGCTTTAATGCACTTTTTATTGCCTTTTTATCACACAAACACTACAGTCGTTGATTTGTTTACGAAGTTCCGTCACCTGTCAACTGACAGAACAGTCTGGCTGCCAACTACACGAACAAATTGAATGATGGTCTATCAATTGAATGAAATGAATTGAGAGATCCGCCGCCGCATTGCCAACCTCGCCGCAAGAATGACGTATCTCCCGTAGAACGATTTGTACGAACAAACCAAAGGAGGTAGATATAGAATCGTCTACCTTTTTTTTTTTTTTTTTTTTTTGTGCGGAAATCCCTTCGGATACCGCCTCCGCTGGAGAGCGGGGGGTCTCCAGCGGGGGCGGTTATGTCGGGCTTGCACCGACTAAAACCGCACGCCGTCTCGGGTCTTAAGACGCCGGGGTGTAAGGTTACCCATAGAGCATATCCCTCGCACCCCGACTGACCCTGGGCCATCTCCGGTTTTGAGATGGCCCCCTTACTTGCTCTCCACTGTGCCCTCTGCTAATCAGAGGGACACGTGGAAAGCTTCCGAACAGCCCTCAACAGGGCCGTCCTCGCCTCGGTCGGAGTTGGCCGTAGGCAGCAGCGTCTCTCCCACCCTAGGAGAGAGGCGCTGCCGTCTCCGTTGCCCAGGGTGCACCGCGTGAAGGTCCCCAACCAAGCACATTCTACCTACACCTGCAAATAGTACTTCGCCAGAAGTGAAAAACTAGAAAAAACTCACGAATGTCCTTCAGTTTACCGCTGCAATATGTTGTAGTGTAGTTCAAGGCGTATGATCACCTCTGATCACACTTAAATCTCGCAAAATCTCTGCAATTCAAGCTGAGCGCACACGCACGTGCCGCTTTGTTCACAACTGCACTATTGTTGATTTTGACACTTATTTACTTTTTCAAATATCGAAGGACCACTTTTCGCATGTATAAATAAAATGCGAATGTGGTTTAGCAAGTGGACTGTATTTATTAATTAAATTATACACTGGGACGTGCCGTCCATGACAAAGTAGAAAAAAAGAGGGGCGAGTTGCCACATGCAATTTATAAAAAGGAAAGTGACATTTTTTAACAGTGTTGCAAGTAATAAGTAAATACTTACTAACTTTATGTTTAAAACATTTTTGAACATCCATCATCAAATATTAATCGCTAAATTACAAGCCTACGGTATAAGTGGTTCTTTGCTTGAACGGCTAACATCGTACTTATCTGACAGGGATTTTTTTGTGGTAGTAAATGGTTATCAATCTATGTTTAAACACATCACATCTGGGGTTCCCCAGGGGTCCCATTTGGGGCCAACCTTATTTAATTTCTTCATAAACGATGTTCCTAATTGTTTTCAGTATTCTCAAGTTTATTTGTATGCAGACGATCTGAAACTTTCAAAAGTTATCAAGTCTATAGATGATGCAAGACATCTTTAGACCGATATAGATAGACTTGTCGAATGGTGTGAATTTAACAAAATGCAGCTAAACACAGATAAATGTAAGCGCATAAAATACACTAGAAACCACAACATTGTTAGCTTTGACCAAAACTTCGACCAAAATCCTACTGTACAACACACTCATTAGGAGCATCCTAGAATACTGCAGTGTGGTATGGCGGCCACACTATGCGACACAATCGCTAAAATAGGAACGTGTACAGAAGCGTTTTCTTTGTCATTTAGCGTTTTCTAATGGTGTGGCAAAGAGAATCCGCTCTTATGACCGCAGATTAAAACATTTTAAAATCAAACCTCTTCTAGTAGACTGAAATTCAACGATGCAGTGTTTGCCTCTAAACTACTTAATAACAAGGTTGACTGCTCCCCATTACTGGGCCTTTTCAAACTTCGCGTACCATCGAGGATTAAACGCAAACCAATCACACCACTGTGTCCACCCTTATGAAGAACTGTTCTTGGTGCTAATTCTCCTTATGCAAGGTTTTGCAGGGTGATAAATTGTTGCAGTCACCTAGTTCATATCGTCCCATAAGAGCCAAACGAGCGTATCACCAAAGTATCGCTTTATTTATTTCTTAAATATATGGTCTAAGTGGTCCTACACCATCTGCCAAAGGGACGTATTCCTATAGTCAATAGTACCAGAGTTCCGTTGTAACGTATCAGGAAAAAAGTATATTTTCTTTACGACGATAACAACTTAACTTTCGATTGGTGTATGTCAATGTTATCCGTTTCATTTTTAGTTAGTTCCAAATGAACGTATTTGTTTACGAGTTTATTTGATACTGAAATTTTCCATAATTGACAATTTCTAACCAACCACAAAAAACGTAACAACTTATACGTTCCTATAGTATAAAAAAAAACCGAGTTTGAAGTTATAATTAAGAGCCATTTGAACGTATAAAAGTTTACGTCAATTTGAACTTATTTCGAACTGAATATCTCTTATCTAACTGATTCCCAAAACCACGTTAAATCAATTATGTTACTTTGGCAGTAACATTACCTTATTATACTCAGGTCTTAGGTAGATTTTGATTGCAATTACGTTCAAATGGTTCTTAAAAGTTAAGGTATCCCCGATAATTACTTGAAATCGACAGCGCGGGGAGCCTCGAAATTTAGTGATAAACGACAATTATTGTTGTTTTTTTAAATTTAATTGAAAGTTAGTGATAAAGGACAATTATTGTTTTTTCAACATGAAAAGAAACAGCAGAACATGGAAGATTCTGGAATCTGAAACCAGCAGGTGAGTTTATTTTATATGTAAGTATCTACCTAATTATTGAGCTGAGCGGAGCGAAGCTCTTATACGTGGCTAAGCCGTTTGGTCGAGACTGTACTCCTCCGGAACCACAATACCGATCTTAACCAAATTTGCCATGGTGATAGTGTAGACACCGCTGAGTGTTAAGAAGGCAACTGTTCAAATACAATATACCATTGAGGAATAATCATCGGAAAACAGTTTCACGAGCGCGCGGCCTTAGCTATACGCGCGACCGCAGTAAGATGCCTTATTTTTCAAGTAAGAGCCCTGCTCGCTCAACTCAATTTATTTCAGTCGCACCCTGCACTGAATTCCTAGTTATTATAATACGTTAACTAATGAAATTAAGTCTAATCACAGTTCTTTTGCTTAAATAAAGTCAAATTTCCAACAATTGTGTTAATGATTTCATACTTTAAACTGTTCGATTACCTATATTATACATTTCGTTGACACGTAATAAGTAGGTATTTGAACAGAAATAACTGTGATTTGACGTGATCCGTTTCAGCTAAAACATTTATTTAAATCGTTCATAAATTATGTTATATCTATTATATTAACTATTTTAACAAAGGTTCCTTTGATGACTACGATGACTCTGATTTAAAAATAAAAAGTATTGAGACGAGGTAAGAGGATGGCTGTGGATAAAATTGTACTAAAAAATGCATATAGTGGGTCATTGCCAATTTCAGCTGAAAAGTATGCAGATTTGCAAGACTTATGCAAACAGGGAATCATTCCCACAGAATACCACGATTTTTATCGTAGTTTTAAAGTTGGTTCTACGGATGATGAAGAACTTGATAATATGTAGACGCCATTTAACAACTACTTCCTGAGCTAACATTATTAATACTGTGCCATTCTTGATATAATAAAGATAGATAGTTAGGCCAGGCTTACGTTTTTTTGGCTCTTATTATTTTAAATATATTTGCAAACAATAAGAGCCAAAAAAACGTAAGCCTGGCACTTTTTGAAAAACCATAAATATTTAATATATTACAAAACATTATTAATTAGTTTTTTTGCTATGTTAACTCTCTAATAACCAGTCCATATTTAGGCTTTATTTTTTCTCGATTACCTGTTATATAATGTATAATAAAGTACTTCAAAGTTCAGAATACTGGTATTTGCACAGTTTTTTAGCTCTCCTGTAAAGTTGTCAAAATGGCGATACGCTCGTTTGGCTCTTATAGGACGATATTCACTTCCAATCTTGTAATAAACAAAAGACAATTTACAGCTCCTTGCCAGAACTGGCTTAATTTCTTTCTTTTTGTTACTACTGTAAGGTTTATATTTCTTTTTATCTTTGTAATATAAAAAAAATAAGTAAACACTCATGTGTTCTATTGTAACATTTTCCTATTATTTAACTACTTTGTTCGAATAACCTTGTTACTGTGATGGTATATATGTAGCTTCTTTTTAATGTTTTTCATTGCATGTTGTGTCTACCTACCACAAGTAACTGTTACATTACGTATTGAACCTAGATATATTGCTACATGTACTGGAATGAATGTAAACAGTTGTTGTTGGACCTAAATAAATAAATAAATACTAGACTAAACTAAATTCTAGACTAAAGAGACTATTAGTTTTTATGAATATTTTATCAAGCTCTGAGTACTAAAGTATTTACAGTCGAAAAAGTAATTTTTTAGTTGGCGTGGTAGATTATATCTTCGTGAATAAATAGTGACAACTTTATTTCTAATGTTATGGTAACCGTATAAATATTCAGCTTACATTAAGCTTAATACAGTAATGAACAGAGGTATTTTGTATATTTCGTCGGACAACATAATAATAGTAAGTATGTGAAAAATTCTTCACAACATAGTAGGAGACTTTCATTTTGACAGAGGTATTTTGTATATTTCGTCGGACAACATAATAATAGTAAGTATGTGAAAAATTCTTCACAACATAGTAGGAGACTTTCATTTTGACAGAGGTATTTTGTAAATTTCGTCGGACAACATAATAATAGTAAGTATGTGAAAAATTCTTCACAACATAGTAGGAGACTTTCATTTTGACAGAGGTATTTTGTATATTTCGTCGGACAACATAATAATAGTAAGTATGTGAAAAATTCTTCACAACATAGTAGGAGACTTTCATTTTGACAGAGGTATTTTGTATATTTCGTCGGACAACATAATAATAGTAAGTATGTGAAAAATTCTTCACAACATAGTAGGAGACTTTCATTTTGACAGAGGTATTTTGTATATTTCGTCGGACAACATAATAATAGTAAGTATGTGAAAAATTCTTCACAACATAGTAGGAGACTTTCATTTTCAAATAACTTGGTCACGTCATAAGTACCAGCGGTAGAACTCCTTGTAATTTTTTAACAGACGTGCTTGCTTTTGTTACCACCTCCAAAAATTCAATTTAACTTTTCATCATTCGTTCTGTGATTATATTATCACACCAACAAGATAGTGTTATGCCATAGTTTAAACCTATTTTCTTCATCACAGTCAAGCCGTTTCAGAATAAGAAGTTTAGTTCCTATCGTAATGTACCATAAGGATACCGATATTACAATATTTTTAAGTCCATATTGATTCCTTAAGACAACATTCGAAGCCAAACATAGCAGTCACATTATTTTATTATATAAATGACAAATTGATATATATTTTCTAGTCTATTCTACTCTGCACAACACTGAGCATCAATCATCTGAAACCGTAAAATACATACGTATATTATAGAGTACTATGATTAAACATTTTTCTAATGTTTCAGAAGTCAATTAAAATATGGATGAAAATTACTCTCCTAGGTCATTTAGTCAAGAAAGGTTGAGTCTAAACAAAAACAAGCCAGGTTATCTCCATAACACTACAAGAAGAATCTTTTTCTGCTGCCAAGTTGTGGGAATTTTGCCGTTGTTCGGACTGACAAGTCAGACGAGTGATAAATTACGGTGAGCTATAGATTTGAAAAAAGATTTTAATATAAATAGAGATATAATGTTTCCATAGTATCCATACCACCTGAAAGATTAAAAGAAGTTAGTACGCGGTGCATGAGTGGAACTTAATACTTTTGGAATGACGGTTTGTGTAGTAAATGTGTGCAAGCACAGAATTGAAAAAAGGTAACCTCCAGTCTTTGCAGTTGCGTAGAGATATTGCCTCTTTGGCAGTATTTTACCACCTTTACCATGGCAAATGTTACGATGAGCGCTTCCAGTTAGTTCCACCCGTTCATTTCCTATACCTTTTTCTTTTTTTTTTTTTTTTTTTTTTTTCGTGCGGAAATCCCTAAAAACTTGTAAGGCTGGGCAAGGTATTACACTGTGTAATGTGTGTGTGTGTGTGTTTGGTACACTGTGCAAACAATTCCATCAGGAATCAAGCGGCCCGGCACTTATTTTCTATACCGAACTGTTACACGACCCTCGGCGAAGGGGGTTTTAAAAAAAAAGTTTTGGGTGTTTGACACTCGATTTAATTTTCGGATAGATTTGGATAATAGGTATAAAACGAGGTCGAACTTAGGCTAGTGGAGCCCTTTGGCAGCCGTCTGTCGGGTTTTAGGATCAGTCCGGTAGTCCCGGGCGTAGACGAGTCTACGGCGTCCTCGCCGCAGACTGCGGAACTCGGGGGGCAGGATTCTCTCCCGCTCCCTCTCCGCCGTCTCTTTCGCCCGCATAACCTGCTTGCAGAAAGAGGCGGCGACCCCGCGTAACTCTAAACTTCGGGGTTGGAATGACGAAGTTTATGATGGTTTTTTAAATTTAAATATTCACCTATATTGTAGTTCTGAGTCTAGGTAAAGCGGGGGTCTCTATTACATCTAATTCAACAGGCTGCTGAACCTCAGGGGTAATTATGACTTTTTTTAAATATCCGATTAGGCTGCGGCCAGGCAATGTTAGTCTAATTAACTTATACATTATATAACATATCAATATACATACTACTAGAACAAAAGACACTGATTAGTGGGTCCAATATTTTATTATATGCCGTTGTTCTATTATATTATCTAGGTCTTTCAAAACAGGGTTTATCAATTTTGGATTTTTACTCAAATCGTCTAGGTCTATATTTCGTAATACAATATGAGGCACATCTGGTACAGTTGCTTTCAATTTTGATAAATTACAACACGAGTTGTTTATTAAATGAAATCCCAAAGGATTTGTCACATACGTGGTGTTTATTACATTTTAATTTGAGGGAATCAATCTAGCAGTTTCACAATAAGCGGTACAATAATTAAGGACTTGTAGTATACCTGTGCCTAATATCGTAGATTCGAATACATTCTGATGAGTAAAATCTATTGTTAATTTACTGGGTTGAGATTGGATGTAAATTCATCTATTATTTTCTATTGGTTTCCAAATATCTAAACTACCACGTAGTAGTTTGGTTTCGCATTTCACTGGTATTTCTTTAACTATTTCCATTAGAAGTTCACTTTCACAACTGGGGTTTGAATTTGAACTGAATACAATTTGAATTTCACATATATATAAGTCTGGCGTTTCACTGATTTGCACCGCTCTAAATTATCAAGGTTACAATAATGGGGTGTGTGTTGGGTAACCTCCTCGCGTGTCAATCCGATCCCGCTGCAGTCCGGGGAGAACGGAATTGAAGCGGTCGGTACACCCTGGGCGGCGGTTAATGACTACCCCTTCATGGGGTTGGCATTGATCGTCGGCCAATACCCAACGTGGCGGGAACACATCGCTCTCCGTACTCCTCTGCTTTCAGAGGAGACAGGATGAGCGATGGTGTTAGTGGTGGAGGCCACCGTAGGTTCCTGGGGGATCCAGGGGCAGGTTGGCCTACTGCTAACGCAGGGGCCGACGGGCACTTGTGCCGCCACCGGTGAGAGAGGATTAGCCCTCCTCTTGCGTTTCGTAATCGGTAGGTGAACAGCAACGACCTGACTGGTGGCTCCAGACGGGTACGCTGTGATCTTGCTGACCGGAGGGCTTGCCTTTATTGGCCGGCCCACGACAAGGAAAGTCTATAACACCCGACAGCGAAGTCGTTAAAACCTTTGGATACCAGCCGACCTCCATAGTATATAGGCTTATCCAGGTATAGGGGGCTCCGCCTGGATGGGCCACTTATCCCCCATACTCTTGGGACATGATATGGACAAATCAAACCTAAAAAACAAACTGGACGGATTCTCTAATGACGACAAATGCAATTCCAATGCTACTGAAAATGACGGAGTGGAGGTAGTGGGGGGAGAAGAGAAGGTGATTCCGCGGTCTCACTCGCGGTTGATTAAAGCCGCCTTCCCCAAACCCGCTACTCCGCTGCCACTAGGCGGGGAAACGGACTCGGACATAGGGTCCGCGGTGTCGGCGGCTACCAGTACACGTCCCACCACTACCTAGTGGCAGAGACCAGGACGTTCCCGCTGCTAGGGAGCTCCTTTCGGCGCTGGCCCGTATCACGGACGCCTTGAAAGGAGCCAAGAATGTGGCCGGGAAATGGAAGACGGTTGCAGAAAACGTAGCCGTTGCCTAGACGGCTCTGGAGGAGTTCCTCGCCAGGAGCGCCTCCGAGGAGGAGGCGAAGCTCAAGGCCCGGGTGACAACCCTGGAAACTGAGCTCGCCAACTCCCGGGAGCAAAAGCGGGCCCTCCGGGAGGAGGTTAAGCACCTGACCCAGCTGGTCAGGGGTTACCCGGAAACCCAAAAGGCCCCAAGAGCCCAGGAGGCGGCGGTCCAGTCCAGGGCTCCTGTGCCGACAGGGGAGGCGCCTAAGTCGGCGCCAAAGTCGGTGCTAAAGTTGGCACCAAAGTCGGCGTCAAAGTCGCCTGCGTCTGCGCCGAGTATGGTGCACGTACTGGCGGCCATCGAGAGGCGGCTTGGCGTTTTGGAGTACCGTCATATCGTCCTCCATTGGCTCAGCCTGCATCGCGGCTGCTGTCAGTGGGAAGCCCGGTCCTAATAAAAGGACCGCCGCCCCAGTGGCCCCAACGCCACAAGGGAAGGGGAAGAAGCGCGGCACCCCTGCCCCCATTGTAACCGCCGCTCTCGCTACAACCGAGGATTCCTCCAGAGGGGATGGGTGATAGCGGGAGCCGCGAAAAAGGCCCGAAAAGCCACCAATAAGGCGGCCAAGAAGGCGGCCAAACCTGCTGCGGCGAAGGTGCCGAAGAGGCTCCGCGCCCCACGCTCCACTGTCCTAACAGTGACGACGGAGGGTGCTGAGAAGGGCGTGGGGTACGCCCAGGTCCTGAGGCAGGTGAAGGCCTCCGTGGACCTTAAAGCCCTTGAGATTGAGGGTGGGCTCCGCTGCAAGACGACTCGCACCGGAACTCACCTCGTCGAGGTCTCCAGCACCACCAGCGGCCCCAAAGCAGTTGCCCTAGCGGCCAAGCTGAGGGAGTCGCTGGACGCGGAAGCCGTCCGCGTCACCAGACCCAATAAATGCGCAGGCTTGCGCATTTCGGGTCTGGATGATGCGGCCACGACGGAGGAACCTATCTCCGCCGTCGTGGAGGCGGGCGGATGCCCCCGGGATTAGGTGAGAGGTGTAGACATTCGCTTGAGCTCCACCGGTCACGGCACGGCAGTCTTCAACTGCCCCGTCGCAGCGGCGCAGAAAATTGCGGACGATCGGAGCCTCCTCATTGGGGGCTTCCTTAAGGCGCGGGTGCAACTCCTGCAGCCCCGCGAGACCAGGTGCTTTAGGTGCCTGGCTGTGGGTCATGTGGGAGTGCAGTGCACAGCGGGAGACATCGTGGAGGACCGGTGCTTCCGCTTTAGTCAGGCCAGGCATAAGACTGGCACCTGCGATACTCCGCCGTGCTGCTATAAATGCGTAGCGGAGGGCAAAGCGGTGGAGCACTGAGCGGAATCCTGCGCCGCCTCGAGGCCAAAGCCCCGTTCGTCCGCAGCGGGTAGTGGGGGTGCCGCTCAGGAGCGGCCACATTCGCGACGGGATGTGGAAATGGAAGTCCATTAATGGACACACCAATCCGCATCCAGCAAGCGAACATAAACTACTGCACCGGTGCTATGGATCTTCTGTACCAGAGCATCGCGGAGTGGTCTATCAATGTGGTCGTGGTTGCTGAGCCGTACTGGGTTCACCCCGGAAGCCCGGTGTACCTGGACGGCGTCCACGGTCCAAGGCCCAGGTGTAACAGAACCATCAAGACTTGGGATTGTTTATCAGCATACGTGTTTTCTTCTTACTAATAAAATACCATGATATTTTTTTTAAATCTCATTATTAAATATTAAGTGATAATTATTAATTATCAGAAATACGTATTAACTGTTACATATTTCTAAGAAAAATCACGAATTATACAGAAGTTTTAACATTGCCCATTACCAAGACGCACAACAGAATGCAATAGAAAATTTCAGCATTGAACCATTTGTGCGCTATTGAGTGCATTTGCTTTTCCGTTACCATGGCACGCAAGCATCTATGGAGTAAATTTGGTGAAGTGGGATGATGAGTGAACAGTAGCTTCTGTGTACTGCATTTTCAAAAGTAAGTTAAGAGTTTTAGTATTTATTATATAGTTTAGAGATTATGTTAAAGTCATTATGTATATAACAGGAGTCGATGCATGAAAACAGAAGCAGGTGATCAATTTATTTTACGTTAAGATTATGCCAGTATGCGAACTCGTCTGCATGCTGATGCCGTTACGCAAATTGTGTACCTCTGACGATGTCGGTATAGGCTTATGTACGTATAACTACTTGTGCCAGTAAATGAATTCATGTGCTGATGTCGTTGTGTGAGCTTTGTGTATAGCTAACTGCTTTTTGCGTGTATCAAATTTCAAACATTGACATATTGTTTTCTTTTCTTATAAACGCAGATTACGAGGAGACCACGATTGTATAGACATCCAAAATGGAATCAATGGAATTGAATTAAACTGTACCATCAGTGCGACAATTGGATACTGAAGATGTTATTTTATCAAGACAAAGGATTAGGTAGACGCGCTTTGAAACACAACATGAGTGCACAAAACAAATATAAAAATGTTATTCGAGAAAACCCTAATTATTATACGTTTTCAAATTTTCACTTGATAGCTTAAGGGTCGTTCAATAGTCAATAAGTATTTTATGTTATAAAGGCTGTCCTGTGTATATTATAATAAATATGCAATGAAAAAAAAAACAGTTTTATTTATTCTAAATCTTCAGATTTTCGTTCAGCTAATTTTAGGTTTCTGCTTGAGAGACAAGATTGCAAGTACTGTTGTTAAAAAAAACGGTTATTTTAATACATACAACATAATTGAGTGCCTAATTTGTTAAAATCATTCTTATACCCGGCATAGCCGTTTGTTGGTGGCTGAACTCCTCCGTAACCACTCGCGCGATCTTCACCAAATTTACCACGGTCATAGTGTGGACACTTAGGAGCGTTTTGAAGCGAGATGGTTCATGTCCGATGTACCATTGAGGAATAATCACCGAAAAACAGTTTCACGAGTGCGCGGCCTTAACTAAGCGCGCGACCGTAGTAAGATGTCTTATTTTCAAGTAAGAGTCCTGTTTGCTCAGCACAATTTATTTCAGTCGCACCCTGCACTGAATTAATAGTAATAATTTATTTACAGGTATACTCTTTGGACACCGTATACGATTTACTATGCATTCAGTCTTTTCGGGCAAGTGTTGATGTCGCTCACAACCTTGCATCACATTGGTCAAAAAGGAATCGTGCTAATTCATATCTGTAAGTAATTAATTACTAGTTTACATAATTTAGGTACAATACATCAAGGATATCTCTTTATTGGCTCAGATATTGCTTAAATCTTTTATCGACTCGATAAGGGTTGGATAACCGTATAAATACGAAACTATGCTTACTTTTGGTCTAGAAAGCGCTGTGTAGAAAGACGTAAAATTTATTATTATTATTTATTTATTTAATGTACATTAAAAATCACCACTGCACAAGAAATAAAATATGCTAACTGCAAATTAATGTTTAATATATTTTCAGCTAATTCACTGCTTTACATTTTGACTTTAACAATATTTCTGGTAATGGTGGACATCGGGCGAAACTGGCCGTTATTAATAAAGACCATAGAGGAAATGGAGAATGAACTACCTGCACTCCGAAAAAACTACAATATTTATATATCTGTAGCTATGGCAATGATGATGGGAGCTGGTGCAGGTATTGTTTTTATTTCAGTATGTACTGATTGCACGTAGGTAATTTAAGTTGCAAAATATATAAAATATTAATTTGTTTTATTTAAATACTATCACATGCGGTACCAGTTTTGGCATAATCATACATCACCAATGCTGACTGCATGATTGATGATGATCCCACATTTTCAGCACGTTTCAGGATCTCGGGCTCGCACCGACTAAAACCGCACGCCGTCTCGGGTCTTAAGACGCCGGGGTGTAAGGTTACCCATAGAGCATATCCCTCGCACCCCGACTGACCCTGGGCCATCTACGGTTTCGAGATGGCCCACTTACTTGCTCTCCACTGTGCCCTCTGCTAATCAGGGGGACATGTGGAAAGCTTCCGATTAGCCCTCAACAGGGCCGTCCCCGCCTCGTACGGAGTTGGCCGTAGGCGGCAGCGTCTCTCCCACCCTAGGAGAGAGGCGCTGCCGTCTCCGTTGCCCAGGGTGCAACGCGTGGAGGTCCCCAACCAAGCACCCCCAAATGTTAAGAACCTCAGTTTTATTCAGTACCTCTCCAAGTGTATTTGATAGATACTGAATAGCACTGCCTAGTGGCTATTTTGACACTTAATGAATGTCTGTCTGTTCTTGTTGATTATGATAAAAAAAAAATATTATTGTTTCATCACGGTGTGTAATACACCTCTGCCTACCCCTTCGGGGATACAGGCGTGAAGTTATGTTTATGTAGTTATGTTTGAAAACATTGTTATATTAAATCCCAATTTTATTTTAGTGGAAGAAGTACTGTATGTTACAAACAAGGTTAATCAAATTTACGTTTGTGATTCACACAACGTCGTTGAAACTTACTTTAAGTACAACAGCCCTTGGATCTTCGACTACACACCAGTTACTATATGGAAGGGTATTATTATTGAGGTATGAATCAATTATAGTGTTTGTCTATCTATGTAAATTTGTTCAAATTAAAAGTGATTATCGTCATTAATACTGATCGCCTGATGGTAAGATTACCAGTGAACGTAAAGTTATGCCATGGATCAAACAAAAACAATTTTGGTAAAATTTGCAGTATTACATAGCAGATACTAAAAAAGCGGCCAAGGGCGAGTCGGACTCGCCCATTAAGTGTTCCGTAGTAGCAAGTAACATAATGTTGTTTTTTTTTTAATTTTTATATTTGAGTTGATTGAATGAAAGGTAAATTGCGGTTTACGATTTATGACAAAAAATTTTAGAGTTTCAGTTCTAAGTATGGGGACCCCCAAAATTTCTTGTTTTTTTTTTCTATTTCTGTGTGAAAATCTTAATGCGTTTCACAGAATACATCTACTTACCAAGTTTCAACCGCATAGTTCTTATAGTTTCGGAAAAAAGAGTCTGTGACATACGGACGGACAGACAGACAGACATGACGAATCTATAAGGGTTCCGTTTTTTGCCATTTGGCAACGGAACCCTAAAAAGTACCCTAGCGAATAAAACTGTAAAATGCAGTTCTTTAGATCTGAAACAGTATACAAGTTTATATTAAAAACCTGTAATTGTTAGTTTAACAATTAACTTCGATATTGCTATCATAATTTGTAATGCCAGATAGCCTTTTTAGATTTTCCACATGCAGACAACATTTATATGGAACTACAACTCATGGCTTGTGATACTTATGAGCCTTTATTTGACAGAATACTTCCGTGTACATAATGAACGTCTAAAGAACGCCTTACAACAGGTAAGTTATTTATGAATTGTTTAACTTTCATTAAAGTATTGGCTATTATTTAATTTTATTTTATTACCATAACAATGAAAGATAAAAACCTCGATTTTATTATTACTCTTATGGTATTTGTTATAATCTAATTTTTGATCAGTCCTCTGAAATAAATCATATTATTACTAAAAATAATTGATAGAATACCAGACCAATTAAAGTTAATTACATTATAATGTATTTTTCAGAAACATTTTTCCTGTGCCAAATTTCGTATAGAATTTATGAAAATCATGCATTTAGTGAAACTCATCAACGCTCATTTTGGACTTTTTATAATGATATCCCTCAGTAATGAACTATATTGGGTGTCCATAAAATTATTTTATGCCTTAAAGTAAGTTTTTATTTATCGTGCTAACTTAACTAACAAAACTGGTGTCAAGAGGGGTAATTCTAACACTAAGTCAAATGTACTCTCTCAAAATAATTTTAAAATTAGTAAAATCACACATATTTGGGTGTTAACTTTATGTCATCAAATAACAGTGAAAAATTTGGTACAGGTACCTATTTATAAAAAAAGGTACCTATGTATTTTTCCTAAATCTCGTCTCTATTTCCACAAAATTCATATAAATCACTCTACTTGATTATTTTACACTCTTTAACACGTACACCATGCAAACCATTATAAATACTGTGAGTAGAACAATTAACAAGATAATGAAGGAATTTGAGGCAAAACTATAGAGACATCCAATGAAATCAACCAGCCTTAACAGTTTAGTAGTTGTTACTCGATGACGATATGGAAATGATACAGAAACAGGTGGCCTCAGCATATATTGCGTATGTGATGGAATTACAGAATAAGCTAAATTCAGAATTGTAAATATATAATAGTTTCTATGGAAGTTTGTAGGTAAAACGAATATTTTTACAGCAATAGTCAAACAATACCGAGTCAGCACATTGTTTGCAAGAATCCGCAAGAAACGAATAAGTGAGTAAGATTTAATCGCACCTTCTTCCTACTTATTCTTATGCATATTTTCAAATTAGTACCAGTTTAATTTTATTAAGTGTATAAGAGTTTTGAGTGGTAATTGGTACGCCAGACAACCAGGATACCTTGCCTTCTTACCCTCTTACAGAACGTACATAAGATAAAAACACTGTATTCTGACTTACTACCAAGGTAGATAGCCTCTTAAATGATAATCTTTAGAAATTTCACGGTACCATCATAGCCTCAGCCACAGGATAATTTTTATCAAATTGTATTTTCAGCTCTAACTGATATCAGAGACGGCTAATCTAACCGTCACTTTACGGTGTATTTTCATAGAAACATTACTGATCAGAGACATGATGAGAAAGAAATTAGCCTTAAATATAGGCCCTCAGAAATTCAGTCATCGACGATAATGAATACAAAAATCACTTAAGCTTGTTTACAAGGACATATTCCGCCAACCATGAAATTTCTAAACGCTTTAACAATAAAATGTTCGAAGTAAACACCATTTTTGAACAATCTAAAATAATAAACTTTTGATCAACAGATACCTATTAAACTGGAACATAGATATATATCACGTATATTCATTTATTTACCTTATAATGCGAGCATTGCTGGTACTACATTTTGCTGCCAGAATACAATCCAATGCCTTATTGCCAGTGTATAATTTGTATGACTTGCCCCGTTATAAGTTTAGTATTGAGGTAAGAGCGATTACATGTGCAATTCCCATTTTCCGTTGCAATATTTTCTGAAAAATAAAAAAGAAACTCACTTGGATAGGTAAGGAATATATTAAAATGGTATCAAATTATATCCGCGGATGTGCAAAAGCATGTTTCAAGGCCGTCAAACTGGAGACCATCAGTTCAACATTATTGACATCTATAATGGTGCTATTTTATTAGATTTCACTTACAGTTTACCATTTTAGAAAATCTTCGAAATTGAAGTATCTACAAAATTAAACTGCATAGTTATATAAATTTTCATAAAATTTCAATGTTGGACACATATGAACACATTGAAATTTTGTAAAACCCAACGTGTCAGGGAATTATTAAAATTAATAAAACCCTAATCATTGAGTTTAAATCACACAAATAGTTTTTCCTATTTGATATAACTTTTAAAATACTCACAACGGTGGCCGTAGATGATTTTCTGAGTATCTGTTTCAGAATAACGACAAGTTACCTTCTAAACTTATAGATACATAACTTAATGATTTTAGTCAAAGCAAGGTCTAATTTCAGTGCCATTATTATATTCTGTTATTTTCAGGTTCAAAGATACATATCACAAATCAGGAATCTTAAAACTGCACTGAGTGGTTTGGACTTCTTTTACGTGACACGGAGCATGACTTTATCGGTTTGTAAAATAATATCATCAACCATCAAAAATAGTACATAGTGACAAAATTCCTTTCCGACGTCTTACTACGTCTTTTCACTAAGGAACATAAAATAATAATAAGTTATCAGGCATTTAGGTAACGGTATTCGTGAGTTTCAGGCATTAGAGCATCTTAGAGTAAGAGCATTGGTTTGTCTTTTGCATATACAACAATGACCCAAGTATAGATAAATGCGAAGCTTTATTCGTTTTACAAGTGTGATATTTATATTATTATAATCGTATCGCGTTTACACAATGACAGTATTGATATTTATATTAACTAACATCATATTAGCATTTCTTACCACTCGCTATAGTCAGGCGGTTATAACAACTGCCGCTACCCGCCATGGAGCGAAGGAAGCTTATAACATACCACCACAGTTTATTGTTGTTAGCAGCATTCATCAGATGTAGAACAACGTTAGGCTTCGCATGCCCCATTCAAAAACCCGATTGGGTATCTGAAAAGCTAAGTCCGATTGTAGTTAAGTAAACTAGAACGTAAGTCAAAGTTGAATTTGACCAGAGCGAAGTGCGGCGTTGAGTAAACAATCTTCGCTTCCATAAAATGCGGAACTACAGTACTATTACATAAGATTACACTCGATTAGATATTAGAGCTCGTGGGTGATTACACGCGTAGAAAAAAATTTGTTGATCTCATTCAGCTGTTTTAGAAACAAAGGTTCAAGAGATTTTGAAATTGGCTTCTGAAAAAGAAATAGCAAATATGCAAATTTAGAAAAACAATAAGTTTTAACAAATACACGTCTAAAGTATATGTTTTGGTTTCAGGTACTTGGAGTTATTATAACTTATGAGCTGGTGCTGCTACAATTTGATAAAAAAAATTAAGAGACTCACTTTTTTGAACAATTTGGAATAATAATCTCTGAAACACAGTAGACGGGCTACTGTGTTTGATTGAAGTAGTAGATAGTTATAATAATGATGGAAATAGATAATTATTTATTTTAAACCATATGGACACAAGGTTGTCCCATAATCTATACTATTATAAAATTGAAAATTTGTTGTGTCTGTACATTGGATTTATTTAAAAATATACTTGGGTTATGTTAAATGAACGAGTCTGAATACAAAAATATATTTCGAATTCTTGTCTGTTTATCTGTTTATCTGTTCATTCGCGATGGACGCGAAAACTACTGGACGAATTGTAATGCTGTTTTTTTTTATTAGAAAGGTCTTGGTCTGAAATAAAATCTGCCGTATGGTAAAATAAATAAATTAATATAGGACATTCTATATAGCGCTATCTAGACCCAATGTAAGCATAGTTTACCTAGCTCGTGTTATGTATTTTATTCTAATGCGGAAAAACATACTTAGATACATTTTCTTTTATAAATAGAGTAAGTTCTCTAAATATGGACTACCACAAGGATTTCTTTAAATAAAACTAAAATAATACAAGCTATGTAAGTCTTTATTATTTCAATCAGTCAAGAAATTAATATCTAACTATAAGCTAGAAAAAAAAACATTACAGCAACGTTTCATTAATTATCGTTTTTTTTTACTATGTCTAACACAACCTTTTTAAAATAGGTAATTCAATATGGTCCACTAGTTTTTTATTATGGACTTAGGGTGTCTAATATGGACCAAACTATATTAGGTACTAACAATGCACTAATCTATAAACAAAACAGGGACAATTTTTTGTACTTACATAATAATATCTGCTTAACTTAACAAATTTAATTTAAACATTTAAATTAATTAACCTGAAATATCAATAATTTGTATTTGAATTACAAATCTCTGTTTGCGTTATTTGCAAAATTCACATAAATATTTGTCTCCTTCTATACCTGCACAAATGTCATGGGCCCATTGGCCACAAGATTGACATTCCACCCACAGTTCCCCATGCATATCTTTCCGAAAAACAACCTTCACAATATAAGCATTTTGCGTTATTATTCTGCCTTCTGTCAGGACTTTCGTCAGTATCATCGTTGACTGAATAATTATCATCTTCAGAAGTAGAGGCTGACCTATGTTGCTTTCGTGCTGTTTTTCTTTTCTGTTTAGCTTTTTCTGTCGATTGTTTTTTCGTTGCTCTATTTTCTCTGCTTTAGTCTCCGTCTTTATCTTAAGTTTTACTTGTAATTTTCGTTCTAGTCTAGATTTCTTCTTTGGTCTAATGCTTTCCTTTGGCTCATTTAACTCCTTGTCGAAGTTCCTTTTTAGGGATTTTCTTTAGAAAAGCCCTATTGCTATCGAGTTGTCGTCGACGTCGTCGTCGTTGCCAATTTTCTGTCACAGTTTTGGGTATGAAGGAGATGAACTATCGAGTTGCTGTTTTCGGTAATAGATTTGTGCTGGGGTGAACCATTGCAAGATATAGAAAAAATCGCAAAAAAAAATGGCAAAATCGAAAATCCCTTGTATTCGGCTGAACTCGTCTCAGGAATTCAACTTGTTTTTCAATGTTTCTGCTTCTTCTCTTCTTTTATTCGATGTTTCCAAATCAGTTTTATACGGTGAGGAAGTAAGGAATGTTGATTTAGATACCTTTCTTCCTCTGTTGCTGGATTTTATCGAGGTACAGGGTATAGTTGTTGTGGCGATAAATAAGGAGATAAAGAAGGTTCAGGCGATAAATTTATCAATTTTATAGAATCTTTAGATGGGATGGAATCTTGAGCTATTTCAATTTTATCGCCATCCTTTTTAGTCGGACGTAGAGTGGGTGACTCGTTCCAGCAAGCCATCATTTTGAGAAATTTCAGCTAATGCTAACGAACTTAAACTTTGCACCTCATTTACGACTACAGGGTCGTTCATTTATGCAACTGATTCATCTATAAAAACCATCTATACCAATAGTGTTGTCGGTCGACGATTGTGGCTTATCTGTAACATATTCACAGTTCGATTCCAGTGGATTTTCATTGTTAATATTAATTACCTTTTCATTAATAGTTTGTGGTTCTTCCAGTGGCTGAGGCTCAGTATCGTCACAGAAAGTCTGGTCTGAATCATAATCATCACTGTTATGTGCGGGCACGGCTGGTGGCAAATGGGCAGTGTTTTCCCGAATAGGATGGATATGATTAGGCATTGACTGATCATTGTCACAATCAATAAAGTTATGGTCTTGAAAAACATGTTTATCCACTGGCCAAATTCCAGTTACACGAAAACAGTTGATTGCTAGTTCTGCACGCTGAGCTTTTACATATGCACGCCCAAATAATTCAGCCATATCCTAATGCATTGCGGCCTGATTTTTGTTCCGTACAAATTGCCGGATTTCTTCAATGAAGAATTTTTTAAAGGGATCCATAAATGTCCGATCAAGTGGCTGAATCTTGTGGCTTGAATGGGGAGGCAATGATAATAATTGAACATTATTCTCTCGCGCCAAATCAATAAGTTCAATATTTCCAGTGTGACTAGCGTGTCCATCTAATATTAGGAGTGCAGGAGAAGCCTCAGAGGGTTTTACGTACTGCAAAAAATGCTTAAACCACCGAGTAAAAAGATTAGTTTGGATCCACCCTGATGGGTGGCATGCATGTATTG
Source organism: Cybosia mesomella (assembly GCA_946251805.1). Classification (NCBI taxonomy): domain Eukaryota; kingdom Metazoa; phylum Arthropoda; class Insecta; order Lepidoptera; family Erebidae; genus Cybosia; species Cybosia mesomella. Next base: position 30,367,453 of record OX276390.1, read on the forward strand.
AGCCAATAGGAGCTTAAGTCGTATGCATAAACTCTTTAACGCATCATAAAGACTTGGAATTATTCATCAATACACGTGACGTCTTCCTACAATACTATAGTCCGCAGTACTTTAAGCGGGGTGTGAAAAAGCATCTTTCGAGGTTGTCAAGATGAGGACCACCATTTTAGCACTAACCATTGTTGGCATCTATAATGGTTCCTTTTAATGATGTGAGGTGCCACATGATCGTAGTAAGGACTTAGGTGCTGATCTAGAAAACTTACAAACAGGTATTATATAGGCATGTGTGGAAGGTCAACTCTCGCAGTTTCACCACATGATCAATGAAATGTGTAAGCGTGTGTAGAGTCTCGACACAATTCAAACGAGCAGAAACGACTGGATTGCGGATTGCCAGATGTCTCAATTCAAATAAACCTTTTTGGCTTGGCACCGACTTCAACAGAAGTCCTACGCACATTTTTATCTATGGAATTAAATCTGTAATTCATTTATTGTAATTAACTAAATATGTGTTTTCTTTTTCATATTTAGTACCAACCCCATTTCGTGATATTATATTTGTATAAAACAATAAATCATTTTGACAGTTAACACACTCTTCGTTTTGTTAATATTTTATAAAATATTAACAAAATTACTAAAGACTGACAACCGGTTTTGTCTAAAAAACTGTTATTTGTCATCATAAATTTGATGTTTTGTAAAAAAATACTGTTAGCTTTAATGTTATCTCAATATTCTAATATATTTATAACATAGAACAAAGGTTTGTATCCGGTTGGTATCCGAAGGGACTTCCGCACAAAAAAAAAGAAGCTATTCTGTAAATATTTTCTTTGGTAACTTATAGCAAGTGAAACTCGGGAAACAAGAATGAAATATCTTTACACCAAGGTGAGGTGGGATCAAGAAATGATGACTAGTACCTTTTTTTTTGTGCGGAAATCCCTTCGGATACCCCCCCGCCGGCCAGTGGGGGCAGTTATGTCGGGCTTGAACCGACTAAAACCGCACGCCGTCTCGGGTCTACAGACGCCGGGGGTAAGGTTGCCCATAGAGCATATCCCTCGCACCCCGAATGACCTTGGGCCATCTCCGGTTTCGTCATAAGGTTTTGTCATCTAAGTTACACATTGACCACTATATACGTAAGTAGGTCTAATATATGGATTCTTATTTGCGCAAATATCCATAACATAACATAAACTCACGCCTATATCCCCGAAGGGGTAGGCAGAGGTGCTAGCACCCACATTTCGCCAGTTTATGTTTAGGTCCCAATGTAATAGGTGGCGAGCCTATTGCCATTAACTGGGCACTTATAAACCTGCGATAAATACACACATAACTTCGAAAAGCATCGAAAAGTCATTGGTTTGTGCCATGGTAAAACCTGGGATCGAACCCGAGACCTCGTCTCAGCAGTCCATTACCCATACCACTAGGCTACCTTTGTACTTTTACTATCCTTTGTAGGAAATTAGGTATATGTTTTGAATTTTCCACTTTCATACTCATTTCTTCTCACGGGCTCAATTTAGAAGCGTAAAGCGTATCTATTGCTAAAAAACAGGCATCTAATACATCGCCAAGAAACCGATAGGCTGATTAAATTTGTCAGGAACTGTGAATTCTAACAACTTAAGCAGCAATTAATGTTAGGTTATGTTTTTTTTTTCTTGAATCAGATAACATAACACTGGTCCATAACTGCACTTGCGGCCTGTATTTCAGGATACCAGATCTTCTCCCCAATTAGAATTATTACATTTCATTTTTATAAGATTGTAAGCGCAAATTATTAGTTTGATTTATTTGTATATGCGAAAACAATAATAAAAATCCGTTCCCGCAGGGGGAACGCACAGGTAGATTTCGTGAAGCAATTAATATTATTTTATATAGAGAACTACGGACGGATTTTTTTTTTCTCGAAAACGGTAACTTTTAGCGAAAAACTTCTCAGACATTTATTTTAGACTTAAAAATGGCCTATCGATTAAAAATGTTTCCGACACAGCAAGAATGTTCACCGGTTGGAAGTTATGATTTTTTTCCCGAAAAATTTTGGTTTCTCCCCCCTCCACTTTTAGTTAAAGTTTTAATCTTAAAGGTTTATAATTAAAAGTTGTTGGTATTCATGTATACTATGGGATAAAATTAGAACGGTTCGAATATCTTTCATGGAACGTGAAATTTTGAGGAAAAACTGATTTCACAAAAAGTGAGGCCCTACCATCCCCTTAGGCCGGATTCCACCCGTTCACGAACTTTAACTAAGTTGACACCCAAGCAATTTTTGACCGCAGTTTGAAAGCGATCGGGGCAAAAATGCGACCGTGAGAGTGCCGCAAATTTTGGGAAGTGGAACCATACATATATATATATATATATACATACATATATACATACATATATATAGGTATATAAACTTTTTGCCAGTGGTCATTTCGGACTCAGGGGGTCATAACTAGACCTCCTATGAAGATTTTTTTTTTAAGTTCGACAGTAGTCAAGAAACCAATAGGTAGATCGATTTCATCGAAATCTACCTAAAATTATACTGGCCGACTGCTGCTTGCCTCGCTAGGTTTTATCTCGCCGCCTATCCCTTACTCTAGGGTGAGGCGTGATATAACTCGATAAATAACAATAATAATGGGCATGCATAAATAGTAATAATAGAGTTAGCATGTGAGTGAAGTGTGTTTGTGTGTCCGTGTGTGTACAGGTGCTGTAAGTGTAAGGGAATTATAATACTTTTTTTACAGTCAAGCCGTTTTTTTTAAACGACACCAAAGCATTTTCAGGATAGTATTTGAAACCATCGTTTTAAAATAAGGCTGTAATATAAAGTTAAAGATATAAAAATCAATAAACTGTCGTTTTGTGAATCGCTTAGCGCAACACAGGAAGTCAAGCACAGCAGTCACAGAATTTAGGTTTATGAATTTACAAGTGTTTGAGTAACGTACGCGGTTTTTTATTACAATGAAATGACTCCTTGCTGTCAAGGTGGCTTTGCTACGTTTATACATTTTTATTTTATCTCATATTTAATTTCATAAAGTGTTATTTAAGGTTATTTTTTTGTATTCTGTAGAGCTAACTATCTATCAAGTTACTGAATAATTTATTTTCATGATTAAGATATCCATTTAAAATATGTATATTAACTACTCTCGGATGTCAAACGGCCAAGACAGGCTGCGTGTGAACACTAGATATCAAGGTAATCTACATAATACTACAAAAGTAGTTTTATTCTGCTGTAGAGTATTTGGATTGCTGCCGTTGTTTCGTCTGACCAATCAGACGAGTAAAAACTTGAGGTGAGAGTCATTAGTAAAAAAAAAAAAAAGTTAAGTTATGTATAACATCTCTGATGCCTACAAGATATATCGTAGTGATCTAATTTTGGGTTACTGGGCTAAAAAACTAGAAAATTTCTCCGTGGAGTAGGTACCATGGGCACCGCCCCGGGACCCGACGGCATTCCAAGCCGAGCGTGGGTCCTAGCTCTAGTCGACGACGCTCTCGAGCCCCGACTGAGAGGGCTTCTCAGCGCATGTTTGGAGCGGGGCCAGTTTCCGAAATTGTGGAAGACGGGGAAACTGGTCCTCATCCGAAAGGAGGGGCGCCCGGCGGACTCGCCGTCCGCCTACCGGCCCATAGTGTTGCTCGACGAGGTGTGCAAGCTCTTTGAAAGAGTAATTGCGAAGCGCCTCGTCGAGCACCTCTCAAGAGTGGGGCCGGACCTGGCGGATGGCCAATATGGCTTCCGCCAGAGGCGCTCCACCGTGGATGCTATCATGCGCGTGAGGGCTCTGGCGGAGGATGCAGTAGCCCGGGGTGAGGTGATGTTGGCGGTGTCCCTGGACATCGCCAACGCGTTCAACACCTTGCCCTGGAGTTGCATTAGGGAGGCGCTTGTGATACACGAAGTGCCTCTCTACCTCCGCCGCATAGTCGGGGCGTATTTGACGGAGAGAGCCGTCTTTTACCCAACCGTGACCGGTCTCGGCCGGCGTGAGATGTCGTGCGGTGTTCCGCAGGGATCGGTCCTGGGGCCGCTCCTGTGGAACATCGGATACGACTGGGTGCTTCGCGGTGAGCTCGCAGACGGTGCCGCCGTCACGTGCTACGCGGACGACACGCTCGTGACGGCGTGCGGAGCGACGTACCGCGAAGCGACCCTGAAGGCCACGACCGCGGTTGCCCAAGTCGTGGAGCGGATCCGGCGGCCGTCTCGAGGTGGCTCTGCATAAAACCGAGGCCCTGTTCTTTCATGGGCCTCGGAGCAAGCCACCTGAGGGATCCAGTCTCATCGTGGGAGGTAATCGCATCGGCATCAAGCCCCAAATGAAATATTTGGGGCTCGTGCTCGACGGCCGATGGGACTTCGGAGAGCACATCCGAAGTCTGGCCCCCAAACTGAAGGACACAGCTCTCGCTCTGGCGCGGCTGCTGCCCAAAATGAAGGGGCTCGATGACTCCTGCAGGAGACTCTACGCGTGGATCGTAGGGTCCATGGCCCTGTATGGGTGTCCAATATGGGCGGAGGCCCTGAAGGCCGGAAGTGTGCGGGTGCTGCGCGCTCCGCAGCGAGTGATGGCCATCAGGGTCATCCGCGGGTACCGCACGATCTCCTTCGAGGCGGCGAGTCTCCTTGCCGGAACTCCGCCATGGGACCTGGAGGCGAGAGCCCTTTCGCAACTGTACCAGTGGCGAAAGGAGGCGCGGGAGCAGGGACTGAACCCCGAGCATCGAGAAATCGAGGCCTTGCAGTCCCAGCTCCGCCAGGCCATCGTGGTGGAGTGGAAGGAACGACTTGGGCGACCAAGCGCAGGGCACGCCGCAATAGCGGCGGTAAGGCCCATCATGGAGGATTGGCTAGAGAGGCGACACGGAAGCCTCTCGTACCGACTGACGCAGGTGATCTCCGGGAAGGGGTGCTTTGGGGACCACCTGCATCGGATCAGGAAGGAGCCAACGCCTGAGTGTCATCACTGTGACGCGAGCGAGGACTCAGGGTTGCACACGCTGGCGAACTGCCCGGCGTGGGAGGCGCCGAGATCTCGCTCGGCAGCGTGATTGCGGCAATGGTGCGGAGCGCGAGCGCGTGGGCCGCCGCCACCTCCTTCTGCGAGCATGTGATGCTCGCGAAGGAGATGGCGGAGCATGCCCGGGAGAGGTTCAGAACTCTCCCGGCCCGCCGAGCCCGCAACATGCTCGCCGTGCGTCGCAGGCGACTCAGGCGCCGGAGTTCGGTCAACGACCTCCGTCCTCCATGAGCGCAGGCCTGGGGGTGGCAGGTGAGGCCGCCTGTCACCCCAGCAGAAGCAGGCCGGGATGGTGGGGCGACTAGCGCCCCTCCCCCAAACCGGGGCAAGACGGGGACACCGTGGTTGCCAAACCCGAGGGGCCATCTCGAAACCGGAGATGGCCCAGGGTCAGTCGGGGTGCGAGAGATATGCTCTATGGGCAACCTTACACCCCGGCGTCTGCAGACCCGAGACGGCGTGCGGGTTTAGTCGGTTCAAGCCCGACATAACCGCCCCCGCTGGCCGGCGGGGGGGTATCCGAAGGGATTTCCGCACGAAAAAAAAAAAAGGTACCATGGGCAATCTTTCTTATTTACTTTGAGGGAGGCGTTGCCGCTTCTCGCTAATGTCCTACTGAGGCAGTAGTAGCTCATATTTTAGGTTAACGGGTTTCTTCACGTATACTCTTATAATTAGCAGAGGTCATAATAGAGAAGCCGCAAGTAAGCAACTGGGGAGCTGTTGACATAGTCTGACACAGACCTCTACCATTTCAAGCAGTAATTCTAACCGGCAAAAGACGGCTTTTCAAACCTCTATGACAAACTATTCTGATGGCCTGATGATTACCAACCATTATTATTTTTATTAATGGGTCATTTACAAGGTACATATTGAATTTATTATAATTTATTTATAGATATACCTTTTTAGCATTTTTGGGCAGGTGTTGATGTGCCTTGTAACGATTACAATCATAAATATAAATAATTAATTGTTATTTAGAATTAATTGTGGTTAGCGCCATCTATCTGACCCGGCTGCGCATCAATCGATGTGGCAATGGTTGCACTCGAGGTGGCGGTCGGTAGTGGTTCCCCGTCAGAGGGCGTATGTTATGCGGTCGAATTTCATTCACGTTTATTGATTTGGTATAGAATATTCGAGTTCGAAGTTCATCACCGGTATTATTCTCAAAAGGTCTAGAAACATTTGGGTATATAAGAGTGACCGCAGTGACAGTATTTTTTATTTGTTGTTTAAGAGGTAATTAATCCTCTACTCTGAGATTTTGTTTTTCGAAGTACTCGCAGTGATTCGAAAGTCATATTGAATTTGAAGGTTATAATTTGTGTGTGTGAGGTTCCAGATTTGATCTGGTAAGTTGTCCTTTTGATTGCTGTTAATCTGTTAGCATAATTGAGATGTGTTGTTGATAAATGCTGTGTATATTTAAACAGGGTCGTTAGTTTTGGGAGAAACCCCGTATATAATTTAAAACAAGAACGGATACTCTGAGGTGTCGATTGTGCTGTCGTGGAAGCCTAGACCTTGGGCAAGCTGAACAATAGAGAGACTCTGGAATCAGCTTTGCCGGAACCCTACCACTGACGGTCAACCGATAACTATAACGGAATAAGGTCATGTAAATTCCTATAATTATAATTGCATATGTTGAACTGGGCCAATAAGTAGGTGATGCTGCCTTGTGGAGAAGAGTGTTACATGTGTTGAAAACTGTTAACTGTATGTGTAAATGTCCTGTAGATCTCCTAAACTAACTTCTTCTATTTCTATTTATGTCTATATTTCATGTGTAAAACTTCTGTGTAACCCTCTGTGACTCTGTGTTTTCTGTGTATGCAAAATATATGTATGTACAACTGAGTATTGTTTCATTGGAGATCAGCTGACCTATGCACCACCTAGAACTCTGAGAAAAGGCGCCCTGGGATTAAGATACTCTGTTGCTCATCTGGCCTAGCCGGTGAGTAACACTAGCAGGAAATAGTGTTACAGCCTTACCACCTTGAACAACCTTGGTAAGAAAGGGATGTCGCTAAATAATATCAGTAAGTAATTAATTGCTGGTTGCACTTCTTACACTTCGCTTTCCACTTTCGATAATAGATTGATGTGTATGTCATGGTCGGTTTCTACAGTCACATTATAAATTAATAAAACTATATCAAAGTTTATAAATATGATATAGTTTTATTAATTGGTTTTTGATTTGTAGTGTCTTTTGGAATTTGGTACTTCATACTTTATTACTTAACTTTTATGTGTTGTTATATTCAATTATTATATTGCCATGAAGTCTGTGCATATATGCAGAATTCAAATCTAATAAAAACGTCATAAATGTTATAACGTAATAAAAACGTGAGCCATTCAGCCTGTGCCCACGGCCAGTGTAACCTGGTCGAAACGTCAGGCAATCATCCAAAGGTATGTGTATACCTATACATGATCGCGATAATTCCCGTTAACATTATTGTATATCATGGAATGCAAAAGTTTAAAAATTAGGAAAGAAAAGCATTAGTGATAAAAACGTGTTAATTAAACACTGAGAATTCTTGATAAACACATTCCGTATCTGAAGATACTGGGGTTTAAAATACTGAAAGGGTGTCCATACACGCAGCGCAGGCTTTCCTCTCGAGGTGGGGAGGTCAAATGGCACTTCCGGTAAAACTAACATACCAATCAAAAAACATAATCAGACCCTGGGCTCCAAAGCGCAAACTTTGGACGTAAATGGGTTATTGCTATGAGGATGATGATAATCCAACATAGTTTGAGTATTGTACCGAATCAAAAGGCAAAAAGAAGGATGGTACCAAATCATAGTCATTTGGTACTATCCTTCTTTTTGCTTTCAATTTCTGCTTGTAATTCTAGGGCATGGTTTTGGTGGGAAGTTTATTTTCTTGACGTAGTACTGTAGTGTTCGGACCTCGTCCCACACACTACGGTTCGTTTCCTGGCCATCATGTGTCAGAGTTTAAATAAAAATACTTTGTCATTCAAATTTAACTTAGGGAAGAAAAACAATTGCTGCGTGGAGCTGCGTTCGGCTGTGCGGCTGACAGCGGGCGACTAGACGCGCCGCCCGGGTCCGCCGGCCGAAGAGAAGATATAGTGCATTAAATTTAGGCTCAGTCCTTGAGCGGAGTTCGCGATTCCCTAGTTCGAAGTAATATAAAAGTATACGCGTAAAAACCTCCCTAAACTCGTTATAGGAAGCTTTTGTTGATATAATAAATGCCCATATAAATTTCTTCCTCTGTGTTTATCTTATTATCAACAAGAGGTATTGTGGCGTCCAACCCCCGGACGCTACAACTGGTGGAGGAGCGCCGGTTTCCATACAGCTGGTGGTTGCTACAGCTACAACTGGTGGAGGAACGCCGGTTTCCATACAGCGGGTGGTTGCTACAGCTACAATTGGTGTGGAGGAACGCCGGTTTCCATACAACTGGTAGAGGTGCTGGTTGCCACAGGAGTTGGTGGTTGCTACAGCTGGTGAAGCGCTAGTTTCCGCAGAAGTCGGAAACGCCAACATTCTGCAGTTGGCAGTGAATGGATCGATCCCGTACCGTTTGAAGAAAGACGTCGTGCGACAATTGGAGCGACGCATTTATCAGTATCGTTGTTTATTTTGCTTTTATGTGCTTTTATGTGATATTATGTGCTCAACGAGAAGATGGCTATGATGGTGGCTTGTTCCAGAATGTTTCAAGAGCATTGATAGTTGCCTGCGGGTCAATAGGGCCAATAAGGACTATAAGTCTTAGTAGAATTATAATTCACGTAGTGAATAACGTGTTATCTTGAACCGACTAAAACCGCATTACGTACTAGCGTAACTAGTAACTAGTAGTATTTTATTATTAATATGTGTTCTCTGTTTATTTCATATTGCTGCGCTGCGGAAGATAAATAGATTTGTTTTGTTTTTTATGTTCGTGATGTTCTAGCGTAGGAGTTAGGCAATTATTTTTTGTACAATATTGAGAGTTGTGATCTAAACTTTGTAAGAGAGTCAAATCGTTCTGGACATAAGCGCCGACGATGATTGAAAGTTAGTTTTCGATCAGACTTTTCTTTATAGAGTAAGTTCTTTCTCTTTAATTTTGTTTTAAAAATAATTTAGTAATGTGTAGGCGACATAGTCTCTGCTTCACATGCATAATGTGTAAGGACAGATCAAGTTATGTCATCTTTCTTTTTAGTTAGGTAGGTCTTAAAAGTACTGTGTTACTAAGTCCTTTCAGGGCAAACCTTAAAATGTATCGGCAAGTGATACCAATAACTTTTCTTTGATGAGGCTGATTGTGGTCAGGTTTCTTTTAACCTGGGTTTTTGCCTGGCCAAGAATGAAGCAATTTTTCTTTGTTCGTGTTTTTCAGTATTTATTACAGTTTAATTGCTATAATTTGAAATTCTACTATCGTTTACTAATTATTACAAAGATTGCTTCGTTATTCCCATTGTAAGGGACAATTCGCATAATTTTTTTTTTGTGTCCCAGATTTAGTTTATCTAGGGTTCGATGTAACTGTCACATGAATGACCAGTAAGGGCGTAGCTGCTGTAGTGTTCGGACCTCGTCCCACACACTACGGTTCGTTTCCTGGCCATCATGTGTCAGAGTTTAAATAAAAATACTTTGTCATTCAAATTTAGCTTAGGGAAGAAAAACAATTGCTGCGTGGAGCTGCATTCGGCTGTGCGGCTGACAGCGGGCGACTAGACGCGCCGCCCGGGTCCGCCGGCCGAAGAGAAGATATAGTGCATTAAATTTAGGCTCAGTCCTTGAGCGGAGTTCGCGATTCCCTAGTTCGAAGTAATATAAAAGTATACGCGTAAAAACCTCCCTAAACTCGTTATAGGAAGCTTTTGTTGATATAATAAATGCCCATATAAATTTCTTCCTCTGTGTTTATCTTATTATCAACACGAGGTATTGTGGCGTCCAACCCCCGGACGCTACAGTACTTAGTAATATCTGGATGACTGACCAAAACTCGGTTTCTTAGACGTTTTCCAAAAATGAAGCTAGCTAGATCGATTTATCGCCCCCGATACCACCTGTTAAAGCCATCGTTAACTAGCTTTAGAGACTAAGCATATTTTGTACCAGAGTTTAATTCCACTACTTGTAACTAGATGGCGCTGTTTGGTTACGCCTATTATTTCTACATCACGCTAGCGAGACCGCGCCGCACTATATTAAATTTGAAGCGAAATGCAGTTCAAAAAAATCTTTACCTACCCTAACGCTTACGTGTTTCTTTTTTGATTCCTTACTCCTTCCCTACTACCCCTGACCACCCTGAGGTTCCTTGTACAAACTGTACATGGTCCTTCAGAGCCGAATTTCCGGAAGGTCAATTCCAGAACTCAAATATTTGGGTTACCCATCCCGTAAAACCTCAATACTGGTGGATCGCCTTTAAGAGGTCAACAGTCAGTTTGTGTGCTGGGCTGACTGTGGTGGAGGCTGTGGCCGAAACCTTTTGGTCCTGTGCTGAGTGACGGTGCCGGTCGCGCGGAGGCGACTGGCGAGCAAGAAAGGTGATCAAGCGGGCGAGCAATAGCGGCGGTGGAGCGGAGCCCCCTGTGTCCCGCGGGGGTGTCGAGCTGTGCTGGCTGCTGGCGGAGCGGCAAGTTCAACCTGAGCTGGGGAACCAAGGAGGTGCGGGGATATGGAAGGGAAGTGAGTGAGTGAAGAGTTCAACTGTGAGTACACTTTCATTACCTTTCAAGAGTGCATATTCATCACTCATATTGAGTGCAGTTTCATTACCTTTCAAGAGTGCATATTCATCACTCATATTGAGTGCAGTTTCATAACTTTCAAGAGTGCATATTCACCACAATTTAGTGCAATTTCATACTTTTCAAGAGTGCAATTTAATACCGAACTAAAGGTGCAAGTTCGTTACTTGTTCAAGATTTATTACGTGTGTGCAAAATTCAAGCCGATTTGAACTTTAAATTTAGTACTTCAAAAAACTTTAACTTAGTTTATAGTAAAATTGTTTCGGACTTAGAATAATTCGTGATAAAACCAATCTACGGGGAACCTATGCCCGATTTTGGTCCGAGTTCAGTACACGTTTTAAACACTTGTAAAAATTTTCAACATTTCATTGTTTGATTTAGTTCAACTTTGTACATATTTACAGAGTATTTTGTTGGAGATCGGTGATTTAAATTGTTAATATGGATGCTCTTTGTAAAACACAGTACAGCTTGTATTCAAGCATTCAGCGAGCAATGGTCAATTTTAGAAAATCTCCCAAAGAGAGACTTACACAAGAATACATAGAAATTAGAATAGAAACTCTAGAGAATGATTGGAAATTGATACGTAAAAATCATGGTAAAATGGTTGAGCTCGCTGATCCTGATACTTTACAAGAGCTGCCATATATGAAAAATGATGTATATGGAAATACGGAGGAATTATATTTCGATTACAAATCTTTAATGAGAATCAAATTGAATGAAATAATTAAGATCGATAAGCCTCCACAAAAAAATGAGTCAGGCTCATCCGTGAAACTGCCCCAAATAGTAATTCCCAAATTTTCGGGAAACTACCAGGAGTGGCCTACGTTTCGGGATTTATTTATCTCATTGATTCATAGGAATGAGGCTTTAGACAACGTTCAGAAATTGCAATACTTGAAGGGACAGGTCACGGATGAGGCAGATCGATTGTTGCGTCAATATCAGATCACTGAAGCAAATTATGCCGTGTGCTGGGATTTGTTAGAAAAGCGCTTTAATAACAAGAAATACCTCGGTGGTTGTATCATGAATAGGTTGTTTAGTATGCGTCGCTTAACCACAGAATCGGGTAACGGCTTGAAACAATTGTACGACACAACTAACGATTGTTTAAATGCAATGACAAATCTCGGGGTTGACATCAGTACGTGGGATGTTCTCATTATCCACATGCTAACTTTCAAATTAGACCCAACGACGCGCAGAGAATGGGAATTGAAAGTTCAGAACGACCCTTCAGTAGAGTTCCCGACTTATGTTCAATTTAAAGGATTTATAGAAGGACGTTATAGGGCCCTAGAAAATCTAGAACGAAAGGGTTCGACGCACAACGATAACAATTCATCCAATCGACACTAGGCAAAGGTACATTTAGCAACCGATGACGAGACAGTGCCCTGTGAGTTTTGTTCTGAAGCTCACAAGCTCTGTTATTGTAAGAAGTTTGCCAAATTAAGTGTAGACAAACGTCAGGAGTTTGTCACCCAGAACAAAATGTGCTTCAATTGTCTAGGCGGGAATCACATGATAAGGCAATGCGAAAAAAAAACCACATGTCGTATTTGCAAAAAACGACATCACTCTTTGCTACATCCAAAACCAAATGAGAAGGTTCCGGGAGCTAAAGGTCAGCAGGGCAAAACACCACCATCGAATGATGGTTCCAAAGCAGGAGGTTCAGGCGATTCTCCTGAAACAGAAACCGTGACTGCATGTCTATCTACAGGTCAGCACTTAGTACAACGACAAGTTTTACTAGCCACGGCGCTAGTAAATGCTGAGTCGAGAACAGGCGACTTCAAAGTCGTCCGTGCTTTATTAGATCAGGGCTCACAGGCGTCTTTCGTCACCGAAGACGCGGCACAACTGTTGAGGCTAAAAAGACATCCAGCAAGAGGGTTAATATCGGGATTAGGCAGTGACAAGACAATTCTGTCTAAAAGTATGGTCACCATATTGGTTCAATCACGAGCCGATCCCAATATCAGTCTAAAGATTCAGGCATATGTATTGAAGAGCATAACTTCATATCTTCCGAATAGGAAGGTAAAACCAACCGATTGGTTAGAGATCAAAGATATACCACCCGCAGATCCACAGTTCAACACGCCCAACAAAATCGATCTTTTGTTAGGCGCAGAAGTCTATAGTCAAATTTTAAGGGAAGGCGTGAAACGATCTCCATCGCAAACACTGATCGCACAAAATACTTCCTTTGGGTGGATCGTCTCCGGTCTTGTAATGACAAGCCGCAAGTCAGGTCAAATTCCCAGATCAATAACAGTTATGCATACTCACACTTTCGAGGATGACCTTCGAAAATTTTGGGAAATTGAAGAACCGTCAGTATCCTTGGAGAAAATGTTTACCGAAGAAGAACGGCGATGTGAAGAATTGTTCAAAGCCACCACACAGCGTGATGCAAGTGGACGTTACGTTATCAGGCTCCCATTTCGAGAGACTGAACCGCCATGTCTGGGAGGTTCCCGAGACATTGCGTTCAAAAGATTCAAGGGTCTGGAAAGAAAGTTCAAACGAGATACTGATCTCAAACATAAGTACACAGAGGTCATAAAAGAGTATCAGCAATTAAATCACATGAAGCCTGTGGAAAAAGAGGACAAAAAGAAAGAAGTTGCAGTGTACTTACCTCATCACGCCGTAGTCAGAGAGGACAAAACCACCACCAAGGTGCGAGTAGTTTTTGATACTTCCTGCAAGAACAACAAGGGAGTATCGTTAAACGATACGCTGATGATTGGACCGACGCTACAGCCCGAGTTGAGACACACGATTTTAAGATGGCGAGTTCATCCAATCGGTTTAGTAGCCGATATAATTAAAATGTATCGCGAAGTTCGCGTAGCTGAAGAAGATCAGTCCTTTCAAAGGATTATTTGGAGGGATCATCCGGGAGAAGAGATCAAAGACTACGAACTCCTCACAGTGAATTTCGGTACAGCTTCAGCGCCTTATCAGGCAGTCAGAGCGTTGCAACAGGTAGCTTACGATGAAGGAGATCAATACCTTTTTTTTTTTTTTTTTTTTTATCGTGCGGAAATCCCTTCGGATACCCCCCCGCCGGCCAGCGGGGGCGGTTATGTCGGGCTTGCACCGACTAAAACCGCACGCCGTCTCGGGTCTTCAGACGCCGGGGTGTAAGGTTACCCATAGAGCATATCCCTCGCACCCCGGCTGACCCTGGGCCATCTCACCACTAACAGCATCGCTCATCCTGTCTCCTCTGAAAGCAGAGGAGTACGGAGAGCGATGTGTTCCCGCCACGTTGGGTATTAGCCGACGATCAATGCCAACCCTATGAAGGGGTGAAGGGGAAGCCATTGACCGCCGCCCAGGGTGTACCGGCCGCTCCGATTCCGTTCCCCCCGGACTGCAGCGGGATCGGAATCGGAGCGACACTCGAGGAGGTTACCCAACACACACCCCAAGGAGATCAATACCTGCTTGCAAAGGAACGAGTTTTGGACGCGTTCTATATAGACGATTTACTTACCAGTTGTCAGACCGTCAAGAAGGCGTGGAAGTGCACCAACAGATGTGTGAGTTGCTGAAAAAGGGAGGTTTCGAGCTTCAAAAATGGAACAGCAACGATAAATACCTGCTAAAGATGATCACTGAAAAAGAAAAAGAGAATGAAAGTAAAAGACAAATAAATCAAGAAGATAGATCAAAGGAAGAAGAGGAGAAAGACAGACAGATCAAACTAGATGAAACAATAAAGATTCTAGGACTTACCTGGGAGCTGGATCACGACGATATGAAGTACACGGTGAAGCTGCCACCCTCGACGGCTGGACCTGAAACTAAAAGGAGTGTCATATCAGAGATTGCACGACTTTTTGATCCTTTAGGCTGGATAGCACCTGTCGTGATACTGGCAAAGATCTTCATCCAGAAATTGTGGCTATCTGGTATAGAATGGGACGAAGAAGTTCCGGAAGAACTTTTAAGAGAGTGGAAAACTTACCATTCGGATCTTGTTCAGCTGTCGGACTGTAGAATCCCCAGGTGGCTGCACACGAGGAACGAGGATGCGGTGGTTGAACTGCATGGATTTTCAGACGCCTCGAAGATGGCCTACGCAGCAGTAGTTTACACGCGCGTTGTCTCAAAGGAGGGTGAAGTTCACGTGTCACTACTTACAGCTAAAACAAAGGTGGCACCAATAAAGCAACGCAGCATTCCCAGGTTGGAATTGTGTGGTGCATCCCTGCTCACACAATTGTTGGGGGAAATGGCTGCTGTCCTGAAAATCCCAAAAGATCACGTTCATGCATGGACCGACTCAACCATCGTATTAGCATGGCTCAACAAACACCCCAGCCATTGGAAGACCTTTGTGGCCAATCGCGTCTCAGACATACTGAGCCATTTAGATGCGTGTCAGTGGGCACACGTATCCACAAAGGATAACCCAGCGGACTGTGCTTCGCGCGGAGTTCAGCCAGCAAATCTAGCTGGTAACACGTTGTGGTTCACTGGGCCAAATTTTCTAAAAGAGTCGACCATTGTATACAGCAAGCCAAAGGAGCTGAAAACAGATTTAGAACAATCTCCCGTAAAGGCACACGTGGGTGCTGTGGAGACAGACTCATCAGATCAATGGTGGAGTAAATATTCGTTACTTCGCAAGCTGCTGAAAGTGGTTGCGTACTGCAGACGCTTTCTGCATTATAAGAAGGATACGCCTCGGCCAAAGTATCTCAAGATGGTTGAAATCCAGGATGCATTAACCAGCTGCATAAAAAGGTGCCAAAGCGAAGAGTTTGGCATTGAGATAGGTGAATTGCAGGAAAGGAATTGCGTGAAATTCAAGGACAGCAAAATTAAGTCACTGACACCTTACCTAGACGCAAAGGGTGTGTTGTGAGTTGGAGGACGGCTTGATGGCGCTCAGCTAAATGAAAATACAAAGCATCCAATTGTGATGCCCCACAACTCTCATCTGACGCATTTGTTAGTGGCAGATGCACATGACAAGACTTTGCATGGTGGGCCACAGCTCATGATGTGCTATTTGCGTACTGCGTATTGGATCTTAGGGGTAAAGGGCCTAGTAAGGCAGTACGTACGCAAATGTGTGGTATGTGCAAAGTGTCGAGCTGAGGTCAAAAATCAGTTTATTGGCTCATTACCATCAGTTCGAGTCACACCAGCCAGACCTATTCTAAATACTGGTGTCGACTATGCGGGACCCATAAATATTAGAATGACAAAGGGCCGCGGCCACAAATCATACAAGGGGTATATCTGTCTCTTCATATGTATGGTCACGCGAGCCATTCATCTCGAAGTCGTAAGTGACATGACGACTCAAGGATTCATTGCTGCATTCCGTCGTTTTGTAGCAAGACGAGGCCATTGTGCACAAATATGGAGCGATAATGGCACAAACTTTGTGGGTGCGGCAAAGGAACTCAAAGAGTTAGCGGACATCCAACAGTCCATTGCAGAAAACCTGGAAATGGGTGGGACAGAGTGGCATTTCATACCCCCCCATTCCCCAAACTTTGGTGGGCTGTGGGAAGCGGGTGTCAAGTCCACCAAATTTCATATCAAAAGAGTGGTCGGAGATTCAACGCTAACCTTCGAGGAAATGACCACGTTCCTTAGTCAGGTAGAGGCTTGCCTGAATTCAAGGCCTATGATGGTGGTGAACACTGAAGATCCGGGTGAGCCGGAGCCTTTGACGCCGGGACATTTTTTGATAGGGGAACCGTTAGTGGTAGTCCCTGGAACAAGCTACGAGTCAAATAATGTTAGTACACTTACTCGGTGGCAAATGGTACAGAAGATGGTTCAGGGTTTCTGGCGACGATGGTCGCAAGAGTACTTAACTAGTCTGTTACATCGGTACAAATGGGCGTACAAAACTCCAGAACCAAATATCGGTGATTTGGTCTTAATTAAAGAAGACGACTTACCTCCAAGCCGGTGGATGCTAGGCCGTGTAGTAGACAAACATACGGGTTCTGATGGCATCACGCGGGTAGTCACAGTCAAAACCAAAGGTTCTGTGGTTAAGAGACCAACTTCAAAGCTGTGTATATTACCAGTAAATGACTGATTGTGTAATTTAGAATTAAGTTTTGCACTTTATATTTGTTAGATTGCCATAGATTTATTAGATGAAGATTTTTTTGAGTTGTATTTACAGAGTACTTACAATTACTTACATGTTCACAATTTATATTTACCTAGTTTGCAGAGTTCAGACTTGATCTGACTTGTCTTTTCGATTGACTAGTCGATATTTATGTTCAAGTTTTCTTAATAAGTTGTTCTATTTTGAACATTTGGATCTTTGTTTCTTTTAAATTTAAGGACATAGTCTTTCAATATGTCCTTGGCGGGCGGTATGTTAAAGCCATCGTTAACTAGCTTTAGAGACTAAGCATATTTTGTACCAGAGTTTAATTACACTACTTGTAACTAGATGGCGCTGTTTGGTTACGCCTATTATTTCTACATCACGCTAGCGAGACCGCGCCGCACTATATTAAATTTGAAGCGAAATGCAGTTCAAAAAAATCTTTACCTACCCTAACGCTTACGTGTTTCTTTTTTGATTCCTTACTCCTTCCCTACTACCCCTGACCACCCTGAGGTTCCTTGTACAAACTGTACACCACCTGTATACTAAATTTCATGGAAATCGTTGTAGCCGTTTCCGAGATAAAGATAAACACATATATATATACAATAATTACTCGTTTAAAAGTATTATAGATTATATAAAAGTGAGTGAGTGCACTCTAATATATACTGTTCCTAGACTGATGCCGCTCCAAGTCTCATCTATTCCAGGCTTGCCTAGTCTATAGGGTCCAATGACAAACATGGTAGTGATCCAAGAGCTCCTGACTAAACTCTAAACTCGTAATATAAAGAAGCTTTGCTTCACGATTCTCAATAGCTGTCATTTGTGATCCCACAGTTTTTAAATTTCCCTCGGTATTTACCGTACCATAATAATATTTAAGTGACAGTAATAAATTATGTACAACTGTTATCGTGCTATCCATTTTGAATGTCAATGTGAAATGTTTTTACATGTCAATTCTTATGTAGGTTGGTCGTAGTGTCATTATTAATTCTTCTTCACGCCTTTGAGGTAATCGATCATTTTCTTTTCATAGTGACTATTTATTTAGTGATAATTACAAACTAAGCCGGTATACAGTGCTGCTATCTATGAAAAATAATATCTAATACACATATTAGTGGCTACCAACTAAATACTTCTTCATCGTGTTGATGGCAATTTATTTTGTATTACATGTGCCAAGCCTAAAAGTCTGTGATATTGATTGGCATCTCACTTGCTCCGTTCAGATCTT
Organism: Cybosia mesomella; assembly: GCA_946251805.1. Classification (NCBI taxonomy): domain Eukaryota; kingdom Metazoa; phylum Arthropoda; class Insecta; order Lepidoptera; family Erebidae; genus Cybosia; species Cybosia mesomella. The sequence continues at coordinate 30,385,673 of OX276390.1, forward strand.
TGACTGTACAAGTGTTGGACTTTGACTGTACACTGGACAGTACAAGCGGGCATGACAATAGGTGGTTCATTGTTTGTAGGAATGCACCACAATCACAGCCATAACCCTCCGCATTTAGGTAGCCCCATAGTTCCTGGTATCTCAAACTAACTAAAGGAAATAGGTGAGAAGTATGAAAAATTACTTCTTACTATTACTACTACTTTAAATTTTAAAATTGAAATCGAAAGATTTAAATATAAAACGAGCGATCATTCCAGGTAATATTCGTTAATTTTAGGCAGTTCAAAGCTAAGTACTTTTCGTTTGTGTCTTATTTGAGGCTGTCGAAAATGTGTGTGACAATACATATTTATTTTATTATAATAATGTTTTTTTTTTAATAATGTATTGTGGCTACGCCATCCTAGGATGGTCTCAAGGGGGGAGTCATGTGGCGTAGCCACAATACATTATTATAATAAAATAAATATTATAAGTAGAGACGCTTATTTTCCGTTATTTTTTAAAAACAACGTTCACTACCTTGTATATAAATAGTAGTCGCGTCATTGTTCGGGCGCATTTGCACGGCGGCGCTCGAGTTGGACAGACGTTTGGTGATGTACTTTTCAAATTGTTTTTCCTTGTTTGATTTTCCTGATCTATTGCTAAAATATGTATTAGAATATATGTAAGTATATTTGTTTGGTCACTATAAAAGACATCACACACCTACATCTCCTACATGTTTATCTCTAAGAAATCTTCTCTTTACAACGGGTAAATTAAACCCATCTAGAGCTCTAAAGGATATACGAAGCTGGGGCCTTATCACGTCGCTCTTATAGCAATTCAAAATCAATATAGAGTTAAACACAGTGTATAGCTCCATCTCTCTTCCTCAGCTGAACTTCAATGCTTTCGAATTGCTATAAGAGCATCGTGGTAAGGACCCTGAGCCGTCACAATGCCAGGGCCGGAATTATAAGTGTTATTTGTGTAAACAAATTAGCTAACCCTCTCCGGCTTCACCCGTGACGTATATCGAAATCCAAGTCCAACAGGACTTCATTAACCCGTATATGTCCGAAATTTATTAGCTTTTATATAATAAGCCAGATTTGTCGACATTTATTATTACTACTGTGCTCCCTTGAGGAGTAGCGGATAATGACATTCACAAATAAAGTGGTTTTTTATTGGTAAAAGATTATTTTTAAACGGTTCAGTAGATTCAGAGATTACTCCCCACGACCTCACAAACTCGTAAAGTTTACCTTAGGTTTATAAAATTAAGTATAGATTATGATATTTATTTTATAAATTTTGTACAACTGAGCATTTATTCATATTTCTAATTTATAAATTATTTCAAGTTTCAGATAAACATGAAAAAATTAGATAATAAGTTCTCTCGGAAGTCTATTGGTCTAAAGAAGTTGAATAAGAATGCACCAGGTTACTTACATAACACTACAAGAGGAGTTCTGTTATGCTCTCGAATTCTAGGGTTGCTGCCATTGTTTGGACTGACCAGTCAGACGAGTACAAGTTTGAGGTGAAACTTGGTTAAAAAAATTGTTTTAAAAACTTTTTATTTTACTATATCTGGTAATATAATTTCACTTAGGGCCGGTTCGACCAAACGCGAGTAAAGTTTATTCCTAGAATAAATAGCCACATATTCGAGAGTAAATCAATTTCACATTCTACCATGCATAATACTAAGAATAGTGAGCTTATTCGGGAATAGTTATTATACCACCGTTTCTCACGGAATAAAGAGCTATTCTAAGAATAAGTGATAAAATAGCGTCACAAACTGTAAAATAAATAAAATAAATATTAAAATGCAACGTCTAAACGATTTGATTGAAGAAAGTGATAGTGATCCTCGGTAGCTTAGTGGTTAAGGAGTCGACCCTAGGATCGAGAGGTCCCGGGTTCGAATCCTGGTCATTACACTACCGACGTGAACCCACTCCTAACACAAGCAATTTAGCTTAGCTGGAGGGTTTAGGGAGAATATTAGTAATTTCGGTTACTAATATTGTTAAAAAAAATTGATAAAAAAAAGAAAGGATTTATTTGACTACTACGATGATCGATAGCCAATTGGGATTGCTTTTACGTTTATCATCACTCATTTTAAACTTATTTCTATTAACAAAACTTGCGATACCCGAAAAATCACACGACGAGTACAAGTAATAAAACAGACGAATAAACTTTTGACAGGTTCTGTCCCACGCTATAATACGACAAAAGCGAGTTGACATGACTTACGCTTACCACCGTGCCTTTTTAAAACAACGCATTATTGCCGGGTATTACATTCATTCATAATTCACTCTGCTATTCGCGCATAGATAATCTAAGTATAGCTATACGGTAGATTGCATGTAAAAACGTCTATTGATTTACTCGAGAATAAGATCTTGGATTAGATTAATTCTGGAATAGTAACTCGTGTATAAATTTAGGTTTGGTCGAATCCACCCTTAGAGCACGAGTACGTTTCTCATAGAGGTATAGGTATTCTATTAGTATCATAGCAATTAAGGTCACTTGTGCTGTCGACTTGGTGCAAAATTCAGTTTTGTGTTCTTAAAATATTTCATATTTCAATAATTTAGATATCAAAATTTGTTCTATTTTGTTCAAAGATTTAGTCTGCGATCGACGTACACTATATACTACGCATTTAGCTTTGTAGGGCAAGTGTTGATGTTTCTCACCAATTTAAACCACCTCGGTCGGCAAGGAATCTCGCTAGATAATGTCAGTAAGTAATTAATTTACGTTAGAAATTATTTATGTTCTTAATTATTATTTATATATAAGAGATATATAATATGGTATAGTGTTGCCAATACTATTGCAACCTCTTTATAACTGAATGAGGGATTAAAGTTAGTATTATATACTGAATGATGAGTAAATATGAAATGAGGAGGATCAGTGCGTTTTTGCTTAAAATATTTAGTTTCTAAGTCACCGAACTCTCGAAAGTCAGTGTAGTACTTTTTATCATCTAAAAATAGATCTAATCTTAAAAAATATACTTGATGCAATTGATAAGGATTACTCTAAAATACAGATTGCCGAGAAATCCCCATAATAATATTCACCAAAAGTTGCTTCAACACAAACCTTTATTACTAATGCAAGCAAATGCATATATTTTCAGACAATATGATGTTTTACACGTTGAGTTTGACAACATTTATGATTCTGGCAAAGTCTGGATGGTACTGGCCATTGTTAATGAGAACTGTAGAGAAAATGGAAATTCAACTACCTGCTTTTAGAAAAAACTACAACACCACTACTACTTTAGCCTTGACATTGATAATGGCAGCTGCTGCAGGTAAAGTTTTTATTTAGAAATGCATGTTCCATATCGTACATAGTTTTTAATAATGAAATCTGAAAATTTCGTTTTAAAATTTTGTTTGTTTCATAAGTAGGTATTCTTTTATTTCAGTGGAAGCAATATTATACATAGCTAACATGTACACTATTATTCATTCTTGTACATTTAATTACGTTGCTGAAAATTATTTTAAGGTCAACAGCCCTTGGGTCTTCGATTATACACGAGTTAATGTCTGGAATGGTATTATTTGTGAGGTATTTAATTCATTTTATACTTATAATATTTTAATATGATGAAAAAACTATTTGATTATCATCTATAAACATAGACTAATATATGTAGTTGTGATAGTATAAATAAGAAACAGTAGAGGCCCAAGAACGTTGAATGGCAGAATATATCAAGTAATAGAATCTGCTAACTACTTCTAAATTATGAGTCAATGAGGTTATACAAACCTGTGACACAATAAAAAAACACAAGACCGTAAAGAAATTTGCTCAGAGTTATATGTGGATAATAAAAAGCAAATTTCTTTACGGTCTAGTGTTTTTTTTTATATATTTATTTACAAAACTTAGATTAGAACTATTGCGTCATAATAAGTTGAAACAATCTTCATTAAAAGTATTTTCATTTTAGATTTTTCACATACAATCTACATTTTTATGGAGCTACAACGACTGGCTTATGATGATTATAAGCTTATATTTGACAGAATATTTTATTGTACATAAAGAACGCCTTGGAAAAGCCATAGTAAAGGCGAGTTTATTTCTTTATTTTTATTATTAGCAGAACCTATTAGTGTATGGTCAGACACCAATATAAAGATACTTTTTTTTTCAAGTCTTGATGAAACTATTGCAGTTTGAGAAACACTTCATTCAGTTGTTTCAAAATCAAAATTCAAAATGTTTTATTGTTTTCTACGTAAAACTAATTAGAATGAAAAGATTGGCTTTTGATCAGATTCTTCTCTTATAATTTATGTGATTACTTACTTACTGATTTAACACGAAAATCATAAATTTTCAGACAAAATTTTCATGTATAAAGTTCCGCATAGAACATTTGAAAATCGTGCGTTTAGTGAACCTAATTAAAGTTCGATTCGGAATCTTTATAACAATGTCAGTTGGTGTTAATCTATACTGGATCAGCGTCCAATTATTTTATGCCATAAAGTAAGTTACAACATACTTAATCAAAAAATGGATATTATTATGATTGTTTGTGCCACTAACAGCCGCAAGTTTATAAAACGGCATAATATTCAATCTCTTGACCACATATTCTAATACATATTATTCTTGTATCTATGCTTTCTTATTAAATACCTATTAAATTTTTGTAAGTCAGAATCTGTGGTAATTACTAAGTTCACAATAGAGACAAAATATATAAAATCAAGTATATTGTGTAATAAAGTGGACATGAATTAAAAGTATTATCATAAATTTTCTAATATCCTGATTTTTCGTCATCATACGCCTACAATCATAATTATGAAGGTAGATTCCTTGGTCTTATAATCGTCAAAAATCGTTAGTCTTATATTTAACTATTTTCGGCAATGTTGTGGCCGTAGAAGAGTGAACAAGCTATATGCAAGTGCATGGTATGGCAGGGTAAAGTAAAATAATAATAAATTATGCTTTTTTAAAGAGGCCTCATTAACTACTTAGTCTATATAAGTATGTTTGTAGAAGTGTTTATTTTTTTACAGCGAAGATCAAACACCACCAAATCATTCTGTGGTTTGCAAATTTAGAGATTCGCAAGAGATGAAGTGAGTACGGATTATATCTAAAGAATAGATAGTTTTTTCATATATATGCTTAACGAATTGGCAGAATCTTCTCAGTAATATATGTACCTACCTATGGTTATATATTTATGTCGGATGCTCGAAGCAATATTGATTACATTGGTTAGCAAAATTTCAACTCTTTTTTGTCACATGAAAACTTATAACAAGTTGACACATCAGGTTTCTTAGATGATCCTTTGGTTCGGTCGAAATCATTGGTATGGCAAATGGCATATGTCTGGGTTAAAGTTTGGCTCAACCTAATAGCAGTCTCACACACGTTATACAACATTTATGTGGAACCCAGGATTTATCTTGATTTCTCACAGGAAATCCGTAATAGTTCAAATAGCACTGTTATTAATGATGTGAAATTTCGACGCTGGGATGTAAAAGTTAATTCTCCACACACATAACAAAAACTGTCAGGGTTGTAAGAATACTTTCGTGGCATGTTCAGGATGTAACAAACGTATGTAAAATGTAAGTTAGTTGATAAAATAGATATGCAGTCGTCTAAATGAAGTTATTCAAAAAAAGACACGTATTCATATACATTCATTTTTGACTTCATAGTCAGAAATGAATATGTAGCTGTCACAAAAAAACTGGACGTGATTGAAACAAAATTATTATATATTGTTGATTAGGGTATACCAACATGAACAAAAATCATCAAAAAGTTCGTGTGACAAAAACAGTGTTGACCAGTGTTATCACTCTCCATCCTGAGCGTTATAGGGCTTAAGGGTCAAAATGTCCAATTCTCAAAATGTCCAACGGTGTCAAAATGTCCAAATCCTAAAATGTCCAATTCTCAAAATGTCCAATTCCCAGAATGTCCAATCTTTGAGAATGGACTACAGGTAGCAAAATGTCCCTTTCTCAGAAATTACTTGTGGGTTAGGTTAAGTTAGAACTGTGACCCCAACAGAGCGCGAGCCGAGCGAGCGAAGCGAGCGTGCCGCGCCAGCGGCAGGCGAAGGGCCAGAATTGATTTGTATAATAACAATATAATTATTATAGTAGTTATTTTAATTCTATCAGTATTTTGTATTTATTGTTTTTCATAAGTATTAATAAAGCGCTGTGATGTGTTATTGAACAAATTTACCACATTCTCAAAGATTGGACATTCTGGGAATTGGACATTTTGAGAATTGGACATTCTGGGAATTAGACATTTTGATAATTGGACATTTTGGGATTTGGACATTTTGACACCGTTGGACATTTTGAGAATTGGACATTTTGACCCTGAACGTTATTGGCTGAAACTTCCGAAATAAATGAACTTTCACAGTGATGAACTGTCTATTGAAACACGTTAAACACATAAACTCGATTAAGAACGAATATGTTAGCACGCGTGCGTCTCCTGTAACGGTTGGCAGTTGAATGCCCCAACTCGCATTGCATTTAACTCACCATACTACTCTATTCGAGTAGGGGTAGTAAACCCGCCCGCAATAAAAGTACCTTCGAAAAAATAACACAATCGATTATAGCAAAATAAATCATAGACATTATTATTCAAAAAACAAACTTAACAACCAAATTATGGAGCTATTAAATACTAGCTATTAATAATAAAATTAAATCTACCCTAAATAAGCTACGCCCCGTCAGGTATGTATATTTTATGTACCTATACGTATGTATTGTAAGTATTTGTATATTTATGTATGTGGATATTAGTATTATGATGTAGGTATTTATATCTCCTTTACAGTTTATTTGGTATGTAATCTTGACAATATTACTTTTCATAATGCACCTACTTCGCTGTTCTCTGCACCATCCATAAGGTTGATTGGTAGAGAATGGCTGTGGCATTAAGTCCGCCTATGTACAATATTGTGTGCATGAAGTCTGAATAAATAAATAAGCAAGGATAATTTGCAGTTATTATATTATATTAGTCTACGAACTATAGAGAATCACGTAAATACTAGGAAACCAACTACAATAATATGGTTTTTCCAACAGATATCTCTTTCTTGTGGTTCAAACCATGTACAACGTGTTTTCATTCTCTTATGTGGTACTACGAGCGTTGCTGCTATTACAATTTGCCGCTAGAATACAATCAAATGCCTATCTGCCGGTGTATATTTTATATGATTTGCCCAGCTCTAAATTTAATGTTGAGGTAAGTACGAATGTATATTTAATATTTAATTTTACCCGTTTAATTTTATTCGGTTCATACATACATATATACATAACTTCACGCCTGTATCCCCGAAGGGGTAGGCAGAGGTGTATTACACACCCATGATTCGCCAGTTATGTTAAGGTCCCAATGTAATAGGGGGCGAGCCTATTGCCATCTACCGGGCACATTATTAAGCGAGCGATAATTAACATTTATTAATGCACACATAACTACGAAAAGTCAGAGGTGTGTGCCCGGGGCAACTGGGGATCGAACTCGAGACCTCGTCTCAGCAGTCCGTTTAGTATGCCACTAGGCTATTGCCGTTCATTCATTCGGTAAGCATATGAGTCTTTATCACACAAACTTTTTAATCTACATTTTTTTGTTACGCCTGATGTGGTTAAAAGTAAAAGGTAAAAGTTTAGGTTAAAATCAGCTTTACCGACAACATCAATTCATCATTCCAAGTTAGCAAGCAGAGTCTCTAACCGGATCAAGCCACTATTTAAATGCTCAAGGTGTTGTGACATCCGCTATCCTTCTCGTTTGGTAGGCAACTGTCTTACCCACCCGAAATTCTATCATCCACCGATATATTCCCGATACTCCGAAGTACTTTCGTCGAAGTCGAAGTAACCTTTCAAGATAAGAAAATCGGGAGAGAACCCTAAGAGATTGAGTTTCTAACTCACGGTGTCAATAGGTGATTAGATCACTCTTTGCGCTTTATTTTTTTAATATTAAATAAAAAATAAACCCGAATAACAAAAAACGAAGCTCCCTTATTATTTCTATGTAATATTTGTTCACATTTCATATTATTTAATATTTCCAGGTTCAAAGATACATTTCACAAATCAAGAACGTCAAAATTGCTCTGAGTGGTATGGATTTCTTTTACGTAACACGAAAAATGATTTTATCGGTTTGTATATTTTTCAGACCTCTTAAAGAATAGCTAATAACCTATATAATGTCTGTAGACAAGTTAATTACCAGATCTCTTCACCTTCCAGTTATGCACGGAATAATTATTGGGAGAAACTTTACCTTCTTTTTCAAGTCTCTAGCAAACTGGTTTCAAAAAGTAAATACACACATTTGGAAATCAGTACATGATTTCCAAATGTGTGTATTTACTTTTTGAAACCAGTATAATTATATTATTAGAGACAAAAAAAGAATAAATGATTTATAATAACATAACATAACATAAACTCACGCCTTTATCCAACAACAGCTTTTATAAAAGAAAACAGTTAAACTTAAACAAAAATAATAATTTTATGCAAGGGTTGTACTGAAGGGCTTACCTGGGGTGCCCGGCAATTTACACTTGGGGAAGGTGAAGCCCGTGGGGGTTTCCACATGCTAAATAATAACAGGTTTGTACTGATTTCAAAAGCTTGTATGGCGTTTTTTTGTTTTTTTTTTCAAGATTTTCAAAATAATTAGAAGATTAATTCTAGCATAAAATTATTATTTTCATTTCAGAACAATTGATTTCTGAATAAAGGCCTGTTTTTAAAAAGGTTTTTTTATAAATTATTTTATTTTCAACTTTTTAGTTTTAGTAATCTCATATAGTGCCAGAGTGCTTACCTACTGTCTCCATCTTGAAACCTTGGATATCATGTAGCACCAGAGTGTTTACCAAGACAAAACAAATGAGCCCAATCTCGATAGGTTTACCTTATTTCGTTTAGGGGTTCTTATTTTCACCTTGTAAAACCAAAGAGTTTGTCAAGACAACAAATACGCCCAAACTCGATAAGTTTATCTTGTTTAAGTAAGGAGTTCCCATGGTCACTTTCCTACTCCATCCTCAGAGCCTGAATACCAATGCACATCAGAGAGTTTGTCAACACAAAATAAATGGGAACTAACTCTATAGGTTTATCTTATTTAGTTTAGAAGTACCTATGGCCACCTTCCTACTTCATCATCAGACCCTAAATACCATATAACACCAGAGTCGTTGTCAAAATAAAACAAATGAGCCCTAACTATCATATCTTGTTTAATTTAGGAGTTTATACCACACCACTCATAAATAGCTTTGTGCCCAAAATATAGGTATCGCTCAATGGTACTATTTAGGTTCCAAATAAACTATTAAGTGCTACCGACCACGCAGTGCCCGAATTTCACCTGTGGCAAGTGAAGTAGGTAGAAGTAGATATGACTATAGTAGTATTCGTAAGAAAACGAGATGCCACAACATCTGTCTGAGAATAAGCTAATTATGAAGAATATATGAAAGGAGCAAAAAGTGATGAAATTAAAGGCACCTGTTACCATTAACTGTATTTTAAAACTTTTACATAAGCAATTGTTATCAAGAAAACATAGATTACCCGAGTTAAAGAAATAAAATATAGGTACCTATCTTAATTGTAATTCATATTTTGGTTTCAGTTTCTTGGAACTGTTGTGACTTATGAACTGGTACTTTTTCAATTTAACAACTCAACTCATACTACTAAATCCCGATTTTAAAATACGATACGGCAAATGTGATGAACAATTTAATTAATGAACAGACGTTGGGATTGAGGTAGAGGACGTAATATATTTAGTAATGGGAAACTGTCTACTCAATATTGAATGGCATTATCACTGTGATGCGATCATATAATGTTTACATTGATTGTGTTATTTTTATTTTCAATTGTAATATTTCTGAGACTATTTTCATATTAAATATTAATGAATATAATTAACTATGACTTTCATTTTATTTATTATTAAACCTATTATTTAACCTTAGAGTTACCAAAGGCCACATCTTAGGTAAATCCAAAGATGACACAGTCAGGGCACTCCCGAAAGATAATAACGCGTCTGAGCTTGAATCTAGACTAATATTCCATAAATGATTTATGAAAAGAATTTCCGCACGTAAAGAAAAGGGGCCCAGTCGAACAGAGTGGGGTTGGGAGTAAGACAGCCAGAAATGGACCAGGATATACTTAGGTCCTTTCTGAAACAAAATGAAAATGATAAATATCGAGTGCACGTGATGAATGAAATCCAAAATGAATGGTTGACTATGGGAGAGTTCTGCATACCGATGGCCTTAAAGTGGTGCACCTTGATTTACAAGTGGTCGCCGGCCGTTTTAAAATTCTATCTTAACGCCTTTCAGATGACTCTCCCAGACCAGAATAACCTAGTAAGGTGGGGCAGCAGCAGAAAAACAATGTTATACTTGTGGCAAGGCAATAGGGACGGCTAGGCACATATTAGTAGGATGTAGGGTGCTTCTCGATAGAGGCCAATACTTACGCCGCCACGATAAGGTGCTTATCATCATATGTGAAGCAATGAGCCTGGCAGTAGCTGGAGTCCAAAAAGGATTGACTACTAACATACGTCATATCAATCAACGTCATATCAACTTTGTGACTGAAATCCAGGAACAAACATTATTCAATCCTAGATACTGCCCCATATTGGGCTCTCCTAATCGACACGTATGAAAAGCAAAAAGCACTATAAAATTCCGGAGGATGTTGGGGTTTCGTCATCTAGACCTGACATAGTTCTTTACTCGAGAGCGATAAAATATGTGGTACTTGTAGAACTTACGGTACACCGTGGGAAACAAATATACCGAAGGACCACACAATAAAGAAAAATAAATACTATGATCTCACAAACGAATTAACCAAAAACGGTTACGTGGTTAATTTGTATGCAGTGGAAGTGGGAGCGAGAGGCATACGAGCAAAATCTCTCTATAACCTACTTAAAGATCTAGGCCTATCCAGAGCTAAAATAAGCTCATTACTAGGACGAATGTCTAAAGCGGCACTAGTAGGTTCGCATCAAAATTGGTTAGGCAGGGAGGGGAACTTGGGTAGTGAAGGTGAGTGTTGATTTACATCAACAAAAGGGGCCCCTTCTAAACCTACACTTGGGTCGCAAGTCCGAAGCACTGTCTCGAGTTTCCAACTCAGCAACGCACCGAGAATCCATGGATTGCTAAGAATATCGGTCTCATTTATTCTTATTAGTATTATTTTATACTAACACCTTTTGATAATTGACTTTTTTTGTTACGTGCGGATATCCCTTAGGATACCCCCCCGCTGGCCAGCGGGGGTGGTTATGTCGTGTCTGGACTAAAACCGCACGGTGTCCTCCCCAAGTGTCCGTTGCCGGGCACCCCGGGTAAGCCCTCGAAAGGGTATACTTTTATACGATTGTGAAGCGTGGGGTGTACTAACAGGGCTCTACCAATACCTTTGGGGCCCTAGCCAACCTCACCTGATAGTTGGTGCACCTGTTAAAAACGGACGAGGTTCTGGTGCAGGCTTTCCTCTCGGGGTTGGATCAGATGGCATTAGCTCCCGGAAAAGCTGAAATAATAATGCAGAAATCATAAAGCTGAACTAAAAATACAATTTTTCTGAGATTACCTTTATGTAATCGTTTGATATACATTAAAACTGGCTACCTCATAATAGTAGTTAAAATTAAATAATAAATAAATAAATATTCTACGACATTCTACACAGCGTTTTCTAGACCCAAAGTAAGCATAGCTTAACTAGTTTGTGTTATGGGTTCTAGAATGCGGATAAACATACTTATGTACTTTTTTTTTGTAAATACATACATATTATACATAGAAACAACCAGTCCAATACACATATCTTCTTCTTCTTCTTCTTCTTCTTCTTCTTCTAATATATAAAAATGAATTGCTGTTCGTTAGTCTCGCTAAAACTCGAGGACGGCTGGACCGATTTGGCTAATTTTGGTCTTGAATTATTTGTGGAGGTTCAGAGAAGGTTTAAAAGGTGAATAAATATGGAAGTTGTTATCGATTGAGGCAGTACGAAGTCTGCCGGGTCAGCTAGTTCATTTATACAAATGTTTGCACTGACCGGGAATCGAACCCGCGCCCCCTGTAGTAGCAGTCGAATGCACTACCGCTACGCCACAGAGGTCGCCATTAAGAGGAAAAGGTGAAGTGGACTTAAAAAATAACCTGGCTGCAGAAAATTTGACAATGAACAGTGACCAGGATGGAGTGATAAGAAGGAAAGAACTATTTACGATTATTATTTTAGTCACGATGTCATGAATATTTCATCAAACTAGGTATGGTACACTATTAACTTGATTGATTTGACCTTTGTAAATAACGATTGTCAACGTTAATGTTGCGACAGCAATATAAACATTAAATACAACAGGTAAACACAAATGGTCGATCCGATTAAGTTTTAGTAAGTACACATGTTATAAATAATTACGATTTTTTTTCTTGTAGTTAAACTCCGGTAATCGCTCACAATAGTAGAACTGTATTTTTGTTTATCATTTTTGTTACCTCCAATCCCTTCACCGACTTTCACCTTTATAATAAATTTGTACTTCTGATACAGATTACGTAAAGGATTTATGTATAAAAGTTTTAGCATTGTGATTTATCATTTCAAGAGCTGTGTGGAGGAACGGGGTGTGATCAATGAGGCAAGGAGATCGCGCCTGGCGGGCCTCGGCCCTCACCTCAACGTTAGCCTTCTCGGCGACCCCTAGGGGCCGCGAGGAGTCCGCATTCGGGCGATTGCCACCTTGGCGGAGGGGTCGGTCTCTGCCGCTAAATAACGGCAGGTCCTGGGGGCGGGGTACTGCCCTCTGGTCTTCGCGTGGGGGCCGTACTCCTCTTTACGCCGCCGGCGGTCAACTCCAGCCAGGTGAGACTGTGTTCACAGAAGCCCGACTGGGGTGACCAGCGACAGGCGGCGGCTTACGGGACGGCCCCGGAACGCTTATAGTGTTCTGGAAACAATAAACAAACAAAACGGAACCTTAACGAAGTACGACATCTCTTACGGGTCCCTAATAAAGTACGACGTCGCAACACTGAAGCGAAGAACTGCATCAATAGCACTTACAGGGTGGTCCCGATCGAGCAATCCGCGGACCGCCGCCACCGGGCACCGCTGAATTAACACGAAACAAAGATCATTGTTATACCAAACTTGGGTTAGCATTCATGTACTCTTAGTCGTAATTTTTGATATTATAATTATTTTAAGTTCATTATTCGTTTTCTTGCAATCCTCCGACAGTATAATCCATTATTGGCGCAGTCGGTAGGATACTCGAGAATAAAATTAGATTCGGTTCGCGCGAAGATTTCCCCAAAAATCGGACCGAAGTCCCCCGTGACTGACCGATTACGAGTATCCCGAATCTACAGAAGTTCTACAGGCGTCGAGGTGAATCTAGCTATCGATTCTGCAAGATACCGGATAATGTTGTAAATACTTTGAAACTCTCACAGTCCTTGCTCTCCTAGTTCATAGTTCCTATCCTTATTAAATATATTATATTTTTATAGTCGTTGCATCGAACTCTGAATGCAACCCGATTTCTGTAGGAATTAAATAGTTTCGTTATTATAGAATCAAGTTAGCGCATAGGTTTTATTTTAGATTAGGTATTGCATACATATATGTGCAGAATCCTGACTTTGCCTGCCTATCGAGTTAGCGCATAGGTTTTATTTTAGATTAGGTATTGCATACATATAGGTGCAGAATTCTGACTTTGCCTGCCCAAAGTAAATTAGGTAATCAGACGAATTACGACCAGCAACTAGAAGCGAACTAAACATATTAGAAATCAATTACATGTATTAAATTAAATTAATAAAACTATCCTTTTCTTGTGTGTGTTTTTTATTTGTGTGAGTCCTTTTCAGCACCTACAATTTTTCACCCCAGGGAATCGCGATCAGGTAGGTTAGACGACAGGTTACGAAATAAGCATAGTGCTTTAGACTTATTTAGAAATTTGGAAGTCATGGGCCAGACCGAGGTCGATGCAATTTACAAATCACTAAGGTTATTATCTGAGTTTGACGGCAACCCACACGTCTTAACACGGTTCATCAATTTGTGTGATCAGTTGGTACTAGGTTATTTTAAAACAGAACCAGGACACGTATTATCTAATTTATAATTAGAAATATTAAATAGAATTTCGGGTTCCGCAGCTAGATTAATTCACTCTAACAGTATTCCTGAAAACTGGATAGGTATTAGAAGTGCTCTTATTAATAATTTCGCCGACCACCGAGACGAGACAACTTTATACGGTGATTTGTCCCTATAAACACAGGGGTCTAGTACACCACAAGAATTCTACGAGCGATGTATGAATTTATTCAGTACAATCATGACATATATTTCGTTACACGAATCCGTTTTGACCACTATAGAAGCAAAACGTACTCTTTATAAAATGCTTACGCTTCAGGCATACTTACGAGGTTTAAATGACCCATTAGGGTCCCGCATTCGATGCATGCGTCCCGAGACTACGGAGAAAGCTCTATAGTTCGTACAGGAGGAACTTAACACCCTATACATGCCAAATAGAAACGAAGGTGGCTCCAGTAGGAAAGGCTTTCAGCAACCACCCCCTAATAATAATAATAATTTTAAATTGCCTTTAAATAATTTTATACCGAAATTGATACCTTTTTCACAGTTTAGACAACCGAATTTTAACGTACCTGGTCCCTCGAGGCCATTTGCTATACAGGGTCCACCCAGACAAGGTTGGCAACCTAATCAACCTAATGCACAGTTGCAACAGCCTCGCGGATTTACTAGAACCCAACAAATGATGCGTGCGCCTCCTCAAAACTACAACCGGCAAAGCAACGTATTCAGATTACCTAACAAGCCTCAGCAACAAGCTCCAATTCAATCTAGCAGTAATTCACCGCGACCTATGAGTGACGTACGTCATTTCGTACCGAGACCACTACCGCCTAGTCCAGTAACTATTTTAGAACACGTGACGCTAATTTCAACGAATATAACGATTTATACGATTATTATAACTATGATGATAATTATTATAATGATTACCAATACGATTACCAACAATATCCCGATAATTATTTTCATTACGAGCAGCATGAGGAACCAGCTACTGCCGTCCAGGAATCTATGACTGATTCATCAGTGAATAAGGATCAAAATTTTCAGACAGAATCCTAGCAAAAAGAGCAAACATAGAGGTAAACTTTCAAATACAGAGACAGCTAGGGTATCATTCAGATTTATAATCCACCACTTAAATTTCTAATTGATACAGGGGCTAATTTATCTACATTCAGCCCTGAAGTTGTCTAAAGATATTACAATGATATACCATTAAATTATAACCCGATTGAAATAACCAATATTCACACTACTAAGAATTGCAATTATTCTATCAATTTACCCTGTTTCCAAGAATATGGAATTAACGAAAATTTAAATTTTTCCGTGTACAAGTTTCATTACTTTTTCGATGGCTTAATAGGTTTAGATATTCTAGACTCTTGGAATTCCAATATTGATTTAAAAAATAAATTGTTAAAAATTCAGAATGTCCATATACCAATCCATGTGTACGACTCTAGAAATGCGAATTTGTATTAGGAAATCATACCTGTCAATTCTTCTAAGTTAGTTAGATTACCAATCAATACACCAGACGGTGAGGTGTCGATAGAAAAACAAACTACGTGTAATTGTACAATTTCAGACTGTTTAACGACTGTTGCAAATAGTCGTGGTTGGGTGGAAATGATTAACCCTACTCGTAATGATATTATATTTTCTTTAAATAGTCCCATCGAAGCTGAAGTGTTTAATACCAACAAGAAATGTGCTCAAATTTATTCAAACCGGACTGAAGCAATTCTATCTAATCTTCGTACAAATCACTTAAATGCAGAAGAGCTCGTTAATCTACAAAATCTTTGTGCTAATTATGCTGACGTGTTTTACCTAGAAGATGAACCATTAACCTTCACTAACAAAACTAAGCATAAAATCAGAACAACCGACGAAATACCAGTTCATACTAAAAGTTATAGATATCCGTACGTACACCGACAGGAGTTTAGAGATCAAATAAATAAAATGCTTGAGCAAAACATTATTCGTCCATCAGACTCTACGAGGAGCTCTCCCATCTGGATTGTACCTAAGAAAAGGGATGCTTCTGGTAAAGTTAAATGGCGTCTTGTCATTTACTTCCGAAAGGTTAACGAGAAAACGGTTGATGACAAATACCCCATTCCTAATATAACGGACGTACTAGATAAGCTTGGTAAGTGTCAATACTTTACCACCTTAGACCTTGCTAGTGGATTTTACCAAGTTGAAATGGACCCAGATGATATTCACAAGACAGCATTCAATGTAGAGAATGGCCACTACGAATTTATGAGGATGGCGATGGGTTTAAAAATTTCTCCCTCGACATTCCAACGTGTCATGAATAATGTCCTTAAAAACCTTCAAAATCAAGTGTGTCTAGTTTATCTTGACAATATTATCGTATTCGGCGTATCGTTACAAGAGCATATATTATGTTAAATCTAGAAAAAGTATTTCAAAAACTACGCGAATCAAACTTCAAAATACAGATGGATCAATCGGAATTTTCAAAACTAGAGACTGAATTTCTTGGCCATGTTATTTGTAAAGACGGTGTCAAACCAAACCCTAATAAAATCCACGCTATTCAAAATGATCCTATACCCCAAACTGATACTGAAATCAAACGTTTTCTTGGACTACTTGGATCTTACCGAAAGTTCATTCCAAATTTTGCTCGAGTAACTAAGCCACTCACTCGGTGTTTGAAGAAAGGCTCAAAAATAGTGCTAGATACAAATTATATTAACTGTTTCGAACACTGTAAAACTCTACTTACCAACGACCCAATCTTACAATACCCAGACTTTACAAGAGACTTTATTTTGACCACAGATGCATCTAATGTTGCAATTGGTGCCATTTTATCTCAAGGTACAATTGGAACAGATAAACCTATAGCGTATGCTTCACGTACCCTTAACACCAGTGAATTGAACTACAGTACGATAGAAAAGGAACTGCTAGCTACAAAATATTTCAGACCCTACTTAGTTGGACGTAAATTTAAAAAAGTGACAGACCATAAACCATTACAGTGGGTTATGAGTCTCAAGGAACCAAATTCACGATTAACACGATGGCGACTAAAACTTAGTGAGTACGATTTTACCGTTGTCTGTTAGCAAGGTAAAAATAATACCAATGCTGACGCGCTCTTACGGATCGAACTGCATAATGAAGAGCTGTCATCCATCGTAGTTAACCCATCTCATTCAGCACATTCGTTAAGTGATTCTAAAACTGCCACAGCTTCTGAAGTCGATGCTGGGTCTAAAACAGCTACAGTACATACTGACGCTGAAAATCCTATTGTTAAAGTGCCCATTACAGATGATCCAATAAATAAATATACCAATCAGTTAATTTTCATCTTAGTAGCAGATATTAAAGCCAAACCAGTTTTAACAAGACCATTTTCTACTCATACTTGGGTATCATTACACATTTCTGAGTCAAATTTAGAGGAAGACATAATTATTGCAGTAAAAGAATATGTAAATCCTAAAATTAAAACAGGTCTACTTATTAATCCGCCTATAGCCATGTATACGATTATACCAATTATCCAACGAAACTTTCGGAATTCTTCTATGAATCTAACTTTAACTAAAAGAGAAGTAGAAAACGTTAGAGAATACTTCAGACAACAAGAGACCATTAACAAATACCACCATGGTAAAACGAACCATCGCGGTATAAATAAATGCACTTTAGCTTTGTCACATAAGTATTACTGGCCAAAAATGAAAGAGCATAAATGAATGTAGAATTTGTGGTCAAGCCAAATACGACCGAAACCCTATAAGGCAACAGTTCCAAGTAGTACCACCAACTACAAAACCCTTCGAATTAATACATTTAGATCTATTAACCATTCAAAGTGAAAAGTTCCTAACCATTGTAGATGCCTTTTCTAAATATGGGCAGGCCTATAATTTGAGAGATGGAACCGCAATAAGTGTGGCTACAGGCTGGGTACAGGCTATGCTTAACTTTTGCACTCACCATGGTGTACCTATCACTATTGTAACGGACAATGGCACTGAATTCACAAATCAGCTTATGGCAGAATTCGTTAGACTTCACAAAATACAGCACCACAGGCCCAATGAGAATGGTATAGTGGAAAGGTTTCTTTCTACCATATTAGAACACTTACGTATCTTAAAACTTTCACAAACTTTAGATTCAGTTGTTAACCTTATGCCTTATGCTATTTTAGCTTATAATCATAGTATCCATAGTTTTACTAAATGCAAGCCTATCGAGGTAATTCCAGGACACTTTGATCCCCGTGATCCATTTGATGTGGAGTTAGGCAGCCAGTTATTACAACAATACATAGTTAACCATGGCGATAAAATGAAAATAGCGTATAACACCATCCATGATTTATGTAGTGCTAATCGGCAAGGCATAATGAAAAACCGCAATGAAAATCGTGAACCAGAAGTTGAATATGCTCCCGAGCAGCAGATCTTTGTCAAAAACCCGTTAGCTTCTCGTCAAAAACTAGCACCCCGGTATACGGTCACCAATACACATTTATACCAAATGTAATCGGGGTCCTATTGCTAAATCCAGGTTAAAGCGAGTACCTAAAAGCTCAAAATTGTTACAGGAAACTCCTGGTACTTCATCTTCTCGTGAGCACTGCGTTGACACAGGAGATAAGACTGGAAAGTCTCAATGACGGACCTGGTATTTTACCTTTCAAATTAGGAACAGCAAAAGTCATCTCTCAGTACCCTTCATTCCTCCAATACATCGATCTTCACGAACTACACAATAGGATCCAATCCGTTATAAATCAAATAAATCAAACTACTCCCGGATTACATTTGAAAACCCAGTCATTGTTTGAATCTCACGTAAATTACCTGAAACTTAAGCTCAGTGGTGTTTTAGAACAGTTACAAACTTTAGAAACTCATCGTATAAAGAGAGGTCTTGGTTCTGTGATAAAAAGTATCACAGGCAATCTTGATTATACTGATGCGCAGCGCTATAACCAAGCAATAAAACAGCTTCAAGATAGTGAGAACAAACTAGTTACTGAATTTAATAATCACGTTTCTTTATCTAAGGACTGGTCTGCACAATATACAAAAGTTATTGATAGTATTGTAGAAAAACAGTTTAAAATAGAAGTATTAGTGCAAAAAATCAATGAGAGTGAAGCTAGTAGGGATTATGAATTAATAAAATATGCACACTTAGCTCAAATATTCTTAATATTGAATGATAACGTAGAATCTGTATCCCAAGAATTATATAGATTATAGAATGCCATGGGTTTTATTCGGACTTGAACCATACATCCTGGTATTTTAAATTTAGATAGCATACAAACTATGATTAGCAATGTTAGCAACCTATACGGTAAAAAGAGAGTAGTAGACTTAGATATTAGAGAGTATTTTAATATAATTAAAATAGGATCCTACTTCGTAGGCAATCAGATAGTTATAGTATATAAGTTCCCTATTGTCCTACCCTATGATTATGATATGTATAAATTATCCATAGTTCCTAACCATAGTAATAAAATCCTGATACCACCCTATCCATTTATAATCCTTAATGAGAGAGATTTCAAGTACACAGAGGCTGAATGCCCGAAGTCCAGTAAGTGGTATCTATGCGACGACAACTAGAGTCTTCGAGATCAACCCTCACCAGATTGCATTCAACATCTAATCGCTACACAACTGCCAAGTTCATCATGCAACGCGATTTCAGTCACTATGAAACAGGTCGCCTACGACAAAGTCGACGACAAGCACTATACCATACACGATCACCTGAAAGGCCAGTTGTCAAGATAATGGATCTGCCCAATGATGACATTACAACTTCATCTCCAGCTTCGAGCATCAACCTGAACTCAATCAATCTAGACCACTTACATGAAATCAATACTAAGATGTCTCTACAACCACCACTACCTATGAACGGTGCCACAGACTACAACATGTATCATACTACAGTCCCTTTGTACGTAGTTTTATTCGGTGCAAGCGCACTCGTCATAACCCTCTTATGTCGAAGGAACAAACTAAAAGGGCGTCAGGCGGAACAAGTGCAAGAAGTCAGAATGAAGCTAATCGACCCCAACCAGCTACCAGCTCAATTCACGACAAATACTCGCTGTTCTATGGGGGGAGGTGTTACGGAACCTTAACGAAGTACGACATCTCTTACGGGTCCCTAATAAGTACGACGTCGCAACACTGAAGCGAAGAACTGCATCAATAGTACTTACAGGGTGGTCCCGATCGAGCAATCCGCGGACCGCCGCCACCGGGCACCGCTGAATTAACACGAAGCAAAGATCATTGTTATACCAAACTTGGGTTAGCATTCATGTACTCTTAGTCGTACTTTATTTATTACAAAGGCGTGTGCACGTTAAATCAATGATGGGGGCCACATCATTTATTATCACCTTGAAGTTAAGATTCTGTATAAATACTACTCAGCGCGTGAACTTCATTTTCGCGATGCAGTATTGTGACGTAGTAATCATGTGGCAGTTGTGACATTGCCCACCAATTACCTACCATTGTTGAACATTATTGATATAACTTACGTAGGACCATTAATCCATACCTACTCATTATACGAATGTGAAAGTAACTCTTTTTTTAATATTTAGGACACGTCAATTTGACTTCACCTCGCCTGATGGTAAGCTGAAGGTAAAGTCTCAGGAAAGAGGGTCACCATTACATCCACGTACCATGTTAACAATGGTGGCACTCAGCTTGACGGCCTCATCAGAAGACGATGATTGTCGTCGCAGCACCGCGTGACACCCACCGGTCCCACTAGTGGTGCGATTACAATCCCCCTGCCTTCTGGTTATTTGTACTCTTTTAGGTATATATTATACAGTCAGTCGAGAATATTATGTTAAACCTTAAAACCACCCAGTCTACTATTTTTGTGCCTAAAATAAAAAATCTGTTATACCAATAAACCACCAATAGTCCAGTATACGATCAGAATATAAAAATAGATTTAAATTGATTATAAATACTACGAATATGTAACCAGAAATATATACATCCTAAAATACAGCATTCATTGACATGACAGTTTGTCTGTCAAACAAAAAATATTGAAAATGGACAAAAATAGCTTAAGATGATAACAAGAGCCAAGGCAAGAGCAGCAGCACGCCCAACAACCCCGGACTCGTCGCTCAGCTCCGTCCCTCGAAATCTGATGGGGTTGAGCTCTCAGATTCCACAAAACTCAGGTCTCTCTCTGCAATCGTCACCTATAAATACCTGGTTATGTTACCTGGTTTTATGTATTGTTTTTGTTTAGCTCTCGTTCTTTCTATGTGTGAACCGCTTGTTGCACTTTTTGTCTATGTACTTAGTATAGAATATTGACTAATATGAAGATCTGATGATTGTGGTGATCAAAGTTTCCAGATTCTTTATGGTTTGTCTTTATTATTAGGTCGTTACATATGAAATTGCCGTTTTTCTTCAAGAAATTGGAGGAAACCCAATTTTCAGTACTAACATTTTGCATTTTTTTTTAGGAATGACAAATCCAAATTTTATGACTTTTTTGTGTATGAATGAGACAACATTAAGCTAACAAACAGCAACTTTTATTACATTTTTGAAAAGTGACAGCTGTTAAGTAATACGAAATTTATCATCAAAATGGATAGCATTTAGGAAGTATTGTTTTTGAAGATCGAATTAATTTATCAAGTGGCCAATAAAAACAAAATTTAATACAGAGTTGTAAAATCTTGAAATCAACTTTCAAACAAAATATAAATAATGGAAATACCTTAAATACCTTAAATAAATATAAATTACAGGAATAACGAACTCATGAATTTGTAAGAAAATTGCGGCACTTTCATAGGTAAAGTCCTATTACTAGAATTTAAGTAGATAAACAACGTTTGTTATGTAAAATATCAAGTTTATGACAGTAAGTCACTTGTAGTTCCTGTATGGCAACAGGACTGCAATTTATAGATAGCGCAAAAAATCGAATTTTCTTAATATTGTACTTTATTTCGTGCATTTATCATATTTTTAATTATGTTATATGCTTTCGAGGCGGAGATAAACCAAAAAAATCTAAGATCATGAAACTCTGTTCAGCCGTTCTTGTGTTATAAGAAAGTCCGTTTTTACCCCTTTTTACCGAGGTTGAATTTAAAAAAACGTTTCTTAGTACACCTCCACGCATCAAAACAAACACACTTTACAAATTTCAAGTTTCCAGGACCAGTAGTTTAGGCTGGTTATGTCAGTCAGTCAGGACAAACAGTTTTATAGTATAAGAAGATTAACTTGTATGCAATAAATAAATTAGAAATTAATTAATTAAACGAAAAATAGAAATTAAATTTATTCATTTAAATCCATTCAATCCCAATCACAAAGTTTACCCAGTGTGCCTGTATAGGGCAGTCGTACTTATCACCCAGTGTTTTCAGAATTATGCTACTACTACCACGCAGTCTGCAAAGCAATGACGATATACGTTTGCGTCTGATGGCAAAGAAATCATCAGTATGTGCTTCGGCAAATATCGTCGACGCTCTACAGATACGCGGCAACCGCAGCAGCATCCTGAAAACATTGTTATATTGAACGCGCAGAGCGCTGTACGCCCTTTTAGTATAATTGACCCATAGGCTGCTCGTGCAAAAAGAATGGCAGTATGCTTTAAACAAGGTAATGTTGACTTCAGTCGAACAACAAGCAAACCTGCGTGCCAACATGTTACCCCGGACATACAGCGCCCTGCGTTCACGTTCAATGTCGGCATCATCTTTTAAGTCATCGGTTATAATGTGCCCCAAGTATTTAAATTGTCTAACCCTATTGAGAGGTGATCCATTAAGAACAATATGAGGTATCGTATGGTTTCTTTTATTGACACAAAACAACATGTACTCACTTTTTTTCTTCAAACTGTTCATGTATACATTGAAGAGCGTGGGCGAAGAGATCCCCCCTTGCCTCACACCACACTCCAGCCTGTATTCATCAGATATGCTATCCGCCCATCTTACTACATTAACTTGGTTACTATACCAATATTTAAATATTTCCACTAACTCAATAGGTATATTTTCCTTTTAAGTTTATCCCATAGGACCTCATAAGAAACCAAATCGAAGGCTTTAGAGAAATCCAGGAAACAAGCATAACCTGGCGTATTGCGGTTCACATAATACTTGACGGTTTGCTTCACACTCAATATGGCACTCTCAGTGTATAGATTTGGCAGAAAACCATACTGTGCGTGGTGTATACTAATATTTTGCCTGAGATGCGTGTTGAGCAAATCGTCAAGTACCTTTGCAAGAATTGTGGCTAGAGAAATTGGATGATAAATATTTTTGTCACTAGCATCACCAGTCTTACTATTGACGATTGGCATCACGATACTCCTCCTGAGGTCCCCCGGAAGATACCTATGTCCTAGACATAAATTATAAAACATAGCAAGCACTCTGGGCAAGTTACCACCTGCACGCCGCAGGTGTTCGACACTCAGACTGTCATGTCCCGGTGATTTACCACGAGTCATGTTCTTTATCATATTATCTACGTCTTTGCGATAGATTTGTATATGTCTCGGAGAATGTTCCAAAAAATCACTCAGCTTTTTTTTACATTAGACAATTGTTTGTTTGTTTGTTTGTAAATTATCTTTATTGAAACATAAAACAAAAGTATTAAATATTTAACAGTAAACATACAATAAGTCTGTTAATACGCAGGCTGTAGGCGAGTTTAAAAAACTTAGTACAAATCTAAGTAAGTACTTATCTATTATTTATTACAAAAGGGATAGTAATTAACAAACTTAAGATAAAACTATGCACCAATTAGTTGAAGGTAACATTTAGTAGAATGGAGTGAGAAATTAGTTCGATAGCATATCGATTTCACGAATACAAACAAACTATACGATCGCGGACTGCACAAAAATTTTAATATATCATGCAATCCACAACTGTACAGTTATATGTTTATATACTAAATAGTAACTTAAACATTAGCATATTATACAACATTTAAAGCAGCAATTTTAATACGGAGGTAGTTATGAAAAATATTTAATGCGCGGGAACATCGGTATTCGCATATAGGCTGTGGAGTGAGCAACGAGCTCGAACAATGGCCGACTGTCTTCGCCGAGTGCGAGTGAGACGGGAATGGACCGCGCTATCGTCACTATGCAGGATATAGTGATGCGGCAGACGATACGTTTTGTATTTATCGATATACGACAGATTATAATGCCTACGGCGACCTAGCGATAAACCTAAAATATTTTTATTTAAAGGTGATTTAAACAAATAGAATTTACGTGTTAGTTGAAGTACGAAATCTTTAATTAGTGGGAAATAAATATCGATAAGAAGTTTAGTTAAGTTTTTCTTTTGAACGGGGTATGGAATGAAATTTTTAGGGCCTTATTTTGAATGACTTGCAAATTTTTATAGTTAGTGTCACATGTGCCACTCCACACCGGAGCAGCATAGGTGAGACACGGTCTTATCAAGGTGGTATATATACTGAGTTTAATGCGAGGATTAAGTTTGCTTCGTCCGTTAAGAACAAGAGAAAGCGCACACATAGCTTTTAAAGCTTTAGTCCTGACAGTATCCACGTGGTTCGTCCAGTTAATTTTATTGTCCAAGTTAACACCAAGGTACTTAACATTTCTAGACCATGGGATGTCATGACCATTGACATTTAATGTTTTCTTGGGCAATGATCTTTGTCTTGTAAATAAAATGGCTTCAGTCTTACTCTCATTAAGTTTAAGCTTCCATTTAGTAAAATAAGGGTATAATAGGTCTAATGACAGCTAATGACAGTTGTAAGCGAGCCAATACAATATGTGTGTCAGGATCCGAGGTGTAAGATGCAGTGTCATCAGCGAAACATGCTAGTTTGGACCTAACTAAGATCCTTGAGGGACACCTGCTTGCATGAAGTGAGGAGAAGATTTTGTATCATAGATATAGACTCTAAAACTTCTATCCGACAAATAAGACCATATAAGCCCAATGAGACATGTAGGTATCGATTCGGTAACAAATAACTTATGGATAAGGCCCTTGTGCCAGACAGAGTCAAAGGCTTTTTCTATGTCTAGCAGTACCATGCCAGTAGATTGGGTCAGTTTCAGGGGGTGAGCAACGTGTTCAGCTATTCTAGCTAGTTGTTGTGTAGTTGAATGACAGGATCTAAAACCGAGTTGTTCGTCGATTAGACAATTGTGAGTTCACTTTAAAGTGTGCTTGAAATATATTTGCGATTATTTGAATATCTCTTTGAGACTCAATGCATTCAGCTCGACTTTGTTTAATATTATGGTTATTAGTACACTGCCAGAACCTGAGTCCCTCCTGAACCCGTCCTCCTTCTTGAGCATTACTTGTTCTCAGAAGGAGGCAGCGGCAGCCCATGCACTCACGCTCCGTACCATCACCGGAGTAAGACGCTGAGTGAGAGGACTTCTACTCCGAGGCTAACGAGGGGCCCGCCTCGGTTTGAGGTGATAGCCTCGGATGTAATCGTGTTAAGAATCATCTTAGCGATGCACATCAGATAAGCACCATCAAATACAACACGAAGAGTGATATGATCGCTTTAGCGTATTTCAGTTATGGAATTCATTAGGTTTCAAAAGCCGTGGTCATAATTAATCTGTAAAAAAAGAAAACTTTTAATATTATTTATCTTTCTGTTGCTTGTAAATATGATTAGGCAATCCTTAATACATTTCTTGCATTCCATAATATGATACGGTTGTCACTGTACAATGTGCATACATACAGTCTTGTTAGCAGTGGCACTTAACTCAATAGTTATACATTTATTTTAGTGTCGACATGTTTTGCCCATGCAGCCATACACAAATTAAGTGTTAAAAAGAAAATAAACGTAATTTCACACAATTAATATTTAACAAAACGTGTCAGAATTTATCCCAAAAACACTTATAACTTTAGAAAAGCACTATTAATTCACACAATATGTGAACTGTTATACATAGGTATCTTATGAAATATGGTTACATCATTGCTATTGCCCTTCACCCGCACTGCTTGACGCTAGTTAACCTCCACTCATAATCACTAAAAAGCTGGTTTCAAAGGAAAAAAATACTTGTAGTAACATTTTTTGATTCCAATGACAGAGATTTTGTACATTATCTACATTATAATGTTCATTTATGCCTATGATTTTCACAACGCCCCGTAAAATTTCTTTAAATACAATAACCCTTGTAAACTTTTCTTATCAGTTTTGAATCTTAATAGAGCATAATAATTTCAGACTAAATTATATTTATAAAATGTTAAACAATTTAGTAGTCCGTTGCCTTAAAATATTTTTACTGTAAAAAGTGTGACGAATTCACACTATCGGTTACAACAATCTTGGATGGTTTTTAGGAACAATTCTCGTGTACCGAATTTCGCACAGGATATTTGAAGATCGAACGTTTAGTGAAATGATTCAGTGCCCAGTTTGGAGCTTTTCTAATGATATCGGTTGGCAGAGTAGCCTATACTGGATCAGCGTACCATTATTTTGTGTTCTAAAAAGTAAGTATCAGAACTGATTTACAATTAAAAACCGACATAACTACTTCTTTCGAGGCTCTTGTTTCAATCAGATCAATCAATTAGCCTATTGCAGTCCACTGCTGGACATAGGCCTCTCCCATTGTACGCCATAGCACCCGATCCTCTTTATATAACAATTTCTATTAATTGGTGCTTGGTAATCGCGTTATATTTAGCAAATCAAATCAAAGTAATATAAAAAATTAAAGGTTTTTAATATAAGTGCGATATAAACTCAACCGTACTAAGTATGTACGTTAAAGCGTATATTCTTTACAGCGGTATTCTAACAGTTTGCGAAGTGTCGAAGTGAGGAAAATTTTCATGAAAAATACATGTTCCATTTGTCGGTTTTTTAAATTCATAACTGTTCAGTGCGTGAACCGAGAGAGCGCAGTAATAAAGACAATTAACAGTTCTGCTACCAATCTCCTTTAACCCGGAGACAAGAGTAAGGAGTGGAACCACGAGCAGGTAGTATTCAAGCCATAGCCCTACCACTCACTTTCACGCAATCACTACTTCGTTCCGAAGCGTGATCTAAAGCGCGACAGTGGAAACGCAAATAAAACTAAAACTTAATATCTAACTAAAGTAAAGTGTCTAATGATTCGGATCTACACCAATGTGCAGTCAACAAACGGTACAAAATCATTAATCAAACACAGGAAGACGGTACGAATATAAAACGGTTCAAACAACAAAAAACACCGCAATTTTATAAAAACCGGTTAACCGACAAACCCTCTAAACGGTCAAAAGGCATTCGAGGAACCGCCCCGAACTTAGAACAAATCAAACAAAAGTAATATCAATAATTCCCCGAAAGTTGAATTCTCGTTACAGTGAATCGGTTAGTTCGGTCAGAATCGACCACCAAAAATTACCCAGAAATCCCGAGAAATATTAAACTATAAAATTAGCTATTTTGAACGCTTGGATACAAACATAAGCGTCGGTAGCTTAGTGGTTAAGGAGTCGACCCTACGATCGAGATGTCCCGGGTTCGAATCCTGGCCATTACACTACTGACGTGAACCCACTCCTAACACAAGTCATTAAGCTTAGCTGGAGGGGTTAGGGGGAATATTAGTAATTTCGGTTACTAATATTCTTTTAAAAAAAAAAAAAAAAAACAAATTATAATTTCACAATTTCACAATTTCATAGCAAGTAAACATAGATAATTATCTATTCAGACCTCCCGGCGGGTTCAATCCAACACAATTTAAACAGATTTTTACTTTTTGCCGTTAATATCCTACTAACATTATTGGTATAGTAATAGGTTATATAGTCTGGAATGATACATAAGCTTTTATCCCTGGAATAGTTTCCTATGGGAAGCGTGAACGGGAACAGAATTCTATCCGAGCGAAGCCACAGGCAACTGCTAGTAAGTAATGATAACAATACAAAAACAGTATTTCACAGGGCTCGATGCTAGGGCCACCCTTGCGGAATAACGACTATGACCAAGTTCAGTTTTTTCTTATATTGTTTTTTTTTTCTGTATTATTTTTTCATAATTCTTTTAACATTACTATTTAATGTGAATCACTACATATTTTTCACATATTCATTCTCTTATCTTGTTATACGAGCCTCGCTGGTACTTCGACTTGCTGCAAGAGTACAGTCCAATGTTTTAGTACCAGTGTTCATTTCAAATGACTTGCCCGGTTCTAAATTTAACGTAGAGATATGTACGATTACAGAATTAAGTTACTTTGCTTATTTCAACATTAAAGAGAACAGATAGGTCATACGAGCTCATAACTGTTACATAATAATATTTCAGCAGTTGGTAAACCGGGGGCAGTGATTTTTGGGGAACTTTGGTGCAAAACTAGAAAACTACAATATTGGGAAAATACAAGTTCTTGAAACGGTCGTGGCTTAATGTAATATTCTTTTGTACATAAGTTACAACTACACCTACAACCATTTTTCTAAGGAGCTAGCTACCACAGGGACGTCTTCGTTTCAGAGAGTCCGCGGGATCTGTATGAAAAATCTTCTGTATGCAATTTTGTTTTAAATGATATCTTGCTATTTCTTCTTACAGCGTGGTTACTCCTCCTTAAGTTATGAATCATTAAAACTATGATTATCTTTCTTAACATTTCGTTAGTTTTTTTTTCTAATCTTATTGAGTGAATCACTTTGTAGGCATAATTTTAATATGTCCCTTTTGACCTTTAAAAACTAAATTTACGCTTGAGCGCCTGGATCTTTTGAATCTTTTTAATTATTATTAAGAGAGACATCTCGTTGTAATAATTATAGATAAATAAGATATAAGATAAGATAAATAAAGGAAACATCCTTTATTTGAGGTATCTTGATTGTTTTAGTTTATAAGTTCACAGTTCATTTTTAATTTAAAATTTTCTAAGCCTCGTGAGGCCAAAATTTATTTCAACCTTAAACGATTATCCATGCCAGAATTATGTAAGAAGTTAGTATTATTATATTACACGTTTATCTTTCGTTACAGTGATCTTCCTTTTTGAGGGATTTATCCTACAAACATTATAAACGTGGAACTTTGTGAGGATCTATGGATATTTGTAATTATTTCACGCGAAAACGGATGTACGGACCTGGCTGAAATTTGGTACAGGGATAGATTAGTCTGGAATAATGCAACTACTTTCTACCCATGGAGTAGGTTCCCATGGGAGGCGGGAACTGGTTATGAATTCCTAGCGGGCGCAGCCGCGCGACAAAGCTAGTTATTATTAATTCAGTGATTATTACAAGTAGGTAGTTCTTTATTCTCCATTTTATTTTCAAATTTCAATTTCAGAATGTAACTGGTAATGCCCACCACTGATTCAGAATTAGGCTGTAATGATATAATAGTATTAAGAATACAATATGACAGTTGTGTCTACATAAACACATCATACCATAATTCCTTAACACAATACATGTTACTAAAATACAGTATGTTATATAGCCATGTGTCATTATATACACAAATCACATATTGTCACTCGCATGATTTTAAGCGCCTTTAATGACAATGAAATAGACTCGGCTGTTACGGGCATACTTATTTACATATGTAAGTTATCATTACGAAGAAATATCAAAAAATGTCACTTTCAATTAGGTATTGCTTCTCGCATGTTTCAGATACATATAAAAAATATGAAACAATTATTTTCTCGGAAGTCAATGGGCCTAGGAAGGGTGAATCAGAAGAATAGAAAACCAGCCTATCTACATAATACTACAAGAGCTCTTATGTTCTTCTTTCGACTGGTGGGATTGCTGCCGTTGTCTGGATTGACTTGTCAGACTAGTAACAAATTAAGGTGACAGTCAAACTTTATTAATGTATTCATATCTCTAACGTCACATCACTAATCTAAGTAAGTCAAACGGAATATGTAGATTCAAATGAATAATACTTTCAAATTAAAACACTAACAAAATAAATACACTTCAATAGAAGAAAAAACTAGAAAGTAAAAAAAAAATACGTGTAAAAACTAATACAAGACATACACACAATGTAAGATAAAAGAGATCGTTTAAAATTAGAATATTCTTTCATTCATAGATGTACTCTGTGGGCACCATATACAATTTATTACGCATTCAGTTTTTGTGGACAGATATTTATGTTCATCACTTCATGGAACCACTTAGGTCATCAAGGAATCTCGCTAGGTAATGCCAGTAAGTAATTTATTACCGTTAAAGATTATCTTGATTTGAAATAATATCGTGGGTGTGTAATACACCTCTGCCTACCCCTTCGGGGTTACAGGCGTGAAATTATGTTATGTTACGTAAATAATATCGATATGCTAAACAGGGGCTTAGATAAGTATCTACTGCCTTTAATTCTCAATAATTTCGAAGTTTTTTGAATGAGGATTTTAATCAGAATAATTTACTACAAGTGCTAATTCTAATGCAAGAATGTATTTCCAGGCTATGTGATATTTTACACTTCGACCATATTATCATTTCTGATCCTGGGAATGACTGGTCAGTACTGGCCATTGCTTATGAGGACCGTAGAGCGAATGGAGACTCAATTACCTCCTTTCAGAAAGAGCTACAGTCACACTATAACTGTAACTATGGTACTCATACTACTGTCCTTTACAGGTAAATCTTTCATTTAATAATTTCATTTGTCATATAGTGATTTTTGCACTTTTTATTTAAACCAGTTTTTTTTTCAGTGGTAGAAATTTTATTAATAATCTACAGGATAGACACCATTTACACTAGCGATTCCGAAAACATGTTTGAAAATTTTTTCAAGTCTAGCAGCCCTTGGATATTCGACTACACACCGGTTACCATGTGGAAGGGTATAGTCAGTGAGGTATTTTTTTCTAATGTTATTAATTCAATCAATTTTCACACAGTTATTTGTAACTTAAGATTGCAAACATGCATACAGATCTTTTGCTAATTAGCCATTATCTTTGGATGTTAAGATTAAGTACTACGCATCCTGCAAAAGTTTGATATCTGGGACTATTTATAGGGTGCATATAACCCCATAGAGCCCAACCAAGGTCTTCAGGATCCAAGCCAATCTCACCTGCGAGTGGTAAGCGAGTCTCTTGAGGTTGTGTGGTCCGACGGTAATCACTCCTGCAAATACTACATCAGGGTCATGCGGGTCCCGGGTTCTAAAGAGCCAGATGGATACAACTGGTATCGGTACATATACACAAACAGAATTATTACTTATATATGTGTATTTTTCAGATAATTTATCTACAGTCTGAATTTGTAGTAAACTGTAACGATTGGCTTATGATACTAGCATGTTTGTATTTGACGGAATATTTTATCGTACACAATGAACGCCTGAAAAAGGCCATAAAAGAGGTTAGATCTAAACTTTATTCCTAAATACGTTCCCTCTTCTTGATCTTGTGTGATTGTGATTTTGTGTATGCGTATGCTGGGTTTGAACAGGACCAAAAGTTGTGAGACGTAGGTGAAGAACGTTTGACTGTTACGTTGAATATTAAATAATACATTTGTATATAAGAACACCCATATTTCATATTACTGTCGGTGGAACCTTTTACCATTGCCATTAAAAACAATCTTATATTTAAGAGTTGTGTCAAGTTAAACTCAACCCTAACAATAATCTTAAATTTGTTTAATTTTTTTTGATATTTAATTTATAATTTGATTATATTGATATATTTTCAGAAACATTTTTCATGTGCAAAACTCCGCACAGAATATTTAAAAATTGTGTATCTAGTGAAATTAATTAATTATCGGTTTGGAATATTTCTTATGACATCTGTTGGTGGTAACTTACACTGGATTTGCTATAACTTATTTTTTACCGTGACGTAAGTAGTGTTATCTATCATTGTCAAGACGACATCACAATTATTTTTGGTAAGGATACCATTTTGCTGGGTAGTGCCAGAACCATATACGCTTTCATCCGTTGCGTCTCTATATATTCATAGTTAATAAACGTAATTGCACACGAATTTTCTATGTGTATATTTTTATAAAAATGTGCAATTTCAGCGACATTAATGAGAGATTCAAAGAAGAAGACACATTATCAGATCAACCGACTGTTAGCAGTTCGAATGATGTGGAATCGGAGTGAGTTGTTAAAAGCACATGTATTTTACTTCATATTTTCTAATTCAGTTCACGTGTTTAATAGTTATTTGATCAACAAGTGAGCACAGTAATCTTTTGCTGTGAGTGCCGTCCTTAAATCAGGAACTTATTATTATATTATTACGTAACTACGTAATAGACGTATTCACGAGCGTAGCGAGTGATTCTACCATAGCCTACTGAGCACAATTAGCGATTTAAAAGCTAAAGATGAAAAAAAATGTTCACTTGCGAAACATACAACTTGTCACCTTGGCCAGTGAGAAAAGTGTTTTAGGTTACAGGACGGTTCCTGTAACCTAAAACACTATTTTTGTCGAGGTGTACCGGTGTACCTGTTTACGGAAAATGTAGATAACAAAAACAAGACAACATTTATCGTGCTGGAGAGGTAAAAAAGCGTATGTTTATATTAATAACATAACATAACATAAACTCACAGCTATATATATTCCCGAAGGGGTAGGCAGAGGTGCTAGCACCCACATTTCGCCAGTTTATGTTTAAGTCCCAATGTAATAGGTGGCGAGCCTATTGCCATTAACCGGGCACTTATAAACTTGCGATAAATACACACATAACTTCGAAAAGCATCGAAAAGTCATTGGTGTGTGCCATGGTAAAACCTGGGATCGAACCCGAGACCTCGTCTCAGCAGTCCATTACCCATACCACTAGGCTACCGCGGCTTTATATTAATCCTTGTTAATATTATATGCATACTTGTATTCTTAGAAAAAAAATGTTTCATTGACATTCATACTTAGAATGTTATTATGAAACGTGCGACCAGCGAAATACAAAAAAAAATCTGAATGCTATAGATGCTATGAAAGAAACTTTAATAATATATATGTTTTTCAACAGGTATCTACTTTTAGGAATTAGTCACAATACAATTGCCGCGATTCAATTATCTTCCTTGGGAATACGAGCGTTGTTAGTACTTCAACTTGCCACAAGAATACAATCTAATGCATTATTACCGGTATTTACTTTATATGATCTGCCCAGCTCTAAGTTTAGTAGTGAGGTATGTACAATTGCTCACAGGTTTCATTCTAATTTAGCTGTTTCAATTTTAATTATCTGTATATGCTAACCT
The DNA here is from genome assembly GCA_946251805.1 of Cybosia mesomella. Classification (NCBI taxonomy): domain Eukaryota; kingdom Metazoa; phylum Arthropoda; class Insecta; order Lepidoptera; family Erebidae; genus Cybosia; species Cybosia mesomella. The sequence goes on from OX276390.1 coordinate 30,419,367, forward strand.
GTATAGGTTATGTAATTTATAGTGATTCAGAATTTCTGTTCTGTCAAACGTCATTGATCAAACGTCATCTGTCAAACGTCACCTGTCAGTGATCATTGTCATCTATCTCCAAGAGTTGCCATAGATATATTAAAAAAAAATATTGGAAGTATTGCTAGGGTGGAAAGTACGTTTACCCACGACGTGGTCTTAATACTCCAATAGTATACTGTCGCCCTAATAAACCTGCCTATTGAATACTAAGGCAAGATGCCTCTTAAAATAACACCTCCTGTCTCCCCCCTGTACGTGCCGCCTGCTACAGAGAGCGCTCCATGTTTACGCTTTCTGGACGGTGAGTCCACACTACATCAATGTTCTTCAGCACCTGATCTTTCGCAAATTCCCTTCAATGCCGCGGAACGTAAAAAGAGGAAAATAGATAGTGATGAGGATTTGAATTCGGGAGAAGTCACGTTAAGTATTTTCTCTAACTTCTCGAGGCTTCAGGAGCGAGACTCCTGAAACTTTGAGGACTTGCTGTTGAAATTAAACGATATAATAGAACAAAACAACGAGTTGAAGAAAAGCGTGAAGGTCATTGTGGTGGTTGAAGCCCAGTTATGTGATCGTCTATATAGTTGAATCTATGTATAAAGAACTTAGTTGCTTCATTTCAGGATAACTTCGATGCTTATGAGTGTGAGGATAGTCTTTGTGGCAAATGAAATTAATTCAATCGCGTCGGATTATGCAAGTGTGCAGTGTAGTGATGGTATTCCCAAAATAACAAGTCATATATTCACTTCAGCTTACTTTTAATGGACCCTTAGGTAATTAACAGAAAGAAGTCGTTAAGACCTTCATGAGTAGATTGTCTAGAGTTAGTAATATTTTATGACGAATTAGGTCTAGTAAGTGTTCCTGAAGAGTGTATATGTCTGTTAATTGAGTCAATGACAATGTCATTTCGTTGCTCAAATCACTCTGGCATTTACGGGATCACCCTACGGCCTGGCTCAAGGCTCCTACGCATAGGATTATGGGGCCTCGAATTCAACTCCTTTTCATCGCTGAGAAGTGGTCAATCAACACGTCCTAAGACGTGGAATATTTGCTTATGCCCAGATTTGATGCTAACTCCGACAACTTCTGCACAGTTCAGTTCTGACCCAGAACTGCTATTAATTTCAGGTCGATCTGCGATTCCGCTATGGCTAGTTGCAAGTTTTAATTCATATAAAATGTGCTATCCTTGACTTTAAGCATTGAAATAACCACTGTTTTGCAGTTTAATAAATAGACCAAATGAATTTAGTCTCCAGACTCTGTGATAGGCTGTCATCTCCAATTCTTGTTATTAAATAGATTAATTACTTAAGAACAGCTCGATCTTTCTGATTCTGGCGTGCCCTTGTGAGTTCATTTGAGACCATCAGCTCAAAGGTCAGTTATATATTATGCATTTACATATTTGAAATTAATTCCAAGACTCTTGATTACTAGAAATCATACAGTGCCTGAATATAGCTTGTGTTATTACTTGAATCGTATATAGAATTGGCTTCATTCAGTTAGGTCAGATAGTAGCTTGACTCATCAATCTTTCAAACTCATTCATAGCTTCGTGTATAATTCATAAAATAAGCATAGACATGTATGATGGTGTTTTGCGGATAAGACTCGTACTTTATACATATTATTTACAATGTAAGTCTCGTTCAGCGTTTCCTTATTAACTGAATAATTATCATCCTTTAAGACACCATTTTACTATCGCCAAAATGGGGAAGGGAATTAATCTAAATCATTGAAATAGCAGATATAAGAAATTAAGTATATTTATTTCATAAATGAAGTTAATAGAATCTGGGTGGATTATTTAGATCAGATGTGACCGATTAGAGTCACATCTAGACCGGGAAATTACACAGAAAATTACAGGGAAAAACGAAAACTCAAAGGAAAAAACCCTTGTATGCCATTAATACTTAATTATAACACAAATATTTACACAAGACTTAAATCTATTTATGATAAAATTACATGCACAATAATTTTGAACACTAAAATTATGATATTAAGTATACTTTACCAAGATCAGCTTTCTGCTAGCACTCGTTAATTATTTATTTCCGACTAACTCTTATACAATTATTATTTAAATTTATTTATTACAAGTGAATAAACTAGTTCACACAATACAAATAAAATTATCTAAAACCGGACTAGCATTAACTAGTCAAATCTTTCTATTCATCCACTAGGGAGCACACTATCAGATATCTCTCTCGACCTAGGGTTGAAACCGTTCTCCCTTCCTCGATCGTCGCCAGCGCAAACCAGATTCTCCTGGCTCCGCCCTGCATTCTGCATTCTGCCAATGGAAAAAATCAAAGCCAGTCAATTGTCCGTGATTGGTTGATGTTTTAGTGTCGTTGTGTCGACTTTACCCGCCACAGAATTTGGCGGCAAAGTCTCCACGATAATATTTTTTTGTGCGTGTTAATTTATGACTGCTTTAAGTGTTGAACCCATCAAATTTCCTAGGATTTGAGGTCATTACTTATTCCTCTCAAGTTTCGCACTGACATTTAAAATAGTTCTGGAATGTCCGGTGCCAACTTTATTTGAAGCAGATGTTGTTAGGCGATAAGAGAAAAAAAATAGGGTTTGTTTTGGCAATGAAACGTAATCTATTTTTGAATTATAAATGGTGAATAAGTATCTACAATACCTGACCATCTCATCATGTCAAACAAACATGGTGAATTTATGAGGCGTATTTCCTTACTGGAATCGGGAAGAAGGGAGGATAAAAAACTAATTACCCAGTTAGAAGAGAAAATTGAAAACCTCGAAAGAAAATCTCGCGCGACTGGACTAGAGCTACGAAATATATCTAAAAGAGAGAGAAATCAACTATGCGAACTATTCATGAAAATGGGAAGTCCTTGGATATTACTATACAGGACTCTGACATAAGAGACGTTTACCGCATTCAATCCAAAGAAAACACCCAACCTGTCGTAATAGGGCTGAATACTGTCATCTTAAAGGAGACAATTTTGAAAAAAGTAAGAGAATTTAATAAACCCAGGGCGAAAGGAGAAAAGCTTAATACAATACATCTCAAGCACCCATCACCAGGATAGCCAATATTTGTCTCTGAGACTCTAACCTACAAATCACAGCTATTGTATTTTCTAGCGAGACCGTTTAAAAAACAGTATGGATATTCCTTCTGCTGGACCTCTCATGGTATAATCTACTTACGTAGAGCTGCAAGTGATGGTCAAATTCGTATTAGTTCCGAATCAGATTTGGAAAACTAAGGAAGACTACATCTACATGACTAGCTCTAGGTAGTAATTTTAATGAATGTTACTTTTTATCTATTGTTTATTGTTGTACTGTTCACACTTGCACAAAACTACACTTACATATTAACCTACTCTATATCATATTTACCCAACTTACAAACACGAAAACACACACACTAAAGAACCCCACAAAATCATTTTACACGAATATACCGACATCCAATCATAAATTATTATCCACACCACTATATTTGGGAGTATCATTATACATCGGTATGACTAAATTAATGGACCAATTAAAAGCTAATATTCACATTCGATAACATAAAGAGCTTTTCTCATGAGATTGATAATGTGACTGTCTCTAGTTCCTTATCTTACCTAGAATCTTGCCATAAAAATATAGCTATTTCACCCACCTCTCTTACTGTTTTCACCCAAAATATACGTAGCGTTAACTGTAACTTTCCCGGCCTAGAACTTATGCTCATCAGACTTAAAATTTATTGCGATGTACTCGTTCTTACAGAGTGTTTGTTACTTAATAACACTACAGCGTTGCCAACAATTGAAGATTATCGCACTAGTGCTTCTACTAGAAACTACCTACAAAATGATGGTGTTATTATATATTACAAGGAACAACTACAATTTACAGTTTCGGAGTTCGACTTTCAAGATTGTAATTGTTTAATTGCTACATCCACACATACCACAATTGTCTGCATATATCGATCCCCTTCGTACAAAAATATAGATAATTTTCTGGACTCATTAGATCAAACATTAAAAAAATCTTTCTCACATTGGAAATGTTGTAGTGATTGGTGACATAAAAATTGCAATCAATCCTGCAACGATTGAACTTTCTGGAGAAAGGTATCTTACTCTAGCTGCTATACATGGTCTTCTGCCAGCGCACACAGAAATAACCAGGCCTGCAAGTGGTAAATTATGGGGGCTGAATCACTCACGTCCGTAGGAGAACACCTTGTAATGAATCCCTACACGTGGTCCCTGGGTGGTGCTAATCAGGTGATACTCTGGTGGTAGGTTTCGACCAATGGCTTGTGACCACCCACCGAGCAGAGACGTACCGCCAAATAGCCTGGCTGTGTTCCGGTACGATGCTCGGTGCTGCCACTCGGGAGGATGGGTCGAAGTAGGGCTGACCGACCTGTTGCACTCTGTTTGGTGGCATCGGGATGCTGGCCTTGGAGGGTAGCGGGATCCGAGGCACGGTGCACCGCTGGTCGACCAAAGGTAGATGGGGGCCCAAGTAGTATGTTAGCCACATATGAAAGGCTGCCTCGCCAGCCGTCGAAAAATCCCGGTCATCGTGCCGGTTGGCGACCGGAAGAGAGTGCCCGATGGACATTCCCGGGGGGGCTCGTGCGTCCCCGCAGTCTCCAGTCTAGTTTCCCAATGGGCCGTCTATCCAGAGTGTGCCTGCGGGTTACCAGCGTGGAACCTCACTTCACTGCCATTCTCTCACCTATTCTTCACTCATCACATCACATGGTAAGGAACAAAAAGTGCAAAGTTCGACAGCGGCTGCACTCCCTCTCTCTCAAAGTGCACCTCACTAATATCCGAGGTCTGCACTCAAATCTCGTAGCAGTCCACCAACAGCTCGGGACTGAGAAACCTGCACACTTGTTCCTTTCGGAGACGAAGATCAGATTTCCGGCAGTCGTGTCGTACCTTCAATACCCAGGGTTCACCCTGGAGCACAACTTCAAACCACAAGCGGGCGTGTGTGTATACGCCCAGGACGATATCTGCTATCAGCGTCTCCGAAACCTTGATGATCTGAAGTTCTCTGCACTTTGGGTGATGGTCGATACAGGTATTGAAAAAATGGTCTATGCCTGTGTCTATCGTTCGCATGGCGGGGACCAGGAGGCAACCAAGCTCACAAAATATCTCAGTGAGGCGGCAGACACAGCTCAACAGCGGTACCCTTCAGCCCAGTTGGTGATACTGGGGGACTTCAATGCCCACCACAGGGAGTGGCTTTTCCCATATCAGTCAACCGATCATGCTGGGAGAGAGACTCGTAAGCTTTCATTAGCGTTAAATCTCACCCAGTTAGTCCAGGTAGCAACGAGGGTACCGGATGTTGATATGGGCCAATTGCTTGGACCTTCTGCTGACAACTGATCCAGACCGTTACTCGGTGGCGATTTCTTCACCATTGGGTAGTTCCGACCACTGTCTGGTGAAGTCTGTATCCGACTACTCCCCGACGGACACTAGTCCCAGGAGCTCCCGTCGGATTTGGCGATGCAGGTCAGCAGATTGGGATGAGATGCGATCCTTCTTCGCATCTTACCCTTGGCAGCCTGCATGCTTCTCTTCTACTGATCCATCCATCTGCGCGGACGCCGTGGTGGATGTTTTGTGGCAAGGAATAGAGTATTATATTCCGTTTTCTGACGTAGACATGTCTGGCGGGGCTCGACCATGGTTTGGCGCCGAATGCGGTCGTGCCGAAGCACTCAAGCATGCGGCTTACTTGGTTTGGGTCGATGCCCGCAACCGTGGAGGAAGTATTTCAAAAGAAGAGAGCCTTCAACAGGGCTGCCAAGTTTTGCAAGAAGACTTTGCGCCCGAAAGGCCCGCTTTGACCATATTGGCCGTATTGGAAACAAACTTGCATTGTATCCAGCGGGCAGTACAGCGTTTTGGGCCCTAGCAAAGTCGGTTGAGTCCAACTTCTGCCGCCCCTCACTGCCTCCACTGCGGAAGCCTGACGGGACACTGGCCTACTCCGCTAAAGAAAAAGCAAATTTATTTGCTTCACTTTTTGCGGAGTCTTCGCGTCTAGATGCCGCCGGAACGACGAGGCCTCCTGCTCCTCCTGTCTGATGTGGGACGCGCATGGCAGATATCAGCATCCGACAGAGGGATGTACGTAGGGTGCTAAGTAATCTGGACGTGAATAGGGCTAGTGGACCCGATGGGATTCCAGCAATAGTGCTCAGGACTTGTGCACCTGAGTTGTATCCTATTTTGACACGCCTGTTTCTTCCCTCTTATGAGACCGGTCAAGTGCCGAAGGCTTGGAAGCAAGCCAACGTGCAACCTGTGCTCAAAAAGGACAGTCGGGCGGACCCTGTCAATTACAGACCAATTTTAGTAACGTCCATACTCTGTAAGACTATGGAACGTGTACTGAATAAAAAGCTCCTGGCACACCTCGAAGCAATCGATCTCCTCAGTAATCGGCAATATGGCTTTCGCCAAAACCGTTCCACTGGGGATCTTCTTGTATATGCCATGCCACCCACATTTGGAGTGAGGCCATCGAGAAGCACGGAGAGGCACTTGCCGTTTCTCACGACATCTCGAAGGCTTTTGACAGGGTCTGGCACGATGGCCTAATTTGCAAGCTTCCGTCCTACGGCCTGCCCCCTAGCTTATGTGTCTGGATCACCGCCTTTCTGAGGAATCGGTCTATCCAAGTGGTCGTTGACGGCTGCACATCCGACCGATTAGAAATCAACGCTGGGGTCGGTACTTTCGGCTACAATATTCCTGCTGCACATAAACGACCTACTCAAACCCGGTACTTTTGGGTACGCAGACGACAGCACAGTAGTCGAGAGTTAAGAGTCAAACCCCCGAGCCAGCGTGGGACAGATCCGGTCTCTCCGAGAGACTATGGTTGAGCGTTTGAATTTGTCCTTGAAAGCGGTCTCCGATTGGGGTGATGCTAACTTGGTCAAATTCAACGCTACCTTAGGCGTGTCTTCCCCCAAGCGAAGTCAATTTAAGCCAAACCCCACATTCTGAAATGCATCCGTGCCGATAACCGACCGCTTCAAGCTTCTTGGCGTTACTCTGACATTACCCTCAATTTGATATCTTACATTGAAGCTAAAGCTCAAGTGGCTGCTAAAAAGCTGGGCATTCTGTCGAAGGTGCGACAGTACTTCACACCGAAACAGTTGCTCAACCTATACCAAGCGCAGGATCGATCCTGTATGGAGTACTGTTCGTATCTGTGTGATGGCTCAGCTAAATACCATCTAGATGCGCTAGAGACAATAGAGAAACGGGCCAAGGGGCTCATTAACAACGATGCACTCGTCGAGAAAAGGCTTCAGAGCCTTGAACATCGCCGCAAAATTGCAGGCCTATCGGTCTTTTAACGGATTCATTTCGGAGAATGTGCGCTGGAATTGCACAACTTGATACCTCCAAGCCCTTTCCACCAACGAACGACCAGACGTACAGCGACGCGCCACCGCTACATGGTGGATATTCCACTCATACGCACGAAAAGTTTCGGCAACACATTTAGTATGCGTACAGCTAAGGAGTGGAATTGTCTGCCTGAGTCTGTGTTTCCGGATAGCTATAACCTCGGAATCTTCAAGTATCGAGTGAATAGGTTCCTCCTAGGCAAACGTGATCCATCGTAGACTACATCGTCACTTACGACCATAGATAGAGGTCGAAAGTGAGCCAACCATCCATAACAAAAAAAAACATGTGTTGCTGAAAACTAATTTTCCCTCGATCACGATCGTACCTCAAACTAACCTAACAGACCATTATCCAGTTTGAATTAGCATGGAACGGAAACAAAAGCGTTTGTGTGAAATACATACAGTACAAAAAATCAACCAGTGCAATTTTTATAAAGAAATGATGAATATTACGTCAGCCCAAATTATCAACGTCAATTATTAACGTCAGCCCAAATTATCAATCATTTGATCTAAATTATGCTATTAACTATCTTATCAATAACATCCAAAATATACTGGAAAAGAATACAGAAACTCTTCATTTATCAAGACGTAAAAGTATTATAAAGCCATGGATCACGCCGGGTTGTATAAGGAATAGAGACAAATTGCATATTAACGCAAAATTAACACCTGAAAATGAGATTGCCCAAATAACATACAGAAGGTATAGGAACTACTGTAATAGGATTATAAGAGGTGAAAAGAAATCGTACGAAAAAATTTAGCTACAGTTGCAGTTGCAGTAGCTAAATGTATCACTCACATGACTAAGGAAAACAGCTCTCCTGTAGAAAGAATTATTACAAATATCTTCCTCACCTCAGCAATCAGTAAATGAGATTAACTCCTAATTTATAAATGTAGGTGAATCGCTTGCTGAAAAAAAGATCGGAATGAATGAATGTACTGTTCACACCCATTATAGTATCATGCCTCAGCTACATTCATTTGTGCTGCTATGAGAGATGTTGATGAAATGGAAGTGAATCAACATATTGTAGATCTTAAGAGTGTCTCTTCAGTTTGATTGGATAATGTCTCTAACACGTTACTTAAAAAAATAAAAACTTATTCTTGTCTCACCACTCACATACATCTTTAATTTGTGCCTCCAATCTGGTATCTTCCCTTCTCAATTAAAGAAATCAGCAGTTCGCCCCATCTATAAGGGTTATGGTAATAGAGATCATAAACATAACATAACATAAACATAACTTCACGCCTATATCCCCGAAGGGGTAGGCAGAGGTACACCAGAGGTATTAAAGGTGTATACGTTTAAACCTAGGCTTTTCCCTACTATAGCCTTATATCAATTCTGCGAGGTGCTCACGGTGAGACAGCTGTTTATCCGAGGAATTATACGCCAACAACACAGCGAGCTTATGACCCTAATCAGCTTACCAAGCGTAGAAGCTACTCAGTATGTCCAAGGCTACAAAATCCAAAAACCATATTTTATCGAGCATTTTCCATTTTTATTGGTCCAATTTTATATAATAAAGTTAATAAAATCTTAAATATATATCCACTTACTAAGTCCTTGTGCAAGAAAAAGACATCTAATTTCTTACAAAGTCTTACATACGACGAAACTGAAGAGCTGATTACGATTCAGAGCTAGCGTATTGGTTGATTTCGGCATCATTCATTCACTCAAATAGTCATCGTAACTCAAATATCCCCACACATACACAGATTCTCACTCCCTACATACACATTACAGGTGCACAGACACACACAGTCACCCTTACACATATATACATACCATATCACATTTACACATACATACATACACACACACAAATACACACACACACACACACATACGCGCACTCACACACACACACACACACACAAACACTCATATTCATATCGTATCGCAAGTATAGTAATTTGTTTAAAAAAAAACTTCTTCGATGTAATTTACTTCTTGATCCGATTGTTTTGGATTAACTTTTGGCTACGGCTATTTAACAGACTGTATATTTTTGGAAGCCAGGAATCCATAGCCATAGCCAGGAAGAGTGGGGACAACCTCGAGAAGCTCATGGTGACCGGCAAACTCGAAGGGAAAAGGCCTCGCGGCCGCAGCCCGATACGTTGGTCTGACCAGGTCCGCACTAACCTTGAGACGACTCTCCACGGTGCTGTGCATGATGCCGAAGATAGGCCAAGATGGCGCAAGATTATTCAGAACAAAGTTCTTCCAAAGGGTGGTCACGACCCTCAATCCTGAGGAATACGACACAAGGAGGATTTTTTTGGAAGGGGGCGGGCGCTGTTAGCCGAGACACAGGCTTGTCCTAGTTCGGCTACAGATGCTATCTTGCTTGTTAACTGGATAATTTTAGCCTATATCTATTACCAATGTTTATCTTAAGTAAGTTATACTGAAGCAAATAAATAACTAAAAATAAATCAATGAATATTCAAATCTTTTTAATGTTAATTTTAGTCCCAAACTCATCAATCCCCATCAATACCTTCAGTTAGGGCACTAGATCTCTTGATTTTACTGATTTTAAATCTTTAAACTGTAGGCATAATTCTGAATTATAGATTTAGATCGGAAAAAGAGAACATCTAGGACGGGACTTGAGTCATCTAGACACAGATGAGATGTGTATAGATGGCTCAGTTGATCTGAGCATTCCCCCTGTAAGGGACTGGTCGCGGGTTCAAGTCCCGTCCTAGATGTTCTCTTTTGCCGATCTAAATCTATAGGAAGTAAGCATACTAATTGCTAAAAAAATTTTCATTCAATTTTTATTTTAAAATTAGGTATACTGGTTTTGGGGTGTGTGTTGGGTAACCTCCTCGAGTGTCGCTCCGATTCCGATCCCGCTGCAGTCCGGGGGGAACGGAATCGGAGCGGCCGGTACACCCTGGGCGGCGGTCAATGGCTTCCCCTTCACCCCTTCATAGGGTTGGCATTGATCGTCGGCCAATACCCAACGTGGCGGGAACACATCGCTCTCCGTACTCCTCTGCTTTCAGAGGAGACAGGATGAGCGATGCTGTTAGTGGTGAGATGGCCCAGGGTCAGCCGGGGTGCGAGGGATATACTCTATGGGTAACCTTACACCCCGGCGTCTGAAGACCCGAGACGGCGTGCGGTTTTAGTCGGTGCAAGCCCGACATAACCGCCCCCGCTGGCCGGCGGGGGGGTATCCGAAGGGATTTCCGCACGATAAAAAAAAAAAAAGGTATACTGGTTTATATTTGTGATGTGAAGAAAAAACAATCGATTTTATAAAAATAAATATTAGAAAGGAAATTGGAAAATAGAGCTTTTATTGAGAATAAAAATTTTAGGCAAGATTTGAATCAATGGAGATAAAGTAAATTACACAAGAAAACAGCAAGAGTCTCTAAAAAAATATTTATATCGTGAGATGCTCTCTAATTCTATAGAATGCCATGCAACAATATATTTTCGCTTTGACCAAAATACCTTTAAGATATTTATTTATTATGTAAATGTACACATGTGGTTACAAATTTTATATCTAACTAAACTAAATAAAACTAAAATAAAATAAATAATATATTATATATATTATAATATATTTCATATATTTTCTGATATTTTTAGGTTCGAAGATACATTTCACAAATCAACAACATCAGAATTACTCTGAGTGGTATGGACTTCTTCTACGTGACACGGAGAATGATTTTATCGGTTTGTATACTCTTAGCCCTTCAATATAATTGTAGATACGTCTCCAGACATGTAAATTATCAGACCTCATTTTATAACTTTAGTAGTACTATTTTGTATTGCTAGAAACCAGCAGTAAAGATCGCAGGCTATACATTTGATGTAGTAGGAGCTTAATGTAGCATGACTTACGGTCTCCAGCCGTTCATAGTCTTATATTCCTTATACTTAGCGGATCTGAACCTACCGCCAATTTGAATCGGTAATGACGTTGAAGTACACTAGACTATCCTACTTTCTATCCTATCCCACTATATCCTACTTCCTACTATCCTACCCTAATATAATATTATAAAAGAGAAACTTTTTGTGTACGTATGGATGTTTGTTTCTCGTTCACGCAAAAACAGCTGAACGGATCTGGATGAAATTTGGCACAGTGATAGAATATCGTCTGTAATAACACATAGGGTATCCCTGGAATAGGTTACCATGCGAGGCAGGAACGCGATCAGAATTCCACGCGGGCAGAGCCGTGGGCGTCAGCTAGTAATATTATTAATATGAAAGATTGTGAAGATACTTGGATATTTGGATGTTTGTTACTCAATCACGCTCTAAGGGCTAACGAATCTGGCTGGAATTTAGTACAGGGATAGATTATAGCCTCGAATAACATATAGGTTATTTGTATATCTGGAATAGGTTCCCATAGGACACGGAAACGGGATCAGAATTCCACGAAGGCGAAGCCGCGAGCAACAGCTAGTATAATAATTATTATAAAAGTGAAAGTTTATGAAGATGTTTGGATGTTGGTTACTCAATCACGCCCAAACGACTAAACGGATCTGGCTGGAATTTGGTACAGGGATAAACTACAGTCTGGAATAACACATAGGCCGGAATAGATTCTATTGCACGAATCCGCGGGCAACAGCTAGTACTAAATCTCTCTCCAAAAACTATTCAGATATTCCACTTATTCAGATCGGTTAGTCGATAAAAATTGTAAGTTTCGGGCTCCTTTTTATTATACCATAAACATTATTTTGTTTATTTCAATATTCTACTCACTCTAATTATTATCATCATCCGAGTGAAAAACCCAGTTGCATCAAACGCTTGCACCACCACCCGGGCTCTGCTCTTCTATTCCTGCTTTGGATTGGTTTATCATGAATTTCATATAGGCCGGAATAGATTCTATTGCACGAATCCGCGGGCAACAGCTAGTACTAAATCTCTCTCCAAAAACTATTCAGATATTCCACTTATTCAGATCGGTTAGTCGATAAAAATTGTAAATTTCGGGCTCCTTTTTATTATACCATAAACATTATTTTGTTTATTTCAATATTCTACTCACTCTAATTATTATCATCATCCGAGTGAAAAACCCAGTTGCATCAAACGCTTGCACCACCACCCGGGCTCTGCTCTTCTATTCCTGCTTTGGATTGGTTTATCATGAATTTCATGGTAGTTAAGCTACCGACTTTCCCCGGCACTAGAGCTTTTTCGGCAAATCATAAAAAAGGTAGTTTTTATTCATTTCACCTAGTCCAACAGACACTGTCATAATTTGCAAAATAAAATATATTTTATATACTTTCAGTTAATTGGAGCAATCGTAACTTATTTATTGGTGCTGATTCAATTTTATAAATAAATCTATACTGGAAACTCAGTATATATGAAAATTGGAAAGAACAATTGATGGACGATGGAACTGACTTATTTATATATCATCCACTTGATGATAATGACACATTTTGGTATAGCAAGCTTCATTGTTTTCACTGAAGCGTTAATTGAACTCAGCACGTTGCGGTCACTTCACAACAATTTGCTTAGGTGGCATGGTTGCGTGGCCGCATCATTCTACTTATAGCGTTGTATATTACAACTCAAAATACTGATCAGTAGATCAGTTTGATATATTAACATTGTATTACATACCATCCTAAATCATTCCACAATCCAATGAGTTTTATTTTCCTTTTATTTTCTTACTTTACAATTATAATCTGGACATTGCTTTTGTACCATATAAAAATCAGTAGTTAGAACAGTTATCCACGAATAAAATAACGAAAAAGAGTTACAATAGTTATTATAATGAAATAATCTACTTTAATAAAAATAGATTACTTCATTGTCAAAAGGAAATTGCACGGGGAAACTTACAGAAGTGGACCTACTCTACATACCTTTTTTTTTTTTTTTCGTGCGGAAATCCCTTCGGATACCCCCCCGCGTGCCAGCGGGGGCGGTTATGTCGGGCTTGAACCGACTAAAACCGCACGCCGTCTCGGGTCTACGCCGGGGTGTAAGGTTGCCCATAGAGCATATCCCTCGCACCCCGACTGACCCTGGGCCATCTCCGGTTTCGAGATGGCCCCCTCGGGTTTGGGAACCACGGTGTCCCCGTCTTGCCCCGGTTTGGGGGAGGGGCGCTAGTCGCCCCACCGTCCCGGCCTGCTTCTGCTGGGGTGACAGGTGGCCTCCCCCGCCACCCCCAGGCCTGCGCTCATGGAGGACGGAGGTCGTTAAGCGACCTCCGGCGCCTGAGTTGCCTGCGACGCGCGGCGAGCAAGTTGCGGGCTCGGCGGACCGGGAGAGTTCTAAGTCTCTCCCGGGCGCGCTCCGCCCCCTCCTTCGCGAGCATTACATGCTCGCAGAAGGAGGCGGCGGCGGCCCACGCGCTCGCGCTCCGCACCATTGCCGCAATCATGCTGCCGAGCGAGAGGACTCCCACCCCGATGGCTGCCACGAGGTCACGCCTCGGCGCCTCCCACGCCGGGCAGTTCGCCAGCGTGTGCAGCCCTGAGTCCTCGCTCGCGTCGCAGTGATGACACTCAGGCGTTGGCTCCTTCCTGATCCGATGCAGGTGGTCCCCGAAGCACCCCTTCCCTGAGATCACCTGCGTCAGTCGGTAGGAGAGGCTTCCGTGTCGCCTCTCCAGCCAATCCTCCATGATGGGCCTTACCGCCGCTATTGCGGCGTGCCCTGCGCTTGGTTGCCCAAGTCGTTCCTTCCACTCCACCACGATGGCCTGGCGGAGCTGGGACTGCACGGCCTCGATTTCTCGAGGCTCGGGGTTCCATCCCTGCTCCCGCGCCTCCTTTCGCCACTGGTACAGTTGCGAAAGGGCTCTCGCTTCCAGGTCCCATGGCGGAGTTCCGGCAAGGAGACTCGCCGCCTCGAAGGAGATCGTGCCTACTCTACATACCTAATGCCATCTGGCTTGGCACAGTTGGCACCGACTTAAAAGAAAAGTCGATCGTGTTTTTTATCTTTAGAGTTAAATCTGTAATTCAGTTACTATACACTTTTCGGTACCTTTTCGGTTATTAAAGTCAGTTAATTTTTTTTTATTCATGTAATTTATATTTTATTTTTTTTGTGAATGTAACATAACATCTTAACTCTGTTACCGGTTCCCGGCATCCCTGGTTCGGAGTCTGGGGATCACTTCGAAAATGAGTTCTTGTGTGTGACCACCACATGGCACCATTAGTCCAAAATGTGTGACTTGTTACGTTACTTGTGAAAAATGGGATTTATTTTTATTACGAATAATTTTTTTAAGGAATGCCTTACCATAAAAGATCCTTTCTGTTTGTCGACTTCATCGACAAAAACCTTGAGATCTATATGTTTGCCAAGTTCTGTGGTAAAAAGTCCTACATACATTGCGGCATCTATTCACGCAAATAACACTGAGTTGATTTCACGCAGATAATTTGCACAAAATAGTGCAAAAAGTCCATTTTATTTGCACGATGTGCATTTGTGAAGATATTTAGAAGGTTTGATGTCTGTGACTCAATCCCGCTCAAGTGGCTGAACGAATCTGGCTTTAATTTGGTACAAAGATAGGTCGTGCCGTGTAGTGCCGGCACATTAAAAGAATAGCACTACCCCCTCTCTTCCCATGGGTGTCGTAAAAGTCGACTAAGGGAAATCGCCATCAGGAGACGGTCAGCAGCGCCTCCTGAAACACCAGGCCATACTGCGATCGCCAACCCGCCTGCCAAGCGTGGCGATTATGGCAACCCCCCCCCCCCCCCCAAATGGCTACACACCCAATAAATCGGCCCCCAGTCCCTGGCAGTCCCGCTATTCCTAGCTACGGTAGCGGCTATGGTAACGGCCGGGCAGGGGGTGCTAAGAATCCGCGGGTAAGATCCGGCTACCAACATCGACGACTCGATCTGGCAACCTACAACACGCGCACACTGAGGCTCGACGCGAAGCTCGTAGAGTTGGAAGAGGCAGTTAGTAAGTTACACTGGGATGTCATTGGATTATCTGAAGTCCGAAGAGAGGGTGAGGACTCGATAATCCTGCAATCCGGTAACTTACTATACCACCGGGAGGGCGACCAACAGTCCCTGGGTGGTGTCGGGTTCATCGTCCACAAATCCCTCGTTAACAACGTGGTTACCATCGGGAGTGTGTCGAGCAGGGTAGCGTACCTGATACTCAGAATATCGAAGTGGAGGCTATGTATGAGGAGATCTCTAAAGCCATGCATAGCCATAAAACCCACTACACGGTTGTGATGGGGGATTTCAATGCAAAATTGGGGCAACGTTGCGGTGATGAGTTGAGAGTGGAGCAATTTGGATTTGGGCAACGGAACGAAAGGGGCCAAATGCTGGCAGACTTCATGGAGAGGGAGAGCCTCTACATGATGAACTCCTTCTTTAAGAAGCCCGTAAGCCGCAAATGGACCTGGATTAGTCCGGACGGTAAAGTCAAAAACGAGATCGATTTTATCATGTCGACGAAGAAGCACATGTTCAATGATGTCAGTGTGATCAACGCTGTTAAGACAGGAAGCGATCACCGCATGGTCAGAGGCACATTGAATATCAACGTCAAGCTTGAAGGATCGCGACTGATAAAATCCACGCTCCGACCATTACCGGTTCAAATCCAAAACCCCGAGTGCTTTCAGTTCGAGCTCCAAAACCGCTTCGAAACCCTTGAGAACAGCATAGATGTGGACGATCTATACAACATGGTGGTAGATACTGTCCGCACGGTTGGGTCTAAGTACTATAAAACCCGCTGACAACGCCAACTCCTGGGATCTTCTTAAATGATAGTCTCGTGTACTTTTTATACGTTATAATGAACCTTTTATAATATTAATACAAAATTACACTTGTTCGATCGGGTTTTAAAAGCGATGTGACATTTTGACATTTCGATGTTGCCAGGTGTGAAGTTTTATTCTTAACATCTTGCCCCCCCTCGACGACTGAAGGAGCTCGAGTAGGTTGACTTGCTGCCGAAGGTGTAGATCCTGGCAGGCAGCAGAGCTTGTGTACGGCTCGTCGGAAAATGCCTTTGGATGTCTTCACATCTGCGACTCTCTGCACACCATCCGGTCCTGTGTAGAGTTTCTGAATGCGTCCCATGTGCCATTTAAGTGGAGGCACATTCTCTTCTTTGAGAACGACCAGTTCACCTAGATGAAGTCCCTCTTGCTTGACTCGCCATTTGGTTTTCTGCTGCAATTCGCTCAAATATTCATTGCGCCAGCGCTCCCAAAAATGTTGCCTTAGTTGTTCGATACGTTGGTATCTATCGAGCCTGTGCATTTTTACATCAGTGAGGCTCGGTGCTGGAAGCGAAGTCAAGGGTCTTCCGATCAGAAAGTGCCCGGGAGTGACGGGTCACTCACAAGATCATTAGGATTAGCAGATAGAGGGGTCAACGGACGGGAGTTGAGAATCGCCTCGACTTGAGCAAATAGTGTCGATAGGTCCTCACAGGTTAAATGTTGACTGCCTAACGTTCGAATAATATGGTGTTTGGCAGATTTTACCGCAGATTCCCACAGTCCACAATATGTGGGGAGCAAGCCGGGGAAAATTAAAAATTAATTCCTTCATCAGCTGTGAAGGCGGATACGTCATCATTGCTAGACTTTAAGAAATTTGCGAGTTCGTTGCTTGCTCCGACAAAATATGTTCCGTTGTCACAGTATAAAGTTACTGGCTTTCCCCGACGAGATATAAAGCGTTTTAAACAGGAAATGAAGGCGTTACTTGAAAGATCGCTGGCGACCTCTAAATGTAGAGCCTTGGTGGCAAAACAAACAAATAAGCATAGATAGCACTTATATGTTTTGCCCCCACGACCCTTGCGATCAAGGATGAGATATAGACCAGCGAAATCAACACCACTGATGTGAAATGGAGGGCTTGGTGTGACTCTAGCAGCGGGTAAGTTGCCCATGATGGGATTAATTATTTTAGCTTGCATGATTCTACAAATTTTACATTGATTGACCGTGCTTCGAACTAAAACTCTGCCTCTCAACGGCCAGAACTCGCTTCTTATGTTCCTCAGTAAGAGTTGTGGTCCGCAGTGTAGGATTTTTTTATGAACATGCATGAAAAGCAATTTAGTAAAAACATGACTCGAATCTAATAACATTGGATGTTTTTTATTGTATGTTTCAGATGAGTTTTGAATTCTCCCACCAACACAGACAATTTGATCGTCATTAAGAAATGGACTTAAGGATAAAATGTGTGATGACACAGGTAAGGTTTGTTTGTTTGATATTTGTTTTAGTTCTTTAGCGAAACAATTTTGTTGATGTAGTTTAACTAACGTCACTAGAGATGACTTTATCTCGTCTGTGGGTAAAGGCCCTGTAGTTTTCGCCTTTTTGTTCCGTAGATTATTTATAAATCGTAGAACATAGGCTACAGACCTGTGCAATGTAGAGAACCTCGAAAATCTTTCAAAGTTCACCACATCGCCCAGATCTGCAGTTGTTGTAGAGTTTAGGTTTGTAGTGTGTAGTGTAGTTGTAGTGTCGTTTTTAGTATAAGTTTTTCTTTCAGGTAATTCAAACACGTTTTTTATAGTGAGATTGCTAGGCCAATAAATCTGGTTGTTCATCAGGAACGAAGGTCCATTCCACCAAATCGTGGACGAATGAACTAATTTAGGACTGACGCCTCGTGATGCTAAATCTGCCGGATTTATTTCTCCGGGTATATGTCTCCAACAAGACTGAGCAGTAAGGTCTTGAATTTCAGCGACACAGTTTGAAATAAATGGTTTTAAGTCACGAGGTTCTGACTTCAACCAGCCCAGTACAATTGTGGAGTCTGTCCAGTGGAATGTAGCATCGATGTTGCATCGTAGAGCCTTCAACACCTTGCTACTTAAACGTGCTGACAAGAGAGCTCCGCAAAGTTCCAATCGTGGGATGGTAGTCGGTTTGACTGGAGCGACTTTTGTCTTAGCACAAAGCAGCCTTACGAATACGTTGCCAGACTGATTAATAGATCGGAGATAGATGGCGGTTGCGTACGCTGCTTGTGATGCATCTGAGAACGAATGCAACTCTATCCTACTTGCATCAGGTATTAAGGCGCACCTAGGTATTTCAATATCAGAAATTTGTCCTAACTCTTTCACGAATTTGAACCATTCTTTTTCCAATGTGGCGTCTACTAGGTCACCACTTGCCACTTTGCTTGGCGTTCGTGGACTATGAGAAAGCTTTCGATTCGATTGAGACCTGGGCGGTGCTGCAGTCTCTCCAGAAGTGCCAAATAGATTACAGGTACATCGAGGTGCTGAGGTACTTATACCAAAACGCCACGAAAATCATGTCCAATGCCCATGTTGCACCCGCTCCAGTTAATGTTGGGAACATTACACTCGAAGTGTTGACCACTATGTTTACCTAGGACAGACGATCCAGTTAGGTAAGCCAACTTCGAGAAAGAGATCTCTCGTCGAATCCAGCTCGGATAGGCAGCGTTCGGAAAGCTCCGGCATATATTAGCGTCCGAAATACCGCAATGTCTCTAAACTAAAACTCTGAACTAAAACAACCGCCATTGCTCGAAGGATTGCATCGTTGAAGTGGCAGTGGGCGGGACACATAGCGCGGAGGACCGATGACCGCTGGGGCGGAAAGGTTCTCGAATGGCGACCGCGTACCGGACGACGTTCCGTGGGCAGGCCCCCTACAAGGTGGACCGACGATCTAGTCAAGGTCGCGGGAAGCTGCATGCGGGCAGCGCATGACCGATCGTTGTGGAGATCCTTGGGGGAGGCCTGCAGTGGACGTCGTTTGGCTGACATGATGAGGTTGCGGGAGCAGGATCAAAATTTCACGCAGCAATCAATAATTTTCAGTTTTTGATTAAAAAAGCCGCGGTAGCCTAGTGGTATGGGTAATGGACAGCAGAGACGAGGTCTCGGGTTCGATCCCAGGTTTTACCATGGCACACACCAATGACTTTTCGATGCTTTTCGAAGTTGTGTGTATTTATCGCAGGTTATAAGTGCCCGGTTAATGGCAATAGGCTCGCCACCTATTACATTGGGACCTAAACATGAACTGTCGAAATGTGGGTGCTAGCACCTCTGCCTACCCCTTCGGGGATATAGGTGTGAGTTTATGTATGATTTATTCCTTTGTATGTGCCTAGAAGTCTACCTTGATGACAAATATCAAGTTTCTAGGTCATCTGCAAGTGGGGTGCTTGGTTGGGGACCTCCACGCGGTGCACCCTGGGCAACGGAGGCGGCACCGCCTCTGCCGCCTACGGCCAACTCCGACCGAGGCGAGGACGGCCCTGTTGAGGGCTGTTCGGAAGCTTTCCACTTGTCCCTCTGACTAGCAGATGGCACAGTGGAGAGCAAGTAAGGGCGCCATCTCGAAACCGGAGATGGCCCAGGGTCAGTCGGGGTGCGAGGGATATGCTCTATGGGTAACCTTACACCCCGGCGTCTTGAGACCCGTGACGGCGTGCGGTTTTAGTTGGTTCAAGCCCGACATAACCGCCAGCGGGGGCGGTATCCGAAAGGATTTCCGCACGAAAAAAAAAAAGTCATCTGCAAGTGGGTAAGGTTTTTGATCTATAAGTCAGTGAGTCAGTCATAAAAAATATCAGCTTTTAAACGTTAGTATATTAATAACTTAACATATATAAAATTTTTGATTCTAGACAAGGTAAGGAGTTCTAATAAATGTGCCAAAATTCATATACGTAGGTTAAATGGTTTTCGAGTTGTGAAGCGGCTGAAGTAGTTCGAAATGGTTCATGTAAATATACACACAGCTGCTGCATCGCTGGTTCCTTTTTCTTGGAACTTGGCTGGACACGCTACCACGTATCTGGATTGTCACAACAGTAATATATATATAGGTTTAAATGGACATATAGTAGAATTCTGAACGCATTTTGTGAAACAAATTCAATTGAAGTTGCTAAACAGCTGTATCAAAGGCTTCATGCGAGTGGCCATATTTTCAATCAGACAAAAATACATTTTATATGTACACTTCAATTTTTCAGCCTAACCCAGAACTTACAATATCTGCGTAGGGATTATCAATTACTGAACTCAAACGAATACATTTCTGGAGTTTAACAGTGACAGAGATTTTTAAAGAGGAAGACCCAGATAGACACAATATATAAAGAGAAAGGTTATACATGCTTTGATCTTGACGAAATTGCTCGAGTAGTATCGTAGTATCAGGGACGAAAGCATGAATTTATTACTGTGCCATAGCGCACTATCTAATTTAAAACGGTGCAGAGCTGTAAGGTAAAATAAGTTCAATTTTCTTTTTTTTCATTAGTATTAGACTATGCTATGCCATCACCCCCAAGCCCTGGTAGGAGAAGAAGACCCAAGAACGTGACGTCGCAAGGGATAACACGGTAATTTGGGGATGCTGAAGATCTTGCGAAGTGGAGAAGAAAAAGTAGAAAAGATGATCCTTAATAAAATGATGATGATAACGAAGGACTTCGTGTTAAGTTTTCACGCTAGCCTATAAATATATCCTGAAATCACATTGAAGTATTTTCTGAACCAAACTATTGGCCCTTCACCCATAATTTTTAAAGAATTAGGTTGTAATATACAGCTATCAGGTTCAAATTAATTTCTTAACCCAGACATAGAACAGACAGAAGTTCAAATACCTGTTGTATTTAAACTTCGTGTCTAGGTAAAGAAATTAATGTTATCATTTTATTACATAAATTACAAGTTGTCACTCGCTTGCCTACGTGCGTCTACTTATAATGAAATACTCTGTCATTTTACGACTAGACTTGACATGTGTTATCACATAATTTTGATTAATCCTACAAAGAAATATTTTAGTGCTTTAACTATATCTATATCATATTTAATCCGTCAAAGTAGTAGAGTATTCCTATTTAAAAAAATGTTTTAGATACGCATGAAAATGAATACTACATTTTCTCGGAGGTCTGATGACCTAGGAGTGTTAAGTCGGAAAAAGAGAAAGCGAGGTAATTTACATAACACTACAAGAAGCTTTCTATTCTGCAGTCTAGTCATAGGATTATTGCCATTGTTTGGACTAACCAGTCAGACAAGCAATAAATTAAGGTGAGGTTTTATAAGGCATTCATTTATTTTTAAGACTTCTTGTAGCATATTGCATTTCGAGTCCCCACTTAACTAGTTTATTTTTGATTACTTGCGTTTCTAGTTTGTTTAATATGATTTATACACATATCACTATTCTCACCTTTCATTTTTACAGCTGTGTTATGTTCCTTTTCATTACTTCTATTACCTCGAGCTGGACTGTAGTAGATACGATTATGCAACCAATTTTATTTTATTTAAAATCAATGGTTCCTTATGAAGTTACAACGATTTGAAGGTTTAGTACTTTGAA
This sequence comes from Cybosia mesomella, assembly GCA_946251805.1. Taxonomy (NCBI): domain Eukaryota; kingdom Metazoa; phylum Arthropoda; class Insecta; order Lepidoptera; family Erebidae; genus Cybosia; species Cybosia mesomella. The sequence goes on from OX276390.1 coordinate 30,441,321, forward strand.
AGATTTCTGAGCAGCGTGTACTCCTGACTCTGATCAAATCGGCCTCAGTAAGGAATTTTCAATATTTAAAAAATAACTATAAGTGCCTTTATTAGTACTAATTGTTGTATTAACACCGATAAATATAACAATACTTGAATTGGCATACTCAATACGTCTACTGTTAAGTATACCTAATTAAATCTGAAATTACGCATAGAATTATAAATAAGGCATGGTAATCACGGGCACGCCACAATAGCGGCGGTAAGACCCATCATGGAGGATTGGCTAGAGAGGCGACACGGAAGCCTCTCGTACCGAATGACGCAGGTGATCTTCGGGGACCACCTGCATCGGATCAGGAAGGAGCCAACGCCTGAGTGTCATCACTGCGACGCGAGCGAGGACTCAGGGCTGCACACACTGGCGGACTGCCCGGCGTGGGAGGCGCCGAGGCGTGACCTCATGGCAGCCATCGGGGTGGGAGTCCTCTCGCTCGGCAGGATGTTTGCGGCAATGGTGCATGTAATGCTCGCGAAGGAGATGGTGGAGCGCGCCCGGGAGAGATTTAGAACTCTCCCGGCCCGCCGAGCCCGCAACTTGCTCGATGGGCAACCTTACACCCCGGCGTCTGGAGATCCGAGACGGCGTGCGGTTTTAGTCGGTTCAAGCCCGACATAACCGCCCCTGCTTGTTGGTGGGGGTGTATCCGAAGGGATTTCCGCACGACAAAAAAAAAGGCATAGTAATCACGGGATGCGGAGATGGACGTCCATTAATGGACACACCAATCCGCATCCTGCAGGCGAACATAAACCACTGCACCGGTGCTCATGATCTTCTGTACCAGAGCATCGTGGAGTGGTCTATCAATGGTCGTCGTCGCTGAGCTGTACTGGGTCCACCCCGGAAACCCGGTGGACCTGGACGGTGTAGCGACCATCTTCGGGGGGTCCGCGACACCTCGCGCCTTGCAGTCATTGCAAGGGGCAGAGGCTGTGTCACGGCGGACTATGAGGGAATGGCTCGTGATGGCGCGGGGAGTAACGCACCGAAGCGCGGCACTAAAGGCCACGGCAGGGGTTGCTCAAGTCGTGGGTTGAATACGGCGGCTGGGACTCGACGTGGCTCTCCACAAATCCGAGGTTATGTGTTTACACGGGCCTTGGAGGGGGCCACCTGCGGCCAGAATAACCGTAGGGGGCGTAAGCATCGGCATCGAGCCCACGATGAAGTACCTTGGGCTCGTACTCGATAGCCGATGGGACTTTGGACCACATCGCCGAAGTCTGGTCCCGAAACTGAGGGGGGCTGCGGCCGCGCTATCGCGGCTGATGCCCAACGTTAAGGGACCCAACGCCCCCACTAGGAGACTGTACCTGGCGATCGTGCGAAGCATGGCCCTGTACGGGGCTCCCGTATGGGTGGAGACTCTGGCGGCCCGCAACGTCTCCAACTCATGGAGACATGGAGGGTGCGACTTGACGACCTTGATCCAAGGTGGGGGGAATCCACCATTGCGGCGGTAAGACCGATCATGAAGGAGTGGTTGGAGAGGGACCATGGGGACTTCTACTACGACGTTCTCTCGTTGGAGACCATGTTGAGGGCCGTGGTCTCCGACGGGAGCAAGTGGCACGTCACCGCCTCTTTCTGCGAGCAGGTTATGCGCGCGAAAGAGGCGGCGGAGAGGGAGCGGGAGAGAAGCCTGCCCCTCGAGGTTCGTAGTCTGCGTCCGCCCGGGACTACTGACCTCCATGATCCCCGATCATGGAGGTCAGTAGGAGGACGGCAGTTGGTCGACTCGCCGTCCTTACAGAAGCAGGCCGTGGCGGAGGCGTGTCGTGTGTGTCCTACACACGACACCGACGCGGGATAAAACCCGACCCCACCAGGCGAGGCCGCGCTGACGGCCAAGGTCCGCCGGTAACCCTGAGGTTATCGTTTCGAGGGCTTACCCGGGGTGCCAGGCAATGGACACTTGGGCAAGACACCGTGCGGTTTTAGTCGATGCACGACATAACCGCCTCCGCTGGCCGGTGGGGGGGATTCCGAAGGGATTTAACGCACTTAGAAAAAAAAGGGCATGGTAATCACGTGACAACCGTCCAAACGTCAACGTGTTTCTGTGTCTCTGTAATATAAAGATATATTATAAGGCTGAGGCTATGCGACTTGTAAGCTAATAATACAAAATTAGTCTATATACACGCTACACTGTACAACGCATTTCGCAAGCGATTTTTATTTGACTAGCTGTGCCCGCGACTTCGTCCACGGGGATTTAGGTTTTTAAAGCTTTAACTCTTTTGTGCGGTACCCAAATTATTTTTCTAAAATAAAAGTAGCCTATGTTACGCCTTCACACCTCAAAACTGTTCACACACAACTAGAGATATTTTGCATTAATAGTTGTAATTATAAAATGTTTCGATGCTTTTCGAAGTTATGTGTGTATTTAGCGCAGGTTTATAAGTGCCCGGTTAATGGCAATAGGCTCGTCACCTATTACATTGGGACCTAAACATAAACTGGCGAAATGTGGGTGCTAGCACCTCTGCCTACCCCTTCGGGGATATAGGCGTGAGTTTATAAACATAAACTACTACTAGCAACTAATACTAGCAAGCCACGGTCTTGTCCAGTTGATCTTCTCAAATTAGGCGATAGTCCAACAACTGCAACGAATCAGACTTGCTCCTTTATAACCAACGTAGGCAATAATATGGCTGCTGGGATAGTAAATTATACAAGTAGAGCTACATCTGACCGTAATACCATTTCCAAGGACATTAAAACTCACACTGGCCACCCTTAAACTCCCTCCTTATAGAGCACATCGGCGAAAATGATGTTCATACTATCATACAGCAACTTAATAATGATTCTGCCGCTGACTGGGATGGTATATCACCCATGCTACTCAAAACGTGTCATGTTCTAGTGCCTCTCTTGACTTATATTTTTAATCTACAGAGATTAAAAATAAAAATGTCGGGGAAAATGCTTTCCTGGATACAGATCCAGGAAGGCATTTGCCCCTTTTTCTAAAAATTCTGGAAAAGATATTAAGTAAAAATCTTAAAAATTTCCTACATAATTTCCACATACTGGCCGATAACCAGTATGATTTCCGGGGTGTGTGTTGGGTAACCTCCTCGAGTGTCGCTCCGATTCCGATCCCGCTGCAGTCCGGGGGGAACGGAATCGGAGCAGCCGGTACACCCTGGGCGGCGGTCAATGGCTTCCCCTTCACCCCTTCATAGGGTTGGCATTGATCGTCGGACAATACCCAACGTGGCGGGAACACATCGCTCTCCGTACTCCTCTGCTTTCAGAGGTTACAGGATGAGCGATGCTGTTAGTGGTGAGATGGCCCAGGGTCAGCCGGGGTGCGAGGGATATGCTCTATGGGTAACCTTACACCCCGGCGTCTGAAGACCCGAGACGGCGTGCGGTTTTAGTCGGTGCAAGCCCGACATAACCACCCCCGCTGGCCGGCGGGGGGGTATCCGAAGGGATTTCCGCACGATAAAAAAAAAAAAAGTATGATTTCCGGAACGGCGTTTCCACGGAAGGTGCTCTATTAGATCTGACGCCAGCTGCTGCTGGAACTCTTTATAATAGGTCTAGATGCCTCGGTATATTCCTGGACTTATCCAAGGTTTTCAAAACAGTCTCTGTTCCCAAACTCATAGCAAAATTGGAGTCTATCGATGGATGGGGGATAGCATTGGAGATCTTTCTCAACGGGTGAAGATAGCCGCTACGTTCCGTAGTGAGCAAACTGTATCACACGGATTACCACAAGGTAGTAAAGACTTGTGGTACTCTGTGTGGACCTACACTCTTTCTGATCTACATAAATTATTACTGCAAAATAACCATCCCTGGGTATAAGATCTATTCCTACGCCGATAACACCGCAATTCTTGTTAGTGGTAGCACCTGGCAAGCTGTTAAGGAAAGGGTTGAATTCGCTCTATCCACAGTCATAAATTGGCTTAACAACAGTTTGCTATCACTGAACTTGGATAAAACTTCTTTCATGCCCTTTGCTATTAGCCGAGTCACCGAGCCTCCAAACACCTTTACTATTCATACTTTTTATAACGTCTCGGGCCGTATCGCGATTAATATAGAACTTACTGTTGCCGACGTTTCGGATGCGTTGCAGCACCCGTGGTCACGCTTGACTAGATAGAGTTCTATATTAATCGCGATAGGTCCCGAGACGTTATAAAAAGTATGAATTTACACCGCGATAGTTTAAAAATAACCTTTACTATTGTTGCCCATTCCTACAAAAATTCATTCTCTCCGTTTTCACGTATTCCGATAATCAGAAAAAAACTGTGTTAAGTATCTAGAGATTTACATTAATAATAGGCTAAAATGGACGGAACAGATTAATACCCTGACTCTAGTACGCCTTATCCACATCTTCAAGTCTTTCAGAGATGCAGATTCTTTCTTTTCCATTTCTTGATTTCAGCTTTGAACCAGTAAAATTAGTTTGTCTCTCACTATGCCAGTCGATAATTGGCTATGGTATCACCGTTTGGGGTAATGCGGTTAAGACACTGTATTGAAAACCATGGTCTATAAACCTTACTTATACACTACAAGTACACTCTACGGTGACTGTAAGGTTCTCACGGTTTTTTTTTTTTTTACGTGCGGAAATCCCTTCGGATACCCCCCCGCTGGCCAGCGGGGGTGGTTATGTCGTGTCTCGACTAAAACCGTCCCCAAGTGTCCGTTGCCGGGCACCCTGGGTAAGCCCTCGAAAGGATAACCCCAGGGTTCTCACGGTACGATAATTGTATATCTCATAATCAGTAATCATGGTTCATGGATTCATCCCCCTTTCTGACCCCATCAAACGTGTTGATATATAACAGGAGTAAAACATGACACATATATATAAAAAATACATAAGGAACTTAATATCATGGATACTTACTCTCAACTACTCAACAATTTTTCACTTAAAACTGAAATCGCAGAATGGTTATTACTTCAGTACTATAAATCTACAGAATCTCTACTCACCTTCATTAAATAACCCCATTCACACGCACACATTCATCCTTATAGCTGTGCACTTGTGCACACGCCCACACACACACACACACACACACGCGCACTTACTTGTACACACCCTTAAACATACCCTCCCTCACATACATAAGCACACCCTCACCGTCTCTTTCACTTACACACGTATACACACACACATTTATTTATTTATATACATTTTTTTTCTTTTTTTTTTAAATTAATTCTTCATAGGTAATGTCCGATCGACAAATCGAGCAACCAATGCGACTTAACTCTGTCTACTTCTTGTACATAATTTAAAGGACTATTTCTCCTAAGCAATACTTTGTCTTTCCATGCAAACATGTTAAACTATTTTATGTATTAAACTAAAAAGTAAATAAATAAACATTAGGTAATAATATCGTGCATTACTTGAAATCAGCATTTATTTTTGAGACATTTGAGTAAGTTATTAAATAATTTACAGATACACTCTTCGGTCACCGTATACGATATACTTTGCATTCAGCCTATTTGGGCAGGTATTTATGTTTATCACCAGTTTGCACCACATTTTCCAGAAAGAAATTTCGGTAGACACTATAAGTAAGTAATTCAATATTGTAGTTCTAAAATATTTTCGTGTGAGATCTATTCAATTCAGTTATTACTTTGAAGTAGTATCCAAGACATCATCTAGTGAACGTAAGGTGATTAAAATATTAGCGAGGGAACTCGATGCTTAGGAAGCGATTTTCATAAATATTTTCTCATGCATAAGCCGAGGTGTCGGCACTTTCTCTCTGTATTTTTTTTCTCTGCCACTCCATAAAGAAGTCTTAACCAGCACATGTGTTTCCTTTTTCCTACAATCCCGTGTTAATCCTTTAAGCGGGGCGTGAAAAAGCATCTGATGAGGCTGTCAAACTGAGGGCCACCATTGTCAAATTCTTCATGTCTGACCCTGACCATCATTCTTGAGACTTTACCTTTGGCTTACCATCGGGTAAGGTGAATACAGTCATACTGACGTGGCCATTATATAATAAAAAGCGTATAAAAAGAGGACTCGACGTGTTAACTGAGCAGCGAATCTGAGCTAAGTTGATACCTAAACGTATGTACATATTTCTAGCCTATTTAACGTTCTACACTTCAAGTTTAATATCATTATTGATCCTGGCGAATACTGGTTGTTGCTGGCCATTGTTAACGAAGAGTGTAGAAGAAATAGAGAAAGAACTGCCTCCTTTTAGAAAAAAATACAATACGATTGTAACTGTGGTTATGACATTCATTATGGTATCTGGTACAGGTAAGGATCTTACTTAGATTTGATGATACATAGATGTTCGCAAATTAAAGTGCGTGAGTAGGTAGTAAGCGTATATGCAAAACTAAATATTGTAGTACAGATTGGTTTCATTTATATAGAACGCAAGTTTTGACTTTCAGTAAGTTCTAAGTATGGAGAAACCCCAAATTTATTGTTTTTTTCTATTTTTGTATGAAAATCTTAATGCGGTTCACAGAATACATCTACTTACCAAGTTTCAACAGCATAGTTCTTATAGTTTCGAAAAAAAAGTGGCTATGACATATGGACGGACAGACAGACAGACATGACGAATCTATTAGGGTTCCGTTTTTTTGCCACTTGGCAACGGAACCCTAAAAACAGGTTATTGTAAGTAAATTAATTTTATTTCATTTCAGTCGAAGAAATATTTTACATAACTTACTCGCTTGCTTTGAATTTCCATTGCAACACATCCAATTACGCAGAACATTACTTTAAGGTAAATACCCCTTGGGTCTACGACTACACGTCGGCTACAATGTGGAAGGGTTTAATTACTGAGGTATTGTTTTAATTTTCTCATTCATTTCTTAAGACGTGTTATAGCCTCAAATTTCTAAAACATGCAAAAAAATTCTGATAATTAATAATTATGTCTTAAGAAGAAGGTAAGTCATAGATACTGTTAAAACTTGAAAAAAATCGGGACACTAGTAGCACAAGAGACTAAATGACTTTATAAAAGAAACAAACTTAATTTTTTCTATTTAAATATTATTTAGCTCATTGTTATTATTGTTAATATCTTTAGGGATAAACCGATTACCAATCGATTTTGCAACGATTAGCTACTTAATACACATTGTATGATTAAAACAAAACTCATTTTACCGTTTTGCTTATCGTTGCAGATCAAGTAGTATAGCAGAAATGTATTGTGTATGGTAAATAAAGAATTGCACTGACGTGTATTAGTATTTTCAGTTTTTTCGTCTACAATCCTCATTTTTATGGCATTACAACGACTGGCTTATGATACTTATAAGTTTATATTTGACTGAATTTTTTATAGTACATAACGAACGCCTGAAGAAAGCGGTAGAACAGGTGAGTCTGTATTCTCTATGTTGAACTGTTGTACCCAACTTTTTCTCTAAAATAACAGATCTTTGAGAAAAATTGGTAAATTTAAGAAACAAATTAAAGTTGAAAATTCTGTCAATTCAGAATTTCAGTAACGAATTTTTAACACACTTTTATTAGCTTCATATGCAAATTTGTTGGTTTGTATGTAACGGTATCTTTGAACTCGATTTTGGAGCCGTAAAAAACGTGGAACTGATTTAAAATTATCCACACTTATCAAGGACCAATGATAAAAAAGCGCAGGGTGCTCGTTGTAAGCACCCAATGTTTTTATTAACAATTAATAGTAGATTGTTCAACAAGGGACTAAAACAAGCCATAATGACACGAGATGTTTTAGCCACCCGAGCGAAGCGAGGGTGGCTAATAGTTCGAGTGTCATTATGGTAGTTTAGTCCCACGTTAAACACTCTACTTTTCACTTTGAATGCGAGGAAAAAAAAACGATGTTCTATACAAAATTATAATATTTATAATAACAACGTTTCTTAAAAGCAAACTTAATACGAATAATCTATTCAAAATTTAAATTGCAAAGAAATTTGTCCCGCGGTTTTTTTTTTTTGTTAAGTGACGTACGTTTTAAATGCTTGCATATTTAGCCAACAGATTCAAACTTGAAAAATAATTTAAAACTAATTGGAAATGCATAATAAAATGAATTAATCCTTAATACTTACATAATAATTAATTAAATTAATATCATTAATCGTGTTTCACGAAATTATATGGGATTTTTAGATTTTTTCAAATGTCATTTTGAGGTTATTTCTATACACAATCACTAAAAAGGTGATAATCCTCCCATTCACAAACACCGTGATTGGCTGTTTAGGAGTTTTCAAAGTAAATTTAAATAAAAAATGCTTTAGTCCCTAGAGATTAATAAGGAACTTTAGTCCCGATATGCAGAGACTAAAGTATCATTTTAAGAGCATGAGAAGTGAAATTAAATGTTTTGGTATACACTATACCCCACGTTTTAATGAACAATTAAATAAATGTATTAGTAAACACTATACCCACTATTTTCAAATCTCAAATTCATTAACAATTAATTGTTACTTTTTAGTTTGGTTTTCTATTAAAGCGTGTTTTTTAAGTTAACTATTAATTTTTAATGTCATTTATTTTCAGAATCATTTTTCGTGTGGCAAATTTCGCACAGAATATATGAAGATCGTGCAAGTAGTGAAAATAATCAACGATCAAATTGGATTGTTTCTTATACTATCAGTTAGCGGTAATATATACTGGCTCAGCATACAATTGTTTTATGGCCTAAAGTAAGTTATGTCATGTTTCAGAATGTATATGCAAATAGTTGTATGGTTTTTTTTAAACCATACAACTATTTGCATACACAAAAAAAAAATTGCTTTCAATTGACCAATGAAATGAGCATAAAAGTATTGCACGAGACTCAGTATTTCAATATAGAATTGGGTAATTATGATCAGTCTGGAGCCTTAGGACACCACAATTGCTTCAGTAAAAGGAAGGCAGCAGCAATATTCACCTGCCCATCTTCCAAGGGGCAAGCCTATTACTTTAATTTTATACAATTTACAAAATAATAAAAGTCTTTACAGATTGCCAGATGTAGAATTTTAATTCATATTTTATTATTATTTCATTAAAAGTTATAAGATTTGTTACTAAATCTATTTTGGCTGTTCTTCAAAGAATAGCTGTACGTTACAAGACTCTTCAATGATTTATGCGTTAGGAGATTTGCAATATGCAAACTAACACTTACCATAATCAATCGAATGTGCAAAATATTTATTGTCATCGAAATTTTTTAGTGCGATAAATGTTGGTAAATTTTCAAACATATCTCGGAACTTCAACTGTTAAGCATGGACGTAAAAGCATTTATATTTTTACAGCGATGGAAAATTACCAAGCAATCAGCCTGTTTGTGAATTTAAGGATTCTGAAGGCTCAAAGTAAGTTACACAAAGTCGAAGGATGTTAAGCATAACAATGGAAATGGGCAAAAAAAAAGAGTCTACACAGGAGGCTACCAGGTGCACCGTATCTGGGGAGTCTCTCCCGAGGCCAGTTTGCTCCGGCAGCCCCACGTACTCTGGCGGGAGGGGGGGCAACCAATGCCAAACGAGCACGGCGCCTAGCTATAAATCCGGCCCCGAAAAAAGCGCGGATGTCGCGCACGAGGTTGGTGAGTAAAAAGAGCGGGGCGAGTAAACGTCATGTCTCAGCTGCGGAGCACTTCCAGCTGGGACAGCCCATCAAAATAATATTTTTAAATGAAAACACGATACTAGAAGACTTATTTCAAAAGGTCGAAAGATTATCATAATCCAATACAAAGGAATTAATTTTTTATTATGTTGGTTTATAATAGTTCATTTTTGAATAGAAATATATTGTAAACGAAAATTTCCTTGATATGTTTGATTCAGCCCGAACATACTTTATGGTTCCGACACTTCTTTCGTTCGTGTTTCGTGCGGGGCCACAATTGCGTACGTGCATCTCATGGTACACCAAATTACTGGTTATTGGACTTTTTAGGGCTACAACTAACTCTAAAGATGGCCACAGATTTTCGTATGGCAACTCACCAGCTTAACGTTCTATTTGAGGCACAAGTGTCACAAGAGTCAATGTTTGTTTTATAATTGAACTGCAATTGTATTAGTTCGCTTTTTTATTGTAGTTTCAATAAATTGAATTGTATATTGAAATCTAACATATTTTTTTTATAAAACAAACTATAGTGATTCACTTTTGTCAACAGATCCGTCTTTGATGTGAGTCGCTATTTATACTGGCCATTTACATTTTCTTACGTGACAATACGAGCGTTGCTGGTATTCCAACTTACTGGAAGAATACAATCCAATGCTTTAGTACCTCTGCAAATTTTATATAACTTGCCCCGCTCTAAATTTAGTATAGAGGTAAGTTAATCATACCAATAATTAAAATTCCTGATATGAGTTTCTCTTCTCCTTCGTATCTTCCATCCCTTGTGAATAAACTACTCTAATAAATATATACAAACTCTGACATTTTTTCTACACATTCACCTTAAATCCTAAAATTACATTCAGTCAATTCGTGGTACCTCTCAAATCAAAACTTTCGTTTATGTTATGTTTACGTGTATATTTTTCGGTTTAAAGGCACCATTCATACTGTTATTCATACTGTTTACCATTTTCTGCAACTCCTCCGCCGATGATGCAAGTATAACTCGGTCATTCGCGTATAGGAGGCACTTAACATGCAGCCCTCCCATATTTAATAAATTTTCGCTTCCTTTCATATCGCTTATGTAGAATTATAACCGAGTGTATAACAATAATTGATATATCCCTATACAACGTGTTGATTTGCATTTGCGCATCATTCACAGGGGAGATTAAGCCATAATATAATATAGTCGCCAAAAATTCATATAAAAAAAGGATTTAAAACGGAATTATATTTTTTATTTCATTTGCGTGTTATTTACGGAGCTTACTCTACCGATTGTAATCACTAGCACATAAAAAATGAAGACATAAGAAAAGCATTGTTATTAGGGTTCCGTACTTTAAAAGGCAAATAAGGAACCCTTAAAATATGTATAGTCTGTCCGTGTGTCACCACCGATTTCCTCAGGAACGGGTGGACCTAGCAACTTGGAATTTATACCAGATACTAAAGTCTAGTCCCTATTAGGTGTTAAAAATCAAGGGCCTGAGTCAACATGACAAAAATACACTTCTCATCAGAAAAATCGAAATACTTTAGTTTTTATGATATATGTCCTATTTAACACAAAAGAGTTTTCATTCCATGAAAAAAATCACATGATTATAAATCTGGCAGTTTGGCCATTACAGTTGTAAGCGAAAGTTCTAAATTAAAAATTAGAATTTAATTTGTTTATCCTAAAAAAGAAATGAATCATTGTATTGAGACAAATGTGTTTTTATAGTTGGTATACATTTCACCTTCGAAACTAAAAATTTGCGTTTAACTTTGGGACGTCTGAAAAAAAGTTTTTTTTTAAAGCATATGGATACTTCGCCCGCAGAAGCCGCCCAAGTGGTGGCATTGCTGGAGACCGGACTTAGTCAGCGTGTTGTGGCTGAAAGATTGCATCTAAGTCTGTCCTCTGTTCATAGAGTCTACAAACGCTATCGGGAGATAGGTTTGTTCACCAGCCGTTCAGGATCTGGCAGAAATCGGGTCACTTCTAAGCGAGAAGATAGATTTATTGTAACAACTTCCTTACGAAATCGACGCCTCAATGCTTTTTAACTGCAGCAGCAGCTTCATGTTGTACGTGGAATGGCTGTAAGTAACTCAACCATTAGAAGAAGGTTGAAGGAACGTGGACTGGTACCGCACAAGCCAGCAAATGGGCCGAAATTTACTGCAGACCATCGAAGAGCACGCCTTAACTTTGCACGTGAGCACATAAATGGTCATACCTCCAGTGGAGCAAAGTTCTCTTTTCTGATGAGTGTAAAATTATGCTGTATGGTAACGACGGAAGGAACAAGGTATAGAGAAGAGATGGATAACGCTTTGCATAATGCTGCATTGAAGAAAAGGTTGGCTATGGTGGCGGTTCGTGGACGGTTTGGGGAGGAATCAGCGCTGATGGTAAGACAGAGCTCGTCTTCGTGTCTGGACCACGTCTACCTGCACTAAACTCTCATCGGTACATCGAACAGTGTCTTGAGCATCACGGGAGCCCTTTGCAAATTTTATTGGCAACGGCTTCATATTCATGCACGACAATGCTAGGGCTCACACCGCGGGCGGCGTACGAGACTATCTTACCGAAATCGGTATTTCCATTATGAAATGGCCAGCAAGAAGCCCAGACATGAATCCCATTCAACATCTATGGTGCATTTGTCTCTTTAACGCATGTTAAAGAGACAAATTCGTGCAAGAGAACCTGCCCCAGGAACACTTAGCCAGCTGCAAAATGCAATCCAAGAGGAATGGTAAGGAATGCCACAACATATGATTGGGACTCTCATCCGATCGATGAAAACCTGTATGGAAGCAGTTATAAGAGCTCGGGGAGGGAATACAAGTTATAAAATAAACGCTTTTTTAATTTATGTGTTGTTTTATCCACTTTCTTCACACTCCATACAGGTTAAAAATGGCTCGTTAAAGAAAATACGAAACTTATGAAATACAGGGTAAAAATGGCTCATTAAACTAAATATGAAACCTATGAAAATTTAATCTCAATTTAGAACAATAACATTAGAATTTGAAAACCTCATATTTTTATTATTAAACGACATTTGACATATATTCCTAACTATACATATTTTTCTGATAATCCTTAGAAAACATAAACTTGCAAGATGTTTCGATTTTTCTGATGAGAAGTGTATATATTATGGGCAAATTTAGATTTTCGTGAAAACTTGTAAGTACCAAAATTTACCTTAATTTTCAACTTTTATAGTTTTCAGAATTTTTCCTTTACTTGTGCTGTAAGACATTAAACCAAAATTGAGAATTCTAGGTGAACCGGAAATACTCAATAGGTTGTGGGTCGAATATCCGGGACTAGTCACGTTGACCTAGCATTTCGAAATTTGAATGATTTATAGCACAAATAAAGGAACAATTCCAAAAAATAAAATATGTTGAAAATTAGAATTGTTCGTTTGTTTTTATATGTAAAATGGTACGGAAACCTTCGTGCACGAGTCTGACTTGCACTTGGCCGGTTTTTTTTCAATTATTTTATAATATTCAATGTACTAGTCATTGATTTCGATAGATGAGCGTAAATAACTTATTAACATGATTATTTTTTAATCCTCATTTTTAACATGATTTTTCGACGACTATAAGTAGCTGCCCTGCGAATGATGCGCAAATGTAAATCAACACATTATATATATATTTAAAAAAAGAATTCACTTTGTTTATTTCTGGGTATAATGTTTTGTGCTATTTTCAGGTTCAAAGATATATTTCACAAATCAAAGGCATAAAAATTGCTGTTAGTGGTATGAACTTCTTCTACATGGCAAGGAAGATAATTTTATCGGTTTGTACCCATTTCATGAACCTATGAAAAAGATAGATAGTATAGTTTCACTTATATAATAGTGTTTCCGAAATGTTAATAATTAACAGACCTAATTATCGAGATATGTTTAGTTAAATAAACTAATTAGGATATAATAACGCGGTCCCGAGGGCCAAGTCGCGTTATTATACCGAGCACAGACCGATTTATTCCCGGTCGTCCCCACCCTGTCGTCCCCACTGGGTACGAGTAGGAAAAAAAGTTTCGTTCGTCCCCAGTGCTGACGATTGGAACTTTTTATTTCTCACTCGTTCCGCTATAGACCAAGAGTCAAAATACATGGGGATTTCAATAAGAGATTTCACGGATTGTTAAAATGCTTTAATTACGACTTTCTGAGCAAGACTGAACAATGTTTTTGATTGAAAATAATTTAAAATGACTGAGATAATTAGTACGGATAGATGTAAGTTGGAAGGGTTATTGTGGAGGTCTCGCAGAATAACCTTTCGTGTTAGGTCACTTGCATTTAGAAATAGGAGCCCCGCCATGCGGGGCTCCGTCGTAATCATTACCTAATAACTAATATATAAAAGAAGAAAACTATCACAGGTAACTAATATTTTACTATAATGTTGCGATTATTGCATTTTGACTCTCTGTCTATAGCGGTACGAGTGGAAAATAAAAAGTTCCAATCATCACCACTGGGGACGACCGAACTTTTTTTCCCACTCGTACCCAGTAGGGACGAACGAAACTTTTTTTCCCTCTCGTACCCAGTGTGGACGAGGTCCGTAATTTTATTTCGAGAGTTATATGTTCGATGAATGGAAAGTCGACAGAACGTTTGATCGAATATTGCTATTTTGAATGAACCGTTTATCGCCAAACGCAACTTCGACTGAACGATTCTTCGAATATTTATCAATCGATGGACTGATGTCCGAAAATTAGTAAAGTGGTTTAGGTTAGGTTAGAACTGTGACCCCAACAGAGCGCAAGCCGAGCGAGCGGAGCGAGCGTGCCGTGGTAGCGGCCGGCGAAGCGCTGGAATCAGTAGTCCGGAAAGTTTATGGCAAGAAGTCATGTCTAAATCTCATTCGAAACAGCAATCCATCGATTAATAAATATTCGATAAAACGTTCAGTCGAAGTTGCGTTTGGCGATAAACGGTTCATTCGAAATAGCAATATTCGATCAAACGTTCTGTCGACTTTCCATTCATCGAACATATAACTCTCGAAGTATAATTACGGACCCGTGTGGACAGCAGGATGGGGACGACCGGGAATATTCCATATGCTATTTGTTGTGACTGAATTATGAATTTACCGAAAACAGTCCAATTTTGGTATAATCTGTGAGACGCGTGATGTTTCCTGGTACTCTCACATCCCACCGGATCCCGAAGGTCACATTAGGCGATGTTTTTTAATTTATTTCCAACATATTTAATTACTAGAGATGGTCTTCTTCTACTGTGTGTAATGAGTGCTCAGCCTTACTGCCAAATTCCAGATAAGGTACTGGTTTCCTGTAGAAGGAACGACTTGGGCGACCAAGTGCAGGGCACGCCGCAATAGCGGCGGTAAGGCCCATCATGGAGGATTGGAGATTAGAGAGGTGACACGGAAGCCTCTCGACCCATCTCGGAGCATCGGGGACCACCTGCATCAGATCAGGAAGGAGCCAACGCCTGAGTGCCATCACTGTTGGGGATGCACACGCTGGCCGACAGCCCGGCTTGGGAGGCGCTGAGGCGTGACCTCGTGGCAGCTATCGGGGTGGGAGTCCGCTCACTCGCAGCATGATTGCAGCAATGGTGCGGAGCACGAGCGCATGGGTCGGCGCCGGAGGTCGCTTAACGACCTCCGTCCTCCATGAGCGCAGGCCTGGGGGTGGCTGGTGAGTCCGCCTATCACCCCAGCAGAAGCAGGCCGGGACGGCGGGGCGACTAGCGCCCCTCCCCCAAACCGGGGCAAGACGGGGACACTGTGGTTCCCAAACCGAGAGGGCCATCTCGAAAACGGAGATGGCCCAGGGTCAGTCGGGGTGCGACGGATATGCTTTATGGTTGAAGCCCGACATAACCGCTCCAGCTGGCCGGCGGGGGGGTCCCGTGCGGAGGTCAGAGAGGAATTCCCTACTCCAAAGGGAAAGAGGTTTGATTTTATGTATGTATGAAAAATAATTACGGAAACGGTTTCAAAACTGAATATTGAATAAATTAATTTTAAGTCTTGCGTTTAAGCGTTGTTTGTTGCGCATGTTTTTTCAATTGAAACGTAGATTTTTAAAATAAAAATATTTTCATTTTTCATTTCAGACAATTGGGACTGTTGTAACGTACGAACTGGTGCTGTTTCAATTTAATGAATAATTTTGTATAATAGAATCAACACTTTTAAAGGACGTAAAGGGTACACTGATAATTTTTATTTTAGTTGTAATGTATGATCAATAGAGTGCGATCTTTATAAATTTCAGTCAGTTTAATAATTATATAAAGTGATTACTGAAATAAAAGTTAGTTTTATTTCCCATTTTCATTATTATTATCTGCCTGCAAAATTATAATCTCTGTATCCACAATGGATGTCTACGGCTTGATATCTTCTTAGAGTGTTAAAACCGAAGCCGAGACCGAGGCATGTGCGAACATCAAATAAAGATAATACGCCAACTCATTCATCTAACTTCCATAACCTACACTCATCACAAAATGTAACGATTTCTTCACAACATTCGCCTTCAAAACAAAGGGGCGATGCGTCTTAAAACTCAGGTCAATTTTTCAATGATTTGTTTACTGCTAATATTGTTTTTTTTTTCATTTCATATACATACATATATATGATACACAAAATATAAGTATAAATATTTTTCTTCTTTTTAGGGTTCCGTTGCCAAATGGCAAAAAACGGAACCCTTATAGATTCGTCATGTCTGTCCGTCCGTATGTCACAGACACTTTTTTCCGAAACTATAAGAACTATGCTGTTGAAACTTGGTAAGCAGATGTATGCTGTGAACCGCATTAAGATTTTCACACAAAAATAGAAAAAAACAATAAATGATGGGGGTCCCCCACACTAACAACTGAAACTCAAAAATAAAAACTTGAGAGGTGTCAAGGGACACCCGGATGGAACGAAGTTCCTTACATACACACATAGACATATATATAATATAATATAGAATAGACGGACTTAATTTTACTGATAATTTTACTGTTCATAAGCCGCTGACTTACGCGCTTTTGAAAAGTTCTTCAGAAACTGAAACTCCTCGTCGTACTCGTCAACTCCTATTCATTAGCGAATTCACAAATGATATCCATTACGTTGGGGTCACCACTTTTACGCATCAAGGACACACATTAAAAATATTCAATCAAATCGTAGTTTATTTTTACATAAGAGAAAATATTGACAATGACACCATACGTTTCCATAGTACCGTGACAACAATGCGCGGATCGGTGCGCAGAAGTTACAAAAGCAAAAAGTGTCGTTACAAAAGTGTCGTTACAGTCTTAATTTTTTCCATCTAGCCCCCTTTCGTAACGCGCTTCGTTCCAAAAATTTTTTCATCAAACCCATACGGTATCTATGGATAGGTCTTCAAAAATGATATTGAGGTTTCTAATATATTTTTTTTCTAAACTGAATAGTTTACGCGAGAGACACTTCCAAAGTGCTAAAATGTTCCCCCCCTCCCCCCCGCCTGTAACTTATAAAATAAGAGAACGATAAAACTAAAAAAAAAATATAATGTACATTAATTACCATGTAAACTTCCAACGAAAATTGGGTTGAACGAGATCTAGAGAAAAGTTGTTTTTTATTACGTCATAAATCGTAAACCGCAATTTACCTTTCATTCAATTAACTAAAATATAAAAATTTACTTGCTGCTACGGAACCCTTCATGAGCGAGTCCGACTCGCACTTGGCTGGTTTTTTATTAAATATATTTGCTCACCTAAAAATAATAACAAGTCTTTATTCAGCCAAAACACAAGGCCTCAAATGTTTTTTAAAAATGATATAAATATTTTTTTAAATATTTTACGACATTCTACACATCGCTTTCTAGACCCAAAGTAAGCATAGTTTAACTAGCTTGTGTTATGGGTTCCAGAATGCGGATAAAAATACTTATATGCTTTTGTTTTTGTAAATACATAAATATTATACTTAGAAACAGCCAGACCAATGCAAATAGACATATTCATGCATACAAATATTTGCATAGAGCGGGAATCGAACCCGCGCCTCCTGTCGTAGCAGTCGAATGCACTACCGCTACGCCACAGAGGCCGTCTGTATATCCTGATATTGTACATCACTTTGAATTTTTTGCAACAATTCTTCAAAAACAGGTTTCGCTATTCGTATTATTACAATTGGGGACACCGGAAGCCGGACGGACGATCCACCCACGAAGCTTGTGGGCCACTTCATCCATTTCCCCTGCCCGTGGGAGGGAGGGGAGAGCGTGGTTATTCCAGCATTCACGGCGCCCCTACAAACCTTTTTGTGTCCTTGCAGAATCTTACGATCTGTTCCACCCTCAGATCCTTCAACTCCTCCGTGTCCAGTGTGTCCGATCCCAAAAGTTCCCATCTGATTAGTGAGTACATGGGACATTCGGCCAGCAGGTGGAAACTGGTTTCTTCTGTCTCCATGCACTCCGGACACTTGGGGTCAGTCTTCACTCCGATCACTGTCAGGTGTCTGTTCAGTCTGCAGTGTCCTGTTATTACTTCAATGACTAGTCTCATGTTCCCTCTTGAGAGTTTGGTCAGTTGGCTTGTCTTTTTCTTGTCAATGCCCTTGATAAAGATCTTCGACTGTCTCATGCCTGTCGATGATCTCCATCGTCGGTTAGTGTCTGCTGTAATACTGCAGCTAATTACTCCCTTGGTGATCTTGTGCGATATTGGGAGCCAGGGCTCCGGCCCCACCAAGGTTTTATCGGCGCCGTCTTTGGCAAGTTTATCAGCTGTCTCGTTGCCCATGTTGCCCTCATGTCCGGGCACCCAGGCGACTGTTGAGTCGACTTTTCTGGCCAGTTTCTCTAGTGACTCTTTACATTCCTTTACGATTGCTGAGGTCGTTTCCGCTTTGCTTAGTGCCTTCAGCGCCGCCTGGCTGTCGCTGTAGATGGTCACCCTGTTGATGTTGTTCAGGTGTTCGACCAGCTCAGCACATTCCTTTATGGCGTATACTTCAGCTTGAAAGACACTTGCGTATCTGCCTAAGGATATTGATCTATTTATCTCTGATCCGTCTTCGCACTTAATGTGTATTCCAGATCCTGATAGCTTTGTTGTTTCCTTTCTTGAGCCGTCTGTGTAGCAGACCGTGCCACCGGCATCTGTCCTCCAGTCGTCTCTTGGTCCTATGTGTACTCTGTACTTCTTGTCGAAGATTCTCTCCTTCCTGATCAAGTCATTGTTAGAGAGGATCATCGACAGCCTTTCTTCGTAATTCTTGCTTCTTGCGTCTTAAAACTCAGGTAAATTTTTCAATGATTTGTGTGAATAATATTGTTTTATATTCCATTTCATATTCATACATACATATACATACAAGTATGATACACAAAATACAAGTATAAATATATTTCTTATTTATTATTAAATATATTTGCTCACCTTAAAATAATAACAAGTCTTTCTTCAGCCAAAACTCAAGGCCTCAAATGTATATCCTGATATTGTACATAACTTTGTATTTTTTGCAACAATTCATCAAATACAGGTTTCGCTATTCGTAAGTAACAATAAAAATATTTTGAATCATCTTCGAAGGGTTTACTATAAAACACAAAATAATTACCTATTTTCACTTGACTGCAGCCTTCATGGATTATCCCTTATAGTTTTAATATTACTTAACTTTTTTCGTTTTCACACAAATTTCCTCCTGTCGTAGCAGTCGAATGCACTACCGCTACGCCACAGAGGCCGTCTGTATATCCTGATATTGTACATCACTTTGAATTTTTTGCAACAATTCTTCAAAAACAGGTTTCGCTATTCGTATTATTACAATTGGGGACACCGGAAGCCGGACGGACGATCCACCCACGAACGATGTTCTCTTTTTCCGATCTTAATCTTTACAAATTTTCCTTTTAAAAGGAAAAACGTCTGAATTTAACTCACGTTACTCTCTAGTACTGCCTTTCCTTGTCCTGGATAGTTGTAATTCTCATTTACATACATTTTAGGTTGACAGTGATCATCTACCGGTATTCTTACAAGCTACCAAACATTCTATGAATCGTAGTTGGGTTTCGGAAACCTAACAAAATGAAATTCTTCAACTTATTTAAAAATGGTTTTTAATCTGAGATCTTTGTGGGACGGAACAATTTAAAAATTTATTTTTAATATTCATAACATCAACATTACATTAAATCACAACTGCATACAATAGCACGTCATGGTAGGCCAATAGTTGCGTCCATACAACCACACCACAGACCATAATGCCCAACATTAAATCACAACTGCACACAATAGCACGTCATGGTAGGCCAATAGTTGCGTCAATACAACCATACCACAGACCATAATGCCCAACATTAAATCACAACTGCACACAATAGCACGTCATGGTAGGCCAATAGTTGCGTCCATACAACCATACCACAGACGATAACGCCCAACATTAAATCACAACTGCACACAAAAGCACGTCATGGTGGGCCAATAGTTGCGTCCATACAACCATACCACAGTCCATAATGCCCCAACAAAAAAAAAGTTCTGGTTTTATGGACGCACCTACTGTCCACTGGCACATATCCCATGCAATGTTTGAGCACACGATTACACTTATTCAGTTGGTATCTTCTACTTCTTCTATGCGTCGTTTTCGTGTTTTGCAATCGCAACTACCGTGTTCTTCAAATAGTAAGAAGAAATCATGGTATTCTTCATGTTGTTACTTCAGTAAATTGTAGATTTTACACAAATTATTTATGTAGCGAATTGAAACAGCACAAGTTCATAAGTTATGATAGTTCCGAGTATCTGCAAACATGAATAAATCAAATGAAAGTGGAGTCGCTATGTCAGAATTAAATCGATTTCACTACGTTTATGGCCCCACATTATAGGGAGTGAGTCGTTTTTAGTCACATTTTGTGGACTACATATTCATGGTCGAATAGTAGTATTATCCTTTTGCCACTCTTTACGTCAACCAGAAAAGGCTATAGATGACGGGGGGTATCCGAGGGGATTTCCGCACATAAAAAAAGGGTCTCTTTTTGCCGAGCATTCGCATTTCATTTGTATCTAAACGACATGACATTTTATGCGAATAATTGTACTATTTGCTTACATTTTTTTTAAACTTGAAAATCAAGCCTTGTTCGTGAAAATATAATTAGTTATCTCTCCTTTTAAAAATTTAATGGTATACGAACCGATAATATCATGTTCCGTGTTACATAGAAGAATGTACAACCGTTAAGACCAATTTTAATGTTCTTGATTTGTGCAATGTATCTTTGAACCTGAAAACAGCATACGGGCCTAATTATCACAGTCGGCAGATGATAATGAATAAGTAATGACCTACTTATTCGTTGAAGAGCTGAAACTAGTAAAATCTGTAGGTACATACCTCAACATTAAACTTCGAGCTTGGCGAGTCATATAATGTAAAAACCAATACTAATGCATTGGATTGTATTCTTGCAGCAAATTGAAGTACCAAAAACGAACGTATTACTACGTAACAGAATGAAAAGATGGAGTATGTTAGGCGAATCGTACTTAATAGTAACCTGTTGGAAAAAGTATTTTAATAAAGTTTATTTCGTAGCATTTATGGCCCCCACTACCATTTCCACCACTATTTATTTCTTCAATGCTTTTTCAAATAGGATCACTTCTGTTGTTATAGGTGCAACACTAAGTTTCAGTACCAATAGATTTAGATCTAGAGTAAAGAATTTTCTCATTTTCTCAATGTGCAACTTTTGTGGTAACTCTTCTCTTGGCCCAATAACCAAAACTGTGCTATAAGTATGTGTAAACCATACTTACCTCGACTCTTCCGAATCCTTAGATTCACAAACAATAACCAGACTCGGTGATGATGGAAAAACGCTGTAAAAAAATGTCCTTTTATATTAATACGCCTGTAATCTGACACAAGAATAAGCGTTTAATAATACAGATCCAAAAGTTAAAAAAATAATCAGATGTCAGCTCTCTAGGCTGTGTGGTGCCGGCCTAGAAGAGAATAGCACCAACCCAACTCTTCCCGTGGGTGTCTTAAGAGGCGACTAAGGGACATATCCGGGGGCGGGCAGTAGCGGCCCCGCAGAACAACCCCTCCAACAAACTGCGATCCCCAACCCGCCTGCCCAGCGTGGGGATTATGGGCATTACCCCCAAATGAAGAAAACAGCCAAAAGATGGCCTCCAGTTCCCGGCCGCCTCGCTATACCTGGTCATGGTGGCGGCCATGATAATGGCGGGGCAGGGGGTGCTAAGAATCCCCGGGCTACAATAGGCTTCCAAACCCTTCACAAACTGACCCTGGCTACGTATAACAGACGCACTCTGAGGCTTGACCATCATCTAGCGCAGTTGGAAGTGGAGTTAGAGAACATTAAATGGCATGTTCTCGGCTTATGCGAAGTCCGTAGAGAGGGAGAGGACACCGTAACCCTTGACTCGGGCCATCTTCTCTACTTTCGCGAAGGTGATAAAACATCCCAGGGTGGCGTAGGTCTCCTCGTCAATAGGGCCTTCTCTAGCAACGTTCAAGAAATCTCCAGCGTGTCGAACAGGGTAGCGTACCTGATCCTTCGGCTATCTAAGCGGTATACCATGAAGGTAATTCAGGTCTACGCACCGACCTCGGCACACTTGGATGATGAAGTGGAGAATATGTATGAAGACATATCCAAAGCCTTGCACAACACCACTACGGCTCACTTCAACGTTGTTATGAGGGACTTTAACGGCAAGGTGGGTACCCAGTCTGCGTACGAATCCCGTATAGGCCCGCATGGTTATGGAGTTAGGAATCACAGGGGGCAAATGCTTGTCAACTTCCTTGAGAAACAGGGACTATTCTTAATGAATTCCTTCTTTAAGAAACAGCCTCAAAGAAAGTGGACATGGTAAAGCCCCGACGCTGTGACAAAAAATGAGATCGACTTCATCATGACGGATAGCAAGAACATATTCAGAGATTCAGATCATTCAGATGTCTCAGTGATAAACAGGTTTAATACCGGATCTGATCACCGACTGCTCCGAGGCTCTCTGAATATCAACCTAAAGCTTGAAAGAAACCGTCTGATGATGACCACGCTCCGACCTAATCCAACCCAAATCATGGCGGGCACTGAGAAGTTCCAGCAGCTTCCCGGGGAAAGATTTGTTGCCTTGTAACCCACTGATGACGCTGACGAGACTCTACACAATCTGGTCGAATCGCTGAGTGATGAGGGCATCAAGTTCTGCAAAAAACAGCGTACGTGCAGGAAGTACAAACTCTCGGATGAGACTCTGGGGCTGACTACGGCGCGACCTTCGGAGCTCCAACACACGCCTCATTGAAGAGGCGATAGAGCGAAACCGAGGGTCCAAAGTATTCACTCAGCAGCTTGGAAGGAGCCATCTGACGAAGCTCATAACGCATGACGGGAGGACCGTATTGTCGAAGCCGGAGATCTCCGCCGAGATAGAGGATTTCTATGGCCGTCTGTATACTGCACATGCTCCGCGTCCTCGACGAGACGATCATGATTCCAGAGCCACCCTGACACGCCACTATACCGACATACTGCCTGATATCAGTCAAAGATCATGTTAGCTCTGAAGCAGCTTAAAAATGGAATAGCCCCCGGTGAGGACGGAATTACTTCAGAGCTTCTGAAGGCAGGAGGAGGAGCTCCTGTCATACAGGAGCTACAGAAACTCTTCAATGCCATCCTTCACAGTGGGAGAACTCCTAAGGCGTGGAGCGGGAGTCTGGTTGTTCTCTTTTTAAGAAGGGTGATAAGACCCTCCTTAAAAACTACAGATCCATCACACTCCTGAGCCACGTCTATAAGCTATTTTCACGAGTGGTCACGAATCGTCTTGCCAGGAGACTCAACGAGTTCCAGCCACCGTAGCAGGCTGGATTCCGCGGAGGATATGGCACCATAGACCACAATCACACAGTGAGGCAGATTATACAGAAGTCCGAAGAGTATAATCAGCCCCTGTGTCTCGCTTTTGTGGACTATGAAAAGGCCTTTGACTCCGTCGAAACTTGGGCTGTTCTGGAATCCGTACAGCGATGTCAAGTAGACTATCGTTATGTCGAGGTGCTGAGATACCTTTACGAAGCCGCCACTATGAGGGTCCAAGTACAGGGTCAGCAGTCTAAACCCATCAAACCCATCCAATTGCAGGGGGATGTCATATCCCCGAAACTGTTCACGAGCGCATTGGAAGATATGTTTAAGACGCTGGACTGGAAAGGTAAGGGCATAAATATAAACAGCGACTACATCTCACACCTGCGATTCGCTGATGACATAGTCTTAATGGCGGAGTCGCTAGAGGAGCTACCCAGATGCTGGACGGCCTAGCTTCAGCCTCGCGACGCATCGGTCTTGGCATGAATTTAGATAAACCAAAGTCTTGATCAATGGCCAAATTGATCCAGGACCGGTCGTCGTGGATGGCTACCTTCTTGAATTTTTTTCTGAATACACTTACCTCGGGCAGATTGTGCAGTTGGGTAAAAACAATTTTGAGAAGGAGGCCAAGAGGAGGATCCAGCTAGGCTGGGCAGCGTTTGGGAAACTACGTCGGGTCTTCTCGTCATCCATACCGCAGTGTTTGAAAACGAAAGTTTTCAATCAGTGCGTCCTACCCGTAATGACCTATGGAGCTGAGACGTGGACACTCACGGTAGGGCTGGTCCACCAGTTCAAAGTCGCTCAGCGAGCTATGGAAAGAGCTATGCTCGGAGTTTCTCTGAAGGATAGGATTCGTAACGAATACATCCGACAGAGAACCAAGGTTATGGACATAGCTCAAAGAATAAGCAAGCTGAAGTGGCAGTGGGCCGGCCATATCTCGCGAAGAACCAACAACCGCTGGGGTAAACGTGTTCTTGAGTGGAGACCACGACTCGGCAAACGTAGTGTAGGACGCCCTCCGGCCAGGTGGGATGACGATCTGCGAAAGACTGCGGGCAGATGCTGGATGCGGCAAGCTGAAGACAGGGCGCTATGGCGCTCATTAGGGGAGACCTATGTCCAGCAGTGGACTAGAATAAGTTGATGATGAGCTCTATAATAACTTACGTGAGAGTATAAAAAAGGTGTATGCAAATCCAGTATAGGTTACCGCCAACTGATATCATTAGAAATATTTCAAAGTGACCATTGATTAGTTTCACTAAATTCACAATCCTTATATATTCTGTGCGGTATTTGGTACACGAAAATTGATTCTGAAAATTATCAAATAAGAATTCTTAAATTCATACAAGCTGTAACCATAAACGTTGTACCTAATTAATGAAAACAGAAAAAGAATGCTCATGAGTTTAATTGTAGAGAGAAGAACCAACCTTCAGTACGGCTTTTTTGAGGCGTTCCTTGTGTACCACCAAATATTCAGCCAAGTACAAGCTTATAAGTATCATAAGCCAGTCGTTGTAGTTCCATATAATTGAAGATTGTATGCGGAAAATCTAAAAAATGGACAAACTAATTCACACTAGTTGATGGTTCCCTTGAAGTTGCACAACTTCAAGGGAACTATCAATTAGTGTGAATTAGTTGAATTAGTGAACTAGTCAAACCAAATAATAGTAATATTTGTATTTTCTATTTTTGACCACAGTTGTTAATAGCAATTCATATTCAACGGTAGTAGCAGATATCGTAGCAACGGATGGTAAATTGCATACAGGGGGATAAAAATGTGCCATGTCAATTAAGTTTG
Source organism: Cybosia mesomella (assembly GCA_946251805.1). Classification (NCBI taxonomy): domain Eukaryota; kingdom Metazoa; phylum Arthropoda; class Insecta; order Lepidoptera; family Erebidae; genus Cybosia; species Cybosia mesomella. The sequence continues at coordinate 30,466,824 of OX276390.1, forward strand.
ACTATGAGGAACCATAGTTGCTATTGTTCTTTTTAATTTATTTTTTATTATTGCTGTTGTTTATTATAGTCGACCCTAAAAATTTTGACCACGTGGACCACTGTAGGTTACCATATTTATTTCGATGGAGCGGTTTCGTTAGCAGTGTAGCATGTATAGCTGCTCATCTATTATAGCGAGAGGTGATGTATTATTGTAAAATTTTTCGGAATTTGCGGTAGGAGTATCTGTTGTAAATATTGCGATACTGGCAGTACTATTTGATGTCATCTTATTCACATAATTTTGCTCTAGGTGTATGTGATTCTTTTAACAATGGAATGTCATTCTTGAATTATTTTGATAAATTCATTAAATATAAAAAAAATACCTCAGAGGCTATTCCCTTCCACATAGTGAGCGGTGTGTAGCCGAAAACCCATTCATTATTCACTTTAAAGTAATTTTCAGTAATATTGTGTGAATTGCAAGTGTAAACTCTAATAAACCTGTAGGTTGTGAATAAAATTTCTTCCACTGAAATAAAAATGGAATAAGACAGAATGGTTTAAGTTACTGACGTTGGTGATGGATGACGTTTAATATATTACGATAAAATTATTGCTTTAATGGTTAGTGCAGATCTGCAATAATGTATTGCAACCTTTTCTAACTTGCCTGTGCACTGATTTTACACAATAGATACCTGTGAGATCAGGCTACCAAAAAAAAAAATTCGTCGACGCTCTCGAGCCCCGACTGAGAGGGCTTCTCAGCGCATGTTTGGAGCGGGGCCAGTTTCCGAAATTGTGGAAGACGGGGAAACTGGTCCTCATCCGAAAGGAGGGGCGCCCGGCGGACTCGCCGTCCGCCTACCGGCCCATAGTGTTGCTCGACGAGGTGTGCAAGCTCTTTGAAAGAGTAATTGCGAAGCGCCTCGTCGAGCACCTCTCAAGAGTGGGGCCGGACCTGGCGGATGGCCAATATGGCTTCCGCCAGAGGCGCTCCACCGTGGATGCCATCATGCGCGTGAGGGCTCTGGCGGAGGATGCAGTAGCCCGGGGTGAGGTGATGTTGGCGGTGTCCCTGGACATCGCCAACGCGTTCAACACCTTGCCCTGGAGTTGCATTAGGGAGGCGCTCGTGTATCACGAAGTGCCTCTCTACCTCCGCCGCATAGTCGGGGCGTATCTGACGGAGAGAGCCGTCATCTACCCAACCGTGACCGGTCTCGGTCGGCGTGAAATGTCGTGCGGTGTTCCACAGGGATCGGTCCTGGGGCCGCTCCTGTGGAACATCGGATACGACTGGGTGCTTCGCGGTGAGCTCGTAGGCGGTGCCGCCGTCACGTGCTACGCGGACGACACGCTCGTGACGGCGTGCGGGGCGACGTACCGCGAAGCGACCCGAAAGGCCACGACCGCGGTTGCCCAAGTCGTTAGGCGGATCCGGCGGCTGGGTCTCGAGGTGGCCCTGCATAAAACCGAGGCCCTGTTCTTCCATGGGCCTCGGAGCAAGCCACCCGAGGGATCCAGTCTCATCGTGGGAGGAAATCGCATCGGCATCAAGCCCCAAATGAAATATTTGGGGCTCGTGCTCGACGGCCGATGGGACTTCGGAGAGCACATCCGAAGTCTGGCCCCCAAATTGAAGGGCACAGCTCTTGCTCTGGCTTGGCTGTTGCCCAACATGAGGGGGCCCGATGACTCCTGCAGGAGACTTTACGCGGGGATCGTGCGGTCCATGGCCCTGTATGGGTGCCCAATATGGGCGGAGGCCCTGAGGACCAGAACTGTGCGGATGCTGCGCGCTCCGCAGCGGATCAGGAAGGAGCCAACGCCTGAGTGTCATCACTGCGACGCGAGCGAGGACTCAGGGCTGCACACGCTGGCGGACTGCCCGGCGTGGGAGGCGCCGAGGCGTGACCTCGTGGAGGCATTCGGGGTGGGAGTCCTCTCGCTCGGCAGCATGATTGCGGCAATGGTGCGGAGCGCGAGCGCGTGGGCCGCCGCCACCTCCTTCTGCGAGCATGTAATGCTCGCGAAGGAGGTGGCGGAGCGCGCCCGGGAGAGACTTAGAACTCTCCCGGTCCGCCGAGCCCGCAACTTGCTCGCCGCGCGTCGCAGGCAACTCAGGCGCCGGAGGTCGCTTAACGACCTCCGTCCTCCATGAGCGCAGACCTGGGGGTGGCGGGTGAGGCCACCTGTCACCCCAGCAGAAGCAGGCCGGGACGGTGGGGCGACTAGCGCCCCTCCCCCAAACCGGGGCAAGACGGGGACACCGTGGTTCCCAAACCCGAGGGGGCCATCTCGAAACCGGAGATGGCCCAGGGTCAGTCGGGGTGCGAGGGATATGCTCTATGGGCAACCTTACACCCCGGCGTCTGTAGACCCGAGACGGCGTGCGGTTATAGTCGGTTCAAGCCCGATATAACCGCCCCCGCTGGCACGCGGGGGGGTATCCGAAGGGATTTCCGCACGATAAAAAAAAAAAAAAAAAAAAAAAAAGGCTACCAAAAATTGAGGCGATTTATTTTGTATGTTGTATGTACCTACCTTACAAGTTAACAGTTATTTTTAATATTTCATAATAATCACATATATTTGACTTTGATATAATTTATATGAGCACTCGTCAATCCCTTTGAGATCACTACTTTATCTACTGTTTGCAACTATACCGAAATTTCTGCTGAATTCTATCATCCAGCGGTACTCCGATTTACTGTGTTGGTGGCATTATAATGAAGTATGCAATATCTAAATAGAAGTTTTACCTGCACCAGCTGTCATAATAAATGCCATAGTTACATGTATTATGGTATTGTAGTTTTTTCTGAAAGAAGGTAGTTGATTCTCCACTTTCACGACGGTACTCATTAGTAACGGCCAGCACCAACCTGTCTTCGTCAGGATGAGAAGTGATGTTAAACTCGATGTGTAGAACAGCAATACGGCTGGAAATATACTTATAGAACTATTAGTAGGAGGTCTGTCTCATAGTTGCGATAAACAAATACTCGACAATTGTTAGGGCAACACTACAATATGTTGACATTCAATAGTGCGACAGCACATCAGCTCGATGAATGCTAGTTCGACGGAATGTTTTCGCGACAAACGAAAGCATATTACACAATATAAGAAACTGGATATTGGAATATAGGTTTTTTATATGTTGAACTGGTTTGTCTTAGCCTATGTAAATATTAAATGTAGTAGATACACTACCTGACGACAATGTTCTTAATAATATGGTAGGAAATACGAGTATAATAAAAAATACACACATACATAAAGTCACGTCTCTTTCCCATTGGAATAGGCAGAGACTACGTTTTTCCACTTCCTAAGATCCTGGCGTAAACGTAGAAGTAAAATTTCTTCTACTTTGATAATTGTTTTCATACATGCGCGTTGGTTACAGGTACCCTTGACTAGGCCCTTCTGTAAAACGCCTTCGATCTGATTAACATAAGTACGCCTTGGTCGAATTTTAGCGGGTTGCCTGTTCACCCTCACCTCATAAATCTGTTTCGTCAATCTTCTTTCATCCATCCTCTCTACGTGTTCGAACCATCTAAGTATCCCTTTCTCTATCTTTGTTACTACACTTTCAATCAAGTGGAACATGGTATTTTTTTTTAGGTATATAAAAATACCATGTGCCAAAATTATTCCACAACAAAGTGAAAAATGAGCAAATAAAAAGTTTACCAGTCCATGCTATAGATTTTATCGTGAAAAGGTCGGAATAATCGCTTGGTAGCGTATTTTAACTGCTCCATTGTCAAAGTTTTAACTGTTGCATTAGTACGTTACTGAACATTTTAGTATTCGTGAATCCCTCATAACGTGAGCTTTGAAATTGAATTTTTATTTTGCGGTTTATCATTTTTCTTACACTATGCCCGCCATTTTGATCAAAGGGAAATTAAGATATTGTTTTCCTTAGTTCTTTAAATATTTATAGTCTCAAACAAACAAATGTTAATTATTTTTTTCGACGTTCACTACGTAATAGTGATGAATTACTTACTTAAATTATCTGGCGTGAATTCCTTCCGAATAAAGTTATTACAAGAGGTAAGAAACATGCACACCTGCCCAAAAAGGCTAAATACATAGTATATTGTATACGGTGACCGAAGAGTATATCTGTAAAATATTCAACGTCTTAGGTATTCTATCTTCTTCCAAATAAATGTTAGTTTCAAGTAATTCTCGATGTCAATCGATTGTAAATTACAATTTTTATACTTCACGTATATCATAGACTGTGTACAACACCTGCCGCAGCCTAAAGTATCCTTGAAAAATTTAATGACATGTTTATGAAAGTAAACATAAAACTACGGTACATCAAGGGCGGCGGTGAGACCGATCATGAAGGAGTGGTTGGAGAGGGACCATGGGGACCTCTCCTACCGGATGTGCCAGATGGTTACCGGATACGGGTGTTTCGGTAAGTATCTGTGGCGCATCCACCGGGCGACAACACCACAGTGCCAGCACTGCGAGGATCCTGGCGAAGACACGGCGCTCCACACGTTGGTGGAGTGCCCTGCGTGGGTGAGTTAACGCCGGGATCTCGTTGCGGTCCTGGGCGTGGACGTTCTCTCGTTGGAGACCATGGTGAGGACCGTGGTCTCCAACGAGACCAAGTCGAGTCTGGACGGGAGCAAGTGGCACGCCGCCGCCTCTTTCTGCGAGCAGGTAATGCTCGCGAAAGATACGGAGCGGAGGGGGAGCGGGAGAGAACCCTGCCCCTCGAATTTCGCAGTCTGTGGCGAGGATGCCGCAGACTCATCTACGCCCGGGACTACTGACCTCCATGATCGGGGCCTGAGAACGGCAGTTGGCCGACTCGCCGTCCTTACAGAAGCAGGCCGTGGCGGACGCGTGTCGTTTGTGTCCCACACACGCCTGCCAACTCACCGAAGCGGGATAGAACCCGACCCCACCAGGCGAGGCCGCGGTGGCGGCCAAAGTCCGCCGGCAACCCTGGGGTTATCCTTTCGAGGGCTTACCCGGCCTTTGCCTGTACTTTATCTCTCACCTTAATTTGCTACTCGTCTGACTGGTCAGTCCTACTAACGGCAGCAATCCCACGAATCGACCGTATAACAGAAATCTCCTTGTGGTATTATGCAGATTACCTGGACTTTTATTTCTATTCAAATTCAGCTTTTCTATTCCTACAGATTTACGAGGGCGCCTAATAAACATAATATTTTTATTAATATCTGAAACATGAAAAAAAAAATTTGCAATAATTTTACACAGTTTAAAATCACATACTAATCTAGGTCCAAATCTGTATTAAGGGTTGATACATCGGTTCCCTCATATAGTTGAAAATTTCAGTTAGTATTCAAAAATTATCAATCAAAGTTATTAAATTGTTGTTCTTAGGTTGTGCCAAGTAGATAAAAGGTATATTTTTTAATTTAATAAAATTGTGTGTAATGGCATAATAAGGTCAGTCTTAATAGCAGAGGATATTTCATTGTTAGTAAATGCGCGCACGGTACCCGAGTCACAACCCATAATTCACATCAAAATAATATGACTAATGTATCTTAGTTCCGTACGTTGAGCTAACAAACGAATATTAACCAGTATTTTTAGAGAAAACACTGTGACATTGAATGACAGTTATAGGAAATACCAAACACTAAACCAACTACATTGGGTATTGACAGCTAGGTAAGCTATGATTAAAAAAGTAGATGTGGGTATGTAAACTAAAATACTATTAACTAGGTGATAAATTGATGTGAATATTATAAGGTGTTGTTGGAATTACATTACATAAAAATGAATTCCTGTGTATTCGTGGTTTTTGAACTAGACCCTGAATATGACCGAAAGGATGGCACTCGAGTTACAGTTAAAGTAGTCTTAGTGGTTATCATAATCATCTTAGCGTTGTGTCCCGATTACATCCGAGGCTGCACCAGCCCAGGTTTCACTTTCCTCGACTCAGACGCCGGAGTTCGCTCAACGACTTCCGTCCTCCAAGAGCGCAGGCCTGGGGGTGGCAGGTGAGACCACCTTGCAAAACCAGGCTGGGGTGGCGGGGCGTCAAGCCTCCTCCCCCTTTCCAGGGCAAGATGGGGACACCGTGGTTCCCAAACCTGAGTGGGCCATCTAGAAACCGGAGATAGTCCTGGGTCAGCCGGGGTGCGAGGATAATGCCTTTCGGCCCATAAGGCATTATCCTCGCACCCTGGCTTGTGAAGATCCCAGACGGCGTGCAGTTTTAGTCGGTTGGAATCTGACATAACCACCCTTGCTGGCAGAGAGAGGGTGTTCGGGGGGATTTCCGCAAGTAAAACAAAAAAAGGTTTCATTTTCCTGCTTTTTCTTCTCATTCAAAGTAGTAAATGGTCTTCCGTTGAAAATAAGTTCAATTAAATTAAATATCACATACCACAGGTTAGCCTATTGTCATACATTTTTTGTGTATGAAGAATCTATATCCCACAGTTGTCAAGTAATCGATTATTATTAAGACTTGAGATTTGATAAACTGTAGATACTCCTTAAAGAACATTATGAACACCTCATCCTGGGTAAAAACTTATATTTTTAGTGTCGTTTGTTCCACAAGAGTAATAAAAAAGAATCAACAGAGAAAATGGTTACAAGCTATCACCAGCTAGTAATCGAGTTTTTACTGACTCCAACCTAAGTAAAAGCAAAACGCAGTAATACTTCAGATAGTTTAAGACATTTTGGTAAATTTAAATAATTAAAATACTCACTATGACCTGTATTTTATTCTTCTTGCGACCTCATTGTAAATGAACAAATAATAAATCGCTGTATCAATCAGAAAATCTGTTTAAATCGTTAAAACTTAGAAATACTAGAAGTTCCTTAATAAAATGGGCATAGAATATTACAGTCCAACCCTATAGTATATTAAATATTAATATTGCTAATGAAACATAAAAACTGATAAATATTCTTAACTTCAATATTATTTACATAGGTTTAATCAATCATACAGAGGACATAACATTATAAATAAAAACGGTTTATATTAATTACTTTTCATGTGTCGAATTTGTCGAAACTTGACTCCTACTAATACCTGAATTTTGAACAGTGTTGTGGGCGATGGAAGAGGTTTTATTATAAAATGTTTCACGTTTATCACTACTTTATTGTTAATTCAGATTGTAATCAAACACAAATTATGAAGCCAAATCTTTCCTCATCACATTTGTTTCTGCGCACTGTTTAAATTTATAAGATATTGTAACTGAAAATATTAAATGAATTCAATATCTTCTATTTCACAAATTGGAAGATAAAAAAAAAAGATAAATTGTAAAAATAACTTTAAAAAAAACAAGTTTAGTATTAAATAACTAGCTGTTGCCCACGGCTTTACCCGCGTGGAAATCTGATCACGTTCCCGCTACCCATAGGACCCTATTATACCACCACAACAAATTTATAATACACAATTCCACCATACATCATTTTGTTATATCTTCGATCGAATCTTCGGGTTCGAAAGCGTTTTTGTGGAAAGCTCCCAGATTGCTTATTTTTATACGCTTTTTATTAGCTTCACCTGTATGTTTATTTGTATGTTAGATTGTAACCGACTCCTTTAGACGCGATTTTGACCCACTTTAAACGACCAGATTTCGTTCAAACTTTGAAGATTTATCGAGGACCGATGACAATACACTAATTTGATAAAATTATTCCATTTTTCAATTTGTGAAATAATTTAAACTAATGAATTCGCGAAATATTTACTGACAGCCCTGTAAATATTTGATAACAGGTGAAAGCAAATAAAAGCTTGTAAAAAGACATTTTTGCGATGTTCTTATTGTTTATTTTTTTCATGCAATTCCGACATGAGCGCTTCATTATGACTGATACACGCATACAATAATTTAAACTAAATGACTAGGATTTTCTTTTTCGTTATAAATTGTATTAATACCTTACTGGAATGAATTCCATCGCCTTTTTTCATAAGCTCTTTGAAGTTAAAATGTGACAACCAATTCTTATAACCAAATTTAATAAGAGGTTATAATAAATTAATTGCTGAGTCCAATTCCTGTTAGCGGAAAGTTTTACAGATTTCAGGTGAATCTTCAATTTTGGAAATATACGATTCTATACTATTCTTTAGGCATAGCACATATTACAGACAAGACTGTCTTAAGGCAGACTTGCCGTGTCGTGACTTTTAGTTATTAGACAGCTTTGTTTTATTCGAAGTGTGTGCACTTTCATATGTTTCTGTAGAGCAATAATCTGTCTGCATGAAGACATACAAGACTGTGTGTAATGAGCGCTCAGCCTTACTGCCAAATTCCAGATAAGGTACTGGTTTCCTGTGGAAGGAACGACTTGGGTGACCAAGTGCAGGGCACGCCGCAATAGCGGCGGTAAGGCCCATCATGGAGGATTGGCTAGAGGGGTGACACGGAAGCCTGACGCAGATGATCACCGGTAAGGGGAGCATCGGGAACCACCTGCATCGGATTAGGAAAGAGCCAACGCCTGAGTGCCAACACTGCAACGCGAGCGAGGACTCGGGGCTGCAAACGCTGGCGGACTGCCCGGCGTGGAAGGTGCCGAGGCGTGACCTCGTGGCAGCCATCGGGGTGGGACTTCTCTCGCTCGGCAGCATGATTGCAGCAATAGTGCGGAGTGCGAGCGCGTGTCTCGCCGCGGGAAGCAAGCGACTCAGGTGCCGGAGGTCGCTTAACGACCTCCGTCCTCCATGAGCGCACGCCTGGGGGTGGCAGGTGAGTCCGCCTGTCACCCCAGCAGAAGCAGGCTGGGACGGTGGGGCGACTAGCGCCCCTCCCCCAAACCGGGGCAAGACGAGGACACTGTGGTTCCCAAACCTCTCGGGTTTGGGAACCCTGGGCCATCTTGAAACCTTAAATGGCCCAGGGTCAGTCGGGGTGCGAGGGATATGCTTTAGGGGCAACCTTATACCTCAGTCTGTAGATACGAGATGGCGTGCGGTGTTAGTCGGTTCAAGCCCAACATAACCACCCCCTCTGGCCGGCGGGGGGGGGGTATCCGAGGGGAATACCGCACGAAAAAAAAAATTGTACAGGTTTCCTGAAATGAAAGATTTTATGAATTTATTATGACGCAATGGTTCTAATTTAAGTAAATTATAAAAGAATCTGTCATATATTACAGGTGTAAAAGGTCTATTGTGCTTTCATAGATTTGGAAAAGGCCTATAACAGAGTGGTGTGAAATGAATAGTGGTCAACATTGTCTATATATGGAGTGAGTGGCAGCTTCATACGAGCACTGAGGACACTTTATGAGGATTCCAGTGATATGTGTAATGATATTTTTAAAAATATACATTGTAGCATTCGATCAGAACAATAAATATAACAGAAATAACTAAACTAGATCTGCAAGGCAAATCGCTGCTTGCAATGTTGAGCTGAGTTGAGACATCGTGATTCTTGTCCAATAGATTTGACCGCTATTGCGGAATCAGTTTTTGAACATTTTGAACAGTGATCATTCCTCCGTGGCAAGTCCGATTTTGTAAATTTTTTTGAAAGTCACAACTCTGGACATGCTTTCTGAGCGTGTAAAGTTTGGTCACAGTGTCTCGAGTGGTTTTTATATAATTCCATCTGGAATTTTTTTAACGGTGATCAGTCCTCTGTGGTAGCATTATTTTTTTCAAAATATATCCATAAACCTTCCTCTGATTGACCTCTTTAATCATGCCAAATTTGGTTCTGATTGGATTAGTAGTTTAGGAGGAGACCTGTGACAAAGAAAATCCTGAAGTCTGGTATGAGGAGCTTTCGCTCGACTTCGTCTCACTCAGCTCAATAATTTAAATTTAAATTTAAAACCATAAAACACTAAACTTGTACTTCCTAAATCAAAAACTTTGGTAATATAATAAAGAAAAATAAATACACTAAGACACAAAATACTATACAATATACAACAAAATATTACTACATAATACAAGCATTAGGACACAATTCACAACTAGAAACTAAAATAATATATATAATAATAATATATGTATTAATAGTTATATGCCACACACCTACTACAACTACATTACTAAGACACACGTACATTTTAACACACCGGGTATTTTGTAGTTTATTTTATAATAAACCGCTCAATAAACCGATAGAACAATAAGCATAAATAGAACAAAAACTTACACAACTCGACACAATTCGAAGCAATAAAACCTCTTTCGACTTTAACAAATATATTTGGAATCCTACAAAATTGTCCCAATAGAATAGTCCAAATGACTCAAAAAATTAAACACAATTACATGATTATTATTAAAGTTCAGTCCAGTCTAAACATTCAGATACTTAAAATTCTTAACTTCGTATTTCACTCTGAAAAATTAAAGCTCTACATATAGTATAAAACCTTTAGACATTAGTCTTCATTTTCATTTAACTAAATCGTAATAAAAACTTAATCTGTAAATAAGGACTGCGTGGGTACACAAGAGGGGTCTCGCTACAATATAACATTCTAGCGGAACCCCATTAAAAAAAAAATACATCGAAACAGGTGTTAGACAAGGTTTTGCAGCATCGTCGGGGCTGTTCAACCTATTTATATACGATTACCTGAAAGATCTGCAAGAAAGTATGTATGGATTAAGAATAAATGACCTGACCATCAAATGCCTCCTGTACGCCGATTACCAAGTAATAATGACATTAGCGGAGGAGGAGCTGCAGGCCATGTCAATATTATGCATAGTGGGTAGAAAGAGAAGAAAGTATAACAAATTGCAGTTCTGTTTGAAGCAGAAAGAGTGGAACAAGTGAAAGGGTTCTTTACGAGGGATGTAAAGTATGACTGTGATTTTGAACGGAGGGTTATGACTGGAAATCAAGTGAACGGGGCGATGCAGAACTTTATGTACGGCCAGAATGTACTGGCTCTATGAATTGGCTATACATAGAGGAGTGCTCGTCCCCACACTTATGTAGGGTAGTGAATGTTAGGTAAGGCAGAAGGTGCATGAAAGTAAACTGAATTCTGTGGAAATGAGAAGTCTGAGAAGTATAGCTGGAGTGACATTGATGAACCGAATGAGAACAGCATAATAAATAGTGGTATGATTGAACGTGTAGTGGCAAAGACAGAGAAAGGGATGCTTAAATGGTTAGGACACGTAGAGAGGTTGGATGAAAAACGATTGACGAAACAGATTTATGAGGTGATGGTGAACGGGCAACCCGGGAAAGATCGAGCTAGGCATATCTTTTTTTATTTTTTTCGTGCGGAAATCCCTTCAAATACCGCCCCCGCTGGAGAGCGGGGGGTCTCCAGCGGGGGCGGTTATGTCGGGCTTGCACCGACTAAAACCGCACGCCGTCTCGGGTCTTAAGACGCCGGGGTGTAAGGTTACCCATAGAGCATATCCCTCGCACCCCGATTGACCCTGGGCCATCTCCGGTTTCGAGATGGCTCCCTTACTTGCTCCCCACTGTGCCCTCTGCTAATCAGAGGGACACGTGGAAAGCTTCCGAACAGCCCTCAACAGGGCCGTCCTCGCCTCGGTCGGAGTTGGCCGTAGGCGGCAGCGTCTCTCCCGCCCTAGGAGAGAGGCGCTGCCGTCTCCGTTGCCCAGGGTGCACCGCGTGGAGGTCCCCAACCAAGCACCCCGAGCTAGGCATACCTATGTTAATGTTTTGACAGACAGGCCAGGTTAAAAATAACCGCAGCCGGAGCGCATGTTTGAAAAGAATTATGACAGTGGAAGAAGCGAAATGCGTATGCCAGGATCGTAGCAAGTGAAAAAACGTTATCTCTGCCTACTCCAAAGGGAAAGAGGCTTGACTTTATGTATGTATGAAAAATAATTATGGAAACGGTTTCAGAACTGAATACTGAACAAATTAACAAAGTCTTGCGTTTATGCGTTGTTTGTTGCGCATGTTTTTTCAATTGAAACGTAGATATTTCAAAATAAAAAATATTTTTATTTTTCATTTCAGACAATTGGGACTGTTGTAACGTACGAACTGGTGCTGTTTCAATTTAATGAATAATTTTGTATAATAGAATCAACACTTTTAAAGGACGTAAAGGGTACACTGATAATTATTATTTTAGTTGTAATGTATGAACAATAGAGTGCGATCTTTATACATTTTTGCAATTTTCAGTCAGTTTAATAATTATATAAAGTGATCACTGAAATAAAAGATGGTTTTATTTCTTATTTTCATCATTATTATGTGCCTGCAAAATAATAATCTCTGTATCACACAATTGATGTCTACGGCTTGTACGTCTTCTTAGTACTGTCACTGGTTGATAGTTTTCTTCTCCGTCGACGCATGTGCGAACATCAAATAAAGATAATACGTCAACTCATTCATCTAACTTCCATACCCTACACTCATCATAAAATGTAACGATTTCTTCACAATATTCACCTTCAAAACAAAGGGGCGATGCGTCTTAAAACTCAGGTCAATTTTTCAATGGTTTGTGTGAATAATATTGTTTTATATTCCATTTCATATTCATGCATACATAATTATACATACAAGTATGATATACAAAATACAAGTATAAATATATTTCTTATTTATTATTAAATATATTTGCTCACCTTAAAATAATAACAAGTCTTTCTTCAGCCAAAACTCAAGGCCTCAAATGTATATCCTGATATTGTACATAACTTTGTATTTTTTGCAACAATTCATCAGATACAGGTTTCGCTATTCGTAAGTAGCAATAAAAATATTTTGAATCATCTTTGAAGGGTTTACTATAAAGCTCAAAATAATTACCTATTTTCACTTGACTGCATACTTCATGGATTCTCCCTCATCATTTTAATTTCACTCTAATTTTTTCGTTTTCACACAAATTTTCCTTTTAAAAGGAAATCCGTCAATAGGGTTTCCTCGTCGCAGTCCGTTTTGTTAATGATAATACCAAAACAACAACGAAATTGTGTGACGCCTGCGCCGCGCTAGCGCAGCGGAAACATAGCGTACTCATATACTCCAGCAGCAACGCTACGACCATGCGACGCGCTCGTCGCATTGTCACGGCGGCGTCTGCGCAGTCTACGTTCAGCGAATGCCTACGCTGGACAAATGCTTGTGTGAAAGAGCCCTTAGGGCGACATATATGAGCCATTGAATTCTTACAAACTACGGGACTATGAATAATATAACAAGTATTCAAGTTTTGCTTTTAATGACTCTTACCACATTACATTCATGTTTTTTTTTGTAGCAATGTCTATACTATTTTTTTTTCTAAAATTTAAGTTGAAAACGTCAAGTGGAATTTAACTCGCGTTAATCTCTAGTAACTTCGTTTCCTTGTCCTGGATAGTTGTTATTCTCATTTACATACATTTTAGGTTGACGGTGAAGTCATCTACCGGTATTCTTACAAGCTACGAAACATTCCATGATTCGTTGGTAGTTGGGTCCATTCAACCATACCACAGACCATAATGCCCAACAATAAATCACAACTGCACACAATAGCACGTCATGGTAGGTCAATAGTTGCGTCCATACAACTATACCACAGACCATAATGCCCAAACATAAATAATGTTCTGGTTATATGGTACCTTAGTAGGTGTGCACCTACTGTCTACTGGCACATATCCCAGCAATGTTGGAGCACACGATTAAACTTATTCAGGTGGTATTTTCTACTTCTTCTATGCATCGTTATCGTGTTTTACTATCGCAACTACTGTGTTCTTCAAATAGTAAGAGGTAATCATTGTATTCTTCATGTTGTTAATATTTATTTAGCGAATTGAAACAGCACAAGTTCATAAGTTATGATAGTTCCGAGTATCTGCAAACATGAATAATGCAAATGAAAGTGGTGTAACTATGTCAGAATGAAATCGATTTCACTACGTTTATGGCCCCACATTATAGGGAGCGAGTCGTCTTTAGTCACATTTTGTGAACTACATATTCATAGTCGAATAGCAGTTAATACGTAAAAAGTGGCTAAAAGATAATTCCTTTAGCTACTCTTTACGTCAACCACAAAAGGCTATAGATGACCCTTAGGGTCTCTTACTTTGCCGAGTTCATTTGTATCTAAACGACATGAAATTTCATGCGAATAATTGTATTATTTGCTGACATTATTGTTGAAACTTGAAAATCAAGCCTTGTTCGTGAAAATATAATTAGTTATCTCTCCTTTTAAAAAAATAATGCTATACAAACCGATAATGTCATTTTCCGTGTTACATAGAAAAATTTACAACCATTAAGACCAATTTTAATGTTCTTGATTTGTGCAATGTATCTTTGAACCTGAAAATAGCATACGGGCCTAATTATCATAATCGATGATAATGAAAAAGTAATGGCCTACTTATTCGTTGAAGAGCTGCAACTGGTTAAATCTGTACATACCTCAACATTAAACTTAGAGCTTGGCGACTCATATAAAGTAAAAACCAATATTGATGCATTGGATTGTATTCTTGCAGCAAATTGAAGTACCAAAAACGAACGTATTACTACGTAACAGAATGAAAAGATGAAGTATGTTAGGTGAATGGTATTTAATAGTAACCTGTTGGAAAAAGTATTTTAATAAAGTTAATTTCGTAGCATTTATGGCCCCTACTATCATTTCCGCAACTATTTATTTCTTCACTGCTTTTTCAAATAACAGCACTTCTGTTATTAAAGGTGCAATATTAAAGTTCAGTAGCAATACATTTAGATCTAGAGTAAAGAATTTTCTCATTTTCTCAATGTGCAACTTTTGTAGTAACTCTTCTCTTGGCCCAATAACCAAAACTGTGATATAAGTATGTGTACTAAACCATACTTACCTCGACTCTTCCGAATCCTTAGATTCGCAAACAATAACCAGACTCGGTGATGATAGACCATCGCTGTAAAAACATTTTGTTTAATCTTATTTTATTAGATAGTACCTTTTTTTTTTCGTGCGGAAATCCCTTCGGATACGGTTAGCGGGGGCGGTTATGTCGGGCTTGAACCGACTAAAACCGCACGCCGTCTCGGGTCTACAGACGCCGGGGTGTAAGGTTGCCCATAGAGCATATCCCTCGCACCCCGACTGACCCTGGGCCATCTCCGGTTTCGAGATGGCCCCCTGGGGTTTGGGAACCACGGTGTCCCCGTCTTGCCCCGGTTTGGGGGAGGGGCGCTAGTCGCCCCACCGTCCCGGCCTGCTTCTGCTGGGGTGACAGGTGGCCTCACCCGCCACCCCCAGGCCTGCGCTCATGGAGGACGGAGGTCGTTAAGCGACCTCCGGCGCCTGAGTCGCCTGCGACGCGCGGCGAGCAAGTTGCGGGCTCGGCGGTCCGGGAGAGTTCTAAATCTCTCCCGGGCGCGCTCCGCCATCTCCTTCGCGAGCATTACATGCTCGCAGAAGGAGGTGGCGGCGGCCCACGCGCTCGCGCTCCGCACCATTGCCGCAATCATGCTGCCGAGCGAGAGGACTCCCACCCCGATGGCTGCCACGAGGTCACGCCTCGGCGCCTCCCACGCCGGGCAGTCCGCCAGCGTGTGCAGCCCTGAGTCCTCGCTCGCGTCGCAGTGATGATACTCAGGCGTTGGCTCCTTCCTGATCCGATGCAGGTGGTCCCCGAAGCACCCCTTCCCGGAGATCACCTGCGTCAGTCGGTACGAGAGGCTTCCGTGTCGGCTATCTAGCCAATCCTCCATGATGGGCCTTACCGCCGTTATTGCGGCGTGCCCTGCGCTTGGTCGCCCAAGTCGTTCCTTCCACTCCACCACGATGGCCTGGCGGAGCTGGGACTGCACGGCCTCGATTTCTCGAGGCTCGGGGTTCCATCCCTGCTCCCGCGCCTCCTTTCGCCACTGGTACAGTTGCGAAAGGGCTCTCGCTTCCAGCTCCCATGGCGGAGTTCCGGCAAGGAGACTCGC
The DNA here is from genome assembly GCA_946251805.1 of Cybosia mesomella. Classification (NCBI taxonomy): domain Eukaryota; kingdom Metazoa; phylum Arthropoda; class Insecta; order Lepidoptera; family Erebidae; genus Cybosia; species Cybosia mesomella. The sequence goes on from OX276390.1 coordinate 30,482,761, forward strand.
CGCCTCGAAGGAGATCGTGCGGTACCCGCGGATGACCCTGATGGCCATAACTCGCTGCGGAGCGCGCAGCATCCGCACAGTTCTGGTCCTCAGGGCCTCCGCCCATATTGGGCACCCATACAGGGCCATAGACCGCACGATCCCCGCGTAGAGTCTCCTGCAGGAGTCATCGGGCCCCCTCATGTTGGGCAACAGCCGAGCCAGAGCAAGAGCTGTGCCCTTCAATTTGGGGGCCAGAATTCGGATGTGCTCTCCGAAGTCCCATCGGCCGTCGAGCACGAGCCCCAAATATTTCATTTGGGGCTTGATGCCGATGCGATTTCCTCCCACGATGAGACCGGATCCCTCGGGTGGCTTGCTCCGAGGCCCATGAAAGAACAGGGCCTCGGTTTTATGCAGAGCCACCTCGAGACCCAGCCGCCGGATCCGCTCAACGACTTGGGCAACCTCGGTCGTGGCCTTTAGGGTCGCTTAGATAGTACCTATTAAACAAAAATTGGTGACGTGATTAAATGCATGCCCTTTTATATTTATACGCCTGTAATCACAAGACTAAGCGTTTAATAATACGGACCCAATAGTTTCAATAATAACCGGATATCAGCTCTTGATAATAACTTACGTAAGAGTATAAAAAAGTTGTATGCAAATCCAGTATAGGTTACCGCCAACTGATATCATTAGAAATATTTCAAAGTGACCATTGATTACTTTCACTAAATTCACAATCCTTATATATTCTGTGCGGTATTTGGTACACGGAAACTGATTCTGAAAAATATCAAATAAAAATTCTTAAATTCATACAACCTGTAACCATAAACGTTGTACCTAATTATTGACAATAGAAAAAGAATGCTCATGAGTTTAATTGTAGAGAAAAGAACCAACCTTCAGTACGGCTTTTTTGAGGCGTTCATTGTGTACCACCAAATATTCAGCCAAGTACAAGCTTATAAGTATCATAAGCCAGTCGTTGTAGTTCCATATAATTGCAGATTGTATGCGGAAAATCTAAAAAATGGACAAACTAATTCACACTATAAATCTTAAGGCTTTCACGACCGGCGTTGCATGAAGAATATACTGCTTCCGGGCTGTTTGGCCGTGGTCCATCGGAGACTTGTATTCCAGACGTTTCGTCGATCACTGCGGTCGACATCTTCAGTGGTACACGTCGGGACGCCGTCGAGTGCGGACAACCTTCCTTGACGACGAACTCAGTGCGACTGATGTAAAGGCCCGAGTCACTGGCGTATTTATAGGCGCAGTTGGAGGGGGCAAACGACGTGATCGCTCCTGATTGGTTGAGAGCTGCGCAATCGAAGCGCTCGATCCTGATTGGTCGAGGCAAACATGACGAAGCCGCCACCATCCCCGGTATCCCCCTTGCTTAGCCTCGACCAATCAGGATCGAGCGGGCGGCGACGCCGAGGAAGGTTCTCCGCACTCGACGGCGTCCCGACGTGTACCACTGAAGATGTCGACCGCAGTGATCGACAAAACGTCTGGAATACAAGTTTCCGATTGACCACGGCCAAACAGCCCGGAAGCAGGATATTCTTCATAATTCACACTATTTGATAGTTCCCTTGAAGTTATGCAAACTAGTCAAACCAAATAATAGTAATATTTGTATTTTCTATTTTTGATCACAGTTGTTAATAGTAATTCATATTCAACGGTACTAGCAGATATCGTAGCAACGGATGGTAAATTGCATACAGGGGGATAAAATGTGCCATATCAATTAAGTTTGACCATGAGGAACCATAGTTGCTTTTTTTTTATTATTGCTGTTGTTATTATAGTCGAACCTAAAAATTTTGACCACGTGGACCACTGTAGGTTACCATATTTATTTCGATGCAGCAGTTTCGTTAGCACTGTAGCATGTATAGCTGCTCATCTATCATAGTGAGAGGTGATGTTTTATTGTTAAATTTTTCGTAATTAGCGGTAAGAGTATCTGTTGTAAATATTGCGATACTGGCAGTACTATTTGATGTCATCTTATTCACATAATTTTGCTCTAGGCGTATGTGATTCTTTTAACAATGGAATGTCATTCTTGAATTATTTTGATAAATTCATTAAATATAAAAAAAATACCTCAGAGGCTATTCCCTTCCACATAGTGACCGGTGTGTAGCCGAAAATCCATTCATTATTCACTTTAAAGTAATTTTCAGTAATATTGTGTGAATTGCAAGTGTAAACTCTAATAAACCTGTAGGTTGTAAATAAAATTTCTTCCACTGAAATAAAAATGGTATAAGACAGAAGGTTTAAGTGGTTGACGTTGGTGGTGGATGACGTTTAATATATTACGATAAAATTATTGCTTTAATGGTTAGTGCAGATCTGCAATAATGTATTGCAACCTTTTCTAACTTGCCTGTGCACTGATTTTACACAATAGATAAATGTGAGATCAGGGTACCAAAAATTGAGGCGATTTATTTTGTATCTTGTATGTACCTAACTTACAAGTTAACAGTTATTTTTAATATTTCATAATAATCAAATATATTTAACTTTGATATAATTTATATGAGCATTCGTCAATCCCTTTGAGATCACTACTTTATCTTCGGCTTTGTGATATACATAACGTAAATACTAGACATAAAAACAATCTTGTGGTTTGTAATAGTCGACTCCACAAGATTAGTAATTCCTTTCAGGGTAACTGTATACGCTTCTACAACAAGTTTCCTAGTGAAATGAAGAATCTACCTCTTCATAAATTTAAAAGCCAAATTAAAGGTAAACTCTGCCAAAAAGGCTACTATAAAATTCAAGACTATTTGATGACAAACAAGCTTGGATATGAACTGTTTGCTCTCTCTCTATGCTACTCAAATGAAATATTGTACTTAGGTTAAGTAAATATGTTTGTAAATAGACCAAAAAAAAACAGCCCGTTGAGTTTCTTGCCGGAGTCTTCTCAGGACAGGGCCGCGTTTCGAACCGGTGGTCCATTTGCCAAACATTAGATTTTTTTTTTTTATGACGTTTTGTAAGTGCTGTATTAATGGTCTATGCAGAATAAATGGTTTTTGACTTTGACTTTGACTTTGATCTACTGTTCGGCCTCCATACCGAAATTTCTGCTAAATTGTATCATCCAGCGGTACTCCGATTTACTCTGTTGGTGGCGTTATAATGAAATATGCAATATCTAAAGTTTTACCTGCACCAGCTGTCATAATAAATGCCATAGTTACATGTATTATGGTATTGTAGTTTTTTCTGAAAGAAGGTAGTTGATTCTCCATTTTCACGATGGTACTCATAAGTAATGGCCAGCACCAACCTGTCTTCGTCAGGATTAGAAGTGATGTTAAACTCGATGTGTAGAACAGCAATACGGCTGGAAATATACTTATAGAACTATTTGTCTATGACACACAACGACCGTCACTAGCAGTGAGGGTCGCATCTCTAGCGCGGGCGCTGGCTCGGCGCGGCGGCGACCGGGACGCCAAGACAGAACACAACGGACAGGGGGCGCAGCAACACACGTCGACGCGCGCGCACTAAGTTGTCGGTCGGGTGCATTGTTTTATAGAACCTAGTATTTTTAAATCATTACAGTCCACTACTAAAGTTATTAGAATTTATTATTTACTATCCTATGGCCTTAACATGGTCCTATCGCCGGAAATAGTGCACCCAATGTCGAAATAGTATTACACGCGCCGCGTCCCGGTCGCCGCCGCCATTACAGAAACAACAGAATTCAGAACAGCGGCGTGCAAGCAGACTGCAGCAGACTTCATCAGCGCGACGCAATGATCGATTGAAGATTGGACTTCGTGATCGACAGCCACGTGTCGCGTGAATTTCGAAAAAGCCACGTGCAGCGAGATCATCACATCACAGCCATGGCGTTCTCCTTGCATCGCAGCCCATTCAGCATCAGTCAGATAATACAGACCAATTAACTTTTTACTACCTTTACTTCCACTTTTCTCAAATTGCATCAGCAATTCAATCAGACGAACTAATTTACCTACTCAGAACAATCAGGCCCCATTCCATTTTAATCACTTAATTATTCAGAAATACTCATAACCTCATTCACAATTTTTTAATCATCCCTGCTCATAAAAACTGTCTAACCTTTTCATTATACTAATACCACCAATATCATTTCACAGCATCGCAAGCGCTTGCAGTGTGGCTGTGCAGCGCAAACCGCTGCCGTCATCGCGGGGTGTGGTCACCACATGGTCACTCGCCGCGTGCACGTGTCTTCGCCTGCCATGTGTTCGCTCTCTTGCCCCCCTCGCTTTGCACGGCCCAGCTTCGCCAATCTCTGCACTGCACGCTAATTTGAGTATTGCACAATTCTTTGCTCGAACACTTGTGATAACATTCACCTACTTGCAATTTTTTCTCTTATTACCTACGTTTAGTGCCTCTCATATTTCTTCTCAGACATGGCTACTGAAGCTAAAGCTGCTGACGCAGATTTAGTGAAACAACGTGGCATCATAAAGAGAAAATTAACTTCATTTAAAAAACACATTCATCACATTCAGACCAATCCATCATTAACAAATGTTCAACTAATAGAATTAAAAAACAGAATTTCAGAACTCAAACAAATTCATGAGAAATTTCATGACATACAAACATTAATAGAATTAAAAATGGACATTTCAGAACTCGCTGATGAACCAGATCCAGTAAGCGAACAGTTCGAGAACACCTACCAGTTACTATTGGCACAAGCATGTGAGCTGATTCAGTTGAACGACAAACCGGTAATCAATCCAGGGTCAGACAAGGATCATTCAGGTGTGACCAAATCATTTATTAAGTTACCTACCATTGACTTGCCACACTTCTCGGGCGACTATCATGATTGGCTCGAGTACAGGGAAACATTTCAGTCACTTATCAACAGACACCAAACACTAGACAACATACAAAAGTTTCACTACTTACGTTCCTCGCTATCAGGCAGTGCATCATTAGTTATCAAGTCCATAGAAATGACTGGTGACAACTTCGAGGTAGCATGGAAGCTTTTGTGTGAACGCTATGACAATAAACGACAACTCATAGGCAATCATATTCATGCATTATTCAACGTAAATCACATTCAAAAAGATTCTTCGGTGTCTTTGAGGCAATTATCTGATACAGTACAGAAAAATCTCAGAGCATTAGCCACGCTAGGTGAAAAAACAGACTATTGGGATACATTAATAATATATTTGGTAGCCAGTAAATTGGACTCTAGGACATTGAGATATTGGGAAGAACATAAAAACACACTCACAAACATGCCCACACTTGAGTGCCTGAATAAGTTTCTGAAAAATCGTGCAGATTTATTAGAAACTTTAGAAGAAACAAAGACAAATAACACCAGCAAATCAGATAGTCAAGGTGGACAAAACCCAAAGTTACACACAAAACATCACACACCAAAACAACCTACATGTCCCATTTGCAAACAGAATCATCTATTATTTTCTTGTGAAAAATTCAGACAAATGCCCATCGAACAGAGAATTAAAGAGGTTGAAAAATTAAAAGTCTGTTCTAACTGTTTACACCCTGGGCATGAAACCAAGTCATGCCGAGGAGGAGCATGTAAGTACTGTAACCAGAAGCATAACACACTTTTACACTTACAGACACCAAAATCATCATCAAATACATACACCAGTCACACGCAGAGCAAAACAGTTTTACTATCAACCGCTCAAATCAACATAATGGACAAAGAGGGAAAGCCACACCCAGCACGGGCACTACTAGATAATGGCAGCACCTCAAGTTACATTACTAGGCACCTGTGTTCAAAACTAGACTTGCCCATCCACACTATTGACACCACTGTCATGGGTATCAACAATCAGTGCATAAACATTACAGAAAATACCAACATTCAGATTCAATCAGCACATAACAATAATTACAGCACAAACACATTGTGTCATGTAATCAATCAGATCTCCAATTCAATACCACAGACATACATACACAGAGATGCTATTCAAATACCTAGTTGCATACAACTAGCAGACCCAGACTTTAACATTCCAGCTCCTGTTGACTTGTTGCTGGGTGCAGATGTATTCTGGCAAGTCATGGGTACTGGAAAAGTACCATTAGGTAAACAGCAACCCGTCCTACAAGAAACAGAGTTAGGCTGGTTGATATCAGGCTGCATCTCAGATGCTCAGACTCAAAACAGCAATCAGAACTCAACATTCTTTGTTAATCAGATATCAGAAAACATAACCAGATTTTGGGAAATAGAAAACATTTCTACTCCTTCAGATATATCTCAGACTACTCAACAGTCATGTGAAGATATATTTACATCCACCACAACTCGCAATGATGATGGCAGATTTGTGGTTACCATACCTCTTAAACAATCACCAGACTGTTTAGGCCAGTCATACAATCAGGCAAAGAATCGTTTTCTAAATATAGAAAAACGTTTCAAATCAGACCCCTCATACAAACAACAATATTTAACTTTCATGCAAGAATATCTTGACCTAGGTCACATGACAAAAAACACAAACAGAAACATTCAGACACCATCATATTACATACCACATCATGGCATTCTATGTGACACCAGCACTACTACAAAATTCAGAGCGGTCTTTGATGCATCGGCACGAACATCTAACAAAATTTCCTTCAATGATATACAAACAATAGGACCAGTAGTACAAGATGATTTAATTTCAATTCTCATAAGATTCAGACAGCATAAATACATAATATCAGCCGATATAGAAAAAATGTACCGGCAAATTGAAATTATAAAAGAACAACGACCATTACAACAAATAGTATTTCGTTTTGATGAGTCAAAGTCACTGGATACATACACATTAAACACAGTAACATATGGGACAGCCTCAGCACCCTACCTCGCCACACGTTGCATCAGACAGGTGGGAGTGGACTGCCAACATGACAAGGAAGTGTCAGAGATAATCATACACGACTTCTACTGTGATGATCTATTATCAGGATCTGATAAGAAATCGCGTTTGATAGACATAGCAATTTCAGTAAATACAGCTCTAAAATCAGCACAATTTCCTCTCAGAAAGTGGCAGTCTAACAATCTAGATATTTTACAGAAAGCAAACCTATCCCCAGACTCACTACACAGCAACATCAATTTAGGTACAAAAGATACATCAAAAACATTAGGTATTTATTGGAACCCTACCCAAGATACAATCACATACTCAACACACATAGAATACTCAGTCAATGACAATATTACTAAAAGAAAAATATTGTCCATCATTGGTCAAATATTTGACCCTTTAGGCCTCATAAGTCCCTTAGTCTTAGAAGCAAAAATAATAATGCAAAAAATATGGTTACTAAACTTGCAGTGGGATAACAGTGTTCCTAATGACATAAAAATACAATGGATAAAGTTTGTACAGTCACTATCACTTTTGAAACAATTAATCATACCAAGACGAGTTTTCTATGATTCACCTAAACATATACAACTACACATATTCTGTGACGCTTCTCAGAATGCCTATGGCACCTGTGTATATATGCGCACACACACTAAAAATGGTGAGGTTTATGTACAACTACTAACAGCCAAATGTAGAGTAGCCCCACTAAAAACACTAACAATTCCACGGTTAGAACTTTGTGCAGCACTCACAGCTGTTCGCCTTTACAAGAAGGTCATTGACTCTCTCCGTAATTCACACATTATCTCAGACTGTTACTTTTGGAGTGACTCAATGATTGTTCTATCATGGATAAAGTTGTCACCACACAAACTAAATGCATTCGTAAGTCATAGAATTAACGAAATACAAACCACTACACATCGACATACATGGCGATATGTACCTACAAAACAGAACCCTGCAGACCTCATATCTCGCGGTGTCTCAGCATCAGTCCTCATACATTCAGACGTGTGGTTTTCGGGGCCAGACTTTCTCAGGGATGATGATAGCAACTGGCCACCACCACCTGGGCAAATCAGCAGTTACTCTGACCTGCCAGAAACGAAACCCCAGAACCACAAAAACACTAACCAGTGTTACTCACAGATAGACAACAATTCATTCACCTTTAATTACTCTAATTTCACAAAATTAACACGCATAACCGCATACATATTAAGATTCATAAACAATTGTAGAAATAAAACACTGAAAAGTAATTCAGCTTCAAACAACTTTATTTCATTAACAACAAAGGAGCTAAATCAAGCCAAATTAAATTTAGTAAAAATTTCACAATTAAATTCATTTCACAATGAATATGAATTACTTTCAACAAATAGAACTTTACAAATAAAAAACAAATTAAGTTCATTACATCCGTTTTTTGATAGCACCAGCGGAATCATCCGCGTGGGCGGCAGGCTCGCTAATTCGCGATTCAAGTATGATAAAAAGTTTCCAATGCTCTTACATGCCAATCATCACATTTGCAAACTTATTTTCTCTACTTACCACAAAACACTTCTCCATGCTGGTCCACAACTTCTGCTCGCCCATGTACGTGAAACATACTGGCCCATCAGTGGTCGCAACCTGGCCAGAAAAACAGTACAATCCTGCATCACATGTAGACGATTTCAGGGTAAAACAGTCGCACCAATCATGGGTAACTTACCTGAGCCTCGCATGCATTCAGATTTCACGTTCAGTAATGTCGGGGTAGATTACGCCGGACCAATCATGATCAGTAACCGTAAGGGGCGTGGTAGTCAATTAATAAAATCATACATATGTATATTTGTATGCCTCGCGGTCAAAGCTGTACACTTGGAGTTGGTTACCGATTTGACAAAGGAATCGTATTTAGCTTCACTAAATAGATTCATCAGCCGTAGAGGGAAACCTACCCATGTATATTCAGACAATGGCACTAACTTTGTAGGAGCGTCAAATGTTATCACAGGTTTCTTAGCACAGAATCGAAACTCAATTTGTGAAAGTGCAGCAGAACAAGGCATTACCTTTCACTTTATTCCCCCACACTCTCCACATTTTGGTGGGCTGTGGGAAAGCACAGTCAAATCAACAAAACATCACCTAAGGCGAGTCTTAGGCATAGCTCATCTCACATATGAAGAGATGTACACAGTATTATGTCAAATTGAAGGCATTTTAAATTCAAGGCCTCTAACGCCTCTCTCTTCAGACCCGTCTGATCTTACTGCCCTCACTCCATTCCATTTCTTAATTGGTCGATCTTCATCTGTACTACCTCAACCACCACTGGCTGACTGCAATCCAATGCATTTACCCAGATACAAACGCATAGAGCTCCTGCGTCAACACTTTTGGAAACGATTTTACAAAGAATATATTTCTCAGCTACAGATCAGGATAAAATGGAAGAAGTCATCAGGACAGCTGACGGAAGGCACCTTGGTCGTCGTGAAGGACGACGCTCTCCCACCTGCTCGTTGGGTCCTTGGAAGAATCACACATCTCCATTCAGGCCCTGACGGAGTCACAAGGGTGGCTGACATCCAGACAAGCACAGGCACCATCAGAAGAGCATTTAACCGGATATGCCCTCTCATTTGTGGCCCGGCAGAATGTCTATGACACACAACGACCGTCACTAGCAGTGAGGGTCGCATCTCTAGCGCGGGCGCTGGCTCGGCGCGGCGGCGACCGGGACGCCAAGACAGAACACAACGGACAGGGGGCGCAGCAACACACGTCGACGCGCGCGCACTAAGTTGTCGGTCGGGTGCATTGTTTTATAGAACCTAGTATTTTTAAATCATTACAGTCCACTACTAAAGTTATTAGAATTTATTATTTACTATCCTATGGCCTTAACACTATTAGTAGGAGGTCTGTCTCATAGTTGCGATAAACAAATAGTCGACAATTGTTAGGGCAACACTACAATATGTTGACATTCAATAGTGCGACAGCACGACAGCACATCAGCTCGATGAATGCTAGTTCGGCGGAATGTTTTCGCGACAAACGAAAGCATATTACACAATATAAGAAACTGGATATTGGAATATAGGTTTTTTATATTTTCATCTGGTTTGTCTTAGCCTATGTAAATATTATATGTAGTAGATACACTACCTGACGATAATGTTCTTAATAATATGGTAGGAAATACGAGTATAATAAAAAACACACACATACATAAAGTCACGTCTCTTTCCCATTGGAATAGGCAGAGACAACGTCTTTCCACATCCTACGATCCTGGCGTTCGCATTCTACTTCTTCTACTTTCATAATTGTTTTCACACATGCGCGTCGGTTACAGGTACCCTTGACTAGGCCCTTCTGTAAAACGCCTTTGATCTGATTAACATAAGTACGCCTTGGTTGAATTTTAGCGGGTTGCCTGTTCACCCTCGCCTCATAAATCTGTTTCGTCAATCTTCTTTCATCCATCCTCTCTACGTGTTCGAACCATCTAAGCATCCCTTTCTCTATCTTTGTTACTACACCTTCAATCAAGTGGAACATGGTATTTTTTATTTAGGTATAAAAAAAAATACCATGTGCCATGTGGATCTAATTCCAAAATTATTCCACAACAAAGTGAGAAATGAGAAAATAAAAAGTTTGCCAGTCCATGCTATAGATTTTATCGTGAAAAGGTCGGAATAATCGCTTGGTAGCGTATTTTAACTGCTCCATTGTCAATGTTTTAGCTGTTGCATTAGTACGTTACTGAACATTTTAGTATTCGTGAATCCCTCATAACGTGAGCTTTGAAATTGAATTTTTATTTTGCGGTTTATCATTTTTATTATACTATGCCCAAAATTTTCATCAAAGGGAAATTAAGATATTGTTTTACTTCCTTAATTATTTAATAGTCTCAAACTAACAAATGTTCATTATTTTTTCTAACGTTCACTACGTAACAGTGATGAATTACTTACTCAAGTTATCTGGCGTGAATTGCTTCCGAATAAAGTTATTCCAAGAGGTAAGGAACATGCACACTTGTCCACAAAGGCTAAATACAAAGTATATTGTATACGGTGACCGAAGAGTATATCTGTAAAATATTCAATGTGTGGGGTATTCCATCTTCTTCCAAATAAATGTCAGTTAGTAAATCACAATCTTTACACTTTACGTCTTAGACTGTGTGCAAAATCTGCCGCAGCCTAAAGTATCCTTGAAAAATATTATGACATGTTTATGAAAGTAAACATAAAATTACGGTGAAAGGTACATCAAGGTAACTAAAGCTACACAAAAGTAAAGTTTGGTTATTAGTATTTGAATATGTTTTAGTTTATACAGATAGAAACAAATCAGAATTAGTGAAACTTGCAGGAAGGTGGACAAAATACGACAATACGGTTTAGACTGCTGACCCTGTACTTGGACACTCATAGTGGCGGCTTCGTAAAGGCATCTCAGCACCTCGACATAACGATAGTCTACTTGACATCGCAGTAAGGATTCCAGAACAGCCCAAGTTTCGACGGAGTCAAATGCCTTTTCATAGTCCACAAAAGCGAGACACAGGGACTGATTATATTCTTCGGACTTCTGTATAATCTGCCTCACTATGGTGCCATATCCTCCGCGGAACCCAGCCTGTTCCGGTGGCTGGAACTCGTCGTCGATTCGTGACCACTCGTGAAAATAGCTTATAGACGTGGCTTAGGAGTGTGATGGGTCTTTAGTTTTTAAGGAGGGTCTTATCACCCGTCTTAAAAAAGAGAACAACCAAACTCCCGCTCCACGCCTTAGGAGTTCTCAATCTGATCAGTAATTTATGGCACGCTACTGGAGCCTTTTAAAACAACTAAATATTTGCCTGTACTTTATCTCTCACCTTAATTTGCTACTCGTCTGACTGGTCAGTCCTACTAACGGCAGCAATCCCACGAATCGACCGTATAACAGAAATCTCCTTGTGGTATTATGCAGATTACCTGGATTTTTATTTCTATTCAAATTCAGCTTTTCTATTCCTACAGATTTACGAGGAAGCCTAATAAACATAATATTTTTATTAATATCTGAAACATGAAAAAAAAACAATTTGCCATAATTTTACACAGTTTAAAATCACATACTAATCTAGGTCCAAATCTGTATTAAGGGTTGATACATCGGTTCCCTCATATAGTTGAAAATTTCAATTGGTATTCGAAAATCATCAATCAGAGTTATTAAATTGCTGTTCTTAGGTTGTGCCAAGTAGATAAAAGCTATATTTTTTAATTTAATAAAATTGTGTGTAATAGCATAATTAGGTCAGCCTTAATAGCAGAGGATATTTCATTGTTAGTAAATGCGCGCACGGTACCCGAGTCACAACCCATAATTCACATCAAAAAAATATGACTACTGTATTTTAGTTCCGTACGTTGAGCTAACAAACTAATATTAACCTGTATTTTTAGAGATAACACTGTGACATTGAATGACAGTTATAGGAAACACCAAACACTAAACCAACTACATTGGGTATTGACAGCTAGGTAAGCTTTGATTAAAGAAGTAGATGTGGGTATGTAAACTAAAATACTATTAAGTAGGTGATAAATTGATATGAATATTATAAGGGGTTGTTGGAATTACAACAACACCTTATAATATTCATAAAAATGAATCAGTGTGTATTCGTGGTGTTTGAATTAGACTCTGAATATGACCGAAAGGATGGCAATCGAGTTACAGTTAGAGTAGTCTTAATGGTCATCATCATCATCTTAGCGCTGTGTCCCGATTACATCCGAGGTTGCACCTCGGAGCCCAGGATTTATTTTCCTTGACTCAGACGCCGGAGGTCGCTTGACGACCTCCGTCCTCCATCAGTGCAGGCCTGGGGGTCGCAGGTGAGGCCTCCTGTTACCCCAGCAAGACCAGGCAAGGGTGGCGGGGCGTCAAGCCCCCTCCGTCTCCAGGGCAAGATGGAGACACCGTGGTTCCTAAACCTGAGACGGCCCATCTCGAAACCGGAGATGGTCCTGGGTTAGCCGGGGTGCGAAGTTCAATTAAATTAAATATCACGACATACCACAGGGTAGCCCATTGTCATACATTTTTTGTGTGTGAAGAATCTATTGTCCCACAGTTGTCAAACAATCGAATATTAAGACTTGAGTGTTGATAAACTGCAAATACTCCTTTAAGACCATTATGAACACCTCATCCTGGGTAAAAACTTATATTTTTAGCGTAGTTTGTTCCGCAAGGCTAATAAAAAAGGGGTCAACAGAGAAAATGGTTACAAGCTATCACCAGCTAGTAATCGACTTTGTACTTACTCAAACCCAAGTAAAAGCAAAACGAAGTAATACTTCAGATAGTTACAAAGATCGGATACTCACTATGACCTGTATCTTATTCTTCTTGCGACATATTGTTAATGAACAAATAATAAATCGCTATTTAAGTCAGAATATCTGTTTAAATCGTAAAAACTTCAGTGCAGGGTGCAACTGACTGAAATAAATTGAGCTGAGCGAGCTCTTACTTGAATTAGACATCTTACTACGGTCGCGCGCTTAACTAAGGCCGCGCGCTCGTGAAACTTTTTTTCCGTGATTATTCCTTAATGGAACATCGTACATGAACCATCTCGCTTCAAAACACTGCTCAGTGTCCACACTATCACCGTGGTAAATTTGGTCAAGATCGCGCGAGTGGTTATGGAGGAGTTCAGCCACCAACAAACGGCTATGCCAAGTATAAGTTAAATAAACATAAAAACTGATAAATATTCTTAACTTCAATATTATTTACATAGGTTTAATTAATCATACAGAGTAAATAACATTATGAATAAAAACGGTTTATATTAATTACTTTTCATGTGTCGAATTATTTACGAACGAATTTAAACTTGACTCATACTAATACCTGAATTTTTAACAGTGTTGTGAACGATGAATGAGGTTTTATTATAAAATGTTTCACGTTTATCACTACTTTATTGTTAATTCAGATTGTAATCAAATACAAATTATGAAGCCAAAAATTTTCTCATCACATTTGATTCTACGCACTGTTTAAATTTCTGTGAATTTGTAACTAAAAATATTAAATGAATTCAATATCTTCTATTTAACAAATAAACAATATAAATTTAAAAAATAACTTTAAAAAAGCCAAATTTAGTTTTAATCAACTAGCTGTTGACCACGGTTTCACCCGGGTGGAATTCTGATCCTGATCCCGCTACCCATGGGACCCCATTATACTACCACAACCCATATAAAATACATAATTCCACCATACACCATATCTCAAAGGGTTCGAAAGCGTTTTTGTTGAAAATTCCCAGATCGATATTTTTACCGACACATCCAATAAATATCATTATATTTTAGCCAATGTATACAGAAACTTTACAAGTTAAATACCAAAACTTTTTTCGAACACCACTGTATCCTTTAGTATGAAAATTGATGCAGTAGTTTTGGAGTTTTTCGCGAACACAGAGACAGACAGACGCGGCGGAGGACTTTGTTTAATAATATCTAGTGATATTGCTTGTCAAGACGAATCAAACGAGTTGAAACTCAATGGGGTTGCGGCGTTTCATTACAGAGTTGCTTTGATCACCTTCCAGCTCCATCATCAGA